>CM061136.1:90986025-93781176 GCA_030789695.1 Scilla litardierei
AAATAGATGAATGGAGGCTCAAACGGTGTTGGATTGGCTTGAAAATTGGTGGGGAGCTAGTTAACAATTGTAGAACACACAGCAAAAAAATTTTAAAAAACATATTTTACGGCCCAAAATTGCTAACAGCACAGGAAAAAATTCCTACGCTGTCAGCACACCTCCATATTCCTTATACCCATATATATAAATTATATATATATATATATATGTGTGTGTGTGTGACTAGTGTGTGTGTATATATATATGAGATTAATGTAGAGCAGGTGGCACCTGATCCAAAGGATCAGGTGCCAAACACAAAGGGGTGGGCCCAACGAGTACAAGCCTAAGTGGGGGCTTGTACTCTCCACCTTTTTGTGTCTTGTCACCTGATCTATTGGATCAGCTGGCAGCTTTTCTACATTAATATATATATATATATATATATATATATATATATATATATATTAACATTTGTCCAGGTTTTTGGTATGCAAGACTTAGTGTATATATTGTCCTCCCGTAATTTAGTCTCCAACAGAACTAATATAGTAGGATTGAGCTTCTTGATACGATCTCGTAAATCCCTACGCCTGACAACATTATTCAAGCCGCGGGTATTCCAGATTAGCATCGACATAATATGGATTAGTTAGGAGGGCTGCTCAACCCCTCATTTCAACCTGCTGCTCCTTCGCGTTACCGGGCCTGCACTGAGAGTACCAAGTTTGGCGGTTTTCAGGGTTGTAGGTGGAGATTTTAATTGCATTTTGGGCACCAAAGATAAAATGGGAGGGCGTAGGGTTGAGGCTTGCAAGCTCTTTGATTTCAACAACTGCCTTTCTGCTTGCCATCTGCAGAATCTTAAACATACCGGATCACGGATGAGTTGGTGCAATAAACGTCTGGGATCAAGACGTATTGTGGCCCAACTGGATCGAGTCCTTTGCAACGACGTTTGGATTAATAAGCTCCCTGACTCTTATTTTGATTATTTGGACCCCCAAACCAGTGATCACGCTCCTATGGTTGTCAACATGCATTCTCAGGTACTCACTGATCCTAAGCCTTTCAAATTTTTCAATCATTGGATTAATTTGTCAGGATTCTATGAGACTATGGAATCTGCTTGGGCCCATATTGGCCATGGCACACCCATGTATCGTCTTATTTGTAAATTGAGGAAGGCAAAATTGGATCTCAAATTCTGGGCAAAAAATCATCATATCAGCAACCATATCCTCTCTTGCCGTAAGCAACTGGAGAGCATCAGGAGTGATTTTGCTCTTCACTCTGACTTTGATCTTCAAAAGAAGGAGCTATTTTTGTCCAATAAACTCTCTTCCCTGCTAGGCTTGGAAGAGGAAATGTACCGTCAAAAAAGTAGACAGGATTGGTTGGATCTGGGGGACAGAAATACAAGTTTCTTTTATACTGCGATGAAAACAAGGCAAGGCCGAAATAACTTAAGCCACATGGTAGATGTGAATGGTGCTCAGGTCAGAACATATGCTGAACTTAAATCTGAGGCTGCAAGCTACTTTAAGGGCCTTTACAGTCAGAGTAATTACTGGAATGTCTTTCCCAAACTTGTCCCGAAGAAGAAAATTAAGCATGAAACTGCTATTTGGTTGGAAAGAAATGTGAGTGCTGAAGAGATCAGATTGGCGGTTTTCAGTATTGGCGCCTCCAAAGCTCCCGGCCCTGATGGGTTCAACGGGTTCTTCTTTCAAAGCAATTGGAATCTTATTGGGCCGGATGTGATTGCTGCGGTGCAGTCCTTCTTTAGATCGGGCTCCTTACTTCGCCAGGTAAATCACACATTTCTTACTCTAGCGCCAAAAAATATTAATGCCTCTTCTCTTGGAGACTACAGGCCGATTGCATGCTGCAATGTTATCTACAAGGTTATCAGCAAAGTCCTCTACAACAGGCTTCAGAGCTTCATTCATGAACTTGTTTCTCCGAATCAATCTGCCTTTTTACAGGGTAGGCTGATATCTGATTGTGCCCTCCTGGCCCACGAGCAAATCAGAGACTTCAGCAACCCTATGGGATCCAGGGCGTGTTTAAAGCTAGATTTAAGGAAGGCGTTTGACTGTGTCAACAGAGAATTTGTGTATTTCATCTTACATCAAATGGGTTTTGGCCGCAAATTCATTGGATGGATCAGGGAGTGCATCTCAACGCCTTCCTTCTCTGTCATGGTAAATGGTTCTCCGGTGGGTTTCTTTGGTGGAAACAGGGGGCTAAGGCAAGGTGATCCTCTGTCCCCCTACCTGTTTGTCATTATCATGGAATGTTTCACCCTTTTGTTAGACAAGGCCCTAACTAGGGGGATGATCCAACCTATGCGACGGGTGGGAACGATCTCTCACCTTCTGTTTGCTGATGATTTACTGGTTTTCTGTCGTGCTAATCAGAAATCATTCAGTGGCCTTAAGATCCTTCTTGAAGATTTCAGGAATTTTACTGGGCTGGAAATAAATTGGGACAAGAGTTCTTCCATGTTTAGTAAAGGAGTAAAAAATAAAGGAGAGCTTGCAAATTTTCTGGGAGTCCAACGGGCTCAGGCTATCACAACATATTTGGGGCTACCTTTGTCACCCAAATACCCCAGGACCCAAATGTATAACAGACTCATTGACAAGTGCAGGAAGAGAATGAGTGGTTGGGCTTCTGCTACATTATCAATTGCAGGAAGACTGGAGTTGGTAAGAACTATAATTTACGGCATGATTATGTTTTGGGTGCAAGTTTACAAATTCCCTACATCTGTTTTGCGTACATTGACCTCAATGTGTAGAAAGTTCATTTGGGGCTCTGCAAAATCTTGGGCCTGGAAGGACTCCTGTAGGCCTAAGGAGGAAGGAGGGGTTGGATTAAGGCTATTGACAGACCATAACCTCGCTGCCGGTATTAAGCTAACATGGAGATTACTCAAATCTAACGGGCTGTGGGCGGAATTTATGAGGGGTAAATACAAAGACTCGGCAACTCTTTATGAAGCTAAGGGAACTGCATCTCAATCTGGCACATGGAAATTTATCCTTCATTGCAGAAGCCTATCGCAGAGAATAATTGTCAGAAAAGTTAGAAACGGTAATGACACTTTATTCTGGCATGACAACTGGCTCCCGTGTGGGCCATTAAAAGGACATTGGACTATACCGAATGGTGCTAGCAGTAAGAAAGTCTCTGACTATTGGAGCGGAACTACGTGGAATTACTGTGCTGATATCCAACCTCTCAAATCTCTACTCCATTCTTTTAAGCTCACTACTGGCTCGGATCAGTGGGCTTGGAAAAGTGGCTCTGAATTGCGCTTTAAGGATGCCTGGGAAGCTGCCCGAAACAAATCTCCTCCCTTCCCATTCTTTAAGCTTGTTTGGTACCGGAAGCATATCCCTAAGTTTGCAGTTACACTGTTGCGGGCCCTCATTGGCAAGCTGCAAACCAAAGACCGCATGAGGGATTGGGCGGTACTGGCTTCCTCTAACTGTGAACTATGCGGATTAAATGAGCCGGAAACAATTATGCACCTATTCTTCCATTGCCCATATTCCAACTACATTATCTCCAGAGCGTTATTGAAGCTTGGCGTCTTGATTCCAGATGACACAAGTATTATCGGTGTGGGGAAGTTTGTGCTTGACCGGTTTAATAATAAGAGTCCTATAAGCATACTAGCTAAAACTGTGCTCTCGGCTACGGTATGGAATATTTGGCGGGAACGTAACAGGCGTATTTTTCAGGATGAAAGTAAACCCAAGACTGCTGTTTTTGACGACATCTCGGCTGATGTACGTACTGCACTCCGTAATACCGATAACATTGATGATGCATCCGCAAATGCATTTGAGAACTGGGATATCATGGGTATTGGTTGAAAATGACAATTCTACTTGAAGATGAGTATCTAGGCTGTATCTTGTATTGTATTCTATTGGTTTTGGGAATGGACACTTGACCATTTGGCCTAGGGTGACGACGCTTGTGTCCTCTCCCCTAGTCACTTGCTCGAATGTTCTAGTACCTTGCCATGTTGTATTTGCTGTATATTCTAATAAATCTAACCTTGCAAAAAAAAAAAAAAAAAAATATATATATATATATTGAAAGGTAAGTGATAATCTTTACTGAAAAACTGTACAAACAATACAATATCATGTGAAGCCAAAAAGAGTTTGGATTCTTTAGAGAGAGGATAGGGCACAAGTGCCGTCACTCTCTACTATATATATATATATATATATATATATACTAGTCATAACCCGTGCCCCAAGGGCACGGTTCATTTACAATATTCTCCCCCTCAAAATTTTAGACCCCCAAATTTTAAATGAACAACAACTATTAAAGCACGATATTATTAGGTCCCCTTAAAAATATTAGTTCCCCCAATATTTAGTTCCACCCAGAAAATTTTGTTTTCCCAAAATTTAAAAAGTTCACCCTAAAGATATAGTTCACCCAAAGTATTTAGTTCCTCCATTGTTTATTTAGTTCCACACAAAAATTTTAGTCCCCCCAATATTTAGTTCACCCAAAATTTTAAACAAATTCAATATCTCTTCCACTTCTTCTTCAACGGCATTTATGTAAAGTAATGCATCAACTATCGGAAAAATCAAGCAATAATTAATAGAAAAAGAACTCATCACTATACTATGTATGTAATCAAAACAAAGTTTGATTTTTTTCATATGTTTCTTTGATGATTCGCCCATTAATGAAGCAAGTAAAATACTTCCAACTATTCCACCTACATTAACAAAAAAAATACAAAATTGGGTTATTCTAGGATTCACAGAGTACCTCTGCAAGTAACTGCGTATGTAGTCTTGAGTAAAGATGTCACTGCGGGCATATGGCAAAATAAAAATGTCTGCACATAGTGATTTGGCATTGTCTACACTGTGTATACAATTAATAACATCTGACTCGTTGTCATATTAATCCTCATCGTCTGCTGCTGACGGGTTCAGATCATCGTCGGTGGAGTTTAAGCTTCTCTCCTCTGACTACAGGCCTCACACCTTCAGCAAGAGATATTCCTCAATTGGCTGTAAAAAAATAGGCCTCACCCTATAACATCACAACTCAACTGCGTTGTTGTGCATTGCGGCCAAATGTCGTGTCAAATTAGAGTCCTTCTCCTGCTACTGTTACAAAATCAATTGTGTAAACCAACTTCTTCGGCTTCCCAGTGGTTATTATAAGCAAGCAACATTTTTCTTTGATTCCCTCAATGCTCACTTTCCTTCCTTAATTTCTTATCCTCATGCTCTCTTTTCCATCCCATCTTGCTTGTTGTTTTGAGCAATGATGTCTTCCTTGGAACCACATAAAGGCCCCATCACGCCTCCTCCAAAAAAAACAAAATTAATTAACGAATAAAAACATGGGGAATCACTCTCCACTGCAAACACTAACGGGCCTGCTTATGGGGTCGACGGTTGATGCAAATCTCTGCTGGCGCTTGGTGATCCTCAGGCCGGTGAACTCCCACATGAAGACCAAACCTCAGTATCTGATGGTCGTTTCCATCAGTGAGACATGACATAAGTAAATGAATTTCAGGATAGCCCAGTAGGAGGCAAATGCATTGCGAAATTTTGAGAGATTGTACAGGAAAAATTCATTTTGATTCAAAGAATTTCAACTAAAATAATTTTACAACTATCCCCACAACCCAACTTTACAATTTAAAAGAACAAAAATTTCGTGGGCGCCTTCGGCATTTTACAAATTACTATCCAAACTTTTCCGCAATTGAAACGAAGTACATAGCCGTCATAGAGCCAAGGATTTTTAGGTTCAAGCTAAAAATGCATATAGTAGAAATCGGCAGCATTGCATATTGCCAGTAAATTTTTAATGTATGGTTGTCATCAATTAAATATCTAATTCAAAAAAACTCTAATCCCATATCATCTCAAACAATCAAGAGAAAATAATCGTTAAAAATCTAAATAAAGCAGTCGGTTCACATCATAATTCACAACCTTAAAATTTCGATTCTTAAGCAATAAAAGATGAAGATTTTGAGAGGGGGAACCTTGAGATTCTTCATCTCCTCGTAGATCTAGAACTCCATCAACTTCTTCTTCAATGGCGAGAACCGGTGGTCCGAGATCGACACCTTGCAGAACAGTACCTTGTCATCCGCTGGCGAGAACCAACATGAGCATAACCCTCGGCGGCCGAGGCCATTTCGACGGTGGTGGAAACCGATGAAACAAAAAGTTGAGATTTTTATTAGGTATTTCACCTTCAACGATGATGTTGCATCAGTCGAGGGCGTCGAGGGCAGAGGAAAAGGGTTGGAAAGCTTCGAACTTGAGAAAGCAAGTGAGGTCTTTGAGGGCGTCGATAGCAGCAGAGGAGAAAGGATGGAAAGCGTCAGAATTTTTTTTGGTAAGTGAAAGCGTCGGACTTGATGTGATCAAAAGAGAGCAAGAGGAGAGCAAGAGGAGAGCAAGCGTCCGAATCGTTTGTGGTTAGTAGGGAGGAGAGAGAGTCCAAAATTTTTTCCCCTCAGAAGAGAGCAAGAGGGAGACGGCGGATGTGATCAAAAAATTTGAGGATACACACACAGCCCAACGTGATTAATGTATGGTTGTCATCAATTAAATATGGCATTCAAAAATTAAATGTGCATCACGCATTCGAGTAGAGAGAGAGAGAGTAATGTTGGTCCCAATGTGGCATTCGAAAGTTTTCCCACTTAAAATTAAATATGGCATTCGAAAGCAGGCCAGGGATGTTGGTCCCAATGTAATTCAAAGTTTTCCCACTTAAAATTTTTCCAAGCTTTCATCTTAACCGTTAACTCCTCAAGATTAAATCCTGGCCGTCTTTTATCAACCAGTTTGTCCTAGTCAGCTTGTCCTAGTCAGCCCTAGGATTCAAAAATCGCTGTCAAATGTATAATAGATATTTTTTTGCAAGGTAAGTGTGAATTTGTATTAAAAGTAGAGATATTTACAACATGGTCTGGTACAAAGGTCCTAAACCAAGTGACTAGGGGAGAGGACACAAGCGCCGTCACCCTAGATCAATCGGCCAAGAATCCGTTCCCAGAACCACAATAACAAAACTAAAGACAAACCAAAATACAACCACTGAGTAGGAGAAATCTGAAATGGTCGAGTCAACCAATACCACATATATCCCAATTATTAAATGCGTCCGCAGCTTCATCCCCTATATCATCCGAATTTCGAAGTACTGCTCGTACATCCGCTGCAATATCGTCAAAAAGACCAGTCTTTGTTTTACTTTTTTCCTCAAACACTCTTCTGTTGCACTCTCGCCAAAGATGCCAAACAACCGCCGCTAGCACAGCTCTGGCTAGGATGCCCAGCGGATTTTTGTTCTTGAATTTCTCCATATAAAAATCACCAACGCTCTGAAGACTCAAAAGATCCGGTCCGAACTAGCCCAGCTTCAGAAATGACCTGCGGATAATGTATGAAGAATAGGGACAGGCAAAAAACAAGTGTTCCGAAGTCTCTACCTCCTCCGAGCACAGTACGCATTCGTGTGAATCCATCTCCAGCCAACCAAACATTTGGGCTTTAGTAGGAAGCTTGTTTAAGAATGCTCTTAAGAGGGTAATTGCGAATTTAGGAGTGTGCTTACTGTACCAGATGAGGTTGTAAAATGGAAATGGGGCAAATTTGTTACGTACAGTATCCCAGGCTTCCTTAAACTGAAAAGAATCATCATTTTTCCAACCCCAGTAGTCAGCACCTGCAGTTAGGGTCTTATGCTGAAGAAGGGGCTTGAGATTTTGAATGTCAGGACAATCACGCCACGTACGACCGTCCCAGTAGTCCGATACCCGCATTCTGCTAGCCCCCTCAGGTATACTGTATTGCAATTTAATTGGTCCGCCCGGGAGCCAATTATCATGCCAAAAGAGTATCTTTTCCATCTCCGACCTTTCTCACTATAATCTTCTGCGATAGTCCTCTGCAATGAAGTAAGAATTTCCAGGTCCCCGATTGAGTAATAGATCCTTTGGCCCCATAGAAATGTGAAGAATCCTTATATTTGTTCCGCATGAATTCTGCCCACAGCCCTCTAGACTTTAGTAATCTCCAGGTAAGCTTAATACCAGCTGCAAGATTCAAGTCAGACAATAGCCTTAGCCCAATTCCCCCTTCCTCCTTAGGCCTACAAGAGTCACCCCAAGCCCAAGCTTTAGAAGCACCCCAAATGAAATTTCTACACATAGAAGTTAGGGTACGCATGACTGAATTTGGGAATCTATATACTTGTACCCAGAACATAGCCATGCCATAAATAACAGATCTTACCAGCTCAATTCGTCCAGCTATAGATAAAGTTGCAGAAGCCCACCCACTCATCCGCTTTCTGCACTTATCAATAAGCCTGCTATACATTTGTGCCTTAGGATATTTGGGCGACAAAGGGAGACCCAGATAAGTAGTGATAGCATGTGCGTGCTTAACCCCAAGATAATTAGCAAGATCCCCAGGATTTTTAACTCCTTTACTGAACATAGCAATGGTCTTTTCCCAATTGATTTGAAGGCCTGTGAAGTTCCTGAAATCATCTAGTAGAATTTTAAGCCCCTTGAATGAAGTCTGGTTTGCACGGTAGAAAACCAGTAAATCATCAGCGAAAAGCAGGTGAGAAATAGAACCCGAACGCCTCATAGGTTGAATGCTTCCTTTAGTCAAAGCCTTGGAAAGCAAGAGAGTGAAACATTCCATAATAATTACAAAAAGGTAGGGGGAGAGAGGATCACCCTGCCTAAGACCTCTGTTCCCACCAAAATATCCCACAGGGGATCCGTTGATCATAACAGAGAATGAGGGCGTGGAGATGCATTCTTTGATCCATCCGATGAACCTGGGGTCAAAACCCATCTGATGTAAGATGAAATAAACAAACTCCCTGTTAACACTGTCAAAAGCCTTCCTGAGGTCAATTTTTAAGAAAGCTCTGGCCCCCATGGGGTTACTGAAATCTCTGATTTGTTCATGAGCCAGCAGTGCATAGTCTGAAATCAACCTCCCCTGTAAGAAAGCGGATTGGTTCGGCGAAACAAGATCATGTATGAATCTCTGAAGCCTGTTGCAGATTATTTTGCTAATAATCTTATAGATAACGTTGCAACATGCAATAGGTCTGTAGTCACCCAGAGAAGTAGCGTGAGAGCTTTTAGGGGCCAAAGTAAGAAACGTGTGATTTACCTGCTTCAGCATGGAACTCGATCTGAAGAAAGATTGGACATCTGCTATAACATCAGACCCAATAATATGCCAATTGTGTTGGTAGAAAAAGCCGTTGAACCCATCCGGCCCTGGCGCTTTGGAAGGGCCAATACTGAAGGCAGCTTCTTTGATTTCATCAGCAGTCATGTTTCTTTCAATCCATAAGGCAGTTTCCGGCTTTATCTTCTTCTTAGGCACAAGCTTAGGGAAGACATTCCAATAGTTGCTTTGCATGTAGAGGGTCTCATAGAAGTTAATAGCTTCAGATTTAATGTCTTCATAAGTTTTACATTGGACACCATTCACATCAACTAAGTGTCTTAGATTATTTCTGCTTTGACGAGATTTCATTGCGTTGTAGAAGAAACTGGTATTCCTGTCACCAAGATCCAACCAATCCTGTCTGCTTTTCTGACGATACATCTCCTCTTCCATACTTAAAAGGGAAGCAAGTTCATTAGCCAAATTATGTTCTCTTTCCTGGAGGCTACGATCATAATGGAGAGAGTAAGTGGATCTAATACCCTCCAATTCAGCTCGGCAATCAAGAATAGCTTTGTTAGCATTGTGAAGTCTAGCCCAGAATTTTAGCGCCAATTTAACATGCCTCAATTTAATAGCCAGGCGGTACATATTGGATCCATAGACAATTTGCTCCCAAGTGGTGTTAACAATATCATTAAATCCTGGCAAATTAACCCAGTGATTGAAGAATTTAAAAGGCTTTGGGTCAGTGAGTACCTCGGAATGAAGATTGACAACCATGGGGGAATGGTCGCTGGTATGGGGATCCAAATAACAATAGACAGAGTCAGCAAGCTTTGAAATCCACACATCATTACATAATACCCGATCCAGCTGAGCAGCGATACGCCTAACTCCCATGCGTTTGTTACACCAGCTTAGCCGCGACCCCGTATGTTTTAGAGTATGCAAATGGCAGTCAATAATACAATTGTTGAAGTCATGAAGCATGTTTGGCTCAACCCTTCACCCTCCCACCTTCTCTTTCGCGGCCAAAATACAATTAAAGTCTCCACCTACAAGCCACGCCTCATTTCCCAGGATAGCCGCATCCACTCTTAACTGATTCCAGAGTTGCTTACGTTCATTAGGGTGGTTGCTTCCATAGACAGCGGTAAGGTAAAATTTAAAGCCCCCCGAATTGGTACACCGTACAGTCAAGTGTTGCATAGATAAGGAATGCACACTAAGTTGCCACACCATAGGATTAAAACCCAATAAAATACGTCCTCCTGCATGAGAATTGAAGTTATTCACCAAACTCCAATCCTTGGGGATGCAAGACTTATTGCCAATAGTTTCCACCCGTAACTTGGTCTCCAAAAGAACAATGATCGATGGATTCAAGGACTTTATTCTATCACGGAGGTCCCTACGCCTCACAGCATTTTTTAGACCGCGCGTATTCCAAATCAACATAGACATATTAAAGATTTGAAATGGGAGGAATTAATAAACACCTTACTTCAGCCGGCTGCTCCTCCTGGTAGCCGGTCCCGCACTTTGAGCCCCCTGTTTCCTCTTTTTAAGTAAATCAGCCTCATTTATCAAATCAAGCCTCTCCTTTATCCAATCTGGGATATCAAACAAAGGCTCCTGAGGAAAAGCTACTGAGGTCCCCGCTTCTCCAATTTCAGTTGCATCATTAATCTGATTGTCTCCTGGGGGATCCGCATCAATGTTGCGGCTTTTTGCACAGATCACTGAGCCGTTATCTAAATGGGACTGAGGTGTAGGAATCAGCAGGTTGATGCACCTCAAAGCTGAGACAAGTTTACGAAATCTGAGCAACATTCCTGATGGGTGATCGGGGCCCGCAACCGCACAGGTCCTCAAAACAGAACCCCCTTCAGGCAAACATACATCCGGGTTCTCACAGTGTAAAGACTCCAGACTGTCCTCTTCAACAATCAGGTGGGAAGAAGATGCCTCATCATTGCGCTGCAAGAAGTGCAAAGTTCCCTTCCCTTTATCAAGTGTCTTCAGTTTTTCAGTGGATATGGGGCATTGGGAGTCAGAGTGCCCAAAGCATACATAGTGACTGCAACGGGGAGGTTCCACTTCGTACTTTGCCTCAAAACTTAATAACGATCCATCTTCGAGTTCAGCTTCTACAGTTTTTGGTAACGCCTTCTTCGCATCAACCTCCACCAAGCATCGTGCATAAGTGATTCTCTCCAGATTTGCAGTGGCGCGATCCAGACACAGTGGATTACCCACCACAGAGGCCAAAATATTGAGTGCCTCCATGTTCCACATATTAACAGGTACTCCGTGCAGTTGCACCCAGACTGGAACAGAAGAAAGGATATCACGATCATGCCGAAGATCAGGATTCCATAATTTGAGCACAACCAGCCTCCCGTCAAAGAGCCAAGGGCCTCCATGCAGAATTCTGTCACACTCCTCCATGGATTCAAACCTGAAATAGAAGAAGCCATTGTCCTTGCCGAAGACCTGGACCCTCTTCCTGGGCTTCCAGAGCCTCTCCATCCAAGCCTGGATCTGCCCAAACATAGGTGTTTCCCCAAGAACATAACCAACCAGAGTGGACTTCCAATGTTCAGCCCCCTTCGCAAGAAGATCATTGGGAACTCGAGCCACACAGGACCCATCGCTCCTGATAATAGGCTGAATAAATTTCATGCCGATATTTCCCCGTAAGAGCATTTATTTGAACAAACTTCCGACCAACTCTTCTTCGAAGCAGCAGGGTTAATTGAAATTAGCCCAGGATGCCTCATCGGACCACCATCGAACACCCTATCTGCACGCGCCGCAGAAGAGAACTTAGTCCCTGCCTTAGAGGAATCAGAACCCATACGCCTCATAATTTCCTTCCCATTAACCCACGGCGAACGTCGAAGAACGGGATTCTGAGAAGTCCGAGCCTGTGGTGGGACACGATTCTTCAAACGCCTTTTAACCACCTGCCATGGCCCATCACCCGAACCCTGAGCCGTCCTCAGAGAGGACACCCTAGGAACGCCGGAGACGCCTCCCTCACCTCCAGAAGAAGACCCCGAACCTAGAGCCGCCGTCCTCAGAGAAACCCTAGGCAACCCGGAATCGCCTCCCTCTCCTGTCCGAGAAACCCTAGGCACGCCGGAGACGCCTCCCCCAACAGGGTCTCCCGATCCAAGAGCCGCCGTCCTCAGAGAAACCCTAGGCACCCCGCAATCGCCCCCCTCTCCTCTCTGTGAATCACTCCTGTTTTTTATGAGAGAGAGTATGTATAATAGATATATATATATATATAATATAAAACAGGAATGTTATCATGGGTTATTGGATAAGAGTTTTTGGATAAGAGTTGAGAAATTGGTTATAAATGAGGGTTGTTATTAAGAGAAATGGATAAGATAAGAGAAATTGGATAAGATAAGAGAAATTGGATAAGTGAAGAGAAATTGAGTTTGGGGGGAAACTATTTGATATGAGGTTTGAAATTTTAAATTTGAAACAAAATTTGTGGGGGGAATAAAATTTTGGGGGGAAGAATTAAATTTTGGGGGGAAGAAAAATGTTTTGGGAGAACCAAAACTTTAAAACCAGTTTGTATAATTTATCTTCCAAAAGAACTCTCAGCCTTCTTTACTTTTATATAAATTTTGAAAACCCGTTTGTGTGTGACGAGGAGGAGGGGGGAAAACCCTAAAGCTTAGCGCCTTCCCGCATTTTCGCTCCAAAAGGATGGGGAAAACCCACGGGGTTCCGAGTTCTCTCATCGACTCACAGAAATCGTGAGATCGGAATCATCTCGAAGCACAGACGAGCTCGCCAAGCTCTTCCATGCTCGCGCTCTCAGAAATCATGTCGATTGCAATCTCGGCTCGCCAAGCTCTTCCAAGCTCGTGCTCTCAGGAGGGGGGAAGACCCACGCTAAAAAAGTTCGTGCCCACTGCAATCCCACATCGTGTCGATTGCAATCTCAGATCTCGATCGTAGCTCTCTTCATCTATACATATCAAAAGATCTGGGTCTTGATCTCCACCAAATGAATTTGATCTCTCACATCCAAAGAGAACCCTAGCCATCTCCCAACCTTCGAATCTCATCTGATCTCAAGTTCTCATCTGTAATTGTTTTAGGGCGTGATTTCTTGGAGGATTTCTGTTAGATCTTTAGGACATTTCATAGGCGTGAGAACTTACTGTATACGAAGAACTTACTTGATATGAGAGCTTACTTGATATGAGAACCAAGAGTAAGTTTTATTAATTTTAAGATGTCCTGTTAATTTTAAGATGTCCTGTTAGAAAAAAAGATCATCGTTTAATTTGGTTTACAAAATGTTATGTTAGACATCGTTTACAGAACATTATTAGTTCTCATATCAAATAGAAAACATGCAAATATAACACTCTTAGTTCAAATTATTCATTTCACAGAAAGCATGCCAATATCTTATTATCCAATGCCTAAATTCCCATGCCTAAATCAATAAGTAGAGGTTGCATAGAGAAAGGGTTTAAGTTGCATAGAGAAATGGTGCACGATGCCCACAAGAAGCTCGGCAGAGCGAACAAGAACATGTATGAACATGGCTTTTCGTTAAATTTTTCAGATTAGGATTTCTGGCTTTTTGACGGGTAATTGATATTTTTTGCCTCGCTATTTCCTATGGATTTTGGTTTGGGGAAAAAATTAGAAAAAAGGGAGTGGCAAAGGGTCAATTGGGAGATTTAGAGAAGTAATTCAAGCACCAAAACTCATTTTTTCTGTCAAAATGCATGTAAGCTTTGGCTATATATTTTTAACATATGTTTTGGTCTAATTGTGTGAATGATAAATAATGCTAACCTTTCAGCCTTTAAGACCTGTATGGTATAGAGAAGATTGTTTAGAGATTATTTGAATTTTAAAGTGACTGGAACTCAATTGCTGTTGTTTCGCATCAATAACTGGACACTTATGTTCCCATTAAGATGGGTATAGTGAGCAAGCGGCCAACCAACTATTTCTGTAAGAATATAACTAGAGGCTTTTCTGTCCTTCATCGTGCAGCTGAGAAGGTGTTTACACCTTTGATTGTGGGTTGTGCTTTCATGTTTTGTATTTTTTTCGAATTCATTTTTGTTGGAATCGCCTTCGAAATCAAATGACATATTGGTTGTATCTATTTGATTTGGGATTTCTCGTAGCAACCACCTGCACATGAACTTATTGTGCGGTATATTCATGATATCGAGTGAAAGTTTAGGCATATTTTCATATGTTGGATATTCAATATGCATTTAAATTTTCAGACATTAGTTGGATATTCAATATGCATTTAAATTTTCAGACATTAGTGTATTGTTACTGAACTTCTTGCACTGTATATCCAACAATGCATATAAGCTTCACAATGTCACAATGTTCAAATCTAGCTAATTCGAGCGATGTGCTCACTGGAGAATGCGGCACCGATCTGGATCATGGGGTGATAGCCATTCGATATATGAGGGCAAGAGATGGGAGCAAGTACTGGGTGGTGAAGACTTCATGGGGGACGTCATGGGGGGAGAAGGAATACATATGGATGAAGAGGGATATTGATGCCAAGGAAGGGCTTTGCAGGATTGCCATGCAACCTTCCTACCTGACAGATTAACTATATTCATTCTTTGTATTTTTTGCTACCTAAGAAGTTTATCGTTGTATGTGTACTTGAACATGCACTGCCTGGATTATGTGTGACACAATTCTTTGGGTCATGCCACCTTCTTTGTCTATTGGTGTTCCTGGATTAACTTATGCAAATTAACCAAATATGAATGCGTGTCTAACAACTATATACAAAATTATTTATAAATTTGTGTTATTTTTAGTGAACTCTCACCATTATCTAAACGTATGCCAGACTACTATCTATGATTTCATCAGCCATAGAAAGAGATGTTGGCACCATGAAAATACTTTGCATGTAAGCTAAACAGTAACTAGCCAAAATTTAAATTAGATAATAATTTTGGTCTGTTTTATTTATTTTAGGATGTGGGTTTTCCTGAAATGTCAATGGTTTGAGGATTGGCTAGATGAAGGATGGGAATTGGGTTTATTTTGATATTAATTTTGGAGGTTTTTTGTTGTATTGTTACATGAATATCTAGAATTTTGATATTAATTTTGGAGGTTTTCTGTTGTATTGTTGCATGGATCTCTATAATCCACTTCAAAATTTTTTGCTTTTTAATTTGATTGATGTTCTCTTAATTTTGATTCTTTGTTGAATGTCTATGTTTCGAGATGTGTATCGGCTCTCAAGTGGAATTTGGGGTCCAAGAGATTGAGCAAAACAATAATTTTCTCTCAACTAGCTGATAATTTTCTCTCAAAACAGTAATCCCTTCATTGTATATATGTCGCAGGCTACAATTGGGATACAAACTCAGCGACATCGTGAACAACAAAGAGGATGCATTTGCACTGTTTGATCTGTTCAAAGACAAAGGCTATATGCTCAAGCCAAGGAAGATTTTGTGTAAGTTGCAAAATTTGTAGCGATCACTAAGTTCTTGCATTGTATTTGCCTATTTAACAGTGACCCGTCGTTTTTAGCAATAAAACCTGCTTTTCAACTTTGTAGGTGCTACTTCGGGAAGGCTGTCCACCTCTGGCCATGCTGAAATCTATGTTTCACATCAACTATCTATACTGGCTGGAGAGAAATGTGGGAATGGATCCAATAATCATTGATGATGAGTGCAAACCTGGCGAAAGGTTGAAGATATCCCTAGACTACATGCATTTTGACAATGATCTATTCGATTTAATACTTCTTACAGGTACTGAAATTTAATTTATTGATTTTCTTTGGCATTTTGGGAGTGATCAATGATTTTCTGTTTAAATTGATTAGCAGAAAAATGGAGATTTGCCATCATATTAAATTTAAGTAATAACTTTGATTGCTGCTGTGGTTTTTGTTTATTCGAAGTTTGGAAATTAGGTTTTAGGTTGAACATTGCAGCAACATGATTAATATTATCATATTTGTGTAGTTTGCTTGCAAAAGTTTGCACTTTTCCTTTTTTAACTACCATTTGTTCTAAAAGCTGTCATTTTGGCGTTCCTACAGAAATTTTAACTATCATTTATTCTAAAAGCTGTCATCTTGACGTAATATGCCTACAGAAATTAGAACTACTGTTTGTTCAGGTTCCTTGGAGATGTCTACTACATTGGGAATTCTCTATATGAAGTTTCATCTTAATTAGTTTAGCTTTCCTTGGAGATGTCTACTGCATTTATGTTTTCATCTTAATCACGTTGCATAAAATGATCTGAAGTGAAGTGTTAATGGCAGCAGCATCACACTGGAGACTTTTTACATTTAGGCAATGTGGTTATCATTTCCTGTAGCAGTTTCACCTAAACATAGATCAAAATGTGGTAAGTTTTCCTTATTTCTCACTGCTTTTTAAAAATAATTTTTGTTAGATTTTACAAAAAACTTGACTACAGCAGATTGGCGGAAATGACGAAAGGAAGCTACATGTGGTTTCTTATGTGGGTCTTATTTTTCATTGATGATCTATTAACTGTAACGGTTGACTATCTATCATGGGTGTTGGAATTTATCTTAATTTTGTGTTTCTTTTATTCTAAAGGAATCTTCTAATGCGTTCAATGGACTGTTGCCTGTTGGGACTTTTTAATGCTGATGATTCAAATGATTCCTGCAAAGGCAAAATTTATTTTATCGATATCTTTTGTTTAGTTAGAGAAAATCAGCGTTCTTTTTTCACATTATTTGGTGCTAGACTATTTTTAATTTTAGTTTGGTGCTAGAGTATTTGGTTTATAGACTTGCCATTGTTTAACTTATTAAATTCAAGTTTTGTTGGAAGAATATTTATTATGAATGTAGTTTTATGATGGATGGAAATAGTAATTGGTATTCACGACATAATACACGGAAATTCGTGGGTTGGGGTTTTTACTTTATTTTATTTTTATTTTTATTTGTGAGTTTGTTTTTTGTGTTTTATTTTGGGCGGTCATGGGGTTTCTACCAATTTTCTATTAATATGCTTATATTCCATATTGAGTTGCAATAGAAACGTTTTTTGCAGTTATTACTCAATTTTGACTAGAAAAGGAAGGGTTTTCATTGTAGTTTCATTAATCCGCACCTATAAGTTTGTGTAATTTCAGCAAATTGCATCTAAAATTGTAATCGAGAACTGATGGATTCTCTTCTGTTTTGGTAAGTATATATGTAGAGTGGATAGCAATTTGGCGGGACATATGACCATCTTTAAGGCCTTATTTGATTGCGATGAAAATGCGATAAAGTAAAAAGTTGGGGTTTTTGTTTCTTAAAACATATCGTAGCATAAATCCGATTTGTCCTGTTTGAATGAATCGTGATCAAAGTCCTTATTTGTCTGTTTTATGTTATTATAGTTTAATTGGATTATTGATAGAGGTACTGTGACCAATTGCTGGTTCAATCTCTGCCCCAGGTTACACACTGTCGATCTCTGACTAAGCCTTGGATCACCAAAATGGACCACTCTGACACCCCTTTTATTCTTAAGATTCAGGTGGGTTTTAAATTTGAATGACACCCCTTCTATTCTTAAGATTCAGGTGGGTTTTAAATTTGAATGAAAGAAAGATGCCCATTTCCCCTTTTTGTTTGATTTCTTTCCATTAACTGAGATTTGTTTTGTTTTATTGGGGAAAACCATAGCAATCATTTATATTGTTTAGAGGTGAAACTGCATCATGGATTTCTTTTGAGATCTGTTTATTGCTCACATCATAATATAAGGGAATTCATGGGTAGGGTTTATTATTTTTTATTTTATTTTTATTTTTATTCACGTGTTTGTGTTTTCTTTTTAGGGGGGTCATGGGGTTTCTATCAATTTTTCATTATTATGCTTATATTTCCTGTTAAATTGCAACAGTTCTTTTGCATACGTACCAATTTTGACTAGAAAAGGAAGGGGTTTCATTGTAGTTTCAGTAATGTCCACATATTAGTTTGTCGAATTTCTGCAAAATATTAGCATCTAAAATTGTAATTGAGAAACTGATGGATTCTCTTCTATTTTGGTGGGTATATATGTAGAGTGGGCACAGTAAATTGGCTAGACAGATGACCATCTTGATGGCCTTCTATGATTACGGTGGAAACACGATAAAGTAAACATTTTGGTTTTTCCTTTTTTTAAAGATATTGTAGCATAACTCATATTTTACCAGCTTGAATGAATTGTGATCAAGCTCCTTATATGTTTATTTTAAGTTATTACAGTTTTATCGGATTATTGATGGGAGTATTATGATCGATGACTTAATCTATGCTCCACGTTACATAATGTTGATCTTGACTCAGCCTAGGTTCACAAAAAGGGTTCACTCTGAGACACCTTTTATTCTCAAGATGTAGGTGCATTTTATATTTGAAAGAAAGAAAATGCCCATTTGCCCTTTTTTATTTATTTCAATTAACTAGGATTTTTCTTGATGTTTGATTGGCGAAAGCTAGAGCAAGCATTTAGACCATTTATATGTGAAAATACAACATTGATTTCTTTTGGAATCTGTTTATTGCTCACGTCATAATAGAAGGAAATTCGTGGGTTGGGTTTTTTATTTTTTTTAATTTTTGTTTTGTGTTTGTGTTTTATTTTTTAGGGGGGGGGGGGTCATGGGGTTTCTATTAATTTTCCATTAATATGCTTATATTCCCTATTGAATTGCAACAGAAATTTTCCTTTTTAGTTGTTACTGCATCCTATAACAATTTTGACTAGAAATGGAAGGGTTTTCATTGGAGTTTCAGTAATGTGCACCTATAAGTTTGTATAATTTTTGCATAATATTAGCATTTGAAATTTTAATTGAGAAAATGATGGATTCTCTTTTGTCTTAGTGTGTATATATGTAGAGTGGGCATAGAAAATTGGCGAGACAGATAACCATCTTGATGGCCTTCTATGATTATGGTGGAAACACGATAAAGTAAAAATTTTGGTTTTTCCTTTTTTAAAGATATCGTAGCATAACTCAGATTTTACCTGCTTGAATGAATTGTGATCAAGCTCCTTATATGTTTATTTTAAGTTATTACATTTTTATTGGATTATTGATGGGAGTATTGTGATCGACGGTTCAATCTATGCTACATGTTACACAATGTTGATCTTGACTCAGCCTAGGTTCACCAAAAGGGTCCACTCTGAGACCCCTTTTATTCTCAAGATTCAGGTGGGTTTTATATTTGAAAGAAAGAAAGATGACCATTGACCTTTTTTATTTTTGTCAATTAACAAGTATTTGTCTTGATGTTTGATTGGTGAAAACTAGAGCAAGCATTTAAACTGTTTATAGGTGAAAAGGCAACATCGATATCTTTTGGGATTTCTATTAATTTTCCATTAATATGCTTATATTCCATATTGAATTGCAACAAAAATTTTCCTTTTTTAGTTATTACTGCATCACATAACAATTTTGACTAGAAATGGAAGGGTTTTCATTGGAGTTTCAGTAATTTGCACCTAAAAATTTGTATAATTTCTGCAAAATATTAGCATCTGAAATTGTAATCATGGAACTGATGGATTCTCTTTTGTTTTGATGTGTATATATGTAGGGTGGGCATAGAAAATTGGCGAGACAGATGACCATCTTGATGGCCTTTAGTGATTACGGTGGAAATGCGATAAAGGAAAATGTTTGGTTTTTTCTTTTTAAAAATATATCATAGCATAAATCTTATTTTTCTGGTTTGAATGAATTGTGATCAAATTCTTTATATGTTTGTTTTAAGTTATTACAGTTTAATCAGATTATTGATGGGGTTACAGTGATCAGTTGATGGTTCAATTTATGCCCCACGTTACACAATGTTTCTGTTAATTTTTTTTTGAGAAAATGTTGGTGTATGGGAGTATGCATATAATTTTATCATATAAAGTTGGTCGAAATTTTACTGCAAATCATTTTTGAGAAGAATTTGCCATCTCAAAAATAAGATCATTATAAATTTTACTCAATTTGTCTAATTTTATTTTGTAGGATAGCAAGTTGAATTATTTTTGATGAAGAAGATGGCAACAAGGGTTGAAGAGTTCAATAATCTTGAAGATATCCTTCAATGGGCAACAAAATAAGCATCTCCGATTCTCCAACCAATTCCCATTCACCTTCTTCTTGCTTGGGCTGCTCTCTCTTCGTCAAAACATTTCCCAATGCAGGCGGGTAACAAATCCAATTTCATAATTGAGGATGTGCCTGCCTCCCATGGAATCAAGAAGCTCAAATGACATGTATTGGGATGTGCCTTCATTTTTTCTAAAATCATAGAGAAGATCAGAAAATAGAATTTATCATTGAATCCTTTATTCAAATAGAGTATTGTCTGCTGTATATATTGCATTTCTGCTTATGTTGGCATCATGTTTCCATCTTGAATTTCCTATTACTCATGTCATCGGCTTTCCTTCATGTACAAAGAAGCATAGAAGCCATGGCCTGAACACGTGTCGTCATCGTATATGGCCCACAGGGATTGCCTATAATGCCAGTTGCCAGGCAAGATGATAATTCATGCCCACCATGCATGTGCATGACCCCATGAAGGTCATAGATCTGACAGCCAAATAAATTGGATATCTCTCACATGCTATGCTAACTTTATGTGTGAATTGAAATGCCTTATGCCATAGTGATTTAGGGCTATCTGATACCATGCTTATTGTTAAAATGTTATATTGTTAATATTCACCCAAATGGACAAGGTGAGTGGTTTACTCATAATATTTGTTTACATTGTTTAGGCTTTAAAATATTTCTGGTGATTGTAAAATCATCTAATTTGTTTACAATTGGTAGGTATCCATTAATTTTTAGTAACATCATTTAATATTGATAATAAAGCCATGCACATAATTTTGTGAGTTCTGAACCCATTGGCGGCAAAAATCGTCGTGGGGAAAAAATTGACGTTTCTCTGAGTTGAATTTGACCTTTAATTTGACAGGTCCACAGAGGTTTTCAAATCCTCTCTTAACATTTGTTCAGGCGTTCCTTGCTCGCTCAATCACCAGCAAAGCTCGGTTCCTTTTCTCACTCAGTTTGGTTGTTGCTCGGTGGTTCAAATCTGCAATTCAAAGTTTTTCTATTCAAAGTTCTCATCCGTAATTCAAAATTTTTAAGTTCCAATTTCTATTTTTTGCAGAAATACATCAAAGTTCGATGGTTTTCAATTCTCTCAGGTAATTCTCTGATTTTTTTATGCCAAGAACACCAAAGTTTCTTTAAGCCATGTTGTTTTCTGTTTTTTATGCCCAGAATCATTGAATAGTTGGATTTTTTTTGTTTTTCATGATATGTTTTTTTTTGATTTGGGCTAAAGCTCTTTGTTTTTTGAATCATTGGTGTTTGTTGTATCTGATGTAATTTTTTCAGTTTCTCTTAACATCAATTTTCCTAAAGCTCTGTGTGTGTTTGTGATTTGGGCTTAATCCTCACTGTTGTATTAATTAATTAGTTTAATTTAATTTCGGTTCCAAGTAATACACATGGTCTTCATACAGAAAAATTATGCATGGAAGCAAATATGATAATCAACTGAAAACATGCAAATTTAAAACACCAAAGTTCGGTTCTTAGTTTAATTGTTCTGAATTTAAAACATCAAATATCCGGGCTAACTTGCTTATCATGTGAACAAACCTGTTTAATAAATCAGTTCACAAATTTTTCTGTTCATAAATTTTGATAACCTGTTTAATAACTTAGATGTTTTAAATTTGTGAACAAATTTGTGAACAAACCTATGTAAAATTGACGTAAGTTTGTGAACATGAAAATTGTATCCAAGTTTTCATGTTCAGAGTTGTATCCAAGTTTTCTTGATCCATATGAAACATGAAGTCTAAAATTTTATAACTCTGTATACAGACTTCATGTTCAAAGTTTAAACTTCGTAACAAACTTGATTGTATGCAGACTTCATGTTCAGAGTTGTATCCACGTTTTCTTATTCTGTTCAGAAATTTCATGTTCACAAATTTAAAACATCTAAGTTTGTTCAAGTTTCATGGTTAACATCCAATTTTATTTAAACATGTATTTTAGTGCCTGTAAGCAAACATGAACACATGTAGTTAAAGGCATGTTCAAGTTTCATGGTTCAGGTTTGCTCTCAGCTTTAAGGTTGGTTCATTTTGATGTTGTTAGTTAGCAAGATCAGGATCACAAATATTTTAGTGAGTGCATCCCATGTTTGCTTTCAGGCACAATTGATAAAACATCAATCTGATTTCTCAATTGATTTGCATGATAAGCAAATTATGATGTTTAGCTAGATTTGTGAATTTGCTTACATGCAAAACTGATTTGCATGTTTGATAACAGGATAATTTGTACTCTATGATGCGAGAGTATTAAGTCAACTGATTTCATATTTTGTGAACATGAAAATATCAAACTGAAGTGGATCTAATTTATATGAACTGAAATGGACCTAATTTATATCAAACCTGAAAATATCAGATCATTGACTAAAACTACTGGAAACATTGTGGAGCTAATCTGAAAAATGAACATTTATATCAAACATTGTGGATCTAATTTATACCAAACATGAAAATCTTCATGTATCCTGTCATCCTGTTTTCATGGTCCACTGAAGTGGAGCTGATCACATTTGTATTTGAGTTTTTTGTACCCCAATGCATCATATGACCTGATTGGGAAAGTTACATGTGAAAATTTCAAATGGTCAAAAAATATTAACTGATATTTTCATTTCATGTTCACAAAAGTTCCTATGGATGCAGACTTAATGCTCAAAAAAGTTCATGTTCATGTTTAGAGTTGTATATAGACTTCATGTTCATTTTTTTCATCTTTGGGCCATCACCGGGAGGAATCACCTCCTGCACCACCATCAAGCCCATGTTTGTCAATGAGAAAATACGGCAAGTATTGTTGGAGTAATGTATCGTATAAGTATCATGGGAATTGCTATCTTTATTTTAAATGCAACATGAATTAGTTATGCCAAGTATTTTTGGAGCAAGTATTTATGTGCAATTGCCACAGGTATTACTAGAGCAAGTATTTTTGTCGTGGTCTGGCTTATGGCAGTGTTCTGGAGCTTATGGCTTAGTGTCAATAAGCAAATTTGATAAGTATTGTTGGAGCAATGTATCATATATGTACCATGGGAATTGCTATCTTTATTTTCAATCGCAACAGGTAGCAGTTATGGAAAGTATTTTCGGAGCAAGTATTTGTGAGCAATTAAAGTTATGTCAAGTATTTGTAAGTATCTGTATGTTTATGTATAACTTCTTAGGCTTATTAAATTTTGTTGGTATAATCTGTCCCCTTCTTACTCTAGGATGTGAATAGGGTGCCCTCATCATCAGATTTCCTTTCGGGTATTGGTTTGTCTAATGTCCAATGTAGCTTCAATATTTTGTACATGGGCAGTCCAGCTGCAAATTTCTCATCGTCATCAGATTCATAGCATGAGGAGCAAAGCAACAACTAGAAGACCATATCAGAGAAACGTAAAAGATAGTGAGGTGGGGCATCATCAGTGTATGTTTTGTCAATGGATGTTTAGAGCCATAACAAAGAAAAAGAAAAGGAGATATGTCATTGTATCAATTTCAAGTTCTGTCAATGTATGTTTAGAACAAGGATTTGGCAATATATCAAGTTTTGGCGATATCAATATCAAGTTCTGGCAAAGTATATTTGGCAATGTAAATTTAGACCAAGGATTTGGCAATGTATCAAAATCAATTTCTGGTAATGTATCAATATCATAATTATGAGAATGTATGTTGGAATCATAGTTCTGGCAATGTATCAATATTATAATTATGATAATGTATTTTGGAATCGTAGTTCTGGAATATATTTTGGAATTATAGTTCTAGGAATTAAGTTAGTGAATCATATTATATACATGTATCAAAGTAGCTGAATCAGTTTACAAAATGATTTTCATATAAATCCATGTATCAAATTTATTGTTATATCCATTTTCTGGCAAAATGAATGTTATATCCATGTATCAAAATGATTTTTATATTTCAGCTTGGAGCATATGCCATTGTCCTTAACAAAAGGAAACAACAAACATTTTTATGCTAATTTGTTGTTCCGCGCCGAAGGCATCTGCACCGAATTTATTGTTATGCGTCGAATTTGTTGTTCCGCATCAGCACCAAATTTGTTGTACTGCACCGAAGGCGCCCGTGCCGCTAAATATTTTTACGCTAATTTATTGTTCTGCACCGAATTTGTTGTTCTACGCTAATTTGTTGCTTTGCGCCAAAGGCGCCCCGGAAAATTTATTGTTCTGTGTCGAAGGTGCCGGTGTCGAATTTATTGTTTTGTGCTAAAGGCGCCTGTGCTGCTAAATTTTTTACGCTAATTTGTTTTTCCTCGCTGAAGGCGCCCGCCAAAGTTCCGCGCCGAATTTGTTGTTCTAGGAAAAAATTTTGTTCCTCGCTAAAGGCAACAGCACCGAATTTGTTATTCTGTGTCGAAGGCGCTGTCACGCCCCGCTTCCCAAAATGGACGGAAGCGAAACGTGACGAGGCCCGCTTAGGCCAGAGCTGAGAAGCTCGGACCCAATAAGCGTCTGTAGAGGTACCATTTTAAAAAGTTTTCAGGTTCTTGCATTTATATAGTTCGAAACAACAGAAAGTACAGAAAGGAAGTTGCATTCATTAAGTTAGAGATATAATATCCACCAAATACAAAGTATAAAAAAAGATGCCTAAGCGTGGCAACAAACTATCTAAAAGCAAACTGAAAGGTAGTAACCTCTGAAAGTGACGACTAAGAAGACCTCAAGGTCTGGTCCTCGTCGAGCGCGTACCCTGGGTCGACGTCATCGGCTCCTCGTGCTCCCGTGAGTCTGCCTCGTCCACAAACTCTGGCTGAATACCTGACGTACAGCACCCAAGAAAAAGGAACTGTACGTCAGGTAAAGTCTAAAAGAAGGGTTAGACTTTACTGCAAGTGCAACCGACTTTAACAACGGTTTACTGGTTGATTAACATGCTGAGGTTCTTTTACACAACAGTTTACTGGTTGATTAACATGCTGTGGTTATAATAGGGTAACACAACAGGAAGTAACGTAGCAGGAAAGTAAAACGGAACAAGTAGTAGTCGTAGCGTGTGCTACCAACTACGGGGACTAACCTACAGGTGTCAAGACAAGTCGGGACGTGACGGGACAAGACATGACAAACAGGAGGGGACAAGACAAGACAAGTGTGACACGAAGGGTTCACGCCTTACGGTTCGAGGGGGATCAGACCCTCTTGCCGTGCGCACGCTCAACCCTACCCCAACCCAGGAACTCAGGACAAGAAGTACAGGGATCATTTCCGCTAGGGAAACATCCGAAACGCCCGCAGGCTTTTTGTATCACGGGGATCACTTCCGCGGAGGGAAGCATCCGAAACGCCCGAAGGCTTTTTGGTAACAGTCACGGGGATCACTCTCGCATGGAGAGCATCCGAAACGCCCGAAGGCTTTTTGTATCACGGGGATCACTTCCGCGGAGGGAAGCATCCGAAACGCCCGAAGGCTTTTTGGTAACAGTCACGGGGATCACTCTCGCATGGAGAGCATCCGAAACGCCCGAAGGCTTTTTGTATCACGGGGATCACTTCCGCGGAGGGAAGCATCCGAAACGCCCGAAGGCTTTTTGTGTGACAGGACACGACATGACAAGTGTAGGGAAAGTTATTCTAGGGTGTCCACACGCACGCACACACAAGATAGTCCTATGTTGTCAGCAGTTCATTGTTGTCAGGCTCAGACTTCGTCGTCAAGTCGGAGCCGTCACGGGTCGTCCCGAACGCTATCATTTCACGTCCGGTTCTCATCACACACAACCTAACAGTTCTACAAACTAGAACTAAAGCACAGTCAAATCGCAAATGGGTACACTTGCCTGAAATGGCGAGTGTGTCGTCCTCTCGAAGCATCTCGTCCAAGCGTCTCGTCCAAGTGTCTCGTCCGCAGAAGTCCGTCTGAAATATCGCCAAGGCGACGATGTCAGGCCTCAAATTCATCAAATCCCATTAGGGTTCGTGTCTAAGTTATCGGGGCTATCCTATTTGTCAATCATCAAAATTTTGGTGTTTTATCAACCTAAATCGACCACTACCCTGTGTGCGCATAAAATTTGTCCGATGGTCGATTTCTACGGTGAACAACGTTTTACTGGTGCGGAAAAGTAAATTTAATTATTGTTGTCCAGTTTTAGTTAAGGTCCAGTTTTGCTACGGTGTGGGTTGCTATGAGTTAGGGGTACCAACCTGGTCTGACGGTCACAAGTAAGTTCGACGTCGGATCTGAAAACAACAACGTATCGCGTCGCCTTCGCTCCGATTCCCCTACGGTGGGTAGCGTACTGGGAAGAGGTCGTCGAGGTGTTCCGGTGATTATGATGAAAGGCGAGCTTTATCTACGAGGTTGAATTATAAAACATCAAGCTAAAGATTTTAATCAATTAAAAATGCACTCTAACTTATAACACTGATTATAAAATATATAATTTAACTTACATAAATTAAACTGTCATATGTATATTGCTACACATTTAACTTGTTGTTATATAACAATATATACGTATAAACCAAACAATGTCCTGTCATCTGTACATTCCTACCAATTACACAAAACTAGATCATAAGGTAAAACATGAAGCTTTCTAGTAACCCACTTATCACTAATTATAAGTCCTAAGCTAGCCCACTTCCACACAAGGTTATAAACTATAGTAACATAATATATGTTTGCTTGATTAATAGCATGCAACAAAGAAACTCACCTACGTGTAAGTGCAAGCAGGTGCGCATAGGGGGCGTGGGCGTGGGCTTCGAGGATCGCCGGAGGCACTGGTGGTGCGATCATCAGAGAGCAACGCCTCCGGGGTTGGAAGAGGAGTTTGCTGGTCGGGGCGTGGCTGCCACGGCTCGTCGGGATGAGTAGCGCTCGGGAACAGGCGGATGTCAGCGAGTATGCGGACGATGACGTCGGGAGGCCTCGTGGGAGGCGCGCGGCTGAGGAGAAGGAGACACCCATCGGGTTCAGAGGAGAGTGGAGGAGAGGGAAAGTCGCCGGCCATGAGTGCTGGGGCATGGCCGCGCCGCCGTGGAGGCCGTGGAGAAAGGCAGCAGCAGCTGCCGCAGCTGCTGGGTAGGGCGACGTAGCCGTGGGTTCCGGCGGGCTGGAGGGGCTAAAGGCGACGGTCCGAAGGTGGTCGGCGGCGGCGCGAGTGTCGGAGAGCACAAGAAAGGCCGCTGCTTGATTTGTGGTGCATGGGGAAAGATGCGTGAAATGATACCTAGGGCGGCGGCTGCTTGTGTGAAAAAAATAGTTTGGAGAGTTGAGTTGCTGGCAAAAGTTGATAACCCTAGGTTTAAATAAAAATATGGGGGGAGAGGCTAGCACGTGATGCATAGGCTTAGGTTACATAGATTCAAAAATTTGCAAAGCCCTGGGCCTAGAACGTGAATAGGGCTATGGTCCAACAGCTTCTCAAAAGAAATAGTTATCAAAAAGAAATCCATGTTGTGTGAGGGTATGACAGTTAGAAATTTTATAGGATTTGCTTTTAACAAATTAGACTTGGTCTTCTCCTCAAGAAAGTGACAACAAGTCTAGTTATTGGAAAGTTACAGCAAGTACCCCTAAGGGTCTAAGGGCTAGGCTTTTGGTATTAAAAAAAACTTTAAAAAAAGTTTAGATGCCTTATAAAAAACGTACAGACTAGTTTCATTTTTACAGACTAGTTTCATTTTTAAAAGAAAAATGTTTTAGTAATCAAGAAAGGAGTTATAGTAGGTGGGTCCATCGACATCATAAAATTACAAGGAAGGTACCGGGGTGATCGCGCCTCCGAGAGGGTCGTGAAAATGGAGTCCGGTCGCGCGTTAGAGCTACGAGTACAATATATAAAAATCGATTACACATATCGCACACGAAACACAGCTACGTGCTAAAATACGTGCAGTCGGAAAGTGGCCGTTACATTCTACCCACCTTAGAAATGATTCCGCCCTCGGAATCGCTTATACTAAATGTAATAATATCTATAAACACTATGCTTGCAACTCCCATATCCACACATAAAGATCTCTAATCATATAACTTCAACATCGATCCTCAAATAATCCATTATAACCCGTCTTTTCACTGGATAATGCCACGACTAAACTCACATCCTAACACTTAACTATAGACCCATCACTGCTGTTCAAATTTCCAATTCCAAGTTCTCGTAAAAGGATAATAATCATATTCCCATACCATACCACTCTATTAAACATCATCGCTCCATAGCATTCTTTAAATTTCTCAATCTCTTCCCAATATAAATCAATAGCTAAACTTATGTTCTAGTCGATCACAATCCAAGACGAACATTTGTCCATCTCATCACACCTTTCGTAAATCAACAATCGCCGTGTCCTTAATACATTCCTTGTCATATCTTCCCACAAATTTATCCGCCAAAAAATTGAACTATCAGAATCACATCTCATCCTACTCACTATAACTAATCCCAACCAATTTAAGTCCGACTACCTAACCATCCATTCGTCTCAACACGTCGTGTTATTTCCAACCATTCCATTTGTGCTTTCAGCAAGTAGGCGACACTATAACCTTCTTTCATTTCTTTTGCGGCTGTCTCCTCACGTCAACTTAACTATCAAGTCTTGATGCTTTAAATGTTTTCATCATTTCATGGTCACTCTAAATCATACCATACCTTAATAGTTAATCCTATCTACCACTCGTTCAAGTTTCAGATCGATCAAGTACTAATCTACCTATACATAATTTCATCCAATCAGAGTTCTTCACTGAGTCGTCATCCGAAATAAATCTATTTAAATGTCTTTGTGTTCAAATTCAACCAATCTCCGCAACCGTATATCGCATCTCACTCTACGCCTACCCGCATCATAATCCTATAAGATTAATAGCTAGTACTAATAATATCATAACAATCAAACAGATAACACTCTTGAAGAAAAGAAGAAGAAGAAGAAGAAGTTTAAGACCAAAGACAGATTTTAAAACATTTGGAAAAACGTGTGGAGTTGAGGTATTGGATGAGGAAAAATAGGTGCGTTGTGAACTTGTGTGCTTGTTTCAAAACTTTAAAGATTTGGTTTAAAAGAAAACAAAGTTTTAATACAATCACATGTAGCCAAGATAAACTGTTCTATAATCACGAAAAACTACTTCTAAGGAAATTGCCTGCTATGACCCTATTCATATATGTATGAATACCGTCATTCAGACAACTTCAAACATATCATGGTCAACACTGCGTACACATTCAAGACATAAAAAGGCAATCATCGGGATCCAAAAGAACACACACTCATACAGGTCTACGCACTCTACATATACTCATGCATCACGACGACATCACCTACCAAAGGGCCTACTCCTAAACCGGAGATAACTTAGACCACTACAAGGACTAATGTCTACACAACCTAAGGAAAAACAGAGGCCAGGAGTGTCACGAAATGAATCAGAAGGAACGAGTTCAAATAAGGCAGGATAAGGAGATAGTTGGTTTGATGGGACAAAGATATTTCTCAAAATAATTAGATAGATGAAAGGAGAATTATGTGTAAAAATATGATATCGTATACTTTTATACTTATAAAAATACGTTAGAGAAAAGCGAGCAGATGGTAAGATTATTACAATGCGGAGAAGGAGATAAGGTAGGGTAAGGTAGCGGTTGCTTTACAAAATGAAAGTAAGTTAAACAAAGATTCTTGAAGTACGAGCACGATGAACATAGAGATGTTTATACATATACAAGAAGACATTTAAAGTTACTTTGGTTTAGAAAATATTTTAAAAGTACGTACGGTAAATAGTTAGAAATAAATTTTGTAGTTTAAAAAAGTAATATATATATATATATTGGATTATAGAATTGATAACAAAGTTTAAAACTGGAACACGAAAGATGCCGATTTGAAAATAAGTACTAGATAGTAAAATAGTTTTACGACCAGAGAGGTTTCAAGATTTGTGAAAGAGTTTTAACTTAACGATAAACAAGAAATTTTAAAATATATAATATATTGGTTTTTTTTAAAAGAATAATATTGAATTTTTTTTTTTCAAAATGGTAACAAGTTTTAAAACCGAAATACGAAAGATAATGATTCGAAAGTGAGTACGAGATAGTAACTTAAGGATTTACGACCAAAAGGTTTTCAAAGTCAATAAAAGAATTTTAATTCAACCGCAAACAAGAAGTTTTAAATATATAGTATATGGGTTTTCAAAGAAATTAAGTTGAGCGAAGAAACTGAATAAGGAATTTTGAAAATACTTTTAGAGGAGGCAAAATTGGCAAAGGGAAAGATTCGAAGGATCAACGATACTCGTCAGGAACGATTACGTGAATTGGAAGAAAGGAAAGATCGTATGATGGATACACTTAGGATACGATTCACGAAGCTACGATGGAACTCTACGGTCGATCACACGAAAGGGTAATGATTAGAGAGGCGCTAGAAGTCAGGGGGAAAAAGTTCCTAAGAGAGTCAAGGTTACGTTCTGCTGGGCCCGAAGTCAATGGAGCTGGGCGAACGACTAAACTAAAAGAAGGACTCTAGGAAATTTAACACGGTCAGAGTCAAGTGGGCTACTAAGGTATTCTAGGATGAGGACGACTAATTCCTAACCAAGGCATCAGACTATCAAATTGGGACGTCTACCTAAGTCTTCATACTATCTAAGACTGGGAAACTAATTCAGACTTGTACGTGGATATTAAATGAATGCGGTACTTTTATTGTTCCGAACTTTTGCAAGACCTGCATGGGCCACCACTAAAACCTGTCACGCCCCGCTTCCCAAAATGGACGGAAGCGAAACGTGACGAGGCCCGCTTAGGCCAGAGCTGAGAAGCTCGGACCCAATAAGCGTCTGTAGAGGTACCATTTTAAAAAGTTTTCAGGTTCTTGCATTTATATAGTTCGAAACAACAGAAAGTACAGAAAGGAAGTTGCATTCATTAAGTTAGAGATATAATATCCACCAAATACAAAGTATAAAAAAAGATGCCTAAGCGTGGCAACAAACTATCTAAAAGCAAACTGAAAGGTAGTAACCTCTGAAAGTGACGACTAAGAAGACCTCAAGGTCTGGTCCTCGTCGAGCGCGTACCCTGGGTCGACGTCATCGGCTCCTCGTGCTCCCGTGAGTCTGCCTCGTCCACAAACTCTGGCTGAATACCTGACGTACAGCACCCAAGAAAAAGGAACTGTACGTCAGGTAAAGTCTAAAAGAAGGGTTAGACTTTACTGCAAGTGCACCGACTTTAACAACGGTTTACTGGTTGATTAACATGCTGAGGTTCTTTTACACAACAGTTTACTGGTTGATTAACATGCTGTGGTTATAATAGGGTAACACAACAGGAAGTAACGTAGCAGGAAAGTAAAACGGAACAAGTAGTAGTCGTAGCGTGTGCTACCAACTACGGGGACTAACCTACAGGTGTCAAGACAAGTCGGGACGTGACGGGGACAAGACATGACAAACAGGAGGGGACAAGACAAGACAAGTGTGACACGAAGGGTTCACGCCTTAACGGTTCGAGGGGGATCAGACCCTCTTGCCGTGCGCACCGCTCAACCCTACCCCAACCCAGGAACTCAGGACAAGAAGTACCAGGATCATTTCCGCTAGGGAAACATCCGAAACGCCCGCAGGCTTTTTGTATCACGGGGATCACTTCCGCGGAGGGAAGCATCCGAAACGCCCGAAGGCTTTTTGGTAACAGTCACGGGGATCACTCTCGCATGGAGAGCATCCGAAACGCCCGAAGGCTTTTTGTATCACGGGGATCACTTCCGCGGAGGGAAGCATCCGAAACGCCCGAAGGCTTTTTGGTAACAGTCACGGGGATCACTCTCGCATGGAGAGCATCCGAAACGCCCGAAGGCTTTTTGTATCACGGGGATCACTTCCGCGGAGGGAAGCATCCGAAACGCCCGAAGGCTTTTTGTGTGACAGGACACGACATGACAAGTGTAGGGAAAGTTATTCTAGGGTGTCCACACGCACGCACACACAAGATAGTCCTATGTTGTCAGCAGTTCATTGTTGTCAGGCTCAGACCTTCGTCGTCAAGTCGGAGCCGTCACGGGTCGTCCCGAACGCTATCATTTCACGTCCGGCTTCTCATCACACACAACCTAACAGTTCTACAAACTAGAACTAAAGCACAGTCAAATCGCAAATGGGTACACTTGCCTGAAATGGCGAGTGTGTCGTCCTCTCGAAGCATCTCGTCCAAGCGTCTCGTCCAAGTGTCTCGTCCGCAGAAGTCCGTCTGAAATATCGCCAAGGCGACGATGTCAGGCCTCAAATTCATCAAATCCCATTAGGGTTCGTGTCTAAGTTATCGGGGCTATCCTATTTGTCAATCATCAAAATTTTGGTGTTTTATCAACCTAAATCGACCACTACCCTTGTGTGCGCATAAAATTTGTCCGATGGTCGATTTCTACGGTGAACAGCGTTTTACTGGTGCGGAAAAGTAAATTTAATTATTGTTGTCCAGTTTTAGTTAAGGTCCAGTTTTGCTACGGTGTGGGTTGCTATGAGTTAGGGGTACCAACCTGGTCTGACGGTCACAAGTAAGTTCGACGTCGGATCTGAAAACAACAACGTATCGCGTCGCCTTCGCTCCGATTCCCCTACGGTGGGTAGCGTACTGGGAAGAGGTCGTCGAGGTGTTCCGGTGATTATGATGAAAGGCGAGCTTTATCTACGAGGTTGAATTATAAAACATCAAGCTAAAGATTTTAATCAATTAAAAATGCACTCTAACTTATAACACTGATTATAAAATATATAATTTAACTTACATAAATTAAACTGTCATATGTATATTGCTACACATTTAACTTGTTGTTATATAACAATATATACGTATAAACCAAACAATGTCCTGTCATCTGTACATTCCTACCAATTACACAAAACTAGATCATAAGGTAAAACATGAAGCTTTCTAGTAACCCACTTATCACTAATTATAAGTCCTAAGCTAGCCCACTTCCACACAAGGTTATAAACTATAGTAACATAATATATGTTTGCTTGATTAATAGCAGTGCAACAAAGAAACTCACCTACCGTGTAAGTGCAAGCAGGTGCGCATAGGGGGCGTGGGCGTGGGCTTCGAGGATCGCCGGAGGCACTGGTGGTGCGATCATCAGAGAGCAACGCCTCCGGGGTTGGAAGAGGAGTTTGCTGGTCGGGGCGTGGCTGCCACGGCTCGTCGGGATGAGTAGCGCTCGGGAACAGGCGGATGTCAGCGAGTATGCGGACGATGACGTCGGGAGGCCTCGTGGGAGGCGCGCGGCTGAGGAGAAGGAGACACCCATCGGGTTCAGAGGAGAGTGGAGGAGAGGGAAAGTCGCCGGCCATGAGTGCTGGGGCATGGCCGCGCCGCCGTGGAGGCCGTGGAGAAAGGCAGCAGCAGCTGCCGCAGCTGCTGGGTAGGGCGACGTAGCCGTGGGTTCCGGCGGGCTGGAGGGGCTAAAGGCGACGGTCCGAAGGTGGTCGGCGGCGGCGCGAGTGTCGGAGAGCACAAGAAAGGCCGCTGCTTGATTTGTGGTGCATGGGGAAAGATGCGTGAAATGATACCTAGGGCGGCGGCTTGCTTGTGTGAAAAAAATAGTTTGGAGAGTTGAGTTGCTGGCAAAAGTTGATAACCCTAGGTTTAAATAAAAATGATGGGGGAGAGGCTAGCACGTGATGCATAGGCTTAGGTTACATAGATTCAAAAATTTGCAAAGCCCTGGGCCTAGAACGTGAATAGGGCTATGGTCCAACAGCTTCTCAAAAGAAATAGTTATCAAAAAGAAATCCATGTTGTGTGAGGGTATGACAGTTAGAAATTTTATAGGATTTGCTTTTAACAAATTAGACTTGGTCTTCTCCTCAGAAAGTGACAACAAGTCTAGTTATTGGAAAGTTACAGCAAGTACCCCTAAGGGTCTAAGGGCTAGGCTTTTGGTATTAAAAAAAACTTTAAAAAAAAGTTTAGATGCCTTATAAAAAACGTACAGACTAGTTTCATTTTTACAGACTAGTTTCATTTTTAAAAGAAAAATGTTTTAGTAATCAAGAAAGGAGTTATAGTAGGTGGGTCCATCGACATCATAAAATTACAAGGAAGGTACCCGGGGTGATCGCGCCTCCGAGAGGGTCGTGAAAATGGAGTCCGGTCGCGCGTTAGAGCTACGAGTACAATAATAAAAATCGATTACACATATTATTCTGTGTCGAAGGCGCCCTCGCCAAATTTGTTGTTCTGTGTCGAATGGGCATGCAGTATATTTGTTGTTCTGCACCGAAGGCGCCCACGTCGAAGTCGACCGTGTTGATAAATATTTTTACGCTAATTTGTTATTCTTTTAAATTTTTGCGGTGGAAATATTTTTTGGGAGAACAAAGATTTCGTAGGGAAAATCTTAAAGGAACCGTGCCCGCGGGCACGGGTTATGACTAGTATATATATATATATATATATATATATATATATATATATATATATATATATATATATATATATATATATATATGAATATGGGCCTGAGCTGACAGCGCAAGAATTTTTTCCTGTGCTGTCAGCGATTTGGGCCCTCTAAAAATATGTTTTAAATTTTTTTTGCAGTAGTTAGATATACTTGTTAACTAGCTCCCCACAAATTTTCAGGTCAATCCAACACCGTTTGAGCCTCCGTTCATCGATTTCAAAAACGTTGCGCAAAACTGTCCAGAATTCTGGACAGTTTTACGCAACGTTTTTGAAATCGATGAACGGAGGCTCAAACGGTGTTGGATTGACCTGAAAATTTGTGGCGGCTAGTTACCAAGTATATCTAAGTACTGCAAAAAAAAATTAAAAATTATTTTTACCCCTCCAAATCGCTGACAGCGCAGGAAAAATTTCCTGCGCTGTCAGCTCACCTCCATATTCCTCATATATATATATATATATAGTGGAAATGGGAAATAGGGTGTCACAGGAGAGAATCCTCTCCTGTGTCGGTCAAAAACTCCAAACGCCACTAGCTTTTTTGGAAGATCCGAGCCATTCAACTCAATCTCCACCCTCGAAAACCCCAACCCACCATTTTTCAGCTCGATCCGAGGCGTTTTGCCAGTTCATCCATCCGACCCAAATTTAACGGTTTCACATGAACAAAACTTTTACGAAGGAGGGATGAATGGGAAAACCACCTCGGATCGGGCTGAAAATTGGTGGGTAGGGGTTTTAAAGGGTGGAGATCAAGTTGAACGGCTCGGATCTTCCAAAAAACTAGTGGAGTTTGGAGGTTTTGACCGACACAGGAGATGATTCTCTCCTATGACACCCTATTTCCCGTTTCCTCATATATATATATATATATATATATATATATATATATATATATATATATATATATATATATATATATATATATATATATATATATCGGGTAAATGTCCCAGAGAATGAACTCTGGTATCATCCCTACGCTCAAATCAATACAGGTCGTAAGATCTAATCCAACGCACCAAAGGTAAATCGTAAAATTCGGTTTATTTACGAGCGCAACCATCTGATTCTGATGCTTGGAAACTCCTCCCGCATTAATTACTGGCCGTTTCCGTTCTCAGCCTCCATCAGTCAAGCGTGACGAGAGAGAGAGAGAAAAGTCATCGGAAAATTTTTTCCCCTCCCTCCGCTTCTCTCCTCCATCAACCCACTCAACCCTCCGCCTCTCTCCATCCACCTCTCTCCTCTATCAACCCGCTCTTCCCCTATCTCCGCCATCAACCCGCTCTCCTCCATCTCCAGCACCATCTCCATCCACCCCGCGACAACCAGAAGACGGAGAAGACGGCGAAGGAGGAGAGAATCCAGCGCCATCTCCAGCGCCATCTCCAGCGCCATCTCCATCAACCCCACGGCAACCAGAAGACGGAGAAGACCGACTGTTGCTAATTTCTTCAACGAGGTTTCTTTTTTTTTTCAAATTTCTTCATTTTAACATAAGGTTCATTACAGGTTGAAGTTACTATGAATTTTATCGCAAACCATTTATCCATTGGTGAATTGGAAATGTGATGAATAAATACATGTGTTGGAACTAGTAGGCGGCCATATCTCTTGCAAATGAAATCTTGCCCTAAGAATTTTCCCTATCATGTTGATTAATTTTTGCCATTTCTCTTCAAATAAAGCTGTTGAACTTCTGTAGAATTTCCCTATTCTGTTGAAATTCTATGGATAGGGAAAATTCCGTTGATTAATTTTTGACATTTTGCCCTAGGAGGCGGCCATTTCCCTATCCTGATGAACTTCTGTGGAGTTGTTATGGTGATCTTACATGATTTAAAAGTCACATCATTTCCCTCTTTGATTGATAATGTTTAATTTGCCCTAAGAATTTCCCTCTTATATCCTGCTGTGATTTAGTGTGGTTGGCAATTTATTGAGTTCCATCTTTCAAGAATCAATATTGTGTAAAGTCCATTGTTGGTTTGGGTATCTCTTTGCATTGTAGATCAAGAAATTAAAATGGTTTATTGCATTGGTATCTCCATGAATGATGTTCTTGTGGAAGGTAGGGATGGCAAATTTCCAGAATTCATTTTATGTTATTTGATTTTTTTTTCCATCTTAACTAATGAAATCTTTCTTCTTACTTAATGAAATTTTTGAACTGACCTTGCATTTACTATGTTAGAGCCACATGTATATTAGTATTCAAGTTCCTACATCATGAGGTCATGTGAGTCTATCAATAAAAAATCATGTTAGTATGAATTTTCATGTAATTGGAGTTAAAATTTTCATGAAAGCAATCCACAGTTAAAATTTTCATGTACAATCATTCATGTAGCATTGTGATTCATGTATCCATTCATTCATGTAGCATTTTTAATTCCTTCTTTTTCAGTCTTCCATCTTTATTTTTTCAGTCTTCATTCATGTAAGATCATTATGTAAGATCATTGTGTAAGATCAGTCTTCATTCATGTAAGATCATTTTTTTCAGTCATTCATTTTTTCAGTCTTAATCCCTTCTTGTTCAGTCTTCATTCATGTAGCACATCATATCCTTCATGTATTGGTTTGCCATGCTCAAATTTTTATTTTTCATCCTATGAACTGAACCTGTTTTGCATGTATGGTGAAATGTTGAAAATTCAAGGTAGAAAAGCAAACTCAAATATTCGTAGTAAGCAGTGAATCTCGGACAAATATCTATCACAGTTATATACATATTCATTATATATTCATTAATGTTATTACTACTGTTTCATTTTTTGCAGTCCGTTTCAAGTTAACATTGTTTATGAGAATGTTGCTTTTCTTTTGAAATTGACCAAGCTTAATGAGGCAATGGATGACTATATTTAAAGTACTATGTAATTGGAGTTGAAATTTTCATGTACAATCATTGTAATTCATGTATCCATTCATTCATGTAGCATGCTAATGTAGCTTTTGTGAAATTCTTTGATTCATTATTAATGACCTTTGGTTCTAATTATGTTTTCATGTAATTTGTTGCTAGACATGGCCAAAAAATTTTATGTTGTCAAGAAAGGACGACAATGCGGGGTGTTTAGAAGTTGGGAAGATTGCAAGGCACAAGTACATAGATTTCATAATGCCGAGTTCAAGAGGTTCCAAACTTACGAAGATGCTATGAAGTATTGGAACGAGGAAAGCACTTCTGTTTGGCCAAATCGTGGGTGTCGAGAGATATTAGAAAGCTCGGAGAACAGTCAAAGACGCTTCCGTGAGATGGTACATGTGAGAGAAGCTGCAGAACATCATATGCTGCCAAATGATCCGATTGCAGGTAGAAGAGCTGGGAATAATGAAGGACAAGCTACTGTATCTAGAAGAGTTGGAGTGTTCAATGGCAATGGCGTATGTGTTTGTTACTTATATACATCCAAAATCATAATCAATGCTGTGACGGTGCTTAGTCTTGGATTTATTGTACGAGCTTATTTTCGTGGAGAATAGGTCATTATGTGTAATGTTAAATTGTATGATACATCGGCATGTCAAGTACTTTCTTTAATATGTTTATTTTGTAGTTCGTATGATATAGATTGAAGGTTAGCTGACATGCCACTGTTTTAGTTTGGGTCTGTGATTATAAATATAAGCATTGCTTTTTGTCAATTTGCTTGGGTGCCTTTCTTTTCCAGGATATGTGGCAAGTGATGTAAATTTGCTTGGATACCTGGCAAGTGAGGTTGAAGATGGAGCTTGGATTCAAGTATGTGTAACAGCATGTATGATGAAAAATTGGTTCCTGTCAAGTCTTGCTGATGCAATCTTGGTTGTATGATTTGCTCACTTGAGGATCTCTAGTGTATGATTTGCTCACTTGAGGTTCCTGTCAATTTTTGAAGAGTTTGTCTTTGAATAAACTTCCTGCTGTGTGGGCTGCATCTTCATGGACCAAATTCTCTGTTGAGGACTAAATAAAGTTGTTGATAGAGAGGAGCATGCTGGTTTTCCCTCTGTAATATGTTTCAGTGGTGGAATGTGACACACCTAAATTTTGTTTGAGCATGCTGGTTTGGTTTCAGTTGTCAGCACAAAAGTTGCAAACACCATGTTATGTGAAGATTAGTTCAAGTTTAGCAATAGATTGAAGGGTTTGTTGTCTTTTTCTCCACATCATACAGAGCAAGAGCTGTATAGTGGGATAAAACATTGCAGAATCTGGCACATTCAGCTGAATTCCACGGACCTTTTAAAAATTCTGGCACATTGCAGAATCTGGCTGTAACAAAAAAAAATCAAGTTCAAAGCAACACAACACACGTTGAAGACATGGATCCTGCTGTAATAAAAAAAAGTGCAACCTGAATGCTAAAATTGCCACACTGTGATGTTTCATCCCAATATACAAAAAAACACTCAGCCAATATACACTCAGCCAATATACACTCAGCCAAAAAAAACACAAAATGTGCAACCTCATAGCAATACAAGTTGAATACAAGCTGAACACACTCAGCCAATATACAAAAAAAACATTGCATCCTGGCTGCTAGCAGTCCATATTGTAAGAGCTGATTGTCTGCAACAGGATAGAGCCAGCCAAGAAGCCGAGTACAGGAACATGAGCATATTGATCATTATGAAGTATCTGCACAAATTTTTCAGAAACCAAAATCAGTTTCTAGTGTTCCTTGCTATTTCATTTATGTCAAAATGAATGTCAACCTAATGGCTATCTAAATCCGCATGATCCAGGTTCCAGGTTCGATATGCAATGGCTTGTTCAAATGAAAAATATTGTATCTAGTTAATAGAATATCCACTCACCTGATAAAACCACAACATGTCATAAATTCAATTAAATATAATCTTTTGCGGTCAATTGGCATGAAATGTGCCATGTTCGTTCAATCAGACCATTCCAAGAGCCCATCAGCCTCCCCTACATGATATTATAGACAATCAAAATCATCAGACCAAATGTTATACAAAATATTGTCTGGGGCAGAGATTTTAGAACAACATACGAACTAATGATAAAGCTTCCCAAAGAGGCAAATAGAGATGTAAGTTGCCATTACAATAATCATTGGATACTTCAGTTTATAAACCCAAATGGCTTTATATTTCAAGGAACAATCATCCATCTTTACATAATGACAGCTTACATGTTAGGCATCTCTTTGCTGTTGCAGACTTTTGATTTGTAAGTAGATAGATTTCTAATAAAAATGATCAAAATAAACCTATACCAAACCAAAACACAATGAAGCGAACTCAATACAAATATTCACTAAATATAACTAAATTTTGAATAGCCGTCAGCCATAATAAGAATAGCACTTAATTGACACAAATGTGAGGAAATTCTGAACAAGAATAACAAGATTATACTATAAGGATACTGCAAGATTTGTAAACCAGATCCACACAGAATACTGCAAGATTTACAGAATACTATTTCTTGGCCTCTAGCATATACACTATAAGGATGGAATAATAAACCACATGCACACATACCAGATTTTGCAACACATGTTGAAGCTGCTTCATACAATAGTGCAACTGTAGGTCACAAGAAGTACAAGGCATCACACCTTTTTTCGATTAGAATGGCTCAATCTTCTTCTCCTAAATGCATTGACAAACCTGTACTATAACATCAGCCCTCTAAAAACCCAAGAAAAAAATAGGATAAAGTGTTTTGAAATACCTTTATCCTAACAAAGCCTTGTTCATTCCTGTTGCGAAGATTTTTCCTATAGAAGATCATGCATTGAATTTAACAGACATTTACAATAATATATACAACATTTAGAATGGTGCAAAAATACCTTATTTCCACAAGTTCTCATGTCATGACCTTTTTCCCCACAAACACTACAAGTTCTTTTTCTTGATTGAGCTCGCTCCTGTGATGCTTGTATTCCTGATTGAATCCTTGACGCTTCTCGTGGTCGGCCTTTAGTCTTTGCTCTTACAGGATCATGGATGATAACATCCCTTAATACCATTTCTTGTGTGACAGGGGCATTGGACCCCACTTGAGTGCGTGGATCCTCATTGTCATTTTGTGCCAGATCATTCGACCTATGTTGCTCCCAAAAACTGTTTGCACACCCAACAGTGACATCATAACAACGTGGATCTCTTGTAACCTCCTCCATAATTTTATCAAATGATGCCCGAAGGCTCCATGCTTGAAGTGGAGTAATCCGATTTGGATGCACATCATTGACTGTGCTAGTCGAAAAGGACCCAAGAGTCGCAATACTATGTCTTACATTAAGTGTCCACCTTTGCAAAATATATATCTCAAGGATGGCTAGCATATCAAACTTTTGCTTCATATGTATATAATTTGTGTGCAAAGCATCCCTTTATTTTCAAACCTTGCATAAGTACATGTGAACTTTCCCGTAGATATATTGCACTGGACAGAATGAATGTAACTCTTTCCATCAATCCTCATTGTTACATTATAAGTAGTCGTATCCCCTTCGGTGCACACCCTTTCATGCCGACAATATAATATATCTTTGAACCACCTTTGAAAGATGATGAACATGTTTCGAGTGTAAACCTTTGAGGCATGAATTTCTAACTCATGCATGCCACGAAAATCAGGTTTGTTCCGCAAACAAAACATATCTTCTTTTTCCTCCTTTTTCCGTTGAAATTGTACGGCTTTATCATATTGATCAATAAACTCATATAACGGAGTCATAGAATTCACATATCCATCAAAATATGAGTTCATGCTTTCACTCCTTTGACACGACATGCCTACACACAAGAAGGAATGAATACAATATGATCAATTTATTTTGATCAAATAATTTTACTTCTACAAGCATCGAATTAAAATTTTCATACCTGCAAAGAAAGTCTCTTTTAAGTATGGCTTAATCCAATGGTGTGCTTTGTTATGCATCGTCTGTAGCCACTTCCACGCTTTCATTTCATTCTTCTGTTTATCTGTTAAAGGATCTGTAAATTCTTTTTGGTACTTTTCCTTCAAGATCATCCAACACCTCTCGGATTCTTCAACAGTTTGACTTTTTTTAGCCCATCATGTATAGTCTTCATCAAATTCAGGGTTATAAGACGAACGCAAAGACCTTAGATGCTCATTTTCATGAAGGCTGATGTGCCATATGCAATACCTGTGATGTGTATTTGGAAACACTCTTTTGATTGCATTGCATATTGCTGGGTCTTGATCTGTGATGATAGCTGCTGGTGCTTTATCCCACATACAAGTTAACCAATTTTCAAATAACCATACAAATGTGTCTTCCTTCTCATCAGCAAGGAGAGCACATCCGAATAAAGTGGACTGCCTGTGATGATTTACTCCAGTAAAAGGTGCAAAAGGTAACATGAAACTATTTGTCTTATATGTGACATCAAACACGACAACATCTCCAAACTGGAGATATGATGTCCTAGCCCGTCCATCAGCCCAAAATATACTTCTACAGACATTGTCATCATCATACTCAATAGCATAATAAAACTGATAGTCTGTAGCTTACCTTGTAAGAAACCTTTTAAGCACACTCATGCACTCATGCCCAATGTTGTTCTTCCTGTTAACCCTCAAATGATCTATACATTGCTGTGAAGTAATATTTACATTACTACTACTCGTGGCATTCAGTATCCGTGCAATCTTTGACGGTCCAACACCACACCCACTAAACTGATTAACTAAGCTCTTACAAGTTACATCCAGATGTGATTTATTATGTGACCTTAATAATTGGATCTTTGACGGGGTTCTTAGCATCTCATGATTATGGTTGTCATCAAAGTTTTTGATGACCCATACTCCATTAGAGCTTCTACAAACATACATTCGAGCCATACAACCTTCTCTCTCATTTTTCCGCCTCTTGATTTCCCTCCCGATCTCCCTCTTATCATTATAGCTTTTATATCCTTCTTTGTTGCAAACATAAAGCCTCTTCATGATAATACCATCTTTTCCTTTCATTGTAGATGCCTTACGAATAGAAAAGCCCTTTTTTCTGCATATACATTATAAAAATCCCAAGCTTCTTCTGATGTTGGAAATTGCATACCAATATGTGGTATGCCTTCTTCAATTTCAGTGACACTTTGAGTTTCCATTTCAGCTTCATTTGATTGATTTGGAATCAGCTCAGTCGGTACACCGAGTGCACTCTCGTCCATTTTCTAATATAGAAGCATACTACAGTTCAGTGAGGCACAAGCATGGTCATTTCAATCATAAGGTTAATATGACCAAATTGAGGTTGAATCAATAATTGATAACAAGTATTCATGTTCTTAAAATAATAAATTTGAACTATAGTGCAATGGTTGTTTGAGAAAAATATTTTGTTCGCATATTCAAAACAATTCTATTTCAGTAATTAAGTATTTCCCAAGATTGTAAATTGATTAACAATTCACTAAATAAGGCTAGGTGGGCCAAACGGCCTACTTGAGATTCGGATAGCAGCATACCACGCTCCGTGATCATCAAATTAATCAAGATTGGTCGTAAGTACGATTATGATTCATAGAAAATATGATTACGCCATTTGGAAATCGAGTGCAGTAGAGTAAAGATTGCACAAAAAGGCCATTGCTTAACAGAAAATCATGTGAGTGAACATAGAAAAGATACATGCTAAAGTGATAATGATATGTGATACTAATATGGTGCATAAAATAAGATTATACCATGTAATTAAGAGCTTGGAATCGGCATGTCGACGGACACATGCCCTATGCTGAGATTAAAGAACATTGTTTTACATGATATAAGTATATCATTACGAAGCATGCATTTCCTACTCTGTGAATAATATCTGAAAACCAATATACCATACCATTCTAAATTGTGACAAGAATTACGTCTCTGGAAATACAGCGAAACTATGGAGCTATAGTGAATTAGGAAACATTGGCTTGACAAATTTTAGGGGTGGAGACGTGGACCCTAATCTGCATTTGGTTAATACCTTTGCAGAGTTGACAAAGTTGACACTTTCCGAGCTGTAGGAGTTATGAAAATAACATCTAGAAAAATTAATTAAGAGGAAGAAAAATTAAATAACCAAAATTTCATTCTGGAAATTTACATTGAAGCAGCAAGAGGATAGCCGTCGTTGATGGAAGCGCAGATAGGGTTTTAATGTTGGATCTACCGCTGGAAGCACAGCTGAAGCTCGTCGTTGATGGAGGAGAGGCGTCGATGGGCAGGGTTACTGCGAGGATGATGGAGGAGAGAGGGGAAGAGAGGGGTTGATTGACGAGATAGGGCTGCTATTCTCCCGTGATGGAGGAGAGAGCGAAGGAGAGGGTTTGATGCAGCGGGTTAGGGCGAGGAAGATGGAGGAGAGGGGTTGATGCAGTGGGTTAGGGCGCGAAAGATGGAGGCAGGCCGTGAGGAGAGGGGTTGATGCAGCAGGTTAGGGCGAGGGGTTGGATACGCATGGTAATTGTGCGAGCGAAGATGGTGGAGAGAATGAAGCTGATGGCATGCGCTTTTCTCTCGTGATTGAACCTGATGGCTGATGGCAACGAACGACCGCTCAGTTAATGCGTGCGCATTTTCCAAAGCGCTGATATCAGATGGGTTTCTTCGTAAATAACCCGAACTTTTCGATTTAAATCCCCTTCGTTGGATTAGATCTCACGGCCAGTATTGATGCGGGAGGAGTTTCCAAGCATCAGAATTCAGATGGTTGCGCTCGTAAATAAACCGAAGTTTACGATTTACCTTTGGTGCGTTGGATTAGATCTTACGGCCTGTATTGATTTGAGCGCAGGGATGATACCTGAGTTCATTCTTAGGGACATTTACCCTATATATATATATATATATATATATATATATATATATATATATATATATATATATATATATAGAGTGACAACCCAGAAAAATCCCCAACCCCCTCCCCCCGCCTTCGGCATAGGAGGGTAAGGCGAGAGCCTGGCCGAGAATATGTAAAAACTGGGGGGAACCGCCGTGCCCTCAACGGCCCCTGGATAAGTCCGAGAGGGGAGATGTAGCCCCAGGATAAATAATCCCCCAACAAATACCAACCAATGTAGGCCATAGGCCTTGAACCCATGACTCTTGTCTTTGGAGTGGAATGACTTACTACCAGGATGTTGGATATGGACGATATGAATACACCCATGAGGGGATGTATGAGGGTATACGGACCTCAGATGTCGCGTGCACGAAAGTGTGCACGAAGGGAACCTTTTCTCGTGTGAAAAGGACCACTAGATAAGTGGAAAAAGTCACTTTATAAGTGCATAAAGGCACTTGATAAGTGAATGAAGAAGAGGATAAGTAAATGTGCTAATATAGGCTAATAAGCTTATATTTAGTTATTTCCTACAATAACTACCCCTAAAGCTTATAAATAGGACCCAAGGGTAAGGCATTTACACTAATCTAAACATGCCATAAGTTTGCATAAGGCAACTTGTGTTCTTCTTCTCCCTTCCATTAAAATCCTCTTCTAAATAGAGATTTAGGCGGTGGAACGCTGCTTCGATCCTCTGTGACGAAGTACTGACCGTTGTGGCGAATCCGAGGGTGAAGTTCAGAGACTACGGTGCCGCATACGCAAGCGTAAGTCTATGTTATTATTCGATCATAACGTCGTCGTTTTGACAGGATCCCACATTGGTATCAGAGCCATACGGGTTCGCCCCGGTCTAACCGTCGCCCCGGTCTCACCGATGAACGCGGCGTTGTCTCTTTCACGAATGAGTCTCCTTCCATTATGGATATGATAGGAACGCATCGTGATGGAGAGAATCGCAATAGTTGTTCTTTTCACGTTAGGGTCTTCTGCCATTACCGATATGGCAGGAACTCTCCGTGACAGGAAGAACTTACCGTTTATCTCACCAAACTCGCGCTCCTCATGGATGCTAAGTCTCCATTCAATTGAGAATGTGAACTCTCTTCATGTAGAGCGTGAAGTTTGCGGCCTTGAAAACGCGTTCTCTTCATTTTTTGGCACACGGCCATTGAAGCAAAACCGTTTTCTCGACGAACGGGTGCTTCATCGGAGAAGACGATGGTGGTTATTCTCAACGGAGAAGATGACATTTTAGGTGCATGATCACCATAGCCATATGGGCTATGGAGGTAATGCATCCCCCCTCCCCATGCGGAGGGGGTTGGCTACGGCCAATAACTACCACGGCCACCCCTCCGGTGGGGGGTGTGCGGCCAACCCGATGCAAGGGGGAGGCCGGCCATGGCCATATGGGCCAAAGCTGGCCATGGCCAAGGGGCCACGGCCAGGCCATGGCCAGGTCACGGCCAGGCCATGGCCAGGCCACGGCCAGGCCATGGCCAGGCAGGCTCTGGCCGACCTCGGCCAGGGCCAGGGGGCCCTGGCCGTGGCCAGAGCCAGGCCTGGCCGTGGCCAGGCCAGGGCCAGGAGACCCTGGCCGGCCTCGGCCAGCGCCAGGGGCTGGCCTGGCCGGCCCTGGCAGGGGCCAGGGCCGCCAGGGCCTGGCCGGCCCTGGTAGGGGGCCAGGGCCCGGCCAGGGGCCTGCCCGGCCCTGGCAGAGGCCAGGGCCTGGCCGAGGCCGGCCCTGGCCGCTGCCAGGGCCACGGCCGGCCCTGGCAAAGGCCAGGGCCACGGTCATTGTCGGCCCTTGGCCTCGGCCAGGGCCAAGCCCCGGTTGGCCCTATTTTTCATGGGGAAGGGGGGGCTTGCATGACCGGGAGGGGGTGTCTTGCATGGCCGGTCTCTATGGAGCCGGTGGCAGTTGTCTGCGGCAAACTTCTCCTGTAGGGGGGAAGCGCTTGGATCCATACGGGAGCCGGCGGCGGTGGCTTGCAGAAAACTCCCCTCAAAGGGTGTTCGGCCTTGGCCAAGTTGCGATGGCAACTCTCACTTCGGAAGGAAGAAGAATTCGGCCTTGGCACGGTCACGACACAACCCCGGCAATGCCGGGGAATTGTCGAAATATTTCGGCTATGTCACCCTGTAATGGGGTGTAGGCCCTGCAAAATACATTTTCAAAATACGTTTTCAAAATACGTTTTTATTTCAAAAATGATTTTCCGCTGCAAAGTACTATAAGAGTACTATCGTTTGATAAGTGAGGGGGAAATATTGAAAGTTGTTCTAGATGGTGATTGGAATCGTAGAGACCTTTCCGATTCTAGAGCAACATCTTCAATATTTTTCGAAAGTAACTTATCAAATATTATAATATCATTTCAAGTGGGATTTTTTCCAAGTGGGAGTGATATTAAACTAGTCTGAAAATTTCCACATTCGATTGATTCAGCATCTCCATGGATCATGATTCGACCAGTGGTCTTTTGGACTAGTTTGTGGGACACCTCAGCTCAGTCTGGGGGTAGTGAACCATGGACTAGCCATTTCCCTGGTCTGTCCGCTGGCCGAGACTAATGAATTATGAAAATGTAACAATGTGATGACTATGTATATGAAATTAATGCAATGTTTTTGATCAAACCTTCTTTTCATGTCTTTTGCAGCATTTTAAAGCTAAAATGTCTTCTCCCGCTAAGAACATCGTCGTTAAGTTGAACAAAGGTGAAAAACTCAACGGCGATAATTACAAATTATGGTCCATCAAGATACAATACGTTCTAGAGGAGCAAGACGTGCTTGAAACTCTAAAGAACGTAATGATTGAACCCGAGTTGGGCACTACGGCCCAACACAGATGAGACAAGGAAGCTTTTGATGCTTGGTCTCGGAAGAACAAGATAGCTCATATTATGTTATTGTCCAGTATGGCCGATGACATAATGCGCATCTTCCGAGAGCATGACCTAGCCATGGACATATGGTCCAAGCTTCAGGAGAAGTTTGGTGGCACCTCAGTGTCCAAACGTCGTTCTTTAACTATAAGATTTGATTCATACAAGAAACGTCCAGATCATTCCATGGGGAAACATCTGCGACATATGGCGAATCTAATCTCAGGTTAAAGGATGCAGGTCATGTGCTCACTGATGAGCAACAAATCCAAGCAGTCATACGTTCCCTACCAAATGGGTGAGACCAAATGAAGATGCATCTCACTCATAATGAGAGCATCAAGAACTTCAGCGATGTTTCTAAGCACCTCGAGTTAGAGGAAGAGCGGCTTACGGCTGCCAAGCCAAGTGCAGAAGTGCACATGGTTGCTAGTTCCTCACACGGGGGAAAGAAACGGAAAAATCTTTCGAAGTTTACTAATGAACGTAATAAGCAACCTGAGTCTACCAAGAAACCCAAACATAAGGGTGGGAACAAGAAATGGCACAAGAAGAAAGACTTGAAGAGGATCAAGTGCTTCAAGTGCAACAAGTTAGGTCACTATGCCCGTTCTTGTACGGATGGAGGTGATAAGGTAACTTGTAATACTAGTTACATATGTGTTTCTAGTTCAATATTTCTTGTAGAATCTAATCCATTTTGGATAATTGATTCAGGTGCCACCGACCACATAGCAAGGGATAGACGGTCCTTCGTGGAGTATCACCGGATACCCCAAGGAACAAAGTGGATATATGTAGGAAACAACACACGTGTTGAAGTGAAAGGCGTTGGTACTTGCAAGCTCGTCTTGGACAACGGCCGCACTATCTTACTACATGATGTCCTCTTCGCTCCGGATATTCGAAGGAATATTATATCTGTGGTCGTGTTAATAGGTCTTGGTTATAGCTGGTTTTTTCATAATTGTAAATTGGACTTGTCTTGTAATAATACTCTAATGAGTTCTGGATATGTTTTCAAAGGATTTATTGTATTAAATACAATGTATGACTCCTCATTTTGTAATGAAAAGTTCCTTGTTACAAATTCTTCGACTTATGAGTCAGATATAATTTGTTGGCCCGCAAGGCTTGGTCACATTGGACCAACACGTATGGATAGACTTGCCAAACGTGACCTTCTATCCAATGTTTCAAAGGTCAATATGTCGACCTGCGAACATTGCCTTGTAGGGAAATCTTATCGCAAGCCGTTTGGAATCGGCACAAGGGTCGAGGTTCCATTACAGCTTATACATTCGGACATATGTGGTCTGATGAATGTCAAGACAAGACGCGGGAAGTCCTATTTCATCACTTTTATTGATGACTTCACCCGATTCGGTCATATCTATTTGATATCCCACAAAAGTGAAGCATTAACCTGCTTTAAAAACTATATGAGTTTGGTGGAAAATCAATTAGATCGCAAGATTAAGGTCTTGTGAACCGATAGAGGCGGTGAATATCAATCCGCAAGTTTTAAGGAACTTTGTGATGAAAAAGGCATAGTTCATCAGGTAACTATGCCTTATACTCCGCAGCAAAATGGTGTTGTAGAAAGGAGGAATATAACTTTAATGGAAATGGTCCGTTCAATGATGGCGCAAGCTAACTTGCCAATCACCTTTTGGGGTGATGCATTATTGACGGCCACTTTCATTTTAAACCACGTACCCTCGAAATCAGTTAGCTCCACTCCTTATGAGTTGTGGAACCAATGGTTTCCTGACTTAAACATTTTAAAACCTTGGGGATGTGCATCCTATGCACATTTTTCCTCCCATAAGTATGGAAAACTTGGGCCACGGGGGAGGAAATGTATCTTTATACGATACGCAGAAAACCCCAAAGGTTATGTTTTCATTGGTCAGGAAGACAATGGAGGTCTAATTGAATTTGAGTCGAGGGATGTCACTTTCTTGGAAAACGAGTTTCCAAGACAGGGCGAGATAAGTCAGGACTTATCTCTATTTGAGATTAATGATCAAGAAGGATTACCTCATTCGAGTGGGAGAATTCTTGGTGAAGACGAAAATACGTTTCAACCTTCACCAATGGATGATACGAATGACACGAATCCTATTCCATACGGGAATAATGATCCAAGTGGGAGCAATTCTAACGACATTCCAAGTGGGAGTGATATTAGAATTGATCTAAATTCAAGTCAACAAGGACTTGAAGAATCTCAAATACGACGTAGTAGTCGTACAAGGTTAGCTCCTCTAAGATTTGAGGATGAATTTACGCAAACCTTTATGACTTTACTACAAGTAGATGACGAGCCTGCTACTTTCAAACAGGCTGTATCATGCCCTGCAAAAGACAAATGGATGGAAGTGATGAAGGAGGAGTTAGAATCCATGAAAGTTAACCAAGTCTGGGACTTGGTTGATTTACCCAGAGGACGTAGAGCTATTGGGAACAAATGGGTTCTCAAGATCAAGCATAAGGCTGATGGCTCTATAGACAGATATAAAGCTCGTCTTGTCACGAAAGGTTTTACACAACAGGAAGGGATAGACTACGAAGAGACCTTCTCACCTGTTGTTCATTTTACCTCGATTCGCCTGATTCTGGCTATGTTAGCTTGCTTAGACCTCGAATTACATCAGATGGATGTAAAGACTGCCTTTCTCAATGGAGAATTGGACGAGGAGATCTATATGGAACTACCAACAAGGTTCGTAAAAGAAGGAAACGAACATAAGGTTTGTAAACTTCGTAAGTCCATATATGGTCTTAAACAATCCTCGAGGCAATGGTATATACGATTTCAAGAAGTTGTCTTATCAAATGGTTTTACCATGCTTGATGAAGATAACTGTGTATATGTCAGGAGGATTAAAAGCAAGTATGTTATTATGTCTCTATACGTAGATGACATTTTAATAGCCGGAAATGACAAGGGCTTTGTGATGGATATCAAGGCTTGGCTTTCATCAGTTTTTGAGATGAAAGACATGGGAGAAGCAGCATATATCCTTGGAGTTAAGATTTCAAGGAATCGTTCGAAGAAACTTCTTTCTCTTTCACAAGAGACTTATATAAAGAAGGTTCTAGAACGTTTTAATATGCAGGACTGCAAGTCCATTGATACTCCTATAAACAAATTCTTAATTTATGTCTGAAATCGTGTCCAAAGAACCAAAAGGAAAAAGAAATTATGGAAAAAGTTCCATATTCCAGTGCAGTTGGTAGTCTTATGTACGCTATGATGTGTACAAGACCGGACATCTGTTTTGTTGTTGGAATGGTAAGTCGTTACCAATCCAATCCAGGGCAAGTACACTGGAAAGCGGCTAAGAGGATAATGTGGTATCGTAAAGGAACTGCGGACTATGCTTTATGCTATCAAGGAGATGCCTTGAGGGTCGAAGGCTACACTTATGCTGATTGGGCGGGTGATCTCGATGAGCGACGATCGACCTCAGGATATGTTTTTCTACTCAGATCTGGAGCAATATCCTGGAGTAGCAAGAAACAATCCTGCATCGCACTTTCAACTATGAAAGCCGAGTTTGTAGCATTTAGCATGGCAGTCCAAGAGGCTGTTTGGCTTAGGAAATTCTTAGATAGGCTAATTGATGCAAGTGACTCAGGTGCTGTACCAAAACACAGCGACAGTCAAGCATCTATAGCCTATGTCAAAGACCAAAAATTCCATTGTAAGACCAAACACATTGATATCCGCTACAAATTTGCAAAAGACTATGATAAGACCAAGAAGGTAGACATAAGGTACATATCTACGCATGAGATGATAGCGGATCCGCTTACGAAGGCAATCCCCAGAGATGTGTTTTACAAACACTTATCATCTCAAGGATTGCGTAAGAGCTGAGTTGTACCAATGTAAATTCTCATGTCTGTAAAAGATCAAATTTAATAAAAGAATAAGTTCTTTTCAACATTGCATATGAGTTTCTAGAAAATTTTTGTGTACATTTTAAAATCTCAGCTATATTTTCTAGTATATCGGACAGATTGAGGTAGGCTCTCTCACATGAGCGACCGCCTTTATTATATCAGACGGATAAAATAAAGATGAGACCTGTTTAAAGTCAAAATCGTCAGACGGATGATTTAGAGTCATGACTTAAACAAAATGGTCATATGAAAGATCTACATCATATGGATGCTTACAAAAGATCTAAGAGGATTCTTAAATCCTATCTGTCTTATGCAGGATGTGGGTCCAGAAGATCATTTGAGTAGTAAAAGGGACTCAAAAATCAAACATTGTGGTGTCTGATCATCATCCTTACAACATCATTAAGACATACGCTCCCTGGGAAAGGAGTGATGTTGTAATACGTATTCATACTACGTACGCATTTGACCATTGGGTTAGAATAGTAATTGTATTTACTATTATGTGAGACCCAAAGACCACATGGGTCTTAACTCATTACCCTTATGGACTCTAATTGGTTCCTTTAGATTTGACTGGGTGATTGCGATCTTAGCATGTTGCATAGACTATGGTCAATTCGGTCCGGCGGGACATGTTAGAAAAGCAAGTCAAGTCAAGATCGAAAGGATCACAAGAAGAGGAAGATTAATTTCATATTCACATTTGGACTTTAAAAGATTCAAAGCTGGCCAGCCAATTGTAATCCAGATGAGATTCAATTGTTGAATATAAAGTATAAGAAATGTGAAGAAATAATCTAGGGTAAAGCATGTGTTGATCTACTCAACTTTGCACCTCGAGGAGTGTTGTGTATCTCTAACAAGTGCACAAACATCGGACTCTATGCGCATGACAGTCACACGGCCTATTTCTCGGTATGACAAATAGAAGAGTTAAAAGAAAAGATGTTTTCTTACAATCCCCTCAAGTGTGAGTGGAAGATGTTGGATATGGACTACATGAATACACCCATGAGGGGATGTATGAGGGTATACGGACCTCAGATGTCACGTGCACAAAAGCGTGCACGAAGGGAACCTTTTCTCGTGTGAAAAGGACCACTCGATAAGTGGAAAAAGTCACTTTATAAGTGCATAAAGGCACTTGATAAGTGAATGAAGAAGAGGATAAGTAAATGTGCTAATATAGGCTAATAAGCTTATATTTAGTTATTTCCTACAATAACTACCCCTAAAGCCTATAAATAGGACACAAGGGTAAGGCATTTACACTAATCTAAACATGCCATAAGTTTGTATAAGGCAACTTGTGTTCTTCTTCTCCCTTCCATTAAAATCCTCTTCTAAATAGAGATTTAGGCGGTGAAACACTGCTTCGATCCTCCGTGAAGAAGTACTGACCGTTGTGGCGAATACGAGGGTGAAGTTCAGAGACTACGGTGTCGCATACGCAAGCGTAAGTCTATGTTATTATTCGATCCTAACGTCGTCGTTTTGACAGGATCCCACACAGGACACCCTCTCGTGGGCCATATTCCTCATACATATATAGACACACACACACACACACACACACACACACACACACACACAACACAAAGGTTTTTGAATTCTAGGGCTGACTGGGACAAGCTGATGTCATGATGATGTATAAAGAGGTTGATAGAAGTATGGCTATGATTTAATCTTGGTAAAAGAAGGGTTGAGATGAGTGTTTTGAAAACCACCACTTTTTTCCTTTTATTTTCAAACCCCCATAATCACTACATTTGCACAGAATACCACATATTTCCCCTATTTGCTAAAAAACCCTCTCATTTCACTTTTTACCCACACACCATACACACACACACACACACTCTCTCTCTCTCTCTCTCTCTTATGCACTTCCACCCTTCGCGTCAAAGGCACCTGCGCCGAAGGCGCCCGCTAAATTTTTTTGCGCTAATTTGTTGTTCTGACTCAAAGGCGCCCTCGCCGAATTTATTGTTCTACGCCAAATTTGTTGTTCCGCACAAATTTGACTATGTAAATAATATTTGGGAACAAAGATTTCACGGGTGAAAATCTTAAATGAACCATGCCCGCGGGCACGGTTCATGACTAGTGTGTGTGTGTGTGTGTGTATGAGGAATATGGAGGTGAGCTGACAGCGCATGAAATTTAAATTTTTCATGCGCTGTCAGTGATTATGGGGGGTAAAAGCAATTTTTTACAGTAGTTAGATATACTTGTAACCTAGCTCTCCACAAATTTTCAGGTCAATCCATCACCGTTTGAGCCTCAAATCGATGAACAGAGGCTCAAACGGTGTTGGATTGACCTGAAAATTTGTGAGGAGCTAGTTAACAAGTATATGTAACTACTACAAAAAAATTTAAAAAAATATTTTTAGAGGGCCCAAATCGCTGACAGCGCAGGAAAAATTTCCTGTGCTGTCAGCTCAGGCCCTCATATACATATTCCTCATATATATATATGTATATATGTATATATATGTATATATATATATATATGTATATAGATATATATGTATATTTTTTTGGAGAATATGCGATCTTTATTGATCTCAACAGAAAAAGTACAAGGCGCAAGGGGATGGGGATGGAAGTTACAGTAAGAGGGACAAGGCACATGCGCCTACTCCCACCATACTTAACTCCATCCTTGACCCTTGGAGCCTAAGAAGAAAACAAAAGTACAATCAAAGCCAGGAAAAGAATATATCATCCAAGTAACCCCCAATTAGATAGGGACTGATTTGCAGCATCATCCCGCTCACACTTCAAGTGCCTCAACGCAACTCTGATATCAGCAGCTATATCCTCAAAGAGAAGAGTCTGAATCCTGCTCACTCCCTCAAAGACCCTCCTGTTCCTTTCTCTCCATGTGTGCCAGACCATCGCATCAAGAACTGTCTTGGCCAGAATCCCCCTAACATCCCTCCTGTGATGGTGGCCTAAGAAAAAGTCACCAACCCTTGAGAGTGTGCAAGGTGGAGCCATAGTGATCCCCAACTTCAGGAAACTCCTGCATATGAGGTAATTAGCATAACTACACTCAAAAAAGAGGTGATCAACGCTTTCATGTATAAGATCAGAGCATAAAACACAATAGGGTGAAGAGGTCACTCCCCAGTGGACAAGCTTGTCACGGGTAAGGATTTTCCCGTGAAACGCACGCAACAGAGTGATAGCCATCTTCGGAATATGCCCCTGGTACCAGACCACTTTGTAGAAAGGAAATAATGGCCTAATAGTACGAGATCCAGCCCAAATGTCATGAAGTGAAGTAGATTTCAAGCACCAATTCCAAGAATCCTCTCCAGGGAGCAGAATGACCGGATTAATGATGTTTTTAACATGTATGAGCACGAGATTATCAACCCAACCTTCCGTTGTCCAATATTCACAAACCATTCTCCTTTCCTCCCCCTAGGAACATTGTATATGTCACAAAGAGGACCACAAGGGAGCCAATTGTCATACCAAAATAGAGTGGTGGCACCATTTCTGACCTCCCGTTTAATAAGCTTCTTACTGAATTCTCGGCAATGCAACATAAATTTCTAGGTCCCAGATTGCAAGGGATTGGCCCTGGCCAAGCAAAAACCCTCTCTATTCATATACTGCCTCCTCATAAAGGAAGCCTAGATACCATCATGAGTAAGCATGCGCCATGTCATTTTAACCCCGTAGGCAGTATTTAATTCAGAGAATCGTCTGAGCCCCACTCCCCCCTCCTGCTTAGGAGTGCACAAATCATGCCAAGCCCAAGCATGAGATTTCCACCATATGAATTTCCTGCAGATTGAATTAAGAATATTTATAACCGTTTTGGGAATGTGGAAAGCCTACAACCAGAAAGCAACCATGCCATGAATAACCGTTCTGACAAGTTCAATACGCCCTGCAATGGAAAGCAAGGATGAAGACCATCCTTGCAACCTATTTCTGCATCTGTCCAGCAATCTAGAATACATGGATGCTTTGGGATATTTAGCTGACAAAGGTAACCCCAAATAGGTGGCGAGAGATTGTACTCTCCTTATACCCAAAATATCTGCAAGATACCCTACTTCTTTAGCCCCCTTGCTGAAAATACCCGCACATTTACCCCAATTAACCTCCAGACCAGTAAAATTTTTGAAAGTAACAAGAAGATCTTTTAAGCCCTCAAAAGACTTAGCATTAGCACGGCAGAAAACAAGTAAGTCATCAGCAAATAGTAGATGAGTAATCACCCCATCCTCTTCATGGGAGAGATATGCCCCGAAGCCACGGCCCGAGCCATAAGTAGAGAAAAATCCTCCATAACGATCACAAATAGGTAGGGAGATAATGGGTCACCCTGCCGCAACCCTCTATTGGACTGAAACATACCATACGGGGAACCATTAACCATAACAGAGAATGAGGGTGTGTATATACATTCCCCAATCCAACCAATGAATTTGTGTTTGAATCCCATCCGGTGGAGCATAAAGTATATGAATTCCCTGTTCACACTGTCAAAAGCTTTGCGAAGATCAAGTTTGAGGTACGCACGACCACCCATGGGATTATTAAAGTCCCTAATGTGTTCATGAGCCAACAAAGCACAATCAGCGAGGAGACGCCCTTTTAAGAAAGCGGCCTGATTTGGGGATATGAGCTCAATGACAGCTCTCTTCAATCTGTTACATAAAATTTTGCTGATGACCTTATATAGCACATTGCAACAAGAAATGGGCCTATAATCCCCAAACCCAGTAGCATTAGAATTTTTGGGGATCAGCGTCAGGAAAGTGTGATTAATTTGTTTCAGGATTCTGCCAGAACGACAAAAAGAGAGGACCGCATTGGTAACATCTCTGCCAACCACATTCCACGATTTCTGGTAAAAGAAACTATTAAAGCCATCCGGACCCGGGCCATATCCCCATCAATCTGAAAAACAACGTTCTTCACTTCTTCCTCACAGACCGGCCGTTCAACCCAACAAGCGGCCTCCTTAGTAAGAACTCTTTTAGTTGTGAGGCAAGGAAACACTCTCCAATAGTCTTCCTGATTATAAAGCTTGCCATAGAACTCAGGGCCATCGATTTTAATATTGCTATTATCATTATAAGACCCATCGGCAGCAATGAGATGCCCCATACTATTGTGGCTTTGACGAGCCTTCATGGCAGTGTAAAAGAAGCGCGTATTACGGTCCCCCAGAAGTAACCAGTTTTGCCTACTCTTCTGTCTCATGTTAGGTTCCTTAATGTCAATAGCATCAGCCAATTGATTGATAAGGAAGAACTCTCTCTCCTGTTTTTCAACACACGAATTCAAATCAGGATCTTTCTGAATAGATTCAAGCTCTTCACGACATTTAGAGACGTTATATGTATCCCTAATACTTTCCCTTAAGCCCTTCAGCCCCTATTTAAGATTCTTAAGCTTGGCGACAAGGCAAATCATCGGACAACCCTCAACCTCAGTGTACCAGTGGCCAGCCAAAGTATTCGTGTACTCAGAGCATTGAACCCAAGAATTAAAGAACTTGAAAGGTTTGGGGTCCGACTCAATCTTGGGATGGAGGTGAATAATAAGATATGCATGATCACTAGTACCTCCCGTCGCATATTCACAATAAGAAGTAGGAAGAAGATCCATTCATTTGCAATTGCAGAACGATCTATCAAGCATTGCATTAATACAATTGGAGCCAATGCTTCTATTAGTCCAGCTTAAGGGATTACCAATAGACTTGAGTTCCATCAAGCCACTAGAATTAACACAGGAGTTGAATTCCTCAACCATATGTCCCATTATCGGTCTCCCACCAACTTTGTCCTTGGCGTATCTGACACAATTAAAATCACCCCCAATCAGCCAAGGCAAGTTTTTATACTTGATAGAGCTAACCAGAATGGATTCCCATAGTTCTCTTCTATCAGTAGGACTGTTGGAAGCATAAACCATAGTTCCCACCATACTAAGCCCAGTAGTATTGGTACAAAGAATAGTGAGATGTTGAGCCGAGATATCATCAACCACACAATCCCAGACGTCGGGGTTAAACATCACCACTATACGACCTTTCGGGTGTTTGCTCCGATTATTGATGGACAACCAATTATTCGGAAAACACTTGAGAATTCGATGAGCATTTTCCTCAATAACTTTCGTTTCCAGTTAGCAAACCAAGGAGGGAGCAAACTTGCGCAAGCGGGATTTGAGATCACTACGCCTTGTAGCATTATTAAGCCCGCGCGCATTCCATATGAACAAGGCCATGTCTAAGGATCGGAGAAGGAGGGAGCCATCACCCCCCCCCCCCCCCCCCCCCCCCCCCCCCCCGTTTATTCGCTCACTTTTACGAACACCCTTGACTGCAGCCCCTTTATTCAAAAGGTTATTATTTTTCTTTTTGCTCTTAATCTTCCTACTCATAGCTTCCTGCTCAAGCGCCCATTCCTTATTATCAATAGTAAGGCTACACGGGCCATCATCGTCAGTATCATGATCCTCACTATCGTCGTTGAGGAGAGATATTCTCACATTATTGCTATCAAGATTCAGAGGAGCAAATGGATTACCCAATTTCTTGGCAGACTTTTGCTTACCCTTCCCCGTGTTGGGTGTAAGCCGAAGGTCTGATGGGGGTTTCGATCTATCTTTTATCATTCTGTCGTGTGTGGATATTAATTTCCTTTGGCAAGGAGACTCAGGTATCAGCCCCCCCGCCGTGCTACCGGTCCCTCCCCCCCTTTAATACATTCTTTTATGTTTACATCTACTTCCTTCAGCACATCCATAGGCACATCCGCCACATTGATCTTCTCTACAGCTATATCCCCCTCGCTGGGCCCCCCAGCCCCATATTACAAGCTTTCATTATGTCCCCCTCCTGCCCATTACATTTGCTCCCGTTATAACCTATTGCAACAGCATCCTCTATGCCCACCTTATGCACATTTGCGGTAACATCATCTCCCCCATCGCTGGACACCCCCAGCCCCGCTTTACAAGCATCTGCTATATCACCCTCTCGAACATTACATATTGCTACAACCTTCTCCACGCCGCTGGACACCCCCAGCCCCATCTTACAAGCTTCCTGTGTGACTTCTTCCCACACATTTGCGGTAACAATATCACCCCCATCACTGGACATCCCCAGCCCCTTCTTACAAGCATTCGGCATAGCACCCTCCTGCTCATTAGCGGTAACAACAACACTCCCATCGCTGGACATCCCCAGCCCCTTCTTACAAGCATTCGGCATAGCACCCTCCCGCTCATTAGCGGCAACAACAACCCTCCCATCGCTGGACATCCCTAGCCCCTTCTTACAATCATTCGGCATAGCACCCTCCCGCTCATTAGCGGAAACAACAACCCTCCCATCGCTGGACATCCCCAGCCCCTTCTTACACGCATTCGGTATAGCCCCCTCCCGCTCATTTGCGATAACAACGTCCCTCCCATCCTCAACATTACATTCCGCATTACCCGTGATTTCCCCCTCTTCTACATTACCCAAGGGGCACTGTTTTGTCAAATGACCAAAACATATACAATTTGCACATCTAGGGGGTTCTCCTTCATATCTCACACCTACTTCTATAGTAGAAACATCTCGTGATATATATGTATATATGTATATGTATATGTGTATATATATATACATACATACATACATACATAAATATATATGTATGTATGTATATGTATGTATGTATGTATGTATGTATGTATATATATATATGTATGTATGTATGTATGTATGTGTATATATATATAGAATAATGGCTATCACACGCACTCTCACATAAAGCAACCAAGTACTTGGTTTTACTTGGTTGCTTTATGTGAGAGGGCGTATGAGAGCTTATCTCATATGGCGTATGATAGCCATTATTCTCATATATAAACACACACACACACATTTACACACACACACTAGTCATAACCCGTGCCCAAGGGCATAATTCATGTAAAATATTCCCCCTAAAAATCTTAGATTCCCTAATTGTAAACGAATAATAATAATTAAAGCGCAGTAACTGTTATTTAGTTCTCCCCCAATATTTTAGTTACCCCTAGAGAATTTACATTTTCCCAAAAATTTTAGGTAACCCCAAAAATTTTAGTTTCCTCCAGATTTAACTTGTGCCCTAAGAGCACATTTCATTTAAAATATTCAACTCTTGAAAACTTGGATCTATTATGAATGGGCTTTTGTAGGCCCATATGGAGCCCACTTGTGTTTAAGGTATCCACCCATTATGTATCCTTTTTACTATAAATATAGGGATACAAGTTCAGTAGCCGTCACTTTCATAACACGTTATCAGCACGCTCGTCAGCCGAGCCGAACCTCTACCGACAGACAAATCGCGAGGAAGCGGATGGGATTTCTTCTCCGAACTTCGCTAGATCCGGCGAGTAGGATCTGGAGGTAATTATTTTTGTCCACTAGATCTGATATTTCATGCGCATGATGATGGATCTGTGTCAATTGTTATTTGATCTACAAGAAATCTATTTTTCTGCTTAGATCCTTATGAAAAATCATTTTTAAGCATAGATCTTTATTAAACTCAATGGTTAAATTGTAAAAATCAATTTTTTCTGATTACAAAGATTAAAAATTGTATTTTTACAATAAAAACCCAAATTTTTCTTTGAAATTTGTGGATCTAGAGGGAAAGGTGCCCCCTGCTGCCCGCAGCAGCGCCCTAGCCCGCAAGGGGGCCCCCCGCACACCCCGACTGTAACGTCCAGTTTCTAGAGATATGCTCCATTCGTTTTCTCTCTTGTTGTATGTTTTTTCATACCTGTTGCGTGTTCGTAACTCGTATTGTCGTTAGGCGTGCATATACTCGTACTCGTATTAGCTACCATCCCTAATACGTATTAGCCAAAATTATTTTTAAACTACTATGATACTTCTCACCTAATAATAACTTTTCTACCTATTAAATAAATTCTTTAAAATATTCATTTCAAAAAAAATTAATAATTCAAACTCAAATGACTTTCCATCTTCAGCATGGAAGAATTTCTCTTTCATTATCAATAACTTTTAATCTAACATTATATTTTCATTTAAGATGTTTATTTCTAAAATTGAAATTCAAAATTCAAAACATTCCCTTATTTGTTAGGGAGACTTTTATTCCTCTTAATTAACCATGAAATCCCCTAATAATGTTTATATTTCAAAATCTTTCCTTATTTGTTTAGACTTTAATTCTCCCCTTAATTACAATTAACTAAAATTTTAATTTCCTAATCTAGCTCAACACTAACCTAGTTTTCCCATAACTGCACCCTAAAAATAAAACCTCAGGCTGGTTCCTTAACCGCCCAAAGCTAGCCCTCACGTGAGTGAACCCATTTATCCTTTTAATACTTACACTACATCCTAAACCCATGCCATCCTATAACTCTAAAGTCTATAAAACAAACCTAGGGCTGCTAAGGCTAGGACCAAAACCCCCTCATCCACACAACCCATGCCCCCTCTTCTTCTCCCCTACTTGCGCACACCCAGCTGTCGCCCTCTGCCATTGAGCCCCGCCAGCACTCGTGGCCCCCTCCATTGCTCCTCCATGCTGAGCCACCCACTGGCCTCCTCCCTCACAGCCGCCCCCATCCGACGCCCAGCGCGAAACCCAGCTCAGCCGAGATCCCTCCTTACTGCCGCTCTCACCCGTGCCCAGCCAACACGCTCCAGGCCGTTCACCCCCATCTCCAACCACAGCAGGCCGTACCACCCTCTCCAGCACGCACATCTCCATCTCCCCATCCGACACACAACAAGCCGCATGCCCATCTACTCGCTGCTGCACAAACTCGACAGCACTCTTCGACCACACCCCAGGCCGCACAGACCCTGCTGTCCTCTTCTCCGGATGCTACAACCCCCACGGCTAGATCTGCCGACCAGATCTGCCCACTTGCAGATTCCATCGCTGCGGCAACGAGAACTAAGTCCATAGCCGCCGTAGACGCCGTTCAGATCTGTCGCTACCCCTCACCACGTCATCGATGCCCCTTCGCTACGTAAATGGTTAGTAAACCCATCACTAATCTTCAACCCACACCGTAATGTAGTGACCTAATAAAAAACGGACTATTAGACGTCATAGGAATTTTTATAATGTTGTTATGATAAAAAAGGACCTGATCTGATTGTATGTTTTATCAAACAACGAACCGACCCCACCATAGCATAGTACTCGTCGAGATGAACCTAATGACACCAAGAACGCTGAAATCAGGCAAGTGTACAATTTACTATGAATTTTTGAAGTTGGTTGCTCTTTTAGTCACTTTCGTTTAAAGCTGTATAACTCAAAATCTGCATGTGAAATGACGCATGAAATTAATATCATGATATTCTAGACTAAAAATTTGATCCATCGACATATAATTTGATATGCTTTAGCATTAAACGTTGGCAAAGAAAATCAACATCTGTGGCATGTTCACTAAACCCACCTGTTCAACATTTCTTGTAATTGTCGTACACATTGTTCTACATTCTTGTAACAAATGTAAACATTGTACAAAATGAAATATTAACATTGTTAAATTGGTGCATATATTGTCTGGCCATTTTTTGAATGTTTAACAAATGAGTGACATCGTGAAATCGTGCGCCTCGAAGGCGAAATTGTGACATCGTGAAATCGTGCGCCTCGAAGGAAAAATCGTGACTTCGTGATGTCATGTGAGTCGACAAGGCTAGCTCGTGTTCCAGTATAAATCCAGGATGGGGTTAGGGTTGAGCGACCACTAGGCATATGAAGGGGTCCTCTCTTCAAGAGCACCACCCGCATGCAGCGGGGTAGCGTCAATCACGGTAAAACCCCTGTGAGAAGAACAATCCACTCATCACGACCTAAAGGCATGAAACCTATGAGAGATATGAAATATTGACATGGAACTTGCAATTACTATTGTTGTCTCAGTTAAATTGACATGCTAATGAATCAAAGAAATGCATTACCTTACTTCTTAAGCTGTTTAGAACTGCATGTTAGGAATGCTTTATTTTACTTCACTTAGAACTGGCATGATTAAACTTGTTGTTGACATCTCGTATAAATTATTAATGTTTCTTAAATTCATTATTATTTTGTACATCTTGCCTTGGGTTTCTGACCTCTACTTGTAGACCCTTGCTGACATACATTCATGTTTTTGGATGCATGTCAGATCCCGAGCTATAGAACCAGGAGGACTAGTTGAGATAGCTGAACCAGTGGATCAAGAGTTGTTGAACTAGTAAACCTTCATTGTACTTCTTTTCATTTGTTGTACGGGTCATAAGACCTACTCTTCTGTTCCTTCATTGTTGTAATTCTGTTTGAGACGAATGAGATAGTAATAATATTTTACTTATCTGTGTTGTTTCTGAGTAATGCATGCAAGGACATGCGGTATTTTACACAAATGCTTATTGTGTTAAGTCAAGAAGGAAAGAAAAGCAAAAGTACCTCCTCCTTACTTGCACATGCGGACCCTCTCGCGTCCTTGCTCCCAAGCTTAATGGGAAGCGGGGCGTGACACCACCAATGGCCTGTCGCCGCTCCCCGCGCGTGTGTAATGCCTGTGAGTATGTTAGAACATTGGGGTTGCAGTTGTGAGTATATTTATATGTACCTTATTATTATCTCACCCTTGTCCCTGCACATCTCTGGTAGCCGTCATTAGCTATTCTTGCTTGCCGAATGGTAGTTAAGGCTATCGGTGGTGCATAGTCATCCTAACACTTTTTTTTTCGAACTCAACCTTAACCTCGTCACTTGCATCTCTTCTTACTTGTCTCATCTCTTCGACTAACGTATTTCAAATCATAGTTATCTCATAGGAGTTCAATGAGATGCTTAAGTATTATCAACATCTGGTTATTAAATTCGAATCTTAAGAAATTCTGAGGACGGAATTTTTCTTAAGGTGGGTAGAATGTAACGACCAGTTTCTAGTGATACGCTCCATTCGTTTTCTCTCTTGTTGTATGTTTTCCGTACCCGTTGCGTGTTCGTAACTCGTATTGTCGTTAGGCATGCATATACTCGTACTCGTATTAGCTACCATCCCTAATACGTATTAGCCAAAATTATATTTAAACATAGTATGGTACTTCTCACCTAATAATTACTTTTCTACCTATTAAATAAATTCTTTAAAATATTCATTTCAAAAAAATTAAAAATTCAAACTCAAATGACTTTCCATCTTCAACATGGGAGAATTTCTCTTTCATTAGCAATAACTTTTAATCTAACATTATATTTTCATTTAAGATGTTTATTTCTAAAATTGAAATTCAAAATTCAAAACATTTCCTTATTTGTTAGGGAGACTTTTATTCCTCCTAATTAACCATGAAATCCCAGATTAATGTTTATATTTCAAAATCTTTCCTTATCTATTTATACTTTAATTCTCCCGTTAATTACAATTAACTACAATTTTAATTTCCAAATCTAGCTCAACACTAACCTAGTTTTCCCACAACCGCACCCTACAAAATAAAACCTCAGGTTGGTTTCTCAGCCGCCCAAAGCTAGTCCTCACGTGAGTGAACCCATTCCTTCTTTTAATACTCACCCTACACCCTAAACCCAGGCCATCCTATAACTCTAAAGTCTATAAAACAAACCTAGGGCTGCTAAGGCTAGGACCAAAACCCCCTCATCCACGCAACCCAGGTCCCCTCTTCTTCTCCCATACTCGTGCACACCCAGCTGCCGCCCTCTGCCATTGAGCCCTACCAGCACTCGCGGCCCCTCCCTTGCTCCTCCACGCTGAGCCACCCGCCGGCCTCCTCCCTCACAGCCGCCCCCATCCAACGCCCAGTGTAAAACCCAGCTCCACCCAGATCCCTCCTCACCGTCGCTCTCACCTGTGCCCAACCACCACGCTCCAGGCCTTTCACCCCCATCTCTGACCACACCAGGCCGTGCCGCCCTCTCCAGCACGCACAGCTCCATCTCCCCATCCGACGCACTGCAAGCTGTAGGCCCATCTGCTCGCTGCTACACAAACTCGACAACACTCCTCCGACCACGCCCCAGGCCACACAAACCCCGCTGCCCTCTTCTCCGGATGCTACAACCCCCACGGCCAGATCTGCCGACCAGATCTGCCCACTTGCAGATTCCATCGCTGCCGTGACAAGAACTCAGTCCATAGACACCGTAGACGCCATTCAGATCTATCGCTACCTCTCACCACGTCATCGCTACCCCTTCATTGCATAAACGGTTAGTAAACCCATCATTAATCTTTAACACACACCGCAATGTAGTGAACCTCATAAAAAATGGACTATTAGACTTCGTATGAATTTTTATAAAGTTGTTATGATCAAAAAGACCTGATCTGATTGTATGTTTTATCAAACTAGCGAACCACCCCCACCGTAGTGTAGTACTCGTCGAGACGAACCCAACGACACCAAGAACGCTGAAATAAGGCAAGTGTACAATTTACTATGAATTTTTGAAGTTGGTTGCTCTTTTAGTCATTTTCGTTTAAAGCAGTATAACTCAAAATCTGCATGTGAAATGACGCATGAAATTAATACCATGATATTTTAGACTAAAAATTTGATCCATCGACATATAATTTGATATGCTTTAGCTTTAAACGTTGGCAAAGAAAATCAACATCTGCGGCATGTTCACTAAATCCACCTGTTCAACATTTCTTTTAATTGTCGTACACATTGTTCTACATTCTTGTAACAAATGTAAACGTTGTACAAAATGAAATATTAACATTGTTAAATTGGTGCATATATTGTCTGGCCATTTTTGGAATGTTTAACAAATGAGTGACATCGTGAAATCGTGCGCCTTAAAGGCGAAATTGTGACATCGTGAAATCGTGCGCCTCGAAGGAAAAATCGTGACTTCGTGATGTCGTGTGAGTCGACAAGGCTAGATCATGTTCCAGTATAAATCTGGGATGGGGTTAGGGTTGAGCGGCCACTAGGCGTATGAAGGGGTCCTCTCTTCAAGAGCACCACCCCCATGCGGTGGGGTAGCGTCAATCACGGTAAAACCCCAGTTAGAAGAACGATCCACTCATCACGACCAAAAGGCTTAAACCCTATGCGAGGTATGAAATATTGACATGGAACTTGTAATTACTATTGCTGTCTCAGTTAAATTGACATGCTAATGAATCAAAGAAATGCCTTACTTTACTTCTTAAACTGTGTAGAACTGCATGTTAGGAATGCTTTATTTTACTTCACTTAGAACTGGCATGATTAAACTTGTTGTTGACATCTCGTATAAATTATTAATGTTTCTTAAATTCAATATTATTTTGTACATCTTGCCTTGGGTTTCTAACCTCTACTTGCAGACCCTTACTGACATACATTCATGTTTTTGGATGTATGTCAGATCCCGAGCTATAGCACCAGGAGGACTAGTTGAGATAGCTGAACCAGTGGACCAAGAGTTGTTGAACTAGTGAACCTTCATTGTACTTCTTTTCATTTGTTGTACGAGTCATAAGACCTACTCTTCTATTCCCTCATTGTTGTAATTCTGTTTGAGACGGATGAGATTGTAATAATATTTTACTTATCTGTGTTGTTTCTGAGTAATGCATTCAAGGACCTGTGGTATTTCACACAGACACTTATTGTGTTAAGTCAAGGAGGAAAGAAAAGCAAAAGTACCTCCTCATTACTTACACATGCAGATCCGCTCGTATCCTCGCTCCCATGCTTAATGGGAAGCAGGACGTGACACCGCCAACGTCCTGTCGCTGCTCCCCGCGCGTGTGAAATTCCTGCGACCTGTCACCACCCCCCGCGTGCCCCGCCTGTGGCCAGTCACCGCCCCTCCCGCTGCCTGTCGCCACTGCCCCATGCGGCCCCCACAGACTGTCGCCGATTCCCCGCACGGTGCCCCCAACGGCCTGTCGCCGCTACCCTGTGTCGTGCCATCATGGCCTGTCACCACCGTGTGCCGCTTCCTGCGGCCTGACACCGTGAAAATGGCGCCCCCACCCCCGTGCGTGGCCTGTCGTTGCAAAACCCTAATTAGGGTTTTTCCGGAATTTTTTTATGACGGGATATTACGGAAATTTATCGGGGCATATAATAAATTCTTGATCCATTCAAAATTTTTAATGCATGTAGAATGAATTTATCTGCGATTAATTTTTTTTGTTAATGCTTGTAGAATTTAATTTAATTGCGATTAAATATATTAAATGCCTGTGATGAATAAATAAATGCATGTTGCATTGTTGATGTTCTGCGATAAATGTTTGATATTTTGTTGTGGTTTTGGATCGGCTTTTTATTTTCCTTGCATGTTATTTCTTTTTGAGAGAAATTGCAGTGATGATTAAATTGTAAAATTCCAAGACCGGCACACGTCCCATGGAGAAGAAGCATACTTCCAGAAGAATAGGGGCCCTATTAGGGTTCCCAAGTTGTATTTTCTTTTTAATGGGACTGTATATGGACTTTAATTTGTAATTTGTAAATGGTGACTAGCCGATCCATACAATAAATATCTATGTTTGGATTGCATGATTACTTATTTCTCTTCAAATATTTAATTATTGCTTGTTTAACATGCTTAAATAAAATGGAAAATATAGCAAGCGTCGACTTCGATGTATTGGAAGCTACATGCAAGAATTACTTGAGTTGGCAGTTGGATATTAAATTCCATGTGCGCTCACAGGGCTTGAGTCAAGCCAGTACTGAAGGAGATAAAGTGTCCGATATAGATAAGGCAAAAGCCATTATCTATATCAGACGCCATATCGATCGGACCCTGAAGGCCAAATATTTCACAGTGGAAGACTCATACGAGTTATGGTCTACACTCGAGGATCGATACAAACATAAAAAAGATGTTATCCTTCATCGAGCGTGCTACGAATGGGAGAACCTCCATCTACATGACTTCAAGTCCATTGCCGAGTACAACTCGGCATTATTCTGTATCATCTCACGCCTGAAGTTGTGTGGTGAAAGAGTGACATAGGAACGCATGTTGGAGAAAACTTATACGTCCTTCCATGAGACAGATGTTATCCTCATGCAACAGTATCGTGAACAGAAATTCACAAAATACTCAGAACTTCTCTCATGCTTTCTGATGGCAGAACAGAATATAGATCTTTTGCTGGCCACCCATAACTTGAGCCATGCTGGCACTGCACCTGCGCCTAAAGCGCACAATATCTCCTCCCAAAAGAAGAAGAAAAAAATTCAAAAGCAGACCCCCGCAAGGATAAGCAATAAAGAAGAAGGCTAAAGGTCCCCCTCCAAAGACCAACAATGAGGGGAAAAAGAAAAATGTGTGGAAGACGAAGGACACAGGCCAGACATCTGCCCCAATGAAAAACTGGGAAGAAAAATGCCACAGATGTGGCATGACTGGACACTGGTCCAGAAATTGTCGTACTCCACGCCACCTCTAGGATTTGTACCAAGCTAGCCAGAAGCCTAATGCTGAAACAAACCTGGTGGAAAATGAAGACCTGGCTCCAACTCGGTTTATCACCGAGGATTTCTAGAACTGTGACCTCCTAGACTGATGCTCCATTTTATCTATTTCTACAATCAAATGTAGTTGAAAAACAATTTTCTTTCTAGATGTTTGTTTTCTTTCAGCATGTTACTTTATTTCCAGACTTTGAATGAAATTCGCTTATTGTGCCTTATATTGCTACACATTTCTTCTTTCTTGCTATAGATGGATTATAAATGCCTAGTGGACGGTACTTCTACGCACACAATCCTTTGCGACATTAGCTTTTTTCAAAGCATCAATAACTACAATGGCACCATAAGTATGATTTTCGGACCATCAAGTATAATAGAAGGATCAGGGGTAGCAAACATTTTTCTCCCCAATAAAACACGAATCTCAATAAAAGATGCCCTTTTCTCTCCAAGCTCGCATAGACACTTATTAAGTTTCAGAGACATCCGTCTAAACGGATACCACCTAGAAACGGTGGACAAACATGACAATGAATACTTGTATGTAACGACTCTTAAAAACGGGGCTAAAATCATTGTTGAGTGTTTCGAGAGACTCCCGTCAGGTCTCTATTATATAACAACTTGAGCAATGAAAGCTAATATAATTGAGGACCAGAAGTGCAAAAATCAACCAGAATTCCAACTCTGGCATAACAGCCTCGGACACCCCGGATCGGCAATGATGCACCGCATCATATCTCAATCCCATGGACATAATTTGAAGAACATGAAGTTACTTCAAAAGGGTGATTTTCCTTATCCTCCTTGTTACAAAGGTAAATTGATCACGAAACTATCGCCATTTAAAGCGGACTTAGACTCTCCCAGCTTCCTGGAAAGAATACACGGAGACATTTGTGGGCCTATTCACCTATCAAGTGGCCCATTCCGGTACTTTATGGTACTAATAGACGCATCTTCTAAATGGTCATATGTGTGCCTACTGTCCACCTGCAACGTAGTCTTTGCAAAGCTACTGGCACAAACTATTAAGTTGCGGGTACATTTCCCAGACAACCAGATTAAGAAAATACGTCTGGATAATGCTGGGGAAGTTATATCACAAGTCTTTCTAGACTACTGCCAAGCAACTGGAATTGAAGATGAACATCCCATTGCTTATGTTCACACCTAGAATGGGTTAGCTGAATCTCTTATAAAGAGACTACAATGGATCGCTCGTCCATTACCAATGCAATCTCAGTTGCATGTGACTGCACGGGGGCATGCAATCTTGCATGTTGCATCACTAATAAGAATAAGACCATCTGGTAATCAAACTTATTCTTCGATGCTACTCTTATATGGATCTCCACCAAATATCTCTCACTTGAGGACATTTGGATGCGCGGTCTATATCCCCATCGCACCACCGTAGAGGACAAAGATGGGTCCTCAACGTCGCCTAGGCATCTACATAGGGTTCGACTCACTATCGATCATTAGATACCTGGAACCCCTAACAAGGGACGCTTTTAAGGCACATCTAGAAGACTATTTGTTTGACGAAAATACCTTTCCCAAACTAGACTTAAATACTAAGAAGCCTGAAGCTTCAAAGACCATTTCATGGGATACCAAGACCTTATCCCACTTTGATCCGCATACATACCAATGTGAAGATGAGATCCTGAAGATCCTCCAAATACAAAACACAGTTCACATACTACCGGACAAATTCACCGACAACCAAAAGATTGTTAGATCACACGTCCCTGCTGCCAACATGCCAGCTAGGATTGACATACCCAAAGATGGATGCAATGCACCTGTAGCAGAAGCGGCCGTACCTCAACCAAAGAGAGGACGACCCCATGCTCCAATGATAAGTTTCCTCGAAACAGGAAAACTCCTGCAGAAAATATAACGATACCACTACAGGATGCTGAGCTTAGCCCAAATACCTCTGCCCTCCTTAATTCCCCAGAAAAGGAAAATCTAGGAGAAATATCATTAAATTATGTACGTATTGGAGAGGTACTGGACAGAAAAAGCACGGTCATACTTTGCATTCGTTATTGCTAATCACGTCACTAAATATGACGATGATATCGATCCACGCTCTCTAGCAGAATGTAAACACAGAGAGGATTGGCCAATGTAGAATGAGGCAATAGAAGTAGAGCTGGATTCACTCTTGAAACGCAAAGTATTTGGACATGTAGTCCCAACACCAAAAGGTGTAAAACCTGTGGGCTATAAATGGGTATTCATAAGAAAGAAAATGAAAATAATCAGATCGTACGCTACAAAGCGCGCCTTGTTACAAAAGGCTTCTCCCAATGACCGGGAATAGATTATGAAGATACAGACTCTCCAGTCATGGATGTGATCATTTTCCGATATATAATTAGCTTAACAGCAATGGAAAGCCTAGATTTGCAGCTCATGGACGTTGTGACTGCATACCTATATGGTAATATAGATAAAGATATCTATATGAAACTTTCGGATGGTTATACATTACCAACAAAAATGACAAATAGACCTCAGGACGTCTATTCTGTCAAATTACAAAGATCATTGTATGGTCTAAAACAATCGGGAAGAAAGTGGTATAACAGACTCAGTGAATTCCTTGTGCAACAAGGATTCACCAATAATGAAGTCTGCCCTTGCATCTTCATAAGAGCAAAAGTAATAGGATTTGTAATCATTGCCGTCTAGGTAGACGATTTAAAGCGATCTCTCGAAGAGATATCTGAGATATCCAAAAGCCTCACAAAGACTTTTGAGTTGAAAGACCTTGGCAAAACCAGATACTGCCTTGGCTTACAAATAGAACACCTCGACGGAGGAATCCTGTTACATTAATCCATTTACACAAGGAAATTGCTGAAAAATTTCCAAATGGACAAATGTCACCCGCTGAGTACACCAATGGTCGTTAGATCATTGGATGTTCATAAAGACTCCTTCCGTCTACTGAAAGAGGGAGAGGAAACACTTGGTCCTACAGTACCTTACCTAAGTGCCATTGGAGCACTCCTCTATCTGACAAATTGCACGCATCCCGATATAGCATTCGCAGTAAATCTACTAGCCAGATACAGTTTATCACCCACAAAGCGCCAATGGAATAGAGTGAATCACCTTCTGCACTACCTCCAAGGTTCAGTCGATCTGTGACTATACTATAAGAGAGGTGTATCCTCTAACTTAATTGGTTTTGCAGATGCAGGATATAGATCAGATCCTCACACAGCAAAGTCTTAGACTGGTTTCGTATTCACCTATGGTGGGATTACCATTTCATGGAGATCTATGAAGTAGACCATGACATCAACCTCATCCAACCACTCTGAACTCATTGCCATCCATGAAACTAGCAGGAAATTCTTTTGCTACGTTTCGTCATTCACCACATCCTATTGACGACCGGCCTGAAGACAGGCGACCTTGAACCAACCACCATGTTCGAAGACAATGCAGCCTACATAGCTCAACTACGAGGTGGCTATATCAATGGTAACAGGACGAAGCACATCTCCCTTAAGCTTTTTTGGGCACACGAACTACAAGAAGATAAACAGATCGACATTTAGCAAATCCAGTCTTGCTACAACTTGGCAGATCTGTTCACTAAAGCACTACCTTAATATACCTTTAGAACACTTGTAATAGTGATTGGGATGAGACAAATGAGAGACTTACAAGCCTGAAGCTTGTACACAAAAGGGGGAGTTAATGTTGTGTTGTACTCTTTTTTCCTTAGCTACTGGTTTTTTCCACTGGGTTTTCCATAGCCAATGGTTTTAACGAGGAAACAACATCAACTCTGGGTCTAGAAGTATCCACCCCTGGGGATATTCACCGATCAGGGAAAGTTAAGGAGACTTGTACTCTTTTTCCTTAGTTATTGGTTTTTCCTGCTGGGTTTTAAATAGCCAAAGATTTTAACGAGGCAAGACCTCCTAACTTAGGATCCAGAAGTATCCATATCCTCGTGATCAGAGAAGCTCTATGAATCCCGAAGCATTCATATACCAAGCTTACAATGGTGGATGGATAAGGGGAAGTGTTATGAATGGGCTTTTGTAGGCCCATGTGGAGTCCACTTGTGTTTAGGGTATCCACCCATTATGTAACCTTTTTACTATAAATATAGGGCTACGGGTTCAGTAGCCGTCACCTTCATAACATGATCTCCTATTTTCAACGAATAACAATAATTAGAGCGAAATAATTGTTATTTAGTTCCACCCAAAAAAATTACTTTTCCCCAAAATTTAGTTCCAACGTTCGTTTAAAATATTCCCCGCTCAAAAGCTTGTATCCCTTAATATTAAAAGAACATCAATAATTAAATCGTGATAATTGTTATTTAGTTCTACTAAAAGTTTTTGTTCCCTCAAAATTTTGTTCCCAGGTTCATTTAAAATATTCCCCGCTCAAAAGCTTGGAATCCCGAATTTTAAATGAATAGCAATAATTAAATCGTAATGGTTGTTATTTAGTTGCCCATAAAATTTACTTCAACTCAGAGAATTTAGTTCCAAAAATTTTAGTTATATCCAACATTTAGTTTCTACCAAAATTTTAGGGTTTCCCACCGAAAAGTTTCATAAACTCTCATCATAATCCAACATGGAAATGCTTCACATGTGTGATGCAAGATCAAATAGTCACCTATCGTAGGATCATATTATCACCTTTTTAAAGATTGAACACGTAGGATGGATGGGTATTGAAGTGTAATGGCACGATCGGTCAACTATAGAAATTTAAATAAAATGAGATATATATTTGGCACACTTTTCTGTTAATAGCCAGGTTTTCTTAGGGAAATTACTATCATACTTTTTCACAATATACATATCTACATACTTACCCACCGCCGGCAGTTACAAAGACGAAAGGCTATTCTTATGCCACTCAACTCATGTACCTTGGCATTATTTAATTTGCTAATATCTTTGCGGTATTGTTTCTTTGTGCGTTTAGTTCCCACCTGTAGTCCAGAGGTTGAATGCAGTTCTTATGCCACTCACATGTACATTTTCGTTATTTACTTTGCTAATATCGTTGAGATACTGTTTCTTTGTGCGTATTCTTTAATTTTTTAGCAAAATTTCACTATTTCAGCTTAGGCAAGCAAAGACATAAATTGTAGCTGCAAGCAAGGTTGCTTACATATACATGGCAGTTATCGACACTAACTCACCAGCCTCACCCGAACCTTTAAGCAATTCAAATCGATGCAGTCTCAAGTTTCATGTTCATGGTTTTTAAAAAAACACTTTCATCTATTGGTGCAAAGCCTTCTAGTTGAAATGAACATTACTCTGATAACAATATCCAAAATAAACATTTGAGTAAATGTATCATAAATTGTTTTATTTGTGGAGTAGTCAAATGTTCTTCTAAGGTGAGAAATCTTATGGCTCAGATTAGTATATGTTAAAAAACATCAAAACAGTCTATATCATTAATCGTTTAATAGAAAAACTGGAGTCATTTTGGGCTTGAAACTGAAACAATTTCTACCAAATTCTTTACAAAACATTGGTGTTGCTCTGAAAAAACATAAGCTAAATTCTTCAAAAATAACAAACTTAGGGTCATTTTGGGCTTGAAATTGAAACAAATTCGATCAAACTCTTTACGACGCCATTGTTATTACATTGAATGCATTTATATAGAATATTGCAAGCAACAACAAAAGTAGAACAAAAATCTAAAGAAAAGGGTCATAAAATTTGAAGAGAATCAGAAACCATCACCATCAATTTCAGTCACTTTCCATCACACATTATTCCATCCTCGACTGATCATCGATCTCCCACAAATGTACATACGAATTACAGAACACAACACATCAAGTCCACAAAGATTCTTACTTCTCAACTATCAACAATTAGCTAGCTTAAAAGTAAAAACCACCAACGTAACACATCATCACAAAGAGTAAAATTAAAAAGATGATTTAATTAGCATGATGATCAACAACGCCTTCAAACTAAATTCCTCTTTCCTAAACCCCAACCCTAACTTCCATCATAAACACACGTACCTACATCGGCATAAGGGGGCTTGACATTCGACGGCCTTCCCCCTCAGCTGCTCTCCGTACTTTGAATTGATATGCTTTGATATCATCGACTTATTTGCATGCGCCTTCTCGACCGACACATCAATCGCCCCAAAAATCATCTTAATTTCAACCAAAAACAAAAGTTAAATAATTTAGATCAAAAATATCAACATTACAATAAAAATGTAAAAGCTTGGACACAAAGATCAAATTTAAATACTCCTCAATCGCTCACAAAATCATCTGAATTTCAACCAAAAAATATCAACTTTAGATTAAAAATCTCAACTTTACAATAAAAAGATCAAAACTTGGACACAAAGATCAGATTTGAATGCACCTTAATCGTTCCCAAAATCATCTAAATTTCAACCAAAAAATTAAAAAAATGTTAGCAACTTTAGATCAAAAATCTCAACATTACTAATAAAATGATCAAAGCTTGGATGCAATGATCAGATCTGAATACGCCTCAATCACCCCAAAAATGATCTGAATTTCATCCAAAAATTAAAAAAACTTAGCAACTTTAGATCAAAATCACAACATTACAGTAAAAAGATCAAAGCTAAAGATCAAATTTGAATACCGCGATGCGGAAATCATCTGAATTTCAACCAAAAAATAAAAAAAGTTAGCAACTTTAGATCAAAAATCTCATCATTATGGTAAAAAGATCAAAGCTTGGACACAAAGATCAGTGAATACCTTAGACCAGCCCCAGTGGCCGCATTTTGCGGCCGCATTTTGGGGACTTTATGCAATTAACCCCCACCTAAAATTCCCCCCTTCGACGCATTCCAACGAGAAGCCGCCCAAAATGCGGGATTTTGGACAATTAAATTAATTTTTTAATGATGTAGCCATTGGGATTTTTAGCCAAATTTGACGGGGATATTTTTTTAAAAGAAAGTAGCCGTTAGTATCCGTTGGGGCCTTGAAGTTCTATAAATATGAGACAAATTCCACTTGTGTTTTCACACATACCCTTCCTTGTTTATCTCTTAAAATCCCCACTATATTATTTATAATCACTTTTTCCATGGATCCAAATCAACGCTTTTTCTACCAATCTATGTTAAGTACTTCAAATTCTCCTCCATACACAAATGTTCCACCACAATCAACTGCTGAAAACAGCCCATCCATTCAACAAAATCAAAATTTTGCATACAATCCGTATCAACCCTTCGATCCTAGTTTTCTATATAACCCAATGTGCCCCGAATTTTCCTCGCAATGTTTTATTGGGGTGGAAGCATCTCAACCAACAAGTCATGATGCGAACCAATTAGGGAGTGAGCTTCCGAAGAGTGCAAGTTCAACGAAACAATCCACATGGTCAATCGATGAAGACAAAGTCCTAGTGATGCGTATATAAATGTTAGTAAAGACTTTATTCTTGGTACAGATCAATCGGGCCCGTCCTTTTGGAAAAGGGTCGATGAGTACTACGACAAGTACAAAAAAGGGGGCTACATTCGAGATGAGAAGGCTTGAAAAAATCAGTGGCATCTTGTGAATGGCCTAGTTTACAAGTTCGTTGGAGCATACAGTAATGCAATTGCCCGCAAGAAGAGTGGTGAGTCAGAAAGCATACAGTTATGTTATGTTGCACTTGTACTCATTTCATAGCTCAATTTGAATATGCCATTGGATTTAACTGTATGGATTCTACAATGAATTAATAGGTGTAGTGATCAATTATTAAAACAATGGTTTTTTTTACAAAAATTTGTGTTTTTTGGAAAATTCGGCCAAAATCACCACCCCGCATTTTGGGAAAAACCCCACACTGGGTGTGAAACGCATTTTCGGAGGGGGGGGGGATTTTTGGCCAAAATCCCCCCCCCCATTTTGGGAAAAGCCCACCGCTAGGACTGCTCTTAGAGCAAGAAGAAAGAGGTGGCTTGCTCATTTCATCAGTAGCCGTCTGCATGGGGGGGACACCCTCGTCTTCGCCAACCCTAGCCTCACTTTAGCCATAAATCTCAAGGATATTTTGCCACTAGAAATACAATCGCTCTTGGGAAGAAAGATGTACCAACACTCCAAAGGGAAACAACTGGTGGTCCTTCAACCCAATCCAAGCATAAATTGTCTCACATTAATCCATCAATAATCACCAAACCATGAAAAGAAAATCATAAACATATATAGCTTGAAAAAGAGCAGCAATGGTTAATGTAATAATTCAATTAGATGCTCACCCCGATCTCCCGTCGGTAAGATTAAAGACTGCAGCAGCTCTGTTGTCACCCCGATCGCTCGTCGGCAAGATTAAAGCCTAATATAGCTCTATTTTGATTTGATGGCTCATCAGTGAATTTTTTTGATGTAAACGGCATCAAAAACCCCAGTAAATCCCACATGGATGTTCTTGCCGTTCTTGGCCTCTGCCACCCATTTATATGTCATTCTTGTTGCCTTCGAATCACTAGTGATAAAGGAATCCGGATCAGATCATAGGTAGTCTCAAAGAATGGTAGCAATTGAACGGTTTTTTGGAGCTTCTATCAGAGAGAGGGGTTTGAGGGCCGAGGTTTTTTTGAGGAGGGAGGGAGGTTTTTATTCGCACCATTTCTTCCGCTTGCAGACGGTTTATCTGGGGATCCTCAGGTTTGTGGTCTTGGCGTGATATGTGCATGCCTAAATCAGAAGGAGGTGTAGGCCTACGCCTGTTATCTGATCTAAATCTTGCATACGGTGTTAGACTAACATGGCGTTACCTATCAGGAAGAGGGTTGTCGGCTGATCTAATGAAGAATACTTATGGGAAACCAGATTCTTTTTTTGCAGCAAAAGGGAAAGCAACACACTGGGGCACATGGAAGTTCATGCTCCATTGCAGAAGTATATCTGAAAGGCTTATCAAGAAGGAAGTTAGGGATGGGAAAACAAATTTATTCTGGCACGATCACTGGCTGCAGGGGGGTCCAATCAAATACTACCAGCAAATTCCAAATGGTGAGAGTAATAAGGCCGTTGCAGACTATTGGAATGGGACTCACTGGCTGTTTGACATCTTGAACGTCAGTCCACAGCTTCGGGCGACCTTGGAACAACGCAAATTGAATCCTGGGAGTGACATATGGCTCTGGAATCCAGCGCCTGGTAGCCAATTTGGTTCCTCCGGAAATACGGTGGGAGGGCTGCAGCATCAAGGTGGACAGGGGCCTCAATCGGGCAGTAATTTCCCTGTGAATCATCACGGCCGACGGTGCCATGGAGGTGGAGTTCCGGGGCTGCTTGCTGCCAGTGCTGGGCGGTATCATCAGAACCCTTGTGGCTATGTTGGCGGGCTTGGAACTCATGCTGGCTGGAGGACTGGGCAAATGCCTGCATCTACAGTGGGTAGAGATGGGGAAGCCGTTACTTCCCAATCAAACCACAAGGAGTTTACTCTTCGTGAGGCTTGGGATGGCTGCAGAGAGCGCGGAAGTAAATTTGATCTTCATAGTCTGGTATGGTTCAAACACTATATCCCCAAGTGGTCTATAGCCCTATTACGAGCTCTTAGAATTAAATTGCTGACAAAGGATATCCTTGCCAAGTGGGGGCTGTTAACAAATACAAACGGTGTTCTCTGTGATGGGAAGGAGGATGAGAGCGCTGTACACATCTTATTTGAATGTGAGTATTCAAACTACCTCTTACGCAGATGCATGCTAAAATTGGGTGTAACAACAGTTATTGGCCCTAGTTTATTGGATGTTGGTTCCTACTACTTAAATCATTTTGGCAACAAGAAGAGCTTGAGCATATTGGCTAAAGCGGCACTGGGTGGCCTGGTCTGGCATATTTGGAGAGAAAGGAACAATCGAATCTTTGACAAGGCTAGGAAATGTAAGACACTGCTATTTGAAGACATTGCAGCAGAGCTCAGGATTGCCTTACATGAGCTGGATAGATTCGATGATGGGGCTGCGGAGGCAATGTCCAATTGGGAGTTTCAGGACAATGGTTAAATTTGCATTATTGGATCTACTGAGGGGTTGGACATGTAAAAATTTGGAAGACATGGGTACCACTAGTTGAGAGTGACGGCGCTTGTGCCCTATCCTCTCTCTAGTATTGCCCAATGATCTGATTTTGTAACAGATTTGGTTATTAATATAGATTTCTTTACGTTTCAATATATATATATATATATATATATATATATCTCTCTCTCTCTCTCTCTCTCTCTCTGGCGTTTGGAAAGGAGATGGCTGAGCTCAAGTTGTTCTCCTCAAAAGACTAATCCCATAAATTTCAAAGTTTTGTTTTGCCACCAAAAAGTTTTCCCCTAAAAAGCAAAAGTCCCCTTTCAAAAAATCACTTAACAGGACTTAATGCCTACAATTAGCAAACACAATACGGCATAAACTTGAGAGAGAGACTTGCGTTCTGATATGACCCTTCTAAGATGGGCCAAGACCGAACGGCCCAAGCCCATGTCGCAAGCCAGCGGCCTCGAAGAAGAGCGGGCCAAGCGGCGAGGCCCCCACAAAAACTTGGAGTCGGGTCGGCCTCGAACCGAAGCGGATGCCACCACTGGCCCACATCAGCGAGAGCTAACTGCTCCCCTTAAAGCACGCCACCTTAATCACCATTACGGGGACCCCTACGCCCACCTTCATGACCCATGAAGGTGCCATCAAAGTAGCGGATCGTCGGTGCGGAAGTGGGAGACATTGAGGAGGCGTGGCCATGGAAGACTCCTATAAAGAGACTCGAGGTACAACGTACAAAAGGATCACTTCCTGGATACCCAAAATCACTAAGGTATTCCTCTCATATGACCTTGTCTTCCACCTTATATTTCTCCTCCATAGCTCGGCCCGAGGACTCGTGTATCAGCCTCCCCATAAGCCATACTAATCCCATCGAGCATCCTTCAGATCTGTTTTGACTTAGGCATCGGATGGGACTTGGTCAGAACCATGGTCCGGACCCCCTGACGAGCTTTCTCGTATATTCAGGTCAAGCAGATCTAGCCGCACAGAGGCCACCCTTCGGTGCCGAGCTAGTCCGCTGCCGAAGCGCTCGCTCCAGAGTCTGTTCGTCCACACCCCAAAGGAGGTCGTCGCCCTGCCGAGGATTTCCTTCGGCATGTCAACGCGTGGACTTGCATGCTCTTTACCAAAGCTGAACGAGCCTAGTCCTGCTCCTGGAGGCCGCACACGATACTCACGAGCGCATTGACCTCCAGTCCCTAATCAACCATTCCGTGGTGAGAAAACACCCTCAAACATCTGGCACCGTCTGTGGGAACGAACAAGCACCCACGTCAAATAATCGCATCACAGAAATGGAACCAGCTTGCAATGGAACATGACGCATACCCCCATCCATAAGGAGGGTGACTATGTCCTACCCAAAAACGGGCACAGTCACACCACTGAAGGCACCAACGACTCGCACTCGGTGACTCAAGAACAACTTCGTATCTTCGCTTAAGAGACGAATGCCCACTTTTAGACGCTGTCCGAGGTGGTTCAACAGCTTGCGGGCAACCCACGCCTCCCAGAAGGGGGCTCAGCAGCCATCCCCGACCGACAGGAGCTCCACCATCTGCTGCGCTCAGCTGTGGTCACCTACCACGACGGTGAGGATGCCAACCCAGAGCGACGGTTCACTATGCAGAACTTCAACCCAGTGCGATCCCTCACCCCCCCACCTCGCTCCAGGACGAGGCGGATGGAAGGCCCGAGTGGACCAGAGACGGGTCGACCATGGCCTCGTCCCGGTGACCACACTCAGCGCACCGTCGGTCGCCCAACTATCGAACCGTCGAGGATCAGCGGGGTCGGAGCGGGAGCCTGACATGCGTTTATATTTTATATATTCATGCATGTCTCCTCCGTAATTTCTCGTCGTTTTTCGATGTTTCGAATCCGTTCCTTTGTGTTTTTAGTTCCTTTTTACTTTCGTTGTGTTTCTGTGCATTTGTAGGAAACTACTGGCGTATAGGACATACAAGGCCAACATCATGAGTCCCCAGAGAAATAAGAGGTGTCACACGAGACTCTAAGAGCCAATCCTCAAGATAAACCATGTATCATCTCTCAACCGATCGGGTTGACAGATCCACCCGATCGGTTCGTACGGCCGTATCAGTCCCGAGGAAGAGGCAGATCCACCCGATCGGTTCAGTGATAGGGTGGATGTGACATAGAGCACTGTATTGAGAGCCAAAGTTCACCCGATCGGTTGCCTTGTCAACCGATCGGGTCACCTGTAGCTGCTGCTTCCCATGCTCGAGAATTCGAAGACTCACCCGATCGGTTTAACGATCGGGTGAGATTTATCAGAAGCTGAAGACCAAATTTCCTGTCGTTTCACCCGATCGGGTGAAGTCTCCTCCGATCGGGTGAACGTCTATTTTTGTCTTTTATTGGGAATATTCCTTGGCATCTTGCCAAATTGTATAAATAGAGCTAGGTTTTCCCAGAAACGTAATCCCCATTTTAAAGTTGTTTTTAGGGATTTTGGCTGCTTTGCATTAAACTCTATTTGTAAGTTCTTTGATCGCTCTTATATTTTAATAATGCGTTTATACTTCTATTTGCTACAGTAATCTATTACTTGATTTCTGTTTTGATGGCTATAATCTGTTTTATTGCATCTCATGCCATGATTAGTGAGTAGTTCTTAAATCTGGGATATTGGTGGAAGCCTCATCATGGGTTCTCCCTAGAACGGCCATATGATTAGGGATTCGATAGGATACATGGATTTAGATGGTTATGCGGGGGTATTTTATTGTCATTGGCAGGAGAAAGACCGCCTTTGACCGTCGGGCCAAGGGAAAATAAAACAAGAGTTTGATTCTCTAGCCACAGCTCACCCCTCCAGCGTAGACATTGATTCCTCGTCTGTGGGAACGGCTTGGATGAAATGTTGGGCGCAATCGTTGCGAGCTTAGTGCTCCTAGAGTCGGGTGGTGTTGGACATGGGAATACCCACTGTCCTAACCCGGGTAGACCTAGCGTATCATCCTGGGCATCGACTGAAATATCGGGCCCATGGGACGCTGGATACCACTAATAGAGGCATCGTCTCACCGCTAAACCCTAGAATCCGATCACATTCCCATCCTTCGGTCATAATAGTTGGAACTCATGATAGGGTGGAAGTGATCGCTCCCCGGTATGCACACGCAACCGGGACAAACGACTCGTAGTCTTATCGCAAGCGCACGGTGTAGCGGCGAGTGGGTATCGAACATGAGGAGGGCAAATGACAGTGTCTTCTTCAATTCACCTGGCTATAAGAACAGTCGAGAAATATTCGCAATAAAGCGGTCACAGTGGTTCAATTGTATAAAGGAAATATCAAATTAATAAAGACGCCTAGGGATAGGGAATCCTCGCTACAAACCGTATCTCGTCATTGTGATTAGTAGGTTTCACAATTGCTAGACTTGCAATTCAGGTGAACTAGTTACAACTAAATGTAGAACCAAGCTCACGCTCTCGCGCTATTGCCGGTCTATAGCAAACTTAGGGTAGGGTCCAATCTCTTGCAAACCCTAACCTATGCAAGCTAGCGTGAAGAACAACATCATTGTTCAATTGTATCTCGAGCCAACTCTCGTGCAAACTCGAGCTATGACCTAGGTTGGGATAGTTCCTACCCGTCCAATCTCTTGCAAACGGGTATTGGTATAGAATTGCAATTGAAAACCCTAGTTTCGGTCCAATCTCTTGCAAACCGATTCCAGAGAAATCCAATTGTAACCCAATTCGAATTTCTAGGGCTTCCTATCGAGTTGGGATCCAATCTCTTGCAAACCCAATCGGTATGAATCCCTAGCTATTCGTATTAAATCAATCCCAAACAAACCCTAATCAATCTAGCAAATATTTCACCAATTCGTCACAAATTAGAAATATGGTTCGTAGGGTTCATCCATACACCCTAAGACGATAAAACTACTCACAATTCATAATGCAAATCATTAGAAATTCAATAATAAAATCAATGGAATTCATTGCAATAGACAATATATCAATAAAAATGAGGTTTTTAATAGAGAGAGAGAGACAAACCAATGAAGATTCAATAGCATCCAACAAAATAACACTTTTGTCTCCCTCTAAAAAGCTCAATCTAATCTCCTAAAAAGTAATCTAAAAAGGCTGCAAAAAGTTCTGAAAAAGCTCTCTAAACTAGGTTAAAAACTGGGGTTAAATACCCCCCAAAATCGCCCAAAAAACTGTGACAAAATTACCCCTACGCAGCCTGAAAATCGCAATTTACGCTACAGGCAGCGCGGCTCACTCGACCGAGTAACAAATGTCATTCGGCCGAGTGACAAACCCTGACGGATTCCAGTAACTTCGGACTTTTGGGGGTCGACTCCTCGGGAGTCACTCGGCCGAGTGACTTTCTTTGCTTCGGCCGAGGGGACTTCTTCACTCGGCCGAGTCGGAACTCGGGACTGCACTGACGGATTACAGTAAGTCTGGGATTTTTCTTGCCTTCGTCTTGATGCCACTCAGGCGAGTGGTGTCTCCGTGGTTCGACCGAGTGGGCTGGCGATGGTCGGCCGAGTGCACGCTGATACTCAGTCTGTCGCGTGTCCGATCTGGCCGGACGAGCGGGCTGTCGATGGTCGGCCGAGTGACTCCTTCACTCGGCCGAGTGACATGCTGAAAATGCCCCATCTTCGTATTTTTTCTCCCTCGTCGCTCCTACGACGTTCTTTGTTCTTCCACTCCTCTCCAATCGTAGAATTCCCCTCAAAAGAGTCACGGGTGACACTCCGGAGTGGGTGCATCTCAGAATCACTCCAAATCGCTCCAAATCTCCTGAAATACGACAAAAACAATAAATCGTGAAAAGCATCGCAATATTGTCGAATAATCGTGAAAAACGCGATATGGGCGATCAAAATGGCATGCAAACATGTAGAAAAAAGGTGTAAAATATGGAGTGATCAAAATCCCCCAAGCTTACCTCTTACTCGTCCTTGAGGAAGATGAGTAAAAAGCGAACCCGGTGGATAAAGATAATGAAAACGATGGAGAAATGGAAAATGGAAAACGAAAAACAAAATAAAAAACGAAGAAGGAAGCTGCTAGATCATTTTTCTCAGGACGTGGGTTTTGCTTACTCATATAGCACGCATCGAATGTAAAACACATGTCAAAGACTTTTATTTCGATATCATAGTATAATGGTGCATTTGAAATAGAAAACCCAAGAATATCAATATAGCATGAAGAATGGAATAATTCTAGAATTAACATCGTCCGAAGCATCTAAAGCGGTATACAAAATCGTAGATCACACACTTTTCAATTGAATGCTTTCTATAAGGAGTATAAGAGATATCACACAATAGAGTAGTAAGAATAGAAAAGTGTGGTTTTCATGAAATGAATGCTAAGCGTAGATTTCTGAATTTCATGAAACTTTAGCAATCTCACCGAGTATAAAATATTACTTAGCCTAGGTTGTCATGCACCGTCAAGTATTCACTCTCTCACACATCATTGGATCCTCTCCCCCAAGCTTATCCATAAGCGTGGTGGCATAAACAAAACAATATTTACATTCCCCGTTTCTTTTGAAGCTCCAAAAGTCAAAGAAATAAAAATAAAAGCAAAAGAGGGAAGAAAGAGAGAAAGTGTATGAGATGGGATCGTTTTCGAACTTCTTTTCTCTTTTCTTTTCTTTTTCTCAAATCTTTTTCTTTTTCTCTTTTTTTTTCAAATGATATATTTGCACAAATGATCCCAAATCAAAAGAGAAGGATATAAGTATTTTTTTCTTTTTGGTTTTGGGGAATTTGGAGCATGGGATATAATAGCGGGGGGGGTGCCAATAATAGAATTGCTAAGGGGAGATTCACCAATGAATTTAAAATAGAGAAATAATGTTCAAGATATGTGGAGAAAGAAATAAATGTATCTCTCGGTTCACTCTATAGGACGTGCATGACAACTTCAGCAGGGTAATTTAATCTACTCAGTTTAATCTCAAAAAGCAAACTAGTCCAGATATATCAATGCTAGCAAACATTCAATCAACCTGAAGTGAAACGTACAAATCATGCAATAAGAAGTGATATGAGAAAAGAAAGCAGTACTCCAGATATAAGCATCAATGCGTGAATCTTGGTGTGTTTTCTACGATAGCATACATATGAATCATCCGACATCAGCTAATAATAGAATTTCATCCATTTTCATACGGAAAAAGAAGTGGGTTACTATTTCTAAATGCAAAGCAGAACATAGCATATGATATCAGAAACAAAAGTTATGACATGACAAAATTAGCATGCATATAGAGAAAATCTAACACCACGTCATCGTCATCACAGAAAAATCATCTCTAGCAAAAGATGAAAGAAATAAAGATAAAGGAAAACGGAACTATTTACAATGCAGCACACAAAGAAAATAAGAAAAACGTGATGCATGGTAAAAAAATGAAAAAGTGATGAAAAATGGGTGCAAAAGCGGAAAAAACGTGAAAAAACTAAAAATAAAGGTGATGAAAGAAAAAAGTGTGAGAACTCACTCCCCCAAGCTAAAGTGCACAGTGTCCTCAATGTGCAAAGTGTGGCACACCGAGAGACGTGAAATAGGTGGGGTGGGTGAGGATGCATGCATGATATAAAAAAGGAAAAATAAACAAAAAAATATATGATGCGGATATGAATGATGCATGCAAAGATCAGAGTGATGCAGGTAATGTGTCACCAAAAATACTCTTCCTCTCTCCCAAAAAAGATATAAAAATGATTTGATCAGAACATGGACCAAAATAGTGAGGGGAGGAGGAGGGGGCAAAAATCTCCAGGACCAGCAGAAAATGGGCAGCATAACGACAAAAAAGATCAATGGCATCAAGGGTGTGCCTAGGCTGGTGGTGCTGCACCATCTCCGTCCTGTGGCGGAGGTGGTGGTGGAGGTGGTGGTCGAGGTGTCGGCTGGGTGGGTGGGTGTAGTGGAGGGAGTCGCGCCAGGATCTGATTCAGGCAAGCCTGAATGTCGGGAAGCATGGCGACGCGGGACTCCATGGAACTGACCGTGGCAGAGAGAGCCCTAAAATCGCCTCTGAGTCCACTCACCGCCCCCTCAAGAGCACGAAGGCTCTGAAGTAGAGTGTCAGGGGGGTGGTGGAGCGGAGGGACGAACAGGTCTAGGCTGTGAAGGACGGGGCTGTCTTGTCTTGACATTCATCGGACCACATATGTCCGAATGGGTAAGCTGTAATGGAACCTCGGCCCTTGTGCCGGTTCCAAACGGCTTGCGACAAGATTTCCCTACAAGGCAATGTTCGCAGGTCGACATATCGACTTTTGAAACATTGGATAGAAGGCCATGTTTGGCAAGTCTATCCATACGCGTTGGTCCAATGTGACCAAGCCTTGCGTGCCAACAAATTATATCTGACTCATAAGTCGAAGAATTTGCAACAAGAAAATTTTCATTACAAAATGAGGAGTCATACATTGTATTTAATACAATAAATCCTTTGAAAACATATCCAGAACCAATTAGAGTATTATTACAAGACAAGTCCACTTTACAATTATGAAAAAACCAGCTATAACCAAGACCCATTAACACGACCACAGATATAATATTCCTTCGAATATCCGGAGCGAAGAGGACATCATGTAGTAAGATAGTGCGGCTGTTGTCCAAGACGAGCTTGCAAGTCCCAACGCCTTTCACTTCAACACGTGTGTTGTTTCCTACATATATCCACTTTGTTCCTTGGGGTATCCGGTGATACTCCACGAAGGACCGTCTGTCCCTTACTATGTGGTCGGTGGAACCTGAATCAATTATCCAAAATGGATTAGATTCTACAAGAAATATTGAACTAGAAACACATATGTAACTAGTATTACAAGTTACCTTGTCACCTCCATCCGTACAAGAACGGGCATAGTGACCTAACTTGAAGCACTTGAAGCACTTGATCCTCTTCAAGTCTTTCTTCTTATGCCATTTCTTGTTCCCACCCTTATGTTTGGGTTTCTTGGTAGACTCAGGTTGCTTATTACGTTCATTAGTAAACTTCGAACGATTTTTCCGTTTCTTTCCCCCGTGGGAGGAACTAGCAACCATGTGCACTTCTGCACTTGGCTTGGCAGCCGCAAGCCGCTCTTCCTCTAACTCGAGGTGCTTAGAAACATCGCTGAAGTTCTTGATGCTCTCATTATGAGTGAGATGCATCTTCATTTGGTCCCACCCATTTGGTAGGGAACGTATGACTGCTTGGACTTGTTGCTCATCATTGAGCACATGACCTGCATCCTTTAACTCTGATATTAGATTCGCCATATGTCGCAGATGTTTCCCCATGGAATGATGTGGACGTTTCTTGTATGAATCAAATCTTATAGTTAAAGAACAAAGTTTGGACACCGAGGTGCCACCAAACTTCTCCTCAAGCTTGGACCATATGTCCATGGCTAGGTCATGCTCTCGGAAGATTCGCATTATGTCGTCTGCCATACTTGACAGCAACGTAATGCGAGCAATCTTATTCTTCTGAGACCAAGCATCAAAAGCTTCCTTGTCTCGTCTGTGTTGGGCCATAGTGCCCAACTCTGGTTCAATCATTATGTTCTTCAGAGTATCGAGCACTTCTTGCTCCTCTAGAACATATTGTATCTTGATGGATTATAGTTTGTAATTATCACCGTTGAGTTTTTCACCTCTGTTTAACTCAGTGACGATGTTCTTTGAAGCGAAAGACATTTTAACTTTAAAATGCTGCAAAAGACACAAAACCGAAGGTTCGATCAAAAATCATTCCATAAAAATTTCTTATACATAGATATCACTCCCACTTGGAAAAAATCCCACTTGAAATGATATTATTATATTTGATAAGTTACTTTCGAAAAATATTGAAGATGTTGTTCTAGAATCGAAAAGGTCTCTACGATTCCAATCACCATCTAGAACAACTTTCAATATTTCCCCCTCACTTATCAAACGATAGCACTCTTATAGTACTGGCAGCGGAAAAAAGCGATTTTGAAAAACGTATTTTGAAAAAGTTTTTTTCAAAAGGATTTTGCAAACGTATTTTGCAGAATGTATGTTTCAACCTAGTACCCTTATGATACTAGCGAAATATTCGGTAATCCCTGGCCATTGCCGGGGTTGAGCCGTAGCCGTGCCAAGGCCGGATCCCCCTTGAGGATATTTTTCTGCAAGCCATTGTCGCCGGCTCCCGTATGGATCCAGGAGCTCCCCTTCTGCAGGAGAATTTTCCGCAGAGAACTGCCGTCAGCCCTGTATGGGCTTGCCTTGCAGGTGGCCGGGGCCGAAACCACTGGCACCGTAGGGCTTTTCGGCATGTTCATGTTCCATCGGCCAAGGCCTCTGGCCGAGGCCGGCCAATGCTGGCCAAAGGTCCCTGATTGGTCGGCCAGGGCCTCTGCCCTGGCCGGCCAAGGACCCTGGCACCCCCGGCCAGGGTCTCTGCCCTGGCCGAGGCCGGCCAAGGGCCGGCCAGGGGGGCCTGGCCCTTCGGCCAGGGCCTCTGCCCTGGCCGGCCAGGGGCCCTGGCCCCTTGTCCAGGGCCTCTGCCCTGGCCGAGGCCGGCCAGGGCTGGCCAGGGTCTGGCCCTGGCCTCTGCCAGGGCCGCCCCCGGTCCTGGCAGGGGCCAGGGCGCCTGGCCCTGGCCCCTGCCAGGGCCAGCCAGGCCGGCCCCTGGCTCTGGCCGAGGCCGGCCCTGGCCTGGCCTCGGCCAGGGCCGACCGGGGCCATGGCTATGGCCCCTTGGCCATGGCTGGCCATGGCCCTTATGGCCATGGCCGGCATCCCCCTTGCATGGGATTGGCCGCACACCCCCGCCGGTGGGGTGGCCGTGGTTGTTATTGGCCGTAGCCAACCCCCTCCGCATGGGGAGGGGGGATGCATTGCCTCCATAGCCCATATGGCCATGGTGATCATGCACCAAAAATTCATCTTCTCCGTTGAGAATAACCACCATCGTCTTCTCCGATGAAGCACCCGTTCGTCGATGAAGCACTCGTTCGTCTAGAAAACGGTTTTGCTTCAATGGCCGTGTGCCAAAAATTGAAGATAACGTGTTTTCAAGGCCGCAAACTACACGCTCCACATGAAGAGAGTTCACATTCCCTATGAATGGAGTCTCAGCATCCATGAAGAGCGTGAGTTTGGCGAGATGAACGGTAAGTTCTTCCCGTCACGGAGAGTTCCTGCCATATCCGTAATGACAGAAGACCCTAACGTGAAAAGAACAACTATTGCGTTCTCTCCGTCATGACGTGTTCCTACCATATCCAAAATGGAAGGAGACGCATTCGTGAAAGAGACAACGCCGCGTTCATCGGTGAGACCGAGGCGACGGTTAGACCGGGGCGAACCCGTATGGATCTGATACCAATGTAGGATCATGTCAAAACGACGACGTTAGGATCGAATAATAACATAGACTTACGCATGCGTATGCGACACCGTAGTCTCTGAACTTCACCCTTGGATTCGCCACAACGGTCGGTACTTCGTCACGGAGGATCGAATCAGCGTTTCACCGCCTAAATCTCTATTTAGAAGAGGATTTTAATGGAAGGGAGAAGAAGAACATAAGTTGCCTTATGCAAACTTATGGCATGGATGGAATGGTGTAAATGCCTTACCCTTGGGTCCTATTTATAGGCTTTAGGGGTAGTTATTGTAGGAAATAACTAAATATAAGCTTATTAGCCTATATTAGCACATTTACTTATCCTCTTCTTCATTCACTTATCAAGTGCCTTTATGCACTTATAAAGTGACTTTTTCCACTTATCGAGTGGTCCTTTTCACACGAGAAAAGGTTCCCTTCGTGCATGCTTTCGTGCACGCGACATCTGAGGTCCGTATACCCACATACATCCCCTCATGGGTGTATTCATGTCGTCCATATCCAACACTTATGACGTTCTTTCTTCTTCCACTCCTCTCCAATCGCAGAATTCCCCTCAAAAGAGTCACGGGTGACACTCCGGAGTGGGTGCATCTCAGAATCACTCCAAATCGCTCCAAATCTCCTGAAATACGACAAAAACAAGAAATCGTGAAAAGCATCACAATATTGTCGAATAATCGTGAAAAACGCGATATGGGCGATCAAAATGGCATGCAAACATGTAGAAAAAAGGTGTAAAATATGGAGTGATCAGGAAGCCAAAGTAATAGGTTTCCTTTATATCTCTTACACCTTTTCCAGCAGTTTACTATCGTGACATCCAACAAGAGAATATGCTAGCTCACCCACCGGGAGATCCGGTTCCTAATTGTTCATGAGCACAACACACGCCTCCCCATAATCGACCCCCAAGCCACACCTCGACACCATTCGCTTGCGGTTTACAAATTCTAATTCTAGTATCCCCATCCCGATTTGAGTGACAAACAGACGGGCGATCAAGCTTTATGGCGTCGTTGCCGGGGAGGCAACGTGTTTGTTACATTTGGGACCCTGTTATCCTTGAGACTAGCTCACATCCTTGCCGGGGAATTTTCACCCTCGCCACCAATATTATCATTTCTATATTATTTTGTTCCACTGATATTTTTCTTCAGGTATTTATCTTTGTTGATTAGGTATTATGGATTATACTTTATGGCCCATAGATGTCGATCGGAGTGCTCAGACGGGAGAACACTATTTTGATCAGAGTGCTCAGACGGGAGAATACTATTTTTGATCAGAGTGTTCAGACGGGAGAATACTTTTTTGATGGTGTTACGCCTATTTGACCGAGACCCAAAAGACACGAGCCCAGGAGCCCGGCTGCAGACCGAGAGCCCATCTGCGCCTTCAAGCCCACTCTACAAGGCCCAATAAAGGGGCCCTCTCGAATGTCGATCCGACCCGACCCCGATAACCCGCTGGTCACTCGCCCACTCCTGCGATAACCGCTCCCCCGATCGCGCGACCACTAAATGGCGATAATGGGGAGGTGCTGGCATGGCGCAGGAGGCGACGGTGGAAGGGCGGATTGAGGGGGCACGATCGAGGGCGGGCGTGGGACGTGGGCCAGAGGCAATCACGCAGGGAGCTCTACAAAAGGGCTAGGGAGACAACGAAGAAAGGGACCGCATCTCAGGTATCTAAAGCCTAAGGTACTCCATCAACGACCTAGTTCCTCCTTTCCATCCCCTTCCTCCCCCGCTCGTGTCGTGAGACGCCGTTCCGATCTCCTCACGAGTCGAACCGTCTCCGCCGGACCTCCTCTTTCAGATCTCTGTCTGACTTAGGCATCGGAGGGGATTTGGCCGGAACCAAGGTCCGGCCCCCTGACGAGCGTTCTCGTCTACGCAGGAGGACATCTGATCAACGGGCCGAGGCTCCCCCTCGCCCCTCGCCAACCGCGCACCCCGCTGGACGAGTGAGGCTTCCCCTCATCGTCCGACCGCCGAGGCCGAGCACATCCCACCGAGGCCGAGCGTCTCGCCCAGGGCCGAGGCTCCCCCTCGCCCTTCACCGACCACGCATCTAGCTGGACGACTGAGGCTACCCCTCGTCGTCCTACCTCTGAGTCCGTGCGCGACCGTCCGAGGCCGAGCTTCTCAACCAGGGCCGAGGCTTCCCCTCGCCCCATCCGCACCGACTCGAAGCCCCCGAGGGACCCAAGCGGGCCCCTTGACCACGTTGACCGGTTTGTCCACGGTCAACGCTTTGTAGTGAGAAAACACTCTGAAACATCTGGCGCCGTCTGTGGGAACCGAAAACCGTCCCACGAAGAAACAAACCACATCTGCGATGACACGACCTCCCTCATCTCGGCGAAAGGAGAACGAGGCCCTGACGCGGGGCGACAGGGCCCGCCATCGTTTACAAGAATGGGCACGAGCCTGGGGCGAGGAGGATCGTAAGCCCTTCGCTTCCCCACCGGTCGGGAGGCCGAGTGCGTCCGTAACAGCGCGCAGCTCGGACGTGGCTTTGGTGGTGTCAGTGGTCATAGACACTACCATGGTACAACGGCTGCTTGTCGACACCGGCAGCTCCTGTGACGTCCTCTTTATGTCGACCCTGGAGAAGATGGGGCGACGGAAAGAAGACTTACGACCTCGCTCGGGTCCCGTGGTTGGATTCACGGGTCACTCCACCCCCATCATCGGCACAATCCATCTCCCGGTAACGCTCAGAGACGCCCCGGACTCAGTGACCCTGGCGGTGGAATTCATCGTATTGGGGATCGGGTCGGAATACAATGGGATCCTCGGTCGACCCCTACTCAACGCCGTCGGCGCGGTAGTCTCGACCCTCCATCAGACTATCAAGTTCCGAATGCCGGGGGGGAGGGGGCAAGTCGAAGGCGACGCGGGAAGACCGAGTACCTGCTATCAACTGGCGGAGCAAGGTCCCGAGGATCGTCTAGCCGACCGGATGGCCGCGCTCGACTTAAGGAGTGGGCCTAGGCCTGCCCCTGCGGAGGAGCAGGAGCAAATCCCGGTCACAGACATCGAGGGCCGGTTCGTCTCGATCGGGAGAGGGCTGGTCCAAGACCTGAGGGATCAGCTGATCGAATGCCTGGAGGCGAACCTGGACATCTTTGCTTGGTCACCGGAAGACATGCCCGGCGTAGACCCCCAAGTGATCATCCACCAGATCAACGCCGACCCCAACTTCAAGCCGGTTAGGCAGAAGAAGCGCAACCTGGGCGGCGAGAAGATGAAGGCCACCTCCGAGGAGGTGGAGCGTCTCCTTGAAGCCGGCTTCATACGAGAGGTCTGGTACCCGGAGTGGCTGTCGAACGTGGTGATGGTCAAGAAACCCAACGGGAAGTGGTGAATGTGCGTGGACTTCAGTGACCTCAACAAGGCTTGCCCCAAGGACAGCTACCCCCTGCCGCGCATCGACCACCTGGTGGACAACGCCTCGGGATACGAGATGCTAAGCTTCATGGACGCTTACTCTGAATACAATCAAGTCCAGATGGACTCCCGGGACGAAGAGATGTCAGCCTTCACGACGGACCGGGGAACTTACTGCTACAAGAAGATGCCATTTGGTTTGAAGAACGCGGGGGCCACCTACCAGAGAATGGTCAACAAGGTTTTCAGCTCCCAGATCGGGAGGAACCTGGAAGTCTACGTCGACGACATGCTTGTCAAGTCAAGGCGACCGGAAGACCACATCGCCGACTTGCGGGAGACCTTCGAGCGGTTGCGGCGGCACCACATTCGGCTCAACCCCACGAAGTGCACGTTCGGGGTAAGATCTGGCAAATTCTTGGGATTTATGATAACTAACCGTGGCATTGAAGCTAATCCTGACAAGATCGAGGCCCTGATCAACATGCGCGAGCCGACGATGATCAAAGAGCTACAGAGGCTGAACGGGCGCATCGCAGCCTTGGGGCGATTCCTTTCAAAATCAGCGGAAAGATCGCTCCCCTTCTTCAAGGTCCTAAGGAAAGCGATCGTGGAACCCCCAGACAATAGGAAGACGATACTTTGGGACGAAGGCTGCTCCAGGGCGTTCGGAGACCTCAAAGAGTATCTCCGCAGCCTACCTCTCCTGTCCAAACCACGGGAAGGGGAGTCGCTAAGCCTTTACCTGGCGTGTGCGGAGGAAGCCGTGAGTTCGGTGCTGATCCGGGAGGACGGTGGGATGCAATGGCCGGTATATTACACGAGCCGGGTCTTGAAGGGGGCGGAGATGCGATACTCGCCCATGGAGAAACTGGCGTACGCCCTCGTCCTCTCAGCACGAAGGCTCCGACCCTATTTCCAGGCCCACACCATACTGATCCTGACCGACTCGCAACTGGAGCAGAACCTCAAGAGATTCGATCGAATGGGAAGGATGCTAAACTGGGGAGTGGAACTGAGCGAGTTCGACCTCCGATTCAAACCGCGTACAGCCATCAAAGGGCAGGCCCTGGCCGACTTCATCGCCGAGTGCACAACAGAAGGAAATGGCCCCCCGGAGGAAGAGGCCAGGAGACGGTAATTGCTCAACCCCTGTCCTTTCTTTCAGCTGACCACTTTCAGTCAGGGGATCCAGGAGCATGGATAGTTCATGTGGACGGGTCGGCCACACAGTCAGGGGGCGGGGCCGGGATTGCAATCAGATCTCCGGAAGGGAACATTGTGGAATACGCGTTGCGGTTCGAGTTCCCAGCCACAAACAACGTGGCGGAATACGAAGCAGTGATCAACGGCCTGAGGCTGGCCCTGGAGCTCGGGGCCGAGTCCGTCCGCCTCCTCAGCGATTCGAAGCTCATTGTCAACCAGCTCTTGGGGAGTTACGAGGCACGGGAGGAGGCAATGCAGAGATACCTCCCTGTCGCCAGAGCGGCGATGTCAAAGTTCAAGGACGTGGAAGTCTTGCACCTCCCACGATCAGAGAATGCATGGGCAGATGCGTTGTCGAAGCTGGACTCGTCCTCGCCAAAGGAACTGGGCCGCACCATCTACGTGGAGAACCTGCAGTCCCCCAGCACGGAGGAGCACGAGGTGATGGCGATCGACCAAGAACCCACCTGGATGGACCCGATCATCCGGTACCTCACTCATGGAGAGGTACCGACCGATGGGGACGAACGCCGAACCCTGGAGAGAAAGGCGCTCCGATACGTGATCCATGAAGGGGCGCTCTACCGGAGACGCTGGACCAAGACGGACGTCCTCCCATACCTGAAGTGCATCGGACCGCAGGAAGCTGACTACGTCCTACGAGAGGTTCACGACGGGATCTGCGGGAATCACCACGGGGGAAAGGTAGTCGCCCAGAAGATCTTGAGGCAGGGATACTACTGGCCAACCCTGACCCAAGATGCAGCAAGCTACGTCCAAAAATGCCAAGAATGCCAGAGGTACGCCCACCACATCTCGACACCCCCGTCGGAGCTCATTCCTATCGTGAGCCCCGTCCCCTTTGCGAAATGGGGGCTCGACATCCTCGGACCGTTTAAACCAGGACGAGGGCAGCGGAAGCACCTGATTGTGGCGGTAGACTACTTCACCAAGTGGGTCGAGGCCGAGCCGCTGGCCACCATCACTTGGAAGAAAGCAAAAAGCTTCGTGTGGAATTCCATCATCTCCAGATTCGGAGTGCCACGGGCCATCGTCACGGACAACGGGAAGCAGTTCGACTCTGCAGGGTTTAAATATTTTTGCGAGGAATGGGGAATCAAGCTTCTCTTCGCCTCTGTAGCGCACCCCCAGACCAATGGAATGGCGGAGGCGGACAACAAGTGCATCATAGAGCCCCTCCGGAAGAAAGTGAAAGACGCCGAAGGGAGCTGGCCAGAAGAGCTCCCCGGGATACTCTGGTCATACCGGACGACCCACAAGGAGGCCACTGGCGAGACCCCGTTCATGCTAACCTATGGGGCCGAGGCGGTGGTACCGGTCGAGTTGGGCGAAGAATCTCTCCGCCTCAAATACTTTGACGAAGATAGGAACTCGCAGGGTCTGGAGCTCAGTCTGGAGCTCCTCGACGAGCGACGGGAGCAGGCATTGGCCACCATCATCCGCCAGAAGCAGAAGGTGGCCCGATACTACAACGCTCAGGTACGGGGAAGAAGCTTCCACCTCGGGGACCTGGTCCTCCGGAAAGCGGGCTTCAACACTGATACCGCTCGCAAAGGGAAGCTTGCGGCTAGATGGGAGGGACCCTACAAAGTCGTCGAGGTCCTCGGACCCGCAGCCTACCGACTAGCTGATATGGGAGGATTCTCACTCACACTTGGAATACGGAACATTTACGCAAGTACTTTCAGTAAATGTATCATTTCCTATGAAATAAATTTATTTTAAATTCATTCCTTTCCAGATAAAGCCAAAAGATATACAGGAAGAGGCCGAGGGGCATTCCCCTCCCTCATCCTTCTCCGGGGGCACCGGTGGAGCCACAGGCTGGCGGTCCACTAGGGTCTTTTCCCCACACTCTGTTCAGCGTCAGGGTACATCCGGAGAGCCTCGAAGTTGACCCCCGAGAGCGGGAACTTCAGTTGGATCTCGGACTGACACCGGGCGAAGCCCTTCTCGAACGCATTCGACAAGGCGATCTCCACGAAGGAGGTGGCATACTCCGCCACGGCATCCTCAGCGATCCGAGCCGGATCCACCTCCTCGAGCCCACGCACCCGGGCCTCTAAGGTCTCGATCTGGCGTTGGTGCTCCGCCCTCTCCTTCTCGATCTCCCGGGACCTCTCGTCAAGTTGAGCAAGGAGGACCCTAGCCTGCTCCTCCGTCGCTTCAAGACGATCGGAGAGCTCCAAGGTTTCGGAAGCAACAGCGGGGACGGGGGTCTGCTCGACTCCCCCAGACGCGTCGACGCCACTCAAGACCTCGGCGACCCGCGCCTCGGCCTCCGACTTTGCAGTCAGAGCCAAGGCCCTCTCCCGGTCCGCATCCTCCAGAGCAGAGGACAACTCAGTTATGCGGGACTGCAAGGATTGGACCCGCGCCTCCTCTAGCTGACCTGCCTCTCCCTCCTCGCCGGGAGTCTCAGGGCCTCGCCCGGCATCGGATTTGGCTTTGGGAAGCGCCACGAATTGACGCCTCATTGAGAGACCGACCGAGTACAACTGCACCAAGGCAACGAAGGCAAGACAGCGAGAGCGGCTGGAGGAAGAGAGGACGGGCAGAGACACTCTACCTGTTGGCCAGCCTGAATCACGAAGGTGGCCAAACAGTCACCACTGACTTCGTCCAACACCACCTGATCGGGAGGGAGACAACTGTTCTCGGCCACTCGAGCGGCGGCTCCACGACTCGAAAACACCGACTCCTTCTCCCCCACAGGGAAGCGTGGATGAAGAAGACCCTCCCCCGACGAAGGGAACTCGCCAGGAGTAGAGCGGAACGCGCCAAGATACCGGTCGTAGGCATCAGGGAGAGAGCCGTCCGGGAGAGGTGAAGGGCCGACCCACGGCCATGCGACCTCAACAGGTGCAGGTTGAGGTTGATCAGCAGCCTGTGGGGCATCAACCCCCTCAATCCCCTCACGGATCCTCTTAGAAGGCCCCAGCAAGGGGAGAGAGGGGGACGGCGCCTTCTTCCTTTTGGAGCCTCTTGTCGCGGGCACGACCCGCTGCTTCTTCCGGACCTCCAGCACATGATCCCTTCGGCGCAGATCCGGATCGGGGACCTGCACGTGAGTGCTGGCGGGAGAAGGACCAGGGGGAAATCCACCTGCACTCAAAGGAGAAATGAGAGACCAAGCAGAGCCTAGGCAACCTCGAATGGCGAATACCCGGAAGAACTTACCCAGGGGCCACACCGTCTTACGCAAGTTATGGTCATTAAGAAGGACGTCAATCGAGCGCTCCCTCGCAGGAATTGCCAGCATGTCCTTCGCCATCTGCCGCTCGGCGACCGTCGGCTCACCCAGATCGAGGATGACTGCTCCGGCCGCCTCCCACCGAACCGGGAAGGGTACACTCGATGGGAACGTGACAAACACATATTCCCCCTTCCAGCGTTTCAAGGAGCTCGGCAACCCCAACACCAGGGTCATCTTCGGGCGGGAGCTGATGTAAATCCACGCCCCTGATTGGTGGTGGCTCAGCCGGTAGAACTGGGCAAAGAGACGAAGGGAGGGCGCCACTCCCCTCAGCATGCAGACAACAATGAACCCGACGAGGAGCCCGACGGCGTTGGGACAGAATTGACACAGGCACACGTTGTGGGCCTGAAAGAATTCGACGACAAAAGGATGGAGAGGGAAACGAAGCCTGAAGCGGAAACACTTCTCGTATACTCCGACCTCGTTGGAGCCAGGAAGGCAGACCCGCTCGTCAGCCCCGGGGGCACGAGCCGAATAGGGCGGAAGCAGGTAGGCGGAGCGCAGACTTCCGATGACGGTGGCACAGATCGACGAAGGCCACGACAAGACCTCTGTGGTCACCCCAGAAAGATCACCCCCGTGCCGACGGATCGCCGAAGGAAGGCTACCCGCCAGAGCGGCGTCACGCTCCGGACGACCCGAACCCGTGGCAGAGGAAGACGACATGAGGCAGAGCAGAGGAAGAATAGGGATCAGCGCAAAAAAGAAGACGGCGAGATGGCGGCTCACGAACCCCTCGGTTTCTCAACTTAAGACGATCCCGCAAACGGTGAGGATAAGCTTGCCGCTACACGTGGCAACATCAGAGGACCGACGGCGCTTCGGAGCTCGCGCCTTAAAAATATCGAACAGACCAACTCATGATGACGACTAATAAATGAGTCGGCATCGACTGGCGAGCTTTTCAAATTCGGCAGAAATCACATCGGTCGAGCCGAACCGGCCAAGGCCGACCGACCCGACCGATGGGGGCAATTGTTACGCCTATTTGACCGAGACCCAAAAGACACGAGCCCAGGAGCCCGGCTGCAGACCGAGAGCCCATCTGTGCCTTCAAGCCCACTCTACAAGGCCCAATAAAGGGGCCCTATCGAATGTCGATCCGACCCGGCCCCGATAACCCGCTGGTCACTCGCCCACTCCTGCGATAACCGCTCCCCCGATCGCGCGACCACTAAATGGCGATAATGGGGAGGTGCTGGCATGGCGCAGGAGGCGGCGGTGGAAGGGCGGATTGAGGGGGCACGATCGAGGGCGGGCGTGGGACGTGGGCCAGAGGCAATCACGCAGGGAGCTCTACAAAAGGGCTAGGGAGACAACGAAGAAAGGGACCGCATCTCAGGTATCTAAAGCCTAAGGTACTCCATCAACGACCTAGTTCCTCCTTTCCATCCCCTTCCTCCCCCGCTCGTGCCGTGAGACGCCGTTCCGATCTCCTCACGAGTCGAACCGTCTCCGCCGGGCCTCCTCTTTCTTATCTCTGTCTGACTTAGGCATCGGAGGGGATTTGGCCGGAACCAAGGTCCGGCCCCCTGACGAGCGTTCTCGTCTACGCAGGAGGACATCTGATCAACGGGCCGAGGGTCCCCCTCGCCCCTCGCCGACCGCGCACCCCGCTGGACGAGTGAGGCTTCCCCTCATCGTCCGACCGCCGAGGCCGAGCACATCCCACCGAGGCCGAGCGTCTCGCCCAGGGCCGAGGCTCCCCCTCACCCTTCACCGACCACGCATCTAGCTGGATGACTGAGGCTACCCCTCGTCGTCCTACCTCCGAGTCCGTGCGCGACCGTCCGAGGCCGAGCGTCTCAACCAGGGCCGAGGCTTCCCCTCGCCCCATCCGCACCGACTCGAAGCCCCCGAGGGACCCAAGCGGGCCCCTTAACAACGTTGACCGGGTTGTCCACGGTCAACGCTTTGTAGTGAGAAAACACTCTGAAACAGATGGGATGCATGCTTCTATGTGGACAACAGATTTTGATCAGAATGCATTGACGGGAGATCACCTTCTTGATGAGATGCTTGCACAACAGGTTGAAATGCAAGCCAAGATTGAAAAGGGTGATTTTCAATTGGAATTAGTGCAAAGAGACCTTGAAATCAATGCGCTCATGCTTAAGGTTGCAATGATTTCCAAAGATATCAGTTCTGCTTCTTCATCTTATGGGCAAGAATCATTGCCAGTCATATTACCAGAGCCAGAATGTGCCATCGTCGATCCTACATCCTACGATACAGCTATTGCATATGAAGAGTGGATGGACGAATAGGCAGTGGAGGAAGCCGAAATTGAGTCATATGCACTGCCAGAGGAGGACACATTTCAGAACTTATTGGAGGGCCTCTTGGAGTCAGTGAGGTTCACCGATTCAATTAGCATTACAGCAGGCGATGCATTTGAGCTACGATTTGCATATTTTGTTATGAACCATGTTTTGGCTACAGGAACAATTGAGGAAGACGTCCATGTCAGTCATGAGGAGGATAGACTACATTTTTGGACTGCTTGCAGGCATTCTCCTCCACATGATATATCCCCGCAAGTTGACACGCATGAGCATCCAGCATCACCATTCCAGTGAGAGCCTACAATGATAGTTGATGAGCAGGAAAAAGAGCACCATGTGGAGCCAGAGCATGCTTTTGAGGAGGCCTTACACACGGAGCCAGAGCTTATCGACGAGGAGGTCATGCATCGAGACGAGGACACAGCCATTCATGAGGATCCTGAGCACTACCCTCCTCCATTAAAGCTTCCACAGCCACCTTATCCTTCCACTGACGCCGAGGACTATCCCACAGAGCTTACTGCTCCCACCCAGGGAGATATTTCTACCCATTCCATTTTTGAATCATGTATTCCATTTGATATTTATTTTGATTCAGATATTTTTGACACGTCGTACCTTTTGCAACACATGTACTATTATGTATCGGAGGTATGCTTGGACGGGTCATATCTAAACGAACCTATCGAGGAAGTCCACACCTATGATCCAGATTTACCTGAGCAGCTGAGAGAGGACACCATGGAGATAGCTATCACAGTACAAGATGATATTGAACTATTTCCAGGGAAGTATCGTCCACCAATATTTATTTCATATATTTCTATAGACGATCCTCTTTGGAATACTTTTATTATGAGGGTGAAATTTTTGCAGCAAACTGATGCATCCTAATCTCTACAGGGTACAGGTGATGTCACGTCCCGCTTCCCAAGTATGGAAGGCGAGATGTGAGAAGGTCCGCTCAGACGTGGAGATGTGAAGCTGCAGTCTGATAAGCGTCAATATATTAAACAAATAGCAGGTCCCTGCATAGCAACGAAACAACCACAATAATAATAAAGCAGACAGAAAAGAAACATCCACCAACAAACATCCAGAAATTATTCCAACATCACAGAGCAGTCACAAAAGTACAAGTCTGAACAAAAGGCATAAAGCATGGCTGAAACAAAAGCGAAGAGAGTCAGGTGCTACGCACCGAAATCTAACTGCAACTACTAAAAAGTGACAACAACTAAGATGAATCCAGGTTAGTCTAGGACTGGTCACCAGTGTCCTCGAACTCGATCTCTACAGGTACCTCGAACTCAGCGTCCACGAACTACTCGTCCTCTGTAACTAACTCCGACTCAGAACCTGACATGTGACACCCAAAGAGAAGAGGGCACATGTCAGCAAAAGTCTCCCAAAAGAAAGCTGAGAACTTTTGTGCAAGGATACAAGTAATAGAAAAGCGACTAGCAGTTCTAATATAATGAAATGAAATGACATTTATAAATGCGGCAATTTAAGAAGACATGATGACATGCATGCACGTCGTAGCAGAAACTACGAAAAACACTGTTTCACGAATCACGAACATTATCATTTCACATTGTGCACATGGTTTACGCCTTTTGGCTGAAGTGGTTGTACGGGCACACTTCTACGCTTAAGTGATCGCTTAACCCTACCCCTCCACGTGTATCGAGTGTTGGTTTTCCAACAACACGGAGCTCGCTTCTAGATCACGAGCCAGGAAGTGTTTTTCAATATGGCCTAGGGTTGTGCCCGCCTAGCCTCAATAGTTACAATTTTTGTAGCCTGTACTACACAATCACGATGAACATTTTGAAGCATGATATGACACGGCAATGAGTAGTTAAAGTGCGTACCGTTAATTAAAATTAAATGTGACATGGCAGCATGAATGGAAGCATGTAAAAAGTGTCGGATCTAGCTTCGTTGTCAAGCTAGATCTAGTAAGGGCACCTAGGAAACTATCATTTCATCACCTAGTCTCTTTTACGCTACTACACAAGTTGGCCTAAGACGTGGCATAAACAATTACTGGCAAGTATCACTTGCTTGAACAATTACACTATAGTCATGATCAACCAGAGTCTGATAATCTACCTATGTGCTCATAACGCAGTCCAGCCTACAATCCCAATTATTAATCTTGATTAGTGAGTTACAAAAACGATTAGAAGCTATGATTTTTAGGTTGATTAACAGGCGAGGTGGGGATTCCTACGGAGCAGGACTTACCTCAACACGACGCGAGAGCTACTCTGACGTCGGGTAGCGACGTCAGGGGTTGGATTCCGGTATCGCAAACAGTACGGAACGACGGGTTCTCTGTTGATAAAACACATGTACGAATAATTTTGTTACGACGGGACTAGAATTATTAGGCAATCCTAAAACGTCTAATGATCCGATTTTAATTAGATTCTCTATACTACGATGGGGTTCACATCAATATTAATGAAATTAAATTACTAACACGTTAACTACGTTATGTTGTTAATATGAGTATATATACAACATTTTATTATAGCAACCTAGGCTAACATTAGCTAGAAGTTGTAAACAAGATTTCTACGAAGATCCTTTCGATTGGCTAGAATCTATTACTTGTGACTCGATTGCAAAAAATTATTTTTTCGTCACGCCGGGAAAAGATTTTTTGCGAAAAGGGTCCCTTGGGCACCTAATCATTATGTCATAATAGATCCGAACACTTGCCCTGGATCGACTTTAATATCATAATTGCTCTAGTGAATAACTAAATAAAATAGATGGATGGGAGATAGGAAAGAAACTTATCATAAATAAAATATCTATCTTTCAGAAGTTCACTAAAAACTTGTCTGTTGGCGGGTCTCTTTGTATGTGTTGTCCGGAAAGAGGAGGACTTAATGATTGTGTCAATATCCAGATTTTTTGTATATATAGAAAATTCTTGTATATTTTGTATATATATATACAAAATTAAGGCTTTGTTTTATGATTTGTTCTATATAGATCTAATTGCTCTAATCAACTTTCTATTCATAGTTAATTTATAGTTACAAGTTACCACGCACGACATAATAGATTAATGACTCAACGTTTGGAGAAAGGGGGAGGCGAGATTATCAATCATGAAAAAAATCGATAGAGAAAAAAGCCAGCGATCGGAATCGAACCGATGACCATCGCATTACAAATGCGATGCTCTAACCTTTGAGCTAAGCGGGCTCACATAACATAAATAATGTATAGGAATTCAAGAAACTAATGGATCTTAGCTATTAGCTAAGAATTTAATATGAACTATCTATTATAGATAGTTCATAATTCTTTTCATAGTTATATTATTTATATTATATATTTATTATATAAATAATATAACTATATATAATATGACTAAATAGAAAATATGACTAATATCGGATTAGAGTGGATCGGTCCTAAGAAAAGTATAAGATAAGGATAAAGATACAACAATCAAAATTCTAATCAGACATTCCTCTGATTTGTTTCGGTATTTCCGGAATATGAGCGTGTGACTTGTTATAATTGATCCTATTGATAATACAGAGAATGGTCCTGTCATCTCTATCAAGATGATTCTACTCCGTCGAATATTTATTCTAATATCTGGAACACGGAATATATAGAATAGATTAAGAAAAGAAATATATGAACTATGATTCATACTCACTATTCAGACCTCGCAACCGGACCCCCAAAAAAATTTCAGATGGGTATTTCCTATCTTAAATCAAATGATTTTTCTTTCTTTAGATCTTGGGGTGAGTCATTACATCCACTCATTAAATAAGTGATGATCAAGCCCCTTAAGGAATTAGAAGGCCTAGTATACTACGATGTGTGATTTGATTGAAATTTGCATTTTACAGATTCGGACTAATAAACTGGCATCCCATCAATCTGATTGGGATGCCTCTAACTCTGACATGTGTCTTGGAAAGAGTAACATGAAGCTCAGAATTATGGGTGTATTCAATACTTCCAAATGAAAGGGGAATTGATCCATGGTCGATTCCGTAACAAAAAATTCAGAATTGCTAGTTATACCTCGTGAAAAAAAAGACTTTTTCATGGAATTAGCCATTCCATCTCTTCATAATACATATCGTCTCAATGAGGCACCAATAATTTCTTCTCAAACCCTCTTTGGTATGACGGGCAAGAATTGTCGAAAATCCCCACCAAGAACAACAGTAATACCACCAAATGCTCTGGTTTTATCACAAATATCGTGTAAGGATCGATCCACTGCCTCAACACAGTACCGATGTTGCATAGGTACTTCATCACATATTATAAGTTTTGCTTTTCTGAATAATTGTGCTTGCATGGATTGCTTGCTAAAATTACAAATTGAATTATCATGCACATCTAACGGGATACGAAATGTGGAATATGCAGTCTGGCCTCTGCTAAGCAGCAATGATTCAATACCAGATGATGCGACGGTGATAACTATATTTCCAAGACTAGGCAACATTGTTGCTAGTGCATTGTACAAAAAGTCTTTCCAGTTCCAGCACCGACGCTCAAGAAGAATGTAGTACCTTTATTTTCAAATACGGATGAAGTAATTGCCAAGTAAGCATTGTGTTGTGCATCATTGAGGCAATCAATGGCTTTTTGAGCATCTATTTGTTTAGCTTTATTTATAAGCTCCTGATGTTCATACAACAATCTATTGCTAACAATTGCATTCCAATCTCCTGCAGGAAGTGACATAGGTGGAAAGTCAGATAGACACTTACTGTACTCCTCAAGCAATTCATTGATAAGGAACAATCCATAATCTTCAAGTTGGCATTGAGTTGGGTAGAAATTGCAAATAAAGTTTGTAATTTATATGGAAGATCATCGCAAATGCGCATTGAAAATTCATTCCATAATGCTAGGGGTCAATCGGCGAACATTCGATAAGAATAATACACAACAGTCTTCGTAATTGATATCATGTTTTCATAATTGAAGCCTCGAAAAGACATTGTCTCCACTCGGAATCGTCTTCAAGAAGACCTCTTGTAATACATATTGCTTTGAATGTGGGGTACTCAATAGTATTGAATGTGCGTAAATTTTCCCACGATGTTGGCCCTTTAACAACTGTTAGTAGCAACCGTAAATAAAATCTCTCACCAGAATTAGGGGATGCAAAATACATTCTACCAATTGCATATCTAGATTGTCTTGGAGTACAGACCTTTGTTGACGAATGCCACACAAACTTTTGAGGAAATTCTTGATATGTGAGATCATGTGCAGACTTATGTAAAACGCAACATGTAAAAATTCAGTCAAAGTTGTCTTTTCATTTTCAGCCCTAGAAATTATTGTACCTACATCTTCATCTGGATCAAAAATAACACGGTGTTGCCCTGGTAAATGAAGTATCAATCTTTGAACTGACGGAAACTCTTGATGCAAAGGATGCTCAAATATTTGCCAAGCTGCCTCAGGTGGTCCAATATATCTTGCATCAAGGTATTGTTGGATCTCATTTACTGCGCCCAACACCATTGTGGTCCGATCATGACCTTTATAAATATACTTATGAATGTACTTCACACATCTTACCCCAGCACAAACTTCGACATTAATATGGCAGTTAAAGCGCCTTGAGAGATACATGTTGTACGGAACAACATCTCGGTTATCAACCTGATGCCCCCTAACAATATATAGATGCACATTACTACGACGATGATAAATAGGATATCCATCACGATCCATGGTTGTTGCATCTGTTGGTAGCAACGATCTATGAACTTCGTGTTTGATGATAACAAACGTGTGTGGACGTTTTAACGTGTGTGTAAAGTGTTTCAGGAACGGCAAACGTGCGACTAATTCACGGAAGGACTTGGTCAATATGATGGGAATGAGAAGACAATCAAATGGTTTGATTCATATTTACAAGTGCTCACACAAGATCAAAATCAAACCAAGTCCAAACTACAAACCCCTTTTGAAATCCTCACAAAAGAGTTTTTTTTTCAAGGCCCAAAAAAGAGGAGCACTCACGCATGTGTGATAAAAAAACACACAGGGCACTCACGCATGTGTGATCAAAAAAGTCCTCTTTGATTCCATTTTTTTGAAAACAAAAAAACAACACTAATAACCCATGTCTCCCATTAAATACTAATAAGCCCAGGTCTCCCATGAAATTTTGCATTGGTGATTAAATACAAAAATAGCCCATGTTTCGTTTTAGTGAGCCTATCATTAAAAAAACAAGTGCACAGTTTCATATTTTTTTAAAAAGGAGCACAAACCAAAAGCCCTTTACTAATAACCCAAAGCCCATGTGCATTGTTCTCTTGAGCAGACTTTTGCAAACCTAGCATGGAGCCGGCCAAATAATTGAAAAAAAGGGTTTTGGTTTTTTTGGAGAAGAACCGCACCTTACTTCTTCTCCCCATAAAAACCTATTTTCCAGCTACAAAAAAAAAAAGGAGGAGCACGGCCTAAAATTTTTTTGGAGAGAAATTCTTTTACGGGGCGGCGCATTCTTTGTTCACAAGTGAGGCCGCACAAAATTCTTCATCCTGCTGCTTCATCACCCAAGCCGCAAACCATCAGCAATCAATTCAGAGAGCAGGCCGGCCATCTCCTCTTGAAGGGAATACAAATTAATTGCTGAAGTCTTTATTTGATTATTGGTATCTCTTAATTGAATGTTTGACTTGGTTATTGTATGTAGGATTGGTTGAAGTGGTTGACGCCATCAGCTGAAAGTAAATTAATTAAGAAAGAATACCAAGAAGCATTGCAGCAGGAGCCTTCTTACGCATGCTTAAGTAACTGACGAGCGAAATTAATTTTCTCTGTGCACGACAACCAACGAAGCCAATATCTACGCAGAGAAAGCAACACGGCATACCCTAGCTTGTTGCAAAGAAGATCATGTGCGTGCAAAAGTTTTAATAGCCAAGTTTCAACCTTTGGGGGATGGTGCAAGCTTCATTGAGAGGGAAGCCGAATTATTGAGGGGACATCAGAGACTACTTCTTGTCAGATTGATCTGACCACGTGCTAAACGACAGAGATGACACACCACTATTGAGCATTTCTAAAACTCTATTTATTTATCTTTGTATTGGTGTAGCGATCTCTGTAGGGGAAACTTTACCTTCTGTGTTACTTTTTGGAGACCTAACGACTTTGGGGGGTCATCAAGGAGGGAGAGCATCTGACTAGATTGAGAGTGTAGAGCATGTGGTGTGCATACAAGCTAGGTGAGAGTAGATTTGGGATCTTGACTCATTGTAGCTGTACAGGATTACATATCTATCTAGTATTTTCTTTCGGGGGCTGGAGTAGGTCGTGGGGACGACCGAACTAGGGTATATCTGTGCGTACACTGCGATTGGTATTTTATTACCCTGCATGTGCATATAACTGCGTGTGATTTCTCGGGTGTTGCATGAGAATTTTTATTAGCATATTTACCCCCTCCTCTAGGCTGCGATCCAGATCCAACAGCATCTGCATAATTTCGAGGGTATTTCTTAATACACTTACCATTGTACATACATGAAGCATTTGGATTTCGAGTACCACATGGTCCATGTACCATACATTTTGACACAGTATCGAATAATACAAGATCTTGAGCAGGATCAGGAAATTCAGCACAAACAATTCTATCCACTTGATCACATGTATGAATCTTATCAGGACCACAAAGAAAGAAAAGAGCATGCATATGTGGAAGACCTCGTTTATGAAATTCAATTGTAAATACGTGTGCTACTTTCTCCAAATACATTATTACCATCAATCTCCTTCATCAAAGCCTTTCTTTTTGGATCTTCAGAATATTACACATTGATCGATCAAACAGAGATTCAGTAACTAAAAGAAAGATCGATTCTTTGGGATCCTTCCTTTCTTCAAACGGAACGAACAGAGATAGAATCAGATCGATTCCTGAAATGCCTTTTTGGATGTTCCTCAATGTCCAGGCTATTCACGAAACGTGAGAAGCAGATGAATAATCATCTGCTTCCAAAAGAAATCGAAGAATTTGCGGCAGATTGCTAATCCGTTGTACGAGTTACTTGTACCGAGGGTTCGAATCCCTCTCTCTTCGTTCCCTATGATCATTTCAGACTTTCGAATTTGGAAAAAAAAGATTTTGATCCTTTAATTTTTTTCATCATAGGGAAATGTATGGAATATATAAAAAAATAAAGAAAAACTCAAAATATTTTTTTGTACAAGTTTTGATCTTGGATCAGAATATGCGGTTAAATAACTCATCTGTTGAGAATGCAAATTTTACAAAATTTATTTTGGAGGTATTTTATTTCATGCCTAATTTAATTTTACTTACTATTTTTATCTTAGCCATTCCTTAACTTAAATTATATCTATACATGTATTAGGTTGGTACAAATCCTACAGAAGTGGTAGAACTTCCTTCTCACATATTCAGGTGGAAGAATTTAAACGAGTTATTACTTCGAATTTATACGCAGCTTGATATTGAGGGTGCAGTGACTCCGGCATACCTTACTGAATGAATAATTCTTTCTGCACGGAATGATGATGTTGCTTTTATAAATGCTGCTGCATTACACATATTTTCGGGACACAAGTTTACGTATCTAACTGCAGACAGCCGGTCTGAAAATGAAGAAACTGACCCAACCATTATGAATCGATATCCAACTGAGTACATAAACTCTTTGGATCTTCCTGAATTGCCACAATTTAAACTTGATCTTAAGGTGGGTTGTCCTATTATTTTATTACAAAATATTGCACCTAAAGATGGGCTCTACAATGGCACTCGATTGATGGTTGTCAGATGTGCAGCATGGGTCATTGAAGCTCAAATTTTAAATGGGGATAAAGCCGGTAGTTTTGTATTTATTCCAAGAATATCTTTGTCACCATCGGCTACAACATTACCATTTCATATAACAAGACGGTAGTTTCCTGTCCGTGTAACTTATGCCATGACAAGTAATAAATCCCAAGAACAATCTGTAAAGTTCATTGGAATTGATTTGCGGACCCCAGTTATCAGTCATAGACATCTGTATATGACACTTTTATGGTGCACATCTTTTGATCATGTATGCGTCCTTCTTTCGACCGATTCAAATAAAACATTAAACATCGTTTATCCAGATGTTTTGCTATGAAGTCCAATATATGATTAATATTGTAAGTTAGTTTTTTAAATTTTTCTGTAAATAGTTCTATTTATTTTATTTATTTAGTCATTCTCTACAAAAATTATTTATCGATTGTTGTCTAACATGCAGGTACACCATTATTATACAACCCAGAGCTTCATAATGTGGATTGTCATAACTATATATGGCAATGTAAGAAATTTTTAACCTCAGTAAAAATCATTTTTTGCCTTTTTATTTCTTTCAATATGAATGGTTAGCTAAAATATTTGTTTGTATTTTTATATACAGGTGGATGTTGATTTGTATAAAATTGTAAGTCTCTAATCATACCTTTTTACTATATATTTTATTTCATTTCATTTGATTTCTTAATAGTTTTTGTTCTCATAGGTTGTGTTACTTGCTCAAAATAATATTGTTGTCACGTTGCGTGATTATGAAAGAATTTGATGGGACAAGGTATGCTGACCAATATATGAGTTATCATTTTCATATTAAGAATTTTTAAGTTAGTAAATTATTATTATTATTATTATTATTATTATTATTTTCAACAAGATGCAAAAAGAATTGTAGAAGCACATGTGACAGGGAATGTTGATGCACCAGAAACATGTGTTATGGAGATAATGTAAAAATATTAGAATTTTACTCCCACAATATCATTTTCATTGAATATCAACATATCGTTTGTGTTATAAAATTGGAAGTTAGTTCTTAAGGAGCTTGATTGGGTCCATAAAGCACGTCCACCTATGCTCCCCCCGCATAAGGTAAAAACTTTTTAACTTTAAATTATTAATATTATCACATATTTCGTTATTTCTCTAACCAATTTATGTTTGTAAGTTAACTAGGTTATTGTGCATCCAAATGATACACGATGTTGGATTGGGATTGACACACATTCCCTTTATAATGTAATGAATATGAAGTTTCCTATTGAACCATGATGGATTGCGTATTAATAGCTTTGATGTAACAGATGTATTTTTGATGTGACAAATGTAAATATTATTATGGTGCTACTTGGCTTAGACTAATAGAACTGGATCTACATGACTTTTGTGTAAAATTATTAAGGTGCTACTTTTTGATGTAACAAATGTAAATTTTAATAGTTGCTTGCATGGTAAAAAAGTTGCTTGCATGGTGTTTTTACTTCACTAAGTGCAATTGTTTTCATGGTTGGATGTGATTGGGGGGAACGTGGTGACATGGCTAATGCACAGAATCTGATCAATGTTGTGGTTGATGGGTTGAGAGTTCGGATGGAATCTAGGTCCATTTGTGTCATGTTAGTATAGGCCGGATACTTCCTTTTTACAGCTTAACCCGCAACTATATGTCGGTAATCTTCCCAGATTCTTCACTTACTGGACTGTAAGTATGTTCGATGAAATTCCTACGATTTCTCGATGATCCTGGTAGGATGTGTACTAATTCACCAACCATATATGTGCAGAGTGATGCATATCAAGAGACTGGATCCCACATCCATCATCATCACAGTGCTAAGCGCCCAATGGTTCATCAGAGACCCCAAAAGCCATGTTTAATGATTTGATAAGATTGAAAAACAAATTAAGAAAACTAACAATAATGACAACAACAAAATAGCGTGAATTATTAAGATGAGAATGGTATTGACCTTGAAACTATGTAACAAAATTGATGAGATTTGAGCTTAATTTGATGATGAGATGATCTTTGATAAAGATGTCATAGCATGTGAATATTTATTTGCTTGATTATTCATGTCGCAACCAAAAGCTCCTCACGGTTATGAAACAGCAAGCCAGTTCTCTGATTCCATCATCCAGCTATTGCCCATGTGTTACATTTTTTTCCTTTTTCTTTTTATGTTATTTAGAAAATTCCAAATGAATAGAGTTATACACATATATGATATTAATCTTACGTGTAATGTAATGATGTTATGTTGAACAAGTTTATTTTTTGCTTGCTGATCATTGGCATCTCATATTCATATAAGCTTTAGCAGACGGTATGTGTAACAACATGGTAACAATATAGTAATAACATGGTAATCTTTCTCGATTGTGCTCTCATCATGTATACTTATCAAATAGCATCAATCAATGATGACATGTTGTTCTCACTGTATCTCATTAAACAAAAGTTGGAACTACCATATTTATAATTCAATTGCATAGAAGCACATCAGGATGAAGCAGGAGAGTACAAAAGTTTTGATTTTTGTTTGATTTGTGCCATGAAATCTTGCAGTGACATTTGGAATTTTGTGAAATCTTACAGGTAAGCGGAGCAATGTTAGAGGTCAAGCTCAGGGGCAAGCAGTAGCAAGTTTGTTTTGTATATATGAATGTGGCCAACAAATTATAAATTTGTTTTCAAGTTTATTTAGTAGCTTTTGGTGTGTGAATTCGAACTAAATATTGGGGGACTAAAACTTTTGGCATGGGCTAACATTTTTATTTAGAATTAAATAAACAATGTCGAAACTAAATTCTTTGGTGGAGACCTAAAATTTGGTGAACTAAGATTTTGAGGTGGTCATAATAATTATTGCGCTTTAATTATTTCTGTTCGCTTAAAATTAGGGTGTCTAATATTTTGATGGGGTGATATTTAAATGATCTGTGCCCTTGGGCACGGGTATATTCTAGTATATATAGTATAACCAGCCCTACTCGTGCTGACTTAATTAAAATGGAATGTACCAATGTGAGGTTGATTTGACGAATAGGTCATATCAAGATCCATCTATAGGAGTCTTGATGACAACTTACTCAATCAAAACTTCCTACACTGTTATTTCCTTTAACTGCATTAATCTTCTAACTTGAAGTATTAAATGCAGTCCAACAAGGACTATTCTCATTGTGTGCATAATTAAGATCACATCTAATTTATACACTCCTGGGGCATACTCGTTACTTAGGATTAGTTAAAAACATTGACAGCTCAAATTAATCTCATTAACTCAGAAGCATCTACGCCAGCTCAAGAAAACATACTCAACAACTCAGATAGCCATACACAGCAAACAAATAGCCATTCACAACAAATCAAATTTTCACCAGAGCATATATTACCAAGATATCAACGATTTCATCTAGAATGGAAAAAAAACGTGTTCATCGCAGATACCTTGAGTGGCAATCACTCAATCATTGTTTTAAAATAAAACATCGATACATTTATTCAAAAATAAAAAAGTATCGACTGCTTCTTGATATCTTCTGAAGTCCCTAGACGGCCCCAGCAGCAATGATTACTCTGATTGCCGACCGTGTTGGGAACTTCTTCCATCCTTTGCTTCATGCACTTGTAGACAGTATACAGATGCCTTAGTAATCATACTGGTATCTCATACCATGTATCAAAGCTTTATGGAAATTTATATACTTTTAAATAAGATTTGTACCTGAGGTAGATGCATCACTATGCCTCTTCTTTTCTGCAAGGTAGACCTTGCAGTTCCTCTTCCAATGACCCGGCTTGTGGCAGTGAAAGCATTCAGATTTCGACGGTGCCCCTTTGTTCTTCTTCCTCTTCTTCTCTTTTCCAGGTTGAGGGGTCTGCCTCTTCTTACCCTTGTCCTTAGGCTGGTGTGAAGCGGCAGATCTGATAAAAAATGCTGTTGTTGACTTCTTATCGATCTCATCGAACTGCCGGAGCATGTTCAAGAGACTAGGAAGATCCATTTTAGTGTTGTTCATTATGAAACTCGTAGTGAACGGGTTGAAGTCAGAAATCAAAGATCTAAGAATTATGTCCACTCTCATTTCATTTTCGAGGACAAATCCTAGTTGGGCTGCATCCTCTATGTACCCAATCAAGGTGCCTTCTCTGCATCCATTTGGTATTGCATGTATGCTTCCCTCTCCTCGTTGGTGGCATCCTCGTTGGGCCTTTCCAGAGCGTCCTCCGTGAGTAAGTAGCCTATCCCAGCTAGCGAGAGGACCAGCTTTATGTTCCTCAGCCAATCTTTATAGTCGTCCCATCTAGCACGTTCTTCTCGATTATGAATTTTAATCCTGACTCCATATTGCATTATTAATAGACATTGAATTAGCATATGTTCTTGTATTGTTTAAGAGGTTTTTATTAAACTATATTCTCCCACTATATTTAAAGAATTTTAAGCCGTAATAATAAACAATTTATTATAATTAAAAATTTATGGGAGAGGGATACAACCGCCCTGAATCTCAGAACCTTGAGTGTGATCAACAAGTTGTTTGACTATGTAGTTCTGTGGATGAACTCTTCATAAATCATATCATATATGACTCCCTATACAATTTTACCCCTAGCCACTTATGATCATGAGTGTGCTCATCCAAATCATAATGACTAGCCTAGTCAAACCCTTGTTTTCGTGTCTAGCTTAACTTGCATCGGCGCTCAGTGTATTCACGACACGATGGTTTGGGTCAAGGCTAGACTACATCATATGTAATAAGAAGTTGGTTTCTATTAGGCTGACATGTCACAGCTTGAGTGTGCTCAACAACTGTAACATGGATCCTATAGTTGCCAAACTCTAAACAAGGAGGGCTACGTATTATCTTGAAAAAGATTATTAACGTATTAGACTTCTGTATAGTTGAGGGTGTCATATAATCATGATTTGCATCATTGCGGTCCAGCAGACATGGCCAGTGAATTGACTAAGCTAGGATCACCCAACAAACTTAGCTAAGCACATCGACCGGATCATGGTCCATTGAATGAATCTTATCATTTATAAATGCATGCCATCAACTAAAAGCTTTTATTAGAACTAGTTAATCCTATCAACTAGTGGAATCCTTAAAATTCAAAATTTATTAGGATTTGTTAATAACTTTTATTAAGTCATTATCAACTATAAGCTTTCATTTGTTTTAACGTGATATCCTAATCGTTATTAGGATTTTAATAAATACAAATTAAAACACTTTAAAGTGTATCCTTTAATGAAAACTATTGTTATAACGATTAAAAATAATAATCGTCGTCAAAAGGGGCTACCCGAATCAGGAATTAGGTCTTTGAAAGTTGTAACAGTTTATTAAACATAGCATGTTACAATAAAATTCATCGCATAAATTTTAAAGAAGTTTTTAATGGCTAACCTAAAAGGGTTTTCTTTAATCATCAAATAATAAGCAAGAATTTAGAATGGCCATTAAAAACATAAACTAAACTAACTTTATCTCATAAAATTAGCATGCATTTATCAACATAAATATCGCTTAAAAAGTATCTAACAAATTAATAATTATCAAATAATTATTAAACATGCACAACATATTAAAATTTATCCTATAAATAATAATTTGCAATTTAAAATTTAACTTTTAAATCATAAGAATGGTTTTAAAACATAAAATTTTTATCTAATAAAAATTAACATTTTCATAAAAATCTATTATACATTTGACAGTGTTTTTTGAATTCTAGGGCTGACTAGGACAAGATAAAGAGTGGCCGAGATTTGATCTTGGTAAATCAATGGTTGAGATTGGATTTTGTGAAAATTTTAGTGGGAAAACTTAAATTTTGATGGGAAAAGTGTCTTGGGAACCAAAACTTTGAAATTAGAAGTGCATTGGGAAAGATTATGGAGATTAAATTTTGGGGGGAAAGTTCCTTGTGAACCTAAACTTTGAAATTAGAAGAGCCATGGAAAAGATTGTGGAGATTAAATTTAGGGGGAAAACTGCCTTAGGAACCTAAACTTTGAAATTAAAAGTGCCTTGGGAAAGATTATAGAGAAGCATGATCCATTAAATTAAACAAAATAAAAAAATTAGCGTAAAACAATTTAGCGAAACAACAAATTAGTGTAAAAATACCCTGAGGTTTGTTGTGCCCTGACGTCCCCCGCGTTTTGTGCGTCAGATGTGTGCAATATATAATTGGGGGTGTGAGATTTAAATATTTATAACCATAAGCGCACGGTGTTGTAGTGTGGCTTGGGGGTCGAACTCAGGGAGGCGTGGTTGTGCTCGTGTCAGAAAGGACCAAATTCACCCCATGGGCGAGCTAGCCCGAATCGGTAGATGGGTTGTCACAGAAAATAGAATGCGAGGGATAAACGATATAAAGGGAAACCCGGGACTTTGTTTTCCCCCTATCTTGCAATTCTCGCCAACACGGCCTACGGGTAGGAAAACGATCCGAATTAGAGTCTAAAGGTGAGACGTTGCCTCTAAGAGTGATACCAGCGTCCCATGTGCCCGATATTCCGGTCGGTGCCCAGGATGATATGCCGGACTACCCGGGTTCGGTCAGTGGGCATTTCCATGTCTATTAACACTGACCGACTCTGGGAGCACTAAGCTCGCAACGATAACTCCCAACATCTCATCCTGCCGCTCCCGCGCGCTAGGATTCGACGTCTACGCTAAGGGCGTGAGCTATGGCTTGGGAGTCAACCGCCAAGTTTATTCCCCCTTGGCCCAACGGTCAAAGGCGATCTTTTTCCCGCCGATGACAATAAAACACCCCACGTAACCGATAGATTCCTAATCCCTATCGATTTCCTAGTCCTATGGACGCATCGGGGAGAACCCACGAAGGGGTTTCCACCAAAATCCCAGATTTGGGAACTACTCACACATATTTACTAAAAAGTAATCTAAATCAAAATCGACCGTTAAAAACATGATCATGCGATTGAAAAGCAGTAAGAGTATGCAAAAAACACTATATTAAAGTTTGGTAAAGATCAGACAACTTACAAATATCTAAAAAATTATAGCCGTTAAGAGAGAGAAAAAACAGCAAAAAATAACAACTCCCGAATCTGGAAACCTAGGTTCTGTATTTATAGAAAACGACATCACCCGATCGGGTGAAGATCGGGTGACCTGCTGCGAACTTCGGCAGCCATCTTTGAGACTTCACCCGGTCAGACGACACGGTCGGTTGATGGAAGCTGCTCGTCGTTTGGATCTTGATCGTCGTCGAGTGAACCGATCGGTTGATAAATCAACCGATCGGTTGGAATTGTTGCCCAAAAGACAGTAACTTCAGACGTTTTGGCACGGTCTGCAGACAGTCAGGTGAGCTCTCCGGGTCGTCTTCTTCAGGGAAACGGCTACAGGTGAACCGATCGGGTGAATATCATCCGATCGGTTGAGTTTCAGCTCCAATTTCCAGAGAGATCAGTCGTGTGAACCAGTCGACGACCCGGTCGGTTGACACTTTCGTTGCTTCAGCGGATGACCGGGTCGTGCACGCGTGCATCACCCGATCGATTGGCTGTGTCCAACCGATCGGGTGGGGGACTGAAAGATGTGATCTTCGTCGTTTGACCCCCTGGATCACGCGTGACTTCTCCTGTTGCTTCGGGGACTCATGATACCGTCGTTTTATGTCCCCTACATCGGTAAACTCCTACAAACATACAAAAACATGAAAAAGTGAAAGAAAACAAGAAAACACGAGAAAACGAATACAAGACGGCAGAAAATAGCGGAAAAACACAACAGAAGACGTGCGTGAATATATGAAATATAAATGCACGTCAAAATCCCCCAAGCTGAACCCTTCCTCGTCCTCGAGGAAGACGAGTGAGAGTAGGAGCTCGGAGGGAGAAAATAGAGAGAAAGAGAGAAAGAAGGGATCTCTAAATCCTAAATCGCCCGTCAGGGCCACCAAAACCAAAAACGACACAACAAGCAAGCAAACACCAAATCACATCACTAAACCGAGGAATACGAGTCCAGACAAGTGTCGTGGGCCCACGCCGTGAAGCACGAGTGAGTGTGGTCGTGTGCTAGCAGTCGGTGTCACTATCTACATCGTGCAATAGGCTCCATATACACAAATCAAAGAAATGACCCAAATATCGAATCGATTTAGAAATAGCGGTGAATATATAGCTCAAGCATGCATGCGAAGAGTATGAGAATAGAAACACATCATGTGTTAAGGACACCACATCTAGGGACTCGGACATCACCACACTCTCTCCTAGACAATAGCTAGAAATTCCCTATTCCAAGCGTTTTCGAAAGCAACGTGGGTTGATATGATGTGGAGTGGAACACTCGGTGCAAATTCTCGCCTTCCCTTTATTCTCGATAGGTAGGAAAATATTCACACTGGAATTTTTTTTTGGGTTTTGGATATATGTATTTATTTTGGATTTTTGGCTTTTCATATATATGTATTTTTTTCTTTCTTTTCTCTTTTCTTTTCTTTTTGGGTTTTTCTTTTCTCTCTTTTTTTTGGATTTTTGGATATTGGGATATATACATGTGTACTCTCCCAAGTGGGAGAACGGTACACGACGAGAAGATTTGCACCAAGTAAAAATAAAAAGAAGTCGGATTCTAAACACTTGGGCAAGGGAGATATTTCGCTGATCAGAGCATAGGCTAAAATGGGTTATCCTAGTCCTAACTGTGGCATCCCGACACATGCGAAATGAAGCATACAATATGTATACCCATGCATACAGAAGCAGATAAGATAGGCAAATACCACATATTCAAATCAAAGCATGATAATCTAGGGGTCATTCCTGGACAGGTATATAAATCAAAATCACGAAGTAGAAGCACACCAAACAGCTAGGCACGACACACGACTCACAAAAAAGCAAAATGGACCCGCGATGCATGAAATGCAAGAGGACTCGACTTCCTAGGGTTAGTGAATGTGATTATCGAAGCCATGCTAGGTGTGTGTGTGTGATTTTCGTGGCAATTCATCATAGGGTTCATCTCTAGGAGAAAGAGATAAAAAGAAGAAGAGAAAAAGACAAAGAGAAAGACGGAGAAAAACGACTCAAAAAAACGAAGAAAAAGACGCAAATGACGCACAAAGTGCGACTCCCCCCAACTGAAGCTTGCATTGCCCCCAATGCAAAAGAATTAAATACGGGAGGGCAATGAATATGGGGGAAATATGCACAGACACAAAAAGACATGAAAGACAAGAAAATCACACAAACGAAACTGAAAATAAGAATAAAAATAAACACCACACCACACGACATATTAACAGAAAATAAAATAAATAAAAAAAGGAAAATCACACGACACGACAAATAAACAAACACACAAAGAAAACCAACACATGACAGCACACAGAAAAATTTGACTTCCCCCAAGCTAGACGTGACAAGGCTAGCGATATGATGTGATCGTGAAAATACAGAGATATGTAAGGAGGAGGTCAATCGGAGTTGCTTGCGGTAGAATGGTAAGGAGATGGCGAGGAGGGTGGTGAATAATGGTAGAAGGAATCCTCCGAGGATGAAGGAGAGGGTGTGCGAATAGGAGAAGGAGGAGCAACAGGCAGGACCACCGGAGGATCGGGATATATCGGTGGATCGTGGTGGATGATGGTGGGACGGGGTAGACCGACACACGGGTGCCAATCGGGAGGATCCATGGGTGGTAAGTGAACGAGTGAAGCGTACCAAGGATCTGGGTAGAACTCCCAGGGTAGGTGTGTAAGGCGTAAGGGGAAGCGCTCCGGAGATGAGGGTGGGAGGATGGTAAAAGGAGTGTAGGCAGGACTATAGAGGTAGGCTGCACGATCCTCCCCAAAAGGAGTAAGCATACCGATAGAGATCAAGTAGTCGCGATCGATACTGCTACGTCCTGGGACAATAGGGAGGTCGGGCAGCATCCTCAAGACAAAACTGATAATAAGAGTGACAATCCCCCCACAGCAGATAGAGCCTGAAGCTGCGCATTTCCCCAGAATTCGGCCCTTCTCACATGGTCTTCCACCCGGTCACGCTTAGCTTCACCCGACCGGTTCGCAAGGAGAGCAGATATGGCCATCGTCTGATACGTCTCACCCGATCGGTTGGGTAATCACCCGATCGGGTGAGAGCTTGTTTCCTGTAAAAATTCACAAATGGCCTAAATCTCTCGACGGATGATCCCGCGGCTGAATTTAATTATTAAAATAGAAAAAATAAAGATAATAAAAAAAAATCCTAAAACGAAGATAAAAGTTTTAGAGCATGGGTTGCCTCCCATGAAGCGCTTTTGTTTAACGTCGTTAGCTCGACGCCCGTAGATGATGTTCAAGGTGGGCGATACGGGTGATACCCAAAGTCTGGCATCGCTTCAGCTTCAGAGCTGGTAACTTTTGGTGTAGTCGGTGGCGACAAGAAGACTCACTCAACGACTCTCCCTTTGTTGACGGGGTCCGGGGGCTTCTCCCTCATATTGGAGTCCACTGCCACTCGTTTAAGGATCCGGATCTCATCTCCGGTGAGCCCCATGGGCTCTTTGCCTTTTCTCCTCGTAGGAGGAGCTTTTGGGAATCCGGGAGGGATCACATGTTGGGCGACCGCTTCATCAGTAACTTCTTCCTTTGGTGAGCCAACTTGCTCTCCAAGTTCTCCCAAGCTATCGGGGGGGATTTCTTGAAAGAATCTCCCAGGAGCTTGCTTCCACAACTCTCTCTTCTTCGTTCTCCAGCATACTGATACTAGGATCATCCGGGGGATTTGGGTGCTTCATTGACAACCCTAAGTCGAACTCGACTTTTTCGTTACCTACATTAAGGGAAAGCTTCCCCATCTTCACGTCTATTAGCACACCGGCGGTTGCCATAAAGGGCCGTCCAAGGATAATAGGGGTGTGCTTATCTTCCGGCATGTCCATCACCATAAAATCCACCGGCACTTGCACTCCACTCACATCAACAAGTAGGTCGTCTACTACTCCCATCGGGTATTTAACCGATCTGTCGGCTAATTGAAGTGTCATACCCGTGGGCTCCAAGTCTCCCATCCCTATTCTTCTGTATAGCGATAGGGGCATTAAACTGACGCTCGCTCCTAGATCGATGAGCACCCTCTGGATTCGCACTTCCCCAATCGAACAATGGATGGAGAAACTTCCCGGGTCTTTAAGCTTGGGCGGATTTGCGCGCTGAATGAGGGCGCTACACTCCGCCGTTAATACGACCTTCTCCTTTCTGGATCCTCTTGTCACCAAATCCTTTAGAAATTTGGCGTAGGAGGGAATCGTCTCGATAGCTTCGAGGAAGGGGATTTGCAAGCTTAGATCCTTGACCATGAAAAAGAATTTTCCATACATCTCGTCTATCTTGGCTTGGGCAAGCCGTTATGGAAAAGGCACAATGGGCTTGAATACTCTGAGGTTCCCTTCATCATCATTTTTCTTCTCCTCTTCATGGACTCCCTCCGGAGTAGTTGGCTTTGACGACGAAGCACCGGCGTCATTCAATTTTCAATTGGTCGCTCTACGACCAACGGTGCTTCCGGTTCCTTGGCGGGCACTCTTGTGGGGATTTGTGTTCCGCTCCTCAAGACGATAGCGGACACGTTCGCATGCTTGTGCGTGAGTGCCAAGGTCTGATTCACCCCCCTCGGGTTCACTTCCGGCTGTGGCGGCAATTGATTCTGTGATCTTTGAAGGTTCGCCACTTGTAACCCCAGTTGGGTTACTTGGTCGGTAAGCACCCTCTGCCCTATTTCCATCTTTGATTTTATCTTCGCCTGATTCGAGATATATTGAGTCAAGAGGGACTCCACAGGAGAGATGGCCCTCTGCTGGCCATATTGCTGCTGTTGCTGCAGGTTCCTTGGGGGGTATTGCTGATATTGTTGTGGAGGCCTTGGCTGCTACTGTTGAAACTGTTGCGGTTGTTGTCTGGGCGGCTGATATACTAGCTGCTGATGATGCTGCTGAGGAGGCTGCTGCTGATACGGTGTCCGGTAGCTAAGGTTGGGGTAGTTCCGGTTGTTCGGAGAATAGGCCGAATTGGAGTTGGTTCGTGGTGGAAAAGGCGCATTCCTGATCGCTCCAGAATGTAACCCAAAGAACGGTTGTAGTTTTACCGCAAGCGCACGGTATAGCGGCAAGCGGGTTATCGAACACAGGGAGGACGAATGACCGTGCTTGTTCAAATCAACCTGGCTATTAAGAAGAGAGAAATTTGCCTTTGGCGATCCTGTCACAATCGTCAGACAAAGTACGGAAATATCAAATCAAATAAAGAACGTCTAGGGAATGGGGAATTCCCGCTACTCACCGTATTTCGTAAATGTGGTTCATTGGTATCAAAATTGCTAGAATAAAATTTTGGATGAACAAGTCGCAACTGAATGTAATACCTAGCTCATGCTCTCGCGCTGTTGCGGTCTATATCTATCCTAGGTTCGGGTCTAATCTCTTGCAAACCCTAGCCTATGGAAGCTAGCATTAGGATCAACATCATCGTTCAATCGCGCCCCGAGCCCACTCTCGTGCAAACTCGGGCCACAACCTAGGTTGGGATAGTTCCTACCCGTCCAATCTCTTGCAAACTGGTATCGGCATGGAATTGCAACCGGAAACCCTAGTATCGGTCCAATCTCTTGCAAACCGATACTACGGAAATTTGATTCCAATCCAATTCGGATTTCTAGGGTTTCCTAACGAATTGGGATCCAATCTCTTGCAAATCCCAATCGATATGAATACCTAGCCATCCGTAGTAAATTGATCCCAATCTAATCCCTAATAGCAATTCTAGCAAAGTTCCTACCAATTCATCACAAATATGAAATTGGGCTCGTAGGGTTCATCCCCACGCCCCAAGACGTGGAGACTACTCACAATTCATAGCACAAACGCAAAAATAATCAATGAAATTAACAAGAGAATTCATCACAAATTTGAGATAGGCAATAAAAATAGAATTTTTAGAGAAGAGAGACACAAACCAATGGAGTTCTTCAAACAATCCAACAAAAATCAACTTTTGTCTCCTATCCAATCACAAGAATAAAGCTAAAAAGTTAATCTAAAAAGCTGCAAAAATCTAAGAGAAAAAGCTCTCTAAACTAGGGTAAAAACAGGGGTTAAATACCCCCCAAAATCGTCCAAAAAACTGTGACCAAAATACCCCTGCGCAGCCTGAAATCCGCAATTTTCGCTACAGTCAGCGCGTCGCACTCGGCCGAGTGACAAAAGTCGCTCGGCCGAGTGAGAAACCCTATAAATTTCCAGTAAGTCTGGGTCTTCGGGGGTCTTCACTTCGGGAGTCGCTCGGCCGAGTGAGTTGTCGTCACTCGGCCGATGGCTTCTTAGTACTCGGGCGGTCGGCATTTGCCACTCGGCCGAGTGGGTCTTCTGAAGCTCAGGCAGACGAAAAACAGTAAGTTGGCGATTTTTGACATGCGTCGTCTGGGTGCCACTCGGGCGGACGGGATCTCGTCACTCGACCGATGTGGCTTCCGATGCTCGGCCGAGTGCACGTATGAAACGTATCCGATCTGGTCGGCCGAGCGGTGTCTCTCTGGTCAGCCGAGTGACTCCTTCACTCGGCCGAGTGAGACACCAAACATGCCCAAACAGCTTGTTTTGGCCTCCTCGTCGCTCCCGCGACGTTCTTTCTTCTTCCGCTCCTCTCCAACAGTAAAATACCCCTCGGGGAGTTCGTCGGTGACACTCTGGAGTAGGCGTATCTCGAGATCACTCCGAATCGCTCCAAATCACCTGAAATGCGACAAAAACAACAAATCGTGAAAAGCATCGCAATATCGTCGATATATCGTGAAAAACATGATTTGGGCGATCAAAATGGCATGCAAACATGCGGGAAAAAAGTGTAAAATAACGAGTGATCAAAATCCCCCAAGCTTACCTATTACTCGTCCTCGAGGAAGATAAGTAAAAGGCGAACCCGGTGGATTCGGAAAACGAAAACGGCGAAGAACGAAAAGAAAATGAAAAACGAAGAAGAACGAAAAACGAAATAAAAACAAAGAAGAAGGAAAGAAGCGAAGAGGGAAGCTGCTAGATCATTTTCTCAGGACGTGGGTTTCACTTACTCATATAGCATGCACCGAATGAAAAACACATGTCAAAGAATTTTATTTCGATATCAAAGTATAATAGTGCAAATAGAAATAGAAAACCCACGAACAACGATATAATCATGAAAAACGGAATAGTTTTAGAATTAACATCGTCTGAATCATTTAAAGCGGTATACAAATCGCAGATCACACACTTTTCAATTGAACGCTTTCTATGAGGAGTATAAGAATATCACACAATAGAATAATAAGAATAGAAAAGTATGGATTTCATGAAATGAGTGCTAGGCATAGATTTCTGGACTTCGTAAAGCTGAAAATAATCTCATTGAGTATAGAATATTACTTAGCCTAGGTTGTCGTGCAAAGTCAAGTAGTCACTCTCTCACACATCATTGGATTCCCTCCCCCAAGCTTATCTATAAGCATGGTGGCATAAAAAATATTTACATCCCCGTTTTTATAAAGCTCCAAAAGCAATGAAAATAAATACAAAAAGAGAGAAGAGAGAGAGAACATGAGGTGGGATCTTTTATTGAGGTGCTTTCCTCTTTTCTTTTCTTTTTATCTTTTTTTTTATCTTTTTTTTTGAATTCGGGAAATTTGGAGCTAGGAATTAATAGCGGGGGAAATGCCATATAATAGAATCGCTAAGGGGAGATTCACCAATGATTTTAAAATAGAGAAATGATGTTCAAGATTTGTGGAGAAAGAAATAAATATATCTCTCGGTTCACTCTATAAGACATGCACGACAACTTCAGCAGGGTAATCTAATCTACTCAGTTTCGATCACAAAAAAGCTAACTAATCCAGATTTATCATAGCTAACATCATTCAATCATCCTGAAGTGAAATGTACAAATCATGCATATAGAAGTGATATAGGAAAATAAATCGGTACTCCAGATATAAGCATTCAATGCGTGAATCTTGGTGTGTTTTCTGCGATAGCATACATATGAATATTCAGACTCAGCTAATAATAAAATTTCATCCATTTTCATGTGGAAAGAAAAATGTGGGTTACTATCTCTAGATGCAAGGCAAGTCATAGCATATGATATCAGAAATAAAATCTAGGACATGACAAATATAGCATGCATATAGAGTAAGCTAACTCCACGTTATCATCATCATAGAAAAGTCATCTCTAGCATGAGATGAAAAAGAAAATAAAGATAAAGGGGAAAATAGAACTATTTACAATGCGGCACACAGAAAGATAAGAAAAACGTGATGCATGGTAAAATAAAAGAAAAGTGATGAAAATAAGTGCAAAAGCGGAAAAATGGAGTTAAAAACTAAAAATAAAGGTGGCAAATCGAAAAAGAGCGTGAGAACTCACTCCCCCAAGCTAAATGGCACAGTGTCCTCAATGTGCAAAGTGTGGCACACCGAGAGACAAGTAAAGTGAGGGGTAAGTGAGGGTGCATGCATGATGGAAGAAAGAAAAAGAAAAATAATGAAATGAAAAATATGATGCGGACATGATGCATGCAAATAAATGAGTGATACAGATATATAGGTGTGGCACCAAAAACTCCCCCTCTCTCCCAAAAAAGATATATAAAGATGTGATCAGAATGTGAATCCAAAATAAGTGAGGGGAGGGGGTGGACAAAAAAAACATCAGGACCCAGCAGAAACGGCCAGCACAACGGCAAAAAGAATCGATGGCATCAAGGGTGCCTAAGAAGGTGGTGCTGCGCCGTCTCCGTCCTGAGGCGGAGGTGGTGGTGGTGGTGCAGGCTGCTGAGCGGGTGTGGGTGTGGAAGCAGGCTGAGTGTGTGTAGGAGTGGGGGTGGGGATCTGCTGGGTGGGTGGGGGTACGCGGGGGAGACGCTCCAGGACCTGGGAAGACAGTAGTGAATGTGCGGGAGCAGGTTAAAGCGGCCAGCCATCGCAGTGACGGTGGCGGACAGGGTCCTAAGGTCGCCTCTGAGGCCACTAACCGCCCCCTCGAGAGCACGAATGCTCTGAAGTACAGTGTCAGGGGGATGTGGTGCAGAGGGACGCACCGGTCGGGGCTGTGCAGGTCGGGGCTGGCGTACTCTGGTGGCGTAGGTGACGGGCTCAGCAGGCAAGGGAGCAAAAGGGGCTGCGCTCGCAAGTGGGGGCCTGGCCTCAGTGCGAGGCTGGGCAGGACGGTGAGAGGTGGAGGCAGCAGCAACGAAAGAAGAATACAAAAGTGGCGGCGAGGCGGCCAGAGAGGTCGGTGACACAGAAGTGTGGACAGACGCCACGACACTCTCATAAAATATTACAGCGGTGGAGACAGAGGCGGAGACTACGGTCTCTACGGCAGTGGCAAAAGAGGGCTCTCCGCACTCAACTATAGTCGGCGGGCACTCGGGTGGGGCAGAGGAAACGGGCTCAGCAGACAGAGGGCTAGTGCAGGTGGTGATAGGCGTGGAAGCAGTGGAGGTGGGCTCAGCTAAGGTACTCCCGACACCGACAGAGGTGTGGATAGAGGTGTCTGGAGCAGCGGAAATATCTGGGATAGGCTGAGGGTCCACGGGGTCAACAGGGGCAGCAGGCGCGGCAGGTGCAACTGGGTCTGCGGGGGCAGCGTGGGCCTGCTCGGCCTCGAGCACGTAAGCGGCTGGGATCAGAACATCCATCGCAGGGAGCCAGTCCACCTGGGCCGGTGCAATCTGAGTCCGAGCTGGGCTCGGAAGAATCATGTAATCAGCACCGTAAGGGCCGTGCAGCCAGACCCAGTGTCGCTCACCGTGCGGACGCAGCATCTTCATCCGGGCCATAACATCAATCGACAGAGAAGTGGGGCCCGGTGCTCGTCGCAGGTCGTCAGGGAAGTCCTCGCCGGTCATAAGGGCAAGCAAGGTGATCAGGCCACCGCAGTATATCGGTGAGCGAGCGCCCACCGATACGATGATGCGGTCCAAAAACCAAGCCGCGACATCAATCACGACGGCGGGGACCAACTCATCGCCCTCCCTAGATAGAGCTCTGCGCCGTGTCATCGCGTAGAGCATATAGAAATCTGGCGTGGACATCGTGCCCGGCTCATATCTGGCCAAAAAGGTCGTCGCCATAAGGCGCTGAGCTATACGGAGGCAGGGATGGACAATGGCCGAGGCCTTGGCCCTACTAGGGTCAAAGGCAGCGGGAAGACATGTAATCCGGGCCCAGAAGGCACCGGCATCGAAGGAAGGTGGGGGGATATGGGTGGGGGCATAACCTCGATCGGCCCCGGGGACATTGGGCCACGAGAAGAAGGCTCTCATCATACCGAGAGTGACCTGGCACTCTCGGTCCATGAATCAAAACGAGCATCCCTCGTCGGTCCGGGCGATCGAACTAAGTACCTCAAGTGTCGGACGGATAAACGTGTCCGCCGACACCTGAAAGAAATCTCGCCAGCCCACGTTGTCGTACAACGTGAGCATCCCCTTTAGTACCCCCAGGCGTCCTGGGTCTGCAAGGTGTGCGAACCTGGAGGGTACGATCGAGCGATGGGAGATACGCTCGAAAGCGACGCGGTGTTCGTCGTTTCGGAACGTGATCCCCAGCGGCCCGATAAGTGGAGCCGGAGGTGGTGGCTGTGGAGCAGCAGGGAGTGGATGTGCGGGCTCTGCAGGCTGTGCGGGCTGTGCGGGGCCTGCAGGCTGTGCTGGGTGGACGGGGTGTGTGGGAGAAGGCAGAGGAGAGTCCTCCAACTCGTGGGAGGGGCCGGCATCATCCGACCGCTTCCGCTTGGCGGAAGCTCTCCTCGACCTCGGCCGTGTCCGGGGCGGCATATGGGCCCCGAGCGCGCACCAAAAAGCGTGAAAAGTGCGGCGTGCGTAAAATAAAGGAAAGAGTATACCACGACACGCCGCGAGTGCAAAGCAATGGAAGCGTGCGAAGACGACGCCTCCACACAGCCCAAATCAGTCCCTGGAAGCTCCCCTGGGCTCCCCTAAGCTCCCAGAAATAACCTGCGCATGAAATGGAGATATCAGCGAGTAATATTCAAAACGTACGGGGCATTAGGGGTATAATAGATAGAAATAGAAATTAATTTGGGTTTGGGGTTCGTTAAGCACATGGATCCTCGAAAAATACACAAAAGAGGAGAAAACAGGCGAAAATAGGGTTACCGGAGTCGGCCGGAGCGGTGGCCGCCATCGGCGACTCGGGCGAGGAGCGGCGGCGGCTCGGCCGGCGGTGGGTGGCCGAGCGGCGGCGCGGGTCGACAGTCGAGCGAGTGGGCAAGGGTTCGGGTACTGGGGGATACGAAAAGTCGGGGCGCGAGCGGATTATGTCGTTTCGAAAAACACGCCCCCAGCCCCTTTTATAGCAGAAGTTACGACTCGGCCGAGTGACGAGGTCGCTCGGCCGAGTAGCGCAACGGAAAAATCCCCCCCCCCCCCGCTTATGCTTCGGCTGAGTGGCCTTGCCACCCTCGGCCGAGTGGAGTAAGTCCATTCGGCCGAGTGGCTCAAGCTACTCGGCAAGACTCGCCCTAGGAGCGTATCCGTTTTACTCGGCCGAGTAGCAGTTATACTGAAATCAGGAAAATAAACAGAGAGTTGGGTACAGCAGACTTCCCTCGTTCGTGAGCGGCTCGGCCGGACGAACTTGTGTGCTCGGCCGAGTGACTAGTATACTCGGCCGAGTGAGCCTTATGTTCTGCTGTTTGTCTTCGTTTGGGCTCTAAACTCCGTCTTTCTTCCTCCAGTCAATTTCATCTTCCTCCTAATGATCGAGCGCCTTCCTGGGGCGCTCCTCGTCACCTTATGCATCCTCCTAATGATGGGTACCTCATTCTCCTCTCCTGTCAGGAAAAATAGGACCCGTTATCACAAGATTTTTGGGCGAACGACTCAAATCACTAAAAATTTCTAAAACAAAAATAAAAGAAAAGTGAAAATAAAGCAATAACCGTCGGGTTGCCTCCCGACAAGCGCTCGTTTAAGGTCGTGAGCTCGACCCCCTATGATTTTCAATTAATACGGGATGTTTGGTGCATATGAGATGCACCCATCAAACTTTCCGGGGAGAACGCTTGGATTCGGAAATTGCGGCGGCGTGTTCTCCCTCGGTGGTCTCTCGTCTTGAATAGTGTTGGGGGGCGGCTCCCCCAAGCTAGCATTTGCTCCGGTCAACGGCTTCACCGGTGACGCCGATTTCCGTATCGGCGGAGCTTTCTTCGGAGACTTTAATTTCGAGAGCTTGCAGAGCTCTCGAATCCTTGCGACATCAGCGTCGCCTTCATCATTTTCAGCGGAGAAGTCGGGGAATCATTTTTCTTCTCTTCTTGGCCTAAATCCGGTCCTTCCTCGAAATCCTCATCGAATAGAGCGCCAATGGAGTGGGGGATCGCCTCCTCAATTACCTCATCAAGGAGGTCCATGTAGTCAAGCTCCTCGTGGTAAGGCATGTGTTTCATAGCCTTAGGAATGTGAAGCTCCACCTCGATGTTGCCGATGTTTAAAGTTAGGGTACCTTCTCGCACGTCGACAATGACACCGGCGGTGGCGAGGAACAGACGTCCAAGTATCAATGACGTATCTCCCTCCTCCTTAACGTCCATGATCACGAAGTCACATGGCAAGCATATGCCCCCCGGGACTTGTAGCGGGATGTCTTCGGCGATCCCTACCGGCCTTGTTATCCATCCATCGGCTAATTGTATCCGCATGTCGGTAGATTTCAACTTCGTCCAGGTGTTTAGCCTTAAGAACATGGAGAGATGCATGAGGCTCACACTAGCCCCTAAATCTACCAACGCCTTTTGTAGAGGGACACCGCTCAATGTGCAAGGAATTCGAAAACTCCCCGGATCTTTGAATTTGGCCGGCTCCTTCTCTCTCTTGGTGAACCAAGAGCCCTCCTCGGCTAGCATGATCTTTTCCTTCCTCTTCCCCCCCAAATCAAATCCTTTAGAAATTTAGCATATGTGGGAATTTCCACGATGGCGTCGAGGAAGGGAATGTTGAGGATAACTCCTCTCAGATACTCGAGAAACTTTGCTAGCCTTTTCTCCATTTTCGCTCTAACAAGCCTTTGGGGGAATGGGACCGGTGGCATGAAGCGCCTCTCCTCAATCAATTGCTCCGCTCTAGATTTCTCCTTTTCTTGCGGCTCTTTCTCCTTCTCAACTTCAACTACCGGCTCAATTGGCTCTAAACTTTCCTCCACGGGCTCCTCGGTAGTGATCATGGCGGGGGTGGTGTCCTTCCCGCCTCTAGTAGTAACGGCAACCACGACATAGATGTGGCCGGTGTTTCCCCGTGGGTTTTGCTCGGGTTGCGCCGGCAATTGTTGAGTATTCCGATTGAGCAACGCCAATTGCTCCGATATTTGAGCCACAACGGTTGTAAGGGAGTCTTGGCCCGCCTTCAAGGTAGCATTGACCTTCTTTTGCTCGACCATAAACGCCTCCACTCTAGCTTCGAAGTCGGATTGTTGTTGAGCTTGTGGAGGGTTTTGATTTTGATTTCTCCACCCTTGATTGTATCCGGGCGGCCTATAAGGTGGAACTTGTTGCTTCGGTTGGAAATTTTGTTATGGAGGCCCCCTCGGTGGATAGTGTTGTTGTTGGGGTGGTGGTGGTCGAGCTTGTTGAGGTGGTTGTTGTGGCGGGTTCAAAGCTCCTTCATTGTTGGCGTAAGAGAAACCGGGATGATTTCTTATGGCCGGATTGGCCCAATATCCTTGGTTCCACGCGACATATTGTACTTGCTCCAAGGATCCTTCTCCTTGCTCTCCTCCCAAGTACATGGCTTGAGATTGGTCTTGCCAATCACACATTTGGTTTGTTGGTGCGGAGGTGGAAGGGGTTCCTTGGGGCTCCGTGATAAACTTCTCCAGTCTCTCCACTACCTTGTGGAGAGAATCAAACTTGCTTGTAAGCTCCGCTACGGCCTTCGCCTCATAGATACTAGTTGGCTTCAAGGAGGACGTAGAGTGTCCTCGCTCATCGCCCCATTGTTGATTGTTTGAGGCCATCTCCTCAATTAGGGCCGTAGCTTCTTCGCGAGTCTTTGATAAGATAGCACCATTCGCCGTGGCATCAATAATTTGTTTGGTCCCCGGTTGGAGACCATTGTAGAAGCTATGAACTAGCTCCCAATCTTCAATGCTATGGTGCAGGCATTGATGCTGCAGATCTTTAAAACGCTCCCAAGCCTCATAGAGCGTCTCTTGGGGTCCTTGCTTGAAGGACATAAGAGCGCTCCGAATCTTCACCGTCTTGGAGGGCGGATAGAACTTGTCAATGAATGCACTCGCCAACTCGTCCCAAGTGGTAAAGACTCCCTCAGCCTGCGTCCTCAACCAATAGAGTGCCTTGTCTTTTAGCATGAAGGGGAAGAGACGCAGTCTGATGGCATCGATGGAGACCCCCGGCATCTGAAATGTGGCGCACTTCGACAAGAATAACTGGATGTGGTAGTGGGGATTTTCATGGGCATTCCCATGAAATGGATCCTGCTGCATCAAAACCACTAGTCCAGTCTTCAGCTCAAAGTTCTTGTCAGCCGCCAACTCCGGCATGGCAATGGATGAGGTCGTAGAACAGGTCTTAGGCCGGAGCCTATCGCGAATAGAAATTATCCTTGCCATTTTGCCGCTAATTGGTCCGCAGTTTCCGGGTTGGTCATAAACCTCCCTTCCGGATCTTGTCTCTTCTCCGCTCTAATTCTCCTCACAGTACGTTCAATCTCGGGATCAAATAATATACCTTCAGGGTCCGCAGTGGATCTCGTGTACATGCACATGAGAACAGAGTTTCAAAGAAGCGATTAGCACAATGGAAGGGTTAGGTAAAAATAAAGAAATAAAATAAAAAGAAAGAAATAGCTAGTGTGGTAAGATCAAACGTAATCGCCTCCCCAGCAACGGCGCCAAAAACTTGATCGCTCCGGAATGTAACCCAAAGAACGGTTGTAGTTTTACCGCAAGCGCACGGTATAGCGGCTAGCGGGTTATCGAACACAGGGAGGACGAATGACCGTGCTTGTTCAAATCAACCTGGCTATTAGGAAGAGAGAAATTTGCCTTTGGCGATCCTGTCACAATCGTCAGACAAAGTACGGAAATATCAAATCAAATAAAGAACGTCTAGGGAATGGGGAATTCCCGCTACTCACCGTATTTCGTAAATGTGGTTCATTGGTATCAAAATTGCTAGAATAAAATTTTGGATGAACTAGTCGCAACTGAATGTAATACCTAGCTCACGCTCTCGCGCTGTTGCCGGTCTAAGCTATCCTAGGTTCGGGTCCAATCTCTTGCAAACCCTAGCCTAGGGAAGCTAGCATTAGGATCAACATCATCGTTCAATCGCGCCCCGAGCCCACTCTCGTGTAAACTCGGGCCACAACCTAGGTTGGGATAGTTCCTACCCGTCCAATCTCTTGCAAACGGGTATCGGCATGGAATTGCAACCGGAAACCCTAGTATCGGTCCAATCTCTTGCAAACCGATACTACGGAAATTCGATTCCAATCCAATTCGGATTTCTAGGGTTTCCTAACGAATTGGGATCCAATCTCTTGCAAATCCCAATCGATATGAATACCTAGCCATCCGTAGTAAATTGATCCCAATCTAATCCCTAATAGCAATTCTAGCAAAGTTCCTACCAATTCATCACAAATATGAAATTGGGCTCGTAGGGTTCATCCCCACGCCCCAAGACGTGGAGACTACTCACAATTCATAGCACAAACGCAAAAATAATCAATGAAATTAACAAGAGAATTCATCACAAATTTGAGATAGGCAATAAAAATAGAATTTTTAGAGAAGAGAGACACAAACCAATGGAGTTCTTCAAACAATCCAACAAAAATCAACTTTTGTCTCCTCTCCAATCATAAGAATAAAGCTAAAAAGTTAATCTAAAAAGCTGCAAAAATCTAAGATAAAAAGCTCTCTAAACTAGGGTAAAAACAAGGGTTAAATACCCCCCAAAATCGTCCAAAAAACTGTGACCAAAATACCCCTGCGCAGCCTGAAATCCGCAATTTTCGCTACAGGCAGCGCGTCGCACTCGGCCGAGTGACAAAAGTCGCTCGGCCGAGTGAGAAACCCTGTAAATTTCCAGTAAGTCTGGGTCTTCGGGGGTCTTCACTTCGGGAGTCGCTCGGCCGAGTGAGTTGTCGTCACTCGGCCGATGGCTTCTTAGTACTCGGGCGGTCGGCATTTGCCACTCGGCCGAGTGGGTCTTCTGAAGCTCAGGCAGACGAAAACCAGTAAGTTGGCGATTTTTGACATGCGTCGTCTGGATGCCACTCGGGCGGACGGGATCTCGTCACTCGGCCGATGTGGCTTCCGATGCTCAGCCGAGTGCACGTATGAAACGTATCCGATCTGGTCGGCCGAGCGGTGTCTCTCTGGTCGGCCGAGTGACTCCTTCACTCGGCCGAGTGAGACACCAAAAATGCCCAAACAGCTTGTTTTGGCCTCCTCGTCGCTCCCGCGACGTTCTTTCTTCTTCCGCTCCTCTCCAACAGCAAAATACCCCTCGGGGAGATCGTCGGTGACACTCTGGAGTAGGCATATCTCGAGATCACTCCGAATCGCTCCAAATCACCTGAAATGCGACAAAAACAACAAATCGTGAAAAGCATCGCAATATCGTCGATATATCGTGAAAAACATGATTTGGGCGATCAAAATGGCATGCAAACATGCGGGAAAAAAGTGTAAAATAAGGAGTGATCAATTCCCCATAGGATTGTAAAATAACGCACTCGCCTGGTCCACCGGGGGTGAAATGTCACCTCCCTCGAAATCCCCCATGACTTCGGATTCCACCGCAGTAATCTGTTGTGCTCCGGCGCCACCGGCGCCTACCATCAAAGCAGAGATCTGGGTCGACAGCAAGTCAAACTTGGTAGATAATCGGTCGACATCCTCGACCCTATGGATTCCCGCAGATCTTGGTGTTGCACGCTCGTCGCACCACCGCTCATTGTTCGATGCCATGTTTTCCAGAATCTGTCCGGCATCTTCTTCGCTTCAGGACATAAAGGACCCTCCAGCCGCTGCATCCATCGAGGATTTTAAATCGTCCCTCAACCCATTATTGAACAAATTTATGATCTGCCACTTGGGGAGCTCATGGTGGGGACATCTCCGATGCATTTCCTTGTATCTGGTCCCGGCTTCATGCAGAGACTCGTGGCTGGCCTGGGAGAATGAGGAGATCTCACTCCTCAGCTTCATGGTCTTTCCTTGAGGAAAGAACTTCGTCGGAAAAGCATTTGAAAGCTTCTCCCAGGTGTTGAATGTGTTTGGGTCCTTCCCCCTAAGCCACAGCTTGGCCTTATCCCGTAGAGAAAAGGGAAATAGCTTCATCCGGATCGCTTCAGTTGTGACTCCATTAATCCGGAATGTGTCACATTTCTCAAGGAATGAGTCCAGATGTTCGATGGAGCTCTCCATGGGTGCCCCAGAGAATTGATCCTGCTGGATCCACATCACTAAGGACGGCTTGAGCTCAAAGCTCGCGGTCATGATAGCCGGAGCTTGGATAGAGGACGAGGACCCGATGGAAGGCATCGAGTACTCTAGCAGGGACTTACGTGGTGGGGTATTCTCCCCCATGGCTTCAAACTCTTCTCTTCTTCTCTTTTCTACAGCCAGATGCCTCAGGGTGGCGTTAATTTTAGGATCAAGAGGAATCAAGTCGTCAAGACTCCTCGAAGACCTGCGCATCAAAAGCAACAAACACCCGTGAAGCAAAAGTGGGAAAAACAGATAAAAGATAGAAAATAAGAAATGAAGAATAAGAATAAAAATAAGAAAATAAAATAAAAAATGAAAAAGAAGAATGCGAAAATTATCGCGAGGTAGGGATGTGAGCTAGACTCTAGGGTTCGGAAGTTCCAAAAAATGGACAAGCACGTTGCCTCCCCGGCAACGGCGCCATAAAGCTTGACGTCCTCTACGTTTTGCGCGTCAGATGTGTGCAATATATAATTAGGGGCGTGAGATTTAAATATTTATAATCGCAAGTGCACGGTGTTGTAGTGTGGCTTGGGGGTCGAATTCAGGGAGGCGTGGTTGTGCTCGTGTCAGAAAGGACCAAATTCACCCCATGGGCGAGCTAGCCCGAATCGGTAGATGGGTTGTCACGGAAAATAGAATGCGAGGGATAAACGATATAAAGGGAAACCCGGGACTTCGGTTTCCACCCTATCGTGCGATTCTCGCCAACACGGCCTACAGGTAGGAAAACGATCGGAATTAGAGTCTAAAGGTGAGACATTGCCTCTAAGAGTGATACCAGCGTCCCATGGGCCCGATATTCCGGTCGATTCCCAGGATGATACGCCGAACTACCCGGGTTCGGTCAGTGGGCATTCCCATGTCCATTAACAATGACCGACTCCGGGAGCACTAAGCTCGCAACGATAACTCCCAACATCTCATCATGCTGCTCCCGCGCGCTAGGATTCGACGTCTACGCTAAGAGCGTGAGCTATGGCTTGGGAGTCAACCACCAAGTTTATTCCCCCTTGGTCCAACGGTCAAAGGCGGTCTTTTTCCCGCCGATGACAATAAAACACCCCGTGTAATCGATAGATTCCTAATCCCTATCGATTTTCTAGTCCTATGGACGCATCGGGGAGAACCCACGAAGGGGTTTCCACCAAAATCCCAGATTTGGGAATTACTCACATATATTTACTAAAAAGCAATCTAAATCAAAATCGACCGTTAAAAACATGATCAGGCGACTGAAAAGAAGTAAGAGCAATGCAAATAACACTATATTAAAGTTTGGTAAAGATCAGACAACTTACAAATATCTGAAAAATTACAGCCGCCAAGAGAGAGAAAAAATAGCAAAAAATAACAACTCCCGAATCTGGAAACCTAGGTTCTGTATTTATAGAAAACGACATCACCCGATCGGGTGAAGAATCACCTGATCGGGTGACCTGTTGCGAACTTCGGCAGCCATCTTCGAGACTTCACCCGGTCAGACGACACGGTTGGTTGATGGAAGCTGCTCGTCGTTAGGATCTTGATCGTCGTCGGGTGAACCGATCGGTCAACCGATCGGTTGGGATTGTTGCCCAAAAGACATTAACTTCGGACGTTTTGGCACAGTCTGCAAACGGTTGGGTGAGCTCTCCAGGTCGTCTTCTTCGGGGAAACGGCTACAGGTGAACCGATCGGGTGAATATTACCTGATCGGTTGAGTTTCAGCTCCAATTTCCAGATAGATCAGTCGGGTGAACCGGTCGGCGACCCGGTCGGTTGACACTTTCGTTGCTTCAGCGGCTGACCGGGTCGTGCACGCGTGCATCACCCGATCGGTTGGCTGTATCCAACCGATCGGGTGGGGGGCTGAAAGATGTGATCTTCGTCGTTTAACCCCCTGGATCACGCGTGACTCCTCCCGTTGCTCCGGGGACTCATGATATCGTCGTTTTATGTCCCCTACGCTGGTAAAGTCATGCTAACATACAAAAACATGGAAAAGTGAAAGAAAAAAAGAAAACACGAGAAAACGAATACAAGACGGCGGAAAATAGCGGAAAAACATAAAAGAAGACGTGCATGAATATATGAAATATAAACGCACGTCATGCCCGCGCCGGAGGCGCCCACTAAATTTTTTAACGCTAATTTGGTTTTCCGTGCCGAAGGTGTCCGCGCCAAATTTGTTGTTCGACGCCGAATTTGTTGTTCCGTGTCGAAGGCACCTGCGTCGAATTTGTTGTTTCACGCCGAAGACGCCTGCGTCGAAGGTGCACATGCCGCTAAATATTTTTACGCTAATTTATTGTTCTGTTATATTTTGGATGTAGAAATAATTTTTCGGAGAACAAATATTTTGCGAAGAAAATCTTAAATGAACCGTGCCAACGGGCACGCGTTATGACTAGGGCTGACTAAGACAAGATAAAAGTGGCTGAGATGTGATCTTGGTAAATCAATGGTTGAAATTGCATTTTGTGAAAATTTTAGTGGGAAAACTTTAATTTTGGGGGGATAGTGTCTTGGGAACCAAAACTTTGAAATTAAAATTGTCTTGGGAAAGATTGTGGAGATTAAATTTTAGTTGGAAAATGTCTTGGGAACATAAACTTAGAAATTCAAAGTGTCTTGGGAAAGATAGTGGAGAAGCATGATCCATTAAATTAAAAAAAATTAAAAAAATTAGCGTAAAACAATTTAAGTTAATACCCTCACCGAAAAATACACTGACGTTTGTTGTTCCGAATACGCCCGCTAAATTTTTTTACAATAATTTGTTGTTCCGTACTGAAGGCGTCCTCGTCGAATTTATTGTTCTACGTCGAAGGCAGTGTCGAATTTATTGTTTTGCATCGAAGGTGCTCGCACGTTGTTCCGCGCCGGATTTGGTGTTCCGCGTTGATGGTGCCCACGTCGAATTTTTTGTTCTACGCCGAATTTGGTGTTCCGGGTCGAAGGTTCCCGTGCCAAATTTGTTGTTTCACGCTGAAGGCATTTGCGTCGTATTTTTTGTTCTACGTCGAAGGCATCCGCGCCGTATTTTTTGTTCTATGCCGAATTTGGTGATTCGCCTTCGCGTCGAATTTGTTGTTCCACGCCGAAGGTGCCAGCTAAATTTTTTTACGCTAATTTGTTGCTCCATGCCGAAGGCGTCCTCATCGAATTTGTTGTTCAACGCAGAATTTTTTGTTCCGCGCCGAAGGCACTCGCGCGTTATTCTGCACCAAATATGTTGTTCCGCGTCGATGTGGCCCACGCCGAATTTGGTGTTCCGCATCGAAGGTGCCTGCGTCGAATTTGTTGTTCCATGCCGAAAGGGTCCGCGCCGTATTTGTTGTTCAGCGCCGAAGATACATATACCGAAGGTGCCCCTGTCGCTAAATATTTTTACGTTAATTTGTTGTTTTAATTTTTGGCTGTAGAAATAATGTTTTGGGGAACAAAGATTTCGCAGGTGGAAATCTTAAATGAACCGTGCCCTCGGGCACGGGTTATGACTATTATCACATAATTTTTATTTCAAAAATTTTGTTTTAAAATTATCACATAAAATTTGCATGCTACTAAAAAAATTTATCACATAAAATAATTTTTAAAGCATCTCAAATGAAGGGGTGTCATTTTAACAATATCGTATAAAGTTAAAATATATGTATCTTAAAAAGCATACAATTATTTTTAAAAATATTGCAGTCCTTAGATCACAAGCAAACCTGGCTCTGATACCAGTGAAGGGTTTTGATGGACCCTTAGGGCATTATTCTATGCACGTCCTACGTCGGACGGACGATAGAGGCAGAAAAAACATGCAGCGGAAAAATAACCGTTAAACTATTTAACGAAAGCACTAAGGATTCAAGACTGTAACGACTGGTGTTCATGTATTTGGATTATCTATATTATAATATATGTTTTGGTGGATTTTCACCTTATGTGTGGTTTCCGTCTCCGTAGCTTTCGTTTTCGTTCGTTTCGTCGTGATTTTCTAGCTTATTCCTTAGAATCGTTGATCTCGGAGTAAGTCACTCATGACGAACTTCAAATCGCTCATATTTTAGAGTTAGAATGATCTTAGAAGCTATAGAAATCTTTCCGAAGCTTCGTGCTCCATTTCGAAACTTTCTGTGCACGTTAGCCGGTACAAGAAGGGGAACCGACCGACTAGATGACGATTTAGTCGGTCGGCAAACCTTCATGGACCGACTAATGGGCTTAGATAATTATTCAAGAGTTACTGTTTATCGTTAGTCAGTCTAAGAACATTTGTCGACCGACTAGGTTGCAAACTTGTCGGTCAGCAATCGTTCTTTAACCGACTAGCTCTATGATCATTTTTGATACCAAGTACTATTCATTCTTAGTCGGTCTAAGAACGTTCGTCGATCGACTAGATGAGAAACTAGTCGGTCATTAGTTGTTCTTTGACCGACTAAATCTAAATCCTATTTTTCGTCAGGAGTTACTGTTTACACTTAGTCGGTCTGCGTTGGTCAACCGACCAACTAGTTCCCAAACTAGTCGGTCAGAGGTTGCTCTTTGACCGACTAATCAGTGTCGAAACCCTAATTTCTAGGCAGCAGCCAGCTCTTCCTATTTAAACCCCACCAACGATTTCTTTCATCCCTCTTTCATTCTCCTGAGCCGTTTTCTCCCCCAAATCACCCTCCAACATTTCCCCAAGCCATTCCTTCCTCCCTTGGAGCTTCCCTCTCGCCATTTTGGCCGGCCACCACCTCTAGGTCGCCGGAAAACCCCCAAAAATCCCCAAAACCCCATTTCTCCAGATTTTCTCCCCGTTTCCAGATCTGAACCCTAGATCCCCGGATCGTTTCTTCCATTTCCGTGCTTGCTCGGCATCGATCTCCCGCTTCCTACGGTAGTGTTCGAACCTCTAATGTTTTCATCACCCACATTTGGTATTTTGAAACCCTAATATAAATGGATGTTGTTTTGATGGTTGTTTCTCCATAACAGCGAATTTTCCCGTAGATTAGCGTTTGTGAGGCAAACCTTCGTGATCGTCATCCTTGGTGCTAGGCAAGTGAAACTTGCCACTTAGGGTTTAGGCCATGTCTTAGGCCATTTGCTTGTTATAGGCGTAAAGAGACTAGGCGACGAAATGATACTCGCCTAGGCGCAATTTCAGGATCTAGCTTGACAACGAAGCTAGATCCGTCCTTTATCATGTTACATGAAACTACCATGTCATGTTTAATTTCAATTAACGGTACGCGAATTAATTGTCATGTCATTGCATTCCTTAAATGTCCCCGTGATTGCGTAGCTCTGCTACACCTAGTGAATTGATTGAGGCTAGGAACCTGCTTTTAGCGGGCACAACCCTACGCCAAATTGTGGACCTAACAACAAGCTCTTGTGCGGAGCAACCCTGGCTCATTTACTGAGCATCGTGTGCAGGGACCCTGGCTTGTTTACGTGTGGGAGGGGTAAGGGTTAAGCGGCCAATCAACTGGGAGTCTGCCCGATCAGCAACTTCAGTTGTAAGGCGTAAACTCTGGGTTCTGGGGTAGTATTAAGCGGCCAATCAGTGTGAATGTCCAACAGTTCAGCTGTAAGGCGTAAACATCTACAAATAACTTGAAAACGTGACTAGTGAAAAGATTGAGAATGTTAGTAGCTTGACTACTCCTGTCATGCCATGATAATTATTCTCTTGCACTTATTGTTATACCATGTCTTACTTGTGCGCTCTTACCATAACTGCCATGTCATGCATACTATAACTGCTAGGATGCTAGTTTACCTTTCCTTCAGTTTCCTTGCCCAAGTCTTTTAGACTTGCTGACATGTGCCCCTTTACTCTTTTGGGTGACACATGTTAGATCCTGAGCCTGAGGGTGCTGCTGAGGACGTGGTGTTTGCTGACGCTGAGTCAGAACCCGCGTTCATCGAGGAGTACGTGGACACAAGGGACCAGTCTTAGTGTTTTCGTTGAGCTTTCCCTTTTGTTTTAGACTGCTGTAGTTATCGGTGCGCAGCACCTATACTTTGTTTATGTTGTCGTTTTGTTGGCCTTGTTCTGGGCCTCTAGACTCTTTCCTTTAGCATGTTGGCTTTTCTGGATGTTGAACTTAATTGTTTTGTTTGGACATTTCTGAGATTTAAGATTTTATTTCTGTCTCTCCTTGTGTTATTATTGTTGTTCCGTTTGTGGTTACAGGGACCTGCTTATGTTTTATTGACGCTTATCGGGTTTGGGGCTTCACAGCTCCACTCTCGTGCGGACCTTTTCACGTCTCGCCTCCATTTTAGGGAAGCGGGGCGTGACAGGTTTTGTTGTTGGCCCATGCAGGTCTCTCTTCTGTAACTGCGATTATCGGAACAACGATAATAATATTAGAATGTCCAATAAACTAAGTTCAACATCCGAGTCGTAAGCTATGAGTCTAATCTGGTTCGTTTTCTATGTCGCTAGATGGTAGGAAGGCGATTTACCCGTGGTGGTGGTAGCGGTGCGCCCCCTCATGACGAGGAGCCTGAGCGGGAGCCCACCAATGGGGAGATGATGCGGATGATGCTTCAGATGATGCAGGTGCAGCAGGGCGTGCTCCTGCAAGTCCAGAATGCTCCAGTTGTTCGGGATGCTCGGGCAATCCAGGATGCCCCTCGCTCCGAGCCAGGAGCGAAGCAATTTCGGGAGCTGGGTCCCGCTTATTTTGATGGGTCTGAGGGTCCTCTGGCTGCCGATGAGTGGATTCGAAACATTGAGGATAATTTGAAGATGGCGAAGATCAGCCCGGCTGGATGGGTTGATCTGGCGAAGAGGCAACTCAAGGATAACGCTCGGAACTGGTGGGATGCGGAAGAGAAGATGCTGATAAAGCCGTTAGCTTGGGCTACCTTTAAGTCCAGGTTTGATGAAGAAGTCTTTCCGAAGGCTGCCAGGAAGGAGATGCTGCAGCGTTTTATTGATATGAAGCAGGGGAGCTTGACGGTGGACCAGTACCACCAAGAGTTCACTAGGCTGAGTCGGTTCGCACCAAAGATGGTGCAGGATACTGATGAGAGGGCTCAAAGGTTCCTGCAGGGACTTGCTTTGGAGCTTCAGAGTTTTGTGTCTTCCTCTGATCTGGACTCTTATCAAAAGGTTCTGGTGGCTGCGAGGAGGCAGGAGCTGAACCTGAGCTAGAGGAGAGGACATGTTTCTGGTGCTGGGAAGAGGCCTATGGAGCAGGCCAGAGCGGTGTAACGATCACTTTTCGTTGTACGTTGTTCGTGCACATGCTTTTGACCGTTCACATGGATATTTTAGACTTTGGTTGTTTGTGAACACTTTGACGTGATATGCTGTTGTGAACGTCTCTGAGAGTATTAAATAGTGGCACTAAATTGGAACGACATTCCTCGAGTCATTTTCCCACGATTTGATCTTATTCGATGAGACGTTGCGATTCTCACTTTTGATGGGAGACGTTTCTATTTTTAGTTTCGTCATTCGACGTTGAAATTGAGATCCGTCTTCTTAGTTAGCTTTCTTTCGTCGTCACGATCACCACGATATTTATTTTATAATTTTTGGAGTTCATTGGACCACTTTTATATTTTTAGCAAGGTTTAAAATATTTTTAATAACTAAGTTTTAAATTAGTTTCGGCCAAATAAAATTTATTTGAGTTTAAAATGTTTTAAATAATTTTTGAGCCGAATTCCAGTTCATTTGGGCCCAACCCTAGCCTTGGGTGAGTTGGAGATGGTGAGATTTGAATTTTAAATATTTTTAAACTCCTAATCCCATTAGGATTAGCCCTAGACCGAGTCAACCCATCTACACTATATAAACAACCCCTAGGAAGATCTATTTTCGCAAGAAAATAACCCTAGCTGCTTCCAAAACCCAAATTTCACGTTGCAACGAATCGTAGCAACTTTGCGACAGCCATCTCCCCGCACGACCGAGGAAAACACACCAAAACCCCCGCACCGACCGGCCGCTCCCGCCCGCACCAAGGCATCTCCGCACCCGTTGCAACCGCTCCGCACCGACCCTGCACCAAGCCCGCTCCGATCGAGAGAATCTCTCGGTCAGACCGAGAGATTTCCCCTGCTCCGCTCCGCACCCGCACCGCTGCAAGCCCCCGCTCCGTAAGCCCGCTCCGCACCGTGCCCGACCGAGACGCCCGCCCGCTCACGCCGCTCTCCGCAACGTTGCAACGGTTGCAACGTTGCAGTGCTCCGCTCTCCCGCATCCAAGGCGCCCGACCGACGGTCTCCCCCGCTCCGACCGAGAGAACCAAGGCCCGCACCGACCGCAGCGCTGTGCAGCGCCCATCCCCGTGTCTGACCGAGCCAAGCCCCCGCATTTGGCTGTGTCCGACCGAGAGCAAACATTGCAACCCCGCACCCGTCACACCACTTGCCACCGTGGGCCTCCAAGTTCTCCAGAGGTATTGTGGGTCCCCCATAGGTCCCTAGGACTACTGTGGGCCCCACCTAGGTGCTTTCTCTCTGACGATTTGTCGCATACGACGTTGCGACACGTCGTAGCCCGTCGTCGCACGTGCTAGCTTTGGAATCTGGATTCGTCGCTCCGGTTGCTGCTCTGAACTTTCCAGCGAGGAATCTATATAGGAATCAGGACTTGGAGCACGATCTTTTATTCCAACCCCTAGCGTCGCTACCCGACGCCAGTGTAGCTTTCGCGTCGTGTTGAGGTAACGCTTTGCACCCCTAGGACCCCCAACCCATTACCTGTTAATCAAGACTAAAATCAATGTTTTTAAAGTATTTTAAATGTTTTAAATTCACTAATCAAGATTAATAATATGGACTTTAGGCCGGTGGACTTGTGCACGTAGGTTATTTGTGGCTTGGACTCTCCTGGACGGTGTTTCTCAGACGTTGTACTTGCAGGCAAGTGAAACTTGCCAACTCTTGTGTAGGGCCATGTTTTTAGGCCACTTCCTTGCTTTTAGCATAAAAGAGACTAATCAGTGAAATGATAGCTGGCTATACGCCTACTTGATCTAGTTTGACAACGAAACTAGATCCGTCACCTAAATTGATCTAGCTTGACAACGAAGCTAGATCCAACTCTTTAAACTTGTTAATCATGCATACTAATCTGTCACGTTTACTTTCCTTACTTGTACGCTATACTACTTGCCATGTCATGTCATCCATGCATTGAATGTCGCATTCGTAGCACACGCTACAATACTTGTACTTGTACTTCCTTGTCCGGCTAGGTGCACCCCTATGCCATACTTGTTAAAAACACTTCCTGGCTCGTGATCCAGAAGCGAGCATTCCATGTTCGGGGGTAAGGCCCTGGCTCGATACACGTGGAGGGGTAGGGATAAACGGTCACTTGAGCTTAGGAGTTGGCCCGATCAGCCACTCTAGCCAAAAGGCGGAATCTCTGTACACGAGGTGCTTACTTTACTTGTCTTGCACTAGTGAGTGTTTCTTGTAAAAATTGACATCCATGACATGCTCGTACTTTACTTTACTTTACCCTACTTGTTGCACTCATACTTTAACTGCCATGTCATTGCATTCATGCTAGAACTGCTAGGTTGCTTTACTTTTACCTACTTTCAGTTTCCTTGCACAAGTCTCTTGTAGACTTGCTGACATGTGCCCCTTGCTCTTTTGGGTGTCACATGTTAGACCCTGAGCCAGAGACCGTTGTTGAGTACGTGATGTTTTGCTGACGCTGAGTCTGAGTCCATCATTGCCCAGGAGGAGTTTTGTGGACACCGGTGCCCCTTGCTTAGCTTCCTTTTGTTTTAGGCTAAGTTGTTAGTTGTCGGTGCGTGGCACCTTTGTTTTATACGTTGTACTTTTGTTGGCCATGATTGGGCCTTTAGACTCTTTTCTCTTAGCCTGGTGGCTTATTCTGTGATGTTGAAATTTATTATTATGGATATTCTGAGATATCTCTTTGGTCTCTTTTTGTTATTATTATCTTTGTTTCGTTTCGCGTTACAAGGACCTGCAGTTTAAAATTGATTGACGCTTATCGGACTTGCAGCTTTGTAGCTTCAAGTCTGAGCGGACCTTCTCACGTCTCGCCTCCACGTTTTTGGGAAGCGGGGCGTGACAGGTTTTGTTGGTGGCCCCTGTAGGTCCAGTCTTGCAATTGCGAATTAACGAAACAACGATAATAACGGAATGTCCATTAAATAAATTGCAACATCCGAGTCATAAGCCCTGAGTCTAGTCGTTTTCCTATGTCACTAGGTGATAAGAAGACTTAGTTAGACGTCTGTGCTTGCTAGTTAGAGGCCTCTGATTGGTAGTTAGACTCCCTGCTAGCAATTGATTTAATCATCGTAGGAGTTACCTTAGTGGTTCTTGTCTAACTCTGACCATATTAGACTTCTAGAAATTCCTTCAGTCGTTCGCTTGGGTTCATCAATTTCGGACCAAGCTGAACGCATATCATTACCGTCTAGCTCCTTAGAAAGTCTTAGCGCTTAGTTCTTAGTCTTTAGTTGGTCGACCGTAGGAGTTTCCCCGTAGATTCTCCTGATTCATATCCTAGGCTTATGTGTGTTTTGAGCATCCGACCATTTTCCTTGCCTCGATTCACGAGATCACCTCATGACGATCGTCGTCAATTTTCGAACCTCTCCATTACAAACCTTGATCTTCTGAAAGTATTTTTCGATTTCCTCTTTCCCTAAGTTTAAATTTGCTCAATTTTTAATATATATATTTTATATTTCATACTCCTTCGTTGACTTGAATTCTTAAAACTTTTGTCGAAATTTTGAATACTAGCTTATGGTATTTACCCAGCCTACCCTTTTGCCTATGAAAATACATTTTTCTTTCATATATTAATTTTATTCTGAACCGTACTTCTATTTGTCCAATTCGATTTATAATTTCCTTCTTATTATGCCATTCAAACGACACATCGCGCTTCCTTTTAATACTTTTCAAGTCACCTGGGATTTTAGCTTTCAGCCAGTCGAGGTTATGCTCATCGTTTTCCCTATTTCAGATTTTGTAAAATTACTATTTCATAACCACTTCCTGATTTAGACCCTCCATGATTTGATTTTAAAGCATTGCTATCAATTTTGATAATTCTACTACTAAGTTATTATTATCTTTCCATTCACCATACATACTTTTAGAATAATTTCTAAACTAAATTGAATTTCAATTACTTTTATATCCGTACCAGGTTCGTTGTGCTCGTATGTTAAGAGCTTTGTGTAAACCAGTTTCATTTTTGGCACATCCTGGTTCCTCTAAAAGTAGACCAATATTGGTTATTTTTAAAATTTTCCCTAGCTTAAAGATTTGAAAGTATTTAACATGAGTTTAAATTCTCCAGTTCACTTAATTTCATTCTTTGACTTTCGAAACTTTTTGCCAACATTAATTAAATTACTGACGTATAAAATTTTCTAACCCACGTCCTTAATATTCGTGTAAATAATTTTACTTCCTTTTATAATGATTTTATATAGATCAATAGACCATTTTCTCCTATTATGAATATTCGACTCAAACTTATTTTGAACAACTCGTTTTATCGATCTCCAAATATTTTTATACCGACGAGAATTCCAACTTTTGAAGTACGACAGTTTTCAAATTTCGCGTATGTTAGCTTATGTTATTTATACTATTTCATTTCTCCATCCTATATAAGATCACTACATCTCCCTTTCCCCTATCTAAACTTTCACGATTGGGTCAATGTTTCATCTAACCAAGCGGTCTCCTTATAGTCATCCTATCTGAACTCGTGCTTATCGATCCTTCCCTCGTCACGCTTTCGACCTCCAATCTCCCTCTATTTCTTAGGCTTTAGTGCCCGTCAATGTCTGTGTCAACTCTAAGTTGGTTAGTAGGCCCTTGGACCTGGTGATGTAGTCGTTGTGCACGTACCCAAGTTGTGTACGTGGGATTGAATGAGTATACCCCCATAGTATATTGATAGTTGCCTATTGTGTTATATATATATATATATATATATATATATATATATATATATATATATATATATATATATCAAGAGAAATATGGGGGAGAAAAACTCAGCCATTAAATAAACCGTGCCCTATGGGCACGGGTAATATATATATATATATATACTCGGAGTTATTCGTGATATTATGAAGTGGATTGTGTGATAGTATTTATAGATTTGTGTGTGGTTAGCTATACCATACTAGGGATGCCTATGTATATAAGAGTTAGTGTTGGAATATCTAATGGAGTGTATGTAGTTAGAGATACTTGCAATGGTTGAAATAAAATGATTGGTAAAGCTATGTGTATGTTAGGTGTGATAATAATAGGTGTACGTATAGTTAAGTGAGTAGGCCTATTGAGTGACCCATATATTGGTACGTGTGAGTATGTGCTCGTAGGTAGATATGTATTGTGCTTGGACGTAAGTAGTTATGTTTTGTTGCATGAGTATATAGGTGATATACATATGGTAGTAGGATTATAATTTTGATGGGTATTGCTTACTTTTACGGGATGTTGCATGCGTGCATACCGTGAGGTATACACGACTATTGCACATCTTAATCATGTATGTGTAGATGTGTTGGTATACTAATTATAGGTAGTAGGCTTTGGAGTGAATATATATATGTTACATGTGTGTGACTATACGGTGAATGTTTGTACTAGGGAGGGTATTATAATTAGGTGTGTGCTGATGTCTGTAATGTTATTATTATGGTATATAAAGTGATTGAACTATGTGGGCATTACCTGACTAAATATTAAGTGTGATTGACTTATGGAATGTATATGGTTGTATTGGTAGACATATATATATTGGAGTGGTACTGGTATAGGTATAAATGCCGTGTTACGTATATAGAATATTCGGATATGTGTATTGAGTCTCACTCAAGCTTGAGTGGGTATACTCTAAGTATATTGTGATGTATGTCTGTAGTTTGAATACAGCGATGTTTGATGTATGTATAGTGATAGTATTGTTTGTTCCTGGTTGTGCTACGCACATGCTTGTGGGTCGCTATACCAGTATATAGTTATAGGTGTTGGTCTTGAGGTATAGCAATTTACTAAGGACTTGCCTGTATGAACGTATGTGTGCTAGCTAAACTAGGTGTGTAGATGTACTGGATATATGATGGTATGATTGGTGTATGTAAATGAAATGTTAGCGTGTATGGGTGTGCACCATGCACGGGTAAGTATGTGCTTAGTTATAGGTATTGATGACTATGGTATATGTGGCGTGTCGTAAATACAGTTATAGGACCGTATGTGATGTGAATATATGGTGAACTATTTACATACATTTGAATGACTATATATTATGAAACTATAGTAGTGGTGAATGTATATTAGATATAGTAAAACTTGACTTAATAATGGTATGGTGTGACTACTTATGTTGATGTGTTTGGTATTGGATGTATACTAGGAAATAGGAGGGAGTCGTATACCCATATTTGTTTGTGCATAGGTAGCTACATATACGTAGAGCAATGATTGTATTTGCTAAGTGTGAGACTATCCTTATGTGAGTATCTGAACTATTATTTTGTGCTAGGAAGGTAGTAGTTATATAAGGGATGTACGTATATGTATATGATTGAAATACATGAATGAAATTGACTGACTATAATATAAGTGTATAACGTACGTGAATATATATATATTCAAGTTGGTAGTGTTAAAGTTTGACTACCTAGTGCATATATAAGCACTTGTAATGACTATACCTGGTTTGATTTATGATGTGACATGATTGGGGTAGTTACTAGAACGACTAAATATATTAGAAAGTCCGAGGACGGACTTTATTCTAAGGTGGGGAGGATGTAACGATCACTTTTCGTTGTACGTCGTTCGTGCACATGCTTTTGACCGTGCACGTGGTTATTTTAGACTTTGGTTGTTTGTGAATACTTTGACATGATATGCTGTTGTGAACGTCTCTGAGAGTATTAAATAGTGGCACTAAATTGGAACGACGTTCCGCGAGTCGTTTTCCCACGATTTGATCTTATTCGATGAGACGTTGCGATTCTCACTTTTGACGGGAGACGTTTCTATTTTTAGTTTCGTCATCCGACCTTGAAATTGAGATCCGTCTTCTTAGTTAGCTTTCTTTCGTCGTCACGATCACCACGATATTTATTTTATAATTTTTGGAGTTCATTGGACCACTTTTATATTTTTAGCAAGGTTTAAAATATTTTTAATAATTAAGTTTTAAATTAATTTCGACCAAATAAAATTTATTTGAGTTTAAAACGTTTTAAATAATTTTTGAGCCGAATTCCAGCTCATTTGGGCCGCACCCTAGCCTTGGGTGAGTTGGAGATGGTGAGATTTGAATTTTAAATATTTTTAAACTCCTAATCCCATTAGGATTAGCCCTAGACCTAGTCAACCCATCTACACTATATAAACAACCCCTAGGAAGATCTATTTTCGCAAGAAAATAACCCTAGCCGCTTCCAAAACCCAAATTTCACGTTGCGACGAATCGTCGCAACGTTGCGACAACCATCTCCCCGCACGACCGAGGAAAACACGCCAAAACCCCCGCACCGACCGGCCGCTCCCGCCCGCACCAAGGCATCTCCGCACCCGCTGCAACCGCTCTGCACCGACCCTGCACCAAGCCCGCTCCGATCGAGAGAATCTCTAGGTCAGACCGAGAGATTTCCCCCGCTCCGCTCCGCACCCGCTCCGCTGCAAGCCCCCGCTCCGCAAGCCCGCTCCGCACCGTGCCCGACCGAGACGCCCGCCCGCTCACGCCGCTCTCCGTAACGTTGCAACGGTTGCAAGGTGGCAGCGCTCCGCTCTCCCGCATCCAAGGCGCCCGACCGACGGTCTCTGCCGCTCTGACCGAGAGAACCAAGGCCCGCACCGACCGCAGCGCTGTGCAGTGCCCGTCCCCGTGTCTGACCGAGCCAAGCCCCCGCATTTGGCTGTGTCCGACCGAGAGCAAACGTCGCAACCCCGCACCCGTCACACAACTTGCCACCGTGGGCCCCCCAAGTTCTCCAGAGGTATTGTGGGTCCCCCATAGGTACCTAGGACTACTGTGGGCCCCACCTAGGTGTAGGAAGATATATGCCCATAAGGCAATTTATCTTGATTATACGTCTTGTTCATACCATATATGGTACGTATTATTCTAGGTATAAAAAGATTTGTATTAATATACTTAGATAATATCCATAGACTTATAGTTAGGTCCTTACATATCTAGATGAGATCTCGATTATGAGTAAGTAAGTGACCGAATAGAAACGTAAGTCTTAAACGGTTCGTGATCATAGATGTGTCGAGAACTGGATATTGACACATCGGATAGATCACTGTGTCTTCGTCTTGCCTTCGGGTAATGATGATCTCATAGTCATTCGACTTAGCGAAGTCGGAGACGAGACACATGTGCTCATTAGAGAATAAGTTCACTGAACGACCAAGTTAGAGTTATTAAATGGTTAACTTTAATGATCTGTCTTTAATAACTCTAGGGTGATGATAGGTTAGTTGATCCTTAAGACCTGAAGTCATCTGTACCAACCTGTGAGCGGACGGTGTAGCTTAGACCCATGATCTAGCTTCGAGGACCAGTCCTGATGAAAGATCTTAGGTTGGGTTGCACCTGAAGCTCTCAAGGTGAGTAAATGACTAAGATGGGATTCGTCACTTCCATTAAAGGGAAGTTAGTGTTATAGGCTCAGTACGGTCTTTATGTTAATCCTCGGCCGGGGTACGTTGCAAGTAGTACAACGTGTATACAATAAAGACCGCCGTATACTGACCAATGTTGTCAAATAGGGTTGACAGTAAACCATACCCTAGGCCAACAATAACACGGTCTTGACGAAGGGATTTTAGCTAACGGAATTCATCACTGACACAGCCAATGCAAACCCTATGACACTTTTGTCAAAGGGTCGATCACGTTATGATGACTCTGAAACAGGGACGACAGCTACTGCTCGTAGTGACCGTCGTCTAGGGGTTTCGAGCCCCAACCTGTAGTAAGGTCAGGCTGTAGGGTCTCACACCGAGCAGTGCTCGTGTCTTAGTAATAGGAATATAGAATAGAGAGAAATGTCATTTGATGATATTCACAAGTTAAGTTGTGAAAGTTAGTCGCATTAGCAATAGGGACACAACGTTGCATTAGATGCTAACTTTGACTAAACGTGTTGTAAATTAGTTACAACGAATTTAGTAGGAACAAACTTGTTGGAAAGGGTTACCTGGATGACGGGATCGTCCCGGTCTAAACACAGGTTCAAACCGCGTCCAAATCGGAGCTCAAACGAGCCCAGAAACGTAGAAAGAGTTCAAGGGGAAGTGGGTTAGACCCACTGGGCCAAAAGGCCCATGTGCAAAGGAAAACGGGCGACGCCCGCTGGCTGCAACGGGCGCACGCCCGTTGCACAACGAGCGTGGCCCGCTGCAGCAGCGGGCATGGCCCGCTGTGTGCAGCGGGCGTGGCCCGCTGCACAGCGGGCCAGCGCCCGCTGATGCAGCGGGCACGGCCCGCTGCACGCAGCGGGACAGCGCCCGCTGCAAGCGGGCGCGGCCCGCTGCACGCAGCGGGACAGCGCCCGCTGCAAGCGGGCGCGGCCCACTGCTTGCAGCGGGACAGCGCCCGCTGCTTGCAGCGGGCGCCGGCCCGCTGCAGCAGCGGGCGGGCGGCCCGCCCTTGCCCCCTTGGGCGGGCGCGCCCGCTAAGTCTAGCGGGCGCGCCCATAACTTAAGTCAAATTAGGGTTTTTGAAAACCCTAATGACCGCTACGAATTTTGTGAAAATTGCTAAACTTTGAGCAATTTTTTGAGGGGTCAAACGAAGTCGAAATTCGTCACCGTCAGTTCCTACGCGTTCACCATTCCAAGCTTTTCTGATTGATAGCTTGTTTGGTGCCTGAAGTTTAGTATGTGAGGAGAATTAATTCGTTAAAGTTTGACTTTGTGAAAGGCTAACTTTAAAGTTGAAATTAAGCCAAATGACTTAATTTATTTTTCCTCTTCATGGGGATTGTCTCACATTGCCCGCAACGAGAAGTTGAGTGCTCACTCCCTATATAAATAGGGGTGCACTCTCCTCGTTGAAACACACACACCAGTCAACGATCGAGTAGCTCCAGAATTTTAGAGCAGGCTCGATCAGCGACTAAATCTCTCTCTCTAATTTTCTTATTCTCCGGAGTAGTCCTAGCACGACTACGAAGGGGGTTTGGATCTGATCCGGACGTCTAAGATGCGGGTTCTTCTCAAGTGAAACTTTCTACCGCGTGTGATCGGCTCGGAGGTGAAAGCGGCTCGGGCGGATCGGTGCGAGGGTGCGAGGCGGCTCAGGGAGATCGGGTCAACGCGGCTCGGCTACGAGGAGCTTCTCAAGACGGTGCGGTACATCTTGCCTGCTCCAGGGCCAAGATTCCGGGTATGTGGATTAAGCGTTTTTAAGCGTAATTTTTAATTAGTCGCTTAGTGTAGATCCTTCTTGGGGTGGTCAGACCCACTCCAAGTCGACATAGACCGGGCTAGGTTCTGGCTCCCCGGAGCCTAGCTAAATAGTTTAGCTAGTGTAGAAATATGATTTCTGTTTTTCCGCTGCGCTTTTTGTGCCTCCGTGGTCCGTCCGACTTAGGACGGACACGGATCCGAGCTCTGGGGGTCCGCCAAAACCCCAACAGTGGTATCAGAGCTTGTTGAGCTTGAGTACGGGTTCTCGGGTTATGAGCCGACCCGAAGTAATCGCTCTTACCGTACCAAGTCCCGATAAGATGGTGATCTTATAATGGGTTGGGCATTGTCGAGAGGCATGCCGTAAAACAAGTTTCTGAGGTATCTTGTGACGGGTCCAGGGTGCCATGGATGATGGGCCTTAACAGCGTCGCAATGATATCAGAGTGATACCCCTACAGTGGTATCAGAGCAAGGTTATGATATAGATCTACTATAGCGACTTTTTTAAATTATTAAAAAATGCTTAGCTTGCATGTTCAAAAATTTTTTTTTTAGTTTTGAAAATAATTTTGTGTTTCAAAAATTAATTTTGCAACACGGAAATTAGTTTTAATTTTGGGACAATTATTTTTATGCGATAAATCTAAAAGTAGTCTACTATGTTTTAAATACTTTGTAAATTTTTATGAGACATTAAAAATTTTTAAAGGGTGTTTAAAGTTTATGTAAACTTTAGAAAAATTTTATTTTTGAAATTTAAGAATTTTTCTTTAGTTACATAAAAGTTAGAAATCTTTAAACTTTATTTGAAAGCTTCTAAAAAGGATTTCTAAAAGATTTTAAAAGAGTTTTAAAATTGTTTTAAATATGTAAATAATAGAAATAATTTTATTTCATGAGATGTAATATAAATTAATTTCTTTTACTACATAGTTGTTTCTAAAATTTTTATGTGATATTTTAATTTTAGAAATAAGGTTAAAATTTATTTAAAGGCCTAGGTTTAAAATTATTAGATAATTTTGTACGACCTAGTTTTATGCGATAAAATTTTTTTTATGAAGGCTTTAAATTTTAATCTTTGATTTTAAGTGTTAAAATTTAGATTTGCATGTTTTAATTATGTAGATAATTTTAGAACTTGCAAATGCTCATGTATGTCATAAAATGAACATTTTATTTATGTTGATAAATTAGTTGTTTCATGGACTTGTAAACCTTATTAGGTTAGCTATTAAATATTTAAAATTTTATGAGATGAAATTTTAATTAGTGACATGTTATGTTTGATAAAACAAAACAACATTCGAACCTAATACCTGATTAGGATAGTCCCTTTGTTTGTAAATCATTTCATTAAAATGTTTAAATATTGATTTTCATAAAAGACAAAAATGTTGAATTGTTTTATTAAAATCCTAATAAGATTGGGGTAGTAAGTTGAACGTAGAACCTTATAGTTGATAAGGACTTAATAAAAGTTGTTCAACCAATCTGAAAAATTTTGAATTTTAGGATCCACTAGTTGATAAGGATTAACTAGTTCTTTTAATTAAAAGCCATTTAGTTGTTTGGAAAACATAAGATTGATGACAACTCCTTCAATGGATCATGATGTCGGTCAATGTGCTTGGCTAAAGTTTTTGGACCAACCTAGCTAGACTGGGTAACAAGTGGTCCTGGCTTAGTCAATTCCCTGGCCGCGTCCGCTGGACCGCAAGGAGTCGATTCATGACTATGTAAGTCCATCGACTATACCTAAGTCAATACGATAATAATCTTGTTCAAGATAAATCGTAGCCCTCCTTGTTTTAGGAGTTGGCAACTGTAAGAAACATGTTCCGGTTGTTGAGCTACACTCAAGCCGTGACATGTCAATCTTATAGAAACCGATTTCTTGATTGACATCTTGACCTGACTGAAACCGTTGTCTCATCCCTCGAGCTTCGGCGTAAGTCTAACCAAGAATGTAGTCTAAGACCTGACCCAAACCGGCGCGTCGTGCATACACCGAGCAAAGGGGCAAGTCAGGCTAGACACGAAAACAAGGGTCCGACTAGGCTAGCCATTGTGATCCGGTTGAGCACACTCATGATCACAAATGACTAGGGGTAAAAATCGATAGGGAATCATAGTAAATATGATTGACGACGAGTTCGTCTACCGACTGCAGAGTCGGACAACTTGTTGAGATACACTCAAGGTTGTCAGACTCATGGTAGTCGGATCCCTCTCTCACAAATATTATTTTATAATAAATTGTTTATTATTATGGCTTTAAATAAATTTAGTGGGAGAATATAGTTTTATTAAAACCATTAAAACTATACTACGAACATATACTAACTAAAGTATCTATAAAATGCAGAATGGACTCAGGTCTAAAATACATGGTAGAAAAGAACGTGCTGGATGGAACCAACTACAACGACTGGCTTAGGAACATTAAGTTGGTCCTTTCCCTAGCTGGGATTGGATACATATTATTCGAGGACGCTCCGGACAAGCCCGATGAGGCTTCAACCCACGAAGAGAAAGAAGCCTTCAAGTTGTACCAGAGGGATGCTGAGAAGGCAAGATGCCTTGCTCTAGCTTCGATGACCAACGAGCTGCAAAGGAAGCATGAACATATGGATGTTCAGAGCATACTCCTTAATGCACAAGAGTTGTATGGCAAGCGATCCAGAGCTGCCAAGTTCGAAGCTACTAGTAACCTCTGGGGCACGAAGATGACGACAGGACCCGTACAAGATCATGTTATCAAAATGATCGGGTACGTGGAGGACGCCGCCCAGTTAGGATTTGTCCTGGACAATGAGATGTCCACGGACATTATCCTAAAGTCTTTAACTCCCGAGTTCAAGCCCTTTATAACTGGCTTTATAATGAACGGCCTTGAGACGGATCTTCCTGGTCTCCTTAATATGCTCCGGCAATTTGAGGAGATTGAGAAGAAGCCGGCTGCACTGGTTGTTGGCTCTGCTACTTCCGACCAGCCAAAAGGCAGAGGAAAGAAGAGGCAGGTCCCACAACCTGCGAAGGCTAAGAATGGGAAGAAGAAGAACAAAGGGGCCCCGTCGAAATCTGAGTGCTTCCATTGCCACAAGATTGGCCACTGGAAGAGGAACTGCAAGATCTATCTTGCAGAGAAGAAGAAGGGGCATACTGATGCCTCCACCTCAGGTACAAATTAAAATTCAATTAAATGCAATTATTTCCATTCATATAGTATGAGATACTTATAGACATCTGTGTACTGTATACAGGTGGCTGATAAGAACTGGAGATTAGAGAAGCACGGAGATCGGTCGGCAATTAAAGCAACAGTTGCTGCTGGGACCGCTCAAAGACTTCTGGAGACGCTGATCGTGATGGAGATGATATTTTTCTTATTTGAATAAAATGTATCATCTTTAAGGATCGAAAACAATGAATGAGTGCTTTGCACTCAAGGTTTATTTTTGATAAACAAATTAAGGTTCTTTTAATGAACCCGTTGTTTTGGAATGGATGTATCGTTTGTTGCAATTGAAATTGAATTGGCTTAAATTCTGTGGATGTGGCTTTTCTGTGATGGTTGCGTATATTTTCGAATAATGGTGTATTGCTTCGATAATATTGATTTTGGAGCTGACTAAATGCTAGAAGTCAATCAGTAGTTAAGTGCAGGTTCCAGGGGGCGTATAAATTGTGTGCGAACACAAAAATACGCAAATCAAGATTAATTCTTGATTATCTGCATTTAGTTATTAATAGAGCTAATACTAAATGTGGTTAAAGGAATAAGTACAGTGTAGGACGTTTTGATTGAACGAGTCAATGTCAAGTTTCCTTAAAACGATCTTGACTTGACTCATTCGTCAAACCGAATCTGACACTTGTACATTCCATCTGAGGCACTTACCAAATGGTTATATTTTGCACATAAACCTAAATATGATTTAGATATTATGTTAAAGAAATTTGACCAGGTAATTCTTAAAGTCAGTGGGAGCGAGCTCATATACTTAGTTCCGTTTTTCGGACTAAGTAAAAAGGATTTTTTTCACTTTAATGAATCTTCTATATAAATCATTAAGTCAAAATTGTTTTGATTTAATAGTATATATATAGAGACTTAGGGTGTCAAATATGTACTTGACATATTGACACAATAAAGTGGAATGAGCTAGAACTGACTTACGGAAATGTTAGACCCCACATCTAAATCGTATAAGCTAACTGTTAGCTATACAAAGTTAGGAAAATTGATCCAGATCATTTTTCCAAAGGATCAACCCTGTGTGATCAAGAGATGTAATTTCAATCCATTAAAATTCGTTGTAGATACTTATTAGTAGAACCATTCTTAGGTTTGTCATATCAAATGTCAAAGTGACTGATATGCTATAACGGTATGAGATACCGAGATAAATAGCCTAAGTGCAAGTGGGAGATGTAGGAAGATATATGCCCATAAGGCAATTTATCTTGATTATACGTCTTGTTCATACCGTATATGGTACGTATTATTCTAGGTATAAAAAGATTTGTATTAATATACTTAGATAATATCCATAGACTTATAGTTAGGTCCTTACATATCTAGATGAGATCTCGATTATGAGTAAGTAAGTGACCGAATAGAAACGTAAGTCTTAAACGGTTCGTGATCATAGATGTGTCGAGAACTGGATATCGACACATCGGATAGATCACTGTGTCTTCGTCTTGCCTTCGGGTAATGATGATCTCATAGTCATTCGACTTAGCGAAGTCGGAGACGAGACACATGTGCTCATTAGAGAATGAGTTCACTGAACGACCAAGTTAGAGTTATTAAATGGTTAACTTTAATGATCTGTCTTTAATAACTCTAGGGTGATGATAGGTTAGTTGATCCTTAAGACCTGAAGTCATCTGTACCAACCTGTGAGCGGACGGTGTAGCTTAGACCCATGATCTAGCTTCGAGGACCAGTCCTGATGAAAGATCTTAGGTTGGGTTGCACCTGAAGCTCTCAAGGTGAGTAAATGACTAAGATGGGATTCGTCACTTCCATTAAAGGGAAGTTAGTGTTATAGGCTCAGTACGGTCTTTATGTTAATCCTCGGCCGGGGTACGTTGCAAGTAGTACAACATGTATACAATAAAGACCGCCGTATACTGACCAATGTTGTCTAATAGGGTTGACAGTAAACCATACCCTAGGCCAACAATAACACAGTCTTGACGAAGGGATTTTAGCTAACGGAATTCATCACTGACACAGCCAATGCAAACCCTATGACACTTTTGTCAAAGGGTCGATCACGTTATGATGACTCTGAAACAGGGACGACAGCTACTGCTCGTAGTGACCGTCGTCTAGGGGTTTCGAGCCCCAACCTGTAGTAAGGTCAGGCTGTAGGGTCTCACACCGAGCAGTGCTCGTGTCTTAGAAATAGGAATATAGAATAGAGAGAAATGTCATTTGATGATATTCACAAGTTAAGTTGTGAAAGTTAGTCGCATTAGCAATAGGGACACAACGTTGCATTAGATGCTAACTTTGACTAAACGTGTTGTAAATTAGTTACAACGAATTTAGTAGAAACAAACTTGTTGGAAAGGGTTACCTGGATGACGGGATCGTCCCGGTCTAAACACAGGTTCAAACCGCGTCCAAATCGGAGCTCAAACGAGCCCAGAAACGCAGAAAGAGTTCAAGGGGAAGTGGGTTAGACCCACTGGGCCAAAAGGCCCATGTGCAAAGGCAAACGGGCGACGCCCGCTGGCTGCAACGGGCGCACGCCCGTTGCACAGCGAGCGTGGCCCGCTGCAGCAACGGGCATGGCCCGCTGTGTGCAGCGGGCGGGCGCCCGCTGCACAGCGGGCGTGGCCCGCTGATGCAGCGGGCTCGGCCCGCTGCAGCAGCGGGCGGGCGGCCCTCCCTTGCCCCCTTGGGCGGGCGCGCCCGCTAAGTCTAGCGGGCGCGCCCGCAACTTAAGTCAAATTAGGGTTTTTGAAAACCCCAATGACGGCTACGAATTTTGTTAAAATTGCTAAACTTTGAGCAATTGTTTGAGGGGTCAAACGAAGTCGAAATTCGTCACCGTCAGTTCCTACGCGTTCACCATTCCAAGCTTTTCTGATTGATAGCTTGTTTGGTGCCTGAAGTTTAGTATGTGAGGAGAATTAATTCGTTAAAGTTTGACTTTGTGAAAGGCTAACTTTAAAGTTGAAATTAAGCCAAATGACTTAATTTATTTTCCCTCTTCATGGGGATTGTCCCACATTGCCCGAAACGAGAAGTTGAGTGCTCACTCCCTATATAAATAGGGGTGCACTCTCCTCGTTGAAACACACACACCAGTCAACGATCGAGTAGCTCCAGAATTTTAGAGCAGGCTCGATCGGCGACTAAATCTCTCTCTCTAATTTTCTTATTCTCCGGAGTAGTCCTAGCACGACTACGAAGGGGGTTTGGATCTGATCCGGACGTCTAAGACGCGGGTTCTTCTCAAGTGAAACTTTCTACCGCGTGTGATCGGCTCGGAGGCGAAAGCGGCTCGGGCGGATCGGTGCGAGGGTGCGAGGCGACTCAGAGAGATCGGGTCAACGCGGCTCGGCTACGAGGAGCTTCTCAAGACGGTGCGGTACATCTTGCCTGCTCCAGGGCCAAGATTCCGGGTATGTGGATTAAGCGTTTTTAGCGTAATTTTTAATTAGTCGCTTAGTGTAGATCCTTCTTGGGGTGGTCAGACCCACTCCAAGTCGGCATAGACCGGGCTAGGTTCTGGCTCCCCAGAGCCTAGCTAAATAGTTTAGCTAGTGTAGAAATATGATTTCTGTTTTTCCGCTGCGCTTTTTGTGCCTCCGTGGTCCGTCCGACTTAGGACGGACACGGATCCGAGCTCTGGGGGTCCGCCAAAACCCCAACACTAGGTGCTTTCTCTCCGACGATTTGCCGCGTACGACGTTGCGACACGTCGTAGACCGTCGTCGCACGTGCTAGCTTTGGAATCTGGATTCGTCGCTCCGGTTGCTGCTCTGAACTTTCCAGCGAGGAATCTATATAGGAATCAGGACTTGGAGCGCGATCTTTTATTCCAACCCCTGGCGTCGCTACCCGACGCCAGTGTAGCTTTCGCGTCGTGTTGAGATAACGTTTTGCACCCCTAGGACCCCCAACCCATTGCTTGTTAATCAAGACTAAGATCAATGTTTTTAAAGTATTTTAAATTTTTAAATTCACTAATCAAGATTAAAAATATGGACTTTAGGCCGGTGGACTTGTGCACATAGGTTATTTGTGGCTTGGACTCTCCTGGACGGTGTTTCTCAGACGTTGTACTTGCAGGCAAGTGAAACTTGCCAACTCTTGTGTAGGGCCATGTTTTTAGGCCACTTCCTTGCTTTTAGCGTAAAAGAGACTAGTCAGTGAAATGATAGCTGGCTAGACGCCTACTTGATCTAGTTTGACAACGAAACTAGATCCGTCACCTAAATTGATCTAGCTTGACAAAGAAGCTAGATCCAACTCTTTAAACTTGTTAATCATGCATACTAAACTGTCACGTTTACTTTCCTTACTTGTACGCTTTACTACTTGCCATGTCATGTCATCCATGCATTGAATGTCGCATTCGTAGCACACGCTACAATACTTGTACTTGTACTTCCTTGTCTGGCTAGGTGCACCCCTATGCCATACTTGTTAAAAACACTTCCTGGCTCGTGATCCAGAAGAGAGCATTCCATGTTCGGGGGTAAGGCCCTAGCTCGATACACGTGGAGGGGTAGGGATAAATGGTCACTTGAGCTTAGGAGTTGGCCCGATCAGCCACTCTAGCCAAAAGGCGGAATCTCTGTGCATGAGGTGCTTACTTTACTTGTCTTGTACTAGTGAGTGTTTCTTGTAAAACTTGACATCCATGCCATGCTCGTACTTTACTTTACTTTACCCTACTTGTTGCACGCATACTTTAACTGCCATGTCATTGCATTCATGCTAGAACTGCTAGGTTGCTTTACTTTTACCTACTTTCAGTTTCCTTGCAAAAGTCTCTTGTAGACTTGCTGACATGTGCCCCTTGCTCTTTTGGGTGTCACATGTTAGACCCTGAGCCAGAGACCGTTGCTGAGTACGTGATGTTTTGCTGACGCTGAGTCTGAGTCCATGATTGCCCAGGAGGAGTTTTGTGGACACCGGTGCCCCTTGCTGAGCTTCCTTTTGTTTTAGGCTAAGTTGTTAGTTGTCGGTGCGAGGCACCTTTGTTTTGTACGTTGTACTTTTGTTGGCCATGATTGGGCCTTTAGACTCTTTTCTCTTAGCCTAGTGGCTTTTTCTGTGATGTTGAAATTTATTATTATGGATATTCTGAGATATCTCTTTGGTCTCTTTTCGTTATTATTATCTTTGTTTCGTTTCGCGTTGCAAGGACCTACAGTTTAAAATTGATTGACGCTTATCGGACTTGCAGCTTTGTAGCTTCAAGTCTGAGCGGACCTTCTCACGTCTCGCCTCCACGTTTTTGGGAAGCGGGGCGTGACAAGCGGTGGTTAGGCCTGGTTTCAAGTCTAATCATCCGGTGCAGTTCAAGAGGCCAGGAGGGCCTAATCAGAAGACTTACCATTTCTGCGGCAAGCCTGGCCACATCAAGGACCAGTGTAGCAAATTTCTGGGCCAGTGCTTGGTTTGTGGTGATGCTTCTTATGTCGCGAAGGATTGTCGGCATGCGAACCAGTTACGGAGGGCACCTGTTGCAGCACAGCCGTTGCAGCAGATAGCGCCTGTTCCTGCTGGACGTGGAGCAGCTCTTGCTCCACAGAGGCAGGCTTTTCAACATGCTTTTCCATCGAGGAGGCAGGCTTTTCTGATGACCGATGTGGAGAGCGAGGCTGTGGATGAGGTTATCGCAGGTAATCCTTAATCTAACCGTTGCTTTCCTAGCTAGTTTTGATTGTTAGATTATGTTTGGTTGCTTGCACATGTTTGTTTGCTAGGCTAGGGCTTGATTGTTAGACTGTTTGTAGGTGTGATTTTGGTGTGCACATTTCCTGCTCGAGTCCACTTTGACTCAGGTGCATCGATGTGCATTATTTCTCGGAGCTTCATGGAGAAGCATTCCTTGTCGACGTCCCCTCTTCCCAAGAGTTGGAATATCATCACAGGAAATGGCGTGATCTCGGTGCATTGTGGTTGCAATTCTTGCCCGTTGGTGGTCTGTGGACATGAGCTTTACGCTGATTTCATTGTCCATGACATCATCAACTATGATGCGGTCCTTGGGATGGATTGGCTTGCGAGCTTCTATGCTACGATCGACTGTCGGAGGAAGAAGGTGGTATTCGAGATTCCCGGACATCCAGTATTTGAGTTCAGTCGGGGTAGCAGTTCGCTTGGTCCGGTCAGGTTTCGGGCCAGGCCGGTGGAGTTTGTGGCTATGCAGATGGAGCTGGAGAGGCCAGCTGTTGTGCGGGACTTCGATGACGTCTTCCCCGAGGAGATGTCTGGGTTGCCACCTGATTGAGCTCTCGAGTTTTCGATTGATCTTATTCCGGGGGCGCAGCCGATTTCGAATGCACCTTATCGTATGGCACCTGCAGAGTTGGAAGAATTGCGGAAGCAACTGGACGAGCTTTTGCGGAAGGGTTATATCAATCCTAGTGTGTCTCCGTGGGGAGCACCGGTGCTGCTGGTGAAAAAGAAGGATGGTTCGCGTCGCATGTGCGTGGACTATCGGGAGCTGAATGCGGTGACCATCAAGAATAAATACACGTTGCCTCGCATCGATGATATTTTTGATCAGCTTGGAGGTTCGAGGGTGTTTTTGAAGTTGGATCTGAGGAGTGGTTATCACCAGCTGAAGGTGAAGAAGGAGGATGTTCCGAAGACAGCGTTCAGGACGAAGTACAGACACTACGAGTTTGTGGTTATGCCTTTCGGTGTAACCAATGCACCCGCAGTTTTCATGAATCTGATGAATCTGATCTTCTACGACTTTTTAGATAAGTTTGTTGTTATCTTTATTGACGACATTCTGATCTATTCTAAGTCGGAGGAGGAGCACGCATCGCACTTGAGGACGGTGTTGGAGATTTTGAGGAAGCATCGTTTGTATGCTAAGTTTTCGAAGTGCGAGTTTTGGCTGGACTGAGTTGCTTTTCTCGGGCATGTGGTGACTGGAGATGGTATTTCAGTGGATCCCGCGAAGATCAGGGCCATCAGAGAGTGGCATGTTCCGTGGTCAGCGTCCGAGATCCGGAGTTTCCTTGGGCTTGCTGGTTACTATCGGCGCTTCATTGAGGACTTTTCCCGTATTGCTGAGCCGATGACCAGATTGACGCGGAAGGATGTACCTTTTGTTTGGTCGGGCAATTGTGAGAATGCCTTTGGTGTTCTGAGGGAGAGATTGACGACTTCCCATATTCTTGTTGTGCCTGATCACAGCGATGGATTCAAGATCTTTTGCGATGCTTCTGGCAAGGGTCTCGGTTGTGTGTTGCATCATCACGAGCTTGTTGTGGCATATGCTTCACGTCAGCTCAAGACTCATGAGAATAATTACCCGACGCACGACTTGGAGTTGGCCGCTGTCGTATTTGTGCTCAAGATTTGGAGGCACTTCCTACTGAGTGAGAAAGTGAAGATCTTCACCGATCACAAAAGCATGAAGTATATTTTTACTCAGAAGGAGCTCAACATGCGACAGCGTCGATGGTTGGAGCTCATGGCGGATTATGAGATCGATTTGCAGTATCACCCTGGCAAGTTGAATGTGGTTCCTGATGCGCTGAGTAGGTTTCCAGCGGTGATGATTTTGACCTCGCAGTGGAGATTGCAGCAGGATTTTTGCGAGTCTGGTGTGGAGATTGTTCTTCCTGGGGAGTCTTCTTCGTGGATGTGTATGCAGATACAGTCGACGATCGTGGATCGGATCAAGGTTGGCCAGGCTGAGGATCCGAAGCTGGTGAATATTCGGGAGCAGGTGGAAGCCAGTCTGCGGACTGACTTTTTGATTCATGAGGATGGCTCGCTGAGGTTTGGAGCTAGGTTGTGTGTGCCAGCTGGGGATATTAGGGAGGAGTTGTTGGTGGAGGCACACAGTTCGTCGTATTCTATGCATCATGGTGGGACCAAGATGTACAAGGATCTTCGTCTGAACTATTGGTGGCATGGTATGAAGAGGAGTGCGGCTCGGAGTGTAGCCAAGTGCTTGGTTTGCCAGCAGGTAAAGGCGGAGCATCAGCGTACGGCCGGGTTGCTGCAACCGCTTCCGATTCCAGAATGGAAGTTGCCACACATCACTATGGATTTCGTAACTGGACTACCTCGGAGTCCAAAGCAGAATGACGCGATTTGGGTGATCGTAGATCGATTGACCAAATCCACGCACTTTATTCCATTCCGAGTAGGACAGTCCACTGAGGCGCCAGCGAGGAGATACATGGAGGTAAATTCTTTTACTCTCTATTTCTATTTCCTTTTTCTTAGTTTAGATAGTGATGTAACGTGAATCGTGCAGGAGATCGTACGACTTCACGGAGTCCCTGTGAGTATCGTGTCGGACAGAGACACGAAGTTCACAACTCAGTTCTGGCAAAGTTTGCTGAAGAGTTTGGGTACGCGTCTGAGTTTCAGCACGGCGTACCATCCGCAGACGGATGGCCAGTCCAAGAGGACGATTCAGATCTTGGAGGACATGCTGAGGGCGTGCATGTTGGATTTCAAGGGTTCGTGGGAGGACCATCTACATCTGGTGGAATTTTCCTACAATAACAGCTTCCAGGCGAGTATTGGCATGGCGCCTTTCACCGCGCTTTATGGGAGGAAATGTCGATCGCCATTGAGTTGGGATGACGTTGGGGATCGGGAGTTGTTGGGACCTGAGATGATTGTGGAGGTCGTGGATGTTGTCAGGAACATTCAGGAGAGGTTGAGGATTGCTCAGGACCGTTATAAGCATTGGGCGGATGCTAAACGCCGTCCTTTGGAGTTTCATCCGGGCGACCATGTGTTTCTGAAGATTTCCCCGAATCTTGGTGTGATTCGCTTTGGGAAGCGAGGGAAGTTGAGCCCGCGATACATTGGACAATTTGACATTCTGGAGAAAATTGGCAAGGTAGCCTACCGCTTAGCCTTGCCGCCATCTTTGGAAGGAGTTCACAATGTTTTCCATGTGTCGCAGCTTCGTCGATACATTAGCGATCCGTCTCATGCTGTGGATTTCTTGGAGATTACCGTTCGCCCTGATTTGACGTATGACCAGCAGCCAGTACAGATTCTGGACAGGCATCAGAAGTCACTTCGGAATAAGGTTGTCAATCTTGTGAGGGTGATGTGGGGACACGGCTCGCCAGGAGAGTCTACTTGGGAGAATGAGGATGAGATACGAGAGCGTTTCCCACTTTTGTTCCCGGACACGTGAGTGTTTGGAAATTCCGAGGATGGAATTTTTCTTAGGTTGGGGAGGATGTAACGACTGGTTTTCATGTATTTGGATTATCTATATTATAATATATGTTTTGGTGGATTTTCTCCTTATGTGTGGTTTCCGTCTCCGTAGCTTTCGTTTTCGTTCGTTTCGTCGTGATTTTCTAGCTTATTCCTTAGAATCGTTGATCTCGGAGTAAGTCACTCATGACGAACTTCAAATCGCTCATATTTTAGAGTTAGAGTGATCTTAGAAGCTATAGAAATCTTTCCGAAGCTTCACGCTCCATTTCAGAACTTTCTGTGCACGTTAGCCGGTACAAGAAGGGGAACCGACCGACTAGATGACGATTTAGTCGGTCGGCAAACCTTCATGGACCGACTACTGGGCTTTGATAATTATTCAGGAGTTACTGTTTATCATTAGTCGGTCTAAGAACATTTGTCGACCGACTAGGTTGCAAACTAGTCGGTCAGCAATCGTTCTTTAACCGACTAGCTCTATGATCATTTTGATACCAAGTACTATTCATTCTTAGTCGGTCTAAGAACGTTCGTCGACCGACTAGATGAGAAACTAGTCGGTCAGTAGTTGTTCTTTGACCGACTAGATGAGAAACTAGTCGGTCAGTAGTTGTTCTTTGACCGACTAAATCTAAATCCTATTTTTCGTCAGGTGTTACTGTTTACACTTAGTCGGTCTGCGTTGGTCAACCGACCGACTAGTTCCCAAACTAGTCGGTCAGAGGTTGCTCTTTGACCGACTAATCAGTGTCGAAACCCTAATTTCTGGGCAGCAGCCAGCTCTTCCTATTTAAACCCCACCCACGATTTCTTTCATCCCTCTTTCATTCTCCTGAGCCGTTTTCTCCCCCAAATCACCCTCCAACATTCCCCCAAGCCATTCCTTCCTCCCTTGGAGCTTCCCTCTCGCCATTTTGGCCGGCCACCACCTCTAGGTCGCCGAAAACCCCCAAAAATCCCCAAAACCCCATTTCTCCAGATTTTCTCCCCGTTTCCAGATCTGAACCCTAGATCCCCGGATCGTTTCTTCCATTGATGTGCTTGCTCGGCATCGATCTCCCGCTTCCTACGGTAGTGTTCGAACCTCTAATGTTTTCATCACCCACATTTGGTATTTTGAAACCCTAATATAAATGGATGTTGTTTTGATGGTTGTTTCTCCATAACAACGACTTTCCCCGTAGATTAGCGTTTGTGAGGCGAACCTTCGTGATCGTCATCCTCGGTGCTAGGCAAGTGAAACTTGCCACTTAGGGTTTTAGGCCATGTCTTAGGCCATTTGCTTGTTGTAGGCGTAAAGAGACTAGGCGACGAAATGATACTCGCCTAGGCGCAATTTCAGGATCTAGCTTGACAACGAAGCTAGATCAGTCCTTTATCATGTTACATGAAACTACCATGTCATGTTTAATTTCAATTAACGGTATGAGAATTAATTGTCATGTCATTGCATTCCTTAAATGTCCCCGTGATTCCGTAGCTCCGCTACACCTAATGAATTGATTGAGGCTAGGAACCTGCTTTTAGTGGGCACAACCCTACGCCAAATTGTGGACCTAACAACAAGCTCTTGTGCGGGGCAACCCTGGATCATTTACTGAGCATCGTGTGCAGGGACCCTGGCTTGTTTACGTGTGGGAGGGGTAAGGGTTAAGCGGCCAATCAACTGGGAGTCTACCCGATCAGCAACTTCAGTTGTAAGGCGTAAACTCTGGGTTCTGGGGTAGTGTTAAGCGGCCAATCAGTGTGAATGTCCAACAGTTCAGCTGTAAGGCGTAAACATCTACAAATAACTTGAAAACGTGACTAGTGAAAAGATTGAGAATGTTAGTAGCTTGACTACTCCTGTCATGCCATGATAATTATTCTCTTGCACTTATTGTTACACCATGCCTTACTTGTGCGCTCTTACCATAACTGCCATGTCATGCATACTATAACTTCTAGGATGCTAGTTTACATTTCCTTCAGTTTCCTTGCCCAAGTCTTTTAGACTTGCTGACATGTGCCCCTTTACTCTTTTGGGTGACACATGTTAGATCCTGAGCCTGAGGGTGCTGCTGAGGACGTGGTGTTTGCTGACGCTGAGTCAGAACCCACGTTCATCGAGGAGTACGTGGACACCAGGGACCAGTCTTAGTTTTTTCGTTGAGCTTTCCCTTTTGTTTTAGACTGCTGTAGTTGTCGGTGCGCAGCACCTATACTTTGTTTATGTTGTCGTTTTGTTGGTCTTGTTCCGGGCCTCTAGACTCTTTCCTTTAGCCTGGTGGCTTTTCTGGATGTTGAACTTAATTGTTTTGTTTGGACATTTCTGAGATTTGAGATTTTATTTCTGTCTCTCCTTGTGTTATTATTATTGTTCCGTTTGTGGTTACAGGGACATGCTTATGTTTTATTGACGCTTATCGGGTTTGGGGCTTCACAGCTCCACTCTCGTGCGGACCTTTTCATGTCTCACCTCCATTTTAGGGAAGCAGGGCGTGACAAAGACACTAGTAAGGATCTCTGCTATCTTGAGGTGGATCTGACCACCCTAAGACAGATCTAAACTGCAGCAATATAATTAAATGAAAGCTTTAAACTACATACCCGGAACTTTGCTTGTACTGGCAAAGTGTATCGAACCACCTTCTGCTCCCCAAGCTAGCCACATCTGCGCTCCTAAACCGATCCACCCGAAGCGAGCCGACACCGCGCCTCTGGGCCAACCACTTGCCAAAGAAGATTTCACTTGAGTGCGATCCAACGTCTTAGACTTCGGATCGAATCCAAATCCTTCTCGTCGTTTTACTAGAACGCGAGTGAAGGAAACAGAAGAAAAAAAAGGAGAGAATAATTTTCGTCTTGAACTAAGCGTGCTCAAAACTTTTTGAAGCTACTCAATTTCAGAGACTTGGTGCAAGTTTTTCTACAGGGTGTCGACCCCTATTTAAATAGGGAGTCGGATCCCCTTCCTCGTCGCATGAGCAATGTGGGACTATTTTAAAATAGGAGAATTAATTAAGTTGGTTTGCCTTTCATAAAGGCTAAACTTCAACTAATTTAATCTCCCTCACCGTTGAGCTTCAGAAGTGATACAACCTATCATTTTGAAGAGCTATGAACGGTGAACGCATAGAAACAAATGGTGACAAATTCCGACTTTGTTTGTCCCCTCAAACAATTGCTTAAAGTCAAGCAAAGAGTCATAATTCGGCTAAATTTCGTAGCCGTCGCAACCCTCCTAGGGTTTCTGGGCACAGACCGTGCTTGGCGCGCGGGCTAACCGCCCACTCCTGTGCGGGCGGATCAGACCCGCCCGCCAGGCTGCGAACCAAGAGATCGAAATGTACATGAGTGAGTGTTTGAGCCTCAGAGAGATGGTATCCATGCCCAGCCAACCTAGGGGACCAAAGGTAGCCATCCAAGGCCCAAGGCCAGGGTGTCCATTCTTCTCTTCGCAGACAACGAAAAGGAGCTAGCTTGGGAGCCGACATCATCAGCTTGCACTCCTCCGATTTCATATGCATCTTCAGAGACAGTAGCCATGCTCGGCCGTAGACCTAGGGCACCCAGGGTAGCCGCCTAGGGCCCAATACCAGTGGATCCATTCTCCTCTTCGCAAACCATGGAAAGGAGCAAGCTTGGGAGATGACAGCATCAGAGAGACGGTAGCCATAGTCTACGACGACAATCATATTCCGCAGATCATGGCAGCAAATCTGTAACGACGGTAATAAACACAATGGATCTTCTGAGCTCATCACCCGTCTGGTACATCGCCTCAGTGGAAACGACGTTCATAGCAAAAACAAGATGACTTTATGTCAGTATGCATGTGGTATATGTAGCAATTTGAATGTTTAAATATAGAAGGCAAATGTATCAGTTTGAATGGTATAGCATGAATGTGGCGTTTGTATGAGTATGAGTTAAATTTTGTATCAGTATGGATCTGTATCAGTTTCTACATGAATATATTTGAACGGTTTATTCCATCAGAATGGATATGTATCAGTTTGAATGTAAAAGTTTGAATGTAGGCAATTTATACACCACAATAAGGAAATGCATGTTTCTGTATCAGATAAAGTATGATGCAAATTGGAATGAGAACGGGTAAAATTAATCCGCGCGGACAACAGGTAAAATTATACCCCGTTGGGCACGTCGGATAAAAACGGTTACAGTGCATTAAATTACTCCACGCGCACAACTGGTAAAATTTGATAGTTGTGTAATGGTGAAATTTGCTGATTAATAATACGCATCTCTAACCATATTTATAACGTGTTGTCATGCGCGGGTAGTACTATTTTACGCAGAGATATTGCAGGTTAGTCGCTAGGTTTGCGCTGTGAGTAATTTTTTGAGGGTAATTTCCCAAATTTGTATGTTTTGCGCTGGAAATTAAAGAATTATACGCTATTTTTCACCACATTGGAGTAATTTACCTATTTTTCACCACAGACTAAAATACTTGGGATTAAGGGTTTTGCGCGTTGAGTAAAAAATGTTGATTCCCGAGATCTTTTGCATTACTGTAGGATAACGGACTTATTATACTCTTCAATTTGAATGGTCCAATTCCGCTATAAATGGACCGTGATGGCTTCATGTTGGTCCTTTGGAAGCCCACCCATAAGACCCAGGTTGGTACATGGACCGTTCTTCTTTAATAACCTGGGTCTTAAGGGTTACCTACCTGGACCATGATGTCGGTCAATGTACTTGGCTAAGTTTGTTGGACCACCCTAGCTAGTCTAGGGGCCGAGTGGTCCTGGCTTAGTCAATTCACTGGCCGCGTCCGCTGGACAGCAAGGAGTCGAATCATGACTGTGTAAGTCCATCGACTATACCTAAGTCAAATACGATAATAATCTTGTTTAAGATAATTCGTAGCCCTCCTTGTTTTAAGAGTTGGCAACTGTAAGAAACGTGTTACGGATGTTGAGCTACACTCAAGCCGTGACATGTCAATCTTATAGAAACCGATTTCTTGATAAACATCTTGACCTGACTTAAACCGTTGTCTCATCCACCGAGCACCGGCGTAAGTCTGACCAAGAATGTAGTCTAAGTCTGACCCAAACCGACGTGTCGTGCATACACCGAGCGACGGGACAAGTCAGACTAGACACAAAAACAAGGATCCGACTAGGCTAGCCATTGTTATCCGGATGAGCACACTCATGATCACAAATGACTAGGGGTAAAATCGATAGGGCATCATATTTAATATGACTGACGACGAGTTCGTCTACCGACTGTAGAGTCGGACAACTTGTTGAGACACACTCAAGGTTGTCAGATTCAGGGTAGTCGGATCCCTCTCTCACAAATGTTATTTTATAATAAACTGTTTATTATTATGGCTTTAATAAATTTAGTGGGAGAATATAGTTTTATTAAAAATCATTAAAACTATACAACGAACATATACTGACTAAAGTATCTATAAAATTGAAGAAGAGATTCAGGTCTTAGATATATGGTAGAATGTGCTCGATGGAATGAACTACAAAGACTGGCTTAGAAACATTAAGTTAGTCCTTTCTCTAGCCGGGATTGGATACGTACTGTTCGAGGACGCTCCGGAGAAGCCCGATGACGATTCGACCTTTGAGGAAAAAAGAAGCCTATAAACTATACAGAGGGATGCAGAGAAGGCCAGGTGCCTTACTCTGGCTTCGATGAGTAATGAACTACAGAGGAAGCATGAACATATGGATGTTCAAAGTATGCTTCTGAATGCACAAGAGTTATACGGCAAGCAGTCTAGAACTGCCAAGTTCGAAGCCACCAACAACCTCTGGGGCACAAAGATGGAGGCAGTGCCCGTACAAGATCATGTCATCAAGACGATCGAGTACGTAGAAGACGCCGCCCAGTTAGGTTTTGTCCTGGAAAATGAGATGTCCGTGGACATTATCCTTAAGTCTTTAACCCCGGACTTTAAGCCTTTCATTACTGGTTTCATAATGAACAGTCTTGAAACGGATCTTCCTGTTCTCCTCAATATGCTTAGGCAGTTTGAGGAGATTGAGAAGAAACCGACTGCACTGGTTATTGGCTCTGCTTCTTCAGACCAGCCGAAAGGCAAGGGTAAGAAGAGGCAGGTCCCACAACCTACGAAGGCGAAGAAAGGGAAGAAAAAAGACCAAAGGGGCCCCGTCAAAATCTGAGTGCTTCCATTGCCATAAGGTTGGCCATTGGAAGAGGAACTGCAAGATCTATCTTGCAGAGAAGAAGAAGGGGCATACTGATGCCTCTACCTCATGTACAACAAATTAAATTCAATGAAGCATAATTATTTCCAATCACATAGTATAAGATACTGAGACATTTGTATAATGTATACAGGTGGCTGAAATGAAGCAAAGTTTTGAAGAAGTTCGAAGGACGGTCGGTAATCTGAGCAATCGTTGCTGCTGGGGCCGTGCAAAGGCTTCGAGAGACATGATCGAGAAGGACCTGATACTAAATTTTAGTTGAATAAAATGTATCATTCCTCCAAGTGAAAACAATGATTGAGTGTTCAACACTCAAAGTTTATTTGATAAACATATTACGGTTCATCTATATGAATCCGTTGTTTTTAATGAATGTCTCGAAAATTGTGCCTGTTGTTGAAATTGAGATTTGATTGAGATTGGCTTAAATTTTATGTGATTGTGGCTATCTGAGTTAGTTGCAAAAAGTCTCGAATTATGATGCGAAGCTTCAGAAATTTTATTTTGGAGCTGACTTAATGTTATAGTCAATTGGTAGTTAAGTATAGGTTCCAGGAGCGTATAAATTGTGTATGATCACAATTATACGCATATTAAGATTAATTCTTAATAAACTGCATTTGGTTATTAAAGAGTTAATATTAAATGTGGTTAAGGGAAAATTACAGTGTAGGACGTTTGATTGAGTGGGTCAATGTCAAGATTCCTTAAACCGATCTTGACTTGACTCATTTGTCAAACCGAGCCAGACACTAGTACATTCCATCTAAAGCACCTTTCAAATGGTTATGTCTTCATATATATAATCTAAATATGATTTAGATATAATATTAAAGTATTTAACCAGGTAATTCTTAAAGTCAGTGGGAGCCAGCTCGTATACTTAGTTCCGGTTTTTCGGACTAAGTAAAAAGTATTTCCAACTTATTTGAATCATCTATATAAAACATTGAATCAAAATCGTTTTGATTTAATCGTATATATATATATATAGACTTAGGGTGTCATGTATGTACTTGACATATTGACACAAGAAAATTGGAATGAGCTGAGACTGACTTATAGAAAAGTTAGACCCTACATCTAGATTGTATAAGCTAATTGTTAGCTATACAAAGAAAGGAAGAATTGATCCAGATCATTTTTTCAAAGGATCAACCTTGTGTGATCAAGAGATGTATATATAATAATCCATTAAAATACATTGTAGATACCCGTTAGTAAATCCACTCTTAGGTTTGTCATATAAATGTCAAAGTGACTGATATGCTATGACGGTATGAGATACCGAGATAAATAGCCTAAGTGCAAGTGGGAGATGTAGGAGGATATATGCCCATAAGGCAATTTATCTTAAGTATATGCCTTGTTCATACTGTATATGGTATCCATTATCCTAAGTATGAGATAGTTTGAATTAATATATTTAGATAATGTCCATAGACTTATAGTTAGGTCCTTACATATCTAGATAAGATCTCGATTATGAGATGTAAGCGACCGAATAGAAACGTAAGTCTTAAATGGTTCGTGGTCATAGATGTGTTGAGAACTGGATATCAACACATCGGATAGACCACTGTGTCTTTGTCTTACCTTAGGGTAATGATGATCTCATAATCATTCGACTTAGCAAAGTCAGAGACGAAACACAAGTGCTCACTGGAGAATGAGTTCACTGAACGACCAACTTCGAGTTGTTTAATAGTTAACTTTAACTAAACTGTCTTTAATAACTCTAGGGTGATGATAGGTAACTGGTCCTTAAGACCTGAAGTCCTCTGTACCAACCTGTGAGCGAACCTTAAGACCCAGATATGTAACCCTTAAGACCCAGGTTATACAAGAAAAATGGGCACAGCCCGCTTGCTGCAGTGGGCCAGCGCCCGCTGCTTGTAGTGGGCGCACGCCCGCTGCCCAGCAGGCGGGCGGCCTGCCCCCTCTTCCCTTGGGCGGGCACGTCCGCTAAGCCTAGCGGGCGCGCCCGTAACTTAAGTGATTTTTAGGGTTTTTGAAACCCCAAATGATGGCTACGAAAATTGATTTTTTAACCATCTTTGGGCAATTGTTTGAGGGGTCAAACGAAGTCGAAATTCGTTGCCGTTGGTTCCTACACGTTCACCATTCGAAGCCCTTCGTATTAATAGCTTGTTTGGTGTCTATAGTTTAATGAGCGAAGAGAATTAATTCGTTGAAGTTTGCTTTTATGAAAAGCTCACTAAACTTCAAATTAAGCTAATTTAGCTTAATTGAATTCTCTTTAATTTAGCAATAGTCCCACATTGCTCACAACGAAAGAAGGAGTGCCGACTCCCTATATAAATCGGGGGTGCACTCTCTTCGTTGAAAGATGCACCAAGTCCTCGATCGAGTAGCTCCAGAATTTTAGAGCAAGCTCGATCTACGACTAAACTATTCTCTCTCTCTCTCTCTCTTCTTCCTATTCTCCGGAGTAGTTCTAGCAAGACTTCGAAGGGGGTTTGGATTCAGATCCAGACGTCTAAGACGCGGGTCTATTCAAGTGAAAATTTCTATCACGTGTGATCGGCTTGGAGGCGAAATTCGGCTCGGGCGGATCGGTTCGAGGGTTCGAGGCGGCTCAGGCGGATCGAGTCAAGGCGGCTCGGCTACGCGGAGCATCAGAAGACGGTGTGGTACATCTTGCCTGCTCCAGGGCCAAGATTCTAGGTATGTGGTTAAGCAATTTTAGTGTAGATTTAATTATGTCGCTTTAGAATAGATCCCTCTTGGGGTGGTCAGATCCACCCCAAGTTGGCATAGATCGGGCAAGGTTCTGGCCCCCTCAGAGCCTAGCTAAATTGTTTAGCTAGCCTAAAAGTTTTGTTTTTGGTTTTTTCGCTGCGCTTTATGCCTCTGTGGTCCGTCCGACTTAGGACGGACACAGATCCGAGCTCTGAGGGTTCGCCAAAACACCTACATCTCTTTCTTTAATTTTCATCTTCTCCATCAAACCCTTCATCTTTTCACTATGGCCACAAACACTCCCTCCTTTACTTTTAGATCTATTTCCTGGTAGCCAACTTGGCAAAATCTGACTGTGAACGTTGTGCGTGTAACTGTCTCTTGCCGAAGATGAAAATCGCTCAATCTCAAACAACAACCCTACAGAACAACATGGAGGATCTAGTCATTGGCGTAAGTATACAAATTCTAAATTCTCTAGTTGAAGGCGTCTACTACTGACAAAGTGCCACTTCAATGCAAACATCTATGACGACAATCATCTTCCGTAGATCAGGGCAGAAAATCGACAACGACGTTAATAACTACAACATAGCTACTGAGCGCATCGCTCGTATGGTACATCGCCTCAGGGGAATCGACGTTCCAGCCATTGTGTTTGAACCGGCTTCATACTTCACTACAGGTTACAACGACACGACACTCATATCCAGCTTATGATGGCAGAAAATTGGTAGCGACATTAAAAATACAATGAAGGTGGTCGCCGATGTACTCGCGGAAGTTGTAGGGGAAAGCACGTAGATCATGCCGACAATATATCATGTAAAGCACCACTTCATTTCAAACATCTACGATGACAATTATATGTATCCGTTTGTAAGAGTGAAGGCAAATGTATCAGTTTGGAGCTGTATTAATATGTACACCAATATATTTAAATGGTTCATTTTGAAAATTTCATTGGATTGAATATATATCAGATTTATTGCTTGTAGGCATGTTTCTGAATCAGATTAAGTATGATGCAAATTGGAATGTGATTGATTGATTGGTGTATTGCACATAGAACAAATTTGATAGCTAATAACAAATATGCTCAAAGTGCACAACGGGCAAAATTATTTCCGTAGGGAGTGTTGGGCAATTTTGTTATCGCCCAAATGATGCTCAACGTGCACAATGGGTTTAATTGTGCTAGTTGTGACGTGTGCGTAATTAACAATTGTTCATAAAATACCATATATGCTCAACGCAAACACCTGGCCATGCTTGATGTGCGCACGGAGCAATTTTGTTATGTCATAGAAAATTGCTAAATGTGCAGGACTAGCTACGGAAATGTCACCGAGCATAACAGGCATTATTTTGCTAGTTGTGCGCGTTAAGAAATTTTGTCAGTGGCCAACAATTTATCTTAACGTGCACCATAACAGTCAATCATTATTGCGTAGAACATTGACGTGCGTATATATTTCATATATTCACGCACGTTTTCTTTCGGGTTTCTCCGTATTATCTGCCGTCCTTTATTCGTTTTCTCGTGTTTTCTTGTTTTCTTTCTCTTTTCCGTATTTCCCGTGTTTTGCAGGAGTTTGCTGGCGTTTGGGACGCAAAACGATGATATCATGTGTCCCCGGAGCAACGGGAGGAGTCACGCGTGATCCAGGGGGTCAAACGACGAAGATTTCATCTTTCAGCCCCTCACCCGGTCGGTTGGTCATCTCCAACCGATCGGGTGATGCACGCGTGCACCACCCGGTCTCAGCTGGAGCTCAAGTGGATGTCGCTCGACCGGTTCACAGGCCGGTTCAACGGGGCTGATTCTATTTCTTTTCAAGCCAAATTCCAACCGATCGGGTGACTCTCACCCGATCGGTTCATCTGTAGCTGATGCTGAGGAGCCGAGACACGGGCACCCAACCGACCCATTCACCCGATGGCGCCAAGATCCAACCGGTCACCCCAAGAACTCAACCGACCGGTTCATATGACCGGGTGAAACTCCGCCGTTTTCTGTTTATTATTTGTAACGGATCACCCGATCGGTAGACTTGTCAACCGATCGGGTGATACGAGATCCTATAAATAGGACCCCTAGGGTTCCAGAAACGGGGGAGCTATTAGTTTTTACTGTTTTCTCCTATTTGTGACGGCTGTAATTACTTTTCTATTGTAAGTTTTCGGATCTTTCTCAAACTTTAGTATTATCTTAATTGCTATACTACCTTCGCATTCCTATCGTCCGATTATGATTTTAACGGTTCATTTTCGTTTAGATCGCTTTTTAATGAATATTTGTGAGTAGTTCCCAAATCTGGGATTTTGGCGGAAACCCCTTCAGGGGCTCTTCCCGATGCATCCATAGGGTTAGGAAATCGATAGGGATTAGGAATCTAACGGTTACGCGGGGTGTTTTATTGTCATCGGCGGGAAAAAGACCGCCTTTGACCGTTGGGCCAAGGGGGAATAAACTTGGTGGTTGACTCCCTAGCCATAGCTCACACCCTTAGCGTAGACGCCTAATCCTAGCGCACGGGAGCGGCAGGATGAGACGTTGGGAGTTATCGTTGCGAGCTTAGTGCTCCCGGAATCGATCAGTGTTAATGGACACGGGAGCGCCCACTGATCGAACCCGGGAAGTCCGGTGTATCGTCCTGGGCACCGACCGGAATATCGGGCCCATGGGATGCCGGTACCACTTTCAGAGGCAACGTCTCACCATTAGACCCTAATTCCGATCGCCATCCTACCCGTAGGCTGTATCGACGAGAGTCGCTCGTTGGAGTGGAAACCAAAGTCCCGTGTTTATTTTCTTATTGTTCATACCTTGCATTCCCTCACCGTGACAACCCATCAACCGATCCAGGCTAGCTCGCCCACGGGGTGATTGCGGTCCTCCTTGACACAAGCACATCCTAGCCTCCCTGTGTTCGACCCCCAAGCCACACTACAACACCGTGCGCTTGCGGTTACAAATATCTAAACCCTCACGCGGGTCCCCGGCCATTTGCGGCTAGCAAACCGGGGGCACGTCAAGTTTATGGCGCCGTTGCCGGGGAGGCAACGTGCTTGTTATTTTAGGATCTCTTGAACCCTAGTGTCTAGCTCGTATCCCTACCTCGCGATAATTTTCGCATTCTTCTTTTTCCTTTTTATTTTCTTCTTTTTATTTCTTATCTTATCTGTCTCTCTCCCACTTGTCGCTTCACGGGTGTTTGTTGTTTTTTTCCATGCGCAGGAGTTCAAGAAGTCTCGACGACTTGATCCCCATTGATCCAGAGATTAACGCCACCCTTAGGCGTTTGGCCATCGAGAAGCGAAGAAGAGAGGATCATGAAGCCATGGAGGAGAACACCCTGCCTCGCAAGTCCCTGTTGGAGTACTCGATGCCATCTATCGAGTCCACTTCCGCCATCCGTCCTCCAGCTATTGCGGCCCAAAGCTTCGAGCTAAAGCCGTCTTTGGTGACATGGATCCAGCAGGATCAGTTTTCGGGTGCACCCATGGAGAGCCCGATCGAGCATCTAGACTCCTTCTTGGAGAAATGTGACACCTTCCGGATTAATGGTGTCACGACTGAGGCGATCCGTCTGAAGCTGTTCCCCTTCTCGTTGCGAGACAAAGCCAAGCAATGGCTTAGGGGGAAGGACCCCAACACTTTCAATACCTGGGAGAAGCTCTCCAACGCTTTTCTGACGAAGTTCTTTCCTCCGGGGAAGACCATGAAGTTGAGGAGTGAGATCTCCTCCTTCTCCCAGGCCAGCCACGAGTCCTTGCATGAAGCTTGGACGAGATACAAGGAGATGCAGAGAAGATGCCCTCACCATGAGCTTCCAAAGTGGCAGATTATTAATCTGTTCTACAATGGGCTGAGGGATGACCTAAAATCTTCTATGGACGCCGCGGCTGGGGGTTCCTTCATGTCAAGGAGCGATGAAGATGCCGGACATATTCTGGAAAATATGGCATCCCACAATGAGCGGTGGTGTGACGAGAGAGCCACACCCAGGTCTGGGGGTATACACAGAGTCGAGGACGTCGACAAACTTTCAAGCAAGTTCGACTTGCTTTCGACCCAGATCTCCGCACTAATGGTAGGAGCCGGTGGCGCCGGTACACAACCGATTGCTGCGGTAGAATCTGAAGTTTTTGGGGAGTTCGACGGTGGTGACGTCTCACAACCGTTGGATCAGGCGAGCACACTATTTTACAACCCCACGGGAAATGCGCCGAATCCACCAAGAACCAATTCCAACCCGGCCTACTCTCCAAACAACCGGAACCACCCTAACTTTGGTTACCGGGCACCATTCCAGCCCTCGCCGCCTCAGCAGCCGCAGCAACAAACATATCAGCCGACTAGGCCACAGCAGAGTCAGATTCAGCAGCAACAATATCAGCAGCAGCCTCAGCAACAATATTACACCCCCAGGAATCAGCAGCCAATCCAGCAGTAGCAGTAGTATGGCCAACAGAGGGCCGTCTCTCCGGTTGAGTCTCTCTTGACTCAATATATAACCAACCAGGAGAAGATCAATCAAAAGCTAGAAATGGGTCAGCGGGCCCTCACGGACCAAGTAACCCAGCTGGGGTTACAAGTGGCGACCCTTTCAAGGTCACAAAACCAATTACCGCCACAATCTGAGGTGAACCCGAGGGGAGCAACCCAAACGTCGGCACTCGTGCACGAGCACGCAAATGTGTCCGCTATCGTTCTAAGAAGCGGAACACAAATCCCTACTAGGGTGCCCCCTAACAGACCGGAAGCACCGTTGGTCGTCGAGCGATCGATCGAAAAATCAAACGACGCCGGTGCTTCGTCATCAAATCCTACGACTCCGGAGGTAGTCTCTGAAGAAGAGAAGAAGAAGAACGAGGAAGGGAGCCTGAAAGTGTTCAAACCCGTTGTGCATTTTCCACAACGGTTAGCTCAGGCCAAAATCGATGAGAAATATGGCAAGTTCTTCGCCATGGTCAAGGATCTGAGCTTGCAAATTCCCTTCCTAGAAGCAATCGAAACAATCCCCTCATATGCAAAATTCCTGAAGGATTTGGTGACGAGAGGGTCTAGAAAGGAGAAAGTAGTGTTGACGGCAGAGTGTAGCGCTCTCATCCAGAGGGCAAATCCGCCGAAACTTAAAGACCCGGGGAGCTTCTCAATCCCTTGCACGATCGGGGCAGTAAAGATTCATCGTGCACTCGTCGATCTCGGAGCGAGTGTCAGTTTGATGCCCTTATCGATGTATAAGAGGATAGGAATGGGTGATTTGGAGCCCACCGGTATGACCCTACAACTTGCTGACCGGTCGGTCAAATATCCGGTGGGGATTGTGGATGACCTCCCCGTCAATGTAAGAGGGGTGCATGTGCCAGTGGACTTCGTTGTCATGGACATGCCTGAAGACGCACACACCCCCATCATCCTGGGACGGCCTTTCATGGCCACTGCCGGCGTTTTGATTGATGTGAAGAATGGAAAACTTTCGCTAAACGTCAGCGGAGAAAAGGTTGAATTTGATCTGGGGTTGTCCATGTAGTACCCCGATCCCCCAGATGACCCTCGGTGTAATTTGCTGGAGGTGGAAGAAGATAAAGCTGCTGAAGAGAGATCCTGGGAGATTCTCTTAAGAAATCCCCCCGATAACTTGGGGGACTCAGAAGACCAAGACGGCCCCAAGAACGATGATGCTGCTGGGAAAGCGAATGCAGCACGTACGACCCCTCCCGGGTTCCCCAAGGCTCATCCTGCGAGGAAAACGGGGAAAGAACCCATGGACCTCACCAAAGACGAGGTCCGGATCCTTAAGAAGATGGCGGTGAACACCAATATGAAAGCGAAGCCCCCGGATCCCAAAAACAAGGAGAGGGTAGTCGAGCAAATCTTTCTCCAGCCACTGACTACTCCAAAGGCCGTAAGCTCCGATGAAGAAGAGATGCCGAACTTCGGGCATCACCCGTATCAACCACCGTGAACATCACTTGCGGGCGTCGAGCCAACGACGTTAAACAAGTGCGCTTCATGGGAGGCAACCCAAGCTCTAAACTTTTGCCCCACTTTTTAGTGTTATTTTTGACTTTATTTTATCTATTTTTATAAATAAAATCAACCGCAAGAACATCCGTTCAGGGACTTAGACAATCTGTTGGTTTTTGCAGGAAACAAGGCCACAACCGATCGGTTGATAACTCAACCGATCGGTTGGGACGTATCAGATACAAGCCGCATCTGTCCCCAAATGAACCGATCGGGTGAAGAATGGAGAGACCGTGTGACAGACCGGGTGATCTGGGGAGAATTCTCGGGAAATTTTTGGGAAATATCAACCGATCGGTTGAGTTAGAGCGCGATCGGTTGAAGAGACCGGGTGAGAAACCCCCTGTTCTCGGGAAAATGAGTGGAGCGGCCAACCGATCGGTTGAAAGTCGACCGATCGGTTCGCCTGTAGCACTTCTTCGGCAAGAATTTTCGACCTAACAGTCAACCGATCGGGTGACAAGTCACCCGATCGGTTCGACTTAAGCCCTATAAATACCCCACCCTCACCCGTTCGCATTCCACCTCGCCCGATCGCTCGAACCGTCGTCGTTTCGCCTGCTTCTCCTCCCCAACAGCCCGATTCCTCCTCCCCACGTCCTCCACTCCTCCAATACTCCCTCTCTCCACCTCCTCCACCAATCTCTCCATCATTTTCACTCTCTCTCCCCTTCATTTCGAATTTCTGACCTAATTCCCCCCAAACAACGCCTATTTCGAAAATTCTTGTTGAAAGAGGTCGCCGCGGCTCCATGCTTCTCTCATTGCACGGCGTGGGATAATCTACGAGCAAGCTTCGCCATTTTGATTGGGTACACTCGCTCCTACGCTCGTATTTTTTTTCCCTATATATTTTGCTTGCTCAGTTTGCTTGTGTTAGTGTGCATTCATTGTTTTTTGCACTCATTCACGCACACACTCATGCATGGCTAGGGATAAAGACAAGGGGAAGGGGATTTTGCGGGAGGAGGAACCATCTCGAAAGAGACGAAAACAAACACGTCCCCCTCCCCACGCACGAGCACTGACACTAGGCCCTCCCGCGCCTGTTATCCCCCCTGTGGACCCAATGTTGGGCCCGCATGGGTATATCTTTAGGAACCATGAACACAAGGATTTTTATCGTAGGCTCAATGCTCGGGGGCATCTATCGACTAAGTTCCCACACACACAGTCACTAGTCGATCTCGGTGTCTTCACCGAGGTCGAATCTCTTTTCGCTAACTTAGGTTGGTTGGCCTTTCTTAATGCCTCTGCCTTATCCTACCCGTCACTCACCCTTGAATTTCTCTCTACACTTGTTTGGGAGTTCGGGTCGATCATAAAATTCCAGGTGCGTAACAAGAGTGTCACCACCAATCTGAATACCATTAACGATATATTTGGTTTCCCCAATCTTGGGGATGACTCCATCCGACACTACGGGTACATGCCCGAGTTTGACGTCGATCAATTCTGGTTCCGCCTCACACTGCTCCCTAGCTATCCCCGAGGTAGGGCCAAGGCCTCCTCCATCATCCACCCCGTATTTCGTTTGGCCCATAGGATCATATCATCTGCATTTTTTCCCAGGGACGAGTCCGGCACCGTGACTATCCCTGATCTTTTTATCCTCTGGGCCATGACTTTCCCTTTTGTTCGGGACGATGATGGGATTAGCTTTAGGGCCCCTACCGTCCCCATCCATGGCGGTGATTGGCTTGTTTACAAGCTTCTCGAGATCAGCAGGGCCGGTAAGGGGAAGTTTTGTTGTGGGGGCATCATTACTATCATTTGTTCTTACCCCCAATTTAATATTCCCATCCCCGATAATCTTCCCACTGCCGCAGGACCCTCACAGCTAGACATTGATGTCCTGCGGCACATTCACATGATTAAACCCCACTCAGATGGCCGCTTCATCTTCAATTATGGCCACCCCCAGCCCCTTACATCGTTCTCCCCAACCCCGCTCGCATGACCATAGCTCTAGTGGGAGATTGGACCTTCCCACCCGATCCGAACTTCCTAGCGGGGTTGCACCTTCCTTTCCTTCCCACGGACGCACGCAGACCACCGTCCCTTGCCGTCCACTTAGGCGAGCAGGATATCCCTGCGTCTCAGGGAGATATGGGGGTTGGCCCGAGTCGTCCTGTTTCTGTTCCAGGCCCCATCACTTCTGAGCACCTCTCAGCGGCCATTTTTGGCCTTGTCTCCTGTGCCGGCATGACCACCGCCACCAGCAGCACTTCCACCTTACCTGCCGGCACCACTTCTGCCTCACGTCAGTCCACATCCTTTGGTCGTCGCCAGGTCTCGGCCCGTCTTGGTCTTGAAAGGGAGGTCGCTACCCTCCGTGATCTCGCCATGTCCTCTGCCTCCTCGGACCCTTCACCGTCCTCCTTTCTCACTCACCCGCGTTTCCTCGCACTTGAGAGGAACATGGCCGCCATTCTTCGCCTTCTCACTCACATCCACGGTCCACCTCCACCTTCACCACCTCGACGATCTTCTCCTCCACCCTCCCACACATCCCCACATCCATCACCTCCCCCACCACATTCTTCTCCTCCCTTATCTATTCCCATCCCGGTATCCACTTCCCCCCTCCCGACCACTTCCATCGCACCCACGCTACCTCCTCCCTCCTCCTTCATCACTTCATATGTGTGTCGGAAGAAATTGCCGGTGCGCTCCAAATCTCTCCCACCACCACCCACTACCGTCACCACTACATCTTCTCCCCCCATTTCTATTCCTTTCACCACCGCCTTGATCGTCGTCCTACCACCACCACCCACCTCCACCGACACTCCTCCCATCGTTCACACCACTGCTGCACCTATTCCTCCACCTCTTTCACCACTTCTCCGCACACCCCCAGCCTTCCCCGACCACCCAGCCACACCCTCTTTCGAGGAGGGCGAGGATTCACCTTCTCCTGATTTTTGATTTCACCTTGTTTGTTTTTGACTCCCCCTTGCATATTTCTGCATTTCACGATCACATTTTATTCGCTAGCACTGTCATGTTTAGCTTGGGGGACGTCTATTTTGGTGTGTTGTCGTGTTTTGTTTTGTTTTTTCTTCTTATTTTTGTGTGTGGGCTTGTTTTTCCCCTTTTGAGTGTCGTGTCGTGTGGTTTTATTTCTATTTTCGTGTCGTGTGGTTTGATTTTGATTTTTCTTTATTTTTAGTTTCATCTCTGTGTTTTCCTCGTTTTCATTTCTTGTCGGTGCGTATTCCCCCCATCTTCATTGCCCTCCCGTACTCACTCATATTGCATTGAGGGCAATGCAAGCTTCAGCTTGGGGGAGTCGCACTGTGTGCGCCATTTGAGTCTTTCTTTTTCGTTTTTGTGTCGTTTTCATCGTGTTTTTTTTATTTAATTTTTCTTTTTTCTCTTCTCTTCTTTTTATCTCTTTCTCCTAGAGATGAACCCTATGATGAATCGCCACAAAATCACACACACCTAGCATGGCATCGATAATCACATTCACTAACCCTAGGATTTCGAGTTCTCTTGCATTTCACGCATCGTGGGTCCTCTTAGTTTCTGTGAGTCGTGTGTCGTGCCTATCTGTTTGGTGTGCTTCTACTTTGTGATTTTACTTTATATACCTGTCCAGGAATGACCCCTAGATTACCATGCTTCGATTTGAATATGCGGTATTTATTTTCCCTGTCTGCTTCTGCATGCTATATATATATATATATATCGTGTACTTCATTTCGCATGTGTCGGGATTCCACAATTAAGGACTAGGATAACCCATTTAGCCCATGCTCTATTTAGCGAGAACAGTTTCCTTTGCCCAAGTGTTTAGATTCCGACTTCCTTTTTGTTTTACTTGGTGCAAATCCCCTCGTCGTGTACCTTTCTCTCACTTGGGAGAGTACACATGTGTATAGCCAAAAACCCAAAAATCCAAAAAAAAAAAGTGAAAAGAAAAGAAAAACCCAAAAAGAAAAGAAAAGAAAAAATTTTGTATAGCCCAAAATCCAAAAAAAATTACAAATACCCACAACCCAAAAATTTCAAGTGTGAATATTTTTCCTATCTACCGAGAATAAAGGGAAGGCGAGAATTTGCACCGAGTGTTCTTCTCCATATCATCTCAACCCCCATCGTTTTCGAAAACACTTGGCGTGGGAACTTTTTAGCTAGTATCTCGGCTATAATGGTGTGATTTCCTTAACCCTAGTTGTGGAGTCCCCGATGCATGATACGCTTCTATTCTTATACTCTTCTCATGCATGCTTGAGCTAATATTCACCGCAATTTCAAATTCGAATAGGTATTTGGGTCGTTTCCTATGTCTGTGTATATCAAGCTTTATTGCACATCGTAGATAGCGACACCGACTGCTAGCGCACGACCACACTCACTCGCGCTTCACCGCGTGGGCCCACGGCACTTATTTGGACTCGTATTCCTAGGTTTAGTGATGTGATTTAACGTTTGCTTGCTTGGTGTGTCGTTCTTGATTTTGTTGGCTCTGATGGACGATCTAGGATATAGAGTTTTCTTTTTCTCTCTTTCTCTCTACTTTTTTTCCCCCACCGAGCTCCTACTCTCGCTCGTCTTCCTCGAGGACGAGGAAGAGTTCAGCTTAGGGGATTTTGACGTGCGTATATATTTCATATATTCACGCACGTTTTCTTTCGGGTTTCTCCGTATTTTCCGCCGTCCTTTATTCGTTTTCTCGTGTTTTCTTGTTTTCTTTCTCTTTTCCGTATTTCCCGCATTTTGCAGGAGTTTGCTGGCGTTTGGGACGCAAAACGATGATATCATGTGTCCCCGGAGCAACGGGAGGAGTCACGCATGATCCAGTGGGTCAAACGACGAAGATTTCATCTTTCAGCCCCTCACCCGGTCGGTTGGTCATCTCCAACCGATCGGGTGATGCACGCGTGCACCACCCGGTCTCAGCTGGAGCTCAAGTGGATGTCGCTCGACCGGTTCACAGGCCGGTTCAACGGGGCTGATTCTCTGTCTTTTCAAGCCAAATTCCAACCGATCGGGTGACTCTCACCCGATCGGTTCATCTGTAGCTGATGCTGAGGAGCCGAGACACGGGCACCCAACCGACCCCTTCACCCGATGGCGCCAAGATCCAACCGGTCACCCCAAGAACTCAACCGACCGGTTCATATGACCGGGTGAAACTCCGCCGTTTTCTGTTTATTATTTGTAACGGATCACCCGATCGGTTGACTTTTCAACCGATCGGGTGATACGAGATCCTATAAATATGACCCCTAGGATTCCAGAAACGGGGGAGCTGTTAGTTTTTACTGTTTTCTCCTATTTGTGACGGCTGTAATTACTTTTCTATTGTAAGTTTTCGGATCTTTCTCAAACTTTAGTATTATCTTAATTGCTCTACTACCTTCGCATTCCTATCGTCCGATTATGATTTTAACGGTTCATTTTCGTTTAGATCGCTTTTTAATGAATATTTGTGAGTAGTTCCCAAATCTGGGATTTTGGCAGAAACCCCTTCGGGGGCTCTTCCCGATGCATCCATAGGGTTAGGAAATCGATAGGGATTAGGAATCTAACGGTTACGCGGGGTGTTTTATTGTCATCGGCGGGAAAAAGACCGCCTTTGACCGTTGGGCCAAGGGGGAATAAACTTGGCGGTTGACTCCTTAGCCATAGCTCACGCCCTTAGCGTAGACGCCGAATCCTAGCGCGCGGGAGCGGCAGGATGAGACGTTGGGAGTTATCATTGTGAGCTTAGTGCTCCCGGAATCGATTAGTGTTAATGGACACGGGAGTGCCCACTGATCGAACCCGGGAAGTCCGGTGTATCATCCTGGGCACCGACCGGAATATCGGGCCCATGGGATGCCGGTACCACTTTCAGAGGCAACGTCTCACCATTAGACCCTAATTCCGATCGCCATCCTACCCGTAGGCCGTATCGGCGAGAGTCGCTCGTTGGAGTGGAAACCAAAGTCCCGGGTTTATTTTCTTATTGTTCATACCTTGCATTCCCTCACCGTGACAACCCATCAACCGATCCGAGCTAGCTCACCCACGGGGTGATTTCGGTCCTCCTTGACACAAGCACATCCTAGCCTCCCTGTGTTCGACCCCCAAGTCACACTACAACACCGTGCGCTTGCGGTTACAAATATCTAAACCCTCACGCGTGTCCCCTGGCCATTTGCGGCTAGCAAACCAGGGGCACGTCAAACATCTGGCTGGTATCAATCTACTGTATATTCATGAGCACTACTATGTAGACTCACTAGGTCTCTCATGTAGACTAATAGTAACTCCACTCTATTCTCATCCTCATCCATGGGCGAGACAAGTCGCCTATAAAATTTGATTCCCTACCATGCTCTGTATACTCACGGGGTCTCTTATGTAATAATGTAGACTACCAGTCCAAATATATCCACGTTGTGTGCTTTCAGTAATTTTGTTAAACATTAAAAATTTTCTCACTGCGCACAACGGCCATATTGCTCAAAGCACACAATGGTTCTATCGGCATAGACATATTCCATATTACTCTTATGTAAACTGTTCTATCAGCATAGACATATTGCTCAAAGTGTACAACGGTTCAAATATATGCCCGATGTGCACATTGAGCAATTTTGTAAGAAAATACATATTTACTCAATGTGCAAAACGGTCAATATTAAATTCGTTTTACGCTCTGAGTAATTTGTTTGATACATAACATCAAGCCATACAGATGATACATGTGCATATTTCGGCAGCCATGATAAAATTTCATGCTACCAAGTGGTCAATATGATACAAAAAATCATATTACATTGATACAACGTTATATCTTACAATTAAACAATGTCATCAATGGTAACAATATCCTGACCTACTAACTTATCTTTGAATTTCTGCATCCTAACCTCATACCCAACTAGCCATCCTGCTGCCACAGCGTAATGGATTCTTTGCCAAATAGCTGAAGTCGGAGGGACAGGACCACCTGGGTAAATTTTAACAAAAACAAAGTGATTATTTTGTACAAAACCCAACGTTATGTGCAGTCTCGAGGATAAGGGAACTGGAGGAGATCTTAAAGGAAAAAATGACAAACACTGAAGAGGTCCAAGAGTATGAACTACACAGTTGTAGAATGAGGCAATGATATGTCCCATGTCTGGCAGGCGCATCCACCATTTGCGTCCTGGACAGTCATTCATATTTTCCAATGCCTCTAAATTCTCAGTATATACATCTGCACCCATAACTCGCCTGTACAAGACGCTGTGGTTCGTTATCTCTTCTCGCAGTCAATTCTGACCCGCATCCATGCGTCCTTACCCAGGCCCAATTGAACTGCCACAGCTCTATACCCACAGTTTCCATCTGCTTTCACATCTACGATGCTCACTATATGGGGTCGTAGACACTCAGGAAAATCCAACCAAAATGGTATTCTGAATTCGACAGTCAATTCATCATCATAATCATCATAGGGAATTAAAGGTATCGGCTTCTTTATTTGACATTTCACATGCCTACTACTTTCCTTCACAGGCTTCCTCTTCAATTTAGGCTTCTCTGTCACCTCTGCCTTCTGCTTAGCAATCGAATGCACCCGTGGAGCCTTAACAGGCTTCCTCTTCACTGTAGGCTTCACCGTCTCATCCAAAAGCTGCTCAGAAATCACATCAACCAGTGGAGCAATTTGCTTAAGCATGTCATCCATCTTATGCCGCTCATACTCATCAACATATGTAGCCACTGCCTTCTCCTCCTCCCTGTCAGCAGTCTGATCATCCATATTACGATCCATCGTCCCCACCATCGCCCCCAACTCCCACGTAAGCTCCGCTTCCATCAACTCAGCATCCACTACCTTCTCATCCTCCACATTCACCTCATCCATCTTCAGCTCCACATTCACCTCAGCTGCATTCTCTGCCTCATCCATCTCAGCAGTCTACCCATCCACATTACGTTCCACCATCTCCACCGTCTCCACCAACTTCCCAGTATGCTCCTCAGCATTCAACTCAGCATCCACTGCCTTCTCATCCTCCTCCTCCTTCACCTTTCCTCATGCACATTCGGATCCACCGTCGCATCCGCTGCATTATCCTCCTCCTCCTCCTCAGCATTCGACTCCTTCCCATTAAGATCAACTGTCTCCATCGTCTACACCAACTCCCCAATAACAAAATCCTCTACATTTAACTCAGTAGCCACTGCCTTCTCAGCCTCCTCCTCCTCACCATTCACCTCATGCACCTTCAGCTCCACATTCTCATCCGCTGCATTATCCTCATCCTCCTCCTCGGCATTCTGCTCCTCCACATTAAGAGCAACCATCTCCACCGTCTCCACCAACTCCCCAGTAACAAAATCCTCTACATTCAACTTGGCATCCATTGCCTTCTCAGCCTCCTCCTTCCCATTCACCTCATGCACCTTCGGATCCATATTATCCTTCGCTGCATTATCCTCCTCCTCCTCCTCAACATTCTGCTCCTCCACATTAAGAGCAACAGTATCTAGCGTCTCCACCAACTCCCCAATAACAAAATCCTCTACATTCAACTCAGCAGCCACTGCCTTCTCAGCCTCCTCCTCCACCCCATTCACCCCATGCACCTTTGGCTCCACATTCTCCTCCGCTGCATTATCCTCCTCCTCCTCAGCATTCTAGTCATCCTCATTACGAACCACCTTATCCTCCTCCCCAACCAACTCCCCAGTATGCTCCACCTCCAGCAAATCCGTAGACACTGCATTCTCCTGCTTCGCCTCATCCACCTTTTCCTCATCCACCTTCTGACCCTCTTCCACATTCTCCACTTCCTTTAACTTTTTATACGGTGATGTTAACTCCTTCAACTTTTTACAATATCAACATTCTTACCCCTTTTTAATCGGTTACGTGCATTATAAATTGATTTGATGGAGGTTGCATTGAAGGCTGGATTTTCCTTCAGGACTTTCAAAATTTCAGCCGGCCGCACCTTGTTATTTAAACAATTTTGTTAGACAGTACACTGATTGCTCAACGAGCCATACTGGATTTGACAGTTGTACGCATTGAGCATTTACGTTATGGGATACAAAATTGCTAAATGCGTACATCTGGATTAATTTTTCCAGTTGTGTGCTTTGGGCAATTTAGTTACACCATAAACCCTTGCTCAACACGCACACCTGCCATAAGTTTGCCCGTTGCGAGTGCTGAGAAATTGCGTTAGTTGCTTTCAATTTTGCTCAACACGCACCACATCGTGCAGCCATTCATGGGAATAACATCTGGTTGGTATCAAACTGATATAGATTCATCCCTTCACATTAGGCAAAAGGTGTGACTGTTGTGCGCACTAAGCAAAATGTTTAGCTGGTACTTTGTGTTGCTCACCATAATTCCTATGAACATTCACATGCACTATTTATATTCACGGGCACTGTCGACAATTCCCACCATCCATATCCAATTCTGTCCAGGAGTTATGCTCCTAGTTTTAATAGACCACAGAAACAGCCATTATATACTAACAAGCAGTAAAAGCCTGCACCAGACGGTGTTCATGACCAATTGATTGTTCGGTGTTCATTACCAATGCATACACCATCACATCTCAAAATATAAACCTACTTACACAAAAATGGTCCAAAAGCGCCCACTATTCACTCAGAAGCATCACCGGAGGGCTCGTTGCTAGCCACCCCGGCCGAAGTTTGGGCCGATCCTCTACCGAACTCCCGCCCAAACCGCTGACGCTTCATCTCCTCAATCTCCTGCCGCACTTCATCTATCAAGGCTAGAGAAAGAGCGTTTCTCTCCAACTCGGCTATACACGCCAGGAGCATGCCCTTATCTATATAACAACGCTCTTCGAATCTCTTCCGAACCGTAGACAGTACAGCCGCACTCTCTTTAGCTATCGCAACCTCCCACTCCGCCTGAGATCTGCGGTCCCTCTCTTTCATCAGCTACTCCTCCAACTCATTGACTTGAGATTCGAAGGTAGCCGTTGTTTTGCGCTTGGCCATCAACATTCGTACAACTCGACGACGTAATTCTGCACCGACCATTGATGTCTGTAGTGAATCAAGAATTAGTAAGAGTGAAGCAACATCACAAGGAAAAGGCATTAGCATTTAACCTGGTAACTGTGATAAACGACGGAGTTAGCGAGCCTTTTAATGTCAATTTGTCCAAAGACACTTTGGTCAAGGGGAAGGATGGAGTTCTCCACCAGCCGACTGGCCACCTCCATCCAACAATGTAGACTCGCGGTCCCAGACAGTGTAGAAGAGTTGGTGATGGTTCCTCCTAGTACCATCTGAGGGGACGTCAGGGGGCAGATTCAACAGCAATGCCCCCTCGTACTCCAGGGGGACAGAGCTGCCGGAACAAGACCACCACATGGCTAAGTATCCCTAAGATGAGTCTCAGGTAACTGCGGCTTCACATCATGCAAGTCATGAAGGAAACGTGGATTCGCCATGTCATCATCTCTTCTTCCCCCTGAAGACTAACCGTGGAAAGTTTCTGCGTCCCTCTTACACGATTGCTTAGCCATATCTGCAGAAATGGCACAAATCAACAGGAATGGTTATTTGATCTTTATAAGAACATCTCCAACCGACGGTCAACCCCAAATTTGGCGGTATTTATCCACCAACCAAACCGGCGTTTGGAGGGGTTTTTTGCGGTCTGCTATAGTAACCCTCCGAATTTTGGCGGGAGAGGATTTCTTGCACGGGGGCGGCATGTTGGGGGCCCTCTCTCTCTTCCGATTGTTATTAAAACTATAAACTAATACATAATTACTCATGGTTCACAACGGGCATAGTTTTTAACCGTAGTGCACGGTGAGCAAACAAAATTGCTCAACTCGAACAACGACATATATGTGGATCGTTGTGTGCGGTGAACAATTTTGTTTTCTAATACTAAGCATACTCATCGTGCACAACGGGCATAACTGAATACAGTTGTGTGCGGTGATCAACTTTGTCTGCACATAGAAATATTGCTCAACGCGCACAACGGGCCATCAATTTTGTATAGTTGTCACGGCCACTGAGTACAAATATTCGCTGATGTGGCAAGTGGAAGGAAAATTGTCACAACACATTCCCATTCAAATTCCGCGGATGACCGATCGGATTCTTGTTTGTGGGCCCACGAACATCTCATCTCCTCCGTATCGTCAAATCAATACGGCAAAATCCAAATTTTTTATTTATAAAGTTTAGTCGGAGTACCGGCAACGCAAATTGTTGATGTCGTTTTGTTGAGGAATGAACAGTGTGTTTATGTTATTACTTATTTTTTACGTTGTAAAGGAAAATTCAATCCCACTCAATTCATTAGTTTAAGCACTTGGAATGCACGTGGACCTCACGCGAATGAATTTTCCACTTCTGAAAAGAGAAAGTGGACCACACTCAATGATTATTTTCTATTGATAATTGACAGTGGACCCCACCAATGAATGAACGTAATTTTTATTTTAAGTCAATTGTCCCCACTGAAAACCTACGTCTTCCAATTTCTGAAGTTCCAACCAACACTCCAACATCCAACTCGAAGGAACACAAGAAGGTTTAGCGGGCCCCATGAGATATTCTCAAGTTTAGCTGGCCCCACGAGATATTCTCAACTCCACCTTCCATCCCCATTGACTTCGATGTTAAGAGATAGAATTTTCAAAGAAAATGGATTCGGTATATATGATGTGACACAGTATACGGGTAGTTTTTTTCCATATTTGTAAGGTTGTCACCTCCATACACCGGTTATCCGATGTACATAGCATTTCTCTCCACCCAAATACACACACTACACCACTTTTCTACTCACTAGATTCCAAACCCCTACAATATTCCACAAGCCTACTTTCCACCAAATACACAGAAAAGGTCTACATGTTGGATGCTGCAGACCACTGTTTTTTCCATTTATGTTAAGAATGACGTTGATGTGACATTATGGCACATCAAAAACATGTTTTATAACAAAAATGCGAAAAACTGTGGTCTGCACCCCATGCCTGCAGTGAAGATGAATGGTTGCTTATTCTATTGTACAACTTTGATGGCATCGGTGATTTGGTCATGTTCATTTCAGGAATCTTCTCATGTTGTCCAATCAAAAACTAGTTAGCATGTTTCAGAAATTTGTTTCAAAAACTTGCTTTTAATAAGAAAAATTGTTTTGATTGCTCAAAACAAGGAAAGCTCCATAAATCCTAATTTACGATTAAGAAAGTAACTTTTAATACTAGATGTTTAGTCATTGGGCCGGCACTCTTGATGACTCAACCAACGGATGACTAAGGCCCACGGGGCCCACAAGAGAAGCCCGATATCGACTCGGTCAAAGCCCATTGGCCAATCGACCGTTGCATTCCCCTCACTCGAACATCGGATTAAAGGTGAACTCGTAATTCGCAGGAACGTGCACAACATTCACTCCTATTAAAGGGGGAAGATCGTGGCCCCATAAGGGGGTGGAAGTTATCTCCCCAACGTCACTAGAGGGACACATGGTGCCTATAAATACAGAAAGGGTTCCAATTCCAAGCTACGAGATATAAGACATAGAACTCTACTTTCTCAGCTAATATTTCTCATAGAACTCTACTTTCTCAGCTAATATTTCTTACATCATAGAGCTTGCAATGTCAGACCTGAGACGAACCTCCGTGGGTCGATCTCAGCTGCTCCAAACTCCCTCTCGTCTTTAAGTTCCCATACTAACTTAAGCATCGGAGGGGATTTGGGTCGGTACCCTGATTCGAACCCCCCCCCCCTAACGTGTGTCTGTGGTGCAGATCGATGAGCGCCATCTCATGTGAGGGTACTGTATCTAATACGGTATAAAGAAGCATACTACTATGCCATATACACCACAACAGAATGGTGTGGCTGAAAGGAAGAATAAAACATTAACGAATGCAGTGAGATGTACGTTATCACATTCTGGTATCTCCAACGAATTTTGGGAAGAAGCCATATTGACTGCAAATTCTGTTCGGAACTGAATTCTCACAAAATCAGTCGAGACAACACCGAATGAGATATAGAATGGACGCAACCCCAGTTTAAGTCATTTTAGAAAATGGAGTTACGTGACACATGTTCTCATTCTATTGTAGGTTAGAGATAAGCTAGATCTCAACCCCGTAAGATGTGTATTCATAGGATATTCTGAAAAGTCTAATGGTTACGTGTTCTTCCATGAAAATAAAGGCATTAATGAAAGTAGAGATGCTACTTTTCTAGAGAATCCAGAAGAAAAGGGATAAGTCCAAGAAAATGTGCCACCCTTGCTGGATTTAGATGATGTTCTGAATGATGACTTGGATATAATGTATGATGTACATCATCCAGCTATGGCAAATCAACCATCTGAACATGTCCAGCCTGCAACCCTTATTTGTAAAAAAAGACCCAAAACAACAACTACATGGATGGATGATTATTATCTATATTCATGTGAACCATCTTGTATCTCTGTGGATATTGATATAGATGAGCAAGCTGATCCCTTAATTTATACAGATGCAATAAAATCATCTGAGTCGGATCAATGGCTTGAGGCCATGAAAAGGAAGCTTGACTCATTTGAGAGAAACAACGTATGGGAGCTATGTGACTTACCAGAAGAGAGGAAGTTCATAGGATGCAAGTGGGTGTTAAAGAAGAAATATAGGGTTGATGGGTCTATTAATACATTCAAGGCCCGGTTAGTTGCAAAGGGATTTACTAAGAAAGCAAGGATTGCAAACAATATTAAGGATATTTGCAATGTACAATTCCAATCCGGTCTCTACACCATTGGTTATGGGGGAAGCCGTTAAGTAAAGAACAATGTCCTGGAGAGGGACAAAGTCGACTGGATGTTCAATATGCTAAGGTTATTGGAGGTTTGATGTATGCAATGTTGTGTAGTAGACCAGACTTGCCATGTCCATTTAATCTGGTTAGTAGATATCAAAGTTGTTAAGACCAAAATTGACCATGACAGTTGTCAAGCTGACGTGGGTTCCTTGCGATGAGTCGAAGCCTCGTTAGCAGGTGAATCTATGTTAGAAGAACCTGGGTCGAGTGATTGTGGTAGATGATAATGCGGTGCTCGATCGACCCTCGATTTCTTGTACGTCGGTCACTCGAGGTTGGAAAGCTCGGGAACGACCCTTGCGGGAGATGGAGACTCATCGATCTACACTACGGAGACACGTTAGGGGGGTCGGATCTGGGTTCTGACCCAAATCCTCTTCGATGCTTAAGTTTATTTTGAAACTTAAGGAAAAGAGTGAGCTTGGTGCAGCTGAGATTGACCCACGGAGGTTCGTCTCATATCTGGTGATGCAAGCTCTAAAGTGTAAGAAATATCAGCTGAGGAAGTAGAGTTCTATGTCTTAGATCGCGTACCTTGTATTGGGAACCCATTTACTTTGTCCTTTCGTCCATTTATAGGTTGTTCCTCTTTGATTGTATGTAACCTGTTGGGAGACTAGTCCCATCCCAAAGTGGTTTTGCTGATGATCACACCAAATGTTGTTAATGTACTAATCATATTATTTAAGATGTGTAGGTTGTAATAATAAGCTAAGTGAATCTCAAAGCATACTCCATGAAGAAGAACTTCAACCACACTCTTAGAAGATGAAGATGAATTTAGCTCGCAATTCAACGTCTACATTCTAAAGCTCCAGTTCAAGCACAAAAAGTGCTCAAAGATGAAACTCAAAGAATGTGCTCAAGCTCAAGCTAAAGTGGAGCTCAAATTCAAGCGAAGCATATGCAACAAGATCAAGCTCAAGCATGGCTTCAAGTTCTTCATAGTGTCTAGTGTGTGAGTTGCTTTTAATTTTCTTAGGAATAAGTCGATGCCAATAAGAATATGCACACACACACACACAAAATTTCTAAAATGTTTTTTAAACTGGTTTTAACTTTATTTGAGAGCATATTTTTCATAAAAGCTAAGTTTTAAACTTGTATTCAACTACAAACACCCAGTAGTTCACTGCCCTGATTTCTGCAATCTCCCTGAAATTTGTACTCTGGGAGTCAATACCAAAGTTAGGGAGTCGACTACCACTGTAACAGAGTTTTTCCTGAAAACTCTATGGGAGTCGATTACCTCCTCTGGGAGTCGACTACCAGCTGTGCTCGACCAGAATTCCTTAATTTCCTCTCCTATTTATTCCTACCTTGATGTTTGGGCTAAAGTCAAACTTCATTTGAAAATTTTGAATTCTATGTTGGCTCTATAAATAGAGAAGCCTTGAGATCTTTTTCCATACCAATTTTCATTCTTGAGCTAAAGCTAATATTCTCTCAAAAATTCTCAACGTTCTCATCGATCTCAAAGGTGTTCGTAGCCAAGCAGTTTTCAAAATCATTGATCTTATTGTTTTCATTTCTATATCTTTTTAAGATCAATAATTTTTTTCTATTGTTAATTGGTCTTTCAAAATCCTTCTACTTTGATTTTAAATTCTCTTAAAGAATTTTTGAAAACATCTCTTCTTGATCACAACGGATTAATTCAATATTCTTTGTGTGATCAAAGGAGAATTTTCTATAAGCCACTTAGAGCACTAATTGCAATATTTTTACTTGGCTATAGAATTATTGGGTATGAAAACAAATCTCCACTAATTCATTGTGATCTATTGGATTTGATCTTTCTTTGAGTCCCTTGGAGATAAGGGTGTTGGAAATCCTTGTTGTAGGCAAGGAGTTAATGAAAGTCCTCGGATTGTGAGGCAAGAAAAAGTCCTCGATTTGTGAGGCAAGGGAAAATTCATGTTGTCGGCAAGGTGGTTACAAATCCTCTTGGCGGGAGGTGGTTTGTACTATTTACCGATAATAGTGGATTAAAACCCGACAAGAGTTTTGGGGACTGGATGTACTCTGGTTGTGGGAAACCAGGATAAAAATCTGTGAGTTTTCGATTGTTATTTATTCACTTGCATTTACATTCCGCTGCTTAACTTTATTATTGCAAGTATTATTTTGTGTTGATTAGGATTAATAATAGGTAACTCTTTATTAATTCTAGGGAGATTTCTAGAGGAATTTTAATTTGCGAAAACACTATTCACCCCCTAGTGTTCTCTTTGCCATCCACATGATTCAACATAACCGTCCGTCATTGATTCAGGCGCGATCTCCTCCGAGATTCGAGAAAATGACTGTCCATTTACTCGGCCCCGTTAACCTCCCCCTGAATACTAGCATAAGCCTAACGGTCGAACGATCTGTTCGTCTGACTCAGCAACACCCTGCTTTGAGCGATGGGTATCGGGTTGTGGGTGCCACATGGGTCGGGTACGTGGATACTCCAGCATGAATCGTACCCGTGCCCCAACAAAAGTAATCCTGGTCCAGCTCATTGGGAAGTTGTTAAGAGGAATATGAAATATATAAAAGGTATGGTGCACCACATGTTAGTTTATCATGCAGACTCGCTTGAGGTTCTTGGTTACTCTGATGCATATTTCGGAGGTGACAAAGATTACAGGAAGTCAACTGTAGGACATGTGTTCATATTTGGTGGTGCAGCTATTTCTTGGGGTAGTAAGACACAGGGTTTTGTAGCAAGATACACAAAAGAAGATGAGTATATAGCCTGTAGTATGGCGGCTACTCATGCGGTATAGATCAGCCGGTTCCAATTGGACTTGGATCTCAATTTGGTGGATGGACAAATTGAGATGTGCTGTGATAATCAAGCAGCCATCAGCTTGATCCATATTGGTGCAAATAGTTCCAAAGGAAAGAATATTGAAATACAATATCATTACATACATGATATGGTGGAAAGGAAAGAAGTCAATGTGACTTATATTCTAACAAGTGATGTGATTGTGTATCCATTGACGAATGTATTCCAGCAGGTACATTGATCAAACATGTTGGTTTGATAGGACTTAGAAATATCTAAGTTAAGGAAGCTTTCATTAAATTTGAAAGGAGACAATCATGAATAATAATTGAACTCGATGAGTAAAATGTGCATATCCCACAGATAGTGGGAGTATGTGAAATTACATCATGTGCTATATCTCACAGATAGTGAGAGTATGACCAGAATGCACTTGACCATTTCAGGCCAACTGGAAGATGTAAGTGGTTATGGCCTGATATGGCCAAATGACCTGGTAACCAACCAGATACTCGGTTGAGGATTTTCCTCAACCGAAAGACCGAGTCTCTCATCTCGTTGAGAGAATCTCGGGTGCGGTTGAGGAGCTCTTGGGGTGGTTGTGGGGTGGAGGATATGGTGGTGGCCCTATAAATAGAGAAGAGGGTTTTCTCTTCTAAAGTATCAGAAATTATCAGTCATATCCAGAATCCTCCAAACAATCACTCTTCTCTCTGTAGTTCTCTCAAGCATATTGGGTCGCACACAAAGAGCGTAATGGATATGATAGGGTTTAAACGTGATTTCGTATTTGATTTGAAATTCATAATAAGGTGAAATATCTTAACTGTTAGATATTGAATCTTGTATGTGTTTTTTATCCCTAAGATATCACTACGTTACAAAACGCGTTAAAGAGTTAACGGATACTGTATCTGGTTAAGATATTATCCTTAAAGATATCGTTTCATAACTGAAACGTGTTAAAGGGTTAACTTGGGATTCTATAAATGAGATAGAAAGGATTTTCTGTTTTTTCGCATTAAATCTTTCTCTCCCTCTCCCGTTTTTAGAGAAAAGCGAAGAGCAAAGGGTTATCATGGCATTCTATATATCCGGTGCATGATGATTCTAATACGGATGCCTGATGATCATAGCTTCTGTTTTCCATTAAATTCATTCTGGCCACCAGACGTCAGATGCGTTTGTTCCATTCGTCTATTTCCGTGTAATATCTTCATTACGATTGTATCGCCAGATGCATTGTTGCTTCACTCCAGCAGTCTGATATAATTGTTTTAGTCAGTTCCTTATGTAACCAGTGGCTGAGATTAAAATAACCAATCCAGTCATATATATACGAATTCACTTGAACGGGGGTTTATTCGAAAAATTTCATTCTTTTGCCCTTTCGTCTGTCTTTCTGTTTTCTTCATCCTCACGCCTATCTCGCTTGTCGATCCAGGGTTTCGTCATGCCGCCAAAACTAGCTCGTAAGTCTCTTTCTCCTCAACATTTGTCAATTAATGTTGAATCACCGTCACATGAACCTGATGGCACGGTCCCTTATCTCGTCGGTCCAATAGAAGCACTCTTCCTGATTCTTCGTAATGGCATGTGCTTTCTAGTCGTACACATGGTGAACCAAATGTGCAGTTGCCTCATCATGAGTATTCTTGGGCCGAGTCAGATTCTCCAGTTCACTCTCCGACTCAAGAAGTTCCCCTAGAGGACTTCTGTAACAGATTGCGCTTTCTGGTCCAACATTCTCTCCATCGGGACTCTGATCTAGTGTCCCTCCGTGTCAACCTCGATGAGCTTAGTACTTCTGTCTCTGTACTTACCCATGAACAATGTTAGCTTAAATATATACTCCTATGAAATGTAAGTCCCTCATCTGATCCATCATCTTCCTCATAGCTTCCGAAGACCTTATCTCAGAGATTAGGAGAACTTGAAGAAAATCTCTCCAAAACCAATCTTGTGATCTCACTTCTGTGTAGCGACTTCGACACTATGATGGGCATAATGCTAAACACACAATAGAAGTTGGAAACTCTGGTGTCCTCTCCTAGAGACATCCATACAGTTGCTCCACCATCACCACCACCACCACCTCCTCCTCCTCCAGGTTTTTGATGTTGGAAGGTCCTTCCACAAGCATTTCTCATGTCATATAATGTATTTTTGATCATTGATGGAGAAGAGTGATGGTGAGTATATATTGTTTGGTGTTTGGGTGGTATACTTTTATGTATACGTATACGGTTGTCACATTTTTTGTGAGCTTAGTTGTAAAGTAAGACACATTTTGTTGTATCTGTCTTATATAAAATACATGTGCACTATGATGAATGATGCACGATACTGTATTATTTTGTATCTTCGCCATCACCATATATAACAGATATCAAGTTTGATAAATATTACTCAGCCTGCACGACCGGTAAAAAGTTTGCCGATACTGCGCGCTGAGTAATAAAGGGGATGTAAGTGGAAAATTACTCTTGCGGGGATTTGGCAATTTCTTCATACAATTCCAATAGACATATTTCTCAATGTGCACAACTTTCCAAATATATCCCCGTTGTGCGCTTTGAGAAATTTATGTAAACCATACACAAGACAATACACTCACTCAAACCCATTATTCTCAGTTTCACCCGAAACACCCGTGTGGGTGCCACATCCTGATTGTATTGGTTCGTTTTTGGAGTGTCAGTGCACTTTGTGCACGTGTTATTTCTAGTTCGTCTATAAATGGCTTCCATACCCACAAGCCATCTTCCACCACTACACTTCTTGATGATAATATACGATCTGATTCTATATCTGTCTACTTATACAATATTTTTTCTTCAAAGTTCTATTTTTTGTTGTTCAACACTGCTTCTTCTTCAACACACAAAGATGGCACATATACTTGCGGCAAGTGACGTGATGTAGAAATTGAAGACATAGCCAGTAGATGTTCTTGAATGATTTGTTACATAGCTAGTAGATTCAGGTTCCATCCAGAAGTGCTCATATTGGCATCTTCTTTCTAACTGTGCAAACATTTTTCATTTTTCTATAGCTGCTCAAAAACTATGCAGACACCTTTCTCTATATGCTCAAAAGAAGGTACCCTTGAGCAATTTTGTTAGAGGCTATCGAATTGGCTCAATGCACACCACATCAGGCAACCATTCATGGGGACAACATCTGGCTGATATCAATCTGTCGTAGTTTCACGAGCACTCTTCTGTATATTCACGAGCACTCCTCTGTACAGTCATGGGGTATCTTCTGTAGCCTCACAGTAACTCTACTGTAGTCTCCTCCTCCTCCAATGCCAGTCCAATTCGTCTATAAATGGCTTCCATACCCACAAGACCTCATCAACCACTACACTTCGTGATGATAGTATTCTATCTGATTCTATCTGATTCAACTTATACAATATTTTTCTTCAATTTTCTATTTTTTATCACTGCTTCATCTTCATCACATAAAGCTGGTAATATACTAGCTTCAACTGGCCAATATGGACTCGAAGATGCTCTTTGCTCCTTCATATGTTATTTTCATCTTCATTTCAGACATCACTTCTTGATGATATTATATGTGATGTCTTCAATTTCTACCACGCGTCCCCAGCGGCAAGTGACGATGGTGTGCGCTGATGGAGCTGCTCATAAATGGCATTAAGCTTGAGCTGTTCAGTAGATGGCATATGTGCGCTGAGCAAAACTGTATATAATTACCAACAATTACTTAGCACTCACAACCGACAAAAGTTTTAACCATTTTACGCATGGATCAAAAATGTTTGCAATTGCCCAAATGGCTCATCGTGCACAACCATCAAAAGAATTGATCTATTATGCCTTAGGATAACACATGTATCAGTATACAATTTCATTTCTATATACTATAGAACTGATCTATTTTATAAAAGAGGGATGTTATCAAGAGAGCGTGGGTCTCGCATCCTGATTGTATGTGTTGGCTTATTGATTACCCGTGCACTATGGGCACGGGTTATTTCTAATACTTTTATTTATAGCAGCTTACATTTATGCCTGGAATCTAATTACTCACCACCCAAAATTGCTCAATGCACACAACGGGCATATATTTGGTTCGTTGTGCGCGAGGTACAACAAATTGGTCTAATGCATTAAACGCAAGTGAACCTACTCTGCTACATTAAGTGAAAATGTGTGATTGTGACTACTGCTTGCAAATGCATTAAACACGTTCCCTCGAGCCAAGGTAAGAGATGTTCAACTGCGTTTTCCCATAGAAATCTATAAATATTGAGTTTTCCAACCAAATGGATTCACCGTCAAAACTATCTCAAAGTCATCTCATCCTTCCATTCCCCATGATCATATCCCAGCTACTATGCTAGTCCTATACAGCCCTAGAATTCAATAACAGTTGTCAAATGCAATTTTGTTAAACCATATCAAATTTGCTCACCATGCACATCTGCCATAATTTTGCCTGTTTTGCGCATTGAGAAATTTTGTTAGAGGCCATCATTCTTGGGAACAAAACCTGGCTGGTTATCTGTTGTAGACACACCATTCACGAGCACTCTTCTGTATATTCCTGAGAACTCCTATGTTGACTCACAGGGTGTCTTCTGTAGTCGCACAGTAACTATACTGTAGTCTCATACTCATTCAGGGGCACGGGTTATTTCTAATACTTTTATTTATAGCAGCTTGCATTTACGCCTGGACAATAATTACTCACCACCCAAAATTGTTCAACGCGCACAACGGGCATATATTTGGTCTGTTGTACGTGAGGTACAACAAATTGGTCTAATGCATTAAACGCAAGTGAACCTACTCTGCTGCATTAAGTGCAAATGTGTGATTATTACTATTGCATGTAACTGCATTAAACACGTTCTCTCGGGTCGAGAGTGGTTCAGCTGCGTTTTCCATACAAATCTATAAATATTGAGTTTTCCAACCAAATGGATTCACCGTCAAAATTATCTCAAAACTCATCTCATCCTTCCATTCCCCATGATCATATTACAGCCACTCTTTGCTAGTCCTATACAGCCCTAGAATTCAATAACAGTTGTCAAATGCAATTTTGTTAAACCATATAAAATTTGCTCACCATGCACATCTGCCATAATTTTTCCTGTTTTGCGCGTTGAGAAATTTTGTTAGAGGCCATCATTCTTGGAAACAACATATGGCTGGTATCAATCACTTCTCTGTAGACTACGGGTTCTCTTTTGTAGACTCACAGTAACTATACTGTAGTCTCATCCTCATCCATTGGCCGTTCCAATTCGTATATAAATGGCTTTCCTACCCACAAGACCTCATCAATTACTACACTTCATGATGATAGTATTCTATCTGATTCTATCTGATTTTACTTCTACACTATTTTTTATTCCACATGCTAAATTTTTGTTGTTAATCCATGCTTTGTCTTCACCACATAAAGATGGCCAATATACTAGCAGCAAGTGATGTGATGCAGCACCTGAAGCCATCGCATATATATGGACTCGAAGATGTTCGTTGTTCCTTTAAATGTTCTTTAGAAGGTATTGTTGCAATATTCTGTATAGAATATTTTTACTTAATTTGCGTTTTTGCGTTCATAAATGATTCTTCTTCAACGCATACAGGGACGTGCGCTGCTAGTGGTGCACTTTTATATCTGCTCAGAACTTCATCATGCCCCCAATCAACGGCAAACAAAGCAGTACCAAAATGTTTGAGTAGTAGATAGTCTCATTAGTACCTGCGACCTTCTTGGCTTGCGACGAGCTTCGCCAGTCCAGAATCCGACTCGAGAATTGCGCGGCTCAGTCTCTCCTCATCTAACATGTGCTCGAGCTCTGGAATTTTATCCACGAGACCATGATCTTCTCCATTGTTGTTTTCAGTCTCAAGCGCCATGGATGAACTGAGAAAGAACACTGCAATGAGATAGCAGCACAAAAAGTGAAGTTCCATGATTGATAGGATAGTCCCGTGCAAAATGACATGAAGCAGTTTCTACTATGTTGTTATATGTACATTTAAATGCATATATGTTGTAGTATGATGGATTACAGACTTTAATATAATGTAATTTTTCCAACATTGAGATAGCTGGTACATTGTGTTACTCACACCAATTTCTCTACACGTTCACGTGCACTTTGAATATTCACGGGCACAATTGCCATTTCCCTCCATCCATGTCCAATTCTTGGTCTATAAATGGCAGCCTACTATCCCTCATCTATTCACACATCTATCTACGTCCACTTCCAATTTCTAAGTTCGGTTCTACACAATATTTGGTTTGTCCTTCTGCTATTCATTTGTTCACACATATTCATTTGTTCACAGATATTGTAATTTTTGTTGCACAGCTTTGCAGATCATGGTAGCAGAAAATAGTTATGCAATGGGGATGACAGAGCCAATTTGCTATTGTGGCCTGATAGCTCCACTTAGGACTGCTATGACAAGGGAAAATATTGGGAGTGTTGTAAACGTGGTGGCTATGGAATCCATAGCCCTGTATTTATAGTGGTAGGGTTACATAATGGGTGGATACCCACTAATGGGTATGCCCACCAAAATCCCGTTTATAACACTTCCCCTTATCCATCCATTGTTGTAAGCCGTGATGAACGCTTCAGGGTTCATAGAGCTTATCTGATCATGGGTCTATGGATACTTCTGGATCCTTAAGTTTAAGAGTACTTGCCTCATTAAAACCTTTGCCAAGGAAAACCCAGTGGGAAAAACCAGTGGCTAAGGGAAAAGAGTACAAGTCTCTGTAACTTCCCCTGATCGATGGATAACATCAGAGGTGGATACTTCTGGATCCAGTTGATGTGGCTGCCTCGTTAAAACCTGTGGCTATGGAAAACCCAGTGGAAAAAACCAGTAGCCAAGGAAAAAGAGTACAGCACAACATTAACTCCCCCTGATAAGTACAAGCTTCAGGCTTGTAAATCTCTCAACTGTCTCATCCCAATTCCTAGTACAAGTTTTCTAAAGGTGCTGTGAGGCAAAGCTTTAGTGAACAGGTCTGTCAGGTTGTCGCAAGACTGGATCTGCTGGATGTCGATCTGGTTGTCCACTTGCTGTTCATGCGTCCAGAAGAGTTTGGGGGATATGTGCTTCGTCCTGTCACCTTTGATGTAGCCACCTCGTAGTTGAGCGATGCAGGCAGCATTGTCTTCATACATGGTGGTAGGTCCAAGATCTCCCGTCTTCAGGCCGGTGGTCTTGAGGATGTGGTTGATGACTGATCGAAGCCAGAAGCATTCTCTGCTAGCCTCGTGGATCGCAATGAGCTCAAAGTGGTTGGATGAGGTTGCTGTCGATGTCTGCTTCACGGATCTCCATGAGATGGCCGTCCCACCGTATGTGAACACAAAACCGGTCTGGGACTTTGCGGTATGTGGGTCGGACCTGTATCCTGCATCTGCATAACCGACCAAGTCGGAGGATACACCTTTCTTGAAGTATAGTCCCATGTCCACAGACCCTTGGAGGTAGCGCAGAAGTTGCTTAACTCCGTTCTAGTGGCGCTTTGAGGGTGCAGAACTGTATCTGGCTAGTAAGTTAACTGCGAACGCTATATCGGGACGCGTGCAGTTTGCCAGGTATAGGAGTGCTCCAATTGTGCTTAAGTAGGGTACTTCAGGACCCAGTGTTTCCTCCCCCTCTTCCAGCGGTCGGAAGGGGTCTGTGTCAACCTCCAATGATCGAACGACCATTGGTGTGCTAAGCGGATGACATTTGTCCATAAGAAAGTTTTTCAGTACTTTCTTTGTGTATGTCGATTGGTGTAACAGGATTCCTCCGCTTAAGTGTTCAATTTGTAGGCATAGGCAGAACTTCGTTTTGCTAAGGTCCTTCATCTCAAAAGTCTGTGTAAGACTTTTGGATATCTCACCTATCTCTTCAGGAGATCTGATGATGTTCAGGTCGTCTACGTAGACGGCAATAATCACGAATCATGTTCCCTTTGCTCTTATAAAGATGCAAGGGCAGAATTCATTTGTTGTGAATCCTTGTTGCACTAGGAATTCACTGAGTCTGTTGTACCACATTCTACCTGGCTGTTTTAGACCATACAGCGATCTCTGAAGTTTGACAGAGTAGACGTCCCGATGTCTTTCTGTCATTTTTGTCGGTAGTTTGTATCTATCTGGGATTTTCATATAGATGTCCTTATCTATATTTCCATATGGGTATGCAGTCACAACATCCATGAGTTGCATATCCAAACCTTCCTTTGTGGATAGGCCTATAATGAAACGGAAAGTGATCGCGTCCATGACCGGGGAATATGTATTGTCATAGTCTATTCCTGGTCGTTGGGAAAAGCCTTGTGCAACAAGGCGCGCTTTGTAACTCACGATCTCATTTTTCTCGTTTCTTTTTCTCACGAATACCAACTTGTATCCCACAGGTTTAACACCCTTTGGTGTTAGGACTACAAGTCCAAAAAATTTGCGCTTCGAGAGTGAGTCCAGCTCTACTCCTATTGCCTCATTCCACTTTGGCCAATCCTCTCTGCGTTTACATTCTGCTAGAGAGCATGGATCGGTTTCATCGTCGTATTCAGTGACGTGAGTGGCAATAATGAGCGCGAAGTTATCATCGATGATTGTGCTTTTTCTGTCCAATACCTCCCCAGTACGTACATAATTTAATGATATTTCTCCTATATTTTCCTCTTCAGGGGTTGTTAGGAGGGGAGAGGTAGCTGGGCTGAGCTCAGCATCCTGTGGTGGTATCGTTATTGTTGCTCCAGAATTTTTCCTCTTTCGAGGGTTCTTATCTTTGGAGCCTGGGGGTCGTCCTCTTTTTTGTTGAGGTACGGCCGCTTCTGCTGCAGGTGGATTGCATTCATCTTTGGGTATGTCAATCCTAGCTGGCGTATTTGTAGCAGGGACGTGTGATCTGACAATCTTCTGGTTGTCAGTGAATTTGTCCAGTAAAATGTGAACTGTTTTTTGAATTTGAAGGATCTTCATGATCTCTTCTTCACATTGATTTGTACGTGGATCAAAATGGGATAACGTCTTTGTGTCCCATGTAATGGTCTTTGAAGCTTCTGGCTTCTGCGTGTTAATGCCTAGTTTCGGAAAAGTGCTTTCATCAAACTCACAATCTGCTAGACGTGCTTTTAAAGGCGTCCCCTGTAAGGGGTTCGAGGTATCTAATGATTGATGGTGAGTCGAAACCAATATAGATACCAAGACGCCGTTGAGGACCCATCTTGGTTCTCTGCGGTGGTGCTATGGGGACATAGACAGCACATCCGAATATCCTCAAGTGAGAGATATCGGGCGGGTTCCCATATGCAAGTTGCATCGGGGAATAAGATTGACTACCTGACGGTCGTAATCTCATCAGCGATGCAGCGTGCAATATGGCATGTCCCCATGCATTAATCGGCAACTGGCATTGCATCAACAATGGTCGAGCAATCCATTGTAGTCTATTTATAAGAGATTTGGCTAACCCGTTCTGGGTGTGAACATGAGCTATAGGATGTTCAACTTCTATGTCGGTTGCTTGGCAGTAGTCTAGGAAGACTTGTGATGTGAATTCCCCAGCATTATCCAGACGTAATTTCTTGATCTGGTTGTCTGGGAAATGTGCCCGCAACTTTATAATTTGTGCAAGTAGCTTTGCAAAGGCTACGTTGCGGTTGGACAGGAGGCACACATACGACCATTTTGAAGATGCGTCGACCAGTACCATGTAGTACCGAAATGGTCCACTTGCGGGGTGAATAGGCCCGCAAATGTCTCCATGTATTATCTCTAGAAAACTTGGGGACTCAGAGTCCACCTTCAGGGTGGATGGTCTCGTAATCAATTTCCCTTTGTAACAAGGGGGACAAGGATTTGCACCCTTCCGAAGTAGCGTCAGGCTTTTCGGGTCAATTCCACGGGATTGAGATATGATGTGACGCATCATATTCCTCCCAGGGTGTCCTAGTCTATCGTGCCAGAGTTTGAATTCAGGTTGATTATGGCACTTCTGGTGCTCTAGTGTGTTTGTTTCCATTGCTCTGATCCGTGTGTGTTAGAGACCCGACGGGAGTCCCTCAAAACGCTCGACGGTGTTTTTATCACCGTTTTTATGAGACGTTACATCAAGGTATTCTCTGTTTAGTTTACTCATCGTTTCAAGGTGGTATCCATTTAAGAGGATATCTTTAAAGCTTAACAGGTTTCTATGCGAGCTAGGGGAGAGAAGTGCATCTTTTATAAGTAGTTTTGTTTTGTTGGGGACATAAATTGTGCTTCCCCTGATCCTTCTATGATTCCTGATGGACCGGAAATTGTATTTACGGTGCCATCGTATTTATTAATGCTTTGAAAAAAGCAGATGTCTTGGAGGATCGTGTGCGTAGAGGCACTGTCCACTAGGCATTTAAAGTCCATCTATTTTAAAAGAAAATATCGCAGTATAAGGCACACACAGAAAAATATACTACGGATAATCAATTTAATGTCTGAAAAAGTACTTCAACATGCTAGAGAAGGAAAACAAGCAGATAAATAGTTTCTCAAAAAAGGAAAGCTACAATGCATAGAAAGTGGATAATGTCCTCAGTCGAGCAGGTCAACGTTTGAGAATTCCTCAGCGATGAACCTGATTGGTGCCAGGTCTTCTTGAACCACCAGGTTTGTCTCAGCTTGCTTCTGGCTCGCTTTGTACAAGTCCTGCAGGTGGCATGGAGTCCGACAATTCCTGGACCAGTGTCCAGTCATGCCACACCTGTGGCACTTATCTTCCCAGTCCTTTCTGGGGGCAGATGTCTGGCCGTCGTCCTTTCCTTTCCACACATTATTCTTCTTCCTCCCCTCATTGTTGCTTCTGGGAGGGGGTCCTCTAGCCTGCTTCTTCGTTGCTTTTCCCTTCTGGGGTTTGCCTTTGAAGTTGCTCCTCTTCTTCTGGGAGGAGCTGTGAGGCGCTTCAGGCGCAGGAGCAGTGCCGGTAGGGCGTGAGTTATGGGTGGCCAGAAGAAGGTCACGATTCTGCTCTGCCATCAGAAGGCATGCGAGAAGCTCTAAGTATTTCGTGAACTTGCGTTCATAATACTGTTGTATTAGTATAACATCCTTCTCATGGAAGGATGTATACGTCTTCTCTAACATGTGCTCCTCTGTCACTTTTTCACCACATAACTTCATGCGTGAGGTGATGCTAAAGAGTGCCGAGTTGTACTCAGCAATAGACTTAAAGTCTTGGAGACGGAGGTTTTCCCATTCATATCACGCTCGAGGAAGTATAACATCTCTTTGATGTTTACACCTATCCTCGAGGGCGGTCCATAACTCATACGAGTCTTCCACCGAGAGGTACTCGGCCTTCAGGGTCCGATCGATATGGCGTCTGATATAGATAATTACTTTCGATGTATCTATATCAGAAACCTTATCGCCTACAGCGATGGCGTGGCTCAATCCATGTGCTCGCAGATGGAAATTTATGTCCAACTGCCAGCTTAAGTAGTTCTTGCCTGAAGCATCCAAAACGTCGAAATCGACGCTCGCAATTTTGGCCATTTATCACTCTAGCATGTAAAAAGATAGGCAATAATTAGATATTTTCACAGAAAAATAAATAATTAAGCACATCAGACACAGATATTTGCTGCGTGGATCAGCTAATCACCATATTAATTACAGTCCATACAGTCCCAAAAAGAAATGAAAGTACAACTCGGGAACCCCCGTGGGGCCCCTATTCTTCTGGAATAGTCCTTCATCTTCTTGAGGCGTCCGCCGGTCTTGTAATATTACAAAATTATCCTCACTACATATTTCTCTCAAAAGAAAATAATGCGGGAAAATAAAATGGTGATCCCTAGCCGATCCAAAACCACAACAAATATTGACATTCATCGCAGGCAGATAAAATGCAGCAGGCATTTAATCATCACAGGCAGTTTATTCATTACAGGCAATTTAAACATCACAGGCAGTTTATAGTGGAAAATGAAAATTTTCGATTAAAAATTATTGGACCACTAGGCAACGTCATACACCGTTAGGTTAGTTGACTAACGGCAGAGCGGTCGCAGGATCTTCTTAATTTTTAAACGTTAGAAAAAATCATTAAATCCGAATATAAAGCGATGAATAAAAATCACATGTAATTCTATCCAAATTTTGACGAAAAAGAATCGCAATTAAATCTGAAGAATATTTGAAAATCGGAAAAAAAATTTTGGGGTCAAAAACCCTAGTTAGGGTTTTGGGATATGCACGCTGGGCCCGTCGCTACTGGCGGCCGGGCTCGTCCACCGCTGCTGATGGCGGGATGGGGGGGCACCGCTGCGGGCGGTGGAAACAGCCCGCCGTCGCAGCGGCGAGCACTGCCCGCCGTCTGCAAGCGACGGGGGAGCCCCGCCGTCGCAGCGGCGAGGGTGGCCCGCCGCTGCAGGCGGCGGGTTTCGCCCGCCGTCGCAGGCGGCGGGGGAGCCCCGCCGTCGCTGCGACGGGGGTGGCCCGCCGTCGCTGCGACGGGGGTGGCCCGCCGCTGCAGGCGGTGGGGATTCCCCGTCGCTGCATGCGGCGGGGGAGCCCCCGCCGCTGCAGGCGGCGGGGGTTCCCCGTCGCTGCAGGCGGCGGGGGAGCCCCCGTCGCCGCGAAACACCGGGGGGATCCCCGCCGTGAGATCGGAGGGGGGATCCCCGCCATCTGCAGTCGACGGGGGTTCCCCGCCACTGCGAACGGCGGGGGATCCCCGCCGTGCATGCCGCGGGGGGTCCCCACCGTCGCGAAACGGCGGGGGGATCCCCGCCGTGAGATTGGCGGGGGGATCCCCACCGCTGCAGGCAGTGGGGGAGCCCAGCCGTCTGCAGGCGGCGGGGGTTCCCCGCCGCTGCGAACGGCGGGGGGAGCCCCGCCGTCTGCAGGCGGCGGGGGTTCCCCGCCGCCGCAGACGGCGGGAAAGCCCCGCCGCGGCCGGCGGCGGGGGGCGGTGGTAAGGGGGGTGCGGGAGAAACCCATTAGGGTTTTAGGTGATTTTTTCGAGAAAAATTGGGTAAAAATCCGATTTTTATTGGGATAAACCAGTTTTAATCTTCCAAAAAGGCGTTTTTTATTGTAAAAAGTTGATTTTTAACTATAAAACGATAGAATTTTAAGCGATTGATCCAAGAAATTGGATCTCTACATATGTGCATATGTAATATTTCGATCTAGGGAGAAAGTTACCTCTAAATCCTGCCCGCCGGATCTAGAGACGATCGGTGAAGAAAGCCCGTTCGCGTCGCGTCCGTCCGTCAGCAGGGGTTCGGCTCAGCTTCGAGCGTGCTGATAACGTGTTGTAAACGTGGTGGCTATGAAATCCATAGCCCTGTATTTATAGTGGTAGGGTTACATAATGGGTGGATACCCACTAACGGGTAGGCCTACCAAAAGCCCGTTTATAACAGGGAGAAGATTTTATGGTTGTATAAATTACAACAAGAGCAACGGATGTAATTTTTTTGCTTGGGTTGATCAGATGGAACTGTGTCCTCGTGGCCAAGAATATGCCAGAGATTTGCTACAAGAAATTACAAAGTTAAAGTCAAGGTTGCGAGAACGAGCAAGGAATTATGGAGATATACATGAGGATACAAGTTACGCTTTTTCTAGCACCAATGAAATTAACATAAGACAAGCTTCCAGTAGCAATTATATGATGAACAATATATTACCAACATATGGGCAGTCAAGACAGAGGGCAGTGCTTGATATTTCACCAATGATGTGGTTTATTTTAGGTTGTATAACAACTTTGTTGTTTAATCTACTGTTGTATGGATTTATTCCATAGGAAAACACATCTTTCAGTATGCAATTTCATTTCTATACTGTAAAACTGATACTTTTATATATATAAGCTTGCATTTATGCCTGGACACTAATTAGTCAATATAACAAAATGGCTCAAGCACAACGGGCATAATTTGAACCGTTGTGTGCGTTGAGCAAACAAAATTGCTTAACACGCACGATAAAAATATGAGGATCGTTGTGCGCTCTAAGAAATTTTGTTATCCAAATGAAAATTATTTCCACAGCCAAAAGTTCTAATTACAACATATTAGCTTAAAAATATTTAGAGGCACAGGCGCCTTCGGCGTGGCATGGGCGACTTCGGCAAGGTACAACAAATTTGGCATATGCATTAAACACAACTGAACCTACTCTGTTGCATTATGTGTAAATGTGTGAAGGTGACTACTGCATGTAAATGCATTAAATGTGTTCCATCCGATCGAGGAAAGAGTGGTTCAGCTGCATTTTTCCATACAAATCTATAAATATTGAGTTTTCCAAGCAAATGGATTCACCGTCAAAACTATCTCAAAACTCATCTCATCCTTCCATTTATCATGATCATATCACAACCACTCTTTCCTAGTTATATAGATCACGAGCATTCAACAACAATTGTCAAATTTAATATATAGTTTTGCACGTTTAGTAAAAAAGATTGTGGTTAGAAATTATTACTCAACGCTCACAACGGGCAAAAATATTACAGGTAGTGCGCCCTGAGTAATAAAGGCGATTTTGGTGAAACATAACTCAAACTGCGATTGGGAAATTTTGTTATCCAAATGACCTAGGCTCAATGCAGACAACGGTCCAAATATTTCCCGGTTGTTTGTTTTGAGCAATTTAGTTAAACCATAAAACATTTGCTCACCACGTACATCTGCCTTAATTTTGATCGTTGTACGCATTGAGAAATTTTTTGATCGATGTGCAACACTTCGGTCAACCATTCTTGGGAACAACATCTGTCTTATATCAATCTGCATTAGATTCATGAGGACTCTTCTGTATATTCCCGAGAACTTCTTTGTAGACTCACTGGGTCTTCTCTATAGCTCACAGTAACTCTACTGTAGTCTCATCCTCTTCCATGGGCCAGTCCAAGTTGTATATAAAATGGCTTCGCTACCCACAAGCCCTCATCAACCACAACACTTCTTGATGATGGTATTCTATCGTATTCTATCTAATTCAACTTATAAAATATATATTTTTCAACATAAATTTTTTGTGTTTTTCATCACTGCTTCATCTTCAAAACACAAAGCTGGCCAATAGACTAGCGCAAGTGACGTGATGCATAAATTGGAGCCATCAAATATATATGGACTCGAAGATGTTCTCTTCTCCTTCAGATGTTTTCGACTGTCTCTATTGCTTCATTACATTGCCAGTAGTTCCAGTTTCCCTCCGGAAGTGCTCAAACAGGCATATGCAGTCCCTTGCTAATACACTTCTCTCTTTTCTCAAGCTGGCATACAGGGGACATATGGCCAAGATACTAGTGGCAAGTGACGATGGTGCACGCGGATGGAGCTGATCATAAATGTCATCTTGCTTGAGCTGTTCAAAACAACGTTGAACTGTTTCTCGTAGTAGGAATCCATGTATCTGTAGGATAGTCCCGTGATTGAATTTCATACCAGTTCCAAAATGTGAAGTTGCAAAATGTTTATATGCAGTTCAACTGTGTTGTGTTTTGTAATTTTGAATGAATAAATGTTGTAGTATGATGGAATACAGAACTTAATACAATGTCATTAAATTTGATACAATTGCAGGACATTACAAAATTGAGATAGGTGATATATATATTGATGCTAACTTGAATCAAAGTCCAAAATTGAAATTTCTTAGTAAAAATTGTTGAACGTAATAGACATTATCCAGCACGGACAACGGCAAAAGGTTAGACCGTATTGCATGCTGAGCAAAACTATTTATGTATAGACACAATTACTCATCTCGCACAACGGTCAAGCGAACGTGTAACCATTGTGCGTGCTAATCAAAACTATCTATGTTTATCCACAATTACTCAGATTACGCAACTGGACATAGTCGTGACCGTTTTTTGCGCTGAGCCAAACTGTGTGCAATTAACCACTATAACTCATCGCGCACACAGTCAATGCCCTGACCGTTGTGCGCGTTGAGCAAAACTGCTTACGATAATCCATTACCCAAAAGTAATCATCCCGCCCTACGGCAAAAGTAGTGACCGTTGTAAGCATTGAGCAAAATTATCTACAATTCTATGATTTGTTAGAATATGACATTGTGCACGGTGAGTAAAAATGTATACCTTTGCGAAATATTACAGTGCGCACAACTGGTCAAATTACACACAGTTGTGCACGTTGAACAAAACTCTCAACATTAACGAATAATTACTCATCGCGTACAACGGTCAAATTTATAACCCGTATTGCACGTTGAGTAATTGTTATCATTATATTTAATTTACTCAGAGCGTGATTGTGATTCATCACCCGTACAAAAGATCGTAAAGGTACCGTCATAAGGTTTATAAGCTTCTTAGGGTTTATAAGCTTCTTTGTCGATACTGGTTTAGGGTTTATCCATGCTTCCCCGAAAACGGGCTAGAAAGTGTGCACTTCTTCGAGTTTATTGCACTGTTGTATGCATTTATGCCATAGGAAAACAAATGTATCAGTATGCAATTTTATTTTTATAAACTGTAGAACTTATCTATTATACAAATGAGGGATGTTATCAAGAGAGTGTGGTTCTTGCATTCTTTCTAGTACTTTTATTTATAGCAGTTTGCATTTATGCCTGGACACTAATTACTCACCACCCAAAATTTCTCAACGCGCACAACTGGCATATATTTGGACCGTTGTGCCCGTTGATCAAACACAGTTGGTCTAATGCATTAAACACAAGTGAACCTACTCTTTTGCATTAAGTGCAAATGTGTGAGGATGACTACTGCTTGCAAATGCATTAAACGCGATCCCTCGGGCCGAGGTAAGAGATGTTCAGCTGCGTTTTTCCATACAAATCTATAAATATTGAGTTTTCCAACCAAATTGATTCACTGTCAAAAATATCTCAAAACACATCTCATCCTTCCATTTCCGATGATCATATCCCAGCTATTCTTTCCTAGTCCTATATAGCACTAGAATTCAACTATGGTTGTCAAATGTAATATATAGTTTTGCGTGTTTAGTAAAAAAGATTGTGTTTGGAAATTATTACTCAGTGCTCACCACGGGCAAAAATATTACGGGTAGTGCGCCCTGAGTAATAAAGGCAATTTTGGTGAAACATAACTCTTACTACGATTGGGCAATTTTGTTATCCAATTGACCTATTGCTCAATGCAAACAACGGTCCAAATATTTCCCCGTTATTTGTTTTGCACAATTTAGTTAAACCAGAAAACATTTGCTCACAGCGCACATCTGCCTTAATTTTGGCCGTTGGGCACGTTGAGAAATGTTGTTCGAGGCTAACAATTTTGATCAACGCGCACCACCTCCGTCAACCATTCTTGGGAACAACATATGTCTTGTATCAATCTGCTTTAGATTCACAAGGAATCTTCTGAATATTCCTTAGACCTCCTCTGTAGGTTCACTAGGTCCTCTCTGTAGCATCATATTAACTCTACTTTAGTCTCATCCTCGTCTATGGGCCAGTCCAAAGCGTATATAAAAATTGCTTCCCTACCCACAAGCCCTCATCAACCACAACACTTCTTGATGATGGTATTCTATCTTATTCTATCTGATTCAAATTATACAATATTTTTTTCACCATGCTATTTTTTTGTTTTTCACCACTGCTTCGTCTTCAAAACAAAAAGCTGGTCAATATACTATCGGCAAGTGACGTGATGCATAGACTGGAGCCATCATATTTATATGGACTCAAAGATATTCTTTCCTCTTCAATATGAAGCACTTGATGTTCTCGATTGCTTCATTACATTGCAAGTTGCCTGAAGGTTGCATTTTGGGATCGTCTCTCAAACTGTGCAGACACCTTCCCCTAGCTGCTCGGAAACTATTTAGCCACCTTTCGCTCTATGCTTACAGAAGAATTTCATACCAGTACGCCATTAGTGAATTTCATACCATTGCCTTACTGTGATGTTGCAATATTCTTTATGATACTAACTGGTCTATCTGAATATATCCGAGTCTAGTTATACAATATATTTATTTTACTCATATCATGATTGCGAACCGTCACCCGTACAAAAGCTCGAAAAGGTAACGATATAGGGTCTATAAGCTTCTTAGGGTTTATAAGCAAGATTGTCGATCCTGGTTTAGGGTTTATCCATGCCTCCACGGAAACGATAAAGAAATTCTACGATGCCCTCAACATCAAATCGACCACCATTATCTCCTCAGTCGGTTAGTGATCAATCATCATCTGACAGCGATGATCCTTATGTTCATACCGACTCTCCACCATCTACTGAAGACCTATATGTGGTCATTAGAACTAGTGTTGATTATCTGATGATTGGCCAAAGGTGTCTGGAAAGTCAATAGAAATCAATCTATTACAGACTACGCAGAGTCGAAGCTAATGCCAATGGAATTCATCTTGATCATGAACAGATCGTGAATTCTGTCCATCGTATCCATGCCAGCTTGCCTACTCAATCTACTACGTCATCATCCTCAGATGATCATGAGGGTGTGCTTGATCGTATGAAATATTTTTACGACAGTCAATCAGGCATGTGGCAATATGTTTCGACGATGAAAGATGAGCTCAATGTAGTGAAGGGCATGGATTAAAACATGGATGAGAAATTGGACACAATCATGCCCACGCCCAGGGATATCCATGCTCATGACCCTCCAGCTCCCACTGCATCCCGTTCACCTCCTCCTCCTCCTCCAGCTTGATGGAAATGTGTTATATGTTGTCTTGAATTTTGTTAGAACATGTGAGTGTTAGGGTGTCACATTTTGTTAGGGAATACGCAGGTCACATTTTGCTCTATTGGACTAATCCTCATGTGTCATAGTGATGGATTAGATGGTGTCCGTTTTTGTAACATCACTGGCTTATATAGAATTATATGGTTTTGTTTGCTTGTTTCTCTTTGAATCACTATCTAATATGGATTTAAGATGCAAAATAACATGTCATATCTGATTCACTGGAACAATCCCAATTCATTTTGCTGTATTGGAGTATCACTTATATGGTACAAATTGATCAATGCACAAACCGGGCTTGAGAGATGCCTGGTGTGCACACTTAGCAATTCTGTATATTCACAAACACAACATCTGTTGACTCACGGGTTCTTTCTGTAGACTCACAGTAACTCTACTGTAATCTCATCCTTATCCATGGGCAGTCCAATTTGTCTATAAATGGCTTCCAACCCCACAAGACCTCATCAACCACTACACTTCGTGATGATAGTATTCTATCTGGTTCTATCTGATTCTACTTGTACAATGTTTCTTCTTCAACGTACTATTTTTTTTGTTCATGAATGCTTCAGCTACAACACACAAAAATGGCCAATATACTAGCGGCAAGTGACGTGATGCTGAAATTGAGTACATCACATATATATATAGACTCGAAGATGTTCTTAGCTCCTTCATATTTTCTTTTCATCTTCATTGCAGATATCTCTGCTTGAAGATGTTCTTGCAGCGACACCAGCTTTCTTCTCTGCCATCACATCTTGCAGATATTCTTTGACCCTTCGTATGTTCTGTTCAGCTTTATTACAGACATCACAGCTTAATGATAATAAATGTTCTATCTTAATCTATCTAAGTCTACTTATACAATAGTTTTACTTAATTATTCTATTTTTTGTGTTCATCACTGATTCTTCTTCAACGCATACAGGGGACAGATGGCCAAGATACTTGCGGCAAGTGACGCTGATGGAGCTACTCATACATGGCATCATGCTTGAAATTTTTTCCTGGTGGGAATCCATGTATCCATAGGATAGTACCATGCATGAATTTCATACCAATTCCAAAATGTGATGTTGCAAAATGTTTAGATGTAGTTTGTACTTTGTTATGTTATGTACAGTTGAATGCATAAATTTGTAGTATGATGGAATACATACCTTAATACAATGTCATTAAATTTGATACAATTGCAGCATATTACAAAATTACGTGATGCTAACTTAAAGTATCCATAATTACTCAGCACACACAACCGGCAGCATAGGTGAACGTTGTGGGCGCTAAGCAAAACTGTCTAAAATTACCAACAATAACTCAACGCGCACAACCGGCAAAAGAAGTGAACGTCGTGTGTGCTGAGCAAAACTGTCTATAATTACCAAGTTTTGCTCATCGGGCACAACGGGCTTATTTTACATTCCGTTGGGTGCACAAAGCAAAACTGTATACAATTACCCACAATTACGCATCGCGCATAGCTACATGACTCATTCTCTTTATTCTCTTCAGCTCTTATGCTTCTTCTTCTTAATCGTTAAGCCCATTAAATTTCTTGACAAGTGGCCAGATCTGCAACAACAGAGAAATTATAAGATATGAGTTCGACAGCTGCAGAAAGAGTTCTCGGATGATATGCTTCTTCCTCATACGATCATAATTAAGACTTTCGGTTTTGAGGAGCAATATTGGACCCACAGCCTGAAGGATGATATATGCCCATAAGGCGATTTATCCTAAGTGTGCGTCTTGTTCATATTATATATGGTGCCCATTGTAAGGATCACCTTACCCTTGCAATACTAACAACAAACACTAGAGGGGGGTGAAAAGTGTAATGGCAATAAAATTGTCCAATTAAAATTTAACTTGCAAATGCGGAATTATAAATGCAAGAGGAATTAAAAGGCACAATCAATCCAAACGCAAACACAAAGATTTACCCTGATTCCCCAAACTTGGTTACATCCAGCCACACCAATATTCACTATATTCCCACATAGAGAAGTGAATACAAATCTCACACGGAGATACCCCACAAAGAGGATTTATGCCCTACACAAGGACCCAACCAATACTACACGAGGATCAAGACTCCCATACGGAGAATCACCACTCAGAGAATTAGGGTTAGCCCTACACTAGGACACTAAACTCCCACAAAGAGAGTTACTCCCACAAATAGAGTTATTCCCACAAAGAGAATATCCTAAGTCCCACAAAGAGACAACCTCCCACAAAGAGAGAAAGATCTAATTCCCACAAAGAGAATTAGAGACACAAATTCACCAAATAAAGTAAATACTCTTACCTATGTCTTGATATGCTTACTCATGAATGGATGCAAGGTATGGAAGAGGATCTCCAAGTGTTGAGATATGCACTTGGATGAATTCCCTTGAGCTGGACTTCAATGCATGAAGAAGAATGAGAACTCTTGAGAGGGAATTGAGGGAGTTTATGAGTTGCTTAAGGATCTCTTGAGATATTCAATAGCATCAAGAAGTATAAAAGATGGCAGCACACTCATATATATAGGAGCCTTATATCAAACCCCAAAACCCAAGAAAACAGCCAAAGAATCAATTCAGCAACGTCTAGAAACTGGGCGAAAACGACAGGAACAGTCGACTGATGATCAAAAGACAGTCGACTGATCAACGACTAGAAAATATCCAACGGCTATAATCTGAGCTAAGACAGTCGACTAATGAAGTCGATACAGTCGACTGTAAACAGGACAGGCGCTTGTTAATCCTTCAGCAGGCGACTGCTGCAGGGGATGGAATAAAACAGAGAGCTGCACTCTTTCTCCAATTAAGCACACAGGCGACTGATGCCAATAATACAGTCGACTGTCTATTAGTCAGGCAACTGTAAAACCTTAATCAATCGTCTGCTGTATAAGATGGAGAAACGACAAATAGATGCAGAGATTGCACTTACGCTACTCAGGCGACTGACGACCAATCTACAGACGACTGTAAATATACAGGCGACTGTAAACTGACCAGTAGTCGACTGTGCATAAAGCTCAAGTTTGAGTCAATTGAAATGTTGACTTGAGCTGTGCATATCAGGCGACTGTAGAAGGATCTACAGGCGACTGGAAATCACCCAATCGACTGTGTTTCCTTCAGTAGGCGACTGATGGAAAGCCAGAGACTCCATATGAGTCTTTGGACAAAGTGAACCTATTGGGTTGGATTCTATGATAATCCTAAGGCTCACTAAGATGGTTAAATGCATATGCATGAATGAGTAAACCATCTAACAAGGCATTACATTAATCCTAGACTCAAAAGAGAGAGAAAGCAATAAAGTAAATTACATGGATTACAATGCTTTCCTTAGAGTCTAAGTCTTCAATCTTGATGCCTTGATTGCTCTGCATCATCTCCAAGCTCTGGCACTCCTTAAGTCCAAGCTTTGGCTCTCTCCACTTGATGTCCATCCTTGCACCAAGTGATTAGTCTCCAAGAAAGATATTCTTGAAATAAAACTGAGAGACTAAAACATGAGAGTCATTAGCAACAACATAATGTTGTGATCATCATCAAAATAAGATTGGTATGAAACACCAATACTCAAAAATCTCCCCTTTTTTGATGATGACACACATTATGTAAAATACAAAGTATTAAAGCACAGTGCTAATGAGCTCCCCCTACTTATATGCACCAAATAAACAATGAGCTACACAATAGTAAATACTCATTCTACCAAATAAGATCTTGGTGACATATAATAGGCATGGATTACGTAAACCAATTGTAAACCAATTGTAAAAGACAATATCATGCAAACATGCAAAGTTTATCTAATCCCATATATCTCTCCCCATAGATATATCTCTCCCCATGTGCATATGAATATATCTCCCCATATATATTTACATAATGCATATATCTCTGCCCCTTGACATCGTCAAAAAGGTGGACATTAAATATATCCCCCTTTGTCATCTTAACCAAGATGTGACAATATGCAAGAAAAGAAAGATATGTATGATACCAAATTGTAAAATTTAGTGGGTATCAATTCACTATCCCATGCTCCCCCTAGATCATAGAAATGGTCAACTTTTCACTTCTAGGATCTAATACCAATTATACAAATAATGGAGCCATGGGCCAAACGTGTATCAAAGCAATAGATATGGAAAAATCAAGCTTCAATGATGCACAAAGAATATTGCCAAAACAAATATAACATGAAGTATGTTGGCAATAAACAAGAGGTTTGGTTTGAGATCAAAAACAACCAAATGTGAATAATGATCTCAAATAACCTCTGAAATAAGAGTTAAAATATGTCTTAAAATAATTTAAACATATAACATATTAACTCCCCCATTGACATACACATGGATAAAAAATGCATGTATGTCAATAAACCCCAAGGTCCTCATTTTCATGAAAACTAAGTTTGAAAATATTTTCAAAATCATGAAACACACACAAACAATGGTTATTCTAAAAATAAACATTCAAGCACAATACCCATGCAATATGCATATGTGTAAGGAACCTAAACATTAGGCAACCAAACCCAAGAGGAGTTTGATTTCCTAATGTAATCACATGAGGTAATCACATTCCTAACTAGAGAGTTGATGTAGCTATCCCTCTCTTGCACACTAACCTTAGTGGGAATCCATAATCTCAAGGATTGCCTAGGCAAGGGTTTTGCCTTTGCAAGAGGGGTGGATATGGCATGCTTAGGTGTAGAAACGAATTTCTTGGCATGCAAAGAATGAGGATTTCGCTTCTTAGTAAAAAAATGAAGATTTTTCATTCTTCCTCATTACCTCGTGATCTACATGCTTCTTGTTGATGTTATTATTGTACAAGAAAGCATGTTGATTCTTCTTGGATGCTTTAGCAATATTTCTTGTATTTGCACCATAAGAGGAATTAGAGGTGGGTTTGGATACAACATTTTGAATATAACCCAAACCTCCTCTATGATTTGTCGGATATTGTTTTTCCAACAAATCGTGGAGTGAATCCCTAGAATGCACAAAGCTTATGAGCTTACGGGATTCCTCTTCACATTTCAACGTAAGTTGTTGAATGTGAGACTCTAAGCTAAGTTTTTGAGCAACAAGTTTTTCATTTTAAGGCTCAATTCCTTAACTTGAGAGAGAAGTGTGTCTCTCTCACTAGTGTCATAAGCATGCCTTTCATCATGAATTACACTAGAAATATCTAGTTCATGCAATCTACTCTTAGCAATCTTATATTTTTCTTTTAATCTATTGTAAGAGTTAATGCACTTACTACCCTTTTCGGAGACCAGGTCGAAGTTGTTCTTGAGCTCCTCATATGAGATCTTTTCTTCCTCGATCTCAACCTCATCATCATCCTTGCTAGAGCTTGATGATGTGTCACGGCCAATTTCCGGTCGTAAGTACTTTGTGCGTATGTTGATTCGTGTGCGTATTTTTTCGTATCTAGCTTTAGTATTTTATTTCTGTAGCTCAGACGCATGATCGGACCCCGTACCCACGACCCTCTCGGAGGCGCGATCGCCCCGATATCTCTTTTTGATTTTTGGACGTCGGGACACAAATTTATAATAACCTATTATTATTAATGTCTTACTATATATATAATAAATAATGATTATGCAACTCATTTTATTTTCAACTTAAACAAACGTTTATAAAAAAAGAGAGTGGAAAGTCCTTTTTTTATAAGAATAAAATTTTCTTAACAAACCTAACTGGGCATCTCCTAAATCATTTTTTTCAAATCATAACAAATTATTATCATTATTAACCTCCACTAAATTGTAACAAACTGGGAATACCCACGTGATCTTCCCTTACCCCTCTCCTCTATCCCACGTTGTTTCACACCCCACACAAATTTATAATAGAAACCTAGAAGACCTAACAACCCACGTGCTGTCTTATTAAACCCCCCAGGGCTAATTTTCTCCCAACAATCAAACGAGTGCCGCCCCTATTTTTTCACAAACCGCAGTACTCATCGCAGCGCAGCACCCCCATCGCAGCGCAAAAGCTCTCCGCACCCCTGCTCCACATCGACCCACACCCGCGCGCATCCTCCCCTCCGGCGGCTTGCCCCGACAACCCCCGCTGGAAATCCCCCTAACATCCTCCCCTCCCCTTAGCATCTCCACGCAAGCCCATGGGACCATCAGCGTCTTCTCCTCCCCCAGTTCTGATGATGTCTCCGGCGACCATCCGCTGTTCCGGCCACCCTTGCACAGATTTCCGACCACCCCCCTCGATAACGGAACTCGGCCTCTCTTCCATTGCACCGGCCACCCTCTACACAGTCCTGGTCGTGCCCTTGAAGTCCGAACACCATCTCCGGCCACCACCCTAGGCCGAGCACCGTCGGATCTCCTTACCGACCACCCATCTTCCTCGACACCTGCCGCGTAAAACACCCCCTTCATCACGAATCGCCTATCCCCATCCCCATCAGCCGCTGACTTGCCCGAACTGCCGCCATCAATATCTCCGACCTCCCCCTAGAACTGTCAACACCCCCTTGATGGGCAGCTTCTCCCCTTTGAACGGTGCTATTTGCGGTGAGAGCTTGGGGTACTTGGCCATGAGACGTGGATTTCACTCTCCACGCCTCTCTTTTCGTTTATTCGATGATGTCGAAGAAGAGGATGGTGAATGATCGTCGTCTTCTCTATCGCTTCTCGCTACGTCTTCTTCGGAGATTTTGATGTCGGATATTCTGGTCGAATTTGATGTTCATCGGATTTCACTCAATGCCGTTGAAATACTTGCGTCGATCTTCCGGTAACTTCGTGGGATCCCTGCTTCACAATGGTTAGTAAACATTCACTGGACACCCTAAGTTTGGTTGCCGATAATTTTTGTGAACTATTAATAGGTCTTGATCTATTGGTAATCTTGTTATAAAAATGTTAGTGATGATTATAAGGTTGATAACTCGTCTAGATGACTTATAGTTAACGTGATAGCCTAGATTGCTCATACAATTGTAGATTAACTGTTGTACTAGCTATGTGACGTATATTATCATGTTAATAATATCTGTGATCATTAATACTGATGTGTCACACTTTGGAATAGAGAACCTAATTAAAATTGATTTATTAGACGTCCCAGGTTGCCTAATAATTTCTTGTTCTGTCGTAACGAACTCATTCGTGCTCGTGATTTTTATCACAGAGTATCTGTCTTCCTATACCGTACGCACTGCCGGAATCCAACCCCTGACGTCGCTATCCGACGTCAGAGTAGCTCTCGCGTCGTGTTGAGGTAAGTCTCTCTCCGTAGGAACCCACACCGCATGTTAATTCAAGATTAAAAACAGTTATTTTACTGCTTTGTAATTCACTAAACAAGATTAATAATATGGGACTGTAGACTGGTGGACTTGTGCACATAGGTTGTTTCTGACTTTGGACTTTTGGACGGTATTTTTCAGACGTCAGACTTGCAGGCAAGTGAAACTTGCCAACCTTTGCTTAGGGCCATGTTTTTAGGTCACTTCCTTGTTTTTTAGCATAAAAGAGACTAGACAGTGAAATGATAGCTGTCTAGACGCAACTTTAAGATCTAGCTTGATAACGAAGCTAGATCTGACACCCTGCCATGTCATTCACGCATTGATATCTGTCACATTTAAATTCCTTATCTGTACGCACTTTTAACTGCCATGCATTGCATCTTACATGTCATCCAAGTTGAATGTTGCATTCGTAGCACACGCTACATTACTTGTACTTGTACTTCCTTATGGCTAGGTGCACCCCTATGCCATCATGATACAACACTTCCTGGCTCGTGATCCAGAAGCGGGCCTCATGTGTTGGTCAAAAGCCAATGCCCGATACACGTGGAGGGGTAGGGATAATCGATCACTTGAGCTTAGGAGTTGGCCCGATCAGCCACTCTAGCCAAAAGGCGTAATCTCTGTGCATGACGTGCTTACTAGACTTGTCTTTGTACTTGTGCTTGTTCATGAAAAACTTGACATTCATGCCATGTTTCAAATGCCATGCTTGTACCTTACTTTACTTTACCTTACTTGTCGCACTCATGTTATAACTGCCATGTCATTGCATCATGCTAGAATTGCTAGGTTGTTCACTTTACTTTCAGTTTCCTTGCACAAGTCTCTTGTAGACCTGCTGACATGTGCCCCTTGCTCTTTTGGGTGTCACATGTTAGACCCTGAGCCAGAGACCGTTGCTGAGTACGTGATGTTTTGCTGACGCTGAGCCTGAGCCCAAGTCTTTCCAGGAGGAGTTTTGTGGACACCGGTGACCATTCTTAGTGACTTTGCTGAGCTTCCCTTTGTTTTAGGTTTTATGTTAGTTGTCGGTGCGTGGCACCCTTACTTTGTACGTTGTACTTTTGTTGACCATGCTGGGGCCTTTTAGATTCGTTTCTTTTAGCCTGGTGGCTTTTTCTGTGATGTTGGAGTTTATTATTATGGATATTCTGAGATTGCTCTTTTGTCTCATTTCCTTATTTATTATCTTTGTTTCGTTTCGCGTTGCAAGGACATGCCATATAATGTTGTTTGACGCATATCGGACTTGCAGCTTTGCAGCTTCAAGTCTGAGCGGACCTTCTCACGCTTCGCCTCCATATTTTTAGGAAGCGGGGCGTGATAGGTTTTGTTGGTGGCCCATGCAGGTCCGTCTTGTAATTGCGAATTATCGGAATAACGATAATAACTATGGAATGTCCATTAAATAAATTGCAACATCCGAGTCATAAGCTTTGAGCCTAGTTCTAATCGTTTTTCTATGTCACTAGGTGGTAAGAAGACTTAGTTAGACGTCTGAGCTTGCTAGTAAGAGGTCCCTGATTGTTAGTTAGACTCCCTGCTAGGAATTAATTTAATCATCTTAGGAGTTACCTTAGTGGTTCATGCCTAGCTCTGGCCATATTAGACTTCTAGAAATGATTTAGTCATTCACTCGGGTTCATCGATTTCGGGCCCAGCAGAACGTAATTTTATTTTCTCTTAGGACTCGTTCCAGAAATCTCTATCACAGTTTAGTTCATTAGAGAGTCTTAATGTTAAGTTTCTCTTGATCTTCAGTCGACCCGGTAATTAGAACCCAGCTTCCACCATTTTTCCGGACCATTACTCTTTCATGTTATCGACCGTAGCACTCCATCGTAGCAGTTTCACTAAATTATTTCCCTTCATATTTACGTTTTATTTGAATCACTTCCTTCCTTTCAAATCACGTGAATCTACATGTCACCATCGTCAATCGTTGAAACTTCTCCATTACTATCCTGACCATTCGATGAATATTTTCAATGTTATTTATTTTGAATTTCTTTAAGTTATTTGAAAATATTCAAAATGCATTTAAGACTCCATACATTCTCCGAATTTTGAAATTTTCCGCTGAAATCTTTAAAATTATTATCTTATCATATTTACTAACCTGTGTCTTCCACACTTGTAACGGCCGCTTTCCGACCGTTCGTATTTTCTGCGTGCACGTGCTCTATCGTGCACGTGCTTTATTTGATTATTTCTGGATATCGAATTTAACGATGTGACGTGCCGTTGCGATCGTTTTGGGGCGTTGGATTTTATTGTAATTTGTGGGAACGATGTTTCACGGCTTGTTTTCTCAAAAAACGACTTTGAACGATTGGGGCGTTTTAGTCATTTGACTCAAAACGCCGTTTCCAATTTTACATAAATTCTTGGTAGGCGTTACGCACGATCGGGCTCCGTAGATCTGTGCGTCTCGTCTCCGCGATCGTCCCGGTATTTTCGGATTATTTTTCTGACGCCCGGATTGAAAGATATCGCTCGGAGAAATCTGGACCGTTGATTTGCCCAAATCAGATTCAAATTTCGAATTGTTTCCAAATCTGGCAATATCTGGCTAAACCTCTTTTTAAATCGTTTCAAAATTTTTCTTAACTGTCTCTCTATCGTCCCTTTGACTAACCCCAACCCGTACACCCTCCATCCCTATACCCCTCTCCCATTCAACTCATAACATAGGACTATTTAGCAAACCCCTTATTATTAAATTCCCTAACCCTAACTATCCCTAACCCTAATTTCACAGCCGCCGGCCACCCAAAATAAACCCCCCAAAATCACCCCGATCTCCCCCTCACCTCTCCTCCCTCGCGCTCACGGCGAGGCGCCGCCGCAGCCCGCGAGCTCCCCCTCCGATCTCCTTCTCCACGGCGAGATCCGGCCACCGTGAGCCCCGAGTGACGCCGGCCTCCCCTCGCGGTCCCCTCACCCTCGCTTCCCCCGCACAGCGCCGCCGCCACCGGTCATCAGCGCCGCCCTCAGCCGCGATCCTCGCCGCCGCCGCAGCCTCCCCGCGACTCCCGAGCACCTGCGAACCCGCCGCGGTCGCCTGAAGCCCTCACACGACGCCGTAGCCCTCGCTCAGCCACCCACGATTCCGGAGACCCCCGGATCTGACGGCGTTCCCTCGCAACGGCAGCAGCGGCAACGGCTCTCCGAGCTGCTGCAGCGATTTTCCGCCGCCGCCGCTCAGGGGCAGCGTACCCCGACGTCGGCTCCTCACTCGCATCCCATGGCAAGGCGCCACCGTGATCCTGACCCACGATCGCCACTGAGCGCCTCCGCACGACGCCGCTCCGGCGTCCCCGAGCCCTGAACGCCGCCCCTGCGCTGTTCCAAGCCGCTGTGATCGCAGTTTCCCCAACGGTTGCCGCCCCGTTTTCTGTGCAGCGCGCAGCCCGAGCGCTGCTCTCGCGGTTCCCCGTCGCCGTGACCCCGCAGATCGCGCAGCACCTGTCCAGCACTCCCCCATCGCCACTGTACTGCTTGTGGCCACCGCCCTGAGCCCCGACCGCCGGTGGCCGCTTCGCGTGGAAAGCAGTGGGAGCAACAGCCCGAAAGACTGCTGCTATTTCTTCCGCCCGCCGCCACTACTTTGCTTCGACGCCTTCTAAATGCGCGGTTGTTTCTGTTGACCCCGGCTCTTGCCGTCAGACTGACCGTACACGCTGCCGCACTTCGCCCGCTGCCCAGACTTGTCTCACTATGCTACCCGTAGCCGAGACGCCGTAGGCGACGCAGACCTTCTGCCGTTCAGACGCTACGTCCGCACCACTTCAGACACCGGACAGATTGGTTCCCCCCTAACTCGTAGCAAACCCCCACTGTAGCGAACTGAAAACCTAACTAAAATCGGACAACTGTAACTAAATTTATTTTCTGCGCCAGTAAAACGCTGCTCACTGTAGAAATCGACAATCGGACAATTATTTCTATGCACATAGGATAGAAGTCGATTTAGGTTGATAAAACATCAAAATGTGACTCTTGACAATTTGGATAGTCCCGATAACCTAGAAATGAACTAAATAGGATTTACTGAAAATGAGACCTGACACCGTCGACGTGGCACTATTTCAGACGGACTACCGCGGACGCGACGACAGGACGAGACGCCCCAGACAGACGACACACTCGCCACCGCAGGCAAGTGTACCCACTTGCGTTTTTGACCGTGCCTTGGTCTTAGATTGCTAGAACTGTTAGACTGTGACTGTATAGAACCGGACGTGAAATGATAGCGTCCGGGACGCCCCTGACGACTCAGACTTGACGACGAAGTCTGAGCCTGACAACAACAACTTTGATGCTGTAGGGCTATCATGTGTGTGCGTGCGTGTGGACACCCTAGAATAACCCTCCCGTACACTGGTCGTGTCTTATCACTGTTATCCACACTGGTCGTGTCTTGTCACTGTGTTACAAAAAGCCTTCGGGCGTTTCAGATGCTCTCCTTGCGGTAGTGATCTCCGTGTTACAAAAAGCCTACGGGCGTTTCAGATGCTTCCCGAGCGGAAGTGATCTCCGTGCTACAAAAAGCCTTCGGGCGTTTCAGATGCTCTCCTTGCGGGAGTGATCTCCGTGTTACAAAAAGCCTACGGGCGTTTCAGATGCTTCCCGAGCGGAAGTGATCTCCGTGATACAAAAAGCCTACGGGCGTTTCAGGTGCTTTCCTTGCGAAAGTGATCTCCATGCTTCCTGTCCTGAGTTCTGGGGTTTTGGGGTAGGGTTGAGCGTGCGCACGGTGAGAGGGTCTGATCCCCCTCAAACCGTAAGGCGTGAAACCTTCGTGTCGTGTCGTGTCGTGCCGTGTCGTGTCGTGTCCTACATGTCTTGTCTGTCTTCGTCTTGTCCTGACACCTTTAGGTTAGTCCCGTAGTCGGTAGCACACGCTACGACTACTGCCTGCTACGCTTTACTTTCCTGCTACGTTACTTCTCTTGTACTTGTTGTAACCCCAGCATGCTAATCAACCAGTAAGCCGTTGTTTAAAGTTCGGTGCACTTGCAGTAAAGTCTAACCCTTCTTGTAGACTTTACCTGACGTACAGTTCCTTTTTCTTGGGTGCTGTACGTCAGGTGTTCAGCCAGAGATCGTGGACGAAGCAGACTCGCTGGAGTACGAGGAGCCGAGGACGCTGATCCAGAGTCCGTGCCTGACGAGGACCAGACCTTGAGGTCTTTCAGTCGCCACTTCCCGAGGGTTCTACTTTTCGGTTTGTCTTTAAACTTGTGTTGCCATGCTTAGGTTTCTTTTAGACTTTGCACCAGTTAGATATTATTTCTCCATGTAAATGAATGCAAATTTCCTTTCTGTACTTTTGTTGTTTCGAACTATAATAATGCAAGAACCTGAAATTCTTTTAAAATGGTACCTCTACAGACGCTTATTGGGTCCGAGCTTCTAAAGCTATGGCCTAAGCGGGCCTCGTCACGTTTCGCTTCCGTCCATTTTGGGAAGCGGGGCGTGACAGGTTTTAGTGGTGGCCCATGCAGGTCTTGCAAAAGTTCGGAACAATAAAAGTACCGCATTCATTTAATATCCACGTACAAGTCTGAATTAGTTTCCCAGTCTTAGATAGTAGGAAGACTTAGGTAGATGTCCCAATTTGATTGTCAGACGCCTTGGTTAAGACTTAGCCGTACCCGTCTTAAGATACTTTAGTAGCCTCCCCCCTAACTCTGACCAAATTAAATTTCTAGAGTCATTCTTTTAGTTAGTCGCTCGCCTAGCTCCATCGACTTCGGGCCCAGCAGAACGTAACCTTGATTGCATTAGAAACTTTTTCCCCTAGATCTTTTTCCCTTAGATCCTGATTGTAGTTTTGCTCGTAAGGAAATCTTAGCGTCGAGCTCTCATGATTTTCAGACGACCCGATAATTAGAATCCTTGACTTCTAGCATCTTCCCGATCATTACCCTTTCGTGTTATCGACCGCAGAGTTCCATCGTAGCTTCATGAATCATATCCTAAGTGTATCCTTCATGAGATCATTTTCATTTCTACCGATTCACGTGATCGTTTCTGATGAGTATCGTTGATCCTTCGAGTCTTTTTCCTTTGCCAGTTCTGCTTCCCCTAAAAGTATTTTCGAAATTCCTTATTAAGTCCTCCGCTCAGCTTAAATTCTTTGAAACCCTCTTGGTCGTAAATTTTCATTGTTACTATCTCGTATTTATTTTCAAATCGGTACCTTTCATATTTTCAGTTTTAAAACCTTGTTATCAATTTGATAATTCAATATATATATATTTTTCTCTAGACTACAAAATTTATTTCTAACCACTTACCTTACATACTTTTAAAATATTTTCCTAAACTAAAGGGAACTTCAATTTTTTTTTATAAATTTCAATTCTATGTTCATCGTGCTTACATTTCAAAAAAAAATCTTTGTATAATTTATTTAATTATTTAATTTTTTTTTCTTTTTTTCTTCTTGCAAAACAATCGCTACATCATCCTACTTTTATTTCTGCATCTAACTCTTTTCCAAATCGTAATAATTTTACCAATCTGCTCACTTTTCCCTATATATTTTTATAAATTATAAAAATATATGATATCATATTTTACACATAATTCTCTTTCCATCTATCTAATCATTTTGAGAAATATTTTCGTCACACCCAACCAACTACCTCCTTATCTCGCCTTATTTGAACTCGTTCCTTCCGATTCATTTCGTTACACTCCTGGCTTCTGTTTTCTTTAGCTTGTGTAGACATTAGTCCTTGTAGTTGTCTACGTTGTCTCTGGTTTAGGAGTGGGTCCTTTGGTAGGTGATGTCGTCGTGGTGGTTGAGCATAGGTAGAGTGCATAGACCTGTATGAATGCGTGTTCTTTAGGATCCCGATGATTGCCTTTTGTGTCTTGAATGTGTACTCAGTGTTAACCATGGTATGCTGGAAGTTGTCTGAATGACGGTATTCATACTTATATGAATGGCGTCATCACAGGCAGATCCTTAGACTTAGTTTTAGTTTTAATAAATGGTTTATCTTGGTTGTATGTAACTGTATCAAAACTTTGTTTTCTTTAAACCAAATCTTTAAAGTTTTAAAACTAGCTCACAAGATCACAAATCACTTATTCTCCCTCATCCATTACCACGATACCACACGTTTTTCCAAATGTTTAAAAATGTGTCACTGGTTTTAAGTTTTCCCTTTTCTCTTCTCTTTCTCTCCATTTAGAAATGTTATGTTATGGTTGTTATAGTTTTGGGACTAGCCATTATTATTGTAGGATTTGTTTGCGGATAGGCTCAGGGAGAGATGAGATTTTTATAGCAATGATTAACCGATTTTGGAACAATAGGATATTGGAATAGATTTCTTTCGGATGAAAAGAATGGACTGTCCAAGACTTCTTTATAAAACCGAAATGTGGCGGACTCAATGGAAAATTCTGGTCGAATGAGATTGTATGCGTGAAGATGAGAACTTATCAGATTTGAGGCTTTGACGAGTGGTAGATAGGAGTAGCTAGGAAGTATAGTGAGTTAGGATGATCACGAGAATGGGTAGAACATTGTAAGCATCGAGACTTGATTGATGAATTGACGTGAGAAGACTTTGGGGATGATACGACGCGTTGAGATGAATGGATGATTAGGCAGTCGGACTTAATTTTGGTTGGGATTAGTTATGGTAAGTAGGATGAGGGGTAATTCTGACAGATCAAATTGTTTGGTGGATGAATTTATGGGGAGGTATGATGAGAATGTATTGAAGACACGACGAGTGCTGATTCGTGAAGGTATTATGAGACAGACAAAGTTTTTGCCTTGGATTGGTAGTTGACTAGAATCTCATTTTTCTTGGAGATTGATTAACTTTGGGAGGAGATTGAGAAATTTAAAAGATATTATCAGAAGATGATTATTATTTTTTTTTTGAGAACTTGGAGATTGGAAATTGGAACGGTAGCGATGGAACTATATTATTAGGAGGTGAGTTTAGTCGTGGCTTTGCCCAGTGAAAAGATGGATTATGAGGGATTATTGAGGAACGTTGTTCGAAGTTACAGGAATAGAAATCTTTATGAGTAGATATGATAGTTGCGGGTATAAGGTTATATGGGTAATATTATTACTAGTGTGAGTGATTCCGAGGGCGGAATCATTTCTAAGGTGGGTAGACTGTAACAGCCGCTTTCCGACCGTTCGTATTTTCTGCGTGCACGTGCTCTATCGTGCACGTGCTTTATTTGATTATTTCTGGATATCGAATTTAACGATGTGACGTGCCGTTGCGATCGTTTTGGGGCGTTGGATTTTATTGTAATTTGTGGGAACGACGTTTCACGGCTTGTTTTCTCACAAAACGACTTTGAACGATTGGTGCGTTTTAGTCATTTGACTCAAAACGCCGTTTCCAATTTTACATAAATTCTTGGTAGGCGTTACGCACAATCGGGCTCCATAGATCTGTGCGTCTCGTCTCCGGGATCGTCCCGGTATTTTCGGATTATTTTTCTGACGCCCGGATTGAAAGATATCGCTCGGAGAAATCTGGACCGTTGATTTGCCCAAATCAGATTCAAATTTCGAATTGTTTCCAAATCTGGCAATATCTGGCTAAACCTCTTTTTAAATCGTTTCAAAATTTTCATTAACTGTCTCTCTATCGTCCCTTTGACTAACCCCAACCCGTACACCCTCCATCCCTATACCCCTCTCCCATTCAACTCATAACATAGGACTATTTAGCAAACCCCTTATTATTAAATTCCCTAACCCTAACTATCCCTAACCCTAATTTCACCGCCTCCGGCCACCCAAAATAAACCCCCCAAAATCACCCCGATCTTCCCCTCACCTCTCCTCCCTCGCGCTCACGGCGAGGCGCCGCCGCAGCCCGCGAGCTCCCCCTCCGATCTCCTTCTCCACGGCGAGATCCGGCCACCGTGAGCCCCGAGCGACGCCGGCCTCCCCTCGCGGTCCCCTCACCCTCGCTTCCCCCGCACAGCGCCGCCGCCACCGGTCATCAGCGCCGCCCTCAGCCGCGATCCTCGCCGCCGCAGCAGCCTCCCCGCGACTCCCGAGCACCTGCGAACCCGCCGCGGTCGCCTGAAGCCCGCGGTCACCTGAAGCCCTCACACGATGCCATAGCCCTCGCTCAGCCACCCACGATTCCGGAGACCCCCGGATCTGACGACGTTCCCTTGCAACGGCAGCAGCGGCAACGGCTCTCCGAGCTGCTGCCGCGATTTTCCACCGCCGCCGCTCAGGGGCAGCGTACCCCGACGTCGGCTCCTTACTCGCATCCCATGGTGAGGCGCCGCCGTGATCCCGACCCACGATCTCCACTGAGCGCCTCCGCACGACGCCGCTCCGGCGTCCCCGAGCCCCGAACGCCACCCCTGCGCTGTTCCAAGCCGCTGTGATCGCAGTTTCCCCAACGACCGCCGCCCCGTTTTCTGTGCAGCGCGCAGCCCGAGCGCTGCTCTCGCGGTTCCCCGTCGTCGTGACCCCGCAGATCGCGCAGCACCTGTCCAGCACTCCCCCATCGCCACTGTGCTGCTTGTGGCCACCGCCCTGAGCCCCGACCGCCGGTGGCCGCTTCGCGTGGAAAGCAGTCGGAGCAACAGCCCGAAAGACTGCTGCTATTTCTTCCGCCCGCCGCCACTACTTTGCTTCGACGCCTTCCAAATGCGCGGTTGTTTCTGTTGACCCCGGCTCTTGCTGTCAGACTGACCGTACACGCTGCCGCACTTCGCCCGATGCCCAGACTTGTCTCACTATGCAACCCGTAGCCGAGACGCCGTAGGCGACGCAGACTTTCTGCCATTCAGACGCTACGTCCGCACCACTTCAGACACCGGACAGGTTGGTTCCCCCCTAACTCGTAGCAAACCCCCACTGTAGCGAACTGAAAACCTAACTAAAATCGGACAAATGTAACTAAATTTATTTTCTGCGCCAGTAAAACGCTGCTCACTGTAGAAATCGACAATCGGACAATTATTTCTGTGCACATAGAATAGAAGTCGATTTAGGTTGATAAAACATCAAAATGTGACTTGTGACAATTTGGATAGTCCCGATAACCTAGAAATGAACTAAATAGGATTTACTGAAAATGAGACCTGACACCGTCGACGTGGCACTATTTTAGACGGACTACCGCGGACGCGACGACAGGACGAGACGCCCCAGACAGACGACACACTCGCCACCGCAGGCAAGTGTACCCACTTGCGTTTTTGACCGTGCCTTGGTCTTAGATTGCTAGAACTGTTAGACTGTGACTGTATAGAACCGGACGTGAAATGATAGCGTCCGGGACGCCCCTGACGACTCAGACTTGACGACGAAGTCTGAGCCTGACAACAACAACTTTGATGCTGTAGGGCTATCATGTGTGTGCGTGCGTGTGGACACCCTAGAATAACCCTCCCGTACACTGGTCGTGTCTTGTCACTGTTATCCACACTGGTCGTGTCTTGTCACTGTGTTACAAAAAGCCTTCGGGCGTTTCAGATGCTCTCCTTGCGGGAGTGATCTTCGTGTTACAAAAAGCCTACGGGCGTTTCAGATGCTTCCCGAGCGGAAGTGATCTCCGTGCTACAAAAAGCCTTCGGGCGTTTCAGATGCTCTCCTTGCGGGAGTGATCTCCGTGTTACAAAAAGCCTACGGGCGTTTCAGATGCTTCCCGAGCGGAAGTGATCTCTGTGATACAAAAAGCCTACGGGCGTTTCAGGTGCTTTCCTTGCGAAAGTGATCTTCGTGCTTCCTGTCCTGAGTTCTAGGGTTTTGGGGTAGGGTTGAGCGTGCGCACGGTGAGAGGGTCTGATCCCCCTCGAACCGTAAGGCGTGAACCCTTCGTGTCGTGTCGTGTCGTGTCGTGTCGTGCCGTGTCGTGTCGTGTCCTACATGTCTTGTCTGTCTTCGTCTTGTCCTGACACCTTTAGGTTAGTCCCGTAGTCGGTAGCACACACTACGACTACTGCCTGCTACGCTTTACTTTCCTGCTACGTTACTTCTCTTGTACTTGTTGTAACCCCAGCATGCTAATCAACCAGTAAACCGTTGTTTAAAGTTCGGTGCACTTGCAGTAAAGTCTAACCCTTCTTGTAGACTTTACCTGACGTACAGTTCCTTTTTCTTGGGTGCTGTACGTCAGGTGTTCAGCCAGAGATCGTGGACGAAGCAGACTCGCTGGAGTACGAGGAGCCGAGGACGCTGATCCAGAGTCCGTGCCTGACGAGGACCAGACCTTGAGGTCTTTCAGTCGCCACTTGCCGAGGGTACTACTTTTCGGTTTGTCTTTAAACTTGTGTTGCCATGCTTAGGTTTCTTTTAGACTTTGCACCAGTTGGATATTATTTCTCCATGTAAATGAATGCAAATTTCCTTTCCGTAATTTTGTTGTTTCGAACTATAATAATGCAAGAACCTGAAATTCTTTTAAAATGGTACCTCTACAGACGCTTATTGGGTCCGAGCTTCTAAAGCTCTGGCCTAAGCGGGCCTCGTCACGTTTCGCTTCCGTCCATTTTGGGAAGCGGGGCATGACAACACTCGCGTAAATATCCTAATTTCTTCATATAATGACATTCCAATAATTCAAAATACCATTTCCTCCTCTACTATATATAAACTACACAAGTTTAATTCAACAACTTACTTTACCGACTCCTAAATATTTTTCTATGCAAAATAGAACTCCAACTTTTCAAGTATGACCGTTTTATACTTTTAGTGTTTGAACTTATATCTTTTACGTCCTATTTCACGTATCCTATAAGAGTATCATTACATTTTTTCCCTCTAATCATTTACAATTATACCCCTGATTCACCTAGCCAAGCTATCTCCTTATCCTCACCTTAATTTGAAGTCGCTCCTTTCGATCTTGTTCGTTACGCTTTTGGTTTCGGTTTCCTTTAGATTGTAGTTTTCGTCATTGACTGTATCAACCTTAGCATAGTAGCGAGCCCATTGATTTTAATGTGATGTCGTTGCGGTGTATGTATGAGTAGAGTGTGTGGACCCGTGTGTGTGAACCCCCGCGTATCACTCACGTATGAGTGTACTCCCTTAGTATATTAATATTTGTCTCTCGTGTTATATATGTATATTCAGTGTTATCCGTGATATATATGTGAAGTGTAGGAATGATATTAGTTATATATGTGTGGGTAGCTATAACATTTTAGGAATGTCTGAATAAATATATTGGAAATTGTATTGGAGTATAGACTAGTGGTGTATGTAGTTTGAAGATACTTGTGAATACTTGATATGAAAATATATATATATAAGTCAAGTGAATGTTAGGTAATAGGTGTACTTATAGTTAAGTGAGTAGGCCTATTATATGACCTATATGTTAGTACGTATGAGTGTGTGCTCGTACGTAGATATGTATTGTGCTTAGACGTAAATGGCTATGTATTTGCTGCATGAGTATATATGTGATATACGTGTGGTGGTAAGATTATAATTTTGATTGGTATAGCTTGCTTTTACGGGATGTTGTATGCGTGTATACCATGAGTTATACACGACTATTGCATATCTTAAGTATGTATGTATAAGTAGATGTATCGGTATACTAATTATAGGTAGAAGGATATGGTGTGAATATATATGTGTGACTATACGATGAATGCATATACATTAGGAGGGTATTATAATTGTACGGGTGCCGATGCTGTAATATTATTATGGTATATAAAGTGATCGAACTATGTGGGTGTTCCATGACTAGATGTTAACTGTGATTGAAATTATGGTATGTATGTGGTTATGTTTGTAGATATATATTGGAGTGTCGTTGGAACAGTTATAAGTATCGTGTTATGTATATAGAATATTCTGATATGTGATTTGAGTCTCACTCAAGCTTGAGTGGGTATACTCTAAATAAATAGATACATATGTCTATGGATTGCGTGTAGTACTATGAATATAGCGATGGATGATGCATGTATAGTGATAGGATTGTTGTGCCTGGTTGTGTTACGCACATGATTGTGGGTGACTATACCCTATTATAGTTATAAATATTGGTCTGGTGGTATAGTTATTTACCAAGGACTTGCCTGTGTGAATATATGTGTGTGTGTGTGTGTGTGTGTGTGTGTGTGTGTGTGTGTGTGTGTGTGTGTGTGTGTGTGTGCTAGCTAAACTAAGTGTGTAGATGTGCTGAGCCTATAGTGGTATGAAGGAATGTAATATTAGCGTGTGTGGGTGTGCACCATGCACGGGTAAGTATGTGCTTAGTTATAGGTATTGGTGACTATGGTATGAGTGGCGTATCGTGAATATAGTTACAGGACCGTGTGTGATGTGAATATATGGTGAAATATTTGCATGCGTTTGAATGACTATATAATTGTGAAAATTATAGTAGTGGTGAATGTATATTAGATATAGTAAACTTGATTTAATAATAGTATGGTGTGACTACATGTGTTGATGTGTTGTTATTGGATGTACACTAGGAGATATAGGGAGTAGTGTATCCTTATTATTTTGTTCATAGGTAGTTATCTAAACGTGGAGTATTACGATGATAATTGCTGGTGTGAATTATTTGATTGGTTGTGAGTATGGGCACCATGGTATGTAATAAGTGTTTAATAGTTATATAAGGATGTATGTGACTATACGAATGATTGAAATATGTGTATGAATTTGACTGGCTATGATAGGTATAAGAGTATAATGTGCGTGAATAAATACATGATAGTGGTGTTAATGTTTGACTACGTAGTGTATATATATAAGCACTTGTAATGACTATAACTGGTTTGAATTATAGCGTGATGTGATGGGGATAGCTACTAGTCTGGCTAGAGATATATTTATAGTTAGAAAGTCCGAGGACGGACTTTATTCTAAGGTGGGTAGGATGTCACGGCCAATTTCCGGTCGTAAGTACTTTGTGCGTATGTTGATTCGTGTGCGTATTTTGTCGTATCTGGCTTTAGTATTTTATTTCCGTAGCTCAGACGCGTGATCGGACCTCGTACCCACGACCCTCTCGAAGGCGCGATCGCCCCGATATATCTTTTTGATTTTTGGACGTCGGGACACAAATTTATAATAACCTATTATTATTAATGTCTTACTATTTATATAATAAATAATGATTATGCAACTCGTTTTATTTTCAACTTAAACAAACGTTTATTAAAAAAAGAGAGTGGAAAGTCCTTTTTTATAAGAATAAAATTTTCTTAACAAACCTAACTGGGCATCTCCTAAATCATTTTTTTCAAATCCTAACAAATTATTATCATTATTAACCTCCACTAAATCGTAACAAACTGGGAATACCCACGTGATCTTCCCTTATCCCTCTCCTCGATCCCATGTTGTCTCACACCCCACACAAATTTTATAATAGAACCCTAGGAGACCTAACAACCCACGTGCTGTCTTATTAAACCACCCAGGGCTAATTTTCTCCCAACAATCAAACGAGCGCCGCCCTTATTTTTTCACGAACCGCAGTACTCATCACAGCGTAGCAATCCCATCGCAGCGCAAAAGCTCTCCACACCCCTGCTCCACATCGACCCACACCCGCGCGCATCCTCCCCTCCGGCGGCTTGCCCCGGCAACCCCCGCCGGAAACCCCCCCAACATCCTCCCCTCCCCTTAGCATCTCCACGCAAGCTCATGGGACCATCAGCGTCTTCTCCTCCCCCAGTTCTGATGATGTCTCCGACAACCATCCGCTGTTCTGGCCACCCTTGCACAGATTTCCGACCACCCCCTCGATAACGGAACTCGGCCTCTCTTCCATTGCACCGGCCACCCTCTACACAGTCCTGGTCATGCCCTTGAAGTTCGAACACCATCTCCGGCCACCACCCTAGGCCGAGCACCGCCGGATCTCATTACCGACCACCCATCTTCCTCGACACCGGCTGCGTAAAACACCCCCTTCATCACGAATCACCTATCCCCATCCCCATCAGCCGCTGACTTGCCCGAACCGTCGCCATCAAGATCTCCGACCTCCCCTTAGAACTGTCAACACCCCCTTGATGGGCAGCATCTCCCTTTTGAACTGTGCTATTTGCAGTGAGAGCTTGGGGTACTTGGCCATGAGACGTGGATTTCGCTCTCCACGCCTCTCTTTTCGTTTATTCGATAATGTCGAAGAAGCGGATTGTGAATGATCGTCGTCTTCTCTATCGCTTCTCGCTGCGTCTTCTTCGGAGATTTTGTTGTCGGATATTCTGGTCGAATTTGATGTTCATCGGATTTCACTCAATGCCGTTGAAATACTTACGTCGATCTTCCGGTAACTTCGTGGGATACCTGCTTCACAATGGTTAGTAAACTGATCACTCCATATTTTACACCTTTTTTCTGCATGTTTTAACGCCATTTCGATTGCTCATATTGCGATTTTCACGAGTATTTGACGATATTACGCTACTTTTCACTATTTCTTGTTTTTGTCGGATTTCAGGAAATATGGAGCGATCGGGAACAAAAATGAGCTTAAAGGACTTGCACATGTACCGAAGCCTCGCCCATGGCTCTATCGAGTAGCTAACGGCGATGGAAGATGGGTGGAAGAAGAAGGAACCTCGTAAGAGCGACGAGGAAGCGAAAAGATGAAGAATGTGCCTTTGCAGCATATCACTCGGCCGAGTGAACCACTCACTCGGCCGAGCTAGAAGACCACTCGACCGACCGGACCGGACACGCATCAACTGAAGAAAATGGGCGTTCACTCGGCCGAGCGACGATATCCTACTCGGCCGAGCATGGAAACCCCCTCGCCCGAGTGGCATGAGAACAGACGCTTCGAAAATGGCCGACTTACTGTTATTTTACAGGCTTTTCAGTGTTTCCATTCGGCCAAGCAAGAATTGCCACTCGGCCGAGTGAGTAAATCTACTCAGCCGAGTCACCTCCGAAGACAGACCCCCCAAGACCCCCGACTTACTGGAATTTTACAGGGTCTGTCACTCGGCCGAGTAGAGAAGCCCACTCGACCGAGTAGAGAAGTCCACTCGGCCGAGCGATGCCGAGGACACGCAGCGCCCAGATTTTCAGACAGCCTCCCACCCTTTTGAAATATTCTATCATTTCAGCAATCAAAGTATTTTTCTCATATTTTTTATGGATAGTAGACTTCATAACGGTTCCAACACTGCCAAGAACGTGCCAATCGGAGGTCGGATGAAATCGGGAGAATTTCTGCAAGTTGACACTGCAATGCTGGAATTTCCACTCGGCCGAGTTACATATTCCACTCGGCCGAGTCGGCGGCGGGCCCAGATTTTAAGTTGCGGTTTGGGCTGTTTTGGGGCACGAATTTGAGGGTTTTTCTAGGGTTATTTGCTAGGGTTTTGGGGAGAATATATAAGGGTTTTGTAGCCACCATTAGAGGGGGGGTTCCCATAGGTTCCCATTGTTTTCTTAGTGATTATTTTAGAGGTTAAGCCATGCCCTAGGCCCCCTCTTGGATCAAAAAGCTTGTATTTGGATTGAAGATCTTCATCAAGCTAAGTATTTTGCTCTTTTTATTTGAATCTTTGTTTTTCTATCTTTTGTATGCAAGCAATTGTTTTTATTGATTCTCATATGCTTATTGCTATGCTAGAGTAGAATTGATTGTTCTAGGGCATGTGGATGAACCCTATGGATCTAATTTCAGATTTGTGATGAATGAATTCCTAAATTGCTAGAATTGCTAGGAGATTAGGTTGTGATCGATTTATTACGGATAGCTAGGGATTTCCATCGATTGGAGTTTGCAAGAGATTGGATTCTAATCGATGGGAAGGCCTAGATATTCGATTTAGGTTTATAATCGAGATTCTCTAGACTTGGTTTGCAAGAGATTGGACCAAAGCTAGGATTTTTATTATAAATCTATACCCATATTCGTTTGCAAGAGATTGGACGAATACGAACTATCACAACCTAGATCGTAACTCGAGTTTGCACGAGAGTGGGCTCGAGGGGCGATTGAACGATGATGTCAATCCTAATGCTAGCGTCTTAGGTTAGGGTTTGCAAGAGATTGGGCCCTAACCTAGGTTGCTATAGACCGGCAATAGCACGAGAGCGTGAGCTTGGTTCTCTATTCAGTTACGACTAGTTCACCTCAACGCAAGTCTATTAATATTGCGATTCACTATTCACAATGATGCATGACGGTCCGTAGTGGGGATTCCCTAGCTCTAGACATCTTTTATTATATTGTATTTGAATCGATACTTGACCAACATTATTATCACCGACACCGACATCCACCACCATTGCCATTACATCATACCATAGCCATCTCCACCAATAAAACATTCGTAGTCAAACCAACCTAGGATAGATTGGAACCAACACCACCTCCTCATGTTCGATACCCGCTCGCCACTACGCCGTGTGCTTGCTGTAAAACTACAATCGTTCTCCGGGTGTGTATCCGGGGCCGATCAAGTTTTTGGCGCTGTTGCCGGGGATTCATCTCCGTGCATTTGCGCCATACTAGGTTGTGCTCTTGGGTTGCATTTTGGAGCGATCAAGTTTTTGGCGCCGTTGACGGGGAGGTGTTTCCCGTTGGGTGCCAATTTGTCACAATTAGGTTAATTAGATTACATAAAAAAATCAAAAAAAACATTGAGAGAGATTTTTTCCCGCCACCTGCTATTATTATCTTTATCTCTCTTTGTACCACTGACGTCTTTTCCAGGTTGTTTACTTTGATTGATCAGGTACAGTTGTTGCAGCGATGGTGCTTCCAAAGAAAATGCGAGCGGGCTCTATACAATCCTACATATATCTCGCTGCATTCTATCAGGCTGATGGAGAATCCTTTGGGGAAGCCTTGTCTAGGTTTGAAGGAATGTTAGGAATGTTCCAGATGGAGTCAGACCATGAGTGGAATGACTCCACGCTATTTGATATCTTCACTAGAATGCTAAAGGGACCCTCACGTGAGTTTCTGAAGAAGATGCAAGTGGGAAAGTTCAGTGATTTGCAGTTGGCAGCAGCCTTGGAGCAAATGATAGATGATGCTCAATCTACTGGTTCACTAACCAATACGGTAAGTAAACCATACGACCAAGTATTCATCGATTTTGTTATGGCTAATGTCTCTAGTGCAGGTACTATCATAGATGGAATGTATGCTTCACTTGAAGGTGATCATATCCACCTTTATACCATCAACACTCCACAAATAGAGACATCTGAGTTGCCAAATGAGGACATGTACACGGACCTATTGAGAAACATTATCGACATAGTTCGAAATTCCGGTCCATTGACAATAACGGCAGGTGATCCTTTTGAGCTTGAATTTCAAAACTTTGTTACTCATTGTATCTCTTCCACAGGCACAATTGATGATGGATTCTACGCTCTAATTGAGGGGCACAAGACCCATTTTTACACCATGGTCGAGATACATGAGCCTATAGAGCCACCTTATGCCGTCGTCGCCTCCCCCTGCCACCCACCTGAGTCAGAGCAGCCTATACCATCAGAGGATATTATTGTGGAGGTCATGCATACAGTAGTGGAGCAGACCATCGAGGAGGACGTGACTTTGGACGATGACATCTGCACACAGATGGAGCCCGAATTGTACCCCCCTCCTTTCGAACTACCACAGCCATCCCCACCTTCTACAGAGGCTGAGCATCCCTCAGAGGACCACGCTTCCACTAATATTGAGGACAATCCCACGGAGCTTATGGCTCCCCTTCAGGGAGATCTCTTTACTCCCTCATCTCCTACATTTGATTCTCCTCCCGTGTATGATGTTTTTATGATTCAGATTTTGACGACTCATCGTGCCTTTTGCATGATTCATGTACATACGATCAAGAGGTACGATGGGACGTATACGAGGAGGAGAGCAAGGAGTTAGCACCCATGGATGCTATTGAATATGATCAGGAGGTGCGATGGGGTAAGTCTGACGATGATGAGGAGCTGCCTGATGAAACCCACGCTTATATGCCCAAGCTACCTGAACAACCTGAGGCGAACAATGAGGAGTTGATCGACGTGGTCTACGAGAGTGGAGATTTATTTCCAGGGAAGTGTTGTCACCCGTCTTTAATTTTAAATACTTATGTTGATGACCCTCTTTGGAATACATTTATTTTGGTGAAGAATTATCCACATCAGATTGATGCGGCTTATCTCTTGCAGGGTACAGGTGGAGTCCTTGGAGAGGTGCTGGAAGCCGCATTGCTGGAGTCTGATGGAGTCCGTGGACACACGCATCTGGCAGAGCCACAGAAAGAGCAGTTGGAGCAGTTGCCTGCACCGGCAAAGATACTGGATCTGCCTTTTGCTATAGGTGATATCAATCCAGTAGTGTAGAAATTTTTATGCTTTCAATAAACCCGAATTCTCTCGACAGCGAGAGGACCGTATAGATTTGCTTGAATAAATATCACCTCATATGATGGCAACAAAAATTTTTACACCCCAAACCCATTATATATATTAATTCCCCTCTCCATATTTTGATATGCCACATCCTTTTGCTCACCACCAACGAGCATTTCTTTCAAGTGAAACCTTACTTTCTTATTCATTTGACTTGATCACGCTTTGCAAAGCCATGACATTTTTGATTGAGTCATTTGAATAGGATTGTTTGGTATACGCTTGGGGAAAAGCGCTCTCATGCATCATTATATGTGCATGTAGTTGCATTAGGATTTCATGTCATTCATTTCATCATTTTTCATTCACCCCCATATTATTATCGTTGTTCCTCATATTCTTCCACTATGATCACATTGAGGACAATGTGAAGTTTAGGCTTGGGGGAGTGCATTTCCATGCCATTTAGATGCATTAGTTGCATTTTTACTTTATTTTAGGGTTTTTTTAGAATTTTTCAAAATTTTGCATCATCTTTTTGAATTTTCCATCTTATTTTCCTTTTATGTGTGTTCATGCATCATGTTGTGTGCTTGTTTTTCTTTTCCTTCCTCTCTTTTATTTTTTTTCTTATTTCTTTATTTTTCTTTCTCTTCTTTTGCTAGATTTGTTCCTTGTGATGATATATCTTATTGCTTTAGTAGCCATCACGATGCTTATTATTCCATGCCATGCTACTTAGAGTATTCCATAGTCTTGCTATTCACATATGCTTGCAAATCTATTTCTTTTGATGATTCCTCTACATGAATGCATGATATTAATTGAAACTGAATGTATGGATTAGTGTTTGGTATGCTTTTATTGGAAATGCACCAAGATTCACGCATCATTAGTATATCGGAAGCATCAGTTTTATTGTCTTATTCACCTTCGGTTGCATGCTTGATATGATTGTGCGCTTTACCGCTTGACTTCACTCTTTATTGAGATGGTTGAGAATATCCATGCTTACATATGAGTTTTAGTTGAATTATTATTTTATTGAATCGTTCGTGCACATCTTAGAGTGAACCGAGTGTTACATTATTTCTTTCTCCACATATATCTTTTTGTTCTCTACATGTCACTTGAGTTCACCTCCTAAAGCTACTTATATCGCATCGATTTCCTGAAAATCCCCACAAAAGAAAAGTTAGCTCCAAAAAGTCCAAAAAGCCAAAAAGGAGCCAAAAATCAAAAATACAAATCAAATTGCTCCTACAAAAATCCAAGAAGAAAAATGAGAAACAAAGTCCAAAAGAAAAAAATATTTCTCTATCTCATTATTGGAGCCACAAAATACTTGGGAAAACCAAGGCAAAAATCCCATTTTCCACTATCATATTCCTTTAGATGTGATGCCTCAAGCTAAGCTTGGGGGGTGAACTCGTTTGACCATATGAGTGAGCATGACATTAGAGTGGAGAGGTGCATGAATGAGGAAGTTTGATAATGCTGAAACTTAGCAAAATACTTTAGTTATGGAGATTTCTTATGAATCGATATAAATATGTGAATGCCATGATTTATTCCATTCTCCATTGCATGTTTGGTGTGATTCTTATATGCTTCATTTATAACTTTTGATTGAAAAGTGCATTGCCAATATTTGTATATTAAATCCTATGAAATGCGTGACGTGGATATGAATTGATTGTATGAATTTAGAGAATCCCTTTTGTTGTTCTTAAAAGCTTGCAAGTACCATGTCTAAGTAAGATTTGAAATCCTTATAGCATGTGATTTGTATTTTCCAAGTTATCGTGATGTATAGCTTATGGCTTGAGATCTGAGAGAATAATCTAGCGACCCCTTCCACTTCGTATTCCTTTTTCATTTCATTTTCTTTATTTTCATCTCCCAAGTTCGTCTCTCTACTTATCTTCCTCGAGGACGAGTAAGAGGTAAGCTTGGGGGATTTTGATCACTCCATATTTTACACCTTTTTCTGCATGTTTTCACGCCATTTCGATTGCTCATATTGTGATTTTCACGAGTATTCGACGATATTACGTTACTTTTCACTATTTCTTGTTTTTGTCGGATTTCAGGAAATATGGAGCGATCGGGAACAAAAATGAGCTTAAAGGACTTGCACATGTACCGGAGCCTCGCCCATGGCTCTATCGAGGAGCTAACGTCGATGGAAGATGGGTGGAAGAAGAAAGAACCTCGTAGGAGCGACGAGGAAGCGAAAAGATGAAGAATGTGCCTTTGCAGCATATCACTCGGCCGAGTGAACCACTCACTCGGCCGACCGGACCGGACACGCATCAACTGAAGAAAATGGGCGTGCACTCGGCCGAGCGACGATAGCCCACTCGGCCGAGCATGGAAACCCCCTCGCCCGAGTGGCATGAGAACAGACGCTTCGAAAACGGCCGACTTACTGTTATTTTACAGGCTTTTCAGAGTTTCCATTCGGCCGAGCAAGAATTGCCACTTGGCCGAGTGAGTAAATCTACTCGGCCGAGTCACCTCCGAAGACAGACCCCCCAAGACCCCCGACTTACTGGAATTTTACAGGGTCTGTCACTCGGCCGAGTAGAGAAGCCCACTCAACCGAGTAGAGAAGTCCACTCGGCCGAGCGATGCCGAGGACACGCAGCGCCTAGATTTTCAGACAGACTCCCACTCTTTTGAAATCTGCTATCATTCCAACAATCAAAGTATTTTTATCATATTTTTTATGTATAGTAGACTTCATGACGGTTCCAACGCCGCCAAGAACGCGCCAATCGGAGGTCGGATGAAATCGGGAGAATTTCTGCAAGTTGACGCTGCAATGCTAGAATTTCCACTCGGCCGAGTCACATATTCCACTCGGCCGAGTCGGCGGCGGGCCCAGATTTTAAGTTGCGGTTTGGGCTGTTTTTGGGCACGAATTTGAGGGTTTTTCTAGGGTTATTTGCTAAGGTTTTGGGGAGAATATATAAGGGTTTTGTAGCCACCATTAGAGGGGGGGTTCCCATAGGTTCCCATTGTTTTCTTAGTGATTATTTTAGAGGTTAGGCCATGCCCTAGGCCCCCTCTTGGATCAAAAAGCTTGTATTTGGATTGAAGATCTTCATTAAGCTAAGTATTTTGCTCTTTTTATTTGAATCTTTGTTTTTCTATCTTTTGTATGCAAGCAATTGTTTTTATTGATTCTCATATGCTTATTGCTATGCTAGAGTAGAATTGATTGCTCTAGGGCATGGGGATGAACCCTATGGATCTAATTTCAGATTTGTGATGAATGAATTCCTAAATTGCTAGAATTACTAGGAGATTAGGTTGTGATCGATTTATTACGGATAGCTAGGGATTTCCATCGATTGGAGTTTGCAAGAGATTGGATTCTAATCGATGGGAAGGCCTAGATATTCGATTTAGGTTTATAATCGAGATTCTCTAGACTTGGTTTGCAAGAGATTGGACCAAAGCTAGGATTTTTATTATAAATCTATACCCATATTCGTTTGCAAGAGATTGGACGAATACGAACTATCACAACCTAGATCGTAACTCGAGTTTGCACGAGAGTCGGCTCGAGGGGCGATTGAACGATGATGTCAATCCTAATGCTAGCGTCTTAGGTTAGGGTTTGCAAGAGATTGGGCCCTAACCTAGGTTGCTATAGACCGGCAATAGCGCGAGAGCGTGAGCTTCGTTCTCTATTCAGTTACGACTAGTTCACCTCAATGCAAGTCTATAAATATTGTGATTCACTATTCACAATGATGCATGACGGTCCGTAGTGGGGATTCCCTAGCCCTAGACATCTTTTATTATATTGTATTTGAATCGATACTTGACCAACATTTTTATCACCGACACCGACATCCACCACCATTGCCATTACATCATACCATAGCCATCTCCACCAATAAAACATTCGTAGTCAAACCAACCTAGGATAGATTGGAACCAAAACCACCTCCTCGTGTTCGATACCCGCTCGCCACTACACCGTGCGCTGGCGGTAAAACTACAATCGTTCTCCGGGTGTGTATCCGGGGCCGATCAAGTTTTTGGCGCCGTTGCCGGGGATTCATCTCCGTGCATTTGCGCCATACTAGGTTGTGCTCTTGGGTTGCATTTTGGAGCGATCATAAACATTCACTGGACACCCTAAGTTTGGTTGCCGATAATTTTTGTGAGCTATTAATAGGTCTTGATCTATTGGTAATCTTGTTATAAAAATGTTGGTGATGATTATAAGGTTGATAACTCGTCTAGATGACTTATAGTTAACGTGATAGCCTAGATTGTTCTTACAATTGTTGATTAACTGTTGTACTTGCTACGCGACGTATATTATCATGTTAATAATATCGGTGATCATTAATACTGATGTGTCACGCTTTGGAATAGAGAACCTAATTAAAATTGATTTATTAGACGTCCCAGGTTGCCTAATAATTTCTTGTTCCGTTGTAACGAACTCATTCGTGCTCGTGATTTTTATCACAGAGTATCTGTCTTCCTATATCGTACGCACTGTCGGAATCCAACCCCTGATGTCGCTACCCGACGTCAGAGTAGCTCTCGCGTCGTGTTGAGGTAAGTCTCTCTCCGTAGGAACCCACACCGCATGTTAATTCAAGATTAAAAACAGTTATTTTACTGCTTTGTAATTCACTAAACAAGATTAATAATATGGGACTCTAGGCTGGTGGACTTGTGCACGTAGGTTGTTTCTGACTTTGGACTTTTGGACGGTATTTTTCAGACGTCAGACTTGCAGGCAAGTGAAACTTGCCAACCTTTGCTTAGGGCCATGTTTTTAGGTCATGTACCGACCACTTTCCGTTGTACATTGTTCGTGCACGTGCTTTTGACCGTGCACGTGTTTGTTTTAGACTTTGTTTGTTTGTGAACACTTTCGTGTGATATGCCATTGTGAACGTCTCTGAGAATGTTAAATAGTGGAACTATTTTGGAACGACGTTTCTCGAGTCGTTTTCCCACAATTTAAACTTATTCGATGAGACGCGGCGATTTTCACTTTTGACGGGAGACGTTTCTATTTTTAGTTTCGTCGTCCGACGTCAAAATTGAGATCCGTCTTCTTAGTTAGCTCACTTTCGTGATCACGATCACCCCGATATTTATTTTATAATTTTTGGAGCTTATTTGACCACTTTTATATTTTTAGCAAGCTTTAAAATATTTTTTAATAATTAATTTTTAAATTATTTTCGGCCAAATAAAATTTATTTGAGTTTTAAACGTTTTAAAGAATTTTTGAGCCAATTTCCAGCTCATTAGGACCAAGTCAAATCCTTGGGTGAGTTGGAGAAGTTGAATTTCAAATTTTAAATTAATTTAAACTCCAAATCTCATTAGGATTAGCCCTAGACCTAGTCAACCCCTCTACACTATATAAACAACCTCTAGGAAGACCTATTTTCGCAAGAAAATAACCCTAGCCTCTCCCAAAACCCAAATTTGACGTTGCGACGAATCGTCGCAACATTGCGACAAGCAGCTGCCGCACGACCGACGGAATCAGCTCTGTTCCCCCGCTCAGACCGGCAGCTCCACCCGCACCAAGCCCCGCCCGCTCCGCACAGCCATCGCCCCGCTTCTCCGTGCCTGACCGAGAGATTCTCTTGGTCAGACCGATGGCCGCCCCCGCTGTCGCTGCATCCCCGCTCCGCACCAACCCTCCGCACCGACCCGCTTCTGTCGCCCGCCTCCGCTCGTGTCTGACCGAGCGGGCCGCCCGCACCGATCGATGTTGCAACGTTGCAACGTTGCAACGTTGCAACCCCCGCATCCACAGCGCCCGACCGGCGCTGTCCCCCGCTCCGACCGAAGCAAAGCCCCGCATCCAAGGCTCGCGACCGACCAAGCGCTGCAGCAAGCCGTTCCCCCGCAGCGACCGATGGAGCCCCCCGCATTTGGCTGTGTACGACCGAGAGCAAACGTCACAACCCCACACCCGTCGCACCACTTGCCTCCATGGGCGCCCCAAGTTCTACAGAGGTATTGTGGGTCCCCCAAAGGTCCCTAGGACTATTGTGGTCCCCACCTAGGTGCTTTCTCTCCGACGATTCGCCGTGCACGACGTTGCGACACGTCGTAGCCCGTCGTCGCACGTGCTAGCTTTGGAATCTGGAACCGTCGCTCCGGTTGATGCTCTGAACTTTCCAGCGAGGAAACTAAATTGGAATCTGGACTTGGAGCGCGATATTTTATTCCAACCCCCGACGTCGCTACCCGACGCCGGTGTAGCTTTCGCGTCGTGTTGAGGTAACGCTTTGCACCCCTAGGACCCCCAACCCAATGCATGCTAATCAGGACTAAAATCAGTATTTTAAATGTTTTAAATTCACTAATCAAGATTAATAATATGGACTTTAGGCCGGTGGACTTGTGCACGTAGGATAATTATGATTTTTGGACTCATTGGACGGTGTGCTCAGACGTCGTACTTGCAGGCAAGTGAAACTTGCCAACTCTTGTGTAGGGCCATGTTTTTAGGCCACTTCCTTGTTTTCAGCGTAAAAGAGACTAGTCAGTGAAATGATAGCTGGCCAGACGCCTACTTGATCTAGTTTGACAACGAAACTAGATCCGTCATCTAATTGATCTAGCTTGACAACGAAGCTAGATCCAACCCTTAAACTTGTTGTTCATGCATACTAAACTGTCACGTTTACTTTCCTTAACTATATGTACTTTTAACTGCCATGCATTGCATCTTACATGTCATCCCAGTTGATTGTTGCATTCGTAGCACACGCTACAATACTTGTACTCCTTGAAAACTACTTCTGGGGGAAACGGGCCTCACGTGTTGGTCAAAAGCCAATGCCCGGGTTCCCTGGACCGGCTAGGTGCACCCCTATGCCATACTTGTTAAAAACACTTCCTGGCTCGTGATGCAGAAGCGAGCATTCCCGTTCGGGGGTAAGGCCCTGGCTCGACACACGTGGAGGGGTAGGGATAAACGGTTACTTGAGCTTAGGAGTGGCCTGATCAGCCCTCTAGCCAAAAGACGGAATCTCTGTCCACGAGGTGCTTACTTTTCTTGTCTTGTACTTGTCTTGTGAATGATTCATGTAATACTTGTCATCCATGCCATGTTTAAATGCCATGCTCGTACTTTACTTTACTTTACCTGTTGCACTCATACTTTAACTGCCTTGTCATCGCATTCATGCTAGAACTGCTAGGTTGCTTTACTTTTGCCTACTTTCAGTTTCCTTGCACAAGTCTCTTGTAGACTTGCTGACATTTGCCCCTTGCTCTTTTGGGTGTCACATGTTAGACCCTGAGCCAGAGACCGTTGCTGAGTACGTGGCGTTTTGCTGACGCTGAGCCTGAGTCCATGTTTGCCTAGGAGGAGTTTTGTGGACACCGGAGACCTTTCTTGGTGATTTTGCTGAGCTTCTTTTATTTTAGGATCTGTTGTTAGATTGTCGGTGTGTGGCACCTTTGTTTGTAAGCTGTACTTTTGTTGGCCATGTTTGAGCCTTTAAACTCTTTTTCTTTTCAGCCTGGTGGCTTTTCTGCGATGTTGGAATTTATATTTATGGATATTCTGAGATTATTCTTTTGTCTCATTCCATTATTATTATCTTGTTTCGTTCGCGTTGCAAGGACCTGTAGTTTTAAATTTGATAGACGCTTATCGGACTTGCAGATTTGCAGCTTCAAGTCTGAGCGGACCTTCTCACGCTTCGCCTCCATATTTTTGGGAAGCGGGGCATGACAGGTCACTTCCTTGTTTTTAGCGTAAAAGAGACTAGACAGTGAAATGATAGCTGTCTAGACGCAACTTTAAGATCTAGCTTGACAACAAAGCTAGATCTGACACCCTGCCATGTCATTCATGCATTGATATCTGGTGGGCTCCGAAAACGTGCTTCTCTCAAGCGCAAGAGTCTGTACAAGTAGTATAATCTGGGAGTCCAGATGTCGAATCCTCGGGAGAAATCTGTTGAAACCACAAGCTTAAATCAAATAGAAAATCTACGTAGAGAAACTAAACACTTTAGTGGTGGTGGTGTGGATGTGTTTGATGGCGAATTGTGAATACGTGAACGATACGAACAATGAGAATACGTGAAAATATCAATGAGAAATATGCACATTGTGTGGTTTCGTTAGGATCAGTGATTCGTATACGTTGTTTGATCAAATATAACGCAATTAATCCTCCTTTTGGGAGCGATTCATCGGAAGATACCCTTTTGGGGATTCAAGCACAATATGAATTAAATAGTCGCTAAAATTATAATCCTACGAATCCGGTATGAAACTCTTTTTTGAAGAGAACAAAGCTCACCCTTTTGGGGTGATCATCAACCTAGTCACTTCTTTTGGAAGATGAAAAAGCGGATTTAATAGTAAAAATTACAACTTTAGCGACATAAACGCTTACGAACGATGATATTCAACCAAACAAATACGATTCACATCCCCTAACTACTCCATACCTTACACAAATAAGAATTAGCTACTCATAATATACGAATAAACAAGTTTCATAGCCAAATACTTCAAGTTCATAGCAAAATACAATAGAAAACACCTAAATACGGTGTAAAAGTTGAAGAAAATATCACCAAAACTCCAAACTACGACTCCAAACTCTCTAGAAAACTGAAGAAGAGCCTCTGGAAATTTACAGAATTTTTCAGAGAGAAGATTCGGCTCCTAGATGCTCCAATACGCCAATAATACGCCCAAAAACCCTAGAAAACGCTTAAATAATAGGCATTGCGGGTTTATTAGGCTTAACGGGTCTAAACCCGTATCCATTTGCGCTTTAAACCCGATCCACAGTCGGATTGATTCCAGGCCGTCGGATCCAAGGCGGGATCGATCCTGGGAGCGCCACGTGCGCTCCAAAATTCGTGCGCCCGCTACCTGCTTCGAGTTCGCGTCGGAGTTCGCCTCGGCCACCCGATCATGCATCAATGGCTCATACGGAGCCACGTAGCCGTCAGATTGCCACTCTCCGCATTCGCCTCAGGAGTACGGGCATCCGTTCGATTGGACGGGCGATGGATGCGATCTCGCCGCGTGGCCAAGGGAGTCGCTGTGCGCTGCGTTCGAGCGAGCGGATTGTGGTCCGTTCGATCGTAATCGAACGGTTCAAGAGTTGTCGTGTCGCCGCTTGATTACTGCCGCAGGATCAATGATCAACGGATGAAGATGTGCCACGTCGCCCGTTTGCTGCTGAATGCGAATTCGAAACGGGCTGCTTTTCGACCGTTCGATCACGATCGTGCGGATACGAGAAGGCCACGTCGTCCTCTTTGCCTGGAGCCTAGGATCACGATCGTGCGGCTACGGTTAGGCCACGTGTGCGCCAATATTCGCGCCCCGACCGTATATACGTATTTCCTTGCGTATTTTTCCATTTAAAATAGTATTCTGCATTCAAAAATACACAGTAATTAGCACAGATCTCAGAAAAATACAAATAAATAGTCGTTGGAATCGTAAGATCGAGACCAAGCTAGGAAAAATATAAAAAGTGCAGAAATACCCTCATAAATTGCTGTTTTGTGCTCAAATAAGGTATTTTCTCTAATAAATAAGTGTGTAGAAAATACGAATATATTAGAGAACAATATAGCATCACATGAGCACAAAATAGGGCTAAATGGGGGGTTAAATATGTAATATTGAACACGAATCACACCCCCCAACTAGTGTTTTGCTAGTCTCTAGCAAAAAGATCTATTAAAAATACACCTAGATCACCTTATCAGGTCTCAAATCATTCACCACCATACTACAACGACAAAAGAGATAACCACACACTAATATTAAAATTTCAAGCTCATCTAGTAATGGTACTTGTGGGTTTTCAAAAATGAATGTCAAGTATCTCAAATGGTTATAAAATAGACTTAAATTCACTATCCATTACTTCATAGCTCATAGTATACAAAATCAATGGTCAACACCGTTCAATCAAATATTTTAACTTGGAGCATATATTTTTCATGCAAGGCAAGCATCAAAAATAGGATGGTATCAAGACATACACACGTCAATCTTCATTCATAGGAAATCACACCACATCTTGTGTTTTCTTTAAGCTTTGGAAGTTCTCTTGCCTTGCTAATTATGCACACTTTTTCCTTCTTTTCGTTCTCTCTCTTTTTTTAATAGTTCTGCGTAACGCGCATCAAGGAACATTCGCATAAAAATATATAACTTGGATCGCTCCATCAAATGATTGAGGTTCCGGTCAATGGCTCCCAAATCAGACGATAATAGGGCATTAGGCCAAGAAGGACCCCTCGGACTGTACTACTCGAGCCAACCAAGTTATTTCTTTGGTAATACATTTATTCATTTCTTTTTTTTTGTCATTCATCTCATTTTTGCCTCTTTTGTGTGTGCATAAATAACTTAGCAAGATCGCTTCCTTTTCTTTAATCTTTCACAAGAATGGGTTATCCTAATCATTTCAAAAGACGGGGTACCTTTTTCTACCCAAAATCATACCAAGCATGCAAATAGCAATGAATACGAAGTAACAAACAATGCTCCAGTTATTTTATGAATTATTGATGCATGAACTTTGGTGTGTTCCATTGAAAGCATACTACTTGCTAATTCATAATTTCTAGATTCATTAAGTCGTCAATTAATTTTGACATTGAGATGTATCAAAAGAAATTCCCCACAAGCACTCGTATTCATGTAAAATGAGGCTGAAATATTTAACAATAGTGGTGGAGGAAAATAAATCACGAGTGTACGGTGGTGAATAAATAACGAGAAATTTCATCACATGAGGTTCATTTCTAGGTAAAAAATAGGAATTGGTGATATTCTTAACTCAAACAAATTTTTTTTAATGCGAAAAGGGAACTAAAAAAATAAAATCCTAAAAGGAAAAGGAATAAAAATAAAAATAAAAATCCTAAGAGTTATACCCTCCCCCAACATAAAATAGACATTGTCCTCAATGTTAGGAAGAGGGAATCATGGAAAGAACACACCTGATTAGTCCCCACCCGAAGGTGGGTCTGTGAGATCCATGGTGCTCGCTTCCTTGGTCCAAGGCTCGTGAAAATGCTTCAATCTTTGGCCATTCACCTTGAACTCACTTCCATCTTTTTCGTTCAATAATAGCACTGCGCCATGTGGGGAAACTTCTTTGACTGTGAAAGGTCCATACCACCTAGAGCGAAGCTTCCCGGGAAAGATGTGTAGCCTGGAATTGTATAGCAGTACTTTTTGGCTTGGAATGAACTCCCTCCTCAAGATCATCATGTCGTGGACGGATTTCATCCTCTCTTTCGATATTTTAGCGTTGTCGTACGCATTTCTCCTCAGCTCCTCTAGCTTCAATAATTGTAACCTGCGAGAAGAAAAGGATGAATCAATATCAAAATTCAATTTCTTTATGGCCCAGTAGGATCTATGTTCCAATTCAACATGTAAGTGACAAGACTTCCCAAAAACTAGACGGTAAGGTGACATCCCCAAAATTGTTTTGTATGTCGTCCTGTAGGCCCACAACACTTCAGGCAAGCGCAAACTCCAATCTTTTCTTGATGGATTCACTGTTTTCTGTAGAATTCCTTTAATCTCTCTATTTGCCAACTCTTCTTGGCCATTGGTTTGGGGGTGATATGGCGTAGAAACTTTATGCGTGACCCCAAACCTCTTCATCAAATTAGCGAACATGCGGTTGCAAAAATGAGACCCTCCATCACTGATCAAGGCCTTAGGCACTCCAAATCTAGAGAAAATATTCTCTTTGAGGAACTTAAGCACAACGGAAGTGTCGTTCGACCTGCAAGGAATAGCTTCCACCCATTTAGAAACATAATCAATACAAACCAAAATATAAGCATATCCAAATGAAGGTGGGAAAGGTCCCATGAAGTCTATGCCCCAACAATCAAATATTTCAATTTCTAAAATGGGGTTTAAAGGCATCATGTTACGTCTAGTAATACCCCCTAATTTTTGGCATGCAGCACAAGTCTTGCAATAATGAAATGTATCTTTAAACATAGTTGGCCAATAAAAGCCACATTGCGAGATTTTTGTCACAGTTTTTGTTCGCAGAAAAATGTCCACCACACACTCCATCATGACAAAATTGTATCACACTGGTTATGTCATGGTCAGGAATGCATCTCCTAACAATTTGGTCACTACAATATTTATAGAGGTACGGATCATCAAAGAAGAAATATTTTACCTCATACTTGACCCTTTTAAAGTCTTGAAGAGACCAAGTGTCAAGGGTCTTACCAGTCACGAGATAATTTACTATATCAGCATACCATGGAGAGGTGGAAACGCTAAGAAGATGCTCGTCGGGAAAGGAGTCCTTCAAAGGCACATCTGCTGAATCAAGGCCTACTGTCAATCGTGATAAGTGGTCAGCTACTAGATTCGCCACGCCTTTCTTGTCCTTGATTATGGCATTGAACTCCTGTAACAATAAAATCCATCGTATCAATCGAGGCTTAGCATCTTTTTTAGACAATAAATATTTTAAAGCAGAGTGATTAGTATAAATCAAAATTGGTGATCCCAAAATATAGCTCCTGAATTTTTCCAACACGAATACTACAGCCAGCAACTCCTTCTCTGTGGTCGTATAATTCCTCTGAGCATCATTTAGTGTCTTGCTAGCGTAGTAAATCACCACTGGAACTTTGTCTTTTCTTTGGCCTAGGACTGCACCAACTGCGTAATTGCTTGCGTCACACATTATTTCAAATGGTAGGGACCAGTCTGGAACCTGCAAAATGGGAGCAGAAATCAGCAACTTCTTTAAAGTTCCAAAAGAAATTTGACACTCAGGTGTCCAAATAAAATCCACATTTAGAGTAAGTAAGTTGTAAAGAGGGCGAGATATGGCGCTAAAATCTTTAATGAATCGCCTATAGAATTCTGCATGTCCCAAAAATGATCTGATGTCCTTCACGCATTTAGGACTTGGTAGCTTCTCAATTACCGCTACCTTGGCTCTGTCTACCTGTATACCATCTTTAGAAACCAGGTGACCTAGGACAAGTCCTTCTGTGGTCATAAAATGACACTTCTCCCAATTCAATAGGAGGTTCTTTTCAATGCACCTGTCAAAAACAAGAGCCAAGTTAGCTAAACAATCATGAAAAGAGCTACCATATACTGAAAAATCATCCATAAATACCTCAACAATTTTCTCAACCATATCATCAAAAATACTAAGCATGCATCGCTGGAAAGTAGCTGGAGCATTACATAAACCAAACGGCATTCTTTTAAATGCAAAAGTACCAAAGGGACAGGTAAAAGTAGTCTTTTCCTGATCCTCTGATGCAATCTCAATCTGATAATAACATGAATAACCGTCTAGAAAGCAATAGTACTCATGTCCAGCTACCCTCTCTAAAATTTGGTCAAGAAATGGAAGAGGGAAATGATCTTTTCTAGTTCGGGAGTTCAACTTCCTATAGTCTATGCACATCCTCCAACCTGTGGTGGCTCTAACTGGGATAAGCTCATTATTCTCATTTTTAACCACGGTGAGGCCAGACTTTTTAGGAACAACCTGTGTAGGGCTAACCCACTTGCTGTCAGAAATGGGATATATAATGCCTGCATCCAATAGTTTTAGTACCTCGCCTTTTACCACTTCTTTTAATGTTAGATTTAACCTACGTTGCATTTCTCTAGTGGGTTTGGCTTCATCCTCCAAATAAATGTGATGCATGCATACAATAGGGCTAATACCTTTTATGTCAGCAATGGACCAACCAATAGCACCTCTATGCTTTCTTAGCACATCAAGTAAAGAGCTTTCCTGTTCTAAAGAGAGTTTAGAAGATATTACCACAGGGAAGCTGTTTTCGTTTCCTAGGAAGGCATACTTGAGATACTCAGGAAGTGGCTTTAACTCGGGCTTTGGATCCTCTACCTCAGATGAAATTTGAATTGATGCATTAGGTGGCAAAGCCTCGAACCTAGGCTCCCATACTGCATTCAGCTCCTTCACGTTCTCCTGCACAAAAGATATGTCATCAAAATCACCAATAAAAGTCTCAACAATAGAAGCATCATCACAAAATTCAGAACAAATATAATCATCCACCAACGAATCAATCATATGCACCCTCTCAATCTCATCATCCACATGTGGCAACTTGCAAGTATTAAAAATATTCAAATCCAAAGTCATGTTGCCAAAAGTAATTTTCAGTTGACCATCCCTACAATTTATTAATGCATTGCATGTCGCTAGGAATGGTCTACCTAGGATGATATGAGTAGCATTGGCAGTTTGGGGTCCTTGGATGTCTAGAACTATAAAGTCTGCAGGGTAGTAAAATTTGTCCACCTGAACGAGGACATCCTCAATGCATCCCTTTGGAACTTTAATATATCTATCAGCTAGTTGCAATATAACAGATGTAAGCTTTAGCTGTCCTAACCCAAGCTGCACAAAAATAGGATATGGCAAGATATTGACACTAGAACCTAAATCGAATAAAGCATTTCCAATATTTTTAGTGCCAATGGTGCAAGTGATGGTGGGTGGTCCAGGATCTCTAAATTTAGGTGGTGTATTTTGTTGCACAATAGAGCTAACCTGTTCAGTCAAAAATGCTTTCTTTTTCACATTCAACTTTCTCTTAACAGTGCACAAATCTTTTAGAAATTTAGCATAGGCAGGTATTTGATTAATAGCATCAAGCAATGGAATATTTATCTGGCACTTCTGAAAAATTTCACGAATCTCAGTTTGATACTTATCTTTGTTTTTCTGAAGTAGCCGATGAGGGAAAGGTGCTGCAGGTACATATGCTGCGGGTTCCTTCTCTTTAATGACATTTTTGCTCAAACCCACTTCCGTGCTCTTTTCCTGCACCTCCTCTTGCTCTTGAATTTCCTCTTCTTGGGTCTGAATTCCCTCTTCTTGCTCAGCTTCTCTGCTTGGTGGGTCAGGCTTCTGAATCTCTTTTCCACTCCTCAAAGTGGACACAGCTTGGCATGGCTTCATATTGTTACCTGCAGAAGAAGATGAGCCCATATTAGGATTTGGAATTGACTGAGATGGAAGCTTACCTTTCTCCAATGTCGCTGTAAGCCTCGCCAAGCTCTCGCTCATCTGCTGATTATGAGTCTGCTGAGCCTGAAATTGAGCCTGTTGTTGCTGCATTTGGGCTTGTTGTAATTGAATAAGCTGCTGAAGCGCATCGCCAAATGGTTGCATCTGCTGTTGTTGCACTGGCTCATGGTCCCTCCTTTGGTTCCCACCTTGATAATTGGTGTTATATTGATTCTGTCTGAACGGCGGTGGAGCTTGCTGCTGAGATTGCTGATTGGGGCCCCAGTTTATATTAGGATTGTTGCGCCACCCCTTATTGTTGGAATTGAAGTTCTGGTAGTTTGATGACACTTGATTCACCCCCGTTGGATTGCCTAGCATGCTCTTCAAAGCTGGGATTGTAGGACAAGCACTAGTGTCATGGCCACCAACGTCGCAAAGTGCGCAAGTCTGCTCTATCTCAACTGCTTTGGCCTCTTTCAAATTCATGGCATGAAGCTTGTTTGAGATCATGGCCTCCATCTTTGCCTCCAACGCATCCTCCTGCTTCAAATTGAATACCACTCCTCGTGTAGGCTGGGATGGTGCAGAGTGGCCTCCTCTCTTGTAGTCTGAAGTAGTGTCCCATGTCTGTGCATTTTCTGCTATCTCCTCCAGGTACGTCCAAGCTTCATCTGGCTCTTTATCAAAGAATCCTCCATTGCACATCATCTCTACAAATTGCTTCATTTACGGTTGCAGTCCATCGTAGAAGAAGCCAATAATCCTTCTTTTGTCGAAGCCATTGTGTGGACATGCAAGCAACAGCTCATTGAACCTTTCAAATGCCTGGTAGAATGTCTCCTCGCTTTTCTGGCAAAGTTCATGATCTGCCGCTTCAGTCCCTGTGTCCTGTGAATAGGAAAAAACTTCTTTAGAAATTCAGCCTGCAAATCAATCCATGTAGTAATAGAACGTGATGGCAATCCATGTACTATGAATATAGCGATGGATGATGCATGTATAGTGATAGGATTGTTGTGCCTGGTTGTGTTACGCACATGATTGTGGGTGACTATACCCTATTATAGTTATAAATATTGGTCTGGTGGTATAGTTATTTACCAAGGACTTGCCTGTGTGAATATATGTGTGTGTGTGTGTGTGTGTGTGTGTGTGTGTGTGTGTGTGTGTGTGTGTGTGTGTGTGTGTGTGTGTGTGCTAGCTAAACTAAGTGTGTAGATGTGCTGAGCCTATAGTGGTATGAAGGAATGTTATATTAGCGTGTGTGGGTGTGCACCATGCACGGGTAAGTATGTGCTTAGTTATAGGTATTGGTGACTATGGTATGAGTGGCGTATCGTGAATATAGTTACAGGACCGTGTGTGATGTGAATATATGGTGAAATATTTGCATGCGTTTGAATGACTATATAATTGTGAAAATTATAGTAGTGGTGAATGTATATTAGATATAGTAAACTTGATTTAATAATGGTATGGTGTGACTACATGTGTTGATGTGTTGTTATTGGATGTATACTAGGAGATATAGGGAGTAGTGTATCCTTATTATTTTGTTCATAGGTAGTTATCTAAACGTGGAGTATTACGATGATAATTGCGGGTGTAAATTATTTGATTGGTTGTGAGTATGGGCACCATGGTATGTAATAAGTGTTTAATAGTTATATAAGGATGTATGTCACTATACGAATGATTGAAATATGTGTATGAATTTGACTGGCTATGATAGGTATAAGAGTATAATGTGCGTGAATAAATACATGATAGTGGTGTTAATGTTTGACTACCTAGTGTATATATATAAGCACTTGTAATGACAATACCTGGTTTGAATTATAGCGTGATGTGATGGGGATAGCTACTAGTCTGGCTAGAGATATATTTATAGTTAGAAAGTCCGAGGACGGACTTTATTCTAAGGTGGGTAGGATGTCACGGCCAATTTCCGGTCGTAAGTACTTTGTGCGTATGTTGATTCGTGTGCGTATTTTGTTGTATCTGGCTTTAGTATTTTATTTCCGTAGCTCAGACGCGTGATCGGACCACGTACCCACGACCCTCTCGGAGGCGCGATCGCCCCGATATCTCTTTTTGATTTTTGGACGTCGGGACACAAATTTATAATAACCTATTATTATTAATGTCTTACTATATATATAATAAATAATGATTATGCAACTCGTTTTTTTTTCAACTTAAACAAACGTTTATAAAAAAAGAGAGTGGAAAGTCCTTTTTTTATAAGAATAAAATTTTCTTAACAAACCTAACTAGGCATCTCCTAAATCACTTTTTTCAAATCCTAACAAATTATTATCATTATTAACCTCCACTAAATTGTAACAAACTGGGAATACCCACGTGATCTTCCCTTATCCCTCTCCTCAATCTCACGTTGTCTCACACCCCACACAAATTTTATAATAGAAACCTAGGAGACCTAACAACCCACGTGCTGTCTTATTAAACCCCCCAGGGCTAATTTTCTCCCAACAATCAAACGAGTGCCGCCCCTATTTTTTCACGAACCGCAGTACTCATCGCAGCGCAGCAACCCCATCGCAGTGCAAAAGCTCTCCGCACCCCTGCTCCACATCGACCCACACCCGCGCACATCCTCCCCTCCGGCGGCTTGCCCTGACAACCCCCGCCGGAAACCCCCCTAACATCCTCCCCTCCCCTTAGCATCTACACGCAAGCCCATGGGACCATCAGCGTCTTCTCCTCCCCCAGTTCCGATGATGTCTCCGGTGACCATCCGCTGTTTCGGCCACCCTTGCACAGATTTCTGACCACCCCCCTCGATAACGGAACTCGGCCTCTCTTCCATTGCACCGGCCACCCTCTACACAGTCCTAGTCACGCCCTTGAAGTCCGAACACCATCTCCGGCCACCACCCTAGGCCGAGCACTGCCGGAGCTCATTACCAACCACCCATCTTCCTCGACACCGGCCGCGTAAAACACCCCCTTCATCACGAATCGCCTATCCCCATCCCCATCAGCCGCTGACTTGCCCGAACCGCCGCCATCAAGATCTCCGACCTCCCCCTAGAACTGTCAACACCCCCTTGATGGGCAGCATCTCCCTTTTGAACTGTGCTATTTGCGGTGAGAGCTTGGGGTACTTGGCCTTGAGACGTGGATTTTGCTCTCCACGCCTCTCTTTTCGTTTATTCGATGATGTCGAAGAAGCAGATGGTGAATGATCGTTGTCTTCTCTATCGCTTCTCGCTGCGTCTTCTTCGGAGATTTTGATGCCGGATATTCCGGTCGAATTTGATGTTCATCGGATTTCACTCAATGCTGTTGAAATACTTGCGTCGATCTTCTGGTAACTTCGTGGGATCCCTTCTTCACAATGGTTAGTAAACATTCACTGGACACCCTAAGTTTGGTTGCCGATAATTTTTGTGAACTATTAATAGGTCTTGATCTATTGGTAATCTTGTTATAAAAATGTTAGTGATGATTATAAGGTTGATAACTCGTCTAGATGACTTATAGTTAACGTGATACCCTAGATTGTTCTTACAATTGTTGATTAACTGTTGTACTAGCTACGTGACGTATATTATCATGTTAATAATATTTGTGATCATTAATACTGATGTGTCACACTTTGGAATAGAGAACCTAATTAAAATTGATTTATTAGACGTCCCAGGTTGCCTAATAATTTCTCGTTCCGTCGTAACGAACTCATTCATGCTCGTGATTTTTATCATAGAGTATATGTCTTCCTATACCGTACGCACTGCCGAAATCCAACCCCTGACGTCGCTACCCGACGTCAGAGTAGCTCTCGCGTCGTGTTGAGGTAAGTCTCTCTCCGTAGGAACCCACACCGCATGTTAATTCAAGATTAAAAACAGTTATTTTACTGCTTTGTAATTCACTAAACAAGATTAATAATATGGAACTGTAGACTGGTGGACTTGTGCACGTAGGTTGTTTCTGACTTTGGACTTTTGGACGGTATTTTTCAGACGTCAGACTTGCAGGCAAGTGAAACTTGCCAACCTTTGCTTAGGGCCATGTTTTTAGGTCACTTCCTTGTTTTTTAGCGTAAAAGAGACTAGACTGTGAAATGATAGCTGTCTAGACGCAAATTTAAGATCTAGCTTAACAACGAAGCTAGATCTGACACCCTGCCATGTCATTCATGCATTGATATCTGTCACATTTAAATTCCTTATATGTACGCACTTTTAACTGCCATGTATTGCATCTTACATGTCATCCAAGTTGAATGTTGCATTCGTAGCACATGCTACATTACTTGTACTTGTACTTCCTTGTCCGGCTAGGTGCACCCCTATGCCATCATGATACAACACTTCCTGGCTCGTGATCCAGAGGCGGGCCTCATGTGTTGGTCAAAAGCCAATGTCCGATACACGTGGAGGGGTAGGGATAATCGATCACTTGAGCTTAGGAGTTGGCCTGATCAGCCACTCTAGCCAAAAGGCGTAATCTCTGTGCACGACGTGCTTACTAGACTTGTCTTTGTACTTGTGCTTGTTCATGAAAAACTTGACATTCATGCCATGTTTCAAATGCCATGCTTGTACCTTACTTTACTTTACCTTTCTTGTCGCACTCATGTTATAACTGCCATGTCATTGCATCATGCTAGAATTGCTAGGTTGTTCACTTTACTTTCAGTTTCCTTGCACAAGTCTCTTGTAGACCTGCTGACATGTGCCCCTTGCTCTTTTGGGTGTCATATGTTAGACCCTGAGCCAGAGACCGTTGCTGAGTACGTGATGTTTTGCTGACGCTGAGCCTGAGCCCAAGTCTTTCCAGGAGGAGTTTTGTGGACACCGGTGACCATTCTTAGTGACTTTACTGAGCTTCCCTTTGTTTTAGGTTTTATGTTAGTTGTCGGTGCGTGGCACCCTTACTTTGTACGTTGTACGTTTGTTGACCATGTTGGGGCCTTTTAGATTCGTTTCTTTTAGCGTGGTGGCTTTTTCTGCGATGTTGGAGTTTATTATTATGGATATTCTGAGATTGCTCTTTTGTCTCATTTCCTTATTTATTATCTTTGTTTCGTTTCACGTTGCAAGGACCTGCCATATAATGTTGTTTAACGCTTATCGGACTTGCAGCTTTGCAGCTTCAAGTCTGAGCGGACCTTCTCACGCTTCGCCTCCATATTTTTGGGAAGCGGGGCGTGACAGGTTTTGTTGGTGGCCCATGCAGGTCCGTCTTGCAACTGTGAATTATCGGAATAACGATAATAACTATGGAATGTCCATTAAATAAATTGCAACATCCGAGTCATAAGCTTTGAGCATAGTTCTAATCGTTTTTCTATGTCACTAGGTGGTAAGAAGACTTAGTTAGACGTCTGAGCTTGCTAGTAAGAGGTCCCTGATTGTTAGTTAGACTCCCTGCTAGGAATTAATTTAATCGTCTTAGGAGTTACCTTAGTGGTTCTTGCCTAGCTCTGGCCATATTAGACTTCTAGAAATTATTTAGTCATTCACTCGGGTTCATCGATTTCGGGCCCAGCAGAACGTAATTTTATTTTCTCTTAGGACTCGTTCCAGAAATCTCTATCACAGTTTATTTCATTAGAGAGTCTTAATGTTAAGTTTCTCTTGATCTTCAGTCGACCCGGTAATTAGAACCCTGCTTCCACCATTTTTCCGGACCATTACTCTTTGGTGTTATCGACCGCAGCACTCCATCGTAGCAGTTTCACTAAATTATTTCCGTTCATATTTACATTTTATTTGAATCACTTCCTTCCTTTCAAATCACGTGAATCTACATGTCACCATCGTCAATCGTTGAAACTTCTCCATTACTATCCTGACCATTCGATGAATATTTTCAATGTTATTTATTTTGAATTTCTTTAAGTTATTTGAAAATATTCAACATGCATTTAAGACTCCACACATTCTCCGAATTTTGAAATTTTCCGCTGAAATCTTTAAAATTATTATCTTATCATATTTACTAACCTATGTCTTCCACACTCGCGTAAATATCCTAATTTCTTCATATAATGACATTCCGATAATTCAAAATACCATTTCCTCCTCTACTATATATAAACTACACAAGTTTAATTCTACAACTTACTTTACCGACTCCTAAATATTTTTCTATGCAAAAGAGAACTCCAACTTTTCAAGTATGACCGTTTTATACTTTTAGTGTTTTAACTTATATCTTTTACGTCTTATTTCACGTATCCTATAAGAGTATCATTACATTTTTTTCCCTCTAATCAATTACAATTATACCCCTGATTCACCTAGCCAAGCTATCTCCTTATCCTCACCTTAATTTGAAGTCGCTCCTTTCGATCTTGTTCGTTACGCTTTTGGTTTCGGTTTCCTTTCGATTGTAGTTTTCTTCATTGACTGTGTCAACCTTAGCATAGTAGCGATCCCATTGATTTTAATGCGATGTCGTTACGGTGCATGTATGAGTAGAGTGTGTGGACCCGTGTGTGTGAACCCCCGCGTATCACTCACGTATGAGTGTACTCCCTTAGTATATTAATATTTGTCTCTCGTGTTATATATGTATATTCAGTGTTATCCGTGATATATATGTGAAGTGTAGGAATGATATTAGTTATATATGTGTGGGTAGCTATAACATTTTAGGAATGTCTGAATAAATATATTGGAAATTGTATTGGAGTATAGACTAGTGGTGTATGTAGTTTGAAGATACTTGTGAATACTTGATATGAAAATATATATATAAGTCAAGTGAATGTTAGGTAATAGGTGTACTTATAGTTAAGAGAGTAGGACTATTATATGACCTATATGTTAGTACGTGTGAGTGTGTGCTCGTACGTAGATATGTATTGTGCTTAGACGTAAGTGGCGATGTATTTGCTGCATGAGTATATATGTGATATACGTGTGGTGGTAAGATTATAATTTTGATTGGTATAGCTTGCTTTTACGGGATGTTGTACGCGTGTATACCATGAGTTATACACGACTATTGCATATCTTAAGTATGTATGTATAAGTAGATGTATCGGTATACTAATTATAGGTAGAAGGATATGGTGTGAATATATATGTGTGACTATACGATGAATGCATATACATTAGGAGGGTATTATAATTGTACGGGTGCCGATGTCTGTAAATTATTATGGTATATAAAGTGATCGAACTATGTGGGTGTTCCATGACTAGATGTTAACTGTGATTGAAATTATGGTATGTATTCGGTTATGTTTGTAGATATATATTGGAGTGTCGTTGGAACAGTTATAAGTATCGTGTTATGTATATAGAATATTCTGATATGTGATTTGAGTCTCACTCAAGCTTGAGTGGGTATACTCTAAATAAATAGATACATATGTCTATGGATTGTGTGTAGTACTATAAATATAGCGATGGATGATGCATGTATAGTGATAGGATTGTTGTGCCTGGTTGTGTTACGCACATGATTGTGGGTGACTATACCCTATTATAGTTATAAATATTGGTCTGGTGGTATAGTTATTTACCAAGGACTTTCCTGTGTGAATATATATATATATATATGTGTGTGTGTGCTAGCTAAACTAAGTGTGTAGATGTGCTGAGCCTATAGCGGTATGAAGGAATGTTATATTAGCGTGTGTGTGTGCACCATGCACGGGTAAGTATGTGCTTAGTTATAGGTATTGGTGACTATGGTATGAGTGGCGTATCGTGAATATAGTTACAGGACCGTGTGTGATGTGAATATATGGTGAAATATTTGCATGCGTTTGAATGACTATATAATTATGAAAATTATAGTGGTGGTGAATGTATATTAGATATAGTAAACTTGATTTAATAATGGTATGGTGTGACTACATGTGTTGATGTGTTGTTATTGGATGTACACTAGGAGATATAGGGAGTAGTGTATCCTTATTATTTTGTTCATAGGTAGTTATCTAAACGTGGAGTATTACGATGATAATTGATGGTGTGAATTATTTGATTGGTTGTGAGTATGGGCACCATGGTATGTAATAAGTGTTTAATAGTTATATAAGGATGTATGTGACCATATGAATGATTGAAATATGTGTATGAATTTGACTGGCTATGATAGGTATAAGAGTATAATGTGCGTGAATAAATACATGATAGTGGTGTTAATGTTTGACTACCTAGTGTATATATATAAGCACTTGTAATGACAATACCTGGTTTGAATTATAGCGTGATGTGATGGGGATAGCTACTAGTCTGCCTAGAGATATATTTATAGTTAGAAAGTCCGAGGACGGACTTTATTCTAAGGTGGGTAGGATGTCACGGCCAATTTCCGGTCGTAAGTACTTTGTGCGTATGTTGATTCGTGTGCGTATTTTGTCGTATCTGGCTTTAGTATTTTATTTCCGTAGCTCAGACGCGTGATCGGACCCCGTACCCACGACCCTCTCAGAGGCGCGATCGCCCCGATATCTCTTTTTGATTTTTGGACGTCGGGACACAAATTTATAATAACCTATTAATATTAATGTCTTACTATATATATAATAAATAATGATTATGCAACTCGTTTTATTTTCAACTTAAACAAACGATTTATAATAAAAAGAGAGTGGAAAGTCCTTTTTTTATAAGAATAAAATTTTCTTAACAAACCTAACTGGGCATCTCCTAAATCATTTTTTTCAAATCCTAACAAATTATTATCATTATTAACCACCACTAAATCATAACAAACTGGGAATACCCACGTGATCTTCCCTTATCCCTCTCCTCTATCCCACGTTGTCTCACACCCCACACAAATTTTATAATAGAAACCTATGAGACCTAATAACCCACGTGCTGTCTTATTAAACCCCCCAGGGCTAATTTTCTCCCAACAATCAAACGAGCACCGCCCTTATTTTTTCACGAACCGCAGTACTCATCGCAGCGCAGCACCCACATCGCAGCGCAACAGCTCTCCGCACCCCTGCTCCACATCGACCCACACCCGCACGCATCCTCCCCTCCGACAGCTAGCCCTGACAACCCCCGCCGGAAACCCCCCCAACATCCTCCCCTCCCCTTAGCATCTCCATCAAGCCCGTGGGACCATCAGCGTCTTCTCCTCCCCCAGTTCCGATGATGTCTCCGGTGACCATCCGATGTTCCGGCCACCCTTGCACAGATTTCCGACCACCCCCCTCGATAACGGAACTCGGCCTATCTTCCATTGCACCGGCCACCCTTTACACAGTCCTGGTCGCGCCCTTGAAGTCCGAACACCATCTCCGGCCACCACCCTAGGCCGAGCACCGCCGGATCTCATTACCGACCACCCATCTTGCTCGACACCGGCCGCGTAAAACACCCCCTTCATCACGAATCGCCTATCCCCATCCCCATCAGCCGCTGACTTGCCCGAACCGCCGCCATCCAGATCTCTGACCTCCCCCTAGAACTGTCAACACCCCCTTGATGGGCAGCATCTCCCTTTTGAACTGTGTTATTTGCGGTGAGAGCTTGGGGTACTTGGCCATGAGACGTGGATTTCGCTCTCCACGCCTCTCTTTTCGTTTATTTGATAATGTCGAAGAAGCGGATGGTGAATGATCGTCGTCTTCTCTATCGCTTCTCGCTGTGTCTTCTTCGGAGATTTTGATGCCGGATATTCCGGTCGAATTTGATGTTCATCGGATTTCACTCAATGCCGTTGAAATACTTGCGTCGATCTTCCGGTAACTTCGTGGGATCCCTGCTTCACAATGGTTAGTAAACATTCACTGGACACCCTAAGTTTGGTTGCCGATAATTTTTGTGAACTATTAATAGGTCTTGATCTATTGGTAATCTTGTTTTAAAAATGTTAGTGATGATTATAAGGTTGATAATTCTTCTAGATGACTTATAGTTAACGTGATAGCCTAGATTGTTCTTACAATTGTTGATTAACTGTTGTACTAGCTACGCGACATATATTATCATGTTAATAATATCTGTGATCATTAATACTGATGTGTCACACTTTGGAATAGAGAACCTAATTAAAATTGATTTATTAGACGTCCCAGGTTGCCTAATAATTTCTTGTTCCGTCGTAACGAACTCATTCGTGCTCGTGATTTTTATCACAGAGTATCTGTCTTCCTATACCGTACGCACTGCCGGAATCCAACCCCTGACGTCGCTACCCGACGTCAGAGTAGCTCTCGCGTCGTGTTGAGGTAAGTCTCTCTCCGTAGGAACCCACACCGCATGTTAATTCAAGATTAAAAACAGTTATTTTACTGCTTTGTAATTCACTAAACATGATTAATAATATGGGACTGTTGGCTGGTGGACTTGTGCACGTAGGTTGTTTCTGACTTTGGACTTTTGGACGGTATTTTTCAGACGTCAGACTTGCAGGCAAGTGAAACTTGCCAACCTTTGCTTAGGGCCATGTTTTTAGGTCACTTCCTTGTTTTTTAGCGTAAAAGAGACTAGACAGTGAAATGATAGCTGTCTAGACGCAACTTTAAGATCTAGCTTGACAACGAAGCTAGATCTGACACCCTGCCATGTCATTCATGCATTGATATCTGGTGGGCTCCGAAAAGGTGCTTCTCTCAAGCGCAAGAGTCCGTACAAGTAGTATAATCTGTGAGTCCAGATGTCGAATCCTCGGGAGAAATTTGTTGAAACCACAAGCTTAAATCAAATAGAAAATCTACGTAGAGAAACTAAACACTTTAGTGGTGGTGGTGTGGATGTGTTTGATGGCGAATTGTGAATACATGAACGATACGAACAATGAGAATACGTGAAAATATCAATGAGAAATATGCACATGGTATGGTTTCGTTAGGATCGGTGATTTGTATACGTTGGTTGATCAAATATAACTCAATAAATCCTCCTTTTGGGAGCGATTCATCGGAAGATACCCTTTTGGGGATTCAAGCACAATATGAATTAAATAGTCGCTAAAATTATAATCCTCCGAATACGGTATGAAACTCTCTTTTGAAGAGAACAAAGCTCACCCTTTTGGGGTGATCATCAACCTAGTCACTTCTTTTGGAAGATGAAAAAGCGGATTTAATAGTAAAAATTACAACTTTAGCGACATAAACGCTTACGAACGATGATATTCAACCAAACAAATACGATTCACATCCCCTAACTACTCCATACCATGCACAAATAAGAATTAGCTACTCATAATATAAGAATAAACAAGTTTCATAGACAAATACTTCAAGTTCATAGCAAAATACAATAGAAAACACCTAAATAAGGGGTAAACGTTGAAGAAACTATCACCAAAACTCCAAGCTAAGACTCCAAACTCTCTGGAAAACTGAAGAAGAGCCTCTGGAAATTTACAGAATTTTTCAGAGAGAAGATTCGGCTCCTAGATGCTCCAATACGCCAATAATACGCCCAAAACCCCTAGGATACGCTTAAATAATAGGCATTGCGGGTTTATTAGGCTTAACGGGTCTAAACCCGTATCCATTTGCGCTTTAAACCCGATCCACGTTCGGATTGATTCCAGGCCGTCGGATCCAAGGCGGGATCGATCCTGGGAGCGCCACGTGCGCTCCAAAATTCGTGCGCCCGCTACCCGCTTCGAGTTCGCGTCGGAGTTCGCCTCGGCCGCCCGATCATGCATCAATGGCTCATACGGAGCCACGTAGCCCTCAGATTGCCGCTCTTCGCGTTCGCCTCAGGAGTACGGGCAGCCGTTCGATTGGACGGGCGATGGATGCGATCTCGCCGCGTGGCCAAGGGAGTCGTTGTGCGCTGCGTTCGAGCGAGCGAATTGTGGTCCGTTCGATCGTAATCGAACAGTTCAAGAGTTTCCGCGTCGCCGCTTGATTACTACCGCAGGATCAATGATCAACGGATGAAGATGTGCCACGTCGCCCGTTTGCTGCTGAATGCGAATTCGAAACGGGCTGCTTTTCGACCGTCCGATCACGATCGTGCGGATACTAGAAGGCCACGTCGTCCTCTTTGCCTGGAGCGTAGGATCACAATCGTGCGGCTACGGTTAGGCCACGTGTGCGCCAATATTCGCGCCCCGACCGTATATACGTATTTCCTTGCGAATTTTTCCATTTAAAATAGTATTCTGCATTCAAAAATACACAGTAATTAGCACAGATCTCAGAAAAATACAAATAAATAGTCGTTGGAATCGTGAGATCGAGACCAAGCTAGGAAAAATATAAAAAGTGCAGAAATACACCATTAATTGCTATTTTGTGCTCAAATAAGGTGTTTTCTCTACTAAATAATTGTGTAGAAAATACGAATATATTAGAGAACAATATAGCATCACATGAGCACAAAATAGGGCTAAATGGGGGGTTAAATATGTAATATTTAACCCGAATCAATATCTGTCACGTTTAAATTCATTATCTGTACGCACTTTTAACTGCCATGCATTGCATCTTACATGTCATCCAAGTTGAATGTTGCATTCGTAGCACACGCTACATTACTTGTACTTGTACTTCCTTGTCCGGCTAGGTGCACCCCTATGCCATCATGATACAACACTTCCTGGCTCGTGATCCAGAAGCGGGCCTCATGTGTTGGTCAAAAGCCAATGCCCGATACACGTGGAGGGGTTGGGATAATCGATCACTTGAGCTTAGGAGTTGGCCCGATCAGCCACTCTAGCCAAAAGGCGTAATCTCTGTGCACGACGTGCTTACTAGACTTGTCTTTGTACTTGTGCTTGTTCATGAAAAACTTGACATTCATGCCATGTTTCAAATGACATGCTCGCACCTTACTTTACTTTACCTTACTTGTCGCACTCATGTTATAACTGCCATGTCATTGCATCATGCTAGAATTGCTAGGTTGTTCACTTTACTTTCATTTTCCTTGCACAAGTCTCTTGTAGACCTGCTGACATGTGCCCCTTGCTCTTTTGGGTGTCACATGTTAGACCCTGAGCCAGAGACCGTTGCTGAGTACGTGATGTTTTGCTGACGCTGAGCCTGAGCCCAAGTCTGTCCAGGAGGAGTTTTATGGACACCGGTGACCATTCTTAGTGACTTTGCTGAGCTTCCCTTTGTTTTAGGTTTTCTGTTAGTTGTCGCTGTGTGGCACCCTTACTTTGTACGTTGTACTTTTGTTGGCCATGCTGGGGCCTTTTAGATTCTTTTCTTTTAGCCTGGTGGCTTTTTCTGCGATGTTGGAGTTTATTATTATGGATATTCTGAGATTGCTCTGTTGTCTCATTTCCTTATTTATTATCTTTGTTTCGTTTCGCGTTGCAAGGACCTGCCATATAATGTTGTTTGACGCTTATCGGACTTGCAGCTTTGCAGCTTCAAGTCTGAGCGGACCTTCTCACGCTTCGCCTCCATATTTTTGGGAAGCGGGGCATGACATGATGACTTCTCCTCCATAGCCATAAGGCACGAATCCTCAAAGGAGTTGTAGGCGTCGAGCCAAGCATCGAACTCTTATTCATTTAACCCAGAGGGAATTGGAGTAGGACCATCAATGGCTACAAAGCATGCGTGAGCATCCTCCTTTGCATCCTCTTCTTCGTTACTCGAAGTGTCCTCACTCGAATCATCAAAAGTCCTGACAAGTCCCTTCTTGTGATTTTTGGACTTGGACTTTCCTTTCCAAAGCTTCTTTCCTTTACCCTTGTAAGTTTCTTTGTTGGGTTTGGAAGGGCATTCGGTGGACATGTGATCACTCCATATTTTACACCTTTTTTCTGCATATTTGCATGTCATTTCGGTTGCTCATATTGCGATTTTCACGATTATTCGATGATATTGTGTTACTTTTCACTATTTCTTGTTTTTATCAGATTCCAGGAAATATGAGCAATTGGGAGCAAAAATGAGCTTAAAGGACTTACGCGCGTAACGGAGCATCGCTCATGGACTTATTGAGGACCTATCAGTGATAGAAGACGAGTGGAAGAAGAAAGAACGTCGTAGGAGCGACGAGGTAGCGAAATGATGAAGATTGGGCATTTTCAGCATGCCACTCGGCCGAGTAAGGACGAGTGAAGGAGTCACTCGACCGAGCAAAGAAGCCCGCTCGGCCGGCCAGATCGGACACGCAATTACTTGAAGATTAGCGTGCACTCAGCCGAGTAATGACATCCCACTCGTCCGAGTATGGAGACACCACTCGCCCGAGTGGCACACGAACGACGGCATCCAAAAGACCAGACTTACTGTAATCCGTCAGTCGACTACGAGCTCCGACTCGGCCGAATACCAAAAGACCCTCGGTCGAGTGACATTTTCCGCTCGGCCGAGTGATGTCGAGGACACGTAGCGCCCAGATTTTCAGATAGCCTCCCACTCTTTTGAAATCTGCTATCATTACAGCAATCAAAGTATTTTTCTCATATTTTTTATGGATAGTAGACTTCATGATGATTCCAACTCCGCCAAGAACGCACAAATCGGAGGTCGGATGAAAACTGGGGAATTTCTGCAAGTTGATGCTGCAATGCTGGAATTTCCACTCGGCCTGGTTACATGTTCCACTCGGCCGAGTGCGGCCTGGGCCCAGATTTTAAGTTGCGGTTTGGGCTGTTTTTGGGCACGATTTTGGGGGTTTTTCTAGGGTTATTTGCTAGGGTTTTGGGAGACTATATAAGGGGTTTGTAGCCACCATTAGAGGGGGTTCCCATATGTTTTCTTAGGATTATTTTAGAGGTTAGGCCATGCCCTAGGCCCCCTCTTGAATCAAAAAGCTTGTATTTGGATTGGAATTCTTCATCAAAGCTAAGTATCATTGTTCTTCTTATTTCAATCTTTGATTTGATATCTTTTTGTATGCAAGCTATGGTTTTTATTGATTCCTATATCGTTGTTGCTATGCTTGAGTAGATTTGTTGTTCTAGGGTTTGGGGATGAACCCTATGGATCTAATTTCGGATTTGTGATGAATGAATTTCTAAATTGCTAGAATTGCTAGGTGGTTAGGTTGTGATTGCTATAATACGATTAGCTAGGGATTCATACCGATTGGGATTTGCAAGAGATTGGATCTCGATCGATGGGAAGGCCTAGATATTCGATTTAGGTTTATAATCGAGATTCTCTAGACTTGGTTTGCAAGAGATTGGACCAAAGCTAGGATTTTTATTATAAATCTATACCCATATTCGTTTGCAAGAGATTGGACGAATACGAACTATCACAACCTAGATCGTGACTCGAGTTTGCACGAGAGTGGGCTCGAGGAGCGATTGAACGATGATGTCGATCCTCATGCTAGCGTCTTAGGTTAGGGTTTGCAAGAGATTGGGCCCTAACCTAGGTTGCTATAGACCGGCAATAGCGCGAGAGCGTGAGCTTGGTTCTCTATTCAGTTACGACTAGTTCACCTCAACGCAAGTCTAGTAATATTGAGATTTACTATTTACAATGATGTATGATGATCCGTAGTGGGAATTCCCTAGCCCTAGAAACTTTTATTATATTGTATTTGAATCGATATTTGACCGACTTCTGTATCACCGACACCGACATCCACCACCATTTCCATTACATCACACCATAACCATCTCCACCAATAAGACATTCGTAGTCAAACCAACCTAGGATAGATTGGAACCAACACCACCTCCTCGTGTTCGATACCCGCTCGTCACTTGACCATGCGCTTGCGGTAAAACTACAATCGTTCTCCGGGTGTATATCCGGGGCCGATCAAGTTTTTGGCGCCGTTGCCGGGGATTCATCTCCGTGTAAATTGCACCATACTAGGTTGTGCTCTAGGGTTGCATTTTGAAGCGACCAACAAGTGACCTTTTCCACTGCAAGTGTAACAAGTAGGAACCTTGTTAGAATTAGAGGCAAACTTTGACAAAGACTTACCTTGCTTGCATTTGAGGAATGCTTTGAATTGCTCGACAAGCTCCTCAATTTCTTCTCCACTTGCATCTTCTTGCTCATCTTCTTCACTAGGAGCTTCTCGATGGAATTTCCTCCTCTACTTGATTGGCTCCTCCTTGGCATGGAATGCAACCCCCTTTTGCTTCTCCGGCTTCTCGGGCTTCGATGGTTAAATCTCCTTCTTGTGTTGAAGCTTCACTTCATACTCCATGAGATTACCAATGCACTCCTCAACGGTGTATTTGGACGTGTCATATGACTCCAAAATTCCGTTGGCCTTTGACTCCCAACAAGGTGTGAGAGAGTCAAGGATCTTCTCTACACGATCCTCTTGGGAAATCATCTTCCCGAGTCCCTCCAAAGCGTTCACGATATCAGTGAACCTTATGAACATCTCTGAAATGCTTTCGCCTTCCTGCATCTTAAACATTTCATATTTAGATCTAAACACAGTTTGTTTAGATTTCTTTACCTCCGTAGTCCCTTCATGACAAATCTCCAAGGTATGCCAAATATCGTTGGCCGTTTTGCACATGGAGATGCGGTTGAACTCATTTGTTGGGAGAGCGCAATGTAATGCGTTCATAGCCCTTGTATTGAACTTGATCAAGTCCTTCTCTGCCTTTGTCTTAGAAGCCGCAGGAGTAGTGGTCTTCTCAAATGGCACCTCCGTAATGTCCCATAGGTCTTGACCCTCCATGTAGATCATCATTTTGATCTTCCAACTTGGGTAGTTGGTTCCGTTGAAGAGCGGGGGTCGAACGGTTGAATGACCTTCTTCATGAGACGCAGATGAGGCGTTGAATGCCATGGTTGCAGTATGCTATAACCTCGCTTTGATACCAATTGTAAGGATCGCCTTACCCTTGCAATACTAACAACACACACTAGAGGTGGGTGAATAGTGTAATGGCAATAAAATTGTCCAATTAAAATTTAACTTGCAAATGCGGAATTATAAATGCAAGAGGAATTTAAAGGCACAATCAATCCAAATGCAAACACAAAGATTTACCCTGGTTCCCCAAACTCCCCACAAAGAGGATTTATGCCCTACACAAGGACCCAACCAATCCTACACGAGGATCAAGACTCCCACACAGAGAATCACTAACTCCCACTCAGAGAATTAGGGTTAGCCCTACACTATGTAACGGCCGGTACTCACTTCGTAATATGGCTGTGCGTATAGCAATTTCATGTACCTGATTGGTTTTGTTGCTTTGTATGTAAGTCGTGTCGTTGAGTCGATTGGGCCGTAGCACCTTGGTTGCATCCTTAGCAAGCCAACCCTCGACGTGTGCCCAACTTGAGATTACTGTCGCCTTTAGACCTCGTACCCTTTGTACGCGTATTTTCATTGAAGTTCGCGTATTTTTCTTAGCCTTGTCCTTCATTCGAAACATGCGATATGATATGCCGTTGTGACCCTCTCGAAGAGTATTATTTTGTGGAATTATTTTGGAACTTCATTTCACGGGTCGTTCTTCCACGATTTGACTTTGTTTGAAGAGGCGTCATGATTTTCACTTTTGTCATGAGACCTTTTTATTTTTAGTTTCGTTTATCGTTGTCGAACTTATGATCCGTCTTCTTAGTTTTGCTTCTCTCGTCGTCACGGTCGCCCCAGTATTTATTTCATAATTTTCGAGCTCCGTTTGACCCACTTTCACTTTCCTATTAGCTATAGCTAACCCCATTAATAATAATGATGATATTCTTCTCCTAGGTCTCATAGGTTTATCCTCTCATTATATTTTGTCACATGTTGACCCAGCCCTATGTCTTGGCCGCACACATCCTTGGAGAGAGAGAGACCCCCTTTAGCTTTTATTTTATTAATTGTGAATAACAATTTTAATCTACTAATAAACCCTAACCTAGACCTAAGCACTAGCCCCCTCACGTGGGCCTACCCCTTATAAAAAAAAGAACCTAGGGTTAACATTATTTTTCCCAGCAACACAAAGAGCAGCTGCCCCCTAATATTTTTCACGCAAACAAAAAACTCCAAGCGACCGCTCAACTTCCCTCCTCCCTCTTCGACCCACGCACGGCGGCTCATCCTCATCGCCGACAACCTGGGCCCTCATCTCCGTCCACTAGCTCTGGCGTGGCCGCTGTTGCTCCGCCAGCAAGCCGCAGCAAAGCCCGCAGCCGCCGGTTTTGTACAGCAGCACGCAGTAGCAGCAACGACCACCACTACCACCGCCGTGCCGCCATTTCGGCGTCTCTGTCGACCCCAGGCCCCCTCGCTACCGTCTGGGATCTTCCTCAGGCCGCAGTTGCTTTGAAACAGCGACATCTCGCTGTTTCACGTATCTCGACGTCTCGAAGCGTCGTTGTGCTCCTCGTCGCTCTCTCTCACTGTTGGATCTTTCCGACAGTCCCCTACCTTGCCTAGAGGTGTTCCTTGACGTCATGATCATCCTCTACGACGCTCAACGTCGCAGTCTTCATGTACGTCGACCCCTTCGTCCACGTTCGTTGTTACGGCTTCCCGTGAGCCGTAGAACTTCAACCGTCCACCTTGCTCGCTGATTTGGACGCTCTTCGCTGATCTCGTCGCTGTTCAAGGATTGGCGATCGTGGTTTATATTTTGGAATCTGGATCAGGAGCGCTATCTATATTCCAACCCCTGACGTCGCTACCCGACGTCAGTGTAGTTCTCGCGTCGTACAAGGGTACTTTTCTGATTCTCTTAGGACCCCCAACCAATGCACGCTAGTCAAGATTAAAATCGGTTATTTAATTGCTTAGTAAATCACTAATAAAGATAATCTAATCTGGGACTGTATGTTGGTGAATCCGAGCACATAGGTAGATTGGACTGATTGAACGGTGTTTCCAGAACGGCTGATTGCAGGCAAGTGAAACTTGCCAACTTGTGTTTAGGCCATGTTTTAGGCCATCCCTCGTTTTTAGCATAAAAAATACTAGGCGACGAAATGATAGTCGCCTAGACGCAACTTCAAGATCTAGCTTGACACCGAAGCTAGATCTGACACCCTGCCATGCCATTCTTACATTCTGCCTGTCACGTTTAATTTCCATCTCTGTATGCTCTTTATTTGTACTCTGCCATGCCTGTCACATTTAATTTCTATATCTGTACGCACTTTATTTGTACTCTTGTCATGACATGCATCCTAACATGTCATTCTATGCTTGAATGTTGCATTTGTAGCACACGCTACTTGTACTTCCTTGTTGAGGCTAGGCACCTGCGTTGCAGGCACAATCCTATGCCAAGTACACTTCCTGGCTCGTGAACCAGAAGCGGGCTGCATGTGTTGGTCAAAAGCCAATGCCCAATTACACATGGAGGGGTTGGGTTAAGCAATCACTTGAGCTTAGGAGTTGGCCCATATAGCTGCTCCAGCCAAAGGGCGTAAACTCTGTGCACGACATGCTTACTTGTCTTGTAAATCCATGTGAATGTTTTAGTAGATTTGCTATCCTTGTGTTGTTATACTTGTTGCACTTCTTACTTGTTGCATCCATGCCTTAAACTGCCATGTCATTGCATATTTTAGAACTACTAGGCTGTTTCCCCTTTCTTTTAGTTTCCTTGCACAAGTCTATTGTAGACTTGCTGACATGCGGCCTCTCTCTTTTGGGTGGCGCATGTTAGTTGCTGAGCCAGAGCCCGTTCTTGAGGACAAGGTGTTTATTGACGCTGAGCCTGAGTCCACTGTTGACGTGGAGTTCGAGGACACCGGTGACCAGTCGTAGAGACTTCTTCCTGTGTTTCTTTCTGCTTAGTTCTTGTTAGGTTGGTGCGTAGCGCCTTTCCCTTTCCGTATGTTTATTTTTCTTGGCCATGCTAGGGGCCTTTTTTGACTCTCCTAAGCCTGGTGGCTTTTTTGTGATGTTGAACTTTATTTGTGGACATTCTGAGATTGGAACAATATTATTATCTCTCTTTCTTTCATTATTATTTTTGTTCTGTTCGCAATTGCAATGACCTTTACTTGGTTATACCAGACGCTTTACAGACTGTAGCCTCACAGCTCCAAGTCTGAGCGGACTTTTCATGCCTCACCTTCCATTTTTGGGAAGCGGGTCGTGACAGGTTTTATTGGTGGTCCATGCAGGTTCCTCTTGCAACTGCGAATTATCGGAACAACGATAATAATAATAGAATGTCCATTAAATAAATTAAAACATCCAAGTCATAAGCCCTGAGTCTAATTTTAATCGTTTCTATGTCACTAGGTGGCTGGAAGACGTGTTGCCTGAGCATCTGTCTTAGCTTAGTAGGGAAATCCATAGATCAGGACTATAGTAAGACTTAGTTAAACATCTGTGCTGGCTAGTTAGAGGTCCCTGATTGTTACCTAGACTCCATGCTAGAAATTGATATAATCGTCTTAGGAGTTACCTTAGTGGTTCTTGCCTAGCTCTGACCATATTAGACTTCTAGAATTTCCTTAGTCGTTCGTTTGGGTCCATCGATTTCGGGCCAAGCCGAGCAAAATTCATTACAGTCTAGTTCCTTAGAAAGTCTTAACACTAAGTTTCTTAATCTTTAGTTGGTCGACCGTAGGAGTTTCCCGTAGATTTTAATGAGCCATATCCTAGGCGTATTTATGTTTCGATCATGCGACCATATTCCTTGCCCTCGATTCACGAGATCCCATCATGACGATCGTCGTTAATTTTTGAATCTCTTTGTTACAAATCTTGAATCTTCTGAAAGTATTTTCGATATTCCTCATTCGCTAAGTTTAAACTCGTTCGAAAACTTTTAATATATATATATATATACTTAGACTTCATGCTCTTCTGTTGACTTAAATTCATTCTTTTGAATTTCAAAATTTTGTCGAGACTTTTGATTACTATTTTATAATATTTTTCTAGCCTATACTTTTCATACCTATATAAATACCTTGACCCTTTTCATATACTAATTTTGTTCTGAACCGTACTTCTATTTTCCCTAATTCGATTTATAATCTTCTTTTCTTACTTATGCCATTAAAACTTATTCGAATAACTCATCGCGATTTCCTTTAATATATTTTTCTAAGTTACATGGGACTCCAGCATTTAGCGTGTTGATTTTATACTCATCATTTTCCTACTTCGAATTTTAGTAAAATACTATCTCCATTTAAATTTATCTCCAATTGCAAAATAATTCATTCACCTTCATACTCAATATTATACGTCTAATCTTTATGTTGTGATTTAACTTTCATGCTACCCTTCTACGTTTTATAAGGATATTGTTATATTTTTATTTCATAACTTACATTTTTATTATATCCTTATTTCGTATTCTATATCCTTCTTCCCTACTTGACTATTCTGAACTATAATTGGTCACACCCAACCAAGCTTTTTCCCTTATATGTCGTCTCATCTGAACCCGTTCATCCCGATCTTGTTTCATTTCAATTTCGATTTCGGTTCCTCACTATTATAGTTATCACATTAGTGCTTACTGTTGCCTGCGTTAACCTTAGTATAGTAGTGAGCCCATTGATTTTATTGTGATGTTGTTATTGTCCATGTATAAGTAGAGTGTGTGGACTCGTGTGTGACCCCTGGCGTATCACCCACGTATGGGTGTACTCCCCTGTAGTATATTAATGTTTGCAGCTTGTGTGATACTTACATACTCAGTGTTATTCATGATGTAAATGAAGTTGTATGGATGATATTAGTTATATATGTGTGGGTAGCTATAACAATTTAGGAATGTCTGTATATATATTGGAAATTGTATTGGAGTATAGACTAGTAGCGTATGTAGTTTGAATATACTTGTGAATGCTTGATATGTATATATATATATATATATATATATATATAAGTAAGTCAGGTGAATGTTAGGTGTAATGATAATAGGTGTACTTATAGTTAAGTGAGTAGGCCTATTATATGACCTACATGTTAGTACGTGTGAGTGTGTGCTCGTACGTAGGTATGTATTGTGCTTAGACGTAAGTAGTTATGTATTTGCTGCATGAGTATATATGTGATATACGTATGGTAGTAGGATTATAATTTTGATTGGTATTGCTTGCTTTTACTGGATATTGTGTGTGCGTGTATACCATGCGGTATACACGATTATTGAATGTCGTAACTATGTATGGATAGGTATATATAGTAGTATACTAATTATATGTATATTGTTATGGTGTTATATTATATATATGTGTGACTATACGATGAATGCATGTGTAGAGGGGTGTATCATGATTGTGTACATGTACTGATAATGTAATATTATTATGGTTGTCAAGTGATTGCATTATATGGTGTTATTTGATTAAATATAAAGTTGTGATTGATATTTATATATGTTTGTGTAGTACGTTGGTAGGTGTATATATAGATATACTAGAGTGTTGTGTTTGTGTAGGTATAAGTACCGTGTTATGTATATAGAGTATTCTGATATGGGTTTTGAGTCTCACTCAAGTTTGAGTGGGTATACTCTAAGTACATTGTTATACATGTCTGTGGTTTGCGTGTAGTACCATGAATATAGCGATGGATGATGTATGTATAGTGATAGGATTGTTTGTGCCTGGTTGTGTTACGCACATGATTGTGGGTGGCTATACCAGTATGTAGTTATAGGTATTGGTCTTGTGGTATAGTTATTTACTAAGGACTTGCCTGTGTGAATGTATATGTGCTAGCTAAACTAAGTGTGTAGATGTGCTGAGTATATAGTGGTATGAAGGAATGTTATATTAGCGTGTGTGGGTGTGCACCATGCACAGGTAAGTATGTGCTTAGTTATAGATATTTGTAATTATGGTACGTGTGATGAGTCTTAAATATAGTTATAGGACTGTATGTGATGTGAATATATGGTGAAGTATCTGCGTGCATTTGAATAACTATATATTTGTGAAATTCTAGTAATGGTGAATGTATATTAGATTAGTAAACTTGATTTAATAATGGTATGGTGTGATTACATGTGTTGATATGTTGGCATTGGATGTACACTAGGAGATATAGGGAGTGGTGTATCCTTATTATTTTGTTCATAGGTAGTTATCTAAACGTGGAGTACTACGATTGTATTTACTGGTGCGAACTATTTATTTGTTTGTGAGTATGCATACCATGGTATGTAATAAGTGTTTAATAGTTATATAAGGATGTACGTGACTATATGAATGATTGAAATACGTGTGTGAATTTGACTGACTATGATAGGTATAAGTGTAAAATGTGCGCGAATATATACATAATAGTAGTGTTAATGTTTGACTACTTAGTGCATATGTAAGCACTTGTAATGACTATACCTGGTTTGAATTATAATGTGATATGATTGGGGTAGTTACTAGAGCGACTAGATATGTTAGAAAGTCCGAGGACAGACTTTGTCCTAAGGTGCGTAGGATGAAATGATTGGTACTCACTATTCGTAATACGGCTGTGCGTATAGCAATTTCATGTACATGATTGGTTTTGTTGCTTTGTATGCGAGTCGTGTCGTTGAGTCGATTGGGCTGTAGCACCTTGGTTGCATCCTTAGCAAGCCAACCCTCGACGTGTGCCCAACTTGAGATTACTGTCGACTTTAGACCCCGTACCCTTTGTACGCGTATTTTCATTGAAGTTCGCGTATTTTTCTTCGCCTTTTCCTTCATTTGAAACGCGCGATATGATATGCTGTTGTGACCCTTTCGAAGAGTATTATTTTGTGGAATTATTTTGGAACGTCATTTCACGGGTCGTTCTTCCACGATTTGACCTTGTTTGAAGAGGCGTCATGATTTTCATTGTTGTCGTGAGACCTTTTTATTTTTAGTTTCGTTTCTCGTCGTCGAACTCGTTATTCGTCTTCTTAGTTTTGCTTCTCTCGTCGTCACAGTCGCCCCAGTATTTATTTCATAATTTTCGAGCTCCGTTTGACCCACTTTCACTTTCCTATTAGCTATAGCTAACCCCATTAATAATAATGATGATATTCTTCTCCTAGGTCTCATAGGTTTATCATCTCATTATATTTTTGTCACATGTTGACCCATCCCTATGTCTTGGCCGCACACATCCTTGGAGAGAGAGAGACCCCCTTTACCTTTTATTTTATTAATTGTTAATAACAATTTTAATCTACTAATAAACCCTAACCTAGACCTAAGCACTAGCCCCTTCATGTGAGCCTACCCCTTATAAAAAAAGAACCTATGGTTAACATTCTTTTTCCCAGCAACACAAAGAGCAGCCGCCCCCTAATATTTTTCTCGCAAACAAAAAAACTCCAAGCGACCGCTCAACTTCCCTCCTCCCTCTTCGACCCACGCACGACGGCTCATCCTCTTCGTCGGTGACCTGGGCCCTCATCTCCATCCCCTAGCTCCAGCGTGGCCGCCGTTGCTCCGCCAACAAGCCAGCAGCCAAGCCAGCAGCCATCGTTTTTCGCACAGCAGCACGCATCAACAGCAGCGACCGCCACTGCCGCCGTCGTACCGCCGTTCCGGCGTCTCCGTCGACCCCAGGCCCCCTCGCTGCCGTCTGGGATCTTCCTCAGGCTGCAGTTGCTTTGAAACAGCGACATCTCGTTGTTTCACGTATCTCGACGTCTCGAAGCGTCGTTGCGCCCCTCGTCGCTCTCTCTCGCTGTTGGATCTTTCCGACAGTCCCCTACCTCGCCTAGAGGTGTTCCTGGACGTCATGAGCAGCCTCTACGACGCTCAACGTTGTAGTCTTCATGTACGTCGACCCCTTCATCCACGTTCGTTGTTACGGCTTCCCGTGAGCCGTAGAACTTCAACCGTCCACCTTGCTCGCTGATTTGGACGCTCTTCGTTGATCTCGTCGCTGTTCAAGGATTGGCGATCGTGGATTATATTTTTGAATCTGGATCAGGAGCGCTATTTATATTCCAACCCCTAACGTCGCTACCCAACGTCAGTGTAGCTCTCGCATCGTGCAAGGGTACTTTTCTGATCTCTTAGGACCCTCAATCAATGCATGCTAATCAAGTTTAAAATCAGTTATTTAATTGCTTAGTAAATCACTAATGAAGATAATCTAATCTGGGACTGTAGGTTGGTGAATCCGAGCACATAGGTAGATTGGACTGATTGAACGGTGTTTCCAAAACGGCTGATTGTAGGCAAGTGAAACTTGCCAACTTGTGTTTAGGCCATGTTTTAGGCCATCCCTTGTTTTTAGCGTAAAAGAGACTAGGCGACGAAATGATAGTCGCCTAGACGCAACTTCAAGATCTAGCTTGACAACGAAGCTAGATCTGACACACTGCCATGCCATTCATACATTCTGCCTGTCACGTTTAATTTCCATCTCTTTATGCTCTTTATTTGTACTCTGACATGCCTGTCACATTTAATTTCCATATCTGTACGCACTTTATTTGTACTCTTACCATGCCATGCATCCTAACATGTCATTCTATGCTTGAATGTTGCATTCGTAGCATACGCTACTTGTACTTCCTTGTTGAGGCTAGGCACCTGCGTTGCAGGCACAATCCTATGCCAAGTACACTTCCTGTCTCATGAACCAGAAGCAGGCTACATGTGTTGGTCAAAAGCCAATGCCCGATTACACGTGGAGGGGTAGGGTTAAGCGAGCACTTGAGCTTAGGAGGTGGCCCATACAGCCGCTCCAGCCAAAGGGCGTAAACTCTGTGCACGACGTGCTTACTTGTCTTGTAAATCCATGTGAATGTTTTAGTAGCTTTGCTACCCTTGTGTTGTTATACTTGTTGCACTTCTTACTTGTTGCATCCATGCCTTAAACTGCCATGTCATTGCATATTTTAGAACTACTAGGCTGTTTCCCCTTTCTTTTAGTTTCCTTGCACAAGTCTCTTGTAGACTTGCTGACATGTGCCATCGTCTCTTTTGGGTGTCGCATGTTAGTTGCTGAGCCAGAGCCAATTGCTGAGGACGTGGTGTTTATTGACGTTGAGCCTGTGTCCACTGTTGACGTGGAGTTCGAGGACACCGGTGACCAGTCGTAGAGGCTTCTTTCTGTGTTGCTTTCTGCTTAGTTCTTGTTAGGTTGTTGGTGCGTAGTGCCTTTCCCTTTCCGTACGTTTATTTCTGTTGGCCATGCTTGGGGCCTTTTTAGACTCTTCTATGCCTGGTGGCTTTTCTGTGATGTTGAACTTTATTTGTGGACATTCTGAGATTGGAACAATATTATTATCTCTCTTTATTTCATTATTATTTTTGTTCTGTTCGCAATTGCAAGGACCTTTACTTGGTTATACCAGACGCTTTACAGACTGTAGCCTCACAGCTCCAAGTCTGAGCGGACTTTTCACGCCTCGCCTTCCATTTTTGGGAAGCGGGTCGTGACACACTAGGACATTAAACTCCCACAAAGAGAGTTACTCCCACAAAGAGAGTTATTCCCACGAAGAGAATATCCTAAGTCCCACAAAGAGGCAACCTCCCACAAAGAGAGAAAGATCTAATTCCCACAAACAGAATTAGAGACACAAGTTCACCAAGTAAAGTAAATACTCTTACATATGCCTTGAGATGCTTACTCATGAATGGATGTAAGGCATGGAACAGGATCTCCAAGTGTTGAGATATGCTTGAGAGCACTTGGATGAATTCCCTTGAGCTGGACTTCAATGCATGAAGAAGAATGAGAGCTCTTGAGAGGGAATTGAGGGAGTTTGTGAGTTGCTTAAGGATCTCTTGAGATATTCAATAGCATCAAGGAGTATAAGAGATGGCAGCACACTCATATATATAGGAGCCCTATATCAAACCCCAAAACCCAAGAAAACAGCCAAGGAATCAATTCACCAACGACTAGAAACTGGGCAAAAACGACAGGAACAGTCGACTGATGATCAAAAGACAGTCGACTGATCAACGTCTAGAAAATATCCAACGGCTATAATCTGAGCCAGGACAGTCGACTGATGAAGTCGATACAGTCGACTGTAAACAGGACAGACGCCTGTTAATCCTTCAGCAGGCGACTGCTGCAGGGGATGGAATAAAACAGAGAGCTGCACTCTTTCTCCAGTTAAGCACACAGGCGACTGATGCCAGTAATACAGTCGAATGTCTATTAATCAGGCGACTGTAAAACCTTAATCAGTCGTCTGCTGTATAAGATGGAGAAACGACAGAGAGATGCAGAGATTGCACTTACGCTACTCAGGCGACTGATGACCAATCTACAGGCGACTGTAAATATACAGGTGACTGTAAAGTGACCAGTAGTCGACTGTGCGTAAAGCTCAAGTTTGAGTCAATTGAAATGTTGACTTGAGCTATGCATATCAGGCGACTGTAGAAGGATCTACAGGCGACTGGAAATCATCCAATCGACTGTGTTTCCTTCAGCAGGCGACTGATGGAAAGCCTGAGACTCCAAATGAGTCTTTGGAAAAAGTGAACCTATTGGATTGGATTCTATAATAATCCTAAGGCTCAGTAAGATGGTTAAATGCATATGCATGAATGAGTAAACCATCTAACAAGGCATTACATTAATCCTAGACTCAAAAGAGAGAGAAAGCAATAAAGTAAATTACATGGATTACAATGCTTTCCTTAGAGTCTAAGTCTTCAATCTTGATGCATTGATTGCTCTCCATCATCTCCAAGCTCTGGCACTCCTTGAGTCTAAGCTTTGGCTCTTCTCCACTTGATGTTCATCCTTGCACCAAGTGATTAGTCTCCAAGAAAGATATTCTTGAAATAAAACTGAGAGACTAAAACATAAGAGTCATTAGCAACAACATAATGTTGAGATCATCATCAAAATAAGATTGGTATGAAACACCAATACTCAACATCCATTATTCTAAGTATGAAATCGATTATATTATATACTTAGATAATGTCCATAGACTTATAGTTAGGTCCTTACGTGCCCAGATAAGATCTCGATTATGAGTAGTAAGCGACCGAATAGAAACATAAGTCTTAAACGGTTCGTGGTCATAAATGTGTCGAGAACTGGATATCGGCACATCGGATAGACCATTGTGTCTTTGTCTTACCTTAGGGTAATGATGATCTCATAGTCGTTCGACTTGGCGAAGTCGGAGACGAGACACAGGTGCTCATTGGAGAATGAGTTCACTGAACGACCAACTTAGAATTATTAAATGGTTAAATTTAACTAAAATGTCTATAATAACTCTAGGGTGATGATAGGCTAGCTGGTCCTTAAGACCTGAAGTCATCTGTACGAACCTGTGAGTGAACAGTGTAGCTTAGACCTATGATCTAGCTTCGAGGCTAGGCCTGCTGAAAGATATTAGGTTGGGTTGCATCTGAAGCTCTCGAGGTGAGTAGATGACTAAGATGGGATTCGTCACTTCCGTTAACGGGAAGTTAGTGTCACAGGCTAAGTACGGTCTTTGTGTTAATCCTCGGCCGGGGTATGTTGTAACAAGTACAACGTAATTACAACTGAGACCGCCGTATACTGACCAATGTTGTCTAATAGGGTTGACAGTAAACCATACCCTAGGCCAACAGGGACACGGTCTTGACGAAGGGACTATAGCTAATGGTATTCATCACTGGCACAGCCAAAGTAAACCTAACGATGCTTTTGTCAATGGGTCAATCACGTTATGATGATTCTGAAACAGGGGCGGTAACTACTGCTCGTGGTGACTGTCATCTAGGGCTTCGAGCCCCAACCTGTAGTAAGGTCAGGCTGTAGGGTCTCACACCGAGTAGCGTTCGTGTCTTAGTAATAGAAAGATTAATTTAGAGAGAGATTCATTTGATGATATTGAATAGTTGATATTCACAAAGCTAGTTGTGATAATAAGTCGTAGAGGCAATAGGGACAATGTTGCATTTGATGCAAACAAAGATTAAACGTGTCGTAAATTTTTTACGAAAATATTTGTTGGAACAAATACATTGGAAAGGATTACCCAGATGATGGAATTGTCCCGGTCTAAATACAGGTTTAAACCGCGTCCCAATCGGAGCTCAAACAAGCCTAGAAACGCAAAAACAGTCCAAGGCAAAGTGTGTTAGACCCATTGGGCTAACAAGCCCATCCGCAAGGGTAAATGGGCATGGCCCGCTGGCTGTAGCAGGCGAACGCCCGCTGCACAGCGGGCGCACGCCTGCTGCCCAGCGGGTGGGCGGCCCGCCCCTTGCCTTGGGCGCGCGCGCCCTCAACTTAAGTTGTTTTTGGGTTTTTTGAAACCCCAAATGACTGCTACAAAAATTGATTTTTTGCCCATCTTTGGTCAATTGTTTGAGGGGTCAAATGAAGTCAAAATTCGTCGTCGTTGGTTCCTATGCGTTCACCATTTGAAGCCCTTCGAATTGATAGCTTGTTTGGTGTCTAAACTTTAATGAGTGAAGAGAATTAATTCATTGAAGTTTGCTTTTATGAAAAGCTTACTAAACTTAAATTAAGCTAAATTAGCTTAATTAAATTCTCTTCAATTTTACAATAGTCCCACATTGCTCACAACGAAAGAAGGAGTTCCGACTCCCTATATAAATAGGGGTGCACTCTCTTCGTTGAAAAAATGCACCAAGTCCTTGATCGAGTAGCTCCAGATATTTGAGCTAGCTCAAGCTATGACTAAACTATTCTCTCTCTCTCTCTCTCTCTCTCTCTCTCTCTCTCTCTCTCTCTCTCTCTCTCTCTCTCTCTCTCTCCTTCCTATTCTCCGGACTAGTCCTAGCAAGACTACGAAGGGGGTTTGGATTCGGATCCAGACATCTAAGACGCGGGTCTATTCAAGTGAAACTTTCTACCGCGTGTGATCGGCTCGGAGGCGGGAGTCGGTTCGGGCAGATCGGTTCGAGGGTGCGAGGCGGCTCGGGTGAATCGAGTCAAGGCGGTTCGGCTACGAGGAGCATCAGAAGACGGTGTGGTACATCTTGCCCGCCCAGGGTCAAAATTCCGGGTATGTGGTTAAGCAATTTTTAGTGTAAATTTAATTTTGTCGCTATAGAATAGATCCCTCTTGGGGTGGTCAGATCCACCCCAAGTTGGCATAGATCGGGCTAGATTCTGGCTCCCTTAGAGCCTAGCTAAATTGTTTGGCGAGCCTTAAGCTTAGTTTTTGATTTTTCCGCTGCGCTTAATGCCCCTGTGGTCCGTCCGACTTAGGACGAACACAGATCCAAGCTCTGAAGATCCGTGAAAAACTCCTACAGTGGTATCAGAGCCACGGTTATGCTTGTAGATCTATTTTAGCGACATTTTTTTAAATCTTTTAATTGCTTGTTTTAAGCATACAGATAATTTTAACTTTATGTTAAAATATTGTTTTATGTTTTAAAATTTTTTTACAACATGGAAAAAAAATTTGAGACGATTTAAATTTTATGCAATAAATTTAAATTAGTCTCTCATGTTTAAATGTTTTAAAATTTTATTTTATAAGATAAAATAATTTTAGCATGCATTTAAAATTTTTTAAAGTTTATGTAACATAATAGGAACAATTTATTTCATGCGATGATATTGAAATTTCATATTTTTGGTTACATAAGGATTGAAATTTTAAAAAGGCTTTATCCGAAAGTTTATTAAATTAATTTCAAATGATTTTAAAAGGGTTTTAAAATTGTTTTAAAGAATATGTGATACAAAGAAAATTTTATTCTCATAAGATGAAATAATAAATTTGTTTCTTTTAAATTACATATTGGTTTTAAGATTATTCTATGCGATATTTTAATCTTAAAAGTGTATCGTTAAAATTTTAAAGCCAATGTTTTAAAATTATTTGATAATTTTATGAAACCTAGTTTTGTCTGATAAAGATACTTTAAGATTTAAATTTTAAATCTTTATATTTAAATGTTAAATTTTAGTGTTGTAAGTTGTTCGATTATGTTATAGATAATTTTAACTTGCAAGATTTCATTATATGTCACTAAATGAATATTTAATTTATGCAGTTAAATTAGTTGGTTTATGTTATTAATGGACATGTTGAATAATGTATTCATGAACTCTTTAGGCTAGCCATTAACGGATTAAAATTTTATAAGATGAAATTTTAATGACTAGTGACATGTTACATTCTTTTATAAACAAGACAACATCAAAACCTAATACCTGATTAGGATAGTCCCTTTTGATTGTCAATCATTGCAATAAATCGTTTAAATGATGATTATCATAAAAGACTATTTTTGTGTCACGCCCCGTTCCCCAGAATACCCGACATGTAATAATTTTTTTTCTTTTTTTTCCAAGTATTCTGAAGAGTGAGAGTGATGAGAGAGGAAAAGAAAGGAAAAAGAGAAACTGAACAAGCAGGTCACTGCGCACATGCTGGGATAGTACAAGTGAAGCTTCACAATAATATCAAAACAACACCACAGGTAACTTAATACAGTAACAACATGTCATATATACAACTTCCATTAATTTACATAGCCCAGGTACACCACTACACCTACTCCATCATTCTCCACCTCCCAATACCACCATGTCACACCACAAGACAACTCACATAAAATGTTATCCCTGAACCCGGCTCCAAATTACTTCCAACCAAGCTACCCTGCTACCTGAAAAATAAGGAGGAGCACATCAATGTGTGCCCCAGTAGGAACCAACTCGGGTTTGGAACTCCATTTTAGGGTTATCAATTTACAAGGCAGGCCAGAGGAATAGAGCATGTAACTAAGTGATATATAATGGAAATTTAATAGTTAAAACAAGGGAAACGTACCTGCGGTCCAATGTCGAGTTACTGCAAGGAAAGGGTTAGCACGAATAATAATAATAATAATAACAATAATAATAACACGAGGGTTCAAGCAACCAATATCAAATAAGATAAGTGCAAGTGCCTGAGGCATGACAAAGAGCCACAAGTACGGGCAAGGGGGAAGGGAAAGTGCTGCCAGCAGTAGAAGTAACACACAAATCTTATTTTATTATTTTAGAATAGAGTTAATTGGAACTTGGGTAAACTGTGTGATACCAGGACCTGGACTTCACCCCAAATTTGGGGTGAATATAGCACACGACGCAGTGGACATGGGCACTGTACGCCGGGCCTCTCAGCTCCCCCGTCCCTGGCAGGAGTGAGGCGCTCCACATAATAACACAACCTCCGTATATCCCCTCCACTCCTGGCAAGGCGAGTGGGTGTAAATATCACATATCACATAACATTTCCCCCAACTTCTCAGTCCATGCCTCATATCCACAATTTACTCAAATCCCACCTAAAACCCGGGATTTGCTAACTCACCCTCATTAGAGAGGACTGAGATTTATTCAAGTTTATAAGTTAACATCATAAGTGACACATTAGGGGTCTTGATGGCATGGGTATGCACATATCACCTCAGCTGTCCATCATCAAATATAGGGTCATGCACTCATGTGACATGCCCTCTATCACAACACATCACCCATTCACAATTACAATATTTTCATGCCATTCAAGCCTCTAACTTCACTATTTATCAACATGACACAAGCCCAATGCAAACACATGCTAGTTACTCAACTTATTGGATTTTGCCTTCATTGAGGCATTTCATCGAACACGTAGTGAGCGTGACATGCAGGTCTATGAGAACATTAGCAAATCCATTAGATAACATATCATGAATATATCTACCATGCCATAACAATAATCATGCACAATAGAGGGTGAAATAGCAATAGAGCACAATTTACAACATCACTTTAATGTTTCAGCTTGCTGGAATTCGTAGAAATTGCTGATACATGAGCATATTACATCAGGTTTTATTAGGAATTTGGCAGAGTGTTCCAAATGAAAGTTGAAGATATATCAGTCCTTGATTCACAGATAAAATTTCATGGAAATTATTAAGTGTGTGATTTATGGTGAATTATTTAGTGAAGCGTGTCAATTCTATTTTTCAGACAGATTTTAGGGTCTGTGTTCAACACCAATTTTGGGCATGTTTGAGCCAGAATTTCGACATAAGAGCAGTCTGATGAACTTTGAGAAAAACTTGTTATCTTTCCAACAAGACCAAAATTATAAAATTCCAAGATGTGAGAAGCTCTGTAGGACAATTTTACTAAACTGTGTCAACACTGAAAATCAAACAGACATGCTGTAAAGATAGATTTATTACTCCTAATTTATGAATTGAAACTATATCAAAATTTATATGATTTTGGGGTAGAACTTTAAGATCTACAAGCTCATATTTTTTTTGAAACATGATTCGAGCTACAGTAATCATAATCAAGGCAAAATCAGACATCAAAGTTTCTGAGTTTTAACAGAGATAGATTTGCTAAGAATTTCAAGGGAAAAATGGTGAAATTGAACATGATACATATATTTTTGATTATCCCAATCACATATCAAGTAAAACATGCTATAATGACAAAATAACAAGAATTAATTTAATGAATTCCAAACCAAAGAAGTTCCTACCTCAATCTTGATTTTCTTCTTTTTCTCTTCTTTTTCTCTTCTTCTTCTTCTTCTTCTTCTCATCCACTTTGTTTTTTTTTTGTATGGCTCAAGGGATTTCGGCCATGTCAAGGGGGAGGGGATAGGCATGGCTAAGGAGGGGTAAAAGATGAGAAGAGTGTAGAAGAAAATGAAAGGAGATGAAAGGAAAGGATAAGAATGATTAAAACCTAGAATTTTCTTAAGAAATATCTCCACATCCTTATCTAAATCATCATGACAAACTTAAAATGACCAAAGTGCCCTTGCTTAAATGCCCCTCAACTTTCAAGTAATGTCGTCCTAACTCAAAGGCGATCGACATTTCCTCCCGTACAGCGCGGCAAAAGGCGCCATGCCAATACTCGCCTGGAAGCTGTTGTTGTAAGAGAACTCCACCAGATGTAGATGGTCCTCCCACGAACCCTTGAAATCCAACATGCATGCCCTCAGCATGTCCTCCAAGATCTGAATCGTCCTCTCGGACTGGCCATCTGTCTGCGGATGGTACGCCGTGCTGAAACTCAGACTCGTACCCAAACTCTTCTGCAAACTCTGCCAGAACTGAGATGTGAACCTCGTGTCTCTGTCCGACACGATACTCACGGGGACTCTGTGAAGTCGTACGATCTCCTGCACGATTCACGTTACATCACTATTTAAACTAGAAAAAGGAAATAGAAACGGAGAGTAAGGAAGTTACCTCCATGTATCTCCTTGCTAGCGTCTCAGTAGACTGTCCTACTTGGAATGGAATAAAGTGCGCGGATTTGGTCAATTGATCTACGATCGCCCAAATCGCGTCATTCTGCTTCGGACTCCGAGGTAGTCCAGTCACAAAGTCCATAGTGATGTGTTGCCACTTCCACTCAGGAATCGGAAGCGGTTGCAGCAACCCTGCCGTACGCTGATGCTCTGCCTTCACCTGCTGGCAAACCAGACACTTGGCTACACTCCGAGCCACACCCCTCTTCATTCCATGCCACCAAAAGTTCAGGCGAAGATCCTTGTACATCTTGGTACCACCAGGATGCACAGAATACGGTGAACTGTGTGCCTCAACCAGCAACTCCTCTCTAATATCTCCAGCTGGCACACACAACCTGGCTCCATACCTCAGCGAGCCATCCTCATGAATCAAAAATTCAGTCCGCAGACCGGCTTCTACCTGCTCCGAATCTTCACCAGCTTTGGATCTCCAGCCTGGCCAGCCTTGATCCGATCCACGATCGTCGACTGTATCTGCATACACATCAACGAAGAAGCCTCTCCAGGAAGAACAATCTCAATTCCAGACTCGCAAAAATCCTACTGCAATCTCCACTGCGAAGTCAACATCATCACCGCTGGAAGCCTACTCAACACATCCGGAACCACATTCACCTTGCCGGGGTGAAACTGCAAATCGATCTCATAATCCGCCATGAGCTCCAACCATCGACGATGTCGCATGTTGAGCTCCTTCTGAGTAAAAATATACTTCAAGCTTTTGTGATCGGTGAAGATCTTCACTTTCTCACTCAGCAGGAAGTGCCTCCAAATCTTGAGCTCAAACACGACAGCAGCCAACTCCAAGTCGTGCGTCGGGTAATTCTTCTCATGAGTGGTGAGCTGACGCGAAGCATAAGCCACAACATGCCCATGCTGATGCAACACACAACCGAGACCCTTTTCAGAAGCATCGCAAAAGATATCAAATCCTCCACTGCGATCAGGCACAACAAGAACAGGGGCAGTCGTCAATCTCTCCCTCAGAACACCAAAGGCATTCCCACAATCACCCGACCAAACAAAAGGTACATCCTTCCGCGTCAATCTGGTCATCGGCTCAGCAATGCGGGAAAAGTCCTTAATGAAGCGTCGATAATAGCCAGCAAGCCCAAGGAAACTCCGAATCTCAGAAGCTGACTGCGGAACAGGCCACTCTCTGATGGCCTTGATCTTCTCGGGATCCACAGAAATACCATCTCCAGATACCACATGCCCGAGAAAAGCAATTCTGTCCAGCCAAAACTCACACTTCGAAAATTTAGCATACAAACGATGCTTCCTCAAAATCTCTAACACTGTCCTCAAGTGCGAGGCATGCTCTTCCTCCGACTTTGAATAGATCAGAATGTCGTCAATAAAGATAACGACAAACTTGTCTAAAAAGTCGTAGAAAATCAGGTTCATCAGATTCATGAAAACTACGGGAGCGTTGGTTACACCGAAAGGCATAACCACAAACTCGTAATGTCCATACTTCGTCCTGAAAGCAGTCTTCAGAACATCTTCCTTCTTCACTTTCAGCTGATGATAACCACTCCTCAGATCCAACTTCGAAAACACCCTCAATCCTCCAAGCTGATCAAAAATATCATCGATGCGAGGCAACGGGTATTTATTCTTAATGGTCACCGCATTCAGCTCCCTGTAGTCCACGCACATGCGACGCGAACCATCCTTCTTTTTCACCAGCAGCACCGGTGCTCCCCACGGAGACACACTAGGATTGATATAACCCTTCTGCAAAAGTTCATCCAGCTGCTTCCGCAATTCTTCCAACTCTGCTGGCGCCATATGATATGGTGCCTTCGAAATGGGCTGCGCTCCCGGAATAAGGTCAATCGAAAACTCGAGAGCTCGATCAGGCGGCAGTCCAAACATCTCCTCGGGGAAGACGTCAACGAATTCTTGCACCACAGCCGGCCTCTCCTGCTCCATCTGCAAAGCCACAAGCTCCACCGGTCTGGCCAGAAATCTGACAGGGCCAAGCGAATTGCTACCCTGGCTGAACTCAAACACTGGATGTCTGGGAATCTCGAACACCACCTTCTTCCTCCGACAGTCGATCGTAGCATAGAAGCTCGCAAGCCAATCCATCCCAAGGACCGCATCATAGTTGATGATGTCGTGGACAATGAAATCAGCATAAAGCGCATGTCCACAAACCACCAACGGGCAAGAATTGCAACCACGATGCACCGAGACCACACCATTCCCTGTAACAATGTTCCAACTCTTGGGAAGAGGGGACGTCGACAAGGAATGCCTCTCCACGAAGCTCAGAGATAGGATGCACATCGATGCACCAGAGTCAAAGAGAACTCGTGCAAGAAATGTGCAAACCAGAATCACACCTACAAACAGTCTAACAATCAAGCCATATTCTAGCAAACAATCATGTACAAGCAAACAACATAATCTAACAAACAAAACTAACTAAGAAAGAACAGCTAGTTTGAGAGTTACCTACGATAACCTCATCCACAGCCCCGCTCTCCACTTCAGTCATCAGAAAAGCCTGCCGCTTCGGCTGAAAAGCCTGCTGAAAGGCCTGCCTCTGTGGAACAAGAGCTGCTCCACGTCTAGCAGGAACATGCGCTCTCTGCTGCAACGGCTGTGCTGCAACAGGTGCTCCCCAAGGCCGCTTCGACTTCGGGCAGTCCTTCATAGTATGGGTAGGATCTCCACAGACAATACACTGGCCCAGGAATCTCCTACACTGCTCCATGATATGCCCGGTCTTACCGCAGAAATGGCAAGACTTCTGAATAGGCCCTCCCGGCCTCTTAAACTGCACCGGCTGATTAGGCTTGAAACCAGGCCTAACCACCGCTCTGGCCTGCTCCATAGGCCTCTTTCCAGCTCCAGCAACATGTCCTCTCCTCTGGTTCATAATCAGCTCCTGCCTCCGCGCCGCTATCAGAACCTTCTGATAAGACTCCAAATCAGGAGAAGACACAAAACTCTGAAGCTCCAAAGCAAGCCCCTGCAGGAACCTCTGAGCCCTCTCATCAGCATCCTGCACCATCTTCGGTGCGAACCGACTCAGCCTGGTGAACTCTTGGTGGTACTGATCCACCGACAAGCTCCCCTGCTTCAAATCAATGAAGCGCTGCAACATCTCTCTCCGGGTAGCCTTTGCAAAATATTCCTCATCGAATCTGGACTTGAAGGTAGCCCAAGATATCGGCTCCTCCAACAGATCCTCCTCAGCATCTCACCAATTCCTGGCATTATCCTTAAGCTGCCTCTTCGCCAAGTCAACCCAGCCAACCTCGTTGACCTTGGACATCTTCAAATTATCCTCAATATTCCTGACCCACTCGTCAGCAGCTAGAGGACCTTCAGTACCATCAAAATATGCAGGACCCAGCTCTCGAAACTGCTTCGCTCCTAGCTCAGAATGATGGGCATCCTGAACTGCCCGAGCAGCTCGAACGACTAGAGCATTCTGGACTTACAGGAGCACGCCCTGCTGCACCTGCATCATCTGAAGCATCATCCGCATCATCTCCCCATTGGTGGGCTCCCGTTCAGGCTCCTCGTCATGAGGGGGCGCACCACCAGAAGCTCGGGTATTTCGCCTTCCTGCCATCTAATGACACAGGAAACGAAACAATTAGACTCATAGCTTATGACTCGGATGTCGAATTTTATCCGTGGACATTCAAATATTATCATCGTTATTCCGTTAGTTGCCGTTACACATGGACCTGCATGGGCAACCAACAAAACCTGTCACGCCCCGCTTCCCTAAAATGGAGGCGAGACATAAGAAGGTCCGCACAGACGTGGAGTTGTGAAGCTACACGCCTGATAAGTGTTGGATATGGACGACATAAATACACCCATGAGGGGATGTATGAGGGTATACGGACCTCAGATGTCGCGTGCACGAAGGCGTGCGCGAAGGGAACCTTTTCTCGTGTGAAAAGGACCACTCGATAAGTGGAAAAAGCCACTCGATAAGTGGAAAAAGCCACTTTATAAATGCAAAATGGCACTTGATAAGTGGATAAAGAAGAAGATAAATGAATGTGCTAATATAGGCTAATAAGCTTATATTTAGTTATTTCCTACAATAACTACCCCTAAAGCCTATAAATAGGACCCAAGGGTATGGCATTCATTCACACTTTCCATGCCATAAGTTTGCATAAGGCATCTTATGTTCTTCTTCTCCCTTCCATTAAAATCCTCTTCTAGTTAGAGATTTAGGCGGTGAAACTCTGCTTCGATCCTCCGTGACGAAGTATCGACCGTTGTGGCGAATCCGAGGGCGAAGTTCTGAGATTACGGTGTCGTATACACAAGCATAAGTCTCGACTTTATTATTCGATCCTAACGTCATTGTTTTGACAGGATCCAAACATTGGTATCGGAGCCATACGGATTCGCTCCGGTCAAACCGTCGCCCCGTCGAACCGATGAACGAGGCGTTGTCTTTTTCACGAATGGGTATCCTGTAACGACCCGCTCTCGGGGGCCCGTTACTTATTTGATTTATTTGCAGGTTCCGCAGTTTACCAGTGAAATCAGCATAGTCACAACACAGAGATGTACCAACAACACTCAAACCAGCTTACAGACATTATTACAGTCCAAATTAAAGTACAACAACCAGCACTCTCTCACACTAATACATGAAAAGATAAGTACGGAAAGGAAATAGAGAATGGAAATACATCTCACAACACACACCAACACAGATAACTAAAACTCCGCGGATTCTGGGTCGTACGCAGGCTCCTCGTACTCTGGGGTGATCTCCTCGATTAGGTCGTCGTCTGTCGGTGCCACAAGTGGAACCGAAGGTAAGTCACAAAGATTCTAAACAAAGAAAAGGAGTACTGTACAAGTATGACAAGCAGAAGTAAAGTACGGTGTAGTGTCTGTACAAGTGCAGAAAGTAAAGTGCTACAAGTGCAGAAAGTAAAGTGCATGACTGTAAAGAAGTAACTGTGCAAGCTCCACTAGAACTACGTGACTCAAGTCGGAGAGTACAATATGTGACCGTTCAGTTCGTCTCTTGCCTGGGTGCTACCCAGACGAATGCCGGTACCCAGGCAGCAGGATGGTTTGCCGAAACGCAGGCAGCTAGACAGGATTTCCGAAACACAGGCAGCTTGACAGGTAGACCAAACTCTAGTCACTCCCGTACTCTCGCAAACTATGAGTTACCCCAAAACCCGGTGTAGTGTCAAGTACAAGTTCTTTACATGAACGTTCCACGGGATGTTCCAAGTCAAGTCTAACACAAGAAAGTGGCGTATGTTTCCGTGCTTCGAGCACGTAGTAGTGCAGTGCTACAAGTTCGTACGAGCACAGTGGCTAGATTTCTAAGGTTAGAACCTATCGTGACTTACCAAAATTAATACCGTTGTAGTAAGCCGGAAGAGGATCTAGGGCTTCCTCAGAAGTTGGTACACCAGAGTCTGTACCTGCAACACAAAATACTTATTTTAGAAAAACACGACTTTTTCCTATTTAATAATTAGGTTAGTTTGATTTTCTAAACTGATTGAAACGGTGTCGGAAAGTGTTCTAAATTTTTCTATAGCCTAGTTATAAGGAAAATAATTTTATAGTAGGATAAAATATTTTTCTGAAGCTTATATTAATTTTTATAATTTTTAAAAGCTCAAAACAATTTAAAAACTATTTTTCAATTAGTGACGTAATTATTCAAACATTTATTCTGGATGCAATCTGCATCGGAAAGTTGCAAACGAACTGTCAAAATGGCCGTCTCGGAGAGTACTTTAACATATATTTTTCTCACATATAATTGTAAGTGAAAATAACAAGTTATGGATTTTTAATCGAAAATAACGTATTTAACTTTTAGGCTTAAAAATTAATTCTGGAAAAACTAGGCGTCGGATTGAGATGGAACTAGCGCCATTGGGTCCAGAATGTCATTTCTGATTTTTTGAGCCTAACCTCACATTTTTCTGACTCTTATATAATTTACTGTCAATTTAAAACCAATAAAACATATTTATAAATAGATATACGCGTATTTATAAGAGTATATACGTATTTATACGTATTAAAAACATTACAGTAAACTTTGAAAAATCATAACTTGAAATCTAAGTATCGGATTGAGACGAAACTGGCGTCTATATGTTCGTGACAAAGGCGCGGATCTTCTGGTGGTATTCGTTCGTTCGTCCGATACCTATATCAAAAAAATCACAATTAAATCCTACAAACCGTAACCTTGTATAATAAAATAAGATTATTATTTAAACTTCCTTCGGCCTCTCTTTGTTTTTGTTTGTGCGAAAGCTGCTACTCCTTTTTTTTTCTCTGTGCATCCTGCGTGCGCTTGCAGCGATGGGAAATTGGAGGCGGGCAGGGGGGTGTCGACCGGGGAGGGGCCGCTTTGTGGGCGAGCAACGGTGGGGCAGTGGCGTCAGGCGGAGGGGGGTGTGTGCGAGTTGTGGGGATGCCGGGGCTTCTTAGGATGGCGGAGGGCGGAGGGTGCGAGGAGGGCGTCGGTGTCACCGTTGGGGAGCGGGGGACCAGGCGGAGCCGGCGGCGGTTGTCGATGGGTGTTGGGGGCTCGTCGGAGCTTGGATGCACGGAGTAGAGGCTCGCCGTTGTCGTCAGTAGCGGACGAAGAGCGTTAGGGGCCTTCGCCGGAAGAGAGCCTCTGGCTGCGGCCTTGGGTGATGCTCGTGGCGGCGCTTGGGTTGCTAGTGGGGTGAGGCGGAAGAGCGGACGGAGGAGGGGCTGAGGGATGCTCGCGACGGAGGGGAGGGACGTCGTCGTAGGTGGAGAAGATGGCGTGAGTGGGGAACCATGTGTTGGCTGTGTGTATCCAAGGGGAAGGGGCTTAGGTGAGTTTAAATAACATTTAATTGGTAATATCATATTAGAATAATTAATGGTGTAATAATTATTCTGGTCGGTGGGTATTGACAAAGTGAAGAATTTAGAGAGTCATGAACCTTGGCTCTTACCTAAAGTTGTTGTCTGCAAAATAAATGTGCTTATTTAGGCAGGTAATTATTAAACAATTAGCTTACTTAGTCAAGGTAATTAATGTTTTTAGGTGGGTATTAATTATGTTAGGTTTTAGTTTTGACTAAGTTTAGAAAAAGGTTAGGCAAGTTTCACATGGCTGCCTACGGGTCATGGTTAAGGGTAATTAGGGTAATGTAATTAGTAACTAGCTAAGGTAATTAGTGATAGAAAGTAATTAGTAAAATACAAAACCGAAATTACGATTTTGCCCTTGAAATCAAACGTGTCCGAAAAATTACGAAAATATACTCACGGGACCGTATCATCGCGAGGATGGCGAATACAAAGTCCGTTTCCGGGTTTGGACTACGGGAATACTAGTTTTAGGCCAAAACGTTTAGGAAGCGGGTCTGCGGGTTCTCTATTGAAATGATATCAGAAAATTACGAGATTAATGTGGGGAGCCCTAAATGATCATAGGATGCTACTGCAGAAGTTTGAAAACGTTTTGAAGACGTTTGAATAGAAAATAAATTCGTCGAATCAAAACGGTAATTTTTGAAAATGAATTTTAACAGAAATGTTTTGGGCTTTTGAGGAAATATGAAAATACTGAAATACTATATAATAAGTCTAATGTTCTAAAATATTTTTATAAGAATTTTTGAAATTAGTTTAAACTCCTGACAAACCATTATAAAATAGTTTTAAAAAATGAAATTACGTGAATAGTTGCTTTGAAAAATACGGACCGTTACATTCTACCCTCCTTAAAATAATTCCGTCCTCGGAATTTAAAAATCTTTCTGAAACAAATAATTGATGTTATGAAGAAGCTCAAGCAAATAAATAATAGAAAAGATAGTAATCTAGTAAATCTTGAAATGTGATATTATAGCATCAAGAAAACAAGAGATGTTATATATGAATATACTATTGACATCACCATAGCTTCCGTAATTATTCTTGCGACTAGTATCATCACAATAGTTACCTTGACTTCTCAAGTAGCTTAAGATTAACATGAGATAATAACATTACATGAAAATAAGGGCTATTATGCTGATGACATCTGTTCGAACTTGGAACTGGAGGTGATAAGCCAGTAGCAAGCTATTTAAACCACATAAACCAGAAGACTATAAAGTTTATTCGTGCTACTGGTGACTAACGGGGTCTAGCCACAGATGTTGTTCATAATATAGCATGTATCGACTAATCCACGGGTACTAACACCATCAATTTCCATAATGCCCAACCACATGCTAACGTCCAAATCACCGCCCAAAGGTAAGTACAAGGCCAACATTCTAAGTCAGTACTCCCTGCTAGCATTCCTTCCATCAATCTCCATACTATCCCACAATAAGGCAGGATCCAAGCTCTCATCCAGAGCCAAGCACAAGGCCTACATCCAACTTCAACACCCAAGGCCAATATCATGCCAATAATCATCGTCATCACTCCTTCCGTAGACCAATACTCGATATTCGCAACACCCAACATTACCCAACAAATGAACAACCAAAAACACGCTTTTCCGCAAACCAAAAGAAGTAGACGTAAGAGGAAGCCTAAACGGGATCTCAACCGTGGTGAGACCCAGGGCAGTGAGCTCAAGAGAAGCCCAAGGATCACGGCTTCCCAAGATCTCAGCCAAGCGGCGGTAGCGAGGGTGGCGACGAAGGTTGTTGCCAAGGCCATAAATCCCAAAACAGAACGTCGAAGGGCCATCGGTGGTTGCGGGTCCATGGCGGCGAGGGCTGCGGCTAGTTGACGATCCATGGCAGGGGCTTCTGATGGAGTGGAGCGGAAGCTGGCGGAGCTTCGGGTGAGATGGAGAGCTCGCTTGGGGAAGAGGCCGGGAGGAGGAGGGGCGATGTCTCAGCGAAAAGAGAACCACGGGGTGGCTTGGGAAGGAAGGAGAAGAGGGGTTATAAGAGAAGGGGGCACCGAAAGTCGTCGGTGTTAGGCGGGAACGGGGATCGAGGTGGGGAAGCGGACAAAGGAAATAAATAGGGGGCGCCGAAAGTCATGGGTAGGTAGTATAGGGTAGGCGGGAACGGGGCTCGAGGCAAGGATGAGGACAAGTGCAATAATGAGGGGAGGTGGTAGGTGGGGAAAATTCATATACATGAAAAAATCGGGTACAAGATGAAAGTAGGGTAGAAAGAAATACGAGTTCAAAAAAAACGTAACTGCCTATACGTACACACTACGTTTGCCTCGTCTCAAAATCTCCAGCATCATCCTCGAATACTTCTGAACGTCCTTCGATCTGCTTCAGTTGAGGAGTCTGAACTTCTGATGATCGAAAATTCGAACGCTACCCTCCTTAAAATAAACGTAGCTAGGGTTCAAGTAAACTTAGAGATAGAAGATTCTAAGAAGGTCAATTGAAGGGTCATCAAGATAAAGGAAGGTTGGTAGTGGAGAAGATCGATGACACAACATAATCATGATTCACGTCCTTGCGGTCCAGCGGACACGGCCAGGGAAGTGACTAAGCCAGGATCACTTATGCCCAGTCTAGCTAGGTTGATCCAACAGACTTTAGCCAAGCACATTGACTGGTATCATGGTACATTGAAGGAAGATTATCATTCATATGAGTGCCACCGACACAGAAAGATTTTCTCTTTTTTTAAAACAACTAACTAATCTTATTTCGATTTTGATAATGGCTTTTATTAAGGCTAGGTAGATCAACTCCATTGGGGCTCTCCGAGATGTTCCCGTCCGTCTTCCGAGTGTCAAACCTGCATCCATAGAAATGTCAGCTTAGTTGAGTATCGTATACGATACATCGTGGTTTTACTATACTGTTCACGAGGTATTTTGCACGGACCTGCCTGGGCCACCAAACTTGTAACGACCCGCTCTCGGGGGCCCGTTACTTATTTGATTTATTTGCAGGTTCCGCAGTTTACCAGTGAAATCAGCATAGTCACAACACAGAGATGTACCAACAACACTCAAACCAGCTTACAGACATTATTACAGTCCAAATTAAAGTACAACAACCAGCACTCTCTCACACTAATACATGAAAAGATAAGTACGGAAAGGAAATACAGAATGGAAATACATCTCACAACACACACCAACACAGATAACTAAAACTCCGTGGATTCTGGGTCGTACGCAGGCTCCTCGTACTCTGGGGTGATCTCCTCGATTAGGTCGTCGTCTGTCGGTGCCACAAGTGGAACCGAAGGTAAGTCACAAAGATTCTAAACAAAGAAAAGGAGTACTGTACAAGTATGACAAGCAGAAGTAAAGTACGGTGTAGTGTCTGTACAAGTGCAGAAAGTAAAGTGCTACAAGTGCAGAAAGTAAAGTGCATGACTGTAAAGAAGTAACTGTGCAAGCTCCACTAGAACTACGTGACTCAAGTCGGAGAGTACAATATGTGACCGTTCAGTTCGTCTCTTGCCTGGGTGCTACCCAGACGAATGCCGGTACCCAGGCAGCAGGATGGTTTGCCGAAACGCAGGCAGCTAGACAGGATTGCCGAAACACAGGCAGCTTGACAGGTAGACCAAACTCTAGTCACTCCCGTACTCTCGCAAACTATGAGTTACCCCAAAACCCGGTGTTGTGTCAAGTACAAGTTCTTTACATGAACGTTCCACGGGATGTTCCAAGTCAAGTCTAACACAAGAAAGTGGCGTATGTTTCCGTGCTTCGAGCACGTAGTAGTGCAGTGCTACAAGTTCGTACGAGCACAGTGGCTAGATTTCTAAGGTTAGAACCTATCGTGACTTACCAAAATTAATACCGTTGTAGTAAGCCGGAAGAGGATCTAGGGCTTCCTCAGAAGTTGGTACACCAGAGTCTGTACCTGCAACACAAAATACTTATTTTAGAAAAACACGACTTTTTCCTATTTAATAATTAGGTTAGTTTGATTTTCTAAACTGATTGAAACGGTGTCGGAAAGTGTTCTAAATTTTTCTATAGCCTAGTTATAAGGAAAATAATTTTATAGTAGGATAAAATATTTTTCTGAAGCTTATATTAATTTTTATAATTTTTAAAAGCTCAAAACAATTTAAAAACTATTTTTCAATTAGTGACGTAATTATTCAAACATTTATTCTGGATGCAATCTGCATCGAAAAGTTGCAAACGAACTGTCAAAATGGCCGTCTCGGAGAGTACTTTAACATATATTTTTCTCACATATAATTGTAAGTGAAAATAATAAGTTATGGATTTTTAATCGAAAATAACGTATTTAACTTTTAGGCTTAAAAATTAATTCTGGAAAAACTAGGCGTCGGATTGAGATGGAACTAGCACCATTGGGTCCAGAATGTCATTTCTGATTTTCTGAGCCTAACCTCACATTTTTCTGACTCTTATATAATTTACTGTCAATTTAAAACCAATAAAACATATTTATAAATAGATATACGCGTATTTATAAGAGTATATACGTATTTAAACGTATTAAAAACATTACAGTAAACTTTGAAAAATCATAACTTGAAATCTAAGTAACGGATTGAGACGAAACTTGCGTCTATATGTTCGTGACAAAGGCGCGGATCTTCTGGTGGTATTCGTTCGTTCGTCCGATACCTATATCAAAAAAATCACAATTAAATCCTACAAACCGTAACCTTGTATAATAAAATAAGATTATTATTTAAACTTCCTTCGGCCTCTCTTTGTTTTTGTTTGTGCGAAAGCTGCTACTCCTTTTTTTTTCTCTGTGCATCCTGCGTGCGCTTGCAGCGATGGGAAATTGGAGGCGGGCAGGGGGGTGTCGACCGGGGAGGGGCCGCTTTGTGGGCGAGCAACGGTGGGGCAGTGGCGTCAGGCGGAGGGGGGTGTGTGCGAGTTGTGGGGATGCCGGGGCTTCTTAGGATGGCGGAGGGCGGAGGGTGCGAGGAGGGCGTCGGTGTCACCGTTGGGGAGCGGGGGACCAGGCGGAGCCGGCGGCGGTTGTCGATGGGTGTTGGGGGCTCGCCGGAGCTTGGATGCACGGAGTAGAGGCTCGCCGTTGTCGTCAGTAGCGGACGAAGAGCGTTAGGGGCCTTCGCCGGAAGAGAGCCTCTGGCTGCGGCCTTGGGTGATGCTCGTGGCGGCGCTTGGGTTGCTAGTGGGGTAAGGCGGAAGAGCGGACGGAGGAGGGGCTGAGGGATGCTCGCGACGGAGGGGAGGGACGTCGTCGTAGGTGGAGAAGATGGCGTGAGTGGGGAACCGTGTGTTGGCTGTGTGTATCCAAGGGGAAGGGGCTTAGGTGAGTTTAAATAACATTTAATTGGTAATATCATATTAGAATAATTAATGGTGTAATAATTATTCTGGTCGGTGGGTATTGACAAAGTGAAGAATTTAGAGAGTCATGAACCTTGGCTCTTACCTAAAGTTGTTGTCTGCAAAATAAATGTGCTTATTTAGGCAGGTAATTATTAAACAATTAGCTTACTTAGTCAAGGTAATTAATGTTTTTAGGTGGGTATTAATTATGTTAGGTTTTAGTTTTGACTAAGTTTAGAAAAAGGTTAGGCAAGTTTCACATGGCTGCCTACGGGTCATGGTTAAGGGTAATTAGGGTAATGTAATTAGTAACTAGCTAAGGTAATTAGTGATAGAAAGTAATTAGTAAAATACAAAACCGAAATTACGATTTTGCCCTTGAAATCAAACGTGTCCGAAAAATTACGAAAATATACTCACGGGACCGTATCATCGCGAGGATGGCGAATACAAAGTCCGTTTCCGGGTTTGGACTACGGGAATACTAGTTTTAGGCCAAAACGTTTAGGAAGCGGGTCTGCGGGTTCTCTATTGAAATGATATCAGAAAATTACGAGATTAATGTGGGGAGCCCTAAATGATCATAGGATGCTACTGCAGAAGTTTGAAAACGTTTTGAAGACGTTTGAATAGAAAATAAATTCGTCGAATCAAAACGGTAATTTTTGAAAATGAATTTTAACAGAAATGTTTTGGGCTTTTGAGGAAATATGAAAATACTGAAATACTATATAATAAGTCTAATGTTCTAAAATATTTTTATAAGAATTTTTGAAATTAGTTTAAACTCCTGACAAACCATTATAAAATAGTTTTAAAAAATGAAATTACGTGAATAGTTGCTTTGAAAAATACGGACCGTTACATATCCTACCATTATGGATATGGTAGGAACGCTTCGTGACGGAGAGAACGCAGCGGTTGTTCTTTTCACGTTAGGGTCTTCTGTCATTACGGATATGGCAGGAACTCTCCGTGACGGGAAGAACCGAACGTTCATATCGTCAAGCTCGCACTCTTCATGGATGCTGAGTCTCCATTCATAGGGAATGTGAACTCTCTTCATGTGGAGCATGTAGTTTGCGAACTTTAGAGTATGTTATTTCTTCATTTTGGCACACAGACATTAGAGAAAAACTACTTTCTCGACGAACGGGTGCTTCATCGACGAACGGGTGCTTCATCGAAGAAGAAGATGGTGGTTATTCCCATCGGAGAAGATGACAATTTTGGTGCATGGAGGCTATGCATCCCCCCTCCCCATGCGGAGGGGTTTGGCTACGGCCAATAACCACCACGGTCACCCCTCCGGCGGGGTGTGCGGCCAACCCCATGCAAGGGGGTGGCCGGCCATGGCCAAAGGGCCATGGCCAGGCCATGGCCGGCCCTAGCCGGCCCCGGCCAGGGCCTGGCCGGCCTCTGGTCGAGGCCAGGTCAGGGCCAAGGGGCCCTGGCCGGCCTCGGCCAGGCCAGAGCCGGCCTCTGGCCGAGGCCTGGCCAGGGCCAGGGGGCCCTGGCCGGCCTCTGGCCGAGGCCTGGCCTGGCCGGCCCTGGCCGGGGGCCAGGGCCAGGCCAGGGGCCTGGCCGGCCCTGGCCGGCCCTGGCCTCTGCCCGGGCCACGGCCGGCGCCCTGGCCGGCCCTGGCCTCTGGCAGGGCCACGGCCGGCCCTGGCAGTGGCCAAGGCCAGCCCGACCACTGCCGGCCCCGGCCACGGCCAGTGCCGAGCCACGGTCGAGCCCAGTTTCGAGCCCTAATTGACCCTGTATTTGGCGGGGGGGTTTGCATGAATGTGACATGCATGGCTAGCCCATACGGGGAGGACGGCAGTCATCATGTGGCAAAATTCTCCTATAGAGGGGGGAATCGCCTGGATCCATACAGGAGCCGGCGACGATGGCTTGCAGAAAAATCCCCTAAAGGGGGATCCGGCCTTGGCACGGCTACGGCTCATCCCTGGCAAATGGCCAAGAAGTGCCGAATATTTCGCTAGTATCATAAGGGTACTAGGTTGAAATATCGCTTTTTGCATTTGAAAAATACGTTTTCAAAATACTGCAAAATACGTTTGCAAAATATTTTAGTACGTAAAGAAAGGGCTTTTTGATCTCCGGTCTGAGTCTCGTCTTTCGAAGAGTCTCGTTCCGTTCATATGCCGCTCATTTGTAGCAAGCAGGGTTTTTTTATGTTTTAGATAAGTAAGACAAGCGCTTCATTACGCGTTATTATAATTCTAGCATATGCTTTTTTGAAAAATACGTTTTCAAAAACGCTTTTCCACTGCAAAGTACTATAAGAGTACTATCGTTTGATAAGTGAGAGGCAAATATTGAAAGTTGTTCTAGATTGTGATTGAAATCGTAGAGACCTTTCCAATTCTAGAGCAACATCTTCAATACTTTTCGAAAGTAACTTATCAAATATAATAATATCATTCCAAGTGGGATTTCTTTTCCAAGTGGGAGTGATATTAAACTAGTCTGAAATTTCACATTCGATTGATTCAGTATCTCAATGGATCATGATTCGACCAGTGGTCTTTTGGACTAGTTTGTGAGACACCTCAGCTCAGTCTGGGGGTAGTGAACCATGACCTAGCCATTTCCCTGGTCGGTCCGCTGGCCGAGACTAATGAATCATGAAAATTTATGATGACTATGTGTATAAGAATTTTATGCAATGATTTTTGATCGAACCTTCGGTTTTATGTCGTTTGCAGCATTTTAAAAGTAAAATGTCTTCCGCTTCAAAGAATATCGTCGTTGAGTTAAACAGAGGTGAAAAACTCAACGGCGATAATTAGAAACTATGGTCCATCAAGATACAATACGTTTTAGAGGAGCAAGAAGTGCTCGAAACTCTAAAGAACGTAATGATTGAACCCGAGTTGGGCACTACGGCCCAACACAGACGAGACAAGGAAGCTTTTGATGCTTGGTCTCGGAAGAATAAGATAGCTCGCATTACGTTATTGAGCAGTATGGCCGATGACATAATGCGCATCTTCCGAGAGCATGACCTAGCCATGGACATATGGTCCAAGCTTGAGGAGAAGTTTGGTGGCACATCGGTGTCCAAACTTCGTTCTTTAACTATAAGATTTGATTCATACAAGAAACGTCCAGATCATTCCATGGGGAAACATCTGCGACATATGGCGAATCTAATCTCAGAGTTAATGGATGCAGGTCATGTGCTCACAGATGAGCAACAAATCCAAGCAGTCATACGTTCCCTACCAAATGGGTGGGACCAAATGAAGATGCATCTCACTCATAATGAGAGCATCAAGACCTTCAGCGATGTTTCCAAGCACCTCGAGTTAGAGGAAGAGCGGCTTGCGGCTGCCAATCCAAGTGCAGAAGTGCACATGGTTGCTAGTTCCTCACACGGGGGAAAGAAACGTAAAGATCGTTCGAAGTCTACTAATGAACGTAATAAGCAACCTGAGTCTACCAAGAAACCCAAACATAAGGGTGGGCACAAGAAATGGCACAAGAAGACAGACTTGAAGAAGATCAAGTGCTTCAAGTGCTTCAAGTTCGGTCACTATGCTCGTTCGTGTACGAGTGGAAGCGACGAGGTAACTTGTAATCATGCTAGTTACATATGTGTTTCTAGTTTGATATTTCTTGTGGATTCTAATCCATTTTGGATAATTGATTAAGGTGCCACAGACCACATAGCAAGGGACAGACAGTCCTTCGTGGAGTATCATCGGATACCCCAAGGAACGAAGTGGATCTATGTAGGAAACAACACACGTGTTGAAGTGAAAGGCGTTGGGACTTGCAAGTTAGTCTTGGACAACGGCCGCACTCTCCTACTTCATGATGTTCTCTTCGCTCCAGATATTCGAAGAAATATTATATCTGTGGTCGTGTTAATGGGTCTTGGTTATAGCTGGTTTTTTCATGATTGTAAAGTGGACTTGTTTTGTAATAATTCCTTAATTGGTACTGGGTATGTATTCAAAGGATTTATTGTATTAAATATAATGTATGACTCTTCATTTTGTAATGAAAATTTCCTTGTTACAAATTCTTCGACTTATGAGTCTGATATAATTTGTTGGCACGCAAGGCTTGGTCACATTGGACCAACACGAATGGATAGACTTGCCAAACGTGGCCTTCTATCCAATGTTTCAAAGGTTGATATGTCGACTTGCGAACATTGCCTTGTAGGGAAATCTTGTCGCAAGCCGTTTGGAACCGGCACAAGGGCCGAGGTTCCATTACAGCTCATCCATTCGGACATATGTGGTCCGATGAATGTCAAGACAAGACGCGGGAAGTCCTATTTCATCACTTTTATTGATGATTTCACCCGATTCGGACATATCTATTTGATATCCCACAAAAGTGAAGCATTAACCTGCTTTAAAACTATATGAGTTTAGTGGAAAATCAATTAGATCGCAAGATTAAGGTCTTGCGAACCGATAGGAGCGGTGAATATCAATCAACAAGTTTTAAGGAACTTTGTGATGAAAAGGGCATAGTACATCAGGTAACTATGCCTTATACTCCTCAACAAAATAGTGTTGCTGAAAGGAGGAATAGGACTTTAATGAAAATGGTCCGTTCACTGATGGCACAAGCTAACTTGCCAATCACCTTTTGGGGTGGTGCATTATTGACGGCCGCTTTCATCTTAAACCGCGTACACTCGAAATCAGTTAGCTCCACTCCTTATGAGTTGTGGAACCAAAGGTCTCCTAACTTAAACATTTTAAAACCTTGGGGATGTGCATCCTACGCACATATTTCCACCCATAAGTATGGCAAACTTGGGCCACGGGGAAGGAAATGTATCTTTATACGATACGCAGAAAACTCCAAAGGTTATGTTTTCATTGGTCAGGAAGACAATGGAGGTCTAATTGAATTTGAGTCGAGGGATGTCACTTTCTTGGAAAACGAGTTTCCAAGACAGGGCGAGATAAGTCAAGACTTATCTCTATTTTGAGATTAATGATCATGAAGGATTACCTCATTCGAGTGGGAGAATTCTTGGTGAAGACGAAAATACGTTTCAAACTTCACCAATGGATGATACGAATGACGCTAATCCTATTCCATACGGGAATAATGATCCAAGTGGGAGCATTTCTAACGACATTCCAAGTGGGAGTGATATTAGAATTGATCTAAATTTGAGTCAACAGGGACTTGAAGAATCTCAAATACGACGTAGTAGTCGTACAAGGTTGGCTCCTCCAAGATTTGAGGATGAATTTCCGCAAACCTTTATGACTTTACTACAAGATGATGACGAGCCTGCTACTTTCAAACAGGCCGTATCATGCCCTGCGAAAGAAAAATGGATGGAAGCGATGAAGGAAGAGTTGGAATCCATGAAAGTTAACCAAGTCTGGGACTTAGTTGACTTACCCAGAGGACATAGAGCTATTGGGAACAAATGGGTTCTCAAGATCAAGTATAAGGCTGATGGCTCTATAGACAGATATAAAGCTCGCCTTGTCGCGAAAGGTTTTACGCAACATGAAGGGATAGACTATGAAGAGACCTTCTCACCTGTTGTTCGTTTTACCTCGATTCACCTGATTCTGGCTATGGTAGCTTGCTTAGACCTCGAATTACATCAGATGGATGTAAAGACTGCCTTTCTCAATGGAGAATTGGACGAGGAGATCTATATGGAACAACCAACAGGGTTTGTAAAAGAAGGAAACGAACATAAGGTTTGTAAACTTTGTAAGTCCATATATGGTCTTAAACAATCCTCGAGGCAATGGTATATACAATTTCAAGAAGTTGTCTTATCAAATGGTTTTTTCATGCTTGATGAAGACAACTGCGTATATATCAAGAGGATTAAGAGCAAGTACGTTATTATGTCTCTATATGTAGATGACAGTTTAATAGCCGGAAATGACAAGGGCTTTGTGATGGATATCAAGGCTTGGCTTTCATCAGTTTTTGAGATGAAAGACATGGGAGAAGCCACATATATCCTTGGAGTTAAGATTTCAAGGAATCGTTCGAAGAAACTTCTTTCTCTTTCACAAGAGACTTATATAAAGAATGTTCTAGAACGTTTTAATATGCAGGACTGTAAGTCCATTGATATTCCAATAAGCATATGCGATAAGTTATGTCTGAAGATGTGTCCTAAGAACCAAAGGGAAAAGGAAATTATGGAAAAAGTTCCATATTCCAGTACAGTTGGTAGTCTTATGTATGCTATGATGTGTACAAGACCGGACATCTGTTTTGCCATTGGAATGATAAGTTGTTACCAATCCAATCCAGGGCAAACACACTGGAAAGCGATTAAGAAGACAAATTTGCAAAAGACTATGATAAGACTAAGAAGGTAGACATAAGGTACATATCTACGCATGAGATGATAGCGGATCCGCCTACGAAGGCGATCCCCATAGATGTGTTTTACAAACACTTATCATCTCAAGGATTGCGTAAGAGCTGAGTTGTACCAATGTAAATTCACATGTCTGTAAATGATCAAATTTAATAAAAGAATAAGTTCTTTTTCAACATTGCATATGAATTCTTTAAGAAATGTTTGTGTACATTTTTGAAATCTCAGCTATACTTTCTAGTATGTCGGACAGATTAAGGTTGGCTCTCTCACATGAGCAACCGCCTTTATTCTATCAAACGGATAAAATAAAGATGAGACCTGTTTAAAGTCAAAAACGTCAGAAGGACGATTTAGAGTCATGACTTAAATAAAATGGTCGTATGAAAGATCTGCATCATATGGATGCTTTCAAAAGATCTAAGAGGATTTTGAAATCCTATCTGTCTTATGCGGGATGTGAGTCCAGAAGATTATTTGAGTAGTAAAAGGGACTCAAAGTCAGACATTGTGGTGTCTGGTTATCATCCTTACAACATCATTAAGACATACGCTCCCTGGGAAAGGAGTGATGTTGTAATACGTACTCATACTACGTATGCATTTTGACCATTGGGTTAGAATAGTAATTGTGTTTACTATTATGTGAGACCCAAAGACCACATGGGTCTTAACTCATTACCCTTATGGACTCTAATTGGTTCCTTTAGATTTGACTGGGTGATTGCCATCTTAGCATGTTGCTTATGGACTATGGTTAATTCGGTCCGGCGGGGCATGTTAGAAAAGCAAGTCAAGTCAAGATTAAAAGGATCGCAAGAAGAGGAAGATTAATTTCATATTCACATTTGGACTTTAGAGATTCAAAGCTGGCCAGCCAATTGTAATCCAGATGGGATTCAATTGTTGAATATAAAGTATAAGAAATGTGAAGAAATAATCTAGGGTAAAGCATGCGTTGATCTACTCAACTTTACACCTCGAGGAGTGTTGTGTATCTCTAACAAGTGCACAACAGCGGACTCTATGCGCATGACGGTCACACGGCCTATTTCTCGGTATGAAAAACAGAAGAGTTAAAGGAAAAGATGTTTCCTTACGATCCCCTCAAGTGTGAGTGGGAGATGTTGGATATGGACGACATGAATACACCTATGAGGGGATGTGTGAGGGTATATGGACCTCAGATGTCGCGTGCACGAAAGCGTGCACGAAGGGAACCTTTTCTCGTGTGAAAAGGACCACTCGATAAGTGGAAAAAGTCACTTTATAAGTGCATAAAGGCACTCAATAAGTGAATGAAGAAGAGGATAAGTAAAAGGGCTAATATAGGCTAATATGCTTATAATTGGTTATTTCCTACAATAACTACCCCTAAAGCCTATAAATAGGACCCAAGGGTATGCCGTTTACACCATTCCATCCATGCCATAAGTTTGCATAAGGCAACTTATGTTTTTCTTCTCCCTTCCATTAAAATCCTCTTCTAAATAGAGATTTAGGCGGTGAAACGCTGCTTCGATCCTCCGTGACGAAGTATCGACCGTTGTGGTGAATCCGAGGGTAAAGTTCAGATACTACGGTGCTGCATACGCAAACGTAAGTCTATGTTATTATTGGATCCTAACGTCGTTGTTTTGACAGGATCATACAATAAGCATCAAATCTAAATATATGCAGGTCCCTGTAAAGGCGAACGGAACAACAACAGCAATAATAATAAAGGAGACTGATATAAGTTAACCAATCTCAGAATTTGTCCACAATAATATTCAACATCGCAGAAAAAACCACCAGGCTAAACGAAAGAGTCTAGGCCCAAAACATGGCCAACAAAAGCCAACACAAAACAAAGTATTGGTGCTACGCACCGACAACTAAAATAGTCTAAACAATAACACAAACAGTCTCTACGACTGATCTCCCGTGTCCTCGAACTCCCCGGTGAACGCGGGCTCTGACTCAGCGTCAGCGAACACCACGTCCTCAGCAGCAACCTCAGACTCAGGATCTAACATGTGTCACCCAAAAGAGTAAAGGGCACATGTCAGCAAGTCCAAAAGACTTGGGCAAGGAAACTGAAAGGAAGGTAAACTAACAACCTAGCAGTTATAGTATGATGCATAGCATGGCAAGTATAGTATGGAAGCAACAAGTAAGGTAAATTGCAAGTAACAAGTATGGCATGGATGCCAAGTTTTACATGAACAAGTACAAGTACAAAGACAAGTCTCGTAAGCACGTCATGCACAGAGATTCCGCCTGTTGGCCAGAGTGGCTGATCGGGCCAACTCTTAAGCTCAAGTGACCGTTTATCCCTACCCCTCCACGTGTGTCGAGCCAGGGCATTACCCCCGAACACGTAATGCTCGCTTCTTGATCACGAGCCAGTAAGTGTATTTGGCATAGGGTTGTGCCCGCTGAAAGCAGGTGCCTAGCCGGATCAAGTAATACAAGTATTGTAGCGTGTGCTACGAATGCAACATTCAACATGGATAGCATGGCATGTACAGATGATTCGCGTACCGTTAATTGAATTTAAACATGACAGATAAGATGCATGGATGACAAGTGCAAATAATTAAAAGTAGTCGGATCTAGCTTCGTTGTTAAGCTAGATCCTGAAATTTGCGCCTAGGCGAGTATCATTTCATCGCCTAGTATCTTTTACGCCTACAACAAGCAAATGGCCTAAGGCGTGGCCTAAAACCCTAAGTGGTAAGTTTTACTTGCCTGTCACCAAGGATGATGATCAACGAGGCACGTCACAAAATGTTAAACTACGGAGATGGGATCGCTGCCATGGCAAAACAATATTAGAACAATACCCAATCCAGTTTTATAATCGAATCTACGACATCTAATAACCATTTTTATTAGGGTTTAACAAAAATCACCATGTTGGTTATGAGAATATTAAAGGATCGATTTGCTAACCGAATCGCAGCGGAAGAATGATGCCGAGCAAGCACGGCAACGGAAGAACGATCCGGAGAACTATGGCTCAGATCTGGAAATGGCGAGAAAATCTGGAGAAAATGGGATTTGGGGGGTTTTGGGGTTGCCGACGGCCTAAGGGAGGTGGCCGGCGCAAGTGTCACGCCCCGCTTCCCAAAAACGTGGAGACGAAGCGTGAGAAGGTCCGCTCAGACTTGAAGCTACAAAGCTGCAAGTCAGATAAGCGTCAATCAAATTTAAACTGCAGGTCCTTGCAACGTGAAACGAAACAAAGATAATAATAACGAAAGAGACAAAAGAAACATCTCAGAATATCCATAATAATAAATTTCAACATCACAGAAAAAACCACCAGGCTAAAAGAAAAGAGTCTAAAAGAGGCCCAGCATGGCCAACAAAAGTACAAAATACAGAAACAAAGTAATGGTGCAAGCACCGACATCTAACAGCAACCTAAAGCAAAAGCAACGCCCACAGTCTCTAAAACTGGTCTCCGGTGTCCACGAACTCCTCGACGTACGTAGGCTCAGTGTCAGCAACTACCTCGTCCTCAACAACTATCTCTGGCTCAGGGTCTAACATGTGACACCCAAAAAGAAAGGGGCACATGTCAGCAAGTCTGGATGACTTGTGCAAGGAAACTGAAAGCAGGTAAAAGTAAAGCAACCTAGCAGTTCTAGCATGATACAATGACATGGCAGTTAAAGTAATGAGTGCAGCAGGTAAGGTAAAGTAAAGTAAAGTACGAGCATGGCATGGCATGGATGACAAGTATTACATGAATCATTCACAAGACAAGTACAAGACAAGGAAAGTAAGCACCTCGTGCACAGAGATTCCGCCTTGTGGCTAGAGTGGCTGCGCGGGCCAACTCCTAAGCTCAAGTGATCGTTTATCCCTACCCCTCCACGTGTGTCGAGCCAGGGCCTTACCCCCGAACGGGAATGCTCGCTTCTGGAACACGAGCCAGGAAGTGTTTTATCTTGTTGGTCTAGGGGTGCACCTAGCCAGACAAGGGAGTACAAGTACAAGTATTGTAGCGTGTGCTACCAATGCGACATTCAATGCATGGATGACATGACATGACAAGTAGTAAGGCGTACAGGTAAGGAAAGTAAACGTGACAGTTTAGTATGCATGAACAACAAGTTTTAAGGGTTAGATCTAGCTTCGTTGTCAAGCTAGATCAATTAGGTGACGGATCTAGTTTCGTTGTCAAACTAGATCAAGTAGGCGTCTAGCCAGCTATCATTTCACTGACTAGTCTCTTTTACGCTGGAAACAAGGAAGTGGCCTAAAAACATGGAGAAGCAACTAGGTCGAGAGTTACCTGCGATAACCTCATCCACAGTCTCGCTCTCCACTGCCGTCAGCAGGTACGCCTGCCTCCTCGGCTGCATGGCCTGCTGAAAAGCCTGCTTCTGAGGAGCGAGAGGTGCTCCACGACTTGCAGGTACAGGTACTCTCTGTTGCAACGGCTGTGCGGCAACGGGATCCTTCCAAGGTACCTTAGAGCTCGGGCACTCCTTCATAGTATGAGTAGGATCTCCACAAATCAGGCACTGGCCCAGCCTCTTCCTGCACTGTTTCTTCTCATGACCAGTCTTGCTACAATGATGGCACACCTTCCGACTTGGCCCAGTTACTGGTGCTTCCTTCTGCGGAATTCCCCCCGATGCCTTCCGCAATTGATTTGCATGCCGACAATCCTTCTCTGAATGAGTAGCAGCACCACAAATCAAACACCGGCCTAGAAAGCTTCTGCACTGCTCCTTGATGTGCCCGGTCTTGCCACAGAAATAGCAAGTCTTCAGAGTAGGTCCGCCACCAACTCAAGTCTGTCGTCTTCTCGCCATCTAACGACATAGGAAACGAGCAAAAATTTAGACTCAATAGCTTAATGACTTAGATGTTGCAATTTATTGAATGGACATTCCGTTATTACCGTTGCTCCGTTAATTCGCAATTGCAAGATTGGACCTGCATGGGCCACCAATAAAACCTGTCACGCCCCGCTTCCCAAAAACGTGGAGGCGAAGCGTGAGAAGGTCCGCTCAGACTTGAAGCTACAAAGCTGCAAGTCCGATAAGCGTCAATCAAATTTAAACTGCAGGTCCTTGCAACACGAAACGAAACAAAGATAATAATAACGAAAGAGACAAAAGAAACATCTCAGAATATCCATAATAATAAATTTCAACATCACAGAAAAAGCCACCAGGCTAAAAGAAAAGAGTCTAAAAGAGGCCCAGCATGGCCAACAAAAGTACAAAATACAGAAACAAAGTAATGGTGCAAGCACCGACATCTAACAGCAACCTAAAGCAAAAGCAACGCCCACAGTCTCTAAAACTGGTCTCAGGTGTCCACGAACTCCTCGACGTACGTAGGCTCAGTGTCAGCAACTACCTCGTCCTCAACAACTATCTCTGGCTCAGGGTCTAACATGTGACACCCAAAGAGAAAGGGGCACATGTCAGCAAGTCTAGAAGACTTATGCAAGGAAACTGAAAGCAGGTAAAAGTAAAGCAACCTAGCAGTTCTAGCATGATACAATGACATGGCAGTTAAAGTAATGAGTGTAGCAGGTAAGGTAAAGTAAAGTAAAGTACGAGCATGGCATGGCATGGATGACAAGTATTACATGAATCATTCATAAGACAAGTACAAGACAAGGAAAGTAAGCACCTCGTGCATAGAGATTCCGCCTTTTGGCTAGAGTGGCTGCGCGGGCCAACTCCTAAGCTCAAGTGATCGTTTATCCCTACCCCTCCACGTGTGTCGAGCCAGGGCCTTACCCCCGAACGGGAATGCTCGCTTCTGGAACACGAGCCAGGAAGTGTTTTATCTTGTTGGTCTAGGGGTGCACCTAGCCAGACAAGGGAGTACACGTACAAGTATTGTAGCGTGTGCTACCAATGCGACATTCAATGCATGGATGACATGACATGACAAGTAGTAAGGCGTACAGGTAAGGAAAGTAAACGTGACAGCTTAGTATGCATGAACTACAAGTTTTAAGGGTTAGATCTAGCTTCGTTGTCAAGCTAGATCAATTAGGTGACGGATCTAGTTTCGTTGTCAAACTAGATCAAGTAGGCGTCTAGCCAGCTATCATTTCACTGACTAGTCTCTTTTACGCTGGAAACAAGGAAGTGGCCTAAAAACATGGCCCTACACAAGAGTCGGCAAGTTTCACTTGCCTGCAATTATCACGTCAGGGAAACACCGCCCAACGAGTCCAAAGTCACGATTCCTACGTGCACAAGTCCACCGGCCTACATCCGTTTTATTAATCTTGATTAGTGATTGCTAAAACATTTAAAATACTTTAAAATACTGATTTTTAGTCTTGGTTAACATGCAATTGGGTTGGGGGTCCTAGGGGTGCAAAACGTTACCTCAACACGACGCGAAAGCTACACCGGCGTCGGGTAGCGACGCCGGGGGTTGGAATAAAAGATCACGCTCCAAGTCCAGATTCCAATTAGATTCCTCGCTGGAAATTTCAGAGCAATCAACCCGGCCGACGATTCCAGATTCCAAAGCTAGCACGTGCGACGACGAGCTACGACGTGCCACGACGTCGTACGCGGCAAGTCGTCGAAGAGAACGCACCTAGGTGGGGCCCACAGTAGTCCTAGGGACCTTTGGGGGACCCACAATACCTCTGGAGAACTTGGGGGGCCCACGGAGGCAAGTGGTGCGACGGATGCGGGGTTGCGACGAATGACTCTCGGTCGTACCCAGCCAATGCGGGAGATCCTATCGGTCGCTGCGAGAGAACGGGGCTGTGCGGCGCTTGGGGGTGTGCAGCAGTGCGGGTGCGGGGAGATCCTTCGGTCAGACCGGTCGGGAGGGTCGGTCGTGCGCTCGGATGCGGGCGGCTGCGACGTTGCAACGTTGCAACGTTGCAATCGTCGGTCGCTGCGGGCGGGGCGATCGGTCAGGCGCTGTGCGGAGCGGGGCGACAAGGCGGGTCGGTGCGGAGCGGGGATGCGGAGCGGATGCGAGCCAAGCCCTCGGTCAGACCGAGGGCTTCTCTCGATCAAAGCGGGCGAACGGGGCAGCTGCGATGCGGGCGGCTTGGATGCGGGGGCGGCTACCGGTCGGAGCGGGGGAACGGGCGAGATTTCTTCGGTCGGTGCGGGGGCTGAACGTCGCAACGTTGCGACGAATCGTCGCAACGTCCAATTTTGGTTTTGGAAGAGGCTAGGGCTAATTTCTTGCGAAAATAGGTCTTCCTAGGGGTTGTTTATATAGTGTAGATGGGTTGACTTGGTCTAGGGCTAAATCTAATAGGATTAGAAGTTTAAAATAATTTAAAATTTGAAATTCAACTTCTCCAACTCACCCAAGGATTTGACTTGGTCCAAATGAGCTGGAAATTGGCTCAAAAATTCTTTAAAACGTTTAAAATGTAAATAAATTTTATTTGGCCGAAAATAATTTATAAATTAATTATTAAAAATAATATAAAACTTGTTAAAAATATAAAAGTGGTCAAATAAACTCCAAAAATTATAAAATAAATATCGGGGTGATCGTGATGACGAATGTGAGCTAACTAAGAAGACGGATATCAAATTCGACGTCGGACGACGAAACTAAAAATAGATACGTCTCCCGTCAAGAGTGAAAATCGTCACGTCTCATCGAGTGGGATTAAATTGTGGAAAACGACTCGAGAAGTGTCGTTCCAAGATAGTGCCACTATTTAATACTCTCAGAGACGTTCACAACGGCATATCACACGAAAGTGTTCACAATCAAATAAGTCTGAAACAAACACGTGCGCGGTCAAAAGCACGTGCACGAACAAAGTACAACGAAAAGTGGTCGTTACAGCAAGAATGGCGAGAGGAAAGCTCCAAGGAAGAAGGAATGGCTTGGGGAAATGTTGGAGGATGATTTGGGGAAGCAAATGGCTCAGAAGAAATGAAAGAAGAATGAAAAGAATCGGGGGTTTAAATAGAAACAACCCGGCGGCGGAAATGAAACCTAGGGTTTCGGGGTCGATTAGTCGGTCAAAGAAGAGTTGTTGACCGACTAGTTCGAGAACTAGTCGGTCGGTCGACCAGCTATGACCGACTAAGATCAAACAGCGAAAGAAGGAATAAATCTGGGTAATGAATTAGTCGGTCTGTGAAGGCCCGTCGACCGACTAGTTTGCAACCTAGTCGGTCGGTGAGTGTTCATTGACCGACTAACAATAAACAGTAACTTAGGTAAAATTTATCAAAGGAACTAGTCGGTCTGAGAGCAAGTTCTGACCGACTAGTTTCACATCTAGTCGGTCGGTGGTTGTTCTTAGACTGACTAAGAGTAAACAGTAACTCCTGAATAATTGATTTAATGAACTAGTCGGTTCCAGAAGAGTTTCTGACCGACTAGATTGGAATCTAGTCGGTTGGTTCCCCTTCTTGAACCAACTAACGTGCACGAAAAGTCTTGATATGGAGCGCGAAGCTCCGGGAAGGATTCCTATGGCTCCTAAGCTCTAACTAACTCTAAGATATGAGCGATATGAAGCTTGTCATGTGTGACTTACTCCAAACTCGACGGTCTAAGGAAGAAGCTAGAAAATCACAACGAAACGAACGAAAACGAAAGCTACGGAGACGGAAAATCACACATAGGGAGAAAATCCACCAAAACATATATATATAATATAGATAATCCAAATACATGAAAAACCAGTCGTTACATCCTCCCCAACTTAGGAAAAATTCCGTCCTCGAAATTTCCCAACACTCACGTGTCCGGGAACAAAAGTGGATAGCGCTCTCGCATCTCATCTTCTCTCTCCCAAGTAGATTCTCCTGGCGAGCCGTGTCGCCACAACACCCTAACAAGATCAATAGTCTTTTTCTGAAGTGACTTCTGACGCCTGTCCAAAATCAGCACTGGCTGCTGGTCATACGTCAAATCTGGGCAAACGGTGATATCTGAGAAATCCACAGCATGAGATGGATCGCTGATGTACCGACGAAGCTGCGACACATGAAAAACATCGTGAACTCCTTCCAAAGATGGCGGCAAGGCTAAGCGGTAGGCCACCTCGCCAACTCTCTCCAGAATGTCAAACGGTCCACTGTATCGCGGGCTTAACTTCCCCCGTTTCCCAAAGTGAATCACACCACGATTCGGGGAAATCCTCAGGAACACATGGTCGCCTGGCTGAAACTCCAAAGGACGGCGTTTAGCATCAGCCCAATGCTTAAAACGGTCCTGAGCAATCCTCAACCTCTCCTGAATGTTCCTGGCAACATCGACAGCCTCCACAATCATCTCAGGTCCCAACAGTTCCCGGTCACCAATGTCGTCCCAACTCAAAGGCGATCGACATTTCCTCCCGTACAGCGCGGCAAAAGGCGCCATGCCAATACTCGCCTGGAAGCTGTTGTTGTAAGAGAACTCCACCAGATGTAGATGGTCCTCCCACGAACCCTTGAAATCCAACATGCACGCCCTCAGCATGTCCTCCAAGATCTGAATCGTCCTCTCGGACTGGCCATCTGTCTGCGGATGGTACGTCGTGCTGAAACTCAGACTCGTACCCAAACTCTTCTGCAAACTCTGCCAGAACTGAGATGTGAACCTCGTGTCTCTGTTCGACATGATACTCACAGGGACTCCGTGAAGTCGTATGATCTCCTGCACGATTCACGTTACATCACTATTTAAACTAGGAAAAGGAAATAGAAACGGAGAGTAAGGAAGTTACCTCCATGTATCTCCTTGCTAGCGTCTCAATAGACTGTCCTACTCGGAATGGAATAAAGTGCGCGAATTTGGTCAATCAATCTACGATCACCCAAATCGCGTCATTTTGCTTCGGACTCCGAGGTAGTCCAGTCACAAAGTCCATAGTGATGTGTTGCCACTTCCACTCCGGAATCGGAATCGGTTGCAGCAACCCTGCCGTACACTGATGCTCCGCCTTCACCTGCTGGCAAACCAGACAATTGGCTACACTCCGAGCCACACCCCTCTTGATGCCATGCCACCAAAAGTTCAGGCGAAGATCCTTGTACATCTTGGTACCACCAGGATGCACAGAATACGACAAACTGTGTGCCTCAACCAGCAACTCCTCTCTAATATCTCCAGCTGGCACACACAACCTGGCTCCATACCTCAACGAGCCATCCTCATGAATCAAAAAGTCAGTCTGCAGACCGGCTTCTACCTGCTCCCGAATCTTCACCAGCTTCGGATCTCCAGCCTGGCCAGCTTTGATCCGATCCACGATCGTCGACTGTATCTGCATACACATCAACGAAGAAGCCTCTCCAGGAAGAACAATCTCAATTCCAGACTCGCAAAAATCTTGCTGCAATCTCCACTGCGAAGTCAACATCATCACCGCTGGAAGCCTACTCAGCGCATCCGGAACCACATTCACCTTGCCAGGGTGAAACTGCAAATCGATCTCATAATCCGCCATGAGCTCCAACCATCAACGCTGTCGCATGTTGAGCTCCTTCTGAGTAAAAATATACTTCAAGTTTTTGTGATCGGTGAAGATCTTCACTTTCTCACTCAGCAGGAAGTGCCTCCAAATCTTGATCGCAAACACGACAGCAGCCAACTCCAAGTCGTGTGTCGGGTAATTCTTCTCATGAGTCTTGAGCTGACGCGAAGCATAAGCCACAACATGCCCGTGCTGATGCAACACATAACTGAGACCCTTGCCAGAAGCATCACAAAAGATCTCAAATCCTCCACTGCGATTAGGCACAACAAGAACAGGGGCAGTCGCCAATCTCTCCCTAAGAACACCAAAGGCATTCCCACAATCACCCGACCAAACAAAAGGTACATCCTTTCGCGTCAATCTGGTCATCGGCTCAGCAATACGGGAAAAGTCCTTAATGAAGCACCGATAGTAACCAGCAAGCCCAAGGAAACTCCGGATCTCAGATGCTGACTGCGGAACAGGCCACTCTCTGATGGCCTTGATCTTCTCGGGATCCACTGAAATACCATCTCCAGATACCACATGCCCGAGAAAAGCAATTCTGTCCAGCCAAAACTCGCACTTCGAAAATTTAGCATACAAATGATGCTTCCTCAAAACCTCTAACACTGTCCTCAAGTGCGAGGCATGCTCTTCCTCCGACTTTGAATAGATCAGAATGTCGTCAATAAAGATAACGACAAACTTGCCTAAAAAGTCGTAGAAAATCAGGTTCATCAGATTCATGAAAACTACGGGAGTGTTGGTTACACCGAAAGGCATAACCATAAACTCGTAGTGTCCATACTTCGTCCTGAAAGCAGTCTTCGGAACATCTTCCTTCTTCACTTTCAGCTGATGATAACCACTCCTCAGATCCAACTTCGAAAACACCCTCGATCCTCCAAGCTGATCAAAAATATCATCGATGTGAGGCAACGGGTATTTATTCTTAATGGTCACTGCATTCAGCTCCCTGTAGTCCACGCACATGCGACGGGAACCATCCTTCTTTTTCACCAGCAGCATCGGTGCTTCCCACGGAGACACACTAGGATTGATATAACCCTTCTGCAAAAGCTCATCCAGCTGCTTCCGCAATTCTTCCAACTCTGCTGGTGCCATACGATATGGTGCCTTCGAAATGGGCTGCGCTCTCGGAATAAGGTCAATCAAAAACTCGAGAGCTCGATCAGGTGGCAGTCCAAACATCTCCTCGGGGAAGACGTCATCGAATTCTCGCACCACAGCCGGCCTCTCATGCTCCATCTGCAAAGCCACAAGCTCCACCGGTCTGGCCAGAAATCTGACAGGGCCAAGCGAACTGCTACCCCGGCTGTACTCAAACACTGGATGTCTGGGAATCTCGAACACCACCTTCTTCCTCCGACAGTCGATCGTAGCATAGAAGCTCGCAAGCCAATCCATCCCAAGGACCGCATCATAGTTGATGATGTCGTGGACAATGAAATCAGCATAAAGCTCATGTCCACAAACCACCAACGGGCAAGAATTGCAACCACAATGCATCAAGACCATACCATTCCATGTAACGATGTTCCAACTCTTGGGAAGAGGGGACGTCGACAAGGAATGCCTCTCCACGAAGCTTCGAGATAGGATGCACATCGATGCACCAGAGTCAAAGAGAACTCGTGCAGGAAATGTGCAAACCAGAATCACACCTACAAACAGTATAACAATCAAGCCCTATTCTAGCAAACAATCATGTACAAGCAAACAACATAATCTAACAAACAAAACTAACTAAGAAAGGAACAGCTAGTTTGAGAGTTACCTGCGATAACCTCATCCACAGCCCCGCTCTCCACTTCAGTCATCAGAAAAGCCTACCGCCTTGGCTGAAAAGCCTGTTGAAAGGCATGCCTCTGTGGAACAAGAGCTGCTCCACATCCAGCAGGAACAGGCGCTCTCTGCTGCAACGGCTGTGCTGCAACAGGTGCTCCCCAAGGCCGCTTCGACTTCGGGCAGTCCTTCATAGTATGGGTAGGATCTCCACAGACAATACACTGGCCCAGGAATCTCCTACACTGCTAATTGATATGCCCGGTCTTACCGCAGAAATGGCAAGACTTCTGAATAGGCCCTCCTGACCTCTTGAACTGCACCGGCTGATTAGGCTTGAAACCAGGCCTAACCACCGCTCTGGCCTGCTCCATAGGCCTCTTCCCAGCTCCAGAAACATGTCCTCTCCTCTGGTTCACAATCAGCTCCCGCCTCCGCGCCGCTATCAGAACCTTCTGATAAGACTCCAAATCAGAGGAAGACACAAAACTCTGAAGCTCCAAAGCAAGCCCCTGCAGGAACCTCTGAGCCCTCTCATCAGCATCCTGCACCACTTCGGTGCGAACCGACTCAGCCTGGTGAACTCTTGGTGGTACTGATCCACCGACAAGCTCCCCTGCTTCAAATCAATGAAGCGCTGCAACATCTCTCTCCGGGCAGCCTTTGGAAAATATTCCTCATCGAATCTAGACTTGAAGGTAGCCCAAGATATCGGCTCCTCCAACAGCTCCTCCTCAGCATCCCACCAATTCCTGGCATTATCCTTATGCTGCCTCTTTGCCAAGTCAACCCAGCCAACCTCGTTGACCTTGGACATCTTCAAATTATCCTCAATATTCCTGACCCACTCGTCAACAGCTAGAGGACCTTCAGTACCATCAAAATATGCAGGACCCGGCTCTCGAAACTGCTTCTCTCCTGGCTCGGAACGAGGGGCATCCTGAACTGCCCGAGCAGCTCGAACAACTGGAGCATTCTGGACTTACAGGAGCACGCCCTACTGCACCTGCATCATCTGAAGCATCATCCGCATCATCTCCCCATTGGTGGGCTCCCGTTCAGGCTCCTCGTCATGAGGGGGCGCACCACCAGAAGCTCGGGTATTTCACCTTCCTGCCATCTAATGACACAGGAAACGAAACAATTAGACTCATAGCTTATGAATCGGATGTCGAATTTTATCCGTGGACATTCAAATATTATCATCGTTATTCCGTTAGTTGCCGTTACACATGGACCTGCATGGGCAACCAACAAAACCTGTCACGCCCTGCTTCCCTAAAATGGAGGCGAGACATGAGAAGGTCCGCACAGACGTGGAGCTGTGAAGCTGCACACCTGATAAGCGTCAAATCTAAATATATGTAGGTCCCTGTAAAGGCGAACGGAACAATAACAATAATAATAATAAAGGAGACTGATATAAGTTAACCAATCTCAGAATTTGTCCACAATAATATTCAACATCATAGAAAAAGCCACCAGGCTAAACGAAAGAGTCTAGGCCCAAAACATGGCCAACAAAAGCCAACACAAAACAAAGTATTGGTGCTACGCACCGACAACTAAAACAGTCTAAACAACAACACAAACAGTCTCTACGACTGATCTCCCGTGTCCTCGAACTCCCCGCTGAACGTGGTCTCTGACTCAGCGTCAGCAAACACCACGTCCTCAGCAGCAACCTCAGACTCAGGATCTAACATGTGTCACCCAAAAGAGTAAAGGTCACATGTCAGCAAGTCCAAAAGACTTGGGCAAGGAAACTGAAAGGAAGGTAAACTAACAACCTAGCAGTTATAGTATGATGCATAGCATGGCAAGTATAGTATGGACGCAACAAGTAAGGTAAAGTGCAAGTAACAAGTATGGCATGGATGACAAGTTTTACATGAACAAGTACAAGTACAAAGACAAGTCTCGTAAGCACGTCGTGCACGGATATTCCGCCTGTTGGCCAGAGTGGCTGATCGGGCCAACTCTTAAGCTCAAGTGACCGTTTATCCCTACCCCTCCATGTGTGTCGAGCCAGGGCATTACCCCCGAACACGTAAAGCTCGCTTCTGGATCATGAGCTAGGAAGTGTATTTGGCATAGGGTTGTGCCCGCTGAAAGCAGGTGCCTAGCCGGATCAAGTAGTACAAGTATTGTAGCGTGTGCTACGAATGCAACATTCAACATGGATAACATGGCATGTACAGATGATTCGCGTACCGTTAATTGAATTTAAACATGACAGATAAGTTGCATGGATGACAAGTGCTAATAATTAAAAGTAGTCGGATCTAGCTTCGTTGTTAAGCTAGATCCTGAAATTTGCGCCTAGGCGAGTATCATTTCGTCGCCTAGTATCTTTTACGCCTACAACAAGCAAATGGCCTAAGGCGTGGCCTAAAACCCTAAGTGGCAAGTTTTACTTGCCTGTCACCAAGGATGACGATCAAAGAGGCACGTCACAAATGTTAAACTACGGAGATGGGATCGCTGCCATGGAAAAACAATATTAGAACAATACCCAATCCAGTTTTATAATCGAATCTACGACATCTAATAACCATTTTTATTAGGGTTTAACAAAAAATCACCATGTGGGTTATGAGAATATTAAAGGATCGATTTACTAACCGTATCGCAGAGGAAGAACGATGTCGAGCAAGCACGGCAACGGAAGAACGATCCGGAGAACTATTGTAACGGTCTGTTTTCATCAAGACAATTATTTACACATTTAACCTATTTTCAATTTTTTAAACTATTTTATAATGGTTTGTTAGGAGTTTTACGATTTCAAAATTTTCTTATAAAAATATTTTGAGATATCAGACTAGTCATGAAGTATTTTAGTAAGTTCAAGTTCCATTAAATACTCGAAACAATTCTGGTAAAAATTCATTTTTCAGTTATTACTGTTTTGGCTTAATGAATTTATTTTCTATACAACCAACATCAGAACGTTTTCAAACTTTTATAGTATCCTTCTATGATCAATTAGGGCTCCCCACATTAATTTCGTAATTTTCAGAAGACGAATCAATAGAGAACCCGCAAACCCGCTTCCTAAACGTTTTAGCCTAAAACTAGTATCTCCGTAGCTCAAATCCCAAATTGGATCTCGTATTCGCGATCCTCGTGACAACACGATCCCGTGAGTATGTTTTCGTAATTTTTCGGACACGTTTACTAGTAGGGGAAAATCGCAATTTCGTTTTTGTATTTTACTAATTACTTTCATTAATGGAGTTTTACTTATTACTAATTAACTTTATCATTTACTAATTACATTTAACCCCTAATTACTTTAACCCTTAAACGATTAACACGTTTTGATCTTTTCCCCCGTTAGTCAAAAAGTTTAAACCTAACACTACCTAATCCTATTAATTACCACCTACTCTCATTAATCCCTTTGACTAATGTGATTTGTAATTAATTAATTAACCTATATATAAACCCTTCCCTAATCTCCCCTCTTCCTCACAAAATATTCTACCCAGGCACACTTACGCACAGCCTCTCTCAGCCACTCTCTTTTCCATGCAAACCCATCCCCATGGCCCATACGCACGCTTCTCCTCTCTCAAACTCAGCTCGAACGAACAATTTTCCCCTTCGTTTTAAACCTATACGCACACACAGACAGTCTCGCTCTCTATCCCTATCTCGCCCTCTCAAACTCTCCCCTCCCCTCCTCTGTTTACGCTTCAAAACAGAGCAACCCCATCGGAGCTCCTCCACCCCGAGACCCCTCGAGCAGCACGCCTCTCCTGCGAGCCCATCTCCGATGACCTACGCCACCGCCCGCTCTTCGAGCTTCCCCCTCCCTTCGCCGAGAGCACAGGCCCTCTTCCGACAAGCCCCCGAGAGCCCGAGAACCCCCGCTCTCTTCTGAGCGATCACCGTCGTCGCTACGGCGCTCGCACCCGCTCCCCGCCTCGCTGTCAGCCCCTGACGTGCCCGCTGTATTCGAACTTATCGTCGCCATCCGCTCCCGACAACAGCCCCGAGCTCCGCCGCCTTGGACGCCGCCACAGCACCACGCCCTCCTCTCATCGAGCTTGCCTTTGCTCTGCCTCGTCGTCGACGAAGACACAGCAGCCCGCCCAGCTGCTGTCATACCCACACCCCCACAGGCGCCCACCGCCGCGTCCCACACCGCCCATCCTCGCCCTCACCTCCTCTGCTCGCTCGCCACCCTACCCGCCACCGAGTCACCGCCACCCTCGCTTCCGACTCGCCCCCGTACGAACGTCTCTCCGACGAAGTCTCCACTACTCCACAGCGAGCATCCACACCTCCGAGCGCCGCCCAGCACCGCCCCACGCTGCCGTAAGCTTCCGCCGCCGCCAGTCGCCTCACCCACCGGCGACCGCCCTTGATCGCTCTCCGCTGCCGCCTCCGAGCTCCGTCGACGATCGAGCGCCCCGCCCATGCAATACTTGAACGAAGCGGAGGGGTAAGATGATATACGGGATTTTAAAACAAAAATACGTATAAACGTATTTTAACGAATTTCGATAATTATAAAATATGGGTTTTATTGGTCAAAAATTGATAATAAATAATATAAGGGTCGAAAAAATATGAGACCATCTCCAGAAAATCAGAAATGAAATTCTGGACCCAATGGCGCTAGTTTCATCTCAATCGGACGCTTAGTTTTTCCAAAATTAATTTTTAACCCTAAAAGTTAAATATGTTATTTTCGTTCAAAAATACGTAACTTGATATTTTCACGTACACTAATATGTGAGAAAAATATATGCTAGAGAACTCTTCGAGACGGTCATTTTGACAGCTCACTTGCAACATTCCGATGTAGATTGCATCCAGAATAAATGTTTGAATAAATACGTTACTTAATTAAAAATAGTTTTAAATTATTTTTGAGCTTTTAAAAATTATGAAAATACCTAGGAACTTCAGAAAAATATTTTCTCCTACTGTAAAATTATTTTCATCATATCTAGTCTATAGAAAAATTTAGAACGCTTTCCGACACCGTTTCAATCGATTATAAAATCAAACACGTTAAGTTAAATAGGTAGAAAATGAGTGTATTCATTAACCAAGTGTTCTTGTGATTTCAGGTACCAATCCTCGTGCACCAGCTCCCCTAGCTCCAACCTCGTCTTACCACGACGAGCTCGAAATCAGTAAGTCACGACTAATTCTAAAATTAGAAAATTAGATAAGTGCCCTCGTATGAACTTAGGAACACCTCAGAACGGCTACTTGACTTGAACAGAAACCTAATCTAATAGGAAAGTAATCAACTACAGATCACTTTGCCAACTTTCAACTTTGGTGGTTATAGCACACAACCATCAACTGGAGTAAATTATGTGCTAAACAGTACTTCTACATGCTCGAAGCATGGAATCAGTATTACTGTCGTTGGACTTGTCTTGATCCTCAGTTCGTTTTGGCACAGTCAGCTTTGGAATGAGTTACCACCCTCTGGTTTTCAATGAAAAAGTCAACCAGTGGACTTGGGTTGGCGAACATGTGATACACCGTATGGAACATCTTGTGAAGCTTGTTGTGGAATATCTTGTGGAATATCTGGTGGAACATATCATGAAACATCTTGTGGAACATCCCGTATAAACATGTACATAGAACACTTGACACATCACTAGGGTTTTAGGGTAACTCATAGTTTGAGAGAGTATGGGAGTGACTGGAGTTCAATCTTCCCGTCCCGCTGCCTGTGTTTCGGCATACCGTCACGCTGCCTGTGTTTCGACAAAATACATGTACCGTGCCTGTGTTTCGGCATTCGTCTGGGTCGCGCCCAGGTAAGAGATGGACTTGATGGTCACATATTGTACTCTCCGACTTGAGTCACGTAGTGTAGTTACTTTTGCACAGTCACTTTTACTTTACGCACTACAGTCACCTTTACTTTACACGTTCCATGCATGTTACTTACTACACTTGTACAGTCACAGTACTTTACCTGTCGTACTTTTAGCTACAGCAGTAGTATGTTTCACTTGCCTAGCCTGCTTTACACTTGCACTACCACAGTACAGTTGTTCTTTCCTTTCAGTTCTGTTTACTTTTACTACCCAGTTGTGTACAGTTGTTGCTCAGTAATTTACGTTTCACTCTGTTCTGTTCTTACATAGTTACTTTTGTCATACTTGTGCACTGCTTCTTTTCTATATTTAGAATTGTTGTGACTTACCTACGGTTCCATCTCCGTGGCACCGCAGACGACGTACAGATAGAGGTAGATGCTCCTGAGCTAATAGCGCCAGAGTTCGACCGCAGCTTCCAGAGCTATTTTCAGCTGTGTACTGTTTTTCTTTCATGTATATTTGTTGGGACATCTTGTATACGGATTGTAATAATTGGACACTATTTGAGTATTTTTGTACATCTCTGCATCGTGGCTATTTTGTTTTCACTGGTAACCTGCAGGACATGCGCAAATATCAAAAAAGTAACGGGCCCCCGAGAGCGGGTCGTTACAACTATGGCTTAGATCTGGAAATGGCGAGAAAATCTGGCGAAAATGGGATTTGGGGGGGTTTTGGGGTTGCCGACGGCCTAAGGGAGGTGGCCGGCGCAAGAATGGCGAGAGGGAAGCTCCAAGGAAGAAGGAATGGCTTGGGGAAATGTTGGAGGATGATTTGGGGAAGCAAATGGCTCAGAAGAAATGAAAGAAGAATGAAAAGAATCGGGGGTTTAAATAGAAACAACCCGGCGGTGGAAATGAAACCTAGGGTTTCGGGGTCGATTAGTCGGTCAAAGAAGAGTTGCTGGCCGACTAGTTCGAGAACTAGTCGGTCGGTCGACCAGCTATGACCGACTAAGATCAAACAGCGAAAGAAGGAATAAATCTGGGTAATGAATTAGTCGGTCTGTGAAAGCCCGTCGACCGACTAGTTTGCAACCTAGTCGGTCGGTGAGTGTTCATTGACCGACTAACAATAAACAGTAACTTAGGTAAAATTTATCAAAGGAACTAGTCGGTCTGAGAGTAAGTTCTGACCGACTAGTTTCACATCTAGTCGGTCGGTGGTTGTTCTTAGACCGACTAAGAGTAAACAGTAACTCCTGAATAATTGATTTAATGAACTAGTCGGTTCCAGAAGAGTTCCTGACCGACTAGATTGGAATCTAGTCGGTTGGTTCCCCTTCTTGAACCAACTAACGTGCACGAAAAGTCTCGATATGGAGCGCGAAGCTCTGGGAAGGATTCCTATGGCTCCTAAGCTCAAACTAACTCTAAGATATGAGCGATATGAAGCTCGTCATGTGTGACTTACTCCAAACTCGACGGTCTAAGGAAGAAGCTAGAAAATCACAACGAAACGAACGAAAACGAAAACTACGGAGACGGAAAATCACACATAGGGAGAAAATCCACCAAAACATATATATACTAGTCATAACCCGTGCCCGCGGGCACGGTTCATTTCAGATTTCCACCCGTGAAATCTTTGTTCTCAAACATTATTTACACAGTCAAATTTGTGCGAAACAACAAATTCGGCGTAGAACAATAAATTCGGTGAGGGCGCCCTTGAGTCGAAAGAACAAATTAGAGTAAAAAAATTTAGCGGGCGCCTTCGACGCGAAGGGTGGAAGTGCATAAGTGCGTGCGTGCGTGTGTGTATGGTATGTGGGTAAAAAGTGAAATGAGAGGGGTTTTTAGCAAAAAATGAGAAATAGGTGGTATTCTGCGCAAATGTAATGATTGTGGGGGGTTTGAATACAAAAAGAAAAAAGTGGTGGGTTTTCCAAAAACTCATCTCAACCCTTCTTTTACCAAGATTAAATCCTAGCCATTCTTCTATCAACCTCTTTATACATCAGCATGACATCAGCTTGTCCCAGTCAGCCCTAGAATTCAAAAATCTCTGTGTTTTAATATATAGATAATATAGATAATCCAAATACATGCGTTACAACGGGTCTAAAGCACCCTCTACCCACCTTAGAATACATCTACCCCAAACACCCTGGAGCATTACTCATACTACCTATATGCCCATTACTTGTCTATATTACTACATACATACTATATATGGCCAGAGCACAGCACCTATCTTCACGCAATAATACAACCCACGCCCATATACCCATGTAAAACAATATACCAATTGTTATAGGCACATAGACAATACATACATATACTCTCAGGTATTTAAACTTTTTAACACACTAGGAAGTCATACCCTAGTAATGCAATACTAGCGATATATATACACTAACTTTCCACATATATATATCTACACTACCTACCCATACAAGCACACATATATTCACGCACATGCACTTACCCACATATGTCCAGAGACAATGTGGATATCCCACTACTTTATCCATACAAGGGTAGATGTACACACATTAGTGTACTCCCCACATGAAACACAACTATATTTAGGAGATAGTGAGCCGCATACATGTACTCACATCACATACATACACACCCTCGCCTATGTCCCTATAAACATATAATACCATTGCTAGCTGATTTGTATCCATCAGTACACTTCCACCATTAAATAACAAAAACTTATCATCTATTCCTCAAATTCACACAAGTACAACACATATCAGCCTCACATATCCGTATCGTATACTTTTATAGAGACGTAGTATACACACATTCAAGTATTCACCACCTAGTATTTACACCCACGCGTATCCATATACCACTACAAGCACCCAGGATACGTGTAATGTTCATGTCATTCAAATTTTTCAAGTATACCGCAACATATATCTATCTCAAATCTCTAAGCACAACACATGCACTTATATCCACGGGTTCACCCAGCTACATATACACGTGTATACCAACAATATACATCTATAGTATACTATACTGCTAAAAGGTCATCCCCGAACTCCATAAAGCTAGAGGTTCCGGGGTGGATCACTCCAGACTCTCAAGTCAATACCCACCTTAGGGCTAATCTATCCAAATCACCTACTGAAGTATTACATGTACTATCCTTACGCACATCACAGTGCGGTGCCTTCATGGGCCGCCAAAAACTATCACGCCCCGTTCCCCAGAATACCCGGCATGTTATAATTTTTTTTCTTTTTTTTCCAAGTATTCTGAAGAGTGAGGGTGATGAGAGAGGAAAAGAAAGGAAAAAGAGAAACTGAACAAGCAGGTCACTGCGCACATGCTGGGATAGTACAACTGAAGCTTCACAATAATATCAAAACAACACCACAAGTAACTTAATACAGTAACAACATGTCATATATACAACTTCCATTAATTTACATAGCCCAGGTACACCACTACACCTACTCCATCATTCTCCGCCTCCCAATACCACCATGTCACACCACAAGACAACTCACATCAAATGCTATCCCTGAACCCGGCTCCAAATTACTTCCAACCAAGCTACCCTGCTACCTGAAAAATAAGGAGGAGCACATCAATGTGTGCCCCAGTAGGAACCAACTCGGGTTTGGAACTCCATTTTAAGGTTATCAATTTACAAGGCAGGCCAGAGGAATAGAGCATGTAACTAAGTGATATAATGGAAATTTAATAGTTAAAACAAGGGAAACATACCTGCGGTCCAATGTCGAGTTACTGCAAGGAAAGGGTTAGCATGAATAATAATAATAATAACAATAACAATAATAATAACACGGGGGTTCAAGCAACCAATATCAAATAAGATAAGTGCAAGTGCCTGAGGCATGACAAAGAGCCACAAGTACGGGCAAGGGGGAAGGGAAAGTGCTGCCAGCAGTAGAAGTAACACACAAATCTTATTTTATTATTTTAGAATAGAGTTAATTGGAACTTGGGTAAACTGTGTGATACCAGGACCTGGACTTCACCCCAAATTTGGAGTGAATATAGCACACGACGCAGTGGACACGGGCACTGTACGCCGGGCCTCTCAGCTCCCCCGTCCCTGGCAGGAGTGAGGCGCTCCACATAATAACACAACCTCCGTATATCCCCTCCACTCCCGGCAAGGCGAGTGGGTGTAAATATCACATATCACATAACATTTCCCCCAACTTCTCAGTCCATGCCTCATATCCACAATTTACTCAAATCCCACCTAAAACCCGGGATTTGCTAACTCACCCTCATTAGAGAGGACTGAGATTTATTCAAGTTTATAAGTTAACATCATAAGTGACACATTAGGTGTCTTGATGGCATGGGTATGCACATATCACCTCAGCTGTCCATCATCAAATATAGGGTCATGCACTCACGTGACATGCCCTCTATCACAACACATCACCCATTCACAATTACAATATTTTCATGCCATTCAAGCCTCTAACTTCACTATTTATCAACATGACCCAAGCCCAATGCAAACACATGCTAGTTACTCAACTTATTGGATTTTGCCTTCATTGAGGCATTTCATCGAACACGTAGTGAGCGTGACATGCAGGTCTATGAGAACATTAGAAAATCCATTAGATAACATATCATGAATATATCTACCATGCCATAACAATAATCATGCACAATAGAGGGTGAAATAGCAATAGAGCACAATTTACAACATCACTTTAATGTTTCAGCTTGCTGGAATTCGTAGAAATTGCTAATACATGAGCATATTACATCAGGTTTTATTAGGAATTTGGCAAAGTGTTCCAAATTAAAGTTGAAGATATATCAGTCCTTGATTCACAGATAAATTTCATGGAAAATTATTAAGTGTGTGATTTATGGTGAATTATTTAGTGAAGTGTATCAATTCTGTTTTTCAGACAGATTTTAGGGTCTGTGTTCAACACCAATTTTGGGTATGTTCGAGCCAGAATTTCGACATAAGAGCAGTCTGATGAACTTTGAGAACAACTTGTTAGATTTCCAACAAGACCAAAATCATAAAATTCCAAGATTTGTGCAGCTCTGTAGGACAATTTTACTAAACTGTGTCAACACTGAAAATCAAACAGACATGCTGTAAAGATAGATTTATTACTCCTAATTTATGAATTGAAACTATATCAAAATTTATATGCTTTTGGGGTAGAACTTTAAGATCTACAAGCTCATAATTTTTTGAAACATGATTCGAGCTACAGTAATCATAATCAAGGCAAAATCAGACATCAAAGTTTCTGAATTTTAGAAGAGATAGATTTGCTAAGAATTTCACGGGGAAAATGGTGAAATTGAACATGATACATATATTTTTGATTATCCCAATCACATATCAAGTAAAACATGCTATAATGACAAAATAACAAGAATTAATTTAATGAATTCCAAACCAAAGAAGTTCCTACCTCAATCTTGATTTTCTTCTCTTCTCTTCTTCTTCTTCTCTTCTTCTTCTTCTTCTTCTTCTCCTCCTCTTTGTTTTTTATTTTGTATGGCTCAAGGGATTTCGGCCATGTCAAGGGGGATGGGATAGGCATGGCTAAGGAGGAGTAAAAGATGAGAAGAGTGTAGAAGAAAATGAAAGGAGATGAAAGGAAAGGATAAGAATGATTAAAACCTAGAATTTTCTTAAGAAATATCTCCACATCCTTATCTAAATCATCATGACAAACTTAAAATGACCAAAGTGCCCTTGCTTAAATGCCCCTCAACTTTCAATTAATTACAAGTTTGCCATTACTTTACGCACCGACCACTTTAAGTACGTACGCTCAGCAAATCTAGTCAAAAAGACCGTTTTGCCCCTGACTTTTCTAAAAATTTACGGGGAGTGCCATTGACCCCTAACCCCTTTCACACTTCCATGGCTACCCCTAGACACATCCACGCCCATCCATGCATGCGTACATGCATCACACACACGCGTCTAACCCATTCCTGCAGTTTTGCACCAACGACGTCCTTCGCATTTCTCCCGTGCCCAATCTCACTTTCTCGTCTCTTAGCCACCCATGACGGCCCAATCCCCTTACACTATGCTACATACAACGATGGATACGTCGATTTTATGCCTACGTACGCATTGTATGTGAATATACCGCGCGTATACAGTAAAATATACGTATAGGTCAAAACAGGGCATGACATCTTGAAATATGTTGTAATTGTTTTATTAAAATCCTAATTAGATTGGGGTAGCATAGTTGAACGTATGAACCTTATAGTTGATAAGGACTCAATAAAAATTGTTCAACCAATCCATAAAATTTCGAATTTTAGGATCCACTAGTTGATAAGGATTAACTAGTTTTAATTAAAAGTCATTTAGTTGTTGGACGAACATAGAATTGATGAAACTCCTTCAATGGATCATGATGAAGGTCAATGTGCTTGGCTAAGTTTGTTGGACCACCCTAGCTAGTCTAGGGGCCGAGTGGTCCTGGCTTAGTCAATTCCCTGACCGCGTCTGCTGGACCGCAAGGAGTCGAATCATGACTGTGTAAGTCCATCGACAATACCTAAGTCAAATACGATAATAATCTTATTCAAGATAAATCATAGCCCTCCTTGTTTTAGGAGTTGGCAACTATAAGAAACGTGTTACGGTTGTTGAGCTACACTCAAGCTGTGACATGACAATCTTATAGAAACCGATTTCTTGATAAACATCTTGACTTGACCCAAACCGTCGTCTCATCCCTAAACGAGCGCTGGCGTAAGTCTAACCAAAGATGTAGTCTAAGACCTGACCCAAACCGACGTGTCATGTATAAACCGAGTGGTGGGAAAGTTAGGCTAGACACGAAAACAAGGGTCCGACTAGGCTAGCCATTGTGATCCGGATGAGCACACTCATGATCACAAATGACTAGGGGTAAAATCAATAGTGAATCATATTTTCTATGATTGACGAAGAGTTCGTCTACCGACTGTATAGTCGGACAACTTGTTGAGACACACTCAAGGTCATCAAACTCAGGGTGTCGGATCCCTCTCTCGCAAATGTTATTTTATAATAAACTGTTTATTATTATGGCTTTAATAAATTTAGTGGGAGAATATAGTTTTATTAAAAACCATTGAAACTATACAACGAACATATACTTACTAAAGTATCTATAAAATTACAGAATGGATTCAGGTCTAAGATATATGGTAGAGAAGAACGTGCTCGATGGAACGAACTATAAATACTGGCTTAGGAACATTAAGTTAGTCCTTTCTCTAGCCGGGATTAGATACGTGCTGTTTGAAGACGCTCCGGAGAAGCCCGATGACGATTCAACCTTCGAGGAAAAAGAAGCCTATAAGCTATACCAGAGGGATGCAGAGAAGGCCAGCTGCCATACTCTGGCTTCGATGAATAACGAACTACATAGGAAGCATGAACATTTGGATGTTCAAAGTATGCTTCTGAATGCACAAGAGTTATACGGCAAGCGGTCTCGAGCTGCCAAGTTTGAAGCCACAAGCAACCTCTGGGGCACAAAGATGGAGGCAGGGCCCGTACAAGATCATGTCATCAAGATGATCGGGTACGTGGAGGACGCCGCCCAGTTGGGTTTTGTCTTGGACAATGAGATGTCCATGGACATTATCCTTAAGTCTTTAACCCCGGCCTTCAAGCCTTTCATTACTGGTTTCATAATGAACAGTCTTGAAACGGATCTTCCTGGTCTCCTCAATATGCTTAGGCAGTTTGAGGAGATTGAGAAGAAACCGACTGCATTGGTTGTTAGCTCTGCTTCTTCAGACCAGCCGAAAGTCAAGGGTAAGAAGAGGCAGGTCCCGCAACCTACGAAGGCGAATAAGGGAAAGAAAAAGACCAAAGGGGCCCCGTCAAAATCTGAGTGCTTCCATTGCCATAAGATTGGCCATTGGAAGAGGAACTGCAAGATTTATCTTGCAGAAAAGAAGAAGGGGCATACTGATGCCTCTACCTCAGGTACAACAAATTAAATTCAATAAAGCATAATTATTTCCAATCACATAGTATGAGATACTGAGACATCTGTGTAATGTATACTGGTGGCTGATATGAAGCGAAGATTGGAAGAAGTTCAGATGACGGTCGGCATCTGAGCAATCGTTGCTGCTGGGACCATGCGAAGACTTCGAGAGACATGAAGAAGGAGATGATATTAGTTGAATAAAATGTATCATTCTTTCAAGTTAAAACAATGATTGAGTTCCCAACACTCAAAGTTTATTTGATAAACATATTATGGTTCATCTTTTATGAATCCGTTGTTTGAATGAATGTCTCGGAAATGTGCTTTCTGTTGAAATTGAGATTTGATTGAGATTGGCTTAAATTTCTATGATTATGGGTTTCTGAGTTGGTTGTGAAAATTCTCGAACTATGATGCGAAGCTTCAGAAAATTTTTGTTTTGGAGCTGACTTAATGTTGTAGTCAATCGGTAGTTAAGTATAAGTTCCAGGAGCGTATAAATTGTGTGTAAGCACCATTATACGCATATTAAGATTAATACTTAATATACTGCATTTGATTCTTAAAGAGTTAATATTAAATGTAGTAAAGGGAAAAGTATAGTGTAGGACGTTTGATTGAGTGAGTCAATGTCAAGATTCCTTAAACCGATCTTGATTTGACTCATTCGTCAAACCCAACCGGACACTAGTACATTCCATCTAAAGAACATATCAAATGGTTATGTCTTCATATATATAATCTAAATATGATTTAGATATAATATTGAAGTACTTACCCAAATAGTTCTTAAAGTCAATGGGAGCTAGCTCGTATACTCAGTTCCGGTTTCTCGGACTAAGTAAAAAGAATTTCCAAACTTATTTGAATCATATATGTAAGACATTGAATCAAAATCGTTTTGATTTAATCGACTATATAGAGACTTAGGATGTCAGCATGTACTTGACAAGTTGACACAAGAAAATTGGAATGAGCTGAGACTAACTTATAGAAATGTTAGACCCTACATCTAGATTGTATAAGCTAATTGTTAGCTATACAAAGAAAGGAAAATTTGATCCAAATCATTTTTCGAAGGATCAACCCTGTGTGATCAAGAGATGTATTAATTAATAATCCATTAAAATGCATTATATATACTCGTTAGTAAATCCACTCTTAGGTTTGTCATATAAATGTCAAAGTGACTGATATGCTATAACGGTATGAGATACCGAGATAAATAACCTAAGTGCAAGTGGGAGATGAAGGAGGATATATGCCCATAAGGCGATTTATCCTAAGTGTGCGTCTTGTTCATATAATATATTGTGTCCATTATTCTAAGTATGAAATCGATTATATTATATACTTAGATAATGTCCATAGACTTATAGTTAGGTCCTTACGTATTCAGATAAGATCTCGATTATGAGTAGTAAGCGACCGAATAGAAACGTAAGTCGTAAACGGTTCATGGTCATAGATGTGTCGAGAACTGGATATCGGCACATCGGATAGACCAATGTGTCTTTGTCTTACCTTAGGGTAATGATGATCTCATAGTCGTTCGACTTGGCGAAGTCGGAGACGAGACACAAGTGCTCATTGGAGAATGAGTTCACTGAACGACCAACTTAGAGTTATTAAATGGTTAACTTTAACTAAACTGTCTATAATAACTCTAGGGTGATGATAGGTAAGCGGGTCTTTAAGACCTGAAGTCATCTGTACGAACCTTTGAGTGAACAGTGTAGCTTAGACCTATGATCTAGCTTCGAGGCTAGGCCTGTTGAAAGATATTAGGTTGTGTTGGAACTTGGTATTTTCCATCATCTCTTCCATAAGGTTTTGATGTGACAAATCAATATATTTCATGTTACTAACTCTATCTATGCAGATGTACAGCTACAACGCAAATTCATTCACATCACGCATATGATCAAAGTACAAGGAGACTCTGCAAAAACAGCCTTGCTACTCAAGATTACGTGGGAAACACGTATCTACGGAATGATGTAATTTTTATTTTTTAGATAGCTTCAGGGCCTTGGTTATATCATATCATATATCCCTAAGCTCAAAATCTACATCATCTCCTAACTCATTTGATCCTAAGTCAAAATTCGTATTTTTCAGAATTAGCCTACTAGGATTTTTCCTAGCCTACCAAAACAACTATATTTTGACTTGATACTTTCAGACAAGGATCTATCCGTTGTCTAGTCCACGTCACCAAAATTTTGTGACAGTTTGTTACCGTTTCAAAATTAGCATGCTACGAATTTTCTTAGCATGCCAAAATGCTTTTTGGACTGAAATTTTCCAGAACAGTTTCTGACCGTTCTCCAACGTTCCTTTCAGTTTCTGAACGTTGTGCAATGTCTCTTTTAGAGCCGTTCATAACCGTTTCTAAAACCTATAAAAGGAGGGGTACCCCCTCTCATTTTCCACACACTTTCCTCTTCTTTATTCTGATTTTGTTGAAAGCAAGTCATTGATTTTCTTAAGTAATTCAGCCATTATTTGTTCTTTTCTTATTTGTAAGAAGAAATCATTAGATTTCTTTCTTCGTTTAAGAACGGAAGAACTTGGATTTTCAACATCATTTTGGAAAGTTGTTTGTGTTCATAATTGCAAGAAGAAATCAATAGATCTCTCTCTTCTTTTATGAACCAGAGAACTTCAAGTATTGTTCTTCATTACATATCTTATACATCTTGAAGTTCATATTTTAAACACCATCCTTGAATAAATTCTAAATTCATAACAAGGCTATAGGTGTTTTTCTATTTCATTATTTAACAGGTTTGAATCTCTGTTTAGAGATTGTATAAAGTTTGGGACACGGGGAGTGTCGCCATTTTTGTAAGTTCGTGCTTGCGGGGCAAGTGATTATAGTGGATTAAAAATCTCTACGTGGAGTAGAGGACTGGATTAGGATCAACAGGATCCGAACCAGGATAAATCTCTGTATTTGCGATTGGTTTAATTTTCAGCACTTGTCATTTTATTTCTGTTCCATCTTTGCAAATATTAGTAACGTTTTATTTGCAACATTTTTATTATATACACTATTCCCCCCCCCCTCTAGTGTATTGATCCATACAGGCTAAAATTACATTTGGTATCAGAGCAAGGTTAAGATGGCAGAATCAAGCATGAACGATGTTCCACATAACTACAACTCAAATCAACATCCTGAAGGGCACTCTCAAGTTCGTCCTCCTCTATTTGATGGTTCTAACTACTCATATTGGAAAATACGAATGGAGATTCATCTCCATAGTATGCATTATGAGATTTGGGACATCATAGAGACAGGATACACAAAGCCAACAACTCCCGTTGCTGAATGGACCGTCAACGACAAAGCTTCAAAAACCAACAACTCAAAGGCCATGAATGCTTTATTTTATGCTATGGACAAACATGAGTTTAATCGAGTATCTCAGGCCAAAAGTGCTCAGGAGATTTGGCATATACTCGAGGTAACTCATGAAGGAACCAGTAAAGTGAAGGAAACTAAGATTTCCATATTGGTTCATAAATTCGAGTTATTCAAGATGAAGGACCAAGAGACAATTGGAGAAATGAACACCAGGTTTACTAATATTATAAATTCTTTAAATGCTCTTGGAAAAACTTACACTTCTCTTAAACAGGTTCGCAAGATTCTTAAAGCTTTAACTCCAGTATGGCGTCCAAATATCACTGCTATTGAGGAAGCCAATGATCTTTTCACATTATGTATGGAAAATCTTATTGGTAACCTAATGGCCCATGAAGTTACACTACAAGATGAGAAAGAAGAATCAGATCAAAAGAAGAAAGTACTCGCCTTCAACACTACATCAGAAAATGAAGACTCAGATGATGATATGGCATTCTTTGCCAAAAACTTCAGAAAATTCTTTCAGAAAGGTAAGTATAATAATTTTAAATCTAAGAATACTGATTCTTCTCTCTGCTTTAATTGCAATAAGCCAGGACATATGAAGAAAGACTGTCCACTTCTCAAAGCAAAGTTCAAAACTTCCAACAATGATCAATCCAGAAGAGAAAGGAAGTTTGACAAAATGAAAAAGGCATTTGCAGCAACATGGGATGATTCTTCAGATGATGAAGATGATGATCTAAATGAAAGTGCTAACATGTGCTTTATGACATAAGATAATGAAGATGATGTAAGTTCTTTTAATAACGAAGAATTACTTCATGCATTAAAAGATCTCTATTCTCGTTTCAAAAAATTGAATAGTCAACATAAATCATTAAAACAGAATAATAATGATCTCCTTTCTAAATATCAAGAATTATCATCTTCTAAAAACACTGAGAATACTTCTTCTCAAGTTTTGGATCTTAGTAAAGAGAATGATATTCTCAAAACTAAGAATTTAGAATTACATACACAAATATCCGAAATGGATAAAAATATTTCATTACTAAAGATGAAATACGACGAGATGTCATCTAATGTTAATAAGTTTAACAAAGGAAAGACAAATCTCGATGATTTGCTCAAAATTCAATATCCAGCAAATCATAGACAAGGATTGGGATATTCTAAAAAGGATGTACCCAAGACTTATAACACTTCTTCCTCTTGTGGAAAAAAAACTTTTGTTAAACCACAAAAGAATAATCATGCATTTATTTACACGAAGAAAGTAAACATACCTACTTCTTCTTCACAAAGAAATGTTATAAACATTTCAAAAACATTTCCTAGGAAACCTACTACAATTTGTATATGGGTTCCTAAGGATTCATGTTTAAATGATAGAAATAGATATATCTCTCATTATATACATTCTATTGTTCATTCTAGTAATTACATTAGAAAGCCAAATTCCACTTGGGTTTGGCTTCCTAAAATCTAATCCCAAGGACCCTCAAACAAAGGGTACCAATGCTTAATGTTTTATCTTTCAGGTACCTAAGAAAGAAAGATGGATTTTGGACAGTGGATGTTCAAAACATATGACAGGAAATGTCAACTTGCTTTCAAGCATTAAATATAAAGATGGAGGCACAGTTACCTTTGGTGACAACAATAAAGGAAAAATCATAGGCACTGGAACAGTTAGTAATACAAATCAACCTATCATTGAGAATGTTCACCTGGTTGACGGTTTGAAACACAACTTACTTTCCATTAGTCAATTATGTGATAAAAATTACAAAATAGTATTTGAACAAAATGATTGCATCATTTATGATTCTGATATGTCATCTATCTTATTTCGTGGTAAGCGTAAGAATAACATATATATCTTATGCATGTCTGTTACCACTCATAATCATTATTTAATAATTACATCAGATGATACTCTTTATGGCATAAACGCTTTGGACACACTAATTTCAAAAACCTTACACGTATTTCAAAACACAAGTTAGTTAATGGAATGCCAAATATTTCTTTCAAACACAACCATTTTTGGTGATGCTTGTCAACAAGGAAAAATGCACAAATCTTCTTTTAAATCAAAAGATGTTATCTCAACAATGAGACCATTAGAACTTCTTCATTTAGATTTGTTTAGTCCTTCAAGAGTAGCCTCTTTGAATAGAAATAGATATGCATTTGTCATTGTTGATGATTATTCTAGATACACTTGGGTTATATTTTTGCAAAACAAGAATGATGCTTTTGAAGATTTTTCAGTATTTTGTAAAAGGATACAAAAGATCAAATCCTCTAACATTATCACTATTCGTAGTGATCATGGGGGAGAATTTGAAAATGAATCATTTACCAAGTTTTGTAATGAAAATGGCATTACTCACAATTTTTCTTTTCCTCATGCTCCTCCTCAGAATGGAGTAGTAGAAAGGAAAAATAGAACTTTACAAGAATGTGCAAGAACAATGCTTTGTGATAGTAATCTACCAAAATATTTTTGGGCAGAAGCTGTCGCAACTGCTTGTTACATTATGAATAAAGTTCTTATTAGGCCCTTACTTAATAAAACTTGTTTTGAATTATTCTTTAATCGCATTCCTCGTGTATCATATTTTAAAGTATTTGGATGTAAATGTTTCATTCTTAATACTAAAGATGCACTTGACAAATTTGATTCTAAATCTGATGAAGGTATTTTTGTTGGATACTCAATATGTAGCAAAGCCTACAGAGTATATAACAAAAGAACTTTAACAGTTGAAGAATCACTTCATGTCACATTTGATGAGAATCCCTCATCTAATTATCCCATCATTAATGATGAAGATATTTTACCTCTTTCTAACTCTTTAGATAATATGAAACTTGATGAAATTGATGCTACTAAACATTCTGTTGAGTCTATTTCAGATAATGCAGATCTTCCTAAGAAATTTACACAAGTTCCAAATCATACATCAGAGTTAATCATTGGAGATATTACAGATGGAGTAAGAACTCGTCGCCAAATAGAGCAAATGGCACATTGTGCATTTCTCTCAACCATTGAACCAAAGAACATCAAAGATGCATGTGAAGACAGTTCATGGATTATGGCTATGTAGGAAGAACTCAACCAATTTCAACGGAATGATGTTTGGGAATTAGTTCCCAGATCATCAGATCATTCAATTATTGGTACCAAGTGGGTGTTCAAAAATAAATTGGATGAATCTGGTCAGGTAATTAGAAACAAGGCACGATTGGTTGCACAAGGTTATAATCAAGAAGAAGGTATTGATTATGATGAAACCTATGCACCAGTTGCACGTCTTGAATCTATTAGGATGTTATTATCATTCGCATGTTTTAAAGATTTTAAACTTTTTCAAATGGATGTGAAAAGTGCTTTTCTAAATGGTTTTCTTAAAGAAGAAGTCTATGTAGAGCAACCTCCTGGTTTTATGCATAAAAATTTTGAAAATCATGTTTTCAAATTGAAAAATGCTTTATATGGTCTCAAACAAGCACCTCGTGCTTGGTATGAAAGACTTAAAAGTTATCTTTTAAATTCAGGATATTCAATTGGTAAAATAGATTCCACTTTGTTTATTAAAAACATAAATTCTGACATTATCATTATTCAAATATACGTTGATGATATTATTTTTGGTTCTACTAACGAATCTCTTTGTCAAGATTTCTCTAAAATTATGCAGAAAGAATTTGAGATGAGTCACATGGGTGTACTTAATTACTTCATCGGTCTTCAAATCAAACAAATGAAGGAAGGAATATTCATCCACCAAAGTAAGTATTCTAAAGAACTCATCAAGCGTTTTGGATTAGAAAGTTCTGCAGAAAAACACACTCCAATGAGTACATCTACTTCCCTCGACAAAGATTTAAATGGTAAGAGTGTTGATCAACGTCTTTATAGAGGTATGATTGGCTCTCTACTTTATTTAACTGCAAGTAGACCAGACATTATGTTTTCAGTATGTTTATGTGCACGATTTCAGGCAGATCCTAAAGTTTCACATTTAACTGCCGTAAAACGGATTATTAGATATGTCAAGTATACTTCTGATTTTGGTTTATTTTATCCTAAAACAAACACATTTGATTTATTATCATATAGTGATGCAGATTTTGATGGTTGCAAATCAGATCGTAAAAGTACTAGTGGTACATGTCACTTTTTAGGACATGCTTTAGTTTCCTGGTTTAGCAAAAAGCAAAACTATGTTTCATTATCTACAACCGAGGCAGAATATATTGCGCCGGTTTAGCATGTGCTCAAATTTTATGGATGAAACAAACTATTTCGGACTATGGTATTAATTGTTCCACATGTCCTATTATGTGTGATAATACCATTGCTATTAATTTATCGAAAAATCTTGTGCATCATTCACGTACAAAATATATTGATGTACGTCATCATTTTTTAGATGATCATGTTCAGAAAGGTGACATTGTTTCTAAAATTTATTTCTACTGAACATCAAGTTACCGATATTTTGACTAAGCCTTTGAAGGAAGAATCTTTTATTAAGCTTAAAATAAATCTGGGTATTATTAGTGAATCAGAATTTAATTTATGAATCTGTTTATCTATTTTTGATTTTTTATGAATTTTTCTATAATTTTCTGACGTCTATTTATTTTTAGCATGCTACGAAATTTTGTAGCATGCCAATTTTAAAAATTACTTCTATCTTCTCCGTATTATGTCTAATTTGACCCCTGGTTTTCGGATTTTTAATAACACTTCTTATATAGTTTATTCTCAAAATCAAATCTCGTATCAAATTTCTTACCCGGTGTCTTCCACTTTATCTCTCTCTTTTTTATTCCTGTTGATCTTTTTGCTCTCTCTCTCCTGCCACATGGATACTTCTCCTTTGTCTTTCCTAATATCCCTTGCTTTTCACGTTGGACAAGGCACTGACATTCGTTTTCGTCTTCGAACTTTCCACTTGCACTCACTTCTTCCAAAAACTGTACATCATGTTGACTTGGAGTAAGTCTTCACAAGAACCCTACAGATTTTGACCTTTATGAACACTACCGGTTCTTATTTGTTTTCTTCTGACATTGGACAAAATATTGCATTGTTTTGGAACTGACAACTTCTACAGTTCCCTCTATTTATTTTATTAATTCTACATTGGTCCTCTACATTTATAAAGACCACCAACCGTCCTTTGCTTTCATTTTTTTAGGGACGTGTCACTTCCCTTACCCGTTCTGTTTCTTTGCCCAAGTCAACAATATTTTTTTAAGACTCTCCTTGTCTTGGCATATGCACTTACATTTATTTTTTTGGGTTTGCATTCTGACAAAGGATTTTGCCTAACTCTTTCTTCTCTAAGAATGATTTTCTGACAACACAAGTTTTTATCTCTATTAAAAATGCACCACCCGTTCTGTTTCTTAGTGGTTGCTTTCATCAATTTTTTAAATAAACACTCTTCCTTATTATATTTCCTTTGAATGACAACTCCACATTTAATTTCTTTTCTTGTAACTTGTTCCAAGACACCAACCTGTCCTCTCCCTATCAATTCGGCCTGCTACTTGTATTCTCCTTTCATTATTACGGCTTGACATGGGGAACTCAACATTATTTCCTTCCCTTATAGCCATTATTTAATATTTTTGTTACAACCCTGCCCTGTATTTATTTCGGCCTGACATGTATTACTCTCCCTCCTTCCCAATGCGCCTAGGGACTCTCTACTATATTTTTTATCTTTATTTTTAAGACTTCTAGGTAACCTCTTAAATATTTATTCTTCTTCTATTATTTTTTTATATACGGTTTTATATCCAACGGGTCTTTTTGAACCCAACTGGTACGCGATTAGTGCGACTGTCGCCTACTCTTCTTCTTCCCGTCTGTTCGGTTTTTGTATTTTGAACATTTCAGTTGTTCCAACTTCTTTCAGTTTTAGAAACTGCTCCCACTCCCTATAATGGCAACTGATCGGTCCTCTATTCTTTCTATTTATTTCGTTCACCTTCTCTTTTATCTTTCCCATTCTCTGTTTAAGTTTCTTTCTTCTCTAATTTTTCTTCTCTTCAATCCACCATGGCCGAACCTACCGACCGCTTTCGTTCTCAGGCGGCCAAAGATCGTTATCTTGCCTTCGAAGCGACCCGATTTCATCCTGAGCACTACCTAGACTATGGCACACCCACCATGATGCATGTCAAGCAGATCCTAGTGGTGGTCGGACTTCATCAGCTTTGGTCCATCGCGAACAAAGTACCCTATTATCCTACTCTTGTCAGAGAGTTTTATGCCAATCTCGAGACTACCGTTCACCGTGGCCAAAAATTCTTCTCAACCATGGTTCGGGGGGTCTGTTTTACCGTCAAAAGCAACAAACTTGCCGCAATTATCAACTAATCACCGGATTTTCTTGGCCTCCTTTCCTTTGCTATGGACGATCCCACTATCCTTGCCCGACTCGCCCCAAAATATACACCCCATATGTCCGCCGCAAAGCTTCGTCTCGAGGCTCGTCTTATTCATAAGATCATCATCCACAATTTGATGCCCAAGGCTGGCTCTGTCAACTACCTTAGTAACGCACACCAGCATTGCCTATATGCCATTATGGCCGGTTTTCCTATTCACTGGGGCCACTTGTTTCTTCGTACTCTCATGAAACCTGTTTCCACTCACTTTTACTTGCCGAGTCTCATCATGCTAATTCTTCGGGCGTTCGGTGTTCCAACCGATGGTGAACTTTTGCTTCAGCATGATATCCATATTGATGAGAACATTATCCACAGCATGGGCCTTCTCGATGGTGACTCTTCCTCCTCCGACGACGACGACGACCGTGCTGCATCCGATAATGACTCTTCCCTCCCGCCTACCCCGACTACTCAATCTTGTGGCCAAGCCTCTTTCCCCGGCTCTTCCCGATCCCGTTGCGGCAAAAAGGTCCTCGCTTCCAAGGATGGCGTTTCTCCATCCCGCGAGACTAATGTCGTCCTCCTTCATCGTCTCTTTACCCAAGTCGCCGACAGCTTCGCTGGAATCCAGATACAAATGAGTAAATATGACGAAATCCTCCGCCATCACTTTAAAGTACTCGAACAGATCCAAGTTGAACAGTCTTCCCTTCGCTCTTCCCTGGAATCCGAGAATATCCTCCCTACCCGTCGCACCCGAACCCAACGTTCATCCCCTGGCTCGTCATCCTATCATCCATAAATCCCTGGCTCTCGCATGCTACTGCTCTTTGGTTCTCTGTTTCGTTTTGTCGCATCCTATCCCTGCATGACGTATTGCTTCCTTTGCATTTCGGCTCTTCTTGGTTGCTTTCCATCACTTGTGCCTTTGCCTCATCATGTGTTGTTTGGTTGGTTTTCATGATTACTGGTTGCTTTCGCTATGGTCCTTGTCGGCTATCTCGCTGGTTCTATGTTGACTGGGTTATTTAGTATGTTTATGTACTTGGCAATTTATGTATGTTCGTTTATCGTATGTTTTGGTAATGTATGCTGGTTATCTCGTGTACTCCGACTCTATGCTCACTGTTTAAATGAATATTAGTTCCTTTTGTTACTTCTGTGCTCTTATTCGTACTCTGTCTCTGGTATTTCTCCAATTTCCTCAGTTTTCTCATTTGGCCTGCTACAAAAAACGTAGCCTACCAATTTTTCTTTTCCACTTTTTGTGGATGACAAAGGGGGAGAAATGCGCATATATTCAGGGGGAGTCTATATTCATATATTCAGGGGGAGTAACATCAAATAACATCACATTTGTTCATGTTACTACATATTATTAAATTAAAACTTATTAACACTTGTTAACTCACATTTTATACTTTATTATTTGTCATCATCAAAAAGGGGGAGAATGTTGGAACTTGGTATTTTCCATCCTCTCTTCCATAAGGTTTTGATGTGACAAATCAATATATTTCATGTTATTAACTCTATCTATGCAGATGTACAGCTACAAGGCAAATTCATTCACATCACGCATATGATCAAAGTACAAGGAGACTCTGCAAAAACAGCCTTGCTACTCAAGATTACGTGGGAAACACGTATCTACGGAATGATGTAATTTTTATTTTTTAGATAGCTTCAGGGCCTTGGTTATATCATATCATATATCCCTAAGCTCAAAATCTACATCATCTCCTAACTCATTTGATCCTAAGTCAAAATTCGTAATTTTCAGAATTAGCCTACTAGGATTTTTCCTAGCCTACCAAAACAACTATATTTTGACTTGATACTTTCAGACAAGGATCTATCCGTTGTCTAGTCCACGTCACCAAAATTTTGTGACAGTTTGTTACCGTTTCAAAATTAGCAGGCTACGAATTTTCTTAGCATGCCAAAATGCTTTTTGGACTGAAATTTTCCAGAACAGTTTCTGACCGTTCTCCAACGTTCCTTTCAGTTTCTGAACGTTGTGCAATGTCTCTTTTAGAGCCGTTCATAACCGTTTCTAAAACCTATAAAAGGAGGGGTACCCCCTCTCATTTTCCACACACTTTCCTCTTCTTTATTCTGATTTTGTTGAAAGCAAGTCATTGATTTTCTTAAGTAATTCAGCCATTAGTTGTTCTTTTCTTATTTGTAAGAAGAAATCATTAGATTTCTTTCTTCGTTTAAGAACGGAAGAACTTGGATTTTCAACATCATTTTGGAAAGTTGTTTGTGTTCATAATTGCAAGAAGAAATCAATAGATCTCTCTCTTCTTTTATGAACCAGAGAACTTCAAGTATTGTTCTTCATTACATATTTTATACATCTTGAAGTTAATATTTTAAACACCATCCTTGAATTCATTCTAAATTCCTAACAAGGCTATAGGTGTTTTTCTATTTCATTATTTAACAGGTTTGAATCTCTGTTTAGAGATTGTACAAAGTTTGGGACACTGGGAGTGTCGCCATTTTTGTAAGTTCGTGCTTGCGGGGCAAGTGATTATAGTGGATTAAAAATCTCTACAGGGAGTGAAGGACTGGAGTAGGATCAACAGGATCCGAACCAGGATAAATCTCTGTGTTTGCGATTGGTTTAATTTTCAGCACTTGTCATTTTATTTCTGTTCCATCTTTGCAAATATTAGAAACGTTTTATTTGCAACATTTTTATTATATACAATATTCACCCCCCCCCCCCCTCTAGTGTATTGATCCATACAGGCTAAAATTACAGGTTGGGTTGCACCCGAAGCTCTCGAGGCGAGTAGATGACAAAGATGGGATTCGTCACTTCCGTTAAAGGGAAGTTAGTGTCACAGGCTCAGTACGGTCTATGTGTTAATCATCGGCCGGGGTACGTTGTAACAAGTACAACATAATTACAATTGAGACTGCCGTATACTGACCAATGTTGTCTAATAGGGTTGACAGTAAACCATACCCTAGGCCAACAGGGACACAGTCTTGACGAAGGGACTATAACTAACGGTATTCATCACTAACACAGCCAAAGTAAACCCAACGATGCTTTTGTTAATGGGTCGATCACGTTATGATGATTCTGAAACAGGGGCGACAACTACTGCTCGTGGTGACCGTCATCTAAGGGTTTCGAGCCCTAACCTGTAGTAAGGTCAGGATGTAGGGTCTCACACCGAGTAGCGTTCGTGTCTTAGTAATAGGAAGACTAATTCAGAGAGAGATTCATTTGATGATATTGAATAGTTGATATTCACAAAGCTAGTTGTGATAATAAGTCGTAGATGCAATAGGGACAATGTTGCATTTGATGCAAACAAAGATTAAACGTGTCGTAAATTGGTTACAACAATATTTGTAAGAACAAATACATTGGAAAGGGTTACCTGGATGACGGGATCGTCCCGGTCTAAACACAGGTTCAAATCGCGTCCACATCGGAGCTCAAACGAGCCCAGAAACGTGAAAACAGTCCAAGGCAAAGTGGGTTAGACCCACTGGGCTAACAAGCCCATCCGTAAGGGCAAACAGGCATGGCCCGCTGGCTGCAGCAGGTGAACGCCCGCTGCACAGTGGGCCAGCGCCCGCTGCAGCAGCAGGCGCACACCCACTGCCCAGCGGGAGGGCGGCCCGCCCCCTTGCCTTGGGCGGGCGCGTCCGCTAAGCCTAGCGGGTGTGCCCTCAACTTAAGTTGTTTTAGGGTTTTTTGAAACCCCAAATGACGGCTACGAAAATTGATTTTTTGCCTATCTTTGGGCAATTGTTTGAGGGGTCAAATGAAGTCGAAATTCGTCGCCGTTGGTTCCTACGCGTTCACCATTCGAAGCCCTTCGAATTGATAGCTTGTTTAGTGCCTAAAGTTTAATGAGTGAAGAGAATTAATTCATTGAAGTTTGCTTTTATGAAAAGCTTACTAAACTTAAATTAAGCTAAATTAGCTTAATTAAATTCTCTTCAATTTTACAATAGTCCCACATTGCTCACAATGAAAAAAGGAGTGCCTTCTCTCTATATAAATAGGGGTGCACTCTCTTCGTTGAAAAAATGCACCAAGTCCTCGATCGAGTAGCTCCGGATATTTGAGCTAGCTCGATCTACGACTAAACTATTATCTCTCTCTCTTCTTCCTATTCTCCAGACTTGTCCTAGCAAGATTACGAAGGGGGTTTGGATTCGGATCCAGACGTCTAAGACACGGGTTTATTCAAGTGAAACTTTCTACCGCGTGTGATCGGCTCGGAGGCGGGAGTCGGTTCGGGCAGATCGGTTTAAGAGTGCGAGGCGGCTCGGGTGGATCGAGTAAAGACGGTTCGGCTACGAGGAGTATCAGAAGACGGTGCGGTACATCTTGCCCGCCCCAGGGTCAAGATTCCGGGCATGTGGTTAAGCAATTTTTAGTGTAGATTTAATTTTGTCGCTGTAGAATAGATCCCTCTTGGGGGTGGTCAGATCCACCCCAAGTTGGCATAGATCGGGTTAGGTTCTGGCTCCCTCAGAGCCTAGCTAAATTGTTTAGCTAGCCGTAAGCTTAGTTTTTGATTTTTCTGCTGCGCTTAATGCCCCTGTGGTCCGTCCGACTTAGGACGGACACAGATCTGAGCTCTGAGGGTCCGCGAAAACCCATACATAGCCCTATGAATTCAAAGCCACAATGGCTGCATTTTGGACTAAAATTTAGGATAAAGCAGTTTTCAGAGAACCAATTTTAAAGAGAACCAGATTCATCACATTTATACTGATATCTTCAGGCCAGATGCATGTAGTATATTTCTTCGAAGATAATACAAAATTGTTGCCTATAGTATATAAAATGTCAGCCTTCATATCAAAGCCCTGGTAACTCATCGGGCGAAGTTTTCCCTACAGAAAATATGGAGCAATGATGTTAAAATAATTTACAATAGTATACAAAGTAGGTAATTTTGAGCAAAGATACCTTGTTTCTACCGAATGTACTCATACGACAAGTTCTCATGTCGTGACCCTTTGCTCCACAAACACTGCAAGTCCTTTTGCTTTATTGATTTTGATCTTGTGAGACTTGTATTCCAGACAGAATCCTTGACTCCACTCATGGTCGGCCTTTAGTTCATGCTTTTGAAGGATCATGTATAATGACATCATTTAGTCCCACTTCTTGTTTGATAGGTGCATTGGACCCCACCTGAGTGCTTGGATCTTTAGAAGCAGACTGCGCTTTATCATTCAAATTATGTTGGTCCAAAAAACTATTTACCCACCCAAAGACGCCATCAAACAGAAGGGGATCTCTTGAAACCGTCTCCACGACTTTATCGAATGATGAACGAAGTCTCCAGGTTTGAAGTGGAGCAATTTGCTTTAGACGCACTCCGTGGACTGTCCTAGTCGAAGAGGCCCCAAGAGTCATGATGTTATGTCTTGCATTTAGTGTCCACCTTGGTAAAATATATCTCTAGGAATGGCTTGCATATCAAACTTCTGCTTCATGATATATAAAATTTGTGTGCATAGCAACCCTTCAGTCACAGCCCTTACACACATACACAAGAACATTCCAGTAGATATATTGCATTGAACATAATGCAAGTAGCTCTTTCCATCAATCTACATAGTTACTTTATATGTGGACGTATCCCCTTCAATGCTCACCCTTTCATGCCGACGGTATATAGTATTTTTAAACCGAGTTTGAAATATGGAAAATATGTTTCTAGTATATACCTTTGCGGCATGAACCTCTAACTCATGCATGTCGCAGAAGTCTGGTTTGTTCCTTATACAAAAAGTATCTTCTCTCTCCTCTTTGTCTCGCTGAAATTTTATCGCTTTATCGTATTAATCAATGAACTTGTATAATGGAGTCATAGAGTTTACGTAACCATCAAAATACGAGTTCATGCTTTCACTCCTATGGCTGGACGCCATGCCTACACACAGAACAAGAAATGAAAACCATATGATTAGTTTAATTTTGATAATATATTTTTACAAATATCTCTATTGTATTAACATTTTCATACATGCAAAGAAAGTATCCAGTAGGTACGCCTTAATCCAATGCTATGCTTTCTCGTGCATCGTAAGTAACCACTTTCGTTCTTTCATTTCATTTTTTTGTTTCTATGTCAATGGCTCCAGAAATTCCTTTTGGTACTTCTCCATTAAGATGACCCAACATATCTCGGCTTGTTCAACTTTTGACTGTTCTTACACCAATTTGCATAGTCTTCATCAAATTTAGGGTTATAAGAAGACCTCAATGAACGTAGATGCTCATCTTCATGTAGACTGATATGATATATGCAATACCTGTGTTTTGTAGTTTGAAAAACTCTTTTGATTGCATTGCATATTGTCGGGTCTTGATCAGTGATGATAGCTCCTGGTGCTTTACACAACATACATGTTAACCACTGTCCAAATAACCAAACAAAGGATTCTTCCCTCTCATCAGCAAGAAGAGCACAGCCAAATAAAATAGACTGTTTATATTGATTGATACCTGTAAAAGGTGCAAAAGGCAACATGAAACTACTTGTCTTATAAGTGATATCAAATACAACAACATCTCCAAATTACTGGCTGTATGATGTCCTTGCCCTTCCATCAGCCCAAAATATACTCCAACATACATTTTCTTCATCATGCTCAATAGCATAATAGAACTAAGAGTATGTAGCTTGCCTTTTAAGAAATTGTTCAATTACTCTAATGCATTCCATCCCGATATTGTTCTTTCTTGCTACTCTCAAATGATCAATGCATTGTTGCGTAGTAATATTGACATTACTACTACTCGTGTCATTTAGAATCCTTGCAATCTTTGCAGGTCCTACTCCACAGCCACGAAACTGATCAACTAAATTCCTACATGTTCCATCCATATGCGATCTTTTATGTGACCGTAACATCTGGATCTTCGAAGGAGTTTTAATCAACTCGTGATTATGAACATCATCAAAGGAGTTGATGGCCCAGACTCCATCGATGATTATAAGAACTGTCATTCGAGCCTTACATCCTTCTCTCTCATTTTTCCTTCGATTAACTTCCCTCCCTATCTCCCTCTTATCTTTTAAGTTTTTATACCCTTCTTAGTTGCACGCATACTTCCTCCTCGTGGTATTGCCATCTTTTTCCTTTCCAGTAGATGACTTTCAGATTGAAAACCCTTCTCTTTCTGCATATGTATTATAAAAGTCGTATGCATCTTATGCTGTATGAAATTTCATTCCAATATGTGGGCTGGATTTTTCATTATCACTATGCCTATCGTCCTCATATACGTTGTTTGCACTGTCATTTTCAGCTTCAATCTCATTTGGCATCTTCTGATCATGCACAAAGGGTTCACTCTCTTCGATTTTCATTTTCTGAAATAGAAACAAATAACACTATCAGTAATATTGACACAGCATGACAACTAGATATGTTTATCCAAGTAACAGTAGATTATTCATCAGCTTGTTAGTTGAAACCACACTACTATTACTAATCAAGTTAAAACCATGCGTATAATAGCTAGTCTTTTTCAATCTGATCTAACTATTACCATCATATTTGATGAAAAGATCAAATTCATCAGAGATTCAAACATATCACCTGTTTTGCGCGTTGAGCAATATTATGTACGACATTCGCTTTATGTTGTTGTGAAATATGAGCAGCTTGAGTAGTTTAGCTGGACATCTCATATTTCTCAACACGCACAACGAGCTAAATTTTTGAAGGGGTTTGCGTGGAGATTAATTTCCAACCTAACGCAGTGTTGCGATGGAAATTACTCACCACGCAAACCCCTTCAAAAATTTAGCCCGTTGTGCACGTTGAGAAATATGAGATGTCCATCTAAACTTACTCAACGCGCAAACCTAGCGACTGTAGTGCAATATCTCAGTGTACGATCTTGGTTAAGATCTTGACTAGGAGTAAATTAGGGATGACCATACTTACCTCGATGGAGAACATGAGTAGGGGAATCAACGAGCGTGTGATGGCAGTGATTTGGGGGCAAGATCAGTCGGGGGTTATTGAAATCGAAGACCTAGCGCAATATGGGGATCTACTCCAGCTTCGGCGTTTTTAGATCGAGAGCGCGAAAATAGCGGCAGCAATCGTAATTAAGTACAAAGTTTCTTTGAAAAGGTCTTAAAGGGTGCGATGGTAATTGCACCAAAAGGGAAGATGCCAAAAGGCTGCGATGGATCGAATCAGATAGTAGGGAGAGGTCGAGCGCAGGAATCGCGCCTGAGGTTGGGCTCAGTTGCATTTTCCCTATATATATATATATATATATATATATATATATATATATATATATATATATATATATATATTTATATTTATATTTATATTTATATTTATATTTATATGGGTAAAGGGATCTTAAGGCGCCTCCTTAGATTCAATCTAAGGAGGCGCCCCCATTTCCCCCACATCTCCCAAATGTTTTCGAAATTTTTTTCATGAGTTTGTTGCTCACCTCATATGATCAACATACCAAATTTCAAGAGATTCTAATACTTTTTGAGCCCTCATCTACACCTTGCAACTTTATGGGGTTTTCAGCATGTTTTCAGACCGTTGAACTTGTAAGGGGTAAATGTGGGCTCCAGATGTGGGCTCAAAAAATATTGAAATACCTTGAAATTTGGTATGTTGATCATGCATGATGTGAACAACAATTCCATTAAAAAAATTTCTAAAGCAATTGTGGTATATGGAGGGAATGGGGGTGCCTCCTTAGATTTAATCTAAGGAGGCACCCTAGATCCCTTTTTCCATATATATGTGTGTGTGTTTTTTTTTTTTTTTTTGATTTTTTTTTTGAAACCCGGAAAAATCCCCAACCCCCTCCCCCTGCCTTCGGCTTAGGAGGGTAAGGCGAGAGCCCGGCCAAGACTATGCAAACTGGGTGGTGACCGACGTGCCCCCAACGGCCCCCGGGTTAGTCCGAGAGGGGAGATGTAGCCCAGGGTAAATAATTCCACAACAAATTCCACAACAATTACCAAGTCACGACGGCCATAGGCCTCGAACCCCGCACCCCTTGGCTTTGGAGCGGAATGACTTACCACTAGGACACCCTCTCGTGGGCATATATATATATATAGTAAAGTATTCCTAAGGTGCCTCCTTAGATGAAATCTAAGTATGCACCCACATTTTCCCTATTTCCAACATTTTTTTGGATTTTTCCATATTTTGATAGTGTTCCTAAGGTGCCTCCTTAGATGAAATCTAAGTATGCACCCACATTTTGCCCATTTCCAACATTTTTTTGGATTTTTCCATATTTTGATACTGGCGGCCAATGAAAATGAAAATGAAAAAGAGAATGAAAATATGAAAATATTTTGATACCGGCGGCTAATAACCAGATTTCGGATGTTTGTTGAGCAATGTGTATGACATATGGTAGATGAAGTAACCACTTAGCGCACCTCAACTCCAAAAGACCCGAAATTTAACATCATGGTATCCAATGTTGGTTGTCTCCCTACATCATGCTTGATAGTTATTCCAAAGAGACGAATATAGAAAAATTTATTTAAGACAATTTATGAGTTTTATTTTTTGGTTCTCTAAGCATATACCAATAATTCAAGTAAGGTATTCGTTAAGTGTATATTTTGCATTATTTTACTTCCATTTACCCATGCATTTTTCGTGCTTTATTCGCATTCTCCATTCATTTTTAGTTTATTTTGTTCATTTCACTCTTGGGGTGTGTTTTGTACTTTTCTAGGATAAACGTGCTTAACGACGTGAGGAAGTGATAGGAGAAGCAAAGAAAGAGAAACAGTGAAGATCGAAGATCCAAAGAAGAAGAAAAGTGTCAAAACAGGGGTGACACGGCCGTGCGTGTCAATGCACAGCTGTGCCACCATGTCAGCTCATCAACCTAAGGAGAAGCCCTAGTGCCACGGCCGTGCAACCCATCTGCACGTCCGTGCCCAAATTGTGAATGCTGGAGAAAAGTATTGAAGGAGCTGACACGGCTGTGCAGAGAGCACGATCGTGCCAAATTTGTGAAAGCTATGGAAAAGAGCTGAAGGTGTTGACACGGCCAGCAGCCATATGCATGGCCGTGTAACAATTGCGTGAGCTGTAGCTGATGATGGATTAACACAACTGTGCAGCTACATGGCATGGCCGTGCATAATTTGTGGAGCCCAGATGACCTAGTCTGCTTGGTGACACACAGTCGTGCGACTTAGTTGCACGGTCGTTCACCCGTTATTTTTCAGCCACCAGATCCGATTTGCCTAGGGTTTTTTAGGGGGATACAAATTGGAGTTTTATGGGCAATTTTAAAGGTTCTTCTTCCTGGAGTTTCAGGGGGGTTTTGGCCATGTTTTGGGCCACCCTCTTCAAGGTTTTATTTGTTTATCATGTATTTGGATTAAAGATGTTTCTATGCAACTTAATTTGTTCTTAAATATGGTAATATTCTTCCAACCTTCCTTTTTATTTCTTATGCTTTTCATTATATACAGTTTGATTGTTATTTCTATGTTTTATGAATAGTTTTCTTGCCTAGGGCATAGCTGAACTCTGTTGTGGATTAGTTGTACGAGTTGAGCATCCCAAACATCATTCTATTAGGTTAAAGCTAGGGCATAATCTTGGATGTATGCTTACATCAATTCCATCATTAGGATGCTACACAACCTTAATCACCAATGAGAAATCGAGGTTTTGGCTTGGTGTCTCTAATGGTGGGTTGATTTTCTGATAATAAGGTTATAACAAGACATCGGGCCTAGGTTATTAGAGCAACTAAAATCGGGGCTACCAAAGAGACATCAGAGTCCTGTTGGAGATCTAGACTATACTCCGAGTTCTCGCTCACGGTTAGACTGGAAGAGAATGCGGATTGAGACTAAACCCTCATCAACAGCTTTATTCCTATAGATTGAGAAGCTAGATCAATCGTTGCAATTAATCTATAGTAGCGGGGATGCTTAGCCCTGGCATCCTCCCATCTTTTGATATTTCTAGTGTAACTTCCCTATCATAGAAAAGACATACGTAGCTGATCGATACTCAACCACTGCATCCCTGAGTTCTACCTGTAAGTACTATGACACCGTAAGCTTGCAAAATATTGTAACTTTTCATAACAAGATTTTGACAACGTTGCCAGGGAGGCAATCTGCTTGATATTGATTTAATTATGGATTTGTAAGACTACACACACACACACACACACACACACACACACACACACACACATATATATAAGAAAATTCCCCACCTTGTTGCTACTCATTTGTCCTAATGACGATCTCTTTCAAGTTCTTCTATTTGTGTAACCAGGTGAACTTGGAGTTGCAATGTGGATGACAGATAAGATGTATGTTGAGGATTCGGATATCTCGACATATCAAAATGCTATAATGGGAGTATATGATTACTATCCAAAGGTAGTGGAAAGCTACGAGATTTTTGATCTGAAAGGACATGTATCCATTGACTGCCAATATAATTCATGCCCCTACAACCCAATCCATATACCTACAACCCCTACCCAGACTACTCTCATCAACAACCTCAAACCTATATGCCTCCACCATCCTCAGAAGAAGCACACCTTGAGATATTGATGGTGAATTTTATTGTAAACTAAGGCTTGCCGACTGATTCCTTCCCTCCTCCTCTAGAAGAAGAAGCACTCCTTGAAATCATGATAGGAAATTTTATTGCAAATCAAGACCTACCGATTGATGCCTCCCCCACCACTTCGATCGATGCCCATCCCAACCTAACAACCCAACAAATTTCCAAATCAAAAGGGCAGTCAGAACAAGATCCATGGGATCGGATCACTAAGCCACAATAAAGAGGGGAGAACATCTGGGAGAACAATTTAGCGTGATACCTAGTTCTAACGTTCTTCCATGGTACGGCATAGGAGAGTTTAGATCTACTATGTGTAAGGGACCCTGCGGGGCTACACACACACACTAGAGAGGTGTGAATAGTGTAATAGCAAGCAAAGTGCTTAATTAAAAGTTACTAAAATTAAAGCACAATAAGCAGCGGAAATTAAACAGAGTGCTCAACAACAACAATCGCAAACACAGAGATTTTACCCTAGTTCCCCAAAACTTGGGTACATCCATCCACACCAGTATTCACTATATTCCCACACAGAGAAGTGAATACAAAATCCCACAAAGGAATACCTCATACAGAGGATTTAGGATTCCCACAAAGAGATATCCCCACTCTCACACAGAGAGACCTCACACAGAGGATTTGTTCTTTCACACAGAAAGAACCAAACTCCCACAAAGAGAGTAACTCCCACAACGAGAGTAACTAATTACCACAAAGAGAATTAGGGTTTTGAAACTAAAACAAAACGAAACAACACTTACCTATGGCTTGATATGATCTTACCAATATGAAGAAGAAGGCATGCAAGTGAATGACCAAGTACTTGAGATTAGCTTTGATCGCACTTGTTGATCTTTCTCTCTTCTAGGAATGAATCCTAACACTTCTTACTTGAGTGTATGAAATGAAGAGAAGAAAGATGTTCTCTAAGAAGAGGAATGAGATTGAAATCCCTTGGAGAAATTCCCTAGAGCTTAGATGATATAGCATAAGAATGAAGCTCTAATTAGGGAATGTGGGAGGAGTGGCTTAGAGAAGAGATTCAATGATCTTCTATGAATTCCTAACCCTTTCAAGAGTTCTAAATGAACTAAGCCAATCCCAATGTATAGGAAGCCGAGAAGAGCATATAAACACAGCCAAAAACCCAAAGGGAAGAAATCTGCAATGGCTAGATTTTGGCAGTTTACGGTAAGAACATTCGACTGATGATTAATGGACAGTCGACTAATCAACGGCTAGAAAATATCCCAACGGCTATAATTTGAGCCAGGACAGTCGACTGTAGAAGACTACACAGGCGACTGTAAAACAGACAGTCAACTGTATATCCTTCAACAGGCGACTGCAGTAGGGATGGACAAGAAACAGAGAGATGCATCTTACTCCCAGTATGAATACAGGCAACTGATGACCAAAGTACAGTCGGCTGTAAAATAGACAGGCGACTGTATATCCTTCATCAGTCGACTGCTGCAGAGGAGGGAAGTAAAACAGAGAGAGATGCAAATTTCGCACTTACGCCTTTCAAACGTCTGATGGCCATTTCACAGTCGACTATAAATATACAGGCGACTGTAAAAACAGCAACAGGCGAATGTATTGCAAATTGGGATGAAGCCCAGAAAATGCAAGAAGCGCACATGCGACGGTCGACCAATTCACAGGCGACTGTAAGAGTACAGGAGACTGTAAATTGAACATCAGTCGACTGATACGAAAAGCTCAAGATGAGTCAATAGAAAAGTTGACTTGAGCTGTGCATCACAGTCGACTGTAGAAGGCTCGACAGACGACTGGAAATCACCCAGTCGATTGTAAAACCTTCAACAGGCGACTGCAGGAGAGCCAGAGACTCCAAATGAGTCTTTGGGCAAGATGAACCTATTGGGTTGGATCCTATGATAATCCTAAGGCTCACTAAGATGGTTAAATGCAAATGCATGAGAGTATGACCATCTATCAAGGCATTACAATAATCCTAGACTCAAAAAGAGAAATGCAAGTAAATGAAATTACATGGATTACAAATTGCATCTCCTAGACTATAAGTCTTCAAGTTCACTATACCTTGATGCTCTCCATCATCTCCAAGATTTGGCACTCCTTGATGAGCTTCCCTTCATCAAGCTCCAAGCTTTGACAATGCTTCTCTAGATGTTCATCCATCATCATACTCCAAGCTTTGGCTTCATTCGATGATCTTCATGACTTCATCCAAGCTTGAGCACACCATCACTCTTGGAGGTCTTTAAGATATCCCTTGCATTATCCTCCAAGTATTATGCTTTGTCTCATCAACATATAATCATTAAGGTAAACTGAGACTAAAACATAAGATTGATTAGCACACTAACATAATGTATTGATCATCATCAAAACAACGTTAGTCTTAAACTCAAGAACTAACAATATGGAGGATGATGCCAAGTCTAATGCATCGCCGGCCACTTGCATTTTGGGAGGTAATTTATTTGAACAACATCTTTCGATTTTAATATAGATTCCACCCTTTATGTAGGTGATACAAGTGAGACACATCACACTGACGAACCCATCCAAAACTATAGCTCAGAAGACGATGAGATGGATGATGAGACATTCGTTAGGCTTGAGGGAAACATGATCCAATTTTACACAGATGAAGGCAGTATTGGGATTTGCTTGGGTGAGAGCATAATTTCTCAAATAGAAGAACTCACGCCGCTCTTTCTTTTGATCAGTTCCCCCACTTTTGAGCCACGAAATGAAATAAAATATAATCTTCCTATTGCCTTGATTAAATTTACTTACTAGACATGAAGTGTAGATGCAATTAAGATTGATGTCCAAGTGCAAGATATGAGCTTGATGCACTAGTGGACATCCATTGAGCTTGGAGTTCAAATCAACATGAAGATACTCTAAGGGAAATGAGATAGATGAAGAAAGTGAAAGCTTTTCTCTTTAGTTTTTGGCTCAAGAATGAATCTCTAGTGTGTGTGAATTGCAGCCAAAAACTCCCTCACAAATGTGCATAATTCTCTTTCAATCGGGTAAAAAAACCAAGAAAATGGCCATTTGAAAAAGCTGTCTAACGGCTATAAACAGTCAGATTTCTCAGCAACCAGACGTCTGATGAAGGGTGACAAGACGCCTGATATACTATGCAGTCGTTTGGTCCGCCTTCATCAAACAGTTATCACGAGATGGAATAAGAAAGAGTTAAAAGCCACTCTCTAAGCAACAGACGTATGAAGAACACTTGTCAGACGCCTAATGCCATGTTCAGTTGTCTGGCAAGTCTTCTTCAGACGGCTGGACAAATGTGGGACAAAAAACAGAAAGTCATGAAAAATAGTCCCCCTCGCTCAGGCGTCTAGAGTTCACTTACCAAACGTCTGGGCAACTGTTTGGATGTCTGGTAAGGTAACTGCAAATGGCTGATAGAGCTAGGGTTTTTGGACAAACAAAAAGCAGATATGCCAGACGTCTGGTAAAAGTGTACCATGCGTCTAGTCCTAGGCTAAAAACACAAAACACACTAAAGAGAGTTTTGGCCAAAGAACCGATTGAGATGTGTTCTATGATATTCTTAATGTTCCCTATAATAGAAAATGATGCAAATGAATGTATGTGCATCTAATCAAGGCATACAAATATTCTACTAAAGAAATAGCAAAGTACATAAAGAATCATAAAAGATTTACAATGATATAATTGATTTTTCATTGCTTCAATGCTCCATTGCTCCATGCCATGAGTCCATCAACACGTCTTAGATTCATCGTATTAAGCATCACAAGGACTTTATGAAGATACAGAGACCAGACTGCCGATCGTGTCCAAATTTTTTTCTTACGTCGGAAACTTCAAAACCCAATTTAGATGAATCTGTGACTTAAACATGTAAAGTCATTAGTATTAACATAATGTGGTGATCATCATCAAAACCTTATTGGGCTTAATGGCCAATATCCAACATAATGGTGGGTTGATTTTCTGATAATAAGGTTACGACGAGACATCGGGCCTTGGTTATTAGTGTAGGATCGTCCTACTACCTACACAATTAGGCAACACACACTAGAGGGGGTGAATAGTGTAATGGTAAATAAAATGCTAATTAAAAATTACTTGCAAATACAAAATTAAAGCAAGTCAATTAGTAAAATCCACAAGCACACAAACAAGGTTTTAACAAGGTTTTAACAAATGAAATCTTGCTAAATGAAACGAGTTGTAAGGATCGCCTTACCCTTGCAATACTAATAACAACACATTAGAGGGGGGTGAATAGTGTAATGGCCAAATTGCGTATTTAAAAATTAAACTTGCAAATGCGGAATTATAAATGCAAGAGGAATTTAAACATCACAAGAATCCAAACGCAAACACAAAATGTTACCCTGGTTCCCCAAACTTGGGTACGTCCAGCCACACCAAAATCCACTATAATTCTCACACAAAGAATTGAATACAATCTCATACAGAGATACCTCACACAGAGGATTTGGATTCTCACACAGAGAAATCCTTACTCTCACACAGAGAGACCTCACACAGAGTATTTAGGATTCCCACAAAGAGATATCCTTACTTTCACACAGAAAGACTTTTTCTCTCCCACAGAGAGACTTAAACTCTCACACACAGAGATCACAACCAACCCTCACACAAAAGGTTATACTCTCACACAGAGAGTAACTAGCTCTCACACAGAAAGCTAGGATTTGAATGAAATAACAAGTAAAACAAATACTCTTACATATGCCTTGAGATGAACTTACTCATAGATGAATGCAAGGCATGGAAGAGGATCTCCAAGTGATGAGATTTGTTAGAAATGCACTTGGATGATTTCCCTTGAGCTTGACTTCAATGCATGAAGGAGATTTAGAGCTATAAGAGGGAAATGAGAGAGTTTGAGAGTGGCTTATTTAATCTCAAAAGATTTTCAATAGTATCAAGAAGTTCATATAAACTCAGCCCTCTCATATATATAGGAACCCTATAGAAACTCTCAAAAGCCAAGAAAACAGCCAAAAACAAAAGGCTGCATCGGGTAGATTTTGGGTTGAAACGTCACAGACAGTCGACTGATGAACAAATGACAGTCGACTGTTCAACAGCTAGAAAAATCCCAACGGCTATAATCTGAGCCAGTATAGTCGATTGTAGAAGACTACATAGTCGACTGAAAAACAGACAGTCGACTATATATCATTCATCAGGTGACTGCTGCAGGAGATGGAATAAAACAACGAGTTTCAATATTCGCACTTACGCCTTTCAGACGACTGTTGACTATTTCACATGCGACTGTAAATATACAAACGACTGTAATTTGAACATCAGTCGATGACGTGTGCCCCGGCTTGCTATCCGCAAATGACCGGGGGACCCGCGTGGGGGTTTAGAAATTTGTAACCGTAAGCGCACGGTGTTGTAGTGTGGCTTGGGGGTCGAACACAGGGAGGCGAGGTTGTGCTTGAGTCAAGTAGGACCAAAATCACCCCGAGGGCGAGCTAGCCCGAATCGGTGGATGGTTGTCACGGAAAGGAATAAAGGGTATGAACAAGAAGAAAATAAACCCGGGACTTTGGTTTCCACTCCGACGAGTGACTCTCGCCGATACGGCCTACGGGTATGGATAGCGATCGGAATTAGGGTCTAATGGTGAGACGTTGCCTCTGAAAGTGGTACCGGCGTCCCATGGGCCCGATATTCCGGTCGGTGCCCAGGATGATACACCGGACTTCCCGGATTCGATCAGTGGGCACTCCCGTGTCCATTAACACTGATCGATCCCGGGAGCACTAAGCTTGCAACGATATCTCCCAACGTCTCATCCTGCCGCTCCCGCGTGCTAGGATTCAACGTCTACGCTATGGGCGTGAGCTACGGCTAGGGAGTCAACCGCCAAGTTTATTCCCCCTTGGCCCAACGGTCAAAGGCGGTCTTTTTCCCGCCGATGACAATGAAACACCCCGCGTAACCGTTAGATTCCTAATCCCTACCGATTTCCTAACCCTATGGATGCATCGGGAAGAGCCCCCGAAGGGGTTTCCACCAAAATCCCAGATTTGGGAACTACTCACAAAAGTTCATTGAAAAGCGATTTAAATGAAAATTAACCGTTGGAATCATAATCGGACGATTGGAATGCGGAAGTAATAGAGAAATTAAGACAATACTAAAATTTGAGAAAGATCCGAAAACTTACAAAAGAGCAACAATTACAGCCGTCACAATAGGAGAAAAACAGTAAAAAACTAGCAGCTCCCCGTTTCTGGAACCATAGGGGTTCTATTTATAGACTCTCGCATCACCCGATCGGTTGACAAGTCAACCGATCGGGTGACCCGTTACAGATAATGAACAGAAATAGGCGAGCTTTCACCCGATCATATGAACCGGTCGGGTGAGTTCTTGGAGTGACCGGTTGGATCTTGGCGCCATCGGGTGAAGTGACCGGTTGGGTGCCCGTGCCTTCAGCTTCTCATCATCAGCTACAGATGAACCGATCGGGTGAGAGTCACCCGATCGGTTGGAATTCTGCTCGAAAAAACAGAGAACAGGCCCCCGCTGAACCGGTCTGTGAACCGGTCGGGTGACTTCCATATGAGCTCCGGCTGAGACCGGGTGGTGCACGCGTGCATCACCCGATCGGTTGGAGATGACCAACCGACCGGGTGAGGGGCTGAAAGATGTATTCTTTGGCGTTTGACCCCCTGGATCACGCGTGACTCCTCCCGTTGCTTCGGGGACTTGAGATATCGTCGTTAAACGTCCCCTACACGGTCAATCTCCTGCAAACATGGATAAACAAAGAAAAGTGAAAGAAAACGAGAAAATACAAGAAAACGAATAAAAGACGGCAGAAAAACACGGATAAACACAAAAGAAAACGTGCGTGAATATATGAAATATAAACGCACGTCGAAATCCCCCAAGCTGAACTCTTCCTCGCCCTCGAGGAAGACGAGTGAGAGTAGGAGCTCGGAGGGAGAAAATAGAGAGGAAGAAAGAAAAAGAAAACTCCATATCCTAGATCGTCCGTCAGAGCCAACAAAAATCAAAAACGACACACCAAGCAAGCAAACGTCAAATCACACCACTAAACCTAGGAAAACGAGTCCAAATAAGTGGCGTGGGCCCACGCGGTGAAGCGCGAGTGAGTGCGGTCGTGTGCTAGCAAATGGTGTCGCTTTCTACAATGTGCTATGAGCTCATATACGCAAATCCAGGAAATGACCCAAATACCGATTCGAATTTGAAATTGCGGTGAATATTAGTTCAAGCATGCATGAGAAGAGTAAGAATAGAAGCGTATCATGCATCGGGGACTCCACAACTAGGGTTAAGGAAATCATGCCACTATAGCCTAGATACTAGCTAAAAAGTTCCTAAGCCAAGTGTTTTCGAAAACGATGGGGGTTGAGATGATGTGGAGTAGAACACTCGGTGCAAATTCTCGCCTTCCCTTTATTCTCGGTAAGTAGGAAGAAAATATTCACACGGGAATTTTTTTGGGTTTTGGGCATTTGTATTTTTTTTGGCTTTTCGGCTATGCAAAATTTTTCTTTTCTTCTCTTTTTGGGTTTTTCTTTTCCTTTTTTCTATATTTTTTTTTTGGATTTTTGGGTTTTTGGCTATACACATGTGCACTCTCCCAAGTGGGAGAACGGTACACGACGAGGGGATTTGCACCAAGTAAAACAAAAAAGAAGTCGAAATCTAAACACTCGGGCAAAGGAAACCATTCTCGCTAAATAGAGCATAGGCTAAATGGGTTATCCTAGTCCTTAATTGTGGAATCCCGACGCATGCGAATTGAAATATACGATATAAATATAGCATGCATATAGTAGAAACGAATACCGCATATTCAAATCGAAGCATGATAATCTAGGGGTCATTCCTGGACAGGTATATAAAATAAAATCACCAAGTAGAAGCGCATCAAATAGCTAGTCACGACGCACGACTCACAAAAAAGCTAAGTGGACCCACGATGCGTGAAATGCAAGAGGGCTCGAAATCCTAGGGTTAGTGAGTGTGATTATCGATGCAATGCTAGGTGTGTGTGATTTTGTGGCGATTCATCATAGGATTCATCTCTAGGAGAAAGAGCTAAAAAGAAGAGAAGAGAGAAGAAAAAAAAGAAAAAAAACACGATGAAAACGACACAAAAAACGAAAAAAAAAAGAAGGACTCAAACGATGCACACAGTGCGACTCCCCCAAGCTGAAGTTTGCATTGCCCTCAATGCAATATGAGTGAGAACGGGAGGGCAATGAAGAAGGGGGGAATACGCACCGACACAAAAAGAAATGAAAACGAGGAAAACACAGAGATGAAACTGAAAATGAAGAAAGATCAAAATCAAAATCAAACGACACGAAAATAGAAATAAAATCACACGACACGACACTCAAAAAGTGAAAAACAAGCACACACACAAAAATGAGCAAAACAACAAAACACGACAGCACACAAAACTAGACGTCCCCCAAGCTAGACCAGACAGTGCTAGCGAATAAAATGTGATCGTGAAATGCAGAAATATGCAAGGGGGAGTCAAAAACAAACAAGGAGAAATCAGAAAGGACACGTGAATGCCCCCCCCCTCCGGCAGAGACAAAGCAGGGCCCCGAAAAGACAGATGGGCACAAATACGGGGGGGCAAAAGCCAGAAAGAAAAATCAAGCGGGGACACCACCCTCTGGGGGTGGTGACGGGGGCCTGCGCTGGGGATCAGGAGTCGTGGGGGGTGGAATGTGGAGCTCGGAGACATCGGGTGGGTCTTCACGGATGTGGCGAATGAAGCTTTGAAGAAAGGGGAGGTCACGGTCGACAGACTCCTGGGTTATCCGACCACCCTGTCCAGCTAGGAGGACCATGGCCGTGAACCGGTCGGCATGGTCGTCGGTTTGGAATTGCATCCCATATTTGGGATCGTAAACGTGAGGTGGGGAAGTGGTGCGTGGTGTGGTAGATGGGTTGGAGGTGGTGGGTTGGGCGGGGGGCTGCGCGTGGCGGGTACGACGGGTGGGCCTAGGGTTTGAAGAGCTGGCGTCGGTGGGCTTAACGCGACGGGGAGACATTGTGCGTGTGCGTGTGTGTGAGTATATAAAAGTACAATGAATCAACACGAACACGAAACATGACCAACGAGCAAATGGAATATCTGGGGTAGAATTAAAATTGAGCAAAGGAGCGAGTTTACCCAAATGAGATGAAGATCGTTGCTCGTAGACGTCCCGATGCTACTCGATAAGAGCACGTTGTGAAGCCGCAGCGATTTCTTCAGCAAGTTTCGAAATTGGGGAGAACGGGTGGAGGTTAGGGTTTTGTTTGTGGGTGGAATCGAGGAGAATGGAGAGAAATCGATGGGGATGGGTAGGGAGATGGGGGGTGAAGGCGATCGAGGTTGATTTTAGGGAAGAAAGAGGGCAGGCGCACGAGGGAGAGGTGAAACGGCGGTTCCGGATTCGAAAATGGCGAGTGCAGATCGAACGGGTGGTCGGGGGTATTTATAGGGTTTTAAGTCGAATCGATCGGGTGACTTGTCACCCGATCGGTTGACGGTTAGGTCGAAAATTCTTGCCGAAAAAATGCTACAGGCGAACCGGTCGGTTGACTTGTCAACCGATCGGTTGGCCGCTCCACTCATTTTTCCGAGAATTGAGGGCTGCTCACCCGGTCGCTTCAACCGATCGCGCTCAAACTCAACCAATCGGTTGATATTCCCCAAAAATTTCCCGAGAGTTCTCCCCAGCTCACCCGGTCTGTCACCCGGTCTCCTCATTCTTCAACCGATCGGTTCATCTGGGGACAGATCTCGGCTTGTATCTGATACATCCCAACCGATCAGGTGAGTTATCAACCGATCGATTGGGGCTTTGTTTCCTGCAAAAACCAACAGATTGTCTAAATCCCTGAACGGATGTTCTCGCGGCTGATTTTATTTATAAAAGTAGATAAAATAAAGTTAAAAATAACACTAAAAAGTGGGGAAAAAGTTTAGAACATGGGTTGCCTCCCATGAAGCGCACTTGTTTAACGTCGTTGGCTCGACGCCCGCAAGAGATGTTCATGGTGGTTGATACGGGTGATGCCCGAAGTTCGGCATCTCTTCTTCATTGGAGCTGAAGGCCTTTGGAGTAGTCAGCGGCTGGAGAAATATTTGCTCGACTACCCTCTCCTTGTTCTTGGGATCTGGGGCTTCTCTTTCGTATTGGCGCTTCCCGCCATCTTCTTTAGGATCCGGACCTCGTCTTTAGTGAGGCCCATGGGTTCTTTCCCCGTTCTCCTCGCAGGAGGAGCCTTGGGGAACCTGGAAGGGGTCGTTCTTGCTGCACTCACTTTCCCAGCAGCATCTTTGTTCTTGGGGCCGTCTCCATCCTCTGAATCCCCCAAGTCATTAGGGGGGTTCCTTAAGAGAATCTCCCAGGATCTCTCTTCAGCAGCTTTTTCTTCTTCTACCTCAAGCAAATTACACTGAGGGTCATCTGGGGGATCGGGGTACTTCATGGACAACCCCAGATCAAATTCAACTTTTTCTCCGCTGACGTTTAAAGAGAGTTTTCCGTTCCTTACATCAATCAAAACGCCAGCAATGGCCATGAAAGGCCGTCCCAGGATGATGGGGGTGTGTGCGTCTTCGGGCATGTCCATGACTACAAAGTCCACTGGCACATGCACCCCTTTTACATTAACGGGGAGGTCATCCACAATCCCCACCGGATATTTGACTGACCGGTCAGCTAGTTGTAGGGTCATACCGGTGGGCTCCAAATCACCCATTCCTATCCTTCTATACATCGACAAGGGCATCAAACTTACACTCGCTCCGAGATCGACGAGTGCACGATGAATCTTTACTGCCCCGATCGTGCAAGGAATTGAGAAGCTCCCCGGGTCTTTGAGTTTCGGCGGATTTGCCCTCTGGATGAGAGCGCTACATTCCGCTGTCAGCACTACTTTCTCCTTTCTAGACCCTCTAGTCACCAAATCTTTCAGGAATTTCGCATAGGAGGGGATTGTTTCGATTGCTTCTAGGAAGGGGATTTGCAGGCTCAGGTCCTTTACCATGGCGAAGAACTTGCCATATTTCTCATCAATTTTGGCCTGAGCTAACCGTTGTGGAAATGGCATAACGGGTTTGAACACTTTCGGGCTTCCTTCCTCCTTCTTCTTCTTCTCTTCTTCAGAGACTCCCTCTGGAGTCATAGGATTTGATGACGAAGCACCGGCGTCGTCAGATTTTTCAATCGGTCGCTCGACGACCAATGGTGCTTCCGGACTGTTAGGGGGCACTCTAGTAGGGATTTGTGTCCCGCTTCTCAGAACGATAGCGGACACATTTGCGTGCTCGTGCACAAGTGTCAACATTTGGGTTGCTCCCCTCGGGTTCACCTCCGGTTGTGGCGACAATTGGTTTTGTGACCTCGCAAGGTTCGCCACTTGTAACCCCAACTGGGTTACTTGGTCCGTGAGGGCCCGCTGACCCATTTCCAGCTTTTGGTTGATCTTCTCCTGGTTGGTTATATATTGAGTCAAGAGAGACTCAACCGGAGAGACGGCCCTCTGTTGGCCATACTGCTGCTGCTGCTGGATTGGCTGCTGATTCCTGGGGGCGTAAAATTGTTGCTGAGGTTGCTGCTGAAATGGTTGCTGCTGAACCTGACTCTGCTGTGGCCTAGCCGGCTGATATGTTTGTTGTTGCGGCTGCTGAGGCAGCGAGGGCTGAAATGGTGGCCGGTAACTGAAGTTTGGGTGGTTCTGGTTGTTTGGAGAGTAGGCCGGGTTGGAATTGGTCCTTGGCGGATACGGCGCATTTCCTGTGGGGTTGTAAAATAGTGCGCTCGCCTAATCCAACGGTGGTGAGATGTCACCACCGTTGAATTCCCCAAAGAATTCGGATTCTACCGCTGAAATTTGCTGTGTACCGGCCCCACCGGCCCCTACCATTAGTGCGGAGATCTGGGTCGAAAGCAAGTCGAACTTGCTTGAAAGTTTGTCGACGTCCTCGACTCTGTGTATACCCCCAGACCTTGGTGTGGCTCTCTCGTCACACCACCGCTCATTGTTGGATGCCATATTTTCCAGAATATGTCCGGCATCTTCCTCGCTCCTAGACATGAAGGAACCCCCAGCCGCAGCGTCCATAGAAGATTTCAGGTCATCCCTCAACCCATTGTAGAACAGATTAATAATCTGCCACTTCGGAAGCTCATGGTGAGGGCATCTTCTTTGCATTTCCTTATATCTCGTCCAAGCTTCATGCAAGGACTCGTGGCTGGCCTGGGAGAAGGAGGAGATCTCACTCCTCAACTTCATGGTCTTCCCCGGAGGAAAGAACTTCGTCAGAAAAGCGTTGGAGAGCTTCTCCCAGGTATTGAAAGTGTTGGGGTCCTTCCCCCTTAGCCATTGCTTGGCTTTGTCTCGCAAAGAGAAGGGGAACAGCTTCAGACGGATCGCCTCAGTCGTGACACCATTAATCCGGAAGGTGTCACATTTCTCCAAGAAGGAGTCTAGATGCTCGATCGGGCTCTCCATGGATGCACCCGCAAACTGATCCTGCTGGATCCACGTCACCAGAGACGGCTTTAGCTCAAAGCTTTGGGCCGCAATAGCTGGAGAACGGATGGCAGAAGTCGACTCGATGGATGGCATCGAGTACTCCAACAGGGACTTGTGAGGCGGGGTGTTCTCCTCCATGGATTCGGGATCCTCTCTTCTTCGCTTCTCGGCGGCCAAACGCCTAAGGGTGGCGTTTATCTCTGGATCGACGGGAATCAAGTCGTCGAGACTTCTTGAACTCCTGCGCATGAAAAACAACAAACACCCGTGAAGCGACAAGTGGGAAAGAAACAGATAAAATAAGAAATAAAGATAAGAAAAATAAAAAAGAAAAAGGAGAATGCGAAAATTATCGCGAGGTAGGGATAAGAGCTAGACACGAGGGTTCAGGAGATCCTAAAATAACAAACACGTTGCCTCCCCGGCAACGGCGCCATAAACTTGACGTGTGCCCCGGCTTGCTATCCGCAAATGACCGGGGGACCCGCGTGGGGGTTTAGAAATTTGTAACCGCAAGCGCACAGTGTTGTAGTGTGGCTTGGGGGTTGAACACAGGGAGGCGAGGTTGTGCTTGAGTCAAGTAGGACCAAAATCACCTCGAGGGCGAGCTAGCCCGAATCGGTGGATGGTTGTCACGGAAAGGAATAAAGGGTATGAACAAGAAGAAAATAAACCCGGGACTTTGGTTTCCACTCCGACGAGTGACTCTCGCCGATACGGCCTACGGGTATGGATAGCGATCGGAATTAGGGTCTAATGGTGAGACGTTGCCTCTGAAAGTGGTACCGGCGTCCCATGGGCCCGATATTCCGGTCGGTGCCCAGGATGATACACCAGACTTCCCGGATTCGATCAGTGGGCACTCCCGTGTCCATTAACACTGATCGATCCCAGGAGCACTAAGCTTGCAACGATATCTCCCAATGTCTCATCCTGCCGCTCCCGCGTGCTAGGAGTCAACGTCTACACTATGGGCGTGAGCTACGGCTAGGGAGTCAACGCCAAGTTTATTGCCCCTTGGCCCAACGGTCAAAGGCGGTCTTTTTCCCGCCGATGACAATGAAACACCCCGCGTAACCGTTAGATTCCTAATCCCTATCGATTTCCTAACCCTATGGATGCATCGGGAAGAGCCCCCGAAGGGGTTTCCACCAAAATCCCAGATTTGGGAACTACTCACAAAAGTTCATTGAAAAGCGATCTAAATGAAAATTAACCGTTGGAATCATAATCGGACGATTGGAATGCGGAAGTAATAGAGTAATTAAGACAATACTAAAATTTGAGAAAGATCCGAAAACTTACAAAAGAGCAACAATTACAGCCGTCACAATAGGAGAAAACAGTAAAAAACTAGCAGCTCCCCGTTTCTGGAACCATAGGGGTTCTATTTATAGACTCTCGCATCACCCGATCGGTTGACAAGTCAACCGATCGGGTGACCCGTTACAGATAATGAACAGAAATAGGCGAGCTTTCACCCGATCATATGAACCGGTCGGGTGAGTTCTTGGAGTGACCGGTTGGATCTTGGCGCCATCGGGTGAAGTGACCGGTTGGGTGCCCGTGCCTTCAGCTTCTCATCATCAGCTACAGATGAACCGATCGGGTGAGAGTCACCCGATCGGTTGGAATTCTGCTCGAAAAAACAGAGAACAGGCCCCCGCTGAACCGGTCTGTGAACCGGTCGGGTGACTTCCATATGAGCTCCGGCTGAGACCGGGTGGTGCACGCGTGCATCACCCGATCGGTTGGAGATGACCAACCGACCGGGTGAGGGGCTGAAAGATGTATTCTTTGGCGTTTGACCCCCTGGATCATGCGTGACTCCTCCCGTTGCTCCGGGGACTTGAGATATCGTCGTTAAACGTCCCCTACACGGTCAATCTTCTACAAACATGGATAAACAAAGAAAAGTGAAAGAAAACGAGAAACTACAAGAAAACGAATAAAAGACGGCGGAAAAACACGGAGAAACACAAAAGAAAACGTGCGTGAATATATGAAATATAAACGCACGTCAGTCGACTGATGCGAAAAGCTCAAGTAGAGTCAATAAAAATGTTGACTTGAGCAGTGCACCACAGTCGACTGTAGAAGGCTCGACAGGCAATTGGAATCACCCAATCGACTGTGAATCCTTCAACATGCGACTATAGGAAAGCCAGAGACTCCAAATTAGCCTTTGGACACGATGAGCCTAATGGGTTAGATTCTATGATAATCCTAAGGCTCACTAAGATGGTTAAATGCATATGCATGATTGAGTAGACCATCTATCAAGGCATTACATAAATCCTAGACTCAAAAAGAGAGAAATCAGTAAATGAAATATTAACTGGATTACATTACTTTCCTTAGAGTCTATGGCTTCAATCTTGATGCCTTGATGCTTCCCATCATATCCAAGCTTTGGCACCCCTTGATTCCAAGCTTTGGACCTTCTCTACTTGATGTCCATCCTCACACCAAGTGTTTAGTCTCCAAAACTGATATTCTTGAAATGTTAACTATGAGACTAAAACAAGAGACTCATTAGCAACAATATAATGTTGTGATCATCATCAAAATAACATTGGTATGAAACACCAATACTCAACAATCTCCCCCTTTTTGATGATGACACATATTATGTAAAATACAAAGAATAAAGCACAATACTAATGAGCTCCCCTACTTATATGCACCAATTGTAAAATGAGATACACAATTGTAAATACTCATTATACCAAATGAAATAATGTGAAACCATGGTGACATATAATAGGCATGGATTACATAAATCAATTGCAATAAGAAAAAACATGCACACAAGAATGGTTTATATAATCCCACATATCTCTTTCAGATATATCTCTCCCCAAATGCATATGTATGAAATACAAGAATGATATTTACATAATACATATATCTCTCCCCCTTGACATCTTCAAAAAAGGTGGACATCATAAATATCCCCCTTTTGTCATCTTAATCAAAGATGTGACAATATGCAAGCTATAATGAGATGTATGATACCAAATTTTAAATTTTAGTGGGTAGCAATCACTATCCCATGCTCCCCCTAGATCATAGAAATGGTCGAGTCTTGACTTCTAGGATCTAATACCAATTATAAAGTAGGAGATAAACAATCTCTAACAATTGAGGTAATACCAATTGTATACAGAGAATCTATCAAGATAATCCTCTTTACAAATTGATATACATATATTGGAGCCATGGGCCTAAAGTGTATCAAAGCAATAGATATAGAAAAATCAAGCTTCATTGATACACAACGACATTGCCAAAAGGAAATATAACATGAATCATGTTGGCAATATCAATGGGTTGAGTTTGAAACCATCATAACCAAATGGAAAATGACACCAATTTGAAACAATGATACCAAGAACAACCTGAAATGAGAGTTAAAATATGTTTTTAAAATATTTTAAACATACAACATATTAACTCCCCCATTGACATACATATGGATCAACAAATGCATGAATACCAATGTATTCCCCAATGTCCCCATTTTCATGAAAAAAAATTTGAAAGTATTTTCAAAATCATGAAATACACACAATCAATGGGTATGCTAAAAATAAACATTTAAGCACAATACACATGCAATATGCATATGTATGAGGAACATAAACATTAGGGAACCAAACCTAAGATGAGTTTGATTTTCTAATGTAATCACATGAGGTGATCACATCCCTAACCAAAGAGTTGATGCAGCTATCCCTCTCTTGCACACTTCACTTAGTGGGAATCCATAATCTCAAGGATTTCCTAGGCAAGGGTTTTGCCTTTGCACGAAGGGTGGATGTGACATGCTTAAGTGTAGAAAATATTTTCTTAGCATGCATGAAGTGAGGATTTTGCTTCTTAGCAAAAAATGAAGGATTTTCATTTTTCCTCACCACCTTGTGATTTACATGCTTCTTGTTAGTGTTATTGTTATACAAAAAGCATGGTGATTCTTTCTTAGGTGCTTTTGCAATATTTCTTGTATTTGCACCAAAAGAAGAATTAGAGGTGGGTTTGGGTACCACATTTTGAATATACCCCAAACCTCCTCTATGGTTTGTCGGATGTTGTTTTTCAAGCAAACCGTGGAGTGAATCCCTAGAATAAACAAAGCTTTTGATCTTACGAAATTCCTCTTCGCATTTCAACGTAAGTTGTTGAATGCGAGTTTCTAAGATAAGGTTTTGAGCTAATAATTTTTCATTAGAAAATCTCAAATCCTTAACTTGAGAGAGAAGTGTGTCTCTCTCACTAGTGTCATACACATGCAAAGCATCATGATTATTTACACTAGTAGACTCTAAAGCATGCATCCTACTCATAGCATTCTTAAATTTAGCTTTCAATTTATCATATGAGTCGACGTACTTACTTGCCAAGTTGGAGGCCACATTGAAGTGGTATTCGAGCTCCTCGTAGGATAGATTTTGCTCCTCAACTTCCTCATCGCTTTCCTCCTCGCTAGAGCTTAACGAAGACTCTTCCCCATTAGCCATGAAGCACATTTCTTCGTTGGAGTTGAGCCATGCCTCTATCTTTTCATCGCTTGATCTAGAGGAGATTGATGAAGAATCATCAAAAGCCGCGAAGCACATGTGAGCTCGCTCCTTGTCATCCTCTTCTTCATCACTTGATGTGTTCTCATTGGAGTCATCAAAAGTGCCGACAAGTCCCTTCTTTTGGTTCTTGAACTTGGACTTGCCTTTCCAATGCTTCTTTCCTATCCCTTTGTAAGTCTATTTGTCGGGCTTGGAAGGACATCCGGTAGAGCGATGACCTTTTCCTCTACAATTGAAACAAATAGAATTGTTAGACTTGGAGGCAAACTTTGACAAAGATTTACCTTGCTTGCCCTTGAGGAATGCCTTAAATTGCTTGGCAAGCTCGATGTAATCATCATCGCAATCATCATCTTCTTCATCTTCTTCACTCGAGGCTTCTCGATGGAATTTCTTTCTCCACTCGATTGGCTTCTTCTCGACAAGGAATGCAACACCCTTTTGCTTTTCCGGCTTCTCGGTCTTAAATGGTTGAATCTCTTTCTTATGTTGAAGTTTCACACCATACGCCATGAGATTCCCAATGCACTCCTCAACGGTGTATTTGGACAAGTCATTTGACTCTAAAATCCCGTTGGCCTTTGACTCCCATTGAGATGTAAGTGAGTTAAGGATCTTCTCTACACGATCCTCTTGGGAAATCACCTTCCCAAGTCCTTCCAAAGCGTTCACAATTTCAGTGAACCTTGTGAACATCTCCGAGATGTTTTCATCTTCCTGCATCTTAAACAACTCATATTTAGATCTAAATACGCATTGTTTAGATTTATTTACCTTCAAAGTCCCTTCATGAGAAATCTCCAATGTATGTTGGCCGATTTACACAGAGATGCGGTTGAACTCATTTGAAGTGAGGGAACAATGGAATGCATTCATAGCACTCACATTGACTTTGATCCCTTCTCCGCCTTAGTTCTAGAAGCCACTGGTGAAGTAGGCTCCTCAAATGGCAACTCCGTAATGTCCCATAGGTCTTGACCCTTTATATAGATCATCATCCTTCCAACTTGGGTAGTTGGTTCCGTTGAAGAGCGGGGGTTGAACGGTAGAGTGACCTTCTTCATGAAACGTTGATGTAGCGTTGAATGCCATCGTTGCAGTATGCTATAACCTCGCTCTGATACCAATTGTAAGGATCGCCTTACCCTTGCAATACTAACAACAATACACTAGAGTGGGTGAATAGTATCATGGCACAAATTGCGTATTTAAAAATTAAACTTGCAAATGCAGAATTATAAATGCAAAAGGAATTTAAACACCACAAGAATCCAAACGCAAACACAAAATATTACCCTGGTTCCCCAAACTTGGGTACGTCTAGCCACACCAATATCCACTATAATTCTCACACGGAGAAGTGAATAAAATCTCACACAGAGATACCTCACACAGAGGATTTGGATTCTCACACAGAGAAATTCTTACTCTCACATAGAGAGACCTCACACAGAGGATTTAAGATTCCCACAAAGAGATATCCTTACTTTCACACAAAAAGACTTTTGCTCACATAGAGAGACGTAATCTCTCACACAGAGAGATCACAACCAACCCTCACACAGAAGGTTATACTCTCACACAGAGAGTAACTAGCTCTCTCACAGAAAGCTAGGGTTTGAATAAAATAACAAAGTAAAACAAATACTCTTACCTATGCCTTGAGATGAACTTACTCATAGATGAATGCAAGGCATGGAAGAGGATCTCCAAGTGATGAGATTTGCTAGAAATGCACTTGAATGATTTCCCTTGAGCTTGACTTCAATGCATGAAGGAGATTTAGAGCTCTAAGAGGGAAATGAGAGAGTTTGAGAGTGGCTTATTTAATCTCAAAAGATTTTCAATAGCATCAAGAAGTTCATATGAACTCAGCCCTCTCATATATATAGGAACCCTATAGGAACTCACAAAAGCCATGAAAACAGCCAAAAACAAAAAACTGCAACGGCTAGATTTTGGGCTGAAACGTCACAGACAGTCGATTGATGAACAAATGACAGTCGACTGTTCAACGGCTAGAAAAATCCCAACGGCTATAATCTGAGCCAGTACAGTCGACTGTAAAAGACTACACAGTCGACTGTAAAACAGACAGACGACTGTATATTCTTCATCCGGCGACCGCTGCAGGGGATGGAATAAAACAGAGAGTTGCAATATTCGCACTTATGCCTTTCAGACGACTGTTGACCATTTCACAGGCGACTGTAAATATACAGACGACTGTAATTTGAACATCAGTCGACTGATGCGAAAAGCTCAAGTAGAGTTAATAAAAATGTTGACTTGTGCTGTGCACCACAGTTAACTGTAGAAGGCTCGAGAGGTGACTGGAATCACCCAGTCGACTGTGAATCCTTCAGCAGGCGACTGTAGGAAAGCCAGAGACTCCAAATGAGTCTTTGGACACGATGAGCCTAATGGGTTGGATTCTATAATAATCATAAGGCTCACTAAGATGGTTAAATGCATATGCATGAATAAGTAGACCATCTATCAAGGCATTACATAAATCCTAGAATCAAAAAGAGAGAAAGCAGTAAATGAAATATTGCTTGGATTACACTGAGTATATGGCTTCAATCTTGATGCCTTGATGCTTCCCATCATCTCCAAGCTTTGGCACCCCTTGATTCCAAGCTTTGGACCTTCTCCACTTGATGTCCATCCTCACACCAAGTGTTTAGTCTCCAAAAATGATATTCTTGAAATGTTAACTATGAGACTAAAACAACAGAGTCATTAGCAACAACATAATGTTGTGATCATCATCAAATTAACATTGGTATGAAACGTCAATACTCAACAACGAGGTTTTAACAAACGAAACGAAATAGAAAATATACAATCTTCCTATTGCCTTATGTAACGACTGGTTTTTCATGTGTTTGGGTTTTCGATGTTATATATGAGTATTATATGAGTCTTGGTGGATTTTCTCTTTACGTGTGATTTTCCATCTCCGTAGCTTTCGATTTCGTTCGTATCGTCGTGACCTTCTAGCTTCCTTCCTTAGATCGTCGAGCTTGAGGTGAGTCACTCATGACGAGCTTCTTATCGCTCATATCTTAGAGTATAAATCGATCCTAGAAGACATAGAAATCTTCCCGAAGCTTCACACTTCGAATCGACACTTTTCGTGCACGTTAGTTGGTTCAAGAAGGAGAACCAACCGACTAGATCTCAATCTAGTCGGTCGACAATCCTTAATGGACCGACTAGTGGGCTTTGATTATAATTCAGGAGTTACTGTTTATCTTTAGTCGGTCTAAGAACATCTTTCAACCGACTAGATTACAAACTAGTCGGTCAGCCATTGTTCTTCAACCGACTAGTTCATTGATCATTTTCCCAGCCGAGTTACTGTTTACTCTTAGTCGGTCTATGAACACTCACCGACCGACTAGTTCTCAAACTAGTCGGTTGACAAGCCTTCACAGACCGACTAATTCAAAATTCATTATTCCTTCAGGAGTTACTGTTTTCTCTTAGTCGGTTACAGTTGAACGACCGACCGACTAGTTTCCAAACTAGTCGGTCAGCCACCCTTCTTTGACCGACTAATTCACCCAGAAACCCTAGTTTTGCCCTAGCCGCCACACTTTTCTATAAATACGCCCCAAACGTTTTCTTCTTCTTCCTCATCACCCCAAACCCTAATTTCTCCCCCATTGAGCCCCCTTCTTCCCCAAACCATTGATCCTTCATCCCAAGCTCATCCATCATCATCCAAACCCTCATTTCACATATCCTACCTCTCCTCAACCTCAAACCCTCATCAAATCCCCAAAAGCCTCATCCAAACCCATTTCTCCATATTTTCCCCATTTCCAGATCTGAGCCGGATCGTTCTTCCGTCGCCGTAGTTCTCGGCGTCGTTCCTCCGCTTCTTCACGGGTAGTATTCTTCCTTTAATAATCTCATAACCCACACTTGATATTTGTGAAACCCTAATAAAATGGATCATTAGAAATCGTAGGGTTCGATTGTGAATATGGATTAGTTACCATTCTAATGTTGTTTTTCCATGACAGTGATCCATTCCCGTAGATAACAATTTGTGTGATGTGCCTTCGTTGATCGTTCTCCTCGGTGCCAGGCAAGTGAAACTTGCTATCTTTCGAATTGGGCCATGTCTTAGGCCATTACCTTGCTTTAGCGTAAAAGAGACTAGACAGTGAAAGGATAGCTGTATGGACGCCTTTGTTCTAGCTTGACAACGAAGCTAGATCCGTCACCTTCATCATGCTTGCCAAGTCATGTTTAATTTCCATTAACTGTACGCAAATATCTGTTCATTTCATTGCATAGTGATTATTCATCGTGATTGCGTAGCACACGCTACAATATTATATTCCTGGCCCGTGTTCCAGAAGCGAGCCCTGTAGTTGGAAACCCCAACGCTCGGATACCGGCTAGGTGCACCCCTATGCCAAATACACTTCCTGGCTCGTGATCCAGAAGCGAGCGCAGTTAGTTGGAAACCCCAACGCTCGACACATATGGGTGGGGTAAGAGATATGCGGCCACCTGAGCCCCGAGTTGGCCTGATCCGCCACTCCGGCCAGCAGGCGAAATCTCTAGTGCACAAGTGATTAATAGTGATAAGTAAATCGTGATTAGTGTTTAGTGATTGCTATATCGTGAGTGCGTAACACTCTTTTTTAAACTGATGCATCAAACTAAACTGTCATATCATTGCCAATATTATAAGTGCTAGGTTGTTAGTTACTTTCAGTTTTCTTGCTCAAGTCTTTAGACTTGCTGACATGTGCCCATTTTCTCTTTTGGGTGACACATGTTAGATCCCGAGCCTGAGTTTGTCGCTGAGGACGTAGTGTTTGCTGGCGCTGAGCCAGTGGTTGCTGAGGAGGAGTTTGTGGTCATTGGTGACCAGTCTTAGAGGTCGCTCGTGTTCTCTTCCTTGTTTAGGTTTGCTGTTAGTTGTTGGTGCGGGGCACCCTTGCTTGTATGTTGTACTTTGTTGGCCATGTTGGGCTTTAGCTTTTCCCTTTTGAGCCTGGTGGCTTTTCTGTGATATTGTAATTTATTTTATGGATATTCTGAGATTTAATAAATTGCTTATTGTCTCATTTTCTTATTGTTATCTTTGTTTCGTATCGCATTTGCAAGGACTTGCCATTTGAAGTTTCTTTTGACGCTTATCGGACTTGGGGCTTCACGGCTTCAAGTCTGAGCGGACCTTCTCACGTCTCGCCTCCACATTTTTGGGAAGCGGGGCGTGACACCTTAATTAAATGTAATTACTAAAGTGAAGTTCAGAGGCAATGAAGATTGATGTCCAAGTGCTAGATTCTTGATGTACTAGTGGACTACCCTTGAGCTTTGAAGATCAAATCAACATGAAAGAAACTCTAAGGGTTTGAGAGAGAAGAAGAGATGAAAGATTAGCTCTTAGTTTTTGGCTCGCAAAATGATTCTCTATATCGTGTGAAATACTGCCAAAAAACTCCCTTACAAAGGTGTATAAATACTCTCTCAATCGGGCACAAAAACTAAGAAAACGGCCATTAAATTCGCAGTCTAACAGTTATAAGGGGGTAAAATTCCTAGTCAGTAGTCGTCTGTAGAAGGGTTACCAGACGCATGCTAAACTGTGCAGTCGTCTGGACATCCTTCAACAGACTGTGGTCACGAGTTGGTCATGAATCAAACTAAAGACCAATCTCAGCACAGTCCAAAGCACGTCTGGGGAAGTTCTAGTTCCACCCCAACTGGGGGGGAGGTCCAGTCCCAAAAGGGTTCTACCTGCTACTTAGGTTCCGAAATACTAACGTACATCTCACATTTATGTTTCCAGTTGTACTCTTTACCTTGCAATGCTTTTGGTTCTTATGGTCCCATTAGTTGTACCGTCTTGCCTTGTAGCCTTACTATGTCTTATGCCATGTCATACACCTTACCAGTTGCACATGCACCTTTTCCCCCACACTAGAGTAGTTGTAGATGTAATTGTTGTATATTATTGGTATAGTTCTTTCTCGTGCAAAACACTTGTCAGACACCTGATGCACTGTTCAGTCATCTGGAAAGTCTTCTTCAGACGGCTGGACAAAAGTGGGTTAAAAAGACAAAAAGTCATGAAAATACCAATGTTAAGTCGATTGGACTTCATCGCCCAAACGTCTGTACCACTGTGCAGACGCTAGGTCTTTGAACTTTAGATGGCTGACCAACCTTAGGTTTTGGCCAACTCAAAAACGGACACGCCGGACATTTGGTGAACGTCTTACAAACGTCTGTCCTGGTCCAGAAAGCACTACAAATAGTGTTTGACCAATGAACCTATTCGGATGGGTTCTAGGAAAATCCTATGGATCTCTAAGATGGAAAATAACATGAATAAGTGTGCGTGTCCATCTAATCATGGCATACAAATATTCTACTAAGTAAAAAGCAAAATATATAAAGATTCAAAAATGATTTATATAAGCTTCATGCTACTTCATCGCATCAATGCTCTATTGCTCCATGCATTGAGTCCATCAACCCATTTTTGATTCATCATCCTAAGCATCACAAGAACTCCATGAAGATACTGAGACCATACTGCTAATAGTGTTCAAATTTCGCTCTTACGCCAGAATCTTCAAAAACCATTTAGATGAATCTGTGATTTAAACAAGTAGATTCATTAGTATTAATATAATATGGTGATCATCATCAAAACCGTATTGGGCTTAATGGCCAATATCCAACAATTAGAACAACTAAAATCGAGGCTACCATCGAGACATCGGAGTCCTGATAGAGATCCAGACTATACTCCAAGTTCTCGCTCACTGTTAGACATGGAGAGAATGAGGATTGAGACTAAACCCTCATCGATAGCTTTATTCCTATAAATTAAGAAGCTAGTTCAGTCCTTGTAATTAATCTACAATAGCAGGGATGCTTAGCCCTGGCATCTTCCTTTCTTTTGATATTTTTAGTGCAATTTTCCCATCCTAGAAAAGACATGCTTAGCTAACTAAAATCCATAGTTGATCAATACTCAACCACTGCCTCCCTGAGTTCGACTTATAAGCACTACGACACCATATGTTTGCGGTATATTATAACTTTCCATAACAGTATTTGATGATATCTTCTTTTTATTTGAACAATGACCGTATGCTTTCGATGTTTCATGACATTGTGCATATTTTGACTTCGTGAGTACATACACATTGATATGAAAGTATATTTATTAATTTCGTCTTTCTTAGATATGCTAATTTTGTTTCATATCTCTTGTGTAATGTCAATGATGTTGAAGATAATTTCTTGATCATGTCTATCCTTTTCAAATGATGCCAAAAGAGGGAAAGAAATAGAAACTTGATGCATGAAATTAGGGGGAGATATACTTTTTGCATGATGACAAAAGGGGTAGAGTAGAAAATTAAAATACAAAAGGGAGAGAAAGATAGACATTTAAATGCACTGTTTGAGGTGGAGCTTGTCACTTATTTCATAAAAGCACATAAATAGGATGAGCCGTGTATTATGTTCATGATCTTGTCCACCATATGACTTGCCTTTATTTATGAATCTCAATTTTTCTATGCTTGATTGCCATAATCAAAAGGGGAGAGATTGTTGGCCTAAGTTAGCTCACTAACTAAAATCAAAACTAAATTTTGATGATGCCAAACAATACATATGGGTCTAATATGTCTATCTAGTGAGTTTCTGACCGGCGCCCCGTTTATGGTTTGGGCGCGGTGTCGTTTTACCGCAAGTGCACGGTTAGTGTAGGGTGCGGGTTTATCGAACTCAGGGAGGTGGATGGATTGAATGGCTACTAGCGTCGCCTAGGTTGTGTGATAGCTACGCGGATAATATGGGTGAGTAGTGAAGAAATAAAAGAAATAAATAAAAAGACAAGAAATGAATCCCTGCTAACACGGGCTAGAGCGCTCATGACACTTGGCATTTGACTTGACCCAGGGTGAGACATTGCCCCTAAAGGTGGTACCTAGCGTCCCATGGGCCCGATATTCCGGTCGATGCCCGGTACGCTAGGTCTACCCGGTTCCGGATGGTGGGCATTCCCATGTCCATTAACACCTTCCGCAACCAGGAGCATTAAGGCCACAATGATAACTCCCAACATTTCATCCAAGATGTTCCCCGCGTGAGGACTTAATGTCTACGCTTAGGACGTGAGCTGTGGCTAGGGAGTCAACCGCCAAGTTTATTCCCCCTTGGCCCGACGGTCAAAGGCGGTCTTTCTCCCGCCAATGACAATGAAACGCCCCCGCGTAACCCTAATGGCCAAATAGGTCGAATGTGATTTCTAGCAATACATCAAAGCGGATCTTGACTGGACAAGACACCGGACTCCAATCCCCAACACATTTAGTGTGTTGCCGTACGAATTGGACTCAGATTGCTAGAAATCCTCATTGACACATTCCATCGAACACATATTATGCAATCAAGTCAAATGTAAATCCCAAGCATCAATCCTACTCTAACCCATATTAGGGTTCATTAAGAACTACTCAATGGTGAAGAACATGATAGAAAGCAATAAAAATGACAAACAAACGTTCACCATCAAGCACAATGGAAACAACACAAAACAATGGAAAATAAGAAAAAGAAATACTTTGCTTGCATTTGAATCCATCAATCCATTACAAGATTATTGAAAGAGAGAAACCCTAATCTAAACTAACCTAAAATTCCCAAGAAAGGGGAAGAAAACTGCTGAAAAAATGGGAGAAGATCTCCCACAAGTCGTGCACAATCTCATATAAATAAGCCCCCTCAAACCCTTAACAGTTCGGGTCCAAAAACCCACTAAAACTGCCAAAACAGGCCCAACCGATCGGGTGGAAGTTCACCCAATCGGGTGGGAATAAACAGAGACCCAACTACTGAAATTTGGCTCAACCGGACGGCCACCCAGACACCCAACCGATCGGTTGAAGTGAAAATCTAGACATCACCCACTTTCAGCACACAGCTGCGCTCAGAAAATTCCAGAAAAATATAGAAAAATCGGATTTGAGCAAGTGACCTATCGTTGGAAAGCTAACGACGATGCCGACGTAGAAAAATAAGAGATCACCTAAAATCCCTCTGGAATGATAGTAGATCTTCAATGAATGAGAAGCAGTGCATGAAAGGGGAAGAAAAGGCCACCCGATCGGTTGAAATGTCAACCGATCGGGTGAGCTGACAGTTGCTTTGGCCATCGGGCTTCAAAAGCATCAACCGGTCGCTGAGGAGAGCGGGCGGCGTGACAGGGTCGTCGTTTGTTGATTTTCAGCTTCAGATGAACCGATCGGGTGATATGTCACCCGATCGGTTGGAATTAAGACCAAAAAGACAGAGAGCTCTGTCGATCTCACCTGATCACTGAACCGATCGGGTGAGCTGCTCTTCACGTTAGCTCCTGTCTGGGTCGGATACGCGTGCATCAACCGATCGGGTGGCTGTGTCCACCCGATCGATTGAGGGTTGAAACATGGATTTCTTCATCGTTTGGCCCATTGGATCATGCGTGACTCCTCCCGTTGCTCCGGGGACTCATGATATCTTCTTTATATGTCCCTAATGCTAGCAATCTCCTGCATTTATAAAAAAGCACAAAGAAGTGAAAGAAAACTAAAAATCACAAGAGAAAGGGTATGGAACGACGGAAAACAATGGAAATCACAAAGAAGATGTGCATGAATGTATAAAATATAAACGCACGTCAAAATCCCCTAAGCTGAAGCCTTCCTCGTCCTCGAGGAAGACGAGTGAGAGTGGAGCTCGGAGGGGATATATATATATATATATATATATATATATATATATATATATATATATATATATATATATATATATATATATATATATAAATCCTAGATCGCTCGTCAGAGCTAACAAAATCAAACACACCGCACTAAGTAAGCATGCGACAAATCACAACTCTAAACCAAGGAATGTGAATCCATACAAGTGTCGTGGGCCCACTCGGTGAAGCGCGAGTGAGTGTGGTCGTGTGCTAGCAGACGATGTCAATATCTACATTGTGCAATATATCTCCATATACACATACCCAAGAATTTACCCAAATATTGATTTGATTTGAAACATCGGTAAATAACAGCTCAAGCATGCATGAGAAAAGTATAAGAATAGAAGCGTATCATGCATTGGGGACTCCACAGCTAGGGACTAGGAAATCACCACATTATCGCCTAGATAACCGCTAGAAAGGTCCTATGCCAAGCGTTTTCGAAAACTGTGGAGGTTGAGAAGGTGTGGAGTAGAACACTTGGTGCAAACTCTCACCTTCATTTATTCTCGGTAGATAGGAAAAATATTCACACGAGAATTTTTTTGGGTTTTGGGTATTTGTATTTTTTTGAATTTTTGGATATACATATTTTTTTCTTTTCTTTTCTTTTCTTGTTAGGTTTTTCTTTTCTCTCTTTTTTTGGATTTTTGGATTTTTGGATATATACATGTGTACTCTCCCAAGTGGGAGAACGGTACACGACGAGGGGATTTGCACCAAGTAAAATAAAAAAGAAATCGAAATCTAAACACTTGGGCAAAAGAAAGTTTTTCTCGCAAATCAGAGCATAAGCTAAATGGGTTATCCTAATCCTTATTTGTGGAATCTCGACACATGTGAATTAAAGTATATGATATAAATGTATTCCGTGCATATAGAAGCAGATAGTAGAAGCAAATACCGCATATTCGAAATTGAAGCATGATAGTTTAGGGGTCAACCAAGGACAGGCATATAAATCAACATCACAAAGTAGAAGCACACCAACTAGCTAATCACGACACACGACTCACACAAAAGCAAAGTGAACCCACGATGCATGAAATGCAATAGGACTCGGCTTCCTAGGGTTAGTGAATATGATTATCGTAGCTATGCTAGGTGTGTGTTTCTGTGGCAATTCATCATATGGGGTCATCTCTAGGAGAGGGAGAACAAAAGATGAGAAGAAAAAGAAAAAACACGATGAAAACGACTCAAAAACGAAGAAAAAGACACAACTGACGCACGAAGTGGGACTCCCCCAAGCTGAAACTTGCATTGTCCTCAATGCAATAGTAGTAAGTACGGGAGGGCAATGAAAATGGGGAGGTACGCACCGACACAAAAAGATGAAAAACATGGAAATCACACAAACGAAATGGAAAAATAAAAAGGAGGAAAAAGAAACATAGAAAATAAAAGATAGAAAAGCACATCTGCACTACACATATAAACATGCACACAACAACGGAATCACATGACAACACACATGAAAATCAATTTCCCCCCAAGCTGGACATGACAATGCTAGCAATATGATATGATCATGGTGATGCAGAAATATGCTAGGGGAAGATCGGAAAAGAAGAAGAAGAAGAAAGAAATCAAAATGCAGGAGAGGGACTGTCCTCGTCCTCCTCGGTAGAAGATGGGGGTGAAATGATGGAAGGGCACGATATGATGGGTTATTATGATGCAAAAGCAAACCCTAGATACGCTCCCCTCGCTAATGAGAGGAGACAAGATTATTCTAATCTAAACTAAAAAGCTGTAAATTTCTACACTACTAGATTAGGATACACCTGAGCATAGGTGGATCCAGAATCTGGAGTGGGGCAGGTAGCTGCTCTAACTGCTCCTTCTGTGGCTCCGCCAGAAGCACTGTGTCACGTGTGCCAATGGACCCAAGCAATGCACCTCCAAGCATTCCTCGTAGGTGTTCACCTGTAACCTGCGAAGAATGAGGTGCATTAGCCCATGGCAAGAAATCCTTTCCCAAAATAAATGTATCCCAGAGATAATCGTCAACATAAGATGGAAAAATAATAAAGGGTGACGAATACTCCTTGAGAATGGGTCGCTATCCTCTGTACTAGTGACGACCAAATCCTCGCTTTCCATGAGAAGTGGCTCTCCAGGTAGTGACGCACCGCAGCATACCTCAGGGGAAGTAGATCGTGTGTCCTGTGAGATATATGGTGTGTCAAAAATATATGAGTCTAAAGAAATAGGACGTGAAAAGCGAGACTCAAATGTGGAGTGAGAGTGAGTATGAAAATCTCCCTGAATAGGGGCAATATGCTCAAGTAGATGCTCAGTCACAGAAGAAGTGGAGAGCAATGGAAGAGGTAGATGTGACTCGGGCTCCATGAAGTGGACCATCGTATCCAAACCCTCATGCACATCCTCCTCGACGATATGCTCATGCTCCACCATAAGCCCGATGTCTTGAATGACATCCTCGTGGTTGACCATAGACCAAGGAAGAAGCAGCAACAGAGACGACAGTGGATGTGGATGTGGAACGGACCCCTTGTATGTAGTCGTGGTGTTCTCGTCCTCACGCACATCCTCCTCGTCGGTATGCATAAGCTCTGTGGTCTCCTCGGTGCTCTCGTATGACTCGTGTGGGGTATCCAAATCAAGATGAGAAGTCTCTCCCACAGATCCTAGAGAAGTCACCACATCCTCACTATCATCATCAAAAAATGCATTGTCATCCAAGTGGTAGTGTTGAAAAAATGGGACATCGGCTTGAGATGTGTCTATGGTGGACGATGGCATGGTGGTCTCAACCATGAAAGTGGGTATATCCTCTCCTCTATCCTCTCTCCTCGGTGTAGGCTCGGTGATTGGTACCATAAAGTTTTGCAATGTTTGGCCTTGGTTAAATATGGCACTTTCAAGGAAAGACACGAGGCTTGATTCTTCTTGTGTTGGTGGAGGGATATAAGGTTGAGGAAATGGATGGGAGGTGTTTGGGCTAAGGTTGTGGGAGAATGTTTGGCCTTGGTTTAGAATGAGGCTCTCAGGCGTAAATGGGCAATCATTATGCACGTGCACTGCCATCCCACAAATCTCACAAACCGCAAATGAATATGGATCATAGCCTCCCATCTTAGCATCGAAAATTTGATCTCCACATGGTTATACCAAAGATATATGGACAACAAAAATAAGAAAACTAGAGAGGAACATCAATAGTACAAGAGAATACCAAAAAGATAATATAATGGTGGGGGAAAAAATTTCTCGGTTATTGTATTTGTTTTTTTTATGAGTAGTCTAACGAACCCAAGCTAAGCTAATATCAAACCAAACGCCTCCCAGGCAACGACGCCAAAAACTTGACCGGCGCCCCGTTTACGATTTGGGCGCGGTGTCGTTTTACCGCAAGTGCACAGTTAGTGCAGGGTGCGGGTTTATCGAACTCATGAAGGTGGATGTCTTGAATGGCTACTAGCCTCGCCTAGGTTATATGAGAGCTACGCTGATAATAAGGGTGAGTAGTGTAGAAATAAAAGAAATAAATATAAAGACAAGAAATGCATCCCCGCTAACACGGGCTAGAGCACTCATGACACTTGGCATTCGACTTGACCCAGGGTGAGACATTGCTCCTAAAGGTGGTACCTAGCGTCCCATGGGCCCGATATTCCGGTCGATGCCCATTACGCTAGGTCTACCCAGTTCCAGACGGTGGGCATTCCCATGTCCATTAACACCTTCCACAACCGGGAGCATTAATGCCACAATGATAACTCCCAACATTTCATCCAAGCCGTTCCCACGCGCGAGGACTCAATGTCTACGCTTGGGGCATGAGCTGTGGCTAGGGAGTCAACCGCCAAGTTTATTCCCCCTTAGCCCGACGGCCAGAGGCAGTCTTTCTCCCGCCAATGACAATGAAACGCCCCTGCGTAACCCTAATGGCCGAATAGGTCGAATGTGATCTCTAGCAATACATCAAAGCGGATCTTGACTGGACAAGACACCGGACTCCAATCCCCAACACATCTAGTGTGTTGCCGTACGAATTGGACTCAGATTGCTAGAAATCCCCATTGACACATTCCATCGAACACATACCATGCAATCAAGTCAAATGTAAATCCCAAGCATCAATCCTACTCTAACCCATATTAGGGTTCATCAAGAACTACTCAATAGTGAAGAACATGATAGAAAGCAATAAAAATGACAAACAAACATTCACCATCAAGCACAATGAAAACAACACAAAACAATGGAAAATAAGAAAAAGAAATACTTTGCTTGCATTTGAATCCATCACTCCATTACAAGATTATTGAAAGAGAGAAACCCTAATCTAAACTAACCTAAAACTCCTAAGAAAGGGGAAAAAACTGCTGAAAAAATAGGAGAAGATCTCCCACAAGTCATGCACAATCTCATATAAATAAGTCCCCTCAAACCCTTAACAGTTCGGGTCCAAAACCCACTAAAACTGCTAAAACAGGCCCAACCGATCGGGTGGAAGTTCACCCGATCGGGTGGAAATAAACAGAGACCCAACTGCTGAAATTTGGCTCAACCGGACGGCCACCCGGACACCCAACCGATCGGTTGAAGTGAAAATCAAGACAGCACCCACCTTCAGCACACAGCTGCGCTCAAAAAATTCCAGAAAAATGTAGAAAAATCGGATTTGGGCATGCGACCTATCGTTGGAAAGCTAACGACGATGCCGACATAGAAAAATAAGAGATCCCTCTGGAATGATAGTAGATCTTCAATGAATGAGCAGTAGTGCGTGAAAGGGGAAGAAAAGGCCACCCGATCGGTTGAAATGTCAACCGATTGGGTAAGCTGACAGTCGCTTTGGCCATCGGGCTTCAAAAGCATCAACCGATCGTTGAGGAGAGCGGGTGGCGTGACAGGGTCGTCGTTTGTTGATTTTCAGCTTCAGATGAACCGATCGGGTGATATGTCACCTGATCGGTTGGAATTAAGCCCAAAAAGACAGAGAGATCTGTCGATCTCACCTGATCACTGAACCAATCGGGTGAGCTGCTCTTCACTTCAGCTCCTGTCCAGGTCAGTACGCGTGCATCAACCAATCGAGTGGCTGTGTCCACCCGATCGGTTGAGGGCTGAAACATGGATTTCTTCATCGTTTGGCCCTCTGGATCGTGCATGACTCCTCCCGTTGCTCCGGGGACTCATGATATCTTTTTTATAAGTCCCCAACGCTAGCAATCTCCTGCATTTATACAAAAGCACAAAGAAGTGAAAGAAAAATAAAAATCACAAGAGAAAGGATACGAAACAACGGAAAATAATGGAAAATCACAAAGAAGACGTGCGTGAATGTATAAAATATTAATGCACGTCAGTTTCAGGCCGAATAGAGGTCCTACGGATATAATATGTGCACAACAGGGTATGCATGGCCGTGCGTGTCAGCTGGCACAGCCGTACGTGTCAGAAAGGGAAGTGTCAAAGAAGTGCCAAAGGGACATGGTCATGTGGGAGTTAACACGGCCATGCAAATGAATAGTAACTTCGCAAATTTCCTGCATGAGCCGACACAACCGTGCCAAGTGTCACACAGCCGTGCCACAATTGCGAAAGAATGTGTATCTTCTGAACAGTGTCAACACGGCCGTGCAGATTGCCACATGGCCGTATCATAATTATGAAAGTTATGAAGAAGCCATTGTTCACTTGACACAGCCGTGCAGATTGCCACACGGTTGTGCCATACATGCTGAAATTCTGACTTGCCTAGGTTTGACTAGTTTGACCAGTCAAACTCCAGAGTTGACTTCTTATGATTGATGGGAGTTTCTATTAATGTTGAAGACATATTCTTTTGGGAGTTTCCAATTAAAAGAGATTTATTCACATCAATGAGATTTAGATTGAAGATTTGGAGCTTGAATTGAGTATTAATGATTCTAATTGAAGAGGAATCCTAATCCTCTATAAAAGCAAGAGACCCCTCCATTGGAGATGCTTCCATCTAGCCAATTTATCCTCCTCGCAGGCCGAATTTCCTCCTTCTCCAGCCAAGTTTCAAAAAGATGATCAAGTTAGAGGATGAAGAAAGAGCTCTACGGACGATACTGAAAAGTGCATAACTTTCTCCACGAGCTCGGATTGACGAACCGTTTTCGCTAGGATGATCGCAACTTCACTTTCTATGCTACGGTGATATTATTATGATTTTAATCTCTGTATTAAATTAGTGTTCATTATTTTTTAGCGTGAGTTGTATTTTGCATAGCTTCATTCAGAGGATATATTTGGACGTACAAATTTTTGTGTTAGTCGTGTACGGTTTGATCACCACCCGCAAGTGTGATCAAAGGTTATCTTTTGGTTATAAAAGGGGTTTGAAATCCTCTAGGTTGATGTCAGAGCAGATGGGGGGAGCCACCCCGTGGAAAATCTATGTTTGGTGTGATATGCTGATTATTTGATTGTTTATTCCATGCTTAAATTTTTAATTTGTTCCATACACCCTATTCACCCCTCCTCTAGGGTGTTTTTCAATTTATACAACAAAACAAAACAAAAACATAGTGAATAAAGTGCAACGTTCTCCAAATTCTATTAAGTAGTTGGGTCCTCATGCATCAAGAAGCATTGGGGATTCGCAGTCAAAGAATGGAGTATGGGGGAGTGCATAATAAAAATAAAAAGAATAAGCTTGAATGATTCGAGCCGTTAAGTCCGAGTGGTCCTTTTTGGCCAAAAACCATAAGACCATCCGGTCTAGGAGTTATTGACCTAAGGCTTGCTAAGTGAATCTATTTAAGCTCAAAAAAAGAAAAAAGAAAAAAAGAGAGAAGAGAGAATAATAATAATGCATGCTTTTAGCAAGTTCGATATCATGAACTCTTGACCAATGGATTGTTGTATATGCCAGTCCTTAGAAGAGTTAGGACTTTGAGATAGGAGATTGTATCCTACTTGGGCAATTGTGGATCATATGCATGTTTTGTACTAGTAGTATGTTGAATGAGAGAATGTTATGGACTTAAACTCTAATTCATGGGATGTCATGCATATCATAATGATATGTTAAAGAATGATGCTTTAACTCATGCCATGGTTGATAGATTGAATTTGATGTGTTTTGTAGAAATTCTAAAGTTATTCGCATATTTTGCTAAGGACTAGCAAAACGCTAGTTGGGGTGTGATTACATTTTTATATTGTATATTTTACCCTCCATTTAGTGGCATTTCCATGCATTTTCATGACCAATTGAACTCTGTAACGTGCATTCCTGATCATTTGATCTATCTTAGAGTTCATTATATTTTTAGGGAATTTTAGGAATTTTATGGGATTTTTTGTGGTCATTTAACATGCTCATATTGTGAAATACAGGACCAAACGTCTGGAGATACATCTTCAAACGTCTAACATATCAGATGTAAGAGTGGAAAAATTCCATGACACACCAGACGTCTGGAAGACACTTTCCAAGCGTCTGAAGCACTGTTCAAACATCTAGGAAGAAAGCTCCAGACGATTGAACATGCGACGCCAGATGGCACAAAAAACAAAGAGTTGGAAAATATTTACAAGCCGTGCCACTGGACGTATGAAGAAGGAAGACCAGATGCCTGACAACCTAACTTGCTGTCTAGGATCATCAAAGTGGACGTCTGGGCCATCAAGTGGAGCAAGCCACTCTCCAAGCAACCAGACGTCTGGGCTCAAAGCACAAGACGTCTGGTACTACTTGCTTGATTTCATATAATTGGGAATAGTACAACATCTTTTTGGAGCAGTCAATAGCTAAAGCTTTCCGAAATGTAAACATGCTTAATGAAGGGTTTTGATGGACCCTTATGGCATTATTCTATGCTCGTCCTACATCGGACGGACGATAGAGGCAAAAAACATGCAGCGGAAAAACAACCGTTAAACTATTTAACGAAAGCCCTAAGGATTCAAGACCCTAGCCAAGATCTCTGCTATCTTGAGGTAGATCTGACTACCCCAAGATATATCTAAACTACTGTAATATAATTAAATGAATGCTTTTAAACTACATACCCAGAACTCCCCAAGCTAGCCACCTCTGCGCTCCCAAACCGATCCACCCGAAGCGAGTTGACACCGCGCCTCTGGGCCAACCACTTGTCGAAGAAGATTTCACTTGAGTGTGATCCAACGTCTTAGACTTCGGATCGAATCCAAATCCTTCTAGTCATTTTGCTAGAACACGAGCGAAGGAAACTAAAGAAAAAAAAGGAGAGAATAATTTTCGTCTTGAACTGAGCGTGCTCAAAACTTTTTGGAGCTACTCAATTTCAAAGACTTGGTGCAAATTTTCTAGATGGTGTCGACCCCTATTTATATAGGGAGTAGGACCCCCTTACTCGTCGCACGAACAATGTGGGACTATTTTAAAATAGGAGAATTAATTAAGTTGGTTTGCCTTTCATAAAGGCTAAACTTCAACTAATTTAATCTCCATCATCGTTGAGCTTCGGAAGTGATACAACATATCATTTCGAAGAACTATGAACGATAAACGCATAGAAACAAACGACGACGAATTTCGACTTTGTTTGACCACTCAAACAATTGCTCAAAGTCGAGCAAAAAGTCACAATTCGACTGAATTTCGTAGCCGTCGCAACCCTCCTAGGGTTTCTGGGATATGGGCCCCACCTATGGGGCCCACCTACCAGCTTTGGGTGCACCCAGTCAAATTTAGGCACAGCCCGCGCCTGGCGCGCGGGCTGACCCGCCCGCTTCTATGCGGGCGGGTCAGACCCAACCGACAGGCGGGCTCAGACCCGCCTGCCCGCTGGGCAGGGTTGCCCGCCAGCAGAGCAGGCGGGCGCAGGCCCGCCCGCCACTTTGGTGGGCTTGGGCTCGCCCTGCCCAGTTGGGCGGGCTAGCCCAGCCCGCATGGGTCAGGTCTAGCAAGAACGGGGCAAAAGCCCGGTTCTGGCCTTTTGAGCCATAACTTAAGTTTTACAACTCCGTTTGAGCCAATTTCAGATTCGTTGGAAAGCATGGTTTGAATGGGACCATCCCAAAGAGCCATTAATCCATTTCTACGTGTTATATGTTTCAAAATATCATCATAAATTATTTACAATGTATTTTAAACATGTTTGCATCATATGCAATAATCTCATTCAACATTCTACTAACGCTGAAGTTACAAACATTTTGTGACAGTATTAAATCTCATTTAATGTCAAAAACTTATGCGACCATATTAAATCCTATTTAATATAGATCGACTTAATGTCACTAACTCTCTAGTGACTTTAATTATCCTCGTGCACTCGAGTGCACTCCTCCTAAATTCTTCCAATTACTAAGACGCAAACCAAACTCAGTGTGAGACCCTACAGCCTGACCCTACTACAGGTTGGGGCTCGAAACCTCTAGACGACAGTAACCACGAGTAGCAGGTGTCGTCCATGTTTCAGCATCATAATTACGTGATTGACCCATCGGTAAAAGTGTCGTCAGGATCACGCTGACAGTGTCAGTGATGAATACCGCAGTTTTAGTCCATTCGTCATTACTATATTCCTGCATGGCCTAGGTATAGTAAACCATCAACCCTACTAGCCAACATCGTCATCATACTTCGGTCTTTGTTATATACATGTTGTACATCTTACAACGTACCCCGACCGAGGTTTAGCACAAAGAACCATACTGAGCCTGTGACACTAACTTCCCTTTAACGGAAGAGACGAATCCCATCTTAGTTATTTACTTACCTCGTATGCTTCAGGTGTCACCCAACCTAAGACCTTTCAGTAGGCATGGCCTCGAAGCTAGATCATAGATCTAAGTGACACTATTCACGCACATGTTCGTACACAGACTTCAGGTTTTAAGGACCAATTCGCCTATCATCACTATAGAGTTATTAATAACAGTTTAATTAAAGTTTAACCATTTAATAACTCTTCATTGGGTCGTTTAGTGGACTCATTCTCTAATGAGCACATGTGCCTTGTTTCCGACTTTGCCAGGTCGAATGACTGTGAGATCGTCATCACCCTTTAGGGTAAGACAAAGACACAATGGTCTGTCCGATGTGCTGATATCCTTTTCTTGACACATCTATGACCTTGAACGTTTTAAGACTTAAGTTCCTATTGGTCATTCACTTCCCATAATTGAGATCTACATCTAGATATGTAATGACCTCACTTTAAGTCTAAGAAAATTATCCAAGTATATAATTCATTGAATTTATATTAGGATAATTAGTACCATTTATATTTTGAACAAGATGTTACTAAGGATAAATTGCCTCAAGGGCATATATCTTCCTACATCTCCCACTTGCATTTAGGCTATTTATCTCAGTATCTCATACCGCTATAGCATATCAGTCACCACAGACGTTCATATGTCAAACCTAAAAGGGATCTGCTAAAACGTATCTAATTTGCAATTTTTATGGAGTTTTATTTTTAATACACCATTTGATCATCCTTCGAAACCGTCTTTGGATCTCATCCAACGATTTTCCTTCTTGTATAGCTAACGATTAGCATACACAACTTGATGTAATGTTTATCAATCCTACAAGTCAGTCATATCATATCATATTCAAATTATTCTTGTGTCAATTATGTCCAGTACATTAATGACACCAATGTTTCTATATCTTTGACATAATTAAAATACTTTTTATTTGATGTCATATATAGATGGTTTTATAACTTGCAACTTTTACTTAGTCAAAAACGGAACTAAGTAATATGCTCGGTCCCACTGACTTCGAGAACCGTCTGGTTAAATACTTCAACTTGAACTTCTAGATCTTATTTAGAATATATATATAGTATAACCAGCCCTACTCGTGCTGAATTAATTAAAATGGAATGTACCAATGTCAGGTTGATTTCACGAATAAGTCATATCAATATCCATCTATAGGAGTCTTGATGACAACTTACTCAATCAAAACTTCCTACACTGTTATTTCCTTTAACTGCAATAATCTTCTAACTTGAAGTATTAAATGCCGTCCAACAAGAACTATTCGCATTGTGCACATGATTAAGATCACATCTAATTTTATACGCTTATGGGATATACTCGTTACTTAGGATTAGTTAAATATATCGACAGCTCAAATTAATCTCATTAACTCAGAAGCATCTACGACAGCTCAGGAAAACATACGCAACAACTCTGATAGCCATACACAGCAAACAAATAGCCATTCACAACAAATCAAATTTTCACCAGAGCATATATTACCAAGATATCAACGATTTCATACAGTATGAAAAAAAAACTTGTTCATCACAGATGCTTTGAGTGACAATCATTCAATCATTGTTTTAAAATAAAACAACGATACATTTATTCAAAAATAAAAAGTATCGACTGCTTCTTGATATCTTCTGAAGTCCTTAGATGGTCCCAGCAGCAACGATTACTCTGATTACCGACCGTGTTGGAAACTTCTTCTATCCATTGCTTCATGCACATGTAGACAGTATACATATGTCTTGGTAATCACACTGGTATCTCATACCATGTATCAAAGCTTTATGGAAATTTATATGCTCTTAAATAAGATTTGTACCTGAGGTAGAGGCATCACCATGCCCATTCTTTTCTGCAAGGTAGACCTTGCAGTTCCTCTTCCAATGACCCCGCTTGTGGAAGTGGAAGCATTCAGATTTCGACGGCACCCCTTTGGCCCTCTTCCCCTTCTTCTCTTTCGCAGGTTGAGGGGTCTGCCTCTTCTTACCCTTGCCCTTAGGGTAGTGAGAAGGGGCAGATCCGATAACCAACGCTGCTATTGGCTTCTTCTCGATCTCCTCGAACTGTCGGAGCATGTTCAGGAGACCATGAAGATCCACTTCAGTGTTGTTCATTATGAAACTCGTAATGAACGGGTTGAAGTCAGGGGTCAAAGATCTAAGGATTATGTCCACGCTCATTTCATTTTTGAGGACAAATCCTAGTTGGGCTACATCCTCTATGTACCCGATCATCTTGATAACATGATCATGCACATGGCCCGTCGTCATCTTGGCTCTCCAAGGTTGCAGGTGGCCTCAAACCTGGCAGCACTAGAACGCTTGCCATACAATTCCTCTGCGTTCAAAAGCATGCTCCGAACATCCATATGTTCATGCTTTCTTTGCAGGTCATCGGTCATAGAGGCCAAAGTAAGGCACCTGGCCTTCTCTGCATCCATTTGGTACTGCTTGTATGCTTCCCTCTCCTCGTTGGTGGCATCTTCGTCGGGCCTTTCTAGAGCGTCCTCCGTCAGTATGTAGCATATCTCATCTAGCGAGAGGGCCAGATTTATGTTCCTCAGCCAATCTTTGTAGTTCGTCCCATCTAGCATCTTCTTCTCGATTATGAATTTTAATATTGACTCCATAATGCATTATTAATAGACATTGAATTAGCATATGTTCTAGTATAGTTTAAGAGGTTTTTATTAAACTATATTCTCCCACTATTTTTAAAGAATTTTAAGCCGTAATAATAAATAATTTATTATAATTAAAAATTTGTGGGAGATGGATCCAACCACCCTGAGTCTCAGAACCTTGAGTGTGCTTAACAAGTTGTTTGACTATGTAGTCGGTAGATGAACTCTTCATAAATCATATCATATATGACTCCCTATATAATTTTACCACTAGCCATTTATGATCATGAGTGTGCTCATCCAAATCATAATGAGTAGCCTAGTCAGACCCTTGTTTTCGTGTCTAGCTTAACTTGCGTCGGTGCGCGGTGTATTCACGACATGACGGTTTGGGTCAAGGCTAGACTACATCATATGTAATAAGAAGTTGGTTCCTATTAGGTTGCCATGTCACAGCTTGAGTGTGCTCAACAACTATAACATGGATCCTATAGTTGCCAAACTCTAAAACAAGGAGAGCTACATATTATCTTGAAAAGGATTATTAACGTATTAGACTTAGGTATAGTTGAGGGTGTCATATAATCATGATTCGCGTCACTGCGGTCCATCGGACACGGCCAGGGAATTGACTAAGCCAGTATCACTTATCCCCAGTCTAGCTTGGGTGACCCAACAAACTTAACCAAGCACATTGACCGGATCAAGGTCCATTGAATGAAGCTTATCATTTATATATGCATGCCATCAACTAAAAGCTTTTATTAGAACTAGTTAATCCAATCAACTAGTGGAATCCTTAAAATTCAAAATTTATTAGGATTCGTTAATAACTTTTATTTTGTCCTTATCAACTATAAGGTTTCATTTGTATTAACGTGCTATCCTAATCGTTATTAGGATTTTAATAAATACAAATTACAACACTTTAAAGTGTAGCCTTTAATGAAAATTATTATTATAACTATTAAAAATAATAATCGTCGTCAAAAGGGGCTACCCTAATCAGGAATTAGGTCTTTAAAAGTTGTAACAGTTTATTAAACATAGCATGTTACAATAAAATTCATCGTATAAATTTTAAAGGAGTTTTTAATGGCTAACCTAAAAGGGTTTTCTTTAATCATCAAATAATAAGCAAGAATTTAGAATGGAAACATAATTTAAACTAATTTTATCACATAAAATTAGCATGCATTTATCAACTTAAATATCGCATAAAAAGTTTCTAACTATTTAATAATTATTAAACATGCAGAACATATTAAAATTTATCTTATAAATAATAATATGCAATTTATAATTTAACACTTAAATCATAAGAATGATTTTAAAACATAAAATTTTTATCTAATAAAAATTAACAGTTTCATAAAAATTATCACATAATTTTTATTTCAAAAATTTTGTTTTAAAATCTCACATAAAATTTGCAATCTACTAAAAAAATTTATCACATAAAATAATTTTTAAAGCATCTCAAATGAAGGGGTTTCATTTTAACAATATCGTATAAAGTTAAAATATATGTATACAATCATTTTTAAAAATATTGCAGTCCTTAGATCACATGCAAACCTGGCTCTGATACTAGTGAAGGGTTTTGATGGACCCTTAGGGCATTATTCTATACCCGTCCTACGTCGGACGAACGATAGAGGCAGAAAAAACATGCAGCGGAAAAACAACCGTTAAACTATTTAACGAAAGCCCTAAGGATTCAAGACCCTAGCCAGGATCTCTGCTATCTTGCGGTGGATCTGACCACCCCAAGTTAGATCTAAACTACTGCAATATAATTAAATGAAAGCTTTTAAACTACATACCCGGAACTTTGCTTGTACGGACAAAGTGTACCGAACCGCCTTCTGCTCCCTAAGCTAGCTGCTCTGCGCTCCTGAACCGATCTAACCGAATCGAGCCAACACCGCGCCTCTGGGCCAACCACTTGCCGAAGAAGATTTCACTTGAGTGCGATCCAACGTCTTAGATTTCGGATCGAATCTAAATCCTTCACGTCGTTTTGCTAGAACACGAGCGAAGGAAACAGAAGAAAAAAAGGAGAGAATAATTTTCGTCTTGAACTGAGCATGCTCAAAACTTTTTGGAGCTACTCAATTTCAGAGACTTGGTGCAAGTTTTTCTAAAGGGTGTCGACCCCTATTTAAATAGGGAGTTGGACCCCCTTACTCGTTGCACGAGCAATGTGGGACTATTTTAAAATAGGAGAATTAATTAAGTTGGTTTGCCTTTCATAAAGGCTAAACTTCAACTAATTTAATCTCCCTCACCGTTGAGCTTCAGAAGTGATACAACATATCATTTCGAAGAGCTACCATGGTGAACGCATAGGAACAAACGGCGACGAATTCCGACTTCGTTTGACCTCTCAAACAATTGCTCAAAGCCGAGCAAAAAGTCACAATTTGACTGAATTTCGTAGCCGTCGCAACCCTCCTAGGGTTTCTGGGCGCAGCCCACGCTTGGCGCGCGGGCTGACCCGCCTACTCCTGTGTGGGCGGGTCAGACCCGCCCGCCAGGCGAGCTGGCCCGCCCGCAGAGTGGGCTCAAGCCAGAGCTTGCTTGACGGGCTCTGGCCTGAGCCTGCCACTTTGGCGGGCTTGGGCTTGCGGTCAGGTCTGGCCAGAACCGGGCAAAAGCCAGCTCTGGCCTTTTGAGCCATAACTTGAGTTCTACAACTCCGTTTGAGCCGATTTCAGATTCGTTGGAAAGCATGGTTCGAATGCGATCTCTCTACTTTGCCTCTATCTTGAGATCCGTAGCCTTAAAGACTATGCATGTATGATGACAAGTGACAATACTTTTGGATCCTTCGATAAACGATTCATTCTATTCCTATAAAATAGGATGCGATGGAATCCCTTTTCTGTATCTGTTTTTAGGTTGCCATAAGAAAGAAAGTGCCAAGAAACAACACATACCCTTCACTTTTTTAAGGTTCGGGATGGGAGACGGAACTTTACTTCACTGAACCGGCACTACGATTTGTTTGTTGGCTCCTACCACTCGTTCCTCGTTCATCTTTCGATAGATTGTCCTTCATCACTGGATGACTAAGGCCAGTAGCGGTACTAACAACTTTCACGGTATCATCTCCAACCGATACTTTAACGAAAGCCGGTACTAGGTTTGCTAATGCGCATTCTCGAAAGGTTCTTTCATTCTCTACACTCTCAATCTCTAACTCAGAAAGAAGAAAGGAAGGAAGGGGCTCGCTATGCCCTAGTCGCTTTGGTCAGTCTTTATCTGAAGAGATAGGTGGTTGAGAAAGAGAGATGACTGACTTCCTAAGGACCCACAGAGAGAGGGGCTTCTCGGGCTACTATAAACGGACGCAAATGAGATCCAATATCAGGTCCAAAACAGAAGTTCTATAATCGAGATCTTGGCATCCAGATTTTCTTCAGGAGGAGTAGATAGAGTAGGCTTCTTCTGCTTAGCGAGTGAGACCAAAGCGTTCGCCTAGGCTTGCCCGTGTTGCATAACTTGCACTTCGACATCTTTTACATATCTTCTCTTTTCGCAAGACCTCCAGTACGGATCGCAAATGTTGCACGTCTCGGACCACATCTTACTGTAGACATGGATATATTCTTACTACACAACCGGAAGATAAAGTTGGGGTGGGGGTCTACGATGTGATATTATATATAGGGGATTCCGGGGAGAAAGATGTGCAACTCAAAACGGAAGCAGGAACCGTGTTGTAAACAATTTCGGGGAGATCTCTGAGACTACCATCGATCCGCCTTCTCCTCCATGCGGGCAGAACGACCAGAAAAATAAGTTGAGTTAGAAAGCCGTATGATAGGTGGTAACTATCTTGTATGGTTCAGGGGTAATCGGCGTACTCCGATCAGTGGGGGGAATATTTGGCTCTATCGAACATACAGGGAATTGGAGGTAGCATTTAAGTCATAACTTGAGTTCTACAACTCCGTTTGAGCCGATTTCAGATTCGTTGGAAAGCATGGTTCAAATGGGATCATCCCAAAGATCCATCTATCCATTTCTACACGTTATATGTTTCAAAATATCATCATAAATTATTTACAATGTATTTTAAACATGTTTGCATCATATGCAATAATCTCATTCAGCATTCTACTAACGCTGAAGTTACAAACATTTTGCGACATTATTAAATCTCATTTAATGTCAAAATCTTATGCAACCATATTAAATCCTATTTAATATAGATCGACTTAATGTCACTAACTCTTTAGTGACTTTAATTATCCTCGCGCACCCGAGTGCACTCCTCCTAAATTCTTCCAATTACTAAGACGCAAACCGAACTCGGTGTGAGACTCTACAGCCTGACCCTACTACAGGTTGGGGCTCGAAACCCCTAGATGACAGTAACTGTAGGATCCTGCCAAAACAGAGTTAGGATCGATACTATGAAGTTTAGACTTACGCTTGCGTATGCGGCACGGTAGTCTACGAACTTCGCCTTCGGATTCGCCACGACGAATCGAGTCTTCTCACGAACGGAGTAAGGCTACTAAATCCACAATCTAAATCTCTACTTTAGATTAAGAACTTGGATAGAGGAAGAGAAAGGATTTCTGCAGAGCTTCGCTAGAATGAAGTTGCATGCATGAATTTCATGCAAAAAGGTGTAAGAAATGGCTTACCCTTGGGTCTTATTTATAGCCCCCAAGGTAGTTATTTTAGGGTAAGTTGTTCCTTTGGAACAACTTAATTAAGGTGTACCATGATACATGGCACATTATAAGCTTAAGTTGTACCATATGCATGGTACAACATAAGCTTAAGATATTCCCCCTTTATTAGCCATATGTCGCATGCACTTATGCATATATAATGCGACTTTCCCACTCATCCAGAGATCCTCTCCGCAAGGGAACAGATTCCCTTTGCACACGACTTCGTGTACGCGACGTTCGAGGTCCGTATTCCCTCGTACATCCCCTACAAGGGTGTACAAACGTCTTCCATATCCAACATCTCCCACTCACACTTGAGGGGATTGTAAGAGAACATCTTTCTCTTAGTTCTTTCATCTATCATACCGAGAAATAGACCGTGCGACCGTCATGCGCGCAGAGTCTGTTGTTGTGCACTTGTTAGAGATACACAACGACCTCGAAGGTGCAAAGTTGAGTAGTTCAACGCATGCTTTACCCTAGATTATTTCTTCACATTTCTTATACTTTATATTCAACAATTGAATCCCATCTGGATTACAATTGGCTGGCCAGCTTTGAATCATTAAAGTCCAAATGCGAATATGAAATCAATCTTCCTCTTCTTGCGAACCTTCTGATCTTAACTAGACTCGCTTTTCTAACGTGCCCCGCCGAGCCGAATTATCATAGCCCATAAGTAACACGCTAAGATAGCGATCATTTCGTCAAATCTAAAGGAACCAATTGGAGTCCTTGAGGGTAAGAGTTAAGACCCATATGGCCTTTGAGTCTCACATAATAGCAAACACTATTGCTACTAACTCAGTGGTCGAAATGCATACGTGGTATGAACACGTATTACAACATCACTCCTTTCCCAGGGAGAGTATGTCTTAATGATGTTGTACGGATGAAAAGATCAGACACCACAATGACTATCTTTTTGAGTCCCCTTACTACTCGTGAAATATTCACGGACTCTCATCCTGCATAAGACAGATAGGAAAAAATCCTATAAGATCTCTTTCAAATATCCTTGTGATACAGATCTCAGATCTTTTGTAAGCATCCATATGATGCAGATCTTTCATTCGACTATCTTGTTTAAGTCATGACTCTAAATCATTCGTCTAATGATTTTGACTTTAAACTAGTCTCATCTCTATCTTATCCATCTGATAAGATAAGGCAGTTGCTCATGTGAGAGAGCCAACCTTAATCTGTCCGACATACACACAATTCAGCTGAGATTTCAAAAATGTACACAAACATTTCTTAAGAAATTCATATGCAATGTTTGAAAAAAGAACTTATTCTTTTATTAATTTTGATCATTTACAGACATGGGAATTTACATTGGTACAACTCAGCTCTTACGCAATCCTTGAGATGATAAGTGTTTGTAAAACACATCTCTGGGGATCGCCTTCGTAAGCGGATCCGCTATCATCTCATGCGTAGATATGTACCTTATGTCTACCTTCTTGGTCTTATCATAGTCTTTTGCAAATTTGTAGCGGATATCTATGTGTTTGGTCTTACAATAGAATTTCGGATCTTTGACATAGGCTATAGATGCTTGACTGTCGCTGTGTATAGGTACAGCACCTGAGTCACTTGCATTAATTAGCCTGTCTAAGAACTTCCTAAGCCAAACAGCCTCTTGAACTGCCATGCTAAATGCTACAAACTCGGCTTCCATGGTTGAAAGTGCGATGCAGGATTGTTTCTTGCTACTCCAGGATATTGCACCAGATCCGAGTAGAAAAACATATCCTGAGGTCGATCGTCGCTCATCGAGATCACCCGCCCAATCAGCATCAGTGTAGCCTTCGAGCCTCAAGGCATCTCCTTGATAGCATAAAGCAAAGTCTGCAGTTCCTTTGAGATACCGCATTATCCTCTTAACCGCTTTCCAGTGTACTTGCCCTGGGTTGGATTGGTAACGACTTACCATTCCAACGGCAAAACAGATGTCCAGTCTTGTACACATCATAGCGTACATTAGACTACCAACTGCACTGGAATATGGAACTTTTTCCATAATCTCCTTCTCTTTTTGGTTCTTTGGACATGATTTCAGACATAAATTGTCGCACTTGCTTATTGGAGTATCAATGGACTTGCAGTCCTGCATATTAAAACGTTCTAGAACCTTCTTTATATAAGTCTCCTGTGAAAGAGAAAGAAGTTTCTTTGAACGGTTCCTTGAAATCTTAACTCCAAGGATATATGCGGCTTCTCCCATGTCTTTCATCTCAAAAACTGATGAAAGCCAAGCCTTGATATCCATCACAAAGCCCTTGTCATTTCTGGCTATTAAAATGTCATCTACATATAGAGACATAATAACATACTTGTTCTTATTCCTCTTGATATATACACAGTTATCTTCATCAAGCATGGAAAATCCATTTGATAAGACAACCTCTTGAAATCGTATATACCATTGCCTCGAGGATTGTTTAAGACCATATATGGATTTAAGAAGTTTACAAACCTTATGTTCGTTTCCTTCTTTTACAAACCCTGTTGGTTGTTCCATATAGATCTCCTCGTCCAATTCTCCATTGAGAAAGGCAGTCTTTACATCCATTTGATGTAATTCGAGGTCTAAGCAAGCTACCATTGCCAGAATCAGGCGAATTGAGGTAAAACGAACAACAGGTGAGAAAGTCTTTTCGTAGTCTATCCCTTCCTGTTGCGTAAAACCTTTCGCGACAAGGCGAGCTTTATATCTGTCAATAGAGCCATCAGCCTTATGCTTGATCTTGAGAACCCATTTGTTCCCAATAGCTCTACGTCCTCTGGGTAAGTCAACCAAGTCCCAGACTTGGTTAACTTTCATGGATTCTAACTCCTCTTGCATCGCTTCCATCCATTTGTCTTTAGCAGGGCAAGATACGGCCTGTTTGAAAGTAGCAGGCTCGTCATCTTCTTGTAGTAAAGTCATAAAGGTTTGCGGAAATTCATCCTCAAATCTTAGAGGAGCCAACCTTGTACGACTACTACGTCGTATTTGAGATTCTTCAAGTCCTTGTTGACTTGAATTTAGATCAATTCTAATATCACTCCCACTTGGAATGTCGTTAGAATTGCTCCCACTTGGATCATTATTCCCGTATGGAATAGGATAATCGTCATTCGTATAATCCATTGGTGAAGGTTGAAACGTATTTTCATTTTCACCAAGAATTCTCCCACTCGAATGAGGTAATCCTTCTTGATCATAAATCTCAAATAGAGATAAGTCCTGACTTATCTCGCCCTGTCTTGGAAACTCGTTTTCCAAGAAAGTGACATCCCTCGACTCAAACTCAATTAGCCCACCATTGTCTTCCTGACTAATAAAAACATAACCTTTGGAGTTTTCTGCGTATCGTATAAAGATACATTTCCTTCCCCTTGGCCCAAGTTTGCCATACTTATGGGAGGAAATATGTGCGTAGGATGCACAACCCCAAGGTTTCAAAATGTTTAAGTCAGGAGACCTTTGGTTCCACAACTCATAAGGAGTGGAGCTAACTGATTTCGAGGGTACGCGGTTTAAAATGAAAGTGGCCGTCAATAATGCATCACCCCAAAAGGTGATTGGCAAGTTAGCTTGCGCCATCATTGAACGGACCATTTCCATTAAAGTCCTATTTATCCTTTCTGCAACACCGTTTTGTTGAGGAGTATAAGGCATAGTTACCTGATGTACTATGCCTTTTTCATCACAAAGTTCCTTAAAACTTATTGATTGATATTCACCGCCCCTATCGGTTCGCAAGACCTTAATCTTGCGATCTAATTGATTCTCCACTAAACTCATATAGTTTTTAAAGCAAGCCAAAGCTTCACTTTTGTGGGATATCAAATAGATATGTTTTTGAATCGGGTGAAATCATCAATAAAAGTGATGAAATAGGACTTTCCGCGTCTTGTCTTGACATTCATCGGACCACATATGTCCGAATGGATAAGCTGTAATGGTACCTCGGCCCTTGTGCCGGTTCTAAACGGCTTGCGACAAGATTTCCCCACAAGGCAATGTTCGCAGGTCGACATTTCAACCTTTGAAACATTGGATAGAAGGCCACGTTTGGCAAGTCTATCCATACGCGTTGGTCCAATATGACCAAGCCTTGCGTGCCAACAATTCACATCAGACTCATAAGTCTTAGAATTTGCAACAAGAAAATTTTCATTACATGAGGAATCATACATTGTACTCATTACAATAAATCCTTTAAATACAAACCCAGTACCAATAAGAGTATTATTACAACTTAAGTCCATATTACAATCATGAAAAAACCAGCTATAGCCAAGACCCATTAATACAACCACAGAAATTATATTCCTTCGAATATCTGGAGCGAAGAGGACATCATGAAGTAGGAGAGTGCGGCCGTTGTCCAAGACTAGCTTGCAAGTCCCAACGCCTTTCACTTCAACACGTGTGTTGTTTCCTACATAGATCCACTTCGTTCCTTGGGGTATCCGGTGATACTCCACGAAGGACCGTCTGTCCCTTGCTATGTGGTCGGTGGCACCTGAATCAATTATCCAAAATGGATTAGATTCCACAAGAAATATTGAACTAGAAACACATATGTAACTAGTATATTTACAAGTTACCTCGTCGCCTCCACTCGTACACGAACGAGCATAGTGACCGAGCTTGTTGCACTTGAAGCACTTGATCCTCTTCAAGTCTTTCTTCTTGTGCCATTTCTTGTGCCCACCCTTATGTTTGGGTTTCTTGGTAGACTCAGGTTGCTTATTACGTTCATTAGTGAACTTCGAACGATTTTTCCGTTTCTTTCCCCCGTGTGAGGAACTAGCAACCATGTGCACTTCTGCACTTGGCTTGGCAGCCGCAAGCCGCTCTTCCTCTAATTCGAGGTGCTTGGAAACATCGCTGAAGGTCTTGATGCTCTCATTGTGAGTGAGATGCATCTTCATTTGGTCCCACCCATTTGGTAGGGAACGTATGACTGCTTGGATTTGTTGCTCATCCGTGAGCACATGACCTGCGTCCTTTAACTCTGATATAAGGTTCGCCATATGTCGCAGATGTTTCCCTATGGAATGATCTGGACGTTTCTTATATGTATCGAACTATATAGTTAAGGCGCGAAGTTTGCGCGAAGTTTGGACACCGATGTGCCACCGAACTTCTCCTCTAGCTTGGACCATATGTCCATGGCTAGGTCATGTTCTCGGAAGATGCGCATTATGTCATCAGCCATACTGCTTAATAACGTAATGCGCGCTATCTTATTCTTCCGAGACCAAGCATCAAAAGCTTCCTTGTCTCTTCGGTGTTGGGCCGTAGTGCCCAACTCCGGTTCAATCATAACGTTCTTTAGAGTTTCGAGCACTTCTTGCTCCTCTAGAACGTATTGTATCTTAATGGACCAAAGTTTGTAATTATCGCCGTTGAGTTTTTCACCTTTGTTTAACTCAGCGACGATATTCTTTGAAGCGGAAGACATTTTACTTTTAAAATGCTGCAAAAGACATAAAAACAGAAGGTTCGATCAAAAACACATTGCATAAAATTCTTAAAATATAACTCCCACTTGAAATTATATTATATTTGATAAGTTACTTTCGAAAAATATTGAAGATGTTGTTCTAGAATCGAAAAGGTCTCTTTGATTCCAATCACCATCTAGAACAACCTTCAATATTCCCCCATCACTTATCAAACAATAGTACTCTTATAGTACTAGCAGCGGAAAAAACGAGTTTGAAAACGTATTTTTCAAATATAATTCCCACTTGAAATGATAATAGAATATCCCATATGGATAGTTCTAAAATCAACTCCCACTTGGAATGATATTCATAATTTGATAAGTTACTTTCGAAAAATATTGAAGATGTTACTCTAGAGTCGGAAAGGTCATTATGTTTCCAATCACCATCTAGAGTAACTTTCAATATTTCTCCCTCACTTTATCAAATGTTAGTACTCTTGTAGTACTTTGCAGCGGAAAAGCGTTTTTGAAAAAACGTATTTTTTCAAAAATTTAAAATACATTGGCTAATCTCCGTAGAGTAGAGCACAACGTCATAAGTACATTGGCTAATCTCCGTAGAGTAGAGCACAATGACATGGCTAATCTCGCATGAAGTAGAGCACTAAGGCTAATCTACAAGGAGTAGAGCACAATTTCATAAGTACATTGGCTAATCTCCGTAGAGTAGAGCACAATGACTTGGCTAATCTCGCATGAAGTAGAGCACTATGGCTAGTCTTCAAGGAGTAGAGCCCAAAGAAAAAACTTCATTAAAACGTTAGTCCCGTATGAACTAGTCGGCACTGTGGTTAGCCCCGTATGGACTAATCGACACATTCGAGTTTGACCAAGGCCTTTTGTTACCCCGTATGGGTCATTTGGCAAGTTTGTAATCGACCCAGACCTTTTGTCGGATTGGTCGACCAAAAACACCAAATTGGTCGACCAATTTTTGGTCTACAACTTCTTCCCGGCCAGGGCCTCTGCCCTGGCCGGCCAGGGGCCTTGGCCCCCTCGGCCAGGGCCTCTGTCCTGGCCGAGGCCGGCTAAGGCCGGCCAGGCCCTGGCCGAGGCCAGGGCGCCGGCCCTGGCCACTGCCAGGGCCGGCCAGGCCGGCAGGCCTTGGCCGGCCACTGCCGGCCTGGCCATGGCCGGCCATGGCTTGGCCATAGCCGGTCATGGCCAAGGCCATTTGGCATTGGCCGGCCATGGCCCCTTTGGCCATGGCCGGCCACCCCCTTTGAATGGGGTTGCCGCACTTACTCCTCCCCCTTGATGGGGTGGTCGCCGGTGGTTATTGGCCGTAGCCAACCCCCTCCGCAAGTGAAGGGGGGTGCATAGCCTTCATAGACCATTTGGCCATGGTGCACATGCACCAATTTCCTCTTACCCGATGGAAATAACTACCATCATCTTCCTCGATGAAGCACCCGTTCGTCGATGAAGCACCCGTTCGTCGAGAAATTAGTTATTTCCTAATGGCCGTGTGCCAAAAATGAAAAATAACATACTACGTGAACGGTCGGTTCTTCCCGTCACGGAGAGTTCCTACCATATCCGTAATGATAGGAGACCCTAACGTGAAAAGAACAACCGCTGCATTCTCTCCGTCACGAAGCGTTCCTACTATATCCGTAATAGTAGGAGACTCATTCGTGAAAAAGACAACGACTCGTTCATAGTTTCGACGGGGCGGTGGTTTGACCGGGGCGAACCCATATGGCTCTGATACCAATGTAGGATCCTGCCAAAACAGAGTTAGGATCGATACTATGAAGTTTAGACTTACGCTTGCGTATGCGGCACGGTAGTCTACGAACTTCGCCTTCGGATTCGCCACGACGGATCGAGTCTTCTCACGAACGGAGTAAGGCTACTAAATCCACAATCTAAATCTCTACTTTAGATTAAGAACTTGGATAGAGGAAGAGAAAGGATTTCTGCAGAGCTTCGCTAGAATGAAGTTGCATGCATGAATTTCATGCAAAAAGGTGTAAGAAATGGCTTACCCTTGGGTCTTATTTATAGCCCCCAAGGTAGTTATTTTAGGGTAAGTTGTTCCTTTGGAACAACTTAATTAAGGTGTACCATGATACATGGCACATTATAAGCTTAAGTTGTACCATATGCATGGTACAACATAAGCTTAAGATATTCCCCCTTTATTAGCCATATGTCGCATGCACTTATGCATATATAATGCGACTTTCCCACTCATCCAGAGATCCTCTCCGCAAGGGAACAGATTCCCTTTGCACACGACTTCGTGTACGCGACGTTCGAGGTCCGTATTCCCTCGAACATCCCCTACAAGGGTGTACAAACGTCTTCCATATCCAACAGTAACCACGAGCAGCAGGTGTCGTCCTTGTTTCTGCATCATAATTACGTGATTGACCCATCGACAAAAGTGTCGTCGGGATCACTCTGACAGTGTCAGTGATGAATACCACAGTTTTAGTCCATTCATTATAACTATGTCACTGCATGGCCTAGGGTATGGTAAATCGTCGACCCTATTAGCCAGCATCGATCATCATACTTCAGTCTTTGTCATATACACGTTGTACATCTTACAACGTACCCCGACCGAGGTTTAGTACAAAGAACTGTACTGAGTCTGTGACACTAACTTCCCTTTAACGGAAGAGACGAATCCCATCTTAGTCATTTACTTACCTCGTATGCTTCAGGTGTCACCAACCTAAGACCTTTTAGCAGGTCTGGCCTCGAAGCTAGATCATAGATCTAAGTGACACTATTCACGCACAGGTTCATACAAAGACTTCAGGTCTTAGGGACCAACTCGCCTATCATCATTATAGAGTTATTAATGAGAGTTTAGTTAAAGTTTAACCATTTAATAACTCTTCATTGGGTCGTTCTGTGGACTCATTCTCTAATGAGCACCTGTGCCTTGTCTCCGACTTCGTCAGGTCGAATGACTGTGAGATCATCATCACCCTTTAGGGTAAGACAAAAACATAATAGTCTGTCCGATGTGCCGATATCCTTTTCTCGACACATCTATAACCATAAACATTTTAAGACTTAAGTTCCTATCAGTCATTCACTTCCCATAATCGAGATTTACATCTAAATATGTAATGACCTCACTTTAAGTCTAAGGAAATTATCCAAGTATATAATGTTGTGATATGGTTCCCCGGATTTGGTTTTGGATGATGAGCAAACATAAATAATGGATACTAACTTATTTGTGAGCGCAGTTATGGAGATCGTCGCCAAAATACCACGTACGACACAAGCGACGTCTCAAGACTTCTCAATACGTGTGATCGTGTGCCTGGAGCTTCGTTGAAGCTCAAGGAGCAATATTGAAGTCAAGAGGAATGAAGATTGAAGCTTTGAAGACGGCTCGTAAGGTTGATTTTTATAGTCTTCTAGCTTCATAGATTAGAATGTTAAGCCTTGAGTAGGACTTACTTTATAATCTTCATTTCGCTCATATCTTAGAGCTAGGATTATCATAGAAGCCATTAGAAACTTTCCCGAAGCCTATCGCTTCTTCCCTCGGCTTCTTGTGCATGTTAGTTGGTTCAAGAAGAGTCACCAACCGACTAGATGACGATCTAGTCGGTCGGCAACTCTACATGAACCGACTAGTTTGCCTTCTCTATATTCAGCTCTTTCCATGACTACAGTTAGTCGGTCAAAGAAGATTCACCGAACGACTAGATGACGATCTAGTCGGTCAGGAGTCCTTCTCAGACCGACTAGTTGTGTACAGTCATTTTCAGCCTGAGCTACTGTTTCGAGTTAGTCGGTCAAAGAACGTTTACCGACCGACTAGTTGAGAAACTAGTCGGTCAACATTTGTTCTTAAACCGACTAAGTCAACTTGAAGTCTACCTATTCTATTTCGACGTTAGTCGGTCAAAGATCATTCACCGACCGACTAGTTGTGAAACTAGTCGGTCGGCAAGTCTTCTTAGACCGACTAGTTGTCTTTGCCTGTACTTCGACTTCTTGGCTGTTCTACCGTTAGTCGGTCTACGTTGTATCACCGACCGACTAGTTGATGAACTAGTCGGTCAGTGATCCTTCTTTGACCGACTAGTCTGCTTCAGAATAGAGCCGTTGGGATTCTTTCAAACTCGATTTCTCTTGCCCCTTTAAATATAATCCTGATTCGTTTGAAGAGAGGTTAGAGGTCCTATTTCCAAGCAATTTCAGACCTAAGAGAAGAGCTCTCCCAAGCTAATTCAAAGCTCTCTCTCCCTCACAAGAATCTCTCCCTTCACTCTTTGAGCCATCTTCCTCAAGAGAGATTCTCTCCATTGTGAGCTTCTCAAGCCAAGAGCTTGATTCTAGTCACCATACTCCACCCTAGGCTTCCATTGCTGGTGATCTTCTTGAAGCTAGGGTTTGGTGACACCCTCTTCCTCAAAATCCATCATTGCCCTAATTTGGTAAGTATACTCAAGGCATAGGATTTTGTAAGGTAAGAGTTTATTTCATTTCATATTTGAATTGTAAGTTTCACTCTCGGTTGAGAGAGTGTGGTTGTGATCCCGGGTTGTGGGAGTCACAAATTACTTTGTGTATGATTTGACTTGTGAAGGTTGTTCACAAGTACTTCATAGTGGAAATCTTGAGTTAGGGTTGCTAACTCAAGTATCCGGAGGGGATCCGGGTGGTTGGGACGTAGGATCACCGGGAACAAGTCGGGGAGACTTGGGTGGATCCGAACCCAGTAATATTGTTCGTCTGCGTTTGTTTTAATTCTTGTTGATAGTTGTTTAATTCCGCATTGTCGTTTGTTTCTTGCACAATAATTAGGAATAACTATCTTGATTATTTTAAGTACTATTCACCCCCCCTCTAGTACGTGTGCAGTAGCTACCATAGGGCACTACAATTGGTATCAGAGCCAAGGTTAAAGCTACAAGTTCAAAGCTATGACGAACAACGACTACAACGTCTTCAAGAACCACGATGGAGCTTCTTCAGTTATGGAAGGACTATCCTCCGTTCGGCCTCCACACTTCAACGGTACCAACTACGGGTACTGGAAATGCCGGATGCAAATTTTCCTCCGGAGCGCTTCACTATGGAGAGCCACCATGACGGAGTATGTCGAGCCTTCCGAAGAAGATTTCGCAAAGTGGACCCCGCAGAGGTCGCCGCAGAAGTTGCCAATGCCAAGGCAATGAATGCCTTGAATTGTGCGTTGGAGCCCGAGGACTTCAACAAGATATGCACATGTAAGAGTGCATATCAAATATGGAACCAACTCCTCATTTTGCACGAAGGATCGAGCACGGTAAAAGATTCTAAACTCGTCGTTGCTAATAAAGAATTTGAGTTGTTTCATATGGAGCAGGGCGAAACCATGAAGGATTATTACGCTCGCTTTGTGGATATATCAAACGACTTGGAAGCTCTTGGGAAGACCTACACCCAAAAGGAGAAAGTCTCGAAGATAATCGATGGACTTCCTTCTTGTTGGGAGAAGCGTACCTTCGCCATCGAGGAAGGTAATGACATGAATAAATATACGGTCGTACAACTAATGGGTACCTTGTTGTCTTATGAGGTACGCAAGGATAGTAAGATCCGGATGAGGGAAAAGATGAAGGCGTACTTGAAGCAAGACGAGCCAAAGAAAAAGACAATTGCATTCAAGGCCGCTCCATCTACCGATGATGAAGATTCAGAAGAAGAAGAGGACGAAGAATTGGACATGAAAACATTGGCCAATATGGCAAAGAAATTCATCCGATTCTTCCGACAAGGTAAGTTGAATCGTAAATCAAAATTTATTTCGACTAATGCTTCTACTCCCGTGTGTTATAAATGCAATAAGCCAGGACATATCAAGCCGGATTGTCCTCTCTACAAACATAAGGGGAAGTGGAAGGCATCCAAGCACGACAAGTCGAGAAAGCACAAGAAAGGACTTGTAGGTACCTTCACCGACTCCGACTCCTCAAGTGGAGAGTCGGACGATGAAAGAATGGAGAATGCACATACGTGCTTCATGGGAAAAGAGGATTGTGATGAAGAGACTTCCTCCGATGAAAGCAAGGATGGAAGCGAGGATTAAGGCGAAGAGGTAACCAATGATGAACTTAGAATAGCCAATGAACAACTATGGAATAAGTTTTCTAATATGGCTACTAAGTTTATGAAGACTAAAAATGAATTAGATAGTCTTAAAAACTCGCCTAAGCCTTTCATCGTCAACAACGACACCGTTGTTGATGGGTTGAGAAATGAGATTGAAAATCTCAAGTCTCAACTTGAGCATGTTCATATCGAAGATTCGGATGAACATGTGATAGCGGATTTGACGTCTCAAATCTCAACTTTGAGTATTGAGAATAAAAATCTCAAGTCACGTGTTTGTGCACTCGCATCGCAAGTGTCCACTTTGGATGCTTCTTTGCATTCTCTCACCGAGAAGCATGAGAGCACATTAGGCCGAATTCATGAATTCAACAAAGGTAAGTGCAAGTTGGATGATATCCTAAATGACTTACATCCGGCCAATCATCACATTGGTTTGGGGTATAAGATGGGAGAGTCATCCAAATCGTCCGCCACCTTTGTTAGGCCATCTTCCGATGCTTCTACTAGTGGAAGTAAACACGTCATGGGTAGATCTTCTACCAATGGTGCTTCCGCTAGGAACACGCCCCCATTTGGAAAGAAACCCACTTTGGGTGGACCTCCAAAGAAGGGTCATGCCTTCATGTATACCATGCCACGTAGGAACACACATCCTACCCCACATGTTAGCACACATGATGATTTTTATGCACCGCACCCACGAGCACGTGCACACCTTATGAGACACACTCATGCACGTGTTCCTCCACATTCATATGTTCATCCTCATTCTCATATGAATAATTATCGTCATGCACCATTGCATCGCATGCCATATGCTTACCCACGTCATGCATCACATAGAAATCAACAACGTATGCATGTTCCCAATAGGAATAGGACTCCCAAGACATACACCATTTGGGGTCCGAAGAACACAAGCATGCATAATAAGAATTTGTATGTGAAATCGTTTATTAATGACGTTATTTTGAATGATAATTATGTTGGGAAATCAAGTTCCTCGTGGACTTGGTTTCCGAAGGGTTAGTTTCCTTTGACCCTTCATTGCTTGGTACCATAAGTTTAATTTCATTTTTTTATGGGTACCAAAGCAATTGTGGTAAGAATGTGTTACATTTATTTTGAATTTAGTTCTCTAAATTTATTGCCTAACCCATTGGATCCAAATAGATTTTTGGATACCAAAATAATATTCTCTAAGTTAACTTCACCATGGGATACCAACCATACCAACTCCGTGATTTGCAAGGATTTTCATTCAAATGGAGTTGTTGGTGCTTAAGTGATGCACCAAAGTAGGGGGAGCTTAATGTTGTAAGTATTTTCATACTTTTGAGTCACATTGGTATCCATTGGTAGAATATATTACGATTGGTATCATTTTGCTTCATTTGGTATGCTAGATTAGTGTATGCCACTGTTATATGATGTTCTATCTATGTTTGGCATAACATTCTTGCATCCTACATTTGGTATGTACATCTGATTATTTTTGTCTCTGATGTTGATTTCGTCATTCGACGATTTTATGGATTTAATAGAATTCTTTATATGGAAACATAGAATTGTTTTCCATGCATTCTATTGATTTTGGAGAGTATGTTCCAAAACTCAATAAGTGAAATCGATTTGAGTTTTGATGATTTCGGATTTCGATTTTCGCCTATGGCTTGATGATTTCGTATTTCAATTTTCGCCTATGGCTTGGTGATTTCGTTTTCCGATTTTCGCCTATGGCTAGATGATTTGGTATTTGGTATTTCGCCTATGGTTTGATGATTTCGGTTTCCGATTTTCGACTTTGGTCTCCTTGACACGCTTTGCTTTTATTCGGTATTTTGTATTTGATATTTTGCTTTGGTGTTATTTTGGACCTTGGCCGTATTCTTCGACTCCCATGCATTATTTTTAGCCGTTGGTTGTGTTGTTGTTCTCCTCCCGCTCTTTTTGCTAATGCCAAAGGGGGAGAGATATAATAATGACAATGTGCTAATTAATAATTCAAAGGAATTTACCATGAATCTAATTTGATGTGTTAGATTCAGGGGGAGTAAAGATATAAAATGGATTTAGATCCTATATGTCAATATGTGGTTCATATTTCATATCTTCCCTCGCTGCTTGATGCATATGAATATTATTGAATATGGAACTAACGTGTCATCAATGCAGGGGGAGTAAGTAAATTTCAATTGAATCATTATTATTGCTTATTATTTATGATTGGATTGTCATCACGAAAAAGGGGGAGAATGTTGTGATATGGTTCCCCGGATTTGGTTTTGGATGATGAGCAAACATAAATAATGGATACTAACTTATTTGTGAGCGCAGTTATGGAGATCGTCGCCAAAATACCACGTACGACACAAGCGACGTCTCAAGACTTCTCAATACGCGTGATCGTGTGCCTGGAGCTTCGTTGAAGCTCAAGGAGCAATATTGAAGTCAAGAGGAATGAAGATTGAAGCTTTGAAGACGGCTCGTAAGGTTGATTTTTATAGTCTTCTAGCTTCATAGATTAGAATGTTAAGCCTTGAGTAGGACTTACTTTATAATCTTCATTTCGCTCATATCTTAGAGCTAGGATTATCATAGAAGCCATTAGAAACTTTCCCGAAGCCTATCGCTTCTTCCCTCGGCTTCTTGTGCATGTTAGTTGGTTCAAGAAGAGTCACCAACCGACTAGATGACGATCTAGTCGGTCGGCAACTCTACATGAACCGACTAGTTTGCCTTCTCTATATTCAGCTCTTTCCATGACTACAGTTAGTCGGTCAAAGAAGATTCACCGAACGACTAGATGACGATCTAGTCGGTCAGGAGTCCTTCTCAGACCGACTAGTTGTGTACAGTCATTTTCAGCCTGAGCTACTGTTTCGAGTTAGTCGGTCAAAGAACGTTTACCGACCGACTAGTTGAGAAACTAGTCGGTCAACATTTGTTCTTAAACCGACTAAGTCAACTTGAAGTCTACCTATTCTATTTCGACGTTAGTCGGTCAAAGATCATTCACCGACCGACTAGTTGTGAAACTAGTCGGTCGGCAAGTCTTCTTAGACCGACTAGTTGTCTTTGCCTGTACTTCGACTTCTTGGCTGTTCTACCGTTAGTCGGTCTACGTTGTATCACCGACCGACTAGTTGATGAACTAGTCGGTCAGTGATCCTTCTTTGACCGACTAGTCTGCTTCAGAATAGAGCCGTTGGGATTCTTTCAAACTCGATTTCTCTTGCCCCTTTAAATATAATCCTGATTCGTTTGAAGAGAGGTTAGAGGTCCTATTTCCAAGCAATTTCAGACCTAAGAGAAGAGCTCTCCCAAGCTAATTCAAAGCTCTCTCTCCCTCACAAGAATCTCTCCCTTTACTCTTTGAGCCATCTTCCTCAAGAGAGATTCTCTCCATTGTGAGCTTCTCAAGCCAAGAGCTTGATTCTAGTCACCATACTCCACCCTAGGCTTCCATTGCTGGTGATCTTCTTGAAGCTAGGGTTTGGTGACACCCTCTTCCTCAAAATCCATCATTGCCCTAATTTGGTAAGTATACTCAAGGCATAGGATTTTGTAAGGTAAGAGTTTATTTCATTTCATATTTGAATTGTAAGTTTCACTCTCGGTTGAGAGAGTGTGGTTGTGATCCCGGGTTGTGGGAGTCACAAATTACTTTGTGTATGATTTGACTTGTGAAGGTTGTTCACAAGTACTTCATAGTGGAAATCTTGAGTTAGGGTTGCTAACTCAAGTATCCGGAGGGGATCCGGGTGGTTGGGACGTAGGATCACCGGGAACAAGTCGGGGAGACTTGGGTGGATCCGAACCCAGTAATATTGTTCGTCTGCGTTTGTTTTAATTCTTGTTGATAGTTGTTTAATTCCGCATTGTCGTTTGTTTCTTGCACAATAATTAGGAATAACTATCTTGATTATTTTAAGTACTATTCACCCCCCCTCTAGTACGTGTGCAGTAGTTACCACAGGGCACTACATATAATTCATTGAATTTATACTAGGATAATTAGTACCATTTATATTTTGAACAAAATGCTACTAAGGATAAATTGCCTCAAGGGCATATATCTTTCTACACTTACATGAACTCACCCACTTGTAACACATAGACGGATTCAATGGTATGTAGATAGTAGCGATTATAATAGGAATCACACATTGATGGCTATGCATCTGCTGCCTTGGCATGAATCATGTATTGGTTACACCAATTTTCTCTCTCTTTAATTGTCATATGGTACCTTTATTTTTTTGAATGATGGCTCTAATGCTATTGAATATGAATAACTCATTTTTCCCACATCTTCTCCGGCTGATGAAGGAGACTTGCATCGAGACAATTTTCAGTAGTGGAATATCACCAATTTTTAGGCTTGTAATATCACAAATATTAAATTGCATAGATCCCAATCCTAATTTTTAGGATTGTGATATCACAACCCCTAAATTTTCAGGCTTGTAATCTCAAATTTTCCTAAAAAATTTGATGCGAACATAATCCACCCATAAACCCTAAATTGCAAATAAATAAATAAATAAATAAATTGCATAGACGATCAAAATCTATTCATGCCTGAGGTGGGGGGTTGCAATGGGGGTTGGTGCGCATAGGGGTGATCTATTCATGCCTGAGGTGGGGGGTTGCAATGGGGGTTGGTGCGCATAGGGGTGGTCGATCGAAGCTCAGTGGGTTGGTTCGTAGGGGTGGTCGGGGGTCTGTTGCGGCGGGTTGATGTTTGTTGTATAAGGGAGGTCAAGAGTTCTGCAAATTTTGGGGAAGGGAAGGACATGTAGGGAATGACATGTCTGTTGACCCGATTGAGTTACAAGCCATTGAATTGGCTGCACTTCGCAAGTGCGGCCAATTTGTGTAAACGGCAGGACCATCAAATTGGCCGCATTTAGCAATTGCGGCCAAGTCGAAAAAAATCACCGTCAGCGTCGATGGGCACCCTGTCAGCGTCCCTGATCGTTGACGTGTCGAAATTTGATCGGTTTTCCTAAATATTTTTTCGATCAATTTTTTAAATTATTTTTACTTTTAGTCCCTTTTTCCAAAAATTGCCATTCTGACAATCTTCTCCTTAATTAACAATCAAGTCGACAAGTCGTCGAGCGCTTTTGGCGCTGTGGCATCCGGGTGTAAAACCCAGGACCTCAGTGTGAGGTCCCGGGTTCGAATCCCTACCCCCTCTCCCCTTTATGCAATATCCACCTAGTATAGGTAGTGTAGTGGCTCTCCTGGGCTCTTGTCCGGCTACCAGCAGGCCTCGGACGCAGTTTACCGACGAATCAAAAAAAAGTCGACATGTCTATTTTACAAAGCAAATTTCAAACCCACCAACAGTTGTGTTGCCCCGGCCGGAGGGTCAATGCGACAGTCAAACATGATGCTGAACCAAAAATTAATTAATTAGCCATAGCCCAAGAAGTGCCGGCCCTATCACATGATGTCGTGACATAGTTCAGCCCATGTCAGATCGAGCTCACATTAATTAGATCATCATCAGATCAAATTATCATTAATTATCATATCATTATATCCATTCCCAAATAAAGTCTGCTGTCCTTATTATTCCTTGCAAACATACATATAATAAACTATCGTACATCCAGAAAGAAATCAAAATTCCTTATTTGCTCATCACTCCCAAAAAGAAAAAGAAAAAAGCAAAAACCCCAATCTTTCCGCAACAAAAAGAAGGAAAAAACATTTCCCCCTCCCTCCATTTATTCTCTCTCTTTCTTTCGGCCATGTCTTCTCTCTTTAGGGCTCGCCACGCCGAGGAGCCCAGATACGGCGGGAAGATGCTTCGCGGGAGGAGACCGACGGCCTCCGCCTCCCCCTACGCGAGGCCGGAGGCCTCGCCGGCGGCGGCGCAATCTGGAAGCCCTCGTTGGTTGTCGGGATTGATTTCGGGCGCTGGCAAGCTCATCTCCTCTGTCCTCCCTTCATATCGGAGCTCGTCGTCTCCTTTGTCGTCTTCTGGTTACTCGTCTGATGAGGATGTTAACTCTGATAACGGTGAGTTGTTGATTCTCTCCGCCTTAGATCTTATGCTTTTGGACAAAGATATTCTGTTCATTAATACCGTGCCTTAATATGCTTGTTCATGTTAGTAATTGGATAAATAGCGCGAAAATTGCTTTCTTTGAGTGTATGGTAGCGAAGGAGACTAGTTAGCTTTTGAGAGTGCAGGTTGCCCTAAAATTGGCTTAATGTAAGAAATGTTAGTGAGAGTTTGAGAAATGGTAGCTCCATGGAGAATTAGGTTAGTCACAAAAAAGCCAAAACAGTAGATTGCGGAGATGGAATTTGCTAAACACGGAGAGAATCTCGTGTAATACCTTGGAAGCTACTGCACAAGTATTAGGGGGTGAATAATACTTTAAAAGAACTAAGAGGATAATTCCTAATTATTTTGCAAACACAAACAAGAATGCGGAATAGAAGTAACAACAAGAAGATCACAATGCAAACAAGTGATGTAATGGGTTCAGATCCACCCAAGTCTCCCCGACTTGTTTCCGGTGACTTCCGGCTACTTGAGTTAGAATCCACTAACTCAAGCTTTCATTAAAAAACCTCTTGTAGAAAATACTACAAGACAAATCAATACAAAGATTCAATCGTGACTCCCACAAACCGGGATCACGTACCTCTCACAAACCGAGAGCAAAAGTCAAATAAAGAGTTTAATGAAATATGAAATACTCATCACAAATTTCTATGCCTTGAGAGATACTTACAGTATTAGGGCAATGTAGGATGATGGAAAGAAGAGATCACGAAGAATGATTGAAATCCTAGCACCACTGAGATGAACAGATGTAGACGGCTAGGATGATGATCGTGATCCTTGAATTCTTCAGGAGATTGAACGCTAAAGAGCCAAAGATCTTTAGAAAAGGATTAGGTCGAAAATGAGAGCTAGAGCTTTTTCAAGAATTCGAGCCTTTGAAAATACTCAACGATATCTCAAAAACTAGATCTGAATCTCTACACAAAAGGGAAGAATTTCCATGTTTGAAACGCATCAAACAGATATGGAAAGAATCAAAACAGATCCAGGAAAATCGTGGAAATAAAATCTCTAACGTCTGGAAAATTAAAGCAGCTTATTCGGTCTAAGAAGGATCATTAACCGATTAGATAGAGAACTAGTCGGTCGGTGAGCCTTCTTGGACCGACTGGTTTGAAACAGAGATTTTAGTACAAAGGTCACGATAATCTAGTCGGTCTAAGAAGAAACACTAATCGACTAGTTTGATAACTAATCGGTCGGTGAAACTTCTTGGACCGACTAGTTGCAAACAGAGATTTGTGTGAAAGAAGAAAGATAATCTAGTTGGTCTAAGAAGAAACACTAACCGACTAGTTTGAGAACTAATCGGTCGGTGAACCTTCTTGGACCGACTAGTTGGTCAACAGAGATTAGGCTAAGATTCAAAGGATGGCTAGTTGTTTCAAGAAGAATTTCTAATCGATTAGATTGACATTTAATTGATTAGTTTTTCAACGTGAACCAACTAAGATGCACCAGAAGCCATGTAGAAGAGCAATAGGCTAAAGGACCCTATCTAATGGCTTCTACGACATTCCTAGTAAATAGATACGATAGTTAAGAGGGATACTAATTAAGTATGCCTCAAGGCTTAACATTCTATAAAGTAGAGCTAGAAGACAAAGAGATAAACAAGAAAAACCGTCTTCAAAGCTCTAACATGATGAGTTTGAATCTCTTGACAACATCAACAAGTCCTTGAGCTTCAACGAAGCTTTAGGCACAACGATCACGCGCTCTAAAGAAGTCTTGAGACGTCACTTGTGGCGACGATCTCAATAACTGCGCTCAAAGAGAATTAGTACACGATATTTATGTTTGTTCATCATCAAAACCAAATCTGGGGAATCAATACTCAACATCTCGAAGAACAAAAATGGAGCACAAAGCTTGTAAAAAATTTCACTAATTTGATTTGAGCACTCACCAAACCAAATTTCCAATAAATACGGAAAAAAAATACCTCTTAAAACTTCTGCAATAAACCCACACTATTTCAAACCAAGTTTATTGCCACAATTGAATGCAAGACTACTTAACGATACTAAACTAAAACTTCTAGACCAATTATGGCATGCTTTAGAATCAAATCCAACATGAATGTTGGGGCTATATTAACTTTGTTGGATCAGAGATGCCATACTTTTGTATATTAAAATATAAACTAAGATGGGCCAATTTGACTTGTAAAGTTAACCATTCTTATGGGTAAAATTCAAGAAGCATAGTTTGTTTTAATCCGATTGGACTTAACATTGCCTTACGTGTAGGACTTTATGGAGACTTGGACTCACATTTAGTCCATAAATTTACAGAGTAGATATTAGTAGATATTCAGTCAAACTGCAAAAGGAGTGACATAACATTTTATGCCTTACTAGGGACAAAAAGAAGGCCATTTAATTGGCAAAAACTCAAAATAGCATCAACCAAGAGCTAGATAGAATCATGCTAATACTATTGACCATTTTGGCATTAAGAATTTTTTCATACTTTTAAGAGGTTGATTCTTTGGTTGCATGTTATAAGCAAATCAAGAACAAAACCTTTGTATTTTTAGTCTGTATATATAGTTTTTAGGTTATGGATCACATCTAACTACTTATATTTTATATTTGATGGTTATGTTATTCAATCCAAAGTGAAGTAACCGAATTCTATTTACTTTAGAAATTAGCCTAGCTCAACTTGAAATTTATGTATATTTACAATATTATACACATAAATATCTACACATAGATATATAAAATGCTAAGGTAAGTTGTATGGCAAGACCCCCTTAACTATACTAAACCAAAGAACACAAGACCCCTTAATTATACAAACCAAAATCTAATTCAAAACAAAAAAGTAGATTATATTTTGAGTCAAATCCAGCATGATTGTTGGTGCTAAATTAGCTCTTTCGGATCAAAAATATCATGCTTTTAGTCGTTTAATTTTGGCTTATTATGTTTCTAGCGAATTATAGTGACGATGCCATTTTAGGTGTATTTATGTATGATCTATTTAGCAAGATAACTTTGAAAGTGGAAAAATAAGTGGAAAAAACAAACTGAATACTTCATGTTTAAAAAAGATGGAGTGAAAATCGTTGAATAGACCTGAATTCGATATAGCAAAATTAGGACTTGGATCTTGCTCACCAATTATGAGGGATTTGTTAAGGCCTAAGGCGTAATTCATGTTCTTAAAAATGCAAGAGTTTTCAAAGGATTCACAAAACCTATGCAAAACCTTTGCATTTGGCCCTCATAATGCATTCCCCAATTAATTACTAGTTGAAATATTCACTTGGTTTTTTATTGCCGACTATCCGTTGGGGTCCTAACCTTACTAGTCATTGGGCATCAGTATTCAAATTTAATATAGCTGTTTGGTGAGGTCCTACTACACATACTACTTTAAAGATATGATTGATGACTTATTTAAGTAGATGTGTGCTATCTCGATATTTGAAGGTTTTGAAGGGAAAACAAGATGAGTCATGGGAGTTATGTTTTTTCTGTTGCTTAATTGTTTGATTTGATGTGAGATTGATTTGTAATTTTGGTATGAAATTTAAATGAGCAGATGATACCGTTGTTCTAGGCATCTAGGCAAGTTATTGTTTCTCCAATATATGTACTCTTAACATTTGACATATTGAGTTCATTTAACAGCTTGAAACAATAAGATAATAATGTAGGGGTTTGTATAATGGCTCAGAATCTTGATTTTGGTCATGATATCAGCCGACGGTTTGTACTAATCAGGTGATACATTTCAAAAGTAACTCGAAAGTATCAGACTTTATGTATTGGTTGCCTTAGTTCAAAGTAGTAGTTATTTTCACATTGATTTTCATATTAACGTATGTTTCATTTTTCCATAAATTATTTCTATCCATGACACTATTTTCTTTTTTCTTTAACTGAGCCGTTCACATGCCAATGTTTTGAATCTGGATCTTGATTGTGAAATGAGATTTTTAACTATCATATAAAATAAAATAAAATATTAAAATTTAGTGATTACAACCTTGAAATCCGATATGATACATGTCGGTATTAGTTGATATTTCAAACATTGATTTGTATTATTCTGAAAAATTGCAATCATGTTCATGTGCTTTTATTCCTTTGAAACCATCAATTTGCCTTTTCTATTTTTATGTTTAAATTCTTTTTGCATAGAAATTTTCATAACTTTTTATCCTCGTATAATCCATAGGTCCACCATCACAACTTTAAATTCTATATTGATGTCGCTTAAGCACTAACTGAAAGCTCCTGTTTAAACTTTGATACAGTTTTAGAGTGCCATATAACTTAACTTAGATCTTTATGTGTGCGTACAAATGTGTATGTAACATGTAAATACATATATGCACTATTTTACTATCTAAAGTATTTGAAATTTGGATCCTTCCACTTTGGATTGGAGAACACACCCTCAAACAGAAAATCTGAATGGTTAGATTATATACTACCTAAAAATTATATGCAGACATCACTTCGTAGGTTTTTTTTGACTCGATTGCTTATTTAAATTTGACCAAAGTATCAACCTCTTAAAACTCCCAAGAATGTAAAAATTCGTAAGGATCAGAATGAGCAATAGTATTTGGTAGGTTTCTTAAGATTAAAAAAGCTAGCTTTTGATGCTACTTCAAGCTTCTCCTGGTTCTGTGGCTTAATGCAATCTCGTTCTGTTCCTAATTAGGCATAAAATTGTTTAAGCATTCTTTGTGCAGTTAATAGATACTTTGTAGCCTGTCGACTGAACATGAGTAACAACCTCTAACAAGCTGGACACACCTATGGCATTGTTAAGTCCAATCTTATTAAAACAAACTACACTTCTGGGATTTTCCCCATAAGGATGGTTAGATATATAAGTCAAACCAGAGTAGAATCCAATCTTAGTTGTTGATCTCTTGGACAAACTATATAGTTCCACGAGTTGTTGTTTGGCTACAACCCTAAAGCATAGTCATCAGCTCATGTTATGTTTCTGGACATATCCTCATCAGACTAACTTGCACCTATGCTTTGCCAGTCTCCTTCTCCCTAACTTGCTTTCTCCATTGTCGCTTAATGTAAGTGTTTTTGCAGGCTAAGTCTGCCAATTTGGAAAGTCCACCAATAAGTAAAATCTTAACTAAATCACTTCTATTGGAAGTTGGAACATTTTTGGACCTTTTTCTTTTTCTTTTCTAAAAAGATGGTTAACATGGAACTTGCAAGAGCTTCATATATCATTTGACCTGAGCAGCTTTGTGGCTCTTGCAATTCTGCTACGACTGCCATTGCTCGCTGATCTACTTATTTGCTTTCCATGCGATGGATAGTTTATTTTTCAGGCTTTGAGTTTACCCGGAGTACACTATAATTAATGTGTGAGTTTGTCGTTAGCCCTAAAATAACGATGACCAAAGATTAAGTGGGCTCTTCTCAACTTGATGGTTTGTTGGATTTGCATGTATTGCTACAATCATGCAATAAGGTCCTTTATGGCATCACATTAAAGAGGGATTTCATCCCAGAAGTGGTACCTACTTACCGGGGACATCACACAAAAATAGAATTTGGAGTCAAACACAGAATATAAAAATATGTATACATAAATTCCTAACATTTGATTACCTACAAAAAGACTTGCGCCTGTCCATAAATGTCATGCACCGCTTTCCAGCTTGCTTAGGGAAATGAAAGAGTGATAAGCCCATACAGATTTAAGCCAAATAGAATTCACCCTTTTGAACTTAAATGTGGTAAGCGTTCGTAATAGAACGCCATGTTAATTTGATTCTAACTAATAATGAGCAACTATAATGATATCATATATAGTTTATGATTAACAAATAGGAATGATAGCAATTATGATAAAAAAGAGAATATGAAAAGATTAACAAGTATAAGGATACGAATGTATGTAAATAAACAAGTGTAAGAAACTTATATACTGAAATATGTAACGTAGAGGAGGCCTGTCCTACAAGAAAAATTTCCAGAAAAATCTTCATACAAAATTGATATTCCTAAGAAGAAAAAATAAATATAGAAAAATTATCGTTAGCAAGAGCAAGACAATGTTTGTGTGTTTCCCCAATAAGAAAAAAATAACATAAAAAATGAAATGCATGATAAAATAGCAGCATGAATCATATAAGTCATGACAAGCATATAGATTGCAACATAGCAACATATTTTTTTGGAAACTTAGAAGTTTTATTCATAGAACTCAAAATAATACAACTAATGACTACATGTTTCTTGTAATGATAGACTAGGATGGCGAGAGGACACAAGCGTCGTCATCTATCACAAGCTATTGTTACAAGTACATTTCATCCATTCACAGACTCCAATTTGATACCAAAACTACATTCCCTTTGTCCCCAAAAGTATGAGATAACAAAGAGGAAATACAGAAGATGCGGTCTTCGTACAAATCTCTGAATATTTTAATTTTATGGCTTTTGTCTCCTTTGAAGATCCGATTGTTACGTTCCCACCAAATATGCCCAACTGCTGCAACAAAGACTGCTGCAACAAAGACTGCTGCAACAAAGACTAATGTTTTCGCAACCATGGATATCAAGTATGACCGATGCTGATATCCCCATTTGAGTAAACAAAGCGTCCAAATATACGAAGAGAATGAATATTCAAAGACAACATAGCAACATATATTGCAACATGAATATGTATAGATAGCACTACTACAAGCATGAACAATGATAAATGATAGTATGATTGTCAACAGATATTTAATGATTAATCTAGAAAAATACCAAGTTCATATAACTAATTATAACATTAATAGTGTGGTGATCCTATTCTAACACCGAGCTCATGTCCAAGAATATGATATGTAAGTTGGATAGATCACTACTAGTCTTGTGATTGCACACAAGTAGGTGAGAATATTAACTTATATCTTCATTACTAGAGGATGAAAAATACAAACACAGGAGTGTAACTCTATATCTATTGCTGTAAGGTAGAAAACACGTAAATAGTAAAGTAACACCATCTTCATTGTTGAAATGTGAAAAATACGGATATAATAAGAATCCTTGTTGCTCACGTACCCTCTGAAATCATGAGTTTCCTATCCCAAATGTCAAGCAATCATGAAGGTGTAGTACAATGAGTGTGTAGTAGTTATGAACTATGACAGATCCAGTATCATGAACATGCAATCATATACAATGGACTGATAGTGTCATGTGAGTGAATATTGTACAGTAATAGCTATATTGTTGGGTTCGATAATCATGTGATAGATACGATGATATAAATAATTAGTACAATAATCAATTACGGTGAACATGTAATGGGCATAGTGTCAGCATGCTAAGAAATTAAATATTTCAAGCGTATATGATTTCCATTCTTACTACATGCAACAGTCAATAACAATATGCATGAATTATAAACCTAACTTATCATAGTTTCTTATACAAGTTTCCTTATACTTAGCATTTATTAATTCTGCAATCAAATCTTGATAACGCAACCTGATTGACAATTGAATGGTCTATATTTAATATCATGTTGTGATTACACCTATGCTTTAAGAGATCATTTATGATAATATTGGTAATGTATGATATTATGTAAATTAGAAACATGATACAAAAATAAAAAATAAGAAAACATGAGCATAAAAATACTTATAATATAATAATATCAAATCATTCATAACCTAGAAATTGACATAAGAATGGTCCAAGTCATGTATATGGGGTGTAGCCCCGAGTCATGTATTGGACTAATTATCTATGCTTTTCATGTCCCAATAACCTACAAGAATATTGCCGAATGATGTGTATATAGTATGGTTAAGTTCTATAGTAAACCATCGGTCCTGAAATGACCCAAATAGGTCACGACCAAGTTGTAAGCTAACCAAGCAAGAAGACCCAATAAGGGCTCAGTCGAGTGATCAATATCGATCTGGCAAAATTCAGAAAGTCAAATAAATATTCATTGCTGAAGATCAACAATGTCCCTACAAACAAAACAATTCCCAAACCGTCACTGTCGAAGCACCAACATGGTACATGAGCAAACAACCCCAAAACATCAAAAGAACACAACCAATCAGGGAGCCAAAACTGTCCCAAAGAAACCAATCCAAAAATCAACTTGAATAGCCCTAAAAACCTAAATAAATGGCCGAACACCAACATAATGGCATCAAAAAGCAATCCAATTTTCTTATAGTTTTAGAAATGAAAAGAGTATTAGGGAACATACTTGATAATCGAGGAGGAAAAAGAAAGTTGATGGGGACGCTATCTTGCTGCGATGGTTGTGGCTGCTATTGTCAATGCCATGCTCCTTTGTCACCACTACATCTTTCTGATGCTATTGGAGGCAGCAAAATGGATAAGAAGATGGCGATGATCGCGACGATGATGTTGGGTTATCCAGTGATGATATGATAGTTAAGGAATGAAAAATTGAGAATGATGAGAGATCTGTGAGAGATGAGATCGGGTAAGAGAAAGACATGGTTAGGATTTTTATAAGGACAAGAGAGAGTTGGTTACATGTGTTGGATATTGTGTTATTCCAATATATGTTTTGATGATAAGCAACTATATTTGTGTGCTAGCACTGTGCAGATTTAATAAGACAAAGAAGAATAAAGTCTAGTGAATGTGTTCTAAGACAACAACATAATTCAAGTGAAGAATTAAAGAAAAGAGCTTGAAGGTCAAATCATACATCATGAAGATTTCAAAGCAAAAATATATTTGTGATGTATTTATTTTCATGTCTTAGATTCTTATGTTAAAGCCTTGATGAAGCACATCACACACACTTATGAGTACTTGGACATATTTTGAAAAAGGTTTGAAAACATACCATTTCTTTCCTAAGTTTTTAGCTCAAAACAATGCATTTTAAGGTTATTAGTCGACCAATGAGTTTACTCTAGTCGACTAATAAAACTTGAAAAATAATGGATTGTTATGTCAAATTGTCGACCAATGATCTCCAGCTGGTCGACTAATAACACCATTAGTCGACTAATGGATGACCATTAGTTAACTAATTGGAAACAGAGAGTTTTGCAGTTTTCTGAAATGACTGAGTAGTCGACTAAAGTTATGTTATTAGTCGACTAACAGCCATTAGTCGACTAATCCATGAACTCTAGTTGCCTAATAATGATGTGATTTACCCAACTAGTCATTTTGTAGCCATTTAATGGTATTTTAGGATTCCGTTTATATGTTTTCTCATATATAAACAGATCATATCCCAGGGATTTTACAACAAGAAAAATCAATATTCTTTATAGGAAATTATTTTGTGAAAAAGTTTTCTTAAGAAAATCCCATTTTGGCCTTTGCTCTCTTGAAGTTTTTCATCTTCTTCTTGGCCAAAGCTTTTGATCTCTATCCCATGATTTCAATATTCAAAATCCTATCCTATATTCTTACTACTACACCTTGTACTTCATATCAGGCTAGATGAAATTGTTTATCAACACAAAAAGTTTGTAGGTATTTTATTTCTTAGTTTATAAGAGGGCAGGGTAAGTTTTCGTTCGAAGTATTTTCGAAAGGGATACTTTTAATTTTGAAAGGGTTACACTTGAGGTTTGTTCGAGCGGATTTCCTTACACCGGATTGTGGTGTTAAGTAGGATTATACTAAGTACTTACAGTATTTGTAAGAGATTAGTGGAACTCTCAAGCGGGGTTTGCTTGAGAATTGGAGGTATGTTAGGATTTGACCGAACCGGTATAAATCGTTGTGCGTTTGCAATTGTATTTGATCGTCTTATTCTTGCATTTGAGCATTATATTCCGTTGTTTAATGTTAACTTTGCAAGAAGTATTGTGATTAAGAATCTAGTTTGTGAACTCAAATAGATCTCTTTGGATAGAATTTTCCAAGTATTTTTATAACACTATTCATCCCATCAAGTGTTTTCAACCTGTCATCTAGATCCTTACATGTTGTATTAAAGCAATCAAGTGCACCCAACAATGGAAAATGAGAGGGAGTGGAAGAGTTGGGGAGAAAGTGTTGGAGGTGGAAGAGTGGATAGAGGAAAGATGCACAAGCAGGGGCGGTAGGGGGGGTAGCGGTTACATGACCATGGGTGAGAGTTACAAGGATGGGGGAGAGAGAGCGATCGAGTGGGCTGAACGAAGTGGGAGGGAGAGAGAGTCATGATAAATATATTTTGTGGTTTAAGTTAGATTTTTTATTAAGAGGTTTACAATGGCTCAAGTTAATGTTAACGGGCCAGATGCGGGTTGGTATGTAAATGGGTTAAGGGTTATCGGGGTTTAGGTTAAAATAAGCTTAAAAAATCTGAAAAATATGGATATAAAACCAATCAGTCAAAATAATGATTTAAAACATATTTTAATATTTTAAAAATTATTTTATTTTATTTAAAAATGGTAATGGGTTAGGACTTTTACAATAAGGACTAAGGAGCCTAACTTAAGAAGCAAATAACTTATCTTCATATTGAACAGATCCTAATAAAACGGAAACTGTACTATATATATTATATAGGCATAGAAGATTTTGAAAATGAAATCCTCATATATCAACGATTTGTTTGGAATTTTCTGTCCGGCTTTTTTTTCCAGATCTCTAGCTAGTTCACAATAATTCTAAGTCTTACCCATCATAGGCTTTGCATTACCTCAACATGCACTGACTTGCATCTAGGTTGGAATGAACTTGAGCTAATCCTTGTTTGCCCAACAAGTTTGGTTGCTCTGTTTGGTCTTGGACTGGGCCAGATTTGTACCGTATTGACACGTCTTTTTCCCCTCTTATTGTTGGATTTTGCAACTTGGGCAACTACCATGGTTAGCAACCGTATTGAAGATGTTGATGTTGATGGGGCAAGGTGCAACAATTTGAGATTGTGGTGCAATATAGAAGGGAACACGGTGCTCATATATTTGTTGGGATGAAAAAGCCAATGACAAGATTTGCAAGTGGAAAAATAAACAGCTACTGCATAATGTTAGGGGATGCGAGAAAGAAGATGCTCTGTTTGTGATGGGATTTTGAACATCAATCCATGTTTAATTGCATGTGAAAGTATCAAAATATACAAGGGATGAGTTTATTGTAATATATGCAATCTGTCGGACTTAATTATATGCTAAAGGATGCCTCCAACCCCCAAAAAAGAGGGGAAAAAACCTGCACATCCCAAAGAATGATTTCTCATTGTTCCCTGATTATATTGATGAGCATGAAATGAGACAGATTGGTTCAACTTTTGGACATGGTTACAATTCACAGTGTGCATGAAAATTCTTGGGAGAGCTGTGCTATATTTACCTTAAACGAACATGATGTATTTTGAGTTGAGCGGTCAGGACTCTGGTCTCTTGAAACTTATTTGTGTTGCTATTTGCTACTTGCCCGCCAGGTCTTGTTGAATGCTTTAGGCTTTCAACTTGCATGTTTTGATCTTTTGAGAATTTGAAGTACACATTAATTAGGTAAGGTATAAGATTTTTTTTGGCATGTGGATCCATATGCTGTAGGGTTAGGGGGTGTAATTCTGTGATCCGGTCTTACTTATCTATTTGAGAGAAGATCTATCTGTAGTTACTTTAGAACTATGTACCTACTTTGATGTGACATATTTTCAAATTTGGAAAGCACTTATGTTATCGACCGCCATCACATTCAAAACATTTCTTTCTTTGGTTTTGTAGAGGATTTCATGCTTGATGTTTACTAGAAATAAGTTGCTACTACCTCGGCATGTGTACATCTTTACTTTTTTCTGTGGGCGCCATAACTTGTGTATTATCTTTGCTTTTTTGGCTTTTAGATGTTGGTTCCCCAAATTGTCTATTTAGATATTGATTCCCCAAATTATGTCTATTTGGATATTATTCCCACAATGATATGGTTTGCTATTTAATCATCCAAATTTATAAGTTATTAAATAATTTCTTTAATAGTTTTCAAACAGAAATTTGACTCGGGTCTGGTTATGGTTAGTTTGTAACTCTACCTAGGTCTAACTAGACTTGAACTAAGCGTTTTAGTTAAGAATGAATTCAGATCTACATCCAATTGGGATGGGTTAGTTGGGTTATGGCTGAGGAAGAGATGATGGTGATGGGTTTACAAGAGGTCGAAAGTTGATTGGAGAATAGAGAGTTTGGCTTTGGGAAGGATCGTTTGAAGAATGTGAGGTGGGATCATGGGGATGTTTTAGGGTTGGGGTTGGAGTGGATTTCGTGAGGGATGAAAGGAGGGTGGAGGGGGATGAGGTTAGGGTTGAGGTTAGGCAGGGATTTCTTTGTTGATGAGATCACAGAGGATGGGGAGGGGGTTGGAGTTATGGTTTAGGAGGGATTTCTCGAAGAATGACATGATGAATAAATAGAAGGGTGGAGAAGAGGGGTGTAATGAAAATTTATATTTCCGTCAACTTCAATGAAATATTCATTGAGCTAACTAGATGGATTAATTCTGACTTCTTTACTATATTTGGGGAACCAAATCCCAAATCATATGATTTGTGAGACCAAGATTGAAATATGCATAATTTGGGAGACCAATAATAAAAAACCCACTCTGACCTTTGATTGTGATTTTTTTTGTTGGGGGGGGGGGGGGGTTGGTATTACAGGTCTCTTCTTAATATTTCTTGCACCTACTATTGATTAAACAATTAATATGTGCTCCAGGTTAGGAAAAACTCTCATTTATTTATGTTTTTGTTTGTATTAATAGTTTTCTTACTTAGAAGATGATCTGTCCATGACTCTCAAATTTTTGCTCTACATAGTTTGGGAGTGCATGAGCAAACTGGTGGTAATTTATTAATTTGAATTTGGTCCTGTATATTTATGGTCCACATGAAACTATTGTTCCCGTGTAATATGTGATTACTTCCTTATTTAGTTTAGATGTGATATAAAGTTCCTCTGAATTTAAATTGACAAGTTTTGCTGGTTATTGAAGTGGTAGTCAATGATGTGACCGGTGCTTTTCTTTTTCGCTCTATGAACAGATGCCGACGAGGGAGGTCTTCAACAAATTTGGAATCAGGTAACTTTTCATTTTTCTTTTTCTTCCTTCATTCTTGAAATTTAATTTTATTCATTTACATGTTTCATATTGTCATAGAGTAGAAAGAGTCTTCAGTTGCTTGTAGAAGGGTTGTATTTTTATGCTGGACACCTGTTGATGTCTTGTTGATAATTGATGGATACTTCGTCCTCTTCAGCTACGATGTATTGACAAATAAAATGAGTCTTGCAAACTGTGCAGTTGTTGACCTGATTTTTAGTTGCAAAATGTTGATGACAATTTCTTTTATTTGCCATCAGAGAGGAAATGGATTTGAGTTAGTCAACCGGCGCGTCGAAGGGCAGCTAGCAATAGGGCCAAAAAGTGAAACGAAACTTGTAATTGAGCAACTGCTTAAGCAAGAGACATTTTCGAGGTAGATGTGAAATCAACCCTTTCTTTAGTCCTTTTGCCCCTAAATTTGTTCAAGTTTGATCCAGACAATAGTTCCAAGGCTAAATATTTTGGCATTCAAACTTCCATTGTTGTCGAATACCCTCTTTCAATGGAAGTAGTCAACCCCAAAGAATCTGGAACAAAGGCTTTGTTGTTGTTGTTGGTTGTTGTTTCGAGCGAAATGCTCTTGTTGAGCATCAATGGTCTTACGAATAGATGGAATTATTTTTTGCAATGTTTTCTATAAAGAATTAATTTATGCAATTTTGTTAAAAAATTGTCGTTGCTATATATGAATATTGTTTGTAAGCACACCCATTACACACCAATTACTTTGCAAGAAAATCTCGAGTATTTTTGCCAAGCAATGCATTTGTTGTTTACTGTAATATGAAAATAGCAATTTTTCTAATTCACTAAACCAATAAAAGACAATGTAGACATTAATCATTTCTTGGTTTAAATACTTTGTGGTAAAGGATGTGTAGGGTTGACTGTATCACTGAAAACTAGAGCATAAAACTAAGGGCAGGCATCAGATAAAGATGTGGATAAATTAATGCTAAAATAGAACCTTAAATCATCTGTCAAAACGGAAAACATGAAAAAGTGCGCCAAGCATTTACATGAAATAAAGCTTATCTCTCAACAGTTTAATCCTACAACCTAGCTTCTAAGATTCATGCTCTAACTAATTTTATTTGCGTCTCTCAATATGCTTGCAAATCAACTAATAACTTAATAAGCTCTGGATATCATCTAGAATATTTTGTAAACAATTTGCTATATATATATCTGACCATGTGGTAAAGTCGAGACAACCATGAATTCTGTAGTAGTATACTTGAATCCTTAATAGTAGGGGACGCTATATGCTGCAACTCAATCCGTGTGATTGGTCAATGAATTTTGCACTGTCTGATGTTATCAAATGACAGCAAAATTTGTCTCAGAAGCTGTCCAAACTCGAGGCTTAATGCATGCAGCATGTGGCTCAACTATCATGCTACCGCTATCAACCTGTATTCAATATGCTTTCTAATTCCAAAACCCAATCTTAAGAAATACATTACTTGTCTATGTTGGCCATGCCTGTGAACTGCCTCCATGCAAGTGGGGGCACTTCATGCGAAAAGATACTCCCTCACCAAATTCATTAAAGAGCAATACCAACATCGGTCAACGTGTAAAGTCTTTGCTTCATATATAAATCCTTCAAAGTCCGTATGCTGTCGTGTCCATGCATGAATTTATGAATTTTCATACATTGGTGGGCATTTACTATAGAAATTCTATCCATGAATTGGTTACCTTTAAAAAAAATTTCACTGAGTTAATCAACACTGTCAAAGAATTGTCATTTCGATTAGGATTATTCTGAAATACATGCTTGCATCACAGCTCTATAACTGAATGCATGAAATAAAACAAAGAGGTGAGTTGTATTTGTTTGGAAAAATATCCATGTTATAATTGCAGTTTATGTCTACTTACTGCATTTAATCTTCTTTTTTTGACTTAAATAGCACAGATCGTCCTCGGTCTGCTTTCTTGGGCATATGTACTTATCTCAAGGATGCCAAAAATTCGTTGTATACCTTTGCTCTGTTGTGCTTAGATCTATATGTGCGTCTTGGTTTCTTTAAGCATATAACTAGCAAGCTAATATTACTTATGTGGAATGGATGCCTGGCTTTTACGTGGATTAAAAAATAAATTAAAACAATGGTAACTATCGATGCTTTAGCTGTATCTGAATCATGTTATTTAACTTCTACCAGTACATATAGTATAGGATTAACTGATTAACATTGTCCTGAGATCTTTTTCCTGATATTTTCTACCAGGGATGAATGTGATAAACTAACAAAGCTAATTCAATCACGAGTTGTAGACTTCCCATCTCCAGAAGTTTTTGGGGATGCAACAGAGGATCTTCCAAGGACTGCTGGCAACGATGCTCTACCAAGGGCTTTACCATCCCCTGGTCAGAGAAGGACTCTGCCAGAAGGAAACCATTATTCTTCCTGCAAACTGGTTGCCTTCTCTCCTGGGTCATCTCTTTTTGAAGCATGTACACCTGATATCTGCAACAAAGCTGTTTCGGAAGCAAAAAAATGGTTAGAAGAGAAAAAGTCAGAAGCAAAACCAAAATACGATTCAGAATGTGGACCTTGCACTCTAAACACTGATATGCTTCAATATGTTAGTGCTACTTAACTCAATTCTTTCCCCCTTTTTTGCTTTAGACTTCGGTTATTAAAATCAACCATATGTATGTTGTGTCATATACGTGGCAGGATTAAACTTGTTGATGCAATCTCCGACGAGAAATTTTTTGTTAGAGCTGATTTCTAATTTTCTTCTTGTCCATCATCACCACCACCTTTTTCTCCCCTTATTCTTCTATTTTGAAGCTTGCAAATTTGTAATACTGGTTGGAGACTGTAGGATGATCTTCTCAACAGCAATGCGAGATAAGAGATTGAAGTGCCCATGGTTACCGCTCAGGGGTAGGAACTATGGTTAGATTATAATTAGTAATTATAGTATGAGTAGAATTTGGGATTAGAATAAGAATTATAATTGTGCTGTATTTTCTCAGTTATATACAACACCCGTATCCTGATCTGAGGTGGCAAACTTTTTAATTCAATAGAGTATCATATTATTAATATAAGGTTTTGTGATCACTGTCAATAACCACCACCGCCAAAAGACTATCTTCTCATCATTATCTTCCTTTTTTTCCTTTGTTATTTTTAAAACTTAAATTCATACCTAGCCTAAACCTGATGACTTTTAGCATCTAATTCTCAAATCCACACCGAACGCTTACAACTACCTGCCCATTCCATTGTTTTCTTGTCAATCCATACAGGCTTAACTTCTGCTCCTTTCTCTTAGTCCTAATCTTAATCCATTGATGCCAAACATGTTGTCACAGTCTCCTTTCTGGCTCATGGATTTTGCCGATTATTTTTCTTATGTCTTTTCTTTGAACCTAAACCAAATTTTTTTCCCCTTCGTTTCTTCTTCATGGACACTGTCTCCATTCTCATTAGCTCTGGCTACCACTTCCGTATCGTCCCAAAGCACTTCATCATTAGCCTAACACAAATTCGAAAAGTGGCCGCTGATGCCACCTTATTGATGTTGCCTTCTTGTCATCATTGCCGGCTCGTTGTCATCACAATCCTACTATTAATGAGTCAACTCAGTCGATCCTAACATGATTTGACCTGTTCTCTATTGTTTTTATCTCATTATAACCAAAAAGACCAAAAAATAGAAAATAAGATACAAAAATGCATTGAAGTAATATCCTAGTATTTTCTTCATTTTTATGTTTTGGTCATATTATCTATCTTATTTTTTCGTTATACCTAAATCAGAGGATGTTAAAGATCTCATCGGGTTAAAAATGAAGGTAAGAATGGGCCAAACTCAGTCCAGAATAATATTGGCCCGGGCTCTGGTCCTTTAATTTTCTTAAATCCAATCTCGAGCCATTTATGTATTGAGCTTAAGTTTCTAAGTCTGAGCCCGTTTACAAAATAAAGAGGCCGGACTCGGGCCATAGTCATGCCTACATTTTTAAATGACACGTAAATAGAGTTAGAAAATGCATAATTATTATGAAGCAACTAAAGAAAGAATAGATATAAAATATATGAAAAAGTCTAATTTTTTGTGTTATTGAAAAATTATGAGTAGTGTTAAAGTAAAGAGAAATTATTTACTATTTAGTCAAATCCATGTTTTATATATTTTTCCAAAATTATATGAACTAAGATGATAATTCTTCGACAAATATGACAACAAGCACACTATATTATAAAATTAATTCAATATTCTATGCATAGAATCAACAAAATATGGTAAGAAAGATAATATAAAAATATTTTCTGTGCAAAAATTTCAAAATTAATGAATATATAGATAAGAGTACACAACTCATTCAGCCCATCGTACTCATCACCTTAAGCCCGCCATATTTATAATTTGAAGATCTACTTAAGCTCTCATTTTCATATAAAGGATTTTGGTTATTTTTACAGTATTTTCTTAGGAGAAGTTGGTCGATATGTCAGGGAACTCTATTGTCTAAGTACATTATTGATTTGCTTGAGGAGACACTTGGTGCTAAGACTATTAACACTCTAATGGATCTTAATGTTGACCGTAACTTTGGATCCCTTGCTCATCTTGGTTGATATCGATGACTTGGTTAAAAATTGATTTACTTAAACAAATACATACCCAATCATCATTTTTACTATTGGTTTGTTGAGACGGTTCATTCCATCAATTGCATCCTAATGTATGCTGTTTGTCATTTCACAACATTTAAGGTGCTCCATGCAAAGAGATGCATTTTTGAATTGCTTCTCATTTAAATATTATTGAATTTTCGGATGCAAATTAGGCCGATCAGATTGGTAGCCTCCTTGATTGTGAATGTATCGGTTGGTTATCGTACTTTTATTGGTGACAATATGGTACCATGGACAAGTAAGAAACAGTGTGATTGCCAAAGTGTCAAAGCTGAGCATAGAGCTATGGAAAATACAATTTGTGAGATGTTGTGGGTATAGTTTCTTGATTTGCGAGTTCATGGCTCTGTTTCAATGAAGATGTATTGTGATAATCGTGTTGCTATGCACAGTCACCAATTCAGTCTTTCACAAACATGCCAAACATATTGATGTTGATTGCTACTTTGTGTGGGATATAGTTCTCCCTAATATGAGCATTGTCACTTATATTAGTTTTGGTAATCATATGGGTGATATTTTTATTAAAATAATGTCATGTAATATACACAGTTACTCCTGAACTTGGGAGAAACCAAATGAATAACACCTTTTATGCAAGGTTTAAAATCTCAATTTTGATCTCGGTAGCGGTCAATGGTTTGTAATATTGGTATTGGATGTATCGGAGATTTTGGGTGATACATATCGGACGTATCAGATTGTAGATATCATTTAGTTAGCTGAACATGTCTAATAGTTGTATTAGATATGCATCTTCATCAAGTGTTTCATCTATTGTTGAAATTTTTTCAGGATACTATATTCTCTTTTCCTAACCCACACAATCAATGAGTTATCTTCATGAATTATTCAAATCAATCAGTTCAATATCAATTTGTTTGTCTCAGAGTTCAATTTGTTAAATCTCGTAATACAGTCAAAACAACCTGTAACATATATGCCTTACACGTGCCTTACAAAACTTGAAGAGTTTCTAGGATGCCAATAAACAGGAGTTTGTTTTTATCCATCCTACAGGTCTGTTATGAAATTGTTGATATGCATCGGTATCAACCATTTTTTCGAACGATGATTTTGATTGTTAAATGAGTTTTTTGTCAAAGATTGCATGAAATCAAATATAAAATATATAATTTGGCAATTTAAACCTTGAAGTCTTGTTATCTGTTAGTAGTGGTGGTATTGGTTAGTTTTAAATGGATAGTAGTGGTGGTATCGGTTAGTTTCAAAAGGATGGTGTTGACATGCTTTCAACCCAATACGATATAATTGGTTGCTATCAGCTTCGGCCAAGATTTCAAACCTTACTTTTTTGTCTCTATTTTTTTTCCCACAAAAGATAACTATCTTATGAATGGTGATGTATTGGATACCATCATTTCTTTGTACGTTTTGTTGTTGCTATCATTTGGGAAGACTTGAAGTTTTTTTGATTGTTAGATAATATCTTTTATGTTGCCATGTTGATCAGATATAGGAGGCATCTCTCCATATCCTATTTCCTGGAGCAAGGCTCCTTCTTTAGCATGGGTGATTCCTTACTAATTTATACACGCAATGTTTAATACGTAACACAATTTACATGTGCCCACACGTTCACATTCGTGATTGCTACCTACCGCCAACCACCCGCTTCTCCCTGCTTTTTTCGCTATGTGGAAGAGGATTACTTTATTTATTTATAGGTTAATTTGGCTGAAGGTCTGTATGCATACATCAAATCCCCTTTATTTGGGAAAATGAACACATGTCATTGTGAGTGGAAGAAGCTCCGTAAAGGAGAGAACCCTTGTACGCATGGGTCCCATGAGCTAGTTCTGCCAATAGACTCCCTTGGCGATGTGACCTTGAGCTGTTGCATGATAAGCCTAGTTAGTTCTCGTTCCTGCATTTTTAATTTGAAAATCCATGCGCCAGTTGCGGAATGGAGAGATATGAAGCCAGCAGTGGAATGGAGAGATATGAAGCCGTGAACTCCCACAATGGAATGATACTTAGCAGAAGAGTAGTTAATTTTTTAAGTTTCTTACTGCTAATGTACTTTAATGTTCTTTGATTGCTACTGGTGCATCAGACGAACCTGCAAAAAGTCAACAAAACTTATCCTACATGCATATATGGTAAGCAATTTAGATTTTAGAGGATCCAACATTTCAGGAGAGGATTTCCATCCATCTCTCTCTGTGCATTTGGGCGCACTTGCGCATGTGTCAGTGTGCGTGCATGCATGTGTGTTGCAGCTTTCTTCTGTACAGTTTCTTGATGCATCATCGTATATCTCCATGTCCAAATTTTCTTCATGTGGCAAATGAATTACCTTTAAAAGGACAGATCTAAATTTACTTTATGCATCAAATGAATTACATATATATGCATGTCATCTTTCTATGCATGCATAATTGTGCTTCTTCGTTTGGAACCTTGCTGTTACTATTATTCCCTACAATCTTTCAGGGAGGGATGTCATTTGTCTGATACTTTTGGCAGGCCCCATATAAGTATGATGCAATTGTCTTCAAACTCAAAGCCTAACCCGATCTCAGTTCAATAAACACATAAGTTACACTGTTACTTTTTTCTCTGTGGACCATAGACTCTTAATTGCGTTTTTCAAGCTTGTATTTTAAACCTTTTGCTTTTTGTTTATGTTATAATTGATGATAATCTTTTAAAATAGTGCTTATGCTTCAAAATTACTTTGACTGTTACTTGCATGTTCCTTGCAGGGTATTGAAGGTGAAGGAGGTTCACCTGTGGATATGGCAAAATCATACATGAGATCCCTGCCACCATGGAGATCTCCATCCTTCAGTGGTGTTGGGTTTAAGACCCTGCCTCCTAGTGGAATTCGTCATTTCAAGGATGAAACTTTGTACGAAACTGCCAACAATTCTTTGCCTTCATCGAGGGTACTACTTCTATCAACGTATACTGTTTGGAATAATATATTTTATTTGCTACTTTCACGGACAAATTTGTTTGGTATAAAAAAGTAATGGTTAGAAATGATTTATTTCAAAATATTAATTCCATTTTATTCTTTTCCTTCATCGAGGGTACTACTTCTATCAACGTATACTGTTTGGAATAATATATTTCATTTGCTACTTTCATGGACAAATTTGTTTGGTATAAAAAAGTAATGGTTAGAAATGATTTATTTCAAAATATTAATTCCATTTTAAGATGCAGAATTCACGTATATGTTTTCTTAGATCCTAGACTTAACGTGGTACTTTCAATAAACTCGACTGGTAAGAATCTTCTGATTCACTGACATGTTAACCTGATTGGCAGATTAATATGATAAATTACATAATTTGAATCACTAAGTCACTGCAGCATTGGTAACATTTGTTATAATCAGAGAAATTATTCAAGAAATTGAATTTGGGAGGAGATTTATATTTATTTTATTCGTATGAATGAGGTGTATATATAAACCTTACAATTAATCACATGTGACATAATTTAGGTCCATACATGCTTGAGTTATTCTAACAAGATTTGATATGCATGCCTACTCAAATACTCTACCTTAAGCTGGAGCATGTGTATCACATGCTCGGTTTGTCACAAATATGAACTACTCATCTTTATCATAGGCTTCGTGAGGATGTCTGCTTTAGTAGAATTAATGTGTCTTGTCTCTATTGTCCTTTATGGCACTTCTATCTCACTGTATAGTAATCAATCTTAATATGATTTGTTCTCTCATGGAAGATAAGATTATTCACAATGTAGATTTATGCTTTGTTGTCACAATGGAGCCTCATCGGAGTCAGTTTTCCAGACCATAACACAATGAGTACCTGCAGAATTCATACTAACTTGCACACTAACTTACAGATGGTATTTGCAAGGGCTTTGTACTTTGACTCTGCGCTCGACCGAGATACAACGGATTGTTTCTTACTTTTTCAAGAAACAAAATTACCTCTCATAAAAACACTAATGAGTTGTCAAGGAGTTGTCATTCGCTGATCATTAGGCGATCTTGCTTAATCTATATCTGAGAATGCAACACGTTTGCTATTAGCATAGTAAGAGTATAAGATGCCTTTGCCTGGTGCACACTTCAACTATCTCAAAAAGATCTGTATTACTGCATCTCAATGTGCAAGTTAGACATAAGTTGACTTAGCACAGCACACTTACCATCTCTTACCATCTCTTTATCATAAAGTGATTCGTTTCCGACACTGCTTTACATTAATTGTTATTTGTAAACAAGATGGCAAAAAAACAGGCGAAGTCCAATGATCTTGAGCGATCGATTCATCATAACTACTCGCACGATAAAGAAATATCATTAATCTCTTCATGCTTGTTCCAAATTCGAAATACCATTTGTTCAAATAAGAATCTTTTTTCTTATATGATAATTTTCTTTAGAAGGCTGTTAAATTGAGAGAGATGAATTCTAAGAAATTGATTCTTTTCTTAATTGATAGAAGGATGATTATATATAGATAGTGTATTAATTTGAATTATTGATGTAGATGCTATATGGTTGATTCTTATCCGTTAGAGACTACGAGTGGAATATGGACATCTGTTGACAAATGGATGATCCTAGTACATTTTAGTATATGTCACTGAAGCTGTAGTTCCTGTGAAAAAAGTGATCGAGTCTTTAAGAATCAAAGTATTTACAGATCTTTATAAAGATACCACTCAATATGAGAGGGTCATGCTTCTACAGGTAGATTAAGTCAACTGTCCGGGTAGCGATTTGGGAAAGCCAAAAACAATCACTGAATAACTTATCTTATTATCATATATAATTAATTTTCTATTTCTATGAGATTATACGCTTAAATACAGACACGTGCGATCTTTTGTTCTTTTGAAAGTGATCTTAAACTGATCAAGGGTAACGTGTCTCGGAACCCTTTTCGGGGCACTAATAGCGGGCATATTGGGTCAGTTGGATTCATCAGCAAATCAACGTGCCTTTTTAATACCGATGGTGAATAAACAAAAGTTCTCCACAGGCTCCCGTGCTATGATGTTTATTTTAGTCAAACTTAAGTCTCATATAGCCAACTAGTTGATAGCTGATAAAGCATATGGGCCCGTTTGACTTGTCGCAAGATGCTAATTGGAGAAGGTTTGAACGGACTTGCCTTCCCGATGAAAGCACACGCATAGAGATTCATAGTGTTGATTCGGAGATTACACCATACCCTCGGGAAAGCAATGTTAGGCTGTGTGCTATGATGAGGTAATTCAGCTTCCTAACCAGTTATATGTATCTCTCTGGATCATGCAATTGTTCCTCTTAGTTTCTGTAATCCTAGAATTAGGATCCATGGATGAATCAACTATTCTACACTCTGGCATCAATGCTTCTGTCAACACGTCAAGGATATACTTTTGCTATGATCAATATATCCTTGAGCGCGCTTCCTTTATCCTAAGTATCTGCATGGCTCTAGATCCTTTGTTTGAAATTGTTTTCGAATACACAAATTCTACTCTTGAATGCTTGATGTATCATCTCAAGTAACCATAATATCATCGATATGCATTACCAAAAATATCTGTCTATTTAGATGAATGCGGTAGAAGACCAAATGATCATTCGGACATTGATGGAGACCAAAACTCTTTACTGCATATGTGAATCCCCCAAACCAAGCTCTCTGTAGTTGCTTTAATCCATATAATGAATTCTTCAATCTGTACACTTTGAGTCTTTGCCAGACTACTGAGCAACAAAGCTAGGTGTTTGTTCCATGTAACACATCTTCTTTAAAAGATCCATTAATGAAAGCATTCTTCTGATGCAAAGACCATTGATACATAGCTGCCAAATAGATGGATGGCCTAATAAACACCAATTTGGTAACATGAAAGAACATTTTGAAAGTCTATACTAGGTCTGGGAGTTTCCTTAAGGTACCGACTAAGCATTTACTCTAGCAAGGAAGCCATCTGGGTTTCACTTGATGGTATAAACCAACTTGCATCCAACCATTTTCTGTCATTGAGGATCTTATATCAAATCTTAGGTTCTGTTCTATGCAAGCGTTCTCATTTCTTCCATTACTTCATGCCATCCTGGGTGAGATAGTTTCTGAAATAGATTGTGAAATACAATGAAAATCAAAAGAGAAAGGAAATGAATTAAACAATGGTGACAAATTAGCCCAAGACACAAATGTAGACAAATATGGGCAGTGCAAGTATGAGTATCCTTTCATAAGAAATATGAAGATCAATATTAGAGGTATTGTGTTTTCAAGAGTATGGATTATGGAGGGTGGTGGCACATGAGTCAAATGGGTAGGAGCTATAGCATTTGAAGCTAAGATGGAAGTTGGAGATTATGCCTTGTCGTAACCATGATGATGATACACCTGCGTGATGTTGGTAGTTTGTGGTGACAACAAGAAAAACAAGTACTCATCTTTAGCCTCAGAATCCAAGTTAAGTTCATTTTCTCATTGTGAGCTAAAGCATGGATGGGACTCAGAAATTCACATCAGTAGAAATAAAAGATTGTTTAGTTGCATGGTTATACCATTCATATCCCTTTTATGTTGGTAGTTTGTGGTGACAACAAGAAAAACAAGTACTCATTTTTAGCCTCAGAATCCGAGTTAAGTTCATTTTCTCCTTGTGAGTTAAAGCGTGGATGGGACTTAGGAATTCACATCAGTAGAAATAAAAGATTGTTTAGTCGCATGGTTATACCATTCATATCCCTTTTATGTTTGCGAGTAGCCAAACAAATGCATTTATAAAGATCAAGAGTCAAGCTTATGATCATCAAGATTATAATTGTAACGGAACATGTACATCTAAAGATCTTTGAAGGTAAATGAAAATGGTTTACGGAGAACAAAAGTTGATAGCACCATTAAGACTATAAAAAAGCATATGATTTATCAATAACATGCAACCAACACAACATTACTCCGGAAACTCTTCGAAATGTGTATATGAGAAAGTATTGCCCTTACTCCATCTAATAACTGTCTATTTTTCTGTTCTATATCCTATTCTGTTGAGGTGTTTATGCTCAAGATGATTTATGAATAATTCTAAGTTCAAACATGAAACTGAGAAAATAATATTGAAGTATTCTGTAGTATTATTACCACACAATTTGAACAGATATACCGAACCATCTTAATTTTAGTAAAAAGTTCTAAAAGTGGCAAAAACTTCAGATCAACTTTTTAATAAATAAACCCAAGTCACTGATGAAAATTATAAAGGTAATAAAATATCTGAAATCAGATCTAGACTCAATCTGGCATGCGAATTACATGTCTCAATCTGGCATGAGAATTACATGTCTGAATGAACATTCCCAAATGATTCTCTAGCTCATTTATTGAGCCTAGGTTGGTAGGACAGTGATGCCTTTTGCAGTTTTAGCCCATCAGGGGCGTTGTCGGAAAATTCAACTCTTAGGGTTTTTTTTAATTTTTAGCATTAGGGACTTTTTCGTAAATATGTAATTTTATGTAATTTTCTCTTTATTAGAGCTAGGGCTGGCTAGGGTGGATTCAGACTGGATTATTGAGAGGAAATTTGTACTAGGTATCCACGAACCCTAGTTTGGGAGAATGGACTCCTCTCGAATTGTGACCAAATTTAGCCCTTATATTTCAGTTTTTACTAATAAAAATACTTTTCATCCAAATCCACTCTCTCCACCCTAAAAGATCTCACCTTGCCACCAAAAATCCTATCTTTCACCATAAAAATCGTATTTTTATTCCAAAACCCTAGTTGATTACATCAAATTGGTATCAGAGCATCCGCGATCCATGACGACAAGATATAAGGACAAGATCGGTGCATTGGAAGAAAAGTTTGACGACAAGATCAAGGAAATAAAGAAAATCATATAGGAGCAAAGATTGGAGATGAACCATCAGATCCAAAAGATCAGCGAAACCATAAATCAAACGACCCAGCAAACAAATCAACAAATCGCGGCGTTGACGAAGGCGTTGAGATCAGATCTGGTCAATAACCTAGATCTAGGTGAAAAGAAGCAATTTTTGACGAACGAGAAGGAAAAGATCGAAACTTGGCGCAAATGACTCCTATCTGATGTGGATCTGGTGTTGGATGAGGAGGAATACATCAACAAAGGAGGTGACGCTCGCCACAACAAAGATCAAGGCTCCACGACCATGGGGATGGAGCACGGAGGTTGGTGAGACCCGATGTTGCCGCCAGGAGCCTAGCGGCTCCCTGGCGGCCATCAGGGCATCGCTGGCCCTAGGCAACTTCACCTGGACACTGTTGAGGCCCTGTCAGGCCACCAGGACATCGCCGCCTTGGTGACCTTGCCAGTGCCCTCATAGGCCACTGGCAGCCCGCCAGGGCCTCGGGCAGGTGCAGACGGGCCGCTTGTGTATTCTTGAGTCCATGGCGGCCCACCAGAGAGGCGGTGGACAGTTGCATCATCATCGAGGCTACGGTGAGGGTCTAGAGGAGCATTTGGACGATTTTGGAGCTGATTTTTTCAGAGGACGACCCCAGAGACTAGATCTAGAGTACGAAGACTATGACCGGTATTATGAGGATGATCATGATGACTTGGAGATGGAGGAGGATCCGACTGGGGAGAGGTCGATTGGGAGGTTGATGAGGGGGTGACATGGCCAGAGCTTAATTATGCCATACATGAGCCACCTTAGCCGTGACATCACGACCATTATCGTGGACAAAGAGCACATTACGATTTTATTCCTGACAGCAGAGTCAGAAAATTGAAGATGCCGATTTTTGAGGGGGAGGACCAGGACAGACGGATATATAGAGCAGAGAGGTATTTTGAGGGGATGCGTAGCAGAGAGGTTGAAGATGGTGAGAGTATGCTTATAGGGAGAAGCTTTATCGTGGTACCGACCGAGACAACAGCAACGTCCTAGCATTGTCCTATTCACTGTTGAGAGAAATTCTAAGAATGCCTATTAGAGCGCTTCTGTGAGACGCAGGGAGGAGACCTATATGAGTAGTTCTACACTCTGAAACGGGATGGAATGGTTAGTGTGTATATCAGGAAGTTCGAAATGTTGGCGGGACATGTTCATGGAGTGTCAAGAGAGTCCTTAGAGGGATGTTTCATAAGGGACTCTAACCTAGCATATGAGTAGAGTTATGCATACAGAGGTCCAGGGGGCTAATAGCCAGGATAGTGGAAGACAGCCTGTCAGAAGAGCGGCAGGCTAATGGAGCATGGAGCGGATCCACTGTTCGCAGTCCGGAGGTGACATGGGAGGAGAATGCGTCATCGGGATGGCTCCACTCCAGCCACGAGAAGAACATCGAGCTTCAATCAGATAGTAGGCGTAAGCGGCTCATAGAGGCAAAAATCAGGAAAAGCGCACCAAGGGACTCTGATTTTGTAGTGGTGAGAGGTACGGAACAAGACATCGTTGCAAGAATCATGCTTTCCAGAGGCTGGTTATTGAAGATGAAGAAGGCCAGATTGTAGACCAGGAAGAGCCGGGAGGGGACGCGAACCTCTATTTAGATTAGTGAGCGCATGGTTTTCACCAGTGTTATAAAAGGCGGTTTCACTATGCGCACGGTCTAGGAGCGCATAGCGCATAAGCGGATTATGCGGCCGATTATCGTTTTACGCGATTTAAGCGAAAATGAATAATTTAGTATATAAATAAGCAATAAGTTTATGTATATGTGTTTGTGTATATTAAATTAAAAAAGATAGAAACAAGAAAAAAATCATATCAAGTTTTAAAAATATGGATTAATTCATACTAAAATATCAGCGCCATTATGACGATCAATATATAAAATAATTAAAGTGTAACGTCTAAAGCAATCTATGCACAAAACATAACTATTTAGTTTTACGTCCAAATCAAAAGCATGTCAAACATAAGTACTTTAAAATTAAAAAACTGATTTTTAAGCTTAACAGGTCGTGTTTCTTAATGGGTAGGGATTTTTTAGTTGCTGATTATGCTGCCACAAATTCGCATATGCGATCACATAACATTTATGCGGCCGATTATGCAGACAACCGCATAATTCCACCGCATATCTTAATTTTCATGCGGTCAAAGGCCGCATCCTTATATGCGGCCGCATATGCGGCCGCATATAACTTGTTTTAGAACACTGGTTTTCACGACACCACTTTGAGAACATTGTGATTCTTCGGGGGCGGAGAAAACATGTGCTTTGCAGTTTTTGCCCAATTGGGGCGTTTCAGAAATTTCAACTCTTAGGGGGTCTTTTTGTAATTTTTAGTATTAGAGACTTTTTCGTAAATTTAAAATTTTCTATAATTTTTTTCTTATTAGAGCTAGGTCCGGCTAAGGGGGATTAAGACTGGATTTTTGAGAGGAAACTTGTACCAGGCGTCCACAAACCCTAGTTTGGGAGATTTAGGCTTTCATCTCGAAGGTAAAGCTAGGAGAGCGGCCTCCTCTCGAATTGTGACCAAATTTATTCTTTATATTTCAGTTTTTATTAATAAAAATCCTTCTTCTCCCACCAAATCCACTCTCTTCGCCCTAAAAAATTCCACCTTTCCACCAAAAATCCCATATTTCACCATAAAAATCCTATGTTTATTCCACAACCCTAGTGGATCGCATCAGACACACGATGTTGTTCTCTCAGCTGACAATGGTCATAATTTAGTTCAGAAAATTTTAAGTTTTGAAGGCTTCTATGACCTAATCTATAATATATGATGTATGAAGACATGGTTCCAGAATATGGCTACCGATCCTAATTCAGCATCTAAATTGTAAAAACCATTAGATTCATGCCCCGACCTTTTTGTTCCAATCATTTGGAGTAGATAATGAGTCATAAATCGAGTTTTAGCTAATGAGAAGCAGATTAAATGTGAACTTAGGTAGATACAAAATTGATTTAAAGGTAATAAGCCAATAACATAAATTGAGCCAACACCTTCAATAGTTGATGTTGAACCAGTAGGTAATGCTACCATTTGTCTATTTAAAGGGCGTACAATGACAAGATATTTGATTTTCCAGTTATGATATTAGAATTTCATGAGTTCATGATCTAAGCTTATGGATTGAATATAAAAATGCAGGCAATGAGATTACCTGTTTTGGCTAAGTTATTATGGAAGAAAACATCTGATTTTCATGAAAATTTTGGAACATTAATACTTGCTCCATTTATAATATGTCATTGGAATACTTTTTGAATGAGAAGAATCCTCCTTAAAGCCTCATGCGGTGTTACCTTCAAAATTCCTCTTTTATGGTAACGGGAAGTTTGCTTCATGAATCCGAGACTTCGTTATCACATGCACAAATGCATCCACCACATCTTCCTCATTGGAAGGTACCTGCTTCCAATTGAATCTCCAAAGAATCTATGCACGACAAGTGCTAATTGTTTGCCTAAGTTTCATGAGTCTATGTTCCTATAGATAAGACCTAATCCAAAGTATGAAAGGTCTCCGGCAAAGACTCTTTTGTGATGGATCCATTAATGTAAGGTCATGTCGTCGCATATTGAGGACAAAGACTTCTCAAAAATGCTTACTTGGCATTGCCAAGTGCTCTCTATGTTCATTCATCATCTTCATATCATAGAGATAGAAAACGTGAATTTCAATTCATTATATAGTTTGTAGAAGTTTGTATAATGCTATAACAATGTTCTTATCTTCTTGCCGGCTCCTTCAAAAAGATTAAGACAAATCACATGTCACGTTTTGCTTCCCAAAATACTTAATAATTTGATACATGAGATTCGCGCGATACATTCAAGACAAGACTTGGCTTAAACACGTAACACGTATGTAATAATCTACATGTTCTTCTACTTTTAATTAATAATGAGCAACTATAAAGATGGCATACACAGTCAAAAGAAAATATGACAAGTACAAAAAGCAGGATATAAATATAAGTATAAATGCAAAAGAGAAAATGGCTAATAGAAGAAATTTACGAGATGCGATTGCTCCTCGGTAAAGTCTTGCTTTAGTCTAAGCTATAAAAACTATCACTCAAATATAGTCGATTACTCGATCTGACATGTCTTTAAAAAATATAGAAAATAAACAAAATAGAAATACCTTTTAAAGAGTGGTCCCTCGACAACTTCACTAAATCCTATAAAAATAATACTATCAACTAAAATGAATTAAGAAAATCAAAGAAATCAAAGAAATCAGATAGGATCGATATATGTGTGTGTGTGTGTAGAGCAATGAATAATCAATAGTGATATAGAAATAGTAGTAATAAACAACCACGTATTGACTAAGCAAGTTTAACCCTAATGAGACAATGTCACTAATGTATAATTTTAACAGCGACGTGTTTCTATCCTAGTGCTGAGCTTATGTCTGAGGATACAATATGCAATACACGAGTATCACTCGTATCTCAAGGGCACTAATTCGGTCCAAATATGGTTAAGAACGGTAATCAAGTACAATCAAATGCAATAAAGTATAGTAATGGATGAGCGATCTTTAGTCACTTCCACACTTATTTAGACAACGAGCTTTCAAAACCTAGTGATGTTATGTTAGTTACACTAATATGTTCTGTTCATGCAAGATTTGTATCGCCATCCTATGTTCAATTTGATGTTAATTATATAAAGAAGGTATGATGAATAGATATAGAGGATAGATACACTGACAAGTATAGTAATAAGTACAATAGTTAGGTTTAGTAATCATATGTAGTGTCAGGTATAACAAGTACAATAGTTATGTTCAATAATCATATGTAGTATTAGCTGTGGTGAACAAGTTCAATATTATGAACGATATACATGTATAATCCAAAATAGTGAACATAGATGCAGTATCAAATGCAATGAACAAGTATAGTGTCGTGAACAAGTATGGTGTTAAGTATGACGTACAAATATGATGTCAAAGGGAATATAAATACATATAAACTTATGCGACGCATGAAGACGGTCAAAATTAAAAATTCATTGTTTAAATACAATCTGTGTAGTTAAGGCGCATCAAAGCGTGCGCATGAGGCGCGCCTAGGCGTGAGACGCACCTAGAGGGCCTCGCTCAAGGACACGACTCCACCCATTTGTGAGGAGACCCAGAGCGCGCACCTTGGACACAAAGAGAGGCCACCTATGGCACACGCCTTATGCCCATCAAGGCTATGAAGGCACGTTCTCTCTTTCCCTCATTTTTCTTTCTTTTTCCTCTTTACCCGGCCCAAACCCGAGGCCCGCTTATTTTACCCGCAGAACACTTCCCCCACTAACCCCTATCACACGTGTGCCACACACACACTCTCGTTCGCTCCGCCTCTCTCGCTCGATCGAAGGCGGCGACGAAATTTCGAGCGCCGACTCTCTCGTTGCTTTCTCTCTTCGTTCCTTCGACAAAAAAGAACACAAACCGCCCTCCTCTCCCCTCTCCACCTTATGCCACACGTGGCACGGCCTCGTGCCTCCACCACGCCCTAAACCCTAGGGCTTCCGATACGATTTCGTCTCGAATAGAAGCCGATCGCCTTCGTGGCGAAGCCACAGTTTCCTCAGGTCTTCTCTACCCTCAATTTAAGCTCAATTAAGCCCATGAGGTTTCGATTTTATGTTTAAAAAATATTTTACAAGTAAAAATTTGGGTTTTCTTTTGATTTTGAGTTCGGATCTGTTCTGGAGTTGGGATTTCCATTCTGATTTCTCTGACAGTTCGCAATTTCGGGTAAAATCATTTTGATTCTCCAATTTTGGATTTTTAAATTTGTGGATTACATCTCTCTTGTTCATGCGATGATGATTCTGAGCTTCGGGCATGGCGGTGACCCTCGCTGCAGCCCATTGGCCTTCGAAATGATTAGCCGATGCACTTTTCCCCTGGTCGTGACCCGTAGAACCCTTTCTCCTTGTCTGCGGGCTATGTTGGTGTTTTTCTCCCCTCGCCGGGACTGGTCGACTTCCCTTCTCCCATGTCTCAACCTGTGACACTTCCTTAAGCTTCGCAGTGTCTTTCCTTGGTTGACCATGACTGAAATTAGTATATGATTGATATTTCTTTATTACTAGATGGACCGTGGACGACAGACATGTTAGCATATTATTGTTTTTGTCTTTTGGATATCGGTTATGGATATCAAACTATGGATTATTGATTTTCGACTTGGTCACTTGATTATGATATATGATATGTGATGTTTTATTTTGAGTTTTTAATCATGATTAATTCTAGTTCCTATTTAAAATTTATTTCCAAAGTATCATTATCTTTTCGGGTTATACATTCATTTTTTATTCAATATGCGCCTTTTCAAAAAGGTCCGCACCTTACTTGCACCTTAGGCTCCAAAGGTCCTGTGCGCCTTGCCTTGCACCTTGACTACACTAAATACAATAGTTCGTGCCTAATAGTTAAGTCTAGCTAAACATATGCAATACAACTTAATGAATATACCTTGAAGGATTTTCGGCATGCAAAATGATAAAAAGGAAACAGAAATAGTGCATGCTCTAATTAACAAATGTATGAGTCACTGGCATGTAAGTGCCTATTGATAACTTGATTCAAGAAGGTTATGTGGAATAGAAAAGTTAAAAATCAAATTTGGTTATATAAATTACTTTATGGCTAAAACAATAATTTCATCTTTAAAAAGGGAAATAGTAACTTATCATGGTTGGTGCAATTCGTCAAACATGTGGCATATATGCTGCTATCATTGTTGTTGCTGTAACTCTGTTAGATGTCGTTAGACTGCTCGATGTTGGGTACTGTTGTAGTTTTTTGCTGTTGCTGCTGTCGTCCTACTTCTGCTAAGGTTGCTGGTTCTGCAGCTGCTAGTGCTGCGTCCTACTGCAACAACTGCAGATGATGCTGATTTAGAAGTTGGTTGTTGTTGATGCATCAGAGCTATTGTTTTCAGTTGTAGCTGTTGGAAATCCATTAGCAATTTTTCTAGCTGTAGCTACAGTTTTTAGCTGTCACTGCTTTTGTTGACGAATGCTACTTTTACTTTCGTCTCTTGCGGAAAGAAGATGAAGATGCAGGGATGTTGGTGACGATGAAGATGAAGATGAAGTTTTGGGAAGTATTTAGAGATGATAGAGTTTTTAGGTTTAGATTCCCTTTTATATAGATTGGAAGATGGGTTTAATTATGAAGAGAGGAAGTGGGGGAGCGAAAGAAGGAAATGATGAGAATGCAGGAAATCGAACGACGATTTTTGAGTAACGAGTGTGTGGGTTGAGTAAATGAGTTTAGTTAGGTAATGGGAGGGAGATTATGGAAGATGAAATGGTAGTGTGGTTAGTTGGGTTTCGGATCGGATTAGTGGGTTGTGGGTTAACGCGTTCGGGGTAATGGGCTTGGTTTAAAAATAGAATTAAAACTCAAATAAAATTCAGAAAATTCCAAAAAATTATTAAAATTAAAATCAAGTAAAACTTGATATTTGTAACAATTTATTTTATACAAAAATACTAATTGCTTTGGGTTAGGATCATAACATCATAAGTTCTAGAAAAGTTATTTTTTCCGAAGTATATCTCCATCAACTCCCAACGATCATTTACATTTTTCATCACAAGATCGTAAATATCATGCATCATCAAATTTAGCAACTAATTGCATATTTGAAAATCATCCCTCTTCCAATCAGACACAACCCTTCATTAGATGATCATCAGTCAAATGCTTCTGCTTGTCTCTGCCTATAATGGATTTTCATTAGTATCTTCCACTATTTATAATTGGTCATGTTTATTTTTTGACCAGTGATTTTCGTAAAAACTAACTCCAGAATCATAGATTTCATTTTTTTGTTTCTGCCATACTAATCTCCTCTATTCTCTTCCCAAGTACAAATACCAAACACACCAATCACCAAAGAGATTAGACAATCAAGCGTTAAACTCTGACGGCAGCTCTAATTCCAAAAAAGGCATCAGAATTCGTCAAAATATTATTGAGAACGGACATCTCAAGGTCAAATATGCAGAGAGATTCATTGGAGAGGCTAGCAGTGGTTGGCTAAGAGAAGTTATTGTTATGGAGAGGTGACCATGGATTTCAATTATAACGTTGGTGTGGACTTCTTGATTGGTTATGGATCTTTGGTTAAAAAAACTATTATCAATAAGGGACATTAAGTGGTTAAAATTCGGTGATGCTGATTTGCAGAATTATCAAAACCACCATCTTAATTCCTGCACTAAAAACAAACAAACAAACAATGCAAGTATGACATTCAACCATTAACCATTGCAGTCTCTAAATAGAAACTCTATTATTCTTGTTCATGCTAGGCCATTTTATACTTTGGACAATAACAATCCAATGCGAACCATGTTGACCATCGACTCACCCCATGTGATGTCATTAGGAGGGAGTTGCTATTTTTGTAGAAAGTTCATTTGGATTAGACATTTATAGTCCAACAATAGTCGATGTAAACTGTCATCTTAACTCGTGATTATGTAAGGAGGGGGTACTAATGTTACAGTAAGCTTATCTGTATTGGACTCACTTATAGCCAAATAAGAGTTATTGGGCCACAGCTTAATTCATGTGATGTCATGAGGATGAAACTAATATTGCATAAAGTTTATTTTGATTGAACGCTTTAATGACCATGTAAATCTTCAGCTTAACCTAAAGATTCTGATACGAACTAGGGTTTCGTATCAATTAATTTCAGAATTTAAAGGTGGAAAAATATAAAAAAAAGAGGATTTTTGGATCTTATAAATTGCGAAGAACTAAGAAAAAGATTGATAAATGAGTCTCTTTCGAGAGGAGACTCGCTCTCCTAGCTTTGTTGCACGGAACAACGCCTAAAACCTTCACAAGAGATGCCTACAATTGTTCTTCACAAAATAAGCATAAAGAAATAAAAGACGGCTAGCCCTAATAAATAGAAAATAGGGGATTTACTAATCTAGTCGGAAAAGACTAGAATACCCCTAACTAACCCCCCTACGTGGTATCACGCCTCCTTCGTCGCACGTAAGTCCCCAAAGACGGATGGGTCCCCCCATGTGGGCCGCCGGGTGTGGATGGATGCGGGTCCGCATCAATACCACCCCCTAAAAAAGCCACCTTGTCCTCAAGGTGGAGATCTGGCTTTGAAGGCCCCCGAGGCAAAACAGAGGCTAGGGTCACCTGTCAGAACCACCGTGCGACCCCTTCCTGGAATTCCATCCTAAGCTGCTTCCAATTCATCTTCACCTCGCCCAACCTCCTCAGCCACTGCACGCCCAAAATCACATCGATATTGTCCAATTCTAGGGGCAAGAAGTCCTCCACGATCCGCACCCCTTGTAAGGTCAGACTCAGCCCCTTGCACATCCCACTGCTCTCCTCCCTCCTCCCTGTCCCTGAGAGGACCGTAAACGTCTCCAAGGTGCTCCTCTGCAACCCATGACGATCCACCAAATGTCGAGATATGAAGTTGTGGGTGGCCCCACTGTCTATGAGTACCGTCATCGACGCGTTGCCCAATCGTCCTGGCAACTTCATGGTATGGTTCGTGGTGACCCCTACCAAGGAGTTCAGGGACACCTCCGCTACATCCAGATGTGCGTGCTCAACCGCGCCGTCTTCCATCACCACTGGCTCCCTCTCATCTGCATACTCCCCCTCGTCCGGCATTATCACAATCTGCATCAGCCTGCTCGCACATCGATGACCGGGACTGAACTTCTCATCGCATCTGAAACAGAGGCCTGCAGCACGCCTTGCCCTAATATCAGCCTCAGTCATCTGCCTACCAGGGATTACCGGTCGGGTTTCCTCTTTCTTCATCTCCGCGTCCCCTGGTGCTACTGTAACCCCCGGAGGTGGGACCGGTGCTGTCGGACTACGCTGGCCCTGGGCTCCCCAAGTTCCCCGAAGGTGTCTCTCCTCTGCATGCTTCTCCTCCGCCTTGTGGGCCAGGCAAAGGACATCCTCCAATGTTCCTGGGCTCTGCATCCTCAGCTCCGCTCGTATAGAGGGCTTAAGCCCCCTCATGAAGTTCCCAATCATCATCTCGTCGGTCACCCCCTTCACCCTACTATTCAGCATTTCGAACCGCTCCACATAATCTCTCACCGTGCTCTCCTGCCTCAAAGCAGATAACTGCTCATAGAAATCTCCCACTGGAGTCTCCTGGAACCGGTCTAGTATCAGTGCGGACAGCTCCTCCCAAGTGCGAAAGGGGGTCCGCGCCACCTTCCATCTGTATCAGGCCAACGCCTTGCCATCGAAGTAGATTCCGATGGCCCTCAGAACCTCCTCCTCCGTCAACCGCATCACCTGGAAGTAACGCTCCGCCCGGTAGATCCACCCATCCGGGTCCGTGCCGTCAAAAATCGGCATCTTCAGCTTCATAAGGCGGCGATCTGCATTGATGTCCCCCTGAGGTCCCCCATCTCTACCGCGGTCACCCCCACGGCCGAATCCTCCGCCGACTGCCTCAACTGGTCCTCCCCCGTCAACCCTGTACAACTCCTCAGGCCACCCGGGTCGCTCCCACGCCTCAGGCTGGTAATGGTACCCCGGAAACTCCTGCTGTCATGCCATCACGGGTCCTCCTGCTCCTCTGGGCTGCTGTACCGGTGCTGTCCGTCCTCCAAAATAGCCCCCGGGCCTTGTCCCCGCTCCGGAAAGCCATCAAAGGCCTGTCTGGGATCCACCTGTGGCCTCAGTACCTGTGGATGAGCCTCTAGTCTCCAAAATTGGGCTACTGGAGCCCCAATCGTCATGTCTCGGGCCCATCCGCCTACATATTGCCCCCATGGGGATGTCTGCGCTGCCGTGTGCCCCCGGAAGGTAGTTGGCGTCGACGCGGGCCCCCAGGGGGCTGCCTGCACCTCGGCAGGCCCCCAGTAGTGGACTGCAGGCCTGTTTGGGCCTGCTGGGACAGCGGCAGGCCTGAACGGGCCTGCCGAAGTCGCAGCAGGCCCTTCCGGGCCTGCAGCTGTTGCGGCAGGCCCACTGGGCCCTGCCGCAGCTGCGGCAGGCCCAGTTGGGCCTGTCGCTTGCTGCACAGGCCCGACAGGGCCTGCAGATGTTTCCGCAGGTCCTAAAGGGCCTGCTGCTCTTTCCGCAGGCCCAAAAGGGCCTGCTGCTCCAGCCGCAGGCCCTGATGGGCCTGCTGTTCCAGCCGCATGCCCAGGAGGGCCTGTCGGCTGTTTCCAGGGCACGCCGGGCCCTCTAGGGTTTGCGGCGAATGTGTTTTGCTCCAAATTTGTTGTCGTAGCCGTCGCCCCCTCCGGTTGCTCCCAGTTTGCCGATTCAAGTGTAGATTCTCCTTGGTTTTCTCCCCCTTGAATCCTCTTGCCCCGATCTCCTCCTCTCTCCATTGTTAGGGCTTAGAGCATAGCTTTTATCTCCGGAATTGACGATGTGGCCTCCCTTAAAAATTTCAGATCTGAAGTTGCCTCCTTTAACCCTTGGATGTCCTGTGACGTTTTCGCGGCTTCCCTTCGCTGTCCCGAAGCTCGGTTTGGATGTCCTCTTGCGAATGAGCGTGATCTTTGATGGATTCTCCTAGGGTTTTCTTCAACCCCTCGATCTCCCGGTTGAATTCTTCCCGAAGCCCTTGCACCTTCTCATCCACGCCATCCAACTTTGACCTCGTGCTTGTCGCCATTGGATCTCAATGCTCTGATACCAATTTGATACGAACTAGGGTTTCGTATCAATTAATTTCAGAATTTAAAGGTGGAAAAATATAAAAAAAAGAGGATTTTTGGATCTTATAAATTGCGAAGAACTAAGAAAAAGATTGATAAATGAGTCTCTTTCGAGAGGAGACTCGCTCTCCTAGCTTTGTTGCACGGAACAAAGCCTAAAACCTTCACAAGAGATGCCTACAATTGTTCTTCACAAAATAAGCATAAAGAAATAAAAGACGGCTAGCCCTAATAAATAGAAAATAGGGGATTTACTAATCTAGTCGGAAAAGACTAGAATACCCCTAACTAACCCCCCTACGTGGTATCACGCCTCCTTCGTCGCACGTAAGCCCCCAAAGACGGATGGGTCCCCCCATGTGGGCCGCCGGGTGTGGATGGATGCGGGTCCGCATCAGATTCCTTGAGAAGGGAGTACTGATGTTGCAAAAAGTGCATCTGGATTGGACACTTATAATTCAATAATAGCCATGCATACCATTAGCTTGACCCATGTTTTGTCATGTGAATGGAGGCTCTAATGTTACAGACAGTTTAATTGCAGTGGATACTTGTAGTTGCATAAGAGCCATGCAAAGTAGAATATAACCCATGTGATGCAATTGATAGTAGACTAGTAAAACTATATTTGTAGAAAATTTATGTTTCTGGGAAAAAATAATATCAACTTTGACAAAACAAGTTTCAACTTGTAAAAAATAACAGCAATAAACATAACGAAACATAAAATAATAAATAAAAAAGAAAAACATTGCCCATATCCCCCTCTACTTGCTGGCACTTCCTTACCCATCCCCAAATCCCTAATCTTCTTTCCGATGTTGCAACACTAGGCCTCAATCATGTCCTTTTTCATCTTTGGTCTCAACATAGCACTGCCACACCCAGATCTTGTTCCCTGTTCATCCTTTCTTCCTGGTGTGGTGACCCCCATCCCCGCACACTTCCTTTTCTTCTGTTCAGTGTCACATCACCACACCCTCTGCTTCATCTCCTTTTCTTTTTATGGTATCCATGCCCCTTTGTTATATCGTGCCATACCACATCCATCCCCTTACTATTTTCTCTAAGGTGGTGTCATCCCCAGTTCCCTCTCCATTCTCTTGCCTTCCATGCCACAACACCCAGACCTCCTCATCCTCACTTATATTTTATCGCCAATTGCAATAGTAAGGTTACACGACCCTTGACTCTTCTTTCTGGCGATGCCCACACCATATTTTCATTGACTCTATTCTATCTGTCAATGCCCACATTATATTTTCCTCTTTTTCTCTCCGATGATGCCATCTTTCTTTTTTTGGCCGTGGTACACCCATGCCCCTTCCTTCCACCTTGGTTTTTTTTGACAGCGCCCCAATTCCTCCCACCTTCTCTTTTCTCGGACGCTGCCACACCCAAGTTCCACATCTTTCAATATCATCTCACTGATGGCACCACACACAGCCCTCTCTCTCCATTCTCTCTGTCTCTGACATCATCACACCTATGCATCCCTACTTAAGGTAGCTGCTTAAGGTAGATATCATAGTCTAGTAATTAGATTTGTATCTTTGTATTTTTTGATATTGAAAATTTTATGAATCCCACCCTTATTTTCTTTAAGAAATTTGCTTACTTTTTGTTGGAATTCAACCATATTCGTTTATTCTTAACCCTCAAACTGATTTTTGTCTTAATGCTCAAATTATTTGGTGAAAATTTCTCAAATCGGTTGAATGCTTACAGCTACAGCCAAGTTCCTTCATGCCTCTCATATATGTAAGAGGAAACCCCAAGTCTAGGATTCAAAAAAATAATGAAACATTGGAAATGAATTAATGTCTAGTTTGGATTAAGAATAAAGTTATGGAGTTAAAAGGTTGAAAATGAAAAAAATGCATCTACCTTATATAAGAGGCGAGGATTGTGTCCTCTTCAGAAGAGGCAGTTATGCAAACTAAATGCCAATATTTGCAACTGCCTGCTTGAATCCTAATTTAATGCACCATCCACTTCAAGCACTGGTTAATATCAATACCAGTAAATATTGATATGGCATGTCTTTCAGAGTAAGTTAAACTTACTGTCTTTAATACCCACCCTATTCACAGACAGAAAATATTCAAGAAACATGCAGGATGCTTCCTTCGTAAGACTTTCATCTGAATAGTTTCTTCACTGTAGTTATTAAATGACAATGTTCAAACTTCAAAGTAATTCTGGTGTGAACAACGTTTCTGCCAACAGTGGCTAACTTAAGCCATCCCAAATTAAACTACGGAACCTTATTATAAGGCTTTGGTGGGCCAGTATCATTCTCAATTCTAATTTACTGCAGCCTTTAAATGGCCATGACTAGACAATGTAGTCTTTGGCCTCTAATTATTTTGCAGAAATCTGAATTCAAATACACTAGCCTCATCATGAATGCTCTTTGTAAAATGTAGACGACTAGTCAAGTGAAATAAATGTAAAGTAACTAAATTCATACACAATTCAGTAACCAATTAGCGCAAGCATTTAATATTCATGCTAGAAGAAAAATTAAGGAGAAATCATTGTTGTGACAATCACGTAGAAGGGAAATCAATCTGCATATAGTAGAAGGGCATCAGTCAATTTAATTTTGTTCTGCCAGCCCTATGGGCAACTGGAAAAACTCATTTTTCTAATCGGATTGTTCGTCATGTCAACACTCCATTTTTGCAATTGTAACTATAATTTGATCAGTGACTCTGGGCTATTTGACATGGAGGAAAAAGAGAGACAAACTTGCACATAAGAAGGGAAACAATAACACCATTATTTATAGCCAAAATGAATATAAACCTGAGTGCTAAAAAGCAAGAGGTAAGGTTTTGGCCGATTCCAGTAAGAAACGGAGTCAAAATCTCGGTTTCGTACCGAAGCTGCAAACATCCAACAACAGAAACATAAACAAAGAAGGAAGAATATGAAATAGAAAAAAAAGGAAAAACATGGAGAAAATAAATACAAAAAGGGAAGAAGATGAAGAAGCAATGGGAAAAAAACCAAAAAAGAAAAGAAGAAGACATATAAGAAGAGTAGAAGGATAAGAGTTGCTTACCTTGCCGTTGAGCTTGTTGCACCTTCAGAGAAGATCGCCGCCTCCAAAAATTTCCGAAAGAATCCACTGCTTGAAGAAGAACGAGGGCTGAAGTCATTCGTTTCATGCTGCATCCGCTGTATGAGAAGAAGATCGATGGCTAGTGCTGCTAGTCAAATTACACATCAGCTTAACATGTTACATTTATTTACAAGTTTTTCATTCTCTTTTAGACAATTTAACCAAAGAGAATGGCAACCGTGTAAATAAATGTAAATTGTTTATAAAAATCTGTAATTTGGCTAGTAGCACTAATGAAAATCTTGCTATTCACATTACACATTTTGTTAACCATGTTGCATTTATTTACAAGTTTGTCATTTTTGGCTATGTACAAAGGAAATGGCAAACTTGTAAAAAATTATAAGTATGTTTAGCAAAATGTGTAACATGAATAGAAAAACTTTCTAAATTATAGAATATACCTATTTGTGCATGTTTAGATGAATGTACGTTTTTGTAATATGTCACATGAATACTAGGTAATTGTAACATGTAAATAATAGAATGTATGTTTTTGTAACATGTAACATGAATAGCAAAATGGTTAACATGAATAGTAAAACTTTACTTTATTAATTTACATGTTTTATTTTTGATTGGTATTTGTAATTTTTAGAAAAAAAACTATCGAAACTACCGATATGGATGAAATAGAACGAAACTATGAAACGAGCAAAATTTGATCGAAACCTAGAATTCCTCGAAAGACCAAAACCAAAGCCGAAACCGAGACCGAGACCTGCAACCTTGCTAAAAAGTATCGTCTTACTGATAATTAAATTATTTAATATTTTTAAACATATCATCACCAATACAATAACAAACACGATACATATATTGGTCATAAATGATCATAAATAATTTAGAGAAAATTTAATCCATCTACAAAGAAATTCCTAATTCCATAATTATTGAAATGTCTAATCTTAATTTCAGATGAAGGCCTCGTCTGATTATTAGTTAAATCCTAGGAAAAAAGAACATTTCAATTTTAACAGAAGTGCATTAATTGCATATCCCCAGGACTCAAGTCCCTGTATCACTGTTCTCATTGGGTGAAGCCTGATAGTTCATGTGGGGTTCATGACTAAAAAAATGAACCTGTTAACGCAAATATAACGGTAGTAATGACATTTGACATATTCAGGCCCGACAAGGTCATATTTGACATTTCATTTTGTTTTGTTTTTCACTTATGCGGGTTTCTATTAGGTGTATAGATAGTTTGGTGCACTGATATGTTGATTGACATTTACGGCTGATTCTAACTATTTTCATGTTCAGTTATGCAATGTTGGTGCTTAGCCTATTTGTGGCAGGAAGTGATTCTAACTATTTCCAGTATTATCTATTAGTTACTACATGTTAGCACTAGTTTGTCCAGAATGCTTATCATAATCTGCTACAATTTTGTTTACAGCATTTCCAGAATATGCATATATTGAGATTGATATGGTACTGATCTTTTTCCTATGCTGATATCTTGCAAATATTAACATGTAGGGTTTAAAAAGGGATCACTTTTTCCTTGGAGCCTGGGACACTCTTGACGAATCTCGTCAAGTCCGTCGGAAATCCATATACGACGAGTTAGAGATTTCCAAGTCCAAACAAAGCGAATCATCTGCAATTGTAGAGCATGAAAGTTTTAAAAGTTTATGTGATGCTGATAAAAGAGGTCATTAAGTCCTTGGCAGTACCCGAGTTTTAATGTTTTACCTTCTAAAACAATTATGAAACATCCTCCCAACTGTCTGCAGATTTACAATGTGAAGATCCTCGTACAGATGGAACCTTCAGATTGCGTGATGAAAAAGATGCAGATGCAAACCATCAACTCGGCAAAAGCAAGTGTAATTCTGCCAACATTCTTTTGGAATCAGGAGAGATTATTTGTGCAGTGCATTCAACCCAGGAAATTTCAGTGCCGAATGATCACCCTCGGGAACCAACTAAAAGTTTAGTTAAAGATGTGGTAGGTGGACTGTGCCTTATGAATCTAAAGTTTACGTCAGTTCCATTTTTAGATGTCCTTTCAATGTTCAGTACTCACTGTCAAATAATCTGGTAATGCCTATCTAACATGTTGGATCATGTGAAACCGCCTTCACAGACTATGGAAGAAGCTGACAATGATTCAGTTCCTCATGATATTCTTGCTTCAGCTCCCACATTAGTTGAAAAGGATGGTAATTTTTTAACTTGAGTGTCCATTTACATTTTCTTTAAGTACTCTAATATTTATTCCTGCTCGAGATGTTTTTTCATCCTCTTTATATCATTTCTCTTTTTCTCAGAAAACGTCTCAGCTGAAATTAAAGTGATGCAGACAGGGAATATCAGGTCGGCTGGGTCAAGGTAAAGTTAATTTTTTATTTTTTTTTCTAGTGCACGTCCAGTGACATTTTCTTGAAAAAATGTTGGAACTAAAGTACTTTATTAAATGTTGTACCACTATGCTCGCTTTTTATTATTTTCCCTTTTTCAGTTTGTCATATTTTCATGTATCTTTCATGTTGGACTGTTTACACTCGGATATATTCCCCATTTTGGTTTGAATAGTAGGCTTATATAAAGACCATATGATTATGATTCAAAGGTTTGCCGGTCTTGCTATTTATTGCTGATTCTAATTAAATTCATAGTTCATGGATAGTAAATAACATGTGACAAAGGCTTTGTGTAGGTTGCAGCAGGTTATCCTCTTTCCACTTAGCCAAGTAAAAAATATTTTGTCTTTCTTATTTCTATTATGGAGCTTGTCAGGAAGTCATTTTGCCAAAATGCTTAAGCTGTTGTGTTATGGACAAACTACACATGTCAATCTAATTGAACACTTAATGCTCCTCCTTCGGTCGGCCTTTTGGCAACGTGGAAAGACCTCCAGCTTTGAAACTAATGTAGGAAAGGTATCATATATGGGATCAAATAAACATACTCTAAATTTGAAAGTCATGTGGTCTGCGTAACGCCCCATGTATGGGTGCCATTATAATTTCAATGATTGTGCAGGTTCTTTTGCAGGTACCGATGAAAACAGAATATATATATAAAAAAGGAAATGTCATAAATGGAATTACTCATTGTTCATCCTTCAAGAGGGTACAAAAACATATACTGAAACAGAAAAGAACTACCAACTCTCTCGCTCTGACAAAAATATAAGAACATGCTAAATAAAATACAATAAATATGACTCCCATCACTACTGTTGGCCTCAAAATTCTGCATTCTATACTGGGACGTTTGTCTACTTGTAAGCCAGTGCCTCTCTGTAGGCTTGACCGTCATCTAGTGAAAACAACAGAACCAAAACAATAACGTAGACGATATTTACAATAATGGCATGTTATAACATTAACATGCTAACCTACCACTAACAGAACGGTCATAGACTAAGTGTAAATAGGTGAAGAAGGCTACAAATTTACATCTAAGTATTAGATCACAGTTTCCTTAACTTAAATGTTTAGTTACTAATGTCCATATTATGACTTATAATAAAAAGAGTGAAGGGTGATCTGAAAGCCACCTCGTACCACGGAAAAGGTCACCCAGGCCTTATATCCATGACCAAACAAGTACAGTAGGGGACCCATTCGAGTATAGTTGAGGGGTCTATCAAGTCAGTCAAGAGTATGGTCTCAGTCACACCTTCCATCTTTTAATTACGAGTTCCCTAGAACCCAGTGTACCAGTCGGTCCAATCCAGTCTCTTTTTATTAGTTCGGTCTTCTACTCTTCCTAAATTATGTAAATATAGTTATGCGCAAATCCCAATGTCCATAGCAATCATCCAACATGTCAATGGTTCTATATCAATGTCATTAATCCGCACAACCTCATTTGCATAATTTAGTCATTCACTTAACAATTCGGTCAATTTCTAGTTCAAGGTAGTTTTGCTATCAATTATAAGTTAGCTATGCAATTCTGATGCGGTCGTCTACAAGAGGAGGCAAGCGGGCACGTGCACGGGCACGGGCCGGAATTAGAGCTACCCACCTTATCTTACTTAGTTTGGTTTGTTTTTGCTTTGTAAACATCTTAGTCATTGCTTAAGTCACGGTGTGTGCGCTTAGCAATAACTAGATGAATCCTATAAATACCCAAAAACCCTAGTTGTTGATTATCGAAGAATTGAGATTAATTGCCGTGACGGCTAGGGTTAGTGGGGATTAGACTTGATCCTTTAGATTCAAGTTAGGGAGTGATCTCTCCAGAAAAAGATCAAATCTATCTTATTGTTCTTCGTATTTCAATAGAAATTCCTCTCTTTTCCATTTTTTCCTCTTTTAAATTCAGCCCTAAATACGATTTGACCCCCAAATCGTATCATTTTGGTATCAGAGCACTCGGTCCTATGGCGAGCACACGGGCGACGGCGACAAAAACTCTGGAGGAGCGATTGGATGCGGAAATCACGGGGTTGCGAAAGGAGAAGACGGATATGAGGGAAGAACTCAAGGCGGGTTTGAGCGCAACCATGGATGAGAAGTTGAATCGGGTCTCGGAGCGCCATTCGCGCGAGATGAAGGATGGGTTTGCCGAGGTGGCGAGGATGCTTCAACAACCCCAGTTTCTGCAGCGAGATCCAGATCCGCAGTCGTCGGGTTCATTAGATCTGGTCTCACGGACAAATCATGGAAACGGCGACGAAGGAGTAGCTTTTCCCCCACGGGAGAGCGACCCGAGACAACCGGAAGATGGGCGGGGCCGGCAAAGGGGCCCGGATGGTCGGCCGCCCCCAACTGGGGGCGGCGAAGGCGGGCGGCCCCGAAACGGGGCCGCCGGAGGGTTTCCGCCCCCTACGGGGGGCGGCGAACAGCAGCGGGCCCATCTGGGGCCCGTTGGGGTGTTTCCGCCCCCCCTGGGGGGCGGCGAAGGGTGGCGCCCCCAGGCGGGGGGCGCGGGGGGGTTTCCGCCCCCAGGCGGGGGCGGAATGATTGGGCGGACCCTCCTGGGGCCCGCCGATGGAGACCCGCCCCAGGTTGGGGGCGGGGGAGGTTGGCCGGCCCACCTTGGGCCCACGGTAGGTTTTCCCCCTCCTTTTGGGGGCGTCGACGCAGGTTGGCTACGTGGAGGACCCCGGAGGGAGCATGTGGACGAGTGGGACGATGTGGGAGCACTCGCCAATGGGAGGGCCAGGGGAGGTGTAGGACAGTGGGGGGCCGAGGATCATACTTACCAGAGGCGGCAGGCAGACAGGGGGGGACCACTACAAGGAGATACACCCCCTGCTATGCGGAAGCTGAAGGCACCACTGTTCGATGGGAAGGACCCCGATGGCTGGATCTATCAGGTAGAGAGATACTTTGAGGTCATGGGCTTCGCTGAAGCAGAGAGGCTGAGGGCGGTGGCACTAAATTTCGAAGGGGAAGCCCTGGCGTGGTACCGGTGGACTCAGAAGCAGAGACCGATACGGACTTGGAGGGAGCTGACAGAGTGCCTGATGGAGAGGTTCCAGGAGACCCACGGGGGCGGGCTTTTTGAGCAGTTGTATGCCTTGAAACAGGAGGGGACCGTGCGTGACTACATCTCGAGGTTCGAGACCCTCTCGAGCCGGGTAGAGGGGGGTGTCAGCGGAATCGATGGAGGGAAATTTTTTGAAGGGGTTGAAACCATCCGTGAGAGCAGAGGTAGGAGTGCATGACCCTCAAGGGTTGGCAGCTATGATGCGATTAGCCAGAAGGGTGGAGGACAGGCAGACTCAGGAGAGGAGGTCTAGAGGAGTGTGTGGCGGGGTTGCGGCACGTAACCCAGTTCCGCCAGCAGTACCTAGAGTTACGACCGGGACCCCGGCCACGGAGACCAGACCTGGAGGGCAGACCCGTCGGATGACCGAGGAAGAGATGAGGGAGCGCAGGGCCAAGGGGCTGTGCTTCAAGTGCGATGAGCGGTTCACTCCGGGGCATCGGTGCGCAGGGCGAGCCATGCAGTTGGAGGTGGCGGCTGAGGAGGAAGAAGAGGGAGATATTACTATTATACTAGATGGGGAGGAGGCTGTGGCGGAACAACACCAGCATTTAGACGTCGTGGAGGTTTCTCTTAGCTCCGTGGTGGGATTTACTCCTTATCACACCATGAAGCTGGTGGGCAGGTTGGCAGACCAGGAGGTGACGGTATTGATAGACAGTGGGGCGACCCACAACTTCATCTCTAGGAAGTTGGTGGAGCAGGTGGGGCTAGAAGTGAGTGAGACAGCCACCTTTGGGGTGATTTTGGGCACCGGCCAGAGGGAGGAGAGCAGGGGCGTCTGCAGGGCTGTGATTCTGGCAGTACAGGGAGCTCAGGTGGTGGTAGACTGTTACCCCCTGGAGCTGGGGAAGGTTGACTTGGTATTGGGAATGCAATGGTTGCAGACATTAGGCGACACCAAGTTCAACTGGAAGCTGCTTAGGATGGAATATCAGGAGAACGGAAGGACGGTGATTTTGCTAGGGGACCCCAGTCTGTGTTGCCGCGCAGCGTCCTTGAAGTCCTTGGCTCGGGCAGTATCGATAGGAGGGGAGGCATATTTTGTGTCCTACCAGGAGTTTGGGGCAGAGGCAGAGGAGCAGAGGGCACCGCCGGAGGTGGAGGAGTTGTTGGACAGCTATGGGCACATTTTTCAGATGCCACAGGGACTTCCACCGCAGAGAGACCACGAGCACGCCATCATGCTGCGGGAGGGGGTAGCGCCCATCAGTGTCCGACCATACAGGTACCCGCATGTCCAGAAGGATGAGATCGAGCGATTGATCAAGGAGATGCTACAGGCGGGGGTGATTAGGCCGAGTGTTAGTCCATTCTCTAGCCCGGTGCTCTTGGTGAAGAAAAAGGACGGTAGCTGGAGGTTTTGTGTAGACTATCGTGCCCTCAACAAGGAGACGGTGGCAGACCGTTTTCCCATACCGGTGATAGATGAGTTGCTAGACGAGTTACATGGGGCGTCGATCTTTTCGAAGATTGACCTGAAGTCGGGTTATCATCAGATCCGGATGAAGGCAGAAGATGTACAGAAGACTGTTTTCAGGACTCATGAGGGGCACTATGAGTTCCTCGTCATGCCCTTTGGGCTGACGAATGCACCTGCTACATTTCAGTCGTTGATGAACAAGATATTCCAGCCTTACCTCCGGCAGTTTGTCTTGGTGTTCTTCGACGACATCTTGGTGTACAGCCGGACAGTGGAGGAGCACGTGCGGGACTTAGAGACAGTGTTACAGGAGCTACAGGCCCACCAGCTGTATGCCAATAAGAAGAAGTGCACGTTCGCCCAGGCGAAGGTGGAATACTTGGGGCATGTGGTCTCAGCAGCAGGGGTGGCGGCGGATAGGAGCAAGATAAAAGCCATGCTAGATTGGCCGCGGCCAACTACACTGAGGGCGTTGCGGGGATTTTTGGGCTTGACGGGGTACTACCGCAAGTTCGTGCAGGGCTATAGTACCATTGCATGGCCTCTGACAGAGCAATTGAAGAAGGATGGGTTTCAGTGGACCGAGGAGGCGACTGCGGCGTTTGAGGCCCTGAAGGGGGCGATGACGACCGTCCCGGTACTGGCTCTTCCTGATTTTAGCAGACCCTTTGTGGTTGAGACAGATGCTTCGGGGTACGGGTTGGGGGCAGTACTGATGCAAGATCAGCGGCCCGTGGCTTACTTCAGTCAGGTTTTGTCTTCACGGGCGAGGCAGAAGTCCGTGTATGAGAGGGAGCTGATGGCGATCGCTTTTTCGATTCAGAAGTGGCGTCCGTACCTGCTGGGGCGGCCATTTATTGTGCGCACGGATCAGAGGTCCCTGAAATACTTACTGGAGCAGAGATTGGTGGCGGCGGACTATCAGAAGTGGTTATCTAAGCTTGTGGACTACAAGTTTGAGATACACTATCGGCCTGGGTTGGAAAACAAGGCTGCGGACGCGCTATCACGGCGGGAGGAGGGTACGTCCTTAGCAGCTTTATCAGTACCACTGCTAGCAGATTGGGAGCCCTTATGGAGGGAGGTGGAGGCCGACGAGGAGTTGTCTATAGTCCGCGAGGATTTGGTTCACGGGGTGACTGAGCACCCAGGCTATTCAGTGGAGGGACGACGGTTGTTGTATCGGGGAAGGTTGGTGATACCACGGGGCTCAGTGCACATCCCTCTGATTTTTCAGGAATTCCATGGGAGCGCAATAGGGGGGCATTCTGGCGTCCAACATACATACATGAGGATGGCCAGAGAGCTGTACTGGAGGGGAATGAAGAAGGACATCGCAGAGATGGTAGCCCGTTGTGACGTCTGCCAGCGTCACAAATACTTGGCCATGGCACCAGCAGGGCTGCTGCAACCTTTAGCTCTTCCTGAGCGGGTCTGGGAGGGGATTAGCATGGATTTTGTGGAGGGGCTACCCAAGTCGGAAGGATACTCGGTGATTTTGGTGGTGGTAGACCGACTGAGCAAGTAGGACACTTCATTGGGCTGAAACACCCTTATTCTGCAGTGACAGTGGCTACGACATTTATGCGGGAGGTGGTGCGTCTGCACGGGTTTCCAGAGTCCATAGTATCGGATCGGGACACTGTCTTCATGAGCCAGTTCTGGAGGGAGTTGTTCAGGGTGCAGGGGACCGTTCTGAGGAGGAGCACCGCTTACCACCCCCAGACGGATGGGCAGACGGAGGTCGTCAACAGGAGCGTTGAGACCTAACTTCGCTGTTTTGCATCGGATTGTCCTCGGAGTTGGTATCGATGGCTGGCGTGGGCGGAGTATTGGTACAATACCTCCTTCCATTCGGCCGCACAGACGACGCCGTTTCGAGTGCTATATGGGAGGGATCCACCAGCGCTGGTCCATTATCGTGGTGGGACGACCCCGGTGTCCTAGTTGGACCAGTACCTCGAGGAGCGAGAGGGGATTTTGGAGGAGCTGAAGAAGCATTTGACGAGGGCTCAGAAGCTCATGAAAGCCAAGGCGGACGCACATCGTAGAGAGGTGGAGTTTGCGGTAGGGGATCAGGTCTATCTGAAGCTGAGACCGTATCGACAGAGGTCGCTGGCCCGACGCCGGAACGAGAAGTTGGCCGCACTGTTTTATGGGCCGTTCCAGATAGAGGCGAGGATTGGACCCGTGGCATATAGACTGATGCTGCCCCCAGGATCTGCCTTACACCCAGTGTTCCACGTCTCTCAGTTACGACGAGCGGTTGGAGCGCAGACACCAGTGGCCACTCTGCCATCCACATTGACAGCCGACTCAGAGGTGATGATGGCGCCCCAGGATATTCTGCAGGTTCGACACACTGAGAGGGGCGGTCGGGAGGTGCTGGTAAGATGGTTGGGGTTGCCTGACCACGAGGCTACTTGGGAGCGGGAGGATACCATCAGGGCTCAGTTCCCAGACTACAACCTTGAGGACAAGGTTCGTTTTTTGGGGGGGGGAGTAATGATGCGGTCGTCTACAAGAGGAGGCAAGCGGGCACGGGCACGGGCCGGAATTAGAGCTACCCACCTTATCTTACTTAGTTTGGTTTGTTTTTGCTTTGTAAACATCTTAGTCATTGCTTAAGTCACGGTGTGTGCGCTTAGCAATAACTAGATGAATCCTATAAATACCCAAAAACCCTAGTTGATTATCGAAGAATTGAGATTAATTGCCGTGACGGCTAGGGTTAGTGGGGATTAGACTTGATCCTTTAGATTCAAGTTAGGGAGTGATCTCTCCAGAAAAAGATCAAATCTATCTTATTGTTCTTCGTATTTCAATAGAAATTCCTCTCTTTTACATTTTTTCCTCTTTTAAATTCAGCCCTAAATACGATTTGACCCCCAAATCGTATCAAATTCATTCCAAAACAGATCCTCAACAAGTTTAAGTTTCAAAAATGAAAAAAAATTATATTAAAAAGGAAAGCCATGTACTCTCGGGATCAAATTCATGGTTAGCACATATCTAAACAGGTCTTACTATTCTGCCAAGTTTAGAGATGGATAGCTCGTCAACAAGAGCATCCCTAAAAATAGATTGGTAACCTATGGGCAGGTTGGTAAATTGAATAGGTCGGCAACCATAAATCGGGTAAGCAGTAATAGGTCAAGTCGGCAGTAACGGATCGGGTCAGTAACTATAAATCAAGTCAATACAACCGGTCAGGTCGGCAATAGCACATCAGCTTGGTAACCACAGATCAGGTCAGTAACCACAGATCAGGTCAGGGCTATGTCTAAGAAGAGCAATAGTCACAAGGAAAAGAACTAAAGGTCATGTTAACAATCCCGCTAAGGACACAACCTAAACCCTAAATTCCGCCAGGAAAATTCCCAAACCAACAGTTACAACCAAGCCAAAATTTAGCCGAAACCCATCATCTAGGCGGCACACAGTGTTTCACATCAAAGAACTTACATAGAATGACGAGGGTCGTCAGAAACTAAAGGGTGCCGATAATGAAATCCTCAAAGGGGTAGGTCCCTCAGAGTAATCTATGCATCATCATTTCCACGATAGCATCAATTATCCAACAATGTCAAACTCTAAATTCATGAATTAAATTTCTCGACAATATCTAACGCATGAAAATGAAATAAAGGAAAGGTCAGAGTAAATAAGATGTATCGTCCACCGACGAGGGCCGGGAGAAATTCAGAGAATCTAGAAATAATCAGAAGTCTCCAAGAAATAATCGACAAAAGGAATTTGAAGAGAAGAAGTTTTCACATAAAATCCTAGGAAATAATCATCGGCTATATAAATAGAGAATAAGAAAATGTGCAAAAAGGTAAACAAAATTTATCTTGGGCTGGGTTTTCGTTTTCGAAACGGAAATATCAGAGAAGGTGGCGGCGTCGCCCAGATTAAGTTAGGATTTCGTTCGGATGTGAGGAGAGGTCCTCCAATCGGCTTTAGATGAGCAAAGTTAGGGTTTAGCTGTTTAAATGTGTATTGGGTCAACCGAAGAGAGCGAGTCGATTTATGGGCTAGGCTTTGAAGAAAGTAAAAGAAAGAAAAAAGAGAGAAGAAATGAAAAGAATAGGAAAAATATAGGGAAACTACCAAATATTCTTATAGTGAAGATATGGGTCCGTCCTCGGAAATTCGAAGTACTAAGACTCAAATAAAAAGGATAGCGTTCCTTCATCTCTTCCTCTTGTTTCCAAGTGAATTCTCATGGCGTATTATGATGCCATAACACTTTTACCTGATTAACAGTCTTGTTTTTCAAAGTCTTCTACAGTCTATTGATAATCTCCACGGGCTGTTGCTCATATATCAAGCCTGGGCATGCCGAAATTTTTGAATCATCGACCAAGTGCGATGGATCTCACACATATTTGCGCAACTGCGATATGCGTAATACATTATACACTCCTTCTAAGAATGTAGGTAGTGCAATCGTATACACCACTTCTCCCACTCGCTCAAGCACGTCAAAGGGTTCAAGGTATCATGGATTAAGCTTTACTCGTCCACCAAAACGAATCAAAACCTGATTAGGTGAAATCTTCGAAAAGACCTGGTTTCTAGTTGAAACTCCAGATGTCGGCGCTTTGAATCCATCCAGTGTTTGTACCTGTTCTGTGTCAACTACAGCTTCTCCCAGATTGTCTAATCACGTCAACTGCCTCTATTATCATCTCAAGTCCCATCAACTTCTAATTGCCAACATCGTCATACCTCAAAGGCAACTGATACTCTCTCTTATGACGACGCAGAAGGCGATATTCCAATGCTTGCCTGGTGACTTTTGTTGTACGCAAATTCTACGATGTGTAGATGATCTTCTCACAACTCCTTGAATTCTAACATATATGCTCACAACATGTCTTCCAAAATCTGAATTGTGTACTCTGACTGTCAATCTGTTTAAGAGTTGGCTGTGCTACTAAAACTTAAGTGAGTGTCCAAATTCTTCTGCAAGATTGTCTGGAAATGAGATGCAAACTGAGTGTCTATGTCTGAAACTATGCTCGTATGAACCTCGTGCAATCCTACAATCTCTTCTATATATCTCTTGACAAGAATCTCTTTAGACTGGCCAACTCGAAAAGGAATGAAGTGTGCTGACTTTGTCAATCGATACACAATTACCCAACTGGCATCATTCTGCTTCTTACTCTTTGGTAGACTAGTCACGAAGTCTATCATGATGTGTTGTAACATCTACTCGAGAATATGCAGAGGCTATAACAATCTCGCAACTCGTCGGTGTTCAGCCTTTGCCTACTGTCACACTATACATTTAGGCACGCTCTGTGCAATGCTTCTCTTCATTCAGTACCTCCAGTAGTGTTGCCTCAAATCCTTATACATCTTAGTTCTGTCCGGATGAATGGAATAAGGTGAACTATGAGCTTCCTACTACAGCTCCGTCTAACATCACTAGACGATATCCAAAGTCTGTTGTCAAACTTTAAGGATCCATTCGCATGTATTCTGAACTTCGGTCTCTGATCAGCCATCACCAACTCTTTGATCATTTATAGTTTCGCATCACTGCCTGCACAACATTATTCCTGTCTACCAAGGTGGACTGTATCTGCAGATTCATCAATGAAGAAGTCAACCCTGGTAGAACCACATCTGTCTCTATCGCTCGAATCTTTTGCTGGAGTCATCACTGAGTCGTAAGGGTCAGCATCGCTGAAAGTCGACTCAGTGCATCAGGCATGACATTGACCTTTCAGGATGGTACTGAAGGTCAACGTCATAGTCTGCAATCAGCTCAATTCATCGCCGCTATCACATGTTGAGATCCTTCTAAGTGAAGATGTACTTTAAAATTTTATGGTCCGTGTATACCTTCACATGCTCTCCGAATAGGAAATGTCTCCAAATCTTCAAAGAAAAAATAACGGTCGCCAACTCCAGGTCATGAGTATGGTAGTTTTTCTCGTAGTTCTTCAGCTGTCTTGATGCATGAGCTACAACCCGTCCATGTTGATGAAGTACGCATCCAAGACCTTTGCCGGACGCATCACAAAATACCTCAAATTCTCTCGTCTGATATGGAACAATAAGCACTAGTGTGGTAGTTAACATTCTCTTCAGCTCCTGAAATGTCTTGCCACAATCCTTTGACCAAACATACATAACTTTTTTTCATGTTAATCTGGTCATGGGCTCTGCTATCTTCGAAAAGTCTTGAATGAATCTTCTATAATAACCAGCTAATTCCATAAAATTCCGAATCTCCAACAATGTCTTAGGAGCTGGCCACTTCTGAACGACAACTATCTTCTCTGGATCTACTGAAATTTCTTCTCCTGTCACCACATGGCCTAGAAAACCCATCTTGTTCAGCAAGAACTTACATTTGATATACTTAACATATAATTGGTGTCGTCTCAAGGTTTCTAGAACGGTACTCAAATGTGATGTGTGTTCCTGGTCGCTCTTCGAATACATTAATATGTCATCAAGATTGACCACTTCGAATTTTTCTAGATACTCGTACAACACCTAGTCATAAGATTCATGAATACCGTTGGTGGCTTGGTGCATTGGTCACTCCAAACGTCATTATCAGGAATTCGTACTGTCCATATCTGGTGCTGAATGCCATCTTATGAATGTCTTCCCGCCTAACCTTCAGCTGATGGTATCGGCTCCTTAGGTCCACCTTCGAAAAGACGCTTGATCTCCCAAGTTGGTTAATTAAAACGTCGATGCATGGAAGGGGGTACTTATTCTTCACTGTCCCTTGTTCAGTCCTCTCTGTAGTCGACGCGCATTTGTCTGGATCCATCATTCTTCTTTACCAACAGTGTTGAGGCACTCCATGATAATGTGTTGGGTCATATCTAATCTTTCTGCAAAATATCATTCAACTGGGTCCGGACTTCTTCCAACTCAGATGGTGCCATTTGATAAGGGGTTTTAAAGTAAGGTTGGGCTCATGGCACTAATTCAATTGCGAACTCCACGGCGCGATCCGGAGGTAATCCTGAATGATCATTCAAAAATCCGTCCAAAAACTCCCGCACTATCTCAGGTCTCTCTGGTACAACATCCATAGTAGCTAATACAATTTCTGTGAATCTAGCCCTATATTTGACTAGTCATTCGCATCTGCTTCCGCTAATGAACTCGAATCTTGAATTGTTCAAAAGCTCGAACACTAATCTATTGCGTCGGCAATCAATCATGGCATGAATGGTTCCTAGCCAGTCCATCCCGAACACGACATTGAAGCTCAGCATCTTGATTACTAAAAAGTCGGCGTAGATCTCTCGTCCGCAAATCACTATGTGGCAATCGGGATATCCGCTAGTCGTCTTTAATACACTGTTGTCCGTGTTGACGTCCCAGCTAGAAGCGAGGGGTGAAATGAGAATATTGTGTAGGTTGACAAAACGTGCTGCCATGAAACAGTAGGAAGCTCCAGTATCAAAAAGTGCAAGGACAAGTCTACTGGCTACTAGCACGATACCTACGAAATACTTGAACTTACTAATTACATAGGAATACCCGCATTATTAAGAAATGCTTGAACTTACTAATTTCATAGGCATACAACTTTAAAAGGCTAAATAACACTAAAAAGTTGCTTGGTATGTGCCCCGACATGATCAAATACGACACTATAAAACATGATTGTAATGTCAAATCAAGCATTCTATATTTCAAATTAAAATGTCATGTACTTAATACGAAAACTACAAATTAAAGGCAGAAATATATTACTTAGTTAATTTCCCATAACGATATCTCTTTCGCTCTCAGCATCGACCACTCAATTATTAATCTTAGTTATGGCTGAATCTTAAGAATAGTATCTAATCTCCTACTTATTTCAAATCAACATATGAAATATCAGCCTTTATAAAAGAAACTTCTTGCAAAACTGAAACAGAATATCATGTTTGCACATGCTCTTCTGGTAGTTATACTCAAGTCTCTTTACAACAGATCCGAGTCTAAATAAAATTAGTATGATGCTACTGGATCAACCATAAATTCCACAAAATGCTAGTTCTCTAAAGATTATAGAATAGCTTCTCATATTCCTTTCATGCCAGTATTTGCACAATACAAAAGAAATCAATGAAGAAATTTATACAACCCATAGATCCTTTCCTTGTATTTAGAAGATCATATGCTTCCATCTCCTTCTCAATCCACCAGACCCTAGGTTCTTTTTTCCTTTTCTTTCTTAGCTGACACTTACTGTTATTTTTCTTCTCTTTTTTCCTGTTGCAGCTTCCTTGCGTTCAGATTTGATACATTTCCTATTGTATCTGCTTTTACATGGATCTTTAAGAGATTATCTATTAACCCAGTAACCCAATGTGTTAAACAAATTACTTTTACATAATTCATCCATCGTATAATATAAATAACTCGTTTGCCTCACTTTTATTTTCCATTAACTTTTACATAATTAAGTATTGATCTTCAAGAAATTCTGATATAAAAAATTAGTAATACATGTAAAGTTTTCAAAATATTATAATCTTAACAATCCGCTATTTATATAGGAACAAATAAAAGAGTGGGATATGTCAAACCTGTGTTGTCAATCTTAATAATCAGTCATCTGAATATGCACAAACGGCGTGGCTTTGGAATTCATGCTTAACCACCCCTTGGCCGAGTGCTACTGTGATTCATGGAGGTTAATTTTTTTACGAGAGGGGAAGAATGTTGGGTGCACTCATCCTATTGCAAAAGCAATGATAGAGTTAAACTTCTTATTGGAGTTGGCATGTAGCTTATAGTGAAGCTCAGTGCAAATTTCTTATTAAGTATAAATGCTTATCATAATGAAATTATTATCTTATAAAATCGCTTATTCATATCATTTTAGTCAAGTTACAAAGCTTGTGTTATTTAGTTCTGTTAGATCATCATCTATACAAGTATGTTCTTATTTATGTTCTTTTCCTTTTTTATCTTAGTGATCCCGATGACATGGCCAAACCCAATGATGTTCACGCTCACACAAGTACTGGTGTTGAAACAGCGGTACTTTCTGATGGTTGTTCCTCACAATTAAATGCCGTTCCTGGTATTGAGGAAATGAATTGTAGTTCTGGTATGTAGTCTTATATGTTCCATATGTTCATTTGATTTCATTAACTATAATTTTGTCAATTTTTCTATGTCACAAAAGTTCAAACATGTTGAATATATGTTTAAGAAGCAAGACTTGCGGTCATTGTCTATATTGCAAACTATTAATGAATTTCTTCACGCATTTCTTCATGATTTTTAACATGAGGGATGTAGATGTGTGTTTCACTCCTACAAAAAAGTCAACCTTGACAACACTTATCCACTGATTGAGTAAAATTCCTTATCTTATTTTCTGCTAACGGCCTGAGTTCTAGCGGTTAAAATTGTTCAGTACTAAAGAAGAATATGGTCCTAGTTTTTATCTCTTAAGATTAAAAAACAGAGATGGTTGTAAAGTTAGGTCAGAACTCTTCACTGTGAGCATTGATTTCTATATTAGCTTCGGTTGTCATTTGCTCTGATGTATTTTGGGGCACAATAACTAAGGGGTATATCATCAAAATATCTGATTATCCAACAATCATTGATATCACACACTTACAAAAACTTGTATTGTTAATAGATGATAAAGATCATTTCACGTTGTCCATGAGCATTCTATAATTCTCATCTCACCTCGATTTCGGCTTGGTCAGCTTGGCTGAGCCAATGAACCTCGGAGGAATTTCTTAAATTTCCTCGATATAAACACAATCTATCTTTCATCCCTTTCAAAGAATTGTGAATCTGAACTCTCTTTGTTTGCTTTAAGTGTCAATGTTTTATTCTTTGGCTTTTCTTCGATTTTCTTGTACTCCTCCAACTTATCTTATAAGCCATGAGATTTTTCATTAGTTCTCCTATGGTGATTGTCTTCGTATTGTGTGCTTATAGAATAGCGGTGGTCTTTCATTTCCATTATGGTCGAAGCGATCAAACTATCTTTATCACCTGATCATATTCGGGAATTTTCTTTTCTAACGCTGCAAGCTCATTAGGGATGTTAGTAAACCGAGTATTAACTTCGCTAATACTATCTCCTTTCATTTTAAAGCTTCCAAATTTAGAATGCAACATATTTATTCGAGATTCCTTTACCTTTTCAGTATCTTCGTGACTCACCTCAAGAATATGCCATATTTGGTGTGCCGTTGTACATTGTGATACTCGATTGAACTCAGTGCCTGTTAGTGCGCAAAATAGTGAATTCATTGCTTTAGCATTAAGATTACATTTCTTCTTTTCATCGTCAGTCCAGTTTTCCATTTTTGCTTCAGCCTGTGTGTATTTGTTCTTGGTAATGGTCCATACATTGATATCCATGGATTGTAGATGGATCATCATCTGGATCTTCCAGTTTGCATAGTTTGTTCCGTCAAATAATGGTGGACGTTGAGTGTTAAGTCCTTCTGAGTGTTGTGAGCTTGATGCCATTGCCTTAATCTTGCTTTGATACCAAGTATTGGATCCATGTGGATGTCAGACAACACTAGAGGGGGGTTGAATAGTATTGTACTCAAAGTAATAAAATTCTTCGCTAAATTAAAACTCTTCTTTTGTTTTCTAAGTGTCAAATGAGGGTTACCTCAATTTGTACTTAATCAACACAAATTTTATATGCATATGAAAGTAATGAGTTACAGCGGAAATGAATAATACACGCAATAATAATGAGAGAGAGAAAATTAGATACACATCGCAAACTCAGTAATTTATCCTGGTTTTCCGCCCTGGGTAGTCCAGTCCCCGACCTTGCTCAGGATTTAATCTACTATTACAAACTGCAATACAATCAAATAGCTTCATTCACTAGAAATTTCCAACACACACACACACACCTAGTTACAACTTACAACCAACTAGGATTTACGACACCACCTTCCCTAAAATCGGAAATTACAACCACAAAGTCCTCTTCAAAGGCTTACAATAGATCTGAAAATAAGTACAAAATTTCCTAAAGCCAATAGTTTGTGTGAAATGTGGCTTAAGAAATCAAACAACCTTTTGATCAAAATAGATGATATAGATGAACACGACTTGATCAAAAAAGTTGTCTTGAACTTGATTATCTAAAATATGCCCTTGGGCTTTAGAGATCAAAGATCAAGTTTTAATCTTTTTAAAAAATGCAACTTTAAAACACAAAGATTAAAAGAAACTTGTATTTTGAATCTCAATAGAAAAAGCTTTAAGTTTGGAGATCAAATTTTTTTTTTCAAAAGGCGAAAAATATACTGAAAATAAATTGATAAGTATGAGTATAAGAAAATTAAAATCAGGAGCCCTATTCAAAAATAAATAATAATTGAGACCTTTGAGCACTTTGAGCAAAGAGAGTTTTTGATATGAAATTGTTGTGTTTAAAAATTCTAAAATCTCTGTTATTTATAGAGAAATAATAGCATACAATCTGTACAAAATCAGCTTAAAAACAGCTTAAAAAGTCTTCTCTAACGGCTAGTTAATGGCTAGCTCAAATTCAAATCAAATTTCCAAAACTGTCAAGAGTTAACCCAGATAGTCGGCTATTCTGGAGAATAGGCGGCTATTTCACACAGATTGTCGGTTATTTCTAAGGATATTCAGCTATTATTTTGACAGACAGTTTGTAGTAAAATCTTCCTGCCAGTAGCCGGCTATCCGACACATCTAGTCGGTTATTTTTAGATACTATTGTTTTTCTACTTAAAATACTTGAAAAATAATTTATAAAAATTATATTAAGGTATTATACTATGTTATGTAGTATATTTAAAAATGATTTTTCAAGAAATTTTGTATGTAAAAGATATACCATGGTTTTTACATTTCTAGCAAATAACTTAGACACACATCACTACCTCTTGATCTTCAATCTTCAACTTGAGCCATCTCTTCTTGATCTTAAGTCTTCATGTGTTTTATAACTTTGAACCTTCATATACTTCAATTTACGACTCGAAAGTTGACTTTCTATCGTGGCTTCTAAGTCGTTCAATTTTCTTCACAATGCGCTATGATCTTCATGGTTTATAAAATAACTTTTTGTTATCTATATACACTTGAATTAAATATATTAGTACACATATCACTTGTACACATCATCAAAATCCACTGGGGTCGGTCTCAATATCCCAACAGTTTATACAACAATAACCTCACAAAGTGAGGACCTCACGCAGGAGGTTTCCACTAAGTACTATTACCGAGTACAAAGACTTACACCTCATCCTTGTGTGGATTTCACTTATACCTTTCGATTTTCAAGACGAGGAGTACAACCTTTTCTATAGTCAATGCGTTGAAGCTTTTTGTAAAGATCAAGATGAAGCTTGATGACAATCACAATACAATGGCAAAGGTAGAAAAATATACTTAAAAGCTTTGAAAGATTGAAACTTTTTGCCCAAAAGAGAAACAATAGAGAGATTAGAGAGCTGTGAAAACACTAGAAAATTTCTTTAAAAATTGCTTAAAATTCTTTAAAATTCTTACGAAAGCCATATGCAATCTATCTATAAATAAAGAATTTCTGTACTTAAACAGATCCCCAAAATCTCTCTCTAATTGCTCCAAATCCACACCATTGCGTCAACCAAGAAGAAAGTCAAATATGACCGTTAGGGACTGGAGAGTTGACTCATGTATACCAATGAGTCGACTATTAGCTCAGGAGTCAACTCACAACAATGAAACAGTCGACTGCCTAGCATAGTTTGAACCTACCTTAGAGCAAACAACATCCGGTTGTCGACTCCTATAAATTTGAGAGCCGACTTCTTTTTTGATACATAGATATTTATCAGAAAAGAGTATGATACGATATCTATATGATTTAAATCATTTTCAAAACATTTTTTATTAAATTAAAATATTTTTCAAAGTGATAAAACAATTTTCTACATATGTACAAGCTTCAAACCAATGGGTATAACATTCTAAGACTAGTTACACATGACACATTACTTACACAATAGCATGGAGTCTTGGTGTCTTCTTTAGCTCTTGACTTGTCTTGAGAATCTTGTGTACATCACAAGTCCTTGGATAAACAACTGATTTTCAGATTAAGCTTCACATCCATTGACTCTTCCAGCCTTCAAGCTTCATTTCCACATCATCGATTCTTGGTAAGCTTGGGTGGATTCGTTGATCGTGGTGACTTTGTTTCCTACACGCACAAATTTTATAAAAACTTATTAGCAACATTAATTATTTGCATATCATCAAAACTAACTTAGGGGTGTTGCAATAACCAACAATTGATATTACCCGGACGATTGTCATTTTTTATCATGAAAGTGGAAAATATATAAAGGCAGTTTCACCTCAAATGGAATTGTAAACTACAGCATTCATGTATTCTATTTTGACATCTTAATGTTGGGTTGGACATGTATATGATAGGTCTGGGATAATGTATACTTTAGGACACATCATGAGTATCTAACACCGATCTTCCAACGGAGTATCAAGTGTTAGATAAATAGAGGGAGCATCCCCTCTATTCGGGTGCGGAACCAGGATGAGATGACAGGAGGACCGATGGCAAAAAATATGAAGTATATGACAATTTGATAGAATATTTTAAGAACTTTCTAATGATACAAAGAATACATAATTTGGAAGTATGTAGACAAAGTTATAGCCAAAAGAAGTTTGTATGTGTAATATGAAAAAGATTTAGAAATAAAAAAAAGCATTTGAAAAGTATTTGGGTTAGCAACTAGCGCCTTAACCGCTGGGACATAGGCAACTCGAATGTTTGAAATGTAGTAAAATATGTTCTAAGATGAAAGAAGTTAGAATTAAAAACAAAAGACAACATTTGAAACACAGATGAGCTCGAACTCGAATCGTAGAGGCTGGAACGCGGTGCCTTGACCACTAGGACGTAGGTAATTTCCGTATTTGAAATGCGGTAAAATATTATATGTATGTTATATTTCTAAAATAAACTAAGGGTTTTTAAAGATTAAAAAAAACCTTAATATACATTTGCATCATTGTTTCCAAGTATACATTGGTCTAAAATAAACTAAGGGGTTTTAAAGATTTAAAAAAAACCTTAATATACATTTGCATCATTGTTTCCAAGTATACATTGGTCTCTAATTTCTTACTATAATAATTGACATAAGTTCTTTTTGGGACTACGAGGATGCTCAAATCCATAAAGCATGTAATTATTATCATCGTGCATGAGATTTAAAAAATGGCGTGTGTTTTTGTTTTTTGGTTTTTGGTTTTGGGTTTTTTTTTGTTTTTGTTTGTTTGTTGGTTTTTTTTGGGTACTTATTCAGTTAATTCTACTCCAGCAGTTCTCCTCATTTGTTTATAGGAATAGATTAAACATGCTTCGGTTTTGGATTTACCCAGTGGGGTTATAATTCATTATCGGAAGAGATTAAACTTGCTGAGATTCTCACCATCTGTACAATTTTAAGAGCTTCTAGCTAACCTCGTGAGCTTATACTGTTGAACTAATCAGATAGTTTTAGTTCTCTTCGAGTGGTCTCTGATGTGCCAAAAGTTGTACAGGGAGTTTTGACTTTAAAACAAGAGTTGTGATAGAATGTTCTCAGTTTTTAATAGATAAGATTTTGGTTTAGTAGCTGTCAGATGTTCCTTACTGAAGTTGGTATCTTGTGCTTCATATGCTTATTATATGGTACAATGAAAATTATTCTTGTGAAAGTTACACTTCTGAATCGCAATTTTGAGAAAAATTGGTGGTCTTAGTCGATCCGATGCAAATGTTTTTAGCTGCTATGCCCGCTTCTGAGGGATCCATGCTTTTCAGATTCTAGGCCTCAGGAGGGGAATTCTCATATGCCCAACAAAGCCAATGGAGCAATCAAGGAATCATCTGCCAACTGGTAACCACTTTTGGACTGTCTTCCATCCCTCTTCATCACTGCAAAATTCTTGAGTTTATCTGATAGTTGCATTTTATTGTTCAGTTCTGCAGAAGTTAATAAAGACTCCAATCATGAACCCCTGAGTAAAGGGGCCGACACAATCACGCAACGGAATGACACGAAGATGAAGTCAATCGAGAGGATGCTGACCGAGCCTCAGGCGGCTCCAATCCGTCGTGGCAAGAAAACGGTTGTTAAGTCACGTAGGGGGAGGAAACCATGAAGTGGCTGGGACAAGCTGTTTTAAGCCAGTGTGTAACTGTATACTAGCCCTGGGGGGATGGAGAACGCAGTCCAGTAGAAACGAGTGAAGTAGCTACTTCCATTGATTGACTATAAGGTGTATGTCCAGGTTGTTTCGTGTGTTGTACAACAATTCTTTGAGTTTGTGTTTAGCTATAACTGAGAGGTGTTGGGTGTAGGTGTTGCTACCATGATTGTGTGTGGGATATTATGTTATGAATTGAGTAGATGTAATATACAGCTGTGCAGTTCAGTTTTACACTGCAGTGTATTCTTAGAACTGGTTAGTTCCACGCGTGCGTGCCTACATTTTCGCACGGTATTGAAAGGTGGTTCAATGTTTATGGAATTCAGATCAGTTCTTCAGCCACGCAAAGTTCACAGTTCAAGTTGATGTTCTTGCCGATGGAATTTGGGTCATGATGAAAGATTTTTTCTTCCAAATAGATGGCTTCTTAATAGAGATGGAAGCAAGAATGTTTGGAGAAAATTAACCACAAAACACAGACAACATACTACGTACTACACAAAACGTGAGAAGAGAACTTTTAGAAACAATGAAATGGGGACAATTTCTCTTTCATCGAATAGGGTAGCCACAATTTAAATGAGAAAGGTGAAATAAACATGAAAAGGAACCAATAACGTGAGCAATAACAAATGATGACCGACTAACACCTCTCTGATCACGTCCATGACTAACAACACGGACGGTCGGAATGCAAATCTTCTCTCCTATTTACACCAACCCTCGCTAGCACTAATTTCCATACCAATTCATTGAAGAAGAAGAAGAAGAAGAACAAGAGGAAGGCGAAGCAGATGAAGTGATCTCAATGGAGCCATAATATGTGAGCTCGTCGATCATCTCCTCGATGCACTCATCATCATCCTCCATGCAGTAGTATTTTTCTTCTTGCTTCAGCGCAGCGCGCTTCGCCTCTTCCCTCGAAGCAACGCAACATTTCTCTAGCTTTGCCATGAGGCTCGGCGACAGGGACTGCGGACGGTCGGGATCGACCGGGAAGTTCGTCTTGGCGTTCTGCCCGCACATCAGCCTGGCCGCCTCGTCGTAGGCCCTGGCTGCAGCCTCCGCGCTCTCAAACGTCCCCAGCCAAATCCTGGTCTTGCTGCAACAAGCAACAAGCAACAAGAACAAACACAAGATTAATGGATGAAACAGAGTCGTGGTTAAATTTTGTTGGTTTTCTTGAAGTCTAGAGGAGTTCAGTGCTTACAGCAAAGGGTGGCGAATTTCAGACACCCAGGAGCCCCAATGCCTCTGCCTCACTCCTCTGTATCTCTGAAGCTTCGGCATTTTGAGCTTCTTTAGCTTTCCAACTTCAAGATTAGCGTGTGCGGCCCCTTCTGGTTGGTACTTGAGAGCAGAATTTGAGGATGGAGGGCCTCCCTTCGCTACTCCAATATATAGAGCACCCCCATGACAATAATGCCCCCTCCCACAAATCATATCTAAGCCCATCAAAGGGCCCAAGCCGGCGACCGATTGTCGGCACATAGTGGCCTTAGCATGTCCCCGGCCGCCTTAACCGCCAGGAGGCACATGGAGAGGCGCCGGAGCACGGACAGATGTCGGTCCGGGATCGCTCGACAAGTTAGCGGGCCGAGGCCCACAACAATTGTGACCCAGTGGCAATGATGTGATTATATTGGAACATGGGAGGTTAGAGGGGGAGGGACAGTAAGAAATTGTCATGTATCGGGTGCCCCATGTGTGAGGCCTCCAAAGACCCTTGTCACTTTGTGGTGTGACGCTATGGGCTGTGGGCCTAGCGTAGGGAACTGACATCACAAGGCTTGTAGTGAGGGGAGGGGGACAAGAACAAATGAGGTTATTCCTAGTCAAGCATAGAATCCTCATATGGAAGTGCCTGGGGTTTGTCCCCCCTCCTTTTTATCTCCTCTCGACACCTCTTTTTGGCACTAAGAATCATAGGCTCGGTTCATCTTCATCTTCATCCTCATCCTGTAGTTGAAGTTGAAGTCATTCGTAACATCAAGTTTTGTTATCTAGCTAACTGTATCCTTGAAAACATCCAAGAAAAAGAAAAAAACCTATGCATGTTGCTTGCTTTCTAACGTGCCTCTTTGGATGCTTCAAGGGCAGATGTGAATCTGAAAACTCAAGGGGTAGTTCATTAGCATATCCTGTATCCATCTATAGATAGCAAAAGTGGCTTTAATTTACACGGATCTCGATACAATCATAGGATAAAAAGCGGCAGAGGCGTAGGGGCTGTTTGGTAAGGATGAGTTGTGAAATCTTGATGGAATATTGAATCTAAGTGGGTTTAGTTGGAATGAAAATTGGTTGATAAGGTATTTGAGAAGTAGAGGTTTGAATTTTTTTTGGAGACCATAATATATATATAATCAAGGAAACCTTGTTGTGAGAAAAGAAAAGAAAAGAAAGAAAGATGATGTGGCCGGTATTTCATAAGGGAGGACAGATGAGAAGCGAATAATTTTTTAATGGTTTTATATGACATGAGACTCGTCGCAGTGGGATTCCATCACAATCCGTGAAAATTCTGTAAATTTTGATCTAAGAAAATAGCTGGCGTGACGCTAACCATTGAAAATCGCCTAAACAAACTAGCATGCGGGGGAAAGTTACTGTAGGAACTAGGAAGCGAGTTGAGCACATGAACAATTATCATGCGACCACATTTTTCCCTTCCTTGCCTCGCTTTCTGGGCAAATCGAAAAACAAACAGGCCATTGAGCTTGTTAAGTTGTTGTTGCATGCATAAGATGTACAAGTGCAACACATGCATTTTCGTGGTCATTGTGTTGGAAAACAGGTATAGCATGAAGATATAGTTAATTTAAGAAGAGAGGATTTATCATGATCGTGGCGTGCTACACACTTTTCTTAAAGGTAAATTACAACCACTTAGAGACAAAGCGTAGGGTGCAAAGCATGAATGACGGACTACCTTTAAGGATACAATGTCATCACTACTACATAACCGGCTTTCAGTCACATACAAATTCAGTGGCTGAAAGCCGGGTTTCCGTGAAACGTTACGGTCACGGGAAAAAAATTCCGTAGCCGAAAATACGTTGTACCTCCTTTGCCCACGAACTTTTCCGTGGCCGATAATTTGCCACGGGTTAATGTCCACGGATGTTCGTGGCCGATAATCCGAATAAAAAACAATACAAAAGTATCCGCCACAAACAAATCTGTGGCGGATACTTATTTAAGGCCACGACAAAGTCCGTGGGCCATATATATAGGCCACAGATACATTGCACGACGCTGACGTAATCCGTGCACACAAACCGTGAGCGAAAACTATCGGCCACGGACTTTTCCGTGGCCTTAAATAGGTATCAACCATGGATTTGTCCGTGGCCATTAGATATTGTCCACGGATTTAGTGCACGAAATCATCAATTTCGTGCACTAATACGTGGCCAATACGTAATGGCCACTGACTTTTCCGTGGCCATATCGTGCTATCAGCCACGGATTTGTCCGTGGCTGATAGTATAAATTGTTTTTTAAAAAAATTGCAGTATTATTTGCATGTAATATATAATATTTTATAACAAACAAATATGTACATGTATATACAACAAAATAAAGCAAACAAATATTAAAAAGGAAATGCAAACATTTAATGTAAAAATGTATCAATATATTATACATATCCAACGACTGCAGTTTAAAAGTAAGTTTATGACAATATTAAAAAATAAATTATACATATCCATTGCCATCGCCGCATCCGCATCCCCACCATCGCCATCGATCGCCTCGCCATCGCCATCATCAAACATCGTCATTGCCACCGCCGCCATTGCCATCGCCGCCATCGATCGCCATCGCCATCGCCCCCAATCCCTCTCCCATCGCCATCGCCATCGCCATCGCCATCGTCACCCTCATGTCCTGAAGGACCGTCATCGCCATTCCCGCCCTCGCCAAGTTGACCCTATCAAAAAATATTAAGTTAGAATGTAAAACAAATAAAATAATAAACAATAATAAAAAGAAACACTTATAAAATTTAAGTTTGACAAGAAACGCTTCATAATTTAAGTTGCCCACAAACCAAGCGTGCAATTGAGTGCACGTGAGACCTGGCCAAAAGCGAAGGTCGCGCGCGCTTTGGGTAGATTCTGCCCAGAGCTCTGGGCAGACTCTGCCCAGAAAATTGGGCAGAATTCTTCCCAGTTTATGGGCAGAGTATGCCCAGAAAATTGGGCAGAAAGTGTGCCCACTTCTGGGCAGACTTCTCCCCAGATTTCTGGGCAGAAGTCTGCCCAATTCACTCCCTAATTCGCTCCCCATCCCTCCCTCCATCCCTTCCTCTCACGCTCTCTCAAACCCTAGCCCTAGGGTTCATAACGATCGGAGGAGGAGACGAAACCCTAACCCTAATTTCCTAAAGTTTACAACTTGCAATTGTATTAAAGCATCTCCAACCATCCCCTTCAAAAAAGCCCCTTCAAAATGGAATATTCCTCAAAGATTTCATTTTGAAGAATGAGCAACTGCAATCATCTTCCTTCAAATCTTATTTTATCGTATTTAGTCATGTTTATATAATGATAAAATATTACTTTTGAAAATGGGTTAATCTAATAAATTATTTATTTATCAAAGAAATTTATAAATAATATAAAATTATTGTTATTTTATAACTACAATAATTTTAGTGAAAAATATTAAATATTAATATTTGTCGGCAAAAATAATATTAATTTTTATACAGATGATCTCTTCATTAACAAAACAACTGAATACTTGAAAAATATTTAATATTGGTATCATATTATAGGTATTATAACGATCTTTCCCATGGTACTAAAATTATTAAATTTGGTTATGTGAAATAAAAGATATTAAACATCTAACCAATCATTCTTAATTAAATAGAGGGGCAAAGTTGTAATTTAGGGTGGGAAATTTCAAATGAAGGGGTGAACAGTGCCCCTTCATATTTGATATGTGTGAGATATATATATACTAGTCATTACCCATGCCCATATGGCACGGTTTATTTAATGGCTGAGTTTTTCTCCCCCCACAAATTTCAAGTTCCCACAAATTTCAAGTTTTCCCACAAAATTTCAAGTTTTCCCCCAAATTTAAGGTTTTCCCCCACAATTTAAGTCCCCCCAAAAATGTCATTACCACCTAGGACAAACTTGCCACATAGGACAAAGCTTTGTCCTAGTAGGATAAGATTCAAAATCTTCATAGAACTGGAAATAAAATGGCCGGAAGGGGTGAGAATAAAAAGTGTGGGTGTGTGTGTGGGGAGGGTCCATAGGCAAAAATACAAAAACCGGGGTTGTATGTGCAAAATTCCCCACCTCCTCTTTTATCCCTCAAAATCTCATCTCTTATATTTTCTCTTATTCAATTTCCCTGTTTTATATAATAGATATCCAAATTCTCTTATCCAATTTCTCATGTCCAAATTCTCTTATCAATTTCTCATGATAACATCCGTCTTTTATATAATAGATATCTCTTATCCAATTTCTCTTGTCCAATATCTCTTATCCAATTTCTCTTGATAACATCTCTCGTTTGTAATATAGATATCTCTTATCCAATTTCTCTTGATAACATCACTCTTATCCAATTTCTATTGTCCAATATCTCTTATTCAATTTCTCTTGATAACATCCATCTTTTATAATATATATATCTCTTATCCAATTTATCTTGTCCAATATCTCTAATCCAATTTCTCTTGATAACATCCCTCTTTTATAATATACATATCTCTTATCCAATTTCTCATGTCCAATATCTCTTATCCAATTTTTCTTGATAACATCCCTCTTTTATAATATAGATATCTCTTATCCAATTTCTCTTTTCCAATATCTCTTATCCAATTTCTCTTGATAACATCCCTCTTTTATAATATAGATATCTCTTATCCAATTTCTCATGTCCAATATCTCTTATCCAATTTCTCTTGATAACATCCCTCTTTTATAATATAGATATCTCTTATCCAATTTCTCTTTTCCAATATCTCTTATCCAATTTCTCTTGATAACATCCCTCTTTTATAATATAGATATCTCTTATCCAATTTCTCTTAATAACATCCCTCTCTTATAATATAGATATCTCTTATCCAATTTCTCTTGTCCAATATCTCTTATCCAATTTCTCTTGATAACATCCCTCTTTTATAATATAGATATCTCTTATCCAATTTCTCTTTTCCAATATCTCTTATCCAATTTCTCTTGATAACATCCCTCTTTTATAATATAGATATCTCTTATCCAATTTCTCATGTCCAATATCTCTTATCCAATTTCTCTTGATAACATCCCTCTTTTATAATATAGATATCACTTATCCAATTTCTCTTTTCCAATATCTCTTATCCAATTTCTCTTGATAACATCCCTCTTTTATAATATAGATATCTCTTATCCAATTTCTCTTGTCCAATATCTCTTATCCAATTTCTCTTGATAACATCCCTCGTTTATAATATAGATATCTCTTATCCAATTTCTCATGTCCAATATATCTTATCCAATATCTCTTGATAACATCCCTCTTTTATAATATATATATATATATATATATATATATATATACTAGTCATAACCAGTGCCCGCGGGCACGGTTCATTTAAGACTTTCCCCCGCGAAATTTTTGTTCCCCAAAAAGTTATTTCCACAGCCAAAATTGCGCGGAACAACAAATTAGCGTAAAAATATTTAGCGGCATGGCGCATTCCGCGCGGAACAACAAATTCGGTTAAAAAATTTTGCGGGCGTATTCGATGCGAGCGCCTTCGGCGCAGAACAACAAATTAGGGTAAAACATTTAGTGGGCGCCTTCGTAAGACAACAAATTAGGTTTGGCAGGCGCCTTCGGCACGAACAATTATTCTCATCTTTTTGTCCTATGCGTCGAAGAGACGGTGGGCCCCGTGTTGAGAGAGAGATCATTCGCTATGCGGCAGCATTCGATCTGCAGTATTAAGTGCAAGTTAAAGTTTTTTACCCAAATGCGTTAATTGTGTACACTCTGCTATTCCCCAGAAACTATCATTTCCCTAGAAATGGTTTTCCCTCCAAAACTTTCCACAAAATCTCATCTCAACCATTCATTCCTCAAGACTAAATCCAAGTCGTCTTTCTATCAACCTGTTAGTCCTAGTGAGATTGTCCTAGTCAGCCCTAGGATTCAAAACAGTTGTCAAATGTAAAAGAGATATCTCATGTCGACAAATGTGAAAGAATCAACAAAATAAAAAATTGTAAGTGAGATTTATTTTGTTGTTTTGCGTAATGGTTGAGTGAGAGATAGTTCAAACATGAATAAAAACATAGGGAACCTATGATTCATAGCATCCATTCGAATATGTGAAATTTTTTTAGTTTTAAGTGTTTGTGTTCAGTTATGTTGTTTTTATGTTGTTTGAGGATTTAATCTGTTTATTAATATGTATTATGTAATGATGTCAAGAGAAACGTGAAATTTTGTAGAAAGATGTTTTAAGTGTTGCAGACACTCATTGAATCTTCTCAAGAGGTTGGTATAATCCAAAACTCTTCCAAAAAATTGTTCATCAATCGTTAACCAATAGCATTAAGCAAAAATTAAAAAGACTGCCACACAGATGTCAGGAAAACAAATTATACCAAAGAAAAAATGCCACAATTTAACACACTATATATATGCAAGAATCATAAACCTGTCAAATGTGACAACGAAAACCTGCATGGAGAGCAAAATAAACCAACATCGTTGATTTTACCATATTGTTTGCAGAAAAATAAAGTTGATTTGATTTATTATAGAGATCATATCTTATTACCATTGGGACCAATCCTTCAATGTAGGAGATTGACACAACAAAAATGTCGATATTTAGCTTCGAATTGTCATTGAAACTGTCCATAGATAACCACTGTCCATAGAAATTTGCATGTTTTGTACATTGAACGAATCAGATATGGACATTGAAAAATCCAACTCTACAGCGTTCATTCATTCATAGCTTTTGAAATCAAAACATATTCACAAATTGAAAACCACCAACATACAGTAACAAACACCCCCCATAAAAAACCCTCCAAAATCCTAAATTTCTCAAACATCAAGGACGGTTCACCATTCATTTCTTGACAGCAAGACTTTTCAAGATGATACATATAAGCATGTGTACTAAAATGATGGCGCTTGCGATCGGACTGTAGGGTCTACGTGTCCATTGAGAAAGGGATGCCTTTGTATGAAGCTAACATCAAAAAATCATCTGTAAAACAAAAATGGTATTACATGGATAGTTAACAATAAATAGGAAATTCTCAAAAATTATGTTGATTCGCCTAGGGGAATGGTGATTAATCTCTGAACATGCAGCTATGTTTTCCCTCGTTTTTCATATGAATGGTTCCTCAATCCATGCATACTAATTCTAAAGCATGTTAATTCTGGAGCAGGTTGAGTCTGCATACCATTAAGTGATAGTAGCTTACACTTGATATAGGTAATTGGAAAAAGAAGCGAGCCTGTAAAAAATAAAAAAATGTTAGGCAGAAAGAAACGGTAGGGATATTTAGACATGATTAAAATAAGTTATCGAGTAAACAAACCTCTTCATTACTAAACCACCCAGCTTTGCATATTTGCTCAAAAAGCTTACCCTCGAAGCATATTCCATAACACTCGCTAGATGTGTGAGAGTTAAAATAACCTAAAAAATTTAACAACAGAATGTTAATTGAACAAAATTCTATTTCTCTTAATGCATGCAATTAAAAATGTCAAAAGCAACCTTGGAATTAGAACAAACAATTGCTGTGAATATGAACTAAGAACAAAGATAAGACAAACACTTGAGCTGTTGGAAACCAAAATAAAATAAAATCAAAAATAAGATGCCCATTTCAACACATGAATAAGCTCAAAACATACAATTTTTTGCCATGAGTTTCTTTTTATAACTCAAAAACTAAGTCAAATTGTTTTCTCAAGATCAAAACTCAGGATAACACCTTCTTCACTTGGGGTGTTTCTTTTTCTCCATGAGTTTCTTCTTCCCCGTGCATTTTCGAAAAATCAGCTTTTTTCCTACTTCTTGATTATAGAAAGTATTCAAGATAATTTATTCATCAAGACAAAGAAAACGAACCAATAAATTGCTTACTAAATTCAAAGTTGACTATGTATGTATGCATGACAACACGGTTATTGTAAGTAACATAATTGATTAGCAAGTAAAATGAGAAGCTTGAGAAAATATAGATGCAAGCAAGCATCACTCTGTAGAGATTTCTTATTGCAAATTAATTGATACTATTAATCACTTTATCGTCTAACTGTAAATGGAGAGAGTGCACTGCTGGTTTTGCTATTGACAGGAAATTAGACGATAACAATAATAATAGATAGATTGACAATGAATTAAATGATAACGGATGATCCAAATGTCAGAATTTTTCATTGAAACAAAACATCAAACAACACTTGGTATGCATGATTTCTTCTCTTGCCTTCTTAAACCTGTCATTTCTATTGAACCAAAATATAACTCTCATCATCCAAATATGCCACATACTTCGGATTAACAAAACCCCCAAAAAAAAGAATACAAAAAACTAAGAAAGAAGAACGACTATTAAGAGTCACTCTCCGTGCGTGTGTTATCTTTTTCAGTAATTTTGGAAATGAGTGTGACATGGATTGTGAAATATAAGCATTATTTAAAAAGAAAACCATAGACTACAACACAACATAGAAAATTAAAAAATTGAATTAAAGAGAAATTGTCATTTTGAATGATCAAGGCAAGAGAATGAGAAAAGATGGGATATTGATCGAAGTATCCACTTTTATCAATTATTGTTAATCAATTCTTGGTAATCAAAGAGATATCGACATTTAAAATGCTTGGTGAGCCCCAACCTAATTTCATTGGCGGTAATCATCCTCGAGGAGCTGCCATTTGCTGCTCTCGGATCCTCTCTACAGGCTTCACCATGCTGAATTCAACATCAAGTTTGCAGGGAATAAGAACACACAACCATCCATCACCATGGCAACATAGACAAAAACCATACCAAAAAGTACCTCAGATTTGACATGAAAATACATGAATGGTACACGATGTCATGAGGAGTGATCAGTATCCACTGAGAACCTTGTTCCACTGCAAAATCCACAAGTGTATCCAAGCTGATCTTATGGATAACAACATCCTGAGGGGTAAACAACAAAATTTTCGGTTTTACACGCAACTAACTAATATGGTCTGCAAAGTATTACAGCATAATATGTGCATTAAACTGGAAAAAAAACTCCTATATACAATGAGAGTGCTCTCTTTTGGGTCCAAATTAGGGAGATCAGGAATATCCAAAATTTAGCTATATTCTAAAAATAATTAAGTTTGTATCACGATGCATATGTCCTTTTTCTATTTATTCCTTTTACGTCACATGAATTACCACAGAAGTTTAGGATTTGTTAATTTCAATTCAAAGACATGCATTTGCACGTGCCAAAAGTGGTATGCTTAATTTAAAGTAGGTTCAGCTATTAACAAATGAATGAGCAAACAGAGATCAGAAGAATCAAGGATGTGAAAAAGAATCGATCTCTAAAGTTTTAAAAAAATACTAATAATAATCATAATAATTGAAGAAACTGATTATTGCAATCAACTCTAACAGTCCTATGCAATCAACTCCCTTAATAGCATTCTCCAATTATAATCTAGAGAAAAACTACTATTATACATGACCTGGTGAGCATCAATGATTTGGGTTGAATATTGCGTATTTAACCCCCTAATTAGTCCTTTGATGTGCCTATATAATACTTAATTGCTCTCTATTCTGGCGTATTTTGGGACTTTTGGAGCGGCTACTGTGCGTATTTCTCCAGGAGAAAATTCTGAAAATTTCCAGAGGCTGTTCTTCCTATTATCAGAGAGTTTTGGGTTCTAAGGAGGAGATTTGGTGATAATTTCTTGAACTTATACCCCGTATTTGGTGTATTTCTTTGTATTTTGCTATCTAAACGATGTATTTTGCTATCAAAACTGATTTTTATTGCACCATGCGTGGCTAATCTCTTTGTGCTATGGTTGTGATGTAGTTAGGAGTATGTAGTTGCTAAATTTCATGTCTTTAGCCCTACTATCATGTCAAAATTGCTAGTTTTGTCGATTTCTACAACGTATTTGATGGGTATTTGCTTAGTATCGATATTGTTGATGTGCCCTATGGCTAGGCCCTGATAAGGCTAGCTAATTTGTGTTCTCTAATCTGAACTTATCGCTGCGATTATTGTTTAATGAAATCAACATTGCTAGTAATACGTTTAAGGCTATTTTGACTAGTTTTCATCGATTTATCTTCCGACGCCTTCACGCCTTGACCGGGTGAAGCGTTGTGTGACATTAAAAGACGTGAAATTTCAGCGACTATAAACTCCTAATGAATTCACAACCGTAGCATACTTGTCTCATCGAATACCAAACTTTCGTGATACCGTAATACTTTTAGGAACCACTTCCTTTGCTACAAATCCGTACACTATTTTTCACCTTCACAAAGGTGGTCGTTTTTCTTAACCGTATATTTTATTTGATTAGTTGAATTCGTGTTATCTCAGGTCGACTTGTCCCGAGGATTCGACTCTGGACTCTCCAGATACTACTTGCACGATCTCCTGCGCTTGGGAGTAAAGCTCACATTGTTTTGAGAGAGGCAATCAACAATTTGCTCCCCTAACCCTGAGCTACATTAATACTAACAGTGAATACGTACTCAAAACATAAAAATTATTGTTCCCCAAATAAATACACAAATCCACAAGTGTATCCAAGCTGATATTACAGCTAACAACATCCTAAGGGGTAAATAACAAAATTTTCGATTTTACACGCTAACACGCAACTAATAAATATGGTCTGCAAAGTACTACAACATAATATGTGCATTAAACTGGAAAAAACTCCTTTATACAATGAGAGTGCTCTCTTTTGGGTCCAAATTAGGAAGATCATGAATATCCAAATTTAGCTATATTCCAAAAATAATTAAGTTTGTAGCATGATGCATATGTCCTTTTTTTCTGTTTATTCCTTTTACGTCTCATGAATTATCACAGAAGTTTACGATTTGTTAATTTCAATTCAAAGACATGCATTCGCACGTGCCAAAAGTGGTATGATTAATTTAAAATAGGTTCAGCTACTAACAAATGAATGAGCAAACAGAGATCTGAAGAATCAAGGATGTGAAAAAGAATCGATCTCTAAAGTTTTAAAAAATACTAATAATCATCATAATAATTGAAGAAACTTATTATTGCAATCAACTCTAATAGTCCTCTGCAATCAACTCCCTCAATAGCATTCTCCAATTATAATCTAGCGAAAAACTACTATTATACATGACCTGGTGAGCATCAACAATTTGCTCCCCTCAACTCTGCGCTACATTAATAATAACAGTGAATACATACTCAAGGTTATATCAATCGGCCCGGGAAAAAACTAATTAGACAAATTCAAACATGAGTTTGCGTGTCGTCTAGGTTATTAACAAATTATCAAGGTTGTTGTCACATGTGGTCACTAAAAAAAGATTATATTCCAAACTCTGTCCATTTCCATCAAGTTGAGTAATAAAATTTGATTGACAGTAACCTCCCACCTCAAATTCAATGTCTTAAGCTTTCACTTGGATGTATCCTTCAATAGAATCCCTCTATTTGCAAGATATTCAACTGCAGCTGTGACTATACCAAACAAAAGTCCTGATATCTTAGAATTCAGCCGGAATAAAGAAAATTGTAACATACTACACATAACAACTTGATGAAACAGTAGAAAACATTGCCTTAATATGAACATCAATATCAACATCTACCGATCTAATCATCCGGTTGGGTTGAGTATTATACGAACTGACACACCGTTTCCTCTCAGCCGTAGCAATCTCCGTCATGGGCCATTCAACTGATGGGTGGATTGGAGGTTAGCACAATAATGTAGGGGTAGCTGCTAGTTTCTGCAACATGTTGAGTATCTTGAAATGAAAATCAAATGTAAACGTTAATGATTTCATAACATAGATCATCGAGACTGTTGTAAAAGTAAATGATTTCATAACACACATACACAATCAAAATGTAAATGTAAATGATTGGATATGTGATGAGCATCCTGCAGTGTCATTTTATAGGTGATGAGCATCCTGCAGTCTAGTATATTTTATCTCATTATAGATATTTTAGGATGCATGGATTTATTTGTTCCTCTTTTCACTTGATCTGTATGTATCATGTGTTGTAATCCAGAAGTGCATTGAGTGTGTTCCTCAAGAAAGGATCCGGAAGTTGAGATATTGTATGCATGCACTTCTGGATTGAGTCAAGGATTTATTTGTTCCTCTTTTCACACTCTCTGTATGTATGCACTTCTGGATTTTATCTCATTATATATATTTTATCATGCTTGGTTGTATGTATGAAAAGAGGAACAAATAAATCATGTGTCTCATACATACTCTCTCTGTATGTATTAAAAGAGGAACAAATAAAATCCAGAAGTGCATACATCTAGATATGCATGAAAAGAGGAACAAATAAAATCCAGAAGTGCATACATCCAGATATGTATGAAAAGAGAACAAATAAAATATAGAAGTGCATACATCCAGAGTATGAAAAGAGGAACAAATAAAATCCATAAGTACATACATCTAGATATGTATGAAAAGAGGAACAAATAAAATCCAGAAGTGCATACATCGAGAAGTTGTGTCTCAACATGCAATCCGAATGGCAACCATGTAATCTAGAAGTGCATTGAGTGTGTTCCTCAAGAAAAGATCCAGGTTATCATTTCTGCCATTTATGCACAAGTTGTGGCACTCTTTACCCACCCCTATGGTTGTAGGGTTATTCAGTTGCTAACTATACGACTTCTGTGTTGCAGATACACGCTGATATTTCCTAACTTCATTTATTATGCAGTTATCAGCATGTAAATACATCATGGGAAACAAAGTGCAAAAATTTCATATATGCTAAAAGGAGCATAACATGTAAATACATCATTGTGAACCTGAGAGCGGAAAGGGAGAGTCGAAACAGTTTTCCTAGTTGAAGCTGTCACCTGCAGAAAAGAAAAGAAGATTTCTTAATTGTGAATATAAGTGTGAGAAAGAACACAAAAAATTGTGGGAGAAGTGGTGGAAATAATGAAGCTACAATTCTATTGGTAGGAGAAGTTTTTTTCTCAATAGCAGTACCCAAACCTGAAGCTCAAAATTATCTCCCCTCAGTGAGAAATTTTGCTTCCCAATCTTATCCAAACCCGAACATTCACGTTGTAACAACAATACCTGAAGCTACAAAAACATGAACATGAATATTCAAGCTATAACAACAACAACCTGAAGCTAAGATTTAGCATGTATAATTCTATTGGTGCAACTGATAGAATTGTTTCTATTCCTCCAAGTTATATGATCCATGTTATATGCTCAACATGGAGGGAAAATGCATACAGGTTATGAGCTCATATTACTCCCTCCATATTATATGCCAAGTATCCAGTTAATCTTTTCCCTCCATGTTATATGCTCAACATAAAATTAATCGTTTATGTTAATCTTTTCCCTCCATTAATTGGCAAAGTAGCCAAACTAATCGGTGAGACCAAATGCAAAAAAGCATACATATGAACCATACCATGCATATCTCAATAGTTATGTGTACATTCTGTCTCTGGGAAAAGCATACACATTTCTGTCTCATGGTTATGTGCTCATATTGCTTTCTAATGAAACAAAACCCAATAAAACTAAAATTCAAAAGATAACTAAGAAAGATCCTTACTTGGGCCAACTTCGAATGCCGAGTTAAGCAAGAGACTCCAGTGGGTTCCTTTCAACTTTGATGCCAAGATTCTCAGTCGCCATGATTTTTGCTCTGATTCATTCATATTTCAAAACTTTCTCCAATGAAACAAAAATCCCTAAACCCATATCAAAACCCCACATCAAAAAAAGTAAAATCAACCCCAAAAATTAAATGATTTAACCAAAATTGCTCAGTACAAAAAACCCAATAACTAAATTCTAAAGACAACTGAAATGATCCTCACTTGGGCCAACTTCGAACATCCAGTTCAGCGAGCTTGTACACCGATGGGTTCCTTTCAACTTTGATGCCATGAAAATGATCGCTGAGAGGGTAAGATTACCAACGCCCGGTTCAATGCCCAGTTCAGCGCCTAGTGTGAGCTTGAACTTTTGATATCAAACTGAGAGGGCAAGATTATCAATACACTCCCCTCGATTCTTGCCTAGTTCAGTGCCCAGTTCGTCGTCTTTCAAGCTCTACATTCACTGTGATTCTTGCCTCGAACTCATTCTAAAGCAAAGAATCTAAACAAAATATAATCCAAATTCAAAATCGAAACATCAAAATATGGGGGTAAAAAACTGAACACCTGATATCGTGGAATTGGGCAAGGAGGTGGTCTTGATATCAATGTCTATCATGTCTTAAGCATATCAACATATCAAAGAAAATTAGTGAAATTGGTATCAAGAATGCCCAAAACATATTAAAAATGGAATCCAGATTTGTATCACTTTCAAACTATGATTATATTTTTGCAACAACAGAATTTTGCAACTATAGAATATTACATGATATCACTTTCAATCTGGATTTCATGCCTTGACATGCAACAACAGAATTTTGCAATAGGATTTGAATCACTTATTCCAACAAAAGAGCTTGCCATTGCAATCATTTATTCCAACAGGATTCTGTTGTTCGATGATTACAACAAAAGAGCAGCATTTTGTTGCAAAAGAGCTGGCCATAATCACTTATTCCAACATGATTCTGCTCTAGTTCAATCTGGATTTCATGGAATAATGAATATGGAAAGACATGAATGATCTTAATTAGAGAAATAAAAAACAGAAAAATGTATTTAAAACACATTGCTGAAATAAGACCCACTTAATATTTAGAAGGAAGTAGCCATTTTAAGATGTCCACAAAAATAAGACCCACTATTCATAATAACAAATTAATGAAAGTTCCAATATAGTTCTTATACAACATGCGGGTATTTAAAACGCATACATATACTCAACAACAATATAAACTTGATGGTAGTAAAACACATGGTGACAACAGAGACAATTTAGTTCCTTATTTGATTCAATTTCATTATATTATTAGTTGGCCTTCACTCTGTAGCGAGAACATCACACATTTTAACGCTAGTTACATACACACCATCTCAATAATCCATATAAAGCATGCTTGAAAGCATATGTTTGCTCCGTTATTTGGTTGAATCATTTTATGTTGATTGTACATATACTTTTGGCATACCAGCATATTGGATATTGCATGAAAGCCTTAAACACTTTAGTTACAATTGAAACATATATTGCAGATGTCATCTGAGTCAAAACAACTGGGCTTCAAAATGTTGCAAGTGGGCTTGCATTTCAGGTCTAGTTGCATGAATCCAGCCAGGTAGGCACCATTTGACAATAGGGTTAAGGAATTTTGATGACTTTAACCCGTGTTACGATGGTCCAAAATGGAAGGTAGACTCGTAATCCATATTTAAGCTTAACACAAACCTGAGGTATCTCTTATCTTAACTCTAAGTTTCACTAAATGAATTTATAACACAAACTATGATTTTTTTTGCTAGATTTTTTTGCTTCAAAATTAGTGACACCCAAAAGACCCCAAAATCTGAATTTTTTTTCACCGGCCTTGAGGAAGCAAACTTGGGTTATTCTCGGATTCTAGTTTCAAAGCAGCAAGCGTAGTTGACACCAATGCATCGGCTATCAGAAAAATCGAAGCAACAATCAATAGAAAAAGAACACATCACTTTACATATGAATGTAAGCAAAATAAAGTTTGACTTTTTTCACATTCTCTTTGATAATTGACTCAGATGAAGCAACGTAATCTTTCCAAAACACTACCTAATCACATGTGCAACCATGTTTTCTGGGCGTGAAAGTACAAATAGCGAGCGCTCACCTAGTTACCTTGCCATGATGTAGGACATGTTACGAAGAAAAATCATCATCGCCATGGATATATGTATGGAGCAATGGTTCAGCAGCATAAGCCAACAGCGGACATCGATCAACCAGCATAGAGTAAAGATCCAAGCTGAAACAAAAAAATTAAAAAAGCTCTAGGCAGACATAGAATGCAAGAGGAAATGCCCGATAGAAATTCTCTCAGTGCAACATCAACAATACAACATAGGATTTATCCCAAGTATTTTTACAGTTGTAGATTATTGAATCTCATATTCATTGAGGCATTAAATCAAACAACTCCGGTGCAAGGAGAATGGGTATCAACACATCAATAGAGATGGCCCTATAAAGTAGATGTAATATTTTTGAGCATAATTAATGTATGGATGGGACCAAAACCTTTTCGAAAGCCTAGAAACATTTTCCAAGATCCGCAAATCATAACTATGAAATTTAGAAGAAAAAGCAGAAGTATTACCCGTGTAAAGTCAAAATTTTATACCTCCAGCGTGTACGCATCAAATTGATACCAATTACCAATTCCACAAAGATACACCTGAGAAGCCAATCATATACCTCCACTGACAAAGAGTGTACGCGTCAAATCACATACCTCAGAACCACGGACAATGTAGTGTATTTATGGTGCAATGGCTCAGACATTCCCTTGCCTTAGCCCCAATATGGTTGCAACGGTTGCAAGCCAATAGTAGCTCACCCCCTAGTTACCTTGCATCACATAGGACATGTTACGAAGGGAAAATCATCATCGCCATGGATATATGTACAGATCAATCATTCAGCAGCATTAGCCAACTTCGGACATGCATCAACCAACATAGAGTAATGATCCAATCTGATACCAAAAATAAAAAAAGCATAGGCAGTCATAGAATGCAAGAGGAAATGCCCAAGATGAATTCAGAATTATACAGCCATCTTGCTGAATTCAAAAAAATCTCACCTAGATGAACTGCCTTTAACTGAAGCAGAAAAATCAAAATTTGTTGGTTGTAAGAGAGAATCAAATCATTTACCTTTTTTTGGCGACCCGAGATCGTCGACCAAAGCCCTAACAGCCTCCCTCAAGATCAAATCATTGGGCTTGAGCTCCGCCTCGTAAATCCCCGCCAGCCTCCCCCTCGCCTCCTCTGCCAACGCCTTCTCCACCGTCGTTGGTTCCTTACTCACTCTTATTTCCCCCGTCGTAGAGAGGACCATCATGATCTCTGCCACATGCGTTAGATCTCCCGTACTCACCTTGTTCAACGGCGTCGGATCGACGCTCCCATCGTCCCCCCTTCGTCCCCCATAAGAGCGAGGATAGAGAAGATGAAAATAAACCCTAGGGGGAGAGACGGGGAGAAGGGGGGAGAAGGAGAGAAAGAGACGAAGAGAGGAAGAATGAGAAACGTGACCTGTGATCTTTTGGGGAGGCCAACTAAAATTAATTCTTTGATTCCCCCCAATTAATTCCTCCCCCCTCCCAAATTTCAATTTTCAAACATCCCTTACAAATCCCCCCCCCCCCCCCCAAATTTCCCCCCCCCAAATACATAACCCTAATGTATATAACTTAACCAATTTCTCATCTCCCAATTTCTCATATTCAAATTCTCTCATACAACAACAAAATGTATTACCTAATACCCAAATTCTCTTATCCCTTTATCCATTTTCTCTTATCCAATTTATCTTATACAACAACTCTTATCCAATAACCCATGATAACATCCCTGTTTTATAATATAGATATACGGGGGTTCCCCTCTCGGACTAACCCGGGGGCCGTTGGGGGCACGACGGTCACCCCCCAGTTTGCATAGTCTCGACCGGACTCTTGCATTACCCTCCTTTAAAAAGCCGAAGGCAGTGGGAGGGGGTTGGGAATTTTTCTGGGTTTTCAATATATATATATATATATATATATATATATATATATATATATATATATATATATATATATATATAGGAAAGTTAGCTTTATTAAGAACCGTACACAAAGTACACCACAAGAGCTTGTAGGGCTGAGGTTTCAATAGAGGGAGGAGAGGGCACAAGCGCCGTCACTTCCTACTACTAATTCCCCACCCTACAACACCCTGCAAACTATACAATGATCATGGAAAAAGAATAAAATAGTACAATCAGCCCATGTCTCTGAACTCCCAATTAGCTAAGGCGCAAGCTGACTCTGTATCAGCCGGATCTTGGTCTCTCATTGCCACTCTGATATCCGCCGCAATCTCCTCAAAAAGGATAGTTTTACCTTTCTTTTTGTTCTCGAATATTCTACTATTCCGTTCTCACCAAAGATGCCATACCATAGCTGAAAGAGATGTTTTGGCTAACAAGATGAGCACATTTTTCCCCCTAAAATGGGAAAGATAGTATTTCCCTACCTCGGCTAGGGTAGGGTCGATATAAGTTTTGATATTCAGCTTCAGGAGAGTCCTCTGTAGGATATATTTAGAATAGCTGCATCGAAAAAATAGGTGCTCAACATTCTCCGCCGTGCTCCCATCACACAACACGCAGTTTACCGGCGTGTTTAGACCCCATTTGCTAATGACATCTCTGGTGAGTAATTTCCCTCTAAAAGCTCTGAGCAAAGTAATCGACATTTTTGGAATGTGATTACCAAATCGAATAAGTTTGTGAAATTGGAAGTGAATACCTCTATTGCGTACGCCCTCCCATGCTTGTGAGAACTTGAATCCATCCTCCTGCTGCATAGCTCTAGTCCCCATCTGAAGTCCGGGTATTTTCGGCGCCCAGGCCCAATAATCAGAACCCGACCGAAGTTTGATATCTTGAAGGAAGGCCGAAACCTGGGCAATTTCTGGGATTGTCGCCCAGTCTCCCCTAACCCAATAGTCGCTTACTTTCTTCAATGTAGAGTTTGGCGGGACGGTAAAAATTGTATTTAGGGGGCCGCACTTTAGCCAATTGTCGTGCCAAAATAATGTTGAACATCCATCTCTTACCTTCGTTTGGATTAATTTTTGGGATACGCTTCTACAGGCTAGCATCCGCTTCAAAGTACCAGATTGCAGAACCAATCCATTTGCCGCATAGAAACCCCCCCATCAGCATATTTGCCTCTCATGACTTTCACCCAGAGGGAATTAGTAGTGAGAAATCTCCAAGTTAGCCTTATGCCTGCCGCAACATTTAGGTCCTCCAATAATCTGATGCCTACACCTCCTTCAGCCTTGGGAGTGCAGATATCCTCCCAAGCCCAAGCACGAGAGGTACCCAAAATGAAGTGCCTGCAAGCGGCGGATATTGTCCGAAGTACGGTTAGAGGGATATGGAAAGATTCAATCCAAAAGGTGACCATGCCATACATAACCGTTTTCACCAGTTCGATCCGACCTGCGATCGATAACACTGATGAGGACCACCCCATTAGCAGCTTCTTGCATCTGTCCACTAGCCTGCTGTACATAGGGGTCTTGGGGTATTTAGTCGACAAGGGCATCCCCAAGTCAGTGGTGATAGTTGTTGCCAACTTGATTCCCAGTAAATCTGATAAAGAAGTCTTGCATTTAGTACCTTTGCTAAACAAGGCAGAGCTTTTGTCCCAATTTACCTGAAGGCCAGTATATCTATCAAACTCAACCAGCAGATCTTTGATACCCAGAAATGATTTCTTATTGGCACGGCAAAACAGTAGGAGGTCTTCCGCAAATAGGAGGTGGGAAATGGTTCCCATGCGTCTCATAGACTGAATAGTGCCTCTATTGAGAGCTTTTGCAACTAATAAGGAGAATGCTTCCATTACAATAACAAACAAGTATGTGGATAGAGGATCACCCTGTCTGATCCCCCTGGTACCAGTGAAATAACCCACAGGAGATCCATTTATCATGACAGAGAAAGTGGCCGTAGAAATACATTCTCTTATCCAATCTATAAACATGGTTGGAAATCCCAAATGCCTCAGGAATTTGTAGATAAAGTCACGGTTCACGCTATCAAAGGCTTTCCTCAGGTCCAGTTTCAAACATGCCCTTCCTCCATGGGATTACTGAAGTCTCTGCTCTGCTCATGGGCGATGAGGGCGGAATCAGACAACAATCGGCCTTTTAGGAATGCAACTTGGTTTGGTGATATCAGTTCTTGAATAACAACCTTTAGTCTGTTACAGATGATTTTGCTGATGATTTTGTATTAAACATTACAACACGCGATGGGCCTATAGTCACCCAGCCCGGTTGCATTGGAATTTTTAGGGACAAGGGTGAGATTGATATGATTTATTTGCATCAAGAGTTTGCCTGATCTAAAAAAGGACTTCACTGCATAAGAAACTTCCTCCCCAATAATGTGTGAACATGAATGAAAGAAATATCCATTAAACACATCTGGTCCCAGTGCCTTATCTGCCCCTATCTGAAAAGCTGCGGTTTTAATCTCCTCATTAGATATCCGCCTGATCAGCCATGTAGAAGCCTCATCTGTGAGGATGCACCTAGGAGTGAGGGGCGGAAAAGTGGTCTCATAATGAATCTGGGAATAAAGATCTTTAAAGAAATCAACGGCTTCTTTCTTTAGGTCCTCATACGATCTGTTCTGTAGGCCAGCAACATTCACAAAATGGCTCAAATTGTTGTGACTCTCCCTGGATTTCATTGCGTTGTAAAAAATTTTGTATTCCTATCCCCCAATGACAACCAGTCCTGCCGACTCCTATGACGGTACATATCCTCTTCAAGGCCCATAGCATTAGCCAACTCCTTAATAGATGCTTGTTCTGCAGCTTGGAGAGAGATATCATTGTGTAAATCCAGAGAGCCCCTAATAGATTCCAACTTTTGCCGACAAGAATGCACCAAATTGGTCGCATTGAGGTTGAGTGCCCAGTTCCGCAACATGGATTTAAGCATCTTCAGTTTTTGGGATATGCGGAACATTGGGGTACCCACCACCGATATTCCCCAGCAACCTTCCACAATCTCTAAGAATCCCGGGCACTTGGACCAATAATTATAAAATTTGAAAGGTTAGGGGCGGAAGGTACATGGGGATGGAGATTAACAACCATTGGAGAATGGTCACTAGTCAGCAGATCAAGATATTCAACATAAGTTTCTGGTAGCGATGAGATCCAATCAGCATTACAAAAGACTCGATCGAGCTTGGCGGAAATCCGTCCATCACCAACTCGGTTGTTACACCAGCTCATCCTGCTCCTAGTACTTTTTAGCTCCTGGAGGAGACACTTATTGATGCAGTCCGCATAGTCTTTAACCATCTTTTCTTCAAGCTTCCTACCACCCACCTTGTCCTTCGAGAAAAGAACCCTATTGAAGTCTCCGCCCACCAACTAAGGCGTATTGCTCGCCCAAGAAGCCTCCATCTCCAGTTTTTCCCAAAGCTCCTTCCTCTCCATTATGGTGTTACGAGCGTACACCCCTGTAATTGCACAAGAGTAACCCCCCGCGTTAGTACACTTCACCGTTATATGTTGCGCTGAGCTAGAGACAATGGCCGAGCTCCAGACAATTGGATCAAACCCCATTAGAATCCTCCCACCATTTGTAATATCAAAGTTGTCTATAGATACCCAAGACTTGGGAACCACAGAATTTATGCCATTATAAGGAGACTTGAGCTTGGTCTCCAGAAGAATCACAAAAGAAGGCTTTATATTGTTAAGCCTATCCCGAAGATCTCTACGGCGAACCGGGTTATTTAGACCTCTAGTATTCCAGAAGATAATAGTCATGAATCAGCAGTTGGTTGTTTTAGACTACTCCCCTTAAGTCTGGAGCTTTTCCTGATGTGAGCTTCAGACTGGACATCAGGTTTATTATTGTGTTTCTTTGCTTCATTCACTTGGCAGCGATCACTTTGCTCTTCCAATTCCCATTTGGGGTTATCGATAGCAAGCTCTTTGGGCACTATGTCAATGTCGTCTTTGTGGTTGTCATCTAGCAGGGAGGGCAAGTCTTTCAGAGCTGCTACACCGCTGCTCCTAGTGCCTCTATGATAACTAGTGTCCTGTACATCCAAAGAAGCCTGATCATGCTGAACTTCCTCATGTCTACTCTCCCCAGTCACGTCCACCGTGGTCATCTTAGAACCGGAAGGCCGAGCACTTCCCTCCGTAGGAGCAACGAGCAATCTAGCCCCCTCCAGTTGCATGTCACCCGGGTTAGTGTCACTGCAATTAGAGTCAGCCGGCCCCTCCCAATTACCTCCATCAACATCCAATGGGTTAAGGCGATCGGAAGCCGCCTGCTCCGTTCTTGGCATGACATCGATCCCTGCACCCTCTTGTTCAGGTGTACGAGCTACGTCTGGCTTTTCTCCTCTATCACCATTCGAGACACCCATATGTGCTACATTCTCCTTGGGATGAGACTGTGGGGCATCAGTCATATCTCTAGCAACTCCAAAATGTTGGCCAGACAAGTTTTCTCCTCTCCCCTCATGTTGGTCCACTGGATTTGGCTTGGGAGGCACTGAATCATCAGAAGTTCCAGTAGCACTCAATATCACTTCCCCATTTTTTGCTTTGGGGTTGGATTGAAGGGAGCTTGACCAAGTCGGGGCATTGAATATCTGAGTGGCCAAAACATGTACATTTAGAACATCTAGGAGGTTCCCCTTCTAATTTCACACCTATGGTGACCATTGGCCCATCCTCAGTACACACCTTCACGGATTGGGGGATAGCCTTCTTCGCACTGATTTCAACTAGACACCTCGCATAAGAGAGCTGCTCTTTCTTTGCAGTAAGCTTGTGCTAGGATTCCCAATCACCGATGTAATGGAGTTCATGATCTCTAATGTCCACATACCCAAGGGCACCCCGTGTAGCTGCACCCAGACATGGACAGAGGATAGTATGTCACGCTCATGCTTTAGTGCAGAATTCCACCGCTGTAGCACAACGAGCCTCCCATCAAACATCCACGGGCCGCCGTGAAGGATACGTTCACACTCCCCTCCATCCTCAAACTTGAAACAAAAGAAGCCATTTTCCCTGCTATATAACTTCACCCTTCTTGAGATTCCATAGTCTACAACCCAAGCTCGCATCCCCATAGAACGGAACATCTCCTAACACATATCCCACCAAAGAAAACTTCCATTGCTCTACGCCTCTGGCCAAGGCTGATTTGGCAACCATCGCCATTTCTACACCATCATCTTGGACAATCGGGGGAACAAAAGTCATGCCTATATCCGAGTCATACTTCCTGATATTGGTGCAGACGTCCGCCCATGTCTGCTTTGAAGCCTTAGTGTCAATTTTTATTTCCACATTCGGTCTCTGAGGCTTCCTTTCAAACACCTTGGGGGCACTAGTGTTTTCAAATCTGTGAAATTGGTTGTTAAGAGGGAGAGTCTTACCTCTTGGAAATCTGTTTTTTGCATACAGATCACCGGTCTTAGCTGCCCCATTGCCGATGCCACCAAATCCCAAGCCATTTCTTGTGTGCCCTCCCTTCTTACGTCGGTCAACCAACTTCCACCCATCTGCACTATAGTTCGGAGCAAGCTCCCCATTCTTCACGATTCCAGATCCTCCCACGCCCCGCCTCGAAACACCATTTGGGATCGGGGTATCACCGCCACCTCCATGAGGGATTGCCTTGTCAAACTTGCCAATGCCGTCTCCCTCGCTTGATCCACCATCACAAAGCCCAGTTCCGCCATCCCCAAGTCCTGATCCGCCATCTCCAAAAATTGATCCGCCAACGCCAGGTCCTATTCCGCCGTGATCGCCCCAGGTCGCCGCTCCGCAAGATCCGGCCATTATTATATATATATCCCTGTATGTGTGGGGGAGGGGAGGGGGTGAGTAAAAATAGATAATGTCATATATATATATATATATATATATATATATATATATATATATATATATATATATATATATATATATATATATCATAATCTTAATTTATCCAAACACATCAAAGTGCGTATATAATTAAGTTGTAGAATGGTATCATACTTAAAGTCCATGGACAGATAAATGATGTCAAACTCAAAGAGCTGCTATCCTTCAGTTGTAGAACCGCTGTTCTCCATAGTGCAGTGCTGATCCAACATAGTAATCAACAAATTTAGAATACAAAAAAATCTAGATCTAAATTAGATAGACGTGCATGCATTAAGTAAGATATATTGGTTAAAGACTGAACCAGGTTACAAATCAGAACTGGGATTGTTGGGTATGATATTAGTTATGACAGTTGTATGTAGCATAAAGCTACGACAACAACTACTCCTACCAACACCAACCCCCTCAGTAGAAAGTTGGATTTCAGTTGTAGGTGCAGTAGCAATAACTTTGGGGTCACAAACAGGTAGTAGTTGGAGGTGATGGGAAGTGAATGACATGGTAGTTGTGCAGTGGTTGTTAAAGTACTAGTGGTTCCTCCATCACACTCTCGGATGATGAAGGTGGAACTTTAGGGTTAAGGTTAGAGTAATCCATGAATAATATGCCTGTCACGCCCCGCTTCCCTAAAATGGAGGCGAGACGTGAAAAGGTCCGCACGAGAGTGGAGCTGTGAAGCCCCAAACTGATAAGCGTCAATAAAACATAAGCAGGTCCCTGTAACCACAAACGGAACAACAATAACAACACAAGGAGAGACAGAAATAAAATCTCATATCTCATAATTTGTCCAATATGAAATTTAAGTTCAACATCCAGAAAAGCCACCAGGCTAAAAGAAAGAGTCTAAAGGCCCAGAACAAGGCCAACAAAAGCAACAACGTAACAAAGTATAGGTGCTACGCACCGACAACAAAACAGTAGTCTAAACAAAAGGGAAAGCTCAATGAAGACACTAGGGCTGGTCCCCAGTGTCCACGTACTCCTCGCCAAACACATGCTCGGGCTCGGCGTCAGCAAACACCTCGTCCTCAACAATGTACTCAGGCTCAGGGTCTAACATGTGTCACCCAAAAGAGTAAAGGGGCACATGTCAGCAAGTCTAAAAGACTTGGGCAAGGAAACTGAAAGTAAGGCAAACTAGCAACCTAGCAGTTATAGTATGCATGACATGGCAGTTATAACATGAGTGCACAAGCAAGACAGGGTGAAACAATAAGTACAAGAGAACAATTATCAGGACAAGTCAAGAGTAGCCAAGCTACTAACAATCTCAATCATTTCACTAGTCACGTTTCAAGTTGTTTGTAGATGTTTACGCCTTACATCTGAACGGTTTGGCATTCACGTTGAGTGGCCGCTTAACACTACCCCAGAACCCAGAGTTCACGCCTTACAACTGCAGTTGCTGATCGGGCAGACTCCCAGTTGAATGGCCGCTTAACTCTTACCCCAATACCCACATGTCAACGAGCGAGGGTCCATGCACACGAGCTCAGTAAATGAGCCAGGGTTGCCCCGCACAGGAGCTCGCATTCTAGTTCACGACTCATAAGCATTTGTCGTAGGGGTGCACCTAGACGGAAACAAGCAATTCGGGCATTGGCTATCAACCAACACATGGCCCGCTTCTGGAACACGAGACAGGAAACACAAGTATTGTAGCGAAGCTACGCAATCACAGAAACACTTAAAGAATGCAATGACATGACAATTAATTTGCGTACCGTTAATGGAAATTAAACATGACATGGTAATTGTGCAACATGATAAATGTCGGATCTAGCTTCGTTGTCAAGCTAGTTCCTAAATTGGCGCCTAGGCGAGTATCATTTCGTCGCCTAGCCTCTTTTACGCCTACAACAAGCAAATGGCCTAAAACATGGCCTAAACCCTAAGTGGCGAGTTTCACTTGCCTAGCACCGAGGATGACGATCAACGAGGGTTCGTCCCACGGATGCTAATCTACGGGGGAGTCGCTGTTATGGAGAAACAATCATCAAAACAACATTCATTTCATTAGGGTTTCACAAAAACACAACAGGTTATGAAAACATTAAGAGATCGATTATTACCGTATAGGAAACGGAGGAATGATGCCGAGCAACCACGGCAACGGAAGAAATGCTCCGGGGAACCTAGGGATCAGATCTGGAAATGGATGGAGAAGTTTGGAGAAATAGGGTTTTGGGGGATTTTGGGGGATTTGATGAGATTTTGAGGAAGATGAGAGGTAGAATGTGTTAAGGGAGGGTTTGGATGATGGATTTTTGGGCTTGGGATGAAGGAATAAGGGTTTGAGGTAGTAGGGGCTCAATGGGGGAGAAACTAGGGTTTTAGGTCATGAGGAAGGAGAAGAAAACGTTTGGGAGGGGTTTAAATAGGAAGGGCTGGCGGCTGCCCAGAAATTAGGGTTTCGACACTGATTAGTCGGTCAGAGAACAACCACTGACCGACTAGTTTGGGAACTAGTCGGTCGGTTGACCAACGCAGACCGACTAAGTCCAAACAGTAACTCCTTTACAAAAATAGGATTTAGATTTAGTCGGTCAAAGAACAACTACTGACCGACTAGTTCGACATCTAGTCGGTCGATGAACGTTCTTAGACCGACTAAGAGTAAATAGTAACTGGTGCCAAAAATAGTTAATGAGTTAGTCGGTTAAAGAAGCATTGCCGACTGGCTAGTTTACAACCTAGTCGGTCAACCAACGTTCTTAGACCGACTAACGATAAACAGTAACTCCTGAGAAATTAACAAAGCCAATTAGTCGGTTCAAGAAGGTTTTCCGACCGACTGGATCGTCATCTAGTCGGTCGGTGCCCCTTCTTACACCGGCTAATGAGCACCAAAAGTTCCGAAATGGAGCGCGAAGCTCCGGGATCGATTCCTAAGACTCCTAGGCTTGATCTAACAATAAGATATGACCGATACAAAGCCCGTCACGAATGACTTGCTCCAAAATCGACGATTCTAAGGAAGAAGCTAAGAAAACACGACGAAACGATCGAAAATGAAAGTTACGGAGACGAAAATCACATAAAGGAGAAAATCCATCAAAACATATAATATAATATAATAAATCCAGATACATGGAAACCAGTCGTTACAATGCCGGCATAAGATTGAGTGTGTTATGGGTTTTCATGGCAAATGTAGCCCGAGGAAGAACCATACAAAACGTATGTAGTCTCGGGTCTCGCTTCTTTGCAACCGGTGCCGTGACTAAGGTTCTAGCACATCAACACTTCAACACTTGCTTCCTTGGCCTTCCTGCAGAGCGACGTCATGGAACTATATTGATTAACATAATGATATCACCGATGATACATACGAGAAGGACAAAACCATATCTACTTGGGTAGAAATGGGTTTCCTTGCCGAGGAGGCACCTACAGCCATTGATAGGTGCAATATGTTACACAAAAATTGAAGGATTCCTTTAATTTTTGTGTAACATACTGCACCTATCAATGGCTGCAGATGCCTCCTCGGTAAGGAAACCCATTTCTACCAAAGTAGATATGGTTTTTTCCTTCTCGTATGTATCATCGGCGATATCGTTATGTTAATCAAGATAGTTCCATGAAGTTGCTTTGCAGGAAGGCCGAGGAAGGAAGTGCTGAAGTGTTGATGTGCTAGAACCTTAGTCACGGTACCGGATGCGAAGAAGCGAGACCCGAGACTACATACGTTTCGCCTGGTTCTTCCTCGGGCTACATCTGCCATGAAAACCCCATAACACGCTCATTCTTGTGTCGACATATTATCCATGGATTACTCTTACCTTAACCCTAAGGCTCCACCTTCATCATCCGAGAGTGAGGTGGAGGAACCCTAGTAGTTCAACAACCACTGCACTACTACCATGTCACTCCCCGTCTAACTCCTCCAACTACTAGATTTTTTCGACCCCAAAGTTATTGCTATTGCACCTACAACCCTAATCCTACTCTACACTGAGGGGGTTGGGCTTGGTATCAGTAGTTGTTGCCATAGCTTAATGCTTCGTACACTGTCTTGACTAATATCATACTCAACTAGCCCATATTCTGATTTGTATCCCAGTGTAGTATTTAAGAAATATAACTTACTTAATGCATGCACAGCTATCTAATTCATATATAGATTTTTATTTATTCTAGATTTGTTGATTACTTTGTTGGATCAGCACTGCATTACGGAGAACAGCAATTCTGCATCTGACGGATAGTCGCTATTTGAGTATGGATTCGTTTATCTCCCCATGGACTTCATGTATGATACCAGTCTACAACTTAATTATATCCACACTTTGAGGTGTTTGGATAAATTAAGATTAAGATATACATGGCATTATCTATCTTTACTCAACCCCTCCCCCACCCACACATACACATATATATCATCTATATTATATATATATATATATATAGGAAAATTTTCAAATGAGAACATTTCGCACCGTGCGAAAATGTTTTTAGTTTTTTTTGAAATTTTTTTTTTCAAAAATTCTTTTTTCCACCCTCATTATATGTTGTTATACCCCCCTCAAAAAATAATCATTGAGAAATAATGTCATTTGGCCTTCGATCAAGGCATTTCATCAAATTCGCACGTTTTGAGACCGTTAAATTTGTAACGGGTGGATGTGTGCTCTAATGCCCAACGGGTTCACCCATTATTTTCTCTGGGGTATATATTTGTATGGATTAAACATCAAAAAAAGAATTTTTGAAAAAAAAATTTCAAAAAAATATAAAAAAAGTTTTCGCACCGTGCGAAGACCCCTTTTTTCGCAACCGAAGATCACTATATATATATATATATATATATATATATATATATATATATATATATATATATATATATATATATATATATATATGCCCACGAGAGGGTGTCCCAGTGGTAAGTCATTCCGCTCCAAAGCCAAGGGGTGCGTGGTTCGAGGCCTATGGCCGCCGTGACTTGGTAATTATTGTGGAATTTGTTGTGGAATTATTTACCCTAGGGCTACATCTCCCCTCTCGGACTTACCCGGGGGCCGTTGGGGGCACGGCGGTTTCCCCCCAGTTTGCATAGTCTCGGCCGGGCTCTCGCCTTACCCTCCTAAAAAAGCCAAAGGCAGGGGGAGGGGGTTGGGGATTTTTCTGGGTTGTCAAATATATATATATATATATATATATATAGAGAATAATGGCTATCATACGCCATATGAGAGCTTCTCTCATACTCCCTCTCACATAAAGCACCCAAGTACAACCAAGTACAAGCCCATGTGGGCTTGTACTTGGGTGCTTTATGTGAGAGGGAGTATGAGAGAGGCTCTCATATGACGTATGATACCCATTAATCCCATATATATATATATATATAGAGACGGTTAAAGGTTACTCTATATTAATAAAAGTTGAAAGTGTTACAAAATAGCATCGCAAGTAAGAGCAAGCAGACAATAAAAAGAGAGGGGATAGGGCACAAGCGCCGTCACCCTCCACAGAATACTATCTACCGCTATTACTTAGCATGACTAAGTTGGAATATACAAGTAGGCACAACAAGAATTAAGTTATACATTAGTAGCATAACTCGTGCGAATTGTTATCCCACATCTTTGAAATCCCAGTTTGAGAAAGGTATGATGTCGGTCGCCTCGTCAAAATCCAAGTGATGCAGGGAAACTCTTACGTCCGAAGCGATATCTTGAAATAACACAGTCCTCCCCTTATATATATGTGTGTGTGTGTGTGTGTGTGTGTGTGTGTGTGTGTGTGTGTGTGTGTGTGTGTGTGTGTGTGTGTGTGTGTGTGTGTGTGTGTGTAGGTAGGATCTTATGACCCCCAAAAATAACCCCCAAAATAACCCCCTCCCGTGGCCCTCCATCATGCAGATCAGCGGTCCGGATCGCCCCCTCCAACTCACGAGTGAGAAATTGAATTTCTCTCGCGAGAAATTGAATTTCTATCGCGAGAAATTCAATTTCTCGCACAAAAAGTTTCAGCAGTTACTTAATTAATCCACTTAGTTTATCCACCATTCTCTCCACTTTAAAAATGAATTTCGGCTAACCGAGTGGACATCTTTACATAAAAATTAGTTTTTCCGTCCCACTCGTCCTCCCGATCAGAACGCACAGTGTGAAGCCTCGGTTTCAGTGAGGTTTTGGCGACTGAAACCCAAGGTTTCAGTGCCTGGTCCTACGCTTTTGGATCCGCCTACTTCTTGTGCCTACGCTACAGCTCATGCCAAAGAAGGACCTACTGAGGTAGCCAACCAAGGAAGGGACCAAGCACTAAGAGCTCCACCTACTTACTGCTTGAGCCGACACCGCTCCTGCACTTGCAAGAAGAAGAGGGCCCACTTATCGAATGAAGAAAAATTCTTTATTCAAACCAACCTGTTTTCCCCTAATCTTAAGAATCCGAAGCTTAGGCCAAATTTGAAGCTAAAATAGAGGGGAATAAATGATTCCAGTAGCCAAGCTAATGTGGGGTCTATTACCACAATAAGAATACGAGCAATCCGGGGCATTCTGCAGTTGAAGTTGATGATTTGTTTTCCAATTTTTCGACGGTCTGTTTGAAAAGTATTTAGGATTCGATCCACCTTAAGCTATGGATGGGGCCTGAGCCTGTTCCTAAAGCATAGGCTATAGTACCAAATCCAACGTATAAAGAAGCCGAGGCCGAGGCCGAATCTGCACCTGCGGAATGAATATAAAAAATCTTCAAAATCATAACTGAAAATTGAAGTTCCTCTTCTTAGGTAATGGAATGTCTTGTTTAACATATCAACTACTAGTTGTAGTTGAATTTTGAACTTCAATTTAGACACGCCACTATGATCTTTTTCGATTACAACTAATAGTCATAAAAATTCCTTTTCAAATTCTCCCTTCATTTCTTCCATTTTTTTCTCTAATATGTTATATATGTGACATGCATGTATATATTTATATCATGTACATATTTATATATTATAAATAATATATTTGTATTGTAATTGTATGTTATGAAAAAACTATTATCGTATTATCGACAGAATCAAGTTAAGTATATAAAATGAATAAAAAGAACCATCCATTTGAACAATACATGTCTTTCACATACAACAATAAAAATGAGTGACTCTTTTTTTAATGGCAGTTCCAAAAAAACGTACTTCTATATCAAAAAAACGTATTCGTAGAAATATTTGGAAGAAAAAAAAGGATATTTAGCTGCAATAAAAGCTTTTTCTTTAGCAAAGTCAATTTCCACCGGAGATTCAAATAGTTTTTTTGTGCGACAAACAAGTAAGAAAATCTTGGAATAATCTGAGAATAATCTGAATTTCCATGGCCGGAAGAACTTTCAATTAATTTTTCATATTACCAAATTCTCACTAACTAATGTATTTGTATTGAACTCCTCGAGAAAAAATTAGTTAGAACTAGCCACTATGATATGTAGAATAAAAATTCCTCCGTCTGTCGGTTTCAGTCCGCCCAGGCACTGAAACCCTGGGCGGACTGAAACCCAAGGTTTCAGTGCCTGGGTAGACTGAAACCTTGGGTTTCAGTCCGCCCAGGCACTGAAACCTTGGGTTTCAGTCGCCGAAACCTCACTGAAACTGAGGCTTCACACTGCACGTTCTGATCGGGAGGACGAGGGGGGACGGAAAAACTAATTTTTAAGTAAATATGTCCATTCGGTTGGCTGGAATTCATTTTTAAAGTGGGGGAGAATGGTGGATAAACTAAGCAGATTAATTAAGTAACTGCTGAAAAATTTCTGTGCGAGAAATTGAATTTCTCGCGAGAGAAATTCAATTTCTTACGATTTCTCTCCATCATCTCTCTCAATCATTGGGTGATCCGTGCCGTTGATCTACGTCGATCGTGCGGCCAAGGGAGGGGGTTATATTAGGGGGTCATTTGATATCTTGCCTATAACCGTAAACTATATAGTCTAAACTTTGTGTATATTTCAGTTTAATCTAAAACCACATTTGCATTGCCCTCTTAAGAACTTATATGGGGAGATAAACGAATTCATACTCAGCGACTTATAATCCAAAACCAAATATCAATTATATCCCTAAAACTTGTTAGAAATGTTCTTTATCATGCTTGTGTTACGAATCATAAACCTAATGACTAAGACTGACGCATACACATAATCACATAGCATATATAATAAAAGGAATTGTTACAGGAAATTATTACATGCGCCGCTCTCATGCACCTGATAACCTCCAACTCTGCTAGACTAAGGCCCACACAGGACCGAAAAATGCACTCGCCTTCGTCAGATTCCTCATATCCTCTTGGACCTGTGTTAAGGTCGCCTGAACCTGAGCTATGCCCTGCAACTCGATGGACTGGGGAGGCTGTGTGACACTCTCATGCTGTGAAGAAGAATCGGCCAAGTCCTCATCGTAGTCGCGCTTCTCCGTGCCTCGCATCCGGTACCGGTTCTTCCTCCTCCCTCCCAGTGTCTTTGCAATGATCACGTCCTCATCAACCCTAGTGAGAGGCCCCGTGGAACTCGAGCCTGCCTGGGATTGTGCCCTCACCACCTCGGCAGCATTGTGGATGGCCTCCTGAATAGAAGAGAAAAAGAGTTATATACTCCATGCATTAAAACTGTATATTAATGTAAACTTAATCTTTTACTAACCGACAGAGCACGATTCTTTGCCAACTTCTCAGGATCATTGTACTTTGGGTGGGCCTTAGTAAGTGTATGCTCCACCAAAGACTCGATGCACGGGCGACCCTAAAATCATTAAGAAAAAAATTAGACACTCTTTCAGAAAAAATATTTGTTACAAAATTTAAGTACAACATTTTTACCTGACATGCCAACTCGTACCCAATCTGGCTGAAGCTCTTCAAGCTGCCATGATGCTCATAGCCTCGAGGCGCATTGTGGTTGGCGGCGACCGCTTAAGAAATTTTCTATATATTTTTACAGTATGTCAGAAAAAACATATATATAATATGTGGTAAAAAATATGAACTATACCTGCCTAGCAGCAGACTCCCACATGAAAAAATAGCCAAAGAACTGCACCGGGTGAGCACGGTTGTCCAGGCGCCAATAACGCTCCCAGTCCTAGGGAAACCGTTGCCAGTACTTCTTTTTCAATTCTACCCGCCACTGGACAAGTCCAGATTTAACCTTCTCCATGAAGTATCCCCAGGCATCAGGGTTGCGGTCCAGGACGTAATGCCGCTATGCCAGATAATAAACACATTATAACAGTAATTACCTATTAAGAACCTTAAAATAAAAGGTAGCTAACTTACGTTGATCTCCCGCCAATAGGTGACCTAGGACTCGTGCCGCTGATCAATCCACGTCAGGCACAGGTTGAATAAGTCCGACCTTTTAGACTAGGCAGCAAGGAAATTATTAAATTTTACCGCCCACGGGCCAATGGGAGCTTGGTGGCCCCACTGTTTAACGACCCGCTGCCCGTTTCCAGGTATCAAGGTCGAAATTTTCGTCCCGCCTTGTCCATCATTTGGTGGAGGGTTTGTGCCTGCGAAAATCTAAACATACTTAATGAATGTATAAGATTATAATAAATATGATTACATTATACGTACCCTGTCGTCTAAAGCACTCATCTTTGGCCTCCCTCATCCTCGGGGCAGCTCTATCTGCTAACTGCACGAGCACAAGTTGCTGCGTGTTTACCACCTCCGATTGCCTCCTCTTTACCTCTTCGTGCCTATAGGCCGTCGGTAAGGTGGCATGCTCTATCTTCGGGTCATATGGAATGAACACCACCGGCTCAGGTTCGTCATATAGAGGGGCAGTCTGAGAAGTGGAGGCGGCATGCTGACCGGCGCCCCGCGTGATGTGCGCGGCGGCGCGGTGTCGTTTACCGCAAGTTTCACGGTTAGTGTAGGGTGCGGGAATATCGAACTCAGGGAGGCGAGGTTGTGCTTGGGTCAGGTAGGACCTAAATCACCCCGAGGGGTGAGCTAGCCCGAATCGGTGGTTGGTTGTCACGAAAGGAAATGAAAGCGTATGAACAAAAAGAAAGTAAACCCGGGACTTTGGTTTCCGAACCGACGAGAGACTCTCGCCGCTACGGCCTACGGGTATGGATAGCGATCGGGATTAGGGTCTAATGGTGAGACGTTGCCTCTGAAAGTGGTACCGGCGTCCCATGGGCCCGATATTCCGGTCGGTGCCCAGGATGATACACCGGACTTCCCGGATTCGATCAGTGGGCACTCCCGTGTCCATAAACACTGATCGATCCCGAGAGCACTAAGTCCGCAACGATATCTCCCGACGTCTCATCCTGCCGCTCCCGCGTGCTAGGATTCGGCGTCTACGCTAAAGGCGTGAGCTTTGGCTAGGGAGTCAACCGCCAAGTTTATTCCCCCTTGGCCCGACGGTCAAAGGCGGTCTTTTTCCCGCCGATGATAATGAAACACCCCGCGTAACCGTTAGATTCCTACTCCCTATCGATTTCCTAACCCTATGGACGCATCGGGAAGAGCCCCCGAAGGGGTTTCCACCAAAATCCCAGATTTGGGAACTACTCACAAAAATTCATGAAAAAGCAATCTAAATGAAATTTAACCGTTAGAATCATAATCTGACAATTGTAATGCGGAAGTAGAGGAGTAGTAAAGACAATACTAAAAAATTAGAAAGATCTGAAAACTTACTTAAGAGTAACAATTACAGCCGTCACAAGGAAATAAAACAGTAAAAAAATACAACTCTCCCGTTTCTGGAACCCTAGGGGTCTTATATATAGATTTTCGGATCAACCGATCGGGTGACAAGTCAACCGATCGGTTGATCCGTTACAGATAAATCACAGAAAACGGCGAGTTTTCACCCGATCTCATGAACCGATCGGGTGAGTTCTTGAGCGACCGGTTGGATCTTGGAGGAGTCGGGTGAACCGGTCGGTTCGACGCCCGTGTCTTCAGCTCTTTTTCTCAGCTACAGATGAACCGATCGGGTGAGAGTCACCCGATCGGTTGGAATTCTGCTCGAAAAGACAGAGAACAGCCGCCCGCAGAACCGGTCTGTGAACCGGTCGGGTGACTTCTTCGTGAGCTGCGGTAGCGGTCGGTTGGTGCACGCGTGCATCACCCGATCGGTTGGAGATGACCAACCGACCGGGTGAGGGGCAGAAAGATGAGTACTTTGCCGTTTTGACCCCTGGATCACGCGTGACTTCTCCCGTTGCTCCGGGGACTTGGGATATCATCGTAAAAGGTCCCCTACGTGGTCGAACTCCTGCAATCATGGACAAACAAAGAAAAGTGAAAGAAAACGGGAAAACATACGAAAACGAACAAGAGACGGCGGAAAACACGGAGAAACACAAAAGAAAACGTGCGTGAATATATGAAATATAGACGCACGTCAAAATCCCCCAAGCTGAACTCTTCCTCGTCCTCGAGGAAGACGAGTGAGAGTGGGAGCTCGGAAGGGAAACATAGAGAGGAAGAAAGAAAAAGAAAACTCTAAGCACTAGATCGTCCATCAGAGCCATCAAAATCAAAAACGACACACCCCAGCAAGCAAACGCCAAATCACACCACTAAACCTAGGAAAGCGAGTCCAAATAAGTGTCGTGGGTCTACGCAGTGAAGCGCGAGTAAGCGTGGTCGTGTGCTAGCAAATGGTGATGCTTTCTACGATGTGCTACGAGGCTCGATATACACAAATCCAAGATATGACCCAAATATCGAATCGAATTGAATTAAGCGACGAATATAAGTTCGAGCATGCATGAGAATAGAGAGAATAGGAGCGTATCATGCATCGGGGACTCCAAAACTAGGGTTAAGGAAATCACGCCACTATAGCCTAGATACTAGCTAAATAGCTCCTAAGCCAAGTGTCTTTGATAACGACGGGGGTTGAGATGATGTGGAGAAGAACACTCGGTGCAAATTCTCGCCTTCCCTTTATTCTTGGCAAGTATGAAAATATTCACACGGGAATTTTTTTTGGGTTTTGGGTATTTGCATATTTTTTTGGCTTGTTGGCTATACAATTTTTTTCTTTTCTTTTTGGGTTTTTCATTTCTTTTCTCCCATTTTTTTGGATTTTTGGGTTTTTGGCTATACACTTGTGTACTCTCCCAAGTGGGAGAACGGTACACGACGAGGGGATTTGCACCAAGTAAAACAAAAAGAAGTCGAAATCTAAACACTTGGGCAAAGGGAACTATTTTCGCTAAATAGAGCTCAGGCTAATTGGGTTATCCTAGTCCTTAGTTGTGGAATCCCGACGCATGTGAAATGAAGTATACGATATATATATAGCATGCATATAGAAGCAAATACCGCATATTCAATATCGGAGCATGATAATCTAGGGGTCATTACTGGACAGGTATATAAAGTAAAATCACAAGGCAGAAGCACACCAATTGCTAGTCACGACACACGACTCACAAAAAGCTAAGTGGACCCACGATGCGTGAAATGCAAGAGGACTCGAAATCCTAGGGTTAGTGAGTGTGATTATCGATGCAATGCTAGGTGTGTGTGATTTTGTAGCGATTCATCATAGGATTCATTTCTAGGAGAAAGAGCTAAAGAAAGAAGGAAAAAGAAAAAAAAAGAAAAACACGATGGAAAATGACTCGAATAACGTAGAAAAACAACACAAATGACGCACGAAGTGCGACTCCCCCAAGCTGAAACTTGCATTGCCCTCAATGCAATAAGAGTGAGTACGGGAGGGCAATGAAAAGGGGGGGGGGGGGAATACGCACAGACACGAAAAGAAATGAAAACCAGGAAAAAACATAGATGAAAATGAAAAAGAGAGAAAAATTGAGAACAAAATCAAAAAATACGAAAAGAAAAGTAAAGATAAAATCACACGACACGACACTCAAAAAGTGAAAAACAAACACACACACAAAAATGAGAAAAACAAACAAAACACGACAGCACACCGAAACAGACGTCCCCCAAGCTAGACCAGAAAGTGCTAGCGAAATGATATGATCAATGAACTCCAGATATAAGCAAGGGGGCGTCAAAAACAAAACAAAGAAAAAGGTAAATCAAGAAAACAATCACGCAAATAGTCCCCTCCCTCCGATAGAGACAAAGTAGGGCCCCGAAAAGACAGATGGGCACAAAAGTGGGGGGGGGGGCAAAAGCGGGAGAGAAAAATCAAGCAGGGGCACCACCCTCTGGGGGTGGTGACGGGGGCCTGCGCAGGGGACCAGGGGTCGTGGGGGGTGGAATGTGGAGCTCGGAGACGTCGGGTGGGTCTTCGCGGATGTGGCGAACGAAGCTTTGAAGGAAGGGGAGGTCATGGTCGACGGATTCTTGGGTTATCCTACCACCCTGACCAGCAAGGAGGACCATGGCCGTGAATCGGTCGGCATGGTCATCGGATTGGAATTGCATCCCATATTCGGGATCGTAATCTGGAGGTGGGGAAGTGGTGCGTGGTGTGGTGGATGGGTTGGAGGTGGTAGGTTGTGTGCGACGGGTACGACGGGTGGGCCTAGGGTTTGAAGAGCTAGCGTCGGTGGGTTTAATACGGCGGGGAGGCATTGTGTCGGTGTTGCTTGTGCGCGTGGGTGTGTGAGAATACAGCGAATTCAACACAAACACAAAATACGAACAACAAGCAGACAGAATATTTGGGAAAAGATTAAAATTAAGTAAAGGAGCGAGGTTACCCAAAATTATATGAAGATAGCTGCTTGTGGATGCCCCGATGCTGCTCGATTGGAAGCCGCAGCGATCTCTTCGACAAGTTCCGAAACGGGGGGGAATGGGGGAAATCTAGGGTTTGTGTGTAGGGAGATGGCGGGGGAATGGAGAGAAATGATGGTGGATGGGTAGGAAAATGGTTGGGGAAGAAGATCGAGGCTGATCTTGGGGAAGAAAGCAGGAAGGCGCACGATGGGAGACGAAACGGCAGAGGGTCGGGCGATCGGGCGAGGGAGAAAACGAACGGGTGTCGGGGGTGGTTATATAGGATTTTATGTCGAACCGACCGGGTGACTTATCACCCGATCGGTTGACGGTTGGGTCGAAAATCTTGCCGAAGAGATGCTACAGGCGAACCGATCGGTTGACTTTTCAACCGACCGGTTGGCCGCTCCACACAATTTTCCCGAGAACTTAGGGCTGCTCACCCGGTCAGGTCAACCGATCGCGCTCAAACTCAACCGATCGGTTGATATTCCTCAAAATTTTCCGAGACTTCTCCCCAGCTCACCCGGTCTGCCACCCGGTCTCTTCATTACTCAACCGATCGATTCATTCAGGGACAGATCTCGGCATGTATCTGATACATCCCAACCGATCGGGTGAGTTATCACCCGATCGGTTGGGGCTTGTTTCCTGCAAAAACCAAGAAATTTGATTAAGTCCCCTAACGGATGTTCTCGCGGCTGACTTTATTTATAGAAATAGATAAAATAAAGTAAAAAATAACGCTAAAAATTAGAGAAAAAGTTTAGAACATGGGTTGCCTCCCATGAAGCGCACTTGTTTAACGTCGTTGGCTCGACGCCCGCAAGAGATGCTCATGGTGGCTGATACGGGTGATGCCCAATCTTAGGCATCTCTTCCTTGTTGGAGCTGAAGGCGCTCGGGGTAGTCAGCGGCTGGAAAAATACTTGCTCGACCACCCTCCCTTTGTTCTTGAGATCCGGGGGCTTTTCCTTGGTGTTGGCGCTTCCCGCCATCTTTTTCAGGATTCGGACCTCGTCTTTAGTGAGGTCCATGAGCTCTTTCCCCGTTCTCTTCACAGGAGGAAACTTGGGGAACCCGGGAGGGGTCGTTCTCGCTGCACTTGGTTTTCCAGCAGCTTCTTCGCCTTCGGGGCCTTCTTCATCTTCAGAATTCCCCAATTCATCGGGGGGGGGGGGGGGGGGGTTTCTCAGGAGAATCTCCCAGGAGTTCTCCTCTATAGCTTTTTCTTCTTCTATCTCAAGCAGATTACACCAGAGGTCATCAGGAGGGTCGGGGTGCTTCATGGATAGTCCCAGGTCAAACTCAACTTTCTCTCCGCTGACGTTCAAGGAGAGTTTTCCGTTCTTCACATCTATAAGAACACCAGCAGTGGCCATGAAAGGCCGTCCCAGGATGATGGGGGTGTGTGCGTCTTCGGGCATGTCCATGACTACAAAGTCCACATGCACATGCACCCCTCTCACATTCACGGGGAGATCATCAACAATTCCCACCGGATATTTGACCGACCGGTCAGCTAGTTGTAGGGTCATCCCGGTGGGCTCCAAATCACCCATTCCTATCCTTCTATACATTGACAAGGGCATCAAGCTAACACTCGCTCCTAGATCGACGAGTGCACGATTAATCTTCACAGCCCCGATCGTGCAAGGGATAGAGAAGCTCCCCGGGTCCTTGAGCTTTGGCGGGTTATCCCTCTGGATAAGAGCGCTACATTCTGCCGTCAGCACCACTTTCTCTTTTCTCGACCCTTTCGTCACCAAATCTTTCAAGAATTTTGCATAGGAGGGGATTGTCTCAATTGCCTCCAAGAAGGGGATTTGCAGGCTTAGGTCCTTGACCATGGCGAAGAACTTCCCATATTTCTCATCAATTTTTGCTTGAGCCAACCGTTGGGGAAATGGCACAACGGGTTTATAAACTTTTGGGCTCTCCTCCTCCTTCTTCTTCTCTTCTTCGGACACTCCCTCCGGAGTCGTGGGATTTGATGACGAAGCACCGATGTCGTTTAATTTTTCAGTCGGTCTCTCAACGACCAATGGTGCTTCCGGGTTGCTAGGGGGCACTCTAGTAGGAATTTGTTTCCCGCTTCTCAGAATGATAGCGGACACATTCGCGTGCTCGTGCACGAGTGCCGATGTTTGTGTTGCTCCTCGAGGGTTCACCTCCGGTTGTGGCGGCAATTGGTTTTGTGACCTTGCGAGGTTCGCCACCTATAACCCCAGCTGGGTTACTTGGTCCGTGAGGGTCCGCTGACCCATTTCCAGCTTTTGGTTGATCCTCTCCTGGTTGGTAATATATTGAGTCAAGAGAGACTCAACCGGAGAGACGGCCCTCTGCTGGCCATACTGCTGCTGCTGGAACGGCTGCTGATTCCTGGGAGCGTACGTTTGTTGCTGAGGTTGCTGCTGAAATGGTTGCAGCTGACCCTGATTCTGCGGTGGTCTAGCCGGCTGATAGATTTGTTGCTGCGGCTGCTGAGGCGGCGAGGGCTGAAATGGTGGCCGGTAACTGAAATTCGGGTGGTTCCGGTTGTTGGGAGAGTAGGCCGGGTTGGAATTTGTCCTTGGCGGATATGGCGCATTCCCCGTGGGGTTGTAAAATAGTGCGCTCGCCTGATCCAACGGTGGTGAGATGTCACCACCGTCGAATTCCCCAAGGAATTCGGACTCTACTGCAGAAACTTGCTGTGTACCGGCTCCACCGGCTCCAACCATCAGTGCGGAGATCTGGGTCGAAAGCAAGTCAAACTTGCTCGAAAGTTTGTCGACGTCCTCGACTCTGTGTATACCCCCAGTTCTTGGTGTCGCTCTCTCGTCACACCACCGCTCATTGTTTGATGCCATGTTTTCCAGAATATTCCCGGCATCTTCCTCGCTTCGGGACATGAAGGAACCCCCAGCCGCGGCGTCCATAGAAGATTTAAGGTCATCCCTCAGCCCATTGTAGAACAGATTGATAATCTGCCACTTCGGAAGCTCATGATGAGGGCATCTTCTTTGCATCTCTTTATATCTCGTCCAAGCCTCATGCAAGGACTCGTGGCTGGCCTGGGAGAAGGAGGAGATCTCACTCCTCAACTTCATGGTCTTCCCCGGAGGAAAGAACTTCGTCAGAAAAGCATTGGAGAGTTTCTCCCAGGTGTTGAAAGTATTGGGGTCCTTCCCCCTTAACCACTGCTTGGCCTTGTCCCGCAAAGAGAAAGGGAACAGCTTCAGACGGATAGCCTCTGTAGTGACACCATTAATTCTGAAGGTGTCACACTTCTCCAAGAAGGAGTCTAAGTGCTCTATCGGGCTCTCCATGGGCGCACCCGCAAACTGGTCCTGCTGGATCCATGTCACTAGAGACGGCTTCAGCTCAAAGCTTTGGGCCGCAATAGCTGGAGATCGGATGGCGGAAGTTGACTCGATGGATGGCATCGAGTACTCCAGCAGAGACTTGTGAGGTGGGGTGTTCTCCTCCATGGATTCGGGATCTTCCCTTCTTCGCTTTTCGGCGGCCAAACGCCTAAGGGTGGCGTTAATATCTGGATCGAGGGGAATCAAGTCGTCAAGACTCCTTGAACTCCTGCGCATGAAAAACAACAGACACCCGTGAAGCGACAAGTGGGAAAGAAACAGATAAAATAAGAAATAAAAATAAGAAAAACAAATAAGAAAAAGAAAAACAAGAATGCGAAAATTATCGCGAGGTAGGGATGTGAGCTAGACACGAGGGTTCAAGAGATCCTAAGATATCAAGCACGTTGCATCCCCGGCAACGGCGCCATAAACTTGACCGGCGCCCCGCGTGATGTGCGCGGCGGTGCGGTGTCGTTTACCGCAAGTTTCACGGTTAGTGTAGGGTGCAGGAATATCGAACTCAGGGAGGCGAGGTTGTGCTTGGGTCAGGTAGGACCTAAATCACCCCGAGGGGCGAGCTAGCCCGAATCGGTGGTTGGTTGTCACGAAAGGAAATGAAAGCGTATGAACAAAAAGAAAGTAAACCCGGGACTTTGGTTTCCGACCCGACGAGAGACTCTCGCCGCTACGGCCTACGGGTATGGATAGCGATCGGGATTAGGGTCTAATGGTGAGACGTTGCCTCTGAAAGTGGTACCGGCGTCCCATGGGCCCGATATTCCGGTCGGTGCCCAGGATGATACACCGGACTTCCCGGATTCGATCAGTGGGCACTCCCGTGTCCATAAACACTGATCGATCCCGAGAGCACTAAGTCCGCAACGATATCTCCCGACGTCTCATCCTGCCGCTCCCGCGTGCTAGGATTCGGCGTCTACGCTAAAGGCGTGAGCTTTGGCTAGGGAGTCAACCGCCAAGTTTATTCCCCCTTGGCCCGACGGTCAAAGGCGGTCTTTTTCCCACCGATGACAATGAAACACCCCGCGTAACCGTTAGATTCCTACTCCCTATCGATTTCCTAACCCTATGGACGCATCGGGAAGAGCCCCCGAAGGGGTTTCCACCAAAATCCCAGATTTGGGAACTACTCACAAAAATTCATGAAAAAGCAATCTAAATGAAATTTAACCGTTAGAATCATAATCCGACAATTGTAATGCGGAAGTAGAGGAGTAGTAAAGACAATACTAAAAAATTAGAAAGATCTGAAAACTTACTTAAGAGTAACAATTACAGCCGTCACAAGGAAATAAAACAGTAAAAAAAATACAACTCTCCCGTTTCTGGAACCCTAGGGGTCCTATATATAGATTTTCGGATCAACCGATCGGGTGACAAGTCAACCGATCGGTTGATCCGTTACAGATAAATCACAGAAAACGGTGAGTTTTCACCCGATCTCATGAACCGATCGGGTGAGTTCTTGAGCGACCGGTTGGATCTTGGAGGAGTCGGGTGAACCGGTCGGTTCGACGCCCGTGTCTTCAGCTCTTTTTCTCAGCTACAGATGAACCGATCGGGTGAGAGTCACCCGATCGGTTGGAATTCTGCTCGAAAAGACAGAGAACAGCCGCCCGCAGAACCGGTCTGTGAACCGGTCGGGTGACTTCTTCGTGAGCTGCGGTAGCGGTCGGTTGGTGCACGCGTGCATCACCCGATCGGTTGGAGATGACCAACCGACCGGGTGAGGGGCAGAAAGATGAGTACTTCACCGTTTTGACCCCCTTGATCACGCGTGACTTCTCCCGTTGCTCCGGGGACTTGGGATATCATCGTAAAAGGTCCCCTACGTGGTCGAACTCCTGCAATCATGGACAAACAAAGAAAAGTGAAAGAAAACAGGAAAACATACGAAAACGAACAAGAGACGGCGGAAAACACGGAGAAACACAAAAGAAAACGTGCGTGAATATATGAAATATAGACGCACGTCACATGCGACTCAGCCGTGTCGGGAGTCTCAATATGTATATCCTCAAGCTCACCTGCATCCATACGCAATAAGACAATTGCAAATTCAATTAGTTTAACAAACTGGACTGAACATTTAAAATAAAAATATGTGTACATGTACGTGGTGGTGGTGGGGTACGTGGGGAAGAGGGTATATGTCTTGCAGTGCCTGAAAATATATAAAGACTGTTATGTAATTAGTTATACAAAAACTTAAAAGGTCCACATTTAGACAGCTAATAAAACTACAATAAGCATACATGTCCCAGATGGCCGGGGGGGGGGATGTGCCACCGGTGAGCCATGTCCTGCACCACCTGAAAATGTATGAAGCATTTTACCAAATATTTTTACAAAATTTAAATTGTGCACGTTATAAAGCAGTACTACAACATATGCGTACCTGACCCAGAGGGCGGGGTGGTATGTGCCGAAGGGGAGCCATGACATGCACTACCTGAAAATGTATGAAGCATTTTACCATTTAGTTTCCCAACAAATTAAATTGTGCATGTTATACAGCCGTACTTAAACCACAAAAATATTCGTACCTGACCCAGATGACCGAGGGGTCTGGAATGTCCCTGTACCAGGTGTAAATAGTGTGTGCCAAACTCTCTTCATCTGCACTTCATAATATTTATTAATAAAAAATGATGCTTACGTGCTATACATATTTGCGTAATTTATATGAAATAAGAGAATAATGGCTATCATACGCCATACGAGAGCCTCTCTCATATGCCCTCTCACATAAAGCACCAAAGTACAAGCCCACATGGGCTTGTACTTGGTTGTACTTGGGTGCTTTATGTGAGCCTCTCTCATATGCCCTCTCACATAAAGCACCAAAGTACAAGCCCACATGGGCTTGTACTTGGTTGTACTTGGGTGCTTTATGTGAGAGGGCATATGAGAGAGGCACTCATATGGCGTATGATAGCCATTATTCTCATGACATAAATGTGATGTAAAACATGGAGTAATTCATATTCTTTATTGATTCCAAGCAAAATCATCGTAATGAACATCTTTATACATTTACATATTGTTTTACCTTATTACTGAAAAAAGTTCAACAATTCGATGTTGATGTTGACGCCCTTTGTGACCTAGTCTGATAGATGAAATGACTTTGTTTATTGTGTTTCTTCGTCTTGTGCACTCCGCTGCTACAATACCTGTGCCTGTGATCGCCAAATCTGGTATATCAACATGCAACGGTGTGATGTCATCAGTCGTTTCATTATTTGTCACGATTGAAAAATCATCCTCGACATCATCTGCGATGATTACAACATCTTCGTCATCTTCACAGCCCTCTTCATCACCCGTTTCATCTGACGCATATGCTCTATGCATATTTATAAGAACCAGCCAATCATCGTCTACCATTATATCTTTAACATAAAACATTATTTTACTTGCGATGCAAACATGAACTTCTCATCCGGATATGTTTCCTTCTCCAGATTAACGATCGTGAAGCCCAAGTCGTCCTTCTTCTTTTCCTGCTCACACCACTGTACCTTAACCATAACATGGCTCACTTCCTTCTGAAAACCATAAAATAACTCAACCAGGCATACAACCTGGCCATAACAGAATATTTGACCTTCTTTTGGTTGTTGATATCTGGATCTTGCATATGACAATTGCGTAAAGGGTGAGAAGATTCCGCTATTTTGGGTGCATCGGTCCTTCTCGGCTTCAATGGTATTAAATTTGAAACCATTGATAGAATAACCTCTATATCGATGTACTGTGCCGTTAGGACCTCGGGCATATTTTTGGATATCCTCGGATAGCCGTGCACATCGAACACATTGCTCTGCTACCTTTAAGATAAATAAGAATTGCACTCATATACGCAAGTTATCGAAATTGATTTTGTGATAGGTGTGTAACTATCATGAGAAATCGATGCACGTACCGTCAGTTTCTGCCATGACGTAAATTCTTTAGCGTGTGCATCCACAACCTTTTGGTTAAGAGTTTTTGCGCGCAATTTGGCTTGGAGTACTTCTATATGACGACTGAGGGACAAGTAAAGAAAACTATTAAAACCTGGGAATTATACCACTTACAAAAGCGAATAACTCTGCTTTATTACCTCCGATAGGAGTCAAATATGCGTTGATTATTTAGAACATATAAATGTGCTTGTTCAAGCTCAATTTTACTAAAGCTTGTGTCCTCTCCATAATCATTATAGAATACTCCATCAGTAACTCTTGCCGGACGATTTGCCCTTGTGTCTACACCCCACAAATAACGAGATATGAACATTAAGGCCTCATTTGACGTATAATTCTTGGAAATTGACCCTTCTGGCCGTGCACGATTGTGCACAAATTGCTTCATGAACCCTAGGTACATGCAGTTCAAGAATCATAAAAAGGTTCAAATTCACGTTTAATTTTGTTCCTTAGCAAAATAGAATAATATATGGCACGACATTCACCTTTCAACGAGGTACATCCACCGATACTGTACTAGCCCTGTAATGCGGGCCTCCTGTGCCAGGTGCACAGTAAGATGAACCATGATTGTAAAGAATGAAGGGGGAAAATTTTTTCCATATTACACAGTGCAAGTATAACTCGCGCCTCTAAATCTTCAAACTCACAAACGTCTATCACCTTCGAGCACATCTGGCTGAAGAACCCACAGAACTGTATCAGGACTTTTGCAAGCTTCTTATTGACGTGACGTAATGCAATCGAAAGCAACTGATGTAGCAAGATATGATAATCATGTGTCTTCAATCCAAATATCTTCATCTGGTCTATATGCACTCATCTTGATATATTCGAAGCATATCCATCCGGTGTCTTCAATGACTTGAGAAACACACATAGATTATGAATTTGATCTCTTGACAGAGTGACCCGAGAAGATGGCATGTCGAACTTGTAATTTTCCTTTTGTACAGCCTGCAATTCAGGACGTATATTCAATTCTTTTAAGTCAAGCCGAGCCGTTACTCCGTCTTTTGACTTATTGGTGTTTTGCATCAATGTATACAACAGATTTTCACATATGTTCTTTTCGATGTGCATGCCGTCCAGGTTGTGACATATTTTCAAATTCCTCTAATATGACAATTGAAAGAAAATACTAAACTTTGACCAACCACTTGGTAGTATTCGAACATCTGCTGTGTTAGAATATGTGCGCGACACTCGAGGCATTCTTCTTTTAGTTTTGCCCTTGCCCTTGCCCTTGCTCTTTCCTTTTCACTTTGCAATCAACCTTCTAACACCAAGAGGGTGCTCTTTGCTATATCTGTTCTTTCCAAACTTCACTCTCTGCAAAGGGTGAAGTGCTTCAAATATGTCCTCTCCGGTTAGTTGCTCTGGGGCTTCTTGGCGTTCGGTTTTGCCATCGAACATCTATACCTGTCTCCTATAACTATGACCCGCATGCAACCATCTTCTGTTTTGCCAAAAGCAAAACTTACGGCTATATTTCAGGAATGTGCCCTCATAACCTGTCGTGCAAACTGGGTAAGCTGTCCTACCTTTCGTCGACCAACTAGATAGGTTAGCATATGCCGGGAAGTCGTTTATCGTCCATAAAATAATAGCACACATGCAGAAACTTTTCTTTGTCACGGCGTCGAAAGTGCACACACCTTGTTCTCATAAAAGCTTCAGATCATCAATTAAGGGCTGCATGAAAACATCGATATCATTTCCAGGCGAGTATTTCCCAGGAATCAATAGTGATAGTATCAAGTATGGTTGCTTCATGCACATATGAGGCGGGAGGTTATACGGGGTCAGGAACACGGGCCAAGTGGACCAACCAGAGCTTATCACTCCAAATGGATTAAACCCATCGCTTGCAAAACCAAGTCTAAGATTCCTCATCTCCCTTGCAAAGTCGGGATAAATACGGTCGATATGCTTCCATGCTTCCCCATCATCATGATGCCTTAATTTTCCGTCATCTATGCGGTCGGTGGCATGCCATCGCATTTTTCCTGCCAATTCAGTAGACATGAAAAACCTCTGTAGCCTTGGTATAATTGGGAAATATCGGAGAAACTTCGTCGGAGTCTGCTTCTTCGTTTGGACTGTAGGACCATCCCTTGTCACACCTGTTCTTTGTTCAACTTGCCACCGGGAACATGACATATTGGACATTCGTGTAGGTCCTTGTTGTCTTTGTAGTATAGAATGCAATCGTTAGGGCATGCGTCAATTTTCTTGTAATCGAGCCCTAATGTATTAACGATTTTGCTCGTTTCATAATGAGTAGCTGGAATGTTGTCCTGACCACTGGGAACTACCCTTCTCAACAAATCCAACAACATCTCAAAATGTGTAATCGCCATTCCGATTAGTGTTTGGATATGCAGCAGTCTAATCATGAATGATAGCCTCATGAACTCCGTGCATCCTTCACATAAATCATACTCATTATCCTCCACTAATTTCATCAATCGATCATAGTCAACGGTGTGAAGATCATCATCTAACTTGTTTCCGCTAGGCGCACCAAGATCTTTCAGCATTGTATCTATGACATCTGCCCTTTGATGTCCATGCACAAATACTCTCTTTTGCCCTAAGTATCTCCTCTGTTACGACACCTTCTCCATGGTAACTCCAAAATTTGTAATTGGGGTCGAACCCGTGAGACACACGTACAATGTACTTCTGAAGGATCTCATTGTTCTGGCACCTCTTGCAAGGGCAACAGATTTTTCCACTGTACATGCTTAGAGAGTTGGCATCAGCGTACGCTAAGAACGCATCTATCCCCTTTAAATATCTTCGGTTTCCAGTCATGTTAAGATCAGATATTTCCATAAACGACTTGTTAGGAACCTCCAGCATCTGTAATTGACGATGAAATTTGCTTGTAATGGTATATCGACCATTTATATATTTCTAAATTAACTATTTTGAGAAACTTTAAATGATAGTCGACTCTTTCATAAAAGTATGCGACTATCATTGTGATACCAAGAGTGTATGTTTTAACATGGCTAGGTTCTCATTAATCTAAAATTAAAATAAATTCTATTTTTCCTTGATATCGACAATATAACTAAAATATATTTTATACCAAGAGTGTATATTTTTACATGCATGGCTAAGCTCTCATTAATCTAAAATTAAAATAAATTCTATTTTTCCTTGATATCGACAATATAATCTAAAATAAAAACACATTCTATTATTCCTAAACCCTAAACTTCCTCCCACCCCAATCCGACACCTAACCCTTTACCCTAACCTCAACTCCCTAACCCTAACCCTAACCCTAACCCTAACCACAACCCTAAACCTTCCCCCAACCCCAATCCGACACCTAACCTTTTTTACCCTAACCTCAACCCTATACACTCAACCTTATCCTCAACCCTAATCCTAGCCCTGAATCCAACCCTAACACTAACCAAACCCTAACCCAAAACCATATTTTAAACCCTACCCTATCCCCAACACCTAAACCAAGCACCCTACCTTAAACCCTAACCCAAAACAAAACCCCTTCCCATACCTTAACCATAGCCCCAACCCCTTCCCTATACTCAGCCCCAACCCAAACCCAAACCCAAACCCACACCCACACCCACACCCACACCCAAACCCAAACCCTAACCGTATCCCTAACCATAACCCTAACAGTAACCCTAACCCTAACCCTACCCTAACCCTAACCGTATCCCAAACCCTAACCCAAAAAATTTACACGTTTCTCGAGGGGGGGGGGGGGTCGGTGAGGGATGTGTTGGAGGGGGGTCGTGGTTTGGGATTGGTGTAGTAGGAGAGAGAGGGGTCGGATGGGCGTCTTCAACCGCCATCGCCCCAGCTCCCGCTCTCCTCCTTTAGTTCAGAAGGAGGCGAGGGGAGCTTGGGCAATGACGGGGTCGATGCCCCCTCCACCCATTCTAGAGAAATTAGGGCGAAAAGTGTACCTTGCACGGCGACTGGCGTCGTCGTCATCGTCGTCGTCAACTCCTTCGTCATCGTCGTCGGCGGCTCCTTCTTCTTCTTCGTCCACCGATCCATATATATATATATATATATATATATATATATATATATATATATATATATATATATATATATATCTCTCTCTCTCTCTCTCTCTCTCTCTCTCTCTAGCTCTCTCTCTGTTTGTCTCTCTCGTGGTAGATGAAAATTAGAAAGTGATTGATTTTTTTACCCAAATTGGGGGCGCCGGCTCCCCCAATTGGGGTAAATTTGTTTTACTGGCAACAGACCTTTAGCCACAGGCATATCCGTGGCCGTTAATTTTATTGGCTATGAAAATATCACTGGCAAATACATAACAGCCACGAAAAATTTCTTCACCACTTTTCCATGACTGATAGTTATCGGCCACAGACAATGTCGTGGCTGAAGGTCAACTAACGCCCACGGAAATGTTCGTGGGAAATACTTCGTGGGCCAATTTTTTTTCCCAGCCACGGAAAATTGTTCACGGACAAATCTGTGGCTGATAGCCTACTATCAGCCACGGATTTGTCCGTGGCCAATTTTCCGTGGCTGAAGACCCTTTTTCCACCAGTGCATATGGTTCTACAAGAACAAAAATCTAACGAGCAGCAATGTTGAGTTATTCTCACAAACAGAGAACCAAGGAACAGAATAGGGAGCAAAACATGATGTAGATGGAGGATAATGCTCAGGTGTCATAACTCCATGCCACTCTGGTCTCTTTTAAATGAGATGAAAATAGCCGTTTTTGGATTGTGTCTAACTGTGTATTTTAAAGGAAGATCAAAACACTACAAGAATAAGGGGCTTTACTCACGACATTTGCCATCAATAAAAGTAAATATGTCGTTAGTGAAAGGCTTCACTGACGGCAAAGGTCTGTCAGAACGACCGTCAGCGAAATTAGGTAAGTGACGCAATTACTGACGGAGGTAAGTGACGCAATTACTGACGGCTCCGTCAGTAAAAGTGACTGGCAGCTAAATTGACCGTCAGTGAAAGTTTCACTTTTATTGAAGGTTCTGTTAGTAAAAAAAGAATATTGCTGACAGATCAGACAACAAAAGTTAATTTTTTATATTGTATAAATAAACTTCACTGGTGGTTCTGTCAGTACAGATGATAAATGTGCTGACGGAAGCATCATTAACATTTCATTTTTTTAAAAAGTAAATATATGTCACTGACAGCGTAGTGAGACCCGAAGTATCGCTGACGAAACCGTCAGTAATAATTTAACATTTAAAAAAATAAATTAATTTTCACTGATAGAATCGTCAACGAAATTGAAAATTTAAAAAAATTTAAATCAAAATACATTAATATTCAAAAGTAAAAAATCATTTTGTCAAAAAGAAAAGCAAATGAAAGAAAAAATGAAGAAAATTTTTTTACTTCAAAATATGGTAATATTATTACAAAAGAAAAAGCAACAAGAAATAATAAGGCTCAGATATGCTTATTGTAATCACTTGATAAAAAATGGCAGCAAGATGGTTGCCTGTAGTTCGTGGGTGGGTGGGTAGTCTGTATTGTAGTCTGCGTGGGTGTGGATAGTCTGTATGTGTAGGCAGTGTGTCTGTCCGTGTCCGTGTCTGTGTAGGTTGTGTGTGTCTATATCTTTGTCTAGGGTAGTCTCTCTCTCTCTCTCTCTCTCTGTATGTGTGTGTGTGTGTGTGTGTGTGTGTGTGTGTGTGTGTGTGTTACAATATTGTGTATTTGTATCAGTGTGTCTCTGTAGAGGCGCTGTTAGTGGTAGTCTGATGTGTGTGTGTGTGTGTGTGTGTGTGTGTGTGTGTGTGTGTGTGTGTGTGTGTGTGTGTGTGTGTGTGTGTGCTGCGTTTGTGTGGTCTGTGTGTGTGGTCTGTGTGTGTGTAGGTAGTCTGTTGATGTGTCTATATTTTCCACTATTTTCATATCACCATTTCATTGCATCCATGCCATTCTCGAATCCAAATCCCACATTTTACTACGATATCGCGTTTCTGATGTTATATTCGAGTTTCGTTGTGTTTTATGAGTTTTTAGGGATTTTGGAGCGATTTGGGACCCCACTTGGGCATGGACACATCCGACATGCCAGTGAGCTCATTGGTGAAGCCCTGTAGGAGTTCACCATACTTTTGGAGCACTTGGAGGAGAAGAGAGAGAGAGCAGGAGGAGAGAGGAGCTTCAGCAGCTCTTGGAGATGATTTCCCAGACTACTGGGTCGAGCAGTACAGATGCTTGGACCGAGCAGATTCAAATGAGGAAAAAGAGGGTGATACGGTGATCGCTCGGACCGAGCAGTTCATCTGCTCGGTCGAGTAGCGTCAAATTTCAAAGCTGAAGCAATTCCACTGCATGGCCCGAGCAGATCTTCAGCGACCGAGTCAGCCTCTGCTTGGACCGAGCTGAACTGACTCGGCCTGTGCAGGTAGAGCGAGAATTTTAGAATTTTGGATTTCCTGTCGTGCTCGATCGAGCAGTGCAGCTGCTCAGACCGAGCAACCGAACGAGCACCGCATTGCTCGACCGAGTAGCTTACTCGGTCGAGAACGCCAAGGCTTTTTTTGGTAACGTTTTGATGCGTCTTCTGCGTGATCTGGGCACTAAAGTCTGGCAGCTGGGCGTCGATATTGGGGCGATTAATTTTAGATTTTTTGGGGGAGAGACATTTTTAGAGAGCGAAAATTATAGAGAATAATTGTTAGGTTTTTGATTAAATTTCTGAATACTATTTGGATCGAATTCTATTGAAGCTAGTTGGTTATTTTCTTGTGTTCTTGGAATCTGAGTTTCTCTTTAGATCCGTTATTTGCCCTGTAAGTTTCTGATCTTTATTTTACCGTTTGCTATGATGTTTGCGTCTCTAAAAATGGTGTTTTTATTCGTGAATATTGCCATGTGTGAGTAGATCTTTCTAGGGTTGATGGGTTAGCCCTAAGATCCTAGGGAGAAGATGTAGATCTGAATCTTGACATTGAATTAGGGGTTTGGGGAAGTATTTTGGTCGATCCTACCGAATCCCTAGATAATCCGTACTGAGATCATGCCCATGGTCTGTGAAATTGATGTGCTTAAGGGGTATCTCTGGTATTCGAATAGGGAAATCGGTGGATCCAACCAAGACTTGTGACCATGCCCGGCTCGCGCCTTGAGGGGATCCATCGACGAACTATATCGCTACGTTGACGGCTACCGCCATTGCGTCAGTGAGAGCTACCGAAATACCTCACAATTTTAACCCACGAGAGTGGTACGAACTGGGAGATTAATCTCCTAACCCTAATGCAATGTAAGGATTCTATTCCAACATCGATCCCCGATGATCTTAGCGGTGATCCCTAATGCCCTATTCCTTCTTTATTAGTAAAACAACAACAACCTAATCAACTCCTTCAACCCGATAGCTATCTCACTTCGAGATTTAGAAGTAAACTGAGAACCCATATACACTATCATCGTCCCTGTAGGATTCGATATCATTTATACTACAACTTGACACCATCTGCTTACGGATTGAGCCCGGAGTTGAAACCTAGGGGCCATACCATGCCTGGCGATCGTGACACCGCCAGGTGGAATCTAGGTGTAGGTTTCAGGTGCGTCAAGTTTTTGGCACCGTTGCTGGGGACAGCAATAGTGTTTATCTCAGTTTATTTTTATTTTTGAAGTTTGCTAGCACTCTAATCATTTCTCATCTTTCCACCGTTTTTATTCTTTTATTTATTTCGGTGCTACTGACAGTATTTGTTTGTGTTTTGTTAGTGCATGAACACTCGTTTCGGGGGATCTCCTAGAGAATTATTATTCAATCCCGAGATCGAGAAGATAGCGAGGGCCTTGAGGGCCTCAAGTAGAAGTTCATCTTCCTTCGCTCAAATGGCGGAAAACAATCCTCCCCCTCCTCGCACCCGGTCCATCAGGGACCACATGAAGCCGACGTTTGGAAACAACTCCTCTATTCTAAGACTGTAACTGGCTGCGGCGAGCTTCGAGTTGAAGACATGGCTAATCAATTTGATGCAGCAGGATCCCTTTCATGGGCATCTGCATGAAAACCCCAACCACCACATCGACACCTTCTTGGCGAAGTATGACACGTTCAAGGTCAATGACGTGAGCGATGATGCTGTGAAGCTGCAGATTTTCCAGTTCACTGTGAGGGATAAAGCCTCATATTGGCTCCAGGCCCACCCTCCCAATCATTTCACCACCTGGGAGAAGTTGGCACTTGCCTTCATGGATAAATTCTATCCACCCTCGAAGACAGTGCAGATTAGTGGAGCGATCTCAAACTTCAAGCAGCTCCCACAGGAATCACTCCATGAGGCATGGGGGAGGTTCAAGGACCTCCAACATCAGTGTCCTCACCACGGGATTCAGCCATGGGATTTGGTGTAGAGCTTTTATAACAGGCTCCAGTCTAGCACCAAGATGATCATAGATGCTGCGGCGCAAGGTGCCTTACTGGATAAGTCTTTGGAACAGGCTATTGACTTGTTGGATCATATGGCGGTCAACAATCAACAATGGAGCGAAGAAAGAACCATTGTGATCCGGACCCCCGAGGTCAAAGCTGCTAGCCACTTGGACTCTCACATTGAGACCCGATGCAAACAAGTGGCCAGGATCGAACATCGCCTGGATTCCATCCCGTTATCACCTAGCACATCTTATCATCATACAGAGGAGTATGTGGATCAGAGCTATATTCCTAGCGAGGCACACTATGATGGTATCAAGTTATCAGAATTGGTGCAATACGTCCAAGGAGAGGGACAGAATCAGTGGCATCATCCAGCTGCTAGGAATCACCCGGGTTTTTCTTATGGAAATCCAAGTGGAGGGCTTCAACCTCCACAATTTCAGAGGCCGCCACCCACTCATCAGCAGCAGAATCAGCAACAGGGTGGATTTAGGCCACCTGGGCCTTACAGACCGCCAAGATATCAATTCAACCGGCCGCCTTAGCAGGGCTATGCACCTAACCTGCCGCGTTCAAATCTGGAGGCTACTTTAGAGACTTTTATGAGTGGTCAGGCCCGTTTCAATCAGGACACCTCGACCTAGTTTAAAAGTATCAATTCTTCACTTGATGAACTAAGGGGTCAAATGTCCCAGCTCTTGAAGAATCAGTGGAGATTGCCCTCACAGACGGAGACAAACCCAAGAGCCCAAGCTAACGTCGTGGTATCTGTTACCACACGTGGTGGACGGGTGACGGACCCCGTCATGGTACCGGTGTTGAATAAGGAGAAAGTTACTGTTGAAGGAGCTGCTGATGACGGCGATAGAGAAGAGGCCACTGAAGTGCCTATAATTATTGAGGAGAAGGCGGATACCCCATCCATTACGCCTACTACAACACCGCCTCCCGTTGATGTCACTAGAGTAAAGCTGCCCGACCTCCCCCTCCATACCCATAGAGACTAGCCCTGGCCAATATGGAGAGGAAATACTCCAAGTTCATGGAGTTATTGAAGGGAATCCAGCTGAACATCCCGTTCATGGACGCTATCATGGAGATCCCGATCTATACTAAATTTTTGAAGGATCTAATCACGGGAAAGAGAAAGCCTGAAGAAATCAAGATCATGGAGGACTCCACCTCCGTTATCAAAAATCATCTCCCCCGGAAGCTGCCAGATCCGGGGAGCTTCACCGTGTCATGCTCCATCAGAGAGATGCCTATTAGCATAGATTTGATTGACTTGTGGGCTAGTATCAGTTTGATGCCGCTCTCTATTTTCAAGAGGTTGCAGACTAGAAGTGAACTAGAGCAGACAAGTATGTCCATCCAGCTTGTTGACCATTCTATCACCTACCCGGTGGGTATAGCAAGGGATGTCATTCTTAACCAGGGTTATGTGTTCCTGTCGACTTTGTTATCATGGACATGCCCGAGGGAGGGAGCTCCCAACTTATACTCGGCCGCCCCTTCATGGTGACGGTCGGTGTTCTGATCGATGTCCGAGAAGGGACCCTCTCTCTCAACGTGGGTAATATCGAAGCTGAGTTCCGGCTATAGAAGCCGATGAGAGAGCGAGCTCATGTGGAAGAGGCCAGCTATTTGGAGCTACTTGAAGATGAAGCTATCGAAAATTTCACTTCTGAGGGGGTCATGAAGGACCCCGTGAAAACGGGTATCGATGATGACGGCGACCAAACCTACAACAAAGCGGTCGCCACATACATCCGAGTGTTGGATGAAGAACTTCTCAATCATTCTTCGAGTCATGAAGAACCGGAGATCATAAGCTACTTGGGGGAGAGTCTTGAAGTAGGCGGATACCAAGTGCCGTCGGATTGCACCGTCGGAAAGAACGACGCGCGTCTTCCACGTGCACCGAACGAGAACTGATATATCTAAGGGAGTCGAGCTCACGACTAAAAATAAGCGCTTATTAGGAGGCAACCCAATTTCTTAGATTTTGGATTTTCTTTTTCAATTTCTTTTTCTATTTCATACTTTAGAGATAAAATTATAAAACCACAAAAATTTGATGAATTCATCTTTTGTATATGTTGGACATGTGGGGGCATGCAGATCGACATTATAAATGGAAGGAAGTTGGAGGAGAGCACAAGATTTGATGAGAAAACAAAGGAAAAAGGAGAAAAGGGAAACACAGGTGACTCGACCGAGCAGCTATACTGCTCGGTCGAGCAGTGCAGAGATGAAAAATGAGGCAGATTATCACCTCTTATACACATCCCAAGTAGTCTCCTGCTCAGTCTGAGCAGACATCTGCTCGACCGAGCAGTCAGCTGCTCGATTGGATTGCAAAGGCTTTTGGAAAAATGGAGAATTCATCACTCTGCCTACACGCCCGAGTGGCATTGGCATGGTCCGAGTGGTGAACAGTCCGACCGAGCATCATACTGCTCGGTCGAGCAAGCGAGGCAGTATATTACCACTCAATTTATTGATTTTTTCAGCAGATTGACTCGGTTGAGCAGCTACGGTGCTCGGACCGAGTCGCTTTATCCCATTTGATGGGTCCCGCCCCAAACGAGTTGGGTTTTTAAACCCAACCCGTTTCGTTTTTACCCTAATCTAAAATTTTTACCCTAAAAATACTTTTACCCTCCCCGAGCTCTTTCCCTCAACATCCCTACTCGGACCCCACCCCCGTCGCCGACGTCCTCCATGGCTCCGTCGCCTGCACCGCCGATCCGCCACTCATCTTCGGTCAGTTCACCCACCCCCTTCTCCTTCTCTCTTTCCACCTCTCTGTCTCTCTCTCCCCCCCTCTTCTCCCGTCCCCCTTTCTAATCGACTGGGCCGTTGATGGCGCCACCACCACCGACGGCGCCGCCCAGCCGTCCACCCAGAAACCCCCCCGCCTACCCCCCTCTCTCATTGGACCACCCAAAACCCCCTAACTCCGAGTGCCGCTACCCTAGGGCACGGATCCACTGCTCGGCCCGTAGACCAAGCACACTAGTGCTCGGTCATCACTTTCCCACCGAGTAGCACGACTTGGACCGAGCAGTTGCACTGCTCGGTCGAGCAACCTAATTTCAGCATATCCCCCAATTTAAATATCTTATTCTGATGTTTTGCTAATTTCTATTTTCAGGTACTCCCTGCCTACGTCAGCAGTTGTTGTCAGGACTAGCTTGGGGGATATTTTGGCACTCGCATCGCTCACACATTCGGTACACTCTTCCCTTTATATATTTTTATATCGTAGCTTCATTTTACCATCGATACGATGGTTCGCACGCGTGGCACCACCACTCCTCCCATTCGTGGGAAGAGGCCCACTCCAGCACCTCTTCCACCAGACCTCAGCGTCGTGTACGACTCACTACTACCAGCACCACCACCACCACCACCCCCCCTCCACCACAGCTCTTATCCCTACTACCTCCACACCCATCACATCCACCACTACCCCTGCTACCTCTGCCCCTATTCCCTCCACAGCCACCACCGCCTCTGCATCATCTCCTCCACACCCCACCCCCACCAGTGAAGCCCTGCCTGCACGTCTACAGACCTATGGCATCACGTTTCGAGACGACGCGCACCGAGAGCACTTTGTTAGGATCTCTCAGCATCGTCTCGTACCTACTGTGTTCATAGACTTGCCTACCCTGTGCTCCCTTGGACTCCTTCAGGGGGTCCATCACCTCTACCGAGCGATTGGTTTTGACCGATTCCTCGGTGTCCACGCCCCCACCTACACCCACATTGCACTCGAGGCTCTCAGCTCCCTCGCTCTCACCCCGGCGGGTGATGGCATCACTTTAGGCTCATGGATCACGACTGCACCATTACACATGCTATGATCCGCGAGTTCTTTCACTTCCCTGCCATTCCCGAGCCCAGAGCAGCCTTCTCTCCTCACTATGATGTCGACACATTTGATGCCCCCACTTTTTGGCAGCGTATTTCAGGCCTGGAGTAGTACCGCCCTAGCACATGCTCCACCGATCCACGGCCCAGGCCACCGACTGTGACTTCCACTACACCACTGAGTTCTTCACTTTCCCAGGCTTCTGCAGAGCATGTCCCTTTAACTTCTGAGTCGGCAGTCACAGTAGATCCCCTGTCTGCCCTGGTTTTATATTCAGCCGAGCCCTCTGCTGTCACCATTGATCTCACTACCGACCCACCTCACGAGTTTCGGCCATATCTACCCACCGCTCCTGGTCCACAGCAGAGGGACCCATCACCACCCCCAGATGGTGGTGCCTCTGCTTGATGTCGTCCTTACCCTTTTTTCCTCCCCCTATTCATATTGAGCCCATTTGTCTGTTTAGGGCCCTGCACTTAGCCAGCTTGGGGGAGGACACCACTCATGCATGACATTTTCATTCTGCATTACATCACGTCATGTTTTCTATTTTCTTTTTGTACATTCTTTTATTTTATTTTCCCCCACCCACCCAACCTATTTAGCATCATCTCCCACCTACTAGCGTTTTCTTAGCAGTGAGGACATTGCTAGGTTTAGCTTGGGGGATGAGCGCTACCGCTTTATTTTTCATTTTTCTTTTTACATTTTCTTTCTCATTTCCGTTTTTATTTTACTTTTTCACCACTTTTCCACGCCTTTTTATTTTTTCTCATTTTGCATCATATTTTCTATTTTCACCATGCATGCATCTCCTTTTCTTTATTTCCTTATTTACTCCGCCCTTTTCTCTTTATTTGCTAAGGATGTTCCACATGATGATACCTCTCATAGCCTTATTAGTCTTTTACGATGCTCACTTTCGATGACATGCTATTAGGGTAAATTTCAGCTTTACTATCTATATGCATGCATTTCTATTGCTGATCTATCTTATTTAATGCTTAAAATGAATTGAAAATCGAATGCATGGATTAGTATCTAGTATGCACTATGTTGGGTAATGCACCTAGGTTCACGCATCACATGAACACTTGGAGCATTTGTTTTTATCTCATTCACTTCTGTTTGCATGCCTACTGTTATTGTGCTTATTACTGCATGCCTTTTTCAGTATTCATCTAGAGGAATGAATATATCCATGTTATTTATGAGTTTAGTTAGGGTATTATTTTATCAAACCATTGTGCACATCTTATGGGTGAAATGAGAGATATACTATTTTTCTTCTCCACATATCTATATATTTCTCTATATATCAGTTGGTTACACCCCCACAGCTATCCTTACCGGAACTCATTTTCCAAACCCAAGAAGAAAAAGTATAGCTTCTGAATGAAAAATGTGTATACATTCATATATGAAAAAGAACAAGAAAGAAAATGAATGAATATTGTTTTGTATCTTTTCATTAGAAGCTATCAGTTATACTGGGAAGGAAAAGAAAAATTTCATATCATATTCCTTGATGCGACGCCTCAAGCTAAGCTTGGGGGTAAACCAACTGATCATATGTGTGAGCATGACAGTAGAGTGGAGACGGTGCATAACGAGGAGATTTAATAATACCTAAACTTTGTGAAATGCTTTAGTTTTTGGAGATTTTTCGTGAATCAAAATGAATAACTGAATGTCATGACTTTTTCTATTCTCTATGGCATGTTGTGTGATTTCTATATGCTCCTTGTGTATCTGTGATTGAAAAGGGCTTTGCCAACTTATTTATACTAGTGCGTGAGATTGATATGAATTGACGGTGTTATTTCAGTAGATCCCTATCTTTTGTCTGTATTGCATGCTGCTCATATGACTTGTAAAACTAGAAATTGCTAGTAGCATGTTTATTATTCAGAGCATCGTGATTTACTATTTAGGCCAGAGATCTGACCGAATGTCCTTAACATCTTCCACTCACTTCTATTCTCTTCTCCTTTTATTTTTATTTCTTATTTCGTTTTTGTTTTCCTCTTGGCGTATTCGTCTTCCTCGAGGACGAGTAAGAGGTAAGCTTGTGGGATTTTGATGTGTCCATATTTTCCACTATTTTCATATCATCATTCCATTGCATTCCATGCAATTCTCGCATCCAAATCCTACATTTTAATACGATATCGTGTTTCTGACGTTATATTCGAGTTTCATAGTGTTTTATGAGTTTTTAGGGATTTTGGAGCGATTTGGGACCTCACTTGGGTATGGACACATCCGACATGCCCGTGAGCTCATTGGTGAAGCCCTGTAAGAGTTCACCATACTTTTGGAGCCCTTGGAGGAGAAGAGAGAGAGCAGGAGGAGAGATAGGAGCTTCAACAGCTCTTGGAGATGATTTCCCAGCCTGCTCGATCGAGCAGTACAGATGCTCAGACCGAGCAGATTCAAATTAGGAAAAAGAGGCTGATACGGTGATCGCTCCGGACCTAGCAGTTCATCTGCTCGGTCGAGTAGCGTCAAATTTCAAAGCTGAAGCAATTCTAGCGCACGGCCCGAGCAGATCTTCAGCGACCGAGTCAGCCTCTGCTCGGACCATGCTGAACTGACTCGGCACGTGCAGGCAGATCGAGAATTTTAGAGATTTTGGATTTCCTGTCGTGCTCGATCGAGCAGTGCAGCTGCTTGGACCGAGAAACCGAACGAGCACTGCATTGCTCGACCGAGTAGCTTACTTGGTCGAGAATGCCAAGGCTATTTTTGGAAACGTTTTTGTCTTTTGCGCGATTTGGGCACTGAAGTCTGGCAGCTGGGCGTCGATATTGGGGCGATTAATTTTAGATTTTTGGGGGGAGAGACGTTTTTAGAGAGCAAAAATTATAGAGAATAATTGTTAGGTTTTTGATTAAATTTCTGAATACTATTTGGATCGAATTCTATTGAAGCTAGTTAGCTATTTTCTTGCGTTCTTGGACTCTGATTTTCTCTTGAGATCCGTTATTCGCACTGTAAGTTTCTGATCATTATTTTACCGATTGCTACGATGTTTGCGTCTCTAAAAATGGTGTTTTTATTCGTGAATATTGCCATGTGTGAGTAGATCTTTCTAGGGTTGATGGGTTAGCCCTAAGATCCTAGGGGGAAGATGTAGATCTGAATCTATACATTGAATTAGGGGTTTGGGGAAGTATTTTGGTCGATCCTACCGAATCCCTAGATAATCCGTACTGAGATCATGCCCACGGTCTGTGAAATTGATGTGCTTAAGGGGTATCTCTGGTATTCGAATAGGGAAATCGGTGGATCCAACCAAGACTTGTGACCATGCCCGGCTCGCGCCTTGAGAGGATCCATCGACGAACTATATCGCTACGTTGACGGCTACCGCCATTGCGTCAACGAGAGCTACCGAAATACCTCACAATTCTAACCCATGAGAGTGGTACAAACTGGGAGATTAATCCCCTAACCCTAATGCAACGTAAGGATTCTATTCCAACATTGATCCCCAACGATCTTAGCGGTGATCCTTAATGCCTTAGTCCTTCTTTATTAGTAAAACAACAACACCCCAATCACTCATTCAACCCGATAGCTGATCACTCCTTATTTTACACTTTTTTCCCGCATGTTTGCATGCCATTTAGATCGCCCAAATCATGTTTTTCACGATATATCGACGATATTGCGATGCTTTTCATGATTTGTTGTTTTTGTCGCATTTCAGGTGATTTGGCGCGGTTTGGAGTGATCTCGAGATGCGCTTACTCCAGAGGGTCACCGACGACCTCCCCAAGGGGTATTTTGCTGTTGGAGAGGAGCGGAAGAAGAACGGACGTCGCAGGAGCGACGAGGAGGCCAAAACAAGCTGTTTGGGCATTTTTGGTGTCCCACTCGGCCGAGTGAAGGAGTCACTCGGCCGACCAGCGAGACACCGCTCGGCCGACCAGATTGGATACGTTTCATATGTGCACTCGGCCGAGCGACGGAGACCACATCGGCCGAGTGACGAGATCCCGTCCGCCCGAGTGGCGCCCAGACGAAGCCATTCAAAAATCGCCAACTTACTGTTTTTCGGCTGCCTGAGCTTCAGAAGACCCACTCGGCCGAGTGGATAATCTCGACCGCCCGAGTACCAAGAAGCCATCGGCCGAGTGACGACAACTCACTCGGCCGAGCCGCCCCCGAAGTGAAGACCCCTGAAGATCAAGACTTACTGGAAATTTACAGGGTTTCTCACTCGACCGAGCGACTTTTGTCACTCGGCCGAGTGCGACGCACTGCCTGTAGCGAAAATTGCGGATTTCAGGCTGCGCAGGGGTATTTTGGTCACAGTTTTTGGATGATTTTGGGGGGTATTTAACCCCTGTTTTTACCCTAGTTTTAGAGAGCTTTCTCTTAGATTTTTGCAGCTTTTTAGATTAACTTTTTAGCTTTATTCTTGTGATTGGAGAGAGGACAAAAGTTGATTTTTGTTGGATTAATTGAAGAACTCCATTGGTTTGCCTCTCTCTTCTCCAAAAATTCTATTTTTATTGCTTATCTCAATATTGTGATGAATTCTATTGCTTATTTCATTGATTATTCTTGTGTTTGTGCTATGAATTGCCAGTAGTCTCCACGTCTTGGGGCGTGGGGATGAACCATACAAGCCCAATTTCATATTTGTGATGAATTGGTAGAAATTTTGCTAGAATCGTTGTTAGGGATTAGTTTGGGATCGATTTACTACGGATAGCTAGGAGTTCATACCGATTGGGATTTGCAAGAGATTGGATCCCAATTCGATAGGAAACCCTAGAAATCCGAATTGGGTTGGAATCGAATTCCCGAAGTATCGGTTTGCAAGAGATAGGACCGATACTAGGGTTTCCGGTTGCAATTCCGTGCCGATACCCGTTTGCAAGAGATTGGACGGGTAGGAACTATCCCAACCTAGGTCGCGGGCCGAGTTTGCAAGAGATTGGGCTCGGTGCATGATTGAACGATGATGTTGATCCTAATGCTAGCTTCCTTAGGCTAGGGTTTGCAAGAGTTGGACCCAAACCTAGGATTGCTATAGACCGGCAACAGCGCGAGAGCGTGAGCTTGGTTCTACATTCAGTTGCAACTAGTTCATCCAAAATCTTATTCTAGCAATTTTGATACCGACGAACCACATTGACGAGATACGGTGAGTAGCGGGAATTCCCCATTCCCTAGACGTTCTTTATTTGATTTGATATTTCCGTACTTTGTCTGACGATTGTGACAGGATCGCCAAAGGCAAATTTCTCTCTTCTTAAATAGCCAGGTTGATTGGAACAAGCACGGTCATTTGTCCTCCCTGTGTTCGATAACCCGCTCGCTGCTATACCGTGCACTTGCGGTAAAACTACAACCGTTCTTTGGGTCACATCCCGAAGCGACCAAGTTTTTGGCGCCGTTGCCGGGGATCGACATTTTGACGGTGTTCGGCATCGACCACCCGGTTATTTCTTCTTTCTCTCTTTCTTCACTTTCTTCTATATCTTGTTCTAACTCTGTTCGCAGCCCTATTTGCATATTCTCCCTGTATTTTGCATAAGATCTTCACAGGGAGAATGGAGGATGCAATGTCAACAATAGAACTCAGTCAGGAAGATTATAACTCCTTTACAGACCTCCTTAAGGAGCTTATCGATGAGGTCCACGCTACCGGAGGTTTTACCATCGATGTCAAGGACCCCGATGAACAACTGTTTGCTAGTTTTGTGATGGACCAAGTCTCCCCGGAGGGGACTATCGGGGGCAATGTCAGAGTTGATGTGATGGACGACAGGTTATATTTTGAAGATGGTAGAACAAGTGTCGATGAGCACTATACTCCCGGAGAATCTTTCGAGCAAACCAACGTTTAGGGAGTTACACCCCATGACACTTACCCTTACTTCTATGAGTCGTCTGATGTGTTTCTTGATTCCAGGAACGAACCGGAACGGAGTGAAGGTTCAGACGATGCTAGCACAGAATCGGAGAGCGCCTATTTCGACGCATCGTCCTCACTAAGTAGTGAGTCTGACTCTTCACAAGAGAGCGCACCACCTGAACATGAGCTAAACTCGGATGACAAGGAAGAAGCCAAACTCATGCGAGCTGGTGAAGTGGAAGGAGCAGCACCTCTTGAGGTAGAACTTAAACAATTACCTCCGAATCTAAGGTATGCCTTTTTGGGTAATAAATTAACTTTTCCGGTGATAGTCAATTCCCACCTCACGCAAGATCAACTTGAAAAACTCCTAGACGTTCTTAGGAGCCACAAAGATGTCCTGGGCTACACTATCTCCGATCTAAAAGGGATAAGCCCTAGGCTTTGCACGCATAGGATCCATTTGGAAGATACCGACGCCACCTCCATAGAGCCTCAAAGGCGGTTAAACCCGAACATGAAGGAGGTGGTTAAAAAGGAAATCCTAAAATTGCTAGACGCCGGTATTATTTATCCTATCTCCGACAGTAGGTGGGTTAGCCCCGTTCACGTCGTCCCCAAGAAAGGGGGGATGACAGTCATAAAAAATGAAAAAGGTGAGCCCATATCTACGTGCACCATCACGGGATGGCGAATGTGCATTGACTATAGGAAACTCAATAAAGCCACCCGAAAGGACCATTACCCATTGCCTTTCATTGATCAAATGCTTGAACGCCTAGCAAAACATAAATACTTTTGCTATCTAGATGGGTATTCGGGATTTTTCCAAATCCCTTTGCACGAAGACGACCAAGAAAAGACCACTTTTACTTGTCCCTACGGTACCTATGCCTACCGTAGGATGCCGTTTGGTCTTTGTAATGCTCCCGCCACTTTTCAGAGGTGTATGACATCCATATTTTCTGATTACATTGAAAATATTATGGAAGTTTTTATGGATGATTTTTCGGTTTATGGGAGTGAGTTTGACTCTTGTTTGGCCAATCTTACTAAAGTCCTTAAGAGGTGCCAACAAAATAATCTCACTCTAAATTGGGAGAAGTGTCACTTCATGGTCACGGAAGGTATAGTCCTCGGGCACCTTGTTTCCTCGAGAGAAATTGAGGTAGATAAAGCAAAGATCGAGGTAATCGAAAAACTTCCTCCTCCTATTAATGTCAAGGGCATTAGAGGCTTCCTTGGTCATGCGGGGTTTTACCGTCGCTTCATCAAGGACTTTGCCTCGATTGCCCGACCACTTACTTCCTTGCTCGCTAAAGACACTCCTTTTATTTTTTCAGGGGAATGCTTGCAAGCCTTCAACACCTTGAAGGAAGCACTAGTTTTCGCGCCCATCATACAACCACCGGATTGGAGCCTTCCCTTTGAGCTAATGTGTGATGCTAGTGACCAAGCCATTGGAGCGGTATTGGGACAAAGAAAAGATAGGAAGCTTCATGCGATATACTATGCGAGCAAGACATTGGATGACGCGCAAAAAAACTACACAACTACCGAAAAAGAGCTTCTAGCGGTCGTCTATTCCATCGAGAAGTTTCGCTCCTACCTCCTTGGTTCCAAGGTGATTGTCCACACCAACCATGCGGCGTTGAAGTATCTTTTGAACAAGAAGGAAGCCAAACCTCGGTTGATTAGGTGGATACTCTTACTGCAAGAATTTGATTTGGAGATCAGAGACAAGAGAGGTACGGACAATGTCGTGGCGGATCATTTGTCTAGGCTCATTTGCGACAAGGAGGATGATAGTTTACCTATCGACGACACATTCGTGGATGAGAGGCTATATGCCATAAGGACCGGAGAAGTACCTTGGTACGCGGACTTCGTCAACTACTTGGCTTGTGGAATTAAACCGCATGGGATGCCCACGCATCAAAAGAGGAGATTTCTGCATGAGGTCCGTAGCTATTTTTGGGAAGATCCATACCTCTTCAAGATATGCAAAGATAGTGTCATTCGTAGGTGTGTTTCTAAAGAGGAGGCAACGTCTATCATTTTGCATTGCCACGGTCTACCATGCGGAGGACATCATGCCGCCTCTAAAACAACCGCTAAGATCTTGCAGAGCGGATTCTTCTGGCCAACAATGTTTAGGGACACCCACGCTTTTGTAAAGGGGTGCGATCGATGCCAACGGACCAGGAATATCTCCAAGCGCAATGAGATGCCAATGAGGCCCATCCAAGAAATTGAGCTTTTTGATTGTTGGGGAGTAGACTTCATGGGACCATTTCCGTCAAGCAATGGTAACAAATACATCCTATTGGCCGTTGACTATGTCTCCAAATGGGTAGAAGCAATCGCCACCCCTACTAATGATGCAAGGGTCGTCTCCAAGTTCTTCAAGCAAAATATCTTCCCGCGCTTCGGAGTGCCTCGTACCTTGATAAGCGACGGGGGAAGCCATTTCATAGAAAACAAGTTTGAAGCCATGCTAAAGAAGTACGGGGTAAACCATAGAGTTGGCATGGCATATCACCCCCAGACAAGCGGCCAAGTGGAAGTCTCAAATAGAGAGATCAAGCAAATTCTTGAGAAGACGGTGGATCGATCTAGAAAGGATTGGTCAATGAAGCTAAACGATGCTCTATGGGCATATCGCACGGCCTTTCGCACTCCCATAGGCACCACACTGTTCCGACTCGTTTATGGGAAAGCTTGTCACTTGCCGGTAGAGTTGGAACACCGCGCATATTGGGCCATCAAAACCTTTAATTACGATTACAAGAGTGCGGCGGTGAGGCGACTCTTGGACATCAACGAGCTTGATGAGATAAGAAGAGACGCCTACGAGAGCTCGAGAATTTACAAAGAAAGGACCAAGATTCTCCACGATGCCCGCATAACCGTCACAGACTTCAAGGTGGGAGACAAGGTCTTGCTCTATAATTCCCGCCTCCGACTATTTCCCGGTAAGTTGAGGTCACGTTGGTCCGGACCTTTCACCATCAAGCATATACAACCGGGAGGAGCTTTCGAGTTGGAAAGCAAGGACGGTTCAACATTCAAAGTAAATGGTCAGAGGCTCAAACACTATTCTGAGGGAGTCCCGACGGGCGAAACCAATAGAATATATTTGCTTAAGGGACGGCCGGATGATCTTTCGGACCTCCTTGATGAGGTAATCGAGGAGGCGATCCCCCACTCGATTGGCGCTCTTTTCTATGAGGATTTCGAGGAAGGCCCGGATTTAGGCCAAGATGAGAAGATAGATGATTCCCCCGACCTCTCCGTTGAAAATGATGAAGGCGACGCTGATTTCGCAAGGATTCGAGAGCTCTGCAAGCTCTCAAAATTGAAGTCTCCGAAGAAAGCTCCGCCGATACGGAAATCGGCGTCACCGGTGAAGCCATTGACCGGAGCAAACGCTAGCTTGGGGGAGCCTCCCCCAACACTATCCGAGACGGGAGACCACCGAGGGAGAACACGCCGCCGCAACTTCCGAATCCAAGCGTTCTCCCCGGAAAGTTTGATGGGTGCATCTCATATGCACCAAACATCCCGCATTAATTGAAAATCATAGGGGGTCGAGCTCACGACCTTAAACAAGCGCTTGTCGGGAGGCAACCCGACGGTTATTGCTTTATTTTTACTTTTTCTTTATTTTTGTTTTAGAAATTTTTAGTGTTTTGAGTCGTTCGCCCAAAAATTTTGTGATAACGGGTCCTATTTTTCTTGACAGGAGAGGAGATAGGTAAATCCATCATGAGGAGGATGAACGAGGTGATAAGGAGCACCCCAGGAAGGCGCTCGATGCTTAGGAGGAAGATGAAATCGACTGGAGGAAGAAAGACGGAGTTTAGAGCCAAAACGAAGACAAACAGCAGAAAACAAGGTTCACTCGGCCGAGTATACTAGTCACTCGGCCGAGTACACAAGTTCGTCCGGCCGAGCCGCTCACGAACGAGGGAAGTCTGCTGTACCCAACTCTCTGTTTAATTTCCTGATTTCAGTATAACTGCTACTCGGCCGAGTATATATATTCACTCGGCCGAGTAAAACGGATACGCTCCTAGGTCGAGTCTTGCCGAGTAGCTTGAGCCACTCGGCCGAATGGACTTACTCCACTCGGCCGAGGCTGGCAAGGCCACTCGGCCGAAGCGTAAGCGGGGAGGAATTTTTCATTGATCTCACTCGACAGAGTGACTTACTCACTCGGCCGAGTCGTAACTTTTACTATATAAGGGGCCGAGGGGGGGCACGTTTTTCGAAACGAAAAAATCCCAATCGCCCGTGACCCCTCAGCTCCCTCGCCCGTTCCCCTCGCTCGTGCCCCCCACTCGCCCGGCCGTCCACCCTCGCGCCGTCGCTCGGCCAGCCACCGCCGGCCGAGCTCCGCCGCGCCTCGCCCGAGTCGCCGCCGGCGGCCACCACTCCGGCCACCTCCGGTAACGCCTATTTCGCCTATTTCTCCTCTTTTTGTGTATTTTTCGAGGATCCATGCGTTAAACGAACCCCAAACCCAAATTGATTTCTATATCTATCTATTATACCCCTAATGCTCCATACGTTTTGAATATTACCCGCTGATATCTCCATTTCATGCGCAGGTTGTTTTTGGGAGCTTAGGGGAGCCCAGGGGAGCTTCTAGGGACTGATTCGGGCTTCGCGGAGGCGCTGTCTTCGCACGCTTCCATTGCTTAGCACTCGCGGAGTGTCGGGGTATACTCTTTCCTTTATTTTGCACACGCCGCACTTTTCACGCTTTTCGGCGCACGCTCGGGGCCCATATGCCGCCCCGGACACGGCCGCGGTCGAAGAGAGCTTCCGCCAAGCGGAAGCGGTCGGATGATGTCGGCCCCTCCCATGAGTTGGAGGACTCTCCTCCGCCTTCTCCCACACACACCATCCACCCAGCACAGCCTACAGGCCCCGCACACCCCGCACAGCCTGCAGAGCCCGCACAGGCTCACAGCCCGCACACCCCGCACAGCCGCCCCCTGCCGCTCCACAGCCACCACCTCCGGCTCCACTTATCGGGCCGCTGGGGATCACGTTCCGGAACGACGCACACCGCGTCGCTTTCGAGCGTATTTCCCAGCGCTCGATCGTACCCTCCAGGTTTGCACACCTTGCCGACCTAGGATGCCTGGGGGTACTAGAGGGGATGCTCACGTTGTACGACAACGTGGGCTGGCGAGATTTCTTTCAGGTGTCGGCGGACACGTTTATCCGTCCGACACTTGAGGTACTTAGTTCGATCGCCCGGACCGACGAGGGATGCTCGTTTCGGTTCATGGACCGGGAGTGCCAGGTCACTCTCGGTATGATGAGAGCCTTTTTTCTCGGGGCCCGATGTCCCCGGGGCCGATCGAGGTTAGGCCCCCACCCATATCCCCCCACCTTCCTTCGACGCCGGTGCCTTCTGGGCCCGGATTACGGGTCTCCACGATGCCTTTGACCCTAGTAGGGCCAAGGCCTCGGCCATTGTCCATCCCTGCCAACGTATAGCTCAGCGCCTTATGGCGACGACCTTTTTGGCCAGATATGAGCCGGGCACGATGTCCACGCCAGAGCTCTACATGCTCTACGTGATGACACGGCCCAGAGCTCTATCTAGGGATGGCGATGAGCTTGTCCCCGCCGTTGTGATTGATGTCGCGGCTTGGTTTTTGGACCGCATCATTGTATTGGTGGGCGCTCGCTCACCGATATGCTGCGGCAGCCTGATCACCTTGCTTGCCCTTATGACCGGCGAGGACTTCCCTGACGACCTGCGACGAGCACCGGGCCCCACTTCTCTGTCGATTGATGTTATGGCCCGGATGAAGATGCTTCGTCCGCACAGTGAGCGACACTGGGTCTGGTTGCACGGCCCTTACGGGGCCGATTACATGATTCTTCCGAGCCCAGCTCAGACCCAGATTGCACCAGCCCATGTGGACTGGCTCCCTGTGATGGATGTTCTCATCCCAGCTGCTTACGTGCTCGAGGCCGAGGAGACCGAGCAGGCCCACGCTGCCCACGCTGCCCCCGCAGACCCTGTTGCCCCTGCCGAGCCTGCTGCCCCTGTTGACCCGGTGGCCCCTCAGCCTATCCCTGATGTTTCCGATGCTCCTGACACCTCTGTCCACACCTCTGTCGGTGTCAGGAGTCCCTTAGCTGAGCCCACTTCCGCTGCTTCCACGCCTGTCACCACCACCACTGGCCCTCTGTCTGCCGAGCCCGTTTCTTCTGCCCCACCCGAGCACCCGCCCGACCGTAGTTGAGTGCGGAGAGCCCTCTGTCTCCACTGCTGCTGTATTTTCTGAGAGTGTCGTGGCGTCTGTCCACACTGTGCCACCAACCTCTCTGGCCGCCTCGCTGCCACTTTTGTATTCTTCTTTCGCTGCTGCTGCCTCTACTTCTCACCGTCCTGCCCAGCCTCGCACTGAGGCCAGGCCCACATTTGCGAGCGCAGCACCTTTTGTTCCCCTACCCGCTGAGCCCGTCACCTACGCCACCAGAGTACGCCAGCCCCGACCTGCACAGCCCCGACCGGTGCGTCCCTCTGAACCACTTCCCCCTGACACTGTACTTCAGAGCATTCGTGCTCTCGAGGGGGCGGTGAGTGGCCTCAGAGGAGACCTTCGGACCCTGTCCGCCACCGTCACTGTGATGGCTGGTCGCTTCGACCTGCTCCCGCAGATTCACTACTGTCTTACCCAGGTCCTGTAGCGTCTCCCCCGCGTACCCCCGCCCACCCAGCAGGTTCCCACCCCCACTTCCACACACACTCAGCCTGCTACCACTTCCACACCCACACCCGCTCAGCAGCCTGCCCCACTCCCACCACCACTTCCGCCTCAGGACGAAGACGGCGCAGCACCACCTTCTTAGGCACCCTTGATGCCATCGATTATTTTTGCCGTTGTGCTGCCCGTTTCTGCTGGGTCCTGTTGCATTTTTGTCCACCCCCCTCCCCTCACTTATTTTGGGATTCTCATTCTGATCGTAACTTTATATATCTTTTTTTTGGGAGAGAGGGAGAGTTTTTGGTGCCACGCCTATATATCTGTATCACTCCTATATCTGCATGCATCCTGTCCGCATCATATTTTTCGTTTCATTATTTTTCCTTTTTTCTTTTTTTCCCTTCCATCATGCATGCATCCTCACTTACCCCTCCCATTACTTGTCTCTCGGTGTGCCCCACTTTGCACATTGAGGACACTGTGCCATTTAGCTCGGGGGAGTGAGTTCTCACGTTCTTTTTTTTGATTTGCCACCTTTATTTTTAGTTTTTCACACCATTTTCCGCTTTTGCACTTATTTTCATCATTTTTTCTTTTATTTTACCATGCATCACGTTTTCCTTATTTTTCTGTGTGCCGTATTGTAATTAGTTCTATTTTCCCTTTATCTTTATTTCTTTCTTTTTCATCTCATGCTAGAGATGACTTTTCTATGATGATGATGACGTGGAGTTAGCTTACTCTATTTGCATGCTTTATTTGTCATGTCTTAGACTTTATTTCTGATATTATATGCTATGACTTGCCTTGCATCTAGAGATAGTAACCCACACTTTTTCCACATGAAAATGGATGAAATTTTATTATTAGCTGAGTCTGAATATTCATATGTATGTTATCACAGAAAACACACCAAGATTCACACATTGAATGCCTATATCTGGAGTACCGATTTCTTTTCCTATATCACTTCTATATGCATGAATTGTACATTTCACTTCAGGATGATTGAATGATGTTAGCTATGATAAATCTGGATTAGTTAGCTTTTTTGTGATCGAAACTGAGTAGATTAGATTACCCTGCTGAAGTTGTCGTGCATGTCTTATAGAGTGAACCGAGAGATATATTTATTTCTTTCTCCACAAATCTTGAACATCATTTCTCTACTTTTAAAATCATTGGTGAATCTCCCCTTAGCGATTCTATTACATGGCATTTCCCCCGCTATTAATTCCTAGCTCCAAATTTCTTATTCAAAAAAAAGAGAGAAAACATTCTTGTATATCATTATCTCTCTTTGAGTTGGGATCGTTGTGTATATATGCAATATCAAAAAAAAACACAAAAGAAAAAAAAAGAGAAAAAGAAAAAGAAAAAATAAAAAGAGGAAAAATCCTCAATAAAAGATCCCATCTCACTTTCTTTCTTTCTTCTCTCTTTTCGTGTTCATTTTCATTGCTTTTGGAGCTTTACAAAAATGGGGATGTGAATATTTTTTATGCCACCATGCTTATAGATAAGCTTGGGGGAGGGAATCCATTGATGTGTGAGAGAGTGACTACTTAACGTTGCATGACAACCTAGGCTAAGTAATATTCTATACTCGGTGAGATTATTTCTAGCTTTACGAAATCCAGAAATCTAAGCCTAGCACTCATTTCATGAAATCCATACTTTTCTATTCTCTCTATTCTATTGTGTGATACTCTTATACTCCTCATAGAAAGCATTCAATTGAAAAGTGTGTGATCTGCGATTTGTATACCGCTTTAAATGATTCATACGATTTCAGGTGATTTGGCGCCCCAATCACTCATTCAACCCGATATCGTTGTTCCTGGGTTTTCTATTTCTATTTGCACTACTATACTATGATATCAAAATAAAAATCTTTGACATGTATTTTTCATTCTGATCACTCCTTATTTTACACTTTTTTCCCGCATGTTTGCATGCCATTTAGATCGCCCAAATCATGTTTTTCACGATATATCGACGATATTGCGATGCTTTTCACGATTTGTTGTTTTTGTTGTATTTCAGGTGATTTGGCGCGATTTGGAGTGATCTCGAGATGCGCTTACTCCAGAGGGTCACCGACGACCTCCCCAAGGGGTATTTTACTGTTGGAGAGGAGCGGAAGAAGAACGGACGTTGCAGAAGCGACGAGGAGGCCAAAACAAGCTGTTTGGGCATTTTTGGAGTCCCACTCGGCCGAGTGAAGGAGTCACTCGGCTGACCAGCGAGACACCGCTCGGCCGACCAGATCGGATAAGTTTCATATGTGCACTCGGCCGAGCGACGGAGACCACATCGGCCGAGTGATGAGATCCCGTCCGCCCGAGTGGCGCCCAGACGAAGCCATTCAAAAATCGCCAACTTACTGTTTTTCGGCTGCCTGAGCTTCAGAAGACCCACTCGGCCGAGTGGATAATCCCGACCGCCCGAGTACCAAGAAGCCATCGGCAGAGTGACGACAACTCACTCGGCCGAGCCGCCCCCGAAGTGAAGACCCCTGAAGATCAAGACTTACTGGAAATTTACAGGGTTTCTCACTCGGCCGAGCGACTTTTGTCACTCGGCCGAGTGCGACGCGCTGCCTGTAGCGAAAATTGCGGATTTCAGGCTGCGCAGGGGTATTTTGGTCACAGTTTTTGCATGATTTTGGGGGGTATTTAACCCCTGTTTTACCCTAGTTTTAGAGAGCTTTCTCTTAGATTTTTGCAGCTTTTAGATTAACTTTTTAGCTTTATTCTTGTGATTGGAGAGAGGACAAAAGTTGATTTTTGTTGGATTAATTGAAGAACTCCATTTGTTTGCCTCTCTCTTCTCCAAAAATTCTATTTTTATTGCTTATCTCAATATTGTGATGAATTCTATTGCTTATTTCATTGATTATTCTTGTGTTTGTGCTATGAATTGCGAGTAGTCTCCACGTCTTGGGGCGTGGGGATGAACCCTACAAGCCCAATTTCATATTTGTGATGAATTGGTAGAAATTTTGCTAGAATCGTTGTTAGGGATTAGTTTAGGATCGATTTACTACGGATAGCTAGGAGTTCATACCGATTGGGATTTGCAAGAGATTGGATCCCAATTCGATAGGAAACCCTAGAAATCCGAATTGGGTTGGAATCGAATTCCCGAAGTATCGGTTTGCAAGAGATAGGACCGATACTAGGGTTTCCGGTTGCAATTCCGTGCCGATACCCGTTTGCAAGAGATTGGACAGGTAGGAACTATCCGAACCTAGGTCGCGGGCCGAGTTTGCAAGAGATTGGGCTCGGTGCGCGATTGAACGATGATGTTGATCCTAATGCTAGCTTCCCTAGGCTAGGGTTTGCAAGAGATTGGACCCAAACCTAGGATAGCTATAGACCGGCAACAACATGAGAGCGTGAGCTTGGTTCTACATTCAGTTGCAACTAGTTCATCCAAAATCTTATTCTAGCAATTTTGATACCGACGAACCACATTGACGAGATACGGTGAGTAGCGGGAATTCCCCATTCCCTAGACGTTCTTTATTTGATTTGATATTTCCGTACTTGTCTGACGATTGTGACAGGATCACCAAAGGAAAATTTCTCTCTTCTTAAATAGCCAGGTTGATTGGAACAAGCACGGTCATTCGTCCTCCCTGTGTTCGATAACCCGCTCGCTGCTATACCGTGCACTTGCGGTAAAACTACAACCGTTCTTTGGGTCACATCCCGGAGCGACCAATAGCTATCTCACTTCGAGATTTAGAAGTAAACTGAGAACCCAATACACTATCACCGTCCCTGTGGGATTCGATATCATTTATACTATAACTTGACACCGTCCGCTTGCAGATTGAGCCCGGAGTTGAAACCTAGGGGCCATAGCAAGCCTGGCGATCGTGACACTGCCAGGTGGAATCTAGGTGTAAGTTTCGGGTGCATCATCTGTATGTGTAGGCAGTGTGTGTGACTGTGACTGTGACTGTGTAGTTTGTGTGTGTCTGTATCTGTGTCTATGGTAGTCTGATGTGTGTGTGTGTGTGTGTGTGTGTGTGTGTGTGTGTGTGTGTGTGTGTGTGTGTGTGTGTGTGTGTGTGTGTGTCTGTCTGTGTGTGTGTTACAATAGCGGGTTTTCGTTTTTGTGTGTGTCTCTGTATAGGATGTTTGTGGTAGTCTGATGTGTGTGTATGTATGTTGTGTATGTGTAGTCTGTGTGTGTAGTCTGTGGTTGGGTGGGTAGTCTGTATGTGTAGTCAGTACGTGTATGTAGTCTCTCTCTCTCTCTCTCTCTCTCTCTCTCTCTCTCTCTGTGTGTGTGTGTGTGTGTGTGTGTGTGTGTGTGTGTGTGTGTAGTTTGTGTGTCTGTGCCTATGTGTATTCAGATATACCAAGTATAGAATACCTTTCTCTGGAAATTTTAAACTGGGAGGGATACAATAATAGTACAGAATGTGTGGAAAACTAGCATGACAGAAAATTATGAAGGCTAAGATAAAATACAATCAAGAATGTACAGTTTGTATGTGTAATCTGTGTTTGTAGGCTATGTTTGCAGGCCATCCAAACTCACCACATCATGTTTGTCAAAAATAGGATGTACATTGTCTAGGCAAATCATCATCATGATAGCCTCTACAGAGACACACACACAAATAGAAACGCAATATTGTACCAATAATATACATACACATCAGACTAACATAGACACAGTTACACACTCTGCATATACTTACAGACTACCTATATGTAATGGTCGGTTTTCGATCGTACTCTTTTCGTGCACGTGCTTTTGACCGTGCACGTATTTATTTTAAACTTTGTAAGCTTTTGAATACCTTAGTGTGATAGGTCGTTGTGTACGTCTCTGAGAGTATTAAATTGTGGCACTAATTTGGAACGACATTTCTCGGGTCGGTCACACATGGTTTGATTTTATTTGAAGAGACGTCACGATTTTCAGTTTTGACGTGAGACGTTTCTATTTTTAGTTTCGCTCCTTGACGTCGAAATTGTGATCCGTCTTCTCTGTCTTCTTTCTCTCGTCGACACGGTCGCCCCAGTATTTATCTCATAATTTTAGGGCATCGTTTGACCTACTTTCACTTTTGCCCATTTTAAAAATTATTTTTAAGCCCTAAGTTTCACTTATATTTTTCCCTAATAATTGATTAATAATAGTTTACATCTGACTTAGTCTACTTTTATCTCCACTTGGCCGCACCCAACCCATACACAGGTAGGTGAGAGAGAGAAATGCGTTTTTGGGCCTTTAGTTGTTATAATATCAAATCTTTAACTTAATAACATAACCCCTTGCCCAATATTTTTTTAAGCCTAGGCTTAGAGCCCAGCTAACCCTTTCACGAGCTGCTACCTATCCCCAACACAGCCTAGTACTATATATTAGACCAAACCCTAGTGTTATTAGACTCAACCTAGGGCTATTTTTGTAGCAGCCGCCATCCAAACAATTTCTATTCATGCGCATCAACCCAGGGCTTCGCAAGCTGCCATCTAAATCTTTTAAACCCCCGACTCCTGCATCTCTCCCCCTCACCCTCACTTCCGCCGGCACTGCGACCCTCACCGCCGCTCACAGGCCACCACCGGCCTGACCGCCGACCGCTGCGACACCAGCCTCTGCCACGACCCGGTGGCCCCTCCCCACGACGACGACAGCGACGACAGCAGCGGCGACCGCCACTGCCGCCTGTTCCCGACTCCACCACCACCCCGTTCGACTCCCGTTCACCATCAGGTGCCGCCCCGTCGGTCTAGCGACACCCCCAAGCCCAGCTGCCGCCGCTGCAGCCTGCGACACCAACCCGTGTCCCCGCCAGCGCTGCTGCAAACCCCCGACAGCCGCTGCTGCCATTTTCTGATGCTGTCAGCCTCGTAGTTGCCGGAGAACGCCTACTAGCCACCGCTCCGTGCCCCTCTTGCATCCAGCGACCATCCGAGCCCCGCCTGCAGATCTCGCACAGAGAGAATCACGTGAGTTGTCGAATAGTGGTGTTGTGTTAACATTCTTTTAAGTCATCAACCCGTAGGGGTTAAACGTGTTGTATACTGCTGATATTAGTGTATCAGTGTATTACATAAGTGATTGCATGTAAATTTTAATATATATACATATATATTGACAGTAGATATATGGAGATATCACTGTTCATACTTCTTATAACTAAAGCCTTATAAGTTGAGTTGGTATAATTTTAATGATGAAATTGAAACCTTAACCTTAGTGAAACTTCAGTTTTTTGGCCTGTGGGAGTTATTGTAATTACATAAGTAGTAACCAGTATGATTACTCGTGCTAATAGGTGTTAGAGTGTAATCATTACTCGTAATCCTTTTAACTCAATAACGCAGATAATTGAGTACGTCCCCTCGCTACCGTCTGGACCCGACTTCCTCTGTGTATCGCTACTCACAAGCAAGGAACCGGAGCGAAGGAAACATGATCAGTCATCATTTCCAGATCCGACGCCGATTCACATGTGACCGCCAAACCAGGTTGGTGTCCCTATACTCGTAGCAACCCAAACTATACGCCATCAAAACCTAACTAAAATCGGCAACTTAACACATTGAATTTATTTTACGCTCCCTTAAAATGTTGTGAAACGGTAGATTCGACGATTGGACTTTTTAAACTGTGCATATAGGGTAGACTCGTCGAGTAGGCTGAACATTCAAGACTTGACTCTGAACTATTAGTGTAGCCCCGTTTAACCTAGAAATGAACCCTAATAGGATTGATGAAAAACATGTTCTCACACCGCCGTTGACCCCTTTCAGACGGACCATCGTCGACGCGACGCTTGGACGAGACGATTCGAGAGGACGACACACTCGCCATCGCAGGCAAGTGTACCCACTTGCGTTTTTGACCGTGCTTTGGTCTTAGATTGCTAGAACTGTTAGACTGTGAATGTATAGAACCGGACGTGAAATGATAGCGTCCGTGACGCCCCTGACGACTCAGACTTGACGACGAAGTCTGAGCCTGACAACAACAACTTTTGATGCTGTAGGGCTATCATGTGTGTGCGTGTGTGTGGACACCCTAGAATAACCCTTCCTGTCTTGTCACGTCCCGTCCCGTCTTGCACAGCCCACTGGGCAATAGGGCACTCTCCGAGTGATCCCTTGTACTGATTCACAGCCTGCGGGCAATAGTGCACTCTCCAAGTTAGAGAGAGTGATCCCTTGTACTGATACACAGCCCAAGGGCAATAGGGCACTCTCCAAGCTAGAGAGAGTGATCCCTTGTACTGATTCTCAGCCTGCAGGCAATAGGGCACTTGCCAAGCTAGAGCGAGTGATCCCTTGTACTGGTGTCATGTCTTGTCTTGTCTTGGGGTTTGGGGTTGGGTTGAGCGTGCGCACGGCAAGAGGGTCTGATCCCCCTCGAACCGTAAGACGTGAACCCTTTCGTGTCTCACCTGTCTTGTCTTACCTTGTTTCTGTCACGTCCCGACTTGTCTTGACACCTGTAGGTTAGTCCCGTAGTTGGTAGCACACGCTACGACTACTACCTGTTGCGCTTTACTTTCCTGCTACGTTACTTCTGTTTGTTACTCAGTTATAACCCCAGCATGCTAATCAACCAGTAAACTGTTGTGTAATAGAACCCCAGCATGCTAATCAACCAGTAAACCGTTGTTTAAAGTTCGGTACACTTGCAGTAAAGTCTAACCCTTCTTGTAGACTTTACCTGACGTACAGTTCCTTTCTCTTGGGTGCTGTACGTCAGGTGCTCAGCCAGAGTTCGTGGACGAGGCAGACTCTCTGGAGTACGAGGAGCTGAGGACGTCGATCCAGAGTTCGTGCCTGACGAGGATCAGACCTTGAGGTCTTTTAGTCGCCACTTTCAGAGGTTACTACTTTCAGTTTTCTTTTAGATAGTTTGTTGCCACGCTTAGGCTTCTTTTTAGACTTTGTACTTATTGGATATCATATCTCTAATTTAATGAATGCAACTTCCTTTCCGTACTTTCTGTTGTTTCGAACTATAATAATGCAAGAACCTGAAAATCGTTTAAAATGGTACCTCTACAGACGCTTATTCGGTCCGAGCTTCTCAGCTCCGGCCTAAGCGGGCCTTGTCACGCTTCTCCTCCGTCCATTTTGGGAAGCGGGGCGTGACAGGTTTTAGTGGTAGCCCATGCAGGTCATGCAAAAGTTCGAAACAATAAAAGTACCGCATTCATTTAATATCCACGTACAAGTCCGAATTAAGTTTTCCTAGTCTTAGATGGTAGGAAGACTTAGGTAGACGTCCCAGTTTGATAGTTAGACGCCTTGGTTAAGATTTAGCCGTACCCGCCTTAGGATACCTTAGTAGCCTCTCCCTCCCTAGCTCTGACCAAATTAGATTTCTAGAGTCCTTCTTTTTAGTTTAGTCGCTCGCCCAGCTCCATCGACCTCGGGTCCGACAGAACGTGATCTTGATTCTCTTAGGGTTCTTCCCTGAGATTTCTCTACTACAGTCTAGTTCACTAGGAAGTCTTAGTGTTGAGCTTTCCCTGATCTTTAGACAGTCCGATAATTAGGAATCTTGGATTTCTAGCATCTTCCAATCGTTACACTTTTGTGTTATCAGCCGTAGAGTTCATCGTAGCTTTCATGAATCATATCTTAGGCGTATTCTTCATACGATCATGTTTCGATTCACGTGATCGTTTCATGACACTTGTCAATAATTCTTCAAATCCCTCTGTTGCAAATCCTGCTTCCTTTAAAAAGTGTTTGCGAAACTCATTATTAAATTCTTCGCTCGGTTTAACTCCTTTGAAAACCCTTTATTATATATATAATTAAAATTCCTTGCTTTTCGGTTGAAAGTTCCTTCTTGGATTTTTAAATCTCCTTGGTCGTCAATTTTCAAGTTACTATCTGGTAATTATTTCTAAACGGTATCTCTCATATTTTCAGTTTTAAAACCTCGTTAACATTCTGATAATTCAATTTATACTTTTCTGGACTACAAGATCTATTTCTAATCGCTTACCGTATATACTTTTTTTAAAATATTTTCTAAACTAGAGGAACTCCAATTATTTTATTGTTATTATATCAGTCCTATGTCCTTCGTGACCACATTTCAAAATCCTTGTGTAAACTTATTTTCGTTTGCAAAATAATCGTTTCTCACCCTACCCATCCTTCTTTCGTCTTACTTTTTCCAAAATTTTAATTTGCTACATCTGCTCACTTTTAAGTATATATAAATATATATATATTTAAAAGTATATGATACCATATTTTACACGTAATTCTTCCGTCATCAATCTAGTTATTTTGAAGAATATTATTCGTTCCATTTGACCACTTATTTCCTTGCCCCGCCTTACTTGAACTCGTCCTTTCCGATTTATTTCGTTACACTTTCGGTTTCTATTTCCTTTATTTTACGTAGATTTTAGCCCTTGAAGTTGTCCATGCTATCTCCAGTATAGGAGTACGCCTTTGGTAGGTGATGTCGTCGTGGTGCATGAGTATAGGTAGAGTGCGTAGACCTGTATGAGTGTGTATTCTTTAGGATCCCGATGATTGCATTTTTGTGTCTTGAATGTGTACTCAGTGTTAACCATGATATGATTGAAGTTGTCTGAATGACGGTATTCATACGTATATGAATAGGGTCATAGCAGGCGATTTCCTTAGACGTAGTTTTTCGCGATTATAGGATAGTTTATCTTTGACTGCATGTGATTGTATCAAAACTTTGTCTCTTTTAAAAACCAAACCTTTAAAGTTTTTTTGAAATTAGCTCACGAGATCACAAATCAATTATCCTTCCTCATCCATTACCACGACTCCACACGTTTTTCCAAATGTTTTAAAAATGTGTCACTGGTTTTAAGTTTCCTTTTCTCTTCTCTCGCTCTCCATTTAGAAATGTTATGTTTTGGTTGTTATAGTTTTGGGACTAGCTATTATTGTTGTAGGTTTTTTTGTTTGCGGGTAGGCTTGGAGTGAGATGAGATGCGTTGTATAGGTGATTAGTTAGTTTTGAATAACAAGGATATTAGATCAGATTTCTTTCGGATGAAAAGAACGGGTTGTCCAAGACTTATTTATAAAACCGAAGGATGGCGGACTCAATGGAGAATTCTGGTTGAATGAGATTATATGCGTGAAGATGAGAACTTATCAGATTTGAGGCATAGACGAATGGTAGATAGGGATGGCTATAGAGTATGGTAGGAGTTAGGGTGATCATGAGATTGAGTAGAGCTTTTATTAGCATCGAGACTTGATTGTTGAGTTGACGTGAGAAGACATTGGGAGTAACACGACGTGTTAAGATGAATGGATGGTTAGGTTGTCAGATTTAATATTGGTTGAAAATAATTATAATAAGTAGGAGGAGATATGATTTTGATAGTTCAATTATTTGGCGGATAAATTTATGGGAAGATATGACAAGGAATGCATTAAGGACACGACGATTGTTGATTTGTGAAGGTATTATAAGATTGACAAAGTTTTTGTCTTGGATTGGTGATCGACTAGAAAATCATTTTTAGCGATTGATTAATATTGGGATGAGATCGAGAGTTTAAAAGATTGTTGTTGAGCAATGATGTTTAGTGGAGTAGTATAGTATGAGATGATGATTATTATCCTTTTATGAGAACCTGGGGTTGAAAATTTTGAACAGTAGTGATGAGTCTATAGTAAAGTGCTAGGATGTGAGTTTAGTCGTGGCATTATCCGGTGAAAAGGCGAGTCATGATGGATTATTCGAGGAACAATGTTGGAGTTATATGATTATAGAATATTGTGTGGAAGATGGGAGTTATAGGCTTAAGGGTGTATAGATATTGTTATTATTATAAGTGATTCCGAGGGCGGAATCATTTTTAAGGTGGGTAGAATGTAACGGTCGGTTTTCGATCGTACTCTTTTCGTGCACGTGCTTTTGACCGTGCAAGTATTTATTTTAAACTTTGTTAGCTTTTGAATACCTTGGTGTGATATGTCGTTGTGTACGTCTATGAGAGTATTAAATTGTGGCACTAATTTGGAACGACATTTCTCGGGTCGTTCACACACGGTTTGATTTTATTTGAAGAGACGTCACGATTTTCAGTTTTGACGTGAGACGTTTCTATTTTTAGTTTCGTTCCTTGACGTCGAAATTGTGATCCGCCTTCTCTGTCTTCTTTCTCTCGTCGACACGGTCGCCCCAGTATTTATCTCATAATTTTAGGGCATCGTTTGACCTACTTTCACTTTTGCCCATTTTAAAAATTATTTTTAAGCCCTAAGTTTCACTTATATTTTTCCCTAATAATTGATTAATAATAGTTTACATCTGACTTAGTCTACTTTTATCTCCACTTGGCCACACCCAACCCATACACAGGTAGGTGAGAGAGAGAAATGTGTTTTTGGGCCTTTAGTTGTTATAATATCAAATCTTTAACTTAATAACATAACCCCTTGCCCAATATTTTTTTAAGCCTAGGCTTAGAGCCCAGCTAACCCTTTCACGGGCTGCTACCTATCCCCAACACAACCTAGTACTAAATATTAGACCAAACCCTAGTGTTATTAGACTCAACCTAGGGCTATTTTTGTAGCAGCCGCCATCTAAAGATTTTAAACCCCCGACTCCTGCATCTCTCCCCCTCACCCTCACTTCCACCGGCACTGCGACCCTCACCGCCGCTCACAGGCCGCCACCGGCCTGACCGTCGACCGCCGCGACGCCAGCCTCCGCCACGACCCGGTGGCCCCTCCCCGCGACGACGACAGCGACGACAGCAGCGGCGACCGCCGATGCCGCCTGTTCCTGATGCCACCACCGCCCCGTTCGATTCCCGTTCGCCGTCAGGTGCCGCCCCGTCGTTCTAGCGATACCCCCAAGCCCAGCTGCCGCCGCTGCAGCCTGCGACACCAACCCGTGTCCCCGCCGGCGCTGCTGCAAACCCCCGACAGACGCTGCTGCCATTTTCCGACGCCGTCAGCCTCGTAGTTGTCGGAGAACGCCTACTGCCACCGCTCCGTGCCCCTCTTGCATCCAACGACCATCCGAGCCCCGCCTGCAGATCTCACACAGAGAGAATCACGTGAGTTGTCGAATAGTGGTGTTGTGTTAACATTCTTTTAAGTCATCAACCCGTAGGGGTTAAACGTGTTGTATACTGCTGATATTAGTGTATCAGTGTATTACATAAGTGATTGCATGTAAAGTTTAATATATATATACATATATATTGGCAGTAGATATATGGAGATATCACTGTTCATACTTCTTATAACTAAAGCCTTATAAGTTGAGTTGGTATAATTTTAATGATGAAACTGAAACCTTAACCTTAGTGTAACTTTAGTTTTTTGGCCTGTGGGAGTTATTGTAATTACATAAGTAGTAACCAGTATGATTACTCGTGCTAATAGGTGTTAGAGTGTAATCATTATTCGCAATCCTTTTAACTCAATAACGCAGATAATTGAGTACGTCTCCTCGCTACCGTCTGGACCCGACTTCCTCTGTGTTGCGCTACTCACAGGCAAGGAACCGGAGCGAAGGAAACACGATCAGTCATCATTTCCAGATCCGACGCCGATTCACATGTGACCGCCAAACCAGGTTGGTGTCCCTATACTCGTAGCAACCCAAACTATACGCCATCAAAACCTAACTAAAATCGGCAACTTAACACATTGAATTTATTTTACGCTCCCTTAAAATGTTGTGAAACGGTAGATTCGACGATTGGACTTTTTAAACTGTGCATATAGGGTAGACTCGTCGAGTAGGCTGAACATTCAAGACTTGACTCTGAACTATTAGTGTAGCCCCGTTTAACCTAGAAATGAACCATAATAGGATTGATGAAAAACGTGATCTCACACCGCTGTTGACCCCTTTCAGACGGACCATCGTCGACGCGACGTTTGGACGAGACGATTCGAGAGGACGACACACTCGCCATCGTAGGCAAGTGTACCCACTTGCGTTTTTGACCGTGCTTTGGTCTTAGATTGCTAGAACTGTTAGACCGTGAATGTATAGAACCGGACGTGAAATGATAGCGTCCGGGACGCCCCTGACGACTCAGACTTGACGACGAAGTCTGAGCCTGACAACAACAACTTTTGATGCTGTAGGTCTATCATGTGTGTGCGTGTGTGTGGACACCCTAAAATAACCATTCCTGTCTTGTCACGTCCCGTCCCGTCTTGCACAGCCCGCTGGGCAATAGGGCACTCTCCGAGTGATCCCTTGTACTGATTCATAGCCTGCGGGCAATATGGCACTCTCCAAGTTAGAGAGAGTGATCCCTTGTACTGATACACAGCCCGAGGGAAATAGGGCACTCTCCAAGCTAGAGAGAGTGATCCCTTGTATTGATTCTCAGCCTGCGGGCAATAGGGCACTCGCCAAGCTAGAGCGAGTGATCCCTTGTACTGGTTTCATGTCTTGTCTTGTCTTGGGGTTTGGGGTTGGGTTGAGCATGCGCATGGCAAGAGGGTCCGATCCCCCTCAAACCGTAAGGCGTGAACCCTTTCGTGTCTCACCTGTCTTGTCTTGCCTTGTTTCCGTCACGTCCCGACTTGTCTTGACACCTGTAGGTTAGTCCCGTAGTTGGTAGCACACGCTACGACTACTACCTGTTGCGCTTTACTTTCCTGCTACGTTACTTCTGTTTGTTACTCAGTTATAACCCCAGCATGCTAATCAACCAGTAAACTGTTGTGTAATAGAACCCCAGCATGCTAATCAACCAGTAAACCGTTGTTTAAAGTTCGGTACACTTGCAGTAAAGTCTAACCCTTCTTGTAGACTTTACCTGACGTACAGTTCCTTTCTCTTGGGTGCTGTACGTCAGGTGCTCAGCCAGAGTTCGTGGACGAGGCAGACTCACTGGAGTACGAGGAGCCGAGGACGTCGATCCAGAGTTCGTGCCTGACGAGGATCAGACCTTGAGGTCTTTTAGTCGCCACTTTCAGAGGTTACTACTTTCAGTTTTCTTTTAGATAGTTTGTTGCCATGCTTAGGCTTCTTTTTAGACTTTGTACTTGTTGGATATCATATCTCTAATTTAATGAATGCAACTTCCTTTCCGTACTTTCTGTTGTTTCGAACTGTAATAATGCAAGAACCTGAAAATCGTTTAAAATGGTACCTCTACAGACGCTTATTGGGTCCGAGCTTCTCAGCTCCGGCCTAAGCGGGCCTTGTCACGCTTCGCCTCCGTCCATTTTGGGAAGCGGGGCGTGACACTATACCCACACAGACCCCATACACAGATTACACAAACATAGCGCACACACACACCAGACTACTCAGACAAAGCCTCTACAGAGACACACACTCACATATATACACAAATTGAAACAAAAAAACACACACATCAGACTAACCCAGACCCAGACACAGACATAGACACACACAACCTATACAGACTCAGACAGAGACAGACATAGTCACACACATTGCCTACACATACAGATTACCCACACCTACATAAATCACACACAGACTATATAAACACATCACACACACATCAGACTACGATGGACACAGCCTCTACAGAGACACACACTCACATAGACACACTGAATGACACAGACACACAGATTTGGCGCACACACATACATAAGAATGAGGCTCAAATATGCACATTGGAAACAGTTGATCAAGAATGGTTGCAAGATGGTTGCCTACATAATTGCAGACCGTCCTATCATGCCATGCCATTTTTCTCAAAAATAAGTTGTACGCTGCCACAAACTACACACACTGACACACACACACACACACACACACACACACACACACACACACACACAGAGAACATACAAACATTAATTATTGGCAGATCATCATCATCATTGCATCAACAGACACACCCATACACTGACATGGCATACAAACACAAACACAAACATACACACAAAACCTACACACAAACCAGACACACAGACTCCCTACACCCACACAGACCAGACACACAGACTACACAAATACAACACACACACATCAGACTACCACAGACACAGCCTCTACAGAGACACACACTCATACATACACACAGCTATGATACCGACACGTTGACTTGGCACACACACTGACACTGACACACACACACACACACACACACACACACACACACACACAAGAATGAGGCTCAGATCTGTCATTGTAAACAGTTGACCAAGAATGTCTGCAAGAAGATTTTCTAAATAATTGCAGACCATCCTATCATGCCAAGACATTTTTCACAAAATTAAGTTGTACGTTGCCACAGACTACACACACTAACTCTGACACACACACACACACACACACACACACACACACAGAGAGAGAGAGAGAGAGAGAGAGAGAGAGAGAGAGAGAGAGAGAGAGAGAGAGAGAGAGAGAGAGAGAGAGAGAGAGAGACCACACACACAGACCACACGAGAGAGAGAGAGAGAGAGAGAGAGAGAGAGAGAGAGAGAGAGAGAGAGAGAGAGAGAGAGAGACCACACACACAGACCACACACACATTAATTATTGGCAGATCATCATCATCATAGACAAACACACCTACACACTGACATGGCACACAGACACACACATAGAGCCTATACACAGACCAGACATACAGACTACCCACACCTACACAGACCAGACGCATAGACTACATAAACACAACACACACACTTCAGACTACCACAGACACATCCTCTACAAAGAACACACTCACACAGACACACTGCTATGACAAGAAACTGTAACGACTGGTTTTCATGTATTTGGATTATCTATATTATATATATATATGTTTTGGTGGATTTTCTCCTCATGTGTGGTTTTCGTCTCCGTAGCTTTCATTTCGATCGTTTCGTCGTGATTTCCTAGTTTCTTCCCTTAGAATCGTTGATCTTGGAGTAAGTCACTCATGACGAACTTCAAATCGCTCATATTTTAGAGTTAGAGTGATCCTAGAAGCCGTAGGAATCTTCCCGAAGCTTCGCGCTTCGATTCGGCACTTTTAGTGCACTTTAGTTGGTTCAAGAAGGGGGACAAACCGACTAGATTGAGATCTAGTCGGTCAGGAACTCTACTGGAACCGACTAGTTCATTAAATCAATTGTACAGGAGTTATTGTTTACTTTTAGTCGGTCTAAGAACAACCACCGACCGACTAGATGTGAATCTAGTCGGTCAGAACTTGCTCTCAGACTGACTAGTTCCTTTGATACATTTTACCTAAGTTACTGTTTATCGTTAGTCGGTCCAAGAACAACCACCGACCGACTAGGTTGCAAACTAGTCGGTCAGCCATTGTTCTTTAACCGACTAATTCTTTGACCATTTCGACAACCTGAGTTACTGTTTGGTTTTAGTCGGTCACAGTTGGTCGACCGACCGACTAGTTGTTGTACTATTCGGTCAACAACCCTTCTTTGACCGACTAATTGCTGTCGTAAACCTAGGGTTTGCCCAGCCACCAGCTCTTCCTATTTAAACCCCACCCACGATTTCTTTCATCCCTCTTTCATTCTCCTGAGCTGTTTTCTCCCCCAAATCACCCTCCAAAATTTCCCCAAGCCATTCCTTCCTCCCTTGGAGCTTCCCTCTCTTCATTTTGGCCGGCCACCACCTCTAGGTCGCCGAAAAACCCCAAAAATCCCCAAAACCCCATTTCTCCAGATTTTCTCCCCATTTCCAGATCTGAACCGTAGGTTCCCCGGATCGTTTCTTCCGTCGCCGTGCTTGCTCGACATCGTTCTTCCGCTAACGATTCGGTAATAAATCGATCTCTTAATATTCTCATAACCCATTTGTGTTTTTGTGAAACCCTAATGAAAATGAATGTTGTTTCGATGATTGTTTCTCCTTAACAGCGACTTTCCCCGTAGATTAGTGCTTGCGAGACGAACCTTCGTGATCGTCATCCTCGGTGCTAGGCAAGTGAAACTTGCCACTTAGGGTTTTGGGCCATGTCTTAGGCCATTTGCTTGTGTAGGCATAAAAGAGACTAGGCGACGAAATGATACTCGCCTAGGCGCAATTTCAGGAACTAGCTTGACAACGAAGTTAGATCCGTCATTTATCATGTTGCATAACTACCATGTCATGTTTAATTTTAATTAACGGTACGTGAATTAATTGTCATCCATGCTACCCATGTTGAATGTCGCATTCGTAGCACACGCTACAATACTTGTGTTTCCTGGCTCGTGTTCCAGAAGCGGGCCACGTGAGTTGGTTGATAGCCAATGCCCGATCTACTTGTTTCTGGCTAGGCACCTGCGTTGCAGGCATAACCCTACGCCATACGTGTTAAATACACTTCCTGGATCGTGATCCAGAAGCGAGCATTCCGTGTTTGGGGTAATGCCCTGGCTCGATACACGTGGAGGGGTAGGGATAAGCGGTCACCTGAGCTTACGAGTTGGCCCGATCAGCCACTCTAGCCAGAAGACGAAATCTCAATACACAACTTGTTTACTTGACGTGTTTACTTAACGTGATCACTTGACGTGAACCACTTGACTTGTACTTGTCCGTGTTTTACTTGTAAAACTTGTTACCCACGACATACTTGCTACTTGCTACTTGTACTTCCCTTTACTTGTCACTTCCATACTATACTTGCCATGTCATGCATCATACTATAACTGCTAGGTTGTTAGTGTACTTTCCTTTCAGTTTCCTTGCCCAAGTCTTTTAGACTTGCTGACATGTGCCCCTTTACTCTTTTGGGTGACGCATGTTAGATCCCGAGCCTGAGAGTGCTGTGGAGGACGTGGTGTTCGCTGATGCTGAGTCAGAACCTGCGTTTGTTGAGGAGTACGAGGACACTTGCGATCAGTCGTAGAGGCTTCTTGTGTTCTTCGTTTTAGATTGTTTTTGTTGTCGGTGCATAGCACCAATACTCTGTTTATGTTGTCTTTGTTGGCCTTGTTCTGGGCCTTAGACTCTTTCTTTTAGCCTGGTGGCTTTTCTGGATGTTGAACTTGAATTTTAATGTTGGACAAATCTGAGATTTGAGATTTTATTTCTGTCTCTTCTTGTGTTATTATTGTTGTTCCGTTTGTGGTTACAGGGACCTGCACTTGTTTTATTGACGCTTATCAGGTTTGGGGCTTCACAGCTCCACTCCCGTGCGGACCTTTTCACGTCTCGCCTCCATTTTAGGGAAGCGGGGCGTGACATGTTTTGTCGGTGGCCCATGCAGGTCTCTTCTGTAGCTGCGAATTGTCGGAATAACGATAATAATATTAGAATGTCCAATAAACTAAGTTCGACATCCGAGTCATAAGCTATGAGTCTAATCTGCTTCGTTTTCTGTGTCATTAGATGGCAGGAAGGTGATTTACCCGTGGTGGTGGTGGTGTGCCCCCTCATGACGAGGAGCCTGAGCGGGAGCCCACCAATGGGGAGATGATGCGGATGATGCTTCAGATGATGCAGGTGCAGCAGGGCGTGCTCTTGTAAGTCCAGAATGCTCCAGTTGTTCGAGCAGGTCGGGCAATCCAGGATGCCCCTCACTCCGAGCCGGGAGCGAAGCAATTTCGGGAGCTGGGTCCCGCTTATTTTGATGGGTCTGAGGGTCCTCTGGCTGCCGATGAGTGGATTCGGAACATTGAGGATAATTTGAAGATGGCGAAGATCGGCCCGGCTGGATGGGTTGATGTCACGCCCCGCTTCCCAAAATGGACGGAGGCGAAGCGTGACTAAGGCCCGCTTAGGCCGGAGCTATGAAGCTCGGACCCAATAAGCGTCTGTAGGGGTACCATTTTAAAGTTTTAAGGTTCTTGCATTAATAAAGTTCGAAATAACAGAAGTACAGGAAGGAAAAGGCATTCATTAAATTAGAGATAAAATATCCAACTGGAACAAAGTCTAAAAGGAAGCCTAAGCGTGGCAACAACCTAGCTAAAAGCAAACTAAAAGCAGTAACCTCTGAACGAGACGACTAAAAAGACCTCAAGGTCTGGTCCTCGTCAGGCACGTACTCTGGGTCGACGTCCTCGGCTCCTCGTACTCCAGCGAGTCTGCCTCGTCCACGAACTCTGGCTGAACACCTGACGTACAACACCCAAGAAAAAAAAAGGAACTGTACGTCAGGTAAAGTCTACAAGAAGGATTAGACTTTACTGCAAGTGCACCGAACTTTGAACAACGGTTTACCGGTTGATTAGCATGCTGAGGTTCTTTTACACAACAGTTTACTGGTTGATTAGCATGCTGTGGTTATAACAGGGTAACACGACAGGAAGTAACGCAGCAGGAAAGTAAAACGGGGCAGGTAGTAGTCGTAGCGTGTGCTACCAACTACGGGACTAACCTACAGGTGTCAAGATAAGACGGGACGGGACGGGACAAGACAAGACAGGACAAGTGAGACACGAAAGGGTTCACGCCTTACGGTTCGAGGGGGATCAGACCCTCTTGCCGTGCGCACGCTCAACCCAACCCCAAACCCAGGAACTCAGGACAAGATTTACAGGGATCATTTCTGCTAGGGAAACATCCGAAACGCCCGAAGGCTTTTTGTGTAACAGGGATCACTTCCGCTAGGAAAGCATCCGAAACGCCCGAAGGCTTTTTTGTGTAACATGGATCACTTCCGCTAGGAAAGCATCCGAAACGCCCGAAGGCTTTTTGGGTAACAGGGATCACTTCCGCTAGGAAAGCATCCGAAACGCCCGAAGGCTTTTTGTGTAACAGGGATCACTTTCACGGGGGAAAGCATCCGAAACGCCCGAAGGCTTTTTGTGTAACAGGGATCACTTTCGCGGGGGAAAGCATCCGAAACGCCCGAAGGCTTTTTGTGTAACAGGACACGACATGACAAGTGTAGGGAGTTGTTATTCTAGGGTGTCCACACACACGCACGCACATGATAGCCCTACAGTATCAAAAGTTATTGTTGTTAAGCTCAGACTTCGTCGTCAAGTCTGAGCCGTCAGGAGTCGTCCCAGACGCTATCATTTCACGTCCGGTTCTATTTGTTCACAGTTAACAAATCTAACCAACTAGGGCCTAAGCACGGCCAAAAGTGCAAGTGGATACACTTGCCTGCGTTGGCGAGTGTGTCGTCCGTCCGGGGCATTTCGTCCAATCATCGCGTCCGCGGTAGTCCGTCTGAAACAATGTCACGTCGACGGTGTTAGGTTGCGTTTTCAATAAATCCTATTTAGGTTCATTTCTAGGTTGTTGGGACTACCCTAATCGTCAAAGTCACAATTTTGATGTTGAGCCCTATTCGACGATTCTATCCTATGTGCACAGTCAAAAAGTTCATTCGTCGATATTCTAGATTTGCACAACGTTTTAAAAGAGCGAAAAGTAAATTTAATTCCAACTTGTCGATTTTTAGTTTAGGGTTCGATTCGCTACGGTGGGGGTTTCTACGAGTTAGGAGAAAACCAACCTAGCTTGGCGGTCACACCCGAATCGGCGTCGGATCTGGAAGCAGCAATGAAATGCGTCGCCTTGAATCCGGAGTGTCTGATCAATGCTATTCTGGGTATCCGGGGGTGGCAGCGAGATGTGAGATCAATCTGAGACATCGGATATATGATATTAAGTTAGGCGTGATTAAAACCAATGAAACGTTATCAAGCCCAGCTGTTGTTCTACTGCTACCACTATAAACTTCCTTAGCCCAAAAACTGACTTTAAAATAATGATACTGTAACTTATTTAATATAATCACATTACAAATTCATATTTGACAAACTAACAAGTAAGAGTTGCTAATATATATAAACTCTGGTATGTTCCCGTTTGCCCATCCCGTACACAACTCAGTGGCAGCTAGGAAAACTAATACCTACAACTAACCTATTTAATACATATATATAACAAACAGAAAGCTTGTTCTTCTGTTTGTTCACATGAAGGGGACTCACAGATTTGGAGTTCGGTTGCAACGAAGTTCTGGGTGGCCTGGTGGCTGATGGCGTCGGGAAAGAGGGGAGGCCGTAGGTCTGGTGTGAGGGGTTGCCGCAGAATAGGAGATGGCCGGTGGCCGCTAGGCTGACCGTGGAGCGCGTGTTGGAAGGGTGTAACGGAAGCTGGGCCTGCTACTGTGCACAGCAAAGACAGCCTCAGGCTGTGGTTGTCGACGGCGTAATGGCCGGGGGAGTGGCGCAGGGATCTCCAGGGGTGATAGGGCGACGCCGGTTGGTCGTGCGGCACCGGACGACGTAGCGGGAGCCGTCGGCGGTCTTTAGGCGGCGAGGGCGGCTTCGCAGATGACCGGAGTAGCGTGTGCGGTGGCTTGCTCGTACTCTCCGATGAACGACGAGGCTGGGCGGCAGCCAAAGAGCAGCAACAATCGTTGGCTGCCGTTTTTCGCATGAGGAGGCCGCCTGCGGCGGTCCTTGTCGACGGCGGGAGGAATACGAGCAGCCGCCGCTGCTGTGGTCATTCGCCACACGGAGATGAAGCCGTCGGGCGGCGGGGCAGCGAACAGGCGGCGTCAAAGCTTCGCTGCGGCGGTCAGGCAGACACGGGGCGCCGGAGCAGCGCATGCGGTGGTTGGAGACGAGGCGAGGCCGGGGTCAGGGATGCGAGGACGGGGACAGGGGTTCGGGTTGGAGGAGTTAAGAACGAGGAGGGGAAAAAGTTCCTCTCGTGCGGAAAATGTTGGATGGCGGCTGGCAAAAGTTTTGCCCTAGAGATTGCTCACGTGATTGGAATTGTTAGGGTTTTGAGTTTAAAATAATAATAAATTTGATATATGTATTAGGGCAGAGGTTAAGTGTGGAGGATAGGGAGAGATAGGTGTGTACGATTAGGGATAAGTCTAGAGGACAAATAGAAAGACAGTTTAGAAAAGATATTATGAAGATAATTTGGGATATAGCCAGATTTGGCTAATAAATTTGAATTTCGAAATTGATCAGGGCAAATCAACGGTCCAGGTTTATCCGGGCGATAACTTTCAAACCGGGCGTCAGAAAAATAATCCGAAAATACCGGGGCGATCATGGAGACGAGACGCACAGATCTACGGAGCCCGATCGTGCGTAACGCCTACCAAGAATTTACGTAAAATTGGAAACGGCGTTTCGAGTCAGATGACTAAAACGCCTCTATCGTTCAAAGTCGTTTTGCGAGGAAACGAGCAGTGAAAGACGTTCCCAAAAATTACTATAAATTCAACACCCCAAAACGATCGCAACGGCATATAGCATCACGTATGCCGGAGCTCGAAAAAAACCAAATAAAATACGTGCACGATAAAACACGTGCGCGTAGAAAATTACAAACGGTCGGAAAGCGGCCGTTACAGTTGATTTGGCGAAGAGGCAACTCAAGGATAATGCTCAAAACTGGTGGGATGCGGAAGAGAAGATGCTGGTGGAGCCGATAGCTTGGGCTACCTTTAAGTCCAGGTTTGATGAGGAGTTCTTTCCGAAGGCTGCTTGGAAGGAGATGTTGCAGCGTTTTATTGAGCTGAAGCAAGGGAGCTCGTCGGTGGACCAGTACCACCAAGAGTTCACTAGGCTGAGTCGGTTCGCATCGAAGATGGTGCAGGATGCTGATGAGAGGGCTCAGAGGTTCCTGCAGGGACTTGCTTTGGAGCTTCAGAGTTTTGTGTCTTCCTCTGATCTGGACTCCTATCAGAAGGTTCTGGTCGCTGCGAGGAGACAGGAGCCGAACCTGAGCCAGAGGAGGGGACATATTTCTGGTGCTGGGAAGAGGCCTATGGAGCAGGCCAGAGCGGTGGTTAGGCCTAGTTTCAAGCCTAATCAGCCAGCTCAGTTCAAGAGGCTAGGAGGGCCTATTCAGAAGACTTGCCATTTCTGCGGCAAGATCGGGCATATCAAGGATCAGTGTAGGAGATTCCTGGGCCAGTGTGTTGTCTGTGGAGATCCTACCCATACCATGAAGGATTGTCCGAGGTCGAAGCAGCCTTGGAGGGCACCTGTTGCAGCACAGCCGTTGCAGCAGAGAGCGTCTGTTCCTGCTGGACGTGGAGCAGCTCTTGTTCCACAAAGGCAGGCTTTTCAGAAGGCTTTTCCGCCGAGGAGGCAGGCTTTTCTGATGACCGCTGTGGAGAGCGAGGCTGTGGATGAGGTTATCACAGGTAATCCTCAATCTAGTTGTTACTTTCCTAGCTAGTTTTGATTGTTAGATTATGTTGTTTGCTTGAACATGATTGTTTACTAGACTAGGGTTTGATTGTTAAATTGCTTGTTAGGTGTGGTTTTGGTGTGTACATTTCCTACACGAGTCCTCTTTGACTCAGGTGCATCGATGTGCATTATTTCTCGGAGCTTCGTGGAGAAGCATTCCTTGTCGACGTCCCCTCTTTCCAAGAGTTGGAATATCGTTTCAGGGAATGGCATGGTCTTGGTGCATCTTGGTTGCAATTCTTGCTCGTTGGTGGTATGTGGACATGAGCTTTACGCTGATTTCATTGTCCACGACATCATCAACTATGATGCGGTCCTTGGGATGGATTGGCTTGCGAGCTTCTATGCTGCGATCGACTGTCGGAGGAAGAAGGTGGTGTCTAGATTCTCGGACATCCAGTATTTGAGTTCAGCCGAGGTAACAGTTCGCTTGGTCCTGTAAAATTTCGGGCCAGGCCGGTGGAGATTATGGCTATGCAGATGGAGCTGGAGAGGCCAGCGGTTGTGCGGGACTTTGATGACGTCTTCCCCGAGGAGATGTCTGGATTGCCACCTGATCGAGCTTTAGAATTTTCTATTGATCTTGTTCCAGGAGCGCAACCGATTTTGAAGGCGCCATATCGTATGGCACCCGCTGAGCTGGAGGAATTGCGAAAGCAGCTGGATGAGCTTTTATAGAAGGGTTATATCAATCCTAGTGTGTCTCCGTGGGGAGCATCGGTGCTGCTGGTGAGGAAGAAGGATGGTTTGTGTCGCATGTGCGTGGACTATCGGGAGTTGAATGCGGTGACCATCAAGAATAAATACCCGTTGCCACGCATCTATGATATTTTTGATCAGCTTGGAGGTTCGAGGGTTTTTTCGAAGTTGGATCTGAGGAGTGGTTATCATTAGCTGAAGGTGAAGAAGAAAGATGTTCCGAAGACAGCATTCAGGATGAAGTATAGACACTACGAGTTTGTGGTTATGCCCTTTGGTGTAACCAATGCACCCGCAGTTTTCATGAATCTGATGAATCTGATCTTCTACGACTTTTTGGATAAGTTTGTCGTTATCTTTATTGACGACATTCTGATCTATTCAAAGTCGGAGGAAGAGCATGCCTCGCACTTGAGGACGTTATTGGAGATTTTGAGGAAGCATCGGCTGTATGCTAAGTTTTCGAAGTGCGAGTTTTGGCTGGACAGAGTTGCTTTTCTCGGGCATGTGGTGACTGGAGATGGTATTTCAGTGGATCCCGAGAAGATCAAGGCTATTCGAGAGTGGCCTGTTCCACAGTCAGCGTCTGAGATCCAGAGTTTCCTTGGGCTTACTGGTTACTATCGGCGTTTCATTAAGGACTTTTCCCGTATCGCCGAGCCGATGACCAGATTGACGCGGAAGGATGTGCCTTTTGTTTGGTCGGGTGATTGTGAGAATGCTTTCGGTGTTCTGAGGGAGAGATTGACGACTGCCCCTATTCTTGTTGTGCCTGATCGCAGCGGTGGATTTGAGATCTTTTGCGATGCTTCTGGCAAGGGTCTCGGTTGCGTATTGCATCAGCATGGGCATGTTGTGGCTTATGCTTTGCGTCAGCTCAAGACTCATTAGAAGAATTACCCGACGCATGATTTGGAGTTGGCTGCTGTTGTGTATGCGCTCCAGATTTGGAGGCACTTCCTGCTGAGTGAGAAAGTGAAGATCTTCACCGATCACAAAAGCTTGAAGTATATTTTCACTCAGAAGGAGCTCAACATGCGACAGTGTCGATGGTTGGAGCTCATGGTGGATTATGAGATTGATTTGCAGTATCACCCTGGCAAGGTGAATGTGGTTCCTGATGCGCTGAGTAGGCTTCCAGCGGTGATGATTTTGACTTCGCAGTGGAGATTGCAGCAGGATTTTTGCGAGTCTGGTGTTGAGGTCGTTCTTCCTGGGGAGGCCTCTTCGTTGATGAATATGCAGATTCGGCTGATGATTGTGGATCGGATCAAGGCTGACCAGGCTGAGGATCCGAAGCTAGTGCAGATTCGGGGGCAGGTGGAAGCCGGTCCGCGGACTGACTTTTTGATTCTTGAGGATGGCTCGCTGAGGTTTGGAGCCAGGTTGTGTGTGCCAGCTGGGGATATTAGAGAGGAGTTGATGGTGGAGGCACACAGTTCGCCGTATTCTGTGCATCCTGGTGGGACCAAGATGTACAAGGATCTTCGTCTGAACTTTTGGTGGCATGGTATGAAGAGGAGTGTGGCTCGGAGTGTAGCCAAGTGCTTGGTTTACCAGCAGGTAAAGGCGGAGCATCAGCGTACGGCAGGGTTGCTACAACCGCTTCCGATTCCGGAGTGGAAGTGGCAACACATCACTATGGATTTCGTGACTGGACTACCTCAGAGTCCGAAGCAGAATGACACGATTTGGGTGATCGTAGATCGATTGACCAAATCCGCGCACTTTATTCCGTTCCGAGTAGGACAATCCACTGAGGCGCTAGCGAGGAGATACATGGAGGTAAATTCTTTTACTCTCCGTTTCTATTTCATTTTCCTAGTTTAGATAGTGATGTAACGTGAATCGTGTAGGAGGTCGTACGACTTCACAGAGTCCCTGTGAGTATCGTGTCGGACAGAGACATGAGGTTCACATCTCAGTTCTGGCAGAGTTTGCAGAAGAGTTTGGGTACGCGTCTGAGTTTCAGCACGGCGTACCATCCACAGACGGATGGCCAGTCCGAGAGGACGATTCAGATCTTGGAGGACATGCTGAGGGCGTGCATGTTGGATTTCAAGGGTTCGTGGGAGGACCATCTACATCTGGTAGAGTTTTCCTACAACAACAGCTTCCGGGCGAGTATTAGCATGGCGTCTTTTGTCGCGCTGTATGTGAGGAAATGTCGATCGCCATTGAGTTGGGATGACGTTGGAGATCGGGAGCTGTTGGGACCTGAGATGATCGTGGAGGCTGTGGATGTTGTCAGGAACATTCGGGAGAGGTTGAGGATTGCTCAGGACTATTTTAAGCATTGGGCTGATGATAAACGTCGTCCTTTGGAGTTTCAGCCTGGGGATCATGTGTTTCTGAGGATTTCCTCGAATCGTGGAGTGATTCGCTTTGGGAAGCGAGGGAAGTTGAGCCCGCGATACATTGGACCATTTGACATTCTGGAGAAAGTTGGCGGGGTATCCTACCGCTTAGCCTTACCGCCATCTTTGGAAGGAGTTCACAATGTTTTCCATGTGTCGCAGCTTCGTCGATACATTAGCGACCGGTCTCATGCTGTGGATTTCTCAGAGATTACCGTTCGCCCTGATATGACGTATGACCAGCAGCCAGTTCAGATTTTGGACAGGCGTCAGAAGTCACTTCGGAACAAGGTTGTCAATCTTGTGAGGGTGATGTGGCGTCACGGCTCTCCAGGAGAGTCTACTTGGGAGAATGAGGATGAGATGCGAGAGCGCTACCCACTTTTGTTTCCAGACACGTGAGTGTTGGAAAATTCCGAGGACGGAATTCTTCTTAAGCTGGGAAGGATGTAACGACTGGGTTTCATGTATTTGGATTATCTATATTATATATATATATGTTTTGGTGGATTTTCTCCTCATGTGTGGTTTTCGTCTCTGTAGCTTTCATTTCGATCGTTTCGTCGTGATTTCCTAGCTTCTTCCTTAGAATCGTTGATCTTGGAGTAAGTCACTCACGACGAACTTCAAATCGCTCATATTTTAGAGTTAGAGTGATCCTAGAAGCCGTAGGAATCTTCCCGAAGCTTCGCGCTTCGATTCGGCACTTTTAGTGCACTTTATTTGGTTCAAGAAGGGGGACGAACCGACTAGATTGAGATCTAGTCGGTCAGGAACTCTACTGGAACCGACTAGTTTATTAAATCAATTGTACAGGAGTTACTGTTTACTTTTAGTCGGTCTAAGAACAACCACCGACCGACTAGATGTGAAACTAGTCGGTCAGAACTTGCTCTCAGACCGACTAGTTCCTTTGATACATTTTACCTAAGTTACTGTTTATCGTTAGTCGGTCCAAGAACAACCACCGACCGACTAGGTTGCAAACTAGTCGGTTAGCCATTGTTCTTTAACCGACTAATTCTTTGACCATTTCGACAACCTGAGTTACTGTTTGGTTTTAGTCGGTCACAGTTGGTCGACCGACCGACTAGTTGTTGTACTAGTCGGTCAACAACCCTTCTTTGACCGACTAATTACTGTCGTAAACATAGGGTTTGCCCAGCTGCCAGCTCTTCCTATTTAAACCCCACCCACGATTTCTTTCATCCCTCTTTCATTCTCCTGAGCCGTTTTCTCCCCCAAATCACCCTCCAACATTTCCCCAAGCCATTCCTTCCTCCCTTGGAGCTTCCCTCTCACCATTTTGGCCGGCCACCACCTCTAGGTCGCCGGAAAACCCCCAAAAATCCCCAAAACCCCATTTCTCCAGATTTTCTCCCCATTTCCAGATCTGAACCGTAGGTTCCCCGGATCGTTTCTTCCGTCGCCGTGCTTGCTCGACATCGTTCTTCCGCTAACGATTCGATAATAAATCGATCTCTTAATATTCTCATAACCCATTTGTGTTTTTGTGAAACCCTAATGAAAATGAATGTTGTTTCGATGATTGTTTCTCCTTAACAGCGACTTTCCCCGTAGATTAGCGCTTGCGAGACGAACCTTCGTGATCGTCATCCTCGGTGCTAGGCAAGTGAAACTTGCCACTTAGGATTTTGGGCCATGTCTTAGGCCATTTGCTTGTGTAGGCGTAAAAGAGACTAGGCGACGAAATGATACTCGCCTAGGCGCAATTTCAGGAACTAGCTTGACAACAAAGTTAGATCCGTCATTTATCATGTTGCATAACTACCATGTCATGTTTAATTTTAATCAACGGTACGCGAATTAATTGTCATCCATGCTACCCATGTTGAATGTCGCATTCGTAGCACACGCTACAATACTTGTGTTTCTTGGCTAGTGTTCCAGAAGTGGGCCACGTAAGTTGGTTGATAGCCAATGCCCCATCTACTTGTTTCCGGCTAGGCACCTGCGTTGCAGGCATAACCCTACGCCATACGTGTTAAATACACTTCCTGGCTCGTGATCCAGAAGCGAGCATTCCGTGTTCGGGGTAATGCCCTGGCTCGATACACGTGGAGTGTTGGATATGGAAGACGTTAGTACACCCTTGTAGGGGATGTACGAGGGAATACGGACCTCGAACGTCGCGTACACGAAGTCGTGCGCAAAGGGAATATGTTCCCTTGCGGAGAGGATCTCTAGATTGATGGGAAAGTCGCATTATATGTGCATAAGTGCATGCGACATATGGCTAATAAAGGGGTAATATCTTAAGCTTATATTGTACCATGCATATGGTACAACTTAAGCTTATAATATGCCATGTACGATGGTACACCTTAGTTAAATTGTTCCAAAGGAACAATTGCTCCTAAAATAACTACCTTGGGGGCTATAAATAAGACCCAAGGGTTAGCCTTTTTCCTTACACTTTTGCATGGCATTCTTGCATGCATTTTCATTCTAGCGAAGCTCTGCCGAAATACTTCCTCTCCCTCTATCCAAGTTCTTAATCTAAAAGTAGAGATTTAGATTGTGGATTAGTAGCCTTACTCCGTTCGTGAGAAGACTCGATCCGTCGTGGCGAATCCGAAGGCAAAGTTCCGAGACTACCGTGCCGCATACGCAAGCGTAAGTCTCAACTTTATTTATCGATCCTAACTCTGTTTATGGAAGGAACCTACATTGGTATCAGAGCCAGGAGGGTTCGCCCCGGTCAAACCGACGCCCCGTCGAAACTATGAACGAGTCGTTGTCTTTTTCACGAATGGGTATCCTACCATTACGGATATGGTAGGAACGCTTCGTGACGGAGAGAACGCAGCGGTTGTTCTTTTCACGTTAGGGTCTCCTATCATTACGGATATGGTAGGAACTCTCCGTGACGGGAAGAACCGACCGTTCACGTAGTATGTTATTTTTCATTTTTGGCACACGGCCATTAGAAAATAACTAATTTCTCGACGAACGGGTGCTTCATCGACGAACATGTGCTTCATCGAGGAAGATGATGGTAGTTATCTCCATCAGAGAAGGTGAATATTAGTGCATGTGCGCCATCGCCAAATGGGCTATGAAGGCTATGCACCCCCCTCCACTTGCGAAGGGGGTTGGCTACGGCCAATAACCACCATGGCCACCCCTCCGGCGGGGTGTGCGGCAACCCCATTCAAAGGGGGTGGCCGGCCATGGCCAAAGGGGCCATGGCCGGCCAATGCCAAATGGCCATGGCCATGACCGGCCATGGCCAGGCCAGGCCGGCAGTGGCCGGCCAAGGCCTGGCCGGCCCTGGCAGAGGCCAGGGCCGGCCTGGCCAGCCCTGGCAGAGGCCAGGGCCAATGCCCTGGCCTCGACCAGGGCATGGCCGGCCCTGGCCGGCCTCGGCCAGGGCAGAGGCCCTGGCCGGCCCTTGGCCAAGCCTCGGCCAGGGCAAAGGCCCTGGCCGGGAGAAGTTGCAGACCAAAATAATTGGTCGACCAATTTGGTTGTTTTGGTCGACCAATCTGGCAGAAGGTCTGGGTCGATTGCAAACTTGCCAACTGACCCATACGGGGTGACAAAAGGCCTTGGCCAAACTCGAATGTGCTGATTAGCCCATACGGGGCTAACCACAGTGCCGACTAGTCCATACGGGGCTAACGTTTTAATGAAGTTTTTCATTGGGCTCTACTCCTTGAAGATTAGCCATAGTGCTCTACTTCATGCGAGATTAGCCATGTCATTGTGCTCTACTATACGGAGATTAGCCAATGTACACATAACATTGTGCTCTACTCTACGGAGATTAGCCAATGTATTTTCAAAATTTTTTGAAAAAGGTGTTTTTCAAATAGGTTATGTGCCGTCCTTAATCGGGATAGCGCTATTTAGAATTCCAAGTCCTACCACGATCCGGCCATGGTTATCTAACCCATGGGTGTGTAGAACAGGTCTCGTGGCTTGGCAATTGTTGCGCTAAAATTCTTTGCGCAAACTCTCACCTATTCCATTTTGAAAGATATGTTTTTCAAAGTATTTTTCCGCTGCTAATACCATACGGGTATTATTTCTGATTTCTTTTTACTTGAGATAAGTAAGAGGGATACTTTGAAAGTTACTTCTAGATGGTAGTTGGGAACGTAGTGAACTTCTCGATTCTAGAGTAACATTTCAACGCATCCAAGGAACTTATCAAGTGTTTAAAGAATCGAAACTTTATGCATAGAATTTTGATCGTGTTTTTCATTTTCTTTGCAGTTTTTTGATTCGAATATGTCTACCTCTTCTAAGAACATTGTCGCAGAGCTTAACAAAGGTGAAAAGCTCAACGGCGACAATTATAAACTTTGGTCAATTAAAATCCAATATGTTTTGGAGGAGCAAGATGTGCTTGAAACACTCCAAAACATAATGGAAGAACCTGAGTTGGGCAATACGGCCCAACACAAAAGGGACCGGGAAGCTTATGAGACTTGGACTCGAAAGAACAAAATAGCACGTATTACGTTACTGTCCGCAATGGACAATGACATAATGCGTATATTTCGGGAATTCGACCTAGCCAAATACATATGGTCTGAGCTAGAAGTAAAGTTTGGTGGAACTTCGGTTACTAAACTCCGCTCCTTAAATATTCAATTTGATTCGTATAAGATGCGGCGAGATCATTCTATGAAAAAGCATCTCCGCCACATGGCGAATCTCATATCTGAATTAAAGGATGCGGGTGTTACGCTGTCTGACAAACAGCAGATCCAAGCAGTCATTCGTTCACTCCCAGATAGCTGGGATAACATGAAAATGCACCTCACTCATAATGAGTGCATTAAAACTTTAAGCGATGTTTCAAAACACCTCGAACTCGAGGAAGAGTGGATTCAAGCCGCAAAACCTAGTGCAGAAGTGCACGTGGCCGCTAGTTCCTCACATGGAGGAAATAAGCGGAAGAATAAACGCTTAAGGTTTGTGAACGAACGAAAGCAAGAACCGGAAACCTCAAAGAAGACTAAGAACAAAAAGTGGCAAAAGAATGTGCACTCAAAGAATAAAAACTTGAAGAAGATCAAGTGCTTTAAGTGCAACAAGTACGGTCACTTCACCCGTACATGTACGGATGGAAGTGATAAGGTAACTTATATGGCTAGTTACATATGTGTTTCTAGTTCCATGTTTCTTGCTGAATCTAACTATTTTTGGTTGATTGATTCAGGGGCCACAGACCACGTAGCGAAGGACAGAAGGTTCTTCGTAGAGTATCGAAAGATAACTCAAGGAACAAAGTGGATATACATCGGCAACAACACTCGTGTTGAAGTCAAAGGCGTCGGAACATGCAAGCTAGTTCTCGACAACGGCCGGACTTTATTATTGCACGACGTCCTCTTTGCTCCAGATATTAGAAGAAATATCGTATCCGTGGTCATGTTAATGTCTTTAGATTATGAATGGAGGTTCTATAAACAGAAAGTTGACATTGTTTGTAATAGTTCTTTAATTGGATCGGGTAATGTTTGTAATGGATTAATTGTTTTAAACACAATGTATGATGATTCTTCTTCCATTAATGAAAGTTTCCATTTGACAAATGCTTCTAACTCTTAATCTGAGATCATTTGTTGGCATGCAAGACTTGGTCATATTGGACCAACTAGAATGGATAGACTTGCCAAAAGTGTCTTGCTATCTAATGTTTCAAAAGTTGAAATGTCAACTTGCGAACATTGTCTTGTAGGGAAAACTTGTCGCAAGCCGTTTGGAATTGGCACAAGGGCCGAAGTTCCATTAGAGCTTATCCATTCGGACATTTGCGGTCCAATGAATGTTAAGACAAGACGCGGGAAGTCCTATTTCATCACATTTATTGATGACTTCACCCGTTTCGGTCATATTTATTTGATTTCCCACAAACATGAAGCTTTATCTTGCTTCAAAAACTATATGAGTTTAGTGGAAAATCAACTAGATCGCAAGATAAAGGTCTTGCGAACCGATCGGGGTGGAGAATATCAATCAAAGAGTTTTAAGGAACTCTGTGATGAAAAAGGCATAGTTCATCAAATAACTATGCCTTACACTCCGCAACAAAACGGTGTTGCGGAAAGAAGAAATAGGACATTGATGGAAATGGTCCGATCAATGATGTCTCAGGCAAATTTGCCCATCACCTTTTGGGGTGATGCATTATTGACGGCATCATTCATCTTAAACCGTGTACCCTCGAAGTCGGTAAGTTCTACTCCTTATGAGTTGTGGAACAATAGAACTCCAGACTTAAGCATTCTAAAACCTTGGGGTTGTGCCTCTTACGCACATTTATCCTCTCACAAATATGGCAAACTTGGGCCACGTGGGAGGAAGTGTATCTTCATCCGATACGCTGAAAACTCCAAAGGATATGTTTTCGTCGGCCAAGAGGACAATGGGGGTCTAATAGAATTCGAATCGAGAGATGTTGTCTTCTTGGAAAACGAGTTTCCAAGACAGGGTGAGATAAGTCAAGACTTATCCTTGTTTGAGACTTGGGATCAAGAAGGATCGGAACGTTCGAGTGGGAGAATTCTTGGTGAAGAAGAAAATACGTTTCAAACTTCACCAATGGATGATACGAACGATACCAATCCTATTCCGAGTGGGAGTGATATTATTCCAAGTGGGAGTGATGTCATTCCAAGTGGGAGTGATCAAACTCAAGCAAGACGTAGTAATCGAACGAGGCTAACACCTCTGAGATTTGAGGATGAATTTCCTCAAACATTCATGACATTACTACAAGATGATGACGAACCTGCAAAATTCAAACAGGCCGTCACATGTCCTGCTAAAGATAAATGGATAGCGGCAATGGAAGAAGAACTTCAATCCATGAAAACAAACCAAGTCTGGGACTTGGTTGATTTACCTAAGGGACGTAGAGCCATTGGGAACAAGTGGGTTCTCAAAATCAAGCATAAGGCTGATGGCTCCATCGAGAAATATAAAGCTCGCCTTGTTGCGAAAGGTTTCACACAACAGGAAGGAATAGACTACGAAGAGACTTTCTCTCCTGTCGTGCGTTTTACCTCCATTCGCTTAATTCTGGCAATGGTGGCTTGTTTGGATCTCGAGTTACATCAGATGGATGTAAAGACTGCTTTTCTTAACGGAGAACTAGATGAGGAGATCTACATGGAACAACCAAACGGGTTCGTACAAGAAGAAAACAAACATAAGGTTTGTAAACTTCGTAAATCCATATATGGTCTTAAACAATCCTCAAGGCAGTGGTATATGCGCTTTCAAGAAGTCTTTTTGTCGTATGGTTTCTCCATGCTCGACGAAGACAACTGCGTATATATTAAGAGGATTAAAAACAAGTATGTAATTATGTCTCTTTATGTAGATGACATACTTATAGCCGGAAATGATAAGCATCTTATCATGGATATCAAAGCTTGGCTTTCATCCGTCTTTGAGATGAAAGACATGGGTGAAGCTGCATATATCCTTGGGGTTAAGATCTCAAGGAATCGTTCCAAGAAACTTCTTTCTCTCTCTTAAGAGACATATATAAAGAAAGTCTTAGAACGGTTTAATATGCAGGACTGCAAGCCAATTGATACTCCAATAAGCAAAGGCGAGGGTCTATGTTTGGAAATGTGTCCCAAAGATCCAAAAGAAAAGAAAGCTATGGAAACGGTTCCATACTCCAGTGCTGTCGGGAGTCTGATGTACGCCATGATGTGTACCAGACCGGACATTTGCTATGCTGTTGGTATGGTAAGCCGTTACCAATCCAACCCAGGACAGGCACACTGGAAAGCGGTGAAGAGGATATTAAGGTACCTCAAAGGGACTGCGGACTATGCGTTATGCTATCAAGGCAATACCTTGAGACTCGAAGGCTATACCGATGCTGATTGGGCAGGTGATCTCGACGAGCGAAGATCTACCTCAGGCTTTGTTTACTTGCTCGGGAATGGTGCAATATCTTGGAGCAGTAAGAAGCAAACCTGCATCGCCCTATCAACCATGGAAGCCGAATTCGTAGCATTCAGCATGGCGGTCCAAGAAGCTGTTTGGCTTAGGAAATTCTTAGACAGGCTAACGGATGCCACTGACTCGAGCACTGTTCCTATATCAGTGATAGTCAAGCTTCGATTGCCTATGTCAAAGATCCTAAATTTCATTGTAAGACCAAACACATTGATATTCGATTCAAGTTTACGAAGGACTATGACAAACGGAAGGAAGTAGACATAGGATACATATCCACGCATGAGATGATAGCGGACCCCCTTACTAAGGCGATCCCCAGAGATGTGTTTTTCAAACACTTATCATCTATGGGAATGCGTAGGTGCTGAGCTGTATCATGTAATATTTCCCATGTCTATAGAAGATCAAAATTTAATTTGCATACAAGTTTCTTACAAATGATTTTATATACATTTGTGTTTAAGTCTCAGCTATTTTATTGTGTGTATGTCGGACAGATTAAGGTTGACTCTCTCACATGAGCAATCGCCTTATCTTATCAGATGGATAAGATAGAGATGAGACTAGTTTAAAGTCAAAATCATTAGACAAATGATTTAGAGTCGTGACTTAAACAAGATAGTCGAATGAAAGATCTGCATCATATGGATGCTTACAAAAGATCTGAGATCTGTATCACAAGGATATTTGAAAGAGATCTCATAGGATTTTTTAAATCCTATCTGTCTTATGCAGGATGAGAGTCCGTGAATATTTCACGAGTAGTAAGGGAACTCAAAAAGATAGGCACTGTGGTGTCTGATCTTTCATCCGTACAACATCATTAAGACATACTCTCCCTGGGAAAGTAGTGATGTTGTAATACGTGTTCATACCACGTATGCATTTCGACCACTGAGTTAGTAGCAATAGTGTTTGCTATTATGTGAGACTCAAAGGCCATATGGGTCTTAAATCTTACCCTCAAGGACTCCAATTGGTTCCTTTAGATTTGACGAGATGTTCGCTATCTTAGCGTGTTGCTAATGGGCTATGATAATTCGGCTCGGCGGGGCACGTTAGAAAAGCGAATCAAGTCAAGATCGGAAGGTTCGCAAGAAGAGGAAGATTGATTTCATATTCGCATTTGGACTTTAATGATTCAAAGCTGGCCAGCCAATTGTAATCCAGATGGGATTCAATTGTTGAATATAAAGTATAAAAAATGTGAAGAAATAATCTAGGGTAAAACATGCGTTGAACTACTCAACTTTGCACCTTCGAGGTCGTTGTGTATCTCTAACAAGTGCACAACAACAGACTCTACGCGCATGCCGGTCACACGGTCTATTTCTCGGTATGATAGATGAAAGAACTAAGAGAAAGACGTTCTCTTACAATCCCCTCAAGTGTGAGTGGGAGATGTTGGATATGGAAGACGTTAGTACACCCTTGTAGGGGATGTACAAGGGAATACGGACCTCGAACGTCGCGTACACAAAGTCGTGCGCAAAGGGAATATGTTCCCTTGCGGAGAGGATCTCTAGATTGATGGGAAAGTCGCATTATATGTGCATAAGTGCATGCAACATATGGCTAATAAAGGGGTAATATCTTAAGCTTATATTGTACCATGCATATGGTACAACTTAAGCTTATAATATGCCATGTACGATGGTACACCTTAGTTAAATTGTTCCAAAGGAACAATTGCTCCTAAAATAACTACCTTGGGGGCTATAAATAAGACCCAAGGGTTAGTCTTTTTCCTTACACTTTTGCATGGCATTCTTGCATGCATTTTCATTCTAGCGAAGCTCTGCCGAAATACTTCCTCTCCCTCTATCCAAGTTCTTAATCTAAAAGTAGAGATTTAGATTGTGGATTAGTAGCCTTACTCCGTTCGTGAGAAGACTTGATCCGTCGTGGCGAATCCGAAGGCAAAGTTCCGAGACTACCGTGCCGCATACGCAAGCGTAAGTCTCAACTTTATTTATCGATCCTAACTCTGTTTATGGAAGGAACCTACATGGAGGGGTAGGGATAAGCGGTCACCTGAGCTTACGAGTTGGCCCGATCAGCCACTCTAGCCAGCAGACGAAATCTCTGCGCACAACTTGTTTACTTGACGTGTTTACTTAACGTGATCACTTGACGTGAACCACTTGACTTGTACTTGTCCGTGTTTTACTTGTAAAACTTGTTACCCACGACATACTTGCTACTTGCTACTTGTACTTCCCTTTACTTGTCACTTCCATACTATACTTTCCATGTCATGCATCATACTATAACTGCTAGGTTGTTAGTGTACTTTCCTTTTATTTTCCTTGCCCAAGTCTTTTAGACTTGCTGACATGTGCCCCTTTACTCTTTTGGGTGACACATGTTAGATCCTGAGCCTGAGAGTGCTGCGGAGGACGTGGTGTTCGCTGACGCTGAGTCAGAACCTGCGTTTGTTGAGGAGTACGAGGACACGTGCGATCAGTCGTAGAGGCTGCTTGTGTTCTTTGTTTTAGATTGTTTTTGTTGTCGGTGCGTAGCACCAATACTCTGTTTATGTTGTCTTTGTTGACCTTGTTCTGGGCCTTAGACTCTTTCTTTTAGCCTGTTGGCTTTTCTGGATGTTGAACTTGAATTTTAATGTTGGACAAATATGAGATTTGAGATTTTATTTCTGTCTCTTCTTGTGTTATTATTGTTGTTCCGTTTGTGGATACAGGGACCTGCACTTGTTTTATTGGCGCTTATCGGGTTTGGGGCTTCACAGCTCCACTCCCGTGCGGACCTTTTCACGTCTCGCCTCCATTTTAGAGAAGCGGGGCGTGACAGAAACACTGACTTGGCACGCGCGCGTGCACACACACACACACACACACACACACACACACACACACACACACACACACACACACACACACACACACAGAAGAATGAGGCTCAGATCTGCACATGTAAATACTTGACCAAGAATGGTTGCAAGATGGTTTTCTGCATAATTGCAGACCATCTTATCATGCCAGGCCATTTTTCTCAAAAATAAGATGTACGCTGCCACAGACTACACAAACACTGACTCAGACACACACACACACACAGACAGACCCCAAACACGCATTAATTATTGGCAGATCATCATCATCATTGCCTCAAGAGACAAACCCACACACTGACGTGGCAAATATACACATACTGCCTACACAAAAACCAGACACAGAGACTACCCACACACACAGACCAGACACACAGACTACACAAACAACTCACACACAGACACACAAACACACATCAGACCACCACAGATACAGTCTCTATAAAGACACACACTCACACAAACACACTACTTTGACACAGACACACTAACTTGACACACACACGACACACACTGACACACACAAGAATAAGGCTCAGATATGCACGTTGTAAAAAGTTGACCAAGAATGGATGAAAGATGGTTGTCTGCATAATTGTAGACCATCCTATCATGCTAACCCATTTTTCTCAAAAATAAGTTGTACGCTGCCACAAACTACACAGACCCACTGACTCATACACACACACACACACAAACACACACACACACACACACAAACACACACAGACCACACACATGCATTAATTATTAACAAATCATCATCATCATCGCCTAGACACACACACACACATACAATGCCTACACACAAACCAAACATACAGACTACCCATACCGATACCCACACAGACTATACAAACACAATTTTTAACCAATTGACTTCTCCAAGATTTATAACCAATTTTAACCATGTGAATACAATTTTTCGACCATTAGTGTTCTAACTACATATATCCTGATTATGTTTGCTAATCAAAAACTAAGGATGCCACCTTGCTAATTCCTCTCAAAATACAGATCTTACATCCCACATAATTCATCATATGAAGAAAAAATCTTGTAAGACAATTCATTCTAACTACAGACTACCCACAACCTCCCCCAACCTCCCACACAGACCAGACATACAGACCTACATAAACACGGACACACTGACTACACATATAGACATACCGACTTGACACGCAGACACACAAACAAACAATGACACACACACACACACACACACACACACGCGCGCGCGCGCGCGCGCGCGCGCACGCACACACACATACACAGTGACACACAGTATCTTCGCTCGCCAAACCATTTCATGCCCTTTCCCTTTGGTGCACACCAACTCGAAGTGGAATGCACTGGTCGCATATGGACACTTACGGTGCCAAAGCCCAACCATCAATAGCTGAACTTTTGGAACCTTCATGGTTACCTCTTGTCGTTCCGGCTGAAATACTACGCATTATATAAATCATAGTGGAATGCCATGTAAAGCAAATCATACGTGCATCGTCAACCAAATCATAGTAGGAGGGGTAAAAAAAGAGAGAAAAAGAGCATATTCATGGCCAAATACAACAGCTCTACCACTTGGCTTTTCGATAAGTTACAGGCACTCAATTTTACCTCAAAACATCATTCGTTAGTATGACCTCATAAAGGGGTTTTCTTTGCACTAGTCGCATATGATGATGTGTGTTCGCATGAGGAAGACAAGAAGAACATTCTAACACAGCATCATCATCTAAGGCTAGGGCAAAGAAAGGCCCTGCTAGTAGTCATGCTAACGAATGGTGGTTTGAGGTCAAATTGAGCGCCTGCAACCTCTCGAAAGGCCAAATGGTAGAGATGTTGTATTTGGCCATGAATATGCTCTTTTTCTCTCTTTTTTGACCACTCATGTTATGATATGGTTGACGAGGCATGCATGATTTGCGTTGCAGGGCATTCCACTGTGATTTATATAATGTGTGGTACTTCGGCTGAAACGACAAGAGGTGACCTTGAAGGTTCCAAAAGTTCAGCTGTTGACGGTTGGGCTTTGGCACCGTAAGTGTCCATACCCAACCAGTGCATTCCACTTCGAGTTGGTGTGCCCCCATGGAAAAGGGAACAAAATGGTTTGGTGAGCGAAGATACTCAAAAACTATGCATGAGTAGATATGTGTGTGTGTGCGTGCACGTGCCAAGTCAGACACGCAGACACACATACACAGTCACAAACACACTGACTTGGGACACACACAAACTACACACACAATGAGGCTCAGATCTGCACATTGTAATCACTAGAGAAATAGTGGCTGCACGATGGTTGTCTGCATAATTGTAGACCATCCTATCACATCTTGCCATTTTTCTCAAAAATAAGTTGTATACTGACACAAACTACACCCACAGACTACACACTTAATGAGGCTCAGATCCGTACATTGTACTCATTAGAGAAATAACGGCTGCATGATGGTTGTCTATATAATTACAGACCATTCTATCACCCCTCGACATTTTTCTCAAAAATGAGTTGTACACTAACACAGACTATACCCATAGACTACACACACATAGAACTTATTGGCAGATCATCATCATCATCGCCTTGACAGACACACCCCCACACATTGACTAGGTACACATACATATTGAATGACACAGACACACTGACTTGGCACACACACAGACAGACACTGGCACACACATTGACAGATAGTGACACACACATGTGTGCAGTACTTATTGGCAGATCATCATCATCATCGCCTCGATAGACACACCCCCACACATTGACTTGGTACATTGACACATTGAATAACACAGACACACTGACTTGGCACACACACTGACAGATACTGACACACACACATGCATAATTGCAGACCATCCTATCACACCTATCCATTTTTCTCAAAAATAAGTTGTATGCTGCCACAGCTACACACACTGACACACACACACACACACACACACACACACACACACACACACACACACACACACACACACACACACACACAAATTACAAATGCGCATTAATTACTGGTAGATCATCATCATCATCATCGCATCGATAGACACACATCCACACATTGACATGGCACATCCACACATTGACATGGCACACAAACACATACATTGACTTGGTGTGCATGCGCACACGCACACACACAAACTGATGCACTGACACACACACACACACACACACACACACACACACACACACACACACACACACACACACCCACACCCACACCCACACCCACCCCGCACACACACACACACAGAGAGAGAGAGAGAGAGAGAGAGAGAGAGAGAGAGAGAGAGAGAGAGAGAGAGAGAGAGAGAGAGAGAGAGAGAGAGAGAGAGAGATCTAAAAGTTAGACTTATGCCCTAGGTTAATTTTAAAATTCTAGAAAAATCTTTCTACTATAAAAATACTATAGTTCATGCATGATTCACAAAAAAGAAATTTTATAACTCTACATTTCTACCATGCATAAAAAAATCAATTGTAATAATTCTAGGGTAAGATGCAAAATAAATATAGAAGTATATAGCTATAAATTGATAAGATGTGGAGGCTCATCATTAGCATGGTCCTAATTATCATGTGCAGCTGTAGCAGGTTGTGCATATGTTGATGCACCTGTAGCAGGTGTAGATGATGATGCACCCACTGCACCTGAAGATGTACCGACGGGTGTGCCCTTCAGACGATTAAACAAGTAATATATTAATTAAGCTGAAAATAATAAACAAGTAAATTATAACTTAGAACTTATAATAGACAAATGAAACAAATATTGAATAACTAAGTTGTTATACCACATCGGGCTATAGGGTCGAAACGTCAACTCCACATCTGGGACCTATTTGCATGAGCAAATCCTTAATGGTCGTTACCTCAGCCCTTAGCTGCTTATTCTCCTCCATTAACTTTACATTAAGCCATTGGGAGGATGCAATGGAAGAGGTAGAACAAGCTGTCCCTAGGACCTACGAGGGTTTAGCGACCAAAGGAAATCTAAATACCCGAGATCGAGTCGGCCCACCAGTCACTTCATTCCATAATGAAGGGTCTAAACAAGGGTGGGAGATGGTGTCTTCACGGTGTACTTGTGTCATCCATTCCCAATAGGTATCCTACACTACATAAGTTATATATCCAAATTGAAATATCCATTGAAAATAATGTAGGAAGACATAAGTTATCCAACAGTACTTACGGAGACTTGTCAGGAATGTTCGCTAACAAAATCACCGCCTTCTTCTGATGAGTCACATCGAATACATCTAGGTGGGTAACGGTATGTCCCTCAGGTGCACTGATGTGTCCATATTTTCCATCTTTTTACTGCATGTTTTCACCCCATTTTAATCGCCCAAAGTTCACTTTTCTATACTTCATCGCATATTTCACGATATTTGATTCTCGTAGTGTTTTGTGGAATTTCAGAAACTTTGGCACGATTTGGAGCAATATTGGGCGATGCAAGTAGCGATGCCGGAGCATCAATAGTCTCAGTTTTCTACACCGAGCGAAGGGGAAGCTGATCAACCATAGTTGATGTCGCGAGTAGACGAAAGATGAAAGGGTGGAAGTGAGAAAGCGTTCAAAAGCGTTCGAATGAAAAAGTAAGTTAAAGAGTTATAAGGAGTATTATTAACGATACTGTCAGTAAAATATGTAATGCCCTACAAGCTACTGCACAAGTACTAGAGGGGGGGGGGGGGGGTGAATAGTACTTTAAAAATAACAAGGAGTATAATTCCTAATTATCGTGTAAACAACTACCAAATCAATTTGCAAAAGCTTAAATTGAAGACAACAACAAAATTAACAATGCAAACAATAGATATTACTGGGTTCGGATCCACCCAAGTCTCCCCGACTTGTTCCCGGTGATCCTACGTCCCAACCACCCGGATCCCCTCCGGATACTTGAGTTAGAAACCCTAACTCAAGATTTACACTATGAAATACTTGTGAAAAACCTTCACAAGTCAAATCATACACAAAGTAATTTGTGACTCCCACAACCCGGGATCACAACCACACTCTCACAACCGAGAGTGAAACTTACAATATGAAATTGAAATGAAATAAGAAACTTCTTACCGACAAAATACCTATGCCTTGAGTAATGCTTACGAATTAGGGCAAGGATGATTTTGAGGAAGAAGAAGTGGCACCAAACCCTAGCTCCAAGATGTAGATCAGCGATGGAGAGCTATGGAGATGTTGGTGACCTAGAATCAAGCACTTGGCTTGGAAGGCTTCACACTCAATGAATCTCTCTTTGGAAGTAAGAGTGAGGAGAGATTATTGAATGGAATGAAAGAGCTTTGAAATAGCTTGAAATGATTTCTCTTGATCTCTAAACTTGCAATATTATCAGCCTTGACTGCAATGAATGCAGCCCAACAAGTATTTATAGGATAGAGAGAGAGAGAGAGAGAGAGAGAGAGAGAGAGAGAGAGAGAGACGTTTCAATTAAAGCTCCAACGGCTCTTTTCTGAACCCAACTAGTCGGTCAAAGACCAACCACCGACCGACTAGTTCATCAACTAGTCGGTCAGTCAATTAACGTATACCGACTAATGAGTGAACAGAGAAAAGATCAAAGCACAGACATAAGGAACTAGTCGGTCCAAGAAGAGTAGCTGACCGACTAGTTTCACAACTAGTCGGTCGGTTACTCAACTGAGACCGACTAACAGATAAAACTGAAGTCTGAGCACAAATAGACTTAGTCGGTCCAAGAACAAATGTTGACCGACTAATTCACCAACTAGTCGGTCGCCAAATGAGCATAGACCGACTAACGATAAACAGTAAGTTAGGTGAAAAATTGGCATGTACAGTAAAGCTAAACTAGTCGGTCCAAGAAGGAAAGTTGACCGACTAATTCATCAACTAGTCGGTCGATCAATGAACACAGACCGACTAATGATAAACAGTAGCTCAGGCTCAAATGTGCATGTACATGGAAAGCTCAACTAGTCGGTCACAGAAGCATCACTGACCGACTAGTTCACAAACTAATCGGTGGGTGAGTCAACTTAGACCGACTAACTGTAAACAGTAAATAGCTTAGAATTAACTGACAGAAACTAGTCGGTCCAAGAAGCTTTGCCGACCGACTAGATCACTATCTAGTCGGTCAGTTCTTCTTCTTGAACCAACTAACATGCACAAGAAGTCGCGAATCGAAGCGCGAAGCTTCGGGAAGGATTGTATGGACTTCTACTAAGATCCTAGAGCTAAGATATGAGCGTTATGAAGATTTAAACCGTAAGACCTACTCAAGGCTTAACATTCTACGAAAGAAGCTTAAAGACTATAAATAAAACTTGACGATACCGTCTTCAATAGCTTCAATCGAATCTTCATGGCTTCTAAATTGGTCCATAAGCTTCAACGAAGCTTTAGGCATACGATCACGTGCTTTGAGAAGTCTTGAGACGTCGTAATTGATATTCATATGAATTTGGCGACGATCTCCATAACTGCGCTCACAAAGTGTTAGTTCACGTTATATTTATGTTTGTTCATCATCCAAAACCAAATCCGGGGAGTCCAATATCCAACAAAATAAGTATATACTGACCGTACCGTTAGTGAAATTGGTTGTCACCTAGATTTCGACGTCGTTCTTACAAAAAATCTAGGAGTATTATTGACAGAACGTCAGTGTAATAAGGATACTGGCCTCGAGTAATTGGCGCTTTCGCTGATGGGCCATCATTGAAAATAATCATCACTGACGAGAAAATAACACATCAACAACAGTTACGCACCTAGAGGGTAATGGCACGAACAAGTTACTGATGGGCCGTCAATAAAATTCTTACAAAATATCGCAACATTTACCGACGGCCTGTCAGTGAAAGTTATTGGAACAAACTCTTAAATTTAGCAGATTATTATAAATTTTTTCTGAAATTTTAGACCTTCATTAACGACATATTTTCACTGACGATAGTTATGCCGTCAGTAAATATCCGTATTTCCAAAATTTCACCTACAGACCGTAAGTGTTTGCCTGATTTTACTGATGGTTTCGTCGGTGATAGTGTCTTTTTATTGAAAGTTATTTGTGCCATCACTGATTGTGCACTTTCGCTGACGGGAGCCTTCTTCCATCAGTGTAACCAAGTAAAATTAGACTTTTACTGACGGCAAATGGTTGAGTCAGCAAAGGTCTTGTCAGCAAATACATATTTTCTTGTAGTGAAAGGCAACTCGAGAAGACCAGAGGTAAGACAAAAGGTAACTATGAATTTTATTTCAACATGTATAATCAAGCTAATGGGTTAATGTGCATGTATTCTATAGCCGTTTTTGGATGTTGTCTAACTGTGTATTTTTTAAGGAAGATCAAAAGGCAGCTTGGGAAGACCAGAGTTAAAAAATGGTAACTGTAAATTTTATTTCAGTGGGTATAATCAAGCTAATGGGTTAATGTGCATGTATTCTATAAGCATGGCATGATACAACAAAATAAAAATAACAATCAATCAAAATTGTACAGAGATGCAAAACGAGGCTCAATTCATGCGCACCCATGATGCAAAAATCCGAGAGATTGAGCCCTGATACGAAACTCCCAAAATGGGCCAAGACAGAATGAGCCAAGCCCATGTCACGAACCTATAGGCCTGGGTAGAACGAGGCCCCGGCCCGAGGCCCCCACGAAGACTCTGAGTCAGGCCGGCCTCGGACCGATGCGAATGTAGCCGCTGACTCACGCCAGCGGGAGTTATCCACTTCCTTTAAATCGTGCCCCCCTAATCATCATTAAAGAGCCCCATTATGTCCACCTTCATGACCCATGAAGGAACCATCAAAGTGGCAGATACTGGGGGCAAAATAGGGGGACGTTGAGGGGACGTGGCCGGGGAAGATTCATATAAAGCAAATCGAAGAACAACGTGGCCAGGGACTCCTTTTCTGGAGACTAAACTCCAAGGTATTCTTCTGAAACGACCTGGTCTTCCACCTTATAATTCTCCTCCACAGCTCGGCCCGAGGAATCGCGTATCAGCCTCTCCGTGAGCCATACCGATCCCACTGAGTATCCTTCAGATCCGTTCTGACTTATGCATCAGAGGAGACTTGGTCGGAACCAAGGTCCGAACCCTCTGAGGAGATTTCTCGTCTGTTCAGGTAAAGGATATCTAATTGCACCGAAGCTACCCTTCGGTGCCCTATCATCCCGGAGCCGAATGCGCTTGACCCCGAGCCCGTTCATCTCCACCCATACGGAGGTTGTCACTTGGCCGAGGACTCTCTTTGGCTTGCAAACGCACGGACCCACACTCTCTTCACCAAGTCGAACTAGCTAATTCCCATTTCCAGAGGCCGCACGTGTCCCACATGATTGCTTTGACCTCCGGTCCTCCAGTCAACCAACCTGTGGTGAGAAAACATCCCGAAACATCTGGCATCGTCTGCGGGAAACCAACAATGCCCATGTCAAAACAACTACACCACCAACATGGAACCAACTTGCAATAGAGCAGGACGCATGCCCCCCATCCTGGAAGAGGGCGACTACGTCCTGCTCGAAAATGGGCACAGCCACACCACTGAGGGCACCGGTGACTCATGCTTGGTGACCCAAGAACAACTCCGTCTCTTCACCCAAGAGACAGCCTACCTCCAAATGCTGGCAGCAACCATCCAACAACTCGCGGGCCACCAATGCCACCCGGAGGGAGGCACGGCGACCATCCTTGACCGTCAGGAGCTCCATCCCCTGCTACGCTCAGCCGTGGTCGCCAACCACGGCAGGGAGGGCGCCAACCCGGAGCGACGGTTCACCGTGTCGAACTTCATCCCGATGCAGTCCCTCACCCCGACCTCACTCCAGGGTGAGGCGGATGGTAGGGCTGAATGGACCAGGGATGAGTCAACCGTGGCCTCATCCAAGCGGCCTCGTTCAGCGCGTCGACGGTCACCCAGCCATTCGACCACCTAGGATCGGCGGGGTCGAAGCAGAAGCCCTCGTTAGAGGAGGCGTAGGGATCGGGAAGACTGCCTTGGAAGGAGGAGCACCCGGTGACCAATGCCTATCCCCAATCGGGATGGCCATCGAGGGGGCTCCCCCCGAACCCCCGCCAACTTGCTGGGGTAATCTGGCCTTCACGTCTAGGCGCCAACGGGCCAGGAAAACCCATGAAGCCCCAGGGAAGTCCGTTGCCCGTTAGCGAGGAGCATCATCGATGCACAGGTACCGTCCAGTTTCAAGGTACCGACCTTAGAGAAATACGAAGGCACGGGAGATCTAGAAGATCACGTGATGGACTATACGGGAGTATGGTGTTCTAGGGAGCCGACGACACTCTGCTTTGTCGTGGCTTTTATTCCACCCTCCGAAAATCCGCCAGGAATTGGTACAATAGCCTCCCCAATCGGTCCATCAGAAACTTACAGGACCTCACCCAAAAATTTTGCAAGCAATTCATGGCCGGTCGACAAATAAATCTGAACTCAGAGCTTCTGTTCAATGTGATACAGAGGCCGGGCGAAACCCTATGGAGCTACACGCGACGCTTTAATGCCGAGATGCTAAATGTGGAGAGTTACCCCGATATGGTCGTAAAAACGGTCCTGAAGAAAGGGATCCAACACAGAGGCCTAAAGAACTCACTACACAACGAACCTGTGAAGGACCTCACCGATGTAATAGCCCAGGCGGAGCATTACATGCCGACAGGGGAGGCCTTAGCAGCGGAGGAAGGAGGTCCCCCCCCCACGAAAACCAAACAAAGCTCCAAGAAGGACAAAAGCGAACGCCACGAGCTGGAGGACCACAAGCTGGAGAAGAAGCCAAGGGAAAAACATCGCAGGGAGGAAGCACTGTTCCCCAAGCTGAACGTGACTCAGGACGCCGTCCTGATGCAGGCTCAGAAAGAGGGCCACATCGGCAAGCCGCCCCCGAGGATGAAGGGTGACCGAAGGGACAAGGAAAAGTACTGTATGTACCATAAGGACAATGGTCACGAAACTGATTAATGCTGGCACCTAAAGAAAGACATCGACTAACTGATCAGTCACAGTCAACTGAAGAACTTTGTTGACACCCTAAAGGCAGCCCCCGATGAAGGGACATCCAAACAGATAGACAAGAAAAAGAAGGTGATCTTCGTCCAGACCGCCCTGCGCATCATCGAGTGAGAAGGCGGGACAATCAGCTGCGACTCCTCCCCCAGGCGAGACTAGCTCGCCATTATCTTCCCTGCTTTTTCTTTTGAATGTGTTCCCATTCTAGTCCCCATCTGAAAATGAAATATGAGTTTGCACAGAACAACCATGTTTTTCCCGTTCTACCGCACTAAACCTCGAGACAGGTCATAAGGCTGGGGCAACTCCCCTAGCAGACCGATCACACCGATCGGCCGTAAGGCTGGGAGCAACTCCCCCAGTAGGCCGATCATTTTGATCAGTCGTAAGGTTAGGGGAAACTCCCCGAGCAGACTGATCATCCAGTCGACCGTAAGGCTGGGGAAAACTCCCCTAGCAGGCTTATCATCCAGTCGGCCGTAAGGCTGGGGCAACTCTCCCAACAGGCCGATCATTTCGATCGATCGTAAGGCTGGAGGAAACTCCCCCAGTAGGCCAATCATTCCAATCGACCGTAAGGCCGGGGCAACTACCCCAGTAGGTCGATCATTCCAATCGACCGTAAGGCTGGGGCAACTCCCCCAGTAGGCCGATCATTCTGATTGACCGTAAGGATGGGGGCAACTCTCCTGGCAGGCCAATCATTCCAATCGACCATAAGGTTGGGGGCAACTCCCCCGGCAGGCCGATCGCCCGATCAACCATAAGGCTGGGGGCAACTCCCTCAGCAGGCCGATCATTTCGATCGACCGTAAGGCTGGGCAACTTCTCCAGTAGGCCGGTCGACTGATCCTCTGTAAGGCTGGGGGAAACTCCCCTAGCAGGCCGATCATTCCGATCGACCATAAGGCAGGGGAAACTCCCCAGGCAGGCCGATCGCCTGATCGACCATAAGGCTGGGGCAACTTCTCCAGCAGGCCAATCATTTCGATCGACCATAAGGCTGTAAGCAACTCCCCCGACAGGACGATCGCCCCGATCGATCGTATGGCTGGTGGTAACTACCCCTACAGGCTGATCATTCCGATCGACCGTAAGGCTGGAGACAACTCCTCCAATAGGCCGATCACCCGTTCCTCTATAAGGCTGGAGCAACTCCCCCAGCAGGCCGATCGCCCGATCCTCCTTAAGGCTGGGGGTAACTCCTCCAGCAAATCGATCATTTCGATCGGTCATAAGGCTGGGGGTAACTCCCCCAGCCGATCGATCGCCTGATCGGCCGTGAGGCTGGGGGCAACTCCCCCAACAGGCCGATCATCCAGTCGGCCTTAATGCTAGGGGCAACTCCCCCAGTATACCGATCATCCGATTGGTCGTAAGGCTGGGGAAACTCCCCCAGCAGACTGATCATCCCGATCGACCTTAAGGCCGGGGCAACTCTCCCAGTAGATCGATCATTTCGATTGGCCGTAGGGTTGGGGGTGACTCTCCCAGCAGGCAGATCGCCCAGTCGGCCTTAAGGCTGGGACAACTCCCCCAACAGGCCGATCATCCGATCGACCTTAAGGCTGGGGAAAATTCCCCAGTAAGCCGATCCACCGATGGACCTTGAGGCTGGGGGCAACTCCCCCAGTAGGCCGATCTTTCGATCGACCATAAGGCTGGGGCCACTCCCCCAACAGATCGATCATTCGAGCGGCCTCAAGCTTGGGGTAGCTCCCCCAGCTGACCGACCGACCCGCCGATCGTCAGGCTGGGGGAGTTCCCCCAGTAGGCCGGCCTCACATCGGCCAAAAGGCTGGGAGAACTCCCCCAGCAGGTCGGTTACTCGATTGACCATGAGATGGGGGTAACCCCCAGCAGATCGATCGACGAATCGACCGTAAGACTGGGGGTGGCTCCCCTGGCAGGCCGATCACCCAATCGACCGCAAGGCTGGGGACCACCTCCCTAACAGACCAGTTGCCTCATCGATAAAAACCTCTCGTAACTCAAACCAGCGCACTACCTCGCATAAACAGCAGGGGGGCCAAACCGAGGCAAAGACACAACCTCAGAAAGTACTTGACATGAGCTTGTCGGCGTACAAAGAGGTAGAAGTTTCGTTCCAAAACTGAACTCTTACATTCAAAAAGTTCTTTTTTGCAAGTGGGGGGGACAAAAAGTTATGCACTGCCTACAATGCCGGAGCCCGGGAAGAGGCATTCCCGTGGGCCTCGCCTTTCCCCGATCGAGCAGGCTCCTTGGTACCGGCCAAAGGACGGGGAAGCATCCGTCGGACCCGTTCCTCGAACATCAAGAACCCCTCCCAGAAGGCCGCCACGATCCTTGGGGCCAGGATATCCTCTTACGTCGAGAACACCCCCAGGAGGGATTTCGTGATCCTCGGGGCCAGAACATCCTCATAACCCCTCTCGACCTCCTTGGTAAGTCGAGCAGTGTCCACCTGTCGCAGGGCGCCCAGCTCGGCCCAGAGCCTGTCCCTCTCCCTTTGAAACGCCTCCTCTGCCTCCTTAGCAGTCCTCTCGGCAGCCGCCCGAGCCTCCCTCAAGCTCCTCACCTCCGAGGTGAGCTCATCGATTTGACGTCGCGAACGATGAACCTTCAAACGTGCATCCTCATCCGCCCGATTGGCCTCCTCAGCCCTTAGGCGTTCCTGCGCCAGGGCCGCCTCGAGACCATCCACCCGCTCCAAGTGACTCTATGCCTCTACGGCCATTGTGGAAGCCTGCGGGATGGAAGGGGTGAGTGTCGACCGCAATAAAACAGAGGTAGAGGTAAGAAAGGGACCGATCTGTTGGATCTGCGACACCAGGGAGTTTGCCAGACCCTTGGAGCGGAACCCCTCTAATAAAGAGTAGTCCCTCGGGAGGACGGAACTCTGTACCAGCTGGACAGCCACATCACGATTGATGAAAACTGATCTTCCAGATGGGACCTCCGCGCTAACCCCAAGCACAGACAGGGCATTCCCCGCACCAACCGGGGTCCGCTCAGCTCGACGGGTAGAGGATGCCACCTCCACCACCTGGTTGGATCACCTCAGAGATGATCGACAAATCGAGCGCCGCCGAAGGACCACCCTCCCCCTTCAGCTTCTTCCCTTCGGGCCTTCCAGACTCAGAATGGTAGCATTTCTGTGCTCCCCCTGACTTCTGGCCAGTGCTCGGGAGCCCTGCTCAACGCCCTCTGTGGACCCCTCACTATGGGCGGAACCAGAGTGGGCACCAATCAAGCCCCACCACGGGAGGCTCGACAACGACTTGGGGTGGTGGCAGGGGAACGTCCGCCGGCTCCAGCGTCCCAACCGTGGCATCGACCGTGCAAACTCTTCTTCCACTATACGCCGCGACGCGTGGTCAGAAGGGCCCATGCCCTCCAGGAGCTCCCTGGCAGATGAGTTTGTGCACGTCACGGCTGAACTCTCGACCCGCCATTTCTACAGAAGGAAGGAAGATTAGGGTAAGCAAAGGAGAAGGGCAAAAAGAAAAAAAGCACCTTCCAAGGGACCACATGACATTATTGAGGAGAAGTCGTCCAGTAAGGTCCAGACTGACCTCTCCATCAGCAGCCACGCCGACAAGAGCCTGACCGCAGCCCGATTAGCCTCAGAAAGGGACAGTGTCAAATCATACCGACACAAGCTCTCCCAACCTATCAGAATCATAGCGTCCTCCAGAAAGGTGACGAAGATATAGTTATTACTCCAGTAGCCAACCCAGCGGGGCAGGCCAACACTCCCTCCTCGCCTGGGCACGGATATGCTGCCAGGACCCCTGACCAACCAACTGGACCCTGAAATAGTTGAAGAAGAGAGACAGGGTCAGCTCCAACCCATGTGCATTACAAATCATGATGAATTCCACCGAAGAGGGGATCGAATATGGGGTCAACTGACACTGTGCTACCACCAAGAACTCCAGAACCTGGATAATGAAGCGGTGGAGAGGAAAGCAGAGCACCACACCAAACATTTCGACGTACATGCTGACCTTGCGACTCCTTGGAAAGCAGATCCTGTCATCGGCAAAGGGAACCTGAACGTCATACGGGTGCCATAGGTATCTCGCCCTAATCTCCTCGGCGATGGAATAGGAAACGGTGGATGTCGATCCAATGATTACCGGAGGGACATCGAGCTCCTTCATTGAAAGGGCATCATCCCGACGAGCCGTGTTTTCAAATAGCAGACCCTTCCCTTTATCAAGGACCAGTCGAGGCTCGGAAGAACTATCAGACTCAGAAGAGGGAGTTCTATCCTCAACGCAGCCATTAAACAAATCAAATACGATAAACGAAAGATGGATTACCTTGAAGGGAAACAAAGAGGAATTCGCTAACAATTGGAGAAGCGAAATCAGATTAGGAAGCGTAAGGGAAAAATCTGAAAGAACGACGATTTTATATGAGAGACAGTTTCGAATCTAGGCCGTTCAAGGAAGGACGCGTGGCGACATCCTGCAGCAGGCGGCACTTTGAATTCTGCTCCCAGTGGCAGGAGAAATTCAACCTTTAGGGTTATGATGGCCCTCATTCAATGCACTACCTCGACTGACACTCCTGTCAACTCCACAAGGATCACATCCCTCGGACCGAACCGTCAGAATCCGAACGGCCCCAGCGATGTGGGTAATTGATACGACCTTCCTGAAATGGGCCAAGACAGAACATGCCAAGCCCATGTCGTGAACCTACTGGACTAGGTGGAACGAGGCCCTAGCCCATGGCCCCCACGAAGACTCTAAGTAAGGCCGGCCTCGGATCGATGCGAATGAAGCCCCTGACCCACGCCAGCAGGAGTTAACCACTCCCTTTAAATCGTGCCCCTTAATTATCATTAAAGAGCCCCATTACACTCACCTTTATCACCCATGAATGCACCATCAAAGTGGCGGATACTGGGGGTAAAATAGGGGGACGTTGAGTGGACACGGCCGAGGAGGATTCCTATAAAGCAACTCGAAGAACAATGTGGCAATGGACCCCTTTCTGGAGACTAAACTCCAAGGTATTCTTCTGAAACGACCTGGTCTTCCACCTTATAATTCTCATCCATAGCTCGGCCCGGGGAATCATGTACCAGCCTCTCCGTGAGCCATATCGATCCCATCGAGTATCATTCAGATCCGCTCTGACTTAGGCATCAGATGGGACTTGGTCGGAACCAAGGTCCGACCCCCCTGACGAGCTTTCTTGTTTGTTCAGGTCAAGGAGATCTAGTTGCGCCGAAGCTACCCTTCGACACCCTATTAGCCCAGAGCCAAGGGCGGAGCTATGCTTGGGCTAAGGTGGGCTATAGCCTGGGTAAGTATTTGAGTAAACCATTGTACACTACTCTTCAACATCATAAAGTAGCCCAGTTGGTAGAGCATTCATGTCTTTGACTTGGAAGTCATAGGTTCGATTCTTGGCCTGAGTTGATAGAGAATTTGCCTTTTTCCTTTTTAGAAAAAAATTACTTGATAGAAAATTCCTATTAACATCCTTCATTTATTTGATTTTGGCACTCTTGTAATCCTTTAATTTTCAAAATTAATATTAACGCGTTATTACCCTTACTTTGATCAAAGGTTACTGTTCGACCTAAAGATCGTGATAGTCTGACTTTCTATCCCCAGTCACCAAACACCCCGCCTATGTCATTCTTCCGTCCCGAAGGCCAGTGGGCCCATCGCTAGGGCACCAATCCCACGACTTCGGAGACCGTGCACTTGACTCACCCACAGCAGAGCGCCAGGTTACCCTGGAGCCCGACACGGCCGGGAGAAGGGCGCACCCTACTATGGGCGATGGCAGAGCTGCACTCCCCCAGGGTCCTGGTTGCCACCCGACTCGCCCCTCCACCCGCTCGCTGGGAACAACACGCAGAGCACGTTGTCAGACGACGTGCCCTCCAACCGGGGCGACCTGGCGACCCCATCGGTAGCGCCGTGCCTCGGATGCGCACCGACGACTCTTTGGCACATCGGACGCGACAAACAACCTAGTACAAAGGACACTACTGACACTAACGTCACCTGACCATCAGGCAATGCACCCCCTGGCCGTTGCTCCCCCTGACACTTAATGCTTTCGGCCTTGACACCCTGACAAAAGCGCCCCTGGCCGTTGCACCGTCTGAAAAAAGCATGGCCGACACTCCTGTTCCTGACATCCTCGTCTGAAGCTTCCGCTGACAGCAGGGCCAACTCAGCACGCTGAGTCAGCATGCCAGATCAGCCCCACCTAACTGCCTTCTGACAGGTATAAATACCCCTTCAATTCTTACGGTGAAGGGGTTGGTAAATTTACTCTGAATCTCATTACTCACACACAAGAGCAAAGATCGTCCATATCTTTGTTCTTCCACTCATAGCTCGTCACGTACGGTCGACTCACCCTCAGTCCGACCTACGTGCCCAGCCCCCGCTTTAAGTCCTGTCACTGACTTAGGCATCAGAGAGGCTAAGGGTTGGACACCAACCCGGCCCTTCTGACGAGTTGCTCCTTGCGCAGGTCTGCTCGTCGTCACTGGTCGCGCTCGCCATCAACTCAGGCAGTTCGGCACATTCGATGCGTTCTCCTGGATTCGACACCATGGTCAGCTACCGCCACAAGTTTAGCCTTATCACCCCACTAACCACCTGTCAAATAGCCTATCCTAATCCTGTCATTAGCATAACCACCGTGCCCTTGGTTCCCCATAATATAAATTCATTGTACGTGAGTTCTACCCCGCAACAATTGACGTCGTCTATGGGAACGAAGGGTCACACCCATGTCAAATCCCATACCAGTCAACCGAAACCCTGACCACAGAAAGAATCTCATGGATCAAGAATCCCACTCCCATCCCGTGACTCCTGCGACTAATCCACCCCTGGGGGTGGAGGCTGAAACGGTCCAGGCCTCGGCCCGCGTGGTACAGCAGAGCCGTGAGGCCTTCGCCAAGGTGATGGTAGGTTTCACAACGGCCAGAGCCGAGATACCCCCTGGCCTCTTTGAGACCCGGAACATAAGGTGAAATCTCCACCCTCAGTTTGTCACGGAGATGGGGGACAAAGGGCTCGCCGAGGAGATTGTGGCCCAACAGAAGCTCTTGGAGGAAGAAATGGAGATCGCCCGGCGTTGAAGGTGCCAAGAGGAAGCGGCGGCCGCTCAGAGGCATCTGGATGAGGCGGCTGAGGCCGACCGACAAGCCCTCCTCGACAAAGAGACGGCTCGAGACCAGCTCTGCTTCATTTCTGTGGAGCACAAAAGGTTCCGAAGGGAGAATGAGTTGAACCGGGAGATCCCGAAGGTGTCGATGATGGGCGGGTGACACATGAATGAGCACAGCTCGCCGATCACTAGGACCTCACCACGGGGGCAAAATCCGCCCCGACGGCGTTTCTCCCCAGATCGTCTAGGTGAGGAGGCAGTTCGTCAACAGCTCTGCTTCCTTGTCGCAGGGCGCGAAAGGCTAATAAGGGAGAATCAAGGGCGGAGGGAGGCCTCGAAGGCGACGACAATGGGTCGGTGGTACGGGGATGATCGCAGCCCACCGCCCGTCGAATCCCCAGCCCGCGGAGGGAGCCCTCCCTGGCGACCGCATCGTTATTCCCCGGGGTATGATGACCGATGACTACCGAGGCGGAGCCGAAGCCGAACCCCAGAGTGGCAGAGGGGACACGTGCCAGAACTCTCAGCCTGCCCCGAGGAGGCCACGCCACTGGCACGGTGGATCACGTCGGCCCCAAGACCTGTGAGGTTCAAGGTCCCCATCTGTCCACCTACAGCGGGAAAGGCGACCCCCTCTCCCACGTACAACAATACCGGGGGGGTGATGGAGGCACAAGATGTGGATAACGCGTTCCTGTGCCGGCTCTTCTGCAGAGCCTGAAGGACACGGCGTTGGAATGGTACTATGGCTTGCCGGCAAGATCCATTGGGAGCTTCGGCGAACTATCCCACAAGTTCTGCCAAGAGTTTCGGGCCGGACGCGTAAAGAAGAAACCCTTGGACTATCTCAGCACGATAATCCAAGGGGAAGACGAGATGACTGGAAAGTACATGCGCCGCTTTCAGGATGAAAGATGGGCGGTGGTGGCCTGCGGTAATGAAGTGCTCATGCTAGCCTTCAAAACAGGACTGCGTAATCAGAGCCTTCCAAAAATCCCTGCTCCAAAACCCGCCAGTCGACTACGACGCATTGATCTCCCAGGCGGAGAGGTATGCGTTGAGCGAGGAGACTTTTGGATCGAAGAAACCAGTCGCCCCTGTGAGGCTGCCCCAATGAGAACCCCGGCCATATCCCCAGCTGAGGCAAGAAGATGGGTCCCAATGGCATGGTCATCCGAATTAATCCATGCGCGACACCGTCGGGCATCGCCTGCAAGATCGCCCGGGCCCGGTGCGAGAGTTCGCCCCAGCCAGGGAGCCCACCCAAGCGACCCTGAGGCCGGAAGGACCCCTGCAAGCCCATTACACGTAGCTCACACCCCCATGACTGAGGTGTTGGCCGCGTCGACGAGGGACAGACTGTTACCAGAGCCGCCCAGGGAAATGAGATCGGACCCAGCACGGCGAGATCTCTGGAAATATTGTCGATATCACCAGGACAACGTCCATGAAACCGACAACTGCTTCACCCTCAAGCAGGAGATTGAGCGGCTGATCCAGGCGGGTCACCTCAGGGGCTTCGTCGAGAGCAGAAGACTGATCCGAGAAGAGAGAACCTCGCGAAGGGCACAAAGAGCGGATCCTCCATCGCATGATGAGCGGGAAGAGCCCCGCCAGCCAAAGCCGGTCATGTGCATAGATGTGATATGTGGCAGACCGTCCTCTGGGGAAGCGTCATCATCAAGCAGGAAGGCGTATGACCGGTAGGTGATGGCGACAGGCCTCTGTAGCGAGGTGAAGCGGAGAAGCGTGGCACGGCCTCCCATTACCTTCACCGACGAAGACCTGGAAGGAGTCGAGCTCCCGTATGACGACGCCGTCGTCAGTGAAGCCCAGATCGGGACGGCCATCATCAGCCGGCTCCTGGTCGACACAGGTACTCTTGCGACATCCTGTTTATGTCAACAGTTGAGAAGATGGGGTTGAAGCAGGTGGACCTGAGGCCCTGCACGGGGCCCATCGTCGGTTTCACTGGTCACTCGATCCCCATTATGGGGGTGATCACCCTGCCGGTGTCACTTGGAGAGGAACCGAGGGTCGTCACTCACATGACACAATTCGTTGTCGTCAACATTGCGTCGACATACAACGGGATCATTGGGCAGCCATACACGATGGCCATCGAAGCGCTCCCCAGCGTGCTTCACCAGATGGTGAAATTCTAAACTCTGCGAGGGGTGGGGCTAGTGCGGGGGAACCAGAAGCTGTCCCGGAGCTACTACGTGGGGTCGACCAAACACAAGGGCCCGGAGCGGGCCTTGTCGGTCGACCTCCTCGACAAAAGGGAGGACGTTTGTGACCAGCGACCGACCCTATCAGAGAAAGTCGAGGTGGTCCCCATAACTGCGGAAGAGGGAAAGACTATCTCCATCGGTACGAAGCCCTCGGTTTCTCTGAGGGCGGCCCTCATCGGCTTCCTTCGAGAAAACGTGGACATATTCGCCTGGTCGCCCGTGAACATGCCCGGGATCGACCCAACGGTAATCTTCCACAAGTTGAATACGGACCCGAGATCTCGACCGGTCCGACAGAAGAAGAGGAGCGCCGGAGGAGAAAAGAAGAAGGCAGCCGAAGAAGAAGTGGAGCGGCTTCTCCAGGCCAACTTTATCAGGCCGGTGGACTATCCGGACTGGCTTGCCAACGTCGTCCTGGTAAAAGGGCCAATGGGAAGTGGCGCATGTGCGTCGACTTCACAGATCTCAACAAGGTGTGTCCGCAGGACAGTTTCCCCCTCTCGAGGATTGACCACTTAGTCGACCAGGCATCCAGGTACGAGTTGTTGAGCTTCATGGACGCCTTCTCGGGCTATATCTAGATCTCGATGGCAAAGGAGGACGAGGAGAAAACGTCCTTCATCATCGATAACGGTACCTTCTGTTACATAAAGATGCCCTTCGGACTAAAGAACGCTGGGAAAACGTACCAGCGGATGGTGGACAGGATATTCAACTCGCAGGTCGGGCAAAACCTGGAGGTCTACATCGACGACATGCTGGTAAAGAGCAAGAAAGCCTCGGACCACCTCGCCGACTTGCGGGAAACATTCTAAAAGGTGCGCCAGTTTGGCTTGAGGATGAACCCGATGAAATGCGTCTTCGGTGTACAGTCGGGGAAATTCCTTGGCTTCATGATTATGAAGCGGGGGATCAAGGCGAACCCTGACAAGGTGTCGACCCTCGTTAACATGGCGGAGCCGTGTACCATCCGTGATTTGCAGCGACTGAACGGCCGGATCACAGCATTGGGGAGGTTCTTGTCGAAGTCGGTAGAGAGGTCGCTCCCATTCTTCAGAGTTCTACGCATGGCCCTCGACGAGCCTAAGGCCAATAGGAAGGTGATCCCGTGGGACGACGACTGCATCCGAGCGTTTACAGAATTGAGGGCTTACCTCCAAAGCCCTCCTCTGCTAGTAAAGCCAGAAGAGGGAGAACAGCTGGGGTTGTACCTGGCGAGCAATGAAGAAGCCGTCAGCTCCGTCTTGACCAAAGAGGAGAATGGAGTTCAGCGGCCAGTATACTATGCGAGCCGGATTCTCAAAGAGGCGGAGACTCGCTACAGCCCCATCGAGAAGGCCGCCTACTGTTTGATCACAACAGCGAGGAAGCTCCGGCCATACTTCCAGGCTCATTCCATCGCTGTCTAACGCACCCGCAATCCACCTGGCGGTGTCACGATCGCCAGGCGTAATGTGGCTCCTAGGCTACGACTTCGGGCTCAATCCGCAAGCGGACGGTATCAAGTTGTAGTATAAAAGATAGTCGAATCCCACAGGGATGGTGATAGTGTCTGTGATAATCTCAGTCTATTTCTAAATCTAGAAGTAGTGTAGCGGTCGGAGTGAAAGATTTGGGTTGATTGTTGTTGTTGTGTAACATAATAAAAAGGACTAGGGCTTTAGGGATCACCGCTAGGATCGTTGGGGGTGGATGTTGGAAAGGTTCCTCACGTTGCATTAGGGCTAGGGAATTAATCCCCCAATTTGTACCACTCTCGTGGGTTAGAATTGGGGGGTATTTCGGTGGCTCTCGTTGACGCAATGGCGGTAGCCATCAATGCAGTGGTATAGTTCGTCGATGGATCCCCTCAAGGCGCGAGCCGGACATGGTCATGTGCCTTAGTTGGATCCACCGATTTCCCTATTCGAATCCCTAGATACCCCTTAAGCACATCAATTCCACAGATCGTGGGCATGATCTCAGTACGGGTTATCTATGGATTCGGTAGGATCTACCGAAATACAACCATAAACCCCTAATTCAACGTGGAGATCCAGATCTACATTTTCCCCTAAAATCCTAGGGTTAACCCATCAGCCCTAGAATGGATCTACTCACTCATGATGATAGGAACGCACAAAAACATCAATTTCGCAGAGGAAAACATTTTAGCAATAAAGAAATTAGGGCTAAAATAACTTACAGCGAGAACGAACGAAGAACAGATCCTGAAAAGAGTAACCAATCTTCAATTACCAGAAATTAGCTACAAGAATTAATCCAAAAAAATATTCTTCCTAGAAATCTTCCAACTCCTCTCAAAAATTCCAAAAACAAAACTCAAAATCCACTCCCGCAGCCTTGCCCGCAATCGCGAGCTTCAGCTTCCCAAATCGAGCGCATCGTGCATTTCAAAATCTTTCCAAAAATTCCCTGGGAAGTGCCGATCGAGTAGGCTACTCGGACCGAGCATCTGCTGCTCGGTCAGTAATCTGGCCCATGTAGCTTGTTGCTCGGATGCTGGAGAAGTTGATCCGGACCGAGTAGGACCTACTCGATCAGCTGATCAGGTGCTGCTCGGGGCCTACTCGGGGCGTGAAATCTGTGGCTGCTCGGTCAAGCAGATGGGCTGCTCGGGCCGAGTCAGCCTGTATCTGCTGCATCTCTAAAGATGACACGGCTCGATCCGAGCAGCAGGCTGCTCGGGCCGAGCATTTTTTGGGAGACTCATCTGCAGCAACAGGGGCCTCTCTCTCTCTCTCTCTCTCTCTCTCTCTCTCTCTCTCTCTCTCTCTCTCTCTGCTCTCTCTGCTCTCTCTTTCTTCTCTTCCTTCTCTCATCCAATAGCTCCGAGAACATGGCGAACTCCTCCAGAGCCCTGCCAACAAGCTCATGCGCGCGTCGGATGTGTCCATACCCAGGCGGGGGTCCAAATCACTCCAAAATCCCTGAAAACTCAAAATATACTACGAAACTCGAAATATCGTCAGAAATACCGAAATCGTAGTAAAAAGTGGGATTTGGATGCGAAAATGCTATGCAATGCAATGGGAATATGATATGAAAATGATGTAAAATATGGACACATCAAAATCCCCCAAGCTTACCTCTTACTCGTCCTCGAGGAAGGTGAATAATCGGTACACCGGGAGGAAAACAAAATGAAAAATAAGAAAATGAAAATAGAAAGAAGTGAAAAACAAAAAGAGAGAAATAAGAGAGAAGTGCCAAGGATGATCGATCAGATCTCAGGCCTAAAAAATCTATCACGATGCTCTGAGTGCTAAACATGCATGCTATTTGTAATTTCTAGCTTTGTATATCATACGACATGCAATAAAGACAAAGAATAGGGATCTAATGAAATAACACCGTCAAATAATATCAACCTCATGCAATCCCTAGAGTCTAGTATAAAAAGAGTTGGCAACACCCTTTCAATCACAGATACACAAGGAGCACAAAAGATTCACGCAACATGCAATAAAGAATAGGAAAGATCATGCCATTCAGATATTCAATTAGATATATGAAAAATCCCCAAAACTAAAGTAATTCGTAAAGTTTGGGTTTTATTAAATCTCCCTGACGTGCACCGTCTCCACTCTAATGTCAAGCTCACTCGTAAGATCAGTTGGTTTACCCCCCAAGCTTAGCTTGAGGCGTCGCATCGATGAGAATGATATGGAATGTAAATTTTTTCTTCGCAGAATAATTAATAGCTTCTAATGAAATGAAATAAAATCATATTTATTCATTTTCTTTCTTTTTTTTCTTTTTTTTTCAGATATGAATATATACACAAATATATATTTTTTCTTTTCTTTTTTTTTTCATTTTCATTTTTAGAAGCTATTCTTTTTCTTTTTATGTTTGGGAAGTAGGATGCTGTAAAGTAGCTATGGGGGTGTAACCAACTGATATATAGAGATAAAATAGATATGTGGAGAAGGAAGATAATGAGACTCTCGGTTCACTCATAAGATGGTGCACATCAGTTTGAGAAAATAAAACTCGAACTAAACTCATAGAAAGTATGAAAATTTTCACTTCTCTAAATTAACACTGAAAATGGCATGCGGTAATAACCACAATATCATCAGGCATGCAAGTAGAAGTGAATAAGATAAGAAAAGCAGGTGCTCCAAGTGTTCTAGTGATGCGTGAACATGGGTGCGTTTCCCAACATAAATCATACTAAATACTCGTTCATGCAATTCGATTTTCAATTCATATCAAGTATTAAATCAGACAGATCATCAACAGAAATTGCATGCATATAGATAATAAAGTTCAAATTAACCCTGATAGCATGCTACAGGGATGAGCATCACAAAAAATAATAAAGCTTAGAGAGATATCATCATTTAGACCATCTTAGCAAAAAAATAAAAAGAAACAGAGAAGAAGGGAAAATAGATAAAAAGAAGATGCATGCATCGAGAAAAACAGAAGATATGATGCAAAATGAGAAACAAATAAAATGAGGCGGGAAAATGGTGAAAAAGTAAAATAAAAAATGAAAATAAGGGAGGAAATGTGAAAATAAAAATAAAAATAAAGCGGGAGCGTTCATCCCCCAAGCTTAACCTAGCAGTGTCCTTACTGCTAAGAAAAAGCCCGTCAGCAGGAAATGATGCTAAAGGGGTGGTGTGGGTGGGGAAAGAAAAATAAAAAAAATAAAAATCATGTAATAAAAGGAAAATAAAACATAAAAAATATGATATGATGCAATGCAATATGAAATGATGTATGCGTGTATCCTCCCCCAAGCTAGGTGAAAGCAGGGCCCCGAAGAGACAGATGGGCACTAAATAAATGGGGGAGGCAAAAGCTGGGGTGGACTACATCAGGCAGAGGCACCACCCTCTGGGGGTGGTGATAGGTCCCTCTACTGTGGACCCGGGGTGGTGGGTGGTGGCAGGTCTGGCAGGGACGCTGGAGGAGAGCTGGTGATGAGGTCTACGGAGGAGGTGGAGGGCTCAGCAGTATATAATACGAGGGAAGAGAGTGGATCGACTGTGACCAACAACTCAGTGGTAGAAGAAATAGGCTCTGAAGAACCCTGTGGAAGTGAAGCACTAAGTGGTGCGGTGCTGGTCATAGTGTCCGATCGGGGGGAGAAGCGTGAGCAAGAATGACAGTGGGCGGAACCCTCTGTCGCAGCAAGTCTATAATGTAAACAAGATTCGACTCAACTCTCGATCTATGTGTCCTGGTCTCGACTAGAAAGGCGTTGAAGTCCCGTTGTAAGAGGGAAGTCAACTGCTCAAGAGCGGTCAAGCGAGAGGAGGAAGTGCTAGAGTCGGGTGGTGTACGGTAGGGGTGTCGGTAAGTCACCACTCGTGAAAAGCGGCCCGGTGCATCTGAGGCACCGTGCCGGGCATGGAAGGTCAGAGAGGGTGAGCTCGTAAGTATATCGGGGGTGGTGAAAGATAGAGCTATCGTCGACACAGAGGTGTGGACAGACGTCGAGACAGACTCCGTGAAAATGGCCGCGTGTGAGGAGGAGGTGGTGCCAGTAAGAGGAGCTGAAGCTATAAGCTCCGAAAGAGGGGGGAGAGTGGGTACAGGGTCGTGCGAAGGAGAATCTAAATCTATAATGTCGTCAGAGAAAGGTAGATCGGTGTCCTCCAGCACCGATACAACAGCAGAAGAGATCTGAGTCTCGGGGAAGGAAGTGAGGACAGTCCCCGAAGACTCGACGACGGGAGATACGGAAGATACAACGGTGGAAAGGGCGGCGCCTGAAGATGGGTGAGCTAGAGGAACAGGGAGGTCGACGACAAGAGTAGATATATCAAGCATCTCGAACTCCTAGGAGACTTGGTCCAGGTCATCGGCAGGTGCCTTAACCGGAGCTCCAGGGGGCTCGAGATCGTAAATGGGGGGGAAGTGGGAAAACAGGAGGAATCATCTAGTCAAGCTGGATGGCAGGGATATGTGTCAGGTGAGGGGCTAGGAGGACCAAGTGAGGGTCGTGGCTGGTACCTACCAGGTAACGCTAGTGACGAGCACCGTAAGGACGAAGGATACGCATATGCTTGAGCACGCCAATGGTAAGGCGTGTCGGGCCAGGAGGATGGTGCAAGTCAACAGGGATGGGGATACCTAGCATCGTAGCAAAGATAGTAAAGAATCCACCGCAACAGATATCCGTGGAATGGTAAGTGGTGGCTGTCTGGTAGAGGTGTTGACACAGCCAGTGGGTTGCGTCAGAGAGCATGAATGGTCTCACAGAGCCATCCGGGTGGAATCTGAGAGGTCGGGTCATACCCCAAAGATGGGTAAGCTCAGGGAGGGACATAGTCCCGACCTCAGGTCTACAGAAGAGTGTGCATGCTAGGTGTCTCTGGGCGTATCGAAGGCAAGGGTGCACTATGCACGATGCCTTCGCCCGGCTGGGGCGGTACTCGGGTAGGCCAGACATGTGCTCCCAAAAGGTGCATGCAGCAAAATGGTGAGGTCAACGGTAGGTGAAAAAAGCAACCCTAGGACCAGGGACGGCCAGAAAGTGAAAGTAGTCCCGGATCATATCAAAAGTGACAGTGTAATCATGATCTAGGAGTCGAAAGGTGATGCTGTCACCTGCAGCAGTGAAAGCGAGGGAGCTAGGACCCTCTAGGGCTAGGCGTGTGTAGGTGGAGGCGTGGACACCGAGGAATCGGTCGAAACCGATCGCTCGACAGTGGCGGTGAACTCCTTGGAGGATGCCTAGTGACCTAAGTGCCGGAACGTCAATGAAGACGGTTGGCACAAGGCGGCGCTGGTGGATCCTAGAGTATCGCACTCTGTGAGCTCCATTGCGGAAAAGTGATGCCGTGTGTAGGGATGTGAGCGGTGGGGTCATCGCTGGGTGGGGGGATAAGGTGGCAGTGGTGGAGACGGAAGTGGAGGGGATAGCAGCTGATGGGATCAGTGCGGTGGTGACAAGTGTGGTGGTGGTGGGAATTGACCAGCGCCCCGTTTACGGTTTGGGCGCGGTGTCGTTTTACCGCCAGTGCACGGTTAGTGTAGGGTGCGGGTTTATCGAACTCAGGGAGGTGGATGGCTTGAATGGATACTAGCCTCGCCTAGGTTGTGTGCTAGCTACGTGGATGATATGATTGGAAGTGTAGAAATAAAAGAAAGAAATAAAAAAGACAAGAAATGAATCCCCGCTAACACAGGCTAGAGCACTCATGACACTTGGCATTTGACTTGACCCAAGGTGAGACATTTCCCCTAAAGGTGGTACCTAGCGTCTATGTGCACGATATTCTGGTCGATGTCCAGTACGCTAGGTCTACCCGGTTCCGAACGGTGGACATTCCCATGTCCATTAACACCCTCCGCAACCGGGAGCATTAAGGCCACAATGATAGCTCCCAACATCTCGTCCAAGCCGTTCCCACGTGCGAGGACTCGATGTCAACGCTAGGGGTGTGAGCTGTGGCTAGGGAGTCAACTGCCAAGTTTATTCCCCCTTGGCCTGATGGTCAGAGGCGGTTTTTCTCGCGCCAATGACAATAAAACGCCCTCGCGTAACCCTAATGGCCAAATAGGTCGAATGTGATTTCTAGCAATACATCAATGCGGATCTTGACTGGACAAGACACCGGATCCCAATCCCCAACACAACTAGTGTGTTGCCATACGAATTGGACTCAGATTGCTAGAAATCCCCATTGACACATTCCATTGAACACATACCATGCAACCAAGCCAACTGAAACAACCCAAGCATCAATCCTACTCTAACCCATATTAGGGTTCATCAAACACTACTCAATGGTGAAGAACATAAAAGAAAGCAATGAAAAAGACAAATAAACATTCACCATCAAGCAACAATGAAAATAACATAACACAATGGAAAATGAGAGAAGAAAATACTTATCTTGCCATAGAATCTTCAATCCATTACAAGAATTATTGGAATAGAAAACCTAATCTAACCTAACCTAAAGCTCCTAAGAAATGGGGAGAAAACTGCTGAAAAAATGGGAGAGAATCCCCCTTCAAGTCATGCCCCAACTTCTATTTACAAGCCCCCTCAAAGCCCTCACTTTTCGGGTCCAAAATCCCAGAAAAATGTCAAAACAGGCCCACCTGATCGGGTGGAAGTTCAGTCAATCGGGTGGAAATAAACATAGACTAATCAACTGAAATTTGGCTCACCTGGACAGCCACCCAGACACCAACCGATCGGGTGAAATGAAAATCCAGACACCACTCAATTTCAGCACACAGCTGCGCTCAGAAAATTCCAGAAAAATGTAGAAAAATCAGATTTGGGCATGCGACCTATCATTGGAAAACTAACGAGGATGTCGACGCTAGAAAAATAATAGATCAACCAAAATCCCTCTGGAATGATAGCAGATCTTCAATGAATGAGAAGCAGTGCGTGAAAGGGCAAGAAAGGGCCACCCGATCGGTTGAAATGTCAACCGGTCGGGTGAGTTCTTCCCCAAAATGACCCGGGGAGATGACCCGATCGGTTGAGAAGTCAACCGATTGGGTGGCTTTGGCAATCGGGCTTCAGAAGCTTCAACCGGGCACTGAGGCGAGTGGGTGGTGTGACCGGGTCGTGAATTGTTGGTCTTCCGCTTCAGATGAACCGATCGGGTGAGATATCACCCGATCAGTTGGAATTAAGCTCAAAAAGACAAAGAGCTCTGTCGATCTCACCCGATCACTGAACCGATCGGGTGAGCTGCTCTTCTCTTCAGCTCCTGTCTGAGTCGGATATACGTGCATCAACCGATCGGGTGGCTCTGTCCACCTGATCGGTTGAGGGCTAAAATATAGCAATTTTTTTTGTTTAGCCCTCAGGATCGCGCGTGACACCTCCCGTTGCTCCGGGGACTCGTGATATCAGCTTTGTATGTCCCCAACACTGGAAACTCCTGCATTTACACAAAAATACGGGGAAAGTGAAAAGATACAAAAAACACGAAAGACCGAATATGAAACGACGGAGAACAACGGGAAATCACGAAGAAGACGTGCGTGAATATATAAAATATAAACGCACGTCAAAATCCCCCAAGCTGAACCCTTCCTCGTCCTCGAGGAAGACGAGTGAGAGTAGGAGCTCGGAGGGAAAAATATAGAGAGAGAGACATAAAGAGAAAGCAAAATCCTAGATCGCCTATTAGAACCAACAAAACCAAACACGTCACACATAAGCAAGCATGCGACAGAACACAACACTAAACCAAGGAATATGAGTCCAAACAAGTGTCATGGGCCTACTCGGTGAAGCACGAGTGAGTGTGGTCGTGTGCTAGCAGATGGTGTTACTATCTACATTGTGTAATAAAGCTCCATATACACATACCCAAAGAATGACCCAAATATCAATTCAATTCAAAATTGCGGTGAATAATAGCTCAAGCATGCACGAGAAAGGTATAAGAATAGAAGTGTATCATGCGTCAGAGATTCCACAGCTATGGACTAGGAGATCACCACACTATTGCCTAGATAACCGCTAGAAAGCTCTTATGCCAAGTGTGTTCGAAAACGATGGAGGTTGAGAAGATGTGGAGTAGAACACTCGATGCAAATTCTCGCCTTCCCTTTATTCACGGTAGATTGGAAAAATATTCATACGGGAATTTTTTTGAGTTTTGGGTATTTGTATATTTTTTTGGATTTTTGGATATACATATTTTTTCTCTTTTCTCTTTTCTTTTCCTTTTTTAGTTTTTTTTTCTTTTCTCTCTTTTTTTGGATTTTTGGATATTGTGATATATACATGCGTACTCTCCCAAGGGGAAAAAGGTACACGACGAGGGGATTTGCGCCAAGTAAAATAAAAAAGAAATCTGATTCTAAACACTTGGGCAAAGGAGATATTTCTCGTAAATCAGAGCATAGGATAAATGGGTTATCCTAGTCCTTGTTTGTGGAATCCCGACACATGCAATTGAAGTAAACGATATAAACATATAACATGCATATAGAAGCAGACAGTAGAAGCAAATACCACATATTCAAATCTAAGCATGATAATCTAGGGGTCAACCAAGGGTAGGTATATAAATCAACATCACAAGTAGAAGCACACTATAAGGTAGACATAACACACGACTCACATAAAAGCAAAGTGGACCCACGAAGCATGAAATGCAAAGGGACTCGGCTTCCTATGGTTAGTGAATGTGATTATCGAAGCTATCCTAAGTGTATGTGAGATCATGTGGCAATTCATCATATGGGGTCATCTTTAGGAGAGAGGGAACAAAAGATGAGAAGAAAAAAGAAAAACACGATGGAAAACGACTCAAAAATGAAGAAAAACAATACAAATGACGCGCAAAGTGCGACTCCCCAAGATGAAACTTGCATTGCCCTCAATGCAACAGAAGTAAATACGGGAGGGCAAAGAAAATGGGGGGAATATGTACCGACATAAAAAATGAAAAACATGAAAAATACATGAATGAAACTTAAAAATAAAGAAAAAGAAACACACAAATAAACATCACATAAAAACAAACACACGACAAAGACGTCACACGACAATATGCACAAAAGTTGATTTCCCCCAAGCTGAACATGGCAATGCTAGCGAAATGATATGATCAATGTGATGCAAGAAAATGCTAGGGGAAAGATCGGAAAAGAAAAAAAAGAAATCAAAATGCAGGAGAGGACGACTCCTCGTCCTCCTCGGTAGAGAATGGGGGTGAAATGATAGAAGGGCGCGACATGATGGGTTATTATGATGCAAAAGCAAACCCTAGATATGCTCCCCTCGCTAATGAGAGGAGACGAGGTTATTCTAATCTAAGCTAGAAAGCTGTAAATTTCTATACTACTGGATTAGGATACACCTGAGCACAGGCGGATCCAGAATCTGGAGTGGGGCAGGTAGCTGCTCTAGCTGCTCCTTCTGTGGCTCCGCCAGAAGCACTGTGCCACGAGTGCCAATGGACCCAAGCAATGCACCTCCAAGCATACCTTGTAGGTGTCCACCTGTAACCTGCAAAGAATGAGGTGCATTAGCCCACGGCAAGAAATCCTTTCCTAAAATAAATGTATCCTAGAGATAGTCATCGTTATATGGAAAATGTACGAAATGTGGCGAATACTCCCTGGAAATGGTATGCTATCCTCTGTGCTAGTGACGATCAAATCCCCGCTCTCCATGTGAAGTGGCTCTCCAGTTGGTGACACACCGCAGCATACCTCAAGGGAAGTTGATCATATGTCCTGCGAGAGATATGGTGTGTCAAAAACATATAAGTCTAAAGAAATAGGACGTGAAAAGTGAGACTTAAATGTGGAGTTACAGTGAGTATGAAAATCTCCCTGAATAGGGGCAATATGCTCAAGTAGGTGCTCGACTGCTGAAGAAGTGGAGAGCGATGGTAGAGGTAGATGTGACTCGGGCTCCATGAAGTGGACTATCGTATCAAAGCCCTCATGCACATTCTCCTCGACGATATGCTTATACTCCACCATCTGCCTGATGTCCTGAATGACATCCTCATGGTTGACCACAGACCAAGGAGGAAGCTGTGACAGAGATGGCTGTGGAGGTGGATGTGGAGCGGACCCCTTGTATGTGGTCGTGGTGTCCTCGTCCTCACGCACATCCTCCTCGCCGGTATGCATAAGCTCTGTAAACTCCTCGGTGCTCTCATAGGACTCAAGTGGGGTATCCAAATCAAGACGAGAAGTCTCTCCTACAGATCCTATAGAAATCACCCCATCCTCACTATTATCATCAAAAAATCCTTTGTCATCCAAGTGGTAGTGTTGGAAAAATGGGGTATCGGCTTGAGATGTGTCTATGGTGGCCGATGAGATGGTGGTCTCAACCTTGAAAGTGGGTATATTCTCTCCTTCATCCCCTCTCCTTGATGTAGGCTCTGTGATTGGTACCATCAAGTTTTGTAATAGTTGGCCTTGGTTAAACATGGCACTTTCGAGGAGAGACACGAGGCTTGATTCTTCTTGTGTTGGTGGAGGGATTTAAGGTTGAGGAAATAGATGGGAGGTGTTTGGGCTAAGGTTGTGGGAAAATGTTTGGCCTTGGTGTAGGGGGAGGCTCTCAAGCGTGAATGGGCAGTCGTAATACATGTGCCCTACCATCCCACAAGTCTCACAAACCACAACTGAATAAGGATCGTATCCTCCCATCTGAGCATCGAAATTTGATCTCCACATGGTTACACTAAAGATACCTGGACAACAAAAATAAGAAAACTAGAGAGGAGCGTCAATAGTACAAGAAAATAACAAAAAGATAATATAATGGTGGGGGAAAAATTTCTTGGTTATTGTATTTGTTTTTTTATGCGTAGTCTAACGATTAGTGTACCGCAAGTGCACGGTTAGTGTAGGGTGCGGGTTTATCGAACTAAGGGAGGTGGATGGCTTGAATGGCTACTAGCCTCACCTAGGTTGTGTGCTAGCTATGTGGATGATATGAGTGGAAGTGTAGAAATAAAAGACAAGAAATGAATCCCCGCTAACACGGGCTAGAGCACTCATGACACTTGGCATTTGACTTGACACAGGGAGAGACATTGCCCCTAAAGGTGGTACCTAGCGTCCATAGGCAAGATATTCCGGTCGGTGCCCAGTACGCTAGGTCTACCCGGTTCCAGACAGTGGACATTCCCATGTCCATTAACACCCTCCGCAACCAGGAGCATTAAGGCCACAATGATAGCTCCCAACATATCGTCCAAGCCGTTCCCACGCGCGAGGACTCGATGTCACGCTAGGGGTGTGAGCTATGGCTAGGGAGTCAACCGCCAAGTTTATTACCCCTTGGCCCGACGGTCAGAGGCAGTCTTTCTCCCGCCAATGACAATAAAATGCCCCCGCGTAACCCTAATGGCCAAATCAGTCGAATGTGATTTCTAGCAATACATCAAAGCGGATTTTGACTAGACAAGACAACGGACCCCAATTTCCAACACAATTAGTGTGTTGCCATAGGAATTGGACTCAGATTGCTAGAAATACCCATTGGCACATTCCATCGAACACATACCATGCAACCAAGCCAACTGAAACAACCCAAGCATTAATCCTACTCTAACACATATTAGGGTTCATCAAACACTACTCAATGATGAAGAACATAAAAGAAAGCAATGAAAAAGACAAATAAACATTCACCATCAAGCAACAATGAAAATAACACAAAATAATGGAAAACGAGAGAAGAAAATACTTATCTTGCCATAGAATCTTCAATCCATTACAAGAATTATTGGAAGAGAAAACCTAATCTAACCTAACCTAAAGCTCCCAAGAAATGAGGAGAAAACTGCTGAAAAAATGGGAGAGAATCCCCTTCAAGTTGTGCCCCAACTTCTATTTATAAGCCCCCTTAAAACCCTCACTTTTCGGGTCCAAAAACCCAGGAAAACTGTCAAAATAGGCCCACTCGATCGGGTGGAAGTTCACCCGATCGGGTGGAAATAAACATAGACTAATCAGCTGAAATTTGGTTCACCCGGACGGCCACCAGGACACCAACCGATCGGGTGAAATGAAAATCCAGACACCACTCAATTTCAGCACATAGCTGCGCTCAGAAAATTACAGAAAAATGTAGAAAAATCTGATTTGGGCATGCGACCTATCGTTGGAAAGCTAACGACGATGCCGACATAGAAAAATAAGAGATCACCCAAAATCCCTCTGGAATGATAGAAAATCTTCAATAAATGAGCAGCAGTGCACGAAAGGGCAAGAAAAGGCTACTCGATCGGTTGAAATGTCAACCTGTCGGGTGAGTTCTTCCCCAAAATGACATGGGGAGATGACCCGATCGGTTGATAAGTCAACCGATCGGGTGGCTTTGGTAATCGGGCTTTAGAAACTTCAACCGGGCGCTGAGGCGAGCGGGTGGTGTGACCGGGTCGTGAATTGTTGGTCTTCAGCTTCAGATGAACCAATCGGGTGAGATATCCCCCGATCGGTTGGAATTAAGCTCAAAAAGACAGAGAGCTCTGTCGATCTCACCCGATCACTGAACCGATCGGGTGAGCTGCTCTTCTCTTCAGCTCATGTCTGGGTCGTATACGTGTGCATCAACCGATCGGGTGGCTCTGTCCACCCGATCGGTTGAGGGCTGAAATATAGCAATCTTTGACGTTTAGCCCTCGGGATCGCGCGTGACACCTCCCATTGCTCCGGGGACTCGTGATATCATCTTTGTATGTTCCCAACACTGGAAACTCCTGCATTTACGCAAAAACATGGGAAAAGTGAAAAGATACAAAAAACACGAAAGAACGGATATGAAACGACGGAGAACAACAAGAAATCACGAAGAAGACGTGCATGAAAATATAAAATATGAACGCACGTCAGGAATGGTCGTGGTAACAACCGGAGCTGTGGTGGAGGGTGTGGAAGTGGAAGTGGTAGTGGTAGTGGTGCGTGCACGACGCTGTGGACGGGAAGAGGAGGCGCCAGAAGACGGCCTCTTCCCGTGAGCGGGGGGGGGGGGGGGGGGGGGGGTGTGACAGATCCGCATGTACGGACCATGGTGATGCGCACAGAAAATAATACGATATGAAAAGAGGATAAGGGAACGAGTGTATCGAGGGTGCGGATGAAGCAAATGCGGGAAAGATCCCCCAAGCTGATCCACGCTACTGCTACTGACGTAAGAATAGAGTACCTGAAATTTGAAACGAATAAAACATTAGTTAATGAATTAAAAATAGGTGGAAATCAAATATATTGTGACTCGGGCCGAGCAGAGTACTGCTCGGCCCAAGTTGTGCACTCAGGAGTAGGGGTAGTTGGTGCGGGGATTGTGAACGAGTCGTGCCACTCGGGGCGGGCCGATGAACGAGCCATGCCCTAGGGCACGATTCGGGGGTTGGTGAGACCGAGCACCTAGGTGCTCGGTCTGTGCCCTAGGGCACAGAGAGGGGGGGGATCTGAACGAGCAGCTTGGTTGCTCGTTCAATGCCATAGGGCACGAGTTGGGGCAGGGGTGAATCGGCAAACAGATGCAAAGAGGGGGGGTTTCGGGCAGAGATGGGACGGGGTTTAGGAGGCGGCGGGGGTTTTGGGCCGGTGAACGGATGCGCCGTCGGCGGTGGTGATGACGGGAAGGCGAACGAGTCAGGGGGTTTAGTCGCTCGGGGGGGGGGGGGGGATTTGGGGGGGGGTTAAAAACTTAGGGTTAAAAAAATTTAACAGTCAGATTAAAAGAGACGGGCGGCCCGATTCGACTCGGGCCGATCAGGTTAGTTGCTCGGCCGGATCGAAGTAAATAAAATTTTTAAACAAAATGACTCGACTCGGTCCGAGCAGCTTGGCTGCTCGACCCGGTCAACATTAAAATTTCGAATGAAATACTCCCTCCGAGTCGTATGCTAGTCGGGCCGAGCCAATAATGTTCTGTCCGGGTCTATATAGTGACGTTTTCTCGCTCAAATCTTTCCCTGTATGGCTCGATCGAGCAGAGAGATGCTCGGTCCGAGTCCTATGCAGCTCAGGCCGAGCCAATAATATTCTGTTCGGGTCGACAGAGTGACGTTTTTTCGCTCAAATCTCTCCCCTATATGACTCGATCGATCAGATAGGTGCTCGGTCCGTGTCAACTTCTACTCGGACCGAGCAGGAACCTACTCAGGCCGAGCATAGATATTTTCTGTTTCCATATCTTATTGACGCGACCGAGCAGCTGAGCTGCTCGGTCCGGATTTCCTGTAGCTCTTTTTCTCCTTTTCACTTTCATTTTCTTCTCAAATCTTCAACTCAGCTGCTTTCCTCTGGCTTCCTTCCGTTTATAATGTCCATATGCATACCCCCAATCGTCTGTCCTACACAAAACACAAACTCGTGAAAATTTTTATGATTTTTGCGATTTTACCTAAAAATATGAAATAAAGATAGAAAAACAAGAAGATAGGAAAGAAATCTCAAAATCTACGGAATTGGGTTGCCTCCCAATAAGCGCTCGTTTTCATTCATGAGCTCTACTCCCTATAATATATCAATGCTCACTTGGCGCGCGCAGTGGTCATGCGTCACCCTTCGGGGTGGTTCAATTCAGCGGAGTTTGACTTCCGCTTACTGCAACACTCTCCTCCTTGTAAGATGTGGCCTCCCATGCTTGATGATTTGTTGAGCGGCGTTGAAACTCCTCATCCAGTACTTGGATGTATGCAGCGACCGCTTTGTTGTAGGTTGGATTGCCATCGTCGTCGATGTTTGCTTTAACCGGGTCCTTCATGACCCCTTCAGTAGAAAAGTCTTCAATTGCTTCCTCCTCTAGAAACTCCAAATAACTGGCCCCTTCTTCATAGGCTCTCTCCTTCATCGGCCTTTGTAGCCGGAACTCAGCTTCAATATTCCCCACATTGAGGGAAAGGGTCTAAAAACTCCGGTCGTCGCCATGAAGGGGCGGCCGAGTATGAGTTGAGAGCTTCCTCCCTCTGGCATGTTCATGATGACAAAATCGACTGGGACGCATAGTCCTGGAGGTATCTGGAGGATGAAATCCCACACTATCCCTACCGGGTAGGTGATAGAGTGATCGGCGAGCTGAATTGACATGCTGATAGGTTCCAGCTCGCTTCCCGTCTGGAGTCTTTTGAAGATAGAAAGGGGCATCATGCCGATGCTAGTCCCTAAATCAATTAGCGCTCTGCTGATCGGCATTCCTCCAATTGAGCATGGCACAGTGAAGCTCCCCGGATCTGGTAGCTTCCGGGGGAGGTGGTTCTTGATAATGGAGGTAGAATCCTCCAACAGCTTGATCTCTTCCGGCCTACGCTTTCCAGTAATGAGATCCTTCAGAAACTTGGCGTACGTCGGGATCTCAGTGATGGCATCAAGAAACGGGATATTCAGCTGAATCCCTTTAAGTAACTCCATAAGCTTGGAGTACTTCTTCTCCAATTTGGCTTGGGCTAGCCTCTGAGGGTACGGAGGAGGAGGTCTGGAGGCTTTGCCCTTAGATGCATCAACGGGCTGCGTCGTGGTAGCAGGCATGACGAGAGGTGTATCTGCCTTCTCTTCAATAGTGATAGGCCCTTCAGTGGCCTCAACTCTGGCACTGTCATCAGCAGCTTCTTCAGTGGGAGCCTTCTCCTTGCTAAACACCGGAACCATAACTGGGTCAGTAATCCGTCCTCCTCATGTGGTCACTGAAACCACGGTGTTTGCTTGAGCTCTGGGGTTGGTCTCCGGCTGGGAGGGTAATCTTCCCTGATTCTTCAACAACTGCGACATCTGCCCCCTCAGTTCGTCGAGCGAAGAATTGATATTCTTAAATTGGTTCGACGTATCTTGATTGAACCGAATCTGGCCGCTCATAAAGGTCTCCAACGTAGATTCAAGATTTGACTTTGGAGGAGCCGGCGCAAAATTCTGTTGAGGCGGCCGGTTATACTGATATCCTGGCGGCCTATAGGGCCCAGCGGGCCTAAAGCCGCCTTGCTGTTGGCTCTGCTGCTACTACTGTTGAGGAGGAGGTTGTCTCTGAAACCGCGGAGGTTGTAGCCCTCCGCTTGGGTTTCCATATGAGAAACGTGGGTGATTCCTGGCAGTCGGATGCTGCCACTGGTTCCGTCCTTCTCCCTGGACGTACTGAATAGTCTCGGATGTCTCAGCACCCTCATAGTGACACTCGATAGGAATGTATCTAGGGTCTACATACTCCTCCCCGGTATGATAGGAGGTGCTGGGTGCCGCTGGGATGGAGTCCAGGCGCTGCTCGATCCGGGCCACTTGCTTGCACAAGGTCTCAATGTGAGAGTCCAAGTGAGTGGCGACCTTGACTTCGGGAGTCCGGATCGCAACGGTCCGCTCATCGGTCCACTGCTGGGTGTTGGCCGCCATGTGCTCCAACAGATCTATAGCCTCCTCAGGAGACTTATCCAATAGGGCGCCTTGCTCCGTCGCATCGATAATCATTTTGGTGCTAGGTTGGAGCCTGTTGTAGAAGCTCTGCACCAAATCTCAGGGTTAGATTCCGTGGTGTGGACACTGGTGTTGGAGGTCCTTGAACCTCTCCCAAGCCTCGTAGAGCGACTCCTGCGGGAGTTGCTTGAAATTTGAAATGGCCCCACGGATCTGGACCGTCTTTGAGGGTGGATAAAATTTATCCACAAAAGCAAGAGCAAGATTCTCCTATGTGGTGAAGTGGTTGGGAGGATGAGCTCGAAGCCAATAGGAGGCCTTGTCCCTTAAGGTGAAAGGGAAGAGCCGGAACTTCACTGCATCATCACTGACATCCTTCGCCTTGAATGTATCGTATTTAGCCAAGAAGGAGTCGATGTGATGGTTGGGATTCTTGTAAGGATGCCCGTGGAAGGGATCCTGCTGCATCAGGTTTTCAACCCCGTCTTAAGCTCGAAGGTTGCCGCTGTCAGCTGCGGTCTAAGAATCGAGGAGTTGTTCCCAAACATCGATTTCATGTGGTCCCTGATGGACCCAGTGCGAGGAGGAGGAGGAGGAGGGTTCTCTCCCATCTGAGTAGATGGAGATGAACTTCTTCTGGAGGCTCTTAAAGCCCAGGCTGTCTTTTTGATCTCAGGATCAAACAATAACTCTCTAGTAGCCCCTTTGTGGCGGGTGTTCATGCACCAACAAAACTCAGAAGAACACCATCAGTAGCACCACAATAAATAAAAAGAACAAATGAATGATGGCAGGGTGAGAAACGATCAGAATGCTAGAAAACTTCTCAAAGATAAAAACAAACTGAGATAAAAACACTATTCCGTCCCTGGCAGCGGTGCCAAAAACTTGACGCACCCACAATCTACACCTAGGATCCACCTGGCGGTGTCACGATCGCCAGGCGTAATGTGGTTCCTAGGCGACGACTTTGGGCTCAATCCGCAAGCGGACGGTGTCAAGTTGTAGTATAAAAGATAGTCGAGTCCCACAGGGACGGTGATAGTGTTGTGATAATCTCAGTCTATTTTTAAATCTAGAAGTAGTGTAGCGGTCGGAGTGAAAGATTTGGGTTGATTGTTGTTGTTGTGTAATATAATAAAAAGGACTAGGTCTTTAGGGATCACCGCTAGGATCGTTGGGGGTGGATGTTAGAAAGGTTCCCCACGTTGCATTGGGGCTAGGGAATTAATCCCCCAATTCATACCACTCTCGTGGGTTAGAATTGGGGGTTATTTTGGTGGCTCTCGTTGACGCAATGGCGGTAGCCTTTAACGTAGCGGTATAATTCGTCGATGGAACCCCTAAAGGCGCGAGCCGGGCATGGTCACGTGCCTTAGTTGGATCCACCAATTTACCTATTCGAATCCCTAGATACCCCTTAAGCACATCAATTCCACAGACCATGGGCATGATCTCAGTGCAGGTTATCTACGGATTCGGTAGGATTTACCGAAATACAACCCTAAACCCCTAATTCAACGTGGGGATCCAGATCTACATTTCCCCTAAAATCCTGCGGTTAACCCATCAGCCCTAGAATGGATCTACTCACTCATGATGATAGGAAAGCAAAAAAACATCAATTTCACAGAGGAAAACATTTTAGCAATAAGAAATTAGGGCTAAAATAACTTATAGTGAGAACGAACGAAGAACAAATCCAGAAAAGAGTAATAAACACCAATCTTCAATTATCGTTACAGAAATTAGCTACAAGAATTAATCCAAAAAAATAGTCTTCCCAGAAATCGCTCCAACTCCTTTCAAAAATTCCAAAAACAAAACTCAAACTCCACTCTCGCAGCCTCGCCCGCAATCGCGCGCATCAGCTGCCCAAATCGCGTGCATCACGCGTTTCAAAATCTTTCCAAAAATGCCCTGGGAAGTGTCGACCGAGTAGGCTACTCGGCCCGAGCATCTGCTGCTCGGTCATTAATCTGGCCTGTGTAGCTTGCTGCTCGGCTGCTGGAGAAGTTGATCCGGACCGAGTAGGACCTACTCGGTCAGCTGCTTGGGTGCTGCTCAGGGGCCTACTCGGGGCGTGAAATCTGTGGCTACTCGGTCGAGCAGATGGACTACTCCGGCCGAGTCAGCCTGTATCCGCTGCATCTCCAAAGATGACACGGCTCGGTCTGAGCAGCAGGCTGCTCGGGCCGAGCATTTTCTGGGAAACTCATCTGTAGCAACATGGTCTTCTCTCTCTCTCTGCTCTCTGCTCTCTCTCTTTCTTCTCTTCCTTCTCTCCTCCAACAGCTCCGTGAACACGACGAACTCCTTTAGAGCACTGCTAACAAGCTCATGAGCGCGTCGGATGTGTTCATACCCAGGCGGGGGTCCAAATCGCTCCAAAATCCCTGAAAACTCAAAATATACTACGAAACTCGAAATATCGTCAGAAATACCGAAATCGCAGTAAAAGGTGGGATTTGGACGCGAAAATGATATGCAATGCAATGGGAACATGATATGAAAATGAAGTAAAATATGGACACATCACCGTCCACACTGACCTGCCCCTCGAAAAGAACCTGAAGAGGTGGGAACGATCGGGCAGGATGCTCAACTGGAGTGTCGAGCTCAGTGTGTTTGACATAACATACAAGGCTCGGATGGCGATCAAGGGCCAAGCACTGGCAGACTTCGTGGTGGAATGTACTGTTGAAGACCCCCCGGAGAACTCACCGGGCATACCACCAACGGTCCCACCCTCGCAAGCGATGGAGGTGGATGAACCCCCGAGCTCACGCAAGGAGACACGGGCAAACTATGGATCGTTCATGTCGATGGCTCGGTAACAGGATCTGGGACTGGGGCATGTATCGTCATCCAAACCCCCGACGGATGCCTGCTGGAGTACGCCATGCGCTTCAACTTCTCGGTCGCCAACAACGTTGCAGAGTATGAGGTCACAGTCAATGGACTAAAACTTTGTAGGGTGGTGGGGGTGACGAACGTGCTGCTGCTTAGTGATTCACGACTCATCGTCCAACAGATCTAAGGGAGCTTCGAGGCTCGGGAAGAAACAATGAAGCGCTACCTCAAGAGCATCCAAGCCGAGCTCCAGAAGTTTGAAATGGTGGAGGTCCAACACTTACCCCGCTCCAACAACCTCCAGGCAGACGCCTTGTCCAAACTGGCCCCTTCCTCTATGACCGAAATTGGAAAGGCCATCTATGTTGAGAGTCTGCATGCGCCCACCATTGAGGAAGAAGAACTAATGTGTGTCGGCCCGACGACGACATGGATGACCCCGATAGTGAAGTACTTGGAGACGAAAACCCTGCCAGAGGAGTGGCTACAGGCCAAGAAGGTAGAGAGGCGAGCCTTATCATTCGTACTCCTCGACGGAGTATTGTACCGCCGGCACCGTGCCAGCTTCGACGTCCTGCCGTTCTTGAAATGCTTGGGGTCGAAGCAGGCAGAGCAAGTTATCCATGAAGTGCACGAAGGCTTCTGTGGGAACCACCACTGTGGCCACACTATCGCCCAAAAGATAGTGCGCCAGGGGTACTATTGGATGACTATGATCCAAGACACGGCTCGGTACGTCAAGAAGTGCGAGACATGCCAGAAATTTGGCCGACATACGGTGGCGCCTCCAGCCGACTTGGTGCATATTATAAGCCCGGTCCCATTCGCCAAATGGGGATTTGACATCCTCGGACCTTTTCTGAAGGCTTCCGGGGGAAGGAAGTACCTGGTCGTCGCCGTGGACTACTTCACAACGTGGGTTGAAGCTGAGCCGTTGGCACGCATCACATGGACGAATATGAAGGGCTTCATTTGGCAGTCCGTGATATGTCGCTATGGGATACCCCGCTCTATAGTAACAGACAACGGGAGATAGTTCACCTGCGAAGGCTTCCGCGACTTCTGTTCGGGCTGGGGAATCAAGCTTCATTTTGCATCCGTCGCCCACCCGCAGTGCAATGGGATGGCAGAGGATGCAAACAAATGCATCTTAGGCCCCCTGAAGAAGAATGTCAATGCAGCTCTCGGGACGTGGGTAGACGAGCTACCGGGCATTTTCTGGTCCTACCGTACCACCCACAAGGCTTCGACCGGAGAGAGCCCATTCATGCTGGCGTACGGGTCGGAAGCGGTTGTCCCCATGGAGATCGGAGAGGAGACACTTCAGATGATGTTCTTCGATGAAGATATCAATGGGGAGGGCCTCGGCCTCAGTCTCGAACTCGTGGACAAAGTGAGGGATCGAGCCCTGACGAACCTCGTCCGACACAACCAGAGGATGGCCCGGCACTACAAATCCAGGGTGAAGAAGCGAACCTTCAGAGTCGGCGACTTGGTCCTCAGAGACGCCACCCTCAAACCCGAGACCGCTAGCCGAGGAAAGTTGGCCGCTAAATGGGAGGGACCCTACGAGATCGTCGAGGTCGTCGGGCCAGCCACGTACATCCTAGCGACCCTGGACAGAAGCGAACTGGCTCACCCTTGGAACGTGGAGCACTTATTAAAGTACTATCAGTGATTGTGAGTCTTTTGAATAAGGTATTTTCTTTTTCGCACATTTCCAGACCTTGCTGTCTCCACTTGAGTATTTCAGTTTGAACACACAAGACTCTGGGGCAGGGCCAACCCTAGCCACCAAAACCAGAGATGGGCACGGGCCGAGCTATGCACTCGCTCCCCCCTCAAGAACTCTGGGGCAGGACCAACCCTCGTCACCCAAACCAGAGAAGGGCATGGGCCGAGCTACGCGCTCGCTCCCCCCTCAAGAACTCTGGGGCAGGGCCAACCCTCGCCACCCAAACCAGATAAGGGCATGGGCAGAGCTACGCGCTCGCTCCCCCCTCAAGAATTCTAGGGTAGGGCCAACCCTCGCCACCCAAACCAGAGAAGGGCACGGGCCGAGCTACGCGCTCGCTCCACCCTCAAGAACTCTGGGGCAGTGCCAACCCTCGCCACCCAAACCAGATAAGGGCACGGGCCGAGCTACGCGGTCGCTCCCCCTTAAGAACTCTGGGGTATGGCCAACCCTCGCCACCCAAACCAGAGAAGGGCACGGGCCAAGCTACGTGCTCGCTCCCCCCTCAAGAACTCTGGGGCAGGGCCAACCCTCGCCACCCAAACTAGAGAAGGGCACGGGCCGAGCTACGTGCTTGCTATCCCCCTCAAGAACTCTGGGGCAGGGCAAACCCTCGCCACCTAAACCAGAGAACGGCACGGGCCGAGCTACGCGGTCGCTCCCCTATCAAGAACTCTGGGGCAGGGCCAACCGTCGCCACCCAAACCAGAGAAGGGCACGGGCCGAGCTACGTGCTCGTTCCCCCCTCAAGAACTTTGGGGCATGGCCAACCCTCGCCACCCAAACCAAAGAAGGACATGGGCCGAGCAACACGCTCGCTCCCCCCTCAAGAACTCTGGGTCAGGGCCAACCCTCGCCACCCAAACCAAAGAAGGGCATGGGCCGAGATTCGCACTCGCTCCCCCCCTCAAGAACTCTAGGGCAGGGCCAACCCTCATCACCCAAACCAAAGAAGGGCATGGGCCGAGCTACGCGCTCGCTCCCCCCTCAAGAACTCTGGGGCAGGGCCAACCCTCGCCACCCAAACCAGATAAGGGCACAGGCTGAGCTACGTGCTCACTCCTCCCTCAAGAACTCTGGGGCAGGGCCAACCCTCGCCACCCAAACCAGAGAAGGACATGGGCCAAGCTACACGCTCGCTCCCCCCTCAAGAACTCTGGGGCAGAGCCAACCCTCTCCACCCAAACCAGATAAGGGCATGGGCCGAGCTACGTGCTCGCTCCCCTCCTCGAGAATTCTGGGGCCGAGGAGAAGGGCAGGCCGAGATATCCACTCGATCACCATCCTCCCAAACAGACCCATGATCCTCGAGCGCTCGGACCTCGGGAAAAGGACAACAACACGCGGGTCGAGGCAGGCTTCACGTGGGCCAAGAACCGTTGGACAACGCCGGGTCCTGATAAAGCAGGCCCCCGATGCGACTCGTTGAAATGAAAGGACGCTTGGGAAACGCACCATTAATGACGACACACCCCCGAGTGGCAAGGGATGACGAATCGCGTCCAGCTCCACCTGGCAAAGGTGGTTCCCAAAGGACGTGATCCTGAGGAGCCCATTGATGATGCCAGCTCATCGCATTAACTCCTGGGAAACCGTTAACAAAATCCCCCTATAAATACCCCACCTCACCCTTCCGAAGGAGAGAAAGAAAAAGAAAATGGAAACATGAGGACTGATCTCAATTCCCTCCACCAAGTATGACAAGCTTCAAGACACCCCGCCCGAACAAAAGGGAGGCGACCAGCCATCAATGGATCCCACACCGACAGGCGATCGCTTCCACGCGGCAGTCACCGATAGGCTATTCCTCTTACATACAGATTACTGATGGGATATTCCTCTTACACAAGGGGAGCCCTACCCTCCGCTCCTCCGACTGCTTTGGACCAGATGAAACAGTTGAATCGGAGGACTTGCGGCGGCTCGCTCCCCCCAACCCGCATCCGCTCCACCCCGACCCCTGCCGCCACCTCTGCCTCGTCCCCCACCTCGTCCAGGGTTTCCCTTCGATGTAAGGACTCCCCAAAGAGACCTTACAACCCGTCATGGGCAAGAAGGTGAAAGACGAGGCAGCACGCCACCGCCACCTCGTGCTCCTCCTCTCCAAGGGTTTCCCTCCGACCTCCTTTCCAGAAAACCCTGTAAGAGCGATCTGATGGAGGACGATAGCAAGACAGCTTCCTTGGATAATCCAAGCAGCCAAGGAGACCTTGCAATCCTTCATCATAGGGGACGCACAGAGGAACGCGACAAGCAATGGACGCCCTGCAGACAGTAGTCTGCTCATCCTGATGCAGTTTACAGCAAGAGGGAACGACTCCCAAGCCCGCCAACAGTTCGGGTCATACTTACCTAACTACCGCATACTTTATCAAGACTTCATGTAATAGCTAAGTTTACATTCCTATACGGATCAATCAAAAAGTTGCTCACGAAACAGTTGTTCAACACCCAAGCGCCGTCCAAGCACGTCCTAACTCAGGAGCGACCTTGGCCGGCTCCCATGGCGTGCTCGTATGCCTCCACCCAGACCTGACTAGGGAACGGGCCGAGCTATGCGCCTGCCCACCCCCACTCACGTGACTCAATGTGTAGCGCTACCTTTGAATTATACTTGAATTATATAAAACAACAAAAATTCACACATGGCAGGGCAAAAATCCGCGATATATTAGAAAGCAAGATGTCCTGCAAATATAGCGAGGCGACTCGACAAGACGGGCCTCCCTCCAGATCCCCCCTAACTATTACAAAAGGTAATACAACAAGGTCAAGTTTCCTAACAGGATGCCCTACCGGTCCGCCCGTTCGCCTCCTTCAGGGCCGTCCCACGGAGCACTGCATGACCCTAGTTCTCCAGCTCCTGCCCCCTCCATGTTTTCCGCGAGGTTTACCTCCTCCTCCTTGTCTTCCTCCTCCGAGGCCGCCAATGCCTCGAAATCGACCTCTAAAGGAGGGTGAAGAGTGAGGGCTCTTTCCTTGACCCTCTACAGACACGTGTTCCACCCTGCCTCCCGGCCGATCTCCAACCCCTCCTTTAGACCTGCCTCCCGCGCCTTCATCTTGGCTTGGGCAAGCTGGGACGCTAAGGTCTTCACCTGATACACCCGAAACTCCTCCGTCCTTTTCGACAGTGCCTCCTCGACGGCCTTCGCTCGCGACTCCATGTCATCCATCCTGACCCGGCACTGCTCGGCCTCTCCTTCCAGCTCGTTCTGTCGAGAACGACCGACAGCGATCTGCTCCTTGAGCTCCTCTACGCGTAGCGGGTACTCCTCGAGCAACGTCTGCTGCTCCGCGAAAGACTTCTTCAGTGTGACACACCTGGACTTCTCCATGTCAAGCTCCCCCTTCATCCTTGCCAACATGAGCTCAGCCTTGATAAGGACAGAAGCACAACGCTGCAAGGTACCCATCACCGTACTGGCATGCACACATGAACATGGAAAAATTAGGCTCATCAGGGACAAACCCTGCACTACCCCCAGCCTAGCTCGAAAAGATACCTGCGCGAGATGCCATGTCACGGTGGCCCCTAGCCACTCCGGGTGCACAAGCGCTAGGGATTCCATATCCCTAGGTAGTTGGCAGTTCTCGGCGAGCCTTACCGCCACGCCGACCTCGTCGAAGACCAACTCGCCCTTCCCGACCGGGTAGATCGGCCTTAAAAGATCCTCTTCTGGAAATCCCTCGACGTCGGTCCTCTTCGACCGAAACATCGCCAACTTCTCCTCACAGCCTGGGGGTGCAGGCCTCTTCAGAGCATACCGGGGGCAGTCGTAAGGCCACGATTCCTCGGTTGCCAACCCAATGCTGGAGCTCGACCCCACGGGCCCCCCTTTATGGAACGGATGTCGAATCAGGAGCTACCGACGACCCGGTCAACCCTGGAGGCCCCCCTCCACCGACAGACAACTGCTTATCCCTGGACCACCGTGCGTCTCCTTGGCTTCGAGGTCGATGGTGTGGGGAACGTCGATATGTCGGACACTTTCTACAGACCCCCCTGTGCCTGCACCAGGGACGGTCGGCCTCTCCACTGTTCTCTTCTTCCTCTTCTGTCTGCTGAACCCCTTGGCCTTCTTGGTCCCATCCCCCTCACTCGGCCTCGGCCTCTTCTTGTGACCCTTAGCACCCGATGGAGCAACCTGCTCCTCGGTAACCATCTCCTCGGCCATCATCTGCTCGATGATCCTGTCCAGATCATCGAAGGAGATGCTCATCGTCGGATCTGTAAAAAAGGAAGAGTTCAGGGTGAGTGAATTCGAAATAAAAACCACTCGGCTAAGGTTACTTTCAGGCCAGATGAGTCGAGCTATGATCTCCAGCCTAGCAAGGCGGGCGTACTGCCTGCCCTCGGGGGTTATCACCTCCAATCGCACCGCCTGCTCTGCCTCAGCCTTGCTCGGCCTCACCTTCTCCCTCGCTTGGGGACTTAGCACTCTCCAGCCCGACTAAAGGGTCAGATCGGCGGGCAGTGAGACAAACACATACGACCTGCACCACCCTTTGATCTTCCCAGGCTGGCCCCGGATGAGGGGGTGACTCGTCCTTGCCGACTGATCGATCCAAAATGCAACCCTAGAGCACAACCTAGTATGACGCAAATACACGGAGATAAATCCCCGGTAACGGCGCCAAAAACTTGGTCGGCCCCGGATATACACCCGGAGAACGATTGTAGTTTTACCGCAAGCGCACGGTCAAGTGGCGAGCGGGTATCGAACACGAGGAGGTGGTGTTGGCTCCAATCTATCCTAGGTTGGTTTGACTACGAATGTTTTATTGGTGGAGATGGTAATTGTATGATGTAATGGAAATGGTGATGGATGTCGGTGTCGGTGATAAAGATGTTGGTCAAGTATCGATTCAAATATAATACAATAAAAGAGTCTAGAGCTAGGGAATCCCCACTACAGATCATCATACATCATTGTAAATAGTGAATCTCAATATTACTAGGCTTGTGTTGAGGTGAACTAGTCGTAACTGAATAGAGAACCAAGCTCACGCTCTCGCGCTATTGCCGGTCTATAGCAACCTAGGATAGGGCCCAATCTCTTGCAAACCCTAGCCTAAGCCACTAGCATTAGGATCGACATCATCGTTCAATCGCCCCTCGAGCACACTCTCGTGCAAACTCGAGTTACGATCTAGGTTGTGATAGTTCGTATTCGTCCAATCTCTTGCAAACGAATATTGCTATAGATTTACAATAAAAATCCTAGCTTTGGTCCAATCTATTGCAAACCAAGTCTAGAGAATCTCGATTGTAAACCTAAATCGAATATCTAGGCCTTCCCATCGATTAGAATCCAATCTCTTGCAAACCCCAATCGATGAAAATCCCTAGCTATCCGTAATAAATCGATCACAACCTAACCTCCTAGAAATTCTAGCAATTTAGAATTTCATTTATCACAAATCTGAAATTAGATCCATAGAGTTCATCTCCAAGCCATAGAACATCAAATCTACTCAAGCATAGCAATAATGATGGAGAAATCGATAAAAAGCATTCCTTGCATGTAAAAAGATATCAAATCAAAGATTCAAATAATAAGAACAAGGATACTTAGTTTTGATGAAGAATTCCAATCCAAATACAAGCTTTTAGATCCAAGAGGGGGCCTAGGGCATGGCCTAACCTCTAAATTAATCCCTAAGAAAATATCATGGGAACTCCTTATAAATGGTGGCTACAAACCTCTTATATAGTCTCCTAAAACCCTAGAAAATAACCCTAGAAACCCCCTCAAATTCGTGTCCAAAAACAGCCCAAACCGCAACTTAAAATCTGGGCCCGCCGCCGACTCGGCCGAGTGGAACATGTGACTCGGCCGAGTGGAAATTCCAGCACTGCAGCATCAACTTACAGAAATTTCCCTGATTTCATCCGACCTCCGATTGACACGTTCTTGGTGGCGTTGGAATATTCATGAAGTCTACTATCCATAAACAATATGAGAAAAATACTTTGATTGCTGGAATGATAGCAGATTTCAAAAGAGTGAACAACTATCTGAAAATCTGGACGCCGCGTGTCCTCGGCGTCACTCGGCCGAGTGGACTTCTCTACTCGGTCGAGTGGCTTCTCTACTCGGCCGAGTGACAGACCCTGTAAAATTCCAGTAAGTCGGAGGGTCTTGGGGGTCTGTCTTCGGAGGTGACTCGGCCGAGTGGCTTTACTCACTCGGCCGAGGGGCATTCAGTACTCGGCCGAGTCGAAACCCTCAATCGCCTGACGAATTCCAGTAAGTCGGCTACTTCGATGGGTGGATTTTCCCGTGCCACTCGGGCGAGGGGATCTCCATACGCGGCCGAGTGGACTATCGTCACTCGGCCGAGTGCACGCTGATTTCCTTCTGCGGTGCATGTTCGGTCTGGCCGGCCGAGTGGTCTTCTTGCTCGGCCGAGTGAGTGCTTCACTCGGCCGAGTGACATGCTGTGGATGCTCAATCTTCATCATTTCGCCTCCTTGTTGCTCCTACGAAGTTCCTTCTTCTTCCACCCATCTTCCATCGTCGTTAGCTCCTCGATAGAGCCATGGGCGAGGCTCCGGTACATGTGCAAGTCCTTTAAGTTCATTTTTGTTCCCGATTGCTCTATATTTTCTAAAATCCGACAAAAACAAGAAATAGTGAAAAGTAACGTAATATCGTCGAATACTCGTGAAAATCGTAATATGAGCAATCGAAATGGCGTGAAAACCTGCAAAAAAGGTGTAAAATATGGACCGATCACCGACAAATAAAAGTGTGACTGGAATTTCTTAACCGTGAAAAAATGGCGAAACAAAGAAAGGTCGGGCTGACTCGAGACGTCGTGCAGAGGACAAGAAACCCGACTATCGCACTAACGGAATTCGGCATCAGCTGGCAGAACGACAGGCCCAAGAATTCCAGGACCTTGTGATACAACGGATGGAGCGGGAACCGTAGGCCCTGATCGAAGTATGCCACGTAGATCCTGACCTTGCCATCCTTCGCGAAACAGACACGCTCCGAGGCTGTCGGCAGACGAATGTCATACGACGGCCTGATATACTTCGCGTGCACCATGGGCACGACCTCTATCCGTGCCTCTGACCTCTGAGTCAGTACCTCGGCAGGCACCCCACCGGCCCCGCCAACGGTCACGGGTCCAGGCCTGGACAACCCCGCTTTCACCCCTAGGGGCCCCTTCCCCTTCCCCGGGCCCCACTTCCCGCCGTGGACCCGGACTTGCTACGGCCCAAACACTCAGGCGATACTCCACCAACAACCTCCACTGACTCTGCCATGGAGCCACCCGTCGACTCCGACGACGAGGCTGAAGATGACGAAACCATACCAGAGAAAAGAAAAGAAATATACCTGCCAATTAGTCGCTACGGTGGCCGCTGCAAAGGGGAAGACGGCGCAAACTCCGGCAACGACCTCGGCCTCCACGAAGGGAATCGCCTATACTCAAGAAATCTGCTCTAGAACACTCGGAAGCAAGAAATCTGCTCGATAAACGGTTGGGACGTTTCGATTCATGCCCATCTTAAATCCGATGTGACCCCGCAATTCGGCGACAATTCACGGTGGGAAATCTGAAACATATCCCCACCTTTTCCCTTCGTTTGGAACTTGTGACCACCCCACCGACGTCCGAGCCATCGAGGCGGGCCAAGCCCGGCGGATCGGTATGAGTCGCTCCAACCCAGAAGTCAAGGACAAGCATGAGTACGACCAGTCCGACTCAACAACGCAAGCACTAGCTCAGCTCGCCCGCACAGGGCGACTTGAAACATACACCTACTTTGTCGCAACTTTCCCCCTGCTCTTCACTCCGGTGCTCGTCCTAGCATGAACGTTGGGGGCATTCATCACACGGTCTTACGCATAACAAGAAGACCAGCGACTGAACAAATATATATATTTTTTGGAAAGTTAGAAAATCTTTATTGATAGACAGAAATATACAACAATATAGTACGTAGAAATGAAGATTCTATAAAAAGAGGAGAGGGCACAAGCGCCGTCACTCTTTATTAAAGAATCTGCAGCCTACGCCAACTATACACAGCTCAAAAAATCATAAAACAAGGCCTAGCCCAGATCACGTATCTCCCAATTTGAGAAGACAGCTTCCTCCTCAGCGGACGCTGGATCCTGGCCCATCATAGCAATTCTGATATCCGCCGAAATTACCTCAAAAATCTCCATTTTCCCCTGCCTTTACCTTCGAAAATTCTACAATTCCTCTCATGCCAAATGTGCCAGACCATCGAAGAGAGAGCAGTTTTGGCTAATCTGCACAGAGCACTTTTACCCCCAAATTTCAACAAGCAAAATTCTTCTATATCAACCAGGGATGTACCAATCTGGCGAGTGACATTTAACTTTAGTAGTGTTCGTTTAAGAATGTAACTAGTGTAGGGACAGGCGAAGAATAAATGGCTTATATCCTCCATAATATCATCACCACAAAGAACACAGTTAAACGGTGAATTCAAACCCCATCTACTTATAATATCCCTTGTCAGAAGCTTACCCCTGAAAGCTCGCAGCAGAGTGAGAGCCCACTTCGGAATATGACCCTGAAACCATACCAACTTATGGAATCGGAACGGCTCACCCCTCCATCTGACCCCTTCCCAGGCCTCCTTAAACTTGAAATCACCAGCATCAGAGTAAATAGCCTGTGGGAAGCTACGGCTAGGGGGACTCCCTGTAGAAGGACTTCGGCTAGTAGAGATGGCCGGCTGACGCAAGCATCCAACGGAGGGCATTACAGCCTGGGAATTCAACCAGCTCGTGGAGCCATGCCCATGTGTACTGCACGTGGAGCCATGCCTACATGTAATGCACGTGGGACAATGCACTGAAGGGGGGTTCAAATTGCCAGATGTCGAATGAGAGTAGGATTGAAATCCATTTGCAGTATGGGCCACCCAGCGCCAGGTATCAGAGCCCTGTACAAGGACCACTTTAGCTAGGTGATGTCAGATATTTCCAATTACAGGATCATTCGACCAAGCACCGTGAACACAGTAATCTCTAACACTTTTCATAGTGGAATTAGGAGGAACTGCCGCCAGGTTTCTCAAGGGTCCGTAGTCAAGCCAGGAGTCGTGCCAAAAAAGGGTAGAGCGTCCGTCTTTCACAACCCGCCTGATAAGCTTACTGGATGCCTCCCTACAATTCAACATATGTTTCCAGGTGCCAGAATGTGTCAATAAACCCTTTGCCGCATAGAACCCATCCGCCCCTCCATATTTGACTCTCATTTGCTTCGTCCATAAGCTAGTGGAAGTAAGGAACCGCCACGTCAGCCTAATCCCAGATGCCACATTGAGATCCTCCAACAACCGAATACCCACTCCACCTTCCGACTTTGGGGAGCAGATATCCCTCCAAGACCAGGCACGTGAGGGACCCATAATGAACCGCCTGCAAAGAGATGATATTTCTCGCACAACCGTGTATGGCATATGGTAGGCATGCATCCAGAACGCCACCATGCCATAAATTACCGACTTAACTGGCTCAATCCGCCCAGCAATAGATAACTTAGATGACGTCCATCCCATAAGCCTCTTCTTGCACTTATCTACCAATCTGCCATACATGGGTGCTTTGGGATATTTGGACGACTAAGGTAGACTAAGGTAAGTAGTAAGAGTGGTGGAAATCTGTATACCTAAGCAATCCGCAAGAATAGACCTGTCCTTGGTGCCCTTACTAAATATTGCCCTACTCTTTTCCTAATTCACCTGCAACCCTGTAAGGTTCTTGAAATCATGAAGCAATGACTTGATGCACCTGAAGGATTTTAGATTAGCTCTACAAAACACAAGCAAGTCATCAACAAACAGAAGATGAGAAATGGAGCATGACCGTCTCATGGGCTGAAGAGCCCCACTGCCAAGAGCCTTAGCCATAAGAATTGAGAAAGCTTCCATAGCTATAATGAACAGGTAAGGGGAAAGAGGATCCCCCTGCCTAATTCCCCTGTTGCCTTCAAAGTACCCCACTGGAGATCCTCTAACCATCACAGAAAAAGTAGGCGAGGTAATACATTCTCTTATCCACCTTATGAAAATAATAGGAAATCCCATCTGACCCAAAAAGTGTAGAATAAACTCCCGGTTCACAGAATCGAAAGCTTTCCTCAAATCCAGCTTAAGGCAAGCCCTTCCCCCCATAGGGTTGCTGAAGTCTCTAATCTGCTCATGAGCAATAAGGGAGCAATCCGATAAAAGCCTCCCTTTAAGGAAGGCCGCCTGGTTAGGCGAGATTAGTTCATGAATTACCACCCTGAGCCTGTTACTTATGATCTTGCTGACAATTTTATATAAAACATTACAGCATGCAATAGGCCTATAGTCACTAAGAGAGGAAGCATTAGAATTCTTAGGGACTAGCGTAAGGTGGGTGTGATTAACTTGCCTTAGAAGCTTGCCAGATGCAAAGAAGGACTTGATCGCCCGAGTCACATCATCTCCAATCATGTACCAATAGCGTTGAAAGAAATGGGCATTAAACCCATCTGGCCCAGGAGCCTTATCAGGGTTCATCTGAAATACCACATTCTTGATTTCCTCATCTGAAATTCTTCGGGTCAACCAGGTGGAGGCCTCCTCGGTAAGAATACGCTTGGGGGTAATAGGATGGAACGTAGAAGCATAGTGATTTTGGTTATATAACCCCACATAGTAATCAACAGCTTCCTTCTTCAGCACATCAAAAGAGCCAGTCTTACTCCCCTGGGCATCCACCAAATGTGACAAACAGTTGTATCTTTCCCTTGACTTCATTGCATTATAAAAGAATTTAGAATTGCGATCCCCCAAAGAGATCCAATTCTGCCTACTCTTCTGATGGATCATCTCCTCCTCCAGACTCATAGCACTAGCTAACTCCTTCATCGCAGCCTGCTCCTGAACTTGTAGAGATTCAACAGTGGTCAAAAGCGGATTTTTCCTAATACCTTCCAGTTTGGCTCGGCTCATATTCACCATTTTACTCGCATTATAATTAGCAGCCCACTTGCGCAGTAATGGTCTCAACTTCTTTAGCTTTTCTGCCACACAATACATAGGTGAACCTGCAACATAGCACTCCCAACTCCCGTCCACAATTTCAGAAATCCCAGGACATTTGCTCCAGTAATTAAAGTATTTGAAGGGCTTGGGTTCGGAATGTACCTGAGAATGTAGACTGACAACCATTGGTGAATGGTCACTAGAAATAGGATCCAAGTACTCCATAAACGAATCAGGGAGCCGACTGAGCCAGTCACAATTAATGAAAACTCTATCAAGCCGAGCAGTGATCCTTCCATCGCCCACTCTATTATTACACCAGCTAAACTTGTACCCGGTGCTCTTGAGCTGGAGGAGGTGGCAGGAACTAATACATTCACTGAAGTCAAAAAGCATCTTCTGATCCAACCTCCGTCCCCCAATTTTGTCAGCAGCAGAAAGTACACAGTTAAAATCCCAACAGACCATCCACAATCCTTTATTCAAAGAAGACTCATCACCTTTTAGCGAAGCCCATAAATCCAGAAATCCCAGGACATTTGCGCAACCGAGGCCACCTGAGTTAGTACATGAAAGAGTGACATGCTGATCAGAAGAAGATACAAGGGAGGCCTTCCAAACAACTGGGTCCAAAGCCATCACAATCCTGCCACCATGTGCTTTGTCCAAGTTGTCAAAAAAGATCCAGTGTTTAGGCAAAAGAGAGTCATTAATGGCCGCCAAAGACCTAAGCTTCGTCTCCAAAAGAATAATAGCCGATGGCTTAATGGTGGTGAGTCTGTCCCTAAGATCTCGCCGACGAACCGGGTTATTCAAACCCCTTGTATTCCAAATGAAAATCGTCATTAACTAACCGTGTTTTTGGGAACGCACTTCTGAATCATGGCACTCCGCCTAGCACTAGATTCAGCCGTGCATTCAGATTTTTTCCTCTCCTTCCTGATTTCCTCTGCCTACGTAAGATTGCTCTCCTCCACGACCCAATCAGGATTGTCAACAGCCATCACACTTGGAATTAGATCCACGTCCTCCCCCAAATGGCATTCAAGAAGTGAAGGTTGTGTAGCACACCTCACCTTATCAGGAGAATCCCTGCCATCTGGGATGGCTTCCAAGACCGCAGCCACATTATCATCCGGACGGTGCCCCACAGCAACAGGGTCCTGGCTAGCGGCAATGCCGCACTCACCCACAGGCGAGCTCTGGGATTCCTCTCCCACACCTACCATAGGCGCAACCACAGGCGTGCTCTGCGACTTCTCTCCCACAGCCGAAGTGCAAAACTTCACATGACCCCCCTTACATTGGTAGAGTGCTCACTGTTGCCTCCTTGTGCCGCAGAGGCCGCATTATTCACCACATCCGCAGCGGCCTGAAGCCCTCCATTCAACCCCACAACGTTCGGAGTTGACAAAGCCTCTTCCGAGCAATGCTCCCCCATCACCGCAGCACTTCCATCTCCTTGGATTGAAGGGGGCTCGCCAGGGCCGGGACACTGGCCATCAGTATGTCCAAAACAAACGCACTTACTACACCTCGGTGGCTCCCCTTCAAATTTGACTTCAAGTGTAATAATTTCACCCCATCTAACTGCACCTCCACAGACTTCCGAAAGCCTGACGAAGCATCCACCTCAACCAGGTACCGCGCATAGGATATCCTCTCTAAGTTTGCCGTGGCCCTATCCAAGCTCATAGGGGTACCAATCACCGAGGCAATTATATTGAGTGTTTCCAAGTTCCACATATATAATGGAAGCCCATGCAGCTGAACCCACACCGGTACCGAAGTGAGAATGTCTCTATCATGACGAAGATTCATGTTCCACTTCTTCAAAACAACCAATCTTCCATCAAAAAGCCAGGGCCCCCCTCTAAGAATCCTTTCACATTCCTCTGACGACTCGAACCTGAAGTAAAAGAACCCATTATCTTTGGAATAGACTTGCACCTTCTTCTTAAGCCTCCAAAGCCTCTCCATCCACGCAACAATTTGACCATAGTATGGGGTGTCGCCTAAAACATAGCCAACCAGAGTGTTCTTCCACATCTCCGCCCCCCGCTCAACCAATGACCCCGATACCCTAGCACGGGTGGAGCCATCTTCCAGGGTTATAGGAGGCACTAACGACATTGCGAGTCCCGCCCCATAGGAACGACGTTTCGCGCAAACATCTAGCCACGACCTCTTTACCGCATTAGTATTTACCGTGAGAGGAACCTTAGGCCTATGGGGAATATAATCAGGTCTCTGCGGCTTATTAGCGAACACATATCGTGCATCAATCGAAGCTTTCCCCGCAAGGCCAGCCTTAGCCACCGGGCGATAGCGCCCAAAAGGAGGCCGTCTAGAATCATTGGCTCGCCCCAGATTAAGCCTAGTCCTTCCTTGTACCACACGAGGACGGCCATGCCGGACTTCCACCCAACCATCCTCAAAAGCCATGCCCCCTCCAACCTCCTCCGCCAAACGCCGACTACCTCCAACAAAATCTCCCTGATCAATCCCCGCAGATCCACCAATCGCAGATCGCCCTCCCGATCTGCCCAGCCTAGGGAACGAAGAACTCCCTGCCCCCGCATCACCAACGCTTCCTCTGGGAAGAATCCACCGTCTCTCCCCCTCGTCAGATATCCTGGAACGCTGACGGATCTCCCCCCGAAGGCAGGAGACGGATCCGCCAAGAACAGCCTGGGCCGTAGAACTCGCCACTTCTGCAACCCCAACGCCACCGGAGGCCGGAATCCCCCTTCCCTCCGTACGATGATGGATCTCCTCCTTGCCGTGAAGAGAATCTCCGCCGCCGCCCGGATCATCCGGAATCGCCCCTCCGCAATTAGCGGGAGTCACCATCTTTTTATATCTTGTCCTGAACAAATAATATATATATATATATATATATATATATATATATATATATATATATATATATATAATTTAACTTGTCAGATCGTCTGCTCTACAACACGGGATCACACCCGGACATACAAAATATCCATCACTCCCCTATGATTACGAGCACCCGTGCTCCGTCACTTCCTCCTCCATCTCTCCCGGCAAGGGCACGTCCAGTTTAGGAAAATCAGCCTTCAGCTCAGGATGTAGACTCGCCAGTTGGGCTTTCATCTTCTCCATTCCTTGGAGAACGCCTGCCTCCCTTGCCTCAGTCATCATAGGGATTAGCTCCTCATCCTGATAACGGCAGACTGCGGCGTTGATCGCGTCCTGATCGATCGCCGCCTTGCCCTCTAGCCTCTTCTTCAAGACGGCCTTTTCCTTCATCCCCAACTCGATCGCCCGATTCAGCTCGGCTATCCTCCTCTGCTGAAAGTCGATCATGTTTTTCTTGCTGGCTGCCACCACGACGTTCTGCTTCAAGATGTCATTCCGCGTCTCCCCTTCCTCCTGAAGACGACGAGCGAGTCGGGCCCCCCTCCCCTTCTCTTCCTCAAGCTGGCGGGCAAGCCAATCCCCTCGCTCCTTCTCTTCGTCGAGTTGGCGGGCAAGCCGGGCCCCTCGCTCCTTCCCTTCCTCCAGCTGGCAGGTGAGCAAGGCCCCCTTGCCCTCTTCTTCATTCAGATGGTGGGTGAGCCTGGCCACATGCGACTCTAGGAGATCGAGTCGTGCCCCATCGACAGCACGAAGCCGGGTTGCCTGCTCCAAATCCGCCTCCCTCCCTCACAATTAGCTCCGTACCTCCCGAAGTTTGTCCTTCGCCTCGTCTTGAGAAGCCTGGACTGAGGCCACAAGGGTGTGGCACTGCAAGGCCACTGCGGCCGACATCGCCTGCCAAAGAACACGATCCAGTCAGGACGCAAATTAGGAGACCCCGAACGCGAGGTAGGAAGTTCACCTTACCTGCAGGATATGCCACACAACGGTGTCACACAACATTTTCGTCCCCACGTTGGTTAAGGATTCGTGATCCCGGGGCAGCAGGAGGTACTCTGACAGCCGTGTCGCAATCCCGACATCCTCGAAGACCGACTCCTCCCGGCTTACCCGATAGGGCATTCGATGAAGGTCCTCGTCGGGCATGGCCTCGGCCTCTGCCCTCGTCAGCTTAAAAAGGGCGAGCGCCCTCTCGTAACCTGGGTGCGCCTCGCTCCCCATCTCCCATGGGAGAACTCCATAGGGCCACTTCTCAACGGGAGGGGGCCGGCGACGCTTGCCTGAGGTCAGAACCCTCGGGGAAGCCATGCTGACTATCTCTGGTTAGGGCGGGCCACCAAACATGGTCCCGCCAGCTCGAGCGGAAGGAACGTCTGGTTTGGACCCCTGCCACTTCCTGTTCACCTCATCTACGACCGGAGCCTCGGTGACGGTGCTGACCACGTCCAGTTCGGCCGAAGCATCTGGTGTGACCCCGCCAGTCCGGAGAAAAGGAGCACCAGGCTGGGCCCCTGCTGCCTCTTGTTCGCCTCCTCCGCAATAGGAACCTCGGTGCTCCACCTTTCGACGGCCACCTCTGCCGGTGCTTCCTCGCGCATCACGCCCTTGCCCTTATCCACGGGGAAGGTCTTTTTCGTTACCCTCACTCCTGCCGCCCTCAGCAATTCCTCCCGCGGAAGCATCGGGTCCTCACCTGCAAAAAAAGAGAAATTAGCGTAAGTCTATGTAAAGGTCTGCCAGCAGGAGAATACCTGTGGGCCAAAGCTCCTGAGCGAGCCGATCATCTTGCGTCAAGTCCGCCAGTCGGTGGTCTGCCTCAGGTAACTCTGCCAAAATCTGGGCATTCCCAATGAGTTCGTCCGTCATTGCCTCCTCCTCACCCACCAGAGGATTCAGATCCCCCCAGTTCGACATCAACACCGCATCTGTCGGCTTCACAACGAAAACGAAGCTCTCTTCCCAACCATCATTAGTGTCCGGTACCCCGACAATGTGTTCTCGTCCCCTCCTTGCATGGACACAATAATACGCCCCATACTTCCTCACCCAAAAGAAATACTAAAACAACGCTAAGGACAGACTCAAAGAATTGGCAAAACACAAGACGACGAACCCGACCAGCAGACTAAAGGAGCTAGGCACTAGCGCGCAGATCGGCAGCTCCAGGAAATTCAAAAGATGGAGGAGCTGAGGATGAATGGGGAAGTGGAACCCTAACTCGAGGGACCGGACATAAACTCCAACTTCATCATCGTGGGCCCAACACACCCTCTCGTTGGCCAAGGCATCCGCACTTCACAGGGCGGACGAACGAACCTTCCGCAGATCTCCCGGATGTTAACCTGATCCAGCTTACACGGGATAGCCGCGACCGACCTCGGTTCGTCTGTTCGGCCTCTACGCCGTCCACCACCCCCCTCTGTCGATTCAACCCGCCTCATCCCACTACTACTGCCACACTCAAAGAAAGAAGCCATCGACAGATGAAGTGAGAAATTACCTGGCCGAACCGTCGAGCTGAGGAGACGGTCAGAAGAAGATCCTCGATAAAAGCCCCGGCGGCAACGTCGGCGAACAATGACCGGAAGCTGGGAAGCACGAGCGGATACAGAATTCGTGAGAAACTTTCCACCAATCCTCTCCCCCATACTTATAGCAAACCTCGGGCCATACCGACCGTCACCGGTCCGCCACGCGGCGTTCATCGACGCACCTCTGACACCTCGTCTGCCGCGACAGGTCATTTCAACCACGCGTCACCCGTCCAGTGGCGGAGACGCATCGTCTTCCGCCACCCTTTCAAATCGCAATAATGGCTATCTGGGTGGGAACACCGAGACAGCAGCCGGCGCTTCCTAACACAGAGCAAGGTCTGAGCTGTTCCCTTCGGGAAGGGAAGGTGGTACGTCATCCGAGTCGAGCAGGGGAACCACCTCGAACTCGAATGATGGGGGAAATTGTTACGACCTAAAGATCGTGATAGCCCGACTTTCTATCCCCGGTCACCAAACACCCCACCTACGTCATTCTTCCGTCCCGAAGGCCGGTAGGCCCAGCGTTAGGGCACCAATCCCGCGAATTCGGAGACCGTGCACTTGACTCACCCACGACAGAGCGCACCCTACTATGGGCGATGGCGGAGCCGCAATCCCCCAGGGTCCCGGTTGCCACCCGACTCGCCCCTCCACCTGCTCGTCGGGAACAACGCACAGAGCGCGTTGTCCGACGACGTGCCCTCCAACCGAGGCGACCTGGCGACCCCATCGGTAGCGCCGTGCCTCGGACGTGCACCGACGATTCTTTGGCACATTGGACGTGACAAACAACCTAGTACAAAGGACACTACTAACACTAACGCCGCCCGACCATCAGGCAAAGCACCCCCTGGCCGCTACACCCCCTGACACTTAATGCTTTCGGCCCTGACACCCTGACAAAAGCACCCCTGGCCGTTGTGCCGTCTGACAAAAGCGTGGCCGACACTCCTGTTCCTGACATCCTCGTCCGAAGCTTCCGCTGACAGCAGGGCCAGCTCAGCACGCCGAGTCAGCATGCCAGATCAACCCCACCTAACCGCCTTCTGACAGGTATAAATACCCCTTCAATTCTTGCGGTGAAGGGGTTGGTAAATTTACTCTGAATCTTATTACTCACACACAAGAGCAAAGGTCATCCATATCTTTGTTCTTCACTCATAGCTCGTCACGTATGGTCGACTCAACCTCAGTCCGACCTACGTGCCCAGCCCCCACTTTAAGTCCTGTCACTGACTTAGGCATCGGAGAGACTAAGGGTTGGACCCCAACCTGGCCCTTCTGACGAGTTGCTCCTTGCGTAGGTCTGCTCGTCGTCACTGGTCGCGCTCGCCATCAACCCAGGCAGTTCGGTCCCTTTGCTGTGTTCTCCCGGATTCGACACCGTGGTCAGCTCCCGCCACAAGTTTAGCCTCATCACCCCACTAACCACCTGTCAAGTAGCCTATCCTAATCCTGTCATTAGCATAATCACCGTGCCCTTGGTTCCCCATAATATAAATTCATTGTACGCGAGTTCTACCTCGCAACAGTTACATTTGCCGATTTTTTTCTTTGTTATTTTTGGTGGTCCTCACTTTGTCAAATTTCTTCTGGGCTTTAGCCTTTCAAACCCATCCAAACCTATCGAATTTTAATTAGTGATGGGAATGTGGAAATTCATATTTTTAGAAAAGGTTTCAGATTTCGATGAATCGATTTCTCGATGAGTGAAGCTTGTCCATTACTAAAGATGCTCATTGTAACGACCGAAGTTTGTAATAACTATTTGATATGAATAATATTGATTTTCCCTTCCTTGTATGTTTTCTCGATTGAACCCTCATATTTTACCTTATTAACGCCGTAATTCTAGAGTTAGAACGATCATTGGAGCCATAGAATCTTTCCCGAAGCTTCGCGCTTCGTTTCGGCACTTCTGGTGCATCTTAATTGGTTCACGAAGGAGAACCAACCGACTAGAATGAGATCTAGTCGGTCGGCAATCCTTCATGGACCGACTAGTTCAACGTATTAAAAATAGCTGAGATACTGTTTGTCGTTAGTCGGTCTAAGTTCAACCTTCGACCGACTAGTTCTCAAACTAGTCGGTCAAGCATTGTACTCAGACCGACTAATTCTGAGTTTCATTGTACAGTAAAGTTACTGTTTATCTTTAGTCGGTCTAAGAACATCTTTCGACCGACTAGTTTACAAACTAGTCGGTTAGCCAATGTTCTTCAACCGACTAGTTCTATGTTCAGTTTTTCTTCGAAAGTTTTTGGGTTGATCTTTTAGTCGGTCAATGTTGGTCGACCGACCGACTAGTTCTTAAACTAGTCGGTCACCAGTTGTGCTTTAACCGACTAATTTAGTTGACCTGTACCAAAACCTATTCTCGGTTTGCCATTTAGTCGGTCCATGTTAGACGACCGACCGACTAGTTCTTAAACTAGTCGGTCAACCACTCTTCTTTGACCGACTAGTTGACCCCGAAACCCTAGATCTATTTATTAGCCGCCGTTTGTATTTCTATTTAATCCGTCGATTCTAACACTCTTCATTCATTCTTCCTGAGCCAAGATCATTCTCAAATCATCCCTAACCTTCCCCAAATCATTTCTTTCATCCTTGGAGGTTCTTGCTCGCCGTATCTCCCGTCGGATACCGATCTAGGTTGCCGAGATCTCGTTTTTCGGCCGTAGCTTCCCGGGTTTGTTCTTCGTCGCCAAAACACGATTTGTTTTGGTGTCTTCCGTCTGCTGCTCTACGGTTAGTAATTCTAATCTCGTAACCTCTATTAACCCACACCGTAAACTAGAAACCCTAAATTAAAAAAAATGGATTATTAGACATAGGATTTCAATGCAAAACGATTCAGAACTTCCGTCTAATCTTTATTTTGCCATAAACAGCGAATTCACCTACCGTAGGACATCGTTCTCGTTACTCACGTCGATCAACAATTCGGTACCAGGCAAGTGAAACTTACCAACACTTCTTTAGGCCATGTTTTAGGCCAATTCCTTGTACTAGCGTGAAAGAGACTAGATCGTGAAATGATAGCGATCTAGGCGCAACTTCGTGATCTAGCTTGACAACGAAGCTAGATCCAACACCTTGCCATATCATTTATGCATTGATATCTGTCATGTTTAAATTCCTTAACTGTACGCATTTGAATTGTTAACTGCCATGCATTGCATCGTACATGCCATCCTAGTTAAACTTGCATCGTAGCACACGCTACACTACTTGTACAATTCATGTTTCCGTGTTACCGGCTAGGCACCCGTTATGCGGGCATAACCCTACGCCATCCGTGTTAAAAACACTTCCTGGCTCGTGATCCAGAAGCGAGCATTCCGTGTTCGGGGGTAATGCCCTGGCTCGACACACGTGGAGGGGTAGGGATAAACGATCACTTGAGCGTAAGAGTTGGCCCGTACAGCCACTTTAGCCAAAGGGCGGAATCTCTGTGCACGACGTGATTACAATTCCAGTACTTGTCCTTACTTGTTTACTTGCCATGCCATGTTATTTGCCATGCTATACCATGTCATACTTTACTTTAGAACTGCTAGGTTGCCTTACTTTCAAAGTTGTCATACTTTACTTTAGAACTGTTAGGTTGCTTCCTTTTATAGTTTCCTTGCACAAGTCTTTTTTAGACTTGCTGACATGTGCCCCTTCTCTTTGGGTGACGCATGTTAGTTGCTGAGCCAGAGACAGTTGCGGAGGGTGACGAGTTCGTGGAATTCGTGCCCGAACCTGTTGGTGACGTGGAGTACGAGGACACCTGTGATCAATCTTAGAGATCTCCCGTACTTTTCTTTGTTAGCTGTGGTTGTCGGTGAGTAGCATCGTTTTGTTAGATTCTGTTGGCCATGCTAGGCCTTTTGCTTTTGACTCTTTTTGTTGCCTGGTGGCATTTCTGGTTGTTGGACTTTTTGTTGGACTATGAGTTGGAATAATGTTATATTATTGGTCTCTTTTCTATTATTGTTATTGTTATTCTGAGTCACATTACAGGGACCTGCTACTTCGTTTTATTTGTCGCTTATCGGACTTGCGGCCTTGCAGTTTCAAGTCCGTGCGGACCTTCTCACGCTTCGCCTCCATGTTTTTGGGAAGCGGGGCGTGACACTCATGCATGTGGATTTTTTTTGAAAAAGTTTGAATTTTTTGATATAATTTATAATTAATGATGATCATGATTTTTAGCTAAAATCCTGAATAATTTAGTGTATATACTGTTAAATTTATATAGTTCAAAGACCAATCTGTAATATTTTCTAACAAATTGATATCAAGATTACATGTTAACCTATTGACAACTAACAATGTTGTTTTTGGATGAATGTATACAGTGAATAACATGAAACATTTCCGATTTGTGATCTAAAGAAGTCACTTTTATAAAATTGAGTTCAATCTTTCTACATATTTTCTTGCAATCAAATATAATCTAAGCTCTACTTCTCATTCAACATATAATAAAACACTGTTTATAAATAACCGAATATTAAAATTGTATTTGCAACTGTACTTTGCCCAAATAGCCAAAAACCTGTGCCAAAAAGATCCAGAAATGAAGCGTATTAACAAAAAGAAAAGAAAAGGCAGAATCCCTATCACCACAAAAATCCACCCTTTTTTAATAAAATGTCTCTAAAAGGCTTGCACGCCAACTGTCAAAATCCAATATCCCAAACCTAATTTGCGTCCTTGTTGTATTTGGTCGGTAGCCCAGGGCGGAAACAATTCCTGGCTCCGTCCTTGCCCGGAGCCAAACGAGCTTGCCCCCGAGCTCGTCCATCTCCACCAATACAGAGGTTGTCGCTTGGCCGAGGACTCTCTTCGGCACGCCAACGCTTGGACCCGCACGCTCTTCACCAACCTGAACGAGCTACTTCCCGTTCCCAGAGGCCGCACGTGTCCCACGTGATCGCTTTGACCCCCCGGCCCTTCAGTCAACCAACATGTTGTGAGAAAACACCTCGAAACAAGCCCTCTAAAGATGTGCTTACACTTCCAATATATGACTAAATAAAAAGACAACTCTTTAAATGGTGAAATACTTTACATGTCCAGCCCCCTGTAGATGCAACAACGTAAAACAAATGCGTGAGCAGCACATTACTTGTACAATGATTATGTGAATATGACAACTGGTTTTGTAGCAATGAATGTTGATCACCAGATTCGAAAGAGGAGGGAGAAATGGATGGTATGCCGTAGAGACTTCGAGAGGGGAGCACGCCACATGCACCCATTTTCCTCAGCACATGTCGAGGGGTTGCCTTTTTAGGGCTATCATCCAAGCAAAGATCCAGACGAGGGATGCCCTGGGGAGGAAGGGTAGGGCCCACTCGTGGCATTCCACGTGATTACGGGGGAGTCCCATGTGGGGTGGTGAGCTTGGCCCCCCCAATGCAGATTCTTTGTTCTCGCAAATTTTTCATCTGTTTGGACGTCTCTGTAGAAATTATATTAATTCCTTTGTAACAGTTTTGTTACGTAGAGTGACGAACTGTTCATGGTCTGGGAACTATCCAGAAGATTTGGAAACCATTCTGTCTAACTAAATTATGCATGTAGGTGGTTGAATGGTATATATGGAATATAGTATGCATGTAAGACCCTCTGTCTAACTAAATTATGTCGGGTGGGTGAGTCGCCCTCTGAGGGCTTCAAAGCCTCTTTCATCTCCGATCGCTAAGTGTGAATAATTCAATGATCTTTGATGATTTTTATCAATGACAACTGCTGCGGTCTCTTAAACTTGGTTCCCCAAGCTGGAGATGACAAAGTTCTTCCAGGGTGACACTTGCATAGGGCGACATTTAACAAACTTCTCACAGTCAAACACAACCCAGGGCTATGCATTGGCATTAGACTACAAGGTGTGATTGATGCCCCTTCTCACGCATGTGACACCTCTTCATGTGCATGTGAGCTAAAATTAACATGATGTTTTCATTAAAAGTAGATGATCATGATTTGGGCCTAAAAAGATGTGCTTTCTTTAAAAATGGGATTGACACTTTTGTCTGTGCCCCAAATAGGTCACCACATGTCGGATGATAAGTGGAAATACCAGATGATACCTTGAAGCGAGAATACTGAATAGTTTCCCCACTCAAATGAGTGAGTCTCTTCATTTGTTATACGAGCAGAGAAGTTTAGAGGAGAAGCGTTTCTTTTTTTTATCATCTCCACTCAAATTGTCAAAATTATCATTAAAGCTTTTTAGGGTTTTCGCGTCCTTTTGAATTGGAGATGCATCAAGTAAATTTCTTGTCTTTCCCTTATTCTGACGCTTCTTAATCACCAAAATCATTTAACTTGTGAAGGATCGGAAGATGGAAATGTTGGAAGTCAAGATTTTGATCATGTGTAGAAGATGAATGTGGTGGAGGATTGTTCGTCTGACCCTAATCTATCACAAAGCTAAGAGAGACGATAATCTAGCATTTGAAGATGTTGTTGCCAAGGATGAAGATGAAGAATATGGGGAAGAGGAGCTAAGTTTCTCATGAAAACTTTGCATCCTACATGCAAGAAAAAATAATCAAGTACCCTAAAATCTAGGGAAAAAGCATCAGAAATGACATCATCCTAGCACCCTAAGGTGAGGAAGAACACTCAGGTACCATCTTGAAAACATCATCTTCACCATATGGACTTAAGCCTAACCATTGTTATGAATGGGCACACATACTCAGGGACAATTATGACATTGGGATTACAATGAGAGAGAAACATTATCTCATGCAACAATCATGAGATCCCTTTTTAAATAAAGAATTTTTGAGTTTGGGTTACACTTCCTTCTTCACATGTTCCTTGTTCGTTAGCTAAACTGATTTGGAAACACTGTTGCCCAGTTCGCACCCAGTATGTTGGGGTGCGTAGTGGTTTCTACAGCATTGTGCCATTTGAAGGAGATCATCTCCATCATGCTAAGGAGATGTCCCCGTGCAAAGTGCTATAGGTTGATGGAAAAAAGCCGTCAAAGAATTGCTAGCAATAACAAACAATGCAAATTTTTTGTGAAGGGTTAAATATTAGGTGAGTTCCCAATTTGTGCAAAGTATGCTTTTTGTATGTAAGTCTCCCAATGATAACCTCGACAATGAGGTTGAGAAGAAAATAACCAAGATGTCGTGCAACCTTCCTGTTTCATGAACTCAGGATATCTAAATTCCACTTTTCAGAAGAGAATTTTTAAATGCATGATCTCATTGAAGCTGTAGGCTTACCAAATGACGGGAATATGGATAAAAAATAGTGGAATATTGTAGGCTTTAGCAAAGTTTCCCAAATGTAATACTTAAATATGAAGCAATACATCACCTTACCAAAAGCTTGGGAATACGATACACATGAGATGGATCAATGTCAAAGATAGTAGAAATGATTAATAAAAAAAATATATAAACAAATATGTTTCACAACAATATTAATAGTCTTTGTCTTGAGAGTTCGAATTTAGAAGTGTTCTAGTACAGTACAACAAGAGAATGTATTGTTCAAATCCTGCAGGGTAAGGATCAAATAAAAAATAGTACATAGTATAGAATATAGAATTTGAAAGTGATAAAATATAAAGGGATTAATGTAGAACAGGTGGCACCTGATCCAATGGATCAGGTGCAAGACACAAAAAGGTGGGACCCAGCGAGTACAAGCCCATGTGAGAGCTTCTACTTCCCACCTTTTTGTATCTTAGCACCTGATCCATTGAATGAGGTGGCAGCTTTTCTACATTAAATACAAATATAACACAACAATAATCGAATTCTTAGTAATACAAGATCACATGGAAAGAGATGATAATTAAAAAAACAAGCAAATGGTCACGATGGTTCTACTCTACCATGTGCATCCATTGCATCAGTCATCTTCGTTGGATCCTATGGATGGCAAACAACACTGGGGGAGGGGGGAATGTGGGTGTTGAATAGTGTTGTATGAATAATTTTTTTTCGACAATGATCAATACAAAATTAAATTCCCTTCCAATGTTACCTAAGGAACCAAGTAGAGTGATTTACGCTTTGTCCTTAATCAATACGATGATCTCAAAATAAAGATACGCTAAAATATAAACAAGATCAAAAGAGTAACAATAACAAAATAGATCTCGCAGCGGAATATATAATATAAACTTGCAACAATAAATTTTATTAACAAATGATTACAAATGACATATACTTAAATGATGAACGAGTTAGCACAAGATAAATAATAAGAGACAATCACAGAAAATTCACACAAAGAGACAAGAGATGTATTTTGGTTCCACACAACCTGGGTACGTTCAGTCCCCGACCATCATAGATCGAGATTTAATCCACTATTGCCTTAGCAATACAATTACCTAGATTCACTCGCTAGGATTTCCAACGACATATTTCAACCACTATGATTTCCAACCACCTAGTCTCAACTAGGATTTGTTGAGTATTGATTCCCCGGATTTGGTTTTGGATAATGAGCAAACATAAATATCGTATACTAACTATTTGTGAGCGCAGTTATGGAGATCGTCGCCAAAAGAATACGTACATCAAAAGCGACGTCTCAAGACTTCTCAATACGCGTGATCATGTGCCTAAAGCTTCGTTGAAGCTCAAGGAGTTTTATTGAAGTCAAGAGTGAAGATTGAAGCTTTGAAGACGGTTCGTCATGTATTATTTATTGTCTTCTAGCTTCATAGAATAGAATGTTAAGCCTTGAGTAGGACTTACATTATAATCTTCATTTCGCTCATATCTTAGAGCTAGGATTATCATAGAAGCAATTAGAAACTTTCCCGAAGCCTATCGCTTCTTCTCTCAGCTTCTAGTGCATGTTAGTTGGTTCAAGTAGAAGAACCAACCGACTAGATGACGATCTAGTCGGTCGACAATTCCTCTTGAACCGACTAGAATGCCATGCTCATTTCAGCTCATTCCCTGTTGATCAATTAGTCGGTCAAAGAAGAGTCACCGACCGACTAGATGACGATCTAGTCGGTTAGGAATCCTTCTTAGAACGACTAGTTATCATTTCCTAATTTCAGCCTGAGCTACTGTTTATAGTTAGTCGGTCAAAGCACAACGACCGACCGACTAGTTGAGAAACTAGTCGGTTGGAAGTTGTTCTTAAACCGACTAGCTGTCTTTGTTTCCAGCCTATTGTTTTTCTCTCTTAGTCGGTCAAAGAACACTCACCGACCGACTAGATGATGATCTAGTCGGTTGGCAAGTCTTCTTAGACCGACTAGTTCATATTGCCTGGAACTTTCTCTTTTGGCTGTCGAGCTGTTAGTCGGTTCATGTTGAATCACCGACCGACTAGTTGATGAACTAGCCGGTCAGGGATCCTTCTTAGACCGACTAGTCTGCTTCAGAATAGAGCCGTTGGAGCCTTTAATGACTCGATTTCTTCTCTCTCTCTCCTATATCCTATATATACTTGGAGGGGTTCTTCAAGGATATTCAAGGCTGATTATTAGAGATATTTGAGAATCAAAGAGAAGCAAGTAAACTCCATTCTAAAGCTTTCTCTCCTCACTAGAATCTCTCTCACACTCTTATTTCCAAAGAGAGATTCATTGATTGTGAGCCTTCCAAGCCAAGGAGCTTGAATCAAGGTCATCAACTCCACCCTAGGCTTCCATTGCTGGTCAACTTCTTGGAGCTAGGGTTTGGTGACATCTTCTTCCCCAAAATCCATCTTTGCCCTAATTTGGTAAGTATACTCAAGGCATAGGATTTTATGGTAAGTAGTTCTTTATTTCATCGTATTTGATATTTAAGATTGTCTCTCGGTTGTGAGAGTGTGTGTGATCCCGGGTTGTGGGAGTCACATGTTCATTGTGTATGATTTGGTCTTGTGAAGGTTTTTCATAAGAATTTCATAGTGCAAAATCTTGAGTTAGGGTTTTTAACTCAAGTATCCGAAGGGGATCCGGGTGGTTGGGACGTAGGATCACCGGAAACAAGTCGGGGAGACTTGGGTGGATCTGAACCCGTTACATGCTTTGTTTACGTTTGATAATTCTTGTTGATTGGTGTTTGTAGTCTAATTCCGCATTGTTGTTTGTTTCTTGCACAATAATTAGGAATAACTATCTTGATTATTTTAAAGTACTATTCACCCCCCTTAGTACATGTGCAGTAGCTTCACCGGGCACTACAATTGGTATCAGAGCCAAGGTTAAAGCTACAAGTTTAAAGCTATGACGAACAACGACTACAACGTCTTCAAGGACCGTCAAGGAGCTTCTTCAGTTTTGGAAGTGCAATCCTCAACTAGGCCTCCCTCCTTCAACGGTACCAACTATGGGTACTGGAAATACCGGATGGAAACCTTCCTCCGGAGCGCTTCACTTTGGAGAGCCACGTTGACGGAATATGTCGAGCCCGAAGAAGAAGATTTCGCGAAGTGGACTCCCGCGGAGGTCGTCGCGTTGGTAAGCAATGCCAAGGCAGTGAATGCCTTGCAATGTGCGTTGGAGCCCGAAGACTTCAACAAGATATGCACATGTAAGCGTGCATATCAAGTATGGAACCAACTCCTCATCTTGCACGAAGGAACGAGTACGGTAAAAGATTCTAAACTCGTTGTCGCTAACAAAGAATTTGAGTTGTTTCACATGGAACAGGGTGAAACTATGAAGGACTACTATGCTCGCTTCGCGGACATATCCAACGAATTGAAAGCGCTTGGGAAGATCTACACCCAAAAGGAGAAAGTCGCGAAAATTATTGATAGACTTCCTTCTTGTTGGGAAAAGCGTACCTTCGCCATCGAGGAAGGTAACGATATGAATAAGTACACGGTCGTACAACTAATGGGTACCTTGTTGTCTTACGAGGTACGCAAGGAGAGTAAGATAAAGATGAAGGAGAAAATGAAGGCGTACTTGAAGCAAGACGATCCAAAGAAAAAGGCAATTGCTTACAAGGCCACTCCATCTACCGATTATGAAGAATCGGAAGAAGAATCAGAAGAAGAGTTGGACATGGAAGCTTTGGCCGATTTGGCAAAGAAGTTCGACCGATTCTTCCGATAAGGTAAGTTGAAGAATAAATCTAAATTTATTTCGACTAATGTCTCCTCTCCCGTGTGTTACAAATGCAACAAGCCAGGACATATCAAGCCAGATTGTCCTCTAAACAAACACAAGGAGAAGTGGAAGGCATCCAAGCACGACAAGTCGAGAAGGCACAAGAAAGGACTTGTAGGCACTTTCACCGACTCCGAAGAGGACTCCTCTAGTGGAGAGTCGGATGATGAACGCGTGGAGAAAGCACACACGTGCTTCATGGCAAAAGAGGAACGTGATCAAGAGACCTCCTCCGATGAAAGCGATGATGAAAGCGAGGATGAAGGCGGTGAGGTAACAATGGACGAACTTAGAATAGCTAATGAACAACTTTGGAATAAGTTTTCTAATTTGGCTACTAAATTTATTAAGACTAAAAATGAGTTAGATAGTCTTAAAACCTCGCATAAGCCTATCATCGTCAACAACGACACCGTTGTTGAAGATTTGAGAAATGAGATTGTAAATCTCAAATCTCAACTTGAGCATGTTCATATCGAGGATTCAGATGAACATGTGATAGCGGATTTGACGTCTTAAAACTCAACTTTGAGTATTGAGAATAAAAATCTCAAATCACGTGTTTGCGCACTCACATCGCAAGTGTCCACCTTGGATGCTTCGATGCATTCTCTCACCGAGAAATATGAGTGCACATTAGGCCGAATTCATGAATTCAATAAAGGTAAGGGCCATTTAGATAATATCCTAAATGACTTACTTCCGGTCAATCATCACATTGGCTTGGGGTATAAGATGGGAGAGTCATCCAAATCGTCCGCCACCTTTGTTAGGCCAACGTCCGATGCTTCTACTAGTGGGAGTAAACACTTCATGGGTAGTTCTTCTACCAATGGTGCTTGCGCTAGGAACACACCCCCATTTGGAAGGAAACCCACTTTGGGTGGACCTCCAAAGAGGGGTCATGCTTTCATGTATGCCATGCCATGTAGGAACACACATCCTACTCCACATGTTAGCACGTATGATGATTTTTATGCTCTGCATCCACGAGCACGTGCACACCATATGAAACACTGATCGCTCTAAAATGCAACCCAAGAGCACAACCTAGTCAAAAACTTGGTCGGCCCCGGATATACACCCGGAGAACGATTGTAGTTTTACCGCAAGCGCACGGCGTAGTGGCGAGCGGGTATCGAACACGAGGAGGTGGTGTTGGCTCCAATCTATCCTAGGTTGGTTTGACTACGAACGTTTTATTGGTGGAGATGGTTATGGTATAATGTAATGGCAATGGTGATGGATGTCGGTGTCGGAGATAGAGAAATCGGTCAGATATCGATTCAAATACAATACAATAAAAGAGTCTAGGGCTAGGGAATCCCCACTACGGATCGTCATTCGTCATTGAGGACCGACATCATTGTCATGTGGGAACCCGCTCAGCACTCTGTGAAAAACACTTTCACCTCTGGAATCTTCAAGTAATTGCGTCACACACTCATGCACGTGTTCCACCACATGCATATGTTCATTCACATTCTCATATGAATAATGTCACGCACCGCTTCACATTTTACCTGGAGCGAGTACGTGAGCGGGTCCGCGATGTGTTTAAAACAAAGAGGAGTACTTTTTTTATTTCCTCCTTGGTTTAAACACACTAAGCTCCATGAAATAATATGGCAGGATCTTGCATGCTTATAAGAAATAGTATAGATGACATTATTACAATACCAAAGCGTCTGAAAGTGGAGGCGAGCACAAGGAGAGAACCCACCATCTCAAGCAAAACACACTGATAATCCAATCATACAAAAACCAGTCGTTACAAAAGTACAACATAGGCCTAGTATGGCCGCAATCAACAAGTACAACAATTACATTATTCAAATATATAAAGTGCAGTCGCGAAGGGAAATGTCTAGTCTTCTGTGGGTAGGTACTCCACGTAGCCTTCGAGCTCTGGCTCGGTTCCTGCAACAAAGACTTCAACGAACTCACTATCGATACCTGACGGACATTTCGTAAAACAACAAAATGAAATGTCCGTCGGCGAGGTATACTCGGCAAGATATTCTCAAAACCAAAACGTTAGACATTTAAATTAAAAACTGAAAAGGCATGTGATAAGATAAATAGAAAAGAGTTATAGCAGTTTAAAGCAGTTAAAGCAGTTAAATATTCGCAACCATATGCAACCTGCAGCAATTTAATAATCTGATAGCAATTGGCGATACTACTAGCAACCTGCAATAATTTAATTATTCAATAACCATTTACAAGCCATCTGTAACCTGTGGCAATTTAGCATTTGATAACCATACTGTAGCAACCTGCAGAAAAGATGTTAGAACAATTAATCAAAAACCAGTCTATCCTAGTGATAAGTCCATGTCCAAGAGTACTAGAGATAACCAACATGCGGCCTGCGACGGTAGCAACTCCGAGGCTTACCCACCGTTCCGATATGGCAACGGTCAAGGATCTAACCCCCATAATGTGTTGGAGGTAATTTAGTACGGCGCATCCAGTCATTCTGTGACACTTGTGATCATAGACTACCCCAATCCCAGGTCAAGTCAAGTGTCGGTCAAAAGAACGTGTACTATCTGTCTATTATTGAAATTCCATTTTCCATTCTATATTATTAAAGTTCCATCTTCCATTCAATATTGTTGAAGTTCCATCTTCCATTCAGTCAATTCAGTCTCAGTGTCTAAGTAGTCCGTACAACAGTTTCACCAAAGTTCACAACTTCACGACTTGATTCAGCAATTAAATGAAAACATAAAAATCACTTAAATAGATGAAAGAACGGGTAAGATGTGATTTTAACTAAGCAAATGAGTTTAAATTAGCTTAAAATATTTTCTAAGACTAGTAGTTATTTTTCAAGATTTTAAAACAATTTTTAAACAATTTTAAAGAGCCAAAAAGCAATTTTAAATCAAGAAACGATTTTTAAAACATATGTTCAAGGAATTGTTTAGAGCAAACCGTACATCAGAATTCTTCAAACAAGGTGTCAAAATGATCGTATTCACTAGTACTATGACATATATTTTTATCGTACATCAGTGTACGTAAAAATCATAGGTTACGAATTTTAAAAGGATTTTTAAAACGAGAAATTATTAATAATAACCATGTTCAAAGATTTATTCTGGACAAACCGTACGTCAGAATTCTGCAAACAAGATGTCAAAACGATCGTATTTACAAGTACTGTAGCATATATTTTTATGGTACAGCGGTATGTGTAAAAATTGCAAGCTACGAATTTTAAAAGGATTTTAACCTATTTAAGTTTTGCCTTTAAAAATTCACTGTGAGAAATATACTTGCCTTTTGGTGATAAAACTAGCGCCAATGGATTCGTTTCGACGTTTCTGATTTTCTGGGACTGGTCTCCTAATTTTCTGAGGCCTGTACAAATTACTATGAATTTAAATCCAATAATATTATTTAATAAATATTAGAAAATATGAAAATACGCTTTCCATTACGTATAAATTTCGAAACGAAGCAGCGCTCGTTGCTTTTACCCGAGAGAGAGAGAGACATCGAGAGCGGGGGAGGTTGGTTGTGATCGCCGGCGGCGTGGGCTCAGCGGTGCGGCGAGGCAAGGCGGCGGCGTCAGTCGGCGCTGCGGCGTCGGAGCGGCTGCTGCAGCACGGTGGAAGGCGAGCGGGCGCTGTGAGGGCGGATGGAGAGCGGGCGGTCTGTGCGGGGCTTTGACGGCGCCGGCGAGTGTCGGGGAGCGGCGGCGGGCGCTTCTAACGGCAGAGCGGGGGTCGTTGCACGGTGAGCGGCGGTCGTCTGCGGTGGCGGAGTGCTCACGGCGAAAGGCGGATTCGGGCTGAGGAGTGGCGGACATGGGTAGGTGGGGTGGCTTCGGGCGTCGTTGTCGAGCGAGGGTTCGTCGGAGCTCCGGTGGTAGGCCGCCGTAAGGGTGAGCTCGAGAGAGAGTGCGAGTGCGTGAGTTCAGTTGCTTGGGAATGGGTTACGGGCTTAAGCTTTGGGCCTTGGTTATTGCCTGGGAGATTATTTGTGAGGGGAAGAGCTTAAGGGGGTGGGTTTATATAGGTTAATTAAATCAATAAGTAACCTCATTAAAACTTAGTCAAATAGCCATTAATGTAAAGTTAAGCTATTAAATACAAAGTTTAAAGCCTTGGTTATTGCCTGGGAGATTATTTGTGAGGGGAAGAGCTTAAGGGGGTGGGTTTATATAGGTTAATTAAATCAATAAGTAACCTCATTAAAACTTAGTCAAATAGCCATTAATGTAAAGTTAAGCTATTAAATACAAAGTTTAACTTTAAGACTAACTTTAGACTAAATTTAGACTAACTTAAACCACATGGGCTGCCATGTAACACGTTTTGGAGTTTTCTGTCGACATATTAGAATGGTAATTAGGGTAAATTAAAACGGTAATTAGTGAATGTAATTAGTGAAATTACAATTTTGCCCCTGGGGTAAAACGACTCCGAAAAATTACGAAAATAGAGTCACGGGTTCGTATCGTCACGAGGATCGTGACTATGAGATCTATTTCGTAGTTTGGACTACAGAAATACGTGTTTCGGGCCAAAACGTTTAGAAAGCAGGTTTGCGAGTTTTCTATTGATCTGACTTCGGAAAATTACGAAATTAATGTGGGAGACACTAAATGATCGTAGAGTAATAATGTAGAAGTTTGAAATAATTTGGATAACGTTTATATAGAAAAATAATTGTTACGGTCGTAACATTAATAATTGAGTTTAAATAATTATAAAAATCATTTAGGGGTTTAGGTTGGTGCTTGTATACTCTAAAATAGGCTATAACTATATTGGTTCTACAAAACATTTTTTATAAATGATTTATAAACTATTTTGATGTTCAACTCCTAACAAACCATTATAAAATATTATTTAATTAAGAAAATACGTAGAAAATGGGTATTGCTGAATACGGGTCATCACATTCTACACACCTTATAAAAATTCTGTCCTCGGAATTTCTCACACTCAAATACATATAATAAAGATACAAGAAAACTATGATTCAGTGAACAAATATGGATATCTCTCGCGCATTTCATCTTCTCGTTCCCAGGTGGATTCACCAGGTGAGTCATGTCGCCACATTACTCTAACGAGATTGACTACGCTATTCCTGAGAGTCTTCTGACGTCGATCCAAAATCTGCACTGGCTGTTGCTCATATGAAAGATCTGGTCGTACTGTGATCTCTGAGTGGTCAACCACATGAGTAGGATCACTAATGTAACGACGCAGCTGTGAGACATGGAATACGTCATGTATTCCTTCCAGTGAAGGTGGTAGGGCCAGGCGGTAAGCTACTTCTCTAACTCGCTCTAGTATATCGAAAGGGCCGATAAATCTCGGACTGAGCTTTCCTCTTCTTCCAAATCTGATTACTCCACGGTTAGGAGATATCTTCAGAAATACATGATCTCCAGGTTGAAACTCTAGATGACGAGGCTTCGCATCGGCCCAGTACTTGTATCGGTCTTGTGCAATGCGAAGTTTGTCTCTGATAGTACACACCACATCAACAGCTTCTACAATCAGCTCTGGACCCAAAAGTTCTCGGTCGCCATTGTCATCCCAACTTAATGGAGAACGACATTTTCTTCCTTAGAGTGCTGCAAATGGGGCTATACCGATACTTGCTTGGTAGCTGTTGTTGTATGAAAACTCCACTAAGTGCAAGTGGTCTTCCCACGAGCCTGTGAAGTCAAGCATACAAGCTCTCAACATATCTTCGAGTATCTGGATGGTGCACTCTGATTGTCCTTCCGTCTGCGGATGATACGTAGTGCTGAAGCTCAGATTGGTACCAAGATTCGATTGCAGACTCTTCCAAAAGTGAGAAGTGAATCTCGTGTCCCGATCAGAGACAATGCTCACTGGGACTCCGTGCAATCTCACGATTTCCTGTACGGTCATTGCTCATATTACGACATAAACTAGGAAGAAGTTATAAGTTATAGAAATAATTGTTACCTCCATGTACTTCTTCGCGAGTAATTCAGTCGCTTGTCCTACTCGGAATGGTATGAAGTGTGCCGATTTGGTTAATCGATCAACGATCACCCAGATGGCATCATTCTGCTTTGTACTCTGAGGTAGTCCAGTGACGAAATCCATGGTGATGTGTTGCCACTTCCACTCGGGAATAGGCAGCGGTTGAAGCAATCCTGCGACACGATGATGTTCAGCCTTCACTTGCTGACATACTAGGTATTTGGCGACGCTTCGAGCAATGCTTCTCTTCATTACATGCCACCAAAAATTTAGACAAAGATCCTTGTACATTTTGGTGCCACCAGGATGTACGGAGTATGGGGAGCTATGAGCTTCATTCATTAGTGTAGGGATCGTCTAACCCTTGCAATACTAACAACACACACTAGAGGGGGGGGGGGGGGGGGTGAATAGTGTAATGGCAATAAACTTGTCCAAATAAAATTTAACTTGCAAATGCGGAATTATAAATGCAAGAGGAATTAAATGGCACAATCAATCCAAACGCAAACACAAAGTTTTACCCTGGTTCCCCAAACTTGGGTACATCCAGCCACACCAATATTCACTATATTCCCACAAAGAGAAGTGAATACAAATCCCACAAAGAGATACCACACAAAGAGGATTTATGCCCTACATAAGGACCCAACCAATCCTACACAAGGATCAAGATTGATTAGGTTTTTTGCTCGCTAGCACACAACCCACCGCCGGTCACCCACACAGAGAATCACTAACTCCCACTGAGAGAATTAGGGTTAGTCCTACACTAGGACACTAAACTCCCACAAAGAGAGTTAATTCCCATAAAGAGAATTTCCTAAGTCCCACAAAGAGACAACCTCCCACAAAGAGAGAAACTCCCACAAAGAGAGTATCCTAATCCCACAAAGAGAAAAGGAAAATAATTTACACCTTGTAAAGTAAATACTCTTACCTATGCCTTGAGATGCTTACTCATGAATGAATGCAAGGCATGGAAGAGGATCTCCAAGTGTTGGAATATGCTTGAGAGCACTTGGATGATTTCCCTTGAGCTGGACTTCAATGCATGAAGAAAGATGAATGCTCAAATAGAGGGAAATGAGGGAGCTTGAGAGTGGCTTATTGATCTCTTGAGATTTTCTATAGAATCAAGAGTTTATCAAATGTTGTCAAGAGTTCTCAAGAATGGCAGCACACTCATATATATAGGAATCCTATATCAAGCCCAAAAACCCAAAGAAATAGCCAGAAAAAACAAATCTGCAACGGCTAGAAACTGGGTGAAAACGACAGGAACAGTCGACTGATGATCATAAGACAGTCGACTGATCAACGGCTAGAAAATATCCAACGGCTATAATCTGAGCCAGGACAGTCGACTGACGAAGTCAATACAGTCGACTGACAAACAGGACAGGCGCCTGTAAATCCTTCAGCAGACGACTGCTGCAGGGGATGGATCGAAACAGAGAGCTGCACTCTTTCTCCAATTCTTCGCACAGGCGACTGATGTTAATACTACAGTCGACTGTAGAATAGTCAGACGACTGTATATTCTTCATCAGTCGACTACTGTAAAGTATGGAGAGAAGACAGAGAGATGCAGAGATTGCACTTACGCTAGACAGGTGACTGTTAACCAAATCTCAGGCGACTGTAAATGTACAGGCGATTGGGAACTAATTGACAGGCGACTGTGCGTAAAGCTCAAGTGTGAGTCAATAGAAGTGTTGGCTTGAGCAGTGCATATCAGGCGACTGTAGAAGGATCTACAGGCGACTGGAAATCACCCAGTCGACTGTGTTTCCCTCATCAGACGACTGACCGAAAGAGTGAACCTATTGGGTTGGATTCTATGATAATCCTAAGGTTCACTAAGATGGTTAAATGCATGAGCATGAATGAGTAAACCATCTAGCAAGGCATTACATCAACCCTAGACTCAAAAAGAGAGAGAAAGCAATAAAGTAAATTACATGGATTACAATGCTTTCAAGAGAGTCTAAGTCTTCAATCTTCATGCCTTGATTGCTCTCCATCATCTCCAAGCTTTGGCACTCCTTGAGTCCAAACTTTGGCTTTTCTTCACAAGATGTCCATCCTTACACCAAGTGATTAGTCTCCAAGAAAGATATCCTTGAAATAAACTGAGAGACTAAAACATGAGATTCATTAGCAACAACATAATGTTGTGATCATCATCAAAATAAGATTGGTATGAAACACCAATACTCAACAATTAGATCCTCTCGGATATCGCCTGAAGGAACGCAGATTTTGCTTCCATATCTCAAGGATCCGTCTTCATGGATAAGAAAATCCGTTCAAAGACTCGCTTCCACTTGAGTCTTGATCTTCCGTAACTTTGCATCTCCAGCTTGAGCGGTTTTGATACGATCGATGATGGTAGACTGAATTTGAAGATTCATCAGTGAAGCTTCAATCCCAGGTAGGATGATTTCAATCTCCATCTCTCGCAGCTCTAGTTGTAGTCTCTTCTGAGCCGTGAGTGTCATAACAGTTGGTAACCGGCTCAATGCGTCTGGTACGACATTAACCTTCCCAGGATGATATTGGAGGTCGATATCGTAGTCAGCCATGAGTTCCAACCATCTGCGTTGTCTCATGTTCAGCTCCTTCTGCGTGAAGATATACTTCAGAAGTTCGTGGTCGGTGAAGATCTTCACTTGCTCGCCCAGTAGAAAATGTCTCCAGATCTTCAGAGCAAAAATAACTGCGGCTAGCTCCAGATCATGAGTCGGATAGTTCTTCTCATGAGTCTTCAGTTGTCGAGAAGCATATGCCACAACATGACCATGTTGATGCAGTACGCATCCGAGACCTTTGCCAGATGCATCACAATATACTTCAAATCCCCCAGTTCTGTCTGGTATAGCCAGAACTGGTGCAGTTGTTAGCTTCGTCTTCAATCCTTCAAAAGCTTGCTCACAAGTCTCGGACCAAATATACTTGACGTCCTTCCTTGTCAGTCGAGTCATGGGCTCAGCAATCTTGGAGAAGTCCTGGATGAATCGGCGGTAGTAGCCAGCCAATCCAAGAAAACTTCGGATGTCCGAAACTGACCGAGGGGTCGGCCAATTTCTAACAGATGCGACTTTCTCCGGATCGACAGAAATACCATCTCTAGATACCACATGCCCAAGAAAGGCAACGCGGTTAAGCCAAAATTCACATTTGCTGAACTTGGCGTATAGTCGATGACGACGCAGAGTCTTCAATACGATTCGTAGGTGGTCAGCATGATCTTCCTCGCTTTTCGAATAGACCAGAATGTCATCAATAAAGATCACTACGAATTTATCCAAGAACTCATAAAAGATGAGGTTCATGAGGTTCATAAATACCGCTGGCGCATTGGTCACGCCAAAGGGCATAACTGCGAATTCGTAGTGTCCATACTTGGTTCGAAAAGCAGTCTTGGATATGTCGACCTTCTTGACTTTCACTTGGTGGTATCCACTCCGGAGGTCAAGCTTGGAGAAGACTCGGGATCCACCAAGTTGGTCGAAGATGTCGTCAATGCGCGGCAATGGATACTTGTTCTTCACGGTGACCTTGTTCAGTTCTCGGTAGTCCACGCACATCCTTCTTGAGCCGTCCTTCTTCTTGACCAATAGGACTGGTGCACCCCAGGGAGATACGCTGGGATGTATCAATCCTTTCTGCAACAGGTCGTCTAATTGGGTACGAAGTTCCTCCAATTCTGCTGGTGCCATACGATAAGGAGCTTTGGAGATAGGTTGAGTATCTGGCATCAGGTCAATGGTGAATTTGAGAGCTCGATCGGGTGGTAATCCTGAAATTTCTTCAGGAAATACGTCATCGAATTCTCGAACTACTCTGGGCTTCTCAGGTTCAGCTAGCATGGAGGCCATCATCATCTTCAGAGGCTTGGCCCGGAATTGAATAGGTCCAAGCGACTGGCTTCCGCTCGAAAATTCGAACATTGGATGGTTGGGAATTTCGAACACTACCTTCTTTTTGCGACAATCGATGGTAGCGTAAAAAGTTCCTAACCAATCCATTCCGAATACAGCGTCAAAGTTTGGCATGTCGATTATCATGAAGTCAGCGTAGAGCTCACGACCACATATCACCAAAGGCCATGATCGACAGCCATCGGAAGTCTTCACTACGCCATTCCCGGTGTTGATGTTCCATCGGTTAGAAAGGGGGTCAACAGGAATGGAATGTGTTGTAGCAAACTTAAGTGATAAGAAGCAATGGGATGCTCCGGAATCAAAGAGGGATAAGGCTGGTGTAGATGCTACTAAAACGATAACTAGAGTACGATAAGGTATTCTTAGCAGTCTAAAGTAAAGCTATGAGCATCTAGTAAAATACGGGAGGATGTCTTAGACGTTACCTGTGATCACTGGTTCAGTCGCCTCGGCTTCTTCAGTAGTCATGGTAAAAGCTTGGCGTTTAGGCTGGGCCTGTTGGAATACCCTTTGTTGTGAGGGTAAGGGTGGTCCACGGGATGTTTATCCAGGAGCTCCAGTAGTAAATGGTTTGTTGATGCACTGGGGGCAGTCTTTAACAGTGTGCTCCGGTGATCCACATGCCAAGCATTGGTTCAACAGTTGGCGACAGTCCTTCTTGGTATGGCCCGGTCGGTTGCAGTGGAAGCATACCATAGTAGCTCGATTGTTGTTTGGAGGAGCAGCGGTCCGGTTGTTGGCTGGAGCAACAGGCCTGTAGTTGTTGGGAGCAGTAGGCCTCTTGAAGGTAGTAGTCTGCATCGGTCAGAGATTGTTCCTCGGTGGTTCCATCGGGCGCTTTCCTTGGGTTGCTTTACGCTGTTTGTCAATAGCCTCATGGTTGCGGGCATCCTCCAGTATCTTCTCATAGCTGGTCAGATCAGCCGAGGTCATTGAATCTTGAATATTGTAAGTCAGACCTTGGCGGAACTGGAAGGCATGATCTTCCGTATTCTCGACCATGTGAGGAGCGAATTGACTCAGCATAGAGAACGCAGCATCGTATTCATCAAGAGTCATTGATTCATGTTTCAAGTTGACGAAACGTTGTTGAAGTTCCCTTCTTGCTGCTTTAGGGAAAAACTTCGTGTCGAAACGCTCGTGAAATGTGGCCCAGGCAATAGGCCGCATTATACGCTTTTCCTCAGTGTCCCACCAGGTTCGGGCGTAATCAGTCAGTTGGAGCCTGGCTATCTCTACCCATCCAGTCTGGGGGATGCGGGCAGCGGCCAAATTATCTTCAGTGTTACGTGCCCATTCTTCAGCTTCCAATGGAGTTTCCTTCCCAGAAAACGTTTTAGGACGCATCTCACGGAATTGTTTAACTCCATCTTCTCCTCGGTGTTCAGTTCTAGGTTCACGCTCGAGGATTTGATGCTGGATGTCCAACATCTCTCTGATGATCCCCATGAAGTCGTTCTCAATGATGCCGTTGGCGTTCCTGGTGTTGGGTCTACCGGCCATGCTGCAAAACAAACCACAAGGTAAGTTCGGTAATTATATACTAGTTAGATACTTTGATATCAATGACATCCAAACCATTTCTTAAGGTATTCGCATAAGCAAGACCTGCATGGGCCACCACTAAAACCTGTCACGCCCCGCTTCCCATTTTACCGGGAGCGAGTACGTGAGCGGGTCCGCGATGTGTTTAAAACAAAGAGGAGTACTTTTTTTTCTTCCTCCTTGGTTTAAACACACTAAGCGTCCATGAAATAATATGGCAGGATCTTGCATGCTTATAAGAAATAGTACAGATGACATTATTACAATACCAAAGCGTCTGAAAGTAAAGTACAACATAGGCCTAGTATGGCCGCAATCAACAAGTACAACAATTACATTATTCAAATATATAAAGTGCAGTCGCGAAGGGAAATGTCTAGTCTTCTGTGGGTAGGTACTCCACGTAGCCTTCGAGCTCTGGCTCGGTTCCTGCAGCAAAGACTTCAACGAACTCACTATCGGTACCTGACGGACATTACGTAAAACAACAAAATGAAATGTCCGTCAGCGAGGTATACTCGGCAAGATATTCTCAAAACCAAAACGTTAGACATTTAAATTAAAAACTGAAAAGGCATGTGATAAGATAACTAGAAAAGAGTTATAGCAGTTTAAAGCAGTTAAAGCAGTTAAATATTCGCAACCATATGCAACCTGTAGCAATTTAATAATCTGATAGCAATTGGCGATACTACTAGCAACCTGCAATAATTTAATTATTCAATAACCATTTACAAGCCATCTGTAACCTGTGGCAATTTAGCATTTGATAACCATACTGTAGCAACCTGCAGAAAAGATGTTAGAAAAATTAATCAAAAACCAGTCTATCCTATTGTAAGTCCATGTCCAAGAGTACTAGAGATAACCAACATGCGGCCTGCGACGGTAGCAACTCCGAGGCTTACCCACCGTTCCGATATGGCAACGGTCAAGGATCTAACCCCCATAATGTGTTGGAGGTAATTTAGTACGGCGCATCCAGTCATTCTGTGACACTTGTGATCATAGACTACCCCAATCCCAGGTCAAGTCAAGTGTCGGTCAAAAGAACGTGTACTATCTGTCTATTATTGAAATTCCATTTTCCATTCTATATTATTAAAGTTCCATCTTCCATTCAATATTGTTGAAGTTCCATCTTCCATTCAGTCAATTCAGTCTCAGTGTCTAAGTTGTCCGTACAACAGTTTCACCAAAGTTCACAACTTCACGACTTGATTCAGCAATTAAATGAAAACATAAAAATCACTTAAATAGATGAAAGAATGGGTAAGATGTGATTTTAACTAAGCAAATGAGTTTAAATTAGCTTAAAATATTTTCTAAGACTAGTAGTTATTTTTCAAGATTTTTAAACAATTTTTAAACAATTTTAAAGAGACAAAAAGCAATTGTAAATCAAGAAACGATTTTTAAAACATATGTTCAAGGAATTGTTTAGAGCAAACCGTACATCAGAATTCTTCAAACAAGGTGTCAAAATGATCGTATTCACTAGTACTACGACATATATTTTTATCGTACATCAGTGTACGTAAAAATCACAGGTTACGAATTTTAGATGGATTTTTTAAACGAGAAATTATTAATAATAACCATGTTCAAAGATTTATTCCGGACAAACCGTACGTCAGAATTCCGCAAACAAGATGTCAAAACGATCGTATTTACAAGTACTGTAGCATATATTTTTATCGTACAATGGTATGTGTAAAAATTGCAAGCTACGAATTTTAAAAGGATTTTAACCTATTTAAGTTTTGACTTTAAAAATTCACTGTGAGAAATATACTTGCCTTTTGGTGATAAAACTAGGGCCAATGGATTCGTTTCGACGTTTCTGATTTTCTGGGACTGGTCTCGTAATTTTCTGAGGCCTGTACAAATTACTATGAATTTAAATCCAATAAAATTATTTAATAAATATTAGAAAATACGAAAATACGCTTTCCAATACGTATTCATTACGTATAAATTTCGAAACGAAGCAGCGCTCGTTGCTTTTACCAGAGAAAGAGAGAGAGAGAGAGAGAGAGAGAGAGAGAGAGAGAGAGAGAGAGAGAGGGGGGAGGTGGGTTGCGATCGCCGGCGGCGTGGGCTCAGCGGTTCGGCGAGGCAAGGCGGCGGCGTCAGTCGGTGCTGCAGAGTCGGAGCGGCGGCTGCAGCATGGTGGAAGGTGAGCGGGCGCTGTGAGGGCGGACGGAGAGCGGGCGGTCTGTGCGGGGCTTTGACGGCGCCGGTGAGTGTCGAGGAGCGGCGGCGGGCGCTTCTGACGGCGGAGCGGGGGTCGTTGCACGGTGAGCGGCGGTCGTATGCGGTGGTGGAGTGCTCACGGTGGAAGGTGGATTCGGGCTGAGGAGCGACGGACATGGGTAGGCCGGGCGGCTTCGGGCGTCGTTGTCGAGCGAGGGTTCGTCGGAGCTCCGGCGGTTGGCCGCCGTGAGGGTGAGCTCGAGAGAAAGTGCGAGTGCGTGAGTTCGGTTGCTTGGGAATGGGTTACGGGCTTAAGCTTTGGGCCTTGGTTATTGCCTAGGAGATTATTTGTGAGGGGAAGAGCTTAAGGGGGTGGGTTTATATAGGTTAATTAAATCAATAAGTAACCTCATTAAAACTTAGTCAAATAGCCATTAATGTAAAGTTAAGCTATTAAATACAAAGTTTAATTTTAAGACTAACTTTAGACTAACTTTAGACTAACTTAAACCACATGGGCTGCCATGTAACACGTTTTGGAGTTTTCTGTCGACATATTAGAATGGTAATTAGGGTAAATTAAATTGGTAATTAGTGAACGTAATTAGTGAAATTACAATTTTGTCCCTGGGGTAAAACGACTCCGAAAAATTACGAAAATATAGCCACGGGTTCGTATCGTCACGAGGATCGTGACTATGAGATCTATTTTGTAGTTTGGACTACGGAAATACGTGTTTCGGGCCAAAATGTTTAGAAAGCGGGTTTGCGGGTTTTCTATTGATCCGACTTCGGAAAATTACGAAATTAATGTGGGAGACACTAAATGATCGTAGAGTAATACTGTAGAAGTTTGAAATCATTTGGATAACGTTTATATAGAAATATAATTGTTACGGTCGTAACATTAATAATTGAGTTTAAATAATTATAAAAATCATTTAGGGGTTTAGGTTGGTGCTTGTATACTCTAAAATAGGCTATAACTATATTGGTTCTACAAAAAAATTTTTATAAATGATTTATAAACTATTTTGATGTTCAACTCCTAACAAACCATTATAAAATATTATTTAATTAAGAAAATACGTAGAAAATGGGTATTGCTGAATACGGGTCATCACAAATAAGTATCATCATGCACCATTGCATCATATGCCATATGCTTACCCACGACATGCATCACATAGAAATCAACAACGTATGCATGTTCCCAATAGGATTAGGACTCCCAAGACATACACTATTTGGGGTCCGAAGAACACAAGCATGTATTATAAGGATTTGTATGTGCAATCTTATATTAATGATATTATTTTGAATGATGACTATGTTGGGAAATCACGGTCCTCGTGGACTTGGTTTCCGAAGGGTTAGTTTCCTTTGACCCTTCATTGCTTGGTACCATAAGTTTAATTCTATTTTATGGGTACCAAAGCAATTGTGGTAAGAATTGGTTTATTTTTTTTGCATATTGATCTTGAATGTGCATGTTAATTTGAAACTTAAATTCGTATTGAATTTGAATTTAGTTGGGCTATGGGTTACAATTATTTGAATTTAATATATTAAATTTGTTGCATAACCCATAGGATCCAAAAGGATTTTTGGATAACAAAATGATGCCTTCTAGGTTCAATCCACCATGGGATACCAACCCTACCAACTCATTGATTTGCAAAGGATTTTTCATTCAAATGGAGTTGATGGTGCTTAAGCGATGCACCAAAGTAGGGGGAGCATAATGATGTAAGTATATTCTTACATTTAATATACATTTAGTATCCATGTAGGTTGAATGCATACAATTGTTAGAATATTTACATTGGTATCATTTTGTTTCAATTTGTATGCTAGAATTGTGTATGCCATAATCTCTATGATGATTGTATTTTTTTTGGCATACCACTTTTTGCATGTTACTCTTGGTATCATATTTGCTACATTTGGTTTTCACAGTGGATTTTTGTCTCTGATGTTGATTTCGTCGTTCGACGATTAACTTGGTTAAATAGAAATTCTTTCTATGAAAACATAGAATTGTTTTCCATGCACTATTTAACTAAGAATGTTGATATTGGAGAGTATGTTCCATAACTCAATAAGTGAAATTGATTTGAGTTTTGGATATTTCGATTTTCGATTTTCTCATATGGCTTGATGATTTCGATTTTCGATTTTCGCCTATGGCTTGATGATTTCGTTTTTTGATTTTCGCCTATGGTTTGATGATTTCGCTTTTCGATTTTCGCTTATGGCTTGATGGTTTCGATTTTCGATTTTCGACTATGGTCAAGTTGGCACGCTTTGATTTTCTTCGGTATTTTACATTTGGTATTTTACTTTGGTGTCATTTGAACAGTGGTCGTATTCTTCGACTCCCGTGCTTTTACTTTTAGCCATTGTAATCTTGTAGTTGATCTCCTCCCGCTCTTTTTGCTAATGCCAAAGGGGGAGAGAATTAATAATGACAATGTGCTAATTGATAATTCAAAGCAATTTACCATGAATCTAATTTGATATGTTAGAGTCAGGGGGAGTGAAGATATAAAAATGGATTTAGATCCTATATGTCAATAATTGGTTCATATTTCATATCTTCCTCATCTGCTTAATGCGTATGATTAATATTTAATACGAGACTAACGTCTCATCAATGCAGAGGGAGTAAGTAAATTTCATTTGAATCATTATTATTGATTATTATTTATATTGGTTTGTCATCAACTAAAAGGGGGAGAATGTTGAGTATTGATTCCCCGGATTTGGTTTTGGATGATGAGCAAACATAAATATTGTATACTAACTATTTGTGAGCGCAGTTATGGAGATCGTCGCCAAAAGAATATGTACATCAAAAGCGACGTCTCAAGACTTCTCAATACGCGTGATCGTGTGCCTAAAGCTTCGTTGAAGCTCAAGGAGTTTTATTGAAGTCAAGAGTGAAGATTGAAGCTTTGAAGATGGTTCGTCATGTATTATTTATTGTCTTCTAGCTTCAAAGAATAGAATGTTAAGCCTTGAGTAGGACTTATATTATAATCTTCATTTCGCTCATATCTTAGAGCTAGGATTATCATAAAAGCCATTAGAAACTTTCCCAAAGCCTATCGCTTCTTCCCTCGGCTTCTAGTGCATGTTAGTTGGTTCAAGTAGAAGGACCAACCGACTAGATGACGATCTAGTCGGTCGGTAATTCCTCTTGAACCGACTAGAATGCCATGCTCATTTCAGCTCATTCCCTGTTGATCAATTAGTCGGTCAAAGAAGAGTCACCGACCGACTAGATGACGATCTAGTCGGTTAGGAATCCTTCTTAGACCGACTAGTTATCATTGCCTGATTTCAGCCTGAGCTACTGTTTACAGTTAGTCGGTCAAAGCACAACGACCGACCGACTAGTTGAGAAACTAGTCGGTTGGAAGTTGTTCTTAAACAGACTATCTGTCTTTGTTTCCAGCCTATTGTTTTTCTCTCTTAGTCGGTCAAAGAACACCCACCGACCGACTAGATGATGATCTAGTCGGTTGGTAAGTCTTCTTAGACCCACTAGTTCATATTACCTGGAACTTTCTCTTTTGGCTGTCGAGCTGTTAGTTGGTTCATGTTGAATCACCAACCAACTAGTTGATGAACTAGTCGGTAGGGATCCATCTTAGACCGACTAGTCTGCTTCAGAATAGACCCGTTGGAGCCTTTAATGACTCAATTTCTTCTCTCTCTCCTCTATCCTATATATACTTGGAGGGGTTCTTCAAGGATATTCAAGGTTGATTATTAGAGATATTTGAGAATCAAAGAGAAGCAATTAAACTCCATTCTAAAGCTTTCTCTCCTCACTAGAATCTCTCTCACACTCTTATTTCCAAAGAGAGATTCATTGATTGTGAGCCTTCCAAGCCAAGGAGCTTGAATCAAGGTCATCAACTTCACCCTAGGCTTCCATTGCTGGTCAACTTCTTGGAGCTAGGGTTTGGTGACATCTTCTTCCCCAAAATCCATCTTTGCCCTAATTTGGTAAGTATACTCAAGGCATAGGATTTTGTGGTAAGTAGTTCTTTATTTCATCGTATTTGATATTTAAGATTGTCTCTCGGTTGTGAGAGAGTGTGTGATCCCGGGTTGTGGGAGTCACATGTTCATTGTGTACGATTTGGTCTTGTGAAGGGTTTTCAAAAGAATTTCATAGCGCAAAATCTTGAGTTAGGGTTTCTAACTCAAGTATCCGGAGGGGATCCGGGTGGTTGGGACGTAGGGTCACCGGGAACAAGTCGGGGAGACTTGGGTGGATCCGAACCCGTTACATGCTTTGTTTGCGTTTGATAATTCTTGTTGATTTGTGTTTGTAGTCTAATTCCGCATTGTTGTTTGTTTCTTGCACAATAATTAGGAATAACTATCTTGATTATTTTAAAGTACTATTCACCCCCCTCTAGTACATGTGCAGTAGCTTCACAGGGCACTACAGGATTTACACCACACAGCCTTAGCTATGATTTCCAACACCCTTATCTCCAAGGGACTCAAAGTAAGATCGAAATCCAATTCACCACAATAATTTAGTAGAGATTGGTTTACACCCAAAATTTTATAGCCAAGAAGAATTTGCAATTGTGATCAAGTGGCTAAAGAATAAATTATTTTTTTGATCACACAAATAATATGAAATGATTCGATGTGATCAAGAACTCTTGTTTTTCAAAAATCCTTTAAGAATATAAAAATTAAAGTAGAGAGGATTTTGAAAAACAATTTACAATAGCAAAAAAATAATGATATTAAAAAAGATAGAAAAAAATAGGCATAAGAATAAGATCAGAAATTAAAAACTGTTGGCTATAAAAAAACCTGAGAGCAATGAAAATTAGAGAGCTTGAATGCTTGAGAGAATTTTGAATTTTGCTCAAGAATAATTGGTCATGAAAAGGGTCTCAATGGCTCTCTATTTATGGGGCCAAAATGAATTCAAAACATTTCAAAAACATTTGACTTTTGTCCCAAAACGGCTACAAAACATATTCTATGAATCTGGCCGTCGACAGCTGGTAGTTGACTTCCAACTTGGGTAGTTGACTCCCAGAGCAATTTCTGAGAAAATCTGCTACAACTGGTAGTCGACTCCCAACTTTGGGAGTCGACTCCCAGAGCAGTTTTCTGAAAACATCTGCTACTGACAGGTAGTCAGCTCATGTGTGTTCCGTAGTTTCTTGAAAAGTGATTTTCTCAAGAAGTTTTGCTCTCATATCTATGAAAATAATTTTATATAAAAATACCATTAATTTAAAACTATTTTCAAAATCTTTGTATGTGTGTGTATATTCTTTCTTAGCTTTGACATAATCCTAAGAAAAATGAAAAATAACACACACACACACAAAGCTCTATGAAGAACTTGAAGCCATGGTTGAGCTTGATGTAGTAGCATGGGCTTCACTTGAATTTGAGCTCCTCTTTAATTTGAGCTTGAGCACATTCTTTGAGCTTCATCTTTGAGCTCCTCTTGTGCTTGAACTGAAACTATAGAATGTAGACTTGGAATAGCGGGCTAAATTCATCTTTATCTTCTATGAGTGTGGTTGAAGTTCTTCTTATTCTCGGAGTATGCTTTGAGCTTTACTTAGCTTATTTGCACAACCTACACATTTAATCAGTATAATTAGTACATAACAACATTTGGTGTGATCATCATCAAAACCACCTTGAGGTGGGACTAGATTTCCCAACACTCTCCCCCTTTTTGATGATGACACCCAAATGAAAAACATATGAATAATATGCATGAAAACGTATGAGTAAGTGTACTTACTCCCCCTGCTTAGATGAGGTATGAAATCATATCATATTTCCCCTGCATCAAAGCTGGTTAGCAACATATTATTCGTTCTTGCTTTTTGCTTTTCACTATTTTTCTCCCCTTGTCGTCATAAAAAACATATAATAGTGTACATACCACTTACTCCCCCTTTGTCATATCAAAAAGTGTGATATGAAATACAATCCAAGTGTTAAAAATACTCGTGACACCAAGTGTGAAAAAGTTACGTGGAGAGAGTAATATGCATACTAAATGAAAGAGATATTTAATAAATAGCATGTCTTAAACATCCAAAGCATGCAATATTCAATTATTCAATAACATAAAAATGTCTCAATAGCCCTTCATGCATATTTTTCAATTTAGCATGAATTGACGCATAAATTATAAGAAATTATAATTACTCCTCCTATAATAATGCATTAATCTCTTGGAGGTGTTACTCTCCCAGCATTAATGCTAGAAAGAAACAAGCAACATTTAAACATAGAATATATCCAAAAACAACAATTTTAGTCAATAAGCATATTCAATTCCAACATGCAATTTTTAACATAAAACTTATTTATGGTCTTAACATATGAATAGAATCAACTATCTTGCTTAAAGAATGCATAACAACCAAGTATAATACAATCTTTTGCTATCCATGAACAAATGGAATATTATTCATTAAGGATGACTCAATAGCAAAATTTTTTAATATTTTGAGTCATACAATAATTTTGTTTCCGAATGAAATAAATATCTAAGCATTCATTGATTTTAATAGAAAGTATGATACCAAGTGTTATATCAATACGATGTTCAAATAGATGAAAACAATATAGGTATGAATTCATATGTCATCAATGGTCATATTTCACAAAATGAATTTTTATGTTACTATATCCAAAATGGACATTAAGATGGATACATGGGCATGTTAATAAGTAATATGACATAGTCAACATAAATACAATCAAGAAATCATAATTTGTCATATAGTGATACACAATAAGTATGAACAATTCACATATGTGTGACTATTCTGAAAGATGAACTGCAAAAGAGTTATAGCACACGATATCACAAGATAAGCCTAACTCAAAATATGTTCATGAATGTCACATATCAACATATTCATGTCTTTAGCATTTTAGGAATATGTCATGATCATTAAGATAAATATCCATAATTTTAATATACCATATTCCAACTAATCAAATGCATAATATATTCAAAAATGTTATCAGAAATAATATTGCAATTTGATGATTTCTATGAGTATGACATTCTCAAAAATGAATCAACAAATATACATCAATCAATAATTTTAATATTTTAACAATGTGTGATAAAACTCAAAATATCCAAAATATCCAAGATATCACCAAGTATTGAAATAGATATATAAATAATAGCATGAGCTTTAAGATGCATCAAATATAATCAATGAGATAGTACAGTTGAGCAATAATATCATATGAGTAGTTGATATTCAATAAAGAATAGGCTAAATTATGTCAACTAACTATTTTCTTCAAATAAGATATAATAATGAGGCTCATGAAAATAAATCCACAAATTAATCAATTTTAGTGACATAATAGTATAGCATGATAACTCGCACACTAGAGATGATGTGCCATAATTATGTGATGACATATATCATTTATATGATCTCATGTGTTGAATAAAAATTAAATTTATTATGTCATGTCATCAACTAAATTTTCATAGATTGAAAATATCAAGTGCTGAAAATATCACGTAGTGGAATAATAAACATGATGCATGTGATTATGAGTCTGAAACACATTATAAGTAAATTGTCATACTTACAACTTTTAGCTCCCCCTACAAATGAGCATATCAAATGCCAATCTCCTTCTTTGAGTAACATTTTTTTTAAAATCAAGGAGTTGAAGGGGTTGGCTCCAATTTGTAAATATTACTTGACAAATAATACTTCTGGGTACCCGTAATTTTTAGGGTCTTTGGTGTTAATCATATTTAATTTCTTCATCAAAAAAATATTACATTACATTCAACTATAATTAATACAATGAAATTACAGACATGAGTGTTCAAATATAATAGCAACTCAAAGAAGTGTCATAGAGTAATCAATTTGAATGAATAATAAAATGGTCTTAAGTGCACAGAATTAGTCGACTAATTTATAAAAGTAGTCAGCTACTGCTAAGGCCAAAATTGACTGGTACAGTTGTCAGGCTGACATAGACTCAAAGCACTGAGTTGGAGCCTCGTCGGCAGCTGGAGTGGGACCTTCGGTTGGAGGAATCGGGATCGATGGTGATGGTTGGAAGTGTTGCGACCTTCGATCGACCTTTGGGCGACCGTTGCGTCGATCGTTCGAGGTTGGAGAGCTCGACGTCGACTTTCGATGCTGGACTGCGATTGATGATCTACACCATATGGAATCGTTCGGGGGGTCGGATCTGGGTTCCGACCCAAATCCCATCTGAAACTTAAGTTAGTAGGGAACTTAAGGGAGAGAGGGAGCTTGGTGTAGCTGAGATCGACCCACGGAGGTTCATCTCGAGACTGACGATACACGCTCGAATATAAAAAGGGTAAAGGAAGAAGATAGAGTTCTATTTATTAGACCTCGTACCTTGAAGATGGTATCCTTTCCCCAATTTATAAATGTTTATGGTCCCTTTGGAGACGTTGGGGGATAACGGTCACCCATAATGGGGCCACGATCCTTCCCCATTAATAGGAGTAAATGTTGCACACGTCCCCGAGATTCTCGAGTCCGCTTTTAATCCCACATTCGAGCGAGAGGGACACAATGGTTAACTGGTCAATCTGGCTTTGATTAGTCGATATCGGGCTTCTTTGGTGGGCCTGTTGGGCCTTAATCATCCGTCGATCGAGTTTCCTCGAACTCTGACCAATGACTCAACAATGGCCCCCGTTGCGCGACCTTAAGGCTCCATCTGATGAGGTCAAGCAAAGTTACATCGCATTTAATAGGGCGCGACAGTCGAGAAAATAGCACTCGAGTTCTAGGCACCAAAACGCCCACCTCGTTGATTCAGATGATTTGTCGGTTCGAAATCCAAGACATTCTAGGTCCTTGGATCCTTGACGCGTGTTCCATCATGCGGTGCCTCGCCCATATATGACGGTTCCTGCAAATAAGTGCAGAAGTGCCGTCTTCATTCGCTCAATTTAGATTTTTCTTTCTCTCGAAAGTAATTGCTTGTCCTCTGCCTCCGGAAGGCATGTGGTCACCTCCATCCAAAAGAAGCAGGAGGCGATCGTGGAGCCGGGTTTGTGATCGCGCCCCGGATACACGTCCCAGAGTGGCGACACTGTAGTCTTACCGCAAGCGCACGGTGTAGCGACGAGCGGGTATAGAACACATGGAGGCCTAATAACAGTGTCTTCTTCAATCACCTAGCTATAAGAATAGTCGAGAAATGTTCGCAAATATGCGGTCACAGTCGTTCAATTGTATAAAAGAAACAACAAATTAATAAAGACGCCTAGGGATAGGGAATCCCCGCTACTTGCCGTATCTCATCATTGTGATTCGTAGGTTTCACAATTGCTAGACTTGAAATTCGGGTGAACTAGTTGCAACTAAATGTAGAACCAAGCTCACGCTCTCGCGCTATTGCCGGTCTATAGCAAACCTAGGGTAGGGTCCAATCTCTTGCAAACCCTAACCTAGGCAAACTAGCGTGAAGAACAACATCATCGTTCAATCGTATCTCGAGCCCACTCTCGTGCAAACTCGAGCTACGACCAAAGATTGGGATAGTTCCTACCCGTCCAATCTCTTGCAAACGGGTATTTGTATAGAATTACAATCGAAACCCCTAGTTTCGGTCCAATCTCTTGCAAACCGATTCCGGAGAAATTCAATTGCAACCCAATTCGAATCTCTAGGGCTTCCTATCGAGTTGGGATCCAATCTCTTGCAAATCCCAATTGGTATGAATCCCTAGCTATTCGTATTAAATCAATTTCAAACTAACCCTAATCAATTCTAGCAAGAATTTCACCAATTCATCACAAATTAGAAATAGGGTTCGTAGGGTCATCCCTACGCCCTAAGACGATGAAACTACTCACAATTCATCATGCAATTCAATAGAAATTCATAAATAAAATCAATGGAATTCATAGAAATATTCAAAATATCAATAAAAATGGAGTTTTTGAGGGAGAGAGAGAGACAAACCAATGAAGAACAAAAGAGCATCCAACAAATCAACACTTTTCTCTCCTCCCTAAAAGCTAAATCTAATTCCTAAAGAGTTAATCTAAAAAGGCTGCAAAAAGTTCTGGAAAAAGCCCCCTAAACTAGGTTAAAAACTGGGGTTAAATACCCCCCAAAATCGCCCAAAAAACCTCGACGAAAATGCCCCCGCGCAGCCTCAAAATCGCAGTTTACGCTACAGACAGCGCGGCTCACTCGGCCGAGTGACAAATGTCACTCGGCCGAGTGACAAATGTCACTCGGCCGATGAGAGACCCTGACAGATTCCAGAGAGTTGGGGGTCTCGGGGGTCGTCTCTTCGGGAGTCACTCGGCCGAGTGACTTTTCTTCACTCGGCCGATGGGCGTTCTTCACTCGGGCGGACGGTTGTTCGTCACTCGACCGAGTCGGTCTTTGGGCTGACTGACGGATTCCAGAGAGTTGGACATTTTTGGTTGCCGTCGTCTTGGCTCCACTCGGGCGAGGGGTGGCTCGGTGCTCGGTCGAGTGGTCTGGCGATGCTCGGCCGAGTGCACGCTGATATTAGCTCTGTTGCGTGCCCGTTCTGGCCGGCCGAGCGGGCTGTCTATGCTCGGCCGAGTGACTCCTTCACTCGGCCGAGTGGCATGCTGAAAATGCCCATTCTTCGTATTTTTGCCTCCTCGTCGCTCCTACGACGTTCTTTCTTCTTCCACTCCTATCCAATCGCAGAATACCCCTCAAGAGAGTCGTCGGTGACACTCCGGAGTGGGTGCATCTCAGAATCACTCCAAATCGCTCCAAATCTCCTGAAATACGACAAAAACAACAAATCGTGAAAAGCATCACAATATTGTTGAATAAACGTGAAAAAAACACGATTTGAGCGATCTAAATGGCATGCAATCATGCAGAAAAAAGGTGTAAAATACAGAGTGATCAAAATCCCCCAAGCTTACCTCTTACTCGTCCTCGAGGAAGATGAGTAAAAAGCGAACCCGGTGGATAAAGATAAAATAAAAATGATGGAGAAATGGAAAATGAAAAACGAAAAAAAAAACAAAGCAGAAAACGAAGAGGGAAGTTGCTAGATCATTTTTCTCAGGACGTGGGTTTTGCTTACTCATATAGCATGCATCGAATATAAAACACATGTCAAAGACTTTTATTTTGATATCATAGTATAATGGTGCATTTGAAATAGAAAACCCAAGAATATCAATTTAGCATGAAAAATGGAATAATTCTAAGATTAACATCGTCTGAAGCATCTAAAGCGGTATACAATATCGTAGATCACACACTTTTCAATTGAATGCTTTCTATAAGGAGTATAAGAGATATCACACGATAGAGTAGTAAGAATAGAAAAAGTGTGGTTTTCATGAAATGAATGCTAAGCGTAGATTTCTAGATTTCGTGAAACTTTAGCAATCTCACCGAGTATAAAATATTACTTAGCCTAGGTTGTCATGCACCGTCAAGTAGTCACTCTCTCACACATCATTGGATTCTCTCCCCCAAGCTTATCTATAAGCGTGGTGGCATACACAAAACAATATCTACATCCCCGTTTCTTATGAAGCTCCAAAAATCAAAGAAAACAAAAATAGAAGCAAAAGAAGGAAGAAAGAGAGAAAGGATATGAGATGGGATCATTTTCGAACTTCTTTTCTCTTTTCTTCACTTATTCTCAAATCTTTTTCTTTTTCTTTTTCTTTTTCTCTTTTTTTCATAGCAATATTTACACAAATGATCCCAAATCAAAGAGAAGGATATACAAGTATTTTTTTCTTTGGGTTTTGGGGAATTTGGAGCATGTGATTTAATAACGGGGATGCCAATAATAGAATTGCTAAGGGGAGATTCACCAATGAATATAAAATAGAGAAGTTATGTTCAAGATATGTAGAGAAAGAAATAAATGTATCTCTCAGTTCACTCTATAGGACGTGCATGACAACTTCAGCAGGGTAATATAATCTACTCAGTTTAATATCAAAAATTAAACTAATCCAGATTTATCAAAGCTAGCAAACATTCAATCAACCTGAAGTGAAGCATACAAATCATGCAATAAGAAGTGATATGAGAAAAGAAAGCAGTACTCCAGATATAAGCAATCAATGCATGAATCTTGGTGTGTTTTCTACGATAACATACATATGAATCATCAGACATCAGCTAATAATAGAATTTCATCCATTTTCATACAGCAAAAGAGAGTCGGTTACTATTTCTAAATGCAAAGCAGAGCATAGCATATGATATCATAAATAAAAAGCTATGACACGACAAATATAGCATGCATATAGAGAAAAGCTAACACCACGTCATCATCATCACAGAAAAATCATCTCTAGAAAAAGATGAAAGAAACAAAGATAAAAGAAAATAAAAACTATTTACAATGCAGCACACAAAGAAAATAAGAAAAACGTGATGCATGGAAAAAAATGAAAAAGTGGTGAAAAATGGGTGCAAAAGTGGATAAAACGTGGAAAAACTAAAAATAAAGGTGATAAAAGCGGAAAGCGTCAGAACTCACTCCCCCAAGCTGAAGTGCACAGTGTCCTCAATGTGCGGAGTGTGGCACACCGAGAGACGTGCAATGGGTGGGGGGGTGGTGATGCATGCATGATTAAAAGAAATAAAAATAACAAAATGAAAAATATGATGCGGATGTGATGCATGCAAGGATAAGAGTGATGCAGATATGTGTGTCACCAAAAATACTCTCCCTCACTCCCGAAAAAGGATATAGAATGATATGATCAAAATGTGGAAAAAAATAGTGAGGGGAGGATGTTGGATATGGAAGACGTTTGTACACCCTTGTGGGGGGATGTACGAGGGAATACGGACCTCGAACGTCACGTACACGAAGTCGTGTACAAAGGGAATCTGTTCCCTTGCGGAGAGGATCTCTGGATGAGTGGGAAAGTCGCATTATATATGCATAAGTGCATGCGACATATGGCTAATAAAGTGGGAATATCTTAAGCTTATGTTGTACCATGCATATGGTACAACTTAAGCTTATAATGTGCCATGTATCATGGTACACCTTAATTAATTTGTTCCAAAGGAACAACTTACCCTAAAATAACTACCTTGGGGGCTATAAATAAGACCCAAGGGTAAGCCATTTGTTACACCTTTTGCATGAAATTCATGCATGCATCTTCATCCTAGCGAAGCTCTGCAGAAATCCTTTCTCTTCCTCTTTCCAAGTTCTTAATCTAAAATAGAGATTTAGATTGTGGATTAGTAGCCTTACTCTGTTCGTGAGAAGACTCGATCCGTCGTAGCGAATCCGAAGGCAAAGTTCCGAGACTACCGTTCCGCATACGCAAGCGTAAGTCTCAACTTTAATTATCGATCCTAACTCTGTTTTGGCAGGATCCTACATTGGTATCAGAGCCATATGGGTTCGCCCCGGTCAAACCGCCACCCTGTCGAAACTATGAACGAGTCGTTGTCTTTTTCACGAATGGGTCTCCTACTATTACGGATATAGTAGGAACGCTTCGTGACGGAGAGAACGCAGCGGTTGTTCTTTTCACGTTAGGGTCTCCTATCATTACGGATATGGTAGGAACTCTCCGTGACGGGAAGAACCGACCGTTCACGTAGTATGTTATTTTTCATTTTTGGCACACGGCCATTAGGAAATAACTAATTTCTCGACGAACGGGTGCTTCATCGACGAACGGGTGCTTCATCGAGGAAGTTGATGGTAGTTATTTCCATCGGGTAAGAGAAAATTTGGTGCATGTGCACCATGGCCAAATGGGCTATGAAGGCCATGCACCCCCTCTCCCCAAGCGGAGGGGGTTGGCTACGGCCAATAACCATCGGCGACCACCCCATCAAGGGGGTGGAGTGCATGCGGCCACCCCATGAAAGGGGGGAGACCGGCCATGGCTAAAGGGCCATGACCGGGCAAGGCCAATAGGCCATGGCCGGGCCTTGGCCGACCGGCCCTGGCCGGCCACGGCCAGGGCCAGGGAGCCCTGGCCGTGGCCTGGCCAGGCCAGGCCAGGGCCGGCCGTGGCCGCGGCCAGGCCAGGGCCAGGCCGCCCTGGCCGGGCCAGGGCAGGGGCCCTGGCCCCCGGCCAGCCAGGGGCCTGACCGCCCTGGCAAAGGCCAGGGCAGAGCCCTGGCCTTAGGCCAGGGCCTGGCCGAGGCCAGGGCAGGAGCCTTGGCCCCGGCCTGCGGCCAGGCTGCCCTGGCAGAGGCCAGGGCAGCGCCCTGGCCTCAGGCCAGGGGCCTGGCCGCCCTGGCCTCAGGCCAGGGCCTGGCCGAGGCCAGGGCAGGAGCCCTGGCCCCGGCCTGCGGCCAGGCCGCCCTGGCAGAGGCCAGGGCAGTCAGGCCAGGGCAGCACCCTGGCCTCAGGCCAGGGGCCTGGCCGCCCCGGCAGAGGCCAGGGCAGCGCCCTGGCCTCAGGCCAGGGCCTGGCAGAGGCCAGGGCAGGGGCCCTGGCCCCGGCCAGTGGCCTGGCCGACCGGCCCTGGCAGAGGCCAGGGCCTGGCCGACCCTGGCCGAGGGGGCCAGGGCCCCTGGCCGGCCAGGGCAGAGGCCCTGGCCGGCCCATTGGCCAAGCCCCGGCCAGGGCAGAGGCCCTGGCCGGGAAGAAACTGCAGTTCGAAAATTGGTCGACCAATTTGGTCGTTTTGGTCGACCAATCTGGCAGAAGGTCTGGGTCGACTGCAAACTTGCCTACTGACCCATACGGGGTGACAAAAGGCATTGGCCAAACTCGAATGTGCCGATTAGCCCATACGGGGCTAACCACAGTGCCGACTAGTTCATACGGAACTAACGTTTTAATGAAGTTTTTTGGGCTCTACTCCTTGAAGATTAGCCATAGTGCTCTACTTCATGCGAGATTAGCCATGTCATTGTGCTCTACTCTACGGAGATTAGCCAATGTACTTGTGACGTTGTGCTCTACTCTACGGAGATTAGCCAACGTGCTTTCAAATTTTTTTGGAAAAAGATGTTTTTCAAATAGGTTATGTCCCGTCCTTAAATCGGGATAGCGCAATTTAGAATTCCAAGTCCTACCACGATCCGGCCATGGTTATCTAACCCATGGGTGTGTAGAACAGGTCTCGTGGCTTGGCAATTGTTGCGTTAAAATTCTTTGCGCAAACTCTCACCTATTCTATTTTGAAAGATATGTTTTTCAAAGTAATTTTCCGCTGCTAATACCATACGGGTATTATTTCTGATTTCTTTTTACTTAAGATAAGTAAGAGGGATACTTTGAAAGTTACTTCTAGATGGTAGTTGGGAACGTAGTGAACTTCTCGATTCTAGAGTAACATTTCAACGCATCCAAGGAACTTATCAAGTGTTTAAAAGAATCGAAACTTTATGCATAGAATTTTGATCGTGTTTTTCATTCTCTTTGCAGTTTTTTTTGAATCGAATATGTCTACCGCTTCTAAGAACATTGTCGCAGAGCTTAACAAAGGTGAAAAGCTCAACGGCGACAATTATAAACTTTGGTCAATAAAGATCCAATATGTTTTGGAGGAGCAAGATGTGCTCGAAACACTCCAAAACATAATGGTAGAACCTGAGTTGGGCAATACGGCCCAACACAAGAGGGACCGGGAAGCTTATGATACTTGGACTCGAAAGAACAAAATAGCACGCATTACGTTACTGTCCGCGATGGACAATGACATAATGCGTCTATTTCGGGAATTCGATCTAGCCAAAGACATATGATCTGAGCTAGAAGTAAAGTTTGGTGGAACTTCGGTTACCAAACTCCGCTCCTTGAATATTCAATTTGATTCGTACAAGATGCGGCGAGATCATTCTATGAAGAAGCATCTCCGCCACATGGCGAATCTTATATCTGAATTAAAGGATGCGGGTGTTACGCTGTCTGACGAACATCAGATCCAAGCAGTCATTCGTTCACTCCCAGATAGCTGGGATAACATGAAAATGCATCTCACTCATAATGAGTGCATTAAAACTTTAAGCGATGTATCGAAACACCTCGAACTCGAGGAAGAGCGGATTCAAGCCGCAAAACCTAGTGCAGAAGTGCACATGGCCGCTAGTTCCTCACATGGAGGAAATAAGCGGAATAATAAACGCTTAAGGTTTGTGAACGAACGAAAGCAAGAACCGGAAACCTCAAAGAAGACTAAGTGGCAAAAGAATGTGCACTCAAAGAAGAAAAACTTGAAGAAGATCAAGTGCTTTAAGTGCAACAAGTACGGTCACTTCGCCCGTACATGTACGGATGGAAGTGACAAGGTAACTTGTAGGGCTAGTTACATATGTGTTTCTAGTTCCATGTTTCTTGCCGAATCTAACTATTTTTGGTTGATTGATTCAGGGGCCACAGACCACGTAGCGAAGGACAAAAGGTTCTTCGCAGAGTATCAAAGGATAACTCAAGGAACAAAGTGGATATACGTCGGCAACAACACTCATGTTGAAGTCAAGGGCGTCGGAACATGCAAGCTTGTTCTCGACAACGGCCGGACTCTACTATTGCACGACTTCCTCTTTGCTCCAGATATTCGAAGGAATATCGTATCCGTGGTCATGTTAATGTCTTTAAGTTATGAAGGAGGTTCTATATGTTGACCTTGTTTGTAATAGTTCTTTTAGTTGGGTCGGGTAATGTTTGTAATGGATTGATTATTTTAAACACTATGTATTCTTCTTCTATTTATGAAAGTTTCCATTTGACAAATGCTTCTTCTAAATCTGAGATCATTTGTTGGCATGCAAGACTTGGTCACATTGGACCAACTAGAATGGATAGACTTGCCAAAAGTGGCTTGCTATCTAATGTTTCAAAAGTTGAAATGTCAACATGCAAACATTGTCTTGTAGGAAAACTTGTCGCAAGCCGTTTGGAACTGGCACAAGGGCCGAAGTTCCATTACAGCTTATCCATTCGGACATTTGCGGTCCAATGAATGTTAAGACAAGACGCGGGAAGTCCTATTTCATCACCTTCATTGATGATTTCACTCGTTTCGGTCACATCTATTTGATTTCCCACAAACATGAAGCTTTAAACTTGCTTCAAAAACTATATGAGTTTAGTGGAAAATCAACTAGATCGTAAGATAAAGGTCTTGCGAACCGATCGAGGTGGAGAATATCAATCAACGGTTTTTTAAGGAACTCTGTGATGAAAAAGGCATAGTTCATCAAATAACTATGCCTTATACTCCACAACAAAACAGTGTTGCGGAAAGAAGAAATATGACATTGATGGAAATGGTCCGATCAATGATGTCTCAGGCAAATTTGCCTATCACCTTTTGGGGTGATGCATTATTGACGGCAGCGTTCATCTTAAACCGTGTACCCTCGAAGTCGGTAAGTTCTACTCCTTATGAGTTGTGGAACGATAGAACTCCAGACTTAAGCATTCTAAAACCTTGGGGTTATGCCTTTTATGCACATTTATCCTCTCACAAATATGGCAAACTTGGGCCACGTGGGAGGAAGTGTATCTTCATCCGATACGCTTAAAACTCCAAAGGATATGTTTTCGTCGGTCAAGAGGACAATGGGGGTCTTATAGAATTCGAATCGAGGGATGTTGTCTTCTTGGAAAACGAGTTTTCCAAGACAGGGTGAGATAAGTCAAGACTTATCCTTGTTTGAGATTTGGGATCAAAAAGGATCGGAACGTTCGAGTGGGAGAATTCTTGGTGAAGAAGAAAATACGTTTCAAACTTCACCTATGAATGATACGAACGATACCAATCTTATTCCGAGTGGGAGTGATGTTATATGTTATTCCAAGTGGGAGTGATATCATTCTAAGTGGGAGTGATCAAACTCAAGCAAGACGTAGTAATCGAACGAGGCTAACACCCTCTCAGATTCGAGGATGAATTTCCTCAAACATTCATTACTACAAGATGATGACGAACCTGCAAATTTCAAACAGGCCGTCACATGCCCTGCTAAAGATAAATGGAAAGCGACGATGGAAGAAGAACTTCAATCCATGAAAACAAACCAAGTCTGGGACTTGGTTGATTTACCTAAGGGACGTAAAGCCATTGGGAACAAGTGGGTTCTCAAAATCAAGCATAAGGCTAATGGCTCCATCAAGGAATATAAAGCTCGCCTTGTTGCGAAAGGTTTCACGCAACAGGAAGGAATAAACTACGAAGAGATTTTTCCTTTCCTGTCATGCGTTTTACCTCCAATAAGCAAAGGCGAGGGTCTATGTTTGGAAATGTGTCCCAAAGATCCAAAAGAAAGCTATGGAAAAGGTTCCATACTCCAGTGTTGTCAGAAGTCTGATGTACGCCATGATGTGTACCAGACCAGACATTTGCTATGCTGTTGGTATGGTAAGCCGTTACCAATCCAACCCAGAACATGCACACTGAAAAGCGGTGAAGAGGATATTAAGGTACCTCAAAGGGACTGCGGACTATGCATTATGCTATTTGTAGCATTCGGCATGGCGGTCCAAGAAGCTGTTTGGCTTAAGAAATTCTTAGACAGGCTGACGAATGCCACTGACTCGAGCAATGTTCCTATATACAGTGATAGTCAAGCTTCGATTACCTATGTCAAAGATCCTAAAATTTCATTATAAGTCCAAACGCATTGATATTCGATTCAAGTTTGCGAAGAACTATGACAAACGGAAGGAAGTAGACATAGGATACATATCCACGTATAAGATGATAGCGGATCCCCTTACTAAGGCGATCCCCAGAGATTTGTTTTTTCAAACACTTATCATCTATGGGAATGCGTAGGTGCTGAGCTGTATCATATAATATTTCCCATGTCTATAGAAGATCAAAGTTTAATTTGCATATAAGTTTCTTACAAATGATTTTATATACATTTGTGTTTAAGTCTCAGCTATTTTTTTGTGTGTATGTCGGGCAGATTAAGGTTGGCTCTCTCACATGAGCAACCGCCTTATCTTATCAGATGGATAAGATAGAGATGAGACTAGTTTAAAGTCAAAATCATTAGACAAATGATTTAGAGTCGTGACTTAAACAAGATAGTCGAATGAAAGATCTGCATCATATGGATGCTTACAAAAGATCTGAGATCTGTATCACAAGGATATTTGAAAAAGATCTCATAGGATTTTTTAATCCTATCTGTCTTATGCAGGATGAGAGTCCGTGAATATTTCACGAGTAGTAAGGGGACTCAAAAAGATAGGCACTGTGGTGTCTGATCTTTTCATCCGTACAACATCATTAAGACATACTCTCCCTGGAAAAGGAGTGATGTTGTAATACGTGTTCATACCACGTATGCATTTCGACCACTGAGTTAGTAGCAATAGTGTTTGCTATTATGTGAGACTCAAAGGCCATACGGGTCTTAACTCTTACCCTCAAGGACTCTAATTGGTTCCTTTAGATTTGACGAGATGATCGCTATCTTAGCGTGTTGCTAATGGGCTATGGTAATTCGGCTCGGCGGGGCACGTTAGAAAAGCGAATCAAGTCAAGATCAGAAGGTTCGCAAGAAGAGGAAGATTGATTTCATATTCGCATTTAGACTTTAATGATTCAAAGCTGGCCAGCCAATTGTAATCCAGATGGGATTCAATTGTTGAATATAAAGTATAAGAAATGTGAAGAAATAATCTAGGGTAAAGCATGCGTTGAACTACTCAACTTTGCACCTTCGAGGTCGTTGTGTATCTCTAACAAGTGCACAACAACAGACTCTACGTGCATGACGGTCGCACGGTCTATTTCTCGGTATGATAGATGAAAGAACTAAGGGAAAGACGTTCTCTTACAATCCCCTCAAGTGTGAGTGGGAGATGTTGGATATGGAAGACGTTTGTACACCCTTGTGGGGGATGTACGAGGGAATACGGACCTCGAACGTCGCGTACACGAAGTCGTGTACAAAGGGAATCTGTTCCCTTGTGGAGAGGATCTCTGGATGAGTGGGAAAGTCGCATTATATATGCATAAGTGCATGCGACATATGGCTAATAAAGGGGGAATATCTTAAGCTTATGTTGTACCATGCATATGGTACAACTTAAGCTTATAATGTGCCATGTATCATGGTACACCTTAATTAAGTTGTTCCAAAGGAACAACTTACCCTAAAATAACTACCTTGGGGGCTATAAATAAAACCCAAGGGTAAGCCATTTGTTACACCTTTTGCATGAAATTCATGCATGCATCTTCATCCTAGCGAAGCTCTGCAGAAATCCTTTCTCTTCCTCTTTCCAAGTTCTTAATCTAAAATAGAGATTTAGATTGTGGATTAGTAGCCTTACTCCGTTCGTGAGAAGACTCGATCCGTCGTGGCGAATCCGAAGGCAAAGTTCCGAGACTACCGTTCCGCATACGCAAGCATAAGTCTCAACTTTAATTATCGATCCTAACTCTGTTTTGGCAGGATCCTACAGAGGAGGGGTGGGAGAAAATCATCAGGACCAAGCAGAGAATGGGCAGCATGACGGCAAAAAATATCAATGGCATCAAGGGTGTGCCTAAGCTGGTGGTGCTGCGCCATCTCCGTCTTGAGGTGGAGGTGGAGGTGGAGGTGGTGGCGGCTGGGTAACAGTCTGCTAGGTGGGTAGTGGTGGGGGTGGAAGTTGCTCGAGAATCTGGGTCAGGCAAAAGTGAATGCCGGGAAGTAGCTCGAGGCGGTGCTGCATGGCGGTGACTGTGGAAGACAGAGCCCTAAAATCGCCCCTGAGTCCACTCATCGCCCCCTCAAAAGCACGAACGTTCTGAACTAAGGCGTCAGGGGGTGGTGGAGCGGAGGGACAGACAGGTCTAGGCTGAGCAGGTCGGGCCTGTTTGATACGGGCAGTGTAGGTGATCGGGACAGCAGGTATGGGTGGAAAGGGGGCTGTGCTCACTAGTGGATGCCCAGCCTCAGTACAAGGCTGGGACGCTGGCTGGTGTGAGGTGGAAGCAGCAGCAGTGGAAGTGGAAGACAAAATCGGTGACGAGGTGGCAAGAGAGGTCAGTGACACAGACGTGGGAACAGACGTCATGACACTCTCAGACAGGACAGCTACGGTGGAGACAGAAGGGTCGACCGCTGGGGAGGAAGTGTGGGGTCCAAAAGGTGAAACCCCAGCGGAGATCAAAGTGGATAGGGTCTCCACGACGGAAGCGAAGGAAGACTCGCCGCTCTTAAGTATGGTGGGTGGACGCTCGGGTAGCAAAGAGGTGAGGGGCTCAACCGACAGGGGCACAGAAGTGGTGGGGGTGGTGGTAGACGTGGTGGCAGTGGAGGGCGACTCAGCAAGTGTACTTTCGACACCGGCAGAAGTGTGGACAGAGGTGTCGGGAGCGGCAGAAAGTGCAGGCTCAGGCTGAGGGATCATAGGGTCTACAGGTGCAGGGGGTGCCTGCTCAGCCTCCTCGGCCTCAAGCACGTAGGCGGTGGGGATCAGGAGATCCATCGTCGGAAGCCAGTCCTCGTGTGCCGGTCCTATGTGTGTCCGAGCGGGGCTCGGGAGGATCATGTAGTCAGCACTGAAGGGACCGTGCAACCATACCCAGTGCCGCTGGCCGTGGGGACGAAGCATCTTCATCCGGGCCATGACGTCTATCGAAAGTGAAGTGGGGCCCGAATGTCGACGCAGGTCGGCCGGAAGGTCCTCGCCGGTCATCAGGGCTAGCAGGGTGATCAGGCAGCCGCAACATATCGGGGAGCGAGCGCCCATCGATACGATGATGCGGTCCAAAAACCAGCTAGCGACGTCAATCTCAACGGCGGGGACCATCGTAACACCATCCCTATCCAGAACTCTGGGGCGAGTCATCGCATAGAGCATATAGAGCTCAGGCGTAGACATCGTCCCAGGCTCGTACCTCGCTAGAAAGGTGGTCGCCATAAGGCGCTGGGCTATGCGGAGGCAGGGGTGGACTATGGCCGAGGCCTTGGCCCTACTAGGGTCAAAGGCCTGTGGTAAACCCGTGATCCTGGTCCAAAAGGCGTGTGAATCGAAAGATGGCGGAGGGATGTGTGTGGGGGCGTAGGCTCGGTTAGGTGCGGGGATTGCGGGCCACTGAAAGAATGCCCTAAGCATATCGAGAGTGATCCGACACTCTCGATCTATGAGTCTAAAGGAGCATCCCTCATCGGTTCGGGCGATCGAGCTGAGTACCTCGAGTGTCGGACGGACGTAGGTGTCCGTCGACACAGACAGAAAATCTCGCCAACCCACGTTGTCGTACAACGTGAGCATCCCCTCAAGTACTCCCAGGCGGTCTAGGTCAGCTAAATGGGCGAACCTGGAGGGTACTATCGGGCGCTGGGCGATACGCTTAAATCGGACGCGCTGCGCATCGTCTCTGAACGTAATCCCCAGCGGCCCGACAATGGGAGCCGGTGGTGGCTGTGCGTGAACGGGGTCGGCTGGAAGTGGCTGCGGGTGGATGGGGTCGGCTGGAAGTGGCTGTGTGGGGTGAGATGGTGAAGGTGGAGGGGAGTCCTCCCTAGCGTGGGAGGGGCCGGGCTCATCTGTCTGCTTCCGCTTGGCGAAAGCTCCCCGAGTGCGTGGCCGTGTACGGGGCGGCATGTGTGCCCCGAGTGCTCACCCAACTAATGAAAAATGCGACGTGCTAAAAAAATGGAACGAAGGTACCTGAACACGCCGTGAGAGCTAAACAGCGGATAAGTGCGAAGACACCGCCTCCACGAAGCCAATAGCGCGTCCGAAAGCTCCCCTAAGCTCCCCCAAGATAGCATGCGCATCAAACAATGATATCAGTGTATAAAATTCAAAATACATAGGGGAGATGGGGTATAACAAATAAATAAAGAAATCGATTTGAGTTAGGGGCTCAATGGGTACTCGGATCGTCAAAAATAGGGGAGAAAGGAGATTTTGCGCGAAATGGGGGTTACCGACGGTCGGCCGGCAGCGAGGGAGGTTGCCGGCGGCGGGGGGTGGTCGCCGGAGCGATCGCCGGTGGTGGTGCGGCGATCGGGCCGACGGCGAGGCTGATTAGGGCGAGGGATCGGCGATCGCAGCAGGCGGGAGCTGAAGGGCTCGTGCGAAAACTGGGATTTGGGCGTTTCGAAAGTCGCACCTATCCCGTTCGCCTTATATAAGTGAAGTTACGACTCGACCGAGTGACTATGTCACTCGGCCGAGTGATCGTAACGAAAAAGTTTTTAAATTTTCTCCATCCGCTTACGACTCGGCCGAGTGGCTTTGCCACCCTCGGCCGAGTGGAAAAAGTCCATTCAGCCGAGTGGCACAAGCTACTCGGCAAATTTTCGCCATAGGAGGGTATCAGTTTCACTCGGCCGAGTGAAGAAATATACTTGGCCGAGTGGCAGTTTATACTGAAATAAAAAAAAGACAGAGAGTTGGGTACATCGGACTTCCCTCGTTGGTGCACCACTTGGGCGGACAGCTTTCTTTGCTCGGCCGAGTGACTATGGTACTCGGCCGAGTGAGGCTCTGTTTTCTGCTTCGGGGCTCCATTTTGGCTCTACTCTCTGTTTTTCTTCCTCCAGGTGGTTTCTTCCTCCTCCTAAGCCTCGAGCGCATTCCTGGAGCGCTCTTCTTCGCCTCGGTCATCCTCCTTATGATAGATATCCTTTTCTCCTCCTCCTGTCAAAGAAAATAGGACCCGTTGTCACGATTTTTCGGGCAAAAGACTCAAAAAAAACACTAATAAAGTCTAAAACAAAAATAAAAAATAAAATAGAAAAAATGCGATAACCGTCGGGTTGCCTCCCGACAAGCGATCGTTTAAGGTCTTGAGCTCGACCCCTTTAAATTTTCAATTTAGCGCGGGATGTTGGGTGCATATAAGTGCACCCGTCGAATTTGCCAGGAAGACCGCTCGGATTTGGATCATGGTGGTGAGTGGTATTCCTCAGCGCCCCTTCGTCATGGGCAATGTTGGGGGGTGGCTCCCCCAAGCTAGAGCTTGCTCCGGTCTTCGACTTTGCCGGTGACACCGATCGTCGTATCGGTGGAGCTTTCTTTGGAGTCCTCAACTTCGAGAGCTTGCTAAGCTCCCGTATTCTTGCGACATCAGCGTTGCCATCATCAATCGCCATAGAGATATCGGGGGAGTGCTCCATCGTCTCTTCCTTGGCCAAATCTAGGCCTTCTTCGAAGTTATCTTCGTCGGGTGCACCGATGGAGTGGGGGATCGCCTCTTCAATGACCTCATCAAGGAGGTCCATGTAATCTAGCTCCTCATGATACGTCATGTGCTTCATTGCCTTCGGTATATGGAGATCCACTTCGATGTTGCCGACGTTCAAGGTAAGAGTCCCCTCCCACACATCGACGATGACACCGGCGGTGGCGAGGAATGGGCGTCCAAGTATGAGCGATGTATCGCCCTCCTCCTTGATGTCTATTATCACGAAATCACATGGCAAACATATGCCTCCCGGAACTTGGAGTGGGATGTCCTCCGTGATCCCAACCGGCCTTGTAATCCGCCCGTCCGCTAGTTGAATCCGCATGTCGGTAGGCTTTAAATTTATGCCGGTATTCAACTTCCGGAACATGGAGAGAGGCATGAGGCTAACACTAGCCCCCAAATCTACCAATGCTTTTTGTAGGGGGACGCCGCCTAGAGTGCAAGGAATCCGGAAACTCCCTGGATCTTTAAATTTGGCGGGCTCCTTTTCCCTCTTTGTGAACCAAGTCCCTTCCTCTGTAAGCATGATCTTCTCCTTCCTCTTCCTTCCCGTAATCAAGTCCTTTAAGAACTTGGCGTAAGATGGGATTTCCACTATAGCGTCGAGGAAGGGGATATTGAGGCTCACCCCTCTCAAATACTCGAGAAACTTGGCTAGCCGTTTCTCCATCTTGGCTCTAGCTAGCCATTGAGGGAAGGGCACCGGTGGCATAAATCGGCGCTCATCAATAAGCTCTTCCTCTCTAGACTTTGTTCCTTCTTGCGGCTCCTTCTCTTTTTCAACTTCAATTGTCGGCTCGCTCTCTTATAGATTCTCCACCACGGGTTCCTTAATTTGAGTCAGGGGGTGGTATCCTTCCCTCCTCTTGTTGTAACCGCAATGACCGCATTGATATGGCCGGTGTTGCCCCGTGGATTTGGCTCGGGTTGAGTTGTTAATTGTTGGTTGTTTCTATTGAGCAAAGCAAGTTGCTCCCCAATTTGAGCGACGACGGTGGTGAGAGAATCTTGTCCCGCCTTCAAAGTGGCGTTAATCTTTCTTTGTTCTGCCATAAACTCATCCACCTTAGCTTCAAAATCCAGACGTTGTTGAGCTTGTGGAGGGTTGGGATTTCTCCACCCTTGATTATACCCGGGTGGCCTATAAGGTCCCACTTGTTGCCTTTGTGGGAAGTTTTGTTGCGGTGGCCCCCTTTGTTGATAATTGGCTTATGGTGGTGGAGCCCGAGCTTGAGGAGGTTGTTGAGGCGGGGGGTTCAATGCACCATCATTATTGTCATATGAGAAACCCGGATGGTTTCTAGCGGCCGGATTGGCCCAATATCCAGAATTCCCCGCAGCAAATTGAATTAGCTCCAAAGCTCCTTCTCCTTGCTCTCCTCCTACATACATGGCTTGGGATTGGTCTTGCCAATCGCTCATATGATTTGTCGGTGTGGATGTAGAGGGGGCTCCTTGAGGCTCCGTAATGAATTTCTCCAATCTCTCCACTACCTTGTGGAGAGAATCAAATTTGTTGGCTAGCTTTGCGACGTCCTTGGCCTCATAAATGCTAGACGGCTTCAAGGAGGATGAAGAGTGTCCTCGCTCGTCGCCCCACTGTTGGTTGTTTGAGCCCATCTCCTCAAGCAAGGCTGTAGCTTCATCGGGAGTCTTCGACAAAATGGATCCATTTGCGGTGGCATCAATAATCTGCTTCGTGCCCGGTTGGAGTCCATTGTAGAAGCTGTGGACAAGCTCCCAATCCTCAATGCTATGATGGGGGCATTGATGTTGCAAGTCCTTGAAGTGCTCCCATGCTTCATAGAGAGTCTCCTGTGGTCCTTTCTTGAAGGACATGAGAGCACTTCATATCTTCACCGTCTTGGAGGGCGGGTAAAATTTATCGACGAAGGCACTCACCAATTCATCCCAAGTGGTGAAGATTCCTTTAGCTTGCGTTCTCAACCAATATAAGGCCTTGTCCTTGAGCGTTAAAGGGAAGAGACGCAGTCTGATAGCATCCACGGAGACGCCCGGCATTTGGAAGGTGGCCCATTTTGATAGGAAGAGCTGTGACGTGCGTATATATTTCGTATATTCACGCACGTTTTCTTTTGTGTTTCTCAGTATTTTCCGCCGTCTTTTATTCGTTTTTTCGTATTTTCTCGTTTTCTTTCACTTTTCTTTGTTTCTCCATGTTTGCAGGAGATTGCCCGCTGTAACGACCGGTATTTTTAGGCGTGTTTTTGATTGTGCGTGCCGGTATTTTTCTTCAGTCAGAAGTTGACTTTTCGTCTGTACGTATCGATGCAGGCGCGTCACTGTTTTCGTTTTACCGTGTTGTCAATTTTTACCATCAAGTCTAACTAAATAATTTAACTTAAGTATTCTGCTAATTACAATTTACTAATAACAAAATATTAATTACTTTAATTAATTTCACTATTACTTTTTCATTTTTACTGTTGTCTAGTTAAACTTACTTAACCCTTAACTATACGACAACACACACGTTTTAAATAACTGATATATCTTTTGAAATCAAAATTTCATTTCTCTTTGTTTCGTTTGAGCAAGGCAGTACGTCTCTACCCTTAGTCTAAAGATGTTAATAAATTTCGTCCCAATCAAATTAATACCGTTTGACAAAATGAGAGGGGTGTCTCCCTGCTCATCTTCTTAAGCCAACGTCTCCTCCTGCATCTTCATCTCTGCAAAACCCAACTCTGCAAAATCCTACAAATTTCAGCAAAATAACCATACACAAAAAAAAAACCAATTCCCTCAACCAATTCTCATCACCAATCAACCACAAAACAAACACCAAATCAGCCCCCTTCAACAAATTCGTCCCCAAACCCATCAAACAACTTCAGCAAAACCATCAAACAACTTCATCTTCCCAGGGTCAGTCAGCAAAACAAATTTTCCCAAATCAACCCCATCAAACAATCTTCTGCAATCCCTCTACAAATTCGTTCTTCCTCAAATCACTTCTCAAATCCTTCCCAAAATCATCGTCTTTCCAAATTCAACCTGAAATTAGAGGAGGGGAAAACAAGAAACACCAACTTCAGATCTACAAAAACCAAATCCATTTCAAATCCAAAACAAACATCTGATCTGAAGTAATAATTTCAGATTCAATCGAAACCCAAACCACTTCAGATTCAAAAGCTTCTAACCCTCTTCATCCTCTTTCTCGTTCCTCCTTCCCTTCCCTTGGCCGCAACCCCTCGCCGTGAAGCCGTCGCGAGCCGCCACCCTCAGCCCAGCACGGAGCCGTGCGTCGCCGGGAACAAGCCACCGCCGTCGCCGGATCCGGTGCGCCGCCGTCCGCCCTCGGCCCTCCCCGCCTGCCGCGCGCCGCCTGCACCCGCCGGAGCCGCCCACGGAGCCGCCAGCCATCCTCCCCTTGCGTAAGTCCCCGTTGTTGCGTGACTTGCTGCCTGCAACTTTGAAACAAAAAAAACAAAAGAAATGAAGGCAGAGGAGACAGAGAGATAGGAGGAGACAGCCTTGATAATTATAGAAGAGGTAAAATGTTATATTATTATATTTGTTGTAGGTGAAGAGTAGGTAGTTGTAGGTGAAGAGTAGGTAACAGAATTGATTGTAAAATTGACTATAAAATTAGCTTAGAGTAAATTAGTATTAATAGGGTGTTAGTATTAAGTTAGAAATTTACATACTAGTGTTAATTACAACATGTTAATAGTTGTCAAATTATGTTAGGTTAGTAATATTTGAATAAAATGAGGTGTATCAGGTTAGTTTAACACAATATAATCGCCACCCTAGTCAGAGAACACAATAAGAATTAGACGAACCCACTTTAAGAATTAACTGGATATTTTGACTTATCTCGCAATATACCTAATTCGTTAACTTGTTTAACCAAAATAGCGAACCGGACATACCGACACGTAGTACCCGTCCAGTCGAACCCACGACAACCAATATCACCGGAAACATGCAAGTGATACTTGCCAGTAAATGTTTTAGGCCACGTTTTTAGGCCAAATTGTTGTTAGCGTAAAAGAGACTAGACAGTGAAATGATAGCTGTCTAGACGTCCTATTTGATCTAGCTTGAAAACGAAGCTAGATCCGACACTTTACTTGCTTTCATTCATGATGCCATGCCATGTTTAAATTTCAATTAACGGTACGCAATTTATCTGCTCATTGCTATGTCATGTCATGCATCATATGTTCTTCATGATTGAGTAGCACACGCTACAAATGTTATTGCTATTGAGGCTAGGTGCACCCCTACGCCAAATGAAAAACACTACCTGGCTCGTGATCCAGAAGCGAGCACAGTGTTTTTGGGAAACCAACGCTCGATACACGTGGAGGGGTAGGGTTAAGCGATCACTCAGCGTAGAAGTGTGCCCGTACAGCCACTTCAGCTGTAAGGCGTAAACTCTGTGCACAATGTGAAAAGTTAATGTTTCGTGAAAATCGTGAAATAGTGTTTTCGTAGTTTCTGCTACGGCGTGCATGCATCATGTCATTTAAACTATTGCACTCTTTAAATGTCATTTCATATTGTTTAGAACTGCTCGTCGTTTTCTATATTTGTATCCTTGCAAAAAAGTTCTCCGCTTCCCTTGGGAGACTTTTGCTGACATGTGCCCTTTTCTCTTTGGGTGTCACATGTCAGACTTTGAGACAGAGCAGGTAGCAGAGGACGAGCAGTTCGTTGACGCTGAGTTTGAGGCCCCTACTGAGACCGAATTCGAGGACACCGGTGACCAGTCCTAGTCTCACCTAGAGACTTCTTTAGTTGTTGCTGCTTTTATAGTTACTGTTAGATTTTGGTGTGTAGCACCTATATATCTCGATGTTTATGTTTCGGCCGTGCTTTAGGCCTTGTTCAGACTTGTACTATTATGACTATTCTGTGATGATGTAATATTTGTTGGATGGTGTTGGTGGATGTCCTTTTATCTGCTTTATTATTGTTGTTGTTTCGTCGCAATGCAAGGACCTGCTACTTTTTGAAAAAAATTTACAGACGCTTATCAGACTGCAGCTTCACAGCTCCACGTCTGAGCGGACCTCCTCACGTCTCGCCTTCCATATTAGGGAAGCGGGGCGTGACAGGTTTTAGTGGTGGCCCATACAGGTCTTCTCTTTGCATCTGCGAAATATCGGAACAACAATGATGATAACAACATCCATTTAAATATTCATAACATTCGAGTTATGATTAAGTCTAATCTGAACATTTCCTTGTCTTAGATGGCCGGTAGACGCATTACCTGAGGAGCTGGTAGTGGACCTGGAGCTGGTGGTGGAATAGGACGTGTTGTGGATGCTGATAAAGAACCCACCACGGCTGAGATGATGAGGATGATGCATCAGATGATGCAGGTTCAGCAGGGCATGCTTCAGAATGCCCCTCGCTTTGAGCCGGGAGCGAAGCAGTTTCGGGAGCTGGGCCCGTCATATTTCACTGGGTCAGAAGGATCATTAGCTACGGATGAATGGATGAAGAACACAGATGATAATCTGCTTCTCTCGAAGGTTAACCCGGCTGGATGGGTTGACTTGGTGAAGAAGCAACTGAAGGACAATGCCCGCAGTTGGTGGGAGTCAGAAGAGCAGCTGTTGGCGAAACCTATCCCCTGGGCCACTTTCAAGGCGAGATTTAATGATGAATATTTCCCTCGAGCTGCCAAGAGGGAGCTGATGCAGCAGTTTATCAATCTGAAGCAAGGGAATCTGACGGTGGACCAGTACCACCAAGAGGTCATGAGACTGATTCGCTTTGCGCCGAAGATGGTGGAGACTGCTGAGGATCGAGCTCAGAAATTCTTACAAGGTTTATCTTTGGAGCTGCAGAGTCTGATTTCCTCTTCGGACTTGGATTCTTACCAGAAGTTGTTGATAGCTGCCAAGAGGCAGGAGCTGATTGCCAATCAGAGGAGAGGACAGTATTCAGGTGCTGGAAAGAGGCCTATGGAGCAGGCCAGAGCTGTGGTTAGGCCTGGGTTCAAGCCTAATCAGTCCGTGCAGTTTAAGAGACCAAGTGGGCCTACTACGAAGTTGTGCCATTTTTGTGGCAAGGCTGGTCATGTGAAGGAGCAGTGCAGGAGGTTTCTGGGCCAGTGCTTGATTTGTGGCGACGCTACACATTCAGTGAAGGATTGTCGACATGCCAATCAACTTCAGAAGGCACCAGCCGGAGTTCAGCAGCAGAGAGCTCCAGTAGTCGCTGGACGTGGAGCGCCTCTCATTCCTCAGAAACAGGCTTTCCAGCAGGCCGTTCAGCCTAAGAGGCAAGCCTTCACGATGACTGCAGTGGAGGCAGAGACTGAGGACGGAGTTATTGCAGGTAACTTCTATACTAGTCTTCCTTATTGATGCATTATATTTGATTAGTTAGATCCATGTTAACCTAGTTGCATGTTACCCTTAGGTGTCATCTTAGTTTCATCTCACCCGGCCTTGACCTTGTTCGATTCTGGAGCTTCCATGTGCATCCTATCTCGGAAGTTCGTAGTCGAACACTCGATACCCACCTATACACTTCCCAAGTGTTGGAACATTACAACTGGGAATGGTGTAGTGAAGGTTGCACTGGGATGCAGACCATGCCCGTTGGTGATTAGTGGACACGAACTATATGCTAATTTCATTGTCCACGACCTACCCAACTTTGATGCTATTCTCGGCATTGACTGGGTAGGAGCTTTTTATGCCACGATCGACTGTCACCGGAAGAAAGTGGCCTTCGAAATTCCTGACCACCCAGTGTTCGAGTTTGTCGGTGGAGGACGTTCACTTGGACCTGTCAAGTTCCGAGCCCAGCCTTACCGATTGACCGTTGCATCTAAGATTGCTGAGCAAGAGAAGCCTACAGTAGTGAGAGATTTCGAAGACGTCTTCCCTGAAGACATTTCTGGACTGCCGCCCGATCGAGCATTGGAGTTCGGCATCGATCTTATGCCAGGAGCCCAACCAATTTTGAAGGCGCCGTACCGTATGGCTCCTGCAGAATTAGAAGAGTTAAGAAAGCAGTTGGATGAACTACTACAGAAGGGTTTCATCCATCCCAGCGTATCTCCATGGGGTGCACCCGTCTTGCTAGTGAAGAAGAAAGATGGCTCGAGGAGAATGTGTATTGATTATCGAGAGTTGAATCAGATCACAGTGAAGAACAAGTACCCGCTGCCCCGTATTGATGATATCTTCGATCAGCTTGGTGGATCGAGGGTATTTTCAAAGTTGGATCTCCGGAGCGGATACCATCAAGTCAGAGTCAAGAAGGAAGATGTACTCAAGACCGCTTTTCGGACTAAGTACTGGCATTACGAATTCGTTGTCATGCCATTCGGTGTGACCAACGCTCCTGATGTGTTCATGAATCTCATGAACCTTATCTTTTACGACTTCCTTGACAAGTTCGTAGTGATATTCATAGACGACATCTTGGTGTAATCGAAGAGCGAAGAAGAGCATGCAGGACATCTGAAGATAGTATTGGAGACGCTCCGTCACCATAGACTGTATGCCAAGTACAGCAAATACGAATTCTGGCTGGATAGAATTGCATTTCTTGGGCATGTAGTATCAGGAGATGGAATCTCAGTGGATCCGGAGAAGGTTAAAGCAGTCAGTGAATGGCCTACACCTCGATCGGCATCGGACATCAGGAGTTTCCTTGGATTGGCAGGGTACTACCGCAGATTTATCAAGGATTTCTCGAGGATAGCTGAGCCGATGATGAAATTGACTAGGAAGGATGTTAAGTTCAATTGGTCAGACTCTTGTGAACAAGCTTTTTCTACCTTGAAGGAGAGACTGACTACTGCACCAGTCTTAGCTATTCCGGACAGAAGCGGAGGCTTCGAAATTTTCTGCGACGCATCAGGCAAAGGACTTGGATGCGTTCTACACCAACACAATCATGTGGTCGCTTATGCTTCACGACAATTGAAGGTCCATGAGAAGAATTATCCGACTCACGACTTGGAGTTAGCTGCCGTCATCTTTGCACTGAAAATTTGGCGACATTTCTTACTGAGTGAAAAAGTGAAAATCTTCACTGATCACAAAAGTTTGAAATATATATTCACCCAGAAGGAGCTGAATATGAGACAACGTAGATGGTTGGAATTGATGGCAGACTACGACATCGATCTTCAGTATCATCCTGGGAAGGTGAATGTCGTACCTGATGCCTTGAGTCGACTGCCCGAAGTGATGATTCTCACAGCTCAGTGGAGATTGCAGCAGGATCTGCGAAGGATGAATGTTGAAGCTGTACTACCTGGAGTCACATCGTCATTGATGAACATGCAGATTCAATCGACGATCGTGGATCGAATCAAGACTGCTCAAGATGGAGATGCTAAGTTGAAGAAGATCAGAGAACAAGTCGAAGCAGGACTTCGGACAGATTTTCTGGTTCACGCGGATGGGTCTTTAAGATATGGTAGCAGGATCTGCGTACCTGCAGGAGATATCAGAGAAGAGTTGATGAATGAGGCTCACAGTTCGCCTTATTCTATTCATCCTGGAGGTACTAAGATGTACAAAGATCTTCGACAAAATTTCTGGTGGCATGGAATGAAGAGAAGTGTGGCACGGAGCGTTGCCAAGTGCCTCGTGTGTCAGCAAGTGAAAGCTGAACATCATCGCACTGCTGGACTATTGCAACCTCTGCCGATTCCGGAGTGGAAGTGGCAGCACATCACGATGGACTTCGTGACTGGCTTACCTCGGAGCACCAAGCAGAATGACGCGATCTGGGTCATCGTTGATCGATTGACCAAGTCCGTGCACTTTATACCTTTCCGAGTTGGACAATCCACGGAAATATTAGCAAGGAAGTATATGGAGGTAATGACCTAACGCATACCTTAATAGTTTCCTTCTAGTACTAGTCGTGATGTGAATTATGTCGTGTAGGAGATCGTGCGCTTACATGGAGTCCCTGTGAGCATTGTATCAGATCGTGATACGAGGTTCACATCTCAGTTCTGGAAGAGTCTGCAGACCAATCTGGGTACCAGTCTGAAGTTTAGTACTGCGTATCACCCGCAGACTGATGGACAGTCGGATCGCACTATCCAGATATTGGAGGACATGTTGAGAGCTTGCATGTTGGATCTCAAGGGTTCATGGGAGGACCATCTGCACTTAGTGGAGTTTTCCTACAACAATAGCTATCAGGCGAGCATTGGCATGGCGCCTTTTGCTGCCCTCTACGGGAGAAAATGTCGATCACCACTGTGTTGGGACGACGTTGGTGATAGAGAACTCTTGGGCCCAGAGATGATAGTGGAAGCAGTTGATATTGTGCGAGATATCAGAGACAAGATTCGGATCGCCCAGGACCGTTACAAGCATTGGGCAGATGCTAAACGGCGTCCTCTGGAGTTTCAGCCGGGAGATCATGTGTTCTTGAAGATCTCACCAAATCGAGGAGTGATCCGATTTGGGAAGAGAGGCAAGCTTAGTTCGAGATATATTGGACCATTCGATGTGCTAGAGCGAGTTGGAGAAGTAGCTTATCGCTTAGCTTTGCCACCATCCTTGGAGGGAGTTCATGACGTCTTTCATGTGTCTCAGCTCCGTCGTTATATCAGCGACCCTTCTCATGTTGTGGACTACTCTGAGATTACAGTTCGGCCAGATCTGACGTATGAGCAGCAACCAGTGGAGATCCTAGATCAACGTCAGAAAGTCTTCAGAAACAGGACTGTTGATCTAGTCAGGGTGATGTGGCGTCGTGACTCGCCAGGAGAATCTACCTGGGAGAGGGAAGATGAGATACGAGAGCTTTATCCATATTTGTTTCCCGGTCTTTAGTTGATAAGAATTCCGAGGACGGAATTTTTCCTAAGGTGGGTAGAATGTAACGACCGGTATTTTTAGGCGTGTTTTTGATTGTGCGTGCCGGTATTTTTCTTCAGTCAGAAGTTGACTTTTCGTCCGTACGTATCGATGCAGGTGCGTCACTGTTTTCGTTTTACAGTGTTGTCAATTTTTACCATCAAGTCTAACTAAATAATTTAACTTAAGTATTCTGCTAATTACAATTTACTAATAAAAAAATATTAATTACTTTAATTAATTTCACTATTACTTTTTCATTTTTACTGTTGTCTAGTTAAACTTACTTAACCCTTAACTATACGACAACACACACGTTTTAAATAACCGATATATCTTTTGAAATCAAAATTTCATTTCTCTTTGTTTCGTTTGAGCAAGGCAGTACGTCTCTACCCTTAGTCTAAAGATGTTAATAAATTCCGTCCCAATCAAATTAATACCGTTTGACAAAATGAGAGGGGTGTCTCCCTGCTCATCTTCTTAAGCCAACGTCTCCTCCTGCATCTTCATCTCTGCAAAACCCAACTCTGCAAAATCCTACAAATTTCAGTAAAATAACCATACACAAAAAAAAACCAATTCCCTCAACCAATTCTCATCACCAATCAACCACAAAACAAACACCAAATCAGCCCCCTTCAACAAATTCGTCCCCAAACCCATCAAACAACTTCAGCAAAACCATCAAACAACTTCATCTTCCCAGGGTCAGTCAGCAAAACAAATTTTCCCAAATCAACCCAATCAAACAATCTTCTGCAATCCCTCTACAAATTCGTTCTTCCTCAAATCACTTCTCAAATCCTTCCCAAAATCATCGTCTTTCCAAATTCAACCTGAAATTAGAGGAGGGGAAAACAAGAAACACCAACTTCAGATCTACAAGAACCAAATCCATTTCAAATCCAAAACAAACATCTGATCTGAAGTAATAATTTCAGATTCAATCGAAACCCAAACCACTTCAGATTCAAAAGCTTCTAACCCTCTTCATCCTCTTTCTCGTTCCTCCTTCCCTTCCCTTGGTCGCAACCCCTCGCCGTGAAGCCGTCGCGAGCCGCCACCCTCAGCCCAGCACGGAGCCGTGCGTTGCCGGATCCGATGCGCCGCCGTCCGCCCTCGGCCCTCCCTGCCTGCCGCGCGCCGCCTGCACCCGCCGGAGCCGCCCACGGAGCCGCCGGCCATCCTCCCCTTGCGTAAGTCCCCGTTGTTGCGTGACTTGCTGCCTGCAACTTTGAAACAAAAAAAAACAAAAGAAATGAAGGCAGAGGAGACAGAGAGATAGGAGGAGACAGCCTTGATAATTATAGAAGAGGTAAAATGTTATATTATTATATTTGTTGTAGGTGAAGAGTAGGTAGTTGTAGGTGAAGAGTAGGTAACAGAATTGATTGTAAAATTGACTATAAAATTAGCTTAGAGTAAATTAGTATTAATAGGGTGTTAGTATTAAGTTAGAAATTTACATACTAGTGTTAATTACAACATGTAAATAGTTGTCAAATTATGTTAGGTTAGTAATATTTGAATAAAATGAGGTGTATCAGGTTAGTTTAACACAATATAATCTTCACCCTAGTCAGAGAACACAATAAGAATTAGACGAACCCACTTTAAGAATTAACTGGATATTTTGACTTATCTCGCAATATACCTAATTCGTTAACTTGTTTAACCAAAACAGAGAACCGGAAGTACCGACACGTAATACTCGTCAAGGCGAACCCACGACAACCGATATCACCGGAAACAGGCAAGTGATACTTGCCAGTAATTATTTAGGCCGTGTTTTAGGCCAAATTGTAAAATTGTGTAAAAGAGACTAGGCGGTGAAATGATAGTCGCCTAGACGCCCTATTTGATCTAGTTGGACAACGAAACTAGATCCGACACTTTACCTGCTTTCATTCATGCTGCCATGCCATGTTTAAATTTCAATTAACGGTACGCAATTTATCTGCTCATTGCCATGTCATGTCATGCATCATATGTTCTTCATGATTGAGTAGCACACGCTACAAATGTTATTGCTATTGAGGCTAGGTGCACCCCTACGTCAAATGAAAAACACTTCCTGGCTCGTGATCCAGAAGCGAGCACAGTGTTGTTGGGAAACCAACGCTCGATACACGTGGAGGGGTAGGGTTAAGCGACCACTCAGCGTAGAAGTGTGCCCGTACAGCCACTTCAGCTGTAAGGCGTAAACACTGTGCACAATGTGAAAAGTTAATGTTTCGTGAAAATCGTGAAATAGTGTTTTCGTAGTTTCTGCTACGGCGTGCATGCATCATGTCATTTAAACTATTGCACTCTTTAAATGTCATTTCATATTGTTTAGAACTGCTCGTCGTTTTCTATATTTGTATCCTTGCAAAAAAGTTCTCCGCTTCCCTTGGGAGACTTTTGCTGACATGTGCCCTTTTCTCTTTGGGTGTCACATGTCAGACTTTGAGACAGAGCAGGTAGCAGAGGACGAGCAGTTCGTTGACGCTGAGTTTGAGGCCCCTACTGAGACCGAATTCGAGGACACCGGTGACCAGTCCTAGTCTCACCTAGAGACTTCTTTAGTTGTTGCTGCTTTTATAGTTACTGTTAGATTTTGGTGTGTAGTACCTATATATCTCGATGTTTATGTTTCGGCCGTGCTTTAGGCCTTGTTCAGACTTGTACTATTATGACTATTCTGTGATGATGTAATATTTGTTGGATGTTGTTGGTGGATGTTCTTTAATCTGCTTTATTATTATTGTTGTTTCGTCGCAATGCAAGGACCTGCTACATTTCGAAAAATTTTTACAGACGCTTATCAGACTGCAGCTTCACAGCTCCACGTCTGAGCGGACCTCCTCATGTCTCGCCTTCCATATTAGGGAAGCGGGGCGTGACACCCGCGTAGGGGACGTTTAACGACGATATCTCAAGTCCTCAGAGCAACGGGAGGAGTCACGCGTGATCCTGGGGGTCAAACGACGAAGAATACATCTTTCAGCCCCTCACCCGGTCGGTTGGTCATCTCCAACCGATCGGGTGATGCACGCGTGCACCACCCGGTCTCAGCCGGAGCTCAAGTGGAAGTCACCCGACCGGTTCACAGGCAGGTTCAACGGGGGCCGATTCTCTGTCTTTTCGAGCCAAATTCCAACCGATCGGGTGACTCTCACCCGATCGGTTCATCTGTAGCTGATGTTGAGGAGCCGAAGACACGGGCACCCAACCGATCCCTTCACCCGATGGCACCAAGATCCAACCGGTCACTCCAAGAACTCAACCGACCGGTTCATGTGACCGGGTGAAAGTCCGCCGTTTTCTGTTTATTATCTGTAATGGATCACCCGATCGGTTGACTTGTCAACCGATCGGGTGAGACGAGATCCTATAAATAGGACCCCTAGGGTTCCAGAAACGGGAGCTGCTAGTTTTTACTGTTTTCTCCTATTTGTGACGGCTGTAATTATTCTTTTATTGTACGTTTTCGGATCTTTCTTAAACTTTAGTATTATCTTAATTGCTCTACTACCTTCGCATTTCAATCGCCTGATTATGATTTCAACGGTTCATTTTCATTTAGATCGCTTTTTAATGAATATTTGTGAGTAGTTCCCAAATCTGGGATTTTGGCGGAAACCCCTTCGGGGGCTCTTCCCGATGCGTCCATAGGGTTAAGAAATCGATAGGGATTAGGAATCTAACGGTTACGCGGGGCGTTTCATTGTCATCGGCGGGAAAAAGACCGCCTTTGACCGTTGGGTCAAGGGGGAATAAACTTGGCGGTTGACTCCCTAGCCATAGCTCACGCCCTTAGCGTAGACGCCGAATCCTAGCACGCGGGAGCGGCAGGATGAGACATTGGGAGTTATCATTGCGAGCTTAGTGCTACCGAAATCGATCAGTGTTAATGGACACGGGAGTGCCCACTGATCGAATCCGGGAAGTCCGGTGTATCATCCTGGGCACCGACCGGAATATCGGGCCCATGGGATGCCGGGTACCACTTTCTGAGGCAACGTCTCACCATTAGACCCTAATTCCGATCGCCATCCTACCCGTAGGCCGTATCGGCTAGAGTCACTCGTTGGAGTGGAAACCAAAGTCCCGGGTTTATTTTCTTATTGTTCATACCTTGCATTCTTTTCTCGTGACAACCCATCAACCGATTCGGGCTAGCTCGCCCACGGGGTGATTTCGGTCCTCTTTGACACAAGCACATCCTAGCCTCCCTGTGTTCAACCCTCAAGCCACACTACAACACCGTGCGCTTGCGGTTACAAATATCTAAACCCTCACGCGGGTCCCCCGGCCTTTTCGCGGCATAGCGAACCAGGGGTGCTGGTCAAGTTTATGGCGCCGTTGCCGGGGAGGCAACGTGCTTGTTATTTTAGGATCTCTTGAACCCTAGTGTCTAGCTCTCATCCCTACCTGGCGATAATTTTCGCATTCTTCTTTTTCCTTTTTATTTTCTTATTTTTATTTCTTATCTTATCTGTTTCTCTCCCACTTGTCGCTTCACGGGTGTTTGTTGTTTTTTATGCGCAGGAGTTCAAGAAGTCTCGACGACTTGATTCCTGTTGATCTAGAGATTAACACCACCCTTAGGCGTTTGGCCGCCGAGAAGCGAAGAAGAGAGGATCCTGAAGCAATGGAGGAGAACACCCCGCCCAAGTCCCTGTTGGAGTACTCGATGCCATCTATCGAGTCCACTTCCGCCATCCGTCCTCCAGCTATTACGGCCCAAAGCTTCGAGCTAAAGCCGTCTTTGGTGACATGGATCCAGCAGGATCAGTTTGCGGGTGCACCCATGGAGAGCCCGATCGAGCATCTAGACTCCTTCTTGGAGAAATGTGACACCTTCCGGATTAATGGTGTCACGACTGAGACGATCCATCTGAAGCTGTTCCCCTTCTCGTTGCGAGACAAGGCCAAGCAATGGCTTAGGGGTAAGGACCCCAACACTTTCAATACCTGGGAGAAGCTCTCCAACACTTTTCTGACGAATTTCTTCCCTCCGGGGAAGACCATGAAGTTGAGGAGTGAGATCTCCTCCTTCTCCCAGGCCAGCCACGAGTCCTTGCTTGAAGCTTGGACGAGATACAAGGAGATGCAGAGAAGATGCCCTCACCATGAGCTTCCAAAGTGGCAGATTATTAATCTGTTCTACAATGGGCTGAGGGATGACCTATAATCTTCTATGGACGCCGCGGCTGGGGTTCCTTCATGTCAAGGAGCGAGGAAGATGCCGCACATATTCTAGAAAATATGGCATCCAACAATGAGCGGTGGTGTGACGAGAGAGCCACACCCAGGTCTGGGGGTATACACAGAGTCGAGGACGTCGACAAACTATCAAGCAAGTTCGACTTGCTTTCGACCCAGATCTCCGCACTAATGGTAGGAGCCGGTGGGGCCGGGGCACAACAGATTTTAGCGGTAGAATCTGAATTCTTTGGGGAATTCGACGGTGGTGACGTCTCACTACCGTTGGATCAGGCGAGCGCACTATTTTACAACCCCACGGGAAATGCGCCGTTTCCGCCAAGAACCAATTCCAACCCGGCCTACTCTCCAAACAACCGGAACCACCCTAACTTCGGTTACCGGCCACCATTCCAGCCCTCGCCGTCTCAGCAGCCGCAACAACAAACATATCAGCCGGCTAGGCCACAGCAGAGTCAGATTCAGCAGCAACAATATCAGCAGCAACCTCAGCAACAATTTTATGCCCCCAGGAATCAGCAGCAAATCCAGCAGCAGCAGCAGTATGGCCAACAGAGGGCCGTCTCTCCGGTTGAGTCTCTCTTGACTCAATATATAACCAACCAGGAGAAGATCAATCAAAAGCTGGAAATGGGTCAACGGGCCCTCACGGACCAAGTAACCCAGCTGGGGTTACAAGTGGCGAACCTCTCAAGGTCACAAAACCAATTACCGCCACAACCTGAGGTGAACCCGAGGGGAGCAACCCAAACGTCGGCACTCGTGCACGAGCACGTAAATGTGTCCACTATCGTTCTGAGAAGCGGGACACAAATTCCTACTAGAGTGCCCCCTAACCGACCGGAAGCACCGTTGGTCGTCGAGCGGCCGATCGAAAAATCAAATGACGCCAGTGCTTCGTCATCAAATCCTACGACTCTGGGGGGAGTCTCCGAAGAAGAGAAGAAGAAGAACGAGGAAGGGAGCCCGAATGTGTTCAAACCCGTTGTGCCTTTTCCACAACGGTTAGCTCAGGCCAAAATTGACCAGAAATATGGCAAGTTCTTCGCCATGGTTAAGGATCTGAGCTTGCAGATCCCCTTCCTGGAAGCAATCGAAACAATCCCCTCCTATGTGAAATTCCTGAAGGATTTGGTGACTAGAGGGTCTAGAAAGGAGAAAGTAGTGTTGATGGCGGAGTGTAGCGCTCTCATCCAGAGGGAAAATCCGCCGAAACATAAAGACCCGGGGAGCTTTTCAATCCCTTGCACGATCAGGGCAGTAAAGATTCATCGCGCACTCGTCGATCTTGGAGCGAGTGTCAGTTTGATGCCCTTATCGATGTACAATAGGATAGGATTGGGTGATCTGGAGCCCACCGGTATGACCCTACAACTTGCTGACCGGTCGGTCAAATATCCGGTGGGGATCGTGGATGACCTACCCGTCAATGTAAAAGGGGTGCATGTGCCAGTGGACTTCGTAGTCATGGACATGCCGGAAGACACACACCCCCCCATCATCCTGGGACAGCCTTTCATGGCCACTGCTGGCGTTTTGATTGATGTGTGATCACTCCTTATTTTACACCTTTTTTCCGCATGATTGCATGCCATTCAGATCGCTCAAATCACGCTTTTCATGATTTATCGACAATATTGCGATACTTTTCACGATTTGTTGTTTTTGTCGTATTTCAGGAGATTTGGAGCGATTTGGAGTGATCCCCTGACACGCCTACTCCAGAGTGTCACTGATGACTTCCCCGAGGGGTATTTTGCTATTGGAGAGGCGCGGAAGAAGAAAGAACGTCGCAGGAGCGACGAGGAGGCAAAAACAAGCTGTTTGGGCATTTTTGGTGTCTCACTCGGCCGAGTGACAGAGTCACTCGGCCGACCAGCGAGACACCGCTCGGCCGACCAGATCGGACACGCTTCATGTGTGCATTCGGCCGAGTATCGGAAGCCACATCGGCCGAGTGACGAGACCCCGTCCGCCCGAGTGGCACTCAGACGACGCCCATCAAAAAGTGCCAACTTACTGTTTTTCGTCTGCCTGAGCTTCAGAAGACCCACTCGGCTGAGTGGAAAATGCCGACCGCCCGAGTACTTAGAAGCCTTCGGCCGAGTGACGACAACTCACTCGGCCGAGCCACCCCCGAAGTGAAGACCCCCGAAGACCAAGACTTACTGGAAATTCTCAGGGTTTGTCACTCGGCCGAGCGACTTTTGTCACTCGGTCGAGTGCGACGCGCTGCCTGTAGCGAAAATTGCGATTTTCAGGCTGCGCATGGGCATTTTGGTCACAGTTTTTTGGACGATTTTGGGGGGTATTTAACCCCAGTTTTTAACCTAGGTTAGAGAGCTTTTTCCCTTTACTTTTTGCAGCTTTTTAGATTAAACTTTTTAGCTTTAGATTTTTGTGATTGGAGAACTCTATTGGTTTGTCTCCCTCTCCATTAAAAATCTCATTTTTATTGCTTATTTGAATATTGTGATGAATTCTCTTGTGATTTCACTTGTTTATTCTTGCATTCGTGATATGAATTGTGAGTAGTCTATACGTCTTGGGGCGTGGGGATGAACCCTACGAGCCCAATTTCTTATTTGTGATGAATTGGTAGAAATATTGCTAGAATTGCTATTAGGGTTAGATTGGGATCGATTTACTACGAATAGCTAGGTGTTCATATCGATTGGGATTTGCAAGAGATTGGATCCCAATTCGATAGGAAACCCTAGAAATCCGAATTGGGTTGGAATCGAGTTTCCGTAGTATCGGTTTGCAAGAGATTGGACCGATACTAGGGGTTTCGGTTGCAATTCCATGCCGATACCCGTTTGCAAGAGATTGGACGGGTAGGAACTATCCCAACCTAGGTCGCGGCCCGAGTTTGCACGAGAGTGGGCTCGGGGCGCGATTGAACGATGATGTTGATCCTAATGCTAGCTTGCCTAGGCTAGGGTTTGCAAGAGATTGGACCCAAACCTAGGATAGCTATAGACCGGCAACAACGCGAGAGCGTGAGCTAGGTTTTACATTCAGTTGCAACTAGTTCATCCGAAATTCTACCCTAGCAATGTTGATACCAATGAATCACATTGACGAGATACGGTGAGTAGCGGGGATTCCCCATTCCCTAGGCGTCCTTTATTTGATTTGATATCCCCATATTTTGTCTGACGATTGTGACAGGATCGCCAAAGGCAAATTCCCTCCTTTCTGTTCATATAGCCAGGTTGTTTGGAGCAGGCACTTTCATTCGTCCTCCCTGTGTTCGATAACCCGCTCGCCGCTACACGTGCGCTTGCGGTAAAACTACAACCGTCGCTCCGGGACGTGTATCCGGGGCGCGAACAAGTTTTTGGCGCCGTTGCCGGGGAGGCGATTGTGTTTGATCCTACCACCCTAGCTATTTCTTTCTTTTTTTTATTTCTTTATTTTTTATCTAACCCTTCCATTGTGCTAATCACTTCTTTGAAACTTTGTTTTCCCGTGCATGTACACGAGATCCACTGCGGACCCTGAAGCTATATTATTTGATCTCGAGATTGAACGTACTGTGCGGAGAATCAGAGCGGAGAGGAGACAAGACCTGGAAGGGAGGTTTATGACCAACCCGGAAACTGCAGAACAATTAGCGGCAAGAATGGCGAGGATCATTTCTATTCGAGATAGGCTTTGGCCTAAGACCTCTTCTACGACCTCATCCATTGCCATGCCGGAGTTGGCGGCTGACAAGAATTTTGAGCTGAAGACCGGACTAGTGGTTCTGATGCAGCAGGATCCATTTCATGGGAATGCCCATGAAAATCTCCACTACCACATCCAGCTATTTTTGTCGAAGTGCGCCACATTTCAGATGACGGGGGTCTCCATCGATGCCATCAGACTGCGCCTCTTCCCCTTCACATTAAAGGATAAAGAACTTTATTGGTTGAGGACGCAAGCTGAGGGAGTCTTTACCATATGGGACGAGTTGGTGAGTGCGTTCATTGACAAGTTCTATCCGCCCTCCATGACGGTAAAGATTCGGAGCGCTCTTATGTCCTTCAAGCAAGGACCCCAAGAGACAATCTACGAGGCTTGGGAGCGTTTCAAAGACCTCCAGCACCAGTGCCCCCACCATAGCATTGAAGATTGGGAGCTAGTTCATAGCTTCTATAATGGTCTCCAACCGAGGACCAAGCAGATTATTGATGCCGCGGCAAATGGTGCCATCCTATCGAAGACCCCCGACGAAGCTACGGCCCTAATTGAGGAGATGGCCTCAAACAATCAACAATGGGGCGACGAGCGAAGACACTCTTCGTCCTCCTTGAAGCCATCTAGCATCTATGAGGCGAAGGCCGTAGCGGAGCTGACAAACAAGTTCGATTCTCTCCACAAGGTGGTGGAGAGACTGGAGAAGTATATCACGGAGCAACAAGGAACCCCTTCCACATCCGCACCAACGAATCAAATGTGTGATTGGCAAGACCAATCTCAAGCTATGTATTTGGGAGGAGAGCAAGGAGAGGGATCCTTGGAGCAAGTTCAATATGTCGCGGGGAACCAAGGATATTGGGCCAATCCGGCCACTAGAAACCATCCCGGTTTCTCCTATGCCAACAATGAAGGAGCGTTGAACCCACCGCAACAACTACCTCAACAAGCTCGACCACAACAACAACAACACCAACATTATCCACCGAGGGGGCCTCCACAACAAAATTTCCCACCGAAGCAACAAGTTCCACCCTATAGGCCGCCCGGATACAATCAAGGGTGGAGAAATCAAAACCCTCGATAAGCTCAACAACGATCCGAATTTGAAGCTAAGGTGGAGGAGTTTATGGTCGAGCAAAAGAAGATCAACGCTTCCTTGAAGGCGGGCCAAGACTCCCTTACAACCGTTGTAGCTCAAATCTCGGAGCAATTGGCGTTGCTCAATCGAAATACTCAACAATTGCCGGCTCAACCCGAGCAAAACCCACGGGGCAACACCGGCCACATCAATGCCGTGGTTGTCGTTACAACTAGAGGCGGGAAGGATACCACCCCCGCCATGATTCCTACCGAGGAGCCCGTGGAGGAGAATGTAGAGCCAATTGAGCCGGTCATTGAAGTTGAAATGGAGAAAGAGCCGCAAAAGGAGAAATCTAGAGCGGAGCAATTGATTGAAGAGAGGCGTTTTATGCCACCGGTCCCATTCCCCCAGAGGCTTGCTAGAGAAAAAATGGAGAAACGGCTAGCAAAGTTTCTCGAGTATTTGAGAGGGGTTAGCCTCAACATTCCTTTCCTCGACGCTATCGTGGAAATCCCGACATACGCTAAATTTTTAAAGGATTTGATTTCGGGAAGAAAGAGGAAGGAGAAAATTATGCTCGCCGAGGAGGGCTCTTGGTTCACCAAGAGAGAGAAGGAGCCGGCTAAATTCAAAGACCCGTGGAGTTTTTGAATTCCTTGCACCTTGGGCGGCGTCTCTCTACAAAAGGCGTTGGTGGACTTAGGGGCTAGTGTTAGCCTCATGACTCTCTCTATGTTCCTAAGGCTAAATACCGGCACGAAATTGAAGCCTACCGACATGCGGATACAACTAGCCGATGGACGGATCACAAGGCCGGTAGGGATCGCCGAGGACATCCCGCTACAAGTCCCGGGGGGCATATGTTTGCCATGTGACTTCGTGATCATGGATGTTAAGGAGGAGGGAGACACGTCGCTAATACTTGGACGCCCGTTCCTCGCCACCGCCGGTGTCATTGTCGACGTACGTGAAGGAACTCTAACATTGAATGGCGGCAACATCGAGGTGGAGCTTCATATTCCCAAGGCAATGAAACACATGCCTTATCACGAGGAGCTGGACTATATGGACCTCCTTGACGAGGTTATTGAGGAGGCGATCCCCCATTCGATCGGCGCTCTATTCTAGGAAGATTTTGAGGAGGAGCCGGATTTGGACCAAGAAGAGAAGATGGAGCATTCCCCCGACCTCTCCATGAACATTGATGAAGGCGACGCTGAAGTCGTAAGGATTCGAGAGCTCTGCAAGCTCTCGAAGATGAAGTCTCCGAAGAAAGCTCCGCCGATACGGAAATCGGTGTCACCGGTGAAGCCGAGGACTGGAGCAAGCGCTAGCTTGGGGGAGCCACCCCCAAACACTATTCGAGACGAGAGACCACCGAGGGAGAACACGCCGCCGCAACTTCCGAATCCAAGCGTTCTCCCCGGAAAATTTGACGGGTGCATCTCATATGCACCAAACATCCCGCATTAATTGAAAATCAAAGGGGGTCGAGCTCACGACCTTAAACGAGCGCTTGTCGGGAGGCAACCCAACGGTTATCGCTTTATTTTTACTTTTTCTTTTATTTTTGTTTTAGAAATTATTAGTGTTTTGAGTCGTTCGCCCAAAAATTTCGTGATAACGGGTCCTATTTTTCTTTGACAGGAGAGGAGAACGAGGTACCTATCATTAGGAGGATGAACAAGGTGACGAGGAGCGCTCCAGGAAGGCGCTCGATCCTTAGGAGAAAGATGAAATCGACTGGAGGAAGAAAAACAGAGTTTAGAGCCCAAATGAAGCCAAACAGCAGAAAACAAGGTTCACTCGGCCGAGTATACTAGTCACTCGGCCGAGCACACAAGTTCGTCCGCCAGAGCGGCTCACGAATGAGGGAAGTCTGCTGTACCCAACTCTCTGTTTCTTTTCTTGATTTCAGTATAATTGCTACTCGGCCGAGTATATATATTCACTCGGTCGAGTAAAACTGATACGCTCCTAGGGCGAGTCTTGCCGAGTAGCTTGAGCCAGTCAGCCGAATGGACTTACTCCACTCGGCCGAGGGTGGCAAGGCCACTCGGCCGAAGCGTAAGCGGGGAGGAATTTTTCCGTCGAGTTCACTCGGCCGAGCGACTTAGTCACTCGGCCGAGTCGTAACTTTTTCTATAAAAGGGGGCGTGGGGGGGGGGCGCGTTTTTCAAAACAAATTAAAACGCACGCGCCCGACCCTTCGACTCCCCCAGCGCCCGATTCCCCCCCCGCTCGCCTGATCTCTCGCCCCGCGCCGGCGCTCGGCCACCCACCTCCGGCCGAACGTCGCCGCCCCTCGCCCGAGTCGCCGCCGGCGGCCACACCTCCGGCCAACTCCGGTAATGCCTTATTCGCCCTATTTTCTCCTCTCTCTCGTATTTCTTGACGATCCATGTGTTTATCGAACCCCAAACCCAAATTAAATTCAATTTCTATCTATTATACCCCTAACCCCCCATACGTTTTGAATATTACTCGCTGATATCTCCGTTTGATGTGCAGGGTATATTGGGGATCTTAGGGGAGCCCAGGGGAGCTTCCGGGGATTGTTTTGGGCTACGTGGAGGCGTCGTCTTCGCACGCTTCCATAGCTTTGCTCTCGCGGCATGTCGCGGTATTCTCTTTCCTTTATTTTACGCACGCCGCACTTTTCGCGTTTTTGGTGAGCACTCGGGGCCCATATGCCGCCCCGGACACGGCCGCGGTCGAGGAGAGCTTCCGCCAAGCGGAAGAGGTCGGATGATACCGGCCCCTCCCACGAGGTGGAGGACTCTCCTCCGCCTACTCCACCACACCCCGTTCACCCAGCACAGCGTGCAGGCCCCGCACACCGCGCACAGCCTGCAGAGCCCGCACAGCCCATTCACCCCGCACAGCCACTCCCTGCCGTCCCACAGCCACCACCATCGGCTCCACTTATCGGGCCACTGGGGATTACGTTCCTGGACGACGCACACCGCGTCGTCTTCGAGCGCATTTCCCAGCGCTCGATCGTACCCTCCAGGTTCGCACACCTTGCAGACCTAGGATGCCTGGGGGTACTCGAGGGGATGCTCACGTTGTATGACAACGTGGGTTGGCGAGATTTCTTCCAGGTGTCGACGAACACGTTCGTCCGTCCGACACTTGAGGTGCTTAGTTCCATCGCCCGGACCGACGAGGGATGCTCGTTCAGGTTCATGGACCGAGAGTGCCAGGTCACTCTCAGTATGATGAGAGCCTTTTTCTCGTGGCCCGATGTCCCCGGGGCCGACCGTGGTTACGCCCCCACTCACATTCCCCCACCTTCCTTCGATGTCGGTGCCTTCTGGGCCCGGATCACGGGTCTACCTGCTGCCTTCGACCCTAGTAGGGCCAAGGCCTCGGCCATCGTTCACCCTTGCCTCCGCATAGCTCAGCGCCTTATGGCGACTACCTTTTTGGCGAGATATGAGCCGGGTACGATGTCCACGCCAGAGCTTTATATGCTCTACGCGATGACACGCCCCAGAGCTCTATCTAGGGAGGGTGACGAGTTGGTCCCCGTCGTCGTGATCGATATCGCGAGCTGGTTTTTGGATCACATCATCGTATCGGTGGGCGCTCGCTCACCGATATGCTGCGGCGGCCTGATCACCCTGCTCACTCTTATGACCGGCGAGGACCTTCCTGCCGACCTGCGACGAGCCCCGGGCCCCACTTCACTGTCCATAGATGTTATGGCCTGGATGAAGATGCTTCGTCTGCATGGTCAGCGGCACTGGGTTTGGTTGCCCGGTCCATTCGGTGCGGATTACATGATCCTTCCGAGCCTAGCTCGGACTCAGATAGCACCAGCACAGGTGGATTGGCTTCCGGCGATGGATCTCCTGATCCCCGCCGCCTATGTGCTTGAGGCCGAGGAGGCTGAGCAGGCTGAGCAGGCCCACGCTGCCCACGCTGCACCCGCTGACCCTGCTGCTCCTGCTGACCCCGTGGCCCCTCAGCAGCCCGATATTTCTGCTGCTCCCGACACCTCTGTCCACACTGCTGCAGGTGTCGGGAGTACCCTCGCTGAGCCCACCTCCACTACCTCCACGCCTACGGCCACCCCCACTACCTCCACTCCCATCACTACCGGCCCTCTGTCCGTTGAGCCCGTTTTCTCTGCCCTACCCGAGCGCCCGCCGACTATAGTTGAGTGCGGAGAGCCCTCTTTTGCTGCCGCTGTGGAGACCGTGGTTTCCGCCTCTGTCTCCACCACTGCTGTGTTTTCTGAGAGTGTCGTGGCATCTGTCCACACGTCTGTGTCACCGACCTCTCTGGCCGTCTCGTTGCCACTTTTATACTCCTCTTCCGTTGCTGTTGCCTCCACTTCCTACCAGCCTGCGCCCCGGCCTCCCACTAAGGCTAGGCCCACACTTGCGAGCACAGCACCTTTCGTACACTTACCTGCTGCGCCCATCACCTACGCCACCCGAGTACGCCAGCATCGTCCTGCACATCACAGACCGATGCGTCCCTCTGCACCACCTCCCCCCGACACTATACTTCAGAGCATTCGTGCTCTCAAGGGGGTGGTGAGTGGCCTCAGAGGTGACATTAGGACCCTGTCCGCCACCGTCACCGATATGGCTCGCCGCTTCGACCTACTCCCGCACATTCACTACTGCCTCAACCAGGTTCTAGAGCGGCTCCCTCGCGTACCCACACCCACCCAGCAGGTACCCACCCCCACTCCTACACACACCCAGCCTGCTTCCACACCCACACCCGCTCAGCAGCCTGTTCCCCACCCACCACCACCACTACCTCCGACTCAGGACGGAGACGGCGCAACCCCACCCTCTTAGGCACCCTTGATGCCATTGATTCTTTTTGCCGTTGTGCTGCCCGTCTCTGCCGGGTCCTGTTGATTTTTGCCCACCCCCCCCTCCCCTCACTGTTTTTGGGTACACATTTTGTTCATATCTTTATATATCTTTATATATCTTTTTTGGGAGAGAGGGAGAGTTTTTGGTGTCACACCTTTATATCTGTATCACTCCTATATCTGCATGCATCATGTCCGCATCATATTTTTCGTTTCATTGTTTTCTTTTCTTTTTCCTCATGCATGCATCCTCACCTTCCCCTCACTTTACTTGTCTCTCGGTGTGCCACACTTCGCACATTGAGGACACTGTGCACTTTAGCTTGGGGGAGTGAGTTCTCACGTTCTTTTCGATTTACCACCTTTGTTTTTAGTTTTTTCACGCCATTTTCCGCTTTTGCGCTCATTTTCATCATTTTTTTTCCTTTTTACCATGCATCACGTTTTTCTTATTTTCTTTGTGTGCTGCATTGTAAATAGTTTCATTTTCCCTCTTTATCTTTGTTTCTTTTTCATCTCATGTTAGAGATGACTTTTCTATGATGATGATGACGTGGAGTTAGCTTTCTCTATATGCATGCTATATTTGTCATGTCTTAGATTTTATTTCTGATATCATATGCAGTGATTTGCCTTGCATTTAGAGATAGTAACCCACACTTTTTTCCGCATGAAAATGGATGAAATTTTATTATTAGCTGAGTCTGAATATTCATATGTATGCTATCGCAGAAAACACACCAAGATTCACGCATTGAATGCTTATATCTGGAGTACCGTTTTCTTTTCCTATATCACTTCTATATGCATGATTTGTACATTTCACTTCAGGATGATTGAATGATGTTAGCTATGATAAATCTGGATTAGTTTAGCTTTTTTGTGATCGAAACTGAGTAGATTAGATTACCCTGCTGAAGTTGTCGTGCACGTCCTATAGAGTGAACTGAGAGACATATTTATTTCTTTCTCCACATATCTTGAACATCATTTCTCTATTTTAAAATCATTGGTGAATCTCCCTTTAGCGATTCTATTATATGGCATTTCCCCCGCTATTAATTCATAGCTCCAAATTTCCCAAAACCAAAGAAAGAAAAAGAAAAAACAAATTTCTCGTATATCCTTATTTCTCTTTGAGTTGGGATCATTGAGTATATATGATATTTGAAAAAAAAAAGAAAAGAAAAAGAAAAGAAAAGAGAAAAGAATCTCAATAAACGATCTCATCTCATGTTCTCTCTTTCTTCTCTCTTTTTGTTTTTATTTTCATTACTTTTGGAGCTTCATAAAAAATGGGGATGTAAATATTGTTTTTGTGCCATCACGCTTATAGATAAGCTTGGGGGAGGGGATCCAATGGTGTGAGAGAGAGTGACTACTTGACGTTGCATGACAACCTAGGCTAAGTAATATTCTATACTCGGTAAGATTGTTTTAGCTTTACAAAATCCAGAAATCTATGCCTAGCACTCATTTCATGAAATCCACGCTTTTCTATTCCTTCTATTCTACTGTGTGATATTCTTATACTCCTCTTAGAAAGCGTTCAATTGAAAAGTGTGTGATCTGCGATATTGTATACCGCTTTAAATGATTCAGACGATGTTAATTATAAAATTATTCCGTTTTTCATGTTATATCATTATTCTTGGGTTTTCTATTTCTATTTGCACCATTATACTATGATATCGAAATAAAATTCTTTGACATGTGTTTTACATTCGGTGCATGCTATATGAGTAAGCAAAACCCACGTCCTGAGAAAATGATCTAGCAGCTTCCCTCTTCGCTTTCTTCTTTCTTCTTCGTTTTACGTTTTTCGTTTTTCTACGTTCTTCGTTTTTCGCTTTCCGTCGTTTTCATTTTCTGAATCCACCGAGTTCGCCTTTTACTTATCTTCCTCGAGGACGAGTAAGAGGTAAGCTTGGGGGATTTCGATCACTCCTTATTTTACTCCTTTTTTCCGCATGATTGCATGCCATTCAGATCGCTCAAATCATGCTTTTCACGATTTATCGACAATATTGCGATACTTTTCACGATTTGTTGTTTTTGTCGTATTTCAGGAGATTTGGAGCGATTTGGAGTGATCCCCTGATACGCCTACTCCAGAGTGTCACCGATGACTTCCCCGAGGGGTATTTTGCTATTGGAGAGGAGCGGAAGAAGAAAGAACGTCGCAGGAGCGACGAGGAGGCAAAAACAAGCTGTTTGGGCATTTTTGGTGTCTCACTCAGCCGAGTTACGGAGTCACTCGGCCGACCAGCGAGACACCGCTCGGTCGACCAGATCGGACACGCTTCATGTGTGCATTCGGCTAAGTATCGGAAGCCACATCGGCCGAGTGACGAGACCCCGTCCGCCCGAGTGGCACTCAGACGACGCCCATCTAAAAGTGCCAACTTACTGTTTTTCGTCTGCCTGAGCTTCAGAAGACCCACTCGGCCGAGTGGAAAATGCCGACCGCCCAAGTACTTAGAAGCCATCGGCCGAGTGACGACAACTCACTCGGCCGAGCCACCCCCAAAGTGAAGACCCCCGAAGACCAAGACTTACTGGAAATTCTCAGAGTTTGTCACTCGGCCGAGCGACTTTTGTCCCTCGGCCGAGTGCGACGCGCTGCCTGTAGCGAAAATTGCGATTTTCAGGCTGCGCAGGGGCATTTTGGTCACAGTTTTTTGGACGATTTTGGGGGGTATTTAACCCCAGTTTTTAACCTAGGTTAGAGAGCTTTTTCCCTTTACTTTTTGCAGCTTTTTAGATTAAACTTTTTAGCTTTAGATTTTTGTGATTGGAGAGGAGAGAAAAGTTTATTTTTGTTGGATTCTTGGAGAACTCTATTGGTTTGTCTCCCTCTCCATTAAAAATCTCATTTTTATTGCTTATTTGAATTTTGTGATGAATTCTCTTGTGATTTCAATTGTTTATTCTTGCATTCGTGATATGAATTGTGAGTAGTCTATACGTCTTGGGGCGTGGGGATGAACCCTACGAGCCCAATTTCTTATTTGTGATGAATTGGTAGAAATATTGCTAGAATTGCTATTAGGGTTAGATTGGGATCGATTTACTACGAATAGCTAGGTGTTCATATCGATTGGGATTTGCAAGAGATTGGATCCCAATTCGATAGGAAACCCTAGAAATCCGAATTGGGTTGGAATCGAGTTTCCGTAGTATCGGTTTGCAAGAGATTGGACCGATACTAGGGTTTTCGGTTGCAATTCCATGCCGATACCCGTTTGCAAGAGATTGGACGGGTAGGAACTATCCCAACCTAGGTCGCGGCCCGAGTTTGCACGAGAGTGGGCTCGGGGCGCGATTGAACGATGATGTTGATCCTAATGCTAGCTTGCCTAGGCTAGGGTTTGCAAGAGATTGGACCCAAACCTAGGATAGCTATAGACCGGCAACAACGCGAGAGCGTGAGCTAGGTTTTACATTCAGTTGCAACTAGTTCATCCGAAATTCTACCCTAGCAATGTTGATACCAATGAATCACATTGACGAGATACGGTGAGTAGCGGGGATTCCCCATTCCCTAGGCGTCCTTTATTTGATTTGATATCCCCATATTTTGTCTGACGATTGTGACAGGATCGCCAAAGGCAAATTCCCTCTTTTCTGTTCATATAGCCAGGTTGTTTGGAGCAGGCACTTTCATTCGTCCTCCCTGTGTTCGATAACCCGCTCGCCGCTACACGTGCGCTTGCGGTAAAACTACAACCGTCGCTCCGGGACGTGTATCCGGGGCGCGATCAATGTGAAGAACGGAAAACTTTCGCTAAACGTCAGTGGAGAAAAGGTTGAATTTGATCTGGGGTTGTCCATGAAGTACCCCAATCCCCCAGATGACCCTCGGTGTAATTTGTTGGAGGTGGAAGAAGATAAAGCTGCTGAAGAGAGCTCCTGGGAGATTCTATTAAGAAACCCCCCCGATGACTTGGGGGATTCAGAAGTCCAAGACGGCCCCAAGAACAATGATGCTGCTGGGAAAGCGAGTGCAGCATGTACGACCCCTCTCGGGTTCCCCAAGGCTCCTCCTGCGAGGAAAACGGGAAAAGAACCCATGGACCTCACCAAAGACGAGGTCCGAATCCTTAAGAAGATGGCGGTAAACGCCAATACGAAAGAGAAGCCCCCGGATCCCAAACACAAGGAGAGGGCAGTTGAGCAAATCTTTCTCCAGCCGCCGACTACTCCAAAGGCCGTAAGCTCCGATGAAGAAAAGATGCCGAACTTCGGGCATCACCCGTATCAACCACCGTGAACATCACTTGCGGGCGTCGAGCCAACGACGTTAAACAAGTGCGCTTCATGGGAGGCAACCCATGCTCTAAACTTTTGCCCCGCTTTTTAGTTTTATTTTTTACTTTATTTTATCTATTTTTATAAATAAAATCAGCCGCAAGAACATCCGTTCAGGGACTTAGACAATCTGTTGGTTTTTGCAGGAAACCAAGCCCCAACCGATCGGTTGATAACTCAACCGATCGGTTGGGATGTATCAGATACAAGCCGCAACTGTCCCCAAATGAACCGATCGGTTGAAGAATGGAGAGACTGTGTGACAGACCGGGTGATCTGGGGAGGATTCTCGGGAAATTTTTGGGAGACATCAACCGATCGGTTGAGTTAGAGCGCGATCGGTTGAGGCGACCGGGTGAGCAACCCTTAATTCTCGGGAAAATGAGTGGAGCGGCCAACCGACCGGTTGACAAGTCAACCGACCGGTTCGCCTGTAGCACTTCTTCGGCAAGAATTTTCGACCTAACAGTCAACCGATCGGGTGACAAGTCACCCGATCGGTTCGACTTAAAACCCTATAAATACCCCCGACCACCCGTTCGCATTCACACTCGACCGATCGCTCGAACCGCCGTCGTTTCACATTCTTCTCCTCCCCAACGGCCCGATTCACTCCCCCACCTCCTACACTCCTCCAATACTCCCTCTCTCCACCTCCTCCATCAACCTCTCCATCATTTTCACTCTCTCTCCCCTTCATTTCGAATTTTTGACCTAATTCCCCCCAAACAACGCCTATTTCGAAAATTCTTGCTGAAAGAGGTCGCCGCGGCTCCAAGCTTCTCTCATTGCACAGCATGGGGACATCTACGAGCAAGCTTCATAATTTCGCTTGGGTACACTCGCTCCTACGCTCATATTTCTATTTTTGCCCTATAAATTGTGCTTGCTCATTTTGCTTGTGTTAATGTGCATTCATTGTTTTTTTGCACTCATTCATACACGCACACTCACGCATGGCTAAGGATAAAGACAAGGGGAAGGAGATTTTGCAGGAGGAGGAACCATCTCGAAAGAGACGAAAACAAACACGTCCCCCTTCCCGCCCACGGGCACTGACACTAGGCCCTCCCCCGCCTGTTATCCCCCCTGTGGACCCAATGTTGGGCCCGCATGGGTATATCTTTAGGAACCAGGAACACAAGGATTTTTATCGTAGGCTCGATGCTCGGGGGCATCTATCGACTATGTTCCCGCACACACAGACACTAATCGATCTCGGTGTCTTCACCGAGGTCGAATCTCTTTTCGCTAACTTAGGTTGGTTGGTCTTTCTTAATGCCTCTGCCTTATCCTACCCGTCACTCACCCTTGAATTTATCTCTACACTTGTTTGGGAGTCCGGGTCGATCATAAAATTCTGGGTGCGTAACAAGAGTGTCACCACCAATCTGAATACCATTAACGATATATTTGGTTTCCTCAATCTTGGGGATGACTCCATCCGACACTACGGGTACACGCCCGAGTTTAACGTTGATCAATTCTGGTTTCGCCTCACACTGCTCGATGGCTATCCCCGAGGTAGGGCCAAGGCCTCCTCCATCATCCACCCCGTATTTCGTTTGGCCCATAGGATCATATCATCTGCATTTTTTCCCAGGGACGAGTCCAGCACCGTGACTATCCCTGACCTTTTTATCCTCTGGGCCATGACTTTCCCTTTTGTTCGGGACGATGATGGGATTAGCTTTAGTGCCCCTACCGTCCCCATCCATGGCAGCGATTGGCTTGTTTACAAGCTTCTCAAGATCAGCCGGGCTGGTAAGGGGAAGTTTTGTTGTGGGGGCATCATTACTATCATTTGTTCTTACCTCCGATTTAATATTCCCATCCCCAATAATCTTCCCGCTCTCGCAGGACCCTCAGATCTAGATATTGATGTCCTGCGGCACATTCACATGATTAAACCCCGCTTCGATGGCCGCTTCATCTTCAATTATGGCCACCCCCAGCCCCTTACACCATTCTCCCCAACCCCGCTCGCATGACCATTTCTCTTGTGAGAGATTGGACATTCCCACCTGATCCGAACTTCCTAGCGGGGTTGCACCTTCCTTTCCTTCCCGCAGACGCACGCAGACCACCGTCCCATGCCGCCCACTTAGGCGAGCATGATATCCCTGCGTCTCGGGGAGATATGGGGGCTGGCCCGAGTCGTCCTGTTTCTGTTCTGGGCCCCATCACTTCCGAGCACCTCTTAGCGGCCATTTCTGGCCTTGTCTCTTGTGCCGGCATGACCACCGCCGCCGACACCACTTCCACCTTACCTGGCGGCACCACTTCTGCCTCACGTCAGTCCACATCCTTTGGTTGTCGCCAGGTCTCTACCCGTCTAGGTCTTGAAAGGGAGGTCGCTGCCCTCCGTGATCTCGCCATGTCCTCTGCCTCCTCGGACCCATCACCATCCTCTTTTCTCACTCACCCATGTTTCCTCGCACTTGAGAGGAACGTGGCCGCCATTCTTCGCCTTCTCACTCACATCCATGATCCACCTCCACCTTCACCACCTCGACGATCTTCTCCTCCACCCTCCAACACATCCCCACATCCATCACCTCCCTCACCACATTCTTCTCATCCCTCATCTATTCCCATCCCGGTATCCACTTCCCCCCTCCCGACCACTTCCATCGCACCCACGCTACCTCCTCCCTCCTCCTCCATCACTTCATATGTGCGTCGGAAGAAATTGCCGGTGCGCTCCAAATCTCTCCCACCACCACCCACTACCGTCACCACCACATCTTCTCCCCCCATTTCTATTCCTTCCACCACTGCCTTGATCGCCGTCCTACCACCACCACCAGCCTCCACCGACACTCCTCCCATCGTTCACACCACCGCTGCACCTATTCCTCCACCTCTTTCCCCACTTCTCTGCACACCCCCAGCCTCCCCCGACCACCCAGCCACACCCTCTTCCGACGAGGGCGAGGATTCACCCTCTCCTGCATTCTGATTTCTTTGTTTTTTGACTCCCCCTTGCATATTTCTGCATCACATTGATCATATCATTTCGCTAGCACTATCTTGTCTAGCTTGGGGGACGTCTATTTTGGTGTGTTGTCGTGTTTTATTTTTTCTCATTCTTGTGCGTGTGCATGTTTTCATGTGTCGTGTCGTGTGGTTTTATTTCTATTTTTGTGTCGTGTGTTTTGATTTTGATTTTTCTTTATTTTCAGTTTCATCTCTGTGTTTTTCTCGTTTTTATTTCTTTTTGTGTCGGTGCGTATTCCCCCCATCTTCATTGCCCTCCCGTACTCACTCATATTGTATTGATGGCAATGCAAACTTCAGCTTGGGGAAATTGCACTGTGTGCGCCATTTGAGTCTTTCTTTTTCGTTTTTGTGTCGTTTTCATCGTGTTTTTTATTTTTTATTTTTTTCTCTTCTCTTCTTTTTATCTCTTTCTCCTAGAGATGAACCCTATTATGAATCGCCACAGAATCACACACACCTAGCATGGCATCGATAATCACATTCACTAACCCTAGGATTTCGAGTTCTCTTGCATTTCACGCATCGTGGATCCACTTAGCTTTTTGTGAGTCGTGCGTCGTGCCTAGTTGTTTGGTGTGCTTCTACTTTGTGATTTTACTTTATATACCTGTCCAGGAATGACCCCTAGATTATCATGCTTCGATTTGAATATGCGGTATTTATTTCTCCTGTCTGATTCTGCATGCTATATATTTATATTGTATACTTCAATTCGCATGTGTCGGGATTCCACAATTAAGGACTAGGATAACCCATTTAGCCTATGCTCTATTTAGCGAGAATAGCTTCCTTTGCCCAAGTGTTTAGATTCCGATTTCTTTTTTTGTTTTACTTGGTGCAAATCCCCTCGTCGTGTACCGTTCTCCCACTTGGGAGAGTACACATGTGTACAGCCAAAAACCCAAAAATCCAAAAAAAAGAGAAAAGAAAAGAAAAACCCAAAAAGAAAAGAAAAGAAAAATTTTGTATAGCCAAAAAGCCAAAAAATACAAATACCCAAAACCCAAAAAAATTTCAAGTGTGAATATTTTTCCTTTCTACCGAGAATAAAGGGAAGGCGAGAATTTGCACCGAGTGTTCTACACCACATCATCTCAACCCCCATCGTTTTCGAAAACACTTGGCTTAGGAACTTTTTAGCTAGTATCTAGGCTATAGTGGCGTGATTTCCTTAACCCTAGTTGTGGAATCCCCTATGCATGATACGCTTCTATTCTTATACTCTTCTCATGCATGCTTGAACTAATATTCACCGCAATTTCAAATTTGAATCGGTATTTGGGTCATTTCCTGGATTTGCGTATATGAGCTTATAGCACATTGTAGAAAGCGACACCATTTGCTAGCACACGACCGCACTCACACGCGCTTCACCGCGTGGGCCCACGACACTTATTTGGACTCGTTTTCCTAGGTTTAGTGATGTGATTTGACATTTGCTTGCTTGGTGTATAGTTTTCGATTTTTGTTGGCTCTGACGGACGATCTAGGATATAGAGTTTTCTTTTTCTCTGTTCCTCTCTATTTTCTCCCTCCGAGCTCCTACTCTCACTCGTCTTCCTCGAGGACGAGGAAGAGTTCAGCTTGGGGGATTTTGACGTGCGTATATATTTCGTATATTCAGGCACGTTTTCTTTTGTGTTTCTCCGTATTTTCCGCCGTCTTTTATTCGTTTTCTCGTATTTTCTCGTTTTCTTTCACTTTTCTTTGTTTCTCCATGTTTGCAGGAGATTGCCTGCGTAGGGGATGTTTAACGACGATATCTCAAGTCCCCGGAGCAACAGGAGGAGTCACGCGTGATCCTGGGGGTCAAACGACGAAGAATACATCTTTCAGCCCCTCACCCGGTCTGTTGGTCATCTCCAACCGATCGGGTGATGCACGCGTGCACCACCCGGTCTCAGCTAGAGCTCAAGTGGAAGTCACCCGACCGGTTCACAGGCCGGTTCAACGGGGGCCGATTCTCTGTCTTTTCGAGCCAAATTCCAACCGATCGAGTGACTCTCACCAGATCGGTTCATCTGTAACTGATGCTGAGGAGCCGAAGACACGGGCACCCAACCGATCCCTTCACCCGATGGCGCCAAGATCCAACCGGTCACTCCAAGAACTCAACCGACCGGTTCATGTGACCGGGTGAAAGTCCGCCGTTTTCTGTTTATTATCTGTAACGGATCACCCGATCGGTTGACTTGTCAACCGATCGGGTGATACGAGATCCTATAAATAGGACCCCTAGTGTTCTAGAAACGGGGAGCTGCTAGTTTTTACTGTTTTCTCCTATTTGTGACGGCTGTAATTACTCTTTTATTGTAAGTTTTTGGATCTTTCTTAAACTTTAGTATTATCTTAATTGCTCTACTACCTTCGCATTTCAATCGCCTGATTATGATTTCAACGGTTCATTTTAATTTAGATCGCTTTTAATGAATATTTGTGAGTAGTTCCCAAATCTGGGATTTTGGCGGAAACCCCTTCGGGGGCTCTTCCCGATGCGTCCATAGGGTTACGAAATCGATAGGGATTAGGAATCTAACGGTTACGCGGGGTGTTTCATTGTCATCGGTGGGAAAAAGACCGCCTCTGACCGTTGGGCCAAGGGGGAATAAACTTGGCGGTTGACTCCCTAGCCATAGCTCACGCCCTTAGCGTAGACGCCGAATCCTAGCACGCGGGAGCGGCAGGATGAGACGTTAGGAGTTATCGTTGCGAGCTTAGTTCTCCCGGAATCGATCAGTGTTAATGGACACGGGAGTGCCCACTGATCGAATCCGGGAATTCCGGTGTATCATCCTGGGCACCGACCGGAATATCGGGCCCATGGGATGCCGGTACCACTTTCTGAGGCAACGTCTCACCATTAGACCCTAATTCCGATCGCCATCCTATCCGTAGGCCGTATCGGCTAGAGTCGCTTGTTGGAGTTGAAACCAAAGTCCCGGGTTTATTTTCTTATTGTTCATACCTTGCATTCTTTTCTCGTGACAACCCATCAACCGATTCGGGCTAGCTCGCCCACGGGGTGATTTCGGTCCTCTTTGACACAAGCACATCCTAGCCTCCCTGTGTTCGACCCCCAAGACACACTACAACACCGTGCGCTTGCAGTTACAAATATCTAAACCCTCACGCGGGTCCCACGGCCTTTTCGCGGCATAGCGAACTGGGGGTGCTGGTCAAGCTGGATGTGGTAATGAGGGGTTTCATGGGAGTTGTAACGGTCGGTTTCCGATCGTAAGTTCTTCGTGCACGTGTGCTTGACCGTGCACGTATTTATTTTAGACTTTGTTTGTTTCCGAACCCTATCGTGTGATATGTCGTTGTGACTCTCTCTGAGGGTACAACATTTGCCGTGTTGACTTGCAACGTCATTTCACGGACCGTTCGTCCACGATTTGACCTTTTCCGAGGAGACGTCGCGTATCGCACTTTTGACTTGAGACGTTTGTATTTTTAATTTTGTTTTCCGACATCGAAATTGTAATCCGTCTCTTCCAACTTCTTGCTCTCGTCGCCCCGGTCGCCCCGGTATTTTTCTTATAATTTTCGGGCACCGTTTGACCCTTGTGCATTAATAAAGCCGGTTAAATTACAAGAATACCCCTAACTAATTAATCCTATTAAACCCTAATTCAACCCTAAACCTAGCTGGAGGCAGCCCTCACGTGTAAACCCCTCCTCCTAGCCACGTGGGCCCCATTCTATAAAGAAACCCTAACTCCTAACATTTCTTTTCACAGCCGCAACCCCCCCCTCTTGCGCCGGCCCTAGAAACACCCCCACTCACGCAAACCCTAACCCCCCTCCACCTGAGCCGCCGCCGGAGGCCCCCGTCGCCGCCGACCGACTCGCCGACCTCCCCTCTCTCGACTGCAGCCCCGACCGCCGCCTCCCGTCGCCGTTAACCGCCGGACAGCGCACAACAGCCGCAGCAGCTTGCCACGGCCGCCGCCGCCGCCGGAGCCGCCTCGACGTCGCCGTGAACCCCCTCTGCCCCCTCTCGCTGTTGGCAGCGACCCCAGGCCGCGAAACCCTCTGTAACAGTGAGTTTACTCGCTGTTTTGCGTGTTTGGCGTCGTACCGACGTGCCGCCGAGATCTCGCCACCTCTCCTCGCTGTTGGAGCCCTCCGACAGTCTCCTTCACCTTCTAGGAGTACTCATCGACGTCACGAACTCTTCCTACGACTCCCGACGTCGTAGGCGTTGGGTACGATGAACCGTTCATCTCAGTTGCCGTCGCAAGTTCTCCGGAAGCCGTAGTACGCCTACCCGACGCACTGCTCGCTGTTCACGCGTCCTGCCCGCTACCAGAACGTGTCTGGCTACGCTGCCCGTAGCCGAGACACCGCTAGAAGACGATCCGTAGCCGTGCCAATCAGATCGGTCGCCGTTCAGACACTACGTCCGCTCTACCCCAGACTCCGGACAGGTTGGTTCCCCTATCTCGTAGCGAAACCCCCACAATAGCAAAACTGAAAACCTAACTAAAACTGGCAACTTAACTCAGTAAATTTATTTTCTGCTCTCTTAAATCGATGTGTAACGGTAGACCGACGTTGGACTTTTGACTGTGCACATAGGATAGAATCGTCGGATAAACTGATCGGACAACTTGACTCGTGACGGTTAGGGTAGCCACGTTCAACTTAGAAATGAACCTAAATAGGAGTTGACGAAAATCGCGACTTGACACCGTCGCCGTGATCTCTTTTCAGACGGACTACCACGGACGCGACGACTGGACGAGACGCCCCGGACAGACGACGCACCCGCTGTTTCAGGCAAGTGTACTCACTTGCGATTTGACTGTGCCTCAGTTCTAGTTGTAGAACTGTTAGATTGTGTGTGATGAGAACCGGACGTGAAATGATAGCGTCCGGGACGACCCGTGATGGCTCAGTCTTGATGACGAAGTCTGAGCCTGACAACAATGAACTGCTGACAACATAGGACTATCTTGTGTGTGCCTGCGTGTGGACACCCTAGAATAACTTTCCCTACACTTGTCATGTCGTGTCCTGTCACACAAAAAGCCTTCGGGCGTTTCGGATGCTTCCCTCCGCGGAAGTGATCCCCGTGATACAAAAAGCCTTCGGGCGTTTCGGATGCTTCCCTCCGCGGAAGTGATCCCCGTGATACAAAAAGCCTTCGGGCGTTTCGGATGCTTCCCTCCGTGGAAGTGATCCCTGTGACCAAAAAGCCTTCGGGCGTTTCGGATGCTTCCCTTGCGGAAGTGATCCCTGTTATACAAAAAGCCTTCGGGCATTTCGGATGTTTCCCTAGCAGAAATGATCCCTGTGAATCTTGTCCTGAGTTCCTGGGTTTGGGGTTGGGTTGAGCGTGCGCACGGCAAGAGGGTCTGATCCCCCTCGAACCGTAAGGCGTGAACCCTTTCGTGTCTTACTTGTCCTGTCCTGTCTTGTCTTGTCCTGTCCGTCACGTCCCGCCTTGTCCTGACACCTGTAGGTTAGTCCCGTAGTCGTTAGCACACGCTACGCCTACTGTTTGCTACGTTTACTTTTCCTGCTACGCTACTTTTCGTTTCTCAGTTATAACCCCAGCATGTTAAAATAACCAGTAAATCATTGTTAAAAGTTGATACACTTGCAGTAGAGTCTGACAGTTTGTGTAGACTTTGCCTGACGTACAGTTTCCTTCTTTTGGTGCTGTACGTCAGGTGTGGAGCCAGAGTACGAGTACGAGGCGGACCTGCCAGTTGACTTAGAGCCGGAGGGCGCTGATCCGGTGTACGATCCAGAGGACGATCAGAGTTAGAGATCTTCGGTTGCTGTTCCAGAGATTTTCCATTTCAGTTTGAGTTGGGTGCGTTGCACTCTTACTTTCTTGTCTAGGTTGGGTGCTTGCACCATTAGTTTCCTTTTCAGCAGTTGTAGCCGTTTACGGCATTTTTAGACTCTCAGTACTTTGATGATAAATTTTGGAATAAAATGAAATGTTTCCTTTCAGTACTTTTGTTATTTCGTACTAACTTGCAGGGACCTGTACCTTCGCTATGGAAAACTACAGACGCTTATTGGGTCTGGGCTCTTAGCCCCGGCCTAAGCGGGCCTTCGTCACGCTTCGCCTCCGTGTTTTTGGGAAGCGGGGCGTGACAGGTTTAAGTGGTGGCCCATGCAGGTTCCCTCTTCTGCGAGTACGAAATAATTGAAGTATTAAATTTCATTTTATTATTATCATCCGGAAATTGTACGAGTCTAATCTGTGTCTTTCTGTCAATAGGATGGCAGGACGACGCGTTACCCGATCGGGGAGCTCTGGAGATGGGATTCAGGAAGACCAGAGCGGAGACTTCCGTCAAGTTCTGGGCGTGATGAGAGAGATGCTGGAGGTGCAGCATCAGTTGGTTCAGCAGTCCCAGCGTGCTGCCCAGGCTGCTCCAGTTGCACCACTGCCACCTCCACCTGCCCCTCGAGCTTCTCCAGGAGTGAAGCAGTTCAACGAGCTACAGCCGAGGACATTTTCGGGGAAGGAGGGACCCCTAGCTGCTGACGAGTGGATCCAGAGCACGGAGGAGAAGTTAGTTGCTGCGAAGATTCCAGACGATACCCGAGTGGAGATAGCGAAGATGCAGCTGACGGAGAATGCAAGGAACTGGTGGCGCCTTGAGGAGAGGCATCTGGAGAAGCCAGTGGATTGGAAGATTTTCAGGTCTATGTCCAGGACGAAGTACTTCACCAAGACTACTAGGAGGGAGCTGCTGAGCAGGTTTATAGATCTGAAGCAGGAGAACATGACCGTCGAGGAGTATGAGGCGGAGTTTGAGATGCTGAGTCGCTTTGCTCCGCATATGGTGAAGAAGGAGGAGAAGCGAGCTGATCGCTTCCGACAGGGACTGCGTCCGAAGATTCAGGCTTCTATGTCTTCGGCGAGTTTCACGACTATGAGGGAGGTACTGGATGCTGCAAAGAATCATGAGCTTATTTCACTCCTACCTGACCCTCCAGCTGATAAGGAGAAGCGTCCTATGGAGCAGTACCGGCCACCTGCTAGGCCGGCGATGAGGCCAGTTCAGACAGTACCATTTAAGAGGCCTGGAGCACCCATTCAGAGTCAGAGCAAGGGACCGTGTCATTACTGCGGGAAGCTGGGACACGTTCAGAAGGATTGTCGGAAGAAGATGGGACTGTGCCTAGTTTGCGGAGATGCTTCGCATGCTGCGAAGGATTGTCCGAGAGCCCGTCATGCTGTAGTTGGAGCACCAGCCCCGCTGCAGATGAGAGCGCCCGCTCCAGTTCAGAGAGGACCTGCCGTTCGTGGACCACCCTTGGCGCCACAGAGGCAGATGTTTCAGAGAGCAGCGCAGCCCCAGAGGCCGGCGTACACCATGACGGCTTTGGAGACTGAGGAGCTGGATGGAGTCATTGCAGGTAACTCCTTAATCCTAGTCTTTCATTTCACAGTTTAGCTTTTAAATTGTTAGTCTTGTTTGCCTGACTTGTTTGTTAGAGTAGCTTGGTTTGACCGTAGTTTCTTTTAATATCTTAGGCACCATTCTAGTGTCTTCTCACCCGGCCCTGGCCTTGTTCGACTCCGGTGCATCCATGTGCATCTTATCCTAGAGATTCGTGACAAGACACTCCATTCCCACCCATACACTTCCCAAGTGTTGGGACATCACCACAGGGAACGGAGTGGTGACAGTAAACTTGGGATGTAGATCGATTCCTTTGGTGGTCAGTTGACACGAGCTCTTTGCAGATTTCATTGTCCACGACCTGCCACATTTTGATGCCGTTCTTGGCATCGATTGGTTGGGAGATTTCCACGCCTCGATCGATTGTCGCAGCAAGAGGGTGATGTTCCGGATTCCAGGCCATCCAGAGTTCGAGTTCCCCAGCAGAGATAAGTCGCTTGGACCCATCAAGTATCAGGCCACGCCGGTGGTGCCGATTGTTGCAGCTATGCCGATGGAGATAGAGATTGAACGACCAGCAGTCGTCAGAGACTTCGACGACATCTTCCCGGAGGATATCTCAGGTTTGCCACCCGACCGAGCCTTAGAGTTTGGTATTGATCTTATGCCGGGAGCGCAACCGATATCGAAGGCGCCGTACCGTATGGCTCCCGCTGAGCTCAAGGAGCTGCGGAAGCAGTTGGATGAGTTGTTGCAGAAGGGTTTCATCCACCCTAGTGTGTCGCCATGGGGTGCACCAGTTCTACTCGTGAAGAAGAAGGATGGGTCCCGCAGGATGTGCGTGGACTATCGAGGATTGAATGCTGTCACAGTGAAGAATAAGTATCCGCTGCCGCGCATCGACGATATCTTTGACCAGCTTGGAGGTTCGAGAGTCTTCTCGAAGTTGGACTTGAGGAGTGGATACCACCAATTGAGGGTGAAGAAGTACGATGTTCAGAAGACGGCTTTCCGGACGAAGTACGGACATTATGAGTTCGTAGTCATGCCGTTTGGCGTGACCAATGCACCGGCTGTGTTCATGAATTTGTTGAATTTAATATTCTACGACTTCCTGGACAAGTTTGTTGTCATCTTCATTGATGACATTCTTATTTATTCGAAGTCTGAGGAGGAGCACAGCTGTCATCTGAGGACAGTGCTGGAGACGCTGAGGAGGCATAAGCTTTATGCCAAGTATAGCAAGTGCGAGTTCTGGCTGGACAGAGTCACGTTCCTGGGACACGTGGTGTCCGGTGATGGCATATCTGTGGATCCGGAAAAGGTCAGAGCAGTCAGAGATGGCCGACCCCGCAGTCAGCATCAGACATCAGGAGTTTTCTGGGTTTAGCAGGCTATTATCGACGGTTCATCAAGGATTTCTCGAAGAGTGCGGAGCCGATGACTAAGCTGACAAGGAAGGATGTGGAGTTTCTCTGGTCAGATGTTTGTGGGGAGGCCTTCAGTATCTTGAAGGCGAGATTGACCACAGCACCGGTGTTGGCAGTACCGGATCGAAGCGGAGGCTTCGAGGTTTATTGTGATGCATCGGGGAAGGGCCTAGGATGCGTCTTGCATCAGCATGGCCACGTGGTTGCGTACGCTTCTCGTCAGTTGAGGACTCATGAGAAGAATTACCCGACGCACGATCTGGAGTTGGCAGCAGTGATTTTTGCACTGAAGATTTGGAGACACTTCTTGCTAGGTGAGAGTGTGAAGATTTTCACCGATCACAAGAGCTTGAAGTACATCTTTACGTAGAAGGAGCTCAACATGCGTCAGAGGCGATGGTTAGAGCTCATGGCTGACTACAAGATTGATTTGCAGTATCATCCGGGGAAGGTGAACGTAGTGCCGGATGCCTTGAGTAGACTCCCTACCGCGATGATGCATACTGCCGATTGGAGGATTCAGTAGGAGCTGAGGGAGATGGATTTGGAGGTTGTCCTACCTGGTGTAGTTCATTCATTCATGAATCTGCAGATTCAGTCCATAATCGTGGATCGGATCAAGGCAGCTCAGGCAGGAGATCCGAAGCTGCAGAGGATCAGGAGGCAGGTTGAAGCTGGCCTGCGGACGGAGTTCGTGATTCATGAGGATGGTTCACTGCGGTACGGCAGTAGACTCTGTGTACCTGCAGGTGATGTCCGCGAGGAGCTGTTGAGCGAGGCTCATAGCTCGTCTTATTCTATACATCCTGGAGGCACCAAGATGTATAAGGACCTCCGTCTGAATTATTGGTGGATTGGCATGAAGAGGAGCGTGGCGCGGAGCGTTGCCAAGTGCCTGATATGCCAACAGGTGAAGGCTGAGCACCATCATACTACCGGGTTGCTGCAACCGCTTCCTATTCCGGAGTGGAAGTGGCAACATATTACGATGGACTTCATGACTGGTTTACCTCGGACCCCGAGGCAGAACGACGCAGTTTGGGTGATCGTGGATCGGTTGACCAAGTCTGCGCATTTTATCCCTTTCCGAGTGGGCCAGTCTACGGAAGCTTTGGCGAGGAAATATCTGGAGGTAAAATTTCGTTTCTACTTTTACTTCCATTTTGATTTTCTCTTGGAAATGGTCGTGATGTAGACCGTGTACGTGTAGGAGATTGTACGCTTACATGGAGTCCCTGTGAGCATTGTGTCTGACCGAGACACGAGGTTCACATCTCAGTTCTGGAGAAGTCTGCAGGAGAATTTGGGTACGAGTCTGAGTTTCAGCACGGCGTACCACCCGCAGACTGATGGCCAGTCCGAGAGGACTATTCAGATCCTGGAGGATATGCTGCGAGCTTGTACGCTCGATTTGAAGGGTTCATGGGAGGACCATCTTCACTTGGTGGAGTTTTCTTATAACAATAGCTACCAGGCGAGCATTGGCATGGCACCATTTGCTGCCCTATATGGAAGGAAATTTCGTTCGCCACTGAGCTGGGATGACATCGGTGATCGGGAGCTGTTGGGCCCGGAGATGATAGTGGAAGCTGTGGATGTCGTGAGGGACATCAGGGAGAAGCTTAGAGTTGCACAGGATCGCTTCAAGCATTGGGCTGATGCCAAGAGGAGACCTTTGGAGTTTCAGCCTGGAGATCACGTTTTCTTGAAGATTTCTCCGAACCGCGGAGTTATTCGTTTCGGGAAGAAGGGAAAGCTGAGTCCGAGGTATATTGGGCCGTTTGATGTGCTAGAGCGTGTGGGAACAGTGGCCTACCGCCTTGCACTGCCACCATCTTTGGAGGGTGTTCATGACGTATTCCACGTATCTCAGTTACGTCGGTACGTCAGTGATCCATCGCACACTGTGGACTTCTCAGAGATTACAGTTCGCCCGGATCTGACATATGACCAGCAGCCTGTGCAGATTTTGGACCGTCGGCAGAAGCAGTTGAGGAATAAGGTAGTCGACCTGGTGAGAGTGATGTGGCGTCACGGATCACCTGGAGAGTCCACCTGGGAGCGTGAAGATGATATGAGGGAGCGCTTTCCGCATCTTTTCCCGAGTGGTGCCTGATGTTGATTCCGAGGACGGAATCATTTCTAAGTTGGGGAGGATGTAATGGTCGGTTTCCGATCGTAAGTTCTTCGTGCACGTGTGCTTGACCGTGCACGTATTTATTTTAGACTTTGTTTGTTTCCGAACCCTATCGTGTGATATGTCGTTGTGACTCTCTCTGAGGGTACAACATTTGCCGTGTTGACTTGCAACGTCATTTCACGGACCGTTCGTCCACGATTTGACCTTTTCCGAGGAGACGTCGCGTATCGCACTTTTGACTTGAGGCGTTTGTATTTTTAATTTTGTTTCCCGACATCGAAATTGTAATCCGTCTCTTCCAACTTCTTGCTCTCGTCGCCCCGGTCGCCCCGGTATTTTTCTTATAATTTTCGGGCACCGTTTGACCCTTGTGCATTAATAAAGCCGGTTAAATTACGAGAATACCCCTAACTAATTAATCCTATTAAACCCTAATTCAACCCTAAACCTAGCTGGAGGCAGCCCTCACGTGTAAACCCCTCCTCCTAGTCACGTGGGCCCCATTCTATAAAGAAACCCTAACTCCTAACATTTCTTTTCACAGCCGCAACCCCCCCCTCTTGCGCCGGCCCTAGAAACACCCCCACTCACGCAAACCCTAACCCCCCTCCACCTGATCCGCCGCCGGAGGCCCCCGTCGCCGCCGACCGACTCGCCGACCTCCCCTCTCTCGATTGCAGCCCCGACCGCCGCCTCTCGTCGCCGTTAACCGCCGGAACAGCGCACAGCAGCAGCAGCAGCTTGCCACGGCCGCCGCAGCCGCCGCCGGAGCCGCCGCCGCAGCCGCCGCCGGAGCCGCCGCCGGAGCCGACTCGATGTCGTCGTGAACCCCCTCTGCCCCCTCTCACTGTTGGCAACGACCCCAGGCCGCGAAACCCTCTGTAACAGCGAGTTTACTCGCTGTTTTGCGTGTTTGGCGTCGTACCGACGCGCCGCCGAGATCTCGCCACCTCTCCTCGCTGTTGGAGCTCTCCGACAGTCTCCTTCACCTTCTGGGAGTACTCATCGATGTGACGAACTCTTCCTACGACTCCCGACGTCGTAGGCGTTGGGTACGACGAACCGTTCATCTCGGTTGCCGTCGCAAGTTCTCCGGAAGCCGTAGTATGCCTACCCGACGCACTGCTCGCTATTCACGCGTCCCGCCCGCTACCAGAACGTGTCTGGCTACGCTGCCCGTAGCCGAGACACCGCTAGAAGACGATCCGCAGCCGTGCCAATCAGATCGGTCGCCGTTCAGACACTACGTCCGCTCTACCCCAGACTCCGGACAGGTTGGTTCCCCTATCTCGTAGCGAAACCCCCACAATAGCAAAACTGAAAACCTAACTTAAACTGGCAACTTAACTCAGTAAATTTATTTTCTGCTCTCTTAAATCGATGTGTAACCGTAGACCGACGTTGGACTTTTGACTGTGCACATAGGATAGAATCGTCGGATAGACTGATCGGACAACTTGACTCGTGACGGTTAGGGTAGCCACGTTCAACTTAGAAATGAACCTAAATAGGAGTTGACGAAAATCGCGACTTGACACCGTCGCCGTGATCTCTTTTCAGACGGACTACCACGGACGCGACGACTGGACGAGACGCCCCGGACAGACGACGCACCCGCTGTTTCAGGCAAGTGTACTCACTTGCGATTTGACTGTGCCTCAGTTCAAGTTGTAGAACTGTTAGATTGTGTGTGATGAGAACCGGACGTGAAATGATAGCGTCCGGGACGACCCGTGACGGCTCAGTCTTGACGACGAAGTCTGAGCCTGACAACAATGAACTGCTGACAACATAGGACTATCTTGTGTGTGCATGCATGTGGACACCCTAGAATAACTTTCCCTACACTTGTCATGTCGTGTCCTGTCACACAAAAAGCCTTCGGGCGTTTCGGATGCTTCCCTCCACGGAAGTGATCCCCGTGATACAAAAAGCCTTCGGGCGTTTCGGATGCTTCCCTCCGCGGAAGTGATCCCCGTGATACAAAAAGCCTTCGGGCGTTTCGGATGCTTCCCTCCGCGGAAGTGATCCCTGTGACCAAAAAGCCTTCGGGTGTTTCGGATGCTTCCCTTGCGGAAGTGATCCCTGTTATACAAAAAGCCTTCGGGCGTTTCGGATGTTTCCCTAGCGGAAATGATCCCTGTGAATCTTGTCCTGAGTTCCTGGGTTTAGGGTTGGGTTGAGCGTGCGCACGGCAAGAGGGTCTGATCCCCCTCGAACCGTAAGGCGTGAACCCTTTCATGTCTTACTTGTCCTGTCCCGTCTTGTCTTGTCCTGTCCGTCACGTCCCGCCTTGTCCTGACACCTGTAGGTTAGTCCCGTAGTCGGTAGCACACGCTACGCCTACTGTTTGCTACGTTTACTTTTCTTGCTACGCTACTTTTCGTTTCTCAGTTATAACCCCAGCATGTTAAAACAACCAGTAAATCATTGTTAAAAGTTGATACACTTGCAGTAGAGTCTGACAGTTTGTGTAGACTTTGCCTGACGTACAGTTTCCTTCTTTTGGTGCTGTACGTCAGGTGTGGAGCCAGAGTACGAGTACGAGGCGGACCTGCCAGTTGACTTGGAGCCGGAGGGCGCTGATCCGGTGTACGATCCAGAGGACGATCAGAGTTAGAGATCTTCGGTTGCTGTTCCAGAGATTTTCCATTTCAGTTTGAGTTGGGTGCGTTGCACTCTTACTTTCTTGTCTAGGTTGGGTGCTTGCACCATTAGTTTCCTTTTCAGCAGTTGTAGCCATTTACGGCATTTTTAGACTCTCAGTACTTTGATGATAAATTTTGGAATAAAATGAAATGTTTCCTTTCAGTACTTTTGTTATTTCGTACTAACTTGCAGGGACCTGTACCTTCGCTATGGAAAACTACAGACGCTTATTGGGTCTGGGCTCTTAGCCCCGGCCTAAGCGGACCTTCGTCACGCTTCGCCTCCGTGTTTTTGGGATGCGGGGCGTGACAGGAGTTCCCATGAAAAGGATCTTGTTGCATAAGAACTACCAATCCGGTCTTCAACTCGAAATTTTTGTCGGCCGCCAACTCCGGCATGGCTATAGACGAGGTCATGGAAGAATTCTTAGGTCGAAGCCTATCTCTTATGGAAATAATCCTCGCCATTCGCTCCGCCAATTCTTCGGGTGTCTCAGGATGTGTCATAAAATTTCCTTCCGTAACGGGTCTCCTCTCCGCTCGAATCCTCCTCAATGTACGCTCGATCTCCGGATCGTATAGTATCTCTTCGGGGTTCGCCGAGGATCTCGTGTACATGCAAGGGAAAACAGAGTTTCAAAGAATTAGTTAGCACAACGGAAGGGAAAAATAAAAATAGAAATAATAGAACAAAAAAGAAAAAATAGCTAGGTAGGTAGAATCAAACACTACTGCCTCCCCGGCAGCGGCGCCAAAAACTTGATCGCGCCCCAGATACACGTCCCGGAGCGACGACACTGTAGTCTTACCGCAAGCGCACGGTGTAGCGGTGAGCGGGTATCAAACACAGGGAGGCCTAATAACAGTGTCTTCTTCAATCACTTGGCTATAAGAATAGTCGAGAAATGTTCGCAAATATGCGGTCACAGTCGTTCAATTGTATAAAAGAAACAACAAATTAATAAAGACGCCTAGGAATAGGGAATCCCCGCTACTTGCCGTATCTCATCATTGTGATTCGTAGGTTTCACAATTGCTAGACTTGAAATTTGGGTGAACTAGTTACAACTAAATGTAGAACCAGCTCATGCTCTCCCGATATTGCCGGTCTATAGCAAACCTAGGGTAGGGTCCAATCTCTTGTAAACCCTAACCTAGGCAAACTAGCATGAAGAACAACATCATCATTCAATCGTATCTCGAGCCCACTCTCATGCAAACTCGAGCTACGACCAAAGTTTGGGATAGTTCCTACCCGTCCAATCTCTTGCAAACGGGTATTTGTATAGAATTACAATCGAAAACCCTAGTTTCGGTCCAATCTCTTGCAAACCGATTACGGAGAAATTCAATTGCAACCCAATTCAAATCTCTAGGGCTTCCTATCGAGTTGGGATCCAATCTCTTGCAAATCCCAATCGGTATGAATCCCTAGCTATTCGTATTAAATCAATTCCAAACTAACCCTAATCAATTCTAGCAAGAATTTCACCAATTCATCACAAATTAGAAATAGGGTTCGTAGGGTTCATCCCTGTGCCCTAAGACGATGAAACTACTCACAATTCATCATGCAATTCAATAGAAATTCACAAATAAAATCAATGGAATTCATCGTAATATTCAAAATATCAATAAAAATGGAGTTTTTGAGGGAGAGAGAGACAAACCAATGAAGAACAAAAGAGCATCCAACAAATCATCACTTTTCTCTCCTCCCTAAAAGCTAAATCTAATTCCTAAAGAGTTAATCTAAAAACGCTGCAAAAAGTTCTGGAAAAAGCCCCCTAAACTAGGTTAAAACTGGGGTTAAATACCCCCCAAAATCGCCCAAAAAACCCTGACGAAAATGCCCCTGCGCAGCCTCAAAATCGCAGTTTACGCTACAGGCAGCGCAGCTCACTCGGCCGAGTGACAAATGTCACTCGGTCGAGTGAGAGACCTTGACAGATTCCAGAGAGTTGGGGGTCTTGGGGGTCGTCTCTTCGGGAGTCACTCGGCCGAGTGACTTTTCTTCACTCGGCCGATGGGCGTTCTTCACTCGGGCGGACGGTCGTTCGTCACTCGGCCGAGTCGGTCTTTGGGGCTGACTGACAGATTCCAGAGAGTTGGATGTTTTTGGTTGCTGTCGTCTTGGCTCCACTCGGGCGAGGGGTGGCTCGGTGCTCGGCCGAGTGGTCTGGAATGCTCGGCCGAGTGCACGCTGATATTAGCTCTGTTGCGTGCCCGTTCTGGTCGGCCGAGCGGGCTGTCTATGCTCAGCCAAGTGACTCCTTCACTCGGCCAAGTGGCATTCTGAAAATGCCCATTCTTCTTATTTTTGCCTCCTCATCGCTCCTACGACGTTCTTTCTTCTTCCACTCCTCTCCAATCGCAGAATACCCCTCAAGAGAGTCGTCGGTGACACTCCGGAGTGGGTGCATCTCAGAATCACTCCAAATCGCTCCAAATCTCCTGAAATACGACAAAAACAACAAATCATGAAAAACATCGCAATATTGTCGAATAAACGTGAAAAAAACATGATTTGAACGATCTAAATGGCATGCAATCATGCAGAAAAAAGCTGTAAAATACGGAGTGATCCACTTACTGGCAAATGTGCGGTCCAAAGTCAAGGCTGACCAAATCGACGCGCTTCAGAGGAGTTTTGTTCGCCTCGATTCAGATCAGACTGCTTGGGAGGGACGAGAGGGCTTATCGTCCCAGCGATCGGAAAACGGGGGTCTATGTCAAAACATTTGAATGAGGCCTTCGATTTCCTATGCATCCCTTCCTGCGATACTTCTTGTGTACCTTGAACGTTTCCCTCTGCAAGCTGATACCGAATGCTATTGGCATATTGATGGGCTTCATAATTCTGTGCGTGACGAAGGGAATCGTGCCATCCATACGTCTGTTGAACCACTTCTTCTCGATCCCTCCCCTTAAGACTCCGGGGGTGGTATACGATAATGGCCCTCCGAGGGAGGAAGCTACTGGATGATATTCACATCTCCAACCTTAAGTGGAAGGACGAGTTTGTGTTTGTGGTCTTCCAGGGGGAAGAAAGCTTCTGTACCGGTTGGGGTGCCCCTGATTTGGGGCCCATCGAGGATAAACCGCTGACTTTCACAGAAAAGAAAGTTGCCGATACTCTGAAGTGCTTACCCGAAAGTATGAGATCGGTCGAGTGGCTGTGGTCGGACGACGTGCTGCATCGAACTGTGTGAACAAAAGGTCAGTTCGACCGTGCTTGCCAACTATTCGACCTTTGTCATCAGATTTAACTCGTTTGTTGCTCCAGCAGGTATGACCAGTGTGGATTATCAGGTAGATCCCGTCTTGAAGGAAGCGGTCATGGTTTCCATCATAGAGGCGGAGGCGAGAATGTTGTCACCCCGGGCATCGACCGTATCAAGATTGACGGTCTAGCCGTCTGGATAGCGGCCCATGATTGTTGAAGGGATTGTCCAGGTGGCTTGCCCTAAGCAGAAGAAGAAAGGGTCCCCCTCCGAGTTTGAGGTGGTTGCAATGGAGGGGGCAAGAAGAGGCGGAGAATCGTCCTCAGCGACTCGGAGCTGTCTTGGTCGAACGCATCCGCGGAGCAGGCCTCCCAGCTAGGGAGTGATGCACTCCATGATGAAGGTTCGAGGGAGACTCAGGTTCTGCCGGATCTTCGCGTGCATCGGGATACCTGGCCCTGGGGGGGTCTTTTTCCCTCCGTAGGGTTGCCTGAATACATCCCCGAGGAGTATATGTCGATGCTGCTGGGGTACCGATCTTCTCAAGCTCCTCTCGACTGTTCCGAGGAGGAGCTTGTCAAGGCAAGATTTCCATTAAGGCATGGGGACTCTGCTCTCCTTGACTGTGCGGCCACCTCCCACATCGTCGAGAACGCGACCCTTCCTTGGGACATGGCTGTCGTGAAAAGGGTCGATTATGAATGGCTCACGTCAATAGCCATCCATGCCAGCGGCCAGGTGATTATCATTTGGTTCTCTATCGATGTCAACATCAGCGCATAAGTTGACGGTCGGATGTTGTGTTCAGGCTCTTGTGGAGACCGCGGTATTGCGTCGTCGAGCTTCGGTGGTGGTCGATCACGGTGTCACTCTGGAGGCTGTCAGGTCAAGGGTGGTGAAGTCCCAGGCTGAGCTGTAAGGGATCCGCTGCCTCTCTGAGACAAGGTCGTTAATCGTTGAGAAACTCGAGCAAGAACTAAGCGAGTCTCGTATGAGGGAGGCAGAACAGATCGCCTTAAGAGAGCAAGCAGAGAATGCTCTGCTGTAGGAGAGAGTCGAAGCCGACATCATTTTGGAGAAGGCGATCCGGGATTTCATGGATACATTTTCTGACTTTGATGAGATATATAATCAGGGCTACGAGCGATGCCGGCTGGAGATGATGAATCGATTCCCTGACCTCTCTGTAGAGAGCGACGAGATCCCGTTGATATTTTCAGACCTCGGTGAGGATGAGTCTAGCCAAGGCGACGACGAGTCGAGCCGAGGCGTGGGTGAGGCAGTTCCCATGGATGAGGCTACCACCACGGCCGACGATGTAGAAAGAGCGGTTGCTACAAGTGAGCCGAATCCCACGGCCATGTTGGAGGGAGATCAAGGGCTTGAACGACCGATGTAAGATCTGGCCTGCCTGATAGGAATTTTTGAATGTATTTGGGGTGGGGGAATGTAAGTGAAAATAATATTTTGTAATGAAGAGTGACAAGATAATTAGCATGTGTATTCTCGTATGTCATTGCCTCTTTTTGTTTGTTGTCGCTCACGCCCCCGTGGTGGTCTCAATGCCTGATGGTCCATTTTGATGGGTTAGGCGCTGCTTCAGGGTGATCAAGGTTAAACTATCGAACCACACTTGGAATTTGACCACCATTTTCCATAAAGAGGAATAGATCTACCCGATTCGTGGTTGACGATATGGGGTTTTGGGTTGTTCAGTAGCGAAGGGGTGGCCCCTTCGACTTGCGGCTGATGCTTGTTCGAGAGAGTTGTTCAGTCGTGAAGAGGAGGCCCTTTCAACTTACGGCCGATGCTTGTTCGAGAGAGTCGTTCAATCGCAAAGGGGATGCCCCTTCGACCTACGGCTGACACTCGTTTGAGAGCGTCGTTCAGTCGTGAAGGGGAGGCCCCTCGACCTACGGCCGACGCTCGTTTGAGAGAGTCGTTCAGTCGCGAAGGGGAGGCCACTTCGCCTTACGGCTGACGCTCATTTAAGAGAGTCGTTTAGTCATGAAGGGGATGGCCCCTTCGACTTACGGCTGATGATCGTTTGCCTCTACGTAAATTTGGGTTTCCCAACACCTCTTTGAGGATCGGGTCCTTTTTCGAGGGGAATTTTGATTGGGTAATCTATACAAACTTTACGAAGGCTCAAAGAATCAAAGTTTTATTCGATAAAGGGAAACATGCTTTAATGAAAGGAAAACAGGAAAGGTGTCTATGAGTTTTCCGAACGACATCAGAGCTATTGCCGTTCATCTTTATTTGCCAGGAGTTTTGGGTGGTTCATCAGTCGACCACCTTGTGATAAGTGATCCCGTCATCTTGCTCTTCTGCTTCGAGGATCCTTCCTTGCTGGGTGGATCCCTGGCTGGGCCTTTGGGGTGTTCCCATTTGACTAGGGCATCGATCTCCTTTTTGAGAGTCTAACAATCGTTTGTGTCGTGTCCATAGTCATTGTGGTACTTGCAAAATTTGAGGTCGTCCCTCTTCTCGTATTTGCCCTTCTTCACAGCCTCTTGGATCAGCTCTTCTCACGGGGTGTAGGTGAGGACTTCGGTCTTAGGAATGACCAGCTTAGCATAGGTAGGACGCTCCTTGCTTCAAGGGCTCCTCTCCCTAGGCCTCTTGTCTCGGGACCCCTGGCGGGGGTTCCCAAGTTTGTTCTCTCTCGCCTCGTGTCTCCACGGCGGGAGGGATGTTATTCACATTAGCCCCAGATGGCCCTTTCGCCTCCTTCTCGGAGGAGGTGAACCGATCTTTTATGTTGATCATCTCTGCGACGGTGTTAGGGGGAACTGGTGAATGTCCCTCTTCAAGTGCTTGTTCGTGACAGCCTGGGTGAGCGCTGCTATGATGGTCATGTCCGGTGTCTCTGATGAGCACCGCTATGATGGTCATGTCCGGTGTCTCTTCTACATCGAGACTCTCATCTTTGAATCTCTGGACAAACGCTTGGATTGACTCTTTCTCGTTTTGTTTGAGCAAGAAGAGGTGGGATGGCCTCTTCTTGGGTCGTCGTCCGGCAGTGAATTGCTTGCAAAATATTTTTGCTATCTCATCGAATGAGCCGATGCAGCAATGGGGTAGCTCTTCGTACCAGCTTTTGCCCCTCTTGGTCAGAGTGGCATTGAAAGCTCTACAAAGGTATGGCTCGACGGCTCCGTGGAGTATCATGACATTCAAATACTTCTGAATATGCGACCATGGGTCACCTCTGCCATCATAAGCTGGTAGGGCAGGGAGCTTGAATTTGGAAAGAAAAGGAGCGGAGAGGATATTCTCCTTCAGGGGAGTCTTCTAGATAGTGGACTGGGCCTGCACGGATCCTCCCGCTCCGGATTGCGAGAAGTTGGCTCCGGAGGATCGATTCATGATCTCCTCCCTTTTTACGAGACCACCTGTAGGGTTTAGCAGGTTATAACCTGGAGGTGCTCAGTATATTACTTGATTTATGATGTCGCGGGTGGCCGCCCGGTAATTGGAGTAGGAGGTTCCCCCTGTGGCATGGAAGCTCGATTATCGACCCCAGCTCCGTTGTATTGGTGGGCTGGGGGGTCGAACCGTAGAGGTTAATCTCTGTCCTTGGGTCCCCCCAGATCTCGGAGGTATGTTGACCCCATCGTCGGTGTCAGGTACGGGTTCGAAGGCGGTGGCGGCTCATCTACAGGGGATGGGCTCCCCATGTTCTGGCATACTAAAGCCGCCAATGCACCTAGGCTCATATCGACCTACTCGGTGAATTGGTTGAATTCTCTTCGAGTCACTCTAGGCTCCTTTGCCTTCTCCGTTGGTTGAGGTGGTGGTGTTGTGGAGTCCGAAACGTCCTCTATCAAGACGCTGTTTACTCTTGGCTTTTCCTTCAGACATTCGACCGGTCCGGTATTACTGGGTCCAACTGTCATAGCTTTTTGACTGTTTTGGGATAACAGGTTGGTTAACGTTTCCCATAGACGGCGCCAAACTGTTAAGGCCAAAATAGATCGGTACAGTTGTCAGGCTGACGTAGACTCAAAGCACTGTGTTGGAGCCTCGTCAGTAGCTGGAGTGAGACCCTCAGTTGGAGGAACTGCGGTTGAGTGGTGATGGTTGGAAGTGTTGCGACCTTCGGTCGACCTTCGGGCAACCGTTGCGTCGATCGTTCGAGGTTGGAGAGCTTGACGTCGACCTTCGATGCTAGACTGCGATCGATGATCTGCACCACAGGGACTCATTAGGGGGTCGGATCTGGGTTCTGACCCAAATCCCCTCCGATGCTTAAGTTAATAGGGAATTTAAGGGGGAGAGGGAGCTTGGTGTAGCTGAGATCGACATACGGAGGTTCGTCTCGAGACTGACGACGCAAGCTTGAATATAATAATGGTAATGTAAGAAGATAGAGTTCTATGTCTTAGACCTCATACCTTGAATATGGGACCATTTCCCCTATTTATAGATGTTTATAGTCCATTTGGAGACGTTGGGGGATAACGGTAGCCCATAATGGGGCCACGATCCTTCCCCATTAATAGGAGTAAATGTTGCACACGTCCCCGAGATTCTCGAGTCCGTTTTTAATCCCACGTCTAGCGAGAGGGACACAACGGTCGACTGGAAAATCTGGCTTTGACTAGTCAACATTGAACTTCTTTAGCAGGCCTGTTTGGACTTAATCATCTGTCGATCGAGTTGCCTCGAACTCCGGCCCAATGACTCAACAGCTACTATTTCAATAGAATGGTAAACATGGTATAAATAACATATTGAATCAATTTTGTTCAAACAACCATAATCAAGATTTAATCTATCATCCATTTTATCATTCTACTCTATGGTATCAACAAGATAATCATATAAGCACAAGGATACCCCAAATTCATGGGTTCAATCACAGCTAACCATTAGGAAAAAAATCGATTTGGATTTGATTTCCTATGCAAGTGCACATAATCACGAATTTTATACATATCATGTATAACATTTTCAGTATAAACATTTTTATCTTTATCATTCAAATTCTGTGGCACCCAAATCATATTGCCATGCACTGTAACATTGTTTTTAATATGATGCACAATAAGTGGTTTGTGTGGAATGTTTTGTGCAACGTTGTGATATGCAACATAATGTGCATTGTGTACAACACATGTTTGTGTAAAGCATTATGTGTAACATGTGGAACATGTGGTTCATTATGTATACTATGAATATTTTGTCTAGCATTTTTTACCATACATAAAAGCATACTTTTTAACATTGGCATGCACAACATTTACATTTCTACTCATTTTAGATGTAGAAGCTTTAGCATAATTAGGTCTATCAACAACATTTCTAGGAGCATAAGAACAAGAAGAAATAGAACTATTCTTGATACCATTTGCAACTAATTCTTCATGCTTTATACGACTAAAAGTAATAACATTTGCAAGTGAATCTATCTTATCATTTAAACAAGAAACATACAAAGCATGTCCATTTTTAATAAATCATGATCACAAGCTAATTTATCATATTTAATTCTTAAATCTTCGTAACCATTGTTAATATTACAATGATGTTTTATTGAATCATACTCACTAGTAAGAGAATCAAATTTGTTCTTAAGATTGTCATGTTCATCATGCAAAGCATTGTACTTATTATCTAAACTTTTGTATTTCTTTTTCAATCTTTCGTATTCTCTATACAAATTTTCATATGCACTAGCAATGTCAAAATCATTTTCATCATCAGAACTAGATTCATATACCTCATCCTTGTTGTCTTGATGAGCCATCATGCACATTTTATTTGTGGGTTGCTCTTCCTCTTCTTCATCACTTGAGTCATCCAACTCCGAATCGGTCTCTTCTTCGTAAAATTCTCTCTTCTTCGTTGGTGATGGGGATGTCAATAATCCATTTATCATCATTTTTCTCTTCTCCAAACTTGTTCTTAGGATGTTCCATATTTGGTGTACCATAGTTTCTTCTGAAACAAACTCAAAAATAAAATCGTCAATTTTAAATAATAATAAACTCATTACCTTGGAATGAAGAACGGCTACGTCCACGTCTTGATTCATCCAATGGGATGTGGGAGTGGTAGGCTTGGTGTACGGGAACTCGATGAAACTCCAAGCCATATGTCCAAGGGATTCAATGTCTCTCAACGTGCTCTTTCTCCAATTCACATAATTTGTTCCATCAAGTCGTTGGGGGGTGGATGCTACCATTGTTGATGCCATCTCGGTACCTCGCTCTGATACCAAGTGTTGGATCCTGTGGATGTCAAACCAACTAGAAGGAGGGTTGAATAGTGTTGTATGAATAAAACTTTTTCGACAATGATCAATACAAAACTAACTTCGCTTCCAATGCAGCCTAAGGAACCAAGTAGAGTGATCTACGCTTGGTCCTTAATTAACACGATGATCTCAAAATAAAGGTACGTTAAGATAAAAACAAGATCAAAAGAGTGATAACAACAAAATAGATCTCACAGCAGAATATAACATAAACTTTCAACAACAAATTTTATTAACAAATGATTACAGATGACAAATACTTAAACGATGAACGAGTTAGCACAAAATAAACAATAAGAGACAATCATAGAAAATTCACACAAAGAGACAAGAGATTTATCCTGGTTCCCCACAACCTGGGTATGTCCAGTCCCCGACCGTCACAGATCGAGATTTAATCCACTATTGCCTTAGCAATACAATTACATAGCTTCCTCGCTAGTATTTCAAATGACCTAGTTCCACCACTAGGATTTCCAAACCACCTAGTCTCAACTAGGATTTACACAACATAGCCTTAGCTAGGATTTCTAACACCCTTATCTCAAAGGGACTCAAAGTAAGATCGAAATCCAATTCACCACAATAATTTAGTGGAGATTGGTTTACACCCAATAATTCTATAGCCAAGATGAATTTGCAATTGTGCTCAATGTGGCTAAAGAATAAATCATTCTTTTGATCACACAAAGAATATGAAATGATTCGATGTGATCAAGAACTTTTGTTTTTCAAAAATTCTTTAAGAATATAAAAATTAAAGTAGAGGGGATTTTGATCCTTTAAGAATACAAAAATCCTTTAATAATATCTTTTAAGAATCTTGTTTTATAATCTTAAAAAAGATAGAAAAAATAAGCACAAAAAAGATCAGAAATTAAAAACTGTTGGCTATTATAAAACTTGAGAGCAATGAAAATTAGAGAGCTTGAATGCTTGAGAGAATTTTGAATTTTGCTCAAGAATAATTGGTCTTGAAAAGGGTCTCAATGGCCATCTATTTATAGGGCTAAAATGAATTAAAAACATTTCAAAAACGTTCGACTTTTGCCCCAAAACGGCTACAAAATAGATTCAATGAATCTGGCCGTCGACAGCAGGTAGTCGACTCCCAACTTTGGTAGTCGACTCTCAGAGCAATTTCTGAGAAAATCTGTTACAACTGGTAGTCGACTCCCAACTTTGGTAGTCGACTCCCAGAGCACTGAGAAAATCTGATACTGACAGGTAGTCAACTCCTGGGTGTTTGGTAGTTGACTCCTTGAAAAGTGATTTTCTCAAGAAGTTTTGCTCTCATATATATGAAAATAAGTTTATATAAAAATACTATTAATTTAAAACTATTTTCAAAATCTTTATGTGTGTGTGCATATTCTTTGCATATTCTTTCTTGGCTTTGACATAACCATTAGTAAAATGCAAAACAACTCACACACTAAGCTCTATGAAGAACTTGAAGCCATGGTTGAGATTGATGTAGTGGACTTGAATTTGAGCTCCTTTTTAGCTTGAGCTTGAGCACATTCTTTGAGCTTCATCTTTGAGCTCCTCTTGTGCTTGAACTGAAGCTATAGAATGTTGACTTGGAATAGCGACCTAAATTCATTTTCATCTTCTATGAGTGTGGTTGAATTTGTTCTTCCTCTCGGAGTATGCTTTGAGCTTCATTTAGCTTATTTGCACAACCTACACACTTAATCAGTATAATTAGTATACAACAACATTTGGTGTGATCATCATCAAAACCACTTTGGGGGTGGGACTGGATTTCCCAACAATCTTGCCTTGGAAACACCTATAATTAATTAATTATTAAAAATGACCATCCCTACACAATGTTATAGTCTTACATATGTGCCAACTTATATCATAAAAATTCCAATTTGTAGCAACAACACATGAACCAACATATGACCCATAATAATATCAACGGTAACAATCACTCATAAAGAGTAAAGACGTTCCTTTACAATAAACTAAGAACTCTTTGAATGCACACATATCACTTAATAATACAACAACATATTATGTGAGATGAGTCACAATAAACAAAGTATAGTGTGAGTAATAAACAACAAGATCAAAAAAGACATATCAATATTAAAGCACTACTAATGATGGATTATAGGATTATGCAATATAAGCACAAAGTAATCTTAGATTCAAAACTAGAGATATGAAGAAAAAGGTTTAGAAGAGAATATGATCATTCTAGAAGATGATTGATCACCAAAATACTTGTTAAAGTTGAAGCTTAATTTCCTCCTCAATGTAATTTGAAAGATTGAAAGTGATACAACCCTCTGACTGGGTCGGAGTAAACCAAGTCCACCACGACTAGTCACTCGACCCACTACGGCCTTGGACTCTGGCCCAAGGACCTCACGGGTAGGTCACGCCTCACCTCATGAGTTGAAGGCCCGAAAGACCACCTGCTGTCCATGAATGAGGAAATCGCTCCCCAAACCAAGGGAGCACTCGCCAATTACGGCAGTCATTCAAAGCCATCACTCCAGCAATCATGACCCGTCTTCATGGCATTCATCCCTTCATCAAATGGGCACAACTATTGGGGTCAAAGTTTCCTAATTAGCGCGTCCACATCAATGACGACAATAAGGTCTCATCGTTGCTCATTACGAAGAGGGGATGACTCGTCTATATGAAGGCCAGGAGGCAGCAGCTTCAGGGGGTTCTGAGATCTACATTGGAGGTAGCATAATACCAACTCTCACACCATCTTCCACCTTATATTTCTCCTCCACAGCTTGGCTCGAGGACTCATGTATTGGTCTCCATGTGAACCATACTTGATCCCATCGAGCATCCTTTAGACAATCACTGACTTAGGCATCAGAGGGGACTTGGTCGGAACCAAAGTCAGGCCCTCCTGACGAGTTCTTCATTTTATAGATCGAAGGAGACGTCACCACCGCCGAAGCTTCCCTTTGGCGTCCCATTGCTCGGATCCGAATGCCCTCGTGCTAGAGCCTGTTCATCCGATTGATCCCAGAGGTTGTCGTCCTACCGAAGCTACCCTTCGGTGCACCATCGCTCGAATCCATGCATTTTCGTTCGAGTGATCGCTCGATCGATCGACCCCGAAGGCCATCCCCGTCTCTCAAGACAGCGACGACCTTCGGACCTCCGGACTACCATCCAATGGTGAGAAAACTCCTCGGAGGTTCCCACAGACGGCACCATAAGTTTCGGGGTATTTTCTCCCCACTGGATGGTATTTTGGAGGTCTGAGGGTCGTTACTGTCTTAACAGACGTGGACGGCATTCAGGATCGGTCGGCTGAGCGTTCACTTAGGTGGAAATGCATGGACCCGAGCGATGGTGGGCTGAAGGGTAGCTTTAGCAAGATGATAACCTCTGGGTTCTGTCGTATGAACATGCATCGATACGAGGGCATTCAGATCCGAGTGACAGGATGCTGAAGGGAAGCTTCAACGATGTGACGTATTTCTTGATCTGCAAAACGAGGAACTCGTCAGGGGGGTCAGACCTTGGTTCCGACCAAGTCTCCTCCGATGCCTAAGTCAGATCTCGACTAAGAAATGCTTCGGTGGAGTCAAGTTCAGCTCATGGAGATGCCGAATATGAGTTCTCGAACCGAGCTTATGAAGGAGAATTGTATGGCGGAAGAAGGTATACGGAGACGGTATACATGGGTCTTAGATATCCAGGAATCGGTCCATTGGTGTTCCGTCCTTTCGGTCTCTTATAGGAGCCTCCTATGTTAATGCCATCATGGTGCCTCGTCATTCCTCCCTCCGTGCCCGATCGCTTTAATGGTCCCTTCAATGGTGATCAAGGTGGGCACGATCCGAGGAGCGGTTTCCTCAATCGCGGCTGGAGGTCAACGTCACTTCAGGCAGCGGTCTCAGGTCAAGGCACCTTGGTACACTTGCATGGACTTTAGGCCATGGCCCAGTTTTGCACTGGGTCATAAGCTTGATCTGTTCCTATTCGCCTATTCGAGGGTCGTATCAATTGCACCCATTGCTTGGGCCTCTTTGCTTTGGTGGTTCTGTCTGAGGGATGTGATAAGTGTGGATTTGATGGGCATGTCAGTCGAGGCAGTACATTGAATGAGAACCATCATGGCGCTAGGTGCCATGAATTCTCTGGCATTTGGGTACAGGATTTGGAGAGTCGTCTCCTTTGGGATGTTGACACGTTTGTGGGAACGAACGGTCGGTGATGGTGTAGGGGGTTTGGAGAGGGCCGTATAAGTGGAGGCAATCACCTTTCAGGTGAAGATCCTGCCCCTCTAACATTTTCTCTCTCCTTATTTGCCCCTGCACTTGCCTTCAGCCTTCGTGGAGCTTTTCTCCATGTGTCCTTCGTCGTCTTCTTCTTCACTCCGAGGGCGAGTCGGTCGATGTCCACCGTTGGCGACGTGGGGGATCGATGGCGGGTTCGACCACCATGGCTGTCGTGCTCCCCAATGATGGTCTCGAGATCCATATGGCTGAGGGCTGCCCTTTTTGATGTGCCTTTGGCGGTGATGGGGCGGCCGTCGGTGGTTAGCGCCACCTTTATAAGGTCGCTCCGTAGCAGGTACCTTCTTCCTCCGCATCATGCCAGAGCCCCATTGATGAACGAGAGGGTCTATTTCCCAGGCAGTTGTGAGGTCGGGGTGTACGTAAAGAAATTCATGTTCGTGTTTCGGTTCCCACTCCATCCCTTCGTGGTCGTGTTCCTGAGGGATTTTGGACTTGCCCTTTGTTAGTTTAGCCCCAACTCCATTGGTTCCTTGGTGGGGTTCCTCGTGTTGTGCTTGCTCCAGGGGGTTGAGCCGACCCTACCACTGTTCTATCACTTCTACTGTCTGAGCCATGCCAAGTAGGGTGCTTGGCTCTACATCACACTCGGAAGGGTAAGAACCTGGTGTTAGGGCTGCCATCCTATCTGGAGCATTGGAAAGAAGATTATGTGTTTGTGACCCTCCTTGAGGAAGAGGATTTTCCCGTTCGTTGGGTAGTCCGCGCTTACTAAGTCTGGCAGGACAGAGCCTCACCGATACAGATCTTAGGGCGATTGACAGGTTGTCTGTGGTTCTTCTACGCGAGCGATACATCAAGGTACTCTTCCAGGACCACATTCTGAGGAAGACCATGTGGCCTGTCGGTAAGTACCCTACCCTTTGGTTCAGCTTCTTCATTTTCCCTTGATCATTTTATCAACTCTTTCTTTTCTGATGGGTTTGTCCAAGGTTCGTCCCCGCACCCCCCATCGGCCTCCCTTCCTGACCCCAGCCCAAAGAGGAGGGAGCATGTTTTGGAAGTTTGGCCGAAGCTGCACAGTGGGTCCTCCCAGGTTAAGAAGGGTTCATCTGGGGGTGCCACAAAGAGAAGGGATTGCTCGTTGCCGGATCAGGGGAGAACAGAGGGAAAGAAGGCGTCCATATCCCTGAAGGGGATGTTTCGGTCTCTAAGGCTCTCGTGTCCCTTAACGGCTCTCAACAGGGTGAGCACAAGTGGCCCTGGGACAGTTTCTCTCTGGTCTGTTCGGGCTCGCTCCCTGCGGACTATGAGAGGTCCATGTGTGTCTTTAGGGCTTCTGAGGCTGATCTTCTGCAGTCGGGGAACGAGTTATCAGCTCTTGTTTCCCGGTGGGGCCGAAGGAGTCTGTCTTCGCAGACTGTGGAGTCGCAGCTCGGCTGGCTGAGAATTCTTGCTTGCTCCAAGAATGATCCGTGCTGGATGGGGTGAAGGGCGACATGCTTGTCGCCTTTATGGTGCTCTGCGGCCAGCAGGTAAGCTCATTTGCAGCCTCGCGCGTCATCTTTAGGGGCATTCCTAACCTGTCGCTTTCCCTTGGTGCAGTTTTCCTCGGTCAGTCTGTTGATGAGGCAACAGTCTGTGGTGCTTGCAATGCAGAAGTGAGCCTTGCCCAGAAGCAGGCAGTAGTGGAAGCCACCGTGGGTGTGGCCCAGGAAGCCGAGGTCTGAGCGAGGTCGATGGAGACCATGATCACTGAGCTCTCTGCTGTGGTCAAGATGCTGGACATTGAGAGGGTCGTGGTGCTAGCAGAAAAGTCCAAGACCGAAGGGAGGTCTGTCGAATCAGTGGAGCCCAGGGGCATCGAGGCGGGGGCTAGGTGTTCATCGCTCCGGGCTCATACCCAGGGGTGCAAATCACTGCAAGTGCACGGTGGTTGTAGTATATAAAGATTGTCGTTCTCTAATGAGGTGGTGGTTTAGTGTTTAGCATTTTGGAAGGGTGAGAATGCACGGTCGGGGGTTGTCATGTAAAATTTGGTTGTCAGGAAAGTGGGTTAACGAAATAATAAAAGTCTAGGGCATTCAGGAGTCACTGGTAGGCCTTTTGGTCATGGATGTTTGGTCAAGGGTCCTTTCATTGGACGATAGATAAGGGTAGGAGTGTCACATCTGAGGATGGGAACGAGTACTTAACTTTCGTTGTCCTACTCGTCTAACACATTCCCACGTGCAGCTCTGCTTTTGTGATCAGCTTTGCACGGGAATGCATGCATTACTTTTGACACTGGTTCCTGCATCACAATCTGTATCCATTCGCGTGATCTGTGGATTGGTACGCTATACTACGGTTAGTTCTAGCAATCGGGCTACTTTTACAGTAATCGACTAGCGGATTGGAGATTAGTAATCACCCCAAGCACTTGAGTCACTATCGTAATCACAAGCCCTGAAGACAGCCACTACGCCCTAATCGGATTCGTGGGGTTCTCCCTCGAATGTGGAGATACTTGTTGAGTATTGATTCTCCTGATTTAGGTTTGATGATGAACAAACATAAATATCGTGTACTAATTCTTTTTGAGCGCAGTTATGAAGATCGTCGCCAATTTACTCTGCAGATCTCAAGCGACATATCAAGACCTCTTTAGAGCGCATGATCGATTGTGCCTGAAGCTTCGTTGAAGCTAAGGCCATGTTGATGAAGTCAAGAGAATCAGACTCGTCATATTGGAGCTTTTGAAGACAGTTTGTCTTGTAAATTTCTTTGTCTTCTATCTCTGTATTATAGAACTAGTCATAACCCGTGCCCGCGGGCACGGTTCATTTAATCATTTAAGAATTTCCCTCGCGAAATCTTTGTTGCCCAAAAAATTATTTCCACAACCAAAATTAAAAGAACAAATTAGCGTGAAAATATTTAGTATCATGGGCACCTTCGGTGTGAAACAATAAATTCGGCGCGAGCGCATTCGACACAGAACAACAAATTCGGCGTGGAACAACAAATTCGGCGCGGGCGCCTTTGGCGTGGAACAACAAATTCGGCGCGGGCGCCTTAGGCATGGAACAACAAATTCGGCGTAAAGAAATTTAGCGGGCACCCTTGGAACCCACCGTTTTACTCATGTGCATTCCCCTTATCATTAGATTTCATCTAGTCATAACACGTGCCCTCAGCACGATTCATTTAAGATATCTCCTCAAAATATTTGTTCTCCCCAAAAATTATTTCCCCCTCTCCAAAAATTAAATGAACAAAAATTTATCTTCGGCGCGGGCACCTTCGGACCCAAAAAATATTTCCCCTCCAAAATTTTAATGAACAAAAATTTAGCTTCGGTGCGAGTGCCTTCAGCCCGAAAAAATATTTCCCCTCCAAAATTTTAATGAACAAAAATTTAGCTTCGACGCAGGCGCCCTAGGCACTCATAACTCGTGCCCTCGAGCACGGTTCATTTAAGATATCCCCTCAAAATATGTGTTCTCCCCAAAAATTATTTCATCCTGCAAAATTTAAGGAGCATTTGGCGTAGGCGACTTCAGCCCCAACTATATAGCCAAACATTAAAGTTCATGTCTGCATTGACTTGACTAACAAAGATTAATACACATCTACATTCACATGATAATTTCGTTTCCCCTAATCAAATGTTATTCGACTAACAACCTATAATAAGGGTATCTGTCAACGTGTCATCAAACAAACGCCAGATTCAAACGTGTCTTTTAAATGCAACAACCAACATCTAATTTAATTCGATCACGATTTACTCGCCTACACGTCCTGTTGTTTCCCACCAGGAACTCACCAACTAAACAATAGCTAAGCACTCATCATTAACAAAGTGATTAATTAATTAAAACAAAAACAAACTTATAAAAGTGACGAAGTTTGATGACATGCAAAGTAGGATGTATATATTAAACATACATTTCTAAAGCCATCTCACTTCAGAAACCAAAATAAAAAAATATGAATTCAGAAAAACATAAATACATGTCATTGTGTAACAAATAAAAGTAAAAGCAATTGATTACAATGTTTACTTCAATCTTTTTCATCAGTTTCATATAGATCAAGCTATGAATCATTAAAAAACACAGGAAATTATTTTTCAACTTCATTCCTTATGATTACTCTGGTGCAGCATCAGTTTCTAGCTCTGCCTCCTCTTTATCGCTCTACATCCGCTGCTGGGTCCGTCAGTACTGTCTCCAGTGGCACAATAGGATCACTCAAAAGCTTCTTCATGGAAGCAGCCTTGATGAGGTGATTGTATCTTTCCTTCTCCTCGAACAATGAGGTGATTGTATCTTTCCTTCTCCTTGAACAACTGTGCAAAGTGGTGCTCTTCCTTGCAAAATGGTGCTTCTCCTTGAACCATAGAAAATACAGAAATTTAGAGTGCATCCAAGTTCTTCTTTTGCAACTTTAACAGTGGAATTAATTGGACAACAAAACAAAAAGTTGACAGAATGATAAGTTCCAGTTGACACATCATAACATAATCTATAGATGTAGATTATAAGTTAGCATCTATACATTAATTTCCTTTCTTCTAAAATATTGCTATCAATGTATTAATTTTCATAGCCTTTTTATAGCATTATCGAGCGGACAGTCTACTATACCTGCTAGTATAGCCTCAACGTCCCATCCTAACAACAAAATCAATTGAGATGCTTCTTACCGCATTTTATGGCACATCACTATGGTTTGTATTCTTACCGCATTTTATGGCACATCACTATGGTTTGTATTCTTACAATTAAAAGTCCTGACACTGAACTGAAGATCGGAAGAACTTTCTAGCCAAAAGGAATCAGGTGTCCTACCCATGAGAGAGAGGCTCATTCCATCATTACAAATCTTATTATAATTAGTACCAACTAAACTCTTTGATCCTACTGCATGTATGGCCACATGAAAAGCACAAAAATTTGACTTTATACACTGTACATATCATCATAGTTGAGTATGTATACCTTTAAACCTGACATTCTTGACAATGTTTAATTGCGCCTATCACCCTTTCTGTGAACAAACTTAACAATGCTTCGACATCTCAAAGCCTCATTAATCACTTGAAAATTTTACTTAATAAATATCAAAAAGGAAGAAAACACTAAATTAAGTTAAGAATATAACTAACATGATCAACTTAACAGAAAATTATCTACTGCTATTTAGAGTCTTGTTCTCTTGCTGATTGATTATGAAAATAAAGAAAAAGTTGCCCTCACCTGTCAGGAAAGAGTGATGCATATATATAGTCCAAGAACCACTTACATATTGCATTATATATAGTAGATGATGTTATCATCTACACGACCGAGCTTATTATTAACACCAGCTTGTTTGACATATGTCTTCCAATTATAGACAAACGCCGTCCTCCAAAAAGAGTTGTTCAAATCACAATTCTAAAGCAACATATATGATGTAGACATTTACCGAAGATTGCAGGATTTTGAGTGCAAATTGAAAAGTTCATTCATAGTAATCAAAATAAGACGGAGAGTGGCAGTTAAGTCGACTTACCACAGATGCATCATCAGAAGACATTGAGTGAAGTTTCATGTTTGGTGTCATCTAAAGCATATCAATTTTAGTTGTGCAGCCCTTGTTTAATTGTAACCATAAGTCTTCATCTTCTACACTGGCAAAATTGTCAGGGATAGGACTCAAATCTAGTGCTCACAAAGAGGATGTTTGTTTCACAATAAAATTACTTGGTATAGATTTGAAGTTTGGAGTTCTAAAGACATCTTCTTGTGTCATGTCAAGACTGCCATAGGAAAATTCCTCACAGTGTAATACTGCCATAGGAAAATCCCTCATTCATTTAAAATATTCCCCAGTTAAAATCTTAAAGCACAAATAATTGTTATTTAGTTAAAAACATTAGTCCCTCAAAATTTAGTTCCCCAGAGAATTTAGTTTCCCCAAAAATTTTAGCTACCCGCAAAATTTTGTTCCCCAAAATTTTTTTAGCTCTCTCCCAAAATTTAGTTCCCTCTAGAGAATATAGTTCAACCCAAAAAATTGGCTTCTCCCAAAATAGAATAATGGCATTCATCAACAAAAGAATCTAAGAACCCTTGATCCAACAAATAGAGGGTAGTTCCAACTTAAACTAAATGAAAAATCCAGTAAAAGAACCAAAAAATAATAGACCCCGATCCAACTTATAAAAGAACAAACTCAACCACATTCATACAACGTCATCAAATACATGGAAAACATAATAAATTTTATTTAAAATAACAGTAAAGAGTTTTTTTCCCTTACCCTTTCAAGCTAGACTGAATCGAACCCTTTCAAAATAGAGCGTAACCTAATTCGAGGGAGCCTCCACCAACAGAACCTCCAACCTGATTCGAGGGAGCCTCCACCAATAGAGCCTCCACTGCTCGTGTGCCCCTCCACTGCATCGTGTGCTCCTCCCACGCTAGAGCTTCCACTGCTCGTGTGCTCCTCCACTGCATGAGAATTAAATTTTAGGCAATGTGAATATAATTTTGAAAAATAGTGATGAGAATTAAATCAAATGCTGTCGCAGAAAACAAATTCTTATTGTCTTTCCATCAAAGCTTATGATAACATGGATGGAAAACTGTCATTTGATACAACCACCAGTGTGACGGACATTTGAATTAACCATAAGTAGTATCCATTATATGGTAGAAGACCAGAATAAGACAGATTGCCTAGGAAACTTTGTTAGAAAGCAACTTGAATTCAAAAAACTACTTTAATGTTCAGGAACCACCATCAAATTTAGAAATAAATTTCAAGACATAGCACATGCATTGCAATGTTCTTAAGATATATAATAGTAAAAGAATATTACAACACAAATGGTAGAAGTAACTCTGTCAGAAACCTAATGAAACTAATGGTTCAAGGAAATGCATCAAATCTGGAAGTAATGGTAATTTCAAGACAAATGTGTTGATATGCCCTTAAGATATTTAATGTATTTACTAAACATTTGTTATGCTTATTTATGTGTGGGTTTGTTCATGAGCAAGCATGTTCATTTAAAGTAAGGTAGTTACATGAGCAAGCATGTTCATTCAAAACCTTGAACCATCAATACAAATTTCATTTGCAGGAAGAAGTGTGTCTCACCTTCTTATACATTCACATGAGCAAGCATGTTTATCCAAAACCTTGAAAGATCAATACAAATTTCATTTGCAGGAAGAAGTGTGTCTCACCTTCATACAAATTTCATTCATTCAAAGAAGTGTGTCTCACCTTCTCATGCAAGATGATTATGACAGATTTAGGCTTGGGAATTAAAGAGTTCAACATCAAGGAGATAAAATTAAACACTCCTAATGGGAGCGAGACACTACCCAGAACTAAATATAAAATTAACTGTTCATATGTCAAGCAAATTTGCAACGAAAGTCATGGAAAGTCATGGAAAGAGTCATTTGAAAGCATGACCTTTCCAATCACCATATCAAAAGATATCACATGTTTGTATGCATCTTGAGCAAAGATGACAGGGGTTAGGCTTAGTTCTGAATGCTGTTTTGTTCTGTAAAAATGAGTTCAGAACAAAACATCATTATAAGTTGGCAAAAGATATCACTTATAATTAATTCACAAAACATCAGTATAAGTTCTATTAAAATGACCTAGATGTTAAAATTACATGAATTAGTTCTGAATTAGGAAAAAATCTGTACATTTTAACAGAACTAATTCAGAACTTAACTAACACGTCTAATTAAGTTCTCTTTTGAGTTAATATGCATTAAGTCTATACATTTTAAGTTAATTAAGTTGATTTTGAGTTCTCAACATTGATTAGGCAACATAAAGTCCGTCAATTAGTTCTGAAAAAATTGTGTCTACTTTGTTCATAATATACAAATAAAGAATTTAATCCGGGTCATTTTCTGTTCATTTTGATCCCAAGTAAATAAACAAAGTTGATACAAAGAAAATAAACTTGATCCAAAGAAAATCTAGAAAGAAAATGTTGATACATTCATTTTGATCCAATGAAAATCTACAAAGAAAAAAAATTGAATTGAAAAGTCTTGGATCAAGTTGCACGGCACACTTGTGCCTAAACAATTGTTTTAAAAATTTGTGCAGGTCATAAACTTAAAAAGCAATATTAGGATCAGGGTCAAAAAAATGTTCTAATTATGATGTTGATACATTATGATATCAACTAAAATATCCTGTTAACGTGATACATTATGGTTGTAATTATCCCAACTAATTAGCCCAACAAAGGTGATACATTCTTTTCTTTTTGTGAATGAACTGGATCAAAATGAACTGAAAAATTGTATCAACTTTGTTCATAATCTACTTTGTTCATAATCTACAAAGGAAAGAATTTGATCCGGCTCATTTTCAGTTCATTTTGCTCCAAAGTAAATAAACAAAGTTGGTACAAAGAAAATAAACAATTTGATCGAAAGAAAATCTACCAAGAAAAATGTTGATACATTCATTTTGATCGACGAAAATTTATAAAGAAAAAAAATTTGAACTGGAAAGTCTTGGATCAAGTTCTTTCATAGGATAATGGCATGTTTGCATGTTCAAGTTCTCACAGGATGATGGCATGTTTGCATGTTCAAAATTTTAGTTGTTCAAGGATGTTCAAGTTCCATGATGTTGCCTCATAATTTGCATGTTTGACAACAGGATAATGGCCATTCCTAACTGCAAACGAATATGAGAACATGATAATTCCCAGAAATTAAATTAAACTAATATGAGAACTTGAACATCCTGGAACTGAAATAGTTACAGGAAGCTTCCATTGTGCAAACAGTAAGGCAACAACTACTAAATTAGCATGGGGAAAACTGAACATATCTAAAGTTCATACAAACATTTCTCAAATATCAGTGAAAACTCTGTTGAGAAGCATTAACCAATCATAAATGCCAATTAGTTGACTTATCGGCCAATCCCCACCCAAACCCCCATCAAATTTATCATTCAAAAACATCCATTAATTGTATAATAGATGTAAATATTTATAGAGGATAACAAAAATTGTGGAGGATATGCTTTTCTAATACCGACTATGTGGCAGCTTTTGTTCCTTCATTAGAGAATGATATGCCTTTTAGCCACACCCATTACTTGCCTTGCAATTAAAAGTAATATAAATATTGTGCATATGAAATTATTAAATGCATTTCTTACTTACAGCTGAGTTCAATTCAAGGACCCATGTTACTTCAATTTGTCAGTTTGATTTTAGTCACAATGCCATGTTACTTCATTAATTTGCCCAACTGATCATTTCTCACTTGCTCTTTATCTCCATGATGCTATTCACATTGAGGACATATAAAGAGTAAGCTGACATCTGCCTCGCCGCCACCTCGACCTCTAGGTAACCTCGTCCTGCTGCCATGATCTAGTTTTGGGATTGATTGCATTTCGTTTTCTAAGGAACATAAACACCCTCGTTCATAAAATTGAAATTAACAATTGAATACATCCCTAAAACTATTACATCACTGCATTAATTTTGAAACTCAAATCCCAAATCCAGCAAACCCAACAATGTGCTCTATTATGGTACACAATGCTCACCAGGGAAAACTCCAATATTTGTGCTCTATTATCAAACATAATGCTCACCTGGGAAAACTCCAGCAACCCCTTTGGCTTTCTCAATCAATTCATCAACATGAAGAGCAACTATTGATTCATCTCTGTCCTGACCAAGCAATGACAAAGATGGATACATATTTATTACCATTCCAAGTCTTTGTCCAGTTTCCTTAGCAATAGCAAGCTGATCACCTGAAAATGTTATTCACATAAAAGGGAATTAGAATTACATGATAACACAGATGCTAAAATATTTTAGGTACTAACAGAATAGAAACATTACCCGTAATTATCTAGACATTGATACCAAGATTCAGAGCCCTACGAATGGTTTCTGTACTGTCATGCCTTGGGGGATCAAACAATGGTAATAGACCAAATTCCCATGGCCCTCCTGAGCTATCCTTGTTCTCATCAAGGACTTCATGTATATTAGATGAATCAGTGATGTGAGAAACAAATAAATTTTTATGCAAAACATTTGCTGGGATATATTGACAAACCTATCTTGCCACATTGATCGAATACTACGTTCGCCAAACTTCTCAATAACAGATTGGATCTTTTTTTACATCATCCCTGCATTTGCAGTGGGCCGCAATCTACACACATGTGAAATATATATGATTCAGACTTATACAATCAATTCAAATGTTAACCAATCTTGGGGGAAGACAAAGAGATGTATATATATGAAGAGAGAGTTACATGCTTAGGAGCACCTTTGCTGACACGGTGCCAATTTTCATCAGCATCAATATAAGTTTAAAGCAGTTCATTTGTCAACTGGATTCAAGGGAAGGAAATGTGCATCACTAATACCAGCGTTAGCCTGTGAAATAGGTAAAAATAACAATAATTTATACAGGCTGCAAAATAATATAGATCACAGTAAAAAATGGAAAGTTGAATATAGATCTGTACCTCCTTCGGGTCTGCAAGCATTCCAACCATAGCAGCATCAATAGCATCATGATTCTCAACACTTGATGCTCTTGCAACCAATAGTAGGACGTTGTCTTGTCCACACCTTTGGCAAAAACCTCAACCAAGTCCTTGTTAAGTTCATTTCATGCCACTGCAAAGCACATTATGAGTGGTTAACTTCTTCACTAATCAACACATGAAACACATCTTTACAAACAAATGATCCATTTATGGGGATAAAACTATTGTGATGTGTTAATCAAAAAAGTCATACTAACCTCAAATTGTTCAAATGATTAGTATCGTCCACTCGCAAGCGTCTTCCTTACAGTGCCAAAGTCCATTGGATGCTATATCGTATCATAGTAATCTGGACCAAGAGGCCGAGCATTGAGAATCCACTAAAACCTCACTCTACTCAAAATGCAAAGTGCAAAATGCAATACAACCTCGTTCGGACCAAGAGGCTGAGCAAACACTCCATAAGTGGCCTTCCTGCAAAATCCAAAGAACAAAATTCAAAATTTCAAAGTAAATTCAGCTCAAAATGAAACATACACATAAAGTGCATCTTTGCACTTCTAAAGCATATCTAGAAATACCTCCAGTGTGTTCCTCTCCGGCATTGGAGTCCCTGACAAAATGTGAGGTGCACAGACAATGACAAATGTGAGGTTCTCATAACCCATAGCATATCCAGCAACATCCACATACCATAAAAATTAAAGCTTTTATTAAAAATATCTTATAGAACAAAATGAATAAAACTATCATAGACATTCTTTACTACTTACAGTTACTGTTAGTTGCTAGAACAGAAATCATATCATATTAAAGCTATAAAGATTCATTACCTCTCCTGTTGCATACCAAGGGTATGAAGAGTTTTGAATTGGTAGCTGCAAGCTTTCTATGAAGTGCGTGGTGGATGTTGTCGGCACCACGTTGTCAGTATCACCACTGTATTATAAAACAATGTGTAAGTAGTGGTTAGTCAATCGGTGCAATTCTGTAACCAATGCATAATTAGCTGAAATTTTTTACATTTTTTACGTTCCATAAACTCTACATCCAATGCAAAAAAAGCAAGATATTATATGCAATGTGATGCTCTTCATCGTTGCGGCAAAGCATGGACCTTATGTTATTTAGTAATTTATGGCATAAACATAAAGAAAATAAGTCAAATATGTTACCCAAAAAAGCATTTCTTTAGTAATATTTGGAAAGGTTGCTTACATGAAATTATTGAACTATAATTTGAGTTTTACATTAGAGCCAAAACTAAACTTTGTTAGTTCTATGAATATGTATATCTTGATGTAAGTAGTGTATCTCAAATCTCCTCACAAACACTTCGTTTTCAAAAACATTAGCAATTTTGAGTCAATGCTACATACCTGGTAAGCAGTCATGGCTGTTTCCATATCAAAGCTAATATACTTGTTGAGTATATGTATGTAGCACTTGGAAACATCCATAATGTTCAAGCAACTTGTTGAGTATATGTATGTGTTTTTCTAATATTCTACATAATGTTCTAGCAACTTATTACATTAGCACGCAGTCAATGCTACATTAGCAATTTGTTGAGTAAATGTATGCGTTTTTCTAATATTCTCCATAATGTTCAAGCTTTCTGTATGGTTTTACAACATTGCATCAGTTATAAACATTTAACTGGCCAACAATCCCAAATGCTCATTTCATTTCATCAAACAATTAGTGTGCATTATATCAAAAAGGGAAAGTTAACACCTTAAAAATAAAGGATGAACAGATTCAGTAAACAAAGGCAAATAAAGAAAAGAATAAGACCCAACACGCAAAATCCAAAGGCCAAAGCCATTAGAGAAGAAATGATACATACAAAGCCATAAGCGTCTGTTGCTTCCAAAGTTCCAAAAAAACCAAAGACTCATCATTGGAAAAAAGAGCAACATGATTAGCTACTAAATCAAATAATTTAAATGTGCAGAGAATGAAGATAATGAACCATTATTTTGTTTGATATAGCAAAAATACAGATATAGCTTTTGGACAGATTCCGTTTGATAATGAACCAATATAAGCAAAAACACAGAAATAAGATTCAGTTTGATATCTGATGGGGGAAAAAGATAAGCAAAAACACAAAGACATCTCCATCTTCCCATGAATTTTTCGCATTTGAACTCCATCCATGTAAAATAAGATTCTAACAAAAAAACCCAGTTTTAGGAAAGCCAGGGGGCCCTTTTCTTGGGGATGATCCTTTTTTTCTTCTGATGAAAAGATAGCAGAGGTTCTTTTTGATGCAGCAAAAAAGAGAGCAGATGGAAAGAGAGAAGGAGAAGAGATTGTTTGTGGAGATGGAGAAGAGATCGCCCTAGAGGAGAGACCATCATATGGGGTTTTGTGGAGCTGCAGGAGAAATCGCCATTTTTGTGTGCTGGAGCTGCAAGATGAAGAAACCCCACGTGCTGATTGTTTAACCCCATGTTTTGTTTTCCCCCTATGTTTTGATTTCCCCCCAAAATCAAAATTTCCCCCCAAAATATAGATTTTGGACAACAGCATAAGTTTCAAATTTTAAATTTTCTCATCTCCCAATTTTTGACATAACCCCCAATTTCTCATATGACATAACCCAATTTCTCATATGCAATTTCTCACATACAAAATTTAACAAACATAATGTATTAACAAACATATCCAAATTCTCTTATCCATTTTCTCTTATCCATTTTCTCTTAACCAATTTATCTTATACAACAACTCTTATCCAAAAACCCATGATAAGATCCCTGTTTTATAATATAGATGTTAAGCCTTGAGTCTTACTTGTTTAGTAACCCTCATATCTATCTTATCTTATCCCTAGGATTGCCTTCAAAGCCATTAGATAGTGTTAATTAGCTTATCGTCTTTGACTTGGCTTCTTGTGCATCTTAGTTGGTTCAAGTTGAAGAATAATCAATTAAATGATAATCTAATCGGTTAGGAATTCTTCTTGAACCGACTAGTCACCCTTGAGAATCTTAGCCTAACCTATGTTGACCAACTAGTCGGTCCAAGAAGGTTCACCGACCGATTAGTTTCCAAAATAGTCGGTTAGTGTTTCTTCTTAGACCGACTAGATTTTCCTTCTTATTTCACACAATTCTCTGTTTGCAACTAGTCGGTCCAAGAAGGTTCACCGACCGATTAGTTATCAAACTCATCGGTTAGTGTTTCTTCTTAGACCGACTAGTTTATCGTAATGTGTTTACTAAAGTCTCTGTTTCAAACCAGTCGGTCCAAGAAGGATCACCGACAGACTAGTTCTCTATCTAATCGGTTAATGATCCTTCTTAGACCGATTAAGCTGCTTTAATTTTCCGGACATTGGAGATTTTATTTCCACAATTCTGTGTGATCTGTTTTGATTCTTTCCATATCTGTTTGATGCGTTTCAAATATGGAAATTCCTCTATTATGAGAGAGTTTTCAGATATTGTTTTTTCAGATTATCGATTATCATTTTTGAAAGGCTCGAATTCTTGAAAAAGCGTGCTCCCTCTCTTTTTGACCTAATCCTCCCAAGAGATCTTTAGCATTTGTGCGATCATTCTCCTGAAGGATTCAATGATCACGATCATCATCCTAGCCGTCTCCATCTGTTCATCTCAGTGGTGCTAGGGTTTCAATCACTCTTCGTGATCTTTTCTCTCCATCATCATTCCTTGCCCTAATACTGTAAGTATCTCTCAAGGAATAAGAATTTGTGGTGAGTATTTTATATTTCATTAAACTCTCTATTAATGTTTTTCTCTCGGTTTGTGAGAGGTTCGTGATCCCGGTTTGTGGGAGTCACGATTCAATCTTTGTATTGATTTATCTTGTAGTATTTTCTACAAGAGGGTTTTTAGTGAAAGCTCGAGTTAGTGGATTCTAACTCAAGTAGCAGGAAGGGATCTGGGTGTCTGGAACGTAGGATCATCGGGAACAAGTCGGGGAGACTTGGGTGGATCCGAACCCATTACATCACTTGTTTGCATTGTGATCTTCTTGTTGTTACTTCTATTCCGCATTATTGTTTGTGTTTGCAAAATAATTAGGAATTATACTCTTAGTTATTTTAAAGTACTATTCACCCCCTCTAGTACTTGTGCAGTAGCTTCCGGGGTATTACATTACTTTTGCAATCCTCCAATTCTGAGGCTAATCCCCAAAGCCCTTGTTCAAACTACCATAGGGCAACCCTAGATTGGTCCAACTGAGATTAACATAACATCCAATCCCTAGGGTCCTAGGGTTCATCCCTAAGCCTTAGAACCTTACTACTCTTGCATCATAATAGCCATAGCAATGGAGGTAATAGAAGAGTTCATAAAAAACTGAGCAAGGATAACAAAAATAACATCAAAATGTAGAGGATGAAATGCAAAAACAGAATATATAAAAATTGAGGAATTCAAACCGTTCAACAAGGAATGGATTGAAGAAAAACAACTCAAGAGTTCCCTCTCCCAATGGTGGCTCAAGAGTTCTCTGGTAATTAAAAGCTTAACCTAATCTAAAAACATCAATTCACTTATATACAAACCCAATAAGTTGCAGGTTTACCGAAAATTAGCCTCGAACCCCAGTAAAAATCCCCTTTCTGTAGGCTATCGACGATGCGCTTGGTCGAGCGGGGTAGCTGCTCAGCCGAACACGTCCCGTGCTGCTTCCAGTTAGGTGCTTGGGGAAGGGGCCATTCGGTCGAGAGATGTGAGTCGCTCGTCCGAGCAACATCTTTGGGTTTCAGTTTCAAGATTGGGGAAATGATGTCGCTTATCTTGGCCTACTTAGCCCACTAACTAGGTCATATGATTTAATTTTGATGATGACAAACAAGTCATGTGGGACTAACATTTTCAATAAGTGATTTCAGGGGTGAACTTGCAAAAGAAATGTTGTTTGCAAAAGCGAGATTATGTGTGGACAATGATGCAAAAAGAAAATTCAAAATAATCCAACATCAACAATATTGAAAATGCAGATTTGAATTGGTCAAAGATGGAGATTTGATTGGATACTCAAGGGATTAGTTTCTTACTTATATTCAAACTCCATGCTCATCCAAATACAAGTCAACATTGAAATCCTAGGCCGGCCAACAAAACATATATAAATACCTTCCTTCTTGTGGCAGCATCATCCAGCACAACAACAAAAAAGAGCCTTCTCCAACAACAAAACATACATACGCACCATTTTCCAGAAACACAAAAAATTTATCCCCGCCACATGGTTCTCTTTGATTAACTCTCATACTCTAAGATTATATCAAGATCATCTCTCTTCCCAACAAAACTGCAAGAGCTCCACATATTTTAAAGTGCAGATCTCATTCCCCAAACTCACGGCTTGTTCAAGGGTAGATTCCAGATTTGCGCAGTCGACTTCGTACGCACATATCTCCTAATCCAGATGCAGATCGACTTGCCGTTTATGCCTACGGGACCACATCTTCATGCACTTTGCAACGGTGACAGTCTCCTTTGCTCAGTCCACGGGATCATATTCAGTTCCGGTATTTTTTCTACAGATTAGTCACTACAGATTCCAGATTCGTGTAGTCGACTTCGTATGCACATATCTCCTAATCCAGACATCGGATCGACTCGCCTTTTGCACCCATGTGACCATATCTTCATACCCTTTGCAATGGTGGTACCATTCTCTGCTCAGTTCTAAAATATAGATCCAGTTTGGACGTTTTCCACCGAAATGCCACTGCAGAATTCAGATTTGCGCACTCATCTTCTGAAGACTATATCTTCCAATCCAGACATCGGATCAGCGAATCGTTTACACCCACGAGATCACAATCTCACAAACTTTATCACAGTGATATCCCTATGATTTTTCAATTCAGTATTAAAGCTATTTGAAGCTATTTTTTATGGGATTGTATTGTGTATAGCTTTACTCTGAAGCTATCTCTGCGCTTTAACACTTGAACTATATCTTTGTACGGTGAGATCACTATCCGTAAGCGTGATCAGTTTTATTGAGTGAAATCCTCATAGGTTTTGTGGTCGGAGTTTTGGCAGGGAGCCACTCCGTTAAAAATATCTGTGTCTGTTTATCTTTGTATTGTGTTCATTTTTTAAGCTTGTGCCATACACCATATTCACCCCCCTCTAGGGTGTTTTTCAATTGGTATCAGAACATGATTCCTTTTAGACTCAAATTCTAGTAGAATTTCGATCCTATGGCACAAATTTCGCACACATACTCATATGACACACACAATCAAAGAGAAGGATAGTCGTATCTTAGATCACCTCTATTTGATGGTACAGACTATAGTTACTGGAAACAACGTATATCTATACACATCAAAGGTATCGATATTGCATTATGGAAAATAATCAGTGAAGGCTTTACCCTATTTGAAAAAACCACTCCTGAGCAGCAAAAAGAAAATGATCGGGTTCAAAATCTAAACTTTAAGACCATAAGCATATTGTACTGTGGTCTTAGTAAAACTGCATTTAACCGCATTAGTTCTTGTTCCACTGCTAAATATATTTGGACGAGACTTGAAGTAACTCATGAGGGAATTAGTGAGGTTAAGAAAACTCGTATTAGAATGTTATCACAGAAATATGAAAATTCTGCTATGATGCCTAATGAGTCTATTGATGTTATGTTTTCTCGTTTTGCAGATATCGTCACTCCATTGAAAGCCTTAGGGAAGGACATCGCAGAGGAAGATTTGGTTGGAAATATTTTATCTTCTTTATCTGGAGATTGGATTCAAAAGAGGACGGTGATTGAAGAAGCACATGACTTGGCAGATATCAGTTTCGAGCAGTTAATGGGAAAATTAATGGCTTATGAGGTGCAATTGAAGATGGCCAATGATGGCACACCAAAGAAGGAAGAGAAATATAAGGAGGAGGAAACAAAGGAAAAGAATTTAGCTTTTCAAGTCTCCAAATGATTTAGGAGGAGATGAATGAATCAGACGATGAAAGCATGGCTCTTGTTACAAGGAAATTTGTGAAATTTATGAAAAGTAACAAAAGAAGGACAAGAAGTATTGGGGGAATCAAGAAAAACGAAGGAAATGGTGAAGAAAGTTCTGCACCTCAGTGTTTCAGATGCAACAAGAGAGGGCATATGAAAGCAGAATGTCCACTTCTGAAGGGAAAAGGAAATGAAAAGACTGGTGATGGAGAAAATAGGACATCAAAGCGAGGAATGGTGGCTACATGGGGAGAAAGTGACGCAGAGGAGCTCTCATCAGATGATGACTGGAACGACAATACTGGAACTTGCTTTATGGCTGTAAATGAAAAGGTAAAAATTAGCTCCCTTGTTCAAAGCTTTGATGATGAAATGAATATTAGTGATGATATGTTTTCTATCATGGAGAAAGCTTATAAATTTCTTGTAGAACTCCTTGAAGAAATGGGTCCTAAATTCCTTAAACTAAAAAGAGTTCGTGATTCATTAAAATAGGAACTATGGAGCATGACAAGATAGAGAGATGAGCTTTTTGTTAAGTGGAAAGAACAAAAGGAAATAATATACAATTTCGAAGAAACCCAATTAGAAACAAAAACCTTAGAGCCAGAAAATGCTAATAAAAAATTGGATACGTTAAAGCTTGACAACTTTATTCTAGCTAAAGACTTAAAGAAGAAAATTAGCATTCTTGGATCTAAAGACTCTGAAATAAAATTGTTGAACCTAAAAGTGGCTAGCTATGAAGAAAAATTGGAAGAGCTTGAAAAAGAAAAATATAATTTAATAAAAGGAAAACACATAGTCATTGATTTAGAAACTAGCGAAACAGATAAAGATATGAGACTAGGATTAGTGAACTTGAGAATGAAAATCAAAATCTTACAGAAATTCACAAATCGCCACGAAGGTTTTAATAAGATGATAAATGGGCTAAATGAACAAACTAGTAAACATGGCCTTGGCTAAAAAAAACAATCTAAGAATAAAACTAGGAAGACCATTGAAAAGAATTTTGCAAGAGACATGAGCTTTCAACATTGCATGCATAAAAATCATATGTCATCTACTAATAAGCATTTCAATGTTACATGTTTTTATTGCAACAAAAATGGGCATGTTATGTAACGGTCGCTTTTCGATCGTGTGTTTTTATGCGTCTACTTTCTTTTTCGTATGCCTCCTCTTGTGTCCCAAACACGCGATGTGATATACCGTTGTGATCCTCAGAGAGAGTAGTTATTTGTGGAATTTTCTATGAACGTCATTTCACGTGTCTTCTTCCAAAAATCAGCTTTGTATGAAGGGGTTTCGTAACTTTAAACTTCGACGTTTGATCTTTTTATTTTTAGTTCGGTCTTCTGTTGACCTATCATGTGACCGATCACCGTAGTCTCGATCCTCCCGTCGACACGGTCGTCCCGATATTTTTCTTGTATTTATCGGACACCGTTAGACTGATATTTCACACTAATCACTTTTATTCTCAAATTAGCCCTAATTAATTCAAATCCAACCCTAATTAAATCCTATATGAATCCTACGTCACATGATATGTGTCCTAGTCTATTGGCACCCTAAATCTACCCTCCACCTTTCACACACACACACTCTATAATCAAGTTTAAATGCACCCTTATTCTACCATATTTAGCAAACCCATCAACTAAACTCACGCAAGACAACCTTAGGTTTACACAAACCCACATCCGCTAGCCCCTATCACCCATTGCCGGCCCCTCTCCCTTGAAGCTAAGCTCGGCAGCCCCCACCTTAACTCTGGCCATCACCCAGCATGACACCCACTACACCCACGGCCTGCCCAAAAACCACACAGCTCCCTTTATACTACCGCACAGCAGGCCACAGTCTCGCTCCTCCTCTGGCCAAGCCCATCGCCGGCCACCTACATCGGAGAAAATACAAGAAAACGAATAAAAGACTGCGGAAAATACGGAGAAACACAAAAGAAAATGTGCGTGAATATATGAAATATAAACGCACGTCACCGGCAGACCTCCCTGCCATGGCGCACAGCAGCTCCCCTTGAGATCCCACCGCCTGCTCTTTGTAGTAGCCATACAACACCCCCTCTCTCCCATTAACTTCCTTCAAACCCCCTAAAACAGCCGCAACACCCCCCTTATCTCCCTTCTCGATGCAACAGCAGCACTCCCCTCTAAAACCTGCCACCTGCCTCCCCTTGATGGCCACCGTGCGCAGCCGCTCAACCCATTAGCCGCACCCCCTTGCTCCTGCTGCACAGTCCACAAGCCGCTCAAAACTACCGCTTCCCACTCCTAAATTGACCAGCCCCCTCTTCTCCCCTAGCACGATGGTCCAGCCACCCTTTAGCGGTCTCCAACATCGCTGACTTACCCCTGGGCCGTGAGTTGTCGCAACCGCTACCGTTGCCATTGCCGCTTCGTTGCGCTACTCGCAACCGAGTCACCCCGACTCCGTACCTCGCTCACTACCAGATCCAACCCCTGACGTTGCTACCCGTGTCAGTGTAGCTCTCGCGTTGTGTTGAGGTATAACCCTGATATGTAGAAACCCAAACACCACATGTTTAAACAAGATAAAAATCGCAATTTTATTGTTTTGGTCAAATAACTAATTGAAGATGAAATGAATATGGGACTGTAGGTTGGTGATTGATTTGGCACATAGGGTAATTCTGGACACCGATGAATTGAGATTGCAGACATTATTCAGGCAAGTGAAACTTGCTCAGATTATTGTTAAAGCCATGTTTAGGCTATTTTGGGTAATTTGTGCAAAAGAGACTAGGTGGTGAAATGTTAGTCGCCTAGATGCCATGCTTGATCTAGCTTGACAACGAAGTTAGATCCGACACCATACTTGATCTAGCTTGATAACAAAGCTAGATCCGACACCCTTGCCATGTTCATGCATATCACATGTCACGTTTATTTTGATATAACTGTATGCAATTCAATATCTTCTCTCATACTATCGTATTGTATATCACATGTCATTTCATGCATTGAATGTCTTGTAATGAATGTGTAGCACTCGCTACTAATGAAATGTAAGCTACATCGAGTTGGATTCTGACTCCTACATCATGAATGAGGCTAGGTGCACCCTTATGCCAAATAAAGAACAATTCCTGGCTCGTGTTTCAGAAGCATGAAATGGATTAACAATTCATGGCTCGTGTTCCAGAAGCATGAAATGTATTAACAATTCCTGGCTCGTGTTCCAGAAGCATGAAATGTATTAACAATTCATGGCTCGTGTTCCACAAGCATGAAATGTATTAACAATTCCTGGCTCGTGTTCCAGAAGATGGGCGCCAGTCCATACTGAGGGGTAGGATTAAGCAAGCACTCAGCGTAGAAGTGTGCACGTACAGTAACTTCAACTGAAAGACGTAAACCCTGTGCACATCATGACATGGATGTTTTTCGTGAAATCGTGAAATCGTGAAATCTTGTTTAGTAGCTTTTGCTACGATGTGCCATGCATCGTAAAATATCATGTTCATTTTAAACTGCTGCATCATAAAATAATATGCCATGTCATCATTACTAAATTGCTAGTTGCATTCATCTTATAACTGCTATAATTTATGTTTCCTTGCACAAGAATCTCCTCTTTCCCTTTTGGAGATTTGTTGCTGACATGTGACCTTTTCTCTTTGTGTGTCACATGTCAGGCTTTGAGTCTGAGGTAGTTGCTAAGGACGACCAGGTTGTTGACGTCCAGTTCGACGATACCAGAGATCAGTCTTAGTCTCAGCTGGAGGCTATTTTTCCTAGTTGTTGTTGTTTCTTAGTAGCTGTTGTTAGGCTGTTCGGTGCGTAGCACCTTATCTTTGTTTTAGTTTCAGCCTTGCTTGGGGCCTTCTTTTCAGACCATGTACTTCCTTTTATGACTATATCTCTGGAAGTTTTGAATAAGAATGGATGTTGTTGAATGTTGGTTAAATTTCGACTACTTTCATTATTATTATTGTTTTTTTGCAATGCAAAAATCTGCGAATGGATGAACACACAGACGCTTATCAGAATGTAGCTTCACAGCTTCAGTCTGAGCGGACCTCTTCGCGTCTCGCCTTCCGTACTTGGGAAGCGGGGCATGACATGTTATGTAGGATTGCTTGGCCAGCTATTATCCAGAATATTTTATATGGGTTCCAAAGCATTGTACTAACAATTGTGGATCAAAAATTTGGTTAGCAAAGGATGCATCTTCTTTTGTAGGTGCATCTTCAAGTGGAAAATGATAGCATTTGGTACCTTGATAGCGGTTGCTCGAACCCGGTTGCTCAAACCATATGACGGGCAACGAATCCCTCTTCACGATGCTATCGAGGAAAGATGGAGGGACGGTTATTCTTGGAGATGGAAAGAAGTGCAAAATCTTGGGTAAAGGTAACATTGAATCGTCAGATATTACAGGTGGCTTGGATGGACTAGATATTGCATGTGGCTTGGATGGACTGGAGATAAACACTAGCAATTCCATGAGCAAGAGAACAACAATGATGGTGCACCAAGAGAAGCTACTACGTCATCACAAGATCTCCCTATGGACTGGCTCTTCAAGATGGATCATCCAAAGAACCAAATCCTTGGAGATACGACGGAAGGTATACGCACTAGAAGTAGCTTTATTTTGATGGTTAACTTTGCATTTATATCTATTTTGGAGCCTAAAAATGTTGATAGTGCTTTGAAAATTCCTATTGGATTATGGCAATGCAGGAGGAATTGTCACAATTTGATAGGAATCAAGTTTGGGAACTTGTTCCTAAACCAAAAAAATCAAACAATTATAGGCACTAAATGGGTATTTAGAAACAAACTTGATGAAATGGGAAATGTTGTGCGTAATAAAGCTAGGTTAGTAGCCCAAGGATATAACCAAGAGGAATGGATTGATTTTGATGGAACCTTTGCTCCCATCGCAAGATTGGAAGCAATTAGGATGATTTTAGCATTTGCTAGTTTCATGAAATTCAAACTCTTTCAAATGGACGTCAAGAGTGCCTTTTTGAATGGAGTTTTATCTGAGGAAGTTTATGCCAAACAACCTCCTGGGTTTGAATACTCTATCCACCCGAACTGTGTTTTCAAGATTAAACGTGCTTTATATGGGCTCAAACATGCTCCTGATCTTGGTATAAGCAACTTAGTATGTTTTTACTTGAAAATAATTTTTCCATGGGAAAGGCGGATAAAACTCTATTTGTTAAACATCAAAGTAAAGATCTACTTGTAGTACAAATATATGTTGATGATATTGTTTTTAGTGATACTAACAATTTACTGTATGAGGAATTTGCTACATGTATGTCTAGGGAATTTGAGATGAGCTTGATGGGTGAACTTACATTCATGCTTGGTTTGCAAATCAAACAATGTGAGGACGGAATTTTCATTAATCAAGCAAAATATGCAAAGGAAGTAGTGAAGAAGTTTGGACTTGAAAATGCTAAGGAATGCTCTACTCCTATGTCAACAACGACAACGATGGATAAAGACGAAAAGGGATATAAAGTGGATGAACGCTTGTACCGAGGTATGATTGGTAGCCTATTATATTTGACAGCTAGTATGCTTGATAAAATGTTTAGTGTATGTTTATGTGCTAGGTTTCAATCTTGTCCAAAAGAGTCTCATCTTTCTTTGGTTAACCGAATAATTCGATATGTTAAAGGGACATTAGATTTTGGTTTATGGTATCCTTGTTCCACATCATTTGAGCTTGTAGGATATTGTGATGCGGATTTTGCAGGATGTAAGACCGATCGTAAGAGTACCACTGGCACTCTAGGTATGTCTCTTGTTTAATGGTTCTCCAAGAAGCAAAGCTCCATAGCATTGAGTACAACCGAAGCCGAATATGTTTCAGCTGGTTGTTGTGCTCAAATTCTATGGATGAGACAAACCCTCAGAGACTACGATCTACTTTTCAACCTACAACCATTTGGTGTGACAATAAGAGTGCTATAATTCTATCTAAAAATCCTATTCTACACTCTAAGTTGATATTCGTCACCACTTCCTTAAGATCATGTTGATAAGAAAGATATCTCTTTAGGATATATTGATACCGAAAAACAATTAGCGGACATATTCACCAAACCCTTAAACCAAAAACAATTTTGCTTCATTCGAAGGGAGTTGGGGATTATGTCACTAATTAAGCATTAGCACGCATATCCATACACATACACATGCTTAAATATTGCATCTAAGCTACACACATTGCACACTATTTCATCTCAACATGGATTTGATCATTCTTTGTATGTGCATGCATGATCGTCATAACTATTATTGATTTTGGTTGGGAATTTGATATGAACCGTGTTAGACATCTTGGAAACATTAAAATTTTTTCGATGATGATGCATCGTATTGTGGCAAAATCCATATGCTTGAATTATTAATTAAAAAATGAAACTCTTAAGCATGCCAAATTGTACGAATCAAATAGATTGATTGAGTCTTATAAAATATGGAAACAATTAGATGTGCTTAGATTCTAAAGTTTTTGAATCTATATTTTATCCTTACAATTTTGTGCACTTAAATCTCTATGGGAAATTATATAGTAGGAGCCGAATATGTCGATGCCTTTATGCGTCACTATTCTGAGTCACCAACATTGTAATTATAATGTATAAAAAAATTGCAATGAGCTTTTAAATTAAAAAAGGTGGGATTAGCTTAACATTTTCAAATATGCTACATTTGATACCGGCGTCTAGTAACCAGATTTCGGGGGTTTGTTGAGCAATGCGTATGAAATATGTTAGATGAAGTAACCACTTAGCGCATCTCAATTCCAAAGGACCCGAAATTTAACATCATGGTACTCCTTGTTTGGTGTCTCCATACACCTTACTTATTGATTATTTCATAGCAACGAAGGCTCACAAATTGTATTAGATAATCTTATATTTTGATTTCTTAGTTTCTAAGCACCCTTCAAATTGTCAAAGATTTTCATAATACAACATTTTCTTGTTAAATTTCTTACAACGAATGTATGCTTTCAATGCTCATGACATTTGTAATCATTTAAGTTCGTGGGGAAAAGCATTAAATTAGCATCGTCATCAATTTCTTATTTCTTTGATATGCTAAACTTGTTTCATGTCTCATTCTTAACCTCTTCAATTCATTTTTGTGACCTTTTCGATTAATGGCGAAAGGGGGAGAGTAGAAAAATAGTAAAAAATAATAATGCCAAGGGGGAAGAGATGCACATTTTGAGGGGGAGCTTGTCACAACTTTTCATGAGAGCTGATCGATAGGGGGAGCTTTGTATGATGTTTATAATCATGTGAACTATATGACTTGCTCTTTAATATCATCTCTTAACTTTTCTAGACTTGTTTGCCATCATCAAAAAAGGGGAGATTGTTGGCCTAGTTAGCCCACTAATTAGGTCATATGATTTAATTTTGATGATGACAAACAAGTCATGCGGGACTAACGTTTTCAATAAGTGATTTCAGGGGTAAACGTGCAAAAGAAATGTTGCTTACAAAAGCAAGATTATGTGAGGATAATGATGCAAAAAGTAAATTCAAAATAATCCAACATCAACAATATTGAAGATGCAGATTTGATTGGTCAAAGATGGAGATTTGATTGGATCCTCAAGGGATTAGTTTCTTACTTGTATTCAAACTCCATGCTCATCCAAATACCAGTCAACATTGAAACCCTAGGCCGGCCAACAACACATATATAAATACCTTCCTTCTTATGGCCGCATCATCCAGCGCAACAAAAATAAAAAAACAGCCTTCTCCAACAAAAAAATACATACAGCCGCAACTTTTTCCCGAAACACAAAAACTTCTATTTGATTAACTCTCATACTCTAAGATTATATCAAGATCATCTCTCTTCCTAACAAAACGGCAAGAGCTCCACATATTTTAAAGTGCAGATCTCATTCTCCAAACTCACGGCTTGTGCAAGGGTAGATTTCAAGGGTAGATTCCAGATTCGCGTAGTTCACTTCGTACGCACATATCTCCTAATCCAGACGTCGGATCGACTCGCCGTTGATTCCCATGCGACCACATCTTCATGATCTTCGCAACGGTGACAATCTCCTTTGCTCAGTCCACATGATCATATTTAGTTCCGGAGTTTTTTATACAGATTAGTCACTGCAGATTCCATATTCGCGCAATCGACTTCGTACGCACATATCTCCTAATCCAGATGTCGGATCGACTCGCCGTTTGTGCCCACGAGACCACATCTTCATAACCTTCGCAACGTGGTACCCATCCTCTGCTCAGTTCTTAAACATTGACCCAGTTTGGGCATTTTCCACCAAACTGCCACTGCAGAATTCAGATTTATGCAGTCATCTTCTGAAGACTATATCTTCCAATCCAGACATCGGATCAGCAAATAGTTTGCACCCACGCGATCACAATCTCACAAAATTTATCACAGTGATATCCCTCTGATTTTTTGCCGCAGTATTAAAGCTATTTGAATCTGTTTTTGTTGTGGGATTGTATTGTGAATAGCTTTACTCTGAAGCTATCTCTGCGCTTTAACTCTTGAACTATATCTTTGAACGGTGAGATCACTACATATAAGTGTGATCAGTTTTATTGAGTGAAATCCTCATAGGTTTTGGGGTCGGAGTTTTAGCAGGGAGCCACTTCGTTAAAAATATCTGTGTTTGTTTATCTTTGTATTGTGATAAATTTTTAATCTTGTTCCATACACCCTATTCACCCCCCTCTAGGATGTTATTCAGCTCGGTCAAGTGAGGTAGGCCACTCGACCAAGCGTAGTAAGCAGAGAATTGCCCATTTTTTGGCTCGTCAGTGAGGGAGGCTGCTCGGTTGACCAGGGAAGCCGCTCGACTAAGTGTAGTAGGCAGGGAGTTTCAAGGCAAAATGGGGGTCGTCTGCAGAGGGGCGGTTGGTCGAGCGAGGTGGGTCACTTGGCCAAGCAGCCACTTGAAAATTTCCCCTGCAATACAAGATCATAGATTGTCGAGCATGTGGCATGCTCGACCGAGCGACATGGAAATTCTCTACTCCTCCCTTCATTCTTTGTCCTCTTCTTTCCTTTTCTCTTCCTTTGTTGCTTCTCTTCGCTCCTTCTTCCTTCTTCTTCTTTCCTTAGCTCCTATGAGTCGTCGAGCATGGAGACGTGAGCTCTGGCTTCCAATATCCAGTCCATTACCCGTTATCTCTCCGAATCACGTCGAGGCTCCTGAAAAACCACAAAACATCGCCAGAATCAAATATATCGTGAAAAGCGTGATAGAATATAAAATGTGAACTTCGGACGATCGAAATGTTATGGAAATGCATGATAAAACATAGAAAATATGTACACATCAATATCCCTCAAGCTTACCTCTTACTCGTCCTTAAGGAATACGAATAAAAAGCTCGTCGGAGGATAAAAGTAATAAAACAGAAAGGAAGTCAAAAATAAGAAAAAGGGACTAAATCATCTCCTCATCTCACAAGCATGCGGCGACACTCCAACATAACAATTAAAAACATACGACTCACAAGAATTAATCAAGTCTAGCATCAACTATAAAGGATGGATTTTCAACGAATAAGGCGAACTCGAAATTGAATATACGATATGAAATTAGAGAGATTCCTATCATAGTCTATAATTAATATACCAAATCCACGATTCGAATTCAAGTCTCCCCAACTCATTCTCTATCCAGCTTATAATATCATGACCAATCCTTCAAGCATGTGGGATAAATCTTTTTAATCGATTTTTCATAAATAAAAATAGTAAATTCGATTGAATTTGGAAATCACAGCACTAAACCCTTTCGTGAATCCTAGATATATTCGACCTTGCCATGTTCCTATTCTATATAGAAAGTGGGTAAGGATGTGTGATTTTTCTTTTTACAATTGTTTTGGCTATACGTTTTATTATATATATATATTATACGAATGGGAGACCAGGGCGATCAGGGCGACCAGGGCGACCAGGGCGATCAGGGCGAATGGTAGACCAGGGCGATCAGGGCTTCTGGAGAAGACGCAAAAAGGGAGGGTGAAAATCTTCACGGGAGAAAGGCTTCTGGAGGTAAGGACTCAACTCAAAAAAATTCTTCTACTCTTGACGCTGCTGCAAAGGATGATAACTAGGCGGATGTTCCTATTATAAACTTCTTCTACTCTTGCCATGTTCCTATTATATATAATTATTATATTATATATAATTATAAACGAAAGGGAGACCAGGGCGATCAGGGCGATCCTGGAGAAGACGCAAAAAGGGAGGGTGAAAATCTCCACGGGAGAAAGGCTTCTGGAGGTAAGGACTCAACTCAAAAGACTTTTTCTACTCTTGACGCTGCTACAAAGGATGATAACCTAGGCGGAGGTTGGAAAATCGTGACGAGAAGACCAAAACCAAACGGTCGATTGGGAGGCATCGGGACTTATCAGGGAGTGAGTAAAGCGCCAACTGGGAGGGTTGAGGGACATGGGAACCGCAATTTCAGAGGTGGAGGGAATAATCTGAATCAAGCCAAACATGTGCTTGCTGCAGGTGCACAGAAGGTGTTTGATAAAATCCATGTTCGGCCTAACATCCAAATCAAGATAAATACATATGGGGCGAAGCAGTCTTGGTCGGATATATGTGCAAACATGCGCAAATATGATGAGGAGATGGCAATGACTTTTGTCCCCCTATAATGAAAGAGGATGGCTCGAAAGTTGCCAAAGTTACAAACTCTCAATTGGCAAGGGGAGCAGAGCAATGGAGGCACACATTGGTTGGTTATGTGCTAGGGGATATCCCTTACTATGGACAGATCAGATCTTGGGCTGAAAGATTATGGAAGGTTAAGAAAGGTTTTCACATCTACAGTCGTGAAAATGGGTATTTCTACTTTAAATTTGACAATGCGGAGGACTGTGAACGAATTTTACATGGCGGGCCTTGGCTCTTTGATGGGCGACTAGTAGTTATGCAAGAATGGAGCTCTACACTCAGGCATGATAGGGATATCCTCGCATCTGTTCCTGTGTGGATTCAATTACATGTGATTCCAACGGGAATGTGGACATTGGAGATTATGAACATCATTGCCTCTGTTATTGGGCGTCCTTTGTGTTTGGATAGGATGACGGCAAGGAAGGAAAGAATTTCATATGCACACTGCCTTGTTGAAGTAGATGCCAAGAAACCCCTAAAGAAATCTGTTTTTGTTGAGTTGGAAGATGGTACCTCAGTCTCAATAGGTGTCAAAATTGAAGGGGAGCCACCAAGATGCCAGCAATGCATTTGTTTTGGACACACGGATACACAGTGCTCAGGTTCAAAGAAGCTCTCTTCAATCCAAATAGAGGATTCTCACATAGCTCCAACTATTAAAGGGAAGGATATACCTATGCCTGCACTACTACCTACGGTACTAGAGGAGGGTTCTACCTCTGGCTGCCATAGGGGGGCTCTGACCTGGGAAAATCTATCCGACTTTCTGAAACTGGGGGAAGCAATGTTACCATATTCTCAGTACAAGATGTGGGGGGTATGAGTGTTATGGGAGATACTACAACCATTGCTGCTAAAAATGCAACGGTGGATTGTGAAGAGCTGAACATGGAGATAAATACTGCTATGGGTGATTTGCGTGATGTGCCTGTTAAGACAGCTGGTAGTAATGTTGTTGGGACAAGTGAAGGGCTGTATGAAGACTCTGGGTTACAAATAGGGAACTCTACAGGTAAAAAATGTGTAGCCAACAACTGTCTGTGCCATCTGCACATAAAAGAAGTGGAGCCACCCAAAGTAATTGATTCAGGCCACACTTTGAATGAGTTCCCAGAAAATAAAATTTCAAATACAGCTACATTGGAGATAGTACAGAAATTGGGGCCTGGTACAGTAGATGCATCCTCCTTCCATCAGATTATTTCCCAGGACCTGTCTCACCCACATATTCAAGATGTATCAGATATTGATATCCTTCCTCCTGTCCTCACCATTGAAAACCCAGACTGGATTGATGAGCAAGTACTGCAACAGGCCAGAAATGTTGAGCAAGAGCTGAAAAAGACCAAATATGATGAAAATTTAAACAAGAAAAATGTGTTGCCTGCTACCTCCGGTAACAGGAAAAGTACACGGCTTACTACTCTGAGCCGTCAAACCACACAAACTTAATCAATGCCTGTACTTATCTGGAATGCAAGAGGATTAAACAATGCGGTAAGAAATAGGGATTTGCGTGACTGGATGAAGGAGTTGAAGCCATCAATTGTAGTACTTTTGGAAACTAAACTGAAAGCGGGGTCTGTTAAATTGAACTCCATATTGCCAAAAAACTGGATTAGAGTTCATAATTTTGATTCTCACAAAGGAGGCCGTATCCTACTTGGTTATGACCCAACAGTTTGGCACTGCGATAAGCTGTCTTTGTCTGCTCAACACATCACATGTAAATGTTTAAATTCGGGGGGTCTGCTCTTCTATCTTATTGCAATTTATGCAAAGAATACCAGCTCTGAAAGGAGGCAACTCTGGGCCCAGCTTAAAGATGATGCAAAGGAAATCTGCGGTGAAGCTTGGATGGTCGGGGGGGACTTCAATTGCGTCAGATATTCAAAGGAGAAAATAGGCGGTCGTAAGCTCAATCCAGGGGTTACTGAAGAGTTAAACTCTTGCATGAATCGATGTTCCTTGCTGGAGTTAAAACGCATTGGCAAACAACTCAGCTGGTGTAATAATAGAATTGGTGGGAGCAGGATTTCTGCCCAACTTGTTCGCGTCCTGGGCAATGCAGCTTGGATTAAAAAGCTACCGGAATCCTTCGTTGAATTCTTGGATCCAAGAACAAGTGACCATAGGCCAATGCTCGTCAAATTCCATACCAAGGTAATTTCTGAGCCCAAACCTTTCAGATTTTTTAACCATTGGTTGCGCATGCCTCGCTGCAAGGAAATTATAGAATCAAGCTGGGCCAAACATGAATACAGAGGTCCCATGTACCGTGCCATCTGCAAATTGAAGAGACTAAAGCTGGAATTAAAAGCATGGGCTGTTAGCAACACTTCCGCTATAACAGAGTGCAGAAAATCTCTTGAAGAGCTTAGAGCTGATACCTCCTTTCAAAATGATCCCATCCTGCAACAGAATGAGCGGCAACTATCTAAACAACTTGCTGATCAAATTGACTTGGAAGAGGAGATGTTTCGTCAACGTAGTCGTCAGGACTGGATGAGCTTGGGTGACCGTAACACTAACTTCTTCTATACTGCAATGAAGGCCCGGCAAGGGCACAATAATCTGGGGCATTTGATTGATGCTGTTGGAAATCAGAATAGGACTTTTGAGGAGCTAAAGGTAGACGCCCCGAATTTCTATAAATCCATTTATTGGCAAGAAAATTACTGGAATGTGTTCCCAAATATGGTTCAAAAGCGCAAGCTAATTGTGGATGCGGCAAATTGGATGGAAAGAAGAATCTCGGTGGATGAAATTAAGGAGGCAGTGTTTCAAATGGGGCCTAATAAAGCCCCGGGGCCGGATGGATACAACAGTTTATTTTTTCAGCAAAATTGGGGTATTATCGGAGTGGACATCACAGAAGCTGTAAAATCCTTCTTCCGTACTAGCACTATGCTGAGGCAAGTAAACCATACCTTCTTAACTCTTGTCCCCAAGAATGCCAAAGCTACTGGATTAAGTGATTATAGACCTATTGCATGTTGCAACTTTATTTACAAGATTATAAGTAAAATCTTATGCAATAGAATTAAAGCTGTTGTGCATGAGCTGATTTCTCCTAATCAAGCGGCCTTCCTTAAGGTAGGCTACTCTCAGACAGTGCCCTCCTTGCCCATGAACAAATCAAAGATTTCAGCAACCCAATGGGGGCACGTGCCTGTATCAAGCTTGATCTTAGGAAAGCTTTCGACAGCGTAAACAGAGAATTTATTTACTTCATCCTCCACAATTTGGCTTTAGCAGGCAGTTCACTCTTTGGATCAAAGAATGCATCTCAACACCTACCTTCTCGGTGATGATTAATGGCACTCCCCATGGTTATTTTACTGGCAATAGAGGACTCCGCCAGGGTGATCCCCTTTCCCCCTACCTATTTTTTATGGTAATGGAGGCCTTCTCGCTACTAGTTGCCAAGGCTATGACATCTCGAACTATTCATCCAATGCGGAGAGCAGGTTCTATTTCCCACCTTCTATTTGCTGATGACTTGCTAGTCTTCTGTCGAGCAAATAATAAATCTATGGTGGGACTTAAGTCACTATTGGGAGAATTTTCAAACTTCACAGGACTACAGGTCAATTGGGACAAAAGCAGTGCTATTTTCAGCAAGGGTACTAAAAACCCAATGGAGTTAGCTGGATCCATGGGCATCAGGCTGGCATCCTCTATCACTACTTATCTGGGCTTGCCACTCTCCACAACCTACCCAAAGGCTTCTATGTATAGCAGACTCGTGGACAAGTGCAAGAAGCGGTTAGCTGGCTGGACATCTTCCTTACTATCCATCTCTGGTCGCATTGAATTAGTGAAGACTGTTATATATGGTATGGTCTCTTTCTGGATGCATGCTTTTCGTATTACCAAATCAGACCTTCGCACTATAAACTCAGCTTGCAGAAAATTCATTTGGGGGAATTCCAAAATTTGGGCTTGGCGTGACATTTGCACCCCCAAGGAGGAGGGGGGAGTGGGGTTGAGACTACTCAATGATTTAAACCTAACATCCGGGGTAAGAATGATTTGGAGATTTCTGTCTAGTGATGGTCTATGGGCCCTGAATATGAGGAAGAGCTGTGGAGAAAATGGCACACTCTATGCAGCTGAAGGCAAACCCACTCAAACTGGCACCTGGAAATTTATGCTCCACTGCAGGAAACACACTCAAAAGCTTATTGCTAAGAAAGTCCAGAATGGCTCTACAACACTATTTTGGCATGATAATTGGCTCCCTTGCGGGCCTCTTAGTAAGCTATATGATGTGCCAGCTGAGGATAGTAACAAAATGGTCAGCGAATACTGGGGACCTGAGGGGTGGATGTTGGAGCCGGCCATACTACCTATCATGCCCGTTCTTCAGCATATTAGTCTGCGGCAGGGCCCTGATACTTGGGACTGGATGCCAGGTCCTTCTTTCCGTTTTCGTGATGCATGGAATGGTATCAGAAGACAAGGTACCCCCTTTCCTTATTATAGACTTGGTTGGCATAAGCAACACATACCTAGAATGGCTTTAAATCTCTTGCGAGCCTTCCAAAATAAGCTCCTCACTAGAGATCAGCTTGCCAAATGGGCTCCAGATCTACCCACTCATTGTGTTCTATGCGAAGAAGGTATCGTTGAAACTGCCAGACATTTATTTTTTGAATGCACATACTCCAAGTACTTACTATGCAGAAGTTTTCTTAAGCTGGGGGATCTGCCTCACATCAGTCCTGCTCTATCTGAAGTTGGTAACTATTACCTAAATCGCTATGCTATAAAGTGTGTTTTGAGCTCACTAGCCAATGCTTCTCTCTCTACTGTGGTTTGGCATATCTGGAAAGAACGGAATAGAAGGATTTTTTATAATTCGCAGAAGGTCAAGACAATGCTTTTTGAAGATATTACTGCAGACATCAGACTTGTGATGCGGAATGTTGATGAAGCTACAGATACAGAGACAAGCCGTGCATTGTAGAATTGGGGGATCCTCGATCATGGCTGACACTATTTTTGTTTATATATCTAGGGATTTGTATTCCTGCGGGAACTTAGGATGGTGGAATTGGAGGGGAGAAGATTAATAGTAGGAAGTGACGGCGCTTGTGCCATATCCTTCCTCTATTGTATCTAATCCTCCCCGTTCCCCATGTTGCTTTGTACATTTTGACACTAATATAGATATACATTAACCTTTCAATATATATATACAACGCATTGAAACTTGAGGAGGATATGATACGGCAAAAAAGCAGGCAAGACTGGTTAACCCTGGGAGACATGAACACCAAATTCTTTTATAACTCAATGAAAATGAGAAGAAGCCGCAACAGGTTGGATCATCTAGTGGACATGAATGGGAAGCAACACTCGGTGAATTTAGATTTGAGGGTGGATGCTCCGGCATTCTACAAAAAACTTTACAACCAGCCCTCTAATGATACCGAATTTGACAGGCTTGTGCCTAAGCGTATCCTGACTGCGGATGCTGCTTCTTGGCTTATCAGGCAAGTTTCTAGTGAGGAAATAAAATTGGCAGTATTCCAAATTGGGCCAGATAAGGCTCCAGTACCGGACAGCTAAAATGGGTTCTTCTTTCAGAGAAACTAGGAATTAGTTGGTGATGATGTCATTGCGGCAATTAAATCTTTTTTCAGGTCTGGTTCCTTACTACGGCAGGTCAATCACACCTTTCTTACTTTGGTGCCCAAGAGTTCCAACGCTTCTGGCCTGGGTGACTATAGGCCAATTGCTTGTTGCAATGTCCTATACAAGTTCATTAGCAAAATTATATGCAACAGGCTGAAGGCCGTGGTACACGAGCTGATCTCTCCAAATCAGGCGGCCTTCCTTAAGGGGCGACTTCTTTCTGATAGTGCACTATTAGCACATGAACAGGTTAGAGACTTCAATAACCCTATGGGAGGTAGAGCTTGTTTGAAGTTGGACTTACGTAAGGCTTTCGATAGCGTGAATCGGGATTTCATCCTTTATTTTATGAGCCTACTGAAGTTTCCTGACACCTTCATTTCCTGGATCAGAGAATGCATCACCACCCCCACCTTTTCTGTTATGGTAAATGGGTCTCCATGCGGGCATTTTAGTAGCACCAGAGGTCTACGACAAGGTGACCCTCTTTCACCCTATCTTTTTGTTATTGTTATGGAGACTTTCTCTATCCTTGTAGACAGAGCAATCTTTTCCCGGAAAATCCTTCCTCTACGACGGACTGGCTCGATTTCTCATCTACTATTTGCAGATGATTTGCTTGTATTCTGCCGGGCAAATAAACCTACCTTCGTAGGGATTAAAAATTTATTACAGGATTTCCGCAACTTCATGGGTCTTGAGGTTAATTTTGACAAGAGTGCAGGATTGTTCAGCAAAGGGGCAAAATCCAAAGACATGCTGGCGGACTATCTGGGAATTAAATCTGTATCTTCTATCACCACTTACCTGGGACTTCCCCTCTCTCTGAAGTACCCAACTTCAACAAACTACAATAGATTGGTGGATAAATGCAAAAGGAGGATGTCCGACTGGTCTTCCTCTTTGCTCTCCATTTCTGGGAGAATAGAACTTGTCAAATCAGTAATTCACGGCATGGTCTCTTTTTGGATGCAGGTTTTCCACATCCCAGGTACTGTTTTGAGATCAATCACTATGTTATGCAGGAAATTTATTTTCGGAAATACAAAGTCTTGGGCTTGGACCGACTTATGCAAACCAAAATCTGAAGGGGGAGTGGGGCTCAGACTACTTGATGACCTGAACAAGGCTGCTGGTATCCGTCAGCTCTGGCGATATCTCTCTTCTGATGGTATATGGGCCGGCCACTTGAGGCTTAAATACAGTCAACCTGGCGGCTTCTTCTCTGCTAAGGAGGTTGCGGCTAACTCCGGAGTCTGGAAACGACTTCTTAGGTGTAGGTCCATTTCAAACAACTTGATCAAACGAGAGGTATGTGATGGGACTTCCACCAGATTTTGGGATGACCCTTGGCTTGAGGGGGGGCGCCTCTGTGATCGATTTCAGGTCCCATCGGCTGAGGCTAATTGTTTGGTTTCGGACTACTGGGATAACTCGGCTTGGAGCAATAATACTTCTATCGATCCCGTACGCCACTTGCTCCGCAATATTACGTTAAAACCTGGAATTGATAGATGGAAATGGGTCACGGGGGAAAATTTCAGTTTCAAACAAGCGTGGGATGGGGTCCGGATCCGTAGTCCTCCATTTCCCTTTCACCGGTTGGTTTGGTTTCCCAATCATGTACCCAAATTCTCCCTTTCTCTTCTCAGAGCGCTCCGTGGGAAATTGTTAACAAGGGACAAGATTGCCTTATGGGGAAAAAATTTATCCCCCTCTTCGGCCTGTGTGTTATGTGATGATAACATGGATGAAAGTGTTGGACACCTATTCTTCGAATGCCACTATGCCAAATACTTATTGCACAGGACAATGCTGAAGCTTAAGATCCCCGTGCTACCATCCTCTTGCCTCTCTAATATTGGGCACTACATCCTGTTGAATTACAATAATAAGGGAATGCTGAGTTTGCTTGCTAGAATCTGCCTGTCGGGGCTTGTCTGGCACATCTGGAGGGAAAGAAATAGGCGTATTTATGAAGGTGGGAAGAAAACTCATACCACTCTATTTGAAGAGTTTGCGTCCGACATTATAGTGGCAATGTCCAACCATGAACCATCAACTTTAGAGGAAACTGAAGCTTTTGGAAGATGGGACATAAAGGAGGCCGGCTAACTTTTGTCTTGTGTCAGCTTGTAGTCCCTTTTGCTGTTTGTTTATGGGATCTACTTGGATGGGGGGTTCTACTAGTAGGGAGTGACGGCGCTTGTGCCCTATCCTCCCTCTAGTAAGACCACCACGCAAGTAAAACCCATTTGTAATATATTGTTCACCAAGGTATATAAAGCTAACTTTCCAATATATATATATACTAGTCATACCCCGTGCCCGTGGGCACGGTTCATTTAAGATTTCCTCCAGCGAAATCGTTGTTCCCAAAAAAATATTTCCACAGCCAAAATTGCGCGGAACAAAAAATTAGCGTAAAAATATTTACCGGCATGGGTGCCTTCGGCGCGGAACAATAAATTTGGCGCAGGCAACTTCGACGCAGAACAATATATTCGACGCGGACACCTTAGGCGCGAAACAACAAATTCGGTGTAGAACAACAAATTCGGAGCGGCCACCTTCGACGCGGAACAACAAATTAGCGTAAAAAAATTTAGCCGACGCCTTCGACGCGGAATAACAAATTAGCATAAAAAATTTATTTGGCTCGGAAAATTATTCTCATTTTGTTGTCCATGCGTCAAAGAGACGGTGGGCCCTGCGTTGAGGGAGAGATCATTCGATCTGCAGCAGCATTCGATCTGCAGAATTAAGTGCAAGTTAAAGTTTTATCACCAAATGCATTAATTACGTGCACTCTGCTATTCCCCTGAAATTTTCATTCCCCAAAAAGTTTCATTTCCCCAGAAACTTTCATTCCCTAGAAATGTTTTTCCCTCCAAAACTTTCCACAAAATCTCATCTCAACCATTCATTCCTTAATATTAAATCCAAGCCGTCTTTCTGTCAATCTGTTTGTCCTAGTCAGCCCTAGGATTCAAAAACAGTTGTCAAATGTAATATAGATGGATAGATAGATATAGATATTGATATTGATATTGATAGATAGATATATATGTATGTATATATATGTATAGTCATAACCCGTGAACATAGGTCACGGGGCATTCAATATATTCACCCAAAAAATATCAATCCATTCAAAATGTCTACCCCAAAAAAAATTTGCAGACTCTTCAAAATATCCCAAAAATTTGCTGCCACATTAGTAATATCCCCGCATACAACAAATTTTTTAGCCACATTGAAATTAAAATTTAATTCTCCTAAAGAATTTAGTTCTCCTAGAGAATTTAGTTCTCACCAAAAATTCCCTCCAATGTTTAGTTCTATCAAAATTTAGTTCCCTCCAAAATTTAAAATTTTAGTCATCTCCAGATTTTGTTTCCCCAAAAATTTAAATTTTTAGTTTTCCAAAATTTTGTTCCCTCTAAATTTAGTTTCCCCTAAAATCTGCCCCACCCTCAAACCCAAAAAAAATTTATTGTTTCCACCGAAAATTTTCACAAACTCTCATCTCAATCATTTATTCTTTAATATTCAATCCCAGTTATCTTTTTTACCAACCCTTTTGTCCTTTCCAATATCGACCTCAACGCACAATACACTGTCTATGATTTTCAAGTCTACAATATTCTCTCGGAAAGGCATGTATTAAAGCCATTATTTTGTGGTTGTAGATAAAACAGACCCTCAGTCTACTACCCTACATAATAGTATTTAGTGTCAGAGCCCTCAGTCGCATATTTTTGCAGCTTATTTGACATTGAGACATCCAGTCTCAATTGTGTTGAACAAAGAAACAAACAGAATTCTTAGTTGAACAAATAATTCTCTGAACTTCTTATGAACAAATGGTGATGGTTGCTACAGGAGAAGAAAATAGTCATTAAATTTGAACTCGTTTTAGTTCCCTCTTTTGTTCAATCCCCTCTGAGTCAATAAAATTTTCAGGTTATATCTATTATGCATGACAACTGCCTACTAAAATGAAGAAAAACAAACAGAAGAAAAATGCAAATCATAAAATATTCGAAACACAAAATAAACCAGCACAAAATTCGACATGTTGTGGAAGAAAAAACTTAACTCATTGCTTACAATAATGCATTCTTCAATCCTCAAATTGTTCGACTCGAATAGCCAGATTAGATGTGAGCTTGCTGCATAAAGAAAAAATTTGGAACATGAAGATCAATTGACATAAAAGACATAGAAAGACTTGAAGAAACCTGAAGATGAGATTCCGAGCAAGAAACATTGGAACCCCAATTTACAGGTAAAAAAGTAAAATCTGGTCATCTCTAAACCGCAATTAACCTGGAATCCTTGGAGTGAAGGAGCCCTGAAGCCTACCATTGACCAGTTGCAGAAGCTCATTCCCAGAAAGGCAATTTAACACTCATGGAATGTTTGGCATATCAAGTGTCATGAAATATAAAGTCAAAAAAATGCGTACATGTCAAGGCTTTGCTCTCATGGGGTCTTATGGTTGATTCAATTGATCCAAATAAAAAGGAGCAGAACCATTAAAAAGCTCTACCCCATAGCTTTTGCTTTTTCCGGATGAAGCAACTATGAGATTGGTGTAATAGAGATGACAATGAGAGATTGAAAAGCAAAAGCCATATTTATTCCTAAAATGTCTAATCATGACCAACAGGTCAGATGCATAATTCATCATATCATGAGCTTGGATTTGGGATGAAGATATGGGGTTTTGTCCTAACAGACATTACATGATTAACAATAACACATGATTAAATCCAAAAAATCCCACAAAAAATAATAAAGGTAATGTAGCTTAAACACCTTATACTATTAGCTTAAGGATAAATCATAGCTACCATATCCATTAATTCCTTGGAAATCACATAATATTCAAGCTAATTTAATCTAACAATAATTAACAATAACACATTATCACATATGAAAATTCACGAAAATTCCAAAGCACCCACTTGAAAATTGAACAAACCTAACCCACACCAAGTTCAGAACCAAGTAGAATTTTAAAAATACATTGAGGAGAAATTAAGAAGGGAAAACAGAATTTAGAAATGAATGTTACATACTTTAGAAAACAGAATTTAGAAATCAGGTTGAATTTTAAAAAAGAGAAATTAAGATACAGTAATGATGTTACATACTAATGAAGGGAAAAAAAGAACTCAACAAATAGAAGGGAAAACAGAATTTAGAAATGAATGTATTAACTCACCTCATCCATCTTTGTCATATCATCTCAGACATCTTTCTCAAACTTTCAGAAAAAAATAGCCTACAAAAATTTATACAACAAACTGATTTTATCAGCTTAAACTTTATACGCCAAGTTACCGAATTTATACATTCAGGATGGTGAACTGACTAATCAAGGTGGAAGTGGCTGAGATCGCTTCAACGACTTGATTCATACATGGTTTAAATAAAATTTTATACAACCATCTTGTAAATCACTTCAAATAATTTATACAGACTACATAAATGGATTTGACGACCAGACACAAAAACAACAATAAATACATCAAACAACCAGCGATCGGACACAAATGGATTCGACGATGGAGAGTGTTAAATTTACCTGAAAGGATCTCATCTGAATATCGATTCCCTTGTAATCAGAATAGGAAATCATTAGGTTCATGCTGGTATTGGGAGTTATAGGTTTCGTATGCTCACATGTGGCTATTTTTGCAGCCACATCGGAATCGAAGAGCAAGCTCGAAACTGAAATTTTGCAGAACGCCTCTCGCGAGTGGTAAAAAATGAAGCGACAATGTCGGATTAAGCCTATGGAGGTAAATATACTTGTGGTACACTGACATCAGACCTCTGAGCTCAAATGAGGAAGACATTCAAGCATAAATTATGTCATATATGAAGACGACATTAACAATAGTTAACATTAGCCATGTTATCTCTTAAAACACCACTCCTAACCATCTTGATTGGTACAAACAAATACAACAGGTTAAAAATTTTATATTTCAACTTTGTCTTCTTGGGAGGTTATTGGATAAAAATTAAAGTAAAATATTCCAGGAAAAATTGAAAAGTAAACCCATGTAGATTAGAACAAATAACAAATTTAACTCAACATTTCACTCATTAGGTCGACATTTGGTATTTCAAGTCCACGAGCAGCAACATCAGTAGCAACCAAAATATTGAAGCGACTATCACGAAAGCCTTGAAGGGTTCTTTCCCTGTAATTCTATGCTATGTCACCATGCAAAGCCTCACATCCAAAACTCCGAGACATACCATTGGCCAACCTATCTACATCATGCTTTATTTGAGTGAAAATTATACATTTTCCCCCTTTGGCATGTTCCTGATTTAATTTCAGGAAATAAAAAATGTCAACTTCAAGTCACAATAGAAAATGCTACCTTGATTAGAGGCCCAAGAATGTGTGGGTTGCCTCAACTGTCTGTTGCAATGGAATACAGTGTAATCCCTTCTGCTAACCTAAGGAAAAGACAATTGTATATCAGCTTACCCAATGATTAAAAAGATCTCAGCATGAACTATCAATATTAGTTCAAAAGTAACTTGGAAAAAGAAACGAAATCTTAAAAGGACCTCAATGTCAAATTACAAAGCATGAAATTTAGAAGAAGACAAATGAAATAGACTAAACCATTACTGGCAGCAGTGAGATGAGTTGGAAGGACTATCTCATAATCTGAGACATAACATGATTACATAATGATAGGTTAAGATATGCATTTCACATATAACTTGTTTACATCTAGATAAGATGTGAAAAGATATGGTGGCATATAGCAATAACCATAATATATGTTTGATCAGGGCATAACCATGAAGGAAGATATTTCAAAAACATTGATCTTAGAAGTTGAATGTTTGACAAAGCATATAAACACAACAAACTAAACATTGAATCATTATATAGAACAATACAGAGTGATCTCCAGTTACTGCAGCTTTATGGCAATTACTTCTTGGCATTATCCCAGGCTCCTCCAGCAGTATTCAGGAAGAAAGCCATTACAATAACAGCAACTATAGAAAACATCAACATGTATGCCTCGACTTTGTCACCAAGAAGTCGATCCTGTGGCTTGCCCAAATAACCAGAACAGAAATCTTATAGGAATCTTGGCAACTCCATGGTGTCAAGATAATAACATGGTACCATCATCATTACCACCAGTCAATTATTATGTACAATAGTTCAATGCAAATAGCACATAAATTTAGTGTAGCATATTAAGTGAATATGTACCAATAACTATTGGCGATATAATTCTCAAAGCACCAGGTTTTATCATTTCTCTCAAGGATGCAGATGCCAAAATGGAGACACAACAACCATAATCTGGTTTCTCTCATAATCCTGGGATGCTACACGAGTTGTTGAAGTTTGTTTGGAATATCAAAATAATGAGGGGAAAGTGCTAATCATCTATTACTGTAATACATGCCCTCTCAATAAACTGTCTCCTAACTTCATTAACAACTTCCTGAGCAGTTCTTCCAACAGCTGCACATGCCCAAGCACTAAACACAAAAATAAGCATGGAACCCAACAGCCCTCCAAAAACCTCTGGAATCTCTATGCCGACCTTCAAGTACACAAAATTACAAAGACATCACCAAAAAAGATAGTACAATGAATAAAGCACGTGTAAAACAGCATGGATGAAGAAATTCAAACATTTTACATGTAAATGGAGTTAATGAGTAATATGACAAAATTAAAACTAAACCAAACTTGAACTAAAAGTTTAAAACCAAACCCAACTATATATTCAAGCTGCAAAAAATAGAAAAACTTAAATTACTCTTGCAAATATCATATCTTCCTCACACATTTTTTGCTCTCAACGACACATCAAATTAACAGCGGTAGGATCAAATTAACAGGATCATGTAGCAGTATCAAGTTAAAATATCATAATTTAACAATGCAAGATATAGCACTAACAATTATTATGATGGTAACATGAAAAAGTTGATTAATTTAGTTTTAGAGCCATCATATTTAACTAACTGTACATTTGTTTACATCATTAAATTGCATCAAACCAATCTGTTTTTCAAGTAGCTTACAACAGCAAGTTAACTTCCAAATTAAATTACAAAAAAATTCATTTAAGCAAATCATCAAACACCCTATAAGCATGAATACACACAAAATCTTTAACAGCTACATATACATAAAACAGAGAGAAACTCATTAGAATTCTTAACCAAACAAATAAAAAAACCTATTACAAAGGAAGAGAATATAGAGAAAATCCCATCAAAAAAATTCAAAAAAATTAGAAAAAACTTGATTTTTTCTGTGTTGCAACCTTCAAATTTTGTGGTTTCTCTTTACAAACAAACCCAGATTGGGACATCTGGCATCCTCAGTTACCTCCTCCTCCGTGGTGCCTTCAGCGGGCGTCTTCTCCTCCTCCGTCGCTGGCTCATCCACTGCTAGAGCAGCAAGTGGTTACTCTTCGATTGGCTTTGGTGACTTCGGCGACAATGCAGACGCATACGGTTTGGGTTGAGCTTTTAACCCAGGCTTCAGAATTTAGTGGGTGTTTTGAATTTCCCTATAGCTTTTAATCGGCTGGTGTGTTTTGAATTTCACCAGATTCAAATGAAAAAATTCAAACGCATTTAGTTTCCCCCCAATTTCAAATACTTACCCTCCAAATATATTTTAAATCATTCTCTTTTTAAACCTTGTCCTAGTCAGCATCTATTTTTTTGTCCCAGTCATCTTTTGCTTGCCACGTAGGACAAAGCTTTGTCCTACTGGGACAAAATTCAAAATCTTCATCCTTTATAGAATAGATATATATATATATATTAACCATTGTCAAAAAAATGGTTAATTTGTTCTTTTTACCTGTGTATTACTCATAGATTTGCTGGCAGGATTAGTGGGGATATAGGTTGTAGGGGGTGACGGCGCTTGTGCCCTCTCCCCCCTCTTCCAACCATCCCCGCTAGTTTGTCCAGTGTGTAAATATGTATGTAACCTCTTCTGATATCAATAAAGACTACCACTTACCTGTGTGTGTGTGTATATATATATATATATATATATATATATATATCCCCCAAAAATATACCCGAGGTCGACCTCAGGCAGCAATACCTGAGCACACCCCCGCTGTTCGGGGTTTGAGTATTTTTTTGAATTTATTTTGCAGTAGGTAGATATACTTGTTATGTAGCTCCCCACAAAATTTCAGGTCAATCCGACACCGTTTGAGCCTCCGTCCATCGATTTCAAAAACGTTGCACAAAACTGTTTGACCCTCCGTTTGAGCCTCTGTATGTACACGAGATAAACTCAATATATATATAAAAGGTGGCCTATGCATCCTAAACTAGACAATCTTAGGGCATCGGGTTACGAAGAACCACTCGGGCCTTTTATTTAGGAATTTTTTAATGTAATTTTTTTGGATTTTTTGCAAACTCACGTAAACACGATGGAATGCAAAGCACCATCAAAGATCGTTATTGGCTATATACAAAAATAAAAAGATAAAGATAAAATTTAGGACATGGCTTAGTCAGAATCTCTAATCAATGCTACTCAAGTGTCGTGGGTTATCCAAATTCTTTCGAATTGCCATTCATTATGAAAATGTATCATTATTCACATAATCATGCAATTAGTCATTCAATATTTAATTAATCATGTAGTTTAAGCTTAACTATTTCGAGAATACTCATTGTGGAGAAATGAAATCGGATCATGAAATAGCGTATTAAATCACATTCTAATCAAGGAAGTATCTCTAATTCATCAAGGCGTGTAGTTCAAAATAAAATCCATTCTATATTTTCAACGAAGCACAATAGACTTAGAAAAATTCTATGTGAGCATGTAGAGAAATCAGTTGAGTGTGCGTAGCTTATAGTGCAATCATAGGAGAATCATCTCTAGTCTAAAAATAAGAGAAAAGAGAAACATGCAAGCAAGCAGACAAAAGAGATAAAATAAAATGATGATCCTAAAAAAGAAAAATGTTGCGAAAAATGGAAAGAAATAAGAATAAAAAGTGAAAATAAAAAGAAATTAAAGCGAAGTGCTCATCCCCTACGCTAAACGCAGCAGTGTCCTTACTGTTAAGAACACGCGCATAGAGACGGAGAATGACACTAATGGTGGGATGGGTGGGATAATGGTAAAAATAGAAATCCTAGAAAATGAAACAAAAGATGCAGATGCATGGTGATGATGAATATGTATAGAGTATGAAATGATGATAATGATGATGATGATGGCAATGATGGACACCCCAAAATGTGTCTCACCCAAGCTAGACGAAGCTCGGCCCCATGAGGACAGATGGTCACAAAAATAAAGGGGGAGGCATATAATCAATGAGAATAGATAATCAGGCAGCACCACCACTCGATGGGGATGGGGATGGTGCCTGAAGAAGCTGAAGGATGCGATCAAGCATCTCACTGTTCTACTGCTCAAGATGCTGAAGAGCCTCAACGGATCTGCACGGCTCTATAACAGCATGCTTAACTCCATTTAATCGAGCAGAGAAATCAGGAGTGAGAGAGCTGTTGGACTCACCTTTCAAAGTGGGCCCATGTGTGGGGAAAATATGATGCATGGGGAGTGTAAGCTGTGCAGAAGCATGAGCTGTTGGGATAAGAGCAGTAGAGACGGGGTCAGAGATGATGGGGGCTGACACGACAGACGCGGTGGCAGCAGAAGTGTGGACAGAAACCACCACACTCTCCATAACTATGGCAGCCACATCTGTGGAGCAGATATAGATAATAAGGCAGGAACTGACGTGGTCTTGGGAAGTGGTGATGTGGGGGACATAAGGGTCGATGCTCATATCAGAAACAATGATCTCAGCAGATAGTGTTGGACCCTCAACAGAAGTGGGGACAGAAGGGGCTGCTGCTGGCTAAGATAAGGACTCACTAGGGTGCGGCTCCTCAATGTGTGGTGGGGCAGTGCCCGGCTGCGGAGCAGGCTACTAGGTAGTCTGCTTGTCATCAGACTCCAGCTTATAAATGGGAGGAATGCGCTGCTCCATAGGGATGTTCCAATAAATATGATGTGGCCGATAGAAGTCTGCTAGAGGTTTAGCAGAACCATGTAATCGACGTTATAACGCCCATGGAGGTAAACCCAGTGACGGTCACCATGGGCCCTAATGATATGCATGCAAGAGAGCATGCTAAGTGAAGGGTGGTAGGGCCCAGTGCCTCTAATAGGTCATCGGGGAGAGCAAGATGGGCCCGCTGGGCGATGCGGGTGAAGAAGCCACCACAACAAATGGGGCCCTTCTACATGGTAGCAACGAAGATCAGCTGATCATAGAAGACCTGGTCGTGGTCTATAGAATATGTAGAAAGGTAGGTTCCATCCAGCCGCTCCTCAGCGGGGAGAGTGAGGGCCCACAAGAGGACGATCTGGACGGTAGACATGGCCCGGCCTCAGACATGCAAAGGATGGTGGTGGCAAGGTGGCGCTAGGCAAATCAAATGCATTGATGGATAATGGATGATGACTTGGAATAGCTAGTGCTAAAAACGAGTAGGCCGAAGACCCTCTCCAAGAAGTGAGTGGAGTGAATACCAGGGGGAGAATCCTTGCCATGATATCAGGCAGAACCATCAACGGGGACATCAGGCCACTGGAATAGCTTACAAAGTCCTCCGTAAGTAAACTCTAGCTTCTCGTCCAGTAACCTAAATGATATCCCTCTATTGGTGTAATGCAAGGAGCTGAGGGCTTCTATGGTGAGGCGAGTGTAGGTCTTTACCGTTAACCCTAAGTAGTGCTCTAGGCCTAAGTTTCGATACAGCTGCCTAACCCCTGGTAAATATCTAGCTGCTCTAGGACTCCTAAGTTGGTAGATTTGGTGAAAATGACTTGGTGCTTAGAGAGTTCGGCAAATTTGGGATGAAGTGCGTCGTCCATGAATTTGATGCCGTAAGTCCCTAGAGGCACACCCTTGGGCTGTGCGGGTGGGGGGTGGAGGAGGAGGAGTAGATGGTGGTGGTGGTGGTGGTGCAGCGGTCTCTCTGTGGTGGCTCATGTCCTAGATGAAGAAGCAGAAGCCGTGCACTTCCTATTAGCAGGTGGGTGTGTAGGTGATAGGGTTAGTGAATGTTGGGATCGCATGTGGTGGTGTGTGCCCTAGGGAGGGTAACCTTCTTCTTTTTAGGTGGTTGTGGTGGAGGGGGTGGAGGAGGTGGTGGTGGCGTGTGGGAGAAGGTGAGCGGATGCGCGCCCTGCGTATCATGGTGAACGTGCTGAAGAAAACCAATACTTAACCACAAACGATAATGATATATAATTATAAATGCGAGTATGAAAAGAGTTTACCCAAGCAGCGATTAGCGAAGTCCCAAACCTATGAGTTCCTCGTGCCCTAGTGTGCGATGTCCCCTAAGCTTGTCGATGATCTCCCGTTAGCTCCTCTATCCCTTCGTAATTCGAAATTGGGGTTTAAATTTTGAAGTTATTTCAAATTGCCGTGGCGGATTGGAAATTTTGGCTTCGAGAATTGAGGAGAAGGAGGTAGGGTGGGGTGGTGGGGAGGAGGGAAGGGGATTGGATATGGAGTAGTTGCCCAAATGAAGAGGGGGATGGGTTTTGAAAGTGGTGGAGGACCGGCGCTTGCTCGAGGGAAGGTGGAGGAAAGGAGGGAGCTCGCTGGAAGTTCTGAAAAGAACTCGAGCGAGCAGCCCAAGCCCTATAAATAGGGTGCCTGGCGGTTGTGCGCTCGGTCAAGCGACCAAGCACTCGGTCGAACGTAACTAAGGCGCATCCCCCTTCTGAGTTAGATCAGGCTCTAGTTTGGTTTGTTCGCTTGGTCGAGCGCGCTAGGTGCTCGGTCGAGCGACAAGAAATTTGGCACAGATCTGGGCTTTATAGTTGAAGCTCTGCTTGATCAAGCATGGCAACTGCTCGACCGAGCGGCTGCTACAAGCAACTTGCTACTGTTTGGATCGATAAGACACCCTTGGGGGGTGAATAGGGTGAATGCAGAATTAAAAAATCGTGCAAGCACATGCAGTTATATGATTTGCAAAAAATAATCGCATGCAGTCAAAAAATATACAGAAAATAGCCAACAATCAATCACACTAAGATGTACCATGGTTCGGTCGAACCTCGACCTACTCCAGCAAACCCTAAGATCTACTCTTTGATTAATCAGTTTCTCAACGCCTACAAGACACTATGAACTTGCAACTTCCTTTACTACACGCCCAATAGCTCTCTAGACTTGCTCATCCCTTTGCTAAACAGAACTAACCAAAAAATCTAGACCCTGCCTCGATCATATCCCATGCATCGAGAATCCCCAAACTACAACTAGTTTGCACAAAAAGTTTTTTTAAAAAATTTACAAATATCAAAGCAATCTCAAAAGATAAATATGAGTTTAGAAAGCTCAGATTGAGATGTTGCAATATCTTGGTCCTTATGCTCTTAAGCTGCTCTGCAATGGCTCTGACAGTTCGTAATCGGAGGTCTGTGCTGAAAGATATGGAGACTCAAACTTTCAGGGGTCTTTTCGTAGTTTCTAAATTCAGTGGGACTGTTCTGCAAAATTCTGGAATTTGTTTTTCTGTTGCCTCGAATTGCATTTTGTACTTGCTGCCTGACCTTTGTTTGTTCCCAAAGAAAACACAAAATTAATCAAAAGAGTACCAATTGTTAAATAGAAACATAATGAATGAAAACATAAACAATTAGTTTTTTAATCCTTCCAATTTCAGTGGCCTTTGATGGTTGCAACTTCTGAAATTCCCTCTCCCTGCTTGCGTCAGGATCCTCTCCTCAGCCTTTTAAAATTTCATTGTACCTGCAACACCCAAGTTAAATAATACAAAGGAGAAGAGAAACATATTGATTTCTTTCACACACAAAACCCCCTCCCCCCTCTCTCTCTCCCTCTCCCTCTCTCCCTCTCCCCCCTCTCTGTTTGCAATGGCATAGCCGCAGGTTTTATTTTTGGGAGAGGTTGATATGTTGGCCGGCCCCCACGTTAATATTTATATGTCTTTAAAAAGAACCCTAGTTTAGTTAATTACAAAATTGCCCCAAAAGCTTTCATATCGCATAACTAAGCCGTTTTAGACTCGTTTTCAAATCAGAAAAATTCTGTGACTTCCTCGTTGTCTCCTCCATAATCCAAGGTCAAAGTTGAATTTTACAACGTTGCAGAAATGACCAAATTGTCGTTTACGCCCAAAATGCCATTCATCTCCAAAATGGCCAAAATGCCCTTTTGATTTTCCGAACTCTTTTCAACCTAAAAACACTTAACAAACACATTAAAATAACTCATGAAGGTTTGTTATCATCAAACAAGAAATCTTAGACTGTAGTTTCCAACAATCTCCCCCCTTTTGATGATGACAAACTGCAATTAAGATTTGATCAGTAAAAGATCAAAATCATGTCATAGTGCTTGTATTTTTGAATTGTGATCATGCAAGTCAATGGGATATAATAAATCAAACAATTATAAAGCTCCCCCTTTGACATGCTCCCCATATTTGGATACTCCATATCAACATGCAACCAATTACTTCAACGTCCAAAATGGTGGTTCAAATCTTATAAATTCTCCCCCTTTGTTATCATCAAAAGTCCACAAAAGATTATATTTCATATGCATATAGAAAATAAAGCATTATTAAACATGTCATATGAATACATTAAGACCATCACGAGTAGTTAATCAATATTCAATAATTTAGAACTTGGATTATAAACATCTTCGTGCTCGTGTGTGATGATTAAAAGTTAAGTTCATAGGGAGTTGTCTTCATGAATTCAACCTTTACATACCAACATTTTCCATATGTATAAATTTCAATGATTGAGTTCCCCTACTTCATGAAACATGAATTCAAGTTACCAACACACATACATGGCCTATAAGTACTTTTAAACGAGGGGTGGCATTGCTTGATGGATAGAACATCAACGCTAATAAATAAGAATTTCATAGCATAAGCTGAATGTCCGTGGGTTGAGACATAGCCAAGAACTATATCCATTTTACATACAAGCCTCAATATATATTTTTTTCACAATTATTTTTCTTTTCTTTTTCATGAACATCAATTTTTATTCTTGGCTAGACTCATCATATCCCATCAAGTTATCTATATATTAAAACACAGAGGTTTTTGAATTTTAGGGCTGATTGGGACAAGCTGATGTCATGCTGATGTATAAAGAGTTTGATAGAAGAATGGCTAAGATTTAATCTTGGTAAAAGAAGGGTTGAGATGAGTGTTTGGAAACCACACCACTTTTTTTCTTTTGTTTTCAAACCCCTCACAATCAATACATTTGCGCAGAATACCACATATTTTCCTTTTTTGCTTAAAACCCCTCTTATTTCACTTTTTACCCACACACCATACACACACACTTATACACTTCCACCCCGCGCGCCGAAGGCGCCCGCGCGCCGAAGGCGCCCGCGCGCCGAAGGCGCCCGCGCGCCGAAGGCGCCCGCGCGCCGAAGGCGCCCGCGCGCCGAAGGCGCCCGCGCGCCGAAGGCGCCCGCGCGCCGAAGGCGCCCGCGCGCCGAAGGCGCCCGCGCGCCGAAGGCGCCCGCGCGCCGAAGGCGCCCGCGCGCCGAAGGCGCCCGCGCGCCGAAGGCGCCCGCGCGCCGAAGGCGCCCGCGCGCCGAAGGCGCCCGCGCGCCGAAGGCGCCCCGCGCGCCGAAGGCGCCCGCGCGCCGAAGGCGCCCGCTAAATTTTTTTACGCTAATTTATTGTTCCGACTCAAGAGCGCCCTCGCCGAATTTATTGTTCTACGCCGAATTTTTTGTTCCGCACAAATTTGACTGTGTAAATAATGTTTGGGAACAAAGATTTCGCGGGGGAAAATCTTAAATGAACCGTGCCCGCGGGCACGGGTTATGACTAGTCTATTATACATTTGACAGCGATTTTTGAATCCTAGGGCTGACTAGGACAAGCTGACTAGGACAAACTGGTTGATAAAAGACGGCCATGATTTAATCTTGATGAATCGATGGTTGGGATTAAACTTTGGGATGTTTGTTTTGTATTTTAACACATACTTTTTATATTTGTGGGTCCCATTTGATAGCAACATACTTTTAAACTCAGATTTTTAAATCATTTTCGGGTAAGAGAAAGAGGGATATCAAAAGACTTTTTTTGGAAAGGTAAAAAGGGATATCAACAGATTTTTGGGGAAGAGAAAGATGCATTTTTGGGAGAGAGCTTCCCAAAAAGTCTCTTGCTCTTCCCCAAAAGAGAAGCAGAAATAAAATATCTTTGGGTTGTAACGCATAAATAGAAATGCCTGTGTGATAATTTCCTTGCGTTGTCCGCCGGTGCTAGCGATTTCGGATCCAAGTCGACGGCCGAGGAGGTTACCTGAGCATAGCCGGACCTCCGATGCATCACCGCCATCATCACCGGTACAGAAAATGGAAACTGCTTTGCTTCGACGACAATTCTTGATCTTTTTAGTTTGTTTTTTGACGACAGAACGTGTGGTTGTTGCAGGTGCCACGTCAGGGATTGGGGAGGAGACGGCAAGGGTTCTGGCGATGCGAGGGGCGATGCTGATCCTGCCGACGAGAAGCTTGAAGGCGGCGGCGGAGACCAAGGCTCGGATTGGGTTGGAGTTCCCGGGATCCGAGATCATCGTGCTCCCTCTCAACCTAAGCTCTCTCTCTTCCGTTCGAAGATTCGCATCGTGCTTCCTCTCTCTCGATCTCCCTCTTAATCTCCTGATGTGAGTAGATAACCTCTCTCTCTCTCTAAATGAATGCATAAACAAACAACCAACCAAATGAAATTTGCAGAAACAACGCGGGAAAGTGCTCGCACGAGCATGCTATATCAGAGGATGGGATCGAGACGACCTTTGCAACAAACTGTCTAGGTGATCACCATCTCCAACCAACTTATTTTGAGAGGGTAAAAAATTAATTATTAATTTTGGCTCAGATAAAAATTTGAAACCTGTAAATTTTCAGGCCATTTATTGCTCACGAAACTGCTACTGAACAAAATGAAGGAAACGGCGAGGGAAACTGGGATCCAAGGCCGCATTGTCAACGTCTATTCGAGCATCCACGGCTGGTTCTCCGACGACTGGATCGCATATCTCGATCTCATCACCCACAACAAAATGTGAGCTAGCAACCAGGCTCCCAAATGGCATTTCCACCATTTCATTGCCCTTAACTTTCTGCTCAGTTTTGAGTAGTACAGTTGAAAAATTAATAATAGAAAAAGATAATTGATCTGTTGGCCCCTGATCAAAAAACACAGACCGTACGATGCGAATCAGGCGTATGCGCTGTCTAGATTGAAGGTTCGTAACTATCTAAAAAATTTATTTAAAAATAAACAAATTTAGAAACTAAGTAAAAAATTTCTAATGCTGTTTTTAGCAAATGGAAGCGAACGTGATAGTTAACTGTGTCCATCCGGGGATCGTGCGGACCCGACTCACCCGAGACCGCGAGAGATTTGTTACAGGTTTGTCAACAGTTTTAACTTTTTATTTAAAACAAAACGCAAATCACATTAAAATAATCATATGTAAATTATAAACAAAACCATCGTTATTTGCAGATCTGGTCTTCTTCCTAATGTCCAAGCTACTTAAAACCATCCCTCATGTGAGATTAATTAATTAACAAACTGTATTTTGTTTGTTCAAATATTCTACTTTATGAATGTGAACCGAGCGGTCTGATGCTCCGCAGGCGGCAGCAACGACTTGCTACGTGGCTACGCACCCGGGCTTTACAGGGTCAACGGGGAAATACTTTGCGGACTGCAATGAAGCGTCTCCATCGTCACTGGCGAGCAGCGGACACGATGCATCGAGGCTGTGGCGGCTATCGGAGTCTATGACGGATGGGTTCGGATACGACGTGCCATGCCCGTTAAACCGTTTGGACCAGGCGTGATAGGACGGGTGGCGAAGACAAAAGGAAGATTCTATGGATAAGGTTTAGGATTAGGACGTCGCGAATCAGGATGAGAGAGAGAGAGAGAGAGAGAGAGAGAGTATGAGTGAGTGACTGTGTTGTTTCTTTTGCTTTTTTTTAAAAGCTTTTCTATTTTTGTAGAGAGAGAAGTAATGCATACTTTCTTAAGAGAACCCGTACCTGTGGAGATGATGGGTATCTAAAAATGTAAAGGTGGTTTAAGTGGCCATAATATATTAATATCTATTATATATTTGATAACGTTTTTTGAATTCTAGGGTTGATTAGGAAAAGATAAAGAGTGGCAGTGATTTGATCTTGGGAAATCAATGGTTAAGATTGAATTTTGTGAAAATTTTAGTGGGAAAACTTAAATTTTGATGGGAAAAATGTCTTGGGAACCAAAACTTTGAAATTAGAAGTGTCTTGGGAAAGATTGTGGAGATTAAATTTGGTGGGGAAAGTGCCTTGGGAACCTAAACATTGAAATTAGACGTGCCTTGGGAAAGATTGTGGAGATTAAATTTTTTTCACAATTATTTTTCTTTTCTTTTTCATGAGCATCAATTTTTATTCTTGGCTAGACTCATCATATCCCATCAAGTTATAAACATATAATTATCCACCGTCATACACTTTTATCATATTCATAAAAAGCAATTCCAAATGAATAATAACATTTAATCCGTGAAAGTGTGATAGAAGATGTAAAAATCTAGTTTTTCATTATTGAACAAGTCTCAACTAAACATCAAGTCTATTATGCATGCATAGCCAAGAAAATAATACTAGAAATCTATGGAAATATGAATTTCATCAATAGTTTCCTTTTAAATCAAACAAAGAAAAAGATATTCAATAAGGTCCTCTTTTTATGAATTTTTCTTTTTCAATTTTTTTTTCATTTTTAAATAAGAATCTAAACATGCTAAGAAAAAAAACATAAACTCAATGAAAAGAAAATTAACCTAAAAGAAATATAAAAAATTGAAACACACCAAAAAAAATCTTATGAAGGTAATTAATACTTTAAACTCAAGGTAGAAATCATACCTTCGCGTCATCAACTTGGTCAAGGAACTTCATTTAATTTGACATTGAAATCCAAGGTCCAACCATCTTTCCTTCTTACTTGGAAGATGAAATGTGTGGCATATTCACCAACATAGGTCCACCATCGTTCTTGAATGTTCCCTTAGGAACTCAAACCTGCTTGAACTTTAAGCACTTGTTCCTATTCCAACAACAATCAAAGGTGTGCCCATGTTTCCCACAACATATGCATCTTGACACAATTTTACCATTGTTAGAAAAAATAGTATGCACATTTTTCTTTTTAGCACCATTCCAATTTGCATGCATAACATTCTTTCCTTGAGCAACATTCATGTTCTTATGCACACCATTATTAAATCCAAGTCCTTTTCTATTGTTTGCATACACTTGATTATTCAATAACATATTCAATGATTTTTCACTTATAGCAAACTTTTTCAGGCAATTTTCCACTTCACGAACTTTGGATTTAAGATAAAGATTCTCATCAACAAGCATTGAACAACGTGAGATAAAAATGTCATCTTTCTTTTTCAATTCAACGTTCAAATGATCAACATAAACTGTAAGCTCATCTCTTTCAATTTTAATGTCATGCAGTTCATTTTCAGATTTAGCACAATTATCACAATCAAGTTTCTTTCTTTCATTTATTATACCATGCACTTCTTTTTCTAAAATCACACAATTTTCACAAGATTTTTTCTGCAATTCTTTCTTTTCAGATTTTTAATGTTTTGATTTTATCTTCTAAAATCTCAATTTCTTCAGTCATGTGATCGCATAGTCTAGCTAAATCTTTATAAGATAGTTCAGGTACCTCATCACTTGAATCGTCGTCTCTAGAATCTATGTGTGCCATCAGACATAGATTCATCACTACATGGCTTTCATCATCTTCACTATCATCATCACACGTAGTCACCAAAGACTTCTTCTTTTCCTTCGTTTTCCCCTTCTTTAGCAATGGACAATCTGGTTTAATATGTCCCCGCTTTCTGCAATTGTAGCAAATCACCTCATCATCTGATTTGCCATCATTAGAAGAGGACTTGCTCTTTTTATTTTCATCCTTCAGACGCTGGCAATTAGCTTTAATATGTCTAGATTTCCTGCAATTATGAAAAATAATTTCATCATCAGAATCATCAGACATATTTTTAGACATAGAAGCATTGCGTTTATTTTAAAGAAATTGCCTTCATTGTCTAGTTTTCAGATATTTCTTGAAGCCTTTTACCACCAATGCCACATCATCATCGCTATCATGTGAACTCATTAATGCGATTGACATCTTCTTTAGTTCTCCAGCATCTTTAGCATCTCTTTCATTCCTAGCTTTAAGCTCAAGCTCATAGGTCATCATGTTTTCGATTAGCTCTTCCATGCTATATGTGCTAAGATCTTTAGATTCCTAGATCGCAGTAACTTTGGCTTCAAAACTCTTTAGTAGTACACCTAAAATCTTCCACAATAAATCCTTAGTTGAAAAGACTTTTCTAAGAACCGTGGAGTTGTAGATGACTGCACTAAATCTCGTGTACATCTCCTTGATTTTTTCATTATTTGCCATCTTGAACCTCTTGTACTCATGGTTTAGTAGAGTGAGGTGAGTTTCTTTCATCTGGGATGTTCCTTCGTGGGTAACCTTCAGAGTATGCCAGATCTTCTTATCTGTAGAACAATGAGAAATACGATTATATTCTGTTTTATCCCAGGCACAAATAAAAGCATTCATAGCTTTAGCATTCAAAGTATATAATTTTTGAATCCCACTTGTCCCAAGGCTTAGGAACATCTACTCCCTCAATTTTAAACATAGGAGGTGTAAAACAAAATTCAACTATATCCCAAACATCGTAGTCTATCGAGCTTAAATAAATTTTCATGCGAGCTTTCCAATAAGCATAATCAGTTCCATTAAATTTAGGTGGCCTAACTACGGACTGCCCCTCAGCAAAAACATCATATGAAGTACCCATGACAGTGTGTGCTTGCAATCCTAAACAGAGATAAAAAATTGTAACGACTGGTTTCCTTGTATCTGGATTTATTATAATATAATATATGTTTTGGTGGATTTTCTCCTCGTGTGTGGTTTTCGTCTCCGTAGCTTTCATTTACGATCGATTCGTCGTATTTTCTCGTTTCTTCCTTATGATTGTCAATTTCGAAGTATGTCATTCGTGACGGACTTCATAACGGTCGTATCTTACTATTAGATCAAGCCTAGGAGTCTAAGGAATCGATCCCGGGGCCCCGCGCTCCGTATCGGAACTTTTGGTGCTTATTAGCCGGTGTAAGAAGGGGCACCGACCGATTAGATGACGATCCAGTCGGTCGGCAATCCTTCTTGGACCGACTAGTTGGCTTTCTAAATTATTCAGGAGTTACTGTTTATCGTTAGTCGGTCTAAGAACGTTGGTTGACCGACTAGGTTGCAAACTAGTCGGTCGGCAATGCTTCTTTAACCGACTAACACATCATCTAAATTTTAGTATCAGTACTGTTTACTCTTAGTCGGTCTACGAACGTTCATCGACCGACTAGATGCTAAACTAGTCGGTCAGTATTTGTTCATGGACCGACTAAATCTAAATCCTATTTTCGTTCAGAAGTTACTGTTTACACTTAGTCGGTCTGCGTTGGTCGACCGACCGACTAGTTGCCAAACTAGTCGGTCAGTGGTTGCTCTTTGACCGACTAATCTGTGTTAAAACCCTAATTTCTGGGCAGCCGCCAGCCCAACCTATTTATACCCCTCCCAAACGTTTTCTTCTTCCTCCACTCGACCCAAAACCCTAAAATCTCCCCCATTGAGCCCCCATCTTCCTCCAAGCCCTATTCCTTCATCCCAAGCCCTAGATCCATCATCTAAACCCTCCATCAACTCTATCTACCTCTCATCTTCCCCTAAATCTCATCAAATCCCCAAAATCCCCCAAAAACCCTAACTCTCCAAACTTCTCCATTTGTTTCCAGATCTGGTCCTAGGGTTCTCCGGAGTGTTTCTTCCACTTTCTCTCGGTAAGAAATCGATCTCTCGATGTTTTCATGACCTATTTGTATTTTTATGAAGCCCAAATGAAATTTCATGTGTTTGATGATTGTTTCCCCATAACAGCGATTTCCCATGTAGATTAGCATCCGCGCGACGAACCTTCGTGATCGTCCTCCCCGGTGCTAGGCAAGTGAAACTTGCCACTTAGGGTTTAGGCCATGTTTTAGGCCATTTGCTTGTTGTAGGCGTAAAAGAGGCTAGGCGACGAAATGATACTCGCCTAGGCGCAAATTGGGGAACTAGCTTGACAACGAAGCTAGTTCCGACATATATCATGTTGCACAATTTCCATGTCATGTTTACTTTCCATTAACGGTACGCGAATTAATTGTCATGTCATTGCATTCTTTAAGTGCTTCTGTGATTGCGTAGCTTCGCTACAAATGCTTGTGTTCCTGGCTCGTGTTCCAGAAGCGGGCTATGTGTTGGTTGATAGCCAATGCCCGAATTGCTTATTTCCGGCTAGGTGCACCCCTACGCCAAATGTTTAAGAATGCGAGCTCATGTGCGGGGCAACCCCGGCTCACTTGCTGAGCTCATGTGCGGGGACCCTGGCTCCATTACGTGTGGGTATTGGGGGTAAGAGTTAAGCGGCCAATCAACTGGGAGTCTGCCCGATCAGCAACTGCAGTGGTAAGGCGTAAACTCTGGGTTTGGGGTAGTGTTAAGCGGCCAATCAGCGTGAATATGAACCCATTCAGCTGTAAGGCGTAAACATCTACAAAACAACGTGAAACGTGAATAGTGAATTGATTGAGGTTGATAGTAGCTTGGCTACTCTTGTCTTGTCCCGATGATTGTTCTCTTGTACAAATTGTCTTGCCATGTCTTGATTATGCACTCATGTTATAACTGCCATGTCATGCATACTATAACTGCTAGGTTGCTAGTTGCCTTACTTTCAGTTTCCTTGCCCAAGTCTTTTAGACTTGCTGACATGTGCCCCTTTACTCTTTTGGGTGACACATGTTAGATCCTGAGCCTGAGTACCTTGTGGAGGACGAGGTGTTTGCTGACGCCGAGCCCGAGTTTGTGTTTGACGGGGAGTACGTGGACACTGGGGACCAGTCCTAGTGTTTTCGTTGTGATTCCCTTTTTGTTTTAGACAGTTGTTTTGTTATCGGTGCGTGGCACCTATACTTGTTATGTCGTTGCTTTTGTTGGCCTTGTTCTGGGCCTTAGACTCTTTTCTTTTAGCCTGGTGGCTTTTCTGGATGTTGGACTTTTTTTTATGTTGGAAAATTTATGAGATGTGAGATTTTATTTCAGTCTCTCCTTGTGTTATTATTGTTGTTCCGTTGTGGTTACAGGGACCTGCTTATGTTTTATTGACGCTTATCGGGTTTGGGGCTTCACAGCTCCACTCTCGTGCGGACCTTCTTGTTGGGGTTCTTGCGGACCCCCAGAGCTCGGATCTGTATCCGTCCTAAGTCGGACGGACCACGGAGGCGCAAAAGCGCAGCGGAAAAACCAGAAATCAAAATTTCTACACTAGCTAAACTATTTAGCTAGGCTCTAGGGAGCCAGAACCTAGCCCGATCTATGCCGACTTGGAGTGGGTCTGACCACCCTAAGAAGGATCTACACTAAAGCGACTAATTAAAAATTACGCTAAAAAACGCTTAACCACATACCCGGAATCTTGGCCCTGGAGCAGGCAAGATGTACCGCACCGTCTTGAGAAGCTCCTCGTAGCCGAGCCGCGTTGACCCGATCTCCCTGAGCCGCCTCGCACCCTCGCACCGATCCGCCTGAGCCGCTTTCGCCTTCGAGCCGATCACACGCGGTAGAAAGTTTCACTTGAGAAGAACCCGCGTCTTAGACGTCCGGATCAGATCCAAACCCCCTTCGTAGTCGTGCTAGGACTACTCCGGAGAATAGGAAAATTAGAGAGAGAGATTTAGTCGCCGATCGAGCCTACTCTAAAATTCTGGAGCTACTCGATCGTTGACTGGTGTGTTTTTCAACGAGGAGAGTGCACCCCTATTTATATAGGGAGTGAGCACTCACCCTCTCGTTGCGGGCAATGTGGGACAATCCACATGAAGAGAAAAAATTAATTAAGTCATTTGGCTTAATTTCACTTTTAAAGTTAGCCTTTCACCAAGTCAAACTTTAACTAATTAATTCTCCTCACATACTAAACTTCAGACACCAAACAAGCTATCAATCAGAAAAGCTTGGAATGGTGATCGCGTAGGAACTGACGGTGACGAATTTCGACTTCGTTTGACCCCTCAAACAATTGCTCAAAGTTTAGCAATTCTCACAAAATTCGTAGCCGTCATTAGGGGTTTCAAAAAACCCTAATTGACTTAAGTTGCGGGCGCGCCCGCCCAAGGGGGGCAAGGGCGGGCCGCCCGCCCGCTGCTGCAGCGGGCCGTGCCCGCTGCAAGCAGCGGGCGCTGGTCCGCTGCAAGCAGCGGGCTGCGCCCGCTGCAATAGCGGGCGCGGGCCCGCTGTAGCAGCGGGCCGCGCCCGCTTGCAGCGGGCGCTGGCCCGCTGTGCAGCGGGCCACGCCCGCTGTGCAGCGGGTGCCCGCCCGCTGCACACAGCGGGCCATGCCCGCTGCTGCAGCGGGTCACGCCCGTTTGTCTTTGCACATGGGCCTTTTGGCCCAGTGGGTCTAACCCACTTCCCCTTGGACTCTTTCTGCGTTTCTGGGCTTGTTTGAGCTCCGATTTGGACGCGGTTTGAACATGTGTTTAGACCGGGACGATCCCGTCATCCAGGTAACCTATTCCAACAAGTTTGTTCCTACTAAATTCGTTGTAACTAATTTACAACACGTTTAGTCAAAGTTAGCATCTAATGCAACGTTGTGTCCCTATTGCTAATGCGACTAACTTTCACAACTTAACTTGTGAATATCATCAAATGACATTTCTCTCTATTCTATATTCCTATTACTAAGAGACGAGCACTACTCGGTGTGAGACCCTACAGCCTGACCTTACTACAGGTTGGGGCTCGAAACCCCTAGACGACGGTCACTACGAGCAGTAGCTGTCGTCCCTGTTTCAGAGTCATAATAACGTGATCGACCCTTTGACAAAAGTGTCACAGGGTTTGCATTGGCTGTGTCAGAGATGAATTCCGTTAGCTAAAATCCCTTCGTCAAGACTGTGTTTGATGTTGGCCTAGGGTATGGTTTTCTGTCAACCCTATTAGACAACATTGGTCAGTATACGGCGGTCTTTATTGTATACACGTTGTAAAACTTGAAACGTACCCTGGCCGAGGATTAACATAAAGACCGTACTGAGCCTATAACACTAACTTCCCTTTAATGGAAGTGACGAATCCCATCTTAGTCACTTACTCACCTTGAGAGCTTCAGGTGCAACCCAACCTAAGATCTTTCATCAGGACTGGTCCTCGAAGCTAGATCATGGGTCTAAGCTACACCGTCCGCTCACAGGTTGGTACAGATGACTTCAGGTCTTAAGGATCAACTAACCTATCATCACCCTAGAGTTATTAAAGACAGATCATTAAAGTTAACCATTTAATAACTCTAACTTGGTCGTTCAGTGAACTCATTCTCCAATGAGCACATGTGTCTCGTCTCCGACTTCGCTAAGTCGAATGACTATGAGATCATCATTACCCGAAGGCAAGACGAAGACACAGTGATCTATCCGATGTGTCGATATCCAGTTCTCGACATATCTATGATCACGAACCGTTTAAGACTTACGTTTCTATTCGGTCACTTACTTACTCATAATCGAGATCTCATCTAGATATGTAAGGACCTAACTATAAGTCTATGGATATTATCTAAGTATATTAATACAAATCCTTTACACTTAGAATAATACGTACCATATACGGTATGAACAAGACGCATAATCAAGATAAATTGCCTTATGGGCACATATCTTCCTACATCTCCCACTTGTACTTAGGCTATTTATCTCGGTATCTCATGCCGTTATAGCATATCAGTCACTTTGACATTTGATATGGCAAACCTAAGAGTGGTTCTACTAATAAGTATCTACAACGAATTTTAATGGATTGAAATTACATCTCTTGATCACACAGCGTTGATCCTTTGAAAAATGATCTGGATCAATTTTCCTAACTTCGTATAGCTAACTGTCAGCGTATACGATTTAGATGTGGGGTCTAACATTTTCGTAAGTCAGTTTTAGCACACTTCACTTTATTGTGTCAATATGTCAGGTACATATTTGACACCCTAAGTCTCTATATATATATATGATTAAATCAAAACAATTTTGACTTAATGATTTATATAGAAGATTCATTAAAGTGAAAAATCATTTTTACTTAGTCCGGAAAAACGGAACTAAGCATACTTACTTGCTCCCACTGACTTTGAGAATTACCTGGTTAAATTACTTCGACATAATAACTAAATCATATTTAGATTTATGTGCAAAAATAACCTTTTGGTAAGTGCCTTAGATGGAATGTACAAGTGTCAGATTCGGTTTGACGAATGAGTCAAGTCAAGATCGTTTTAAGGAATCTTGACATTGACTCGTTCAATCAAAACGTTCTACACTGTACTAATTCCTTTAACCACATTTAGTATTAACTCTTTTGATAACTAAATGCAGATAATCACGAGTTAAACTTGATATGCGTATTTACTGTGATTGCACACAATTTATACGCCCCCTGGAACTTATACTTAACTACTGATTGACTTCAGACATTTAGTCAGCTTCAAAATCAATATTATCGAAGCTCAACACCATTATTCGAAAATATACGCAACCATTACAGAAAAGCCACATCCACAGAATTTTAAGCCAATTCAATTTCAATTGCAACATACGAGACATCCATTCCAAAACAACGGGTTCATAAAAGGAACCTTAATTTGTTTATCAAAATAAACCTTGAGTGCAAAGCACTCATTCATTGTTTTCGATCCTTAAAGATGATAAATTTTATTCAAATAAGAAAAATATCATCTCCATCACGATCATCGTCTCCAGAAGTCTTTGAGCGGTCCCAGCAACAACTGTTGCTTTGATTGCCGACCGATCTCCGTACTTCTCCAATCTCCAGTTCTTATCAGCCACCTGTATACAGTACACAGATGTCTATAAGTATCTCATACTATATGAATGGAAATAATTGCATTTAATTGAATTTTAATTTGTACCTGAGGTAGAGGCATCAGTATGCCCCTTCTTCTTCTCTGCAAGATAGATCTTACAGTTCCTCTTCCAGTGGCCAATCTTGTGGCAATGGAAGCACTCAGATTTCGACGGGGCCCCTTTGTTCTTCTTCTTCCCATTCTTAGCCTTCGCAGGTTATGGGACCTGCCTCTTCTTTCCTTTGCCTTTCGGCTGGTCGGAAGTAGCAGAGCCAACAACCAGTGCAGCCGGCTTCTTATGAATCTCCTCAAACTGCCGGAGCATATTGAGGAGACCCGGAAGATCCGTCTCAAGGCTATTCATTATAAAGCCAGTTATAAAAGGCTTGAAATCGGGAGTCAAAGACTTTAGGATAATGTCCGTGGACATCTCATTGTCCAGGACAAATCCTAACTGGGCGGCGTCCTCCACGTACCCGATCATCTTGATAACATGATCTTGTACGGGTTCCGTCCCCATCTTGGTGCCCCAGAGGTTGCTAGTGGCCTCGAACTTGGCAGCTCTTGATCGCTTGCCATACAACTCTTGTGCGTTGAGGAGCATGCTTTGAACATCCATATGTTCATGCTTCCTCTGCAACTCGTTGGTCATCGAAGCCAGAGTAAGGCACCTGGCCTTCTCTGCATCCCTCTGGTACAATTTGTAGGCTTCCTTTTCCTCGTGGGTCGAATCTTCATCCGGCTTATCTGGAGCGTCCTCGAACAGTACGTGTCCTATTCCGGCTAGAGAAAGGACCAACTTGATGTTCCTAAGCCAGTCTTTGTAGTTCGTTCCATCCAGCACGTTCTTCTCAACCATGTATCTAAGTCCCGAATCCATTCTGTATTTTATAGATACTATAGTTAGTAAATGTTCGTAGTATAGTTTTAATGGTTTTAATAAAACTATATTCTCCCATTAAATTTATTTAAAGCCATAATAATAAACAATTTATTATAAAATAATATTTGTGAGAGAGGGATCCGACTACCCTGAGTCTGACAACCTTGAGTGTATCTCAACAAGTTGTCCGACTCTGCAGTCGGTAGACGAACTCGTCGTCAATCATATTTACTATGATTCCCTATCGATTTTTACCCCTAGTCATTTGTGATCATGAGTGTGCTCAACCGGATCACAATGGCTAGCCTAGTCGGACCCTTGTTTTCGTGTCTAGCCTGACTTGCCCCTTTGCTCGGTGTATGCACGACGCGCCGGTTTGGGTCAGGTCTTAGACTACATTCTTGGTTAGACTTACGCCGAGGCTCGAGGGATGAGACAACAGTTTCAGTCAGGTTAAGATGTCAATCAAGAAATCGGTTTCTATAAGATTGACATGTCACGGCTTGAGTGTAGCTCAACAACCAGAACATGTTTCTTACAGTTGCCAACTCCTAAAACAAGGAGGGCTACGATTTATCTTGAACAAGATTATTATCGTATTGACTTAGGTATAGTCGATGGACTTACATAGTCATGAATCGACTCCTTGCGGTCCAGCGGACGCGGCCAGGGAATTGACTAAGCCAGGACCACTTGTTACCCAGTCTAGCTAGGTTGGTCCAAAAACTTTAGCCAAGCACATTGACCGACATCATGATCCATTGAAGGAGTTGTCATCAATCTTATGTTTTCCAAACAACTAAATGGCTTTTAATTAAAAGAACTAGTTAATCCTTATCAACTAGTGGATCCTAAAAATTCAAAATTTTTCAGATTGGTTGAACATCTTTTATTAAGTCCTTATCAACTATAAGGTTCTACGTTCAACTTACTACCCCAATCTAATTAGGATTTATAAAACAATTCAACATTTTGTCTTTTATGAAAATCATTAATTAAACGATTTAATGAGATGATTTACAAACAAGGGGACTACCCTAATCAGGTATTAGGTTCAATGTTGTTTTGTTTTATTAAACATAACATGTCACTATCATGTTTTAATGGCTAACCTAACAAGGTTTGTGTATACATTATACAACATGAAATGAAAACTAACTTTATCCGCATAAAAGAAAGTTTCATTTTTAGTGACATATAAAAGGTATTTGCAAGTTTAAAAATTATCTATATAATACAAACATGCAAATCTAAATTTTAACACTTAAAATTAAAGATTAAAATTTTAAAGCCTTCATTAAAAAATTTTATCGCATAAAACTAAGTCGTACAAAATTATCTAATAATTTTAAACCTAGGCCTTAAAAAAAATTTCGACCTCATTTCTAAAATTAAAATATCACATAAAAATTTTAGAAACATCTATGTAGTAAAAGAAATTAATTTTATATTACATCTCATGAAATAAAATTATTTCTATTATTAACATATTTAAACAATTTTAAAACTCTTTTAAAATATTTTAGAAATCCTTTTTAGAAGCTTTCAAATAAAGTTTAAAGATTTCTAACTTTATGTAACTAAAGAAAAATTCTTAATTTTCCAAAAAATAAAATTTTCTAAAGTTTACATAAACTTTAAACACCCTTTAAAAATTTTTAAAGTCTCATAAAAATTTACAATGTATTTAAAAACATAGTAGACTACTTTTAGATTTATAGCATAAAAATAATTGTCCCAAAATTAAAATTTTCCGTGTTGCAAAATTAATATTTGAAACACAAACTTATTTTCAAAACTAAAAAAAAAAATTTTGAACATGCAGGCTAAGCATTTTTAACTATTTAAAAAGTCGCTATAGTAGATCTATAGCATAACCATGGCTCTGATACCACTGTTGGGGTTCTTGCGGACCCCCAGAGCTCGGATCCCTATCCGTCCTAAGTCGGACGGACCACGGAGGCGCAAAAGCGCAGCGGAAAAACCAGAAATCAAAACAATTTCTACACTAGCTAAACTATTTAGCTAGGCTCTAGGGAGCCAGAACCTAGCCCGATCTATGCCGACTTGGAGTGGGTCTGACCACCCCAAGAAGGATCTACACTAAAGCGACTAATTAAAAATTACGCTAAAAAACGCTTAACCACATACCCGGAATCTTGGCCCTGGAGCAGGCAAGATGTACCGCACCGTCTTGAGAAGCTCCTCGTAGCCGAGCCGCGTTGACCCGATCTCCCTGAGCCGCCTCGCACCCTCGCACCGATCCGCCCGAGACGCTTTCGCCTCCGAGCCGATCACACACGGTAGAAAGTTTCACTTGAGAAGAACCCGCGTCTTAGACGTCCGGATCTGATCCAAACCCCCTTCGTAGTCGTGCTAGGACTACTCCGGAGAATAGGAAAATTAGAGAGAGAGATTTAGTCACCGATCGAGCCTGCTCTAAAATTCTGGAGCTACTCGATCGTTGACTGGTGTGTTTTTCAACGAGGAGAGTGCACCCCTATTTATATAGGGAGTGAGCACTCACCCTCTCGTTGCGGGCAATGTGGGACAATCCACATGAAGAGAAAAAATTAATTAAGTCATTTGGCTTAATTTCACTTTTAAAGTTAGCCTTTCACCAAGTCAAACTTTAACTAATTAATTCTCCTCACATACTAAACTTCAGACACCAAACAAGCTATCAATCCGAAAAGCTTGGAATGGTGATCGCGTAGGAACTGACGGTGACGAATTTCGACTTCGTTTGACCCCTCAAATAATTGCTCAAAGTTTAGCAATTCTCACAAAATTCGTAGCCGTCATTAGGGGTTTCAAAAAACCCTAATTGACTTAAGTTGCGGGCGCGCCCGCTAGACTTAGCGGGCGCGCCCGCCCAAGGGGGGCAAGGGCGGGCCGCCCGCCCGCTGCTGCAGCGGGCGGGCGCCCGCTGCTGCAGCGGGCGGGCGCCCGCTGCTGCAGCGGGCCACGCCCGCTGTGCAGCGGGTGCCCGCCCGCTGCACACAGCGGGCCATGCCCGCTGCTGCAGCGGGTCACGCCCGTTTGTCTTTGCACATGGGCCTTTTGGCCCAGTGGGTCTAACCCACTTCCCCTTGGACTCTTTCTGCGTTTCTGGGCTTGTTTGAGCTCCGATTTGGACGCAGTTTGAACCTGTGTTTAGACCGGGACGATCCCGTCATCCAGGTAACCTATTCCAACAAGTTTGTTCCTACTAAATTCGTTGTAACTAATTTACAACACGTTTAGTCAAAGTTAGCATCTAATGCAACGTTGTGTCCCTATTGCTAATGCGACTAACTTTCACAACTTAACTTGTGAATATCATCAAATGACATTTCTCTCTATTCTATATTCCTATTACTAAGAGACGAGCACTACTCGGTGTGAGACCCTACAGCCTGACCTTACTACAGGTTGGGGCTCGAAACCCCTAGACGACGGTCACTACGAGCAGTAGCTGTCGTCCCTGTTTCAGAGTCATAATAACGTGATCGACCCTTTGACAAAAGTGTCACAGGGTTTGCATTGGCTGTGTCAGAGATGAATTCCGTTAGCTAAAATCCCTTCGTCAAGACTGTGTTTGATGTTGGCCTAGGGTATGGTTTTCTGTCAACCCTATTAGACAACATTGGTCAGTATACGGCGGTCTTTATTGTATACACGTTGTACAACTTGCAACGTACCCCGGCCGAGGATTAACATAAAGACCGTACTGAGCCTATAACACTAACTTCCCTTTAATGGAAGTGACGAATCCCATCTTAGTCACTTACTCACCTTGAGAGCTTCAGGTGCAACCCAACCTAAGATCTTTCATCAGGACTGGTCCTCGAAGCTAGATCATGGGTCTAAGCTACACCGTCCGCTCACAGGTTGGTACAGATGACTTCAGGTCTTAAGGATCAACTAACCTATCATCACCCTAGAGTTATTAAAGACAGATCATTAAAGTTAACCATTTAATAACTCTAACTTGGTCGTTCAGTGAACTCATTCTCCAATGAGCACCTGTGTCTCGTCTCCGACTTCGCTAAGTCGAATGACTATGAGATCATCATTACCCGAAGGCAAGACGAAGACACTGTGATCTATCCGATGTGTCGATATCCAGTTCTCGACACATCTATGATCACGAACCGTTTAAGACTTACGTTTCTATTCGGTCACTTACTTACTCATAATCGATATCTCATCTAGATATGTAAGGACCTAACTATAAGTCTATGGATATTATCTAAGTATATTAATACAAATCCTTTACACTTAGAATAATACGTACCATATACGGTATGAACAAGACGTATAATCAAGATAAATTGCCTTATGGGCACATATCTTCCTACACTTCTCACGTCTCGCCTCCATTTTAAGGAAGCGGGGCGTGACAGGTATTGTTTGTGGCCTATGCAGGTCCTTCTGTAACTGCGAATATTGAAATAGCGATAATAATATTAGAATGTCCAATAAACTAAGTTCGACGTCCGAGTCATAAGCTATGAGTCTAATCTGATTCGTTCTCTGTGTCACTAGATGGCAGGAAGACGATTCACCCGTGGTGGGGGCAGCGGTGCGCTCCCTCATGATGAGGAGCCTGAGCGGGAACCCACCAGCGGTGAGATGATGCAGATGATGCTGCAGATAATGCAAGTGCAGCAGGGCGTGCTCCTGCAAGTCCAGAATGCTCCACTTGCTCAAGCTGCCCGGGCTCTTCCGGATGCCCCTCGCTCTGAGCCAGGAGTGAAGCAATTTCGGGAGCTGGGTCCCGCATATTTTAATGGGTCTGAGGGTCCTCTGGCTGCCGATGAGTGGATTCGGAACATCGAGGACAATCTGAAGATGGCCAAGATCACCCCGGCTGGATGGGTTGATTTGGCGAAGAGGCAACTCAAGGATAATGCTCGGAATTGGTGGGATGCGGAAGAGAAGATGTTGGTGGAGCCGATAGCTTGGGCTACCTTCAAGGCCAGATTTGAGGGTGAGTTTTTCCCGAAAGCAGCCAGGGAAGAGATGCTGCAGCGTTTTATCGATTTGAAGCAAGGGAGCTCGTCGGTGGACCTATACCACCAGGAGTTCATGAGGCTGAGTCGGTTTGCACCAAAGATGGTGCAGGACGCTGAGGAGAGAGCTCAGAGGTTCCTGCAGGGACTTGCTTCGGAGCTCCAGAGTTTTGTGACCTCTTCTGACCGAGAGTCTTATCAGAAGGTTCTAGTAACAGCCAAGAGGCAGGAGCTGCTCGTGAACCAGAGGAGGGGGTCTGTTGTTGGTGCTGGGAAGAGGCCTGTGGAACAGGCGAGAGCTGTGGTTAGACCTGGATTCAGGCCTAATCAGCCTGCTCAGTTTAAGAGGCCAGGAGGGTCTATTCTGAATACTTGCCATTTCTTCGGCAAGCCTGGCCATATCAAGGATCAATGTCGGAAGTTTCTGGGCCACTGTTTGGTTTGTGGTGATGCTTCCCATGCCGCGAAGGATTGTCGGCATGCGAACCAGCTGCGGAGGGCACCTGTTGCAGCACAGACATTACAGCAGCGAGCGTCTGTTCCTGCTGGACGTGGAGCAGCTCTTGTCCCACAGGTACAGGCTTTTCGGCAGGCTGTTCCGCCGAGGAGGCAGGCTTTTCTGATGACCGCTGTGGAGAGCGAGGCTGTGGATGAGGTTATCGCAGGTAATCCTCGATCTAGCTGTTACTTTCCTAGCTTGTTTTGATTGTTAGATTGTGTTGTTTGCTTGAACATGATTGTTTGCTAGAATAGAGTTTGATTGTTAATTGCTTGTTAGGTGTGGTTTTGGTTTGCACGTTTCCTGCACGAGTTCTCTTTGACTCTGGTGCATCGATGTGCATTATTTCTCGGAGCTTTGTGGAGAGGCATTCCTTGTCGACGTCCCCTCTTTCTAAGAGTTGGAACATCGTTACAGGGAATGGCGTGGTCTCGGTGCATCGTGGTTGCAATTCTTGCTCGTTGGTGGTCTGTGGACATGAGCTTTTCGCTGATTTCATTGTCCACGACATCATCAACTATGATGCAGTTCATGGGATGGACTGGCTTGCGAGCTTCTATGCTACGATCGACTGTCGGAGGAAGAAGGTGGTGTTCGAGATTCCCGGACATCCAGTATTTGAGTTCAGTCGTGGTAGCAGTTCACTTGGTCCTGTCAGATTTCGGGCCAGGCCGGTGGAGGTTGTGGCTATGCAGATGGAGCTGGAGTGGCCAGCTGTGGTGCGAGATTTTGGCGACGTCTTCCCTGATGAGATTTTTGGTTTGCCACCTGATCGAGCTCTAGAATTTTCTATCGATCTCATTCCAGGTGCGCAGCCGATTTCGAAGGCGCCGTATCGTATGGCACCTGCAGAATTGGAGGAGTTGCGGAAGCAGTTGGATGAGCTTTTGCAGAAGGGTTATATTAATCCTAGCGTGTCTCCGTGGGGAGCACCGGTGCTGCTAGTGAAGAAGAAGGATGGTTCGCGTCGCATGTGTGTGGACTATCGGGAGTTGAATGCGGTGACCATTAAGAATAAATACCCGTTGCCTCGCATCGATGATATTTTTGATCAGCTTGGAGGTTCGAGGGTGTTTTCTAAATTGGATTTGAGGAGTGGTTACCATCAGTTGAAGGTGAAGAAGAGTGATGTTCCGAAGACAGCGTTCAGGACGAAGTATGGACACTATGAGTTTGTGGTTATGCCTTTCGGCATAACTAACGCGCCCGCAGTTTTCATGAATCTGATGAACCTGATTTTCTACGACTTTTTGGATAAGTTTGTCGTTATCTTTATTGACGACATTCTGATCTATTCGAAGTCGGAGGAAGTGCATGCCTCGCACTTAAGGGCGGTGTTGGAGATTTTGAGGAAGCATCGGTTGTATGCTAAGTTTTCGAAGTGCGAGTTTTGGCTGGATCGAGTTGCTTTCCTCGGGCATGTGGTGATTGGAGATGGTATTTCAGTGGATCCCGAGAATATTAGGGCCATCAGAGAGTGGCATGTTCCGTCGTCTGCGTCTGAGATTCGGAGTTTCCTTGGACTTGCTGGTTATTATCGGCGATTCATTAAGGACTTTTCTCGTATTGCTGAGCCGATGACCAGGTTGACGCGGAAGGATGTTGCTTTTGTTTGGTCGGGTGATTGTGAGAGTGCTTTTGGTATTCTGAAGGAGAGGTTGACGACGGCCCCTATTCTTGTTGTGCCTGATCGCAACGGTGGATTTGAGATCTTTTGCGATGCTTCTGGCAAGGGTCTTGGTTGTGTGTTGCATCAGCATGGGCATGTTGTGGCGTATGCGTCTCGTCAGCTTAAGGTTCATGAGAAGAATTACCCGACGCATGATTTGGAGTTGGCTGCCGTTGTGTTTGCTCTTAAGATTTGGAGGCACTTCCTGCTGAGTGAGAAAGTGAAGATTTTCACCGATCACAAAAGCTTGAAGTATATCTTTACCCAGAAGGAGCTCAACATGCGACATCGTCGATGGTTGGAGCTCATGGCGGATTATGAGATTGATTTGCAGTTTCATCCTGGCAAGGTGAATGTGGTCCCTGATGCGCTGAGTAGGCTTCCAGCGGTGATGATTTTGACCTCGCAGTGGAGATTGTAGCAGGATTTTTGCGAGTCTGGCGTGGAGATTGTTCTTCCTGGGGAGGCTTCTTCGTTGATGTACATGCAGGTACAGTCGATGATCGTGGATCGGATTAAGGCTGGCCAGGCTGAGGATCCGAAGCTGGTGAAGATTCAAGAGCAGGTGGAAGCCGGTCTGCGGACTGACTTTTTGATTCATGAGGATGGCTCGCTGAGGTTTGGAGCTAGGTTGTGTGTGCCAGCTGGGGATATCAGAGAGGAATTGATGGTGGAGGCACACAGTTCGCTGTATTCTGTGCATCCTGGTGGCACCAAGATGTACCAGGATCTTCGTCTGAATTATTGGTGGCATGGTATGAAGAGGAGCGTGGCTCGGAGTGTAGCCAAGTGCTTGGTTTGTCAGCAAGTGAAGGCGGAGCATCAACGTACGGCCGGGTTGCTACAACCGCTTCCGATTCCGGAGTGGAAATGGGAACACATCACTATGGATTTCGTGACTAGACTACCTCGGAGTCTGAAGCAGAATGACGCGATTTGGGTGATCGTAGATCGATTGACCAAATCCGTGCACTTTATTCCGTTCCGAGTGGGACAGTCCACTGAGGCGCTAGCGAGGAGATATATAGAGGAGGTCGTGCGACTTCATGGAGTCCCCGTGAGTATCGTGTTGGACAGAGACACAAGGTTCACATCTCAGTTCTGGCAGAGTTTACAGAAGAGTTTGGGTACGCGTCTGAGTTTCAGCACGGCGTACCATCCGCAGACGGATGGCCAGTCCGAGAGGACGATTCAGATTTTGGAAGACATGCTGAGGGCGTGCACGTTGGATTTCAAGGGTTCGTGGGAGGACCATCTGCATTTGGTAGAGTTCTCTTACAACAACAGCTTCCAGGCGAGTATTGGCATGGCGCCTTTCGCCGCTCTTTATGGGAGGAAATGTCGATCGCCATTGAGTTGGGATGACGTTGGTGATCGGGAGTTGTTGGGACCTGAGATGATCGTGGAGGCCGTGGATATCGTCAGGAATATTCGGGAGAGGTTGAGAATTGCTCAGGACCGTTTTAAGCATTGGGCGGATGCTAAACGTCGTCCTTTGGAGTTTCAGCCGGACGACCATGTGTTCTTGATGATTTCCCCGAATCGCGGTGTGATTCGTTTTGGGAAGCGAGGGAAGTTGAGCCCGCGATACATTGGACCGTTTGACATTTTGGAGAGGGTTGGCGAGGTAGCTTATCGCTTGGCCTTGCTACCATCTTTGGAAGGAGTTCACAATGTTTTCCATGTGTCGCAGCTTCGTCGATACATTAGCGATCCGTCTCATGCGGTGGATTTTTCGGAGATTACCGTTCGCCCCGATATGACGTATGACCAGCATCCAGTGCAGATTCTGGACAGGTGTCAGAAGTCGCTTCGGAACAAGATTGTCAATCTTGTGAGGGTGATGTGGCGACACGGCTCACCTGGAGAGTCTACTTGGGAGAATGAGGATGAGATGCGAGAGCGTTTCCCACTTTTGTTTCCGGACTCGTGAGTGTTTGGAAATTCCGAGGACGGAATTTTTCTTAAGTTGGGGAGGATGTAACGACTGGTTTCCTTGTATCTAGATTTATTATAATATAATATATGTTTTGGTGGATTTTCTCCTCGTCTATGGTTTTCGTCTCCGTAGCTTTCATTTACGATCGATTCGTCGTATTTTCTCATTTCTTCCTTAGGATTGTCAATTTCGAAGTATGTCATTCGTGACGGACTTCATAACGGTCGTATCTTACTATTAGATCAAGCCTAGGAGTCTTAGGAATCGATCCCGGGGCCCCGCGCTCCGTATCGGAACTTTTGGTGCTTATTAGCCGGTGTAAGAAGGGGCACCGACCGACTAGATGACGATCCAGTCGGTCGGCAATCCTTCTTGGACCGACTAGTTGGCTTTCTAAATTATTCAGGAGTTACTGTTTATCGTTAGTCGGTCTAAGAACGTTGGTTGACCGACTAGGTTGCAAACTAGTTGGTCGGCAATGCTTCTTTAACCGACTAACACATCATCTAAATTTTAGTATCAGTACTGTTTACTCTTAGTCGGTCTACGAACGTTCATCGACCGACTAGATGCTAAACTAGTTGGTCAGTATTTGTTCATGGACCGACTAAATCTAAATCTTATTTTCGTTCAGAAGTTACTGTTTACACTTAGTCGGTCTGCGTTGGTCGACCGACCGACTAGTTGCCAAACTAGTCAGTCAGTGGTTGCTCTTTGACCGACTAATCTGTGTTAAAACCCTAATTTCTGGGCAGCCGCCAGCCCAACCTATTTATACCCCTCCCAAACGTTTTCTTCTTCCTCCACTCGACCCAAAACCCTAAAATCTCCCCCATTGAGCCCCCATCTTCCTCCAAGCCCTATTCCTTCATCCCAAGCCCTAGATCCATCATCTAAACCCTCCATCAACTCTATCCACCTCTCATCTCCCCCAAAATCTCATCAAATCCCCAAAATCCCCCAAAACCCCTAACTCTCCAAACTTCTCCATTTGTTTCCAGATCTGGTCCTAGGGTTCTCCGGAGTGTTTCTTCCGCTTTCTCTCGGTAAGAAATCGATCTCTCGATGTTTTCATGACCTATTTGTATTTTTATGAAGCCCTAATGAAATTTCATGTGTTTGATGATTGTTTCCCCATAACAGCGATTTCCCCCGTAGATTAGCATCCGCGAGACGAACCTTCGTGATCGTCCTCCCCGGTGCTAGGCAAGTGAAACTTGCCACTTAGGGTTTAGGCCATGTTTTAGGCCATTTGCTTGTTGTAGGCATAAAAGAGGCTAGGCGACGAAATGATACTCGCCTAGGCGCAAATTGGGGAACTAGCTTGACAACGAAGCTAGTTCCGACATATATCATGTTGCACAATTTCCATGTCATGTTTACTTTCCATTAACGGTACGCGAATTAATTGTCATGTCATTGCATTCTTTAAGTGCTTCTGTGATTGCGTAGCTTCGCTACAAATGCTTATGTTCCTGGCTCGTGTTCCAGAAGCGAGCCATGTGTTGGTTGATAGCCAATGCCCGAATTGCTTGTTTCCGGCTAGGTGCACCCCTACGCCAAATGTTTAAGAATGCGAGCTCATGTGTGAGGTAACCCCGGCTCACTTGCTGAGCTCATGTGCGGGGACCCTGGCTCCATTACGTGTGGGTATTGGGGGTAAGAGTTAAGCGGCCAATCAACTGGGAGTCTGCCCGATCAGCAACTGCAGTGGTAAGGCGTAAACTCTGGGTTTGGGGTAGTGTTAAGCGGCCAATCAGCGTGAATGTGAACTCATTCAGCTGTAAGGCGTAAACATCTACAAAACAACGTGAAACGTGAATAGTGAATTGATTGAGGTTGATAGTAGCTTGGCTACTCTTGTCTTGTCCCGATGATTGTTCTCTTGTACAAATTGTCTTGCCATGTCTTGATTGTGCACTCATGTTATAACTGCCATGTCATGCATACTATAACTGCTAGGTTGCTAGTTGCCTTACTTTCAGTTTCCTTGCCCAAGTCTTTTAGACTTGCTGACATGTGCCCCTTTACTCTTTTGGGTGACACATGTTAGATCCTGAGCCTGAGTACCTTGTTGAGGACGAGGTGTTTGTTGACGCCGAGCCCGAGCTTGTGTTTGACGGGGAGTACGTGGACACTGGGGACCAGTCCTAGTGTTTCCGTTGTGTTTCCCTTTTTGTTTTAGACAGTTGTTTTGTTATCGGTGCGTGGCACCTATACTTGTTATGTTGTTGCTTTTGTTGGCCTTGTTCTGGGCCTTAGACTCTTTTCTTTTAGCCTGGTGGCTTTTCTGGATGTTGGACTTATTTTTATGTTGGACAATTTATGAGATGTGAGATTTTATTTCAGTCTCTCCTTGTGTTATTATTGTTGTTCCGTTGTGGTTACAGGGACCTGCTTATGTTTTATTGACGCTTATCGGGTTTGGGGCTTCACAGCTCCAATCTCGTGCAGACCTTCTCACGTCTCGCCTCCATTTTAGGGAAGCGGGGCGTGACAAAAATCAAACTTGGCTCTGATACCACTTGTTAGGATCGATAAGACACCCTAGAGGGAGGGGGGTTGAATTGGATGAATGCGGAATTAAAAAATATTTAACGATGCGAGCACATGCAGTTATATGATTTGCAAAAAAGAACCACATGCAGTCAAAAAATATGCAGAAAATAGCCGACAATCAATCACACCAAGATGTACCCTGGTTCGGTCGAACCTCGACCTACTCCAGCAACCCCCAAGATCTACTCTTTGATTAATCAGTTTCTCCACGCCTACAAGACACTATGAACTCACAACTCCCTTTGCTACATGCCCAATAACTCTCTAGACTCGCACCTCCCTTTACTAAACTGAACTAACCAAACAAACTAGACCCTGCCTCGATCATATCACATGCATCGAGAATCCTCCAAACTACAACTAGTAGTTTGCACAAAAAGTTTGTTTACTTTTTTACAAAGATCAAAGCAATCTCAAAAGATAAATATAAGTTTATAAAGCTCAAATTGAGAGTTGCGATGTCTTCGTCCTTCTGCTCGTAGACTGCTCTGCAATGGCTCTGATCGTTCGTCAATTGGAGGTCTGTGCTGAAAGATATGGCGACTTAAACTTTTAGAGATCTTTTCGTACTTTCTGAATTCTGTGGGACTGTTCTGCAAAAATCTGGAATTTGTTTTTCTGTTGCCTTGAATTGCGTTTTGTCCTAGCTGCCTGACCTGCGTTTGTTTCCAAAGAAAACACAAAATTAATCAAAAGAGTACAAATTGTTAAATAGAAACATAATGAATGAAAACTTAAACAATTAGCTTTTTAATCCATCCAATTTCAATGGCCTTTGATGGCTGCAGCTTTTGAAATTCCCTCTCCCTGCTTGCGTCAGGATCCTCTCCTCAGCCTTTAAAAATTTCATTGTACCTGCAACACCCAAGTTAAATAATACAAAGCAGAGGAGAAACATATTGATTTCTTTCACACACAAAACCCCCTTTCCTCTCTCTCTCTCTCTCTCTCTCTCTCTCTCTCTCTCTCTCTCTCTCTCTCTCTCTCTCTCTTTCTATCTGTGTGTGTGTGTGTGTGTGTGTATGTGTGTGTGTGTGTTTTTTTTGCAATGTCACAGCCACAGGTTTTGTTTTTGGGAGAGGTTGATATGTTGGCCAGCCCCCATGTTAATATTTATATGGTTTTAAAAAGAACCCTAGTTTAGTTAATTACAAAATTGCTCCCAAAGCTTTTGTATCGCATAACTAAGCTGTTTTGGACTCGTTTTCAGATCCGAAAAAAACTGTGACTTCCTCGTTGTCTCCTCCATAATCCAAGGTCATAGTTGATATTTTACAACGTTGCACAAATGGCCAAATTGTCGTTTATGCCCAAAATGCCCTTTATCTCCAAAATGACCAAAATGCCCTTTTGATTTTCCGAACTCTTTCCAACATGAAAACACTTAACAAACACATTAAAATAACTCATGAAGGTTTGTTATCATCAAACAAGAAATCCTAGACCGTTGTTTCCAACAGCTACTTCCTCTTGTCGTATTCCTCCTTGATTATCGATTCTAGCCCAACATGTAAGCTTCCCCTCATTTGTTTGATGTCGTGTCCATCGAGTTCCTGCGAGAATTGAGACGCATAAGGTATTTTTGAGTTATAAAATTTTTATTCTAAAAAACATGAAAAATTCAACTAGAATCAAAATGGCGAGAACATAGGTCGGGTTGCCTTCCGCCAAGCGCTTGTTTACTGTCGTTAGCTCGACCACTGATACTTAGAGAGGCTAAATGTTGGGAGAACACGAGATGCACCTGTTGTTCATGCCGACCAACCCATGAGGAGCTGGTTGGTCAAACGCCTCCATTCGACCCTTAGCGGTCCTCTCATCCTCTTTCGCCTTCGATCCTTTCATCTCTTTGTGTCACCCCGAGGACGCTGCAGCAACCAATTCTTTAATCCTCATGACATCTGGGTCGTGGTCCTCCAAGGCAAGCATTGTGTGCTCATGCGTGACTAATCCAGCATCTGGGTCCCCATCCAGCACTTGTAGGTATGCCACCATCGCCTTGTCATATAGCAGGTTTACACCTTGATCTCGCTTTGAAGCAAGGGGTCAAAAAATATCTCCTCAACCGTGAACTCTTCAACAAGCTCATCTTCTATCAACTCCAGATAACCGACATCTGTAGAAGGCGCTCTCTTCCTCATCTGCTTGGGTAGCTGGAATTCCATCTCAATGTTTTCCACATTGAGGGAAAGAGTGCCCTCTCTAACATCGATCAGTACCCCAGCTGTCGCCATAAATGGGTGACCAAGTATGATCTGGGATCCACTGTCCTCTGACATGTCCATGATGACGAAATCCACCGGCATGCTCACCCCACCAGGAATCGGTAGTATGACTTCCCTGGCCACACCGATTGGTCGTGTCACTAATCTATCTGCCAGCTGGATCGTCATCGCCGTCAGCTCTAGCTCTGTCTCGGTGTTGAGGTTCCTGAAGATGGATAATGGCATCAAGCTGATGCTGGCTTCTATGTTTACTAGCGCTCTTCTGATGGGGACGTCGCCAATAGAGCAAGGAATGGTGAAACTCCCTGGATCCGGGAGCTGCTTCAACAATTTATTGCTCCTCAAAAATGAAGATGGCTCCTCCACCAACATCACTTGCTCAGCCTTCCTTTTCATTGAAATTAATTCCTTTAGGAACTTAGCATATGAGGGTATCTCAGTCAAGGCGTCCATGAATGGGATGCTGAGCTCAACTCCCTTCAGCAGCTTAATGAACTTGGGTACTTCTCCACCATCTTGGCTGTTGCCAATCTACTTGGGAATAGTACTGAAGCGGGGCGAGTATTTTCCTTCTCAGCTGGTTTCATCTTCTCCTTAGTCACGTCCTTTCCCACTGGAGGGATGTCTTTCTCAACATTCACAAGCTGCTGCTTAGCCTCTTCATCACCACCATTAGCAGCTAATGGCTTCTCCTCTATAACCTCCTCTGGTAATGGAGTGACTAGAATCATTACCGAAGGCTCTGGGTCCTTCGTCGATAAGCCGCTCCGAGTGGTAATGGTGGATTTGCTCTCTCTTGGATTCTTCTCTGGTTGGGCTGGAAGCGTGCCTTGAGCCCTTGAAAGTTGGCCAAGATGCTCCTTTAGTTATTCCACCATGGTAGAAAGCTCCTTGTTGTGACCTGCGTAGTCACAGTTGAGCTTTGCCCGCTTCTCTATGAACTTCTCCATGGTGGACTCCAAAGAGGATTTCTACTGAAGTGGTAGCGGTGGAGGTAGCGTCTGCTGGTGCTGTTGATATCCTGGGAGCTTGTAAGGAACAAACGGCATTTGCCCTCCTTGCTGCTACTGCTGCTGAGTGCAGGCCTGCTACTGCTATTGATGGGGCTGCTGTTGAGCTTTTCTACTATTCGCGTATTGAAAACCAGGGTGGTTCATGTTGAGTATTGGACTTCTCCCTACTTGGTGTTAATGATGAGCAAACATAAATACTTGTGACTAATCCCTTATTTTGCAGTTAATCCATTGCCTAAGCTTACTATGAAGATCAACTAGCAATGGATGACTCACAAACGTGATTGAAGGCAAATGATATGAATTGGATGATCGTAGATTGATGATTGAAGCTCCGTAATGACTTCAAGCTCATACGATGGAAAGAAGAGATTATTCGTCAATGTAATTTTTCTTTTATCTCTTCTAGTATGTAGCTTAGAAGTAGAACTATGATGGAGCACTCACACACATCTACTTTCGGTCATAGGACATCTCTAGACCTTTGTCCTTTGATCTCAATTCAATTCTCTTTTGTTTGTGCTAGGATTGTTCATAACAACCGACTGCTTAACAGTTTACAGTCGCCTGTCTCAAAAACAGTCGACTGTGTTTTGTTCTACAGTCGCCTGTTATGCACAGACTATTACAATGCAGTTTTTGGGTCCTCTCTGATTATCTCGCACAAGCTACTGTTGAACGTTTTTTTGGTGCATGTCTTAGCGACAGTCGACTATGAATGGTTCAGCAGTCGCCTGTCTCTCCTTGCCCAAACTCTGTTTGATCCGATTTCTACGGCCAGTCGACTTATGCTGTATATACAGTTGACTGTATGTTAGATCAGTCGACTGTCTATGCTGCAACCGTCGCCTGTCTGTAAGTCTATTCTTTGACTCAGCTCTCTGGAAATTTCTCCTGTCTGTGACAGTCGTCTGTTTAAGGATATACAGTCACCTGTTCTGATAGACAGTCGACTGTGTTCCTTGCATCAGTCATCTGTCCTGTATCTTGTGAGATTTCCAGTATTTTATCTAACTTGCTCTTCTCTCGGCCAGTCGCCTGTCGAAGAATGTACAGTCGCCTGTTGGTTTTACAGACAACTGTCTTGGCTTCATCAGTCGACTGTCCACATGGTAAGTTACCGTTATGAATTCTCACCTACCCTTGCTGACTGTGCAACAGTCGACTGTGGTTTGTTCAACAGTCTCCTGTCGCAAGTTCAGATTATATCCGTTGAGATTTTTCTCAGGGATTTCGAATGGGTTTTTACCTAAACTGTTTTGTGGATTTGAGAAAGCTATAAATAGAGCTTCTACTGCTTCATTGGAAGGTTACTCATTCATTGCAAAATCCTTTAAGCTTTCATTTCCAAAGATCAAAGCTTTCAAATCCAAAGCCCTAAGTATTTCCAAATCTTGTTCTCTTACTCTCCAACCTAGAACCAAAGATTGATCTTCTAGGCATTTGGTGCAGTCAAGAGAAATGGCTTTTCTCCTCTTTTCCAAGAGAGTTCTTCAACACACATCACACTTCTCCTTCAAGTTCTACTTCAAGGCATATGTGATTGTAAGTGTTGCTTTCAGATTTCATAACTTCTTCATTTGAATTGTGCTCTCGGTTGTGAGAGTGGTTTTTTGCTTGCTCCCTGGTTGTGGGAGTCAAGGACATCGATTGTATTCGATTGTACTTGTAGGGTTGCTACAAGTAGGTTTTAAGGAAACCTCAAGTTAGGGTTCTAACTTGAGTATCTGGTGGTATCCGGGTGGTAGGGACGTAGGATTACCGGGAACAAGTCGGGAGTTGACTTGGGTAATCCGAACCCTTGAAACATAACTGCGTTTGCGTGTGTTTCTCTTTGGATTGTTTTCTATTCCGCACTATTTGTTGGATTGCATTTTATTTGACATAAATTCCTTTTAAATTTGCATAAACACTATTCAACCCCCCTTCTAGTGTTTTCCCCATATACATGGTCCTTACAATTGGTATCAGAGCGCAAGGTTTTATCTATGGCATCCAACAACAACAACGTTCCTCCTCCGCCTACGTACAACAATCACGACCGTGATGGAGCGTCCACACTTTTCGAAGGTCAATCTACGGTACGTCCTCCATGTTTCAATGGTACTAACTTTGGTTATTGGAAGTGTAGGATGGAGACATTCCTTAGGAGTGCTTCTCTTTGGAGAACTCTCCACAATGAGTACGTCGAGCCCTCCGAAGATGATTTCGAGAAATGGACGACTTCTGAGAAGTCCGCCGAAGTCAACAATGCTAAAGCAATGAACGCTCTTCATTGTGCGTTGGACCCGAATGAGTTCAACAAGATATGCACATGTAAGAGTGCATATCAAATTTGGAACCATCTCATCGTTACCCACGAGGGAACGAATAAGGTAAAGCTTTCAAAGTTATATGTTGCCATGCAAAACTTCGACTTGTTTCACATGCAGGAAAATGAGAGCATTGCGTCGATCTACGGACGCTTTACCGACATCACAAACGAATTGGAAGCCCTTGGCCAAATCTACACCGAACCTGAAAAGGTAAGGAAGATTATCATGGGAATGAGCTCCAAATGGGAAAGACGAGCAATCGCCATTGAGGAGGTCAATGACTTGAAGAACTACACCGTGGTGAATCTCATCGGGACTCTTATGTCTTACGAAGTAAGACGGGATAACCGATTGAAGATTCGATCCATGATGAATCCCTCAGAGGCCAAGAAGAAAGCGTTGGCGTTCAACGCCAATTCGTCATCCTCAGAAAGTGATGAATCCGAGAACGAGATGGATTTGGGTAAAATGGCCCAAATGGCGAAGAAGTTCCAATGCTTCTTCCGCAAAGGTAAATTTCCCTCCAACAAATGTTTTGAACCTACTAATGCTACTTCCTCTCTTTGTTATAAGTGTAATAAGCCAGGACACATCAAGAGGGATTGCCCAATGCTAAACAACAAAGAAAAGTGGAAGGCACCAAAGTACCACAAGTCCAACAAGAACAAGAAAGACAAGAAGAAAGGACTCGTCGGTACCTTTGATGACTCAAGTGATGACTCATCAAGCAATTTCGATGATGAGAAGGGTGAGAGCGCCCACATGTGCTTCATGGCACTTGAAGACTCTCGGATGAGAGTGATTCCGATACGGATAACACCAAGGTAACAATGGATGAACTTCGCATAGCTAATGAAGAACTATTTGCTAAATACCAATCTTTAATGCTTAGATACTCTAGCTTAAAGAAATCAAAAGTTAGCAAGTCATCCATTCCATGCATTATCAACAATGACACCATTGTTGATACTTTAACCCTTCAGAAAGCAAACTTAGCTTCTCAAAATGTCACATTGAGAGATGAGGTGAATTCCCTCAAATCTCAACTAGATCAAACACATCCCATGGATAATAGTGATCTAGTTACACGCCACACACAATTGGGATTAGAGAATGATTCTCTTAAAACCCAAGTGCACGAGCTCAAAGCACGGGTGTCCACCTTGGATACCAACATTTCTTCTTTAAAGGAGAAATATGAGCTCATGTCCTCCCGATTTGTGAGATTCAATAAGGGACAAGGACAATTGGATGATTTGCTTGCAAATCAATTTCCGGCCACACATCGTGTTGGCCTTGGATTTGTAAAAGCTAATGCATCTAATGATCACACCTCCTATAGTGGTGTCACTATAGATTTTGTGAGGCCTTCTTCCGGTGCATCCACAAGTGGTGTCAAAGACACTATAGGTAGCAATCCTACCAAGAATGTCACCACATCACTTTCTCTTCCTTTTGGCAAGAAACCCACTAAGGGTGGAAACCAAAAGCAAGGCCATGCTTATATGTACACTAATACTCATCCACGTAGGAAACATCCTACTTCACAAGTGGATAATCATGGCACATTTTATGCTCCGCACCCACGGACACGTACACAACCACACATGAGAAATACTCATGTATGTGCTCCCACACACCTATATGCTCATACACATCATTCTTTCATGTATGCTAATTCTCCACATGTCATGCATCATCAATATGCTTCATATAATATGCATGTTCCCAAGAATACATATCATTCAAGAATGTACAATGCATATCCTCCACCTCATATCTATACTAGAAATCATGTTCCCAAGAAGCATGCACCACATAGAAATCCAACTCATATGCATGCAACTAGGAGTAGGATTCCCAAGATGTACACTATTTGGAGTCCTAAGAACACTAGTCTAAATGTTAGGAATGCTTATGTTGATTCCTACTTTCATGATGTAATTAGAAATAGTAACTATGTTGGGAAGCGGAAGTCCACTTGGACTTGGCTTCCAAAGGGCTAATCCACTTGGACCCAACAAACATTGGGTACCATAAGCTTATGGTATATTATATAGGTACCCAAGAGAAAGAAGAAGAGCAATAAATGTCTTGTTAGCTCTAAAGGGAAAGGATGGATTCTTGATAGCGGTTGCTCCAAACACATGACGGGAGATCCCGCATTGCTCTCCGAATTGATTAGCATCAAAGATGGTGCAACGGTCACTTTTGGAGGTAATCAAAAGGGAACCATCATTGGAGTAGGTATCGTTGTTAATCCTTCCAAACCCCTAATTACTAATGTTTATCTTGTTAGTGGTTTATGTCATAACCTCATTTCCATAAGTCAAATTTGTGACAAAGGTTACAAGGTTAACTTCGGAGAAGGATTGTGTACTATTGTTGATTGTGATTCAAATGTTTTATTTTCCGGTATTAGGTGTAAAAATATTTATTATTTAAGCTTGCCTAAAACCGTAGAACATTGCTTAGTTGCTAACACAAGTGAACAACTATTATGGCATCGCTGTTTTGGTCATGTTCACTTCAAGCACTTATATAAGTTAGCTAAGCATGATCTAGTCAAAGGTTTTCCTAAGATTGTTTTTAATAAGAAAAACTTTTGTGATTCATGTCAAAGAGGTAAACTAAGTAAATCTTCATTTAAGCTTAAAGAAGGGATTACTTCTAAGAGGCCCCTAGAACTTCTACATCTAGATTTATTTGGGCCAACTAGAACCACTTCTTTAGGTAATGCTCATTATGGACTAGTTGTCGTTGACGACTTTTCTAGATTTACTTGGGTTTCATTCTTAACTAATAAGAATGAAGCTCATGAAGAGTTTACCAAATTTGCAAAGAAGATTCAGAATCTTTTAGGATCCACCATTATCACTATTCGTAGTGATCATGGAGGAGAATTTGAGAATGAGTCTTTTACTAAGTTTTGTGAAGACTCTGGGATAACTCATAACTTTTCCTTTCCTCGTGCACCACCACAAAATGGTGTTATAGAAAGAAAGAATAGGACTCTTATTGAGTGTGCTCGCACTATGCTCCATGATAGTCATTTAGGACTACAATTTTGGGCAGAAGCGGTGCACACGGCATGTTATGTGCTCAAAAGAATCCTAGTGAGACCCCGAACAAACAAAACTTGTTTTGAGTTGTTTTACGATAAAAAGCCTCAAGTGAAATATTTTCGTGTCTTTGGTTCAAAATGTTTTATAAAGATCACCTTTGGTAATTTAGACAAATTTGAGCCAAGATCCGATGAAGGAATTTTTGTTGGATATTCCACACGTAGCAAAGCCTACCGGATATACAACAAAACTTCTTCAACGATTGAGGAATCACTTCACGTATCTTTTTATGAAGATTTTGACTTTCCTCATGTTGATGATGATAATGTAGATATTCTTTGTGATTCTCTTAATAATGTTCAGATTAATGATAATATTGTTGAGACTTACACTTCTAACGAAGTTGTTGAATTTGTTCCTAGTGATCTAGGTTTACCCAAAGCTTATCCAACCGTTCGCAACCATCCCCATAACCAAATTATTGGAGATATTGGTGTGGGTGTTCGAACAAGATCAAGAATTGAAGAATTCTCCCATTGCGCATTTGTCTCTACCATTGAGCCAAAGAACATTCAAGAAGCTTGTGAGGATAGCTCTTGGATAGTGGCAATGGAGGAAGAACTAGCGCAATTCGAGAGAAATGAAGTTTGGGAACTTGTACCTCTTCCAAGTGGTCACCAAGCTATTGGGACCAAATGGATCTTCAAGAACAAGACGGATGAAAACGAGGTAATCACACGGAACAAAGCAAGGTTAGTAGCTCAAGGCTACTGGCAAGAGGAAGGTATTGATTTCGAAGAATCCTTTGCCCCCGTAGGTAGATTAGAAGCTATTAGGTTGCTTTTATCTTTTGCATCCCATAAGAATTTTAAATTATTTCAAAGGGATGTTCAAAGTGCAGTTTTAAATGGATTTGTAAATGAAGAAGTCTATGTTTCTCAACCTCCCGGTTTTATTCATGAGAAATTTCCAAACCATGTTTTCAAACTTAAGAAAGCGTTCTATGGATTGAGACAAGCTCCTAGAGCTTGGTATGATCGCCTTAAGACCTTTCTTTTGAATTTAGGTTTTAAAATGGGAGAAGTTGATTCTACAATTTTCATTAAAGATTATGAAAATGACATTCTTTTGATTCAAGTTTATGTAGATGATATTATTTTCGGTTCCACTAACTTTCATCTTTGTCAAGAATTTTCCAAATCTATGAAGGATGAGTTTGAGATGAGCCACATGGGAGAGCTCACCTACTTCCTTGGATTGCAAATTCGACAAATGGAGAATGGCACTTTCATATATCAGACAAAATACACAGGGGAGCTTATTGAGCGATTCGGGATGGAATCGTCTTCAAGCAAAAGGACTCCCATGAGTACTACTACTCATCTACACAAGAATGAAAACGGAAAAGATGTAGACGTTCGTCTATATCGCGGTATGATCGGTAGCTTACTTTACTTAACCGCTAGTAGGCCCGATATCATGTTTTCCGTATGTATATGTGCTAGATATAAAGCAAGACCTAAGGAGTCACACTTGATTGCGGTTAAACGAATATTTCGTTATCTCAATCAATCCCTAGATTATGGGTTACTTTAACCTAAGTCAGCACATATGAGTTAATCTCATATAGTGATGCCGACTTTGCCGGATGCAAGTCCGACAGGAAAAGTACTAGTGGCACATGCCATTTCTTAGGAAATTCTTTAGTTTCTTGGTTATCTAAGAAACAGAATTCGGTGTCATTGTCCACGACTGAAGCAGAATATATTGCCGCGGGTCTTGCATGCGCACAAGTTCTTTGGATGAGACACACTCTTAGTGACTGTTGTGTCAATTGTGATACTTGCCCTATCATGGTTGATAATCAAAGTGCTATTTGTCTTTCCAAGAATCCGGTACACCACTCCCGTACCAAACACATAGACGTGAGACACCATTTTATAAATGATCATGTAGCTAAGAAGGACATCATCTTAGAGTACATTGAAACCCAAAAACAAATTGCCGATATCTTCACTAAACCTCTTAAAGAAGATTCATTTGTGAGGTTGCGTGGAGAATTGGGAATTATGGGTGAATCTGAAATCTAGAAGCTCAATTTTCATGCTATAACTCCTTATTGAGCTCATATTCTTAATTGTCTTTCTTCATGTGCTTTATTGTTTTATGAGATTAAGAAAGGCAATCGTGACTTATTTGATTTCATGAGTTTTCGAAGTTGATTGGAATAATTTGTGTTTCAATAGATTTAATGTTTTTATAATGAATTTAAGATGTATTTGTGATTAGAGTATTTGTCCTAGGGTGAGTGTTCTTATTCTCTGGAATTCTATCTCACTGTGCATTTTTGGACCAGGACAGACGACTGTGTTTCTTTTGACAGTCGACTGCCCTATTCTATATCCTCTATATGAAAATTGATATCTTTCGCACAGCCGACTGATGACTGTTTTACAGTCGACTGTTAGCTTAATAGGCGACTGCAATTTAGTCATCAGGCGACTGTACTCTCTGTCGAATTTTTACAGTGTTCTCTGTTATGCTTGTGATCTGTATTAATTCTCGGCCAGCCGACTGTTGAGTATTTGTCAGTCGACTGTCCATCGGACAGGCGACTACATTATACTTGCCAGGCGACTGCCCATCTCTCTGAACTTTAATTTTGTCACTTCATACAGTCGACTGACCTTTGTTATCCAGTCGACTGTCTCCTGCTATGTCGGTTCATATGATTTGATCCGAGCCGTTGATTCCTTGATCTAACGGCTCAGATTGATTTTCCATGTTTTATATTCAATCGAAGCGATCACTCCCCACTTCGTTTTTCTCTCTCCTCCACTTCGACCGTTCAACTTCCCGCTCGATTCTCTCTACAAAATCGACCGATTTCGTTTCTTCAACCGTCGATCTCCTCTTAATCGTCGCTGTCGATCGTGTTCTACCGTCGTCTTAGATCTTCCACTTCGCGATCGTCTGTCTTCCCTCATTTGGTTTGCTTTCTCTCTCTCGATCTTCGTTTATTCACTTTGTTGCCTTAGTTCTTCCTCTCTTGTTTCCATGGCTCCTAAACCTAAGGGAAAAGAGAAGATAGTTGCTTCTAAACAACCTAGGGCTCCAAAGAAACTCATCGCAAAGAGAAAGAAACCCTATAAAGCTCGAACCAAGCAAGCCCATTCACCCGTGCATTCATCTTCGCCGGGTTATTCTCCTTCTTCTTCTTCGAGCGATGCTGAGCTCTTGATTCATCGTCAGCGCAAGCCTACTAGTGTTCACATCAGTGAACCTACTGCTGAGATCCATCATGTCTCTTCGTCTGCATCCAGTTCGTCTGAAGAGCCTCCTGCTGTACCCCCCTCTGATCCCCTGGTTCCCGTTTGTCGAGACGATCTTTGTCTGGCAAAGTTTCACTCTCTCCTTGGGATCAACCTACTTAGGGAGCGGTACATTGCTTTCCCCGCATTCACTGTTGAGAGACTCTCTGACATTCTGTCCGCTACTCACCTGGCTGATCTTTTTCGCTTCTCTCAGAGCGAGTCCCCCAGAGCCTACCCATTTCTGGTGAAGCTCTTCTATGCGAACCGCGTTCGCGGTGAGTATTCGACTACCGGCATCCTTGATACTGTTGTCCAGGGAACCCACATTCAGATCACTCCATGTCTCTTAGGGACTATTCTTAGGATTCCTTCTGTCGGTTCCCTCCCCACTGATATCATCTTTTCTGAGAATGACGATCTTGACCGGTCTGTTCTCCGGGATATGTTTCGAGAGGTTCCTTTAGCTCTTGATTCGGGTGTCAGATCATCCATGTTCTCTGCACGGGGTTGGGCTGTTCACCTAGTGGTGAAGTCCAACATTCTGCCGAGAAATGGATCGTCCGACCAGCCGTCTCAGGATATACTAAAGTGTATGTATGCTATTTTCTCTGGCATGCCCGTAAACTGGGTCGGTGTCCTCCTTGACAGGATGGACAAGGTTGAGTTCACGTCCTCCTCGTCTCACATTCCATTTGGTGGTCTTTTGACTCGTGTCTTCCGTCACTTTGGTATTGATTGGACCCGTTACGAGCCCATGCCCTTTGGCCCTCTCCTCGACGCTTCTACGAAGTCAAAGTCCTCTTAGGCTCTGTAGACTGCCTCGAAGAAGAGGAAGACTACTTCAGCTCCATCCTCATCCACTGTGACTCCAGCTGATTTGCCTTCATCATCATCTGCTCCACCGTCTCAGGATACACTTTTGTCGATGATCTCTGGTATTTACCGGCTGCTGTCTCTTTCTCTCCTCCATCAGGGAATTCCCTTCCCTGAGGATTTAAGACAGTATCTTCCTCAGCCCCATGTGCCTCCTCAGCCTTCTGGTGTCGTTGAGCCTCCTGGTGTTGCCTCTACACAGGATACTGCTGCTGCTGCTTCTGTTGCTCCTTCTGACCCTCCTCCAGAGGACACTCCTGCTGCGTCAGAGCCTGCTTCCTCGTCTGCAGCCCCTGGAGACGCTCACCCTTAGATCATTGATTTCGAGTGATGATATTTTTATTATGATATATGTTTTTGTCGTTGTATGATGGATGATGCTGTATGCGACACTTTTTATATATGTATGATGATATACTCTTTGATGTCATCATGATGTAGTTATTTTTTTTGTTGCTCATGATGTATCTTTTTGGGATGGCCATGTTGATGACCATCCGATGATGTACTCAGCTTCTTTATATTATATATATATGATGTTGCATCCCTCTCTTGTGGCACACTATGCTATATTGATTAACTTCTGTGTGATGTATGATATAGTGTCTCTATGTATGCTTCACTCTTCTTGATGTGCTTTTGAGACAATACAAGAATTTGATATTGGTTAATTCATGCTCTTTCGTTGATGTGATGAATATGTGAAACTTATTTTCATTTCGAATATCTAAAATGTTGATATTGGATTTCAATTCCATTACCCACATGTGTATATGATGAGATTTTATGAGTTTTTGATTCGATATATCTTTATACTCCTTGATTTTTGTTAGTTCGTATTTTAGCACTATTATTGTTGTTGTTATTTGCTCCCACCATTTTGGTTAATGACATAGGGGGAGAGAAATAAACATACAAGATTCATAATGGATGTGCTAAGTATGTTCTAATGCTTGAATCTAAGATTTTCATTGCCTTAGATTCAGGGGGAGTAAGATTACAATGAATAGGGATTTTATTTCCTAGATTTCTTGAATTAAATTCATTCATATCTCACTTATTTGCTTCAATTGCTATGTAGATGCTCTAATATTTGTTGGCTAACTTGATTGGCATCTATGTAGGGGAGTAAGTTTTCATTACGCACAACTATTTATCTTTTTGTTTATGTTTGTTTGTAATCATCAAAAAGGGGGAGAATGTTGAGTATTGGACTTCGACCTACTTGGTGTTAATGATGAGCAAACATAAATACTTGTGACTAATCCCCTATTTTGCAGTTAATCCATTGCCTAAGCTTACTATGAATGAAGATCAACTAGCAATGGATGACTCACAAACTTGATTGAAGGCAAATGATATGAATTGGATGATCGTAGATTGATGATTGAAGCTCCGTAAAGACTTCAAGCTCATACGATGGAAAGAAGAGATTATTCGTCAATGTAATTTTTCTTTTATCTCTTCTAGTATGTAGCTTAGAAGTAGAACTATGATGGAGCACTCACACACATCTACTTTCGGTCATAGGACATCTCTAGACCTTTGTCCTTTGATCTCAATTCAATTCTCTTTTTTTGTGCTAGGATTGTTCATAACATCCGACTGCTTAGAAGTTTACAGTCGCCTGTCTCAAAAACAGTCGACTATGTTTTGTTCTACAGTCGCATGTTATGCACAGACTATTACAATGCAGTTTTTGGGTCCTCTCTGATTATCTCGCACAGGCTACTGTTGAACGTTTTTCAGGTGCATGTCTTAGCGACAGTCGACTGTGAATGGTTCATCAGTCGCCTGTCTCTCCTTGCCCAAACTCTGTTTGATCCGATTTCTACGGCCAGTCGACTTATGATGTATATACAGTTGACTGTCTGTTAGATCAGTCGACTGTCTATGCTGCAACCGTCGCCTGTCTGTAAGTCTATTCTTTGACTCAGCTCTCTGGAAATTTCTTCTGTCTGTGACAGTCGTCTGTTTAAGGATATACAGTCGCATGTTCTGATGGACAGTCGACTATGTTCCTTGCATCAGTCATCTGTCCTGTATCTTGTGAGATTTCCAGTATTTTATCTAACTTACTCTTCTCTCGGCCAGTCGCCTGTCGAAGAATGTACAGTCGCCTGTTGGTTTTACAGACGACTGTCTTGGCTTCATCAGTCGACTGTCCACGTGGTAAGTTACCGTTATGAATTCTCACCTACCCTTGCTGACTGTGCAACAGTCGACTGTGGTTTGTTCAACAGTCGCCTGTCGCAAGTTCAGATTATATCCGTTGAGATTTTTCTCCCGGATTTCGATTGGGTTTTTGCCTAAACTGTTTTGTGGATTTGAAAAAGCTAAAAATAGAGCTTCTACTGTTTCATTGGAAGGTTACTCATTCATTGCAAAATCCTTTAAGCTTTCATTTCCAAAGATCAAAGCTTTCAAATCCAAAGCCCTAAGTATTTCCAAATCTTGTTCTCTTGCTCTCCAACCTAGAACCAAAGATTGATCTTCTAGGCATTTGGTGCAGTCAAGAGAAAGGGCTTTTCTCCTCTCTTCCAAGAGAGTTCTTCAACACACATCACACTTCTCCTTCAAGTTCTACTTCAAGGCATAGGTGATTGTAAGTGTTGCTTTCAGATTTCATAACTTCTTTATTTGAATTGTGCTCTCGGTTGTGAGAGTGGTTTTTGCTTGCTCCCTGGTTGTGGGAGTCAAGGACATCGATTGTATTCGATTGCACTTGTAGGGTTGCTACAAGTGGGTTTTAAGGAAACCTCAAGTTAGGGTTCTAACTTGAGTATCCGGTGGTATCCGGGTGGTAGGGACGTAGGATTACCGGGAACAAGTCGGGAGTTGACTTGGGTAATCCGAACCCTTGAAACATAACTGCGTTTGCGTGTGTTTCTCTTTGGGTTGTTTTCTATTCCGTACTATTTGTTGGATTGCATTTTATTTGGCGTAAATTCCTTTTAAATTTGCATAAACATTATTCAACCCCCCCTTCTAGTGTTTTGCCCATAGACAGTGTCCTTACAGTTCATCCAAGCTTGATTTCCGTATACACCCCTATTGTCTCCTCTATCATCGGAGGTGTAATTGGCCTCCTCTGTTGGTGCATAAGTCATGTGGTAGGAGCAATTTCCTCCATGGAACCCTTGTTCGACGCATTTCTCACAAGTGGTGTATGCTGTGGCGGTGTGTGAACTAGGCCTAGCACTGAGTCTGTGCTCCATCTGGGTAATCTGCTGGGTGAGAGAGTCGAGACGGCCATCAAAGTTCGTCGCTTCATTGACTTCAAATATGCCTCCTCCTGAGGTCTTGGCAATAGTTGAGGCAGACATGTCATCTCCCCAATGCTGGTTGTCGGCTGCCAAATACTCTAGAATTCTCAGTGCCTTAGCCGGTTTCTTTCCAGTAATAGCACCATTCACCGTGGCATCGACGATCATCCTAGTATCTGACCGTATTCCATTGTGGAAGGCTAAGACCAAGTCCCATGGCGGCATGCAATGGTTTGGTCATTGATGTTGGAGGTCCTTGAAGTGCTCCCAGGCTTCATACAATGTCTCCTGTCCTCCTTATTTAAAGTTTATGATCTGATTCTGAAGACAGATCATCTTCGAAGGAGGGAAGTACTTGGTGACAAACGCCTCCGCTAACTGTTCCCAAGTCGTAAACGTGTTGGGCCCTTGGGACTTCAACCAATAATGGGCCTTATCCTTCAGGGTGAAGGGGAAGAGCCACAGCCTAATTGCAACGTCGATGATCCCTTGCATCTGAAATGTGGCACACTTCGCCAAGAATGCTTCAATATGATGACTGGGGTTCTCGTGCGGGAGCCCGTCATAGCAATCCTGCATCACCAACAGAATAAGTCCCATCTTCAGTTCGAAGTTTCCTTCGCGAATTGACGGTACGGCCACGGAAGAAGACGAGATGGTGCCGGGCCCCATGTAGTCTCGGATCAACATCGGATTTGGAGATGGAGGAGCAGGTCCGTGGACATCCTTAGCCATTGATTCCCGTTCCCTTCTTTCTGTTGTGAGTCGTCGCGAGGTTACCTCTATCTCAGGATCCAAGGGTAACAGATTCTCTGCTCCTTGCGAACGTGTTATCATGCAAAATAGAAGAACTCAAGACAACTGTGGACATCGTTAGCAAAAAGAGAAAAAATAGTAACAAGAAAACAAAATAAAAAAAGAGTGGTGGGAGATAGAGTGTATGGTGTAACCATCACTCTCTAACCCAAAACTAAAACAAACCATTGCCTCCCCGACAGCTGTGCCAAAAACATGTTCGTCGCTCCGGGCTCACACCTAGGGGCACTAATCACCGCAAGTGCACGGTGGTTGTAGTATATAAAGATTGTCGTTATCTAGGGACGTGCTGGTTTAGTCTTTAACTTTTTGGAAGGGTGAGAACGCGTGGTCAGGAGGTTGTCACGTAAAATTTGGTTTTCAGGAAAGTGGGTTAACGAAATAATAAAAGTCGTGGGCATTCAAAAGTCCCTGCTATGCCTTTCGGTCATGGATATTAGGTCAAGGGTCCTTTCGTTAGACGGAAGATGTGGGTATGAGCGTCACATTCGAGGATGGAAACGAGTACTTAACTTTCATTGTCCTACTTGTCTAACACATTTCCATGAACAGCTCTGCTTTTGCAATCAGCTTCGCACTGGAATGCGTGCATTACTCTTGACACTGCTTCTCGCATCACAATCTGTATCCAGTCGTGTGATCTGCGGATTGAGACGCTATACTACGGTTAGTTCTAGCAATCGGGCTACTTTTGTAGTCACAGACTAGAGGATTGGGGATTAGTAATCACCCCCAGCACTCGAGTCACTCTCGTAATCACGAGCCCTGAAGCGAGACACTAAGCCCTAATCGGATTAGTGGGGATTCTCCCTTGAATGTGGAGCTACTTTCGCAATCCTCCAATTCTGAGGCTTATCCCCCAAAGCCCTTGTTCAAACTACCATATGGCAACCCTAGATTGGTCCAACTCAGATTAAACTAACATCCAATCTCTGGGATTCTAGGGTTCATCCCTAAGCCCTAGAATCACACTACTCTAGCATCATAATAGCCATAGCAATGGGGGCGATAGAGGAGTTCATCAAAAACTGAGCAAGCATAACAAAACTAATATCAAATGTATAGAATGAAATGCAAAAACAGAATATATAAAAATTGAGGAATTCAAACCATTCAACAAGAAATGGATTGAAGAAAGACAACTCAAGAGTTCTCTCCCCCAATGGTGGCTTAAGAGTTCTATGGTAATTAAAAGCTTAACCTAATCTAAAAACAGTGGTTCACTTATATACAAACCCAATAAGTTGCGGGCTTCCTGAAAATTAGCCCCGAAACCCATCAAAAATCCCATTTTCTGTAGGTTGTCAATGACGTGCTCTGTCGAGCAGGGCGGGGTAGCCACTCGGCCGAGCGCATCCCTTACTGCTTCCAGTCGGGCTATAGGAGAAGGGGCCGCTCGGTCGACCGAAGTGAGTCGCTCGATCGAGCGGCATCTTGGGACTTCAGCTTTAAGATTGGGTAAAGAATGTCGCTCGGTCAAGCGAGGTAGGCCGCTCGACCGAGCGTGGTAGGCAGAGAATTGCCCCCCTTTTGGCTCGTCAGAGAGGGAGGCCGCTCGATCGATCGGGGAAGCCGCTTGACCGAGTGTAGTGGGCAGGGAGTTCCAAGGCAAAATGGGGGTCATCTGCAGAGGGGTGCTCGCTCGAGCGAGGTGGGTCACTCGGGATAGCGGCCTCTTGCAAATTTCCCCCTCAATACGAGATCACAGCTCGATCGAGCATGTGGCACGCTCGACCGAGCGACCTGGAAACTCTCTCCACCTCTCTTCATTCGTTGCCCCTTCTTTCCTTCTCTCTTTCTTTGTTCCTTCTCATCTCTCCTTTTCTTTCTTCTTTCCTTAGCTCATATGAGTCGTCGAGCGTGGTGACGTGAGCTCCGACTTCCAATATCCATGTCCATCACCCATTATCGCTTCAAATCACGTCGAAGTTCCTGAAAAGCCACAAAACATCAGAATGATCAAATATATCGTGAAAAGCGTGATTGAATATAAAAATGTGAACTTCGGGCGATCGAAATGCTATGGAAATGTGCGATAAAAACATAGAAAATATGGATACATCACTAGGCTCGGGGAGCTCGAGGAAAACTGCACCAAGGGAAAGGCACATGTGAGGACCGCCCCCTAAACATGACGCACGAGGCCAAATGAGCTTACCTGCTGATGCTTAGATAGCGACGAACTTTGGACGTTCAGACTACCATCCAGCAGTGAGAAAACACCCCGAAACATCTGGTGAACCATACCAAGTTAATGCATGGTGAGACCCGGACTACCTCCGCCTTCCAAGCTCACCTAACGGTGGTTTCTAAGTTTTCCCAATGGTGCAAAAACTGAGGCGGTGACACAAAACCTCCGCCGACTCCGCTTCTGAGGAGCAACCAGAGCTTCAAACTGACCCCCACCATGCATCGTTGCCCTTGTTCAAACTTTCCAATTGTTTCAACAGGAGCTCGAGGACCATATCGGCGACCACATGATGTCGTTCCATTAACATCAAACTTTGCACGCAATGCAAGCATATGGCATTTAATGTGGTGATCGCCAGGATCCACCATTGGTCCCCCAATCGAAGCAGACTACCCGATCTCGTAAATTAGGGACCGGATCGGTCTGGGGGCCGCCGACCAAACAAGAGCTTGAGCTGGAGCCGGAGCAGGAGCTGGAATCCAGACAATAGTTGGAGTTAGAGTTGAGGTCGACCATAAGGCTGTGGGCCACTCCCCCATCAGGCAGACCAAACCCAGATCGGTTGTAAGGTTGGGGTAACTCCCCCAGCAGGCCGATCATTTGATCGATCATAAAGCTGGAGGCGACTCCCCCAGTAGGCCGATCATTCGATCGACCGTAAGACTGGGGGTAGCTCCCCCAGCAGGCCGATCGACCTGTCGACTGTAAGGCTGGGGGTAACTCCCCCAGCAGGCCGACCTGTCGACCGTAAGGCTGGGACAACTACCCCAGCAGGCCAAAAATTCGATCGACCGTAAGGCTAGCGGTAGCTCCTCTAGTAGTCCGATCGACCAGCTGATCGTAAGGCTGGGGGACAGCTCTCCCAGTAGGCAGACCTATCGACAATAAGGCTGGGGCAACTCCCCCAGCAGGTCGACCATTCAATTAACCGTAAGGTTGGGGGTAGCTACCTCAACAGGACGATCGAACTGTCGACTGTCAGGCTGGGAGTGGGGGCAACTCCCCCAGCAGGACGATCCACCCGGTTTGCCGTAAGGCTGGGGCCATTCCCCCAGCAGGTCGACCCATCCATCGGTCATAAGTCAAGGGACCACACCCCTTGCCATCGAACGAATAGATCGGTTGTAAGGCTGGGGGCCACTCCTTTAGTTGGTCGACCCACTCCTTCGTCAACCGTAATTCGAAGGGCCACTCCCCTCGACACCGAACGAATTTCAAACCGACCAATTATTGTCCCTAGCTGACTTTGCATGCCGAACCAAGCTTTAAAAAGATGCCACTTCTCTCTCATATACTACATCACCCGACCTCAACCATTTCAGCGGTAGAGCTCGAGAGATGGGGGCAATTGATACAACCCTCTGACTGGGCCAGAGAAAACCAAGTCAACCACGACTAGTCACTCGACCCACTATGGCCTTGGACTATGGCCCGAGGACCTCACAGGTGGGTGGCACCACCCCTCACGAGACGAAGGCCCTAAAGGTCGACCACTTTCCATGGATGAGGAAATCGATCCTCAAACCAAGGGATCACTCGCCAAATACGACAGTCATTCAAAGCCATCACTCCAGCAATCATGGCCCGCCTTCATGGCATTCATCCCTTCATCAAATGGGCGCAATTATTCGGGTCAATGTTTCCTAATTACCGCATCCACATCAATAACGGTAATAAGGTCTCATCATTGCTCATTACAAAGAGGGGATGACTCGCCTATATGAAGGCCAAGAGGCATCAGCTTCAGGGGGCTCCGAGATCTACAATGGAGGTATCATAATACAAATTCTCACACCTTCTTTTTCCTTGCATTCTCTTCCATAGCTTGGCTCGAGGACTCGTGTATTTGGTCTCCCCGTGAACCTTACTCGATCCCACTGAGCATCCTTCAGACACGTGTTGACTTAGGCATCGGAGGGGACTTGGTCAGAACCATGGTCCAGCCCCCCTGACGATTTCTTTGTTTTGCAGATCAAAGGAGACGTCACCACTACCGAATTGATAGTGGTAACTTAGGCATTCGACACATTGTCGCTCGGATCCACGTGTTCCCATTCGAGTGATCGCTTAGCCGATCGACCCCGAAGGCCGTCCCTATCTCTCAAGATAGCGACGACCTTCGGACCTCCGGACAACCATCCAACGGTGAGAAAACACCCCAAAACATCTGGCATCATCTGTGGGAATTGAGTCGACATCCACGTCCAACCATACTGATGATAACTCATTCCAGTAACCAAAATTTAAACACTCATCATCTGGAGTGATGCATGTCCAGATATCCTTCCAATCAACTTCGAGGCCGACTGATCCAGGAGGAGGCCGACCAAACCAGGCCTACCCATCCAGGAGGAGGCCGACTAGACGAGGCCGATCGATCAAGGGGGAGGCCGACCAACGAGGCCGATCGATCCAGGTGGAGGATGACCAGACTAGGCCAACCCATCCAGGAGGAGGCCGACCAGACGAGGCCGACTGACCCAGGAGGAAGCCGACCAGATCAGCCCGATACATCCAAGAGGAGGTCGACTAGATGAGGCCGACCGACCCAGGAGGAGGCCGACTAGACGATGCCGACCGATCCAGGAGGAGGCCGACCGACCCTGAAGGAGGCCGACTAGACCAAGTCGACCCATCTAGGAGGAGGCTGACCGACCTAGGAGGAGGCAGACCAGACGAGGCTGATCGTCCCAGGAGGAGGTCGACCAGGCCGGGCTGACCGACCCAGGAGGAGGCCAACCAGACGTGGTCGATCGATCCAGGAGAAGGCTGAACAGGCCGGGCTGACCGACCCAGGAGGAGGCCAAGGCCAAGCGGAGCTTTCGACCATGACGAGCTACCGATGGCACTTCATGCCAAACTTGCCACTGTCCAACCAGCCGAGCTTGCGGACCCACCTCAGTCTGAGCTTGTTGACCTACCACAACATAATGAAACTTCCAATGAATCGGGTTTCCAACTTTCCAGGGAAAACCCGAGCCATTGTGGTGGCCAAGATAACACAAGGCAGGACCCGGACTACCTTCGCCTTTCAAGCTCACCCAATGGTGCCTTCCAAGTTTACCCAACGGTGCAGAAACCCAAAACCTCCGTCGACTCTGCTTCTGAGGAGCAAGCAGAGCTGCCAATCGACCCTCAACCTGCATCCTTGCCCTTGTTCAAACTTTTCGATTGTCTCAACGGGAGCTCCAGGACCATATCGGCGACCATATAATGTCGTTCCATTGATAGTGAACCCCGCACACGATGCAAGCATATGGCATTTAATGCAGCGATCTCCAGTCCCTACAATTGCTCAGCCAATCAAAGCAGACCGCCTGATCTTGTAACTCAGGGACTGGATCGGTCAGGGGCTGCCGACTAGACAATAGCTTGAGCTGGAGCCGAAGCAGGAGCTGGGATCCAGACAATAGCTGGAGCTGAGATCGGCCGTATGGCTGGGGGCCACTCCCCCAGCAGGCCGACATAACCCGGATCGGTTGTAAGGCTGGGGGTAACTCCCCTAGCAGGAAAATCATCGATCGACTGTAAGGCTGAGGGCAACTTCCCCAGTAGGACGATCATTCTATCGATCGTAAGGCTTGGGGCAACTCCCCCTGTAGGCCGATCATTCAATCGAATGTAAGACTGGTGGCAACTCCTCCAACAGGCCAATCATTCGATCGACCGTAAGGTTTGGGGGCAACACCCCCAGTGGGCTGACCTGTCGACCGTAAGGCTAGGGGCGACTCCCCTAGCAGGACAAAAATTCGATCGATCGTAAGGCTGCGGTAGCTCCCTCAGCCTTACGATCGACCAGTCGATCGTAAGGCTGAGGGCAGCTCCCCCAGCAGGCCAACATGTCGACCGTAAGGCTGGGGAAACTCCCCTAGCAGGCCGACCATTCGATCAACCATAAGGCTGAGGGTAGCTCCCTCAGCAGGGTAATCGAGCTATCGACCGTCAGGCTGGGGGAAACTTGTAAGGATCACCTTACCCTTGCAATACTAACAACACACACTAGAGGGGGCGAATAGTGTAATGGCAATAAAATTGTCCAATTAAAATTTAACTTGCAAATGCGGAATTATAAATGCAAGAGGAATTAAAAGGCACAATCAATCCAAACGCAAACACACAGTTTTACCCTGGTTCCCCAAACTTGGGTACATCCAGCCACACCAATATTCATTATATTCCCACACAGAGAAGTGAATACAAATCTCACAAGGAGATACCCCCATAAAGAGGATTTATGCCCTACACAAGGACCCAACCAATCCTACACGAGGATCAAGACTCCCACACATAGAATCACTAACTCCCACTCAGAGAATTAGGGTTAGCCCTACACTAGGACACTAAACTCCCACAAAGAGAGTTACTGCCATAAAGAGAGTTATTCCCACAAAGAGAATATCCTAAGTCCCACAAAGAGACAACCTCCCACAAAGAGAGAAAGTTCTAATTCCCACAAAGAGAATTAGAGACATAAATTACACCAAGTAAAGTAAATACTCTTACCTATGCCTTGAGATGCTTACTCATGAATGGATGCAAGGCATGGAAGAGGATCTCCAAGTGTTGAGATATGCTTGAAAGCATTTGGATGAATTCCCTTGAGCTGGACTTCAATGCATGAAGATGAATGAGAGATCTTGAGAGGGAATTGAGGGAGTTTAAGAGTTGCTTATAGATCTCTTGAGATATTCAATAGCATCAAGAAGTATAAGAGATATCAGCACACTCATATATATAAGAACCCTATATCAAACCCCAAAACCCAAGAAAACAGCCAAAGAATCAATTCTGCAACGGCTAGGAACTGGACGAAAACGACAGGAACAGTCGACTGATGATCAAAAGACAGTCGACTGATCAACGGCTAGAAAATATAAAATATCCAACGGCTATAATCTGAGCCATGACAGTCGACTGACGAAGACAATACAGTCGACTGACAACAGGACATGCGCCTGTTAATCCTTCAGCAGACGACTGTTGCAGGGGATTGATCAAAACAGAGAGCTGCACTCTTTCTCCAGAAGACCATACAATCGACTGATGTTAATACTACAGTCGACTGTCAAATAGTCAGGCGACTGTACATTCTTCATCAATCGACTGCTGTAAAATATGGAGAGAAGACAGAGAGATGCAGAGATTGCACTTACGTTAGACAGGCGACTGTTGGCCAATTTCCAGGCGACTGTAAGTATACAGGCGACTGTAAACTGATCGATAGACGACTGTGTGTAAAGATCAAGCTTGAGTTAATTGAAATGTTGACTTGAGCTGTGCAAATCAGGCGACTGTAGAAGGATCTACAGGCGACTGGAAATCACCCAGTCGACTGTGTTTCCTTCAGCAGGCGACTGATGGAAAGCCAGAGACTCCAAATGCGTCTTTGGACAGAGTGAACCTATTGGGTTGGATTCTATGATAATCCTAAAGCTCATTAAGATGGTTAGATGCATATGCATGAATAAGTAAACCATCTAACAAGGCATTACATTAATCCTACACTCAAAAGAGAGAGAAAGCAATAAAGTAAATTACATGGATTACAATGCTTTCCTTAGAGTCTAAATCTTCAATCTTGATGACTTGATTGCTCTCCATAATCTCCAAGCTTTGGCTCTTCTCCACTTGATGTCCATCCTTGCACCAAGTGAATAGTCTCCAAGAAAGATATTCTTGAAATAAAAATGAGAGACTAAAACATGAGAGTAATTAGCAACAACATAATGTCGTGATCATCATCAAAATAAGATTGGTATGAAACACCAATACTCAACAATCTCCCCCTTTTTGATGATGACACACATTATATAAAATACAAAGTATTAAAGCACAATGCTAATGAGCTCCCCCTACTTATATGCACCAAGTAAACAATGAGCTACACAATAGTAAATACTCATTCTACCAAATAAGATCATGGTGACATATAATAGGCATGGATTACATAAACCAATTGTGAAAGAAAATTATCATGCAAACATGCAAGGTTTATCTAATCCCATATATCTATCCCTATAGATATATCTCTCCCCATATGTATATGAATATATCTCCCCATATATATTTACATAATGCATATATCTCTCCCCATTGACATCGTCAAAAAGGTGGACATCAAAAATATCCCCTTTGTCATCTTAACCAAGATGTGACAATATGCAAGAAAAGAAAGATATGTATGATACAAAATTGAAAATTTTAGTGGGTATCGGACCGGCGCCCCGTTTACGGTATGGGCACGGTGTCGTTTTACTGCAAGTGCACGGTTAGTGTAGGGTGCGGGTTTATCGAACTCAGGGAGGTGGATGGCTTGAGTGGATACTAGCCTCGCCTAGGTTGTGTGCTAGCTACACGGATGATATGGGTGAAGTGTAGAAATAAAAGAAATAAATAAAAAGACACGACGTGAATCCCCGCTAACACGGGCTAGAGCACTCATGACACTTGGCATTTGACTTGATCCAGGGTGAGACATTACCCCAAAAGGTGGTACCTAGCGTCCATGGCCCGATATTCCAGTCGGTGCCAAGTACGCTAGGCCTACCCGGTTCCGGACGGTGGGCATTCCCATGTCCATTAACACCTTCCGCAACCGGGAGCATTAAGGCCACAATGATAACTCCCAACACTTCGTCCAAGCCGTTCCCACGCGCGAGGACTCGATGTCAACGCTAGGGGCGTGAGCTATGGCTAGGGAGTCAACCGCCAAGTTTATTCCCCCTTGGCCCGACGGTCAGAGGCGGTCTTTCTCCCGCCAATGACAATGAAACACCCCCGCGTAACCCTAATGGCCAAATAGGTCAAATGTGATTACTAGCGATACATCGAAGCGGATCTTGACTGGACAAGCACCGGACCCCAACCCCCAACACATCTAGAGTGTTGTCATACGAATTGGACCCAGATTGCTAGAAATCCCCATTGACACATTTCATCGAACACGTTCCATGCAACCAAGTCTAATTTAAATTTCCAAGCAACAATCCTACCCTAACCCGTATTAGGGTTCATCAAAACTACTCAATGGTGAATAACATATAAACAAACAACACAAAAGACATATAAACTTTCACCATCAAGTAAAATAAACACAATACAAACAATGGAGAAAAAGAGAGGAAAATACTTATCTTGAGTTGAATCGTTAATCCAATACAAGACTTATTGAACAAAAGACCTAATCTAAACTAACAAGAGAAAGGGGCAAAAAGCCCTAAAAAACTGAGAAGGAACAAGAAGAAGATCATCTAAAAGTCGGCCAGCCTTGGGTATTTATAGCCCCCATTCCGAGCCCTAACGGATCTGGTCCAAAACCACAGGAAAAACGCCACCCGATCGGTTGACAAGTCAACCGATCGGGTGATCTGTTACAAATAATAAACAGAAAACGGTGGAGCTTCACCCGGTCAGATGAACCGGTCGGTTGAGTTCTTGGGGTGACCGGTTGGATCATGGCGCCATCGGGTGAAGAGGTCGGTTGGATGCCCGTGTCTTGGCTCCTCAGAATCAGCTACAGATGAACCGATCGGGTGAGAGTCACCCGATCGGTTGGCATTTGGCTCGAAAAGACAGAGAAACGGCCACAATGAACCGGCCTGATAACCGGTCGGGTGACATCCGCTTGAGCTCAAGCTGAGACCGGGTGGTGCACGCGTGCATCACCCGATCGGTTGACTTTGTTCAACCGATCGGGTGAGGGGCTGAATGATGCAATCATCGTCGTTTGACCCCTGGGTCACGCGTGACTCCTCCCGTTGCGCCGGGGACTTGTGATATCTTCGTTTTATGTCCCAAATGATGTAAATTCCTGCAAATATACAAAAAAACATGGAAAAGTGAAAGAAAACAAGAAAATACAAGAAAACAAATAAAAGACGGCGGAAAATACGAAGAAACACAGAAGAAAACGCGCACAAATATATGAAATATAAACGCACGTCAAAATCCCCCAAGCTGAACTCTTCCTCGTCCTCGAGGAAGACGAGTGAGAGTAGGAGCTCGGAGGGAGAAAATAGAGAGAAGTAGAGAAAAAGAGAACTCTATATCCTAGATCGCCCATAAGGGCCAACAAAATCAAACACGCCACACGAAGCAAGCATACGACAAAACACAACACTAAACCAAGGAATGTGAGTCCAAACAAGTATCGTGGGCCCACGCGGTGAAGCGCGAGTGAGCGTGGTCATGTGCTAGCAAACAGTATCACTATCTACATTGTACAATAAAGCTCCATATACACATACCCAAAGAAAGACCCAAATATCGATTCGAATTTGAAATTGCGGTGAATATTAGTTCAAGCATGCATGAGAAGAGTATAAGAATAGAAGCGTATCATGCATCGGGGATTCCACAACTAGGGTTAAGGAAATCACACCACTATAGCCTAGATACTAGCTAAAAAGTTACTAAGCCAAGTGTTTTCGAAAACGATGGGGGTTGAGATGACGTGGAGTAGAACACTCGGTGCAAATTCTCGCCTTCCCTTTATTCTCGGTAGATAGGAAAAATATTCACACTTGAAATTTTTGGGTTTTGGGTATTTGTATTTTTTTTGTTTGGATTTTTGGCTATACAAAATTTTTCTTTTCTTTTTCTTTTTGGGTTTTTCTTTTCTTTTCTCTTTTTTTTTGGATTTTTGATTTTTGGGTTTTTGGCTATACACATGTGTACTCTCCCAAGTGGGAGAACGGTACACGACGAGGGGATTTGCACCAAGTAAAACAAAAAAGAAGTCGGAATCTAAACACTTGGGCAAAGGAAACTATTCTCGCTAAATAGAGCATGGGCTAAATGGGTTATCCTAGTCCTTAATTGTGGAATCCCGACACATGCGAAATGAAGTACACGATATATATATATATATAGCATGCAGAAGAAGACATGGAAAATAAATACCGCATATTCAAATCGAAGCATGATAATCTAGGGGTCATTCCTGGACAGGTATATAAAGTAAAATCACTCAAATGGCGCACACAGTACGACTCCCCCAAGCTGAAGCTTGCATTGCCCTCAATGCAATATGAGTGAGTATGGGAGGGCAATGAAGATGGGGGGAATACGTACCGACACAAAAAGAAATGAAAATGAGAAAAACACAGAGATGAAACTGAAAATAAAGAAAAATCAAAATCAAACCACACTACACGAAAATAGAAATAAAACCACACGACACGACACTCAAAAGGGGAGAAACAAGCACACACACAAAAATGAGAAAAAACAAAACACGACAACACACCAAAATAGACGTCCCCAAGCTAGACATGACAGTGCTAGCGAATAAAATGCGAACGTGAAATGCAGAAATATGCAAGGGGAAGATCGGAAAAGAAAAGAAAGAAATCAAAATACAGGAGAGACGGTGTGCTCATTCTCCTCGGAAGAGGATGTGGGGTGAAATGATAGAAGGGCACGACATGAAGGGTTATTAAGATGCAAAAGCAAACCCTAGATACGCTCCCCTCGCTAATGAGAGGAGACGAGATTATTCAAACCTAAACTAGAAAGCGGTAAAATTTTACACTACTGGATTAGGATGCACCTGAGCATAGGCGGATCCAAGATCTGAAGTGGGGCAGGTAGCTGCTCTAACTGCTCCTTCTGTGTCTCCGCCAGAAGCGCTGTGCCACGTGTGCCAATGGACCTAAGAAATGCACCTCCAAGCATCCCTCGTAGGTGTCCACCTGTGACCTGCAAAGGACGAGGTGCATTAGTCCATGGCAAGAAATTATTTCCCAAAATAAATGTATCCCAGAGATAGTCGCCGACAAATGATGGTAAAATATATGAAATGTGGCGAACACTCCCTGAAAATGGTATGCTATCCTCTGTGCTAGCGACGATCAAATCCCCGCTCTCCATGTGAAGTTGCTCTCCAGGTGGTGACACACCGTAGCATACCTCAAGGGAAGTCGATCCTGTGTCCTGCGAGAGATATGGTGTGTCAAAAATATATAAGTTTAAAGGAATAGGACGTGAAAAGCGAGACTTAAATGTGGAGTGAGAGTGGGTATGAAAATCTCCCTGAATAGGGGCAATATGCTCAAGTAGATGCTCAGCCGCAGAAGAAGTGGAGCGTGACGGTAGAGGTAGATGTGGCTCGGGCTCCATGAAGTGGACGATCGTATCCAAGCCCTCATGCACATCCTCCTCGACGGTATGCTCATACTCCACCATCTGACCGATGTCGTGAATGACATCCTCATGGTTGACCACCTACCAAGGAGGAAGCTGTGACAGAAATGGCTGTGGAGGTGGATGTGGAGCGGACCCCTCGTATGTGGTCATGGTGTCATCGTCCTGACGCACATCCTCCTCACCGGTATGCATAAGCTCTGTAGTCTCCTCGGTGCTCTCATAGGACTCATATGGGGTATCCAAATAAAGATGAAAAGTCTCTCCCACAGATCCTAGAGAAATCTCCCCATCCTCACTATCATCATAAAAAAATGCTTCGTCATCCAAGTGGTAGTGATGGAAAAATGGGGGGTCGGCATGAGATGTGTCTATTATGGCCGACGGCATGGTAGTCTCAACCATGAAAGTAGGTATATCCTCTCCTTCATCCCCTCTCCTCGGTGTAGGCTCGATGATTGGTACCGTCAAGTTTCGTAATGTTTGGCCTTGGTTAAACATGGCACTTTCAAGGAGAGACACGAGGTTTGATTCTTCTTGTGTTGGTGGAGGGATATAAGGTTGAGGAAATGGATGGGAGGTGTTTGGGTAATGGTTGTGGGGAAATGTTTGGCTTTGATGTAGGGGGAGGCTCTCAAGCGTAAATGGGCAATCATAATACATGTGCCCCGCCATCCCACAAGTCTTACAAACCACAACCGAATAAGGATCGTATCCTCCCATCTGAGCATCGAAATCTGATCTCCACATGGCAATATCAAAGATACCTGGACAACAAAAATGAGAAAACTAGAGAGGAGCGTCAATAGTACAAGAGAATAACAAAAAGATAATATAATGGTGGGGGAAAAATTTCTTGGTTATTGAATATATATTTTTTAAAAAAAAATAAATAAAAAGAAAAAGAAAATTTTTGTGTTTTTATGTGTAGTCTAACGAACCCAAGCTAAGCTAATATCAAACCGAACGCCTCCCCGGCAACGGCGCCAAAAACTTGACCGGCGCCCCGTTTACGGTATGGGCGCGGTGTCGTTTTACCGCAAGTGCACGGTTAGTGTAGGGTGCGGGTTTATCGAACTCAGGGAGGTGGATGGCTTGAGTGGCTACTAGCCTCGCCTATGTTGTATGCTAGATACGCGGATGATATGGGTGAAGTGTAGAAATAAAAGAAATAAATAAAAAGACACGACGTGAATCCCCGCTAACACGGGCTAGAGCACTCATGACACTTGGCATTTGACTTGATCCAGGGTGAGACATTGCCCCAAAAGGTGGTACCTAGCGTCCATGGCCCGATATTCCGGTCGGTGCCAAGTACGCTAGGCCTACCCGGTTTCGGACGGTGGGCATTCCCATGTCCATTAACACCTTCCGCAACCGGGAGCATTAAGGCCACAATGATAACTCCCAACACTTCGTCCAAGCCGTTTCCATGCACGAGGACTCGATGTCAATGCTAGGGGCATGAGCTATGGCTAGGGAGTCAACCGCCAAGTTTATTCCCCCTTGGCCCGACGGTCAGAGGCGGTCTTTCTCCCGCCAATGACAATGAAACACCCCCGCGTAACCCTAATGGCCAAATAGGTCAAATGTGATTACTAGCGATACATCGAAGCGGATCTTGACTGGACAAGCACCGGACCCCAACCCCCAACACATCTAGTGTGTTGTCGTACGAATTGGACCCAGATCGCTAGAAATCCCCATTGACACATTTCATCAAACACGTGCCATGCAACCAAGTCTAATGTAAATTTCCAAGCAACAATCCTACCCTAACCCGTATTAGGGTTCATCAAAACTACTCAATGGTGAATAACATATAAACAAACAACACAAAAGACATATAAACTTTCACCATCAAGAAAAATAAACACAATACAAACAATGGAGAAAAAGAGAAGAAAATACTTATCTTGAGTTGAATCGTTAATCCAATACAAGACTTATTGAACAAAAGACCTAATCTAAACTAACAAGAGAAAGGGGCAAAAAGCCCTAAAAACTGAGAAGGAACAATAAGAAGATCATCTAAAAGTCGGCCAGCATTGGGTATTTATAGCCCCCATTCCGAGCCCTAACGGATCGGGTCCAAAACCACAGGAAAAACGCCACCCAATAGGTTGACAAATCAATCGATCGGGTGATCTGTTACAAATAATAAACAGAAAATGGCGGAGCTTCACCCGGTCAGATGAACCGGTCAGTTGAGTTCTTGGGTTGGCCGGTTGGATCATGGCGCCATCGGGTGAAGAGGTCGGCTGGATGCCCGTGTCTTGGCTCCTCAGAATCAGCTACAGATGAACCGATCGGGTGAGAGTCACCCGATCGGTTGGCATTTGGCTCGAAAAGACAGAGAAACGGCCGCAATGAACCGGCCTGAGAACCGGACGGGTGACATCCGCTTGAGGTCTAGCTGAGACCTGGTGGTGCACGCGTGCATCACCCGATCGGTTGACTTTGTTCAACCGATCGGGTGAGGGGCTGAATGATGCAATCATCGTTGTTTGACCCCCTGGGTCACGCGTGACTCCTCCCATTGCGCCGGGGACTTGTGATATCGTCGTTTTATGTCCCAAATACTGTAAATTCATGCAAATATACAAAAAACATGGAAAAGTTAAAGAAAACAAGAAAATACAAGAAAACAAATAAAAGACGGCGGAAAATACGGAGAAACACGGAAGAAAACGCGCGCAAATATATGAAATATAAACGCACGTCAGTATCAATTCACTATCCCAGGCTCCCCCTAGATCATAGAAATGGTCAACTTTTGACTTCTAGTATCTAATACCAATTATACAAATAATGGAGCCATGGGCCGGACATGTATCAAAGCAATAGATATGGAAAAATCAAGCTTTAATGATATACAAAGATATTACCAAAATCAATAAAACATGAAACATGTTGGCAATAAACAAGAGGTTTGGTTTGAAACCAAAAATAACCAAATGTAAATAATGATCTCAAATAACCTCCGAAATGAGAGTTAAAATATGTCTTAAAATCTATATTACATTTGACAGAGTTTTTTGAATCCTAGGGCTGACTAGGACAAGCTGACTAGGACAAAGAGGTTGATAAAAGACGGCCATGATTTAATCTTGATGAATCGATGGTTGTGATTAAACTTTAGGACATACTTTTTATATTTGTGGGTCCCATCTATATTACATTTGACAAAGTTTTTTGAATCCTAGGGCTGACTAGGACAAGCTGACTAGGACAAAGAGGTTGATAAAAGATGGCCATGATTTAATCTTGATGAATCGATGGTTGGGATTAAACTTTAGGACATACTTTTTATATTTGTGGGTCCCATTTGATAGCAAGAGACTTTTAACCTCATCCTTTTAAATCATTTTCGGGTAAGAGAAAGAGGGATATCAAAAGACTTTTTTTGGGAAGATAAAGAGGGATATCAACAGATTTTTGGGAAATAGAAAGATGCATTTTTGGAGGAGAGGTTCCCAAAACTGCTTTTGCTCTTCCCCAAAAGAGCAGCAGAACCCCAACACATGAAGAGGGAGCGTTCGCCCCAAATTCTGGAATTATTTTCAGCATTCTTCTCGCCCATGTTGCTGGATCTTGACGGTCTCATTCCATCAATCTCCCCCAGCCACAAGCAGAACGCGCCAATCGATCGTCTCTCTCGAGCAGAAAGAGATCTCGACGCAACAATTTCTTTATCACACCTCACAACAGCAAGCCCCCGCCACCAAAGTGAAGTTTGCCATCAGACCGCCATCAGATCCACAATGAGCCCCGACCCCGCCTCTTCCGCCGCTCATCGGAGAAGATCCACCGTCGGCATCATCGCCTTCGACATCTCGAGCCTAATGTCAAGGTTCCTCCATCTCTGGCGATCTCTTTCCAACAATTTCCCATTCTTGGAAAGGGAAATGGAGGCTGTGTCCAGCAGAAAGAGATCGAGACAGCAATTGGCGCTGGGGAAGACACCTCCGACGAAACCGCCGCCACCCGCCAACTGGCAATCGCACGCAGGTGCACTAACTCCACCGTCGGCGAGATTAGCAGCAACGGAAAAGTGAGTGTTTCATAATCGGGGTGGAACGGAATGCCCTAGATTCTCCAAGAAAATCTCCAAGGAAAAGGCTGGCCGATCAATTCTTTACCGTTGTGATTTACATGATATCTGCAATTTCACAGTCGGTTTCGCATCCTCACATTTTCGTAAATTGTTGATTTCATTTGTATTTGTTTGATTGGTAGACTTTTTAATATATGTTTGCATCTTTCTGTGTTGAAGAGGTATTTCATGTTGGATGGGGGATGCACTGATGCAGTGGAACCTGTGGAGGGTTGATCCAGAGCAGAAGTATTTTGTCAAGTATAAGGATTATTGTGATCTTTACTGGAATCTTAAATCCATGCAGATATTATCCACTTCTTTGTTTAATGCTTCTAATAGGAGTCAGTCAACCAAAGCTAATTGCAGATATTATCAATTCTTTGGGTTTTTTAAATTGTTTCAATGTGATGTGTAATTTTGCAATTTTCACAGTATATCTGCATTATTTTCAGTTTCTTTTTCACAGTTTGTTAAAAAACTGATGTTCATCTGGATGTTTTCGTTGGGCGATGTACATGATGCACCTCTATGTAGTAGAAGACCACTCTGTAAAGGAAAGGATTGAAGATTGTTTTTGTGATCATCAGAGTAATACATGACCGCTGTGTAATATTTTCCCCACTTATTATTTGTTCCTATCATCAGAGTAGATCATCAGAGTAGATTGTGATCGTCAGACTAATTATTCGTTTCCCCACTGTGTAATTCACTGTTTTTGCTTTATAAATTTTTTTCTTTGGTGAGAATGAATATAACAGACAACGGCCAAACAAAAATTACACTACGGAGGCATAAAACCTCGCTTAACTCCTAACCCAGCCTTTGCTTTATAAATTTGGACATTGTGCTTAAATTGATGTTCACACAATGTTTTAGATGTTCATTGAGAAAGCATGCATAAACTAGAATTTAAATTAATCATGTCTGATAAATTTGGTCATCGAACCGTATGATATCCTGTATGATATCCTGCATGTGCTTAAATCATGTATGATATCATATATGAATGAATCATTATTGTGCTTAAATCCTGTATGTGCTTAAGCTAATGGGATGTGGGCTAATAATGCACACTAAGCGGCCTAAATCACTTTTCCATCCATAGACAGCACAAGATAGAATAAGATAATAGAAGCAAGACTTCTTTACAAAAAAAGCACGTAACAGGAGATAATACATGAATGATGAAACCTAATTATGGTATCTCAGCCAATGTACGAATGGACACAAGGACCACCATCCATTGCATAATCATGTCTCTCCGGAGATCCCTTTGTATAGATATTATTTTCATGAACACGGGAGTTGACTACAACATACCACGAAAAAAACAATGTATAACACAGTAAAAGCTTCTAGAAAATCGATATTGCTTTATACACAAGCATACGTTTATAGAAATTGAGGATATACAATCAATATGATATAAAGAAACAAGTGACCATACCATGGGCCCCTTTTAGTTAAGGTTAATTCCATAATTAGAACTGTTTATGATGAGAAACATACATCCACATTGTACAATAGTAGCAGAATCTTTAAATTAGTTCATATTTCTTCCTCTTTTAGTTAAGATTAGTTCCACAAGTAGGACTGATTATATTAAGAAACATCTATAAAGATGAGGGGGAAAATAGAAAGAAAGGAAGAAAGAGATAGAGAGTTGCAAAGATGAAGACTTTGGCGAATATTACTGCGGTTATTGGAAGTGGACGCTTCGGAGTCGTGATGGTAGCGGCGCTCCATTGCGGCGATGGCTCGACTAGGCACATTGCCATCAAATCGACGTACACTCCGTTGAATTCATCGATAATCACATGCGAGAGCTTAATATTATGGTAGTTGAGGGGCTGTCTTGGCGCATCCAAAGTTTCGGCACTAATGCAATCTGTCCTGGCGTGTATACTGCGCAAGATGGAAAGAAATATCGCAATAACTGGAGAACTTTTAGTATATGCAAATAATACATACATGTAAGTAAAAGCAAAGCAGATAAAATATCGAAAAAATTAGCGAAAAAAATTTAGCGGAACAACAAATTAGCGTAAAAAATTTAGCGGCCTTCGGCGCGGGAACAACAAATTAGTGTAAAAAATTGAGCTGACGCCGAAGGCACCAGCGCCAAATTTGTTGTTCTACGCTAATTTGTTGTTCGTCGCCTTCGATTTGTTGTTCTGCGTCGAAGGCGCCCGCGTCGAATTTGTTGTTCCGTGACAAAGACGCCCACAACGAAGGCGCGCATGCCGCTAAATATTTTTTACCCTAATTTGTTGTTCTTTTAAATTTTGGCTGTGGAAATAATTTTTTAGTGAACAAATATTTTGCGGATGAAAATATTAAATGAACCGTGCCCGAAGAGGCGCCCACGCCGAAGGGGCGCCCGCGCCGATTTTATTACGCTAATTTTTTGTTCTGTGCCAAAGGCGTCCGCGCCCAAATTGTTGTTCTACGCCGAAATTGTTGTTCTGTGCCGAAGGCACCCACGTCGAATTTGTTGTTTTGTGACAAAGGCGCCTGCGCCGAATTTGTTGTTCCGCACCGAAGGCTCCCGTGTCACTAAATATTTTTACGCTAATGTGTTGTTATTTTAAATTTTGGTTATGAAAATAATTTTTTGGGGAACAAAGATTTCGCGAGGGAAAATCTTAAATGAACCGTGCCCGCGGGCACGGGTTATGACTAGTACTTTAATCATATAACATATTAACTCCCCTATTGACATACACATGGATCAAAAATGCATGCATGTCAATAAACCCCAAGGTCCTCATTTTCATGAAAAAATAAGTTTGAAAATATTTTCAAAATCATGAAACACACACAAACAATGGGTATGCTAAAAATAAACATTCAAGCACAATACCCATGCAATATGCATATGTGTGAGGAACATAAACATTAGGCAACCAAACCCAAGAGGAGTTTGATTTTCTAATGTAATCACATGAGGCGATCACATCCCTAACTAGAGAGTTGATGTAGCTATCCCTCTCTTGCACACTAACCTTAGTGGGAATCCATAATCTCAAAGATTTCCTAGGCAAGGGTTTTGCCTTTGCAAGAGGGGTGGATGTGGTATGCTTAGGGGTAGAAACGAATTTCTTGGCATGCAAAGAATGATGATTTTGCTTCTTATCAAAAAATGAAGATTTTTCATTCTTCCTCATTACCTCGTGATCTACATGCTTCTTGTTGATATTATTATTGTACAAGAAAGCATGGTGATTCTTCTTAGGTTCTTTAGCAATATTTCTTGTTTTAGCACCATAAGAAGAATTAGAGGTGGGTTTGGGTACCACATTTTGAATATAACCTAAACCTCCTCTATGATTTACCGGATGTTGTTTTTCCAACAAATCGTGGAGTGAATCCCTAGAATACACAAAGCTTATGAGCTTACGGGATTCCTCTTCACATTTCAACGTAAGTTGTTGAATGTGAGACTCTAAGCTAAGGTTTTGAGCAACAAGTTTTTCATTAGTAAGGCTCAATTCCTTAACTTGAGAGAGAAGTGTGTCTCTCTCACTAGTGTCGCAAATATGCATTTCATCATGAATATTTACACTAGACGATTCTGAATCATGCATCGTACTCATAGCATTATCAAGTTTAGCTTTCATTTTATCATATGAATCGATGCACTTACTTGCCAAATTGGAGGCCACATTTAGGAGATATTCAAGCTCCTCATATGATGGCTTTTCCTCCTCAGCTTCCTCATCGCTTTCCTCCTCGATTTCCTCATCGCTTTCCTCCTCGCTTGAGCTTGACGAAAACTCTTCCCCATTAGCCATGAAGCAACATTCTTCTTCTTCATTTGATGTGTCCACATCAGAACAATCAAATGTGCCAATAAGTCCCTTCTTTTGGTTCTTGATCTCGGACTTGGCTTTCCAATGTTTCTTCCCTTTACCCTTATAGGTATCTTTGGTGGGTTTGGAAGGGCATTCGGTAATAACATGACCTCTTCCACTGCAATTGAAACAAATCAAATTGTTAGAATGAGAGGTAAACTTTGACGAAGATATACATTGTTTGTCCTTGAGGAATGCCTTGACATTCTTGAATTGCTTGGCAAGTTCGATGTAATCATCATCGCTAATATCATCTTCTTCTTCACTCAGAGTATCTTGATGGAACTTCTTTTTCCACTTGAATGACTCATTCTCAACTTGGAGTGCAACCCCCTTTTCTTTCTCGGGCTTGGTTGGTTGAACTTCCTCCTAATGCTGAAGAAGTAATTCATGAGAAATCTCCAAAGTATGCCAAATACTGTTGGCCGATTTACACATGCAGATGCGATCGAACTCATCCGAAGTGAGGGCACAATGGGGTACACACATAGCCCTAGCATTGACTCTGATCGTATCCTTCTCCGCTTTAGTTCTCGAGGCCGCAGGTGAAGTAGGCTCCTCAAAAGGCGACTCTATAATGTCCCAAAGGTCGTGACCCTTCAAGTAGACCATCATCTTGATCTTCCAACTAGAGTAGTTGGTTCCGTTGAAGAGCGGGGGATGAACAGTTGAGTGACCTTCTTCATGGCACACAGATGTAGCGTTGAATGCCATGGTTGCAGTATGCTATAACTGCGCTCTGATACCAATTGTAAGGATCGCCTTACCCTTGCAATACTAACAACACACACTAGAGGGGGGTGAATATTGCAATGGCAATAAAATTGTCCATTTAAAATTTAACTTGCAAATGCGGAATTATTAATGCAAGAGGAATTAAAAGGCACAATCAATCCAAACGCAAACACACAGTTTTACCCTGGTTCCCCAAACTTGGGTACATCCAGCCACAACAATATTCACTATATTCTCACATAGAGAAGTGAATACAAATCTCACAAGGAGATACCCCACAAAGAGGATTTATGCCCTACACAAGGACCCAACCAATCCTACACGAGGATCAAGACTCCCAAACAGAGAATCATTAACTCCCACTGCCCTACACTAGGACACTAAACTCCCATAAAGAGAGTTACTCCCACAAAGAGAGTTATTCCCACAAAAAGAATATCCTAAGTCCCACAAAGAGACAACCTTCCACAAAGAGAGAAAGTTCTAATTCCCACAAAGAGAATTAGAGACACAAATTACACCAAGTAAATACTCTTACCTATGCCTTGAGATGCTTACTCATGAATGGATGCAAGGCATGGAAGAAAATCTCCAAGTGTTGAGATATGCTTGAAAGCACGTGGATGAATTCCCTTGAGCTGGACTTCAATGCATGAAGATGAATGAGAGCTCTTGAGAGGGAATTGAGGGAGTTTGAGAGTTGCTTATATATCTCTTGAGATATTCAATAGCATCAAGAAGTATAAGAGATATCAGCACACTCATATATATAAGAACCTTATATCAAACCCCAAAACCCAAGAAAACAGCCAAAGAATCAATTCTGCAACGGCTAGAAACTGGGCGAAAACAACAGGAACAGTCGACTGATGATCAAAAGACAGTCGACTGATCAACGGCTAGATAATATCCAACGGCTATAATCTGAGCCAGGACAGTCGACTGACGAAGACAATACAGTCGACTGACAAACAGGACAGGCACCTGTTAATCCTTCAGCAGACGACTGCTACAGGGGATGGATCAAAACAGAGAGCTGCACTCTTTCTCCAGAAGACCATACAGGTGACTAATGTTAATACTACAGTCGAATGTCAAATATTCAGGTGACTATACATTCTTCATCAGTCGACTGATGTAAAATATGGAGAGAAGACAGAGAGATGCAAAGATTGCACTTACGCTAGACAGGCGACTGTTGGCCAATTTCCAGGCGACTGTAAGTATACAGGCCACTGTAAACTGATCGACAGACGACTGTGCGTAAAGCTCAAGATTAAGTCAATTGAAATATTGACTTGAGTTGTGAAAATCAGGCGACTGTAGAAGGATCTACATGCGATTGGAAATCACCCAGTCGACTGTGTTTCCTTCAGCAGCCGACTGACGGAAAGCCAGAGACTCCAAATGATTCTTTGTACAGAGTGAATCTATTGGGTTGGATTCTATAATAATCCTCAGGCTCACTAAGATGGTTAGATGCATATGCTTGAATGAGTAAACCATCTAACAAGGCATTACATTAATCCTTGACTCTAAAGAGAGAGAAAGCAATAAAGTAAATTACATAGATTACAATGATTTTCTTAGAGTCTAAGTCTTCAATCTTGATGCCTTGATTGCTCTCCATCATCTCCAAGCTTTGGTACTCCTTGAGTCCAAGCTTTTGCTATTTTCCTCTTGATATCTATCCTTGCACCAAGTGAATAGTCTCCAAGAAAGATATTCTTGAAATAAAACTGAGAGACTAAAACATGAGAGTCATTAGCAACAATATAATGTCGTGATGATCATCAAAATAAGATTGGTATGAAACACCATTACTCAACAAAACTCCCCCCAGCAGGTCGACTCACCCGGTTTGCCGTAAGGCTGGGGGCCACTACCCCAGTAGGCTGACCCATCCGTCGGCCATACATCATGGGCCACTCCTCTTGCCACCGAACGAACAAATCGGTCGTAAGGCTAGGGTCACTCCCCTAGCTGGCCGAACCTCTCCTTCGTCGGTCGTAAGTAGAGTGGCCACTCCCTTCGACACCGAACGAATCTCAGACATACCAATTATTGTCCCTAGCCAAGCTTTCAAAAGATGCCACTTATCTCTCTCATAATACATCACCCGACCTCAACCATTGTAGCAATAGACCTCTGGAGATGGGGAAATTAATTCAACCCTCTGATTGGGCCAGGGGAAACCAAGTCAACCACAACTAGTCACTCGACCCACTATGGCCTTGGACTCTGGCCCGAGGACCTTACGGGCGTGTCGCGCCTTCCCTCACGAGACGAAGGCCCGAAAGACCGTCCGCTTTCCATGGATGAGGAAATCGCTCCCCAAACCTAGGGAGCACTCTCCAAATACGGTAGTCATTCAAAGCCACCACTCCAACAATCATGGCCCGCCTTCATGGCATTCATCCCTTCATCAAATGGGCGCAATTATTGGGGGTCAATGTTTCCTAATTAACGCGTCCATATCAATGACAGCAATAAGGTCTCTTCATTGCTCATTACAAAGATGGGAAGGCTCACCTATATGAAGGCCAGGAGGCAGCAGCGTCAGAGGGATCCGAGATCTACAAGGGAAGTAGCATAATACAAACTATCACACCTTCTTCCGCCTTACATTTCTACTCCACAGCTCGGCTCGAGGACTCATGTATTGGTCTCACCGTGAACCATACTCGATCTTACCAAGCATCCTTCAGACAAGTGCTGGCTTAGGCATCGGAGGGGACTTGGTCGGAACTGAGGTCTGGCCCCCCTGACGATTTCTTCGTTTTGTAGATCGAAGGAGACATCACCACTGTGAAGCTTCCCTTCGGCATCCTATCGCTCGGATCCGAACGCCCTCGTGCCAGAACCCGTTCGTTCGATCCCGGAGGTTGTCATCCCGTCGAAGCTACCCTTTGGCACACCATCGTTCAGATCCGCATGTTCCCGTTAGAGTGATCGCTCAATCGATTGACCTCGAAGGCCGTCCCTATCTCTCAAGATAGCGACGACCTTCGCGGTAAGAAAACACCCCGATACAGAAAGTAAAAAGCTTGACCTTTGAAGAATTAAAAAATATTTTGAATAATTGAATAGATTAATTATAAAAAATGATTTGAATATGTATAAATAGGTTAGAGATAAGAAACTAGCCATTGTACAATGCTCATGTAGTTTTTTAATGGATACATAACTCAAAATATCTAAAATACCAAAAATAAGTTATGGATGTTGTTTGAACAACAAAAAACATTGTTCGAACTACAAACTATATGGTTCAACCTTGGATGAGAACTAGGTCAAATTCAAATATTAAAAAATAGATAAAAATAAATGTCACGACCCGCTTCCATGAAATGGAGGCGAGACGTGAAAAGGTCCGCACGGGAGTGGAGCGGTGAAGCCCCAAACCCGATAAGCGTCCATTTAGTATAAGCAGGTCCCTATAATTGCAATCGAAACAACAACAATAATAATAATAGTATGAGACGGATATGAAATACCAATCCCAAAGTTTGTCCACAAAATATCCAACATCACAGAAAAGCCACCAGGCTAAAAGAAAGAGTCTAAGGGCCCAGAACAAGGCCAAACAAAAGCAACGACATAACAGAGTAAAGGTGCTACGCACTGACAACAAAACAACTGTCTAACAAAGGTAAAACACCACGAAGACACTAGGACTGGTCCCCAGTGTCCACGTACTCCCCGTCTAACACGGGCGCAAGCTCGGCGTCCGCAAACACCTCACCCTCAGCAAGCAACTCAGGCTCAAGGTCTAACATGCGTCACCCAAAAGAGAAAGGGGCACATGTCAGCAAGTCTAAAAAGACTTGGGCAAGGAAACTGAAAGTGACTAACAACCTAGCATTTAAATGTTAAACAATGGCATGGCAGTTGAATATGATGCAACAGTTTAAAAGAGAGGCAAGCACGCACAATGTAGCAAAAGCTACCAAATCACTGCTTACTTATCATTTAACACTTATCACTTATTACTTATCACTTATCACTTATTACTTAACACTTAGTGCATAGAGAGTCCACTTGCTGGCCAACTCGTTTATCTCTATCACTATCAATCACTTAAACACTAGAGATTTCACCTGCTGGCCGGAGTGGCTGTTCAAGCCAACTCGGGCTCAGTCCGCTTATCTCTTACCCCACCCACATGTGTCGAGCGTTGTGGTTAGCAACTCATTATGCTCGCTTCTGGTCACGAGCCAGGAAAATAAGTGTGTGTATGGCATAGGAGTACACCTAGCCGGTACCCGAGCGTTGGGGTTAGCAACTACAGGGCTCGCTTCTGGAACACGAGCCAGGAAACATGGTATTGTAGCGTGTGCTACGCTGTCACAATAAATAATCACTATGCAATGCCATTAACAGATAATTGCGTACCGTTAATGGAATTTAAACGTGACAGGCAAAATGCAATGACATGAACATATTCGCGTACCGTTAATTTAAAGTAAACGTGACATATGAGCATGATGGGGATGACGGACCAAGCTTCGTTGTCAAACTCGGTCAATGGCGTCTAAACGGCTATCCTTTCACCGTTTAGTCTCTTTTACGCTAAAGCATGGTAAATGGCCTAAGACATGGCCCAAATCAAGAGAGGCAAGTTTCACTTGCCTATCACCGGGGATGATGGTTACGAAGGTTCGCTTCCGCAGATGCTAGCTTACGGGGAATCGCTGATATGGGGAACAATCATCAAAACACAAGTATTTTATTAGGGTTTCATAAAAATTACAATAGGATATGAAAACAATGGTAGATCGATTTCTTACCGAGAGGAGGCGGAAGAAACACTCCGGGGAACCCTAGGATCAGATCTGGAAGCAAATGGAGAAGTTTGGAAAAACTAGGGTTTTGGGGGATTTGGGGATTTTGATGGGTTTGGTGAGATTTTTGGGGAAGATGAGAGGTAGATGGAGTGAATGGATGGATTGGATGATGGATTTAGGGCTTGGAATGAAGGAATGAAGCTTGGAGGAAGATGGGGGCTGAAGGGGGAAGATTTTAGGGTTTTGGGTCGTGTTGGAGAAGAAGAAAACGTTTGGGTTGGGTTTAAATAGGTTGGGCTGGCGGCTGCCCAGAAATTAGGGTTTTAACACTAGTTAGTCGGTCAAAGAGCAACCACTGACCGACTAGTTTGGCAACTAGTCGGTCGGTCGATCAACGCAGACCGACTAAGTGCAAACAGTAACTCCTAAACGAAAATAGGATTCTAGAGTTAGTCGGTCAATGAACAAGTACTGACCGACTAGTTTAGCATCTAGTCGGTCGATGAACGTTCTTAGAAAGACTAAGAGTAAACAGTAACTGATACAAAAATAATATGATGAGTTAGTCGGTTCAAGAAGCATTGCTGACCGACTAGTTTGCAACCTAGTCGGTCAACCAACGTTCTTAGACCGACTAACGATAAACAGTAACTCCTGAGAAATTTAGAAAGCTAACTAGTCGGTCCAAGAAGGATTGCCGACCGACTGGATCGTCATCTAGTCGGTCGGTGCCCCTTCTTATACCGGCTAATGAGCACAGAAAAGTTCCGATACGGAGCGCGGGGCCCCGGGATCGATTCCTAAGACTCCTAGGCTTGATCTAATAGTAAGATACGACCGTTATGAAGTCCGTCACGAATGACATACTTCGGAATCGACAATCCTAAGGAAGAAACGAGAAAATACGACGAATCGATCGAAAATGAAAGCTACGGAGACGAAAACCACACATGAGGAGAAAATTCACCAAAACATATATTATATTATAATAAATCCAAATACATGAAAAGCAGTCGTTACATCCTCCCCAACTTAAGAAAAATTCCGTCCTCGGAATTTCCAAAAACTCACAAGTCCGGAAACAAAAGTGGGAAACGCTCTCGTATCTCATCCTCATTCTCCCAAGTAGACTCTCCAGGTGATCCGTGTCGCCACATCACCCTTACAAGATTGACAATCTTGTTCCGAAGCGACTTCTGACGCCTGTCCAGAATCTGCACTGGATGCTGGTCATACGTCATATCGGGGCGAACGGTAATCTCCGAAAAATCCACCGCATGAGAAGGATCACTAATGTATCGACGAAGCTGCGACACATGGAAAACATCGTGAACCCCTTCCAAAGACGGCGGCAAGGCCAAGCGATAAGCTACCTCGCCAACCCTCTCCAAAACGTCAAACGGTCCAATGTATCGCGGGCTCAACTTCCCACGCTTCCCAAAACGAATCATACCACGATTCGGGGAAATCTTCAAGAACACATGGTTGCCCGGCTGAAACTCCAAAGGACGACGTTTAGCATCCGCCCAATGCTTAAAACGGTCCTGAGCAATTCTCAACCTCTCCCGAATATTCCTGACGATATCCACGGCCTCCACGATCATCTCAGGTCCCAACAACTCCCGATCACCAATGTCATCCCAACTCAATGGCGATCGACATTTCCTCCCATAAAGAGCGGCGAAAGGCGCCATGCCAATACTCGCCTGGAAGCTGTTGTTGTAGGAAAACTCTACCAGATGTAGGTGGTCCTCCCACGAACCCTTGAAATCCAACATGCACGCCCTCAGCATGTCCTCCAAAATCTGAATTGTCCTCTCAGACTGGCCATCCGTCTGCGGATGGTACGCCGTGCTGAAACTCAGACGCGTACCCAAGCTCTTCTGCAAACTCTGCCAGAACTGAGATGTGAACCTCGTGTCTCTGTCCGACACGATACTCACGGGGACTCCATGAAATCGCACAACCTCCTCCATATACCTCCTCGCCAGCGCCTCAGTGGACTGTCCCACTCGGAACGGAATAAAATGCGCAGATTTGGTCAACCGATCCACGATTACCCAAATCGCGTCATTCTGCTTCGGACTCCGAGGTAGTCCAGTCACGAAATCCATAGTGATGTGCTGCCACTTCCACTCTGGAATCGGAAGCGGTTGTAGCAACCCGGCCGAACGCTGATGCTCCGCCTTTACTTGCTGGCAAACCAAGCACTTGGCTACACTCCGAGCCACACTCCTCTTCATACCATGCCACCAATAATTCAGACGAAGATCCTGGTACATCTTGGTGCCACCAGGATGCACAGAATACGACGAACTGTGTGCCTCCACCATCAACTCCTCTCTGATATCCCCAGCAGGCACACACAACCTGGCTCCAAATCTCAGCGAGCCATCCTCATGAATCAAAAAGTCAGTCCGCAGACCGGCTTCCACCTGCTCCCGAATCCTTACCAGCTTCGGATCCTCAGCCTGGCTAGCCTTAATCCGATCCATGATTGTCGACTGTACCTGCATGTACATCAACGAAGAAGCCTCTCCAGGAAGAACAATCCCCACGCCAGACTCACAAAAATCCTGCTGCAATCTCCACTGCGAGGTCAACATCATCACCGCTGGAAGCCTACTCAAAGCATCTGGAACCACATTCACCTTGCCAGGGTGATACTGCAAATCAATCTCATAATCCGCCATAAGCTCCAACCATCGACGCTGTCGCATGTTGAGCTCCTTCTGAGTGAAAATATACTTCAAGCTTTTGTGATCGGTGAAAATCTTCACTTTCTCACTCAGCAAGAAGTTCCTCCAAATCTTAAGAGCAAACACGACGGCAGCCAACTCCAAATCATGTGTCGGGTAATTCTTCTCATGAACCTTAAGCTGACGTGACGCATACGCCACAACATGCCCATGCTGATGCAACACACAACCGAGACCCTTGCCAGAAGTATCGCAAAAGATCTCAAATCCACCGATGCGATCAGGCACAACAAGAATAGGGGCACTCGTCAACCTCTCCTTCAGAATACCAAAAGCACTCTCACAATCACCCGACCAAACATAAGCAACATCCTTCCGCGTCAACCTGGTCATCGGCTCAGCAATACGAGAAAAGTCCTTAATGAATCGCCGATAATAACCGGCAAGTCCAAGGAAACTCCGATTCTCAGATGCTGACGACGGAACAGGCCACTCCCTGATGGCCCTAATCTTCTCGGGATCCACTGAAATACCATCTCCAGTCACCACATGCCCGAGAAAAGCAACTCGATCCAGCCAAAACTCGCACTTCGAAAACTTAGCATATAACCGATGCTTCCTCAAAATCTCCAATACCGTCCTCAAGTGCGAGGCATGCTCTTCCTCTGACTTCGAATAGATCAGAATGTCGTCAATGAAGATAACGACAAACTTATCCAAAAAGTCGTAGAAAATCAGGTTCATCAGATTCATGAAAACTGCGGGTGCGTTAGTTACGCCGAAAGGCATAACCACAAACTCATAGTGTCCATACTTCGTCCTGAACGCTGTCTTCGGAACATCATCCTTCTTCACCTTCAACTGATGGTAACCACTTCTCAAATCCAATTTAGAAAACACCCTCGAACCTCCAAGCTGATCAATAATATCATCGATGCGAGGCAACGGGTATTTATTCTTAATGGTCACCGCATTCAATCCCCGATAGTCCACGCACATGCGATGCGAACCATCCTTCTTCTTTACCAGCAACACCGGTGCTCCCCACAGAGACACACTAGGATTAATATAACCCTTCTGCAAAAGCTCATCCAATTGCTTCCGCAACTCTTCCAACTCTGCAGGTGCCATACGATACGGCGCCTTCGAAATCGGCTGCGAACCTGGAACAAGGTCGATAGAGAATTCTAAAGCTCGATCAGGCGGCAAACCGGACATCTCCTCGGGGAAGACGTCGCCAAAATCACGCACCACAGCTGGCCACTCCAGCTCCATCTACATAGCTACAGCCTCCACCGGCCTGGCCCGAAATCTGACAGGACCAAGTGAACTGCTACCATGACTGAACTCAAATACTGGATGTCCGGGAATCTCGAACACCACCTTCTTCCTCCGACAGTCGATCGTAGCATAGAAGCTCGCAAGCCAATCCATCCCAAGAACTGCATCATAGTTGGTGATGTTGTGGACAATAAAATCAGCATAAAGCTCATGTCCACAAACCACCACAGAGCAATGACTGCATCCACGATGCACCGTGACTACTCCATTCCCTGTAGCGATGTTCCAACTCTTGGAGAGAGGGGACGTCGACAAGGAATGCTTCTCCACGAAGCTCTGGGCCAAAATGCACATCGATGCACCAGAGTCAAAGAGGACTCAGACAGGGAACGTGCAAACCAAAACCACACCTAACAAACAGTCTAATCAATCAAATCTTATTCTAGCAACATTCATACACAAGCATCCAACAAAATTTTAACAATCAACTAATTAGGGAAGGAACAACTAGATTGAAAGTTACCTGCAATGACCTCATCCATGGCAAAAACCTCCTCCTCAGTCATCAGAAATGCCTGCCTCCTCGGCAGAGCGGCCTGCTGAAAAGCCTGCTTCTGCGGAATGAGGGGCACCCCACGACCAGCGGGCACCGGGGCTCTCTGCTGCAACAGCGGGGCAGCAATAGGTGTCCTCCAATGTTGCTTCAACCTCGGGCACTCCCGGATAGCATGGGCGGGACCTCCACAGATAATACATTGCCCCAAGAACTTCCTACATGATTCCTTGATATGGCCCTCCTTGCCACAGAAATGGCAAGTCCTCCGAACAGGCCCTCCTGGCCTCTTAAACTGAACAGGCGGGTTCGGCCTGAATCCAGACCTAACCACATCTCTCGCCTGTTCCAAAGGCCTCTTCCCAGCACCAACAATAGACCCCTTCCTCTGGTTCACGAGCAGCTCCTGCCTCTTGGCAGCGACCAAAACCTTCTGATAAGATTCCCGGTCAGAAGAGGTCACAAAGCTCTGGAGCTCCGAAGCAAGTCCCTACAGGAACCTCTGAGCTCTCTCCTCAGCGTCCTGCACCATCTTCGGCGCACACCGACTAAGCCTCATGAACTCCTGGTGGTACATGTCCACCGACGAGTTCCCCTGCTTCAGATCGATAAAACGCTGCAGCATCTCTTCCCTGGCAGCCTTCGGGAAGAACTCACCATCAAATCTGGCCTTGAAGGTAGCCCAGACGATCGGCTCCACCAACATCTTCTCTTCAGCATCCCACCAATTCCTGGCGTTATCCTTTAGCTGGCGCTTCGCCAAGTCAACCCAACTAACTTCGTTGACCTTGGACATCTTCAGATTGTCCACGATATTCCTCATCCATTCATCAGCAGCTAGTGGACCTTCGGTTGCATCAAAATACGCAGGACCCAGCTCTCGGAACTAATTCGCCCCGGGCTCAGGGCGAGGGGCTTCCACCACCCGAGCAGCTCGAGTCACCGGAGCATTCTGTACCTGCAGGAGCACACCCTGCTGAACTTGCATCATCTGCAACATCATCCGCATCATCTCTCCATTAGTGGGCTCCCGCTCAGGCTCCTCGTCATGAGGGGGCGCACCACTACCACCACCACGGGTGATTCGCCTTCCTGCCATCTAATGACGCAGAAAACGAAACAATTAGACTCACAGCTTAGGGCTCAGATGTCGAACTTATTTGTTGGACAATCTTGCATTATTATTGTTATCCCGATAATCGTAGTTACAGAGGAGACCTGCATGGGCCACCACTAAAACCTGTCACGACCCGCTTCTTTGAAATGGAGGCGAGACGTGAAAAGGTCCGCACAGGAGTGGAGCGGTGAAGCCCCAAACCCGATAAGCGTCCATTTAGTATAAGCAGGTCCCTGTAATTGCAATCGAAACAACAACAATAATAATAATAGTATGAGACTGATATGAAATACCAATCCCAAAGTTTGTCCACAAAATATCCAACATCACAGAAAAGCCACCAGGCTAAAAGAAAGAGTCTAAGGGCCCAGAACAAGGCCAAACAAAAGCAACGACATAACAGAGTAAAGGTGCTACGCACCGACAACAAAACAACTGTCTAACAAAGGTAAAACACCACGAAGACACTAGGACTGGTCCCCAGTGTCCACGTACTCCCCGTCCAACACGGGCGCAAGCTCGGCGTCCGTAAACACCTCACCCTCAGCAAGCAACTCAGGCTCAAGGTCTAACATGCGTCACCCAAAAGAGAAAGGGGCACATGTCAGCAAGTCTAAAAAGACTTGGGCAAGGAAACTGAAAGTGACTAACAACCTAGCATTTAAATGTTAAACAATGGCATGGCAGTTAAATATGATGCAACAGTTTAAAAGAGAGGCAAGCACGCACAATGTAGCAAAAGCTACCAAATCACTGATTACTTATCATTTAACACTTATCACTTATTACTTATCACTTATCACTTATTACTTAACACTTAGTGCATAGAGAGTCCACTTGCTGGCCAACTCGTTTATCTCTATCACTATCAATCACTTAAACAGTAGAGATTTCACCTGCTGGCCGGAGTGGCTGATCAAGCCAACTCGGGCTCAGTCCGCTTATCTCTTACCCCACCCACATGTGTCGAGCGTTGTGGTTAGCAACTCATTATGCTCGCTTCTGGTCACGAGCCAGGAAAATAAGTGTGTGTATGGCATAGGAGTACACCTAGCCGGTACCCGAGCGTTGGGGTTAGCAACTACAGGGCTCGCTTCTGGAACACGAGCCAGGAAACATGGTATTGTAGCGTGTGCTACGCAGTCACAATAAATAATCACTATGCAATGCCATGAACAGATAATTGCGTACCGTTAATGGAATTTAAACATGACAGGCAAAATGCAATGACATGAACATATTCGCGTACCGTTAATTTAAAGTAAACGTGACATATGAGCATGATGGGGGTGACGGACCAAGCTTCGTTGTCAAACTAGGTCAATGGCGTCTAAACGGCTATCCTTTCACCGTTTAGTCTCTTTTACGCTAAAGCATGGTAAATGGCCTAAGACATGGCCCAAATCAAGAGAGGTAAGTTTCACTTGCCTATCACCGGGGATGACGGTTACGAAGGTTCGCTTCCGCGGATGCTAGCTTACGGGGAATCGCTGATATGGGGAACAATCATCAAAACACAAGTATTTTATTAAGGTTTCATAAAAATTACAATAGGATATGAAAACAATGGTAGATCGATTTCTTACCGAGAGGAGGCGGAAGAACTCCGGGGAACCCTAGGATCAGATCTGGGAGCAAATGGAGAAGTTTGGGAAAACTAGGGTTTTGGGGGATTTGGGGATTTTGATGGGTTTGGTGGGATTTTTGGGGAAGATGAGAGGTAGATGGAGTGAATGGATGGATTGGATGATGGATTTAGGGCTTGGAATGAAGGAATGAAGCTTGGAGGAAGATGGCGGCTGAAGGGGGAAGATTTTAGGGTTTTGGGTCGTGTTGGAGAAGAAGAAAACGTTTGGGTTGGGTTTAAATAGGTTGGACTGGCGGCTGCCCAGAAATTAGGGTTTTAACACTAGTTAGTCGGTCAAAGAGCAACCACTGACCGACTAGTTTGGCAACTAGTCGGTCGGTCGATCAACGCAGACCGACTAAGTGCAAACAGTAACTCCTGAACGAAAATAGGATTCTAGAGTTAGTCGGTCCATGAACAAGTACTGACCGACTAGTTTAGCATCTAGTCGGTCGATGAACGTTCGTAGACCGACTAAGAGTAAACAGTAACTGATACAAAAATAATATGATGAGTTAGTCGGTTCAAGAAGCATTACTGACCGACTAGTTTGCAACCTAGTCGGTCAACCAACGTTCTTAGACCGACTAACGATAAACAGTAACTCCTGAGAAATTTAGAAAGCTAACTAGTCGGTCCAAGAAGGATTGCCGACCGACTGGATCGTCATCTAGTCGGTCGGTGCCCCTTCTTATACCGGCTAATGAGCACAGAAAAGTTCCGATACGGAGCGCGGGGCCCTGGGATCGATTCCTAAGACTCCTAGGCTTGATCTAATAGTAAGATACGACCGTTATGAAGTCCGTCACGAATGAAATACTTCGGAATCGACAATCCTAAGGAAGAAACGAGAAAATACGACGAATTGATCGAAAATGAAAGCTACGGAGACGAAAACCACACATGAGGAGAAAATTAACCAAAACATATATTATATTATAATAAATCCAAATACATGAAAAGCAGTCGTTACAATAAAATTCAAATAAAATTAAATATTAAATTATAGTTATTAGAAGAAAAAGACTACAATCATTGGATTATCAATAGTATATGAATTCAAGATAAGGCGTGACATAGAATAGGACAAAGAATTTTGACTATGAGACAAAAACAAAAGTCTCCTCATTAAAAATCAATAATTCTCTCTAGATATAAAATTAAGATACGAAAATACATATATTGAATATCTTGAAAATAAGGACTCAAATAATATTCTAAAAATCTTTTAGGTAGTATTCAAATAACAAAAAGTAATGTTTTGAATTAAGGTCTAGGAGAGGTCTGAACATTAAAAATGGGGTTGATATGAGTTTTTAGAACATGACATAATTAATGAATTGATATCAAATGATAATCAAATAAAGTTCTATCAATTCAATTGGGCACTAAAGATATCCAATCATAAGATATAAGTTAAGGAATAGGAAAACTTGAACAAACTATGAGGGCCAATCATGTGAACTCATCCTTTTTTTTAAAAAGTAAGCGTGATAATATATTACTGTACAAGATTACAAAACCTATGGAAGGCAAAATTCTAAGGGGAAGGATTGGACACAAGCGCCGTCACTCCACACTAAGAAATCGACCACCATAAAAAACACCACAAAACACAGAAAAAATAGGAGTACTACCAAACTACCAAAAAGCCTCAACCATTATCCAAAATGCCCCAGTTGGTGAAAATTTCACGCTCCTCATCAGTGGACGGATCTATATCATGCATGGCTATTCTAATGTCTGCAGCGATCTCTTTAAACATGGTAGTCTTACATTTCTTCTCATCTTCAAAAATACGCCTGTTCCTTTCACGCCATATGTGCCAAACCATTGCCGCCATACTGGATTTAGCAAGTATGCTTATACAATCCTTCCCTCCAAAATTATCGTGGACATATTTCCCAACTTCTAAAATGGTAGAAGAGAGTTGTGGTTGCACTCTTAACTTCAGCAGAGTCCTGTGTAATATGTATTTAGAATAGGTGCACTCAAAAAACAGGTGTGTAATATCTTCCTCCATGTTGTCATCGCATAGGACACAATTAGCGGGAGAATTGATCATCCATCTGGAAATCTTATCTCTAGTTAACAATTTGTCCCTTAAAGCTCGGAGGAGTGTAAGTGACATTTTTGGGATGTGTTTGGGGTACCAGATAATTTTATGTAGGGGAAAAGGCGGATTCCTTCTACGAACACAATCCCAAGCTTGTCTGAAAGAAAAAGATTCCCCGGGTATCCACTTCCAACTGTCAGGACCCAGCCTCAAGGATATATTGCGTATTAGGTGTCGAACTGGGTCAATTGTGCGGTCTTCAGTCCAACCACACCCTGTCCAGTACTCAGACACCCTCCTCATTGCGTCAGCCGACGGCACCTGAAATGAATTAATTAATGGCCCCCCTACCAACCAGTTGTCTCCCCAGAATAAAGTGCTGCTTCCGTCCCTAACCACTCTTTTGATAAGGGATTGAGATAATTTCCGGTATTTCAATAATCTCTTCCAGTTTCCCGATTGCATCACAGACCCTTTTGCCGCATAGAAGTCTATAGCGCCATATTTTGATCGCATTTGCCTTGCCCATAGCCCATCCGAGGTCAGGTACCTCCATGTTAGCCGTACCCCAGCCGTCGCATTTAGTTCCTTCATAAGCCTTAACCCCACGCCGCCCTCAGATTTCGGCTTGCACATATCTTCCCAAGCCCAGGATCGAGAGTTGCCCAAAATGAAGCGTCTACAGAGTGCAGTAAAAGATCTCAACACTGTGACTGGGATGTGAAACACCTGCATCCAAAAAGCTACCATTCCAAATATTACACTCCTGACTAAAACTCAATTCGACCCGAGATGGATAGCATCGCAGACGTCCAGCCTGCCAACCTCTTCATGCATTTATCCACTAACTTCTGGTAATTAGTGGATGTAGGGTATTTTATAGAAAGAGGTAGGCCCATGTATGTTGTGATGGTAGTTGCAATTTTTATGCCCAGGTAATCTGCCAGAACTTCTTTATTTCTAGTCCCCTTGCTGAATAGACCAGCACTCTTGTCCCAGTTAACGTGAAGCCCAGAGAATTGGAAAACTCTTCCAAAAGATTTTTGATGCCCAAGATTGAAGACTTATTTGCGCGGTAGAAAACTAGGAGATCATCAGCAAATAAAAGGTGGGAGATGGAACCAGAATGCCGCATAGGGTGGATTTTCCGCAAAATGAGAGCTTTTTCTACAAGGATAGAGAATGTCTCCATTATAATAACAAAGAGGTAGGGAGAGAGTGGATCACCTTGGCGAAGCCATCTGTTACTACTGAAGTAGCCGCATGGAGCCCCATTCACCATCACTGAAAAAGTAGGTGTGGTAATGCATTCTCTAACCCATGATATAAATGTATCAGGAAAACGAAGCTGCTGCAAGAAGTAGAATATGAAATCACGGGTTACACTATCAAAAGCCTTCCGAAGATCCAATTTCGAACATGCTTTCCCCCCATTGGGTTGCTAAAGTCCCTAATCTGCTCATGGGCAATTAAAGTGCAATCAGAAAGGAGCCTCCCTTTAAGGAATGCTGCCTGATTTGGAGATATCAATTCATGAACCACCATCTTGAGTCTGTTGCAAATAATTTTGCTGATGAACTTGTAGTGGACATTGCAGCAGGCAATCGGCCTATAATCATCTAGCACTGTTGCATTTAAATTTTTGGGTACTAGAGTTAGGAATGTATGATTTACTTGCCGAAGAAGAGACCCAGAGACAAAGAAGGATTTAATAGCATTAGTGACATCCTCTCCAATGATCTCCCAATTTTGCTAGAAAAAGAGAGCATTATAACCATCAGGCCCCGGGGCTTTATCAGGACCAATTTGAAAGACAGCAGCTTTAATCTCCTCGGTTGAAACCCTTCTGCTTAGACAAGATGCGGATTCACATGTTAAAATTCGTTTTGGGGTGATCTTAGGGAAAGAATCCAAGTAATGCCTCTGGTTATACAACTCCTTATAATAAGATGGAGCGGCCTCCTTCAAGACGTCATAATGCTAGTTGCGCCTACCAGTGTCATCCAAAAGATGATTCAAGTTGTTCCGAGAAGACCGCGTCTTCATTGTAGTATAAAAAAAATTAGTGTTCTTGTCTCCAAGGGAAATCCAGTCTTGGCGACTCTTTTGCATGTACATGTCTTCTTCCATCTTCAAAGCATGAGAAAGATCTTTAATAAGACCAACTTCAGTTATTTGCAGGGAAATGTCATTAAGAATAAGGGGATTATTCCTAATATCCTCCAATTTGCGCCTGAGAGAGTTTACAGCATTGCCTGCATGATAATCCTTCGTCCAGTTTTTTTAGAATGGCCTTCAACTTCTTTAGCTTGTGCACTAGACGATACATTGGGGTACCCCTTTCATATCCGGTCCAATTTGCAGAGATAAGATCCTTGTAACCTGGACATTTGGACCAGTAATTAAAAAATTTGAATGGTTTAGGGGAAGAAGAAACCTGATTGTGAAGATGGACTTCCATAGGAGCGTGATCGCTAGTGAATGAATCCATGTAAACAAAAAATGAATCTGGAAGCTTAGAAATCCAATGCGCATTAACAAAGACTCTATCCAGCTGGGCATTAATACGGCCAGTACCCACACGGTTGTTGCACCAACTAAGATGATTCCCCATACTTTTGAGCTCTTGGAGAGAACATCTGCTGATGCAATCAAAGAAATCCCGAACAGTTATATTATCCAGCTTCCTGCCACCCCTTTTATCGCGGGTATAAAGTACACTGTTGAAGTCTCCACCAACTAGCCAAGGTAAATTACTCAACGGATTCAAATCAATCTGAAGGCTCTTCCATAATTCTTTCCTCTCCCCCATAGTGTTACGGGCATAGACTCCAGTAATGATACAGGAGAACCCCCCCAGAGTTCTTGCAATTTAAAGAAATGTGTTGTGCCGAAATTGACAATAGTGCAGCAGACCAAACTGAGGGATCCAAGAAAATAATAATACGGCCACCAGCGACTACATTAAAGTTGTTAAAGGAAATCCAATTTTTTGGGATAACCAGCTTTTCCGCCTTCGTAATAGACTGAATCTTAGTCTCCAATAGTATCAACGCCGAAGGCTTAAGTTGCTTCAGTCTATCCCGCAAATCCCTTCTCCTCACCAAGTTATTAAGTACCCTGGTGTTCCAAAAGAATACTGTCATTAATCAACTCTTGATTTGCGTCCCTGGCTTTTTTCCAGCAGACGAGAGCTTTTCCTGGCGGATTGGACTGGGAGGGATTCTGTTTTCTTCTTAGGTGACCTGCAAACCGTAACTTCCTTGAGTTGCTCTTCCAATTCAATTTCGCACTCAGGGTTATCTGCTGCTATACCTTCAGGCAACTGGTCAACAACATTATCCAGTTCTTCATCTAGCAAGGAAGGGAGTGGGTTCAATGTTTTGGGCGAAGGTGCTCCCTCCACATTCTTGCATATTTTCGCAGCATGCTGATCATTCCATATAGGACCCTCGACTGCTGCGAGAATTGCATCCCCATTTGCTATAGCAGCGGTGAAACTTCCATCTTCAACCGAGCGCACCTTCCCCCTCACGTTCCCACTAGAATCAGTGGTATCAACAGAAGCAAGTGCAACAAGAGAGAGGGGAAATTCTAAGGTCCCAGAACCCTGACAGTCAATCTTTACTCAGGCGCTACCTGAAGAGGCGTTACGAGATGTTTCTGAAGTATTTCCAGTAGCTTCGGCCAAGGCTTGGTCATTCCCAACCTCCATAAGAACATTGATAAGTATGTCCACTTGTTTGAGGGTGATAAGCCAGACCGACTCTATGATACACTCCGTACTTCTTTAGCATGTCTTCGAACTTGCTCTCTATGAAATGGCTCCCTCCATCGCTTATCAATGTTCTTGGTACTCCAAAGTAGGGAAATATATTTTGCTTAAAGAACTTGGATATCACTCTCGCATCATTGGTTGGAGTGGCTATAGTTTCCATCCACTTTGAAACATAATCGACGACCAATAATATATTTGTTTCCCTTGCTTGATGGAAAGGTTCCCGTGAAATCCACTTCCCACCAATCGAAAAGCTCAATTTCCAAGATAGGCTTTATTAGCATCTCATTCCGCTTGGATATGTTTCCCGTCCTTTGGCATCTATCACACTTTTTGACGAACTCATGTGTGTCTTTTACATGGTGAGCCAAAAGAATCCGCATTGCAATATCTTCGTCGTGGTTTTGGTAGCGGCCGCATGATCCTTGCATGGCATGTCATGGCAATGCGAGATGATAGAAGTAGCCTCATCTTTCGAAATGCATCTCCATATTATCCCGTCCTTGCATACCTTGAAGAGGTATGGGTCTTCCCAAATATAGCTTCGGACTTCATACATGAATCTCCTCTTTTGTTGCATGGCCATACCATGCGGTTTAATACCAAACGCCAAATAATTCACGCAATCTGCGTACCAAGGCGCCTCCACAGGTCAGAAGGCGAACAGCTTCTCATCGGCAAATGTTTCATCAATAGGTAAGCTTTCATCTTTCCCATCACAGATTAGCCTTGATAAGTGATCCGCTACAAGATTGTCCGTGCCCTTTTTATACAGGATCTCCAAGTCAAACTCTTGTAGAAGCAGAATCCATCTTATTAAGTCTAGGCTTGGCCTCTTTTTTCTCAATAGGTACTTCAATGCTGTGTGGTCCATATGCATAATCACCTCCGATCCGAGAAGGTAAGAACGGAACTTCTCAACACAGTAGACCAAGGCCAATAGCTCCTTTTCGGTGGTGGTGTAATTCTTTTGCGCCTCATCCAAATTCTTGCTTGCATAATATATCGCATGAAGCTTTTTATCCTTTCTTTGCTTTAACACCGCTCCAACCGCTTGGTCACTAGCGTCACACATCAACTCGAAAGGAAGACTCCAATCCGGCGGTTGTATAATTGGAGCGAAAATGAGCGCCTCCTTTAGCGTATTGAAAGCTTGAAAACAATCATCTGAAAAAACAAAGGGTGCATCTTTAGCAAGTAAAGCCGTAAGTGGTCGGGAAATTTGAGCAAAATCCTTGATAAAACGGTGTAAAACCCCGCATGACCTATGAATCCTCTAATTCCCTCGACATTAATAGGAGGGGGTAGCTTTTCTATTACCTCAATTTAGCTTTGTCAACCTCAATCCCTCTCGATGAGACCAGATGCCCAAGAACTATTCCCTCGGTAACCATGAAATGGCATTTTCCCCAATTAAGCGTTAGATTATTTTGTTGACATCTTTTTAAGACTTTAGTTAAATAAGCCAAGCATGAGTCGAGTTCACTGACATACACAGAAAAATCGTCCATAAAGACTTCCATGATATCTTCTGTCACGCCCCGCTTTCCAAAAGATTTGGCAACGAGGCATGGCCAGCCCGTATGGACTAGAGCCGTTGAGGCTCGGGATCCAATAAGCGTCTATGGCAAGTTATGATGCGGAGGGGAAGGTCCGATCGAACGATTTAGCATGAAACAATAGAATTAGCAGTAAAATAAGATATTATTCAAACGCAGATGGTAACAAACAAAGAGTTTAACATAGAAACTAAAACTGTACGTACCTGAGGCAACTAAAGAGGAAAGAGTTTGCTGGGGTCCTCAGGGTGTGGCAGCTCGGTCAAGTCTGAGACATGTGCAAAACACATGTCAGCAACGAACTAATGAGACCATAAGTTAATGCAATTATACAATTCTAGCAGTTCTAAATGGAATTTAAGTGACAAACTACACAGGCAGTCCTAGAAAGCAAGAAATAAGTAATGGTTATTTTAATCGATCTGCTAGGGGTGTCCATCTAGACAGATCGTCTAAGAGTTGTTCATGTAGTTCTGTCAATCTGCCAGGGGTGTCCATCTGGTCAGATTGTCCAAGTCTAGAAAAGGTCAAACGACCGGAATGCATCCCTGTGAAGCTGACAGGAGTGCACCAACTGTGATACAAAGATAAAGCCTAAGGACTCAAGCTGTGTAGGCGGAGGGGAGCTACCCCCCAGGCCCAGCTAGACTCTTTCGTCCAACCCCACCCGCGAGTCGTTTGTGTTATGGACACGAGCCAACAAACGCTCCATCTAGACATGAGACAAGACAAGGATCACGAATGATACTGCGTACCATACCGGGACGCACCGGTCACGAGTGAGCCAAAGCTGGGGAGCACCAGTCCTCAATGGTCACCCCCGTCATTGATCCGAAACAAAACATTAATCATGAATGATACTACGTATCATACCGGAACGTACCATTCACAGGTGAGCCAAAGCTGGAGAGAACCAGTCCTCAATGGTCACCCCCATCATCGATAAACTATCCGTAAGTGAGACATTCCTGGACGAGCCAGCAAACGTTCCACAAGTCCGTAAGCGAGCCGTCTCTGGGCTAGCCAGCAGACGCTCCACAAGAGTAGTGCCAACCTCCGTATAGGAGAGGCCCACGCCTGTGAATCTCTACAAAGATCCACACAATTATAATGTCTGGCTTATTAATTAGCATGTGAGGTTTAATTTGCATCTTAAAAGTGGGTTCGAGCAAAAAGTAACATGTGATCATTTTCAAGTATTTTGCAGAAAAAAATCTAGTAGTTCTAACATCAATTCTAGAAAAGCATAAAAGCAGTAACTAAAGTCTCATTCCTTGCCTGAAAGATTCCGGCAAGGATGTAGTCCAGCAGGGTCTGGGTCAACCAACGGATCTACGGAACCTGTACGATAATCCTATCATCACAATCATGCACTCTAACATCCACAGGCAACGACATGAGATAAGCCAGATTAACTGGGCCCGCTTTGGGTCACTAGACCTATGGTATGCAGCCTAGTTCGATCGATCATTCCATCTATCCTATGTGCACAGCAGAGTAAGTCCATTGATCGATCAAGGCGATTCTTTAATGAGTTCATTCTAAGTGAGTTACTTCATGCAAGTTGGCCCTAATTACTAGAGCAACAAGGCTTTAGAGAATCGTTACCTAGCCAGATGTGAAAGCTCCACGTCGATGACGATTCTGACACAATGTCGCGTCACCCGACGGTAGGTCAAGGGTGGAAGGCCTGGAGCACAGATTCCTATCAGCGATCCGTCAGCTCCACGTTGTCACAATCAACGACTGAGGGTACCCAGAGGTGATCGTCAGTCGCAAAAGTCATCGGATCGCCCTCGGGAAGTGTGAAATGGTCGATCGACGCCCGGATCTGCGACGAAACTTCAAACGACGTTCGTAGACACTGTTCTTGGTGTCGAATCGAAGAGTAGGCCGACCGAGGGTTCACGGGGGTACGGCATCGAGGTTAGGTGAGTGGATGGTGCAAAGGAGATACGACGTGTCGGTACGTCGTTACAACACGTAACAGCGAATACACTCGCTGTTTCGAGTCAATCGACGACTGAGGGCTACCTACGACTGAGAAGAGGCCACGGGGGAGGAATACACGCCGGAGGGGCACGGCTGTCCTAGGGGAACAGCAGTTTGTTAGGGTTCCAGGCTGTTTTTGAAGGGGTTTGAGGCTGTGTGGTTGCTCGAGGAGCGGATGGCCGGACAGGTGCAGGGGGCTGCCGCATAGTGGCCGGAGTTGAGTTTTCCGGCGGCTAGAGAGAGGATGCTCCAGTGGAGGCCGTAACTAGATGAAGGGGTCGAGAAGTCGGCAGTTTCTTGGGGGTTTCAGGCTTGTGCCAGTGTGGAGGAGGAGATGCTGACCTTGGGAAGATGTGGCAGCTTGAAGAGGGAGGGGAGGCGGTTCAGGTGGCCGGTGGTCAGAGCAAGGAAGGGCGCGGGTGGTTTCTTTTTGGGAGGAGGTAGCTTGGGGGGGTTTGCGCGAGATCGTGGGAAGGAGCGGACGTTAGGGTTTTCCGGCGGCTAGACCATCGGAGAAAGGCCGGAGAAGAGAGGGACGAGGCCGGCGGTCACAGGGCTTGTGGGTTTGGGTTATCGCGTGAGTACCCTAGGGCCGGTGGAAGTTGTATATGCTGTGATTCAAAAAGAGAACCTAGGGTTAACTTATTGAATAGGATGGGGCCCACGTGAGGCATAGGCCGCTGGGAAAATGTTGCGTGGGTTTCACTTGCTAGGGCCGACTGCTTCTAAAACTAGGGTTATGCTAAATAGCTATGAGTTTGGGGTAGAATTAGGGGCTATGACAGAGAAAATGTGAGGGGGAGAAGTGTAATTGGTGTGACAATTAGCTATGAAAATGATCAACATGTAAACCGTAGGATGACATAGGAAATAGATTAAATTAGAGTTAATTGGTGTTTGATCCATGGATTAGTCTAGGCTAATAATAATTTGAAGATAATTTGTGTGAAAAGCCAACTAAACGGTGTCCGAAAAATATAATAAAAATATCAGATCGATCGTGTCGACCAGAGGAACAAAACTAAGAAGACGGATCACAATTTCAATGTCGAGGAACGAAATTAAAAATAGAAAGGCCTCACGACAAAAGTGAAAATCGTGACGTCTCTTCAAACAAGGTCAAATTGTGGAAGAACGACCCGTGAAATGACGTTCCAACTTAACACCAAAATTTAATACTCCTAGAGAGGGTCACACCGACATATCGCACTATAGGGTTCGGTTACGGACAAGGTCATACGTGCACGAACAAGGCTACGTGCACGTAAAGCGTATAAAGGATACGGGGTCCAAAGGCGACGGTAATTCTAAGTTGGGCAAACGTCGGGGTTGGCTTGCTAAAGATGCAACCAAGGTGCTACGGCCCTATCGACTCGACGACACGACTCACATACCAAGCACAAAACCTATCAGGTAATCGAAATTGCTATACGCACAGCCGTATGACAAATAGCGAGTACCGACCATTACATCTTCATTATAGTCAGAAAAAATGGACGTCATGCACCTTTGAAAGGTGGCGGGGGCATTACAACGACCGAACGGCATCCTACGGTATGCGTAGGTGCCGTATGGACACGTGAAAGTGCCATTTTCTTGATCATCCTCATGGAGGAGAATCTGAAAGAATCCCGAATACCCATCCAGATAGCAAAAATATTTGTGCTTAGCAAGACGTTCTAGCATTTGGTCAATAAAGGGTAATGTGTAATGGTCTTTCCAGGTGGCTTTATTCAATTTTCTGTAATCAATGCACATCCGCCACCCCGTGACGGTCCGTGTGGATATAGATTCTCCTTTATCATTTTTTATTACGGTCATTCCTCCCTTCTTAGGGACTACATGAACCTAGATAACCCATCTGCTGTCGAAAATAGGATAGATAATATTGGCTTCAAACAGTCTAAGGCTCACTTTTTTAACCACCTCCTTCATGTTGGAGTTTTACCGCCTTTGAGGCTCTATGGAGGTGGCTTCAGTGTTTTTAAGATGGATCTTATGGGTACATAGCCTAGGACTAATCCCCTTGAGGTCGAAAATGCTATAGCCAAGGACATCCGTATGGCTTCTTAGGACATTTAAAAGACTCTCAAGTTGATTGTGGTTGAGGCTAGCATTAACAATCACAGGATAGGTCAGCTTATCTCCCAAAAATGCATATCTTAAGTTAGGAGGTATTTGTTTCAGTTCTACCTTAGGTGGCGATGTACCCCCTGTTTTATTTTCCTGTGAAAACATGGCGTCCTCGGCCTCATCTTCATTCTCTTCCTCTTCAGAACATAGGCTCTCGCATATCGACTCAAAATCACTGCTCGGTGAGGACGGAGTGTCAAAGTATATGCTGAGTGACTCTGCTCCCGAATCAATGGAACCACCGGTCTCCTCGTGTTCACACATATCATGAAAAGGTAAGTCAGTGTACAAACCGGTGTCATAAAAGGAATCCTCAAGTATACTTCCCTGAATGTCAGTATCCCAAGGTGGTTCTACACGAGCGTTGATCTCTTCGGTGCATGCTTCGATGCCTTCATTCATTGTAGGCTGAGGGACTCCGTCGACCTCAAGATACAACTTATCATCTCTAACATCGACTCTAATGCTACCCTTGATCATTCCTTCTGGGGTGATTTGGCCAATGATGAAGGTGGCAAATAGTTGCTCAAGTTGGTCCTTCATATTGATGGTGATGGGTCACGTGGCTCGAACCTGGCCTACAAGTTCCTCTCGAAGGGATGTAAAAGTATTGTCGTATTACAGGCTAGAGTCTGTACTCATCATCGTGTCTTCCAGGTAACCTAATAAAAACCAATACAAAAGTCTGGAAAACAACGTCAATAAACATGTGAGTACTTAGTAAATAAAATACTGTCTCCTCCCCAGCAACGGCGCCAAAAACTTGATCGCTCTCAAGATATACACCTAGAGAAGGATGTGGCTTTACTACAAGCATACGGTTAAGTGGCAAGCGGGTATCAAATCACAGGGAGGACTAATGACTGTACTCTACTTTATCTACTAAGCTTCTTGGTGGAAAATTGTTTGGAAATGGTTGTTGTCACAGTCGTTCGAATATCAATGCAAATTTAATATAATAAAAACGTCTAGTGCTAGGGAATCGCCATTATGGATTTTTAATGTGATCAATGTAAGTTATGAATTACCATGCGATTAAACTTGGTTTAAGGTGAACTTGCCATAACTAATCGGAAAACCGGCGCACGCTATCGCGCTACGCAAGTCTATAGCAATCTAAACTAGAGCCTCGCTGTCGCGCAAGCCTAATCTAAACCACTAGCATTAAGATTGGCAATTATGTCCAATTTTAACTCATGCTCGCTGTAGCACAACTTGAGCTCGGATCTAGATCGTGATAGTTAGTACTTGTTCACCGGCGTGCAACGAATATGAATATAGGAGAACAATAAAAATGCTAGCTTTGGTTGTTGTCGCGCACCAATTCTAGGAAATTTCGATTGTAATCCTAAATCGAATATCTAGGGCTTTCCTTGGATTAAGATCCTCTGTCGAGCTCTCAAGATCCAAGAGAAATCCATATCTATCCGTAGTAAATTAATCAAGACCTAACCTTTCTAACAAGCCTAATGTCATAGCAATTCATAGATCTCACAAATCAAACATTAGACACATAGGGTTCATCCCTTTGCCCTAGAGCAAATGAATTACTCACAATTCATGCTAGAGATCGCAATAGAAGCAAGATTAATAATAGAATTCATCATGCAATTAAGATCTAACAAGAAATTTAGCATAAAAATCAAAGCTTTCAAGAGATCAAGACAAACCAAATTAAGAAGATTCAATAATAAAAATCCAGATCTGAGTCTTCAATCTCTCCCAATACAAAATCTTAACTAAAATTTAAAACTAATTAAAATTATACCAATGAGTCTCTCTTTGGGCTGGAGATAAAACTGGGTATTTATACGTGCCTAAAATAGCCAAAAAAATCCAGACAGAACTGCCCCTGCGCGGCTCAAAACCCTAATTTTCAAAGCGGGCTGTCGGCGCTACTCGGCCAAGTGAGGTCTCACTCGGCCGAGTGCTAAATCTGCAGAACAAACAGAGAATTCGGCATTCTGGCGCTCATGCCACTCAGCCGAGTAGAATTTCTCACTCGGTCGAGTGGACTTCCTACTCGGCCGAGTAGGCACTGCATATCTTCAAAAAGTCAGAGAGTTGGCTTCGATTTCTTCAGAATTTCTGACTCCACTCGGGCGAGTAGAGTTCTTACTCGGCTGAGTTGAAATTACCACTCGGTCGAGTACATTATGGCACTCTGGCTGTCAGATGTCGTCGTATAAGCATTTCTCGGCCGAGTAAGCTGCTTCACTCGGGCGAGTGAGCTGCGTCACTCGGCCGAGTGGCCTATTTCTGAACTCTGTTCTTCTCTTCCTCGCTTTCTCGTCGATTCTTTCGACTCTCTTCTTCTTCTACTCATCCTCCAGTGCCGTTAGCTCTCAGATACGATCGTGGGCGACGCTCCAGTACGCGTGCAAGTGCTCTAGGCTCCAGATTGCTCCAGATTGCTCCATATCTCCTGAAATCAGACAAAAACCAAGAAATAGTGAAAAGTATCAAAATATCATCGTATAATCATGAAAAGCACGATAGTAGCAATTGAAATGACATGCAAATATGCAGAAATAAAGTGTAAAATATGAGCCTATCAAGGCTGCAGCTTGCTTATCTTTTTCTTTAGAGATGATGGCTGCAAGGTGATATTTCTTAACAAACGTTGTTACCTTGGAACTTGCTTGCTTGGAGAAATTGCGGCTGAGGATATTTATTTCTTAACAAAACTTGTTGCCTTGGAACTTGCTTGGAGAAATTACGGCTGAGGGTATGTTGGTTTCTCTTTGGCCGCATCTCTCTCTCTCTCTCTCTCTCTCTCTCTCTCTGTGAAGGTGTTTATATAGGTATGGGTAGAGGAATTTGGGTCAAATCAAAACACTCAATTATAGGATTTGATTGGGATTTGAATTGGTCAAAATTGATTTTATTCTGATTTGATTCTCAATTTAAAATTAACTCATTATCCCTCCTTATTGACCAAGTCCAAATAGATTATTCACAAGTTTGCCACCTCCTCAATTCTTCCGAATAATTACTTCACTGCCACTCATTTCAAATGGCAACTTTGCCATCACATTGGTCTCAATGAATTGCCCCTGAAAACACTTAACAAACACATCAAAATCATTTATTCAAGTTTGTAATCATGAAACACGAAGTCACGGATCGTTATATCCAATAATCTTCTCCTTTTGATGATAATAAACCACAGTTGAGATTTGAGCAAAATACATCAAAATAATGTCATCGTGGCATGTGTTTGTGAAGTGTGATGATGGTAGATGACAATGGACATTGATGTTCATGCAATAATGGTCAAGTTTAAGCTCCCCCGATTTTCATGCTCCCCTATCATCATGCTATATCAAAAACATAGGTTCATGGCTACCCCTTACAAAAATATCATCAAATCTCATCAAATCTTCCAAACAATATTCTCCCCCTTTTATTATCATCAAAAGCACACTAACGAAGTCAATGTCATACACCATGCAAAAAGAGAGCATTATAAATCACAATAAACAATTGCATGTAGACATCTTTAGAATAATCAATTCGCATTCAATAAAAATTATAACAAAGACTTCTACACCATTGTGCACGTGTGGTGATTAAACATTAAGGTACATAGGGAAAACTTTCAAGAAAATCAACCAAAGCAGATCCACTTTTCCATGTAACATGACTTCAATTAGGATTGTTTGTCCCTACCACATTAATAATGAGTTCAAGTTACCACTCCCAAAACATTGCCTATACGGAATCTTAGATGTTGGGTGGCATTGCTTGACGGGTATAACACCAACGCTAAAGTTTAATCTTAAAGCATATGTTGGATACCTGTAGGTTGTATCGTTACCATGGATAGTATCCATTTTTCATACGGAGTTCCTTTTTCTTCTTTTGTAATCTTTGATATTTTTGTTTATTCAATTCTTTTGAGCTCTAATTTTTATCCAAGGCAAGATACATCATATCCCGTTTGATTTCAGTTAATTTATCCCCCTACAACCACTTTCCAATATTTCATGAAAGATATCTCCATATGTATAACAACATTTAATCTTGTGGAAGTGGAAAATGTAGGTGTAGAAATCAAATAACTCAATTCATTAAACATGTCAAGATCATTTAAGAAGGCTAATATGCAAGTGAAGTTATGACAATAATACAAGATTTCTACATGGATATGGATATCATTCAATAGTAGAATTTTGATGGGCAAAAGAAGAATACGCAATAAGCACCATTTTTATACTTTTGACTTTTTATTTTGTATTTTTTTGTTTTTGTTTTGATTTTGGTTTTGTTTTTTTAATAAAAAGGACTATAGCAAACAAACCTAGCACACAAAGAAAAACAACCAAGCACAGATAAAGACAAAAAAATCTTATCCTAGTGTCTATCAATTATCCCCAATTCTAGACGTAGACGACAAAAACGATCCCCATCTAAAGGTTTGGTGAATATGTGTGCCAACTGTGAATATGTGGGAATGAACTCTACAGACACATCCTCCTTAGTGAGATGATCCCTAAGAAAGTGATGTCGTATGTCAATGTGTTTAGTAGTGTTGTACATGATTGCTAGAGAGGTCTATGGCACTCTTACTGTCGCATCTAAGAGGGACTCTCCTAAGAACTAAGCCGTAGTCAGATAATGTTTGCATAATCCACAATATTTGGGCACAACAACTCCCTAAGGAAATATAGTCTGCTTCAGTGGTGGAAAGTGCAATAATATTTTGCTTACGGCTAGACCATGAAACTAGAGAGTGTCCTAGCATAAAACAAGTACCACTAGTTCTCTTTCTATCAATTAGACTTTCCGCATAGTCTGCATCTAATTAACCCATCAAATCAAAATTGCCATCAGAGGGATACCAAAGGCCTAAAGTTGGTGTACTAATGAGATATCTAAAGATCCTCTTAATGGAATAACCCATCAAATCAAAATTACCATCAGAGGGATACCAAAGGCCTAAAGTTGGTGTACTAATGAGATATCTAAAGATCCTCTTAATGGAATTTGAATTAGACTCTTTTGGGTTGTCTTGAAAGCGTGCACATCAGCATACATCAAACATTATGTCTGGCCTAGAAGCAGTCTAGTATAACAAGGAACCAATCATACCTTTATAGAGCTTCTGGTCCACGGTGATTCCTTGTTCATCTTTGTCCATATTCACAGAGGGGCTCATTGGTGTTCCAATTCATTTAAACTTCTCCATCCCGAACCTTTTTAGAATCTCCTTGACGTACTTGGTTTGGGAGACAAAGATGCCTTCTTTTCCTTGCGTTACTTGAAAGCCCAAAAAGTATTTCAGCTCTCCCACAAGGCTCATCTCAAATTGATCATGCATGAATTTCTCAAACTTTTGACGTAGAAGATCATTAGTAGCACCATAAATTATGTCATCAACATAAATTTGCACAATGAGAAAGTCATATTTATCATGCAACAAAAATAATGTATTGTATGCACTACCCTTTTTAAAATCATTTTCCAACAAATATGTGCTAAGAAGGTCATACCAAGCCCTAGGAGCTTGCTTAAGGCCGTACAAAGTTTTTTCTAATTTGTATACATTGTGTGGAAAAACATAGCTTTCAAAACTTGGGGGTTGTTCGACAAATACATCTAGTAGCCATTAAGAAAAGCATGTTTTACATCCATTTGTTTTAGTTTGAGACTCTTATAACTGGCAAAAGCTAGCAAGATTCTAATGAACTCTAACCTAGAAACTGGAGCAAAAGTTTCATCCACATCAATTCCTTCAATTTGATCATATCCTTTAACTACCAATCTTGAATTTTTCTAATAACATTTCCAGATTCATCAAGTTTATTTTTAAACACCCATTTTGTGCCAACTATAGGATAATCGGTAAGTCTTGGTACTAATTTCCAAATATTATTCCTAACAAATTGGTTCAATTCATCTTGCATGGCCAAACCCCAAATTTCCTCTCCTAATGCAGTTTCTACATCTTTATGCTCTGTTTCAGAAATAAAATCCCCATAAATGCATCGAGCAGAAAGATTTCTGAAAGAAGAACGAGTACGTATACCTGCTGTAGGCTCACCAATAATCAAGTTTAGTGGGTGATTCGAATTAAATCTCATCTCTCCTCTGTTAACTGCTTCTTCCTGAATTTCTTGCGTGCTAACATCCTCTTATCTTTCAGGTTGCTCCTCGTTGTTCCTTGGACTTCTTACTTGATCACGCTTTCTCCTCCTTTATTTTCCCTGCAATCCAAAGACACTTTTTCAGATTCATCAAATTTAATGTGAATGGATTCAATAATAATTAAGTTGTGTTTATTACATATCATGTATGCTCTGCTCCTTGTTGAATATCCCACGAACACTCCTTCATCTGTTTTGGATTCAAATGTGCCAAGTTGATCACCCATGTTTAGTATATAGCACCAGATTTTTATTTTCAAGCTTCTTTAGTAATCCCATGCTTGCATATGCTAGTCTCCTGTGTTATAGCGTGGCCTCTTCTTTCATGACAAGCAAACATTTAGAAACAGTTAGTTCTACGATCATGATTGTATAAACATTATTCTTTCTATTTACTGTAATTATAACGGAACATGTGGAGCTATCAATAATTCTACAAAATTTTGAATCAAATTCCACTTTCATACCTTTGTCACACAGCTGACTAATAGAATTGAGGTTGTGTTAGATTTTCCACTAACAAGACATCTGTAAGCTGAAAAGTGTTGTTACCTACAACACCCTTACCAATTAGCTAGCATCTTCCATTGTCCCCTAAAGTAACAATTCCTCCTTCATGCTTTACAAGGCTAAGGAACTTTTCTCTATTTCCAGTCATGTGTCTTGAGCATCCAGAGTCTAAGTACCACTCACACCATTGTCTCTTAGCCATGCCATGTACATATATATAAGAAGATCAAGATACGTGTTACCTATGAATCAAATAGGTCCACTGTGTTAGTCACTGTACCTTTTGGAACACAAATTTGCTTAAATTTTATATTCTTGTTCATGTACTTGCAATTGTAAAATGTATGACCAACACACCCACACATATAGCATTTTGGAAACACACTTCCTCCAACTCTTGTTTCCTTTTGAATCTTTTTGTTAACTTTTGGCTTTTCATCAATTTTATTAACATATCGTAGACCACGCCTATTGTTGCCATGCATCTAATATCCAAGAATAATGTCTAAAGATTGCTTTCCAACTCCAAATTTTTTAATGGTTAGCTCAAGATCAGATACTTTAGATTTTAAGTACATGTTTTCATTAACAAGCATGGTATACTTATAATAAAGGCCTTTTTATTTTCTTCCTCATTCTTTTTATATTTTCCCATTTTATTTTCTAGCTTTATAACTTTTTCTTTACACGTTTTATTTTCACTCATAAGTGTGACATGTTTGACATTCAACTTGTTCATGCACAACAGATTTTTTTTTTCATTTTAGCAATGGTAGCTTTATATGCATCATATTCAGCTTTTAATTTTTCAACTTCTAGTGACATATTGTAGTTATCTTGCTGCAATTCAAAATTACCCGCTTTTAGAGATTCTACAGTAGATTCTAACTCATCAATTTCATCACGTATATTTTCCTACATCTTCATAATTTCATTCTAAGAGTTAGATTTTACCTTATCGAGGTATCCTATCAAGCAGAGAAAGGAGTGAGGAGTCCTGAGTCTCATCCTCGCTATCATCATCCCATGTCATTGCCAAATATTTTCCTTTCTTCTTTGCAGAATTATTATTTCCTTGTGGACAGTTCTTGCTTCCTGCATAAAAAACATTGCACAGTCTTAGTAGAATTTTGTTCAGATAAAGTATCTGCAGGATTAAACTCATTAGAGCGACTGAACCTTTTTTACATGTCTGCTCTTCCTCGAGGAGTCTTTTTGTATTTCTTGAATCCTTTAACCATCAGTGCATGCTCCTCATCAACAACATCTTCTTCTTCTTCTTCTTTAGCATTGAAAGCTAGTGCCTTGGGAGTCTTCATCTCAGATTTCTCCCTAGATTCAGTGGTCTTTATTTCAAGTTCATGGGACATCAGGTTTCCTATCAATTCTTCCATGCTTAGCTTTGAATGATCCTTTGCTTCTTGGATGGATGTGACTTTGGGACGGAATGAGCTTGGGAGCGCTCTCAAGATCTTCCTTACTTTCTCCAGGCTTGAATATGATTTTCCAAGAGCATTTGAATTATACACAATGTTTATAAACCTTGAAAACATCTCCTTGTTGGACTCCGTAGGAAGCATGCAAAAGCTATCAGATTCAGAGCTCAATAAGGCCAATCTAGACTCATTACTTGTGACGTTCCCTCATGTGTCACCTCCAGTGTGTGCCAAATCTCCTGCACAGTTAAACATTGAGAGAGACAATTAAATTTAATTTTGTCCAAAACACATATAATTGCATTTATAGCTCTACCATTTAAAGAATAAACTAGTTTGATGATACGAAAATATATTTTTAATAATTGATTTGAAACGATTTTTGATATAAAACTCATGACAAACCATTTTTAAATACCTTTAAAATATAAAACACGTAGAATACGAAAATACGTGTATTGATGGATACGGGCCATCACACTATCGATACGATCAAGAATTTTCTTAGTCCGCTCATCGGTGTGAACGGGCCACTGATATCCAATCCCCATTTTGCAAATGGAACTGGGTTAATTATTGGAATTAGATTCGTCGGAAGGGCTGAGTTGTGCCTTACGAACTTCTGGCATGCGAGATACTTTCACAAATACTCGGTCGCCTCCTTGAACATGGTCGGCCAGTAATAGCCTTACCTCATGGCTTTCAAGGCTAATGACTTCCATCCACAATGATTTCCACAGTCGCCTTCGTGGATCTCTCGGATCACATAATCTGCTTCTTATGGAGTTAAGCACTTGAGGTAAGGAAGTGCATCATACCTGGACCATTACCTCTTGTATAGCAAACCTTCATGGAAGACAAACTGTGAAGACCTCCATTCTAATTTTCGAGCCTCTATTGGGTCGGTCGACTTCTCACCAGTATTGAGGAACTTGATTATTGGATCCATCCATGTAGTTCCTTGGTCGGCACAGAGCAGCTACCCTTCTGGCACACTTGAGTACTGGAGATGTTGCACGTACATGGTCTGTCCCAACCCTGTCGGTGATGACGACGCAATCTTTGATAAGGCATTGGCTTGGATGTTCTTTGACCTTGGTACATGATCAATCTCCACTTGTTTGAACTTGGTTAGCTCAGCTTTAGCGATCTGCATGTAGTTCTACATCGTTTCCTCTAGAGCCTCGTAACCTCTGTTCAGTTGGTAGACTATCAAGTTTGAGTCTCTATGGATGTGAACCACATGTGGCCCTAGCGCTCAGGCCAATCTGAGCCCGTTGATGGTAGTTTCATACTCCGCCCCATTGTTTGTGGTTTGAAAGTCAAACTGAAGAGCGTACTCGTGTATATTTCCCTCTAGTGTTATGATGATTATTCCCGCTTCGCTTCCGGTTTAGGTTGTTAACCCATCTACTTGCATAATCCACTTTCCTTCCTCACCCCATGCGACTGCTAACGAGCCAGTACATGTCGAGGAAGTAGAAGGAAGGTCGATATTTAAGTTAGCAACTTGTATCTTTGTTGTTGGATTGTCATCACAGGTGAGTTCAACGATAAAATCAGCAAGGGCTTGTCCTTTAATGGATGTCCTTGGCTTGTATTGAATGTCGAATTCACTTAGTTCGACCCCCCACTTCGTCATTCTCCCTGATTGATTGAGCCTCTTCAGAGTTTGCTCCAAAGGGATGTCAGTGAGGACCAGAATGGTATGCGCTTGAAAATAAGGTTTTAGCCTCCTTATAGACTGAACCAGAGCATACAACAGCTTCTCTATTCTGGAGTAGTTAACTTCAGATCCTCGGAGGACGGACTTACATAGTAGATCGGTCGTTTTACTCCTGAATCTTCTTTGACGAGGGCCAAGCTTATAGCCTCCATGGTGGCGGCTAAATAAATGATCAACTGGTCACCTTCATCTGGCTTTATCAGAAGCGGTGGACTACGGAGATACTCCTTTTGTTCCGAGAACACCCTCTTGCAATCTACATCTCAGTCGATGATCTTCTTGTTCTTCAAGGTGGATGCTATTACTTTTCTCGACACCTTGATGAAATGTGGTGATCGCTAAGCCGATTTTTACAGGAATAGACCAAGAGCCGCTATCATTGCATCCAATTTCTGAAGCTCTCGGATGGTGGAATGCTCCTTCATCCCAACACTCGCTGCAACTTTGTCAGGATTGGCCTCAATTTCTCGATTTGTCAACATGAAACCGAGGAATTTTTCAGATCGAACCCCGAAAATAGACTTGGTAGGGTTCAATCTGAGGTTATATCGGTGAATCTCATCAAAAGTTTACTGGAGATCTGGGATATGATCCATAAGCTTCTTCGACTTGATCAACGTATCATCAACATAGACCTCCAAATTTCACGCAATTTGAGCCTTGAAGACTTTGTTCATCATACGCTGATAAGATGCTCCTGCATTCTTCAATCAAGACAGTATCTTTCTATAATGAAAAATATCTCGACATGTAATGAAGGAGGTATTTTCTTCGTCCTCGGGTGCCATTTGGATCTGATTGTAGCCCGAGAAAGCATGCCTTAAGCTTAAGAGCTCATAGCCGGAAGCATTTTCAACGAGATGGTTGATCTGAGGCCGAGGGTATCTATCCTTTAGGCATGCTTAGTTGAGGTTGATGAAGTCGACACACATCCTCCACTTGTCATTGGCTCTCTTCACCATTACCACATTAGACAGCCACTCAGGGTACTGGACTTCCCGAATGAATCATGTTGCTAGAAGCCAATCTACTTCTTCAATAGTAGCTTTCATCTTGTCACCCCAAATATACCTCTTTTTTTGCTTCATGAGCTTGAAGTTGAGTCGACATTCAACCCGTAAGAGATCACCCGAGGGTCGATACCAGGCATGTCATCTTGGGACCAGGCAAACATGTTGGTATGTTCCTTCAGGAGAGTAATTAACCGTTCCATTAGGTTGAGGGGAGCATCGACCCAATGGAAACGGTTTTTCCTTCTTCTTCATAGATCTGTCTGCTCTCTGTCTCTTCGATTGCTACATGTCATCAGTTTTCATGGTTACTCTTGTTGTTGCTAAGATCATTTGGATTTGCTTGCTCCACCATTCTGAATGAGGTAGACAAAAGGTAACATGATCGGGATTGCATCTGGTTCCCTTTTATCTTTCCAACTCTCACATGAGTCTGGAACTTGATCATCTGGTTGAACATCGAGACCACCGCCTCCACTGATTTGAGTAACGGTTTGCCGATGATTTCATTATAAGCAGAATTGATCATCACCTCGATGAAGTTGTTCAGTCGGGTGACCTGCTCCAGAGATGTTTCAAGGGTCACCGGTAGTGTGATGATGCCCACTACCAGAGCAGAATATCGAGGGAAACCCATATATGGTCATGGACGTTCCCTTAACTCAGAAAAGCCAATCCCATCTTCTCCAATGTGGTGAAGAAGAGTACGTTACACGAACTCCCCCTGTTAACGAGTATTCTCTTCACCGCCACCATGCTTATGACGGTATTGATGACAACATCATCGTAATGCGATGGTTCCACACCTTCCAAATCTTCATTAGAAAAAGATATTGGAGGTGTGGAGTCTCTCGGGTGCTTCTTTGCCACTACAATAGTCATCAACCTACCAGTTTATGAACTTTGAAGAGAGATCGATAACTCTAGAAGTGGTGGACCTCCCCAGTATCATGTCAAGGACATCGGTGTTGGGAGATGCCAGGATGTTCTCATCATGTGTAGTTGGGAGAGTCGACATGGTTAGAATAAGTGAATAACGGAGATGTCGACTCACTTTCACACAGAGGGCATCAACTGTTTACAGCTAGGTTCCGGCCGACAGTGATTGGGACTGATGTAGACTCCTTTTTCTTGGTGGAGTCTCGTCAGCTGGTAAGGTGGGACGCTTGGTTGGAGGAACCAGAATTGATAGAGGCCGAGCTGAGAACACTGGGCTGGATCTCGGTCGATCTCTTGTTCGAATACCATGACTGTTCGACCTCTCCGCTGGGTCGAGCCTCGAGCAACCTGCACCACTGATGGTCGTTAGGGGGATCAGATCTGGGTTCCGACCCAAATCCCCTCTGATACTTAAGTTAGTATCGACTTAAGAGGGCTTGGGGCTGTCAAGATCGACCCAAGAGGGTTCGTCTCGAATCAGTCTCCTCTAGTGTTTGGAGAAAGAATTATATGAGTCGAAGGAGATAAGTTGTCAGAGTATGTGGTATTTCGTACCTCTAGAATCTGAACCCTTCTTTTGTCGTCTTTTCACCTATTTATAGTTAATGATCTTCTTTGCTAATGCATAACGGCTCCCATTGATGGTGACGGGATCTTCTCCGAGATTGTTGATAACGGCTGCCCATTTACTCGGTACTCATTAACCAATCCCTAGTAATCTGCGGGACCCCAACAGGCGGATGAGCTGTCCCTTTGACTAAGTAATAGCTCATCCTCGCTGATGAGCTCTAGAGTTATTGGACCGAGGCTTACCCATTTCTTATGGGCGTTATTGTTATATCATCGCTTCGTGGGACGTACCCATGTATTAACAATATCCAAATCCCATTAAATTTACCAGCAAGGAGAGGGACCATAGATTGGCGAGGCACTGCGTGCTTGATTGTGCATTACATATCACAAAGCCTAAAAGATCATTTTTCGAAACTGTATGGAAAAATATGGGATATTTGGTATTTTAGTGTTTAGATTGTGATGAACAACATGAAAGGTGCCGATCTCCTCCGAAAGAATGTCAGAGAATAGACTTTTAGAAGGCGACATGTTTTCTATTATTCTCTTAAATCAAGACCTAATATCCTGAATACGAGGCTGGCGGCCACCCACATTTATACGTAAGAATGTCAAAGCTCACAAATATGACTGACTCAAGGGGCTTTAACACAGTTAATTAATCATGAAAATGGACAACTAACAACTCTAGAATGTTTTTGTATGAATTTACAAGGAAACGTGTAAGTGATTTCTTGTGGCTTACCACCGGAGATGTAAAACTGTAGAACTTGTTGGTTTCATTACTTTTTTGCTCCTCAATAAAACAAGGTGGCCTTCTCATCAAAAATTTAAAAGATGTAAATAAAAATTTAAAAAAATATATGAAGTTGTTTAAAAAGACATTTGGTATATGAGACATCATTACATAAACAAATACACAATGTATCACACACTCTCCCAAACAAAAAAGAAAGAAAGAAAGAAAGCCAAACACGCACAGAACTAAATCTCTTGTATTTGCAATCAGTTTACATGTCAGTTACGGCCTGATCAGTCATTTCTCAGCTCTGTTTCAGGAATCAAAACTCCAGGCCGATCTCTGCTGCGGAAAAGGGGGACTGAGATCTCATACTGTGCATCTCCTGGGAAATCACCCATAGGGCCGACTGCTGCAGATATTCGGTGTTTAATCACATGAGAGCTGGGGGTGTTGCCTTGCGCTGCCGCAAGAGAAACCGCGGCTAGGACCATCCAGGACACCAGCAGGAAGGCAACCAGGCGCCTCTCGGCTTTCGCCATTTTCATGTGATCTCTAAGGTGAGAATAAACCATCAAGGACATTTTTCTCTTTTGTTTATCTGGAGCTTGCGGCTGGCAAGAGGATGACCCCGTCAAAAAGGCCCAAGTTCAGCAAATGAATCAGTTATGAAACAACGGTGAATAGATTCTAGCCAAAAAATGATGGAAAGCTTGTCCTGATTTATTGGGAATATTGGCAAGCATAAAAATAGCATGTATACTACACTCCAGAACCATATGCATCAAAAGGACACGCATTGCTCATTTTGAACTCAGTTTTCTCTTATATGTGCCTTATTAAAATGACTTTTTAATAGCTCATTAAATACTACTATAGGTTCTATCTCATGGGATTTCTGCAATTTAATTTTTTGATGGATTTTTCAAGATTTTGTGCAACTGGGTTTCAATCTACATATGTTTTGTGCAACAGGTTTCAATGGGTTCAATTAAGCAATCAGCGGAGTTCTATTGGAAGATTTTCAATAGGTTCTGTTGGGGCCAAAAATGACCGACACAGTTGTTTGACTCTGACTGATGTGGACCCTTCATGCTGAGTCGGAGCATCGTCGGCGAGTTGAATGGGACCCTAGGTTCGTAGAACCAGGGTCGGTTAATGGATGTTGATTGGGATGCGGTGCTCGATCGACACTCGAGCGGCTTGTACGTCGATAGATCGAGGTTGGGAAGCTCGAAAGCGACCCTCACAGGAGGTTGAGACTCGACGATCTACACCACAAAGAAACGTCCGGGGGGGTTCGAATCTGGGTCACGTCCCAAATCCCCTCTGATGCTTAAGTTAGTACATGAACTTAAGGAATAGAGTGAGCTTGGAGCAGCTGAGATCGACTCACAGAGGTTCGTCTCAGATCCGACGTCACAAGCTCTTTAATGGAAGAAATATATGCTGAAAGAGTAGAGTCTATGTATTATATATCGTACCTTTGGAATTAGAACCCTTTTACCTTTGTCTTTTCGGGTATTTATAGGCAGTTCCCTATTGATTGTATGTAACAATCCCTCATTGATTCAGGCGCGAGCTTCTCCGGGATTCGAGATAACGGTTGCCTATTTATCCGGCCCCATTAACTTTCCCATGAGTATCAGCGGGAGCTTAACGGTCGAGTGAGCTGTTCGCTTGACTCTGTATTACTCCGCCTTATGTGACAGGTTTCGGGTCATTGGCACTAAATGGGTCAGGTATGTGGATACTTCTCCATGATCCGTAAATGTGCACTAACAATGGCCCCCCATCATTCGTGTCTTAGAAACTGCGTTGATTAAGACTGCATGATGTGTAATCTCCTTAAATGCGCACAGTTTTCGAAATGTTTGATTTGATTTGTGCCGCCAAAACCTTTTCGTCTTTGAATCGATCCCTACCGCTTCTTGAGGACGGCTTCAAACATGTGTCGTTCATCGATCATCAGTCAGTTGAACTCCTCCATATAAAAGAATATGTGGGAGGAGAAAAGATTTTTCTGTTCCGCCTTCTTCTTCGTTTTGAAAGCTTGATTTCGTCGTCGCTTTCTTCGGAGCTTGCTTATTCTTTCTAAGGTACTTTTCTTGATTGACCTCGACTCCTCTTTAGATCCATTTCGGCATGTTCGCACCAGTTAGGATACAGGAGCCATCTTATGAGGAGCTCGTGGCACACCATCAACCTCCTCCAAGCGAGGAAGTTCCTTGTAAGGGGAAGGGGGTCCGTGTCGAATGGTTTCCTCCCATTCGTCGGAGGGATCCGAATTTGAAAGTTCTCAGAGTGATCTTGGAGATGGTCCCTGAGTTTTCGCTAGATCTGGTTGTCGAGGTTTGGTTGGGTTGTCTCTGTCCTCCTTTTAGGGTTAGGATCCCCAATTTGGATGAGAGAGTTTGTTTTCCCCGAAAGAACGAGGTTGGAGTGTATCTCAAAGATTTTCTCCTTGGTCTCCGCTTTTCTCTTCATCCCTTCATTATGGAAGTCCTTTGCTCTTCAGGGCTCTCTTTGTGTCAGCTTGCACCCCAAGCCCTTCTTCATCTAGTTGGTTTTATTGTTCTTTGCAAGCTTTGTGGGGTTCGATCATCCCTTTGGTTGTTCAAGTATTTCTTTCGGATAGTATTCGATCTCTGTAAAGTGTGGCATCACATCGTTGCTCGTCTTCCAATTAGGCTCATATATGATCTCCCACTTTCTGGTCCTGGTTGGAAAGATACTTTTGTGTTTGTCGTACTTCCCGACCTTGGGCCGATGCTCAATGGTTGTAGCTCTCTGAGCCCTGAGCTCGTTGAAGAGCCCAGGTTAACACCGGAAGAGGTTGAGGCTAGGTTGACATCGAGCGAGGTCGAGGCGGCAAAGCTCCTTCTGGACCGACCGTGGTGACAGAGGTCGACCTCGTATCTGTTGGACGGCCAGTGACTAAAGACTGTGTTGTAGAGCTCGGGTAATGCACACTGCTTCTGTGTCTTTATCACAGCCACTCACGATAATTATATCTGTTGTTTACAGATATAACTAACGGAGCTTGCAGGAGTGCTGAATCTGGACTAGGTCAGGTCTGAAGGGTTTTCAGGGACCCTTAGGGCACAAAACTTTTATGCCCGTTCTAAGTCAGACGGAACATAGACAGAAAAGCAGCGGAAAAATAAACATGTTAATCTAATTAACATTTAACCCTAAGGTCTAAGACCCTAATCCAAGATCTATGCCGACTTGGGATGGGTCTGACCATCCCAAGAAGGATCTAGCCTACTGCGATTAAATTAAACTAATACTAATAATCACATACCCGGAATCTCAACCCTGGAGCAGGCGAGATGTTCCGCACCGCCTTCCGAGCCGTTCCCGTCCCACGCCGAGCCGCTCCTCGAACCGCTCCCCAAACCGCTCCTCGAACTGCTCCGCATCCTGAGGCGATCAATCCCGTGTCGCCGAGCCAACCACGTGCTGAAGAAAGTTTCACGCAAGTGAAACCTCCGCCTAGATTTCGGATCTGAATCCGAACTCCTTTGCGGCTTTGCTAGAGCCCTCAGGAGCAAGGCAGTAATTTGTAGGGAGAGGAGAAATATTAATTTAGCTTAGATCCGAGCGTGCTCCAACATTTACGAGAGCCGCTCAGATCTAGAGCTTGGGACAAGTTATGAGGAAGGTGGAGGGCCTCTTTTTATAGAGGCGGCTGACTCTCCCTTTTCTCCACAACCGAGGTGGGACTATTAATTTGTGCTTAATTACATCAAGTTAGTTTGCCTTTCACAAAGGGTAAACTTCCTCGAATTTTAACTCCCTCACCGTTGAGCTTCAATGTTGGTACAACCTACCAAATCGAAGAGGGTTCAACGGTGAACGCGTAGGAAAAAACGGCTCGTCAATCCGAGTCCGTTTGACCCTTCAAACAATTGTCCAAAGTTAGCCAAAAGTCATGCTTCTCTTAGAAACGTAGCTGTCAAGAAAATCCCAGGTTTCAAAAAACCCTAACTAGAAAATTCGGACTTGGTGGGCCTCCATTTTCGCTGGTTTCAGCCCAACAGTTTGGGCTGACTTGTTTTGGCTATAACTTGTGCATTTGGACTCCGTTTTTGACGCGGTTTGAAACTGCGTTTAGAGCGGGATGATCCTGTCATCTAGGTAACCTTTTCAACGCGTTTATTTAATTAAATATAGTCTTAAACAATTTAAGACACATTTAGTCTCTTTTGCATCATATGCAAATTAGTCCCTATCTAGGCTTAAATTTTCATTTGCATCAAATACAAATGATCTGAGGGCATATTCCTCTACATCTCCCACTTGCACTTAGGATCATTTATCCCGAATGCAGGAGATTATTGCAAACGTCTTTTGCATTATTTATCCCTTGAATCAAATGCATATTCTCCCTAATGTTTCTACCTATTACTAGATGAAGGTTGTACTCTGTGTGAGACCATACAGCCTGACCCTTACAACAGGTTGGGCTCGAAGCCCTATACGGCAGTGACCACGAGCAGTGGTTGCCGTCCCTGCTTCAGGAATCATCATTATGTGGTTGACTCATTGACATGAGCATTGTCGGGACTGATCACTCCATATTTTACACCTTTTTTCTGCATGTTTGCATGCCATTTTGATCGCTCAAATCGTGTTTTTCACGTTTATTCGGTAATATTGCGATGCTTTTCACGATTTGTTGTTTTTGTCGTATTTCAGGAGATTTGGAGCGATTTGGAGTGATTCTGAGATGCACCCACTCCGGAGTGTCACCGACGACTCTCTTGAGGGGTATTTTGCTGTTGGAGAGGAGTGGACGGAGAAAGAACGTCGTAGGAGCGACGAGGAGGCAATGATATGAAGTTTGGGAAATTTTAGCACTTCACTCGGCCGAGTGAAGGAGCCACTCGGCCGACCATAGGAAGCCCGCTCGGCCGGCCAGATCGGACACGCAACAGAGCAATATCAGCGTGCACTCGGCCGAGCATCACCATGCCACTCGGCCGAGCACCGAGTCACCCATCGCCCGAGTGGAGCCAAGACGACGGCAACAAAAGAGACCGAACTCTCTGTTTTTTTGTCTGTCAGTCCCGATGACTGACTCGGCCGAGTGGAGAAAGACGGTCCGCCCGAGTAACAACCGACGTCCGCCCGAGTGACTGAAGGCCATCTGCCCGAGTGACCTCCGAGGAGACGACCCCCGAGACCCCCAACTCTCTGTTTTTGTACAGGGTTCGTCACTCGGCCGAGTGACATTTGTCACTCGGCCGAGTGAGCCGCGCTGCCTGTAGTGAAAACTGCGGATTTGAGGCTGCGCATGGGCATTTTCGTCGGGGTTTTTTGGGCGATTTTGGGGGGTATTTAATCCCAGTTTTTAACCTAGTTTTCGGAGGCTTTTCATAACTTTTTGCAGATTTTTAGATTAACTTTTTAGGGATTAGATTTAGCTTAAAGGGAGGAGAGAAAATTGAGATTTTGTTGGATGATAGCTTGTTCTTCATTGGGTTGTCTCTCTCTCCCTCAAAAACTCCATTTTTATTGATATTTTGAATATTGCTATGAATTCCATTGATTTTATTTGTGAATTTCTATTGCATTCTATTATGAATTGTGAGTAGTTCATCGTCTTAGGTCGTAGGGATGAACCCTACGAGCCCAATTTCGAATTTGTGATGAATTGGGGAAACTATTGCTAGGGTTGATTAGGGTTAGTTTGGGATTGCTATAATAAGAATAGCTAAAGATTCATATCGATTGGGATTTGCAAGAGATTGGATCCCAATTCGATAGGAAGCCCTAGATATTCGAATCGGGTTGCAATTGAATTTCTCCGAAATCGGTTTGTAAGAGATTGGACCGAAACTAGGGTTTTTCGATTGCAATTCTATACCAATACCCGTTTGCAAGAGATTGGATGGGTAGGAACTATCCCATCCTTGGTCGTAGCTCGAGTTTGCACGAGAGTGGGCTCGAGATACGATTGAACGATGATGTTGTCCTTCACGCTAGTTTGCCTAGGTTCGGGTTTACAAGAGATTGGGCCCTAACCTAGGTCGGCTATAGACCGGCAATAGCACGAGAGTGTGAACTTGGTTCCACATTTAGTTGCAACTAGTTCACCCAAATTTCAAGCCTAGCAATTGTGAAACCTACGAGTCACAATGATGAGATACGGCAAGTAGTGGGGATTCCCTATCCCCTAAGCATCTTTATTAATTTGTTAATTCCTTTATAGATTTAAACGACTGTGACCGCACATTGCGAACATTCTCCTGACTTTTCCTATAGCAAGGTGATTTGAAGAAGACACTGTTATTAGGCCTCCCTGTGTTCGATACCTGCTCGCCGCTACACCGTGCGCTTGCGGTAAGACTACGATCGTCGCCGCTCCGGGACGTGTATCCGGGGCGCGATCAAGTTTTTGGCGCCGTTGCCGGGGAGGCAATAGTGTTTGATTTCTACAACCTAGCTATTTTTCTTTTTGTTCTATTATTTCTATTTTTATCTTACCCTTCCGTTGTGCTATCTATTTCTTTGAAACTCTGTTTTCCCTTGCATGTACACGAGATCCTCGACGAACCCCGAAGAGATACTATACGATCCGGAGATCGAGCATACATTGAGGAGGATCCGAGCGGAGAAGTGACCCGTTACGGAAGGAGATTTTATGACCCATCCTGAGACCCCCGAAGAATTGGCAGCACGAATGGCGAGGATTATTTCCATAAGAGATAGGCTTCGGCCTAATACTTCTTCCACGACCTCGTCCATAGCCATGCCGGAGTTGGCGGCCGACAAGAATTTTGAGTTGACGACCGGATTGGTGGTCCTTATGCAACAAGATCCTTTTCATGGGAATTCCCATGAAAACCCTCATTATCACATCCAGCTCTTCATATCAAAGTGCGCCACCTTCCAAATGTCGGGCATCTCTGTGGATGCTATCAGACTGCGCCTCTTCCCTTTCACACTAAAGGACAAGGCATTATATTGGTTGAGGATGCAAGCTGACGGAATCTTCACCACTTGGGATGGATTGGCGAGTGCCTTCGTCGACAAATTTTACCCGCCCTCCAAGACGTTGAAGATTAGAAGTGCTCTCATGTCCTTCAAGCAAGGACCACAAGAGACTCTCTATGAAGCATGGGAGCGCTTCAAGGACTTGCAACATCAGTGCCCTCATCATAGCATTGAGGATTGGGAGCTTGTCCATAGCTTTTACAATGGACTCCAACCAGGGACGAAGCAGATTATTGATGCCACGACAAATGGAGCCATTTTGTCAAAGACTCCCGATGAAGCTACAGCCTTGCTTGAGGAGATGGCCTCGAACAACCAATAATGGGGGGACAAGCGAGGACATTCTTCATCCTCCTTGAAGCCCATAAGTATCTATGAGGCCAAGGCCGTGGCGGAGGTTTCTAGCAAGTTTGATTCTCTCCACAAGGTAGTGGAGAGATTGGAGAAATTTATTACGGAGCCTCAAGGAGCCCCTCCTACGTTCACGCCGACAAATCATATGAGCGATTGGCAAGACCAATCGCAAGCCATGTATGTAGGAGGAGAGCAAGGAGAAGGAGCTTCGGAGCAAATCCAATACGTCGCGGGGAATTTTGGATATTGGGCCAATCCGGCCGCTAGAAACCATTCGGGTTTCTCATATGCCAATAATGATGGAGTATTGAACCCCCCGCCACAACAACCTCCTCAAGCTCGGCCTCCACTGCCACCAAAATCGAATTATCCACAAAGGGGGCCACCACAACAAAACTTCCCACCGAGGCAACAAGTGGGACCTTATAGGCCGCCCGGGTACAATCAAGGGTGGAGAAATCCCAACCCACTGCAAGCTCAACAACGCTCAGATTTTGAAGCAAAGGTGGATGAGTTTATGGCGGAACAACGAAAGATCAATGCCACATTGAAGGCGGGACAAGATTCTCTCGCCACCGTCGTAGCTCAAATCGGGGAGCAACTTGCGTTGCTCAATAAAAACAATCAACAATTGCCGGCTCAATCCGAGCTGAATCCACGGGGCAACACCGGCCATATCAATGCGGTCGTTGCGGTTACTACAAGAGGAGGGAAGGATACCACCCCCCATGACTCAAGTCAAGGAGCCCGTTGTGGAGATTCTACAAGAAAGTGAGCCGGCAATTGAAATTGAGAAAGATAAGGAGTTGCAAGGAGAAGTGAAATCTAGAACGGAGGAGCTTATCAATGAGCGCTGATTTATGCCACCGGTGCCCTTCCCTCAGCAGCTAGCTAGAGCCAAGATGGAGAAACGGCTAGCCAAGTTTCTCGAGTATTTGAGAGGGGTGAGCCTCAATATCCCCTTCCTCGACGCTTTAGTGGAAATCCCATCTTATGCCAAGTTCTTAAAAGACTTAATCACGGGAAGGAAGAGGAAGGAGAAGATAATGCTCGCGGAGGAAGGGACTTGGTTCACCAAGAGGGAAAAGGAGCCCGCCAAGCTTAAAGATCCAGGGAGTTTTCGGATTCCTTGCACTCTAGGCGGCGTCCCCCTACAAAAGGCATTAGTAGACTTGGGGGCTAGTGTTAGCCTCATGCCCCTCTCCATGTTCCGGAGGTTGAATACCGGCACGGATTTGAAGCCTACCGACATGCGGATTCAACTAGCGGACGGGAGGATTACAAGACCGGTTGGGATAGCGGAGGACATTCCACTCCAAGTTCCGGGGGGGCATATGTTTTCCATGCGATTTCGTGATAATGGACATCAAGGAGGAGGGCGATACATCACTCATACTCAGACGCCCGTTCCTCGTCACCGCCGGTGTCATCATCGATGTGCAGGAGGGGACCCTTACCTTGAACGTCGGCAACATTGAAGTGGAGCTTCATATACCGAAGGCAATGAAGCACATGCCGTATCACGAAGAACTAGATTACAAGGACCTCCTTGATGAGGTCATTGAAGAGGCGATCCCCCATTCCATCGGCGCACCCCACGAAGATAGCTTCGAAGAAGGCCCATACTTGGCCAAAGAAGAGAAGATGGAGCACTCCCCCGATATCTCCATGGCAATTGATGATGGTGACGTTGATGTCGCAAGAATACGGGAGCTCTACAAGCTCTCTAAGATGAGGACTCCAAAGAAAGCTCCACCGATACGACAATCGGTGTCACCGGCGAAGAGGAAGACCGGAGCAAACTCTAGCTTGGGGGAGCCGCCCCCCAACATTGCCCAAGACGAAGGGGCACCAAGGAAGACCACATCCCACGATGATCCAAATCCGAGCAGTCTTCCGGGAAAATTCGACGGGTGCATCTAATATGTGCCCAACATACCGCGCTAAATTGAAAATTTAAAGGGGTCGAGCTCAAGACCTAAAACGAGCGCTTGTCGGGAGGCAACCCGACGGTTATCGCATTTTTCTCTTTTTAGGTTTTTATTTTTGTTTTAGACTTTATTAGTGTTTTTGAGTCGTTTGCCCGAAAAATTCTGACAACGGGTCCTATTTTCTTTGACAGGAGAGGAGAATGGGATACCTATCATATGGAGGATGACTAAGGCGAAGAAGAGCGCTCCAGGAACGCGCTCAAGGCTTAGGAGAAGAAAGAAATCAACTAGAGAAAGAAAAAACAGAGACTAGAGCCAAAACGGAGCATCACAGCAGAAAACAGGGCCTCACTCGGCCGAGTACCTTATCCACTCGACCGAGCAAGCAACATCGTCCGCCCGAGTGGCACACCAATGAGGGAAGTCTGCTGCACCCAACTCTCTGTTCTTTTTTCTATTTCAGTATAAATTTCCACTCGGCCGAGTATATATCTTCACTCGGCCGAGTGAAACTGATACGCTCCTAGGGCGAAAATTGCCGAGTAGCTTGTGCCACTCGGCCAAATGGACTTTTTCCACTCGGCCGAGGGTGGCAAAGCCACTCGGCCGAGTCGTAAGCGGCGAGGAGTTTTCAAAAAAATATTTTCGTTACGATCACTCGGTCGAGTGACGTAGTCACTCAGCCGAGTCGTAACTAATACTATATAAGCTGACGCGGGCTTGGCACGGAATTCGAAGCGACACAAATTCTCGCAGCGCCCGAGCCCGCGCCTCTTCAGCCCTCGCTCGCCCGCTGTGACCACCCCATCGCCCGAGTCCGCCCCGCCGCCTGTCCGACCGCCACACCGCCGACGGCCGACGCCGACCCCCCTCACCGCCGGCGACTCCCTCGCCGCCGGCCGACCTCCAGTAACCCCTATTTCGCCCGTTTTCTCCATTTTCTCCTATTTTTTTTGACGATCCGTGCACCTATCGAGCCCCTACATCAAATTAATTTCCTTATCTATCTATTATACCCCTAACCCCCATGTATTTTGAATTTTACACGCTGATATCGTTGTTTGATGTGTAGGCAATCTTTGGGAGCTTAGGGGAGCTTAGGGGAGCTTCCGGGGCACGCTTCTGGCCTTGTGGAGTAGGCGTCTTCGCACGCATCCGCTGATTTGCTCTCGCGGCATGTTCAGGTACCATCGTTCCATTTATTTTAGCACGCCGCACGTTTTACTTGTTGGGTGATCACTCGGGGCACACATGCTGCCCCGAACACGGCCACGCACTAGGAGAGCTTCCGCCAAGCGGAAGCGGCCGGATGAGCCCGGTCCCTACCACGAGATGGAGGACTCTCCTTCGCCTACACCACCTCACCCTACACAGCCACTACCAGCCGACCCCATCCACACACAGCCACCACCGGCTCCTATCGTCGGGCCGCTGGGGATTACGTTCCGAGACGACGCACATCGCGTCGCTTTTGAGCGTATCACCCAGCGCTCGATATTGCCCTCCAGGTTCGCGCACCTTGCTGACCTAGACCGCCTGGGGGTACTCGAGGGCATGCTCATGTTGTACGACAACGTGGGTTGGTGAGACTTTCTTTCCGTGTCGGCGGACACCTACGTCCGTCCGACACTCGAGGTGCTCAGCTCGATCGCCCGGACCGCTGAGGGATGCTCCTTCTGACTTATGGATCGAGAGTGTCAGATCACTCTCGATATGCTTCGAGCATTCTTTCAGTGGCCCGCAGTCCTCGTGCCCGACCGAGCCTACGCCCCCACACACATCCCTCCCCCATCCTTCGATTCACACGCCTTCTGGGCCCGTATCACAGGTTTACCTCAGGCCTTTGACCCTAGTAGGGCCAAGGCCTCGGCCATTGTCCACCCCTGCCTCCGCATAGCACAGCGCCTTATGGCGACCACTTTTCTTGCGAGGTATGAGCCTGGGACAATGTCTACGCCTGAGCTCTATATGCTCTATGCGATGACTCGCCCCAGAGTTCTTGATAGGGATGATGTCACGTTGGTCCCCATCGTAGAGATTGACGTCGCTAGTTGGTTTTTGGACCGCATCATCGTATCGGTGGGCGCTCGCTGACATGCCCCCGGTTTGCGAGCCGCAAATGACCGGGGGACCCGCGTGAGGGTTTAGATATTTGTAACCGCAAGTGCATGGTGTTGTAGTGTGGCTTGGGGGTCGAAAACACGGAGAGGCTAGGATGTGCTTGTGTCAAGGAGGACCGAAATCACCCCGTGGGCGAGCTAGCCCAGATCGGTTGATGGGTTGTCACGGTAAAGGAATGCAAGGTATGAACAATATGAAAATAAACCCGGGACTTTGGTTTCCACTCCAACGAGCGACTCTCACCGATACGGCCTCCGGGTAGGATGGCGATCGGAATTAGAGTCAAATGGTGAGACGTTGCCTCTGAAAGTGGTACCGGCATCCCATGGGCCTGATATTCCGGTCGGTGCCCAGGATGATACACCGGACTTCCTGGGTTCGATCAGTGGGCACTCCCGTGTCCATTAACACTGATCGATTCCGGGAGCACTAAGCTCGCAACGATAACTCCCAACGTCTCATCATGCCGCTCCCGCGTGCTAGGATTCGGCGTCTACGCTAAGGGCATGAGCTATGGCTAGGGAGTCAACCGCCAAGTTTATTCCCCCTTGGCCCAACGGTCAAAGGCGGTCTTTTTTCCGCCGATGACAATAAAACACCCCGCGTAACCGTTAGATTCCTAATCCCTAACGATTTCCTAACCCTATGGACGCATCAGGAAGAGCCCCCGAAGGGGTTTCCGCCAAAATCCCAGATTTGGGAACTACTCACCAATATTCATTAAAAAGCGATCTAAATGAAAATAGACCGTTGAAATCATAATCAGACGATAGGAATGCAAAGGTAGTAGAGTAATTAAGATAATACTAAAGTTTTACAAAGATCCGAAAACTTACAAAAACAGGAAAATTACAGCCGTCACAAAATGAAGAAAACAGTAAAAAATAACCAGCTCCCAAATCTGGGAAACCTAGGGTTCTATTTATAGAAAACGACATCACTCGATCGGTTGAAAAGTCAACCGGTCGGGTGAGCCGCTTCACAAAATTACAGCGCGATGCGGGGGTTTCACCCGGTCAGTATGAACCGGTCGGTTGGATCTTGGTGCGGTCGGTTGGATCTTGGTGCCGACCGGTTGGACTTGGTGCGGGCCAGGTGAGGAGACCGGTTGGAGCTTCGAGTCTTGGCTGTTGAAATTCAGCTACAGGTGAACCGATCGGGTGAAGGTCACCCGATCGGTTGGAAATCAGCTTCGAATTTCCAGAGACTTTGAGCTTTTGACCCGGTCACTGAACCGACCGGGTGACTTCTCGGGGGCTCCAAGCTGCGTCCGGGTGGTGCACGCGTGCATCACCCGATCAGTTGGAGATGACCAACCGACCGGGTGAGGGGCTGAAAGATGTAATCTTCGTCGTTTGACCCCCTGGATCACGCGTGACTCCTCCCGTTGCTCCGGGGACACATGATATCATCGTTTTGCGTCCCAAATGCCAGCAAACTCCTGCAAAACATGGAAAATACGGAAAAGTGAAAGAAAACAAGAAAATACAAGAAAACACGAGAAAACGAATAAAAGACGGCGGTAAATACGGAAAAACATGGAAGAAAACGCGCGTAAATATATGAAATATAAACACACGTCAAAATCCCCCAAGCTGAACTCTTCCTCGTCCTCGAGGAAGACGAGTGAGAGTAGGAGCTCGGAGGGGGAAAATAGAGAGAAAGAGAGAAAAAGAAAACTCTATATCCTAGATCGTCCGTCAGAGCCAACAAAATCAAAAACGACACACCAAGCAAGCAAACGCCAAATCACATCACTAAACCAAGGAATACGAGTCCAGACAAATGCCGTGGGCCCACGCGGTGAAGCGCGAGTGAGTGTGGTCGTGTGTTAGCAGACGGTGTCACTATCTACATTGTGCAATAAAGCTCGATATACACAAATCCATGAAATGACCCAAATATCAATTCGAATTGAATAAGGCGGTGAATATATGTAGTTCAAGCATGCATGAGAATAGAGAGAGAATCGAAACATATCATGCGTCGGGGACTCCACAACTAGGGTTAAGGAAATCACCACACTAAAGCCTAGGTAATCGCTAGAAGGTCCATATGCCAAGTGTTTTCGAAAACAATGGAGGTTGAGAAGATGTGGAGTAGAACACTCGGTGCAAATTCTCGCCTTCCCTTTATTCTCGGCAAGTAGGAAAATATTCACACGAGAATTTTTTTTGATTTTGGGTATTTGTATTATTTTTTTCCTTTTGGATATACATATTTTTTTCTCTTCATTTCTTTTTGGGTTTTTCTTTTCTTTTCTCTTTTTTTGGATTTTTGGATATTGGGATATATACATGTGTACTCTCCCAAGTGGGAGAACGGTACACGACGAGGGGGTTTGCACCAAGTAAAACAAAAAAGAAATCGGAATCTAAACACTTGGGCAAAGGAAACTATTCTCGCTAATTAGAGCATGGGCTAGATGGGGGTTATCCTAGTCCTTAGTTGTGGAATCCCGACACATGTGAAATGAAGCGTACAATATATATATATATATATCATGCAGAAGAAGCAGACAGTAGAAATAAGTACCGCATATTCATATCGAAACATGATAATCTAGGGGTCATTCCTGGACAGGTATATAAAGTGAATCACAAAGTAGAAGCACACCACAAGGCTAGGCACGACACACGACTCACAAAAAAGCTAAGTGGACCCACGATGCGTGAAAATGCAGGGGACTCGATATCCTAGGGTTAGTGAATGTGATTATCGATGCTCTACTAGGTGTGTGTGATTTTGTGGCAATTCATCATAGGGTTCATCTCTAGGAGAAAGAGATAAAAATAAGAAAAGAAAAAATAAAAACACGAAGAAAACGGCACAAAAACGAAAAAGAAAGACTCAAATGGCGCACACAGTGCGACTCCCCCACGCTGAAGCTTGCATTGCCCTCAATGCAATAAGAGTGAGTACGGGAGGGCAATGACGATGGGGGGGTACGCACCGACACAAAAAGAAATGAAAAACACAGATACGAAATGGAAAATAAAGAAAAAAAACGAAATCACGAAAATAAACCACACGACACAAAAATAGAAAAAGAAAGAAAGAAAATGAACAAATTATAAGACATGACACGACATGACAAAAAGGAAAACAAGCACACACACACACACAAATAAGAAAAAACAAAACACGACAACACACCAAAATAGACGTCCCCCAAGCTAGACATGACAGTGCTAGCAAATAAAATGTGATCGTGAAATGTAGAAATATGCAAGGGGGAGTCAATCGGATTCGCTGGTACTAGAATGGTAGGGGGAGGGAGAGGAGGGTGGGGAATAGCGAATGAAAGAATCCTCAGATGAAGAGGAGGGCGTGCCTACAGGGGAAGGAGGGGCGACAGGCTGGGGCACGGGTGGATCGATGTGCACCGGGGGGCTGTGGTGGAGAAAGATCGTATCAGGTGGGTCGACAGTTGGTGCCAATCGGGAGGATCCAAGGGTGGTAGATGCACTAATGGAGAATACCAAGGATCGGGGTAAAACTCCAAAGGCAGATGAGATGGGGGTAGGGTAGCCGCAAAGGGGCTAAAGGTGGCAGGATCGCGAAAGGTGTGCAGGTGGGGCCATAGAGATAGACTGCACGGTCTTCACCGAAGGGAGTGAGTATATTGATATCGATCAAGTAATCACGATCAATACGGCTACGTCCAGGCAAAATAGGGAGGTCGGGTGGCACTCTCAAAACACAGCTGACAATAAGAGTGATCATCCCACCACAACAGATGGATCCAGAATTGGCGCGGCTAACAGCAAAAATTTCGTGGATGATCCAATGAGCGGCGTTTATAGGCATAGGGATGTGCCCAAGGATCCTGTCTTCGGACATGGCATAGAGAAAGAAAAGCTCATCCCTAGATACAGTGGACACATCCATGCGGGCGAAAACAGTGTTGGCGAGGATGCAATGGGCGAGGCGGTAACACGGGTGAATAATGTAGGAGGCAAGAGCCTCAGGTGGAAAGGCGGTGTATCGGGTAAATCGTTGCCATACACCATCAGCCCGAAATTGAGAGTAGACGTCAGTTCGATCGTGGGTGGAATGTTCAGTATTAAGATCGGGGTGACGGAGATTGAGGATATTGTTCAACTCGATGAAACCCAGAGAAAAATCGCAGTTGAAAGCGCGGAAGGAGAAACCCCCATCAAACACCTCGAGGGAACTGAGGAATTCAAGCGTGAGATTTCTGTGTGTGTGAGCATGGATGTACGAAAGGGTATGGCACCCGATACAGTTGAAAATTCTGCCGACGCCGTTCGAAAGCCCTAGAGCTTCGAGTGTGGGGCGATCGGTGAAGAGTGTAGGTCTCATCGGGCGATGAAGTAGCAAACGGTCAGACAGTTCTTCCATTGAAGGGTTTATGTCAAGGAAAGAGGGGGAAAAGGGGCCGTAGAGCATATCACGGCGTGAAGATGAGGCAATCTCTTTCCCTTTCTTAGACATGGTGACTATGTGGGTGGCGAAAAGGAAAGTGGGAGCGTGCCTATGATGAATATAAAGCAGGTGAAGCAGGTACAACACCAATTCAGGATATTACAGATAAAGTAAGAGATGTGTAGAGTGGAAAGGTGTTACCCATCTATGTAGCAAGATCAAGCTCCCGGGGGACTCACGCAGTAGGAGGATGTAATTCGGGAAGCCACCGCTCGCTGATCCGACAAGAAACAGGTTTCTGAAAAATTTGGGGGCTAGGGTTAGGGTTTGGATGTTTATATGATGGAATGTTGATGATAGCAAGGTGGCGAGGGTGGGGAAGTATGGGAGTGAGTGGGGAGGAGGGTTTAGGGGCAGTATGTTGGATGGAGGAGGTCAATTCGACTGTTTGAGGGTGAGTAACTGCGTGAAGGGGATTTTTGGGGGTCGGGTGGCAGTCATCGTGCGGTGGTGGTATTTGTAGGGCGAAACTGAATCGATCGGGTGAGTACTCACCCGATCGGGTGGACGAATTTTGAAAGTTTCCTGTCGGCCAACAGCTACAGGTGAACCGATCGGGTGAATAGTCACCCGATCTGTTGACCGCTTCCCAAATCTTTCCCAAGAACATGTGATATTTCACCTGGCCCCTCACCCGATCGCGATATTACTCAACCGATCGGTTGATGCGATTTCCAAATTTCCCGAAAGTTCAGCCCTACCCACACGATCGGCGACCCGGTCACTACTAATGCCACCCGGTCGGTTCGTTAGGAAACTGACTCTGCCATTTAGCTGATACGTCCAAACCGATCGGGTGAGTTCTCACCCGATCGGTTGGGGTCTTGTTTCCTGCAAAAAAAATGAACACATGGCATCAGTCCTCAACGGAAATTTTTGCAGCAGGATTTATTTATCAGAAATAGACAAAATAAAGTTAGAAATAATTCCGAAGATTGGAGATAGAGATTTTAAGAGCATGGGTTGCCTCCCATCAAGCGCTTTTGTTTAACGTCGTTTGCTCGACGCCTCTAGCGGTGGTCAATTAGGATCCGGAGGGCTAGAGGAAGAGTTGTAACTCGTTGGGGGCCCGACCGGGGAGAATTCTGGCTCTCCAATCGCATAGTGCTTCAGACGATGTCCATTGACTTTAAACGGCTCATCACTTCCCATTATCTCAATAGCCCCATGCGGGAAAACCTTGGTGACACGGAACGGTCCCGACCACCTTGACTTAAGTTTTCCAGGAAAGAGCTTCAGCTTTGAGTTGAATAGGAGAACTAAGTCCCCTTCCATGAATTCCCTCTTCAAAACTCGCTTATCGTGCCACCGCTTCAGCTTCTCCTTGTAGATCTTGGCGTTCTCATAGGCATTGAGCCGGATTTCGTCGAGCTCGTTGAGTTGTAATTACCGGTGCCCCCTACCTCCTTGGCGTCGAAGTTCAGATTCTTAATTGCCCAAAATGCTCTATGCTCCAATTCCACCGGAAGATGGCAGGCTTTCCCATAGACAAGCCGGTAGGGAGTCGTGCCGATCGGAGTTTTAAATGCCGTCCTGTAGGCCCAAAGTGCGTCAGGAAGCTTTGATGACTAGTCCTTTCTAGAATTAGCCACCGTCTTTTCTAGTATGCTTCTAATCTCCCGTTTAGAGACTTCCGCCTGACCGCTGGTCTACGGGTGGTAGGCACGTCCCACCCGGTGTTGTACGCCGTATCTTTTTAAGAGTGCCTCGAATTTCTTTTCTATAAAGTGGCTCCACCCGTCACTGATCAGGACACGAGGTACACCGAACCGCGGGAAGATGTTGCTTTTGAAGAACTTGGCCACCACTCTGGAATCATTGGTTGGACTGGCCATCGCTTCAACCCATTTCGACACGTAGTCCACAGCCACCAAGATATACTGGTTCCCTGAGGATGAAGGGAACTGTCCCATGAAGTCCACTCCCCATACATCGAAGATTTCTATCTCCAGGATGTAGTGTTGAGGCATCTCGTTCCTTTTGGAGATATTCCCTGCTCTTTGGCATTTATCGCAGGCTTGGACATAAGCATGTGTGTCCTTGAAGAGTGTAGGCCAGTAGAATCCGCTTTGGAGAATTTTTGCGGTGGTCTTGTAGGTGCTCGCGTGCCCTCCACATTGTTGCCCGTGGCAGTGGGAAATGATGGAGGTCGCCTCAGTTTCAGGGACGCATCTTCGTATCATCCCATCATTGCAGGTTTTGTATAGGTGGGGGTCATCCCAATAAAATCTGCGGACCTCATGGAAAAATTTTTTCTTCTGCTGAAAGCTCACATTGTGGGGGACGATGGCACAAGCCAGATAATTTGCGATGTCATCGTACCAGGGGGTCCAGGAGGAAGAGACAGAGAAAATATGCTCGTCAGGGAGTGAATCGTCGATCGGCATAGCATTTAAATCGAGGGTAGGCATCCTGGACAGGTGATCGACAACAACATTCTCCGCCCCCTTCTTGTCTCTGATTTCCAGGTCGAATTCCTGGAGGAGGAGAATCCATCTAATGAGCCGCGGCTTAGCTTCTTTCTTGCTTAATAGGTATTTAAGAGCCGCGTGATCAGTGTGCACGATCACCTTGGCACCAACGAGATATTGTCGGAACTTATCCATGGCGTAGATGACCGCTAGCAATTCCTTTTCCGTGGTAGTATAATTTCTTTGGGCGGCATCAAGGTTTTTGCTCGTATAATATATGACATGAAGATTTTTATCCTTCCTTTGCCCCAAGACTGCACCAACCGCATAATCACTAGCGTCACACATTAGCTCAAAGGGTAGATTCCAGTCCGGTGGCTGTATTATGGGCGCGGAAATCAAAGCTAGCTTCAAAGTGCGGAAGGCCTCCATACACTCCTCGCTGAAGATGAAAGGCACGTCCTTCACGAGGAGTTGGGTCAGCGGCCTGGAAATCTTCGAGAAGTCTTTTATGAAGCGGCGATAAAATCCCGCATGTCCTAGGAAACCACGGACTCCATGAAGATTGAGCGGTGGTGGAAGCTTTTCAATCACCTCAACTTTAGCCTTATCAACCTCGATTCCCCTCGAAGAGATGACGTGCCCCAACACAACTCCTTCTTGTACCATGAAGTGGCACTTCTCCCAGTTTAGGACTAATCCCTTTTCTTGACATCTCTCCAGGACTTTAGTTAGATTGCTGAGGCACGAGTCAAACTTAGTTCCATAGACGGAGAAATCGTCCATGAAAACCTCCATGATGTCCTGGGAGTAGTCGGAGAAGATAGCGGACATGAGTCTTTGGAATGTAGCAGGGGCATTACAAAGTCCGAACGGCATTCTTCTATAGGCATATGTCCCGAATGGGCAAGTGAAAGTCGTCTTCTCCTGGTCATCGTTATGAATAGGGATCTGAAGAAATCCTGAATACCCGTCCATGAAACAGAAATAATTATGCTTCGCCAGTCTCTCGAGCATCTGGTCAATAAAGGGGAGAGGGTAATGATCCTTCCTCGTTGCTTTGTTCAGCTTTCTATAGTCAATGCACATCCTGTACCCCGTGACGGTCCTCGTTGGTATTAGCTCGTTCTTCTCGTTGCGAACCACCGTCATTCCTCCTTTCTTGGGTACGACGTGCACCGGGCTAACCCAGCGACTATCGGAGATATGGTATATAATACCAGCATGTAGAAGACTAACAATCTCCTTTTTTACAACCTCCATCATTATGGGATTTAGCCTCTGTTGTGGCTCAATCGAGGAGGCTTGCTCATCTTCAAGCAGAATTCTGTGTGAGCAGAGGCCTAAGCTAACCCCTTTTAAATCCTCAATTGCATATCCGAAAACTCCTTTAAACCTTTTTAAAACACCAAGAAGTTTGGTCATTTGGTCTTCGGTCAGTGAAGAGTTGACTATGACCGGAAGGGTCGAGCCAGCCCCCAAATATTCATATTTTAGCCCCGTCGGTAATTCTTTCATCTCAACTTCATAAGGCCCTGACGCATACTTCTCAAGATGAGCATCCTCAAGGAAAAGGAGTTCTTCATGGATTTCTCGGAAGCCAGCATCCGGAACCTCATCCTCGGTCGCGGTTCCGCATGGCAAAGTTTTGCAAGGTATAGTGGGAACGATCGAGGAAGGCACCGGGTCTCTTTCAAGCTCATAATAATTGTCCGGGAAGAAGGCTTCTAAGTGAAAATAGGTTTCAATTGTCGATGGTTCCCCACAACTTTTTCTAGCTTCCTTATTGTCCAAAGATCGAGGACGCTCAATAGAAGTCTGCAAGGAATAGATTGGTTCCTGTCTAGCATAGCCTACAGACTCAGCCGGATGGTTCTCCTGACAAAACTCCGCGGACAACTCTTCTTCACTAAATTCGGGACCAGGATTGTCGATATACACCACTTCACCATGATGAAAGAGAGTTATCGTGGCAAGGTGCTCCTGCGTATCTTGATATCTCCTCTGATTTTCCACGGCGGCAGACAGGAGGGATATTATATGCGAAGTATTCAGGGATTCCGCTAAGCTCCGCGCCAAACATCGGATATGGTGAGAGTGATCCCAGATGTCTCCTGAAACTGCATGCAACATCCTCGTCATGGGGCCATGATCCTATACGAAAGGAGAGAGAGAACTACACAAGTGGCAAACACGTCAAAAGCTCGGGTTGCATAAACGGGAACCGAAAGTAGCGATGGAAGCACGGCGATTCAGTCAATTAGCTCTATACAATTACTATCTACAGTATGTCCAAGTGAAATTGAAAAGTGTAGAGTGCAAAAATTATCGCGAGGTAGGGATAATAGCTAGACACTAGGGTTTAAGAGATCCTAAAATAACAAGCACGTTGCCTCCCCGGCAACGGCGCCATAAACTTGACGTGCCCCCGGTTTGCGAGCCGCAAATGGTCGAGGGACCCGTGTGAGGGTTTAGATATTTGTAACCGCAAGCGCACGGTGTTGTAGTGTGGCTTGGGGGTCGAACACAGGGAGGCTAGGATGTGCTTGTGTCAAGGAGGACCGAAATCACCCCGTGGGCGAGCTAGCCCAGATCGGTTGATGGGTTGTCACGGTAAAGGAATGCAAGGTATGAACAATATGAAAATAAACCCGGGACTTTGGTTTCCACTCCAACGAGCGACTCTCACCGATACGGCCTACGGGTAGGATGGCGATCGGAATTAGAGTCTAATGGTGAGACGTTGCCTCTGAAAGTGGTACCGGCATCCCATGGGCCCGATATTCCGGTCGATGCCCAGGATGATACACCGGACATCCCGGGTTCGATCAGTGGGCACTCTCGTGTCCATTAACACTGATCGATTCCGGGAGCACTAAGCTCGCAATGATAAATCCCAACGTCTCATCCTGCCGCTCCCGTGCGCTAGGATTCGGCGTCTACACTAAAGGCGTGAGCTATGGCTAGGGAGTCAACCGCCAAGTTTATTCCCCCTTGGCCCAACGGTCAAAGGCAGTCTTTTTCCCGCCGATGACAATAAAACACCCCACGTAACCGTTAGATTTCTAATCCCTAACGATTTCCTAACCCTATGGACGCATCAGGAAGAGCCCCCGAAGGGGTTTCCGCCAAAATCCTAGATTTGGGAACTACTCACCAATATTCATTAAAAAGCGATCTAAATGAAAATAGACCGTTGAAATCATAATCAGACGATATGAATGCAAAGGTAGTAGAGCAATTAATATAATACTAAAGTTTTACAAAGATCCGAAAACTTACAAAAACAGGAAAATTACAGCCATCACAAAATGAAGAAAACAGTAAAAAGTAACCAACTCCTGAATCTGGGAAACCTAGGGTTCTATTTATAGAAAACGACATCACCCGATCGGTTGAAAAGTCAACCGGTCGGATGAGCCGCTTCACAAAATTACAGCGCGATGCGGGGGTTTCACCCGGTCAGTATGAACCGGTCGGTTGGATCTTGGTGCGGTCGGTTGGATCTTGGTGCCGACCGGTTGGATCTTGGTGCGGGCCGGGTGAGGAGACCGGTTGGAGCTTCGAGTCTTGGCTGTTGAAATTCAGCTACAGGTGAACCGATCGGGTGAAGTTCACCCGATCGGTTGGAAATCAGCTTTGAATTTCCAGAGACTTTAAGCTTTTGACCCAGTCACTGAACTGACCAGGTGACTTCTCAGGGGCTCCAAGCTGCGTCCGGGTGGTGCACGCGTGCATTACCCGATCGGTTGGAGATGACCAACCGACCGGGTGAGGGGCTGAAAGATGTAATCTTTGTCGTTTGACCCCCTGGATCACACGTGACTCCTCCCGTTGCTCTGAGGACACATGATATCATCGTTTTGCGTCCCAAATGCCAGCAAACTCCTGCAAAACACGGAAAATACGGAAAAGTGAAAGAAAACAAGAAAATACAAGAAAACACGAGAAAACGAATAAAAGACGGCGGTAAATACGGAAAAACATGGAAGAAAACGCACGTAAATATATGAAATATAAACGCACGTCACTCGCTCCCCGATATGTTGTGGCGGTCTGATCACTCTGCTAGCCCTGATGACCGGCGAGGACCTTCCGGCTGACCTGCGACGAGCCCCGGGCCCCACTGCACTATCGATAGACGTCATGGCCCGGATGAAGATGCTTCTTACGCACAGCCAGCGGCACTGGGTTTGGTTGCACGGTCCATACGGTGCTGACTACATGATCCTTCCGAGCCCCGCTCAGACACACATAGGACCAGCACACGACGACTGGCTTCCGACGATGGATCTCCTGATCCCCGCCGCCTACGTGCTAGAGGCTGAGGGAGCTGAGCCTGCACCACCTGCACACCCTGCACCGCCAGCTGACCCTGTGTTCCCTCAGCCTGAGCCTGCATTTTGTGCCGCTCCCGACACTTCTGTCCCCACTTCTGCCAGTGTCGGGAGTACACTTGATGAGCCCACGCCCGCCACGTCTACCACTACCACCACCACTGTTGTGCCCCTGTCGGTCAAGCCACTCACCTCTCTGCTACCCGAGCGTCCACCCACCATACTTGAGAGTGACAAGCCTTCTTTCGCTGCTGTCGTGGAGACCATGGCCAGTATGATCTCCGCTGGGGTTTCCCCTTTTGGACCCCACACTTCCTCCCCAGCGGTCGACCCTTCTGTCTCCACCATAGCTGTTCTATCTGAGAGTGTCGTGACGTCTATCCCCACGTCTGTGTCACTGACCTCTCTTACCGCCTCGTCACCGATTTTTTCTTCCACTCCCACTGCTGCTGCTTCCACCTCACACCAGCCTGCGTCCCAGCCTCGCACCGAGGCTGGGCATCCACTAGTGAGCACAGCACCCGTACCACCCATGCCTACTGTCCCGATCACCTACACCGCCCGTGTTAGACAGCCCCGACCAGCTCAGCCTAGACCTGTTCGTCCCTCCGCTCCACCACCCCTTGACGCCTTAGTTTAGAGCGTTCGTGCTCTTGAGGGGGCGTTGAGTGGACTCCGGGACGATTTTAGGGCCATGTCTTCCTCAGTCACCGCCATGCAGCACCGCCTTGAGCTACTTCCCAGCATTCACTATTGCTTGACCCAGATTCTCGAGCGACTGCCACGACCCCCACCCACCCAGCAGACATGTCCACCACCCCCCCCCCCACCTGCGCCTCAGGACGGAGATGGCGCAGCCCCACCAGCTTAGGCACACCCTTGATGCCACTGATTTTTTGTCGTTATGATGCCCATTATCTGATTGGTCCTGATGCTTTTTGCCCCCCCCCCTCATCCCCTCACTATTTTTGTCCACATTTTGATCATATCATCCTATTTTCTTTTTTCGGGAGTGAGGGAGAGTATTTTTGGTGACACACACATACCTGCATCACTCTTATCCTCGCATGCCTCACATTCGCATCATATTTTTCATTTTGTTTTTATTATTATTTCTTTTTACCATGCATGCATACCCACCCCCTCCCATTTCACGTCTCTCGGTGTGCCACACTTCGCACATTGAGGACACTGTGCACTTTAGCTTGGGGGAGTGAGTTCTCACGCTTTTTGCTTTTGTCACCCTTTATTTTCAGTTTTTTTCCACTTTTTCCCCCATTTCTCATCACTTTTTCAATTTTTTTACCATGCATCACGTTTTTCTTATTTTTCTTGTGTGCCGCATTGTAAATAGTTTTTATTTTCGTTTATCTTTATTTCTTTCATCTTTTGCTAGAGATGACTTTTTCGTGATGATGATGACGTGGTGTTAGCTTCTCTCTATATGGATGCTGTATTTGTCATGTCATAGTTTTTTTTATTGCTGATATCATATGCTATGTCCTGCCTTGCGTTTAGAAATAGTAACCCACTCTCTTTTGGTGTATGAAAATGGATGAAATTCTATTATTAGCTGATGTCTGATGATTCATATGTATGCTATCGTAGAAAACATACCAAGATTCACGCATTGATGCTTATATCTGGAGTACTGCTTTCTTTTCTCTCATATCACTTCTATATGCATGATTTGTACATTTCACTTCAGGTTGATTGAATTGTTGCTAGCAATGATAAATCTGGATTAGTTTACTTTTTGAGATTAAACTGAGTAGATTGTATTACCCTGCTGAAGTTGGCATGCACGTCCTATAGAGTGAACTGAGAGATACATTTAGTTCTTTCTCCACATATCTTGAACATTATTTCTCTATTTTAAATTCATTGGTGAATCTCCCCTTAGCGATTCTATTATTGGCATTCCCCCGTTATTAAAATCACCTGCTCCAAGTTCCCCAAAATCCAAAGGAAAAAAATACTTGTATATCCTTCTCTTTGATTTGGGATCATTGTGTATATATGAAAAAAAAGAGAAAAAGAAAAAGAAAAAGATTTGAGAATAAGAAAAGAAAAGACAAAAGTAGTTCGAAAACGATCCCATCTCATATATTTTGTTTCTTTCTTCCCTCTTTTGTTTTATTTTTGACTTTTGAAGATTCATAAAAATGGGGATGTAAATATCGTTTTATATATGCCACCACGCTTATAGATAAGCTTGGGGGAGAGAATCCAATGATGTGTGAGAGAGTGACTACTTGACGGTGCATGACAACCTAGGCTAAGTAATATTTTATACTCGGTGAGATTGCTAAAGTTTTACGAAATCCAGAAATCTACGCTTAGCATTCATTTCATGAAAACCGCACTTTTTCTATTCTTACTACTCTATCGTGTGATATCTCTTATACTCCTTATAGAAAGCATTCAATTGAAAAGTGTGTGATCTACGATATTGTATACCGCTTTAGATGCTTCAGACGATGTTAATCTTAGAATTATTTCATTTTTCATGCTATATTGATATTCTTGGGTTTTCTATTTCAAATGCATCATTATACTATAGTATCAAAATAAAAGACTTTGACATGTGTTTTATATTCGATGCATGCTATATGAGTAAGCAAAACCCACATCCTGAGAAAAACGATCTAGCAACTTCCCTCTTCGTTTTCTATTTTGTTCTTCGTTTTCCGTTTTCCACCTTTCCGCCGTTTTCGTTATCTTTATCCACCAGGTTCACTTTTTACTTATCTTCCTCGATGACGAGTAAGAGGTAAGCTTGGGGGATTTTGATCACTCCATATTTTACACCTTTTTTCTGCATGTTTGCATGCCATTTTGACCGCTCAAATCGTGTTTTTCACGTTTATTCGGCAATATTGCGATGCTTTTCACGATTTGTTGTTTTTGTCGTATTTCAGGAGATTTGGAGCGATTTGGAGTGATTCTGAGATGCACCCACTCCGGAGTGTCACCGACGACTCTCTTGAGGGGTATTTTACTGTTGGAGAGGAGTGGAAGGAGAAAGAACATCGTAGGAGCGACGAGGAGGCGAAGATATGAAGTTTGGGCAATTTTAGCACTTCACTCGGTCGAGTGAAGGAGCCACTCGGCCGACCATAGGAAGCCCACTCGGCCGGCCAGATCGGACACGCAACAGAGCAATATGAGCGTGCACTCGGCCGAACATCACCATGCCACTCGGCCGAGCACCGAGTCACCCATCGCCCGAGTGGAGCCAAGACGACGGCAACAAAAGAGACCGAACTCTCTGTTTTTCGTCTGTCAGTCCCGATGACTGACTTGGCCGAGTGGAGAAAGACGGTCCGCCCGAGTAACAACCGACGTCCGCCCGAGTGACTGAAGGCCGTCCGCCCGAGTGACCTCCGAGGAGACGACCCCCGAGACCCCTAACTCTCTATTTTTGTACAGGGTTCGTCACTCGACCGAGTGACATTTGTCACTCGGCCAAGTGAGCCGCGCTGCCTGTAGCGAAAACTGTGGATTTGAGGCTGCACAGGGGCATTTTCGTCAGGGTTTTTTGGGCGATTTTGGCGGGTATTTAACCCCAGTTTTTAACCTAGTTTTAGGAGGCTTTTCATAACTTTTTACATCTTTTTAGATTAACTTTTTAGGGATTAGATTTATCTTGAAGGGAGGAGAGAAAAGTGAGATTTTGTTGGATGATAGATTGTTCTTCATTGGGTTGTCTCTCTCTCCCTCAAAAACTCCATTTTTATTGATATTTTGAATATTGCTATGAATTCCATTGATTTTATTTGTGAATTTCTATTGCATTCTATTATGAATTGTGAGTAGTTCATCGTCTTAGGGCGTAGGGATGAACCCTACGAGCCCAATTTCGAATTTGTGATGAATTGGGGAAACTATTGCTAGGGTTGATTAGGGTTAGTTTGGGATTGCTATAATACGAATAGCTAGAAATTCATATCGATTGGGATTTGCAAGAGATTGGATCCCAATTCGATAGGAAGCCCTAGATATTCGAATCGGGTTTCAATTGAATTTCTCCGGAATCGGTTTGCAAGTGATTGGACCGAAACTAGGGTTTTTCGATTGCAATTCTATACCAATACCCGTTTGTAAGAGATTGGATGGGTAGGAACTATCCCATCCTTGGTCGTAGCTCGAGTTTGCACGAGAGTGGGCTCGAGATACGATTGAACGATGATGTTGTCCTTCACGCTAGTTTGCCTAGGTTCGGGTTTGCAAGAGATTGGGCCCTAACCTAGGTCGGCTATAGACCGGCAATAGCACGAGAGCGTGAGCTTGGTTCAACATTTAGTTGCAACTAGTTCACCCAAATTTCAAGCCTAGCAATTGTGAAACCTACGAGTCACAATGATCTGATAAGGCAAGTAGTGGGGATTCCCTATCCCCTAAGCGTCTTTATTAATTTGTTAATTCCTTTATACATTTAAACGACTGTGACCACACATTGCGAACATTCTCCTGACTTTCCCTATAGCCAGGTGATTCGAAGAAGACACTGTTATTAGGCCTCCCTATGTTCGATACCCGCTCGCCGCTACACCGTGCGCTTGCGGTAAGACTACGATCGTCGTCGCTCCGGGACATGTATCCGGGGCGCGATCAGGGACCACCCTGACTGTTTCCGTGATGAATTCCGCAGTTATAGTCTCTTCGTCTAAACTATGTCGTGTAGATCAAGTCTAGGTTACGGTCAAACTGTCAACCCCAATAACTTGACTCCGGTTAGTTTCTATCGATCTTTTAGTCAAAAATGTTGGACTTCTTCCAACATACTCTGGACAGAGTTTTTACTAAAGACCTAACTAACCCTACGACACTAACTCCCATTGATCGGGAGAGACGAATCATCTCTTGGTCATTACTCTCCTCATACGCTTCAAGTGTCACCCAATCAAAGATCTTTCGACAGGCCGTGCCTCGAAGCTAGGTCATTTGATCTAAGTGGCACCGTTCACGCACAGGTTCGTCAAAATGACCTCAAGTCAAAAGACCAACTAGCCTATCATCACTCAGAGTCATCATTGACAGATTGGTCAATATAACCATATGATAACTCTTGTGGATCGTTCAGTGAACTCATTCTCTAATGAGCACATGTGTCTCGTCTACGACTTTGCCAAGTCAAGCGATCATGAGATCATCGCCACCGCTAAACGGTGAAGACTAAGACACAATGGTCTATCCGATGTTTCTATATCCTTGTCTCGAAACATCTACGACCACGAACCCTTTTAGACTTATGCTACAGACGGTCAAACATTTCTCCATGATCGAGATACGCTTCTCGATACATGTTTGACCTTGCATAAAGTCTCAGGACTTTACCTAAGCTAATATCTAATGTTAACTACATTATAACATAACTTTAGATAAATTATTACCAAACAGCTTACTGTTATTTCGAACAAGATGTTTGTGCTATTCACACATGAAGATAGATAGCCTCGAGGATATCATCTCTCAACATCTCCCACTTGCACTCAGGCCCATTTATCTCGGTATCTAATACCGTTTTTACACAAAAGTTTTCTCGACTTCATGTGGTAGAGCCTTCGTGAGTGGATCTGCTAAAACCGTCTACACTATAGACTTAAGGGGTTTCTATGTTCATGTTAGACCAACCATTTGAATCTCATTCAAATAATTCATTTGGTCTGTCTGAATCAATAATATTTTATTTCCCTTGGATCATATCCAGTTCATCGTACCTTACGATAATAATCTTTAAATTAGCTAATGGTCATAAATGGCTCATATCTATTTCTGATAAAGTATCAAACCTTTTGACTACTTTGTCAAAATATATGTTCCATTTCTTTGATGCCTCGCATGTAATTTATACACTCCCACTGACCTTGAAAACTATCTGGCTAATTCATATAAGTTGGTCCGTCTAAATCATATTTAGAAAAACGAACTTATAAGTGAATGCTCCAATTTTCATGGTCAACTTAAGCGTTTATATTGAGTTTGGTCCGAGTAGATCTGTACACATCTGCTGGCGAGACGGTTTCAACATAATCCGTTTTATAGGAATTAGGATGAAAACCGTTTTCGACCAACATGATTGCACTTCACTATTTCCTTTCTGCACCAATCTTTCAACTTAAAGATTTACTTGCAGAAAGTGAGGAAACATTTTCCTTGGGTACATAAACTAAATTCAAAAATTTATTTACGCACACGGACCTGTTCTGATTGCATCAAGTTTTAAATCGGAGTTACTACTCCGAATTTTCATCCTAGAAGTTGGCTAAGTTATCATCAATTATGATGTCTAACTCGACTCTTCGTCTCACAAGATTCAAGTAATTATACAACTTCTTAATATTTAGTTTTATGAATATCATGTTGATAATGTCCTCACAGAACATTATCAAAACCTAGGCATTACTATCTGGCACTTAACCCAGAAGGAGGACTTAACTCAGAGTCACTTACAATGGATCACTCCAAGTCTAACTAAGTGTGATTCATACCTTTTAACACTTAATGTGTTAACAGACTTGACCTGAGAGAAAATCACATTTTCTTTTAGTTACGCATGATTTTATGTAGCTAAGTATTTGACCATTCGATCTAATCGAATCAGTTTAAATACTTTAGTCATTTCGTTCTTTATTTTATCAGACTTGTGTTTCATCAAGAACACGTGTCTTAATAAAATATACGAATAACTTAATTTGGTTAATCTAGACTCGGGTACATCAGTATGTACTAGACTAAGTTCGACAACTCATTCTCCCACTGTCTTACAGATGGGTTTCGGCCATTCTATCTAAGAGGATAAGACTCACAAGTGTCCGCAGACTTCATAATACGAGAGGTCAGACCCCTCTTTATGTGACTTGTGAAGCTTAGTCTCTCGATACGGCCTAGTCTATTTTTCCATACAAGTTTGCTACTATCTTGTGTATTTATATATATTAACATTTAATATATAAATATTATCGTTATACATAAATTACTAATGTAAAACATTTCTTCAGAAGCGAGGTGACGACATTCGTCAAATTGTGTTAGACGTCTTTTGTATAACAATAATTATAAAATCGTGACATCAAAATATGTCACATTTTCATTTCCTCTTACTTATGCCTTTACTAATGACAAATTAAACTATTAAACTCGATTGACTTTCTGGAGTGCCTTCTTCCTTTTCTAAATCACATTTAGATATTAAATATCCCAACATAAATAAATAGCTATGCAAGCATCTCATGTATCCAAACGCCTGAGAGTTGCAATCTCGAGTGTAGCTCAAGAAGTTGCTTGTCTCAAGATCCGGTTGGGATACATAGCCTTGCACCGCTCATGCACTCGTATTCGACTCAAACAATTTGATCGAATTCTTGAACTTTGTGGATCAAAATTGTTTGTCCATACAACCTTGAGGGTAGCTCGATAAGTTGTAGGGAGAAACATACTTCGAATTTCCTATATGTTCAAGCTGCCTCAAATAGAGACATGTGACATGTAGCATGAATTTATTTGTTGGACCCAGAACTTAATGAAATCATATTTCTTAAGTCTGTTCTTTAGAAGGTCATTTTAATGTCAACGAGAATATAGTTTTAATTCTATCAATTAGAATTTAACTTGATATTCAATTAATCAACATATTTGACCAATAACTTATTCCATTAAAATATTAAAAGTTGATTCCTTCCGTAAACATAGTCTTGCCCTAGTTTCGCATATGTTCAAAATTAAATATAGGTAGATTGGCATTCATCTATCTATATCCTCCCAATATTTTTACGATCGTTTCAAAGCTTAATAACGAACGATTTAATCGAATTAAAATATTTAAAATTTAGTGAAAGAGGGATCCAATCATCCTGAACCTCACAACCTTGAGGAGACTCAACAAGTTGATTGGTTCCATGATTGGTAGACTAACTTTTAGTCAATCACATCACATGTGACTCCCTATCGTTTTTTACCCACAGTCACTTATGATCTTGAGGAGACTCAACAAATCATAATGACTGGTCTAGTCAGACCCTTGATTTCGTGTCCAGATTTGACTTAGATCGATGCTCGAGGAGACCCGACGTATCGATTTGGGTCAAATCTAGACTACATCACATGTATGTTGGAGTTTGTTCCTTAAAGATAAACATGTCATAGCTTGAGGAGACTCAACAACTATAATTGTCTTCTTTGAGTTACCAAGCTCCAAAATCAAGGAGGGATACGGATTAATCTTTAATAAGATTTATAACGCATTGACTAGATATAGTCCAGGGTGTCATACAATCATGATTCGCGACATTGCGGTCCAGCGGAACACAGCCAGGGAATTAACTAAGCCAGGATCACTGCCCCTTGGACTAGCAAGGGTTGATCCAGCAAACTTAGCCAAGCACATTGACTGGATCATGGTCCATTGAATGAAGCTTGTCATTTTTGTATGTGTGCCATAGACTAAACATCTTTTATTAACAACTAATTAATCCTATCAACTAGTTGCATCCTTAAATTCAAAAATTTTAGGATTTGTTTAATAACTTTTATTAAATCCTTATCAACTATAAGGTTCACGTGCTATCCTAATCGTTATTAGGATTTTAATAAATTTTATTAACAACGCTAAAAGCGAAGTCCTTTAATGAGAATTAATTATAACAATTAGAAATAAGATTCATTAAAAGGACTACCCTAATCATGAATTAGGTCTTGAAGTGTTGTTAATATTTTATTAAAACATAGCATGTCATTAAAATTCAAGTAATAAATTTTAATCATTTCTTAATGGCTAACCTAAAAGGTTGTCTTGTGTTATCAAATAAGGGACAAAAGGAACTAGCCATAAAGCTACCCTAATTTATCGCATAAAAGGTGTACAACTATTTAACAAATTAAATAGAACAATGTCTATCGCATAAACAATTTTAGCATGCAAACATAAATATAACATTTAAATTTAAAATATGATTTTAAAAATATTTTATTTTTATCTCATAAATTGTTTTTAAATCACAAATTTGCATGCTACTTTTTAAAAATTTTATCACATAAAATTTTAACCTTTAAAATCAGTTTTAAAATATCTCATAAAATTAAAACATCATTTTAAAAAACTTTCATGCTTAAAAAATTTATCATATAAAATTTTTAGGCACTTTAAACTTATCGCATAAATTTTAAAAGATTTAAAAATAGTTTTAAAATTACCACATAAATTTTAAAACGTTATTTAAAAAAATATATTTCCATGTTCAAAATTTATCAAATAGAATTTTTGAACATCTAAAACATTTTTGAAAATTATCTCATAACTTTAAAAACATTTTTTAAAGTATTTAAAATCATTTTAAAGTTTAATAATAATCGCAGGCTAGATCGTTACGCAGACCTATACTCTGATACCACTGAAGGGTTTTCAGGGACCCTTAGGGCACAAAACTTCTATGCACGTCCTAAGTCGGACGGAACATAGACAGAAAAGCAGCGGAAAAATAAACATGTTAATCTAATTAACATTTAACCCTAAGGTCCAAGACCCTAATCCAAGATCTATGCCGACTTGGGATGGGTCTGACCATCCCAAGAAGGATCTAGCCTACTGCGATTAAATTAAACTAATGCTAATAAACACATACCCGGAATCTCAACCCTGGAGCAGGCGAGATGTTCCGCACCGTCTTCCGAGCCGCTCCCGTCCCACGCCGAGCCGCTCCTTGAACCGCTCCCCGAACCGCTCCTCGAACCGCTCCACATCCCGAGGCGATCAATCCCGTGTCGCCGAGCCAACCACGCACTGAAAAAAGTTTCACGCGAGTGAAATCTCTGCCTAGATTTCAGATCTGAATCCAAACTCCTTTGCGGCTTTGCTAGAGCCCTCAGGAGCAAGGCAGAAATTTATAGGGAGATGAGAAATATTAATTTAGCTTAGATCCGAGCGTGCTCCAACATTTACGAGAGCCGCTCAGATCTAGAGCTTGGGACAAGTTATGAGGAATGGGGAGGGCCTCTATTTATAGAGGCGGCTGACTCTCCCCTTTTCTCCACAACCGAGGTGGGACTATTAATTTGGGATTAATTAAATCAAGTTAGTTTGCCTTTCACAAAGGGCAAACTTCCTCGAATTTTAACTCCCTCACCGTTGAGCTTCAATGTTGGTACAACCTACCAAATCGAAGAGGGTTCAACAGTGAACGCGTAGGGAAAAACGGCTCGTCAATCCGAGTCCGTTTGACCCTTCAAACAATTGTCCAAAGGTAGCCAAAAGTCATGCTTCTCTTAGAAACGGAGCCGTCAAGAAAATCCCAGGTTTCAAAAAACCCTAACTAGAAAATTCGGGCTTGGTGGGCCTCCATTTTCGCTGGTTTCAGCCCAACAGTTTGGGCTGACTTGTTTTGGCTATAACTTATGCATTTGGACTCCGTTTTTGACGCGGTTTGAAACTGCGTTTAGAGCGGGACGATCCCGTCATCTAGGTAAACTTTTCAAAGCGTTTATTTAATTAAATATAGTCTTAAACAATTTAAGACACATTTAGTCTCGTTTGCATCATATGCAAATTAGTCCCTATCTAGGCTTAAATTTCCATTTGCATCAAATACAAATGATCTGAGGGCATATTCCCCTACAAGGTCTGGAGAGAGCAGCATAAGAAGAAGAGGAGCGCTGAAGGGTCGATCGCTCGTGCTGAGGGGTCAAGCGCTCTTCCTCTGATGGTGGTGAAGTCAGGCAGACCTCAAGGTCATCTTCCCGTGCTTTGAGGGAGGCTTCGAATCGGGCCCACGTTCGAACTGTTCCGCCCCTCGCCTCCGTCGTCGCCTCAGAGCGGTTGGGTGTGGGCGATGCTGACACTGTCGAGGTCGTTGAGCCCCCTAAAGCGGTTGGCCATAAACGGGGGATATCCTCCCAAGAAGAGGAGGAGTCAGGGAATAGGAGGCGAGTAGAGGAGGGAGACCCTCCTCCTTCGCCTATGGCGAAAGGTCTGGGGGCGGCCCCTCTCGAGTCTCAGGATGTGATCAAGACTTCCTTGGCATCTCAGACTCCCGTGATGCCTCTTTTGGATAAATAGCCATGGGGTGGTATCGATTCACCTGTTCCTTTGGTCGGTCTGATCCCCGCAGAGTTCGACCGAGTCCTACTGCTCAACCAGCTTTCGTCTCACTCCTCCGGACCTGTATAGGGTGATCCTCACCAGCCTCCCTTTATCCTCGGAAGGGAGCAGTCGGCCCAGCTAGATTTTGGGGCGACAACTCGGTTAGTGGAGATTCGATCCTCCCAATGGATTTGGGGCTCCTTCAGGGGTTGGACCTCGAACGGGTGGTCAACTTCTTTGTGGAGAGCGGATATCATCTACGACGTCTGCCTTCTTTGACTTGCAATTTGGTCGTCCCTGACTGATCCCTTCTGCAGATGTCCATCCTTGGTGTTGTGTTGCGCCGCCAGGCCATCGACTTGATCGAAGGAGGTCGAAGGGTGGAAGCCGCTGAGCGTAAGCCGTCCGAGCTTGAAGCACGGATGAGGAAGGCGGAAGAGGATCTAGAGAGGGCCCTTGCAGCCAAGGCAGTGGCCGAGTGGGCGGCTGTAGAAGCCAAAAATAGCATCTCGTCGATGTCTAACCTCTGCAAGTTCATTGGGCTTCAATGGAGGAGGGAGATAACTCGGCTCTAGGCAGACCTCGACGCTTCGAAGAGGGAAGCAACTGAGCTCCGGTCCAAAGCTTACGACTCCGAGAGATGGGCAGAGGCTTGCAAAGTGAAGGCCGCTGAGTTCCAGGCCAAAGTTGCCGAGCTCGAGAGGGCCATCGTGAGAGAGAAGGAGGAGCTCAGGACGAGGTTCACAAAGGCGATGGAAGATTTCCAAACATCTTTATACCGAGAGGCGCTCCTCCCTCCTAGGCTGGTAGAATTTAGTCTAGGTTTTATGTAACCCTTTTTGTTTTGAAAAAAGTCAACTTTTGATCGACAACTTTTGAGTCTTCATTTTATTTAAGCAGAAGATATGCGATATGAGTGTGTATGGCCCCTTAACGACTCAATTTTCAATTCCATAGAAATCGAGAGTAAGTTTTGGCGTTGATAAGTTAGGCGCATTCACCCGACACATACGATCTTCTAGACCATAAACCACGGGGGTGCGTTTCGTTTGGTAGCGAGGAGCAAAGCTCCTTCGACTTAGAGCCAACGAAAGTCGAGGGTCGTTCGGTGGCGAGGGGCAAGGCCCCTTCGGCTTACGATCGACGAAGGTCGCAGGTCATTCGGTGGCGAGGGGCGAGGCCCCTTCGGCTTACGATTGATGATGATCGGGGGTCGTTCAATGGCGAGGGGTGATCCCCCTGATTACGACTGACGACTAGGATTGTTCGGTGGCGAAGGGCGAGGCCCCTTTGACTTATGACCGACGAGGGTCGAGGGTCGTTCGGTGGCAAGGGACGAGGCCCCTTTGACATATGGCCGACGACGATAGAGGTTTGTTCAGTGGCGAGGGCAATCTCTAGGCTTATGGCTGACAACTAGGGTTAGAAATCATTATATAGATACGAAACGATTGACTTTATATTTATCATAAATTTGTGTAAGATAAAAAACAAAGGTATGTTTTGATGACAAAATGTATTTACCATCGATGGTATAATCATTGATAGTAATTCCGCAAATGCTCAGCACTCCCAGGATGGGGTAGCTATCTATCATCTAATGTAACGAGTCGATAGGTGGCTGGACCGAGCACGTCGATCACTTTGTAAGGCCTTTTCCACTTCACAGCGAGCTTTCCTTGATTGAGAATCTCGGGGGGAAGGCAGCCTTACGTAGCACCAAGTCGCCTATACAGAAGCTACGTCCGCACACCTTGGAGTTGAAATACCGAGCCATGCATCCTTGTTATTCAATGAGGGTCGCCAAAGCCCGTTTGCAAACCGCATCAACCAGTTGTAGGTTGAGTTCGAGCCCTTCTAAGTTTCTCTCTTTGTCATCGTATTGAAGACGAAGTGGTCATTCATTAACCTCCGCTGGGACGATAGCTTCAGAACCATAAGCAAGCATGAATGGGGTTTCACCTGTTGAGGTTTTGTGGGTCGTTCTGTACGACCATAGTATGTCGGAGATCTCCTCCGGCCAGGTTCCCTTGAGCACGGTTATTCTCTTTCGAAGGGGTCCAAGGATGCATTTGTTAGCAGCTTCTGCCAATCCATTGGACTGGGGATGGGCGACAGAGGCAAAATGCAGCTTGATGTTCAGCTCGAAGCATAAATCCTTGAATCCGGTACTGTCGAATTGCATCCCATTGTCCGTTACAATGGATTGTGGGATGCCAAACCGATATACAATGGATTTCCAGACGAAGCTCCTGACTTCCTTCCAGGTGATTTGGGACAGGGGCTCTGCCTCGATCCATTTCGTGAAGTAGTCGACTGCCACTATCAGGAATCTCCGTTGCCCACTTGCTCGCTTGAACTGACCGATGAGGTCCAATCCTCACTTAGTGAAGGGCACTGAACTATCGATAGGGATCATATCAGTTGGAGGGGTGAGCTGATCCTTGAGAATTTCTGGCAAATCGAACACTTCCGCACATACTCGATAGCATCCTTGAACATGGTTGGCCTGAAGTAACCTTGTCTAACGGCCTTCAAATATATCGCCTTTGCCCATTAAAGGTTCCAGCAATCACCCTCGTGGATCTCTTGGATCACATAGAGCACTTCCTACGAGGCTAAGCATTTGAGGTAGGGAAAAATGTCATACCTGGTCCATCACGTTTTGTACAATGAACAATCTAGCATAACGAATTGGTACGTCTTCCGCTCTAGCTTTTGCACCTCTATCGGGTCGGTCGTATTTTCCTCTGTGCTCATGTAACAGATTATGGGATCCATCCAAGTGACTCCTTGGTCGAGGCTTAGCAATTCCTGCTCTAGCACGCTTGGGTGTGGTAGACGTTGCACATACACCATCCGATCGAGTCTTGCGGGGGAGGATGATGCAAGCTTTGAAAGGGCATCGGCTCGGTGATTCTTTGACCTTGGTACATGATGGATTTCTACTCATCTAAATTTGGCAAAATCCGGTTTAGCAACTTGCATGTAGCACTGCATTGTGTCTTCACATGCCTCAAATCTTCCATTTACTTGGTGAACGACGAGGTTGGAATTACTGAGTAGTTGGACCACATTTGCTCCTAAGGCTCGAGCCAATCGAAGTCTGTTGATGGCTGCTTTGTACTCTGCACCAGTATTTGGGGTTTGGAAATCGAAGCGAAGAGCGTACTCGAATATGTTGTCTATTGACGTTTGGACAATTATTTTGACCCCGCTCCCGATTTGAGTGGCCGAACCGTCAACTTGTACGATCCACGTTCTCTCTTCTTCAATTGCATCGGTTGATGAATTGAGACCTGTCAAGGGTGAAGAGGTAGAATCGGGTTGTATGTTAGTAACATATACCTCTTCCATTGGGCTATCATCGTAAGTGAGTTCGACGATGAAGTCGGTGAGAGCCTGCCCTTTGATGGCAGTCCTGGGCTTCAATTGGATGTCGAATTCACTTAGCTCGACTCCCCAATTCATCATTCTCGCCGAACGATCCAATCTCTTTAGGGTTTGTTCCAAGGGAGTATCAGTGAGGACCAAGATGGTGTGCGCTTGGAAGTATGATCGTAGCCTCCTTCAAGATTAGATCAGCGCAAAGGCCATCTTCTCTATTCTTGAGTATTTTACTTCTACGTCTCGGAGGACTTGGCTGACATAGTAGATAGTTCATTGCACTCTCGAGTCCTCTTTGACTAGCACCGAGCTTATGGCCTCCATGGTAGCAGCCAGATAAATGATGAGTTGGTCATCCTTGTATGGCTTGGTCAAGAGTGGTGGACTGTGGAGGTACTCTTTCAATTTGCAGAAAGCTTTCTTGCAATCCGTGTCCCACTCGATGACCCTTTTGCCATTCGAGATGGATGATATCGCCTTTCTTAATACTATAACTACAGTACTGTAGTTTATGTGTTCAAGTCACTTCTTGGGCAATGAGCTAGCTAACCATAATCCAATCCCTTTTCTCTAAATTGCTTCTAGACGGCAGCAGCATATCCAGGAGAGATACGTTTATGTGTTTCAAATTTTAGAGCAGTCTGAAGTGTCTTTACATGCGTCATCTATCCAGGCCTCGTACGAGGGCCTCCATCAAATAATGACAACTCCTAGGTAGTTTCTTCATTGTTTCGGACTCGATTTGTTTAATGTCATGCATATTGGTCCTACTACCTGAAGCCTACTTATCATCTCAAGACTCATCCCATGATATATATTGAAAAACCTAGGTCCTGTCTCCCAGATCTCGACAGCCTCTATGCCGAATAATTCGGCCAGCATCCAGTCGTCAAATTTGTCAGGTGGCATGCTATGATTAAATTACAAAGTCGTTGGCTTCCATCCATCTTCGGGCATGACTATATTTAGTTTCTGGTCAAGCTTCTTAATTACTTTGGGTTATTGATCATACGAAACATTTTATTTGATTAGTCCATGCTAATCCAAAAATGACTAGCAAATAAGCGGGCCCGGGCCATATTTACAGTACTGTAGTTAATGTGTTCAAGTCATTTATAGAGACGAGACACATGTGCTCATTGGAGAATGAGTACACTGAACGACCCACAAGAGTTATCATATGGTTATATTGACCAACTTATCAATGATAACTTTTAGTGATGATAGGCAAGTTGGTCTTTGACTTGAGGTCATTGTGCGAACCTGTGCGTGAACGATATCACTTAGATCACTGACCTAGCTTCGAGGCAAGGCATGTCGAAAGGTCTTTGGTCGGGTGACATTTAAGCGTACGAGGAGAGTAATGACCGAGATAGGATTCGTCTCTCCCGGTCAATGGGAGTTAGTGTCGTAGTGTTAGTTCGGTCTTTAGTAAAAACTCTGGCCAGAGTATGTTGGAAGTTGTCAAACATTATTTGACTAAAGATCGATGGAAACTAACCGGATTCGAGTTATTGGGGTTGACAGTTTGACCGTACCCTAGACTTGAATTAAACGACATAGTTTAGACAAAGAGACTAAAACTGCGGAATTCATCACGGACATAGTCAGGATGGTCCCGACAATACTCATGTCGATGAGTCAACCACATAATTATGATACTGAAATAGGGACGTCAACTGCTGCTCGTGGTCACTGCCGTATAGGGCTTCGAGCACAACCTGTAGTAGGGTCAGGCTGTAGGGTCTCACATAGAGTGCGACCTTCGTCTAGCAATATGTAGAATCATTAGGGAGAATATGCATTTGATGCAAGGGATAGAAAATTGCATTTGATGCAAATGATAATTTTAAGCCTAGATAGGGACTATTTGCATATGATGCAAAACTGAGTTAAATGTATCGTAAATTGTTTACGACAATATTTAATGTAATAAAAGCAAGGAAAAGGTTACCTGGATGACGGGATCGTCCCGCTCTAAACGCAGATTCAAACTGCGCTCAAATTGGGGTTCAAACGAGACCAGTAAGTCTATTTAAAAGTGTTTTAAATAGAAGCCCAAAACCAGGCCCAAAGAATAAAGCCCAAATGCTTTAATTGTTAAAGAAATTTTTATTTAGTAAATTACTTAAAAACTGTTTTAAATAAGTTTACTTTTAAATAAAAAAAGGGAAGGCCGCATTTGCGCCTGGGCGAAATGCCCAGGCGCTGGGCATTTTTGCCCAGTAGAGAAGGGGCCCAGGCCAATGGCCTGGGCCCAAGCCCAGGTGCCTGGCGCCTGGGCTTGGGCCCATACCCTTGGCCCGCCTGGGCACAAGCGGTCCCAGGCAGGCAGCGCCTGGGCACAAGCCCAAGCGCTGGCCGCCTGTAGAAATGCGCGCGCAGTAGCTTGTAGGGCCCACGCTCTGGGCCCCACATAGAGGGTTTTTTGAACCCTATGCACGAATTTTGACGGCTGAAACTTTTAGCAGAATCATGTTTGGGCTGATCTTTGGACGATTAATTGAGGGGTCAAACGGACTCAGATTGACTCCCGTTTTTTCCTATGCGTTCACTGTTGAACGCCCTTCAATTTGATAGGTTGTATCAATCATGAAGTTCAACGGTGAGGGAGTTAAAATTCATGGAAGTTTGGCCTTTGTGAAAGGCAAACTAAATTGAATTTACTAACTCCAAACTTTAGTCCCACTTCGGAATTTGAGTGAAGGGGAGGGGTCAGCCGCCTATATAAATAGGGGTTTGCTCCCCTCCTCAAAACTTGTCCCAAGCTCCAGATCTGAGCTGCTCCTGTAAATATTCGAGCACGCTTGGATCTAGGCTTAAATTAAATATTCTCTATCTCCGTATAATTTCTGCCTTACTCCTGAAGGGCTCTAACAAAGCCACGAAGGGGTTCGGATTTGATCCGAAATCCTGGCGAAGGTTCTCACTCGGGTGAAACTTTCTTCGGCGTGTGGTTGGCTCAGCGACAAGAGGATTGCTCGCCTTGGGATGCGGATCGGTTCGAGGAGCGGTTCAGCACAGGAGGGGAGCGGCTCGGAAGACGGAGCGGTACACCTTGCCTGAACCAGGGCAAGGTTCCGTGTATGTGAATTTAATTAGCATTCTTTTAATTTAATCGCAGTAGCTTAGCTACCTCTTGGGATGGTTGAACCCATCCCAAGTTGGCAGAGATCCTGGCTAGAGGGTCTTGAACCTTCGGGCCATAGTTTAACGTGTCTATGTTTTTTCCGCTGCATTTTTTTGCGTCTGTGGTCCATCCGACATAGGATGGGCACAGATTGTGCCCTAAGGGTCCATCAAAACCTTTCACTTTTAAATGTTGTAGGATTATTTTAATACCATTCTTATGACGAATAACATACAATTATTCAACACTATTTGAAATCATCAGTTTCCAAGTAATATCCGTTTAAACGGATGTCCTTGAAACTTAATAGATTTTTTTTTGATTTTGGAGAAAATAAAACATCTTTTATTATAACTTGTGTTTAGTTGGGAGCAATTAAATTGCTTCACCTGATCCTTCTATTATATTTTTAGTCATGAAATTGTAGTGACGGGGCCATAATGCTTTTTAAAATAGCATCTATCACTAAGGATCGTGTGCATAGAGGCACTATCCACTAGGCATCACACTTCATCTCTAGAAAAGAATGTAAAAACTTTTATGAAAAGTAAAACTACATTCGATTCATAATTAAAAGAAGGCCATAATTGAAGATACATTTAAAATATTAATGATAAAGACTTTAAAGATAACTAAATCAGCCTTTAGTCAAGGAGGTCGTCACTCTGGAAATCCTCGGCGGTGAACCGAGTAGGAGGCTGTATATACACCAAATTTGTTTCAGCAGAAGGCTTTAGGCCTGCCGTATACAAATCTTGGACGTGTCGTGGAGTACGACAGACCTTGGACCAATGTCCAGTCATGCCACATCTGTGGCATTTATCTTCAAAGTTTTTCTTGGGAGCAGACGTCTGGCCAGAGGTATTCTTCTTCCACGTATTCTTTTTCTTCCCCTCATTATTGTTGTCCTGGGAAGGAGGTCTAGTCTGCTTCTTCGCAGCTTTCCCCTTGTTGAATCTGCCTGTGTGCTTGTTCTTCGTCTTCTGGGAGGAAACAGTGTGAGCCTCAGGGAGAGGAGCAGAACCAGCAGGGCGTAGGTTATGAGTGGCCAGTTGGAGGTCTCTGTTCTGCTCTGACATAAGAAGGCAAGAGAGTAAATCAAGAGTACCTCGTGAACTTGCGTTCACGATACTGTTGCATGAGAATAGCATCCTTCTCATGGGAAGATGTATATGTTTTCTCAAGCATGCTGGTTTTCGAGACTTGTTCACCACACAACTTCAGGCGTGAGGTGATGTTATGGAGAGCTGAGTTATACCCAGCCACAGACTTGAAGTCCTAAAGTCGGAGATTTTCCCACTCATAACGTGCACGAGGGAGGATAACATCTTTCTGATGTTTGTATCTGTCCTCAAGTGTTGTCCACAGTCTATGAGGGTCTTTTACTGTTAGATATTCGGCCTTCTGGGTCTGATCAATATGTCTACTGATATAGATAATGGCTTTCGCCTTCTCTATATCGGAGACTCTAACAGTAGAAGTCCCTTCACCAGTTATCACAGCCATAGCTGGAGCTTTAATTGTGTGACTTAGGCCCTGTGAGCGCAGGTGGAACTTCAAGTCCAACGGCCAGCTCAAGTAATTTTTCTAGTTGCATCGAGAATATCAAAATCGACGCTCGAAATTTTTGCCATGTATCTATGCATGGAATAAGTATGAATTAATTATACATCAAAAATTAAGACATGCATAAAATTAAAAATAAACTAGTTGTGGGGATCGACCGGTCACCACTAAAAATAATAAAAGTCCAAAGTCCATTATACATTTAGAAGTACGAGAAAAATTAAAATTACAATTTGGAAACCCTTGGGGTCCCAGCATTAGCAATTTTCATCCGTCTTCAGGCTAAGTATCTCCGGGCTTTGGCTTTTACACTTAGTTCCTCGCTACATTTTCACTCAAAAGAAAAAAATGCGAGGAAAATAAATAGTGGTGACTAATAACAGCCTATCCAAAAAACCACAACATAGTTTTACCAACAATCCAGACATTTTATATAAGTATGCAACCTTACAAGCATAAATAATATATTTTTTCAACATTGCAGGCAATTTTATTGGACAAATATATTAAATTTACGTTTAATAGTTACTTGGACCACGGGAAACGGCATTACCCGTTAGTTTAAACTAACGATAGAGCGGTCTCAGGATCATCGTAATTATTAAAACGAAAAATAATAACAATTTTAATCCAATTAAAAATTAGGCAATTAATAAATGAATTACACATAGGATTCATTAACAAATTTATAACTTGCGCCAAAATAGCCCAAGAGGAGATAGTCATACTCAATATCGTCACCCTGATTTACCCTGATTTTTATAGATTATTCCAGGATTTTTTTCGGATTTTTTTCGGATTTTTTCCGAATTTTCTAGAATTTTCAGGGATTTATAGGATATTTTCTGAATTCTATATATAAATATATAATAATTTCAGAATATTTTTCTTTTTTTTTAAAGAAGAAAGAAAAATGGGCCTGCAGGCCAGAGGCCCGCGGGCTGGCTGCGGGCTTCAAGCCTGTCAGCCAAAAATACCCAAATTTTTTTGTTCTTTTCTAAGCTCATGGCCCATCAGGGGAGGCCCATACCTCTTCTCCCCCTCACCCTAGGGTTAGGGTTTTAAGGGGGGAGCCACCGGAGTCGTAGCCCCATGCCGCCGCAGCGGGATGGGGGGTCTTGGGGGGCCGCCGCCAAGGGCGGCGGTCTAGGGCGGTACTTCTGGCACGTTGGCAATATTGAAGACAATGTTTTTGCAGTTAGGAAGAATGCTCACAGACCATGCCAGTAGATGATATAACTTTCCATTGAAAGTAATACTGGCATCAGACATTTTGATATTGGCAAGGAACACTGCACAAACACCTGATGATGTCTGATACACATGTGACTCCAAATTTGGGCCAATATTTAGGGTACTATTTGTGACCTTTACCTTTTTTGCATGGACTTCTGTGTTTGTTCCAAACATAAAAGTTTCCCATCCAATAGCTAAAATGCATACAGTTCTATTATTCAGTTGTATTTGATGGTCATGTAAAAACACCCACCTTAAGTGCTGACCTCCTTGTTCTGCTTTTGCATTTTCTTTGTATTGCACAATGCATCGTTGTTATATGACATTCAATTATTCAGTCTTCATTTCTTCTGACTTGATTATAGCACAGAACATTTATGTCATCTAATCACCCCATGGAAAAATCATTAAAGCACACAGGGTAATTATACTTGCATATGCAAAGTACTGATGCAAGAACCTTGGAGACAAAACAAACATCTGCATCAATTTATTCTTATAAGGGGCCTGCAGACTCAGGCCCCCTCTGCAGGGGGTGACCTGCCTACCCCCCTAGAGGGGTGGTCTGCCTGCAGCCACCGCCGGCGGCGGCGGCGGCCTAGCGAAATTTTTTTAAATAATTAATCTATTAAAAACATATTTAAAATGAGTTTTTAATAGTAATTTCGTGTTTTTAAAATTGATTTTCTTGTCGATCTTAATATAAAAATAAGATTTTGCTATAGATCTAAGAAAATTATCACAGATTGATCAACATGCGCATGAAAAATGTAGATCTATGGGTTTCTAAGATTTACCTCAAGATCCTACCCGTTGGATCTAGTGAAGTTCAGAGAAGGAAGCCCAATCTGCGTCCTCGCGATTCGTTCCTCGGCAGGGGTTCAGCTCAACTGATGAGCGTGCTGATAATGTGTTGAGATTTGTAAGAAGTGTGTATCTATGGTAGATACCATAGCCATATATAAAATATCATATGAGAGTTACAAGTCATTTGGAACCCAAGGGACACCCACTAAGAGTGGGTTTAATGGTGGATGATATTGGGGGGAGACCAAAGGTCTCCCCCATTCATAACATGTTTGTTTAAATATATGGGATCCAAGATTTTGAGGGAGGATAATTTAAATGAACGGTGGAACTAAATTTTGGGGGACTAAAATTTGGGAGTGAGCTAAATAATATTTAGGGTTGATATTAAACTACCCTAACGTTTGGGCCATTTTCACTTATATACCCTATCGTTCATTTTGGTAAACTTTGATACCCAAATCTAAATTTGATGTAGGATTGGAGGAGGAAATATTGTCTGAAGAGGAGGCTGAAAACACTGTGCATCCCAGACATAGGAAGACTGATGGAATGCATGTATTTGGAGGCCTCTTAAGACAATATTTCCTCCTCCAATCCTACATCAAATTTAGATTTGGGTATCAAAGTTTACCAAAATGAACGATAGGGTATATAAGTGAAAATGGCCCAAACGTTGGGGTATTTTAATGTCATTTACCCTAATATTTATTGCTCTTTAATTATTGATGTTCGTTTAAAATTAGTGGATCCAAGATTTTGGGGGAGAATATTTTAAATGAACCGTGCACTTAGGGCAGATGTTAAAGCGGGATGAAACTAAATTTTGGAGGGAACTAAATTTTTTGGGGAACTAAATTCTCTAGAGGAAGTAAATTTGGGGGTAGTAAAATTTTGGTTAGAACTAAATAACAATTATTGTGCTTTACTTTTTGGGGGAACTAAGATTTTGTTAAAGCGAGACGAAACTAAATTTTGGAGGAAACTAAAATTTTTGAGAAACTAAATTCTTTAGAGGAAGTAAATTTGGTGGAAATAAAATTTTTGTTAGAACTAAATAACAATTATTGTGCTTTACTTTTCGGGGAAACTAAGATTTTGAGTGAGATTATTTTAAATTAACCGCGCCCTACAGGCACGAGTTATGACTAGTATATATATATCTATATTATAAAACAGGGATCTTATCATGGGTTATTGGATAAGAGTTGTTGGATAAGAGATTTTGGTTAAGAGAATATGGATAAGAGAATTTGGATAAGGGATAAGAGAATTTGGGTAATTGGGTAATAGATTTTGTTGTTGTATGTTTAATATGAGATATGAGAAATTGGGAGATGAGAAATTGGTTAAGTTATATACATTGGGGGGAATTTTGAATTTTGAAAACTATTATGGAATCTTTGAAATTTAAGTGAAAAATAAAAACTTGGGGGGAATTTTGAATTTTGAAGTTGAAAATATTGATAGGGCATTGATTGATCAAGTCAGCCCGTTCTCTCCCTCTCCCTCTCCCTCTCCCTCTCCCTCTCGCTCCATCCCACCCCCAAAAACCTCAGATCAAGGCCCCAACCAAAAGGAAATCAGCGGCTGATTGGGCATCTTCTCTGTTGGTTCTTCAGATCAAGGCCCCAACCCAAAATTATGGAGTTGCATCGAGCTCATCCGCGGCTAGGTCAACCTGCAAGGCCACCGGTCTCATCATCCGTCTCTAAAGTGAAGCTCTCGCCGGAGGCCCATGCCAGCAACGCCAAGAAGAGTGGGGGTAGCGACCACACAGTCGTCTCCAAGTGCGCCGAAATCCAGCTCGCCATCTTGGCTCGCCAATCCAGCCCGCCGGAGGTTCCATGTTTTGCCCCTTTCGTTTTCTCACAGATCCTGTGTTTTTTTGGGTTATTGCTGATTAATTGTCGTTAAAAATTCTTGATAAGTCCTAGATTTATGTTGGATAATCTCGGATGTTTTGTATCACATTTTAGTCAATGTTTAGTTTAGTGAAAGAAAAAATGGGTATGAGTTAGCCTTTAACGTTAATTTGTGAATTCACAGTGGTTTTGTCAGAATATCTTTGGACTTTGATCAATTTTTGGTTCAAAATTCTTAGCCTTTTGTTAGATTAGAAAATTAAATTGAGCTAGATTCTGACTGAAACGCTAGAACCTTGTGCTTGAGTAATCAGTTGCTTCTTAAAAATCCTTAAATTTACAACTTTGCGGTTGAGTAGTTATTTGCTTCTTAAGCCGCCTCAAATTGCTTCATTTAGATAAGATTTCCTGTTGACCAGTATTTGGAAACTAGCTATTAGAAATTGTATGATTCCTTTGTGTTTTGACTCGGAAGGTATATGTTTATTTGATGTTGGTTTTTTATTTACACGTTTCTATGGAGATTTTGGATTATTTACGCTAAATTACCCTTATTATTTTTGTGTGTGGGATTTTTGGATTTTAGTTGACATTTTAGATATGCCCAGTTTGTTTTGTTGCTTGAAAATCGTTTAATTTGCGCATTGATGAAGCAGGTAAGTAAGAACTCATGGTGATTCTGGGGATTCTGAGGGCATTCCGATCTAAAGATTATTCCGTCAAATTAGTGAAGGTATTTTCTGAAACTCTTTTATCTATATATGAATTTGAAAAATAGCATCCAATAAATTAAATATAGCATCCAATAAATTAAATACGTATGCATTTATATTTTTGTACTTAATATGTGAGAGTGGACATGGTCTTTTGTTAGTTGTGAAGTGTATCGATTCAATATACAATGATGTATTTTTCGCATCCTATAACTTGATAGAATTAAATAAAAAGTGTTAAGCCAACAAGAATGATACCGAATACCTAAACTTCACCCTTTAATCTAGCAGTCAATGCTTTATAGTTCAGTATCTCATCAACATCAGTATCATTTCATAGTATCATTTCAATTTATAATTAGATGGGTTCTTTAATGAAGTAATGATTTTTGTTGGAGAGATGCCCACATGTTGTTTTGTGTTTTCACCCAGGAATGCATACAAAGACATCAAAGGTTCTTCATGATAATTGATGCATGCATGGATGCATCATGGTCTTTTGTTTTTGTTTTTTGATGTACATAAAGGAATTCACTTCTCATAACGTTTGTTCTGAATGTTTCACTAAATCTAGGCTGAGGATGTGATATCGGACATCTTCTTTATTTTTCAGAAATCTTTTTTCCTTAGGGCATGAAAATTTTGTCATCCTATGAGAGTTTCTATTGGCTGCTTTGCAGGTCCAAGGTCCAAGGGAAGATTAGTCTGTTGTCTGGCACATTGATGACTTTTGGCATTTTTAATTATCCTTTCTCAGAATTTGAGCTAATGGCAGAAGAACTTTTAATGAGCTATTCACTGATCAAGGTGATCGATGTTTGAAATGCTCTTTTTGGCCATTAATCACTTACAAGCTTCTATAATCATAGTTTGATATAGTTCTTCTGCATTTATTAATCATGTTTCATAACTCCTGATCATGAATTACTGCAACTTACGTATGTGCACAACGAGTTTGTAAGTATGCAAGGCTACGTGTGAAGCTGTATCATATTGCAATGAATTTTCATATCAATCAGTTAATTTGTCCAAACAAACTTTCCATATGAGTTTGAGCATACACGATAGGCATGCTAAACTTTTATATGACTGTTTTTTGTAATATAGATGGCACCTAGACCATGGAATTGGAGGTAATTAATAAGCACTGATTAAGCTATTATGTATGCTTTCTTTGAACTCAATGCAACTTCTTTATGGATGGAAGTGAATTGCAACACTCTTATAAAATGGATAACTGCATTCAAGGCTTTAACTATGAAGCTTGCCTTTCACTCATAGTGTTAATCAATGGGAAGAAAATCTTATGTGTGGATGTCTCACATGTTTTTCGAGAAGTGGGTGCCCTTGCTAATTGGTTTTCTTAGTGCGCTCCTAGGTACGAATTCAAATTTCAAATGTAGACACGATTTTAGGGTTTCATAGTGCGCTCCGTGCATTGGTTTTCTTAAAAATAGGGATTTTTGGTACATATTAGGCTTTTGGCCTGCGAAGGGATGCATGCCGAGCTTAACAGGTACACCATTCATTCTTTGTTATCGAACCAAAATTAAGGGTTAACATGTTTGAAATGCTCCTTTTGGCCATTACTCACCTACAAAATTCTATAATCATAGTTTGATATAATCATAATTAGAATGGCAACTAGAACATGGAATTGGAGGTAATTAATGAGCACTGATTATGCTATAATGTATGCTTTCTTTGAACTCAATGCAACTTCTTTACGGATGGAAGTGAATTGCAACATTATTATAAAATCCTGTTGAATGCACAATGAGAATATTCTCAAGAAAATTTCAGGCAAGTAGATTCTGCAAGTAGATTCTGAAATTTTTCACCGTTGATCTACTTGCCTATTATAATAAATTGATACCAATTTATTATAACCGTTGAAAAAATTTCACCAATTTATTATATTCTCATTGTAGGCACCAATTGGTGAGTAGATTTTGCAAGTAGATTCTCAAAATTTCAGGTTACTTAATAACCAGTTTATTATAACATGAAAATTTCAGGCAAGTAGATTCTGCAATATGCATACTACATATCTAAGCTCAACTAACCAATTAATTATCTTTGTTTTGGTGCAATGGATACTATTCAAATCCAGGTTACTAAGATATCTCAAAAAGAAATCCTCATTTTCCAACTTCTGCCAAGGCATTTGTTCTATGCAAGTTAATATCTTTACTTTTACTTTGGCCTTTACTATATCTTGAAAATAACCTGAAGGATGTTGAAACACTTTAAACCTTGGAATAAACTTAATCAAATATCATAGAGAGAGAGTATATTCTTTATTCAAGGTTGAGATAAAATAACAAAATAAAGGAACAATTGAATGATATTGATGCACATTAGCCTTTGATTCAAAACACGTAAAAATGTTGCAGTTCGAGAATATGTTTGTGATTTTTTCTCAATGGGGTTTCTTACTTTTTTTTACAGTTGAAGTCTTCTTTCCAACTTCACTTTGATGGAGCTAGCCCTACTGCTGAGGACATTGGTCTCCACGTAAACTAAGGCTATTGCTTCAAGGGGGTTCTATTTGAAAATTACTCACACTAACTTAATTTTGGCATATATGTTTCTTCCTTGCGGTTTATGAATAGATTTTTAACCTCTCTGCTATAAGTTTTTGTTTGTGTGCTATGTGTGCACACTTCCCTTTAGGATTCAAACAAGCTATGAATGCACGGTTATAATTTATTTAGATGGGTATTTGAAAGATGATAAATTTTGTTTGTGGATCCTCCTTTAGGATATCTTTTGTAGCTCAATCTTGATAAGAGGGTCATTTTTTATTCTTCTCTTTACTTGGAAAAAAAGTGTACATATCCTTCTTGCATTTATTTCAATTGAATTATCGCTCATTTCATCTGTTTTATCTTTTATCCTAACTTTTCATACCTCTTTGCTGCTAAATCATTTGTTAATTGCTATCCTTTTGAGACTGGATGCACTTATTTGCCATGACGAAATTGATGTCTATTGCATGTTATTGTTTAATTTCATTGTATTTTAACTGATTTCATGATTTTGTGCGCTTCCATGATACTGATATATGTTACCAGCTTTGGAATTGATTTCATATTAATAAAAGTTTGGAAGTTTATCTTAATTTTCAAAGTTCAGTTTTTGGGGAATTGAGAAGTTTAGCAAAAAAACCTATTTTTTGGTTTCTATACAATTTTTTCATGCAATTCCAATTTTGTATCACCTGTGCAACGTGTGTGCCCTGCAGTAGTATCTATATGAGAGGAACCGTGAAGGCCATAGTTATAGAACAATGCAATAGTTATGAGATTTTATAAACTATTGATACTTTGTTTGCAAATAGTTCAAACGGCAGAAGTCTGGGTCTGAGATCACAACGCAGACACCCATTGGGTTGTGAAACTTTCCTGTTATTTCCATTTTTGGTGAATGCACAATGAGAATATTCTCGGGAATGTATAACATGTTAGATAGGTCTTTAAAAGATAATAAACTTAATTTGTGGTGCCTTCTTTATATGGAGGGAAGGCAATATTTATAGCAATGTTTATAGCAAATATTTATAGCCAATTTGCTATAAATATTGCAGAAATCACATTTGTTTATATAACAATGAGAATATTCTGTAGCTCAATATCCATCTTGCATTTATTTCAATTGAAATCATAGCCATTTTCCCATCTTTCATCTGTCTTTCAATTGAAATTATAGCCATTTTCCCATCTTGCATTTCTTTCATCTGTCAATCTCCATCTACCATTATGCCTATATTTATTTTTGTCCCTTTGCATTATGCAATCTGATGGCAGCCACGGCCATGGCTATTTTGTTTGTTCGTTTTTAATCTACATCTCCGCTGAATGAAGCTTATTGGACACATATCAAAAGGACTTCATGTAGGCAAAGCAGTGATAACATTTCCCATCCTTGCTTTTGTTTTGTTAGAGATTGTAAACTTATTTTATCTGAATCCCACAAAGAAATGTAACGCCTCAAGATTTCTGCACACCAAGTGTTTGTGCAAATGCTTAAAAGAACCATATAGATACCCATGTAATCACATGGTTGTATTGACATGTCTATGTGTCCCTTTTAAGATTTTTTCGTGTTCCTGTATTAAATTTGTAACATATCTATGTCTCATGTCTGTGCCCTCATTCTTCTTTGGTTGGTGAGAACAGCGGCAACTGCTGCATTATCAAATTTTTTGCCCCCACATAATTGTTAAATCTTATTAGGATTTATTTACAAAATTTAATGCTAACCCAGCAGTTCATCATGTCACTTGACCGTCATCTTATCTTGCATGCATATTTTTTTATAAAGCACTAACAAACTTAAATGAACAAGGATATCTGATAGTTAGAAATGTTGCTGAATTTTGCAGATATTTGCTGGTGCATTGGTTAAAAAAGCATATGATAACTGGATGCATGCTATAGAATATGATGGAAAGGCTCTTCTGGGCATACAACAGAGTAAGAACACCTCCCAAAATGAACCTCTGCTTGCTCTAATGAAGTATCATGCATCTTATAATCAACAAGTTTCCGAAACATTGTGTATTGAGCGATGTCAGCCTCTACATCATGCAGAGGAAGCTCGGATGAGGAAATTTCTCCACCATTTGGCAAGCCTATGATAAGCAGGCTCAGGTAATGATCTGATCAGTTTTAATGGATCTTGGAATTTGATCTGATCAGTTTTCATATATCTTGGAATTTATGTAAAGATCTCTTCTTGGGGTGTAGGCTGTGATCGGACTGTTTTTGAGATGTTTGAAACATTGCATATTGATCATAATTTTCATAGTTTTTGGCTAACTACATCAGTTTTTTCTGTTGTTCTTAAACGGTTGATTTGTTCACTGTATATATTGTTGGTAACCTATATTGGTTCTTCCATTTTTCTCTATGGCATATGGTTTGTCATCTATACAAATTTGTATGATTTGTACATGGCTGTGTATGGCATCCATGTGTTGCCTCCTTTGGCCATAGTTCATTGTGGCTATATTTCACCATAATTACTATGGCTATATTTCAGTATATGACATTTGTTTGAGTTTACCCTTAAGTTAAACAGTAATGCAACTGCTGAGGTATCTTTCTGATCCAAGTTATCAGCATTCTAGACATCATGTTGTTTATTCAGATTTTCATACTTAATCGTTACATGCGTGTTGGGATTAGAATTCTCCTTATGATCATTGGTTTATTGCAGTTAAGTATTATATTAATGTAATCCCTAAATAATTTTTACAGAGGACCGAAGTATATGAATATTCAAAGGTACTTGGAAATTCCCAGTTTGTCCTGCTTCCTTTCTAGCCATATAAGTTAGTATATGCATATATGCTTGCTGACGTGGGAAAGGCACAACTTTAAATTTTAGGGTTTTGTGTCGATACTAATTTCCTGATTGTTTTATTTACATTTAATGTTTTTCATACATTTTTGTTTGTAATTGCACGAGATGGGATCATATAATTTATTCCTTAGGATTGACACATCCGCTGTATCCATAAACATGATCTTCTAATTTTTAGGGCTTTGGCAGTTTTTTTATGACAGATGTTTCAGAGTGTTTTCTCACTACAGCGCGTTGACCGTGGACAACCCGGTCAACGTGGTCAAGGGGCCCGCTTGGGTCCCTCGGGGGCTTCGGATCGGTGCAGATGGGACGAGGGGAAGCCTCGGCCCAGGTTGAGACGCTTGGCCTCGGTCGGACGAGCACGGCCTCGGAGGAAGGAAGACGAGGGGTAGCCTCAGTCGTCCAGCTAGATGCGCGGTCGGCGAAGGGCGAGGGGAAGCCTCGGACCCAGTTAAGACGCTCGGCCTCGGTAGGATGTGCTCGGCCTCGGCGAGCGGACGGTGAGGGGAAGCCTCACTTGTCCGGTTGATTGTGTGGTTGGTGAGGGGCGAGGGGAAGCCTCGGCCCGTTGATCGACTGTCCGCCTGCGTAGACGAGAACGCTCGTCAGGGGGCTGGACCTAGGTTCCGGCCAAATCCCCTCCGATGCCTAAGTCAGATAGAGATCTGAAAGAGGAGGCCCGGCGGAGACGGTTCGTCTCGTGAGGAGATCGGAACGGCGTCTCACGGCGCGAGCGGAGGAGGAAGGAGATGAAATGGGGGAGCTAGGTCGTTGATGGAGTACCTTAGGTTTTAGATACCTCCGATGCGGTCTCCTGTCCTGTCGTCCTCCTAGCCCCTTTATAGACCTCCGCCGTGATTATCCCCAACCCACGTCGCTTGTCCGCCCTCAATCGTGCCCCCTCAATCCCCCCCCGTCGCTGCTCCCTGCGCCATGCCAGCACCTCCCTAACTGCCATTAAGTGGTAGCGGGATCGAGGGGGCGGTTATCGCAGGAGTGGGCGAGTGGCCGGCGTGTTATCGGGGCCGGGTCGGATCGACATGTGGGGGGAGTCCCCCTAGGGCCTTATCGAGTGGGCCTGAGTGCGCAGATGGGCTCTTGACCGACGGTTGGGTCTCTGGGCTTGGGTCTTTTGGGCCTCAGTCAAATAGGCGTAACAATTGCCCCCATTGGTCGGGTCGGTCGGCTTTGGCCGGTTCGGCTCGGCCGATGTGACTTCCGCCGACTTTGACAGGCTCGCCAGTCGATGTCGACTCATTTATTAGTCGTCATCATGAGTTGGCCCGTTTGATACTTTTAAGGCGCGGGCTCCGAAGTGCCTTCGGTCCTCTGATGCTGCCACGTCGTAGCTGCAAGCTTATCCCCACCGCTCGCGGGGTCGTCTTAAGTTGAGAACCCGAGGGGTTCGTGAGCCGCCCTTGGTGGGGTCGATCTGCCTTGGCTTGCTCGGATCGACCGCTGTGCCTCCTGGGATTCCGAGTGGCGCTTTAATCGAGGCGTGGTCATAAATGTAGGTCATGATGAGGCGGATCGATTGTACTTCCCCTGGCACCAATTTCGGAACGCCGCCGGTTCTTCGAGCCTTGCCACGCGTTCTTGTCAGGCGCTTCGAATTCGTCCCTGTGTCCGGTATATAAGATCCCCAGCTGCGTCGATCTCCACTTCTTTCTTGCTCTTCCCATTGTTCTAGGCTTTCCACAACTCGGAGTTTCCCGTCGCCTTTGCTTCCTTGCCTCCTCCAAACTAGTTAAAAGGTAATTCCTTTCTCGCTCTCGTATTATGGCTGCTCTTAGGATAGGCGGTTCTGGCCAAGGGACGAGGGATTCTCCAGAGTCCGGGCAGGGCAGGCCTCAGCTAGTGGGATCAGGTTCCTCCTCCGGGAGTCGTCCCCTCCGAGATAAGGGGAAGGGGAAGCTATTCCCAGACTACGCCTATGATGACGTGGCGTCGGCTGCCGTGCGTCTTAACGTGCCCCCGGTTGTCCTCCGAACGCCGTCGAGGACCGTTCCTTCGGCGGTTACGGAGATCCGGGAAAGGTATCTCTGCTTTCCGTACGATGTCCGGGTTCCATTCGTCGACGAGCGGACTTGCCTTCCGAGGGGAAATGAAGTCGGCGTCTACGTCGAAATGTTTTGCCTGGGTCTTTGTTTCCCGCTCAATCCCTTCCTTATCCAGGTCATGGAATACCTCATGGTGTCGCTTTGCCAGTTCACCCCTTGCTCGATTGCGGTACTGACGGGCTTCGCTACGCTCTGCTGCACCCGCGGTCTGGAGCCGTCTCTCCCCCTTCTCTTCCATTTTTACCAGATCCAGACGGTCGCCCGGGGTCATGGCTGCAGCTCCGAGATCGCCCGAGGAGGGAATGCCTGATCGGCTGCCCCGCTGGTCGGGGGATTGGAATTCGGACTACGTCTTTGTGGTCTTCCTGGGGGATGCCCAGATTTTGAAAAGTTGGGGCGGGTCTGTCCAGCCTCGCCCGTCGCTAGCTCTCTCAGACGTCGATCGGGCAGCCGCCGTGCTGCTGTCGACCCTCCCTTTGGAATCGAAGTCCATCTGGTCCTTGTTGGACGACCTACTCCTGAAGGCCGTCTTGTGGTCTCCGGGTAGGTCGCCTTTTCAGTCTTGAATCACCCTGTGACTCATCCTGATTTTGGTTTCCCTTGCAGGGATGGCTGGCCACGAGTTCGTCCGTGACGTCGATGAACTGATCCGCCGTGGAGCTGCCCGGAGCCGAGGTAGTACCTCTGGAAGGGCGCCTCGGCGGACCGTTGAGGAGGAAGTGCGCCGAGCCGAGCCTTCCGTGGGTAAGGTGGTGGCCGCGCCTCCCGCCTCTTCTTCTGGCGATCCCCTTCCCGGGGGGGGTCACAAGGGCCAGACCCGCCCCGTCAGCCCAAGAGGTAGGGGTAATGACGGGTCCGGTGCAGTTCCTTCTGCCCTTGGCGTGCCCCCTCAGGTTCCCGAGGGTGGGGAGGGTGTGAGGCGGAAGCGCTCCCCTCCGGCGCCTTCAGAGCCCCACGGTGGGAAGAGGAGGAAGGAGGACGCGGATATCTCCAGTCCGACGGGTTCCGCGCTTCCTGCGGCGACCACCGGGGACCCTTCGATAGCCGTGTCGACCACCCCCCTTGCAGCGTCCTCGCCCGTATCACCGGGGATCGGGGCCTTGTTGGCGAGCAATATGGCTTCCCTTGTCGTCCCTGGGAGTTCAATATTTGTCGACCGAGCCTTGGCCTAGCAGGTTGCCGAGGTCTCCGTCCCTCCCCGGGACCACAGCCTCCTCAAGAAGATCCCTGCCGACAAGATGTCGGATTCCTTGGTCTGGATCCTTCAACAGGTTCGGTTATCTTGACATCCTCTCCTTCCCTTTATCATCTTCTTAGCCCATGTCTCGTCTTTCCAGGGTTCGACGCTCGCTGTGGAGTTGCAGTGTCGAGCCGTCCGCCTGAGGGAGCTGGAGGAGTCCTCCATGAGGGCCCAGGAGCGGACCGGGGTGGCGGAGGTGGCTATGACGGAGGCCCAGATGGAGTCTCGGCGTCTCAAGCTCCGCGTGGCCGAGTTGGAGGGACGAGTGGGTGACCTCCAGACAAAGCTGGAGGATGTCCATCAGTCGGCTGAGGAAGCGGCGGAGTCGTTCCGTCGGGAGAGGGAGGAGCTTCAGAGGGAACGGTCGGATCGGCGTCAGGTGACGCGGCTTGCCGAGGAGGTGGAGAGGGGCATCGTCGAGACCCTGGGGAAGAGGATCTTCGAGGTTCTCAAGGAGGCCTTCGGTGCGTATGAAGACCTCATCGCCCCCCGGATCGTCGAAGTCGTCCAGTCTTCCTTCCGGGAGTGTGCGGAGCGTGTTCGGCAAGCCGCTCCGCCGGCCGATCCGCCTTGCTCCGAGCAGGGCGAAGTACCCGAGGAAGTGTCCTCCCGAGCCCGGGCTCCCTAAGCCGTCCCTCCTGGCCTTATCCTCAAATTTTTTAGCATCCGCTTCGCTTTGGGCCAGTCTACTTGAAATGGGCCCCGCTATCTCCTTTGGCTTCGCTACCGGCTCCGGGGCCAATAATTGCTGGTTGCATGGCTGCTCACTTGGGCTAACTACTTTGGGTCTTTTGTCAACCAATTTTGTTCTGTCGGCAACGACCTAGCTTCTGTAGGTGATGAACTTTGTCATTCGTCGTGAGTGGATTATTTGTAGAGAGGTCTCTTCGCCTTGATTCCCTGTAAATAAGACACATTTTTGTACCCTGGTTAATCGTTATAAACGAAATTGACTTACTCAGACTTCTCGTGTATTTTGCGTTGCTGCCTTGTTCTTGGCCTAGGACTGGATGACGTTCGCGCTGGCTGGGGGGATTCTCCCCAGACCTATGAGCGCAGGAGTCGGTCGGCGAGGGCAAAAGCTCCTCGGCTTAGGACCGGTCGGCGTCCGTGTCTTGGGGGAGTTGCCCCCAGACTTGTGAGCGCAGGAGTCGGTCGGCGAGGGCTAAGCTCCTCAGCTTAGGACCGGTCGGCGTCCGTGCCTGCTGGGGGAACTGCCCCCAGACTTATGAGCGCAGGAGTCGGTCGGCGAGGGCGAAGCTCCTCGACTTAGGACCGGTCGGCGTCCGTGCCTGCTGGGGGAACTGCCCCCAGACTTACGAGCGCAGGAGTCGGTCGGTGAGGGCAAAGCTCCTCGGCTTAGGACCGGAGCGCGGGAGTCGGTCGGCGAGGGCAAAGCTCCTCGGCTTAGGACCGGTCGGCGTCCGTGCCTGCTGGGGGAACTGCCCCCAGACTTATGAGCGTAGGATTCGGTCGACGAGGGCAAAGCTCTTCTTCCTCCTCCAGTGAGGCGGCGGTCTTCATTCTTTTGCACTATTAGTGACATGTCAATTCCGCCGGAGATTTAAGAAAAGACAAAAAGGGAATGCAATTGTACTCTCAAGAGTCCTGTCGGACTGGTACATTTGGAGGAAAAGGAAAAAAGGAAATGAAGCTAGACAGAGGGATGTAAACCTAGATAACTCCCTCTTACTAGGCTGCAACCGGGGGGAGAGACCTTGCCCGCTCACTCTATGATGCGGAGGGGACCTTGGACGGTATTGATCTTCTTCCCCTTGTCTGGCTTCGTGGAGGTCCCTTCTCCGTGGGTCGGCTCGTCGGCATGGCTCCTGGCATGCCCCCGGCTCATCAGTTTCTCAATGTCCTTCTTCAAATGCCAGCAGTCTTCAGTGTCATGGCCATCGTCCTTATGGTACTTGCAGTACTTCTCCCTGTTCTTCCCACCTCGTTTTGCCTTCGGTGGGGGGAAATCAGCTCGCTCTTCCTTCTGTACTTGGGCGAGTACGGCGTCTGGGGTGGTGTCCCTCGCGCCTTCTCCCCGCTGTCTGTTCCTCGGCCTCTTCTCGGTCCGGTACCCTTCGGGGCTGCCTCGTCCGCCGTCGCCGCGCTTGGTCCCTCGGGTGGCTTTTCCAGCATCCTCGGCCAAGGCCTCCTCGGTCAACATGAAGCACTCGGCCCTCGCCATGATCCCGGGGAGGTCCTTCGGGGGATCGTTGTGCAGGGACTTCTTGAGGCCTCTGTGGCGAAGCCCTTTCTTAAGGGCCGTCTGGACCACCAGGTCAGGATGGCTGTTCACGTTCAGCCTCTCCGCATTGAAGCGGCGCATGAACTGTCGGAGCGGCTCGGTCGGGCCTTGCACTATGTTGAACAGATGTTCAGCACCATGCTTGATCTGCCTCCCCGCCATGAATTGTTTGCAGAACAACTGGGTGAGTTCCTCGAAGCTGTCGATGGAGCGGCTGGGCAGGCTGTGGTACCAGGTCCTCGCCGCTCCCCTGAGAGTAGAATAGAAGCCTCGGCAAAGCAGGTCATCGTCAGCTCCTTGGAAGGACATGTCCCCCTCGTAGTCCATCACGTGGTGTCCCGGGTCCCATATCCCGTCGTACTTCCCCAGCGCCGGGATCCTGAATCGAGAGGGGACCCGTGCGTCGGTTATTCTCCGTGATAGGGGACACCGGTCTCCATGGATGCCCCCGGGGATTCGATAGTCGCCTGCCTCTGGCTCGTTCAGGGGTGGAGGGTGCACAGGCGCCAGCGGGGCTAGCTCCACGGCCCTCGCCGCGCTGGGGGTCGGGCTGACCCGGCGCTCCCGACTCCTCCTGCGGGAGCTCCTGCTCCGCCGTGATCGGTCTCTCGAGTGATGTCGTTTGCTTCTCCTACGGCGGGACGACCGTGACCAACGAGATGATGCGGTCATCGATTCACCCTCCGTCCCTTCGGTTTCTCTTCGGCTCCTTTCACGATAAGGGGAGGAGGCGCGTGACCTCGCCTGACGGGAGCCGGGCAGCGTGAACCGACGCTCCGTGTTCAGCTTCTGGGTCCCGTGGTCGTCGACCACGGCGGACCGCAAGTGCGGGGGACCCCCGCCCACCGATTGCTATCGTCCAACGTGCCTCCGTTGGACGGCGCAGGGCTAACGAGCTGCTGTACCGTCGCGACCAACGTCTGGAGGCTCGCATTGGTCTCCTGAGCCAGGGCGCGGAGCTATCCCTGTGTGGCCAGTCCTGAGCCGTCGGTCTCTTCGGTCGAGAGGGCGGGGTGGTTGCCGACAGGCGTGTCCTCGGGGTTGCTGTTCGATGTGCCATTCCCCTCCTCCGGGATAGGGGGCAAGCGCTTCCTTCCATTGCTGGCTCGCGCCATTGTTGGTGTGGTTTGCTTCTTCGTGGGACGGTTGTCGGTTCCCACAGACGGCGCCAGATGTTTCAGAGTGTTTTCTCACTACAGCGCGTTGACCGTGGACAACCCGGTCAACGTGGTCAAGGGGCCCGCTTGGGTCCCTCGGGGGCTTCGGATCGGTGCAGATGGGACGAGGGGAAGCCTCGGCCCAGGTTGAGACGCTTGGCCTCGGTCGGACGAGCACCGCCTCGGAGGAAGGAAGACGAGGGGTAGCCTCAGTCGTCCAGCTAGATGCGCGGTCGGTGAAGGGCGAGGGGAAGCCTCGGACCCAGTTAAGACGCTCGGCCTCGGTAGGATGTGCTCAGCCTCGGCGGGCGGACGGTGAGGGGAAGCCTCACTCGTCCGGTTGATTGTGTGGTTGGTGAGGGGCGAGGGGAAGCCTCGACCCGTTGATCAACTGTCCGCCTGCGTAGACGAGAACGCTCGTCAGGGGGCCGGACCTAGGTTCCGGCCAAATCCCCTCCGATGCCTAAGTCAGATAGAGATCTGAAAGAGGAGGCCCGGCGGAGACGGTTCGTCTCGTGAGGAGATCGGAACGGCGTCTCACGGCGCGAGCGGGGGAGGAAGGAGATGAAATGGGGGAGCTAGGTCGTTGATGGAGTACCTTAGGTTTTAGATACCTCCGATGCGGTCTCCTGTCCTGTCGTCCTCCTAGCCCCTTTATAGACCTCCGCCGTGATTGTCCCCCCCCCGTCGCCACTCCCTGCGCCATGCCAGCACCTCCCTAACTGCCATTAAGTGGTAGCGGGATCGAGGGGGCGGTTATCGCAGGAGTGGGCGAGTGGCCGGCTTGTTATCGGGGCCGGGTCGGATCGTCATGTGGGGGGAGTCCCCCCCTAGGGCCTTATCGAGTGGGCCTGAGTGCGCAGATGGGCTCTTGACCAGCGGTTGGGTCTCTGGGCTTGGGTCTTTCGGGCCTCAGTCAAATAGGCGTAACAACAGCCAATGTATGATGTATTATTCATATGATTTATCATTCAAGGACCATGTAATATGCATAGAGTCTTCCTGCCAGTTTCAGTCAATATGCTGAATGATGACACCTCTGAGGAACAGACCTGGGGGTTCTGACAATTGATTTTTCCTTATTTTCAGTCGCATATTTTGTTGACATATCTATTCTAATTTGGCAGCCCATAATGTTAAGCATGTAACTAGGTGGTGTGAATTTGTGAGTAACCTACTTATTGTTAATTTATGCCTGACAAAGCCCTGTCCCAGCTAGGTGTAGCTGTGGCAATTAAATCCTTTATCATAATTAATAACCGAGGAAATTGTTCATTGTTTGATATTCTGTAACATGTTTATTACTTCGCCATCTTTGCAGGGAAGTGATCAGCATGGGTTGCAACCAATCATATATGCCATGTACACCCTCTGATTGCGCGTGAAAGTTCCAACTTTCACAAACACCCACTGATCGGGTCCTAGCGCCAGAATGAAGAGAACCTCATATTTCTCTCCTGGGGAGAAACGGTCCATAGGCGCATATCTGCACACACGAAGCCTGAAGATTTGTATCAGTTCTGCAATTTCCACCTCCGGATCCATATCCAAAATAACACAGATGTTATAACAATAAAGAAAATTTAAAGTGTGATTGATATGTTTGTTTCTGAATGGATGTTTCATTCTATATAGTGGGGGTTTGTTTGATAATATAAAGTGTGATTGATATGGTAATATCAATTATAAAGGTACCCTGACAGTATACATGTATCAAATTGAACATCAACAGTAATTGTAACAAATTACATTAGAGTTATTTTGTATATTCCAAGTCATTGCAACATTTACATCAGATTTCTTGCGCACCTTATTTTCTTGGTGGGAATTGTCATGCATCAGATCTTATTTATTTATTTGAAACATTTGAGGACCACACATATCTGGATTCGACTTTGTTGCATTAATTTCTGATATGCTTGAAACTAACTCTGTTGTATCTATATCATTTTTCTGAGGCTGGTGTTTCATGGAGGCAACGCTGACTTTGGAGCAAATTATAAATTCATGAGTATCATCCTCCCATTATTTTTTTAAATGATTGCTTCTGATATTATGTTGATTTTTAAAAATATTATGTTTATGAATTTAGGTTTGTTCAATAATGACACTTACAGAAGATGTATAATTTCCCCAAGTACGTGCCATTCAAACTTGAATTATTTGTGAACCATTTTCATAGTCCATGATCGTTTCTTTTGGAAACATTTGAGAATGAATTTTGAGAATGCCTTTTTATTGTATGAACTTCTCATAATGCCAATAAACTTCGCATATCTTGCGTTTGCCTTTTAGAAATTTCTTGAAAGAAAATCACAAAAAAGCCAACCTATTACAATTGTAAAGTAAATGTTATCCAGCAATAATGCATGAGGCATCAATACATAACATCACTGATATAGAATTCATAATGTTTTGCCTTTTGAAGAAATTGGTTAATACGAAGGATCAGATAAATAATAATACTAATGCATCATTGAAGACATCACCCAACCATCAATCATTCATGCATCCCCAAATAATGTAGCTCCAATTAGGAGTCTCAGATACAAACCACGCAAGAAGCTCAATCTCTTACGATTTTTCTACAGATAAAAAGAATTGATAATTCGCGTCAGCTAAATTTTTTACGCTAATTAGTTGTTCCGCGCACCGCTAAATTTTTTAACGATATTTTTGTGCTAATTTGTTGTTCTTTTAAATTTTGGCTGTGGAAATATTATTTGGGAAATCAAAATTTCGCGGGGGAAAATCTTAAATGAACCGTGCCCGCGGGCACGGGTTATTTGATATATATATATATATATATATATATATATATACACACTATAAAATAGTGATGTTATCAAGAGAAACTGGATAGAGAAATTGGACAAGAGAATTTGGACAAGAGAATTTGGATAAGAGAATTTGGACAAGATTATATACATACTTATATACATATACGTATATCTATTATACGTTTGACAATGTTTTTTGAATTCTATGGCTGAGTAGGACAAGATAAAGAGTGGTTGAGATTTGATCTTAGTAAATCAATGGTTGAGATTGGATTTTATGAAAATTTTGGTGGGAATACTTAAATTTTGGTGGGAAAAGTGTCTTGGGAACAAAACTTTGAAATTAGAAGTGTCTTGGGAAAGATGGTGGAGATTAAATTTGGGGGGGGTGAGTGCCTTGGGAACCTAAACTTTGAAATTAGAAGTGCCTTGGAAAAGATTGCAGAGCTTAAATTTGGGGGGAAAAGTGCCTTGGGAATCTAAACTTTGAAATTAAAAGTGACTTGGAAAATATTATGGAGAAGCATGATCCATTAAATTAAATAAAATAAAAAATTTAGCACAAAACAATTTAGCGGAACAACAAATTAGCGTAAAAATACCCTAAATTCACATCCGCGCGCTGATTTATTGTTCCGCGCCGAAGGCGAGGGTGTGAAACTTGTTGTTCGACGCCGAATTTGTTGTTCCGCGCGAAAGGCGTTCGCGTCGCTAATTATTTTTCCGCTAATTTGTTGTTCTGTTAAATTTTGGCTGTGCAAATAATTTTTTGAGGAACAAAGATTTCGCGGGGGAAATCTTAAATGAACCGTGCCCGCGGGCACGGGTTATGACTAGTATATATATATATATATATATACAGTGTGAGTGTGTGATGCATATACATATACATATACATACATATACATATACATAGATATATATAAGAGAAAAAGAGATATGAGCGTCCAGTATAGAAAATTTCATATACATGCCCTCAAAAAATCTAATTTTTTGCCCTTTTAGAAGATCAACTTCTTTCATCATATTCTACATATTATGGATGATAACAATCACTAAATTCAAGTGAATTCAACTTTATTTGACAATCAATCCGATTGTGAAAATTTCAACGGTTTTAGAACAATAGAACTTTTTGTAACGAATGGATCAAAGGTCAAATCCCCTTCATCCATATTTAGGGGTTTGGGGTTTAAGAATATGCACAACAATCCAAACAAAAAAATTTGAAAAAAGTGATGAAAATTGAGGTTTTAGAGGGAATTTATAGGAAATTTCATACACTGGCCACCCAGTAAAAGTTGCGGTTTTCAGAGGGCATATATATAGTAGTCTTCCGTTGAGAAGTGTTCTCACCAAAATGTAGTGTGAACACAATTTTCTTTTATTTCTTTTGAATTTTTTTAAAAATAATTCATTCTTGAATTCATACTTAAATATATCCCAAAAAATAATGGTTGAACCATATAGAGGATTTGACTCTGGATCAAGCTGTTACTAATTCAACGGTTTAGACCAGTATACAAATGCACATTTTTTGCATTTCCTTGATCAAGGATCAAATCACATTATTTTTCAACCATTTTTTCGTGAGGTGTATAAATACGTATTGAAAAATGGAATTTTAAAAAAAATTCAATACACCGAATTTTGATTGAAACTGAGGGATTTTGCCCGTTCATCTATCCATCGCAAAAGTTCTATTCATGCAAAAATGTTAAATTTTGGACGGCTATATGGACAAGCAAAACACATTGGGTTGACCCCATAATCGAATTTTGGGGTTTCAAAATATGTGTATCAAAACACCAAATATCGGGTGATCCCAAGGGGTTTGGCACATTGAACTAACCATTACAAATTTAACGATTTTGCTTGAATAAAACTTCTGTGACGGGTAGATGGAGGAATAAAAACCCATTAGGTACAACTCATATTTAGTGTGTGGGTGATGAGACCCCAGTTCTCAAACGCAAATTTGAAGCCGAGATTTCACCAGCAATGGTGAAATCTTAAGAATTTTTATTAATTGGACGAGAAAATTAAAGACAAATGAAATAAAATGCAAGAGAGAAGAAAAATTCAGCTTAATATCTTCGTGCCTTTTATTACAACAGAAATTGCTTTTATAGCAATTCCCCTAACGAACTCCAGCGGTAAGATTCCCCGCTAGCCTTCGACGGAGAGAGTAGCTGTCGACGACGTCGAGAAATTTGTTAGCGAGTCTAACTGCTCCAGAGGTGGGTCCCCCTTATCCTTTTCAGATCGACGGTCCCCTTTAAATCTTAACTACTAATCGAGCGCTCCTGATTTAAGCATCGCAGAAGGCTCGATTCCCTTTATGTTTTCATCTGACGGTTGTGATTTAATTAACTTGATAGCGCTTCTCTCCTTTGTCTCCTCGTCCTCTTCCCCTCCAGCAGCACCGGCCATTCCCCAAGCAGCTTGCAGATGGGTTCTAACAGTCCCTCCTCTATTTCGAGACCTTGCCTCAAGGTCGAATGCTGGAAACCTTCGTACCAAGTCCCAATAGGACTCCCATGTCGCTTCCTCCAACGTCCGCTGCTTCCATTTGACTAAAACTTGAGATATCAGAGTTTGTCTCTCCTTCACTACCCGTCGATCAACAATAAGCTTAGGCTCTCATCCACAATCTCCTCCGTGTAAGTGGGTTGGGAATCTTGGACAACTGTATGAGTTCCAATTTTCTCCTTCAGCTGAGAAACATGGAAGACGGGGTGGATTCGGGCCTCTGCTGGGAGCTCCATCCTGTACACAACTTCCCCAATTCACTCTAGAACATGATAGGGGCCATAGTATTTGGGTGAAAGCTTGTGAGTTTTTCTAGCAGCCAAGCTAATTTGACTGTATGGTTGTTGTTTCAGAGTGTTTTCTCACTACAGTATCGTTGACTATGGACTGCCCAGTCAACATGGTCAAGGGGCCGATTAGGCTCCCTTGGGTGCGTCGAGCGCGTGTAGACGCGACGCAAATCGGAGATGTAGTCGACGTAGAGCACGTCAGCTGGGCCGGGTCTGGATCCTCGGCCTCTGGGGGGCTGAGGGGAAACCTCAGCCCGGTGTGAGGTGCTCGGCCTCGGATGGTCGGGCGACGAGGGGAAGCCTCGGCACCTTGTCTTGACGCGCGACCGACGCGGAGTTGAGGGGAAGCCTCCGCTCGAATGGGTGTGCTCGGCCTCGGTCGGTCGGATGACGAGGGGTAGCCTTGGTAGTCTCGCATCATGTGCGGCCGGCGTGGAGCTGAGGGGAAGCCTCGGCTCGGATGGATGCGCTCGGCCTCGGTCTCTCCTGGCGTCGAGGGGTGGCCTCGATGCCTTGGCTGATGCTTGATGGTGTTTGCCTGATGTCGAATGGAAGCTTCAGTACTTGGATCTAACTGTTGAATATTGGACTCCCCGGATTTGGTTTTGATGATGAGCAAACATAAATAATTCATGAACTAACAATTTGTGAGCGCAGTTTTGGAGATCGTCGCCAATTTCACGAGAATATTCAAAGCGACATCTCAACACTTCCAAAAGCTCGTATTCAAGCCTAAAGCTTCGTTGAAGCTCCTGCAACGCTTTGGAAGTTATGAAGATTCAATTGAAGCTCTCAAAGACCGTTTATTAAGGTTTTATTTATAGTCTTTTAGTTTCGATTGATAGAATGTTAAGCCTTGAGTATATCTTACGGTTCTATCTTCTTTACGCTCATTTCGTAGCTCTAGGATCCTTGCACAAGTTCATTCTAACTTCCTCGAAGCGTCGCGCTTCGATTCGGACTTTGTTGTGCATGTTAGTTGGTACAAGAACAAGTACTGACCGACTAGATGGTGATCTAGTCGGTCGGCAACTGTTCTTAGACCGACTAGTTTGATTCCTTAATTTCTTGGACTTTACTGTTTACAGTTAGTCGGTCAACGTTGACTCACCGACCGACTAGTTTGTGAACTAGTCGGTCAGTGATGCTTCTTTGACCGACTAGTTGTGACTTACTGTTCACTCTAAATTTCTCCTAAGCTACTGTTTACCGTTAGTCGGTCTAAGAACGTTTGATGACCGACTAGTTGACAATCTAGTCGGTCAACTTTTGTTCTTGGACCGACTAAGTCAACTTTCCTTCAGACTAAGTTGTTTTGCCTCTTAGTCGGTCTACGTTCATTGGATGACCGACTAGTTGTGAAACTAGTCGGTCAGACAGTGTTCTTGGACCGACTAGTTTTCTAGGTCTGAAATTCTATCTCTTCTCAGATCTGCTCTTAGTCGGTCCATGCTTTGTGACTGACCGACTAGTTGATGAACTAGTCGGTCAGTGTTTGTTCTTTGACCGACTAACTCTCACAGATTTCTATCCGTTGGTGAATGACCTAACTTGTTTTTATGGGACCCTATAAATACGAACCTAGGTCATTTTTATCTTCAATAGAGCTGCCATTAAGAGATTCATTGAGTTCTAAAGAGATAGATATTCTCCCTCAAATCTAAAGCTCTCTTCCTCACAAGAAACCCATTCTCTCTCATTTCTAGATCTAGAGAGAAGCTTGTTCTTGGTGAGCTCTTCAAGCTATTGTTTGATCCAAGTCTCCAACTCTTCCCTAGGCACCCTTTGCTGCTCATTTCCTTGGTGCTAGGGCTTGGTGACTTCATCTTCCTCAAATCCTTCATTCCACCTATTGGGTAAGAAAAACTCAAGGTATAGGATTTTGTGGTAAGCTTGTTTATTTCATATAAACTCTTTTATATTGCTTATTGGTTCTCTCGGTTGTGAGAGAAGGTTGTGATCCCGGGTTGTGGGATTCACGTTTGCTATTGCATGTATGATTTGATCTTGTGAAGGTTTTTCACAAGATATTCATAGTGGAAATCTTGAGTTAGGGTTTCTAACTCAAGTATCCGGAGGGGATCCGGGTGGTTGGGACGTAGGATCACCGGGAACAAGTCGGGGAGACTTGGGTGGATCCGAACCCATTAACATCGTTTGTTAGCTTTGTTAATTTCGTTGTCGTCATTCAATTTAAGCTTCCGCAAATTGATTTGGTAGTTGATTGCAATTTAATTTGGAATTATACTCCTTATTATTTTAAAGTACTATTCACCCCCCCTCTAGTACTTGTGCAGTAGCTGGTAGGGCATTACATTTGGTATCAGAGCCAGATACTCAGCTATGTCTGCCAACGACAACAAGACCGTGCCTCCACCTTCCAACTATGACACCTTCAGGAACCGTGAAGGAGCGTCATCGGTGATGGAAGGACATTCCTCTACAAGGCCTCCATTCTTCAACAGTACCAACTACGGGTACTGGAAATGTCGGATGGAAACCTTCCTCCGAAGTGCATCTTTATGGAGGACTACAATGAAGGAGTACATCGAACCCAAAGAAGAAGATTTTGAGAAATGGACTACCGCGGAGGTCGCCGCGGAGGTAAGCAATGCCAAGGCAATGAACGCCTTGCAATGCGCATTAGAGCCCGAGGACTTCAATAAGATATGCACGTGTAAGAGTGCATATCAAATTTGGAACTCTCTCCTCATACTACATGAAGGGACGAGTCGGGTAAGAGACTCTAAAATCGTAGTCGTAACCAAAGATTACGAAATGTTTCATATGCAAAAGGGCGTGAAGATGAAAGAATATTACGCTCGCTTCGTTGACATAATAAACGAGTTAGAGGCCCTCGGCAAGATCTACACTCAAAAGGAGAAGTGCTTAAAGCTTATTGAAGGACTTCCCTCTTCTTGGGAAAAACGTACCTTCGCCATCGAGGAAGGTAATGACATGAACAAATATACCGTAGTTCAACTAATGGGTACTTTGATGTCATACGAGGTACGCAAAGATAGCAAGGTGAAGCTACAAGAAAAGATGAAGTCATATTTGAACCTAGATGCGCCTAAGAAAAAGGCGATTGCATTCAAGGCGGCTTCATCCACATCTTCCGATGATGAAGACTCGGAAAACGAGTTGGACTTGGAGTCCATGGCACTCATGGCCAAGAAGTTCAACCGTTTCTTCCGAAAAGGTAACTTCAAGAACAAAGCTAAATTTGGTTCTACTAACGCCTCTTCCTCTCCTTTGTGTTTCAAGTGTAATAAGCCGGGACACATGAAAGCGGAGTGTCCCCTCAATAAGCACAAGGTGAAGTGGAAGGCGCCAAAATTCGATAAGTCCAAGAAATACAAAAAGGGGTACAAGAAAGGACTTGTCGGAGCAACATTCACCGACTCCGAGGATTCCTCAAGCGGAGAGTCGGATGATGAGAAAGTGGAGCAAGCACATATGTGCTTCATGGTAAGAGAGGAGAACGATCAAGGATCCTCCTCTTCCGATGATAGTAATGACGAAAGCGATGAGGTAACGATGGATGATCTTAGAAATGCTAACTCTCAACTTTGGTCAAAATACACTAAGTTAGTAAATAGATATACTAAGGTAAAAGATGACCTAGCTAGCATTCAAACATCGCCTAAGACTATCATCACCAGCAACGACACCGTTGTTGAAGAGTTAAGAAATGAGATTGTTAATCTCAAATCTAAACTTGAACATGTTAGCATAGATGATCCGGAAGAACATAGGATAGCGAATTTAACCTCTCAAAACTCGACTTTGAGTATTGAGAACGAGAATCTTAAATCTCGTGTTTTTGTGCTCACATCGCAAGTATCCAATTTGGATACTTCTATGCGTTCTCTCAAAGAGAAATATGAGAACACATTGGGCCGAATTAACAAATTCAACAAAGGTAAGGACTATTTGGATAAAATCCTAAGTGACTTACTTCCGGCCAATCACCACATTGGTTTGGGGTATACGATGGGATGTTCATCCAAAGCGGCCACTACTTTTGTTAGGCCAACTTCCGGTGACTCTACGAGTGGTAGCAAACACTCTATTGATAGTTCATCTACCAATGGTGCTTCCACCTCGTCCACGCCCTCTTTTGGAAAGAAACCCACTTTGGGTGGACCTCCAAAGAAGGGGCATGCCTACATGTACACCAATACCATGCCACATAGGAACACACGTCCTACTCCACCATCTCACACATATGATGATTTTTATGCAACACATTCTCGGGCACGTGCACACCATGTGAGACACCCTCACGCACGTGTTCCCACACATGCATATGTTCACCCACGGCATCATATGAATAATTCTCGTCGTGCACCATTCCATCATGTCCCGTATGCCTATCCACAACATGCATCACGTAGAAATCAACGTCGAATGCATGCACCCAATAGGATGATGGCTCCCAAAATATTCACTATTTGGAGCCCAAAGGACACAAGCATGGACGAAAAACAAATGTACATGAATGCTTATTTTTCGGATGTTGTGCATAGTAAGAATTATGTGGGGAAGTCTAAGTCCACTTGGACTTGGCTTCCAAAGGTCTAATCCCTTGGACCCAATGACCTTGGGTACCATGATATGAAAGTTTCTATCTTTAGGTACTCAAGGAAAAGAAAAAGGAAAGGAGCAACAAATTTAAATTTAGCTCCAAAGGGAATTGGATACTCGATAGCGGGTGTTCAAAACACATGACGGGTGACGCTCGATTGCTCTCCGGAGTGGTTCCCATTGCGAATGGAAACCGTGTCCTATTTGGAGGCAACGAGAGCGGAACCATCATAGGTGTTGGTAAAGTCGGTAACCCCTCTAAACCATTAATTAGTGATGTTTATCTTGTTAGTGGTTTAAATCATAATCTTATTTCAATAAGCCAACTTTGTGACAAAGGTTACAAAGTTAGCTTTGCGAAAGGATTGTGTCATATTTTAAGAAAGGATAATGAAAAATTATTATTTTCCGGAACTCGTCGTAAAGACATTTATATTTTGGATCTTCCTAAGTCATATGAACAATGTCTCGTTGCCAACACAAGTGAACAACACTTATGGCATCGACGCTTTGGACATGTGAACTTTGGAACACTATATAAGCTTTCAAAATTGAATTCTATTAAAGGTTTTTCGAAGCTTGTTTTTGAAAAGAAAAGTTTTTGTGATTGTTGTCAACGCGGCAAGCTTCCTAAATCTTCATTTAAACCTAAGAAAAGCATCTCTACTAAAAGGCCACTAGAGCTATTACATCTAGATTTATTTGGGCCAACTAGAGTAGCTTCCTTAGGAAATGCAAGGTATGGACTTGTCATCGTAGATGACTATTCAAGATTTACTTGGGTATTTTCATTGTGTAATAAAAATGAAGCTTTTGAAAACTTCACAATTTTTGTTAAGAAAGTACAAAATCTCTTAGGAACCACCATTGTCACTATTCGTAGTGATCATCGAGGTGAATTTGAGAATGAGTCTTTTGAGACATTTTGTGATGAAGTTGGTATTACTCACACCTTTTCTTTCCCTCGTGCACCTCCTCAAAATGGTGTAGTTGAGAGAAAGAATAGGACGCTAGTGGAGTGTGCTCGCACTATGCTTGATGATAGCCAACTTGGCCATCAATTTTGGGCGGAAGCGGTACACACCGCTTGCTATGTGTTTAATAGAATACTTTTGAGGCCCGGCACTAAACAAACTTGTTATGAATTGTTGTTTGGTAGGTTGCCTCAAGTTAAACATTTTCGTGTTTTCGGTTCGAAATGTTTTATTAAGAACACATATGGTAGTTTGGACAAATTCGATCCAAGATCCGATGAGGGGATCTTTGTTGGATACTCTACGCGTAGCAAAGCCTACCGGATATTCAACAAACGAACCTCAACGATCGAGGAGTCGCTTCATGTCTCATTTAATGAAGGATTTGTTCCAACTAGAATTTCAAATGATAATGATTCTATGGATGTTTTATGTGATTCGTTTGATAATTCTAAGTCTAATGATACTATTGATTCTATTGAGACTAACCCAACTAATGAAGTTGTTGAGAATGTTCCTAGTGATCAAGGTATTCCCAAACGGCTTCATTCGGTTCGTGACCATCCCCATGAGCAAGTCATTGGCAATATCTATGATAGTGTCAAGACGAGATCGCAAGTTCACCACTTCGCAAATTGTGCCTTTGCCTCATCGATAGAGCCAAAGAATATTAATGAAGCATGCGAAGATAGCGCTTGGATCTTAGCCATGGAGGAGGAGCTCATTCAATTCGAGAGGAATGAAGTTTGGGAGCTTGTTCCATTGCCATCGAAGAACCACACCGTCATAGGGACAAAGTGGATCTTCAAGAACAAAACCGACGAAAACCAAGTCGTCGTCCGGAACAAAGCCCGGTTAGTAGCTCAAGGCTATCGTCAAGAGGAAGGTATCGATTTCGAAGAATCTTTCGCTCCGGTAGCTAGATTAGAATCAATTAGATTACTTTTGTCTTTTGCATGCCATAAGAATTTTAAATTATTTCAAATGGATGTTAAGAGTGCATTTTTAAACGGAGATGTCGTTGAGGAAGTTTACGTTTCTCAACCTCCGGGCTTCATAAATGAAAAATTTCCAAATCACGTTTTTAAACTAAAGAAAGCTCTTTATGGTTTGAGACAAGCTCCTCGAGCTTGGTATGATCGCCTAAAGAATTTTCTTTTGGATTTGAATTTTAAAATGGGCGAAGCCGATTCAACACTTTTTATTAAGCATGCGAACAATGATATTTTATTAGTTCAAATTTATGTTGATGATATCATTTTCGGTGCTACTAACTTCACTCTTTGCGAAGAGTTTTCTAATGTTATGAAGGAACAATTTGAGATGAGCCATATGGGCGAACTCAAATATTTCTTAGGTCTCCAAATTCGCCAAATGAACAATGCAATCTTCATCCACCAAACGAAGTACACGGTGGAGTTGCTAAAGCGATTTGGAATGGAGAATGCCTCCGGGAAAAAGACTCCGATGAGCACGACTACGCATCTTGACAAGGATACGGGCGGTAAGGATGTAGACATTCGTCTATATCGAGGTATGATATGTAGTTTGCTTTATCTTACCGCAAGTAGGCCCGATATTATGTTTGCTGTATGTATATGTGCTCGTTATCAGTCTCAACCTAAGGATTCTCACTTAGTAGCGGTAAAGCGTATTTTCCGCTATCTAAGTTACACTTTAGATTTTGGATTACTTTATCCGAGATCTAGCACATATGAGTTAGTCTCATATAGTGACGCGGATTATGCGGGATGCAAATCCGACAGGAAAAGTACTAGTGGCACTTGCCATTTTCTAGGAAATTCTCTTGTCTCTTGGTTTTCCAAGAAGCAAAATTCGGTTTCACTTTCAACCACCGAGGCGGAATATATTGCCGCCGGTGCCGCTTGTGCCCAGGTTCTTTGGATGAGACACACATTGAAGGATTTTTGTATTCATTGTGATACTAGCCCTATCATGGTGGATAACCAAAGTGCTATCTGTCTTTCAAAGAATCCGGTGCACCATTCCCGATCGAAACACATAGATGTCCGACACCATTTCTTAGATGATCATGTTGCTAAAAAGGACATCATTTTAGTGTACGTTGAAACCCAAAAGCAAATCGCCGATATTTTCACGAAACCCCTAAAGGAAGACTCCTTTGTGCGGTTGCGTCGAGAATTGGGGATTATGGGTGAATCCGAGATATAGGATTCATATTTAAATTCAATCATCTTGCATGCTAATATATTTCGCGATATTTCATTCATGCTAGATTAATTGAATTTTTGGGAATTTTATGTGATTTATTTGAATTTATTGCTCGAATTCGTATTTCAATGTCGTATTTAAGATTTCGACGTTTTGTGGGGTAATTTAGATGACTAATGAGTGAGTTAGGATGTTTCATCCAAGTGGTTTGTGAAGAGAAATCAAATTTCTACTTTTGGACTCTTCTAGTCGGTTATGGATTTTATGATATGACGATGTTGATGATGATGATGTACTTTTTGTTGTTTATATAGCTGATGTGTCTCACTTCATATGATGTACCTCATATATTTTATGTGATATCTTTTTGGATGTACTCATGTTGTCTATATATATATATATATGTTCATCATCGTTTACTTTGTCTTTTATTCGTCGTGCAAAATTTAATATTCGTTGAATACATTTGAAATGTGATTTCGTCGCTCGACGCATAAAAACTTGGTTAAATAGATTTAAATTCTATAATTGTATAGAATTGTTTTCCATGCACAAAATTAACCAAGAATATTGAATATTGAAGAGTATGTTTCTTTATTCAAGAAATGAATAATTATTTGGTATTTTTGATGATTTTGATTTTCACTTTGTGATAATGGACAATTGGCACACTTTGATTTGATTTAATCGTTTTTCCTTTGGTGTCAATTAGCTCCATCGTCTTTGTCTACGACTCCCGATGTTGGATTTTACATTTCCTAATTGTTGTCGTTGTATGCCCCCCATTTTTGGGATAATGCCAAAGGGGGAGAGATAATGATAATAAATAGCCCAAATGAAAATTTAACTCATATTCCACGAATCTAGTTTGAAATGTTAGATTCAGGGGGAGTTAAGATACATATAAGGATTTTCAAAATCCGATATTTCAAAAATCAATTCTCATTATATATCTTACTCGTCTGATTGATGCAATTCATATATATTCATTTTGGAATTAACGTGTCATCAATGCAGGGGGAGTAAGTATTTTACATTTGAATTATTATTTTTGTTTATTATTTATGTTGGTTTGTCATCACCAAAAAGGGGGAGAATGTTGAATATTGGACTCCCCGGATTTGGTTTTGATGATGAGCAAACATAAATAATTCATGAACTAACAATTTGTGAGCGCAGTTTTGGAGATCGTCGCCAGTTTCACGAGAATATTCAAAGCGACATCTCAACACTTCCAAAAGCTCGTATTCAAGCCTAAAGCTTCGTTGAAGCTCCTGCAACGCTTTGGAAGTTATGAAGATTCAATCGAAGCTCTCAAAGACCGTTTATTAAGGTTTTATTTATAGTCATTTAGTTTCGATTGATAGAATGTTAAGCCTTGAGTATATCTTACGGTTCTATCTTCTTTACGCTCATTTCGTAGCTCTAGGATCCTTGCACAAGTTCATTCTAACTTCCTCGAAGCGTCGCGCTTCGATTCGGACTTTGTTGTGCATGTTAGTTGGTACAACAACAAGTACTGACCGACTAGATGGTGATCTAGTCGGTCGGCAACTGTTCTTGGACCGACTAGTTTGATTCCTTAATTTCTTGGACTTTACTGTTTACAGTTAGTTGGTCTACGTTGACTCACCGACCGACTAGTTTGTGAACTAGTCGGTCAGTGATGCTTCTTTGACCGACTAGTTGTGACTTACTGTTCACTCTAAATTTCTCCTAAGCTACTGTTTACCATTAGTCGGTCTAAGAACGTTTGATGACCGACTAGTTGACAATCTAGTCGGTCAACTTTTGTTCTTGGACCGACTAAGTCAACTTTCCTTCAGACTAAGTTGTTTTGCCTCTTAGTCGGTCTACGTTCATTGGATGACCGACTAGTTGTGAAACTAGTCGGTCAGACAGTGTTCTTGGACCGACTAGTTTTCTAGGTCTGAAATTCTATCTCTTCTCAGATCTGCTCTTAGTCGGTCCATGCTTTGTGACTGACCGACTAGTTGATGAACTAGTCGGTCAGTGTTTGTTCTTTGACCGACTAACTCTCACAGATTTCTATCCGTTGGTGAATGACCTAACTTGTTTTTATGGGACCCTATAAATACGAACCTAGGTCATTTCTATCTTCAATAGAGCTGCCATTAAGAGATTCATTGAGTTCTAAAGAGATAGCTATTCTCCCTCAAATCTAAAGCTCTCTTCCTCACAAGAAACCCATTCTCTCTCATTTCTAGATCTAGAGAGAAGCTTGTTCTTGGTGAGCTCTTCAAGCTATTGCTTGATCCAAGTCTCCAACTCTTCCCTAGGCACCCTTTGCTGCTCATTTCCTTGGTGCTAGGGCTTGGTGACTTCATCTTCCTCAAATCCTTCATTCCACCTATTGGGTAAGAAAAACTCAAGGTATAGGATTTTGTGGTAAGCTTGTTTATTTCATATAAACTCTTTTATATTGCTTATTGGTTCTCTCGGTTGTGAGAGAAGGTTGTGATCCCGGGTTGTGGGATTCACGTTTGCTATTGCATGTATGATTTGATCTTGTGAAGGTTTTTCACAAGATATTCATAGTGGAAATCTTGAGTTAGGGTTTCTAACTCAAGTATCCGGAGGGGATCCGGGTGGTTGGGACGTAGGATCACCGGGAACAAGTCGGGGAGACTTGGGTGGATCCGAACCCATTAACATCGTTTGTTAGCTTTGTTAATTTCGTTGTCGTCATTCAATTTAAGCTTCCGCAAATTGATTTGGTAGTTGATTGCAATTTAATTTGGAATTATACTCCTTATTATTTTAAAGTACTATTCCCCCCCCTCTAGTACTTGTGCAGTAGCTGGTAGGGCATTACACTAACGTCTTCCTGAACAGACGAGAACACTCGTCAGGGAGGCCGGACCTTAGTTCCGGCCAAATCCCCTCCGATGCCTAAGTCAGATGACAGTCTGAAAGAGGAGGCTCGGCGGGGACGGTTCGACTCGAGAGGAGATCGGAACGACATCCTCCGGCGCGAGTGGGGGGAAGGAGATGAAGTGGGGGAACTAGGTCGTTGTTGGAGTACCTTAGGTTTTGTTACCTGAGATGCGGTCCTCTGTTCAGTCGTCCTCCTAGTCCTTTTATAGGCCTCTCGTCGCAACCACCCATGACTCACATCCTTCGTCCACCCCCAATCGTGCCCCCTCAATCCGCCTCCCCATCGCCGCTCCCCCACCATGCCAGCACCTCCCCATAACGGCCATTAAGTGGCAGCGGGCCCGGGGGAACGGTTATCGTTGGAGTGGGCGAGTGACTAGCGCATTTCTGGGGTCGGGTCAGATCGATGTTCGGGGTCCTCTCATGGGCTTCATTGGGTGGGCTTGGACCCCCCACGATTTCGCGTTGTAGGCTGTGCCTTTGGGCCCATGCTGTTGGGCCTCCGCAAAATAGACGTATCAATTGCCCCCATCGGTTGGGCCGATCGGCCTTGGCCGGTTCGGTTCGACCGATGTGACTCCTGGGGTTCCGATTGGCGCGTCAGTCGAGGCGTGGTCATAAATGAAGGTCATGATGAGGTGGATCGATAGGACTTCCCTTGGCACCGATTTCGAAACGCCGCCGGATCTTTGAGGCTTGCCACCGTTCCTGTCAGGCGTTTTGAATTCGCCCCTGGGTCTTGTATATAAGTGCACCGGCTGCTTTGATCCCAACTTCTTCCTCGCTCTTCTCTCTGTTCCGGGCTTTCCACAAACTCGGAGTCTTCCGCCGCCTTCGTTCTCTTGCCTTCTCCAAATAAACAAGAAGGTAACTCCTTTCCCATCCTCATATTATGGCTGCTCTTAGGATAGGTGGCTCTGGCCAAGGGGCGAGGGATCCTCCTGAGTCCAGGCGTGGCGGGCCCCGATCTGTGGGATCCGGTTCCTCCCCAGGGAGCCGTTCCCTCCGAGACAAAGGGAAGGGGAAGCTCTTCCCAGACTATGCTGGCGATGATTTGGCGTTGGTTGCCGCGCGGCTTAATGTACCTCCGGTTATCCTCAGAACGCCGTTGAGGACTCCTTTTTTGGCGGCTGCGGAGATTCGGGGAAGGTACCTCTGTCACCCGTATGATGTTCGAGTCCCTTTCATCGACGAGCGGATCTATCTTCCGAGGAGCAACGAAGTCGGCATTTACGTCGAGATGTTCCGTTTGAGTCTTCATTTCCCGCTCAACCCCTTCTTTATCCAAGTCATGGAGTACCTCATGGTGTCCCTTTGCCAGTTTACCCCCTGTTCGGTTGCGGTTCTGACAGGCTTTGTGATGCTCTGCTGCACTCGCGGTCTGGAGCCATCTCTCCCACTCCTCTTCTATTTTTATCAGATCCAGACGGTCGGTCTAGGGTCATGGCTGCACCTCCGAGCCCGCGCGGTGAGGGAATGCCAGATCGAGCTACCCCACTGGGCGGGGGATTGGAGCTCAGGTAATGTCTTCGTAGTCTTCCTTGAGGATGCTCAGATTTTGACAGGTTGGGGTGGGTCAGGTTGGCCTCGCCGAACGCTAACCCTCTCCGAGGCTGATCAGGTGGCCGTCGCGCTGCTGTCGGCCCTCCCCTTGGAGGTGAAGTCTATCTGGCCTTTGCTGGATGACCTACTCCTGAAGGCCGTCTTGTGGTCTCCGGGTAGGTCGCTTTTTTAGTCCTGGATTTCCCTGTGGCTTACCCTGATTTCGGTTTCGCTTGAAGGAATGGCTGGTCGCGAGTTCACCCGCAACGTCGATAAGCTGATTCGGCGTGGAGCTGCTCGGAGCCGAGGCAGTACCTCGGGAAGGGCACCTCGGCGGACCGTCGAGGAGGAGGTGTGCCGAGCCGAGCCCACCGTGGGCAAGGTGGCGGCCGTGCCTCCCGTCTCTACTTCTGGTAGTCCCTTCCCCAGGGAGGTCGCAAGAGCCGGATCCGTCCCACCGACCCAAGTGGTGGGGGGTGATGATGGGTCCGGTGCAGCTCCTCTTGCGCCTGGCGTGCCCCCTCTTGTCTGCGAGGGTGGAGGCGGCACGAGGCGGAAGCGCTCCCCTTTGGCGCCTGCCAAGCCTCGCGGAGGGAAGAGGAGGAAGTAAGGCACGGATCCCCCCAGTCCGGTGCGCTCCGTGCCCCCGGCGGTGGCCACTGAGGATCTTCCAGTGACCCTGACGACCACGCCCGTCGCAGCGACCTTGCCTCCATTATCGGGAATCGGTGCCCTGTTGGCGAGCTGCTCGGCCTCCCTCGAGGTCACCCCCGGGGACTCGGTGTTTGTCGACCGAGCCTTGGCTCAGCAGTTGGCCGAGGGCTCCGTCCTCCCCTGGGACCGTGGTCTCCTCGAGAGGGCCCCCGCCGACAAGGTGTCGGACATCTTGGTCTGGATCCTTTAGCAGGTCTGGCTATCCCGATGTCCCTTTCTTTCCTTCGCTTTCTTCTTAGCTCATGTCTTGTCGTTCAGGGTTCAACACTCGCTGTCGAGTCGCAGCGTCGAGCTGTCCGTTTGAGGGAGCTGGAGGAGTCCTCTGCAAAGGACCACGAGCGGGCTGGGGTGGCGGAGGTAGCTGCGGTGGCGGCCCAGATGGAGTCTCGGCAACTCAAGCTCCGGGTGGCCGAGCTAGAGGGACGAGTGGCCGATCTCCAGGGGGAGTTGGAGAACGCTCGGCGATCGGCTGGGGAAGCAGCGGAGTCGTTCCGCTTGGAGAGGGAGGAGTTCCAGAGGGAACTGTCGGATCGGCGTCAGGTGGCACGGTTCGCGGATGAGGTGGAGAGGGGCGTCGTCGGGACTCTGGGGGAGAGGATCTTCGAGGTCCTCAGGGAGGCCTTTGGTAAGTATGAAGACCTTATCGGCCCCCGGATCGTCGAAGTCGTCCAGTCCTCCTTCCGGGATTGTGTGAAGCGCGTCCTGCAAGCCCTTCCGCCTGCCGATCCCCCTCGCTCCGAGCAGGGCGAGGCGCCCAAGGATGCGTCCTCCCGAGCCCGGGTCCCCTAGGTCGTCCTTCCCGGCCTGTCATCCTTGTTTTTATCCTCAAATTTCTCAGCATCCGCTTCGCTTTGGCCCAGCCTACTTGAAATGGATCCCTGACCTCGCAATCTCCATTGGCATCTTTACCGGCTCTCTGCTTCAGGGCAAACAATTGCTGATTGCAAGGATGTTCATTTAAGCCAGCAATTTTGTGTTCTTGGTCGACAAGTTTTGCTCTGCCGGCGTCACCCCAGTTTTCGTGGGTGACGAATTTTGTTGTTCACCGAGAGTGAATTATTTGTAAGGAGGTTCCTCCACTTCGATTTCCTGTAAAAAGACACACTTTTGTACCTCGGTTAACTGTTGGAAATGAAATTGACCTACTTGAATTTTCCGCGCATTTTGCTTTGTTGCTGCGACTTCGACTCCTCTGCTGATGGTGGTCGCTCGCCTCCTTCCTCCGGGAGGTCGCCCCTAGTCCCTCGAGTGGACAAGTCGGTTGATGTCCTTATTGGCTGGGGGGTTGCCCCCGGTCCTATAAACAATGGAGTCGGTCTAACCGTCTTCGCTGGCTGCGGGGGTCGCTCTCAGTCTTATGAGCAATGGAGTAGGTCAGCAAGGGAGAAGTCCCTCGTCTTAGGACCAGTTGGCGTCTGCACTGGCTGGGGGAATTACCCCCAGACTTACGATCGATGGTGTCGATCAGCGAGGGTGAAGCTCCTCGGCTTAGGACCGGTCGGCGTCGACGCTGGCTGGGTGAATTTCCCCCAGACTTACGAGCGATGGAGTCGGTCGGCGAGGGTGAAGCTCCTCGGCTTAGGACCGGTCGGCGTCTGCGCTGGCTGGGGGAATTGCCCCCAGACTTACGAGCGATGGAGTCGGTCAGCGAGGGTGAAGCTCCTCGGCTTAGGACCGGTCGACATCTGCGCTGGCTGGGGGAATTGCCCCCAGACTTACGAGCGATGGCGTCGGTCAGCGAGGGTGAAGCTCCTCGGCTTAGGACCGGTCGACGTCTGCGCTGGCTGGAGGAATTGCCCCCAGACTTACGAGCGTCGGAGTCGGTCAACGAGGGTGAAGCTCCTCGTCTTAGGACCGGTCGGCGTCTGCGCTGGCTGGGGGAATTGCCCCCAGACTTACGAGCGTCGGAGTCGGTCAATGAGGGTGAAGCTCCTCAGCTTAGGACCAGTTTTGATTGACCCCCCGTCTAGTGAGGTGGCGGTCTTCACTCTTATGAAGCCTTAGCAAAATGTTGACTCCGCCGGAGATGAAGAAAAGGAAAAAGGAGTGCATTTGTACTCTTAAAGGTCCTATTGGACTAGTACATTTGGAGGAAAAAAGAAATAAAGCACGACGGGGGATGTGAACCTAGATAATCTCCTCCCGACTAGGCGGTGACTGGGGAGGCCTCGCCTGCTCACTCTATGATGCGGAGGGGTCCTTGGACGGCGTTGACCTTCTTTCCTTTGTCCGACTGCTTGGATGTTCCTTCTCCGTGGGCCGGGTCATCAGTAAAGTTCCTTGCGTGCCCTCGGCTCATCAACTTCTCGATGTCCTTCTTTAGGTGCCAGCAGTCTTCAGTGTCGTGGCCGTTGTCTTTGTGGTACTGGCAATACTTCTCCCCATTTTTTCCCCCCTCTTTTTGTCTTCGGCGGGGGGCGATCAGCGCGGTCTTCCTTCTGTACTTGAGTGAGGAAGCCGTCCGGGGTGGCGTCCCTCGTATCCTCCCTCCGCTGCTTGTTTCTCGCCCTTTTCTCTGTCCGGTACCCTTCGGGGCTGCGGCGCTCGCTATCGCCGCGCTTGGTCCCTCGTCTGGCCTTTCCTGCCTCGATGGCCAAGGTCTCCTCGGTCAACATGAAGCGCTCGACCCTCGCCATGATCCCATCAAGATCTTTCGGGGGATCATTGTGCAGAGATTTCTTCAAGCCTCTATGACGCAGCCCTTTCTTTAGGGCCGTTTGGACAACGAGGTCGGGAGGGCTGTTTACGTTCAGCCGCTCAGCGTTGAAGCGGCGCATAAATTGTCGGAGCGGCTCGGTCGGGCCCTGCACTATGTTAAACAAATGTTCAGCATCAGGCATTACCTGTCGCCCTGCCATGAACTGTTTGCAGAACAGCTGGGTGAGTTCCTCGAAGCTGTCAATGGAGCGGCTGGGCAGGCTGCGGTACCAAGTTCTCACTGCTCCCCTGAGGGTCGAATAAAAGCCCATGCAGAGCAGGGTATCATCGGCTCCCTGGAAGGACATGTCCCCCTCGTAGTCCATCACGTGGTTCCCTGGATCTCCTATCCCGTCGTATTTCCCCAGTGTCGGGATCTTGAATCGAGAGGGGACCCGCGCGTCGGTTATTCTCCGCGACAGGGGGCACCGGTCTCCGTGGATGCCTCCAGGGGTCCGACACCCGCCTACCTCAGGCTCGTTCGGTTGTGGAGGTGGCACAGGCGCTGGCTAGGCTGGCTCAACGGCCTTCGCCACACTGGGGGTGGGGCTGGTCCGGCGTTCCCGGATCCTCCAACGGGAGCTTCCGCTTAGCCGTGATCGGTCCCTCGAGTGGTGCCGATCACTTCTTCTGCGGTGGGGTGATCGTGGCCGACGAGACGACGTGGTCACCGATTCGTCCCCCGTGTATTTGGTACCCCTCCTGCTCCTTTTGCGATAAGAGGAGTAGGCGCGCGATCTCGCCTGGTAGAAGCCGGGTAGTGTGAACCGACGCTCCGTGTTCGGTCTTTGGTTTCCGTGGTCAGCGACCACAGCGGACCGCAGGAGCGGGGGGCCCCCCTCCCAACGATGCCCATCGCCCAACACGTCTCCGTTGGCTGGCGCGGCGCCGATGAGCTGCTTTACCGTCGTGACCAGCGTCTGAATGTTCGCGTTGGTCTCTTGGGCCAGGGCACGGAGCTGCTCCTGCGTGGCCAGCTCGGACTCGCAAGTCTCTTTGGCTGAGGGGGCGTGGTGATTGCCGTTAGGTGCGCCCTCAAGGTTACTATTGGGTGCACCATTTCCCTCCTCCGGGATGGGGGGCATGCGTCTCTTCCTGTTGTAGGCGCGTGCCATTGCAAGTGTGGTTTATTTTTTCGTGGGATAGTTCGTTCCCACAGACGGCGCCAGATGTTTCAGAGTGTTTTCTCACTACAGTATCATTGACCGTGGACTGCCCGATCAACGTGGTCAAGAGGCCGATTAGGGTCCCTTGGGTGCGTCGAGCGTGTGTAGACGCAACGCGAATCGGAGATGTAGTCGACGCAGAGCATGTCAGCTGGGCCGAGTCTGGATCCTCGGCCTCTGGGGGGGCTGAGGGGAAGCCTCGGCCCGGTGTGAGGTGCTCGGCCTCGGACGGTCGGGTGACGAGGGGAAGCCTCGGCACCTTGGCTTGACGCGCGACCGACGCGGAGCTGAGGGGAAGCCTCCGCTCGGATGGGTGCGCTCGGCCTCGGTCGGTCGGACGACGAGGGGTAGCCTCGGTCGTCTCGCTTGATGCGCGGCCGGCGTGGAGCTAAGGGGAAGCCTGGCTTGGATGGATGCGCTCGGCCTCGGTCTCTCGTGGCGTCGAGGGGTGGCCTCGATGCCTTGGCTGATGCTTGATGGCGTTCGCCTGATGTCGAAGGGAAGCTTCGGCACTTGGATCTAACGTCTTCCTAAACAGACGAGAACACTCGTCAGGGAGGCCGGACCTTGGTTCCAGCCAAATCCCCTCCGATGCCTAAGTCAGATGACAGTCTGAAAGAGGAGGCTCGGCGGGGACGGTTCAACTCGAGAGGAGATCAGAACGACGTCCTCCGACGCGAGCGAGGGGAAGGAGATGAAGTGGGGGAACTAGGTCGTTGATGGAGTACCTTAGGTTTTGTTACCTGAGATACGGTCCTCTGTTCAGTCGTCCTCCTAGTCCTTTTATAGGCCTCTCGTCGCGACCACCCATGACTCACGTCCTTCGTCCACCCCCAATCGTGCCCCCTCAATCCGCCTCCCCATCGCCGCTCCCCGCGCCATGCCAGCACCTCCCCATAACGGCCATTAAGTGGCAGCGGGCCAGGGGGAACGGTTATCGCTGGAGTGGGCGAGTGACTCGCCCGTTTCCGGGGTCGGGTCGGATCGATGTTCGGGGTCCTCTCATGGGCTTCGTTGGGTGGGCTTGGACCCCCCACGATTTCGCGTTGTAGGCTGCGCCTTTGGGCCCATGCTGTTGGGCCTCCGCAAAATAGACGTATCAGTTGTAGTTTAAGATAGACCCAACCCCCTACTTGGAAGCTTTTCTCAATACGGTGCTGATCTGCGTAATGACGCATTCTTTCTCTTGCCTGTTCTATGTTGTCTTTCAGGATCTTCAGGGTCACTTCTCTGGTGATGAGTTCATCTTCCACAACGGCCACTTTTGCTGTATTTGGTAGATAGGAGATTAGTGTGGGAGCAGCCCTGCCGTATAATGCTTCAAAGGGGGTCATTTGGGTTGAACTTCTCCAAGTTGTGTTGAACCAAAATTCTGCTAGGGACAACCACTTGGCCCACTCCTTTGGCTTATGGCTACAAAAACAACGAAGATAACACTCCAGACTTCTGTTAGTAACCTCAGTCTGACCGTCACTTTGGGGATGATAGGCTGAACTATGAGCTAGTTGAGTGCCCTGGAGTTTAAAGGTTTCTGTCCAGAACTGGCTAGTGAAGATGGTATCTCGATCACTCATAATGTTGGTTGGAACGCCATGGAGCTTGAAAACCCCTTCAAAGAAGACTTGAGCAACTCCATGTGCTGTGAATGGGTGTTTAAGGGGAAAATGTGAATATTTAGTTAATCTGTTCACCACCACATATACCACACTAAACCCATTACATGCTGGCAGACCAATGATGAAATCCATAGATATGATGTCTCAAACCTTATCAGGAATAGGTAGGGGTTGTAGGAGCCCTGGGTAGGCAACATTCTCAGACTTATTTCTTTGGCAAACTTCACACTCACGTACAAACTTTTGAACATCTGCCTTCATTCCTACCCAATGGAATGACTTTCTCAGCCTATGTAGAGTTCTATGGGCATCAGAGTGTACACCCACTGCTGAGCTTTGGAATTCACTGAGGAGGGTTTTCTGTATCTCCTTGGAATATGGGCTAATCAAGATTCTCCCCTTGTAGTGATAGATCCCATCCAACTTGGTGTATTTCTGCCTTTCCCCATCATTGGTTTGTATCTTGCCCTCAATTAGTAAGAAGTAGGGATCATCACTCACCATTTTTTTAATTTCTTGTATCCAATCACATATTGGTGATGATATGTGAAATACTGAAGTATACTCTTCATCCATCCCAAAACTGTGATCAATCTACCTGGAAAGGCTGTCAGCAGCTCTATTGGACTTCCCAGGTTTGTACTCTACTTTGTAATTGTAAGATTGTAATTTCATTAACCACTTGCTTTACATCCCATGCTGCAGCTTCTGAGTGAGTAAGTGCCTCAAACTTTGATGATCTGTCCTGATGATGAATTCCCTTCCCATAAGGTACGGGCCCCATTTTGTTACTGCTAGGATAATTGCAAGGAGCTCTTTCTCATATGTAGATAACAGGAGATTCCTCCCAGTGAGCTTGGAGCATAGATATGCAATAGGCTGGCCTTTCTGCATTAGGACAGCCCCAACTACTCTCCCTGAAGCATCACACTCCAACACAAATACATCATTGAAATTAGGCATAGCTAATATAGGTGCTGTGGTTAGGCCCTCTTTCAGTGCTTCAAAGGACTTATTGGCTGCTTCACTCCACAAGAAGCCCTCTTTTTTCAACAAATCAGATAGGGATGCTGATATTTCTCCAAACCCCCTGATGAATTTTCTATAATACCCAGCAATCCCAAAGAATCCTCTCACAGCTTTTGTATTCTTAGGTATTGGACAATTTTTTATTGCTTCAATTTTTCTTGGGTCAATAGCCACTCCATGTTTTGAGATTATGTGTCCCAAGTACCCTACTGATTCCTGCCTAAATGAACACTTAGATAACTTGATGACCAACAGATGATTCTTCAGTATCTGTAGTATGATCACTCCATATTTTACACCTTTTTTCTGCATGTTTACATGCCATTTAGATCGCTCAAATCGTGTTTTTCACGTTTATTCGACAATATTGCGATGCTTTTCATGATTTGTTGTTTTTGTCGTATTTCAGGAGATTTGGAGCGATTTGGAGTGATTCTGAGATACACCCACTCCGGAGTGTCACCGACGACTCTCTTGAGGGGTATTTTACTATTGGAGAGGAGCGGAAGAAGAAAGAATGTCGTAGGAGCGACGAGGAGGCAAAAACATGAAGAATGGGCATTTTTAGCATTCCACTCGGCTGAGTGAAGGAGTCACTCGGCCGAGCATAAAGAGCCCGCTCGGCCGGCCAGATCGGACACGCAACAGAGCCAAATACAGCGTGCACTCGGCCGAGCATCGCCATACCACTCGGCCGAGCACCGAGTCACCCCCGCCCGAGTGGAGCCAAGACGACGGCATCAAAAATCACCAACTCTCTGTTTTCCGTCAGTCTGCTTCGATGACTGACTCGGCCGAGTGGAGAAAGACGGTCCGCCCGAGTGACAACCGACGTCCGCCCGAGTGACGGAAGGCCGTCCGCCCGAGTGACCTCCGAGGAGACGACCCCCGAGACCCCCAACTCTATGTTTCTGTACAGGGTTCGTCACTCGGCCGAGTGACATTTGTCACTCGGCCGAGTGAGCCACGCTGCCTGTAGCGGAAACTGCGGATTTGAGGCTGCGCAGGGGCATTTTCATCAGGTTTTTTGGGCGATTTTGGGGGGTATTTAACCCCAGTTTTTAACCTAGTTTAGGAGAGCTTTTTCATAACTTTTTGCAGCTTTTTAGATTAACTTTTTAGGGATTAGATTTAGTTTGAAGGGAGGAGAGAAAAGTGAGATTTTGTTGGATGATAGCTTGTTCTTCATTGGGTAGTCTCCCTCTCCCTCAAAACTCCATTTTTATTGATTTATTGAATTTTGCTATGTATTCCATTGATTTTGATTGTGAATTTCTATTGTATTCTATTATGAATTGTGAGTAGTTCATCGTCTTAGGGCGTTGGGATGAACCCTACGAGCCCAATTTCGAATTTGTGATGAATTGGGGAAACTATTGCTAGGATTGATTAGGGTTAGTTTGGGATTGCTATAATACGAATAGCAAGAGATTCATATCGATTGGGATTTGCAAGAGATTGGATCCCAATTCGATAGGAAGCCCTAGATATTCGAATCGGGTTGCAATTGAATTTCTCCGGAATCGGTTTACAAGAAATTGGACCGAAACTAGGGTTTTTCAAGTGCAATTCTATACCAATACCCGTTTTCAAGAGATTGGATGGGTAGGAACTATCCCACCCTTGGTCGTAGCTCGAGTTTGCACGAGAGTGGGCTCGAGATACGATTGAACGATGATGTTGTCCTTCACGCTAGTTTTCCTAGGTTAGGGTTTGCAAGAGATTGGACCCTAACCTAGGTCGGCTATAGACCGGCAATAACGCGAGAGCGTGAGCTTGGTTCCACATTTAGTTGCAACTAGTTCACCCAAATTTCAAGTCTAGCAATTGTGAAACCTACGAGTCACAATGATGAGATACGACAAGTAGCGGGGATTCCCTATCCCCTAAGCGTCTTTATTAATTTGTTAATCCTTCTATACATTTGAACGACTGTGACCGCACATTTGCGAACATTTCCTGACTTTTCCTATAGCCAGGTGATTCGAAGAAGACACTGTTATTAGGCCTCCCTGTGTTCAATACCCGCTCGCCGCTACACCGTGCGCTTGCGGTAAGACTACGATCGTCGCCGCTCCGAGACATGTGTCCGGGGCGCGATCAAGTTTTTGGCGCCGTTGCCGGGGAGGCAATAGTGTTTGATTCCTATAACCTAGCTATTTTTCTTTTTTATTCGTATTATTTCTATTTTTATTTTTACCCTTCCGTTGTGCTAACCATTTCTTTGAAACTCTGTTTTCCCTTGCATGTACACGAGATCCTCGGCGAACCCTGAAGAGATACTATACGACCCGGAGATCGAGCGTACATTGAGGAGGATCCGAGTGGAGAAGAGACCCGTTACGGAAGGAGATTTTATGACCCATCCTGAGACCCCCGAAGAATTGGCGGCACGAATGGCGAGGATTATTTCCATAAGAGATAGGCTTCGGCCTAAGACTTCTTCCACGACCTCGTCCATAGCCATGACGGAGTTGGCGGCCGACAAAAATTTTGAGTTGAAGACAGGATTGGTGGTCCTTATGCAACAAGATCCTTTTCATAGGAACTCCCATGAAAACCCTCACTACCACATCCAGCTCTTCCTATCAAAGTGTGCCACTTTCCAAATGCCGGGCGTCTCCGTGGATGCTATTAGACTGCGCCTCTTCCCTTTCACACTAAAGGACAAGGTATTATATTGGTTGAGGACGCAAGCTGACGGAATCTTCACCACTTGGGATGGATTGGCGAGTGCCTTCGTCGACAAATTTTACCCGCCCTCCAAGACGGTGAAGATTAGAAGTGCTCTCATGTCCTTCAAGAAAGAACCACAAGAGACTCTCTATGAAGCATGGGAGCGCTTCAAGGACTTGCAACATCAGTGCCCGCATCATAGCATTAAGTATTGGGAGCTCGTCCAAAGTTTCTATAATGGACTCCAACCAGGGACAAAGCAGATTATTGATGCCACGGCAAATGGAGTGATCGCTCCGAAATGTAACCCAAAGAACGGTTGTAGTTTTACCGCAAGCGCACGGTATAGCGGCGAGCGGGTTATCGAACACATGGAGGACGAATGACCATGCTTGTTCCAATCAACCTGGCTATTTAAGAAGAGAGAAATTTGCCTTTGGTGATCCTGTCACAATCGTCAGACAAAGTATGGAAATATCAAATCAAATAAAAGACGTCTAGGGAATGGGGAATCCCCGCTACTCACCGTATCTCGTCGATGTGGTTCATTGGTATCAAAGTTGCTAGAGTAAAATTTGGATGAACTAGTCGCAACTGAATGTAGAACCTAGCTCACGCTCTCGCGCTGTTGCCGGTCTATAGCTTTCCTAGGTTCGGGTCCAATCTCTTGCAAACCCTAGCCTAGGCAAGCTAGCATTAGGATCAACATCATCGTTCAATCGCGCACCGAGCCCACTCTCGTGCAAACTCGGGCCGCGACCTAGGTTGGGATAGTTCCTACCCGTCCAATCTCTTGCAAACGGGTATCGGCATGGAATTGCAACCGGAAACCCTAGTATCGGTCCAATCTCTTGCAAACCGATACTTCGGAAATTCGATTCCAACCCAATTCGGATTTCTAGGGTTTCCTATCGAATTCGGATCCAATCTCTTGCAAATCCCAATCGATATGAATACCTAGCCATCCGTAGTAAATTGATCCCAATCTAATCCCTATTAGCAATTCTAGCAAAATTTCTACCAATTCATCACAAATATGAAATTGGGCTTGTAGGGTTCATCCCCACGCCCCAAGACGTGGAGACTACTCACAATTCATAGCACAAACACAAAAATAATCAATGAAATAAATAAGAAAATTCATCACAATATTGAGATATGCAATAAAATAGAATTTTTAGAGAAGAGAGAGGCAAACCAATGGAGTTCTTCAAATAATCCAACAAAAATCAACTTTTGTCTCCTCTCCAATCACAAGAATAAAGCTAAAAAGTTAATCTAAAAGGCTGCAAAAATCTAAGAGAGAAAGCTCTCCAAACTAGGGTAAAAACAGGGGTTAAATACCCCCCCAAAATCGTCCAAAAACTGTGACCAAAATACCCCTGCGCAGCCTGAAATCCGCAATTTTCGCTACAGGCAGCGCGTCGCACTCGGCCGAGTGATAAAAGTCGCTCGGCCGAGTGAAAAACCCTGTAAATTTCCAGTAAGTCGGGGCCTTCAGGGGTCTTCACTTCGGGAGTCGCTCGGCCGAGTGGGTTGTCGTCACTTGGCCGCTGGCTTCTTGGTACTCGGGCGGTCGGCATTTGCCACTCGGCCGAGTGGATCTTCTGAAGCTCAGGCAGACGAAAAACAGTAAGTTGGCGATTTTTGAATGGCTTCATCTGGGCGCCACTCGGGCGGACGGGATCTCGTCACTCGGCCGATGTGGCTTCTGATGCTCGGCCGAGTGCACGTATGAAACGTATCCGATCTGGTCGGGCCGAGCGGTGTCTCGCTGGTCGACCGAGCGACTCCTTCACTCGGCCGAGTGGGACACCAAAAATGCCCAAACAGCTTGTTTTGGCCTCCTCGTCGCTCCTGCGACGTCCTTTCTTCTTCCGCTCCTCTCCAACAGCAAAATACCCCTTGGGGAGGTCGTCGGTGACCCTCTGGAGTAAGCGCATCTCGAGATCACTCCAAATCGCTCCAAATCACCTGAAATGCGACAAAAACAACAAATCATGAAAAGCATCGCAATATCGTCGATATATCGTGAAAAACATGATTTGGGCGATCTAAATGGCATGCAAACATGCGGGAGAAAAGTGTAAAATAAGGAGTGATCAAAATCCCCCAAGCTTACCTCTTACTCGTCCTCGAGGAAGATAAGTAAAAGGTGAACCCGGTGGATTCGAAAAACGAAAGTGGCGAAAAATGAAAAATGAAAAACGGAGAAGAATGAAAAACGAAATAAAAATAAAGAAGAAAGAAAGAAGCGAAGAGGGAAGCTGCTAGATCATTTTCTCAGGACGTGGGTTTCACGTACTCATATAGCATGCACTGAATGAAAAATACACGTCAAAGAGTTCTATTTTGATATCATAGTGTAATAGTGCAAATAGAAATATAAAACCCACGAACAACGATATAGTCATAAAAACGGAATAATTTTAGAATTAACATCGTCTGAATCATTTAAAGCGGTATACAAATCGCAGATCACACACTTTTCAATTGAATGCTTTCTATGAGGAGTATAAGAGTATCACACAATAGAATAGAGAGAATAGAAAAGTGTGGATTTCATGATATGAGTGCTAGGCTTAGATTTTTGGACTTCGTAAATCTAAAAATAATCTCACCGAGTATAGAATATTACTTAGCCTAGGTTGTCGTGCAACGTCAAGTAGTCACTCTCTCACACATCAATGGATTCCCTCCCCCAAGCTTATCTATAAGCATGGTGGCATAAAAAATATTCACATCCCCATTTTTATAAAGCTCCAAAAGTAATAAAAATGAACACGAAAAGAGAGAAGAAAGAAAGAAAGTGAGATGGGATCTTTTATTGAGGATTTTTCCTCTTTTCTTTTTTCTTTTTCTTTTTTTTTCTTTTGTTTTTTTTCTCTCTTTTTTTTTGATATAGCATATATACACAACGATCCCAACTCAAAGAGAGGTAATGATATACAAGAATATTTTCTCTTTTTTTTTGAATTCGGGAAATTTGGAGCTAGGAATTAATAGCGGGGGAAATGCCATATAATAGAATCGCTAAGGGGAGATTCACCAATGATTTTAAAAGTAGAGAAATAATGTTCAAGATTTGTGGAGAAAGAAATAAATATATCTCTCGGTTCACTCTATAAGACATGCACGACAACTTCAGCAGTGTAATCTAATCTACTAAGTTTCGATCACAAAAAAGCTAACTAATCCAGATTTATCATAGCTAACATCATTCAATCATCCTGAAGTGAAATGTACAATTCATGCATATAGAAGTGATGTAGGAAAAGAAATCGGTACTCCAGATATAAGCATTCAATGCGTGAATCTTGGTGTGTTTTCTACGATAGCATACATATGAATATTTAGACTAAGCTAATAATAAAATTTCATCCATTTTTCATGTGGAAAAAGTGTGGGTTACTATCTCTAGATGCAAGGCAAGTCATAGCATATGATATCAGAAATAAAATCTAGGACATGACAAATATAGCATGCATATAGAGGAAGCTAACTCCACGTCATCATCATCACAGAAAAGTCATCTCTAGCATGAGATGAAAAAAAAGGAAATAAAGACAAAGGGAAAATAGAACTATTTACAATGCAGCACACAGAAAAATAAGAAAAACGTGATGCATGGTAAAGTAAAAGAAAAATAAATGAAAATAAGTGCAAAAGCGGAAAATGGTGTGAAAAACTAAAAATAAAGGTGGCAAATCGAAAAAGAACGTGAGAACTCACTCCCCCAAGCTAAATGGCACAGTGTCCTCAATGTGCAAAGTGTGGCGCACCGAGAGACAAGTAATGTGAGGGGTAAGTGAGGGTGCATGCATGTGTGGAAAAAGAAAATGAAAAATAATGAAATGAAAAATATGATGCGGACATGATGCATGCAACTAAAGGAGTGATACAGATATATAGGTGTGGCACCAAGAACTCTCCCTCTCTCCCAAAAAAGATATATAAAGATACGATCAGAATGAGAATCCCAAAATAAGTGAGGGGAGGGAGGTGGACAAAAATGCATCAGGACCCAGCAGAAACGGGCAACACAACGGCAAAAATAATCGATGGCATCAAGGGTGCCTAAGAAGGTGGTGATGCGCCGTCTCCGTCCTGAGGCAGAGGTGGTGGTGGTGGTGCAAGCTGCTGAGCGGGTGTGGGTGTGGAAGTGGTAGCATGCTGAGTGTGTGTGGAGGTGGGGGTGGGAACCTGCTGGGTGGTCGGGGGTACGCGTGGGAGACGCTCCAGGACCTGGGTAAGACAGTAGTGAATGTGCGGGAGCAGGTCAAAGCGGCCAGCCATCGTAGTGACGGTGGCGGACAGGGTCCAAAGGTCGCCTCTGAGGCCACTCACCGCCCCCTCGAGAGCACGAATGCTCTGAAGTACAGTGTCAGGGGGAGGTGGTGCAGAGGGACGCACCGGTCGGGGCTGTGCAGGTCGGGGCTGGCGTACTCTGGTGGCGTAGGTGATGGGCTCAGCAGGCAAGGGAACAAAAGGAGCTGCACTCGCAAGTGGGGGCCTGGCCTCAGTGCGAGGCTGGGCAGGACGGTGAGAAGTGGAGGCAGCAACAACGAAAGAAGAATACAAAAGTGGCAGCGAGGCGGCCAGAGAGGTCGGTGGCACAGAAGTGTGGACAGACGCCACGACACTCTCGGAAAATACAGCGGCGGTGGAGACAGAGGTGGGGACTACGGTCTCTACGGCATGGGCAAAAGAGGGCTCTCCGCACTCAACGATGGTCGGCGGGCGCTCGGGTGGGGCAGAGGAATCGGGCTCGGCAGACAGAGGGCCAGTGTGGTGGTGACAGGCGTGGAAGCAGTGGTAGTGGGCTCAGCTAAGGTACTCCCGACACCGACAGCAGTGTGGACAGAGGTGTCGGGGGTGGTAGGAATATTAGGAATAGGCAGAGGGGCCACGGGGTTAACAGGGGCAGCAGGCTCGGCAGGTGCAACAGGGTCTGCGGGGGCAGCGTGGGCAGCGTGGGCAGCGTGGGCCTGCTCGGCCTCCTCGGCCTCGAGCACGTAAGCGGCTGGGATCAGAACATCCATCACAGGGAGCCAGTCCACATGGGCCGGTGCAATCTGAGTCTGAGCTGGGCTCGGAAGAATCATGTAATCGGCACCGTAATGGCCGTGCAGCCAGACCCAGTGTCGCTCACCGTGCGGACGAAGCATCTTCATCCGGGCCATAACATCAATCGACAGAGAAGTGGGGCCCGGTGCTCGTCGCAGGTCATCAGGAAAGTCCTCGCCGGTCATAAGAGCGAGCAAGGTGATCAGGCCGCCGCAGCATATCGGTGAGCGAGCGCCCACCGATACAATGATGCGGTCCAAAAACCAAGCCGCGACATCAATCACGACGGCAGGGACCAGCTCATCGCCCTCCTTAGATAGAGCTCTGGGCCGTGTCATCGCGTAGAGCATGTAGAGCTCTGGCGTGGACATCGTACCCGGCTCATATCTGGCCAAAAAGGTCGTCGCCATAAGGCGCTGAGCTATATGGAGGCAGGGATGGACAATGACTGAGGCCTTGGCCCTACTAGGGTCAATGGCAGCATGAAGACCCGTAATCCGGGCCCAGAAGGCACCTGCGTCGAAGGAAGGTGGGGGGATATGGGTGGGGGCGTAACCTCGATCGGCCCCGGGGACATCGGGCCACGAGAAGAAGGCTCTCATCATACCGAGAGTGACCTGACACTCCCGGTCCATGAACCGAAACGAGCATCCCTCGTCGGTCCGGGCGATCGAACTAAGTACCTCAAGTGTCGGGCGGATAAACGTGTCCGCCGACACCTGAAAGAAATCTCGCCAGCCCACGTTGTCGTACAACGTGAGCATCCCCTCTAATACCCCCAGGCGTCCTAGGTCGGCAAGGTGTGCAAACCTGGAGGGTACGATCGAGCGCTGGGAGATACGCTCGAAAGCGACGTGGTGCGCGTCGTTCCGGAACGTGATCCCCAGCGGCCCGATAAGTGGAGCCGGAGGTGGTGGCTGTGGAGCGGCAGGGAGCGGCTGTGCGGGGTGTATGGGCTGTGCGGGCTCTGCAGGCTGTGCGGGGTGTGTGGGGCCTGCAGGGTGAATGGGGTGTGGTGGAGAGGGCGGAGGAGAGTCCTCCAACTCATGGGAGGGGCCGGCATCATCCGACCGCTTCCGCTTGGCGGAAGCTCTCCTCGACCGCGGCCGTGTCCGGGGCGGCATATGGGCCTCGAGCGCGCGTCGAAAAGCGTGAAAAGTGCGGCGTGCGTAAAGTAAAGGAAAGAGTGTACCACGACACGATGCGAGTGCAAATATGTGGAAGCGTGCGAAGACGACGCCTCGACGTAGCCCGAATCAGTCCCTGGAAGCTCCCATGGGCTCCCCTAAGCTCCCAGAAACTACCTGCGCATAAAATGGAGATATCAGCGAGTAATATTCAAAACGTATGGAGCATTAGGGGTATAATAGATAGATATAGAAATCGATTTGGGTTTGGGATTCGTTTAACGCATGGATCCTTGAAAACACACAAAAGAGGAGAAAATAGGCTAAAATGGGGTTTACCTGAGGTGGCCGGAGTGGTGGCCGCCGGCGGTGACTCGGGCGAGGCGCGGCGGGGGCTCGGCCGGCGGTGGCTGGCCGAGCGGCGGCAGCGGGGCGACGGTCGGGCGAGTGAGCGAGGGGTTTGGGCGAGGGAGCTGAGGGGTCGGGCGGTTTGCGATTTGTTTCGTTTCAAAAAACGATCCCGACCCCGCCCCCTTTTATAGGAAAAGTTACGACTCGGCCAAGTGACTGGGTCACTCGGCCGAGCGAGATCAATGGAAAATCCCTACCCGCTTACGCTTCGGCCGAGTGGCCTTGCCAGCCTCGGCCGAGTGGAGTAAGTCCATTCGGCTGAGTGGCTCAAGCTACTCGGCAAGACTCGCCCTAGGAGCATATCCGTTTTACTCGGCTGAGTGAATATATATACTCGGCCGAGTAGCAGTTATACTGAAATCAGGAAAATAAACTGAGAGTTGGGTACAGCAGACTTCCCTCGTTCGTGAGCGGCTCGGCCGGACGAACTTGTGTGCTCGGTCGAGTGACTAGTATACTCGGCCGAGTGAGCCTTGTTTTCTGCTGTTTGTCTTTGTTTGGGCTCTAAACTCCGTCTTTCCTCCTCCAGTCGATTTCATCTTCCTCCTAAGCATCGAGCGCCTTCCTGGGGCGCTCCTCGTCCCCTTGTGCATCCTCCTAATGATGGGTACCTCATTCTCCTCTCCTGTCAGGAAAAATAGGACCCGTTATCACAAGATTTTTGGGCGAACGACTCAAAACACTAAAAATTTCTAAAACAAAAATAAAAGAAAAGTGAAAATAAAGCAATAACCATCGGGTTGCCTCCCGACAAGCGCTCGTTTAAGGTCGTGAGCTCGACCCCCTATGATTTTCAATTAATGCGGGATGTTTGGTGCATATGAGATGCACCCATCAAACTTTCCGGGGAGAACGCTTGGATTCGAAAGTTGCAGTGGCGTGTTCTCCCTTGGTGGTCTCCCGTCTCGAATAGTGTTGGGAGGAGGCTCCCCCAAGCTAGCGTTTGCTCCGGTCATCCGCTTAACCGGTGACGCCGATTTCCGTATCGGCGGAGCTTTCTTCGGAGACTTCAATTTCGAGAGCTTGCAGAGCTCTCGAATCCTTGCGACATCAGCATCGCCTTCATCATTTTCAGCAGAGAGGTCAGGGGAATCATCTATCTTCTCATTTCGGCCTAAATCCAGGCCTTCCTCGAAATCCTCATCGAATAGAGCGCCAATGGAGTGGGGGATCGCCTCCTCAATTACCTCATCAAGGAGGTCCATGTAGTCAAGCTCCTCGTGGTAAGGCATGTGTTTCATAGCCTTAGGAATGTGAAGCTCCACCTCGATGTTGCCGACGTTCAAAGTTAGGGTACCTTCTCGCACGTCAACAATGACACCGGCGGTGGCGAGGAACGGGCGTCCAAGTATCAATGACGTATCTCCCTCCTCCTTAACGTCCATGATCACGAAGTCACATGGCAAGCATATTCCCCCCGAGACTTGTAGCGGGATGTCTTCGGCGATCCCTACCGGCCTTGTTATCCGTCCATCGGCTAATTGTATCCGCATGTCGGTAGGTTTCAACTTCGTCCTGGTGTTTAGCCTTAGGAACATGGAGAGAGGCATGAGGCTTACGCTAGCCCCTAAATCCACCAACGCTTTTTGTAAAGGGACGCCGCCCAAGGTGCAAGGAATCCGAAAACTCCCCGGATCTTTAAATTTGGCCGGCTCCTTTTCTCTCTTGGTGAACCAAGAGCCCTCCTCGGCTAGCATGATCTTTTCCTTCCTCTTCCCCCCCGAAATCAAATCCTTTAAAAATTTAGCATATGTGTGGATTTCCACGATGGCGTCGAGGAAGGGAATGTTGAGGCTAACTCCTCTCAGATACTCGAGAAACTTTGCTAGCCTTTTCTCCATTTTCGCTCTAGCAAGCCTTTGGGGAAATGGGACCGGTGGCATAAAGCGCCTCTCCTCAATCAATTGCTCCGCTCTAGATTTCTCCTTCTCTTGCGGCTCTTTCTCCTTCTCAATTTCAACTACCGGCTCAATTGGCTCCAAACTTTCCTCCACGGGCTCCTTGGTAGGAATCATGGCGGGGGTGGTGTCCTTCCCGCCTCTAGTAGTGACGGTAACTATGGCATTGACGTGGCCGGTGTTGCCCCGTGGGTTTTGCTCGGGTTGCGCCGGCAATTGTTGAGTATTCCGATTGAGCAACGCCAATTTCTCCGAGATTTGAGCGACAACGGTTGTAAGGGAGTCTTGGCCCGCTTTCAAGGTAGCATTGACCTTCTTTTGCTCGACCATAAACGCCTCCACTCTAGCTTCGAAGTCGGATTGTTGTTGAGCTTGCGGAGGGTTTTGATTTTGATTTCTCCACCCTTGGTTGTATTCGGGCGGCCTATAAGGTGGAACTTGTTGCTTCGGTTGGAAATTTTGTTGTGGAGGCCCCCTCGGCGGATAGTGTTGTTGTTGGGGTAGTGGTGGTGGTCGAGCTTGTTGAGGTGGTTGTTGTGGTGGGTTCAAAGCTCCTTCATTATTGGCGTAAGAGAATCCGGGATGATTTCTTGTGGCCGGATTGGCCCAATACCCTTGGTTCCACGCGACGTATTGTACTTGCTCCAAGGATCCTTCTCCTTGCTCTCCTCCCGAATACATGGCTTGAGATTGGTCTTGCCAATCACACATTTGGTTCGTTGGTGCGGAGGTGGAAGGGGTTCCTTGGGACTCCGTGATAAACTTCTCCAGTCTCTCCACTACCTTGTGGAGAGAATCAAACTTGCTTGTAAGCTCCGCTACGGCCTTCGCCTCATAGATACTAGTTGGCTTCAAGGAGGACGTAGAGTGTCCTCGCTCATCGCCCCATTGTTGATTGTTTGAGGCCATCTCCTCAATTAGGGCCGTAGCCTCTTCGGGAGTCTTTGATAAGATAGCACCATTCGCCGCGGCATCAATAATTTGTTTGGTCCCCGGTTGGAGACCATTATAGAAGCTATGAACTAGCTCCCAATCTTCAATGCTATGGTGCGGGCATTGGTGCTGCAGATCTTTAAAACGCTCCCAAGCCTCATAGAGCGTCTCTTGGGGTCCTTGCTTGAAGGACATAAGAGCGCTCCGAATCTTCACCGTCTTGGAGGGCGGATAGAACTTATCAATGAATGAACTCGCCAACTCGTCCCAAGTGGTAAAGACTCCCTCAGCCTGCGTCCTCAACCAATAGAGTGCCTTGTCTTTTAGCGTGAAGGGGAAGAGACGCAGTCTGATGGCATCGATGGAGACCCCCGGTATCTGAAATGTGGCGCACTTCGACAAGAATAATTGGATGTGGTAGTGGGGATTTTCATGGGCATTCCCATGAAATGGATCCTGCTGCATCAGAACCACTAATCCAGTCTTCAGCTCAAAGTCCTTGTCAGCCGCCAACTCCGGCATGACAATGGATGAGGTCGTAGAAGAGGTCTTAGGCCGGAGCCTATCTCGAATAGAAATTATCCTCGTCATTCTTGCCGCTAATTGGTCCGCAGTTTCCGGGTTGGTCATAAACCTCCCTTCCCGATCTTGTCTCCTCTCCGCTCTAATTCTCCGCGTGGTACGCTCGATCTCGGGATCAAATAATATACCTTCAGGGTCTGCAGTGGATCTCGTGTACATGCACCGGAGAACAAACTTTCAAAGAAGCGATTAGCACAATGGAAGGGTTAGGTAAAAATAAAGAAATAAAATAAAAAGAAAGAAATAGCTAGGGTGGTAAGATCAAACGCAATCGCCTCCCCGGCAACGGCGCCAAAAACTTGATCGCTCCGGAATGTAACCCAAAGAACGGTTGTAGTTTTACCGCAAGCGCACGGTATAGCGGTAAGCGGGTTATCGAACACAGGGAGGACGAATGACCATGCTTGTTCCAATCAACCTGGCTATTTAAGAAGAGAGAAATTTGCCTTTGGCGATCCTGTCACAATCGTCAGACAAAGTACGGAAATATCAATTCAAATAAAAGACATCTAGGGAATGGGGAATCCCCGCTACTCACCGTATCTCGTCGATGTGGTTCATTGGTATAAAAGTTGCTAGAGTAAAACTTGGATGAACTAGTCGCAACTGAATGTAGAACCTAGCTCACGCTCTCGCGCTGTTGCCGGTCTATAGCTTTCCTAGGTTCGGGTCCAATCTCTTGCAAACCCTAGCCTAGGCAAGCTAGCATTACGATCAACATCATCGTTCAATCGTGCACCGAGCCCACTCTCGTGCAAACTCGGGCCGCGACCTAGGTTGGGATAGTTCCTACCCGTCCAATCTCTTGCAAACGGGTATCGGCACGGAATTGCAACCGGAAAACCTAGTATCGGTCCAATCTCTTGCAAACCGATACTTCGGAAATTCGATTCCAACCCAATTCGGATTTCTAGGGTTTCCTATCGAATTGGGATCCAATCTCTTGCAAATCCCAATCGATATGAATACCTAGCCATCCGTAGTAAATTGATCCCAATCTAATCCCTATTAGCAATTCTAGCAAAATTTCTACCAATTCATCACAAATATGAAATTGGGCTTGTAGGGTTCATCCCCACGCCCCAAGACATGGAGACTACTCACAATTCATAGCACAAACACAAAAATAATCAATGAAATAAATAAGAGAATTCATCACAATATTGAGATATGCAATAAAAATAGAATTTTTAGAGAAGAGAGAGGCAAACCAATGGAGTTCTTCAAATAATCCAACAAAAATCAACTTTTGCCTCCTCTCCAATCACAAGAATAAAGCTAAAAAGTTAATCTAAAAAGCTGCAAAAATCTAAGAGAAAAAGCTCTCCAAACTAGGGTAAAAACAGGGGTTAAATACCCCCCCCCCCCCCAAATCGTCCAAAAACTGTGACCAAAATACCCCTGCGCAGCCTGAAATCCGCAATTTTCGCTACAGGCAGCGCGTCGCACTCGGCCGAGTGACAAAAGTCGCTCGGCCGAGTGAAAAACCCTGTAAATTTCCAGTAAGTCGGGGCCTTCAGGGGTCTTCACTTCGGGAGTCGCTCGGCCGAGTGGGTTGTCGTCACTCGGCCGCTGGCTTCTTGGCACTCGGGCGGTCGGCATTTGCCACTCGGCCGAGTGGATCTTCTGAAGCTCAGGCAGACGAAAAACAGTAAGTTGGCGATTTTTGAATGGCTTCGTCTAGACGCCACTCGGGCGGACGGGATCTCGTCACTCGGTCGATGTGGCTTCCGATGCTCGGCCGAGTGCACGTATGAAACGTATCCGATCTGGTCGGCCGAGCGGTGTCTCGCTGGTCGGCCGAGCGACTCCTTCACTCGGCCGAGTGGGACACCAAAAATGCCCAAACAGCTTGTTTTGGCCTCTTCGTCGCTCCTGCGACGTCCTTTCTTCTTTCGCTCCTCTCCAACAGCAAAATACCCCTTGGGGAGGTCGTCGGTGACCCTCTAGAGTAAGCGCATCTCGAGATCACTCCAAATCGCTCCAAATCACCTGAAATGTGACAAAAACAACAAATCGTGAAAAGCATCGCAATATCGTCGATATATCGTGAAAAACATGATTTGGGCGATCTAAATGGCATGTAAACATGCGGGAAAAAAGTGTAAAATAAGGAGTGATCATGGAGCCATTTTGTCAAAGAATCCCGATGAAGCTACGGCCTTGCTTGAGGAGATGGCCTCGAACAACCAACAATGGGGGGACGAGCGAGGACATTCTTCATCCTCCTTGAAGCCCACAAGTATCTATGAGGCCAAGGCCGTGGCGGAGCTTTCTAGCAAGTTTGATTCTCTCCACAAGGTAGTGGAGAGATTGGAGAAATTTATTACGGAGCCTCAAGGAGCCCCTCCTACGTCCACGCCGGCAAATCATATGAGCGATTGGCAAGACCAATCGCAAGCCATGTATGTAGGAGGAGAGCAAGGAGAAGGAGCTTTGGAGCAAATCCAATACGTTGCCAGGAATTCTGGATATTGGGCCAATCCGGCCGCTAGAAACCATCCGGGTTTCTCATATTCTAATAATGATGGTGCATTGAACCCCCCGCAACAACAACCTCCTTAAGCTCGAGCCCCACCACCTCAACCAAATTATCCACCAAGGGGGCCACCGCAACAAAACTTCCCACCGAGGCAACAAGTGGGACCTTATAGGCCACCCGGGTACAATCAAGGGTGGAGAAATCCCAACCCACCGCAAGCTCAACCACGTCCGGATTTTGAAGCTAAGGTGGATGAGTTTATGGCGGAACAACGAAAGATCAATGCCACATTGAAGGCGGGACAAGATTCTCTCGCCACCGTCGTCGCTCAAATTGGGGAGCAACTTGCCCTTACTCAATAAAAACAATCACCAATTGCCGGCTCAACCCGAGCCGAATCCACGGGGCAACACCGACCATATCAATGCGGTCGTTGCAGTTACTACAAGAGGAGGGAAGGATACCACTCCCCCCATGACTCAAGTCAATAAGCCCGTGGTGGAGAATCTTGAAGAAAGCGAGCCGGTAATTGAAGTGGGAAAGGAGGAGGAGCAGCAAGAAGGAGAAAAGTCTAGAATGGAGGAGCTTATTGATGAGCGCCGATTTATGCCACCGGTGCCCTTCCCTCAACGGCTAGCTAGAGCCAAGATGGAGAAACAGCTAGCCAAGTTTCTCGAGTATTTGAGAGGGGTGAGCCTTAATATCCCCTTCCTCGACGCTTTAGTGGAAATCCCATCTTATGCCAAGTTCTTAAAAGACTTGATCACGGGAAGGAAGAGGAAGGAGAAGATAATGCTCGCGGAGGAAGGGACTTGGTTCACAAAGAGAGAGAAGGAGCCCGCCAAATTTAAAGATCCGGGGAGTTTCCGGATTCCTTGCACTCTAGGCGGCGTCCCCCCTACAAAAGGCATTGGTGGACTTGGGGGCTAGTGTTAGCCTCATGCCTCTCTCCATGTTCCGTAAGTTGAATACCAGCGTGGATTTGAAGCCTACCGACATGCGGATTCAACTAGCGGACGGGAGTATTACAAGACCGGTTGGGATAGCGGAGGACATCCCACTCCAAGTTCCGGGGGGCATATGTTTGCCATGCGATTTCGTGATAATGGACGTCAAGGAGGAGGGCGATACATCACTCATACTAGGACGCCCATTCCTCTCCACCGCCGGTGTCATCGTCGATGTGTGGGAGGGGACCCTTACCTTGAACGTCAGTAACATCGAAGTGGAGCTTCATATACCGAAGGCAATGAAGCACATGAAGTATTACGAAGAGCTAGATTACATGGACCTCCTTGATGAGGTCATTGAAGAGGCGATACCCCATTCCATCGGCGCACCCCACAAAGATAGCTTCGAAGAAGGCCTAGACTTGGCCGAAGAAGAGAAGATGGAGCACTCCCCTGATATCTCCATGGCAATTGATGATGGCGACGCTGATGTCGCAAGAATACGGGAGCTCTGCAAGCTCTCGAAGTTAAGGACTCCAAAGAAAGCTCCACCGATACGACGATCGGTGTCACCGGTAAAGTCGAAGACCGGAGCAAACTCTAGCTTGGGGGAGCCGCCCCCCAACATTGCCCAAGACGAAGGGGCACCAAGGAAGACCACACCCCATGATGATCCAAATCCGAGCGGTCTTCCGGGAAAATTCGACGGGTGCATCTCATATGCACCCAACATACCGCGCTAAATTGAAAATTTAAAGGGGTCGAGCTTAAGACCTAAAACGAGCGCTTGTCAGGAGGCAACCCGACGGTTATCGCATTTTTCTATTTTAGGTTTTTATTTTTGTTTTAGACTTTATTAGTGTTTTTGAGTCGTTTGCCCGAAAAATTCTGACAACTGGTCCTATTTTCTTTGACAGGAGAGGAGAACGGGATATCTATCATATGGAGGATGACTAAGGCGAAGAAGATCGCTCCAGGAACGCTCTCGAGGCTTAGGAGAAGGAAGAAATCAACTGGGGAAAGAAAAACAGAGATTAGAGCCAAAACAGAGCGTCACAGCAGAAAACAGAGCCTCACTCGGCCGAGTACCATATACACTCGGCCGAGCAACCAACGTCGTCCGCCCGAGTGGCGCACCAACGAGGGAAGTCTGCTGCACCCAAATCTCTGTTCTTTTTGTGATTTCAGTATAAATTGCCACTCAGCCGAGTATATATCTCCACTCTGCCGAGTGAAACTGATACGCTCCTAGGGCGAAAATTGCCGAGTAGCTTGTGCCACTCGGCCGAATGGACTTTTTCCACTCGGCCGAGGGTGGCAAAGCCACTCGGCCGAGTCGTAAGCGGTGAGGAGTTTTCAAAAAAAAATATTTTCGTTACGATCACTCGGCCGAGTGACGTAGTCACTCGGCCGAGTCGTAACTAATCCTATTTAAACTGACGCGGGCTCGGCGCGGAATTCGAAGCGACACAAATTCTCACATCGCCCAAGCACGCGCCTCTTCAGCCCTCGCTCGCCTGCTGCGACCACCCCATCACCCGAGTCCGCCCCACCACCGGTCTGACCGCCACGCCGCCGACGGCCGACGCCGCCCCCCCTCACCGCCGGCGACTCCCTCGCCGCCGGCCGACCTCCGGTAACCCCTATTTCGCCAGTTTTCTCCATTTTCTCCTATTTTTTGACGATCCGTGCACCTATCGAGCCCCTACATCAAATTAATTTCTTTATATATCTATTATACCCCTAACCCCCCATGTATTTCGAATTTTACACGCTGATATTCTTGTTTGATGTGTAGGCTAGCTTAGGGGAGCTTAGGGGAGATTCCGGGGCACGCTTTTGGCTTTGTGGAGTCGGCGTCTTCGTACGCACCCGCTGTTTTGCTCTCGCAGCGTGTTCAGGTACCATCGTTCCATTTATTTTAGCACGCCGCACGTCTTACTTGTTGGGTGAGCACTCGGGGCGCACATGCCGCCCCGAACACGGCCGCGCACTAGGGGAGCTTTCGCCAAGCAGAAGCGGCCGGATGAGCCCGGTCCCTCCCACGAGATGGAGGACTCTCCTCTGCCTACACCACCTCACCCTACACAGCCACTACCAGCCGACCCCATCCACCCACAGCCACCACCAGCTCCTATCGTCGGGCCGCTGGAGATTACGTTCCGAGACGACGCACATCGCGTGGCATTTGAGTGTATCGCCCTGCGCTCGATAGTGCCCTCCAGGTTCACACACCTTACAGACCTAGGCCGCCTGGGGGTACTAGAGGGATTGCTCACGTTGTACACCAACATGGGTTGGCGAGATTTTCTTTCCGTGTCGGCGGACACCTACGTCCGTCCGACACTCGAGGTACTCAGCTCGATCGCCCGGACCGCTGAGGGATGCTCCTTCTGACTTATGGATCGAGAGTGTCAGATCACTCTCGATATGCTTCGAGCATTCTTTCAGTGGCCCACAGTCCACGTGCCCGACCGAGCCTACGCCCACATACGCATCCCTCCCCCATCCTTCGATTCACACGCCTTCTGGGCCCGGATCACAGGTTTACCACCGGCCTTTGACCCTAGTAGGGCCAAGGCCTCGGCCATTGTCCACCCCTGCCTCCGCATAGCACAGCGCCTTATGGCGACCACTTTTCTTGCGAGGTATGAGCCTGGGACGATGTCTACGCCTGAGCTCTATATGCTCTATGCGATGACTCGCCCCAGAGTTCTTGATAGGGATGGTGTCACGTTGGTCCCCGCCGTAGAGATTGACGTCGCTAGTTGGTTTTTGGACCGCATCATCGTATCGGTGGGCGCTCGCTCCCCGATATGTTGCGACGGTCTGATCACTCTGCTAGCCCTGATGACCGGCGAGGTCCTTCCGGCTGACCTGCGACGAGCCCCGGGCCCCACTGCACTATCGATAGACGTCATGGCACGGATGAAGATGCTTCGTCCGCACAGTCAGCGGCACTGGGTATGGTTGCACGGTCCGTACGGTGCTGACTACATGATCCTCCTGAGCCCAGCTCGGACACACATAGGACCAGCACACGATGACTGGCTTCCGGTGATGGATCTCCTGATCCCCGCCGCCTACGTGCTAGAGGCCGAGGGAGCTGAGCCTGCACCACCTGCACACCCTGTGCCGCCAGCTGACCCTGTGTTCCCTCAGCCTGAGCCTGCATTTTCTGCTGCTCCCGACACTTTTGTCCCCACTTCTGCCAGTGTCGGGATTACACTTGCTGAGCATATGCCCACCACGTCTGCCACTACCACCACCACTGCTGTGCCCTTGTCGGTTGAGCCACTTCTCTCTTTGCCACCCGAGCGTCCACCTTCCATAGTTGAGAGCAACGAGCCTTCCTTTTCTTCCGTCGTGGAGACCCCACACACTTTGATCTCCGCTGGGATTTCACCTTTTGGACCCCACACTTCCTCCCCAGCGGTTGACCCCTCTGTCTCCACCATAGCTGTCCTGTCTGAGAGCGTCGTGACGTCTGTTCCCACGTCTGTGTCACTGACCTCTCTAGCCGCCTCGTCACCGATTTTGTCTTCCACTCCCACTGCTGCTGCTTCCACCTCACACCAGCCTGCATCCCAGCCTCGCACCGAGGCTGGGCATCCACTAGTGGGCACAGCACCCGTACCACCCATGCCTACTGTCCCGATCACCTACACCGCTCGTGTTAGACAGCCCCGACCAGCTCAGCCTAGACCTGTTCGTCCCTCCGCTCCACCACCCCCTGACGCCTTAGTTCAGAGCGTTCGCGCTCTTGAGGGGGCGTTGAGTGGACTCCGGGGCGATTTTAGGGCCCTGTCTTCCACAGTCACCGCCATGCAGCACCGCCTCGAGCTACTTCCCAGCATTCACTATTGCTTGACCCAGATTCTCGAGCGACTGCCACGACCCCCACCCACCCAGCAGACATGTCCACCCCCACCCCCACCCCCACCTCCGCCTCAGGACGGAGATGGCACAGCCCCACCAGCTTAGGCACACCCTTGATGCCACTGATTTTTTGTCATTATGCTGCCCATTCTCTGCTTGTTCCTGATGCTTTTTGCCCACCCCCCTCCCCTCACTATTTTTGTCCACATTTTGATCATATCATCCTATATTCTTTTTCAGGAGTGAGGGAGAGTATTTTTGGTGGCACACACATATCTGCATCACTCTTATCCTCGCATGCCTCACATTCGCATCATATTTTTCATTTTGTTTTTTTATTTCTTTTTACCATGCATGCATACCCACCCCCCTCCCATTACACTTCTCTCGGTGTGCCACACTGCGCACATTGAGGACACTGTGCACTTTAGCTTGGGGGAGTGAGTTCTCACGCTTTTTGCTTTTGTCACCTTTTATTTTTATTTTTCTCACGTTTTCCCACTTTTGCACCCATTTTTCATCACGTTTTTTCTTTTTTACCATGCATCACGTTTTTCTTATTTTCCTTTTGTGCTGCATTGTAAATAGTTTTCATTTTTCGTTTATCTTTATTTCTTTCATCTTTTGCTAGAGATGACTTTTCCGTGATGATGATGACGTGGTGTTAGCTTCTCTCTATATGCATGCTGTATTTGTCATGTCATAGTGTTTTTATTGCTGATATCATATGCTATGTCCTGCCTTGCGTTTAGAAATAGTAACCCACTCTCTTTTGGTGTATGAAAATGGATGAAATTCTATTATTAGCTGATGTCTGATGATTCATATGTATGCTATCGTAGAAAACACACCAAGATTCACGCATTGATGCTTATATCTGGAGTACTGCTTTCTTTTCTCTCATATCACTTCTATATGCATGATTTGTACATTTCACTTCAGGTTGATTGAATTGTTGCTAGCAATGATAAATCTGGATTAGTTTACTTTTTGAGATTAAACTGAGTAGATTATATTACCCTGCTGAAGTTGTCATGCACGTCCTATAGAGTGAACTGAGAGATACATTTATTTCTTTCTCCATATATCTTGAACATTATTTCTCTATTTTAAATTCATTGGTGAATCTCCCCTTAGCGATTCTATTATTGGCATACCCCCGTTATTAAAATCACATGCTCCAAATTCCCCAAAATCCAAAGAAAAAAATACTTGTATATCCTTCTCTTTGATTTGGGATCATTGTGTATATATGTTCAAAAAAAAAGAAATTTGAGAATAAAAAAAGAAAAGAGAAAAGTAGTTCGAAAACGATCCCATCTTATATACTGTCTCTTTCTTCCCTCTTTTGTTTTTGTTTCCTTTGACTTTTGGAGCTTCATAAGAAACGGGGATGTAAACATCGTTTTGTATATGCCACCACGCTTATAGATAAGCTTGGGGGAGAGAATCCAATGATGTGTTAGAGTGTGACTACTTGACGGTGCATGACAACCTAGGCTAAGTAATATTTTATACCCGGTGAGATTGCTAAAGTTTCACGAAATCCAGAAATCTACGCTTAGCATTCATTTCATGAAAGCCACACTTTTTCTATTCTTTCTACTCTATCGTGTGATATCTCTTATACTCCTTATAGAAAGTATTCAATTGAAAAGTGTGCGATCTACGATATTGTATACCTCTTTAGATGCTTCAGACGATGTTAATCTTAGAATTATTCCATTCTTCATGCTATATTGATATTCTTGGGTTTTCTATTTCGAATGCACCATTATACTATGATATCAAAATAAGTCTTTGACATGTGTTTTATATTTGATGCATGCTATATGAGTGAGCAAAACCCACGTCCTGAGAAAATGATCTAGCAACTTCCCTCTTCATTTTCTATTTTGTTTTTCGTTTTCCATTTTCCACCTTTCCGCCGTTTTCTTTATCTTTATCCATCGGGTTCGCTTCTTACTTATCTTCCTCGAGGACGAGTAAGAGGTAAGCTTGGGGGATTTTTGATCACTCCATATTTTACACCTTTTTTTCTACATGTTTGCATACCATTTAGATCGCTCAAGTCGTGTTTTTCACGTTTATTCGACAATATTGCGATGCTTTTCACGATTTGTTGTTTTTGTCGTATTTCAGGAGATTTGGAGCGATTTGGAGTGATTCTGAGATACACCCACTCAGGAGTGTCACCGACGACTCTCTTGAGGGGTATTTTACTATTGGAGGGGAGCGGAAGAAGAAAGAACGTCGTAGGAGCGACGAGGAGGCAAAAACATGAAGAATGGGCATTTTCAGCATTCCACTCGGCCGAGTGAAGGAGTCACTCGGCTGACCATAGAGAGCCCGCTTGGCCGGCCAGATCGGACACGCAACAGAGCCAAATACAGCGTGCACTCGGCCGAGCATCGCCATACCACTCGGCCGAGCACCGAGTCACCCCCGCCCGAGTGGAGCCAAGACGACGGCATCAAAAATCACTAACTCTCTGTTTTCCGTCAGTCTGCTCCGATGACTGACTCGACCGAGTGGAGAAAGACGGTCCGCCCGAGTGACAACCGACGTCCGCCCGAGTGACGGAAGGCCGTCCGCCCGAGTGACCACCGAGGAGACGACCCCCGAGACCCCCAACTCTCTGTTTCTGTACAGGGTTCGTCACTCGGCCGAGTGACATTTGTCACTCGGCCGAGTGAACCGCGCTGCCTGTAGCGGAAACTGCGGATTTGAGGCTGCGCATGGGCATTTTCGTCAGGGTTTTTTTGGGCGATTTTGGGGGGTATTTAACCCCAGTTTTTAACCTAGTTTAGGAGAGCTTTTTCATAACTTTTTGCAGCTTTTTAGATTAACTTTTTAGGGATTAGATTTAGCTTGAAGGGAGGAGAGAAAAGTGAGATTTTGTTGGATGATAGCTTGTTCTTCATTGGGTAGTCTCTCTCTCCCTCAAAAACTCCATTTTTATTGATTTATTGAATTTTGCTATGAATTCCATTGATTTTGATTGTGAATTTCTATTGTATTCTATTATGAATTGTGAGTAGTTCATCGTCTTAGGGCGTAGGGATGAACCCTACGAGCTCAATTTCGAATTTGTGATGAATTGGGGAAACTATTGCTAGGATTGATTAGGGTTAGTTTGGGATTGCTATAATACGAATAGCTAGAGATTCATATCGATTGGGATTTGCAAGAGATTGGATCCCAATTCGATAGGAAGCCCTAGATATTCGAATCGGGTTGCAATTGAATTTCTCCGGAATCGGTTTGCAAGAAATTGGACCGAAACTAGGGTTTTTCGATTGCAATTCTATACCAATACCCGTTTGCAAGAGATTGGATAGGTAGGAACTATCCCACCCTTGGTCATAGCTCGAGTTTGCACGAGAGTGGGCTCGAGATACGATTGAACGATGATGTTGTCCTTCACTCTAGTTTGCCTAGGTTAGGGTTTGCAAGAGATTGGACCCTAACCTAGGTCGGCTATAGACCGGCAATAGCACGAGAGCGTGAGCTTGGTTCCACATTTAGTTGCAACTAGTTCACCCAAATTTCAAGTCTAGCAATTGTGAAACCTACGAGTCACCACCAATAAAACATTCGTAGTTGAGGCAACCTAGGATAGATTGGAACCAACACCACCTCCTTGTGTTCGATACCCGCTCGCCACTACACCGTACGCTTGTGGTAAAACTACAATCGTTCTTCTGGTGTATATCCGGGGCCGATCATAGTACCTGGTGTAGCTGTTCCAAATGGGTAGCCCAATCTTTGCTATAAATCAGTATGTCATCAAAAAAAACAAGGACAAAGTTTCTAAGGAATTCCCTGAATATAGTATTCATTAATGACTGAAATGTGGAAGGGGCATTAGTTAATCCAAAGGGCATTACAAGAAATTCATAATGTCCTTCATGGGTGTGGAATGCTGTTTTGTATATATCCTCTTCATGCATACGTATCTGGTGATATCCAGATCTTAAATCCAACTTAGAAAAAAGTTGAGCTCCATACAATTCCTCTAATAACTCATCTATAACTGGGATTGGAAATTTATTTTTGATGGTTTGTTGGTTGAGAGATCTGTAATCAACACACATTCGCCATATGGAGTCAGCCTTTCTAACCATAACTACTGGAGAAGCATATGGACTGTAGCTAGGTCTGATAACTCCAGTTTTCACCATTTCAGCCACTTGCTTTTCTATCTCTGCCTTGAGAAAGTATGCATGTTTATAGGGTCTGATGCATACAGGTTTAGCCCCTGGATTAGTGGGTATTTTGTGGTCACAATCCCTCTGGGGTGGTAACCCCCCTGGGCTCCTCATACACTTCAGGAAATTGGGTGAGGATTCTCCTTAATTCTACAGGGATGTCCTTCATTTCAGCTTCTGAAAGTTGTTTGAAGTCCTGGGTACTCTCCAACTCCATTAAGCCCAATAGTATCCAGTAACCTCCTCCCTCATGCCTTAAGACCTTGTCCATTTTCTTTCCCTCTACCAATTGAGTGCTTCCAGGTACTATTCCTTGCCAAAGGCAGTCCTGTCCCTACCAGTTGAATTTCATGTGTAATTTCCTGAAATTGAAGATAATGTCACCTAACTGCATCAGCCATTGTGTTCCCAAGACCACTTGTTGCCCTCCCAGTGGTAGTATCAACAGGTTTACTGAAATTAAAATCCCCTGACAGTGTATCTGAACTTCAGTGCAAATTCCTGACCCTTGCAACTTATCCCCACTAGCCACTACTACATCAAATGATTCAGACTCCTCACTGGGTAATCCCAAGGATTTAACTAGCCTGGGATGAATGAAATTATGGGTAGATCCTGTATCAACTAGAATATTAACTGTTTGGCCTTTAATACTTCCCTTGAGTCTAAGGGTCTGGGCATTAGGAATCCCTACTAATGCATGGATTGAAATGGAAGGAAACTCCTCTGATGTAAGCTCTGACATCTCAGCAGCCATATCAACTTCAACCTTCTTCAATTCAGCCTCAACTGCTTCACCCTCATCTTCCACATCAAGTATGTATAATTGTTTCTTGCACCTATGGCCTCTCTCCCATTTTTCATTACATGTAAAACACAAGTTATCTTTCCTTCTCTCCGGTATTTCATCTTGAGACAACAACCTGCCCTTAGGGACAAAGGAAGCAACTCCTTTCATTCCTTCCTTAGCTAATCCTGGAGGTTGAGGTTGGTGAGATCTAGGGAAGGCAGTAGGAATAAAGTGAGACCTGTTTCTTTTGGCTAGGAGCACCTTTTCTTCAAATGTCCTAGCTAATTGGACAGCTCTCCTATAAGTCGCTGGGCTGGCAGCCATAACATCTAAGCATATCTCATCCTTCAATCCATTGATGAACTTATCCAAGACATATTCCTCAGGCTTTTTTCTTAACATTCCAACAATCTGCTCATATTTTCCCAAGTATTCTTTAACAGACCCAGTTTGTTTGATATTAGAAAAGATTGCAAAAGGTTTATCTAACTCAGTTGGCCAAAATCTCACTACTATCTCTTCCTTGAACTTTTCCCAGTTAAAGAAATTCTCGACATTCACTTTCCCCTATTAAAACCAGTGTAATGCTAATCCTCTCAAATAGAATGAACATGTAGTAACCCAATTAGCATACGTGGTTGAAGAGTAAGCAAAAATCTGTTGTACCTGACTTAGCCAAGGCAAGACGTCTTCATCCCCTTTGAAGATGGGAAATTCAGGCTTGAGAATCCTGGGTTGTGGGATTTCTCTCCTCTCCAAATTCCTGTCTCCATTGTGATGAGAGTCCTCATTTCTCTCCTCCCTCTGGTTTCCAGATCCCCCTTCTTGATTATTCAGACTTGCATTACTTCTATTTTTTGATGGCTGCGGAGAAATTGGATTTGATTTTCATGGTTGTGATATCTCTCTTCAGCTTTATTCACCATAGCTTGAATTTGGGCAGTGAGGGTTTGGATCTGAGCTCCCAGTTTCGATTCCGTGAGCTGACCCTGGTGCTGGATCTGTGAACCCAAGGTCTCCCCCATCTCCCTGATGCGATCCTCCTGTTGACTCCTCCATCCCACCAGGTCCTCCAATGTTGGGTAGTCGGGGTTGGAGCTCTGCCCTTGGTCCTCTTTATTGACCTCGTTTCGTTTCTTTCCCATGGCGCGTAGCTGGCTCCGATACCAAAATGATGAGACCCCAGTTCTCAAACGCAAATTTGAAGCCGAGATTTCACCAGCAATGGTGAAATCTTAAGAATTTTTATTAATTGGATGAGAAAATTTTAGACAAATGAAATAAAATACAAAAGAGAAGAAAATTTCAGCTTAATATCTTCGATGTCTTTTATTACAACAGAAATTGCTTTTATAGCAATTCCCCTAACTAACTCCAGCGGTAAGATTCCCCGCTAGCCTTCGACGAAGAGAGCAGCTGTCGACGATGTCAAGAAATTTGTTAACGAGTCTAACGGCTCCAGAGGTGGGTCCCCCTTATCCTTTTCAGATCGACGGTCCCCTTTAAATCTTAACAACTAATCAAGCGCTCCTGATTTAAGCATCGCGGACGGCTCGATTCCCTTCAAGTTTTCATCCGACGGTTGTGATTTAATTAACTTGATAGCGCTTCCCTCCTTTGTCTCCTCGTCCTCTTCCCCTCCAGCAGCACCGGCCGTTCCCCAAGCAGCTTGCAGATGGGTTCTAATAGCGGGGTTTTAAAATATGTAGACTGTTCTGATCCTCTGAAAAAATTACGGAGAATGGAGTTTTGGAGGGGTATTTTTTAGCCTATCTGTACGATCTCTTCTATCCTCTCTGAAAATTAGCGATGGCTTTTAAAAAATAATCGATGTTACTTTTGGAACAAATTTGTGCTTCCGAAGTATTTGGTTCACAATCAGATCTTATCATTTTGCAAAACCTCTTGCATCACTGACCATTCCTTCTGGGTTTTCCCCTCTTGCCGTATTTGCATCATTAAAATATTGAACGGCAATAGGATTACATCAGCTACCTATTTATTCTATTTATGGGGGCTTAATGTTAGAGAACCCTCCTCGACAGTTGGAATAACTCAAGGTATCTATTAAATCCTCTAGTTATTATTTTGTTTGATTTTTGATAGTTGCATTGTATATTTTTATGATTTCACCGCGACTCTGAATAAACCGTATCAAACTCTTGTAATTTATTAATTCATCGCTATTTGTTTTGTTTTTACCTTCTACATAAAGTTGATCTCACCTCTCTCTTCAAGCTGGAGAACTAGTGCCTTATGTTCAGTGCTTGGATGAGGCGAGGTGTGGAGAAGAAGAGCGTCGCCAAGGTTCTGCCAGCTCTAGAGAAGGTGTGTGAGTTTGGCACTGCGTTTAGAAAGATGCTAGGAATTGAGTTGGGATGCTACTCTAATTGCATCGCACTGGTGTGCTATAAAGAGCAGGTGCTTCTCTAGTTTCGCTGTTTGTTTCTAAGTTTAATTTGATGGCATGCCTGCGTGGCATTGATTCTCTTCGTCTGGGAAAATAATAAACATGTACTCATTCGTGTTTAAAGGACAATAACAAGACATTTTGATCTTTTTTCATATTTTGCCTTTGTTTTGGGTAGGAATAGATGTTGATTTGCAGCTGGTTTTAGATGCAGGAAGAAGGTGAAAGTAGTGACCGGAGTTCATTGTTGAGGTTGCGTTTGATATGACGGCTGTGGTGTTGAGAAGGATGGGTCAGCTTGTCTATTTATTCGGAGTATAATTATATTGCAGACAAATCTGAAATAGAATTCGGGTTCGATCTGAACACTGTAATAAACCTTGAAGTTTGTAATTAATTAACAAATTTAAGAGTAATAATTAAAATCTAATTAAGATTAAATTAGTAATTTCGAAAAAAAATAACATTTACAGTGAAATCATGAAAGCATGTGGTGCATCTAACAGCACCCCCTTTGTATTTCCTTAACTCTTTCATATGCACCCCAAAGACCGATGCCTGCCACAACTACAAGGTATGCGGCCACCAGCGGAGGTGCAAATTTCGACTCGGCGAGCATGTTGTCGATGTTTCTGTGGGATTGAAGAACCACCCCATTCTTGCTTGCAAGATGGGCCTTCTCGGTGACGACTGGCCGGCCCTTGACGGACCATCCGGAGAGCATGAACGGAAGAAGAAGGGCGATGATGGCAAAGGGCTTTGTGTTCGATGCCGCCATCTTTCCTTACAGACTCACTCTCTTACTTGTTACATTCATGTGTGCTCACATGCACAAATATATATGTACATATACACATGAGGACCATCAATGTGGAGAAAATATTAAATTTTTGAAGTAAATAAATGTGTCCAAACTTTTATGAAGCTTTAAAAACTAGACATATAACTCTATTTATTTCCTACCCGTTCGTTTCCCTCTCAGGATTTTTAGTTCTATTAACTATTCTAGGTGATTTGCTATCCATTAATTCCTGCTAAAATATTAATGTCCTTACTTTCGATAACCCATTAGTCATGGAGTATTTCTTGGATACACAAAAATGATACTTAATGTATCCAATGGAATTAGCGTTGGTCGGCACTTTTCCGCCAAATTAGGACCGTAAATGGTATCCAAGAACCTAAAAACCAAATCCGACTTATTGTATTTTTGAATAGCTTCATTCAGAGGCTATAATTGCACCTTGAATTCTGTGTACTTATTCTTGTACGGTTCGATCACCACCGCTATTGTGATCAAGTTTTTGTTGGCCTATTTAGTTCACTAAATAGGTCATACGAGTTAATTTTGATGATGACAAACAAGCCGTGTGACTAACGTCTTTCATTAAGTGATTACAGGGAGCAAAGCACAAAATAAATTTTATTAGCAAGAGAAAGAGTATCATTAAGTGATTACAGTGAGCACAGCACAAAATAAATTTTATTAGCAAGAGGAAGAGTATATGAGGACAATGGTGCAAAAAGGAAATAGTTTTACATTATCAACAATGAAGATGAAGTTTTGAATCGGTCAAAGATGAAGATTTGATTGGATGCTCAAGGGATTTTCTACTTGAATTCAAACTCCATGTTCTCATTCAAAAACACTCTCAAAAAACCTCATCCCATTATCACGCAAAAGGGGAATGCACAGAGATTTTTGAAACGAACCACAAAAATTTTGAAACTCACACAAATTAAATTTGAATGCACACAAATTCTGAAATGCACCATAATTCAAACTGCCGCATTCCTTTTTTTTGTTGAGGTTGTTTGGTTTTTAATCTCATCCAATTATTGCACTCTTTTATAAAAAGAAATAATAGCACACAAAATGTAAGGTAACACACGCACTATATGATAGTGTTTCCCTTTTTTGAAGTGCTTCTGATCAACACAAAAACTGTTATGAGTGAGGGAGGTTTTTGGCCTCCCCACCTCTCTATCCCTCCATTACTCCCCACTACTTAGTAGTGTGGACCTTTGGTATTTCATGGATATGAATATATAGAGAACCATGGCTATGAGCCATGGTTACTCCTTCTTTAAGTTTATTTAACACGTTATCAGCACCTTGCTCTAAGAAAAAATTTCTACACATCAAATTTTCTTCTCTTCTAAAAACGAAGGAATCAATTTCTTGGCTATTTTGATAGCCACCATCGCATGGAGGTTGCGATATGGAATCTATTCTCGTTGGCGGCTCGTTCGTCGACGTCGCAAGGATGTCGATCATACTATTCTCTTCGGATCTCTTTTTCCAGATTTTTCCGGTTAGAGGTAATTCATCGATCCATAATAAATTTTTAGATCTAAAACTAGATTAGATTGAATCTATTTAGATCTAATATTTTTGGACCAATAATATTATCATATCAAAGTAAAATTGTGCATAATCTATGTTTTAGATTATCATTAATAATATAATAACATAGTTTATCGAATAAAATTCAAAAAATAAAATAAAATTTAAAATCCCAATGGAGATGTTTTGAAGCCGGAAGTCTTTGAATGATTTGTTTTTATTTGGGGCAATTAAATGTCTTTCTTTTTCGAAGTGAGTTAAAAGGCAATTTATGTTTTATTTTGGAATTTTAAAGCCTGATTTTTGTTGCATGATTGCCTACAAGAGCCAATGATCACTGGTGTGTAAGGAGTAACTGGCTCAAAAGGCAGTGGCCGAAATTGTACATGAAACTAAGAAGAAAAATTTTGAATGCTTTTATTAGAAGGACTCAAAGTCCAAGATGTTATCTTGGTATTTAGCCATAATTTGTTCACAGCAACAAAAAAGTAAACAAAATGATAGCATTAAAATCCTTTCAGTTCAATGAATTCTGAATTGGACTTGGACTCTTTAACATTATGCCACACATGGATGAACTCAGTACATGAGTAGTTGTGTATCATGCATGCTCAACAAAAAAAATCACAGTCATGATGTTAACTGCATTGGTGCCGAAATCTTGCTTTTAACATTTCAAACTTAAGGCTAACAAATGATGAAATTACTGGCGAATATTTATTGCCATCTTACATCATTTTTTTCGTCCCACATCTTCAAGAAATTAGCAGGTCTATTTTCTGTTGATACACCGAAGGGCCATGTGTCTATGTTGTCACCTCATGAACCTAACACTCACTCTAGTGCATTTAAAATTTAAAAAAAAAAATTAGCCCATGGGCCTGTAGCCCAATACTAGATATTTAAGTTTTATTGGTTGTTTTGGGCCTGAAGCTCTAACATAAGCCCAATATGCTTTTAAAATAACTAAAAATAGATTTTGTATCAGTTTTCCACTATAATTTCCTTAAAATTAGCAGAAAAATCTAGAATATTACTGGAAAATTCTGTAAAAATTAGGAAACATCAAATCATTAATTTTGCCAAATTTTTGGTTGATTTGGTTCATAATATTAATTATTTTTTTAATATTATGTTAAATTCTACAAAAATGCAAATTATATAAAAATTGGATTTAATTTTAATCCTTCACGATTTAATAATTACATATACCTTGAGACCGCTATGTCGTTAGTTACCTAACCTAACGGGTAATGACGTTTCCTCGTGGTCCAAGTAATTATTAAATGTGATTTTTATATAAATTGCTTGTTATGTTGAAAATACATCGTATGCATGTTATATCTAGTAGTTTCATAATTTTTGCATATGTTGTTGCTTGTAATATATATGAACTACATGTTTAATTGCTATTTGCATGATTTATTCATGCTTTTGTACTCAAACTATGATTCTGGTACAAGAATAATTTTTCAAAATAAAAATTTTATAAATCATATCTACATTGACAAATGAACCTGAAATTCAAATAGAATGTCAATAACCTTCTAACCAAATAATATACGTTGGAATTATGCGACCATTAATGCTTCCATCTTCTGGACATATGTCTAAATGATGCGTACTTCGCAGTAAATAGATATATCATATCTATTTTAATATATAATATTAGGCGCACCCGAAGATGCCATAAATCCGCTAATTTATTGAGTACACTCACGTTACTAGGTAAGATTCTTGAATCTAGCCTTGCATAATGCACGCGCCTGAAGTCGTGCATGCATAAAAGTGAGAACTAAATTTTTCGCACCAACGTATCTTAACTCCCAGTATTCATGTTCCTCTATCCACATAAATCCAGAATGACTCAATAACATGGCCTGAAGACCATACTAGAACATTCACATGAACTTTGAAAAGTCTATCATAAATTAGATTAGTGGAATACTTAAAAAGGGGGAAGACCATGACTTATAATGTCCTGGACATAAATATAGAAGGGAAGATATGATATACCTCTACTTGGAATAATCAATGTCAGACCTATATCAGACCCAGAAGTTCTGAAAAGTCCAATATTGCTTTTGTAATACGATAGGTCATTAGATTATGCCATTGAAAATATATGTACTTATCTAGTCTAGACGACGTTTGTCGATCTACCTATTTTGTGTACATAGATATTCTACGAGGACAAATAAATTTATGAAAATAAAATTTAATCTTGTACCAGACCATAGTTATTAGTGAGTATTTTCAAAAATAGCATCGGACGTATGCTTTAAAAAGCATTTCACCCTTAATTTTATCCAGAAGATAATTATTTTTTGGGACGTTTACTTGAGGTTCAAGCTTTACAAAGCCTGAATACTCTATATAAGGATACGCACGTACTCTCAAATATTAAAAATCAATAAAGCCAGAAGCTTTTTCCCAAATAAATTCAAACATATGAAGATAAAGGAACACCTGTAGTGCTCTCTTTCGTCCAAATCTTACTTTTGGCACGATATAATATGCCACCTTGGATTGTTATTGATGCAAAACATCATTTACCAATCTTATATAAACAAAGAACTATAAGTTTCTTCAAATATGGTGACATTTTCATTATCCCATTAAACGGGAAAAATGATTACGAGAACATCTCCACTTCACGTGGATATTGAATCTCGATACTTCCTCTAATAGAATTTATATGATATATTTTACTATCATCATTAAATTATGAAGACCTCTTGGTCTCTTGAGAGTATTTTAGGGATAAAAGTTAAACTTTTTCACTCCCTAATAGGCCGATGATGTACATTAGTGTACTCATCTATATATCCTCTTAAAATGGTCATAATCAAACCTTTGTTATCCAATCGCAGTCCAGATTATTATTAATCACAACGGACATGTTACCTTACTGGGATATTGGTTGGGCTGTTACTTACCCTCATACAACCCTAAAAAATGACACAGTGGAACTTATTCATCGGGATTAACCATCCTGTATGAATATATTCTGAGATCCCCAAACGGGGGAGGCATTACTGCACATCTTATAGATTGTGCCTTAGCGGGTTCATATCCCCAGTTCTTTGCTCGATTTCGTTGAAGTCGAGCTTATTGCGGATTTTTTGTGGATAACACTGGGAAATAAATTATATTTAACAACTGGAAGAAAATTGAACACCCTGAAGTTTTGTGTTCACACCCAGAAATGGGTTATATATAAATCATCAAAATGATTCAAACGGATTACTTATCCATTAAAAATCCAGTTGTAGGTGATCGTGTGGGAACATGTAAACCATCACAACGCCTCCTTAGAACCTATTTATATGAGCCTGATCACCTCATATAAACAGTTTCCGAGAACCCCTAACGGGGAAGCGTTTAGAGCACATCTTATCGATGGCGCCATGATGAGTATACATCCCCATATCACCACTATGGACCATCATAATACAGAACTATTTATCGAAAGTAATTACACCAGATAAATAGATTCCGAGCACTTTAAACAAGGGAAGCATTTAAAATCACTTCTCCTAAGACGTGCATTGATGGGCCCTCTTTTAAAGACTTGATGTGATCCTGAAGATCCTTCATAACCTTAATTCCCCAGTATTAGGTTTAACAAAAATACTATAATCATCCATGAGCCTGAAGCTCAATTTGACCATTTAAAATATTAATACCTATGATCTGATTATCATGAATAGTGATGAGATCCTGAAGATCCACACTTATGAAACTGTTAAACAGTTATCAGACATAGCTACTTACAATATAAATATTGTCAAATTCACACATCCATGCTACTAAAAATCCAGCTAGGATTGGCATACCAAATATAATGGATGCAATCCACCAGTAGCAGAAGTGGATATCCTCAACGGATGAGAGGACATACTACGAGGCTCCAAAACGAGAAATAACTCCTGGAGACCCTAAAACAATACCACCACATGAAAGTGAGCTCATCTCCATATCCTCTTCCTTTCCAGAACCTCCAGAAGAGATGAATCTGGAATAAATTGAATAATGTACGTATACGGAGAGGTATTTGGATAAAACACACTTGTCGACAATTACTCACATTTCATTTTGCCATTGATACCGTTCCCAATCTCCGTTTCCTGAAGCAAACGCAGAAATTTGGCCAAATTATGTGGAACGAGGCAATAATAAGTTGAGCTGGACTCACTTATGAAATGTGAAGTGTTTGGACCTGAAGTCCTGATATCAAAAGATATCAAACCTGTGGGTTGCCGAGTATTGTATAAATAAATAAAATCGTATGATATAAGCACAACGCTATAGCTTAAAGGTTTATTTCGCAGAAACCAGGAAGTAACCATGTAAGATGAGCTTAACTCACTTACAAAATTATTTAAATTGATGCATCAGGCTCTCTGGTCATATGGCGAAAACCACACGATTGGCAAAGAAAATTTTAGGCTATGTTGCTATGGATGTTGTGACACATACCCTTACGAATTACCATCCTGAAGATGAAATCATCATCTTGAAGATGAGACTATCATCCTGAAGATGAAACCATCATCCCGAAGATGAATAATCATCCCGAAGATGAAACCATCATCCCGAAGATAAAACCATCATCCTGAACATGAGACCATCATACTGAAGATGAGACTATCATCCTGAAGATGAAACCATCATCCCGAAGATGAATAATCATCCCGAATATGAAACCATCATCCCGAAGATGAAACCATCATCCTGAAGAAGAGACCATCATACTGAAGATGAGACTATCATCCCGAAGATGAATTATCATCCCGAAGATGAAACCATCATCCCGAAGATGATACCATCATCCTGAAGATGAAATACTCATTCTGTAGATGATACCATCATCCTAAAGATGAATGTACATCCTGAAGATAATACCATCATCCTGAAGATGAAACTATCATCCTAAAGATGAAATACTCATTCTGTACACGATAACATCATCCTGAAGATGACTGTACATCTCGAATGTGAAAATATCATCCTTATGATTATACCATCATACTGAAGATGAAATAATCATCCAGAAGATGAATAATCAACCAGAAGATGAAAACATCATCCTGAAGATTACTCATCATCCTGCAGATGAGAACTTCATTAACCCGAAGTTGATGAAGAAACATGGACAATTGCATTCCACTATATACACCAACTGGGTGTCTGGATGCATATTGAAGACCTTTTCCCCTAGCTGGAAGAGGGGGAGAATATCCTAGGTCCTGAAGTACCCAACTCCTTTATCTGGCCAACTACACGTGTCTTTATAGAATGTTTGCAGTAAAGCTGTTAGCCAGATACAGTGCAGTGCCTGTAGCGCAACACTTGTCCATGGATACATATCTTCTACGCTCTCCAAGGGTCAAGGATCAGAAACCATGGAAATATATTTGCATATGCAGGTTAAAGATCATTACGATGACTACGCACAAAATGAACAGCCATTTCCTGAAGATATACACAGCATCATCCTAAGTCTACATCAAATTTCTATTCCGAGAAGCTCATCATCCAAGAATCAAATCGAATATATGCACAACCAGGTCCTACAGTACCTTGCAGATACAGTGACGACTGGGTCAAAGTCTACAGACATGTAGCCATTCGCAGAGCATACCACGTCAGAGCCCCCTTTTGTTTCAGCGGCTTCCAGATACGAGTGCAACTTGTATAGATGAGTGGTTTTTCTTTTTGGAATTTCGTGGAAGATGTATAGATACTTAGGATATTGGTGTATAGATACATAGGATATCTACAAGCCTGAAGCTTGTATGGTTCGGGGGGAGTAACTTGTGGGTTGTACTCTTTTTCCCTTAAGCTGTTGGTTTTTCCCACTGGGTTTTCCACAGCTTAGGTTTTAACGAGGCAAACACGATTACTCTGGATCCAGAAGTATCCACCCACTTAGCTTTATACGCTAAGACCAAAGAAATGGATGGATAAGGGGGAGTGTTATGAGTGAGGGAGGCTTTTGGCCTCCCCACCTCTCTATCCCTCCATTACTCCCCACTACTTAGTAGTGTGGACCTTTGGTATTTCATGGATATGAATATATAGAGAACCATGGCTATGAGCCATGGTTACTCCTTCTTTAAGTTTATTTAACAAAAACAAAAATAACAATTCATTGCGTTTTTTTAAGTGCGCAGTCTTCTGTCAAAATTTTTACGACCGCACAAAAAATATTTTTGCGTTCCCTTTTTTGCTGTGTAGTGCTTTTCAATAAAAAGGTAGTGGAACGCGTAAAAAAAAGCAATTCATGCTGCCATTTTGTTTGATAACTAGAAATTGCCCGTGTCCAGAGGGCACGGAGGCAGTCGTCGTCCGGGCGCAAATACAGAGAGAAGAGGTCGCCAAAGTGAAAAAAGCGTGCATGAGTGTGCGTGGGGCAAAAGGAGGAAAAGCAGGGACTAAAACGCAAAAAAAAATCGCCAAAAACCCACCCCAAACCCAAGCCCAGAACCACACCCAACCCCCACGGGGTCCCACCGGCGTCCCAGTCAGCAGCCCAAAATATGACTGGGACAAAACTGCCACGTAAGACAAAATTCAAAAAATGTCGTCAATTGTATAATAGATAAGTTTTTATGGAGCGGTTGAATAATAACGCACGGAAAAAAATTTGGAACGAAATTTTTTTTTTTCCGTAACCTTATTCAAACTTTCGCATTTTTCATCCTGTCATCTTTTGCGAAAAAAATTTTCTGCGCCCTCTGTCAAACTTTCTCATGCACGCAATTTCTTTGCGTTCTCTATATCTTTTTTTGTGGCGCCTCCTGTTGCAAGCAACGCAAGCAAACATTTTCTTTTGGTGATTATTTGTTGCGCCTTCTTCTGCCAAAAACAAGCTTCTTCTTTCAATGTGTCGCAGATTTCAAGTGCAGATTCCAGATTCGCGCATTCGACTTCGTACGCTTATATCTCCTGATCCAGATGTCTGATCGACTCGTCATTTGCGCCCATGCGACCACATCTGCATGCCCTTCACAACGGTGATAGTCTCCATTGCTCAGTCCACAGGATCATACTCAGTTCGGACATTTTTCTACAGATCAGCCATTGCAGAATTCAGATTCGCATAGTCATCTTCCGAAGACTATATCTTCCAATCCAGACATCGGATCAGCGAACCGTTTGCGTCCACGTGATCACGATCTCACAAAATTTATCACGGTGATATCTCTCTGAATTTTCACCACAGTATTAAAGCTATTTGAATCTGTTTTAGTTGTGAGATTGTATTGTGAATAGCTTTACTCTGAAGCTATCTCTGCGCTTTAACTCTTGAACTATATTTGTGTACTGTGAGATCACTACCCGTAAGTGTGATCAGTTTATTGAGTGAAATCCTCATAGGTCTTGGGGTCGGAGTTTTGGCGGGGAGCCACTTCGTTAAAAAATATCTGTGTCTGATTATCTCTGTGATTTTGATTGTTTCTAAAATTTGTGCCACACACCCTATTCACCCCCCCTCTAGGGTGTTTTTCAGTTTTCCTTTTGGTTATAAAATTGGTAAATCCTCTGGGGTGATGTTAGAGTATAGGTGGGGAGCCTAAGCGGGGAACCACTTCGTTAAAAATCTATGATTTGTGTGCACACTAATTGATTCCGCTGCTTGAAATATTTTATTTGTGACATACACCCTATTCACTGACTCGTCTCAAAAGATGCGAGCGCTAATCCCAAGTGTAGGAGATCGATCAAGTAGTAAACATAGAGAGTCAGGTATCAAATCCACGGGACAGTCGACAAGTAAACCAAAACTATCAATTTCTAAATATTAATAAAATGATGAAAAACTACCACCTTTCGAAGGTGGGATAATCGTGATAATGGTTTCATGTAAACGAGAAAGTAATACTAAAATAAGTACGGAGAAATCGATCTACGAAACCAATAAGAGGAGCATGTGTCGGTTGTGATTTCTTTAAGGGTTTTGTAATCGATGATTTTGAATATTGATACGTCTATTTTACGGAAGCCCAACAGCATGGGCCCAAAGGCGCAGCCCACCAAACGAAGCCCGAAAGAGCATGGAGCTAGAAACCCAACTACCGATCAGAAGCCTGTCTGCGAGATCAGGCCCGCCCGACAAAGCCCCTTAGAGGGCCCCCGAATGGCGATCCAACCCGGCCCCGTAAACGCGCAAGTCATTTGCCCACTCCAGCGGTAACCGCTCCCCCGGTCCCGCGACCACTTAATGGCGGTAATGGGGAGGTGCTGGCATGGCGCAGGGAACGACGATGGGGAGGCGGATTGAGGGGGCACGATCGGGGGCGGACGAGGGACGTGATTCGTGGGCAATCACGACGGGAGGCCTATAAAAGGGCTAGAAGGACGACTGGACAAGGGACCGCATCTGAGGTAACTAAAACCTAAGGTACTCCATCAACGACCTAGTTCCCCCATTTCATCTCCTTCCTCCCCCGCTCGCGCCGGTAGACGTCGTTCCGATCTCCTCTCGAGTCGAACCATCTCCGCCGGGCCTCCTCTTTCAGATCACCGTCTGACTTAGGCATCAGAGGGGATTTGGCCGGAACCAAGGTCCGGCCCCCCTGACGAGTGTTCTCGTCTACGCAGGAGGACATCAGATCCACGGGCCGAGGCTTCTCCTCCGCCCCACGCCGGCCACGCATCTCACAAGACGACCGAGGCTACTCCTCGTCGTCCGACCGACCGAGGCCGAGCACGTCCGTCCGAGCTGAGGCTTCCCCTCCGCTCACGAGCCGCCGAGGCTATCCCTCGTCATCCGACCGTCCGAGGCCGAGCGTCTTACACCGGGCCGAGGCTTCCCCTCGCCCACCTTGTGGCCGAGGATCCAGACCCGGCCCAGCCGAAGTGCTCCACGTCATCCACAACTCAGATTTGCGCCGCGTCTACACGGACTCGACGCACCCGAGGGACCCAAGTCGGCCCCTTGACCACGTTGACTGGGAAGTCCACGGTCAACGCTTTTGTAGTGAGAAAACACTCTGAAACATCTGGCGCCGTCTGTAGGAACGAACTGTCCCACAAAGAAATAAACCGCACCTGCAATGGCACGAGCCTGCAACGGAAAGAGACGCATGCCCCCCATCCCGGAGGAGGGGAATGGTGCACCCAACAGCAACCTTGAGGACGCACCCGACGACAATCACCCCGCCCCCTCAACTGAAGAGACTGGCGGGTCGGAACTAGCCACGCAGGGGCAGCTCCGCGCCCTGGCCCAAGAGACCAACGCGAGCATCCAGACGTTGGTCACGACGGTACAGCAGCTCGTCGGCGCTGCGCCGGCCAACGGAGACGTGTTGGGCGACGGCCATCGTTAGGCGGGGGGCCCCCCGCTCTTACGGTCTGCTGTGGTCGATGACCATGGGAACCGAAGACCGAACACGGAGCGTCGGTTCACGTTGTCTGGCTCTCGTCAGGCGAGATCACGCGCCTCCTCCCCTTGTCGTGAAAGGAGCCGGAGAGAAACCGAAGGCACGGGGGACGAATCGGTGACCGCTGTTGGAAACAGCATCCTAACCTATGTTTGATGATAACAAACCCTACTGAACTGTTCTAATCTGTTTGTTGAGTGTGTCACAGGTCCCTATAGTCATGATTGCTCAAGTTAAACATGCACGTACTCAAGTACGTTGAAATACGGAGCTGAAACTTCATTTGGAATTACACAAGCTGATCAAACAAGAGAGTATAGCTATGAAACTCTACCCTAGAGTTAATCATAGGCTATAAATAGCATGGGAATTTTCTCAGGATTTATGGAGATTGTTTGAAGTCCAAATACGGGGAAATACGAGAAAATACTGAGTATACAAAGAAGAAACTTTTTCTACAAGTGGTGAAATGAGGTGAAACAATTCTAACATGTCAATATGAAGCTCTGGGATTTTTGAGAATTATTTCAGAATTTTTGGGATTTAGTTGATGCCCAAATACGCAAGAATACAGTGAAAATACTCAGCAAATACGGCATACGGTACTGTGCATATATACGCTTCATCGCTGAATTAAATCCAATTCGACGTGGCATCATCTGCGCCGTTCGTTCCACATCCAACGGCCGCTCGAAGCGGGCGACGTGGCTTCTTCAGCGCCGCTCGATCAGCATCGAACGGTCACCAACCAATCGACGAAGTCGCGGATGGCGGGCGCCGCTGAGTCAGCCGCGGGCGACGTGGCTTAATCACAGCCGTTGGATCTCCATCCGACGGTCAAAACGCTGCCGACTTCGAGTCAGCGCTGGCGGGCGGCTCACGTGGGTCCGGGTCGTAGCTGGCGGGCGCGAACGACGAATCCGTGGGCGACGTGGCGCGATCGCAACCGTCGATCTGAGAACGGACGGCTACCGACATCGCGTGAATTGCGGATACGGGTCCTGCCGCATTAAAACCCGCGAAGCCGACCGGTCGCGGATCCCTTCGCACAGTGCACAGACCCGTTAACTCAATCCTATATATACCCATGTACATCTCTTCACATTTTCATCAATAAGTGGAGTTCTAGAGATCCAAATTGAGTTCCGCAAGAAGCGTTGCGACCGTGACTTCATCCCCGACGCAGTGACAGCAAGTTGAGCAGCTAGTTCCTCCTGTGCAGAAAATGAGATCAATTTGAGTGAGGAACTTCTACCGACTACTTCCACGGGGACAGCGACTACTTCTTCTACTGACATCCGATCATCATTCCGTAAGAAGCGTTGCGAAGCTACTGATGTGCTGAAAGACGACAACCAGAGAGATCTTCACAAATGAGCTTTCTAAACTCTTGATCTTATTTATTTGTGAAGTTATTAATGTTTTGATCAGCATTTCTGTAATATAATTTCTTTCGTTATTTGGTATTCTGGGAACCAAACTTGTTGGGGAAAGTTAGGTTGGGGAGTGATACTTGTATGTTTCTTTTTGGCTTTGGTGAGCTTGAGTTGGTCTGACAGGTTGGTGTTGGTGCACCAATCTAAGGGAGATTGTAACTTCTTAAAGAAACAGTATAAGTGATTGCTCATTGGGGTGGACGTAGGTCATGGGGACCGAACCACGTTAAATTCTGTGTCTTCTGTGAATGCTTTGATTGTCCAATTCCTAAACTGCATGCTGTAAACTAGGCTTAATTTTTATCTTGCGATAATTTGGTCAAAGGCCTATTCACCCCCCCTCTAGGCCTTATTTAGATCCTACAAGTGGTATCAGAGCTCCAGACCTGGCCATTTGAGTCTAGTTCATAATGAATACATATGATTCAGCATTTGCTGAAGGACAGTCTACAGTTAGACCACCCAAATTTAATGGGACTGATTTTGCTTACTGGAAAGCTAGGATGAAAATTTTCTTAGTCTCTTCAGATCTTGAAATTTGGAAAATTGTTGCTAAAGGCTATTACCCACCTACAATCAAAATTGAAGATATTGATGTACCAAAACCAGAAGATAAATGGGATGATAACGATAATAAACTTTATGCTCTGAATGGTAAAGCTATGAATGCAATTATCTGTGCACTTGACAGAACTGAGTTTAACCGTATATCTCATTGTCTTACTGCGCAGGAAATCTGGAACACTCTCGAAGTCACTCACGAAGGAACCTCTCAGGTGAAGGAGTCCAGATTAGCGCTGCTGAGCTCAGAGTACGATGGTTTCCACATGCTACCAGGAGAATCCATCAAGGACATGTACACTCGCTTCACCGACATCGTATACAACTCAAAAGCCTTGGGAAAGTCTTACGACAGCATCGACCTCATTCGGAAAATCCTAAGAGCGCTTCCTAGTTCCTTCCGACCTAAAGTGACGGCCATCCAAGAAGCTAGAGATCTCACTAAGCTGAAGCTGGATGATCTGATTGGGAATCTGTTATCCCATGAGCTGGAACTCAAAACCGTCGAGACAAGAGAAAAAGGTGAGGCTAAACCTTTAAAGACCATCGCTCTCAAAGCCGAAGAAAGTGACAAAGAAGATCTCGACGAGGAACATGCACTGATGGTCAGAGGATTCCGACGCTTCATCAGAACTCCTGCCGGAAAATCTGAAATGGCAAAAAGGTTCAATCGTTTTAATAAGTTTAATCCTTTGAATTCCTCATCTGAACAGAATACTACTAAAAGTGTTCAATGTTTCAACTGCAAGAAATTTGGACATTTCATGAAAAACTGTCCAACAAAGAACGCGTCATCCGAAGCCAAAGGGAAATCATTTGCGGTAACATGGGATGATGACGATGAAGATGAACCACAAGACGAGGTAGCGCAATCATCACTTTGCCTAATAGGTGAAAGCGACACGAACAAAGTAAGAGATGAATTTTCTTTACCAGAATTAATGAACATTTGTGAAAACATGAATTCAGAAATTACTTCTCTTGAATCCTCTATAGAAAATTATAAAGAAATGAATTTCCAACTACAGCAGGAAAATTATAATGTTTTGCAAAATGAAATAAAATTGAAAAATGAAATTGCATCGCTCAAAATTAGCATTGAAAAACTCAAAGGAAAGTCTAGTATTACTGAAGCTATACCTTGTCAGACTTGTGCTTCATTAAAGCTAGAAATTAAGAATGGTAATGAAAAGATTGTTGGCCTAAATAAAAGAATAGAAACTCTCGCTAAAAATGAAGATAATGTTAGAAAGAGTTTTATAAATAAAAGTGTCATGCTAGTAAATGAAAACATCTTTTTGAAATCCAAAGTCTCTGATTTAGAACTGAGTATCAGAAAATTTGGTGTAGGAAGGAAATCACTAGACATCATTCTTGGATACCAGTCAATCAAAAACGATAAACAAGGACTAGGATTTGGAAATGTTTATAATGAAAACATGATAAAGAAAAATCATTACATCAAGAAAAAGAAACGGAACGCCAAATGTTATACATGTGGTTCTTTTGAGCATTTATATAGAAATTGTCGTTATAAGAACCAAAACATGAAGTTCAAACAAGTATGGGTTCCGAAAGGTACTATGACTAACCATTGTGGACCTATTTGGCTACCCAGGTCACACATACCTTGTTCTTCTTATGTGTAGGGACTCAGCGTGGCTAAGGAACAACTGTGTGAGTGGTATTTGGATTCAGGCTGCTCAAGACACATGACAGGGAACATCGACAAGTTCCTTAGCCTCGTGAAGCAAGAAGGAGGAAGTGTTACATTAGGGGACAACGGCAAGTGCAAGGTAATGGGTAAAGGTATTGTTGGCAACAATACTTTTAAAATTTCTGACGTCCTCTGGGTTGAAAATCTCAAACACAACCTCATCTCCATAAGCCAACTCTGTGACAAAGGTATGAAAGTACTTTTTGATGAGAAAATTTGTAAAATTTATGACTCGGTCACAGGTAATACCCTCTTCATAGCCAATAGGAAAAATAATGTTTATACAATAATAATTGAAGAAATGACAATTGCTAAATGTTTGATTGGCAGGGAGGAGGAGGCTATACTATGGCACCGGAGACTATCACATGCCAGCATGAAGTTGCTACATAAGCTGGAGAATAAAAACCTGGTCCGAGGCTTGCCACATCAACAGTACGAGAATGGTAAGTTGTGTGTTGCATGCACAAAAGGTAAGCAAACTAGATCCACTTTTACGGGAATTCGGGAAGTTACCACTTCACGAGTCCTAGAATTGATTCATATGGATTTGTTTGGGCCTACCGATGTTGCTAGCCTCAATGGAAAGAGATTTTGTTTTGTTTTGATCGATGATTTTTCTAGATATACATGGGTTTACTTCTTAGCCAAGAAATCGGATTCCTTTGAAAATTTCCAAAATTTTTGTAATCAAGTTTCAAATGAGAAAAATCTTTCAATTATGAAAATTAGAAGTGATCACGGTGGTGAATTTGAAAACTCTGTTTTTGAAAACTTCTGTTTGGAAAAAGGGATCTTACATGAATTTTCTTCTCCTAGAACACCTCAACAAAACGGAGTGGTCGAAAGAAAGAATCGAACTTTAAAAGAGATGGCAAGAAGCATGCTTAATGATTATTCTCTTCCTATGTATTTTTGGGCCGAAGCAATGAATACAGCCTGCTATGTTTGCAACAGGGTTATGCTTAGACCTTTAATGAACAAAACATCCTATGAACTGTGGCATGGCAAGACTCCTAACATTTCATATTTCAGAGTATTTGGATGCAGGTGTTTCATTTTAAACACAGGAGATCAGCTGGGGACATTTGAATCCAAATCAGACGAAGGAGTGTTCGTAGGATATTCATCAAGGAGCAAAGCATACAGGATCTACAATAAACGAACCTTAACTGTTGTTGAGTCAATTAATGTGAAATTTGATGAAGCTGAAATCGATCTTTTAAATTGCAGGGAAACTGAAGATGCAGACAAGGAAACTACAGAGCCTGAAAACATAGCTGAACCATCTGAAGGCCAAAAGGAAGCTGAACCAGAAGTAACACAAGGACATAGACTGGAAAGAGGAGAGCTCAGGTTCAATCCACATCATCCACCTGAGCTGATCATGGGGACTCCTACGGAAGGTATACGCACTCGATCCACTTTCAATAACTTGTGTGCCTTATGCATTCATGGTGACCTCATTTCTGAAATTGAACCTAAGAACGTTGAAATCGCTTTAACTGATGAAAGTTGGGTTATGGCCATGCATGATGAGATTAATCAGTTTGATAGAAATAATGTTTGGACATTAGTGCCCCGACCTGATAATTACCCAATTATTGGCACTAAATGGATTTTCAAAAACAAACTTGATGAATCTGGAAATGTAATCAGAAATAAGGCAAGATTAGTGGCCAAAGGATATAACCAGATTGAGGGAATTGATTGTGATGAAACTTTTGCACCCGTTGCTAGATTAGAAGCCATTAGAATATTACTGGCTTTTGCAAGTTTCAAAGGTTTTAAATTGAAGCAAATGGATGTGAAAAGTGCATTTTTAAATGGTTATTTGAAAGAAGATGTTTTTGTTGAACAACCCCCTGGTTTTGAAAGTCATAATTTTCCAAATCACGTTTACAAGTTGCAAAAGGCTTTGTATGGTCTGAAGCAAGCTCCCAGAGCTTGGTACGACCGTCTCAGTTCATATCTCTTGGAAAATAACTTTAAAAAGGGTAGTGCAGACAACACTTTGTTTATCTTGCATGAACAGGATCATTTTCTTATTGTTCAGATTTATGTGGACGATATTATTTACGGTGCTACTAATGATCTTTTATGCCAAAAGTTTGAAAAGGTTATGCAGGATCAATTTGAGATGAGTCTGGTCGGAGAGTTGAAATACTTTTTGGGATTTCAAGTAAGACAAACTGGAGATGGCATATATGTTTCACAAACCAAGTACATAAAAGAACTGTTGAAGAAATTTGGGATGGAAAATGCAAAGCCAATGCGAACTCCAATGAGTCCGACGACGAAGCTTGAAAAGGATGACAAAGGTATAAATGTGGACCAAAAGCTTTATCGAGGTATGATTGGGTCCTTACTCTATTTAACTGCATCTAGACCAGACATCATGTTTTCTGTCTGTTTGTGTGCACGATTTCAAGCCTGTCCAAAAGAATCACATTTGATAGCCATTAAGAGGATTTTTCGATATCTTATTCACACTCCTACACTTGGACTATGGTATCCCTCTTGTGGTAATCTTAATTTGGTTGGCTATGCTGATGCTGATTATGCTGGTAGTATGATTGATAGAAAGAGCACTAGTGGAACATGTTTTATGCTAGGACATTCATTGGTTTCTTGGTCTAGTCGTAAGCAGAACAGTGTTGCTTTGTCCACTACTGAAGCTGAGTATATTGCCCTTGGCAGTTGCTGTGCCCAAGTACTTTGGATGATGCAAACCCTGTCTGACTACGGCTTGGATCTTAGAAAAGTTCCATTACGATGTGATAGTAAGAGTGCTATAGATCTTTCTAATAATCCTGTTCATCACTCTCGGACAAAACACATAGATGTAAGACATCATTTTCTTAGAGATCATTTGGCAAAAGAGGATGTATCCATTGAATATATTTCTACTGATTCTCAGTTGGCAGATATCTTTACAAAACCTTTGCCAGAAGATCGTTTTTGTCGTCTACGTCTAGAACTGGGCATTATTGATTATATTTAGAGTGAAAATATTATTTGGTGTGCTTTTATTGTTTTTGTGTGGTGTGCTACAAAAAGAAAAATAAAAAAAAATGAAAAAGAAAAATAAAAAAAAATGAAAAAGAAAAATATAAACAGAAAGGGAAAGTGACTTGTCTATCTCCTCCTTTTGCATTTTTTTTTCATCAGAAACAACTTTAAATGCAAAACATATGTCTTATGGATTTTGAATATTATATTCTTAACAATGCTTGCATTCAAAGACTACATGCTTAATTAGGTCATATTCATTAATGAGTAACTAACGTTTTTCATCATCCAATCACACTTACACAGATCAATATGTTTTTTGATATGGATTTGAAATATTGAATAAGAAAAGTGGTTGTTGGTGGACTAATTTATGTTTTAATGGGATATGATGTTTCAAGACATGGGTAAAAAGAAAAGCTCTCATCAAAATATACGTGTATAAAAGAATAGCAAGACGAGTGTCTTCAAAATATATACACAGAGCTTCGTATGAAAAATGGATACGATCCATGTCCTTGATACTACCCTTGGACATCCAACTTATGCTATAAATGTCATTTTTAGCGTTGGTGTTAAGTCCGTCAAGCACTGCCATTTCACATTTAAAAATCCTTCTCGGTCATGTTTGGAATTGGTATCTTGAACTCATATTACATGAGAAGGGAAAACTCAATCTTTGATGTTCATATATTCAGTTGAAAAGATGGTTATGACAGGTTGTATTCCTTATTACCTCTCCATATGTACTAAACATTTGATCATCACACTTGAGCACGGAGATGAATTCTGCTAGTTATGACTTAGTGATTATTGCTTATTTATTCATTGTGGTCAAACGATGTATTGCCTTTTGTTTTGGTTTATAATGTTCAATTCTCCATTCTTCATATGCTATTTCATACATTTTTTGATGACAACAAAGGGGGAGAGAAATATTAAGATTGTGCATGTCAGAGATAGGTGGAGCATGTCAATAGGGGGAGCATATCATTTTGTCATTCATGCTCATATTCATGCTTCACACACTCACACACTTAACACATTTTTTCAAAATAATCTTAATGTCTGGTTTGTTCTCATCAAAAGGGGGAGATTGTTGGAAACAGCATCCTAACCTATGTTTGATGATAACAAACCCTACTGAACTGTTCTAATCTGTTTGTTGAGTGTGTCACAGGTCCCTATAGTCATGATTGCTCAAGTTAAACATGCACGTACTCAAGTACGTTGAAATACGGAGCTGAAACTTCATTTGGAATTACACAAGCTGATCAAACAAGAGAGTATAGCTATGAAACTCTACCCTAGAGTTAATCATAGGCTATAAATAGCATGGGAATTTTCTCAGGATTTATGGAGATTGTTTGAAGTCCAAATACGGGGAAATACGAGAAAATACTGAGTATACAAAGAAGAAACTTTTTCTACAAGTGGTGAAATGAGGTGAAACAATTCTCACATGTCAATATGAAGCTCTGGGATTTTTGAGAATTATTTCAGAATTTTTGGGATTTAGTTGATGCCCAAATACGCAAGAATACAGTGAAAATACTCAGCAAATACGGCATACGGTACTGTGCATATATACGCTTCATCGCTGAATTAAATCCAAGTCGACGTGGCATCATCTGCGCCGTTCGTTCCACATCCAACGGCCGCTCGAAGCGGGCGACGTGGCTTCTTCAGCGCCGCTCGATCAGCATCGAACGGTCACCAACCAATCGACGAAGTCGCGGATGGCGGGCGCCGCTGAGTCAGCCGCGGGCGACGTGGCTTAATCACAGCCGTTGGATCTCCATCCGACGGTCAAAACGCTGCCGACTTCGAGTCAGCACTGGCGGGCGGCTCACGTGGGTCCGGGTCGTAGCTGGTGGGCGCGAACGACGAATCCGTGGGCGACGTGGCGCGATCGCAACCGTCGATCTGAGAACGGACGGCTACCGACATCGCGTGAATTGCGGATGCGGGTCCCGCCGCATTAAAACCCGCGAAGCCGACCGGTCGCGGATCCCTTCGCACAGTGCACAGACCCGTTAACTCAATCCTATATATACCCATGTACATCTCTTCACATTTTCATCAATAAGTGGAGTTCTAGAGATCCAAATTGAGTTCCGCAAGAAGCGTTGTGACCGTGACTTCATCCCCGACGCAGTGACAGCAAGTTGAGCAGCTAGTTCCTCCTGTGCAGAAAATGAGATCACTTTGAGTGAGGAACTTCTACCGACTACTTCCACGGGGACAGCGACTACTTCTTCTACTGACATCCGATCATCATTCCGTAAGAAGCGTTGCGAAGCTACTGATGTGCTGAAAGACGACAACCAGAGAGATCTTCACAAATGAGCTTTCTAAACTCTTGATCTTATTTATTTGTGAAGTTATTAATGTTTTGATCAGCATTTCTGTAATATAATTTCTTTCGTTATTTGGTATTCTGGGAACCAAACTTGTTGGGGCAAGTTAGGTTGGGGAGTGATACTTGTATGTTTCTTTTTGGCTTTGGTGAGCTTGAGTTGGTCTGACAGGTTGGTGTTGGTGCACCAATCTAAGGGAGATTGTAACTTCTTAAAGAAACAGTATAAGTGATTGCTCATTGGGGTGGACGTAGGTCATGGGGACCGAACCACGTTAAATTCTGTGTCTTCTGTGAATGCTTTGATTGTCCAATTCCTAAACTGCATGCTGTAAACTAGGCTTAATTTTTATCTTGCGATAATTTGGTCAAAGGCCTATTCACCCCCCCCTATAGGCCTTATTTAGATCCTACAACCGCGTCGTCTCATCGGCCACGATCACCCCACCGCAGAAGAAACGATCGACACCACTCGAGAGACCGATCACGGCGGAGCGGGAGCTCCCGCCGGATGAGCCGGGAACGCCGGGTCAGCCCGACCCCCAGTGTGTCGAGGGCCGTGGAGCCAGCCCCACCGGCGCCTGTGCCCCCTCCACCACCGAACGGGCTGGAGGTAGGCGGGTGTCAGACCCCCGGGGGCATCCACGAAGACCAGTGCCCTTTGTCGCGGAGAATAACCGACGCGCAGGTCCCCTCTCGATTCAAGATCCCGGCGCTGGGGAAATACGACGGGATAGGAGACCCAGGAAACCACGTGATGGACTACGAGGGGGATATGTCCTTCCAAGGAGCCGACGATGACCTGCTCTGCAGGGGCTTTTATTCGACTCTCAGGGGAGCGGCGAGAACCTGGTACCGCAGCCTACCCAGCCGCTCCATCGACAGCTTCGAGGAACTCACCCAGCTTTCTGCAAACAGTTCATGGCAGGGCGACAGGTAATGCCTGATGCTGAACATTTGTTTAACATAGTGCAGGGCCCGACCGAGCCGCTCCGACAGTTTATGCGCCGCTTCAACGCGGAACGGCTGAACGTGAACAGCCCCCCCGACCTTGTTGTCCAAACGGCCCTAAAGAAAGGGCTGCGCCATAGAGGCCTGAAGAAATCTCTGCACAACGATCCCCCGAAGGACCTCCCGGGGATCATGGCGAGGGCCGAGCGCTTCATGTTGACCGAGGAGACCTTGGCCATTGAGACAGGAAAGGCCAGACGAGGGACCAAACGCGGCGATAGCGAGCGCCGCAGCCCCGAAGGGTACCAGACCGAGAAGAGGACGAGAAACAGGCAGCGGGGAGAGGGTACCAGGGACACCACCCCAGACACCGTCCTTGCTCAAGTACAGAAGGAAGAGCGCGCCGATCGCCCCCCACCAAAGACAAAAAGAGGGGGGAAGAATGGGGAAAAGTACTGCAAATACCACAAGGACAATGGCCATGACACTGAAGACTGCTGGCATCTAAAGAAGGATATTGAGAAGCTGATGAGCCGAGGGCACGCAAGGAATTTAGCTGACGAGCCGGCCAACGGAGAAGGAACCTCCATACAGCCAGACAAGGGGAAGAAGGTCAACACCGTCCAAGGACCCCTCCGCATCATAGAGTGAGCAGGCGAGGCCCCTCCCCCCAGTCGCAGCCTAGTCCGGAGGAGATTATCTAGGTTTACATCCCTCCGTCTAGCTTCATTTCCTGTTTCCTTTCCTCCAAATGTACTAGTCCAATAGGACCCTTAAGAGTACAAATGCATTCCCTTTTATCTTTTCTTTATCTTCGACGGAATCAACATTTCACTAAGGGTGCATAAGAGTGAAGACCGCCGCCTCACCGGATGGGGGGGTCAGACAAAACCAGTCCCAAGACGAGGAGCTTTGCCCCCACCAACCGACTCCTTCGCTCGTAAGTCTGGGGGGTAATCCCCCTAGCCAGCACAGACGCCGACCGGTCCTAAGCAGGGGAGCTCCGCCCTCGCCGATCGATTCCTTCGCTTGTAAGTCTGGGGGCAATTCCCCCAGCTAGCCCAGACGCCGACCGGTCCTAAGCCGAGGAGCTTTGCCCTCGCCGACCGACTCCTGCGCTCGTAAGTCTGGGGGCAATTCTCCCAGCCAGCGTGGACGCCGACCGGTCCTAAGCCGGGGAGCTTTACCCTCGTCGACCGTCTCCTGCGCCCGTAAGTCTGGGGGCAACTCCCCCAGCCAGCGCAGACGTCGACCGGTCCTAAACCGAGGAGCTTCGCCCTCGCCGACCGACTCCACAGCTCGTAAGTCTGGGGGCAATTCCCCCAGCCAGCGCAAACACCGACCGGTCCTAAGCCGAGGAGCTTTGCCCTCGCCGACCGTCTCCTTCGCTCGTAAATCTGGGGGCAATTCCCCCAGCCAGCTCGGGCGCCGACCGGTCCTAAGCCGAGGAGCCACACCCCCGCTGACCGACTTCGCCGCTCATAAGACCAGAGGCAGTCCCCCTAGTCATCAAAGACGTCAACCGACTTGTCCACTCGGGGGGGCAAGGGACAACCTCCCGGAGAAAGGAGGCGAGCGACCACCGTCAGCAGAAGGGCCGAGGTCGCAGCAACAAATCAAAACACGCGAGAAGTTCGAGTAAGTCAATTTCATTTCCAACAATTAACCAAGGTACAAAAGTGTGTCTTATTTACAGGAAATCGAAGTGGAGAAACCTCCCTACAAATAATCCGCTCTCGGCGGACAACAAAATTCGTCACCTACAGAAGCTAGGGTAACGTCGGCAGAGCAAAACTTGTCGACCAAGGACACAAAGTCACTGGCTTAGGCGATCATCCTTGCAATCAGCAATTGTTCGCTCCGAAGCAAAGGACCGGTAAAGAGGCCAATGGAGATTGCGGGGCCGGGGATCCATTTCAAGTAGACCGGCCCAAAGCGAAGCGGATGCTAAAAAATTTGAGGATAAAAACAAGGATGGCAGGCCAGGAAGGACGACCTAGGGGGCCCGGGCTCGAGAGGACGCATCATCGGGCCCCTCACCCTGCTCGGAGCGAGGGGGATCGACAGGCGAGGGATCTTGCCGGACACGCTCCGTGCAATCCCGGAAGGAGGACTGGACGACTTCGACGATCCGGGGGCCGATAAGGCCTTCATATGTACCGAAGGCTTCCCTGAGGACCTCGAAGATCCTCTCCCCCAGAGTCCCGACGACGCCCCTCTCCACCTCCTCCGCAAACCGCGCCACCTGACGACGATCCGACAGTTCCCTCTGAAGCTCCTCTCTCTCCAGGCGGAACGACTCCGCCGCTTCCTGGGCCGACTGCCGAGCGTCCTCCAACTTTCCCTGGAGGTCACCCACTCGTCCCTCTAGCTTGGCCACCCGGAGCTTGAGATGCCGAGACTCCATCTGGGCCTCCGTCATAGCTACCTCCGCAGCCCCGGCCCGCTCGCGGTCCCTCGCTGATGACACCTCCAGCTCCCTCAAATGGACGGCTCGACGCTGTGACTCGACAGCGAGTGTTGAACCCTGAAACGACAAGATATGAGCCAAGGAGAGAGCGAAGGAAGGAAAATGATGGCAGGATAACCAAACCTGTTGAAGGATCCAGACCAAGGAGTCTAACACCTTGTCGGCGGGGATCCTCTCGAGGAGACTACGGTCTCGGGGCAGGATGGAGCCCTCGGCGAACTGCTGAGCCAGGGCTCAGTCGACGAACACCGAACCCCCGGGGGTGACCTCGAGGGAGGCCGAGCTGCCCGCCAATAGGGCACCGATTCCGGATATTGGAGACGGAGACGCCGCGACGGGGGTGGTTGTCAGGGCCACCGGAAGATCCCCGGTGAACACCGCTGGGGGCACGGAGCACACCGGACTGGAGGGAGCCTCACCTTCCCTCCTCCTCTTCCCCTCGCGAGGCTCGGCAGGCGCCGAAGGGGAGCGTTTCCGCCTCGTGCCACCTCCACCCTCGGGGCCAAGAGGGGGCACGCCAAGCGCAAGGGAAGCTGCACCGGACCCGTCGTTGCCCCCCGCCTCTTGGGCTGGCGGGGCGGATCCGGCCCTTGCGACCCCCCCGGGGAGGAGATCGCCAGAAGAAGAGGCGGGAGGAGCGGCCACCACCTTGCCCACGGAGGGCTCGGTACGGCGCACCTCCTCCTCAACGGTCCGCCGAGGCACCCTTCCAGAGGTACTGCCCCGGCTCCGAGCGGCTCCAAGACGGATCAGCTCATCGACATCACGGGTGAACTCGCGACCAGCCATTCCTGCAAGGGAAACCGAAATCAGGGTAAGCCACGGGGCAATCCAGGACTGAAAAAGCGACCTACCCGGAGACCACAAGACGGCCTTCAGGAGTAGGTCGTCCAACAAAGACCAGATGGACTTCGCCTCCAAGGGGAGGGTCGACAGCAGCGTGATGGCCGCTTGATCAGCCTCGGAGAGGGCCAACGTTGGGCAAGGCCAGACCGACCCGCCCCAACCCGTCAAAATCTGGGCATCCTCCAGGAAGACCACGAAGACATAATCCAAGCTCCAATCCCCCGACCAGCTTGGTAGCCCGATCAGGCATTCCCTCCTCGAGCGGGCTCGGAGGTGCAACCACGACCCTGGACCGACCGTCTGGATCTGATAAAAGTAGAAGAGAAGGGGGAGTGATGGCTCCAGACCACGAGTACCGCAGAGCATCACGAAGCCCGTCAGTACCGCAATCGAACAGGGGGTGAACTGGCAAAGGGGCACCATGAGATACTGATCACTCCTTATTTTACACTTTTTTCCCGCATGTTTGCATGCCATTTAGATCGCTCAAATCATGTTTTTCACGATATATCGACGATATTGCGATGCTTTTCACGATTTCTTGTTTCCATCGAATTTCAGGTGATTTGGAGCGATTTGGAGTGATCTCGAGATACGCCTACTCCAGAGTGTCACCGATGACCTCCCCGAGGGGTATTTTGCTGTTGGAGAGGAGCGGAAGAAGAAAGGACGTCGCAGGAGCGACGAGGAGGCCAAAACAAGCTATTTGGGCATTTTTGGTGTCCCACTCGGCCGAGTGGAGAAGTCACTCGGCCGACCAGCGAGACACCGCTCGGCCGACCAGATCAGATACGTTTCATACGTGCACTCAGCCGAGCATCGGAAGCCACATCGGCCGAGTGACGAGATCCCGTCCGCCCGAGTGGCACCCAGACGACGCATGTCAAAAATCGCCAACTTACTGTTTTTCGTCTGCCTGAGCTTCAGAAGACCCACTCGGCCGAGTGGCAAATGCCGACCGCCCGAGTACCAAGAAGCCATCGGCTGAGTGACGACAACTTACTCGGCCGAGTGACTCCCGAAGTGAAGATCCCTGAAGACCCAGACTTACTGGAAATTTACAGGGTTTCTCACTCGGCCGAGCGACTTTTGTCACTCGGCCGAGTGCGACGCGCTGCCTGTAGCGAAAATTGCGGATTTCAGGCTGCGCAGGGGCATTTTGGTCACAGTTTTTTGGACGATTTTGGGGGGTATTTAACCCCTGTTTTTACCCTATGTTAGAGAGATTTTTCTCTTAGATTTTTGCAGCTTTTTAGATTAACTTTTTAGCTTTATTCTTGTGATTGGAGAGGAGACAAAAGTTGATTTTTGTTGGATTATTTGAAGAACTCCATTGGTTTGTGTCTCTCTCCTCTAAAAATACTATTTTTATTGCTTATCTCAATATTGTGATGAATTCTCTTGTTAATTCCATTGATTATTTTTGTGTTTGTGCTATGAATTGTGAGTAGTCTCCACGTCTTGGGGCGTGGGGATGAACCCTACGAGCCCAATTTCAGATTTGTGATGAATTGGTAGAAATTTTGCTAGAATTGCTATTAGGGTTAGATTGGGATCAATTTACTACGGATGGCTACGTATTCATATTGATTGGGATTTGCAAGAGATTGGATCCCAATTCGATAAGAAACCCTAGAAATCCGAATTGGGTTGGAATCGAATTTCCGTAGTATCGGTTTGCAAGAGATTGGACCGATACTAGGGTTTCCGGTTGCAATTCCGTGCCGATACCCGTTTGCAAGAGATTGGACGGGTAGGAACTATCCCAACCTAGGTCGCGGCCCGAGTTTGCACGAGAGTGGGCTCGGTGCACGATTGAACGATGATGTTGATCGTAATGCTAGCTTGCCTAGGCTAGGGTTTGCAAGAGATTGGACCCGAACCTAGGAAAGCTATAGACCGGCAACAGCGCGAGAGCGTGAGCTAGGTTCTACATTCAGTTGCGACTAGTTCATCCAAATTTTATTCTAGCAATTTTGATACCAATGAACCACATTGACGAGATACGGTGAGTAGCGGGGATTCCCCATTCCCTAGACGTTCTTTATTTGATTTGATATCTTCGCACTTTGTCTGACGATTGTGACAGGATCGCCAAAGGCAAATTCTCTCTTTTCTGTTCTTAAATAGCCAGGTTGATTGGAGCAAGCACGGTCATTCGTCCTCCCTGTGTTGGATAACCCGCTCGCCGCTATACCGTGCGCTTGCGGTAAAACTACAACTGTTCTTCGGGTTACATTCCGGAGCGATCAAGTTTTTGGCGCCGTTGCCGGGGAGGCGATTGCGTTTGATCTTACCACCCTAGCTATTTCTTTCTTTTTGTTTTTATTTCACTTTTTTACCTGACCCTTCCATTGTACTAATCATTTCTTTGAAACTCTGTTTTCTCATTGCATGTACACGAGATCTACGACGGACCCTGAAGCTATATTATTTGATCCCGAAATTGAGCGTACTGTGCGGAGAATCAGAGCGGAGAGGAGACAAGATCAGGAAGGGAGGTTTATGACCAACCCGGAAACTGCGGAAAAATTAGCGGCAAGAATGGCGAGGATTATTTCTATTCGAGATAGGCTCCGGCCTAAGACCTCTTCTACGACCTCATCCATTGCCATGCCGGAGTTGGCGGCTGACAAGAACTTTGAGCTGAAGACTGGACTAGTGGTTCTGATGCAGCAGGATCCATTTCATGGGAATGCCCATGAAAACCCCCACTACCACATCCAGTTATTCTTGTCGAAGTGCGCCACATTTCAGATGACGGGGGTCTCCATCGATGCCATCAGACTGCGTCTTTTCCCCTTCACACTAAAGGACAAGGCACTTTATTGGTTGAGGACGCAAGCTGAGGGAGTCTTTACCACTTGGGACGATTTGGCGAGTGCATTCATTTACACATTCTATCCGCCCTCCAAGACGGTGAAGATTCGGAGCGCTCTTATGTCCTTCAAGCAAGGACCCCAAGAGATGCTCTATGAGTCTTGGGAGCGTTTTAAAGATCTGCAGCATCAATGCCCGCACCATAGCATTGAAGATTGGGAGCTAGTTCATAGCTTCTACAATGGTCTCCAACCGGGGACCAAACAAATTATTGATGCCGCGACGAATGGTGCTATCTTATCAAAGACTCCCGAAGAAGCTACGGCCCTAATTGAGGAGATGGCCTCAAACAATCAACAATGAGGCGATGAGCGAGGACACTATACGTCCTCCTTGAAGCCAACTAGTATCTATGAGGCGAAGGCCGTAGCGGAGCTTACGAGCAAGTTTGATTCTCTCCACAAGGTAGTGGAGAGACTGGAGAAGTTTATCACGGAGCCCCAAGGAACCCCTTCCACCTCCGCACCAACAAACCAAATGTGTGATTGGCAAGACCAATCTCAAGCCATGTATTTGGGAGGAGAGCAAGGAGAAGGATCCTTGGAGCAAGTACAATATGTCGCGGGGAACCAAGGATATTGGGCCAATCCGGCCGCAAGAAATCATCTCGGTTTCTCTTATGCCAACAATGAAGGAGCTTTGAACCCGCAACAACCACCTCAACAATCTCGACCACCACCACCACCACCCCAACAACAACACTATCCACCGAGGGGGCCTCCACAACAAAATTTCCAACCGAAGCAACAAGTTCCACCTTATAGGCTGCCCGGATACAATCAAGGGTGGAGAAATCAAAATCAAAACCCTACACAAGCTCAACAACGATCCGACTTCGAAGCTAGAGTGGAGGAGTTTATTGTCGAGCAAAAGAAGGTCAATGCTTCCTTGAAGGCGGGCCAAGACTCCCTTACAACCGTTGTGGCTCAAATATCGGAGCAATTGGCGTTGCTCAATCGGAATACTCAACAATTACCGGCGCAACCCGAGCAAAACCCACGGGGCAACACCGGCCACATCAATGCCGTGGTTGCCGTTACTACTAGAGGCGGGAAGGATACCGCCCCCGCCATGATTCCTACCGAGGAGCCCGTGGAGGAAAGTTTAGAGCCAATTGAGCCGGTAGTTGAAGTTGAGAAGGAGAAAGAGCCGCAAGAAAAGGAGAAATCTAGAGCGGAGCAACTGATTGAGGAGAGGCGCTTCATGCCACGGGTCCCATTCCCCCAAAGGCTTGCTAGAGCGAAAATGGAGAAAAGGCTAGCGAAGTTTCTCGAGTATCTGAGAGGGGTTAGCCTCAACATTCCCTTCCTCGACGCCATCGTGGAAATCCCCACATATGCTAAATTTTTAAAGGATTTGATTTCGGGGAGAAAGAGGAAGGAGAAAATTATGCTAGCCGAGGAGGGCTCTTGGTTCACCAAGAGAGAGAAGGAGCCGACCAAATTCAAAGATCCGGGGAGTTTTCAAATTCCTTGCACCTTGGGCGGCGTCCCTCTACAAAAGGCGTTGGTGGATTTAGGGGCTAGTGTAAGCCTCATGCCTCTCTCCATGTTCCTAAGGCTAAACACTGGGACGAATTTGAAACCTACCGACATGCAGATACAATTAGCCGATGGACGGATAATAAGGCCGGTAGGAATCGCCGAGGACATCCCGCTACAAGTCCCGGGGGGCATATGCTTGCCATGTGACTTCGTGATCATGGACGTTAAGGAGGAGGGAGATACGTCATTGATACTTGGATGCCCGTTCCTCGCCACCGCCGGTGTCATTGTCGACGTGCGAGAAGGTACCCTAACTTTGAATGTCGGTAACATCGAGGTGGAGCTTCACATTCCTAAGGCTATGAAACACATGCCTTACCACGAGGAGCTTGACTACATTGACCTCTTTGACGAGGTAATTGAGGAGGCGATCCCTCACTCGATTGGCGCTCTATTCAATGAAGATTTCGAGGAAGGCCTGGATTTAGGCCAAGATGAGAAGATAAATGATTCCCCCGACTTCTCCGCTGAGATTGATGAAGGCGACGCTGATGTCGCAAGGATTCGAGAGCTCTGCAAGCTCTCGAAATTAAAGTCTCCGAAGAAAGCTCCGCCGATACGGAAATCGGCGTCACCGGTGAAGCGGATGACCGGAGCAAACGCTAGCTTGGGGGAGCCTCCCCCCAACACTATTCGAGACGATAGACCACCGCGGGAGAACACGCCGCCGCAACTTCCGAATCCAAGAGTTCTCCCCGGAAAGTTTGACGGGTGCATCCCATATGCACCAAACATCCCGCATTAATTGAAAATCATAGGGGGTCGAGCTCACGACCTTAAACGAGCGCTTGTCGGGAGGCAACCCGACGGTTATTGCTTTATTTTCACTTTTATTTTATTTTTGTTTTAGAAATTTTTAGTGTTTTGAGTCGTTCGCCCAAAAATCTTGTGATAACGGGTCCTATTTTTCCTGACAGGAGAGGAGAACGAGGTACCCATCATTAGGAGGATGCACAAGGCGACGAGGAGCGCCACAGGAAGGCGCTCGATGCTTAGGAGGAAGATGAAATCGACTGGAGGAAGAAAAACGGAGTTTAGAGCCCAAACGAAGACAAACGGCAGAAAACAAGGCTCACTCGGCCGAGCATACTAGTCACTTGGCCGAGTACACAAGTTCGTCCTGCCGAGCCGCCCACGAACGAGGGAAGTCTACTGTACCCAACTCTCTGTTTATTTTCTTGATTTCAGTATAACTGCTACTCGGCTGAGTATATATATTCACTCGGCCGAGTAAAACCGATACGCTCCTAGGGCGAGTCTTGCCGAGTAGCTTGAGCCACTCGGTCGAATGGACTTACTCCACTCGGCCGAGGGTGGCAAGGCCACTCGACCGAAGCATAAGCGGGGAGGAATTTTTCCATTGAGTTACTCGGCCGAGCGACCCAGTCACTCGGCCGAGTCGTAACTTTTGCTATAAAAGGGGCCGCGGGGCGCATTTTTCGAAACGAGCGAAACCCAAACAGACCGACGTTTCGACTCCCCCAGCACCCGAACGACTCCCCCACTCGCCCGATCCTTCGACCCGCGCCGCCGCTCAGCCAGCCATCGCCGGCCGAGCCGCCGCCGCTCCTCGCCCGAGTCGCCGCCGGCGGCCATTGCTCCGGCCGACTCCGGTAACCTCATTTTCGCCTATTTCTCCTCTTTCTGTGTATTTTTCGAGGATCCATGTGCTTAACGAACCCCAAACCCAAATTGATTTCTATTTCTATCTATTATACCCCTAAAGCTCCATACGTTTTGAATATTACTCGCTGATATCTCCATTTCATGCACAGGTTATTTCTGGGAGCTTAGGGGAGCCCGGGGGAGCTTCCAGGGACTGATTTGGGCTGCGTGGAGGCGTCGTCTTCGCACGCTTCCATTGCTTTGCACTCGCAGCGTGTCATGGTATATTCTTTCGTTTTTTTACGCACGCCGCACTTTTCACGCTTTTCGATGAGCGCTCGGGGCCCATATGCCGCCCCGGACACGGCCGAGGTCGAGGAGAGCTTCCGCCAAGCGGAAGCGGTCGGATGATGCCGGCCCCTCCCACGAGGTGGAGGACTCTCCTCCGCCTTCTCCCACACACCCTGTCCACCCAGCACAGCCTGCAGGCCCCGCACGCCCCGCACAGCCTGCAGAGCCCGCACAGCCACTCCCTGCCGCTCCACAGCCACCACCTCCAGCTCCACTTATCGGGCCGCTGGGGATCACGTTCCGGAACGACGCACACCGCGTCGCTTTCGAGCGTATCTCCCAGCGCTCGATCGTACCCTCCAGGTTCGCACACCCTGCAGACCTAGCACGCCTGGGGGTACTAGAGGGGATGCTCACGTTGTACGACAACGTGGGCTGGCGAGATTTATTTCAGGTGTCGGCGGACACGTTTATCCGCCTGACACTTGAGGTACTGAGTTCGATCGCCCGGACCGATGAGGGATGCTCGTTTCGGTTCATGGACCGAGAGTGCCAGGTCACTCTCGGTATGATGAGAGCCTTCTTCTCGTGGCCCGATGTCCCCGGGGCCGATTGAGGTTACGCCCCCACCCATATCCCCCCACCTTCCTTCGATGCCGGCGCCTTCTGGGCCCGGATTACGGATCTTCACGCGTCCTTTGACCCTAGTAGGGCCAAGGCCTCGGCCATTGTCCATCCCTGCCTCCGTATAGCTCAGCGCCTTATGGCGACGACCTTTTTGGCCAGATATGAGCCGGGTACGATGTCCACGCCGGAGCTCTATATGCTCTACGCGATGACACGGCCCAGAGCTCTATCTAGGGAGGGCGATGAGTTGGTCCCCGCCGTCGTGATTGATGTCGCGGCTTGGTTTTTGGACCGCATCATCGTATCGGTGGGCGCTCGCTCACCGATATGCTGCGGCGGCCTGATCACCTTGCTTGCCCTTATGACCGGTGAGGACTTCCCTGATGACCTGCGACGCGCACCGGGCCCCACTTCTCTGTCGATTGATGTTATGGCCCGGATGAAGATGCTGCGTCCGCACGGTGAGCGACACTGGGTCTGGCTGCACGACCCTTACGGTGCCGATTACATGATTCTTTTGAGCCCAGCTCGGACTCAGATTGCACCGGCCCAGGTGGACTGGCTCCCTGCGATGGATGTTCTGATCCCAGCCGCATACGTGCTCGAGGCCGAGGAGGCCGAGCAGGCTCGCGCTGCCCCGCAGACCCTGTTGCACCTGCTGCGCCTGCTGCCCCTGTTGACTCCGTGGACCCTCAGCCTATCCCTGATATTTCCGATGCTCCAGACACCTCTGTCCACACCTCTGTCGATGTCGGGAGTACCTTAGCTGAGCCCACTTCCACTGCTTCCATGCCTGTCACCACCACCACTGGCCCTCTGTCTGCCGAGCCCGTTTCCTCTGCCCCACCCGAGCGCCCACCGACTATAGTTGAGTGCGGAGAGCCCTCTTTTGCCACCGCCGCGGAGACCGTAGTCTCCGCCTCTGTCTCCACCGCTGCTGTATTCTCTGAGAGTGTCGTGGCGTCTGTCCACACTTCTGTGTCACCGACCTCTCCGGCCGCCTCGTTGCCACTTTTGTATTCTTCTTTCGTTCCTGCTGCATCCACTTCTCACCAGCCGGTGCCCCGGCCTCGCACTGAGGCCAGGCCCACACTTGCGAGTGCAGCTCCTTTTGTTCCCTTGCCTGCTGAGCCCGTCACCTACGCCACCAGAGTACGCCAGCCCCGACCTGCACAGCCCCGACCGGTGCGTCCCTCTGCACCACCTCCCCCCGACACTGTACTTCAGAGCATTCGTGCTCTCGAGGGAGCGGTGAGTGGCCTCAGAGGCGACCTTCGGACCCTGTCCGCCACCGTCACTGCGATGGCTGGCCGCTTTGACCTGCTCCCGCACATTCACTACTGTCTTACCCAGGTCCTGGAGCGTCTCTCCCGCGTACCCCCACCCACCCAGCAGGTTCCCACCCCCACTTCCACACACACTCAGCCTGCTTCCACTTCCACACCCACACCCGCTCAGCAACCTGTCCCACCACCACCTCCTCCTCCTCCGCCTCAGGACAGAGACAGCGCAGCTCCACTTTCTTAGGCACTCTTGATGCCACTGATCCTTTTTGCCGTTGTGCTGCCCGTTTCTGCTGGGTCCTGATGCATTTTGCCCACCCCCCTCTCCTCACTGTTTTGGGTGCACATTTCCCTTATATATCTTTATATATCTTTTTTGGGAGAGAGGGAGAGTTTTTGGTGTCACACCTATATATCTGTATCACTCCTTTATTTGCATGCATCATGTCCGCATCACATTTTCCGTTTCCTTATTTTCTTATTTTTCCTCATGCATGCATCCTCACTTACCCCTCACTTTCTTTGTCTCTCGGTGTGCCACACTTTGCACATTGCGGACACTGTGCCATTTAGCTTGGGGGAGTGAGTTCTCACGTTCTTTTTGATTTACCACCTTTATTTTTAGTTTTTTTTTCACGCCGTTTTCCGCTTTTGCACTTATTTTCATCATTTTTTTCTTTTATTTTACCATGCATCACGTTTTTCTTATTTTTCTGTGTGCCGCATTGTAAATAGTTCTGTTTTCCCTTTATCTTTATTCCTTTTTCATCTCATGCTAGAGATGACTTTTCTATGATGATGATTACGTGGAGTTAGCTTCCTTTATATGCATGCTATATTTGTCATGTCTTAGATTCTATTTCTGATATCATATGCTATGACTTGCCTTGCATTTAGAAATGGTAACCCACACTTTTTCCACATGAAAATGGATGAATTTTTATTATTAGCTGAGTCTGAATATTCATATGTATGCTATCGCAGAAAACACACCAAGATTCACGCATTGAATGCTTATATCTGGAGTACCGATTTCTTTTCCTATATCACTTCTATATGCATGATTTGTACATTTCACTTCAGGATGATTGAATGATGTTAGCTATGATAAATCTGGATTAGTTAGTTTTTTTGTGATCGAAACTGAGTAGATTAGATTACCCTGCTGAAGTTGTCGTGCATGTCTTATAGAGTGAACCGAGAGATATATTTATTTCTTTCTCCACAAATCTTGAACATCATTTCTCTATTTTAAAATCATTGGTGAATCTCCCCTTAGCGATTCTATTATATGGCATTTCCCCCGCTATTAATTCCTAGCTCCAAATTTCCCAAAACCAAAGAAAGAAAAAGAAAAACTCTTGTATATCATTATTTCTCTTTGAGTTGGGATCATTGTGTATATGTGCTATATGAAAAAAAAGAGAGAAAAAGAAAAGAAAAGAGGAAAGCACCTCAATAAAAGATCTCATCTCATGTTCTCTCTTTCTTCTCTCTTTTTGTATTTATTTTCATTGCTTTTGGAGCTTTATAAAAATGGGGATGTAAATATTTTTTTATGCCACCACGCTTATAGATAAGCTTGGGGGAGGGAATCCAATGATGTGTGAGAGAGTGACTACTTGACGTTGCACGACAACCTAGGCTAAGTAATATTCTATACTCGGTAAGATTATTTTTAGCTTTACGAAGTCCAGAAATCTATGCCTAGCACTCATTTCATGAAATCCACACTTATCTATTCTTTCTATTCTATTGTGTGATATTCTTATACTCCTCATAGAAAGCGTTCAATCGAAAAGTGTGTGATCTGCGATTTGTTTACCGCTTTAAATGATTCAGACGATGTTAATTCTAAAATTATTCCGTTTTTCATGATTATATCGTTGTTCGTGGGTTTTCTATTTCTATTTGCACTATTATGCTATGATATCGAAATAAAATTCTTTGACATGTGTTCTTCATTCAGTGCATGCTATATGAGTAAGCGAAACCCACGTCCTGAGAAAACGATCTAGCAGCTTCCCTCTTTGCTTCTTTCTTTCTTCTTTGTTTTCGTTTCGTTTCTCGTTTTTCTTCGTTTTTCATTTTTCGTTTTTCGCCGTTTTCGCTTTCCGAATCCACCGGGTTCGCCTTTTACTTATCTTCCTCGAGGACGAGTAAGAGGTAAGCTTGGGGGATTTTGATCACTCCTTATTTTACACTTTTTTCCCGCATGTTTGCATGCCATTTAGATCGCTCAAATCATGTTTTTCACGATATATCGACGATATTGCGATGCTTTTCACGATTTCTTGTTTTCGTCGAATTTCAGGTGATTTGGAGTGATTTGGAGTGATCTCGAGATACGCCTACTCCAGAGTGTCACCGATGACCTCCCCGAGGGGTATTTTGCTGTTGGAGAGGAGCGGAAGAAGAAAGGACGTCGCAGGAGCGACGAGGAGGCCAAAACAAGCTGTTTGGGCATTTTTGGTGTCCCACTCGGCCGAGTGGAGAAGTCACTCGGCCGACCAGCGAGACACCGCTCGGCCGACCAGATCAGATACGTTTCATATGTGCACTCGGCCGAGCATCGGAAGCCACATCGGCCGAGTGACGAGATCCCGTCCGCCCGAGTGGCACCCAGACGACGCATGTCAAAAATCGCCAACTTACTGTTTTTCGTCTGCCTGAGCTTCAGAAGACCCACTCGGCCGAGTGGCAAATGCCGACCGCCCGAGTACCAAGAAGCCATCGGCCGAGTGACGACAACTTACTCGGCCGAGTGACTCCCGAAGTGAAGACCCCCGAAGACCCAGACTTACTGGAAATTTACAGGGTTTCTCACTCGGCCGAGCGACTTTTGTCACTCGGCCGAGTGCGACGCGCTGCCTGTAGCGAAAATTGCGGATTTCAGGCTGCCCAGGGGCATTTTGGTCACAGTTTTTTGGACGATTTTGGTGGGTATTTAACCCCGTTTTTACCCTATGTTAGAGAGCTTTTTCTCTTAGATTTTTACAGCTTTTAGATCAACTTTTTAGCTTTATTCTTGTGATTGGAGAGGAGACAAAAGTTGATTTTTGTTGGATTATTTGAAGAACTCCATTGGTTTGTGTCTCTCTCCTCTAAAAATACTATTTTTATTGCTTATCTCAATATTGTGATGAATTCTCTTGTTAATTCCATTGATTATTTTTGTGTTTGTGCTATGAATTGTGAGTAGTCTCCACGTCTTGGGGCGTGGGGATGAACCCTATGAGCCCAATTTCAGATTTGTGATGAATTGGTAGAAATTTTGCTAGAATTGCTATTAGGGTTAGATTGGGATCAATTTACTACGGATGGCTACGTATTCATATCGATTGGGATTTGCAAGAGATTGGATCCCAATTCGATAGGAAACCCTAGAAATCCGAATTGGGTTGGAATCGAATTTCCGTAGTATCGGTTTGCAAGAGATTGGACCGATACTAGGGTTTCCGGTTGTAATTCCGTGCCGATACCTGTTTGCAAGAGATTGGACGGGTAGGAACTATCCCAACCTAGGTCGTGGCCCGAGTTTGCACGAGAGTGGGCTCGGGGCGCGATTGAACGATGATGTTGATCCTAATGCTAGCTTGCCTAGGCTAGGGTTTACAAGAGATTGGACCCAAAACCTAGGATAGCTATAGACCGGCAACAACACGAGAGGGTGAGCTAGGTATTACATTCAGTTGCAACTAGTTCATCCAAATTTTATTCTAGCAATTTTGATACCAATGAACCACATTGACGAGATACGGTGAGTAGCGGGGATTCCCCATTCCCTAGACGTTCTTTATTTGATTTGATATCTTCACACTTTGTTTGACGATTGTGACAGGATCGCCAAAGGCAAATTCTCTCTTTGCTGTTCTTAAATAGCCAGGTTGATTGGAGCAAGCACGGTCATTCGTCCTCCCTGTGTTCGATAACCCGCTCGCCGCTATACCGTGCGCTTGCGGTAAAACTACAACTGTTCTTCGGGTTACATTCCGGAGCGATCAGATACTCCATGACCTGGATGAAGAAGGGATTAAGCGGGAAACGAAGACCCAGGCGAAACATCTCGACATAGACGCCGACTTCATTGCTCCTCGGAAGGCAGATCCGCTCGTCGAGGAAGGGGACTCGAACATCGTACGGGTAGCAGAGATACCTTTCCCGGATCTCCACGGCCGCTAGAAGAGGAGTCCTCGATGGCGTTCGGAGGATAACCGTAGGTACATTAAGCCGCACGGCAGCCGATGCCACATCATCGCCAGCATAGTCCGGGAAGAGCTTCCCCTTCCCTTTATCTCGGAGGAGACGGCTCCCAGAGGAGGAACCAGATCCCACAAATCGGGGCCCGCCCCGCCTGGACTCAGGAGGATCCCTCGCCCCTTGGCCAGAACCACCTATCCTAAGAGCAGCCATAATATGAAAATGAGAAAGAAATTACCTTTTTGTTAATTTGGAGAAGACAAGGAAACGAAGGCGGCGGGAGACTCCGAGTTGTGGAAAGCCTAGAACAAGAGGGAAGAGCGAGGAAGAAGTTGGGATCAACGCAGCCGGGGATCTTATATACCAGACCCAGGGGCGAATTCGAAACGCCTGACAAGAACGCGTGGCAGGCCTCAAAGAGCCGACGGCATTTCGAAATCGGCGCCAAGGGAAGTCCAATCGATCCGCCTCATCATAACCTTCATTTATGACCACGCCTCGACTGACGCACCACTCGGAACCCCAGGAGTCACATCGGTCGAACCGAGCCGGCCAAGGCCGATCGGCCCCCACCGATGGGGGCAATTGATACGTCTATTTTACGGAAGCCCAACAGCATGGGCCCAAAGGCGCATCCCACCAAACGAAGCCCGAAAGAGCATGGAGCTAGAAACCTAACTACCGATCAGAAGCCCGTCTGCGAGATCAGGCCCGTCCGACAAAGCCCCTTAGAGGGCCCCCGAACGGCGATCCAACCCGGCCCCGGAAACACGCAAGTCATTCGCCCACTCCAGCGGTAACCGCTCCCCCGGTCCCACGACCACTTAATGGCGGTAATGGGGAGGTGCTGGCATGGCGCAGGGAACGGCGATGGGGAGGCGGATTGAGGGGGCACGATCGGGGGCGGACGAGGAACGTGAGTCGTGGGCAATCACGACGGGAGGCCTATAAAAGGGCTAGAAGGACGACTGGACAAGGGACCGCATCTGAGGTAACTAAAACCTAAGGTACTCCATCAACGACCTAGTTCTCCCATTTCATCTCCTTCCTCCCCCGCTCGCGCCGGTAGACGTCGTTCCGATCTCCTCTCGAGTCGAACCGTCTCCGCCGGGCCTCCTCTTTCAGATCACCGTCTGACTTAGGCATCGGAGGGGATTTGGCCGGAACCAAGGTCCGGCCCCCCTGACGAGTGTTCTCGTCTACGCAGGAGGACATCAGATCCACGGGCCGAGGCTTCTCCTCCGCCCCACGCCGGCCACGCATCTCACAAGACAACCGAGGCTACTCCTCGTCGTCCGACCGACCGAGGCCGAGCACGTCCATCCGAGCCGAGGCTTCCCCTCCGCTCACGAGGCGCCGAGGCTATCTCTCGTCATCCGACCGTCCGAGGCCGAGCGTCTCACACCGGGCCGAGGCTTCACCTCGCCCACCTTATGGCTGAGGATCCAGACCCGGCCCAGCCGAAGTGCTCCACGTCATCCACAACTCAGATTTGCGCCGCGTCTGCACGGACTCGACGCACCCGAGGGACCCAAGTCGGCCCCTTGACCACGTTGACCGGGAAGTCCACGGTCAACGCTTTTGTAGTGAGAAAACACTCTGAAACAAATATCTTTAATATAACTCAACGTCTTATCCGGCTAGGGCATGAGAACGTCGTAAAGTATGGCGATAAAGAGCGTAAACAAAAGTGCCAAAAAGTAATAACGTATAACGTCGATTTCATAAAGAAAGTACGCACAAGTGCCCTCTCGGGTCAAGATACGTCCTCTCAGATCGCATCACGGATGCGTCTTACTCAGATCATATTCAATTAAGCATGCACATGTCTCCGATTAACATACTCAATTAGATTATACATAGAAATCGATGAAATACGTGATTATAACATGCATATAGGGCGAAAAGCCAACAAAATCAACGATCTCATAGCTCTAACTACATCACAACCAACACATAAGGGCACTAGCCACGCATGGAGAGAAGAAAAGTCATTTTCATTAGCAAATACATGATCAGGAGTTCAAAATACATGCTAAATACGTGAAATACAAGGTATAAGTTGAGATTTCTATCACCAAAAATCCTCAAAAAGCCCTGGAATTTCTTCTGCATGAGCCTCTGTTCTCTGTCTCCAAAGCCCCAGAAAATCTCACGAAAATACGCACAAGAGAGCCTCCAATACGCAATGAATACGGCCAAAACCCTAGAATACGCTTATATAGGAAGATTGCGGGTTTTAATAGCTTATCAGGTTCGAAACTCGCTCCATTCTTGCGCTCAAACCCAAACCCACAGCGACGCAATCCTCAGCCGTCCGATCCAGGCGGGATCGAACGTGGAGCCGCCACGTGTGCTTTAAAATTCGTGCGCCCGCATCCGCTTCCGATTTCAGCTCGGAGACGATCTCGACCATTGGATTGAGGATCGGACGGCACTCGTTATGCCACGTCGCCCGCGAACTGATGCTTCGGAATTCGATTTGGGTTCGTTTTCCAACGGATCGGAGATTGCCGCATCGCCCCTCCCTTTCGCTAGTCGGATCGTGGGCGGGAAGTGCCAGATTGCTGCCACGTGGCGCGCTGAGCGAAGCGGGCGTATACGAAAATGCATTTCCGTGCATATTTTCGTATTTACGACCGTATTTTGCGCGTATTAATTTATGTTGATGACATGTTGACTGTTTGGGCACGATAAAGCTAAATTGATAATTAAAGGATGAATTGAGTGTGTCTTTTTACTTGAAAGACATGCAACCAAAAATAAAAATTCTGGATTATATAGTCTATCATGATTTTGAAGTAAGGAAGTTGTGATTGTCATAAACCATATATATTGGAAACTTAGTCCAAAGATGTGTTTTGGAGATAGCAAAATCGGCTGGTTCTTCAACTGCAGGTCACTTCAAATTTGAGAAATGCCTTCCATCTATATATAACTTGCATTTCAACAGTGCCGCAGGGTTTCTTTTGCAAACAATTATTTTTTATTTTATTTTATTTTATTTTATTTTTTATTCACGTGTTCAACTTTAAGATTGAGAACATGGTTAAGCTTGCATCTCTCGAAAGAAACATTAAATTATTTTGTAGGGATTTGTCTGTGTTACGCCTATTTGACCGAGGCCCATAAAGCACGAGCCCAAGAGCCTGACTACTGGCCAAAAGCCCATCTGCGTCCTCGAAGCCCATTCGACAAAGGCCCTGCAAGGGACCTCCTCGAACGTTGATCCGACCCAGCCCCAATAACCCGTTGGTCGCTCGCCCACTCCTACGAAAACCACTCCCCCGGACGCGCGACCACTAAATAGCGATAATGGGGAGGTGCTGGCATGGCGGAGAGAACGGCGGCGAGGGGGGACCGATGGGGCACGATCAGTGGCGAGCATGGGACGTGGGCCGAGGGCAATCAAGCAAGAGCTCTATAAAAGGGCCAGGAAGACGACGAAGAAAGGGACCGCATCTCAGGTAACAAAACCTAAGGTACTCCATCAACGACCTCGTTCCCCCAATTCATCTCCTTCCTCCCCCGCTCGCGCCGAGAGACGCCGTTACGATCTCCTCACGAGTCGGACCGTCTCCGCCGGGCCTCCTTTCTCAGATCTTTATCTGACTTAGGCATCGGAGGGGATTTGGCCGGAACCAAGGTCCGGCCCCCTGACGAGCGTTCTCGTCTGCGCAGGTGGACAACAGATCAACGGGCCGAGGCTACCCCTCGCCCCTCTCCGACCACTCGATCAACCGGACAGTGAGGCTTCCCCTCACCGTCAGCCTGCCGTGGCCGAGCACGTCCTACCGAGGCCGAGCGTCCTAATCGAGTCCGAGACTCTCCCTCGCCACCCGTCGACCGTGCATCTACCCGGGCGACTGAGGCTACCCCTCGTCCCCCTTCCAGCCGAGGCCGAGCGCACCTGTCCGAGGCCGAGCGTCTCAACCAGGGCCGAGGCTTCCCCTCGCCCCTTCTGCACCGATTCGAAGCCCCCGAGGGACCCAAAGCGGGCCCCTTGACCACGTTGACCGGGTTCTCCACGGTCAACGCTTTGTAGTGAGAAAACACTCTGAAACATCTGGCGCCGTCTGTGGGAAACGAAGATCATCCCACGAAGCAGAAAACCACACCAACAATGGCACGAGCCAGCAATGGAAGGAAGCGCATGACCCCCATCCCGGAGGAGGAGAATGGCGCATCCAATGGCAACCCCGAGGACACGCACATCGACGGCCACCCCGCCCACTCAATCGAAGAGACCGGCGGCTCAGAACTAGCCACACAGGGACAGCTCCGTGCCCTGGCTCAGGAGACCAACGCGAGCCTCCAGACGTTGGTCGCGACAGTACAGCAGCTTGTCGGCCCCGCGCCGACCGACGGGGGCGCGTTGAACGATAGCCACCGATGGACGGGGGGTCCCCCGCACTTACGGTCCGCGGTGGTCGACGACCACGGGACCCGGAAACCGAACGCAGAGCGTCGGTTCACGCGGTCCGGCTCCCGTCAGGCGAGGTCACGTGCCTCCTCGCCCTATCGCGAAAGGAGCCGGAGAGAGACTGAAGGGACGAACAGCGAATCGATGACGGCATCCTCTCGTCGATCACGGTCGTCCCACCGCAGGAGAAGCGAACGACACCACTCGAGAGACCGATCACGGCGGAGCAGGAGCTCCCGCAGGAGGAGTCGGGAACGTCGGGTCAGCCCGACCCCCAGCGTGGCGAAGGCTACGGAGCCGGCCCCACCGGCGCCGGTGCTACCTCCACCCCCACTCGATCCGGAAACAGGCGAATACCGCATCCCTGGAGGCATCCACAGGGACCGGTGTCCCTTATCGCGGAGAATAACCGACGCCCGGGTCCCCTCTCGATTCAGGATCCCGGTGCTGGGAAAGTACGACGGAATAGGAGACCCGGCACACCACGTGATGGATTACGAGGGGGACATGGCCTTCCAGGGAGCTGACGATGACCTGCTCTGCAGGGGCTTCTATTCAACTCTCAGGGGAGCGGCGAGGATCTGGTACCACAGCCTGCCCGGCCGCTCCATCGACAGTTTCGAGCAACTCGCCCAGTTGTTCTGCAAGCAGTTCATGGCAGGGAGGCTGATCAAACCTGGTCCCGAACATCTGTTCAACATAGTGCAAGGCCCGGCCGAGCCACTCCGACAGTTCATGCGCCGCTTCAATGCGGAAAGGCTGAACGTGAACAACCCACCCGACCTGGTGGTCCAGACGGCTCTTAAGAAAGGGCTTCGCCACAGGGGCCTCAAGAAGTCCCTACATACCGACCCCCCGAAGGACCTCCCCGGGATCATGGCAAGGGCTGAACGCTTCATGCTGACTGAGGAGGCCTTGGCCGAGGATGCAGGAAAAACCGCTCGAGGGACCAAGCGTGGCGACGGCGGACGAGCTAGCCCCGAAGGGTACCGGACCGAGAAGAGGCAGAGGAACAGGCAGCGGGGAGAAAGCATGAGGGATACCACCCCAGACGCCATTCTCGCCCAAGTACAGAAGGAAGAGCGAGCTGATCGCCCTCCACCGAAGGCTAAAAGAGGCGGGAAGAACCGGGAGAAGTACTGTAAGTACCATAAGGACGATGGCCATGACACAGAAGATTGCTGGCATCTGAAGAAAGACATTGAGAAGCTGATGAGCCGAGGGCACGCCAGGAATCAGGCCGACGATCCGGCCTGCGGAGAAGGGACCTCCACGCAGCCAGACAATGGGAAGAAGATCAACACCCTCCAAGGCCCCCTCCGCATCATAGAGTAAGCAGGCAACGTCTCTCCCCCCGGTGGCAGCCTAATATGAGGGAGTTATCTAGTTTTACATCCCTCCGCTTAAGCTTCATTTCCCTTTTTCCGTTTCCTCCAAATGTACCGGTCCGACAGGACTCATGAGAGTACAAACGCATTCTTTTTATTGTCTTTACTTAAAATCCCTACGGAGTCGACATGTCGCCAATAACGCAAAAGGCCGGGGACCACCGCCTCACTGGAGGAGGAAGAGGAGCTTTGCCCTCGCCGACCGTCTCCGGCACTCATAAGTCTGGGGGCAATTCCCCCAGCAGACGCGGATGCTGACCGGTTCTAAGCCGAGGAGCTTTGCCCTCGCCGACCGACTCCAGAGCTCATAAGTCTGGGGGCGATTCCCCCAGCGGACGCGGATGCCGACCGGTCCTAAGCCGAGGAGCTTTGCCCTCGCCGACCGACTCCAGTGCTCATAAGTCTGGGGGCAATTCCCCCAGCAGGCACGGACGCCGACCGGTCCTAAGCCGAGGAGCTTTGCCCTCGCCGACCGACTCCAGTGCTCATAAGTCTAGGGGCAATTCCCCCAGCAGGCACGAACGCCAACCGGTCCTAAGCCGAGGAGCTTTGCCTTCGCCGACCGAATCTAGTGCTCATAAGTCTGGGGCAATTCCCCCAGCAAGCACGGACGCCGACCGGTCCCAAGCCGAGGAGCTCTGCCCTCGCTGACCGACCCCTGCGCTCATAAGTCGGGGTAGAATCCCCAACGCCAGTTTTGTCCATTCCCAAGCCAAGAACAAGGCGACAACGCAAAGCACACAAGAAATCCAAGTAAGTCGATTTCGTTTATAATAGTTAAACCGAGTACAAAAATGCGTCTTATTTACAGGGGATCGAGGCGAAGGAAACACCCTACAAACAATCTACTCACGACAAATGACAGAGTTCGACACCGACAAAGCAAAATTGGTTGACAAAAGACCTGGAGTAGGTGACCCAAGCAAACGGCCATGCAACCAGCAATTGTTGGCCGCGAGGCTGAAGGAGATGGCCAGGGATCCATGTCAAGTAGACTGGCCCAAAGCGAAGCGGATGCTTAAAAATTTTGGGGACAAGGCCAGGAGGGACGGCTTAGGGGGCCCGGGCTCGAGAGGACACATCCTCGGGCACTTCGCCCTGCTCGGAGCGAGGGGACTCGGCTGGCGGAGGGGCTTCCCGAACGCGCTCCGCACAGTCCCGGAAGGAAGACTGGAAGACTTCGACGATCCGGGGGGCGATGATGTCTACATACTTACCGAAGGCCTCCCGGAGAACCTCGAAGATCTTCTTCCCCAGGGTCTCGACGACGCCTTTCTCCACCTCCTCCGCGAGCCGCGCCACCTGGCGCCGATCAGACAGCTCCCTCTGAAGTTCCTCCCTCTCCAGGCGGAACGACTCCGTCGCTTCCTCAGCCGACTGACGAGCATCCCCCAGCTTTCCCTCGAGGTCACCCACTTGTCCCTCCAACGCAGCCACACGGAGGGCGAGGCGCCGAGACTCCATCTGGGCCTCCACCATGGCCACCTCGGCCGCCCCGGCCCGCTCCTGAGCCCTCATGGAGGACTCCTCCAGCTCCCTCAAGCGGACGGCTCGGCACTGCAACTCCACAGCGAGCGCTGAACCCTGAAGAGACGAGACATGGGCTAAGAAGAGGATAAAGAGAAAGAGAGGATAGCAAGATAACCGAACCTGTTGAAGGATCCAGACCAAGGAATCCGACATCTTGTCGGCCGGGATCTTCTTGAGGAGGCTGCGGTCCCGGGGAGGGACGGAGACCTCGGCAACCTGCTGGGCCACGGCTCGGTCAGCAAACATCGAACTCCCAGGGACGACGATCGAAGCCAAGTCGCTCGCCAACAAGGCCCCGACCCCTCGTGATACGGGCGAAGACGCTGCGAGGGGGGTGGCTGGCAAAGCTGTCGAAGGATCCTCGGCGGTCGCTACGGAAAGCGCCGAACCTGCCGGACCGGAGGGATATACGTCCTCCTTCCTCTTCTTTCCACCGTGGGGGTCCGAAGGCGCCGGAGGGGAACGCTTCCGCCTCGCACCGTCCTCGCCCCCCGAAAGGGGATCGCCAGAAGAAGAGGCCGGAGGCACGGCCACCACCTTACCCATGGAAGGCTCGGCTCGGCGCACTTCCTCCTCAACGGTCCTCCGAGGCGCCCTTCCCGAGGTACTACCTCGGCTCCGAGCGGCTCCACGACGGATCAGCTCGTCGACGTCACGAACGAATTCGCGGCCGGCCATCCCTGCAAAGGAGACCGAAATCAGGATGAGTCATAGGGCGATCCGGGGATGAAAAAGCGACCTACCCGGAGACCACAAGACGGCCTTCAGGAGTAGATCGTCAAGCAAAGACCAGATGGACTTCATTTCCAAAGGAAGAGCCAACAGAAGCGCAGCGGCTGCCCGATCGGTGTCTGAGAGAACTAACGACGGGCGAGAGTGGACAGAACTGCCCCAGCTTGTCAGAATCTGGGCCTCGCCCAAGAAGACCACGAAGACATAATCCAAGTTCCAATCCCCTGACCAGCGGGGTAACCCGATCAGGCATTCCCTCCTCGAACGAGCTCGGAGTAGCAGCCATGACCCCGGACCGACCGTCTGGGCCTGGTAAAAGTAGAAGAGAAGGGGGAGAGTCGGCTCCAGACCACGGGTACAACAGAGCGTTACGAAGCCCGCCAGTACCGCGATCGAACACGGGGTGAACTGACACAGGGACACTGTGAAATGTTCCATGACCTGGATGAAGAAGGGATGTAGCGGGAAGCGAAGACCCAGGCGGAACATCTCGACGTAGACACCGACCTCATTGCTCCTCGGAAGGCAAATCCGCTCGTCGACAAATGGAACCCGAACCTCGTATGGAAAGCAGAGATATCTTTCCCGGATCTCCGCGGCCACCGAAGGAGGGGTCCTCGACGGCGTGCGGAGGACAACCGGGGGCACATTAAGCCGTACGGCGGCCGACGCCACGTCGTCACGGGCGTAGTCTGGAAAAAGTTTCTCCTTCCCCTTATCCTGAAGAGAACGACTCCCGGCGGGGGAACCGGATCCCCCTAGCCGGGGCTCACCCCGCCTGGACTCCGAAGGATCCCTTGCCCTTCGACCAGAACCGCCTATCCTAAGGGCAGCCATAAGGTGAAAGCGAGAGAGAAATTACCTTTTTTCGACTAGTCTGAAGAAGGCAAGGAAGCGAAGGCGGCAGGAAACTCCGAGTTGTGGAAAGCTTTGAATACTGGGAGAAGCAAGAGAGAAATGAAGATCAACGCGGCTGAGGATTTTATATACCGGGCGCAGGGGTGAATTCGAAGCGGCTGACAAGTACGCACAGCGGGCTTCGAATGACTGGCGGCGTTTTGAAACCAGCGCCAGTCGAAGTCCAATCGATCCGCCTCATCATGACCCGCATTTATGGCCTCGCCTTGATTAAAGCGCCGCTCGGAATCTCAGGAGACACAACGGGCGATCTGGGCGAGCCGAGGCTGATCGACCCCACCAATGGCGGCTCACGAACCCTTCGGCTTCTCGAACTCAAGGCGACTCCACGATCGGCGGGGATAGGCTTGCCGCTACACGTGGCAGCATTCGAAGGCCGACGGCGCTTCGGGACCCGCGCCTTAAAAGTATCGAACGGGCCAACTCATGATGACGACTAATAAATGAGTCGGCATCGATTGGCGAGCTCGTCAAAAACGGCAGAGGTCACATCGGCCGAGCCGAACCGGCCGAGGCCGATCCACCCGACCGATGGGGGCAATTGTTACGCCTATTTGACCGAAGCCCATAAAGCACGAGCCCAAGAGCCTGACTACTGGCCAAAAGCCCATCTGCGTCCTCGAAGCCCATTCGACAAAGGCCCTGCAAGGGACCTCCTCGAACGTTGATCCGACCCAGCCCCAATAACCCGTTGGTCGCTCGCCCACTCCTGCGAAAACCACTCCCCCGGACGCGCGACCACTAAATAGCGATAATGGGGAGGTGCTGGCATGGCGGAGAGAACGGCGGCGAGGGGGGACCGATGGGGCACGATCAGTGGCGAGCGTGGGACGTGGGCCGAGGGCAATCAAGCAAGAGCTCTATAAAAGGGCCAGGAAGACGACGAAGAAAGGGACCGCATCTCAGGTAACAAAACCTAAGGTACTCCATCAACGACCTCGTTCCCCCAATTCATCTCCTTCCTCCCCCGCTCGCGCCGAGAGACGCCGTTACGATCTCCTCACGAGTCGGACCGTCTCCGCCGGGCCTCCTTTCTCAGATCTCTATCTGACTTAGGCATCGGAGGGGATTTGGCCGGAACCAAGGTCCGGCCCCCTGACGAGCGTTCTCGTCTGCGCAGGTGGACAACAGATCAACGGGCCGAGGCTACCCCTCGCCCCTCTCCGACCACTCGATCAACCGGACAGTGAGGCTTCCCCTCACCGTCAGCCTGCCGTGGCCGAGCACGTCCTACCGAGGCCGAGCGTCCTAATCGAGTCCGAGACTCTCCCTCGCCACCCGTCGACCGTGCATCTACCCGGGCGACTGAGGCTACCCCTCGTCCCCCTTCCAGCCGAGGCCGAGCGCACCTGTCCGAGGCCGAGCGTCTCAACCAGGGCCGAGGCTTCCCCTCGCCCCTTCTGCACCGATTCGAAGCCCCCGAGGGACCCAAAGCGGGCCCCTTGACCACGTTGACCGGGTTCTCCACGGTCAACGCTTTGTAGTGAGAAAACACTCTGAAACAGTCTGTTTAGAATCGACTTAAATTTCAACACTCAAATAGTGATTAAAGTTGAGATTTAAGCCACATCCTGAAAGTTCAGTAGGAACATGTGCACTTATCATGTGCAGGGGATTGTGATATAAGGCCTAGTGTATGAAGTCTTTGGGTTTTGTGAATTTAACAACTTTCACCTTTCTAAATATTTAGTTCGGTTCCTAGTTTATATAACAAAACAAGGATAACATGTGTGAGAAAGGAACATGCGACACACATATATGATTTGATACACTTGATGCATGCACTTGATATTTGATCTATCGGCTAATTAACATGTACACATCACAATGAACATAGAGGATCATTAATTTGTGAGATGACCCACATTTTTCTCCAAGTGATATCTATTATAGGTTGTAATCTACAATGCTAAAGCTATTGCAGATCACGTTTTACCATGCGTGTGTATATTACAACATTCAGAAATTAAGGATGACAACATTTAGAAATTAAACGATGTGAAACTTTCAAGTGAAATTCTTACGACAAGTGAATCATGATAAGAAATTCACAAGTTCATGCCATGCCACGGACGATAGGGAGGCGATGATGAATTCAAAGCATACGAAAAACATAATCACGCCTACTTCCAACTACTTAGCTCGCATCTCATGCAAGCTGATTCAATACTCTATATTACATTTGAGGACTTTTTTTTTTGAATTGCCTTGCTGCTAGGACAAGCTGAAGTCATGCTTATCTATAAAGAGGTTGATAGAAGAATGGCTAGGATTTAATCTTGGTAAAAGAAGGGTTGAGATGAATGTTTGGGAAAAACCAAAAAACCTCAGCACATGGATCGCTGACGTGGCTAGATTCATTGAGATCTGATCACATGAATTGATGACGTGGCAGAAATCGCATCCATTTAATCTAACATAAATTAACACAGCTGGATCCCGCCAAAAAATTTGAATCCTCACATGTTCCCAATAAAAGAAACTTTAACACCTCTCACTCCGCGCCCACGCCGAAAACGCCTGCTAAATTTTTGTTCTTTCAAATTGTGAAGTGGAATATTATATGTCCCAAAATTTTGAAGGGGGGAATTATTTTTGGGGAAACAAATATTTTAAATGAACCGTGCCCCGAGGGCATGTGTTATGACTAGTTAATATATAAGTGAGAATCATCCCTTATATTTAAGTGGGAATCATCCGTTATGACTAGTTAATATGCAATGTTTCTTGCAAGTTATATTTAAGTGAGAATCATCCGTTATCAATTACTCAATTTGACAAATAACTGGCTGAGGGATGCTAATTAACCTATCACAACCTTGATGCATGCACACATACGGATGCATGTTTGAAAAGGTGTGAGTTTCTCTTAAGATTTTTGAAAAACAAAACGTTGTAATCTTTCTGATGCTAAACAAAAAAGGATTAATGTTGTGATTAAAGAAACTGGCGATTTGGAAAAAAATATATTAAAAAACCCCAAACATGAATTAATTTAGATAAAAAGGACAAAGGTTTGGGGCTTCGTACTAAGCAAGTGACCTACTTATCCACTCTTACATTTTGCATACAAAAGATATTTTAAAAGATTGGTTTCTTGCAAAACTATAGAGTTTACATACTTAACTTTTTTTAATTCAATCTCATGAAATAACTAATAATAATACAGACCTATATTTATAGCAAAAAAATTAAGTTCTATCTAGACTCATACTTAAACACCTAACTTGATTCAAACTCTTTGAACAAGAAACAAAAAAGATCCTTACTTAAAATAAACATCAAAAGAACTGGAAGAATTATATTGAAACGGTTGAAATAAAATAAAGACAAATAGTTGCAAAAACCAAAAAGTTTAAATTGCCACAAAATCTAAAAAAAAAAAGCTAAATGTTGATCTAAACTAGATTCACATCATTTTGTCTTGCTTTCTTGATTCTTCTTGTAATGAATGGTAATAAAACGGGAACAACCGGACTTAAATAAGCAGTAATCTCCATGTCAACGTATGTGTAAGATGACATGTCAATATTTAAGGTGAAGAGCCAGCATCAATCTTATATTGAAAATAGTCAACTAAATCGATATCTGATACGTCTATTTTGCGGAGGCCCAACAGCATTGGCCCAAAGGCGCAGCCTACAACGCGAAATCGTGGGGGGTCCAAGCCCACCCAACGAAGCCCATGAGAGGACCCCGAACATCGATTCGACCCGACCCCGGAAACGCGCGAGTCATTCGCCCACTATAGCGATAACCGTTCCCCCGGGCCCGCTGCCACTTAATGGCCGTTATGGGGAGGTGCTGACATGGCGCGGGAAGTGGCGATGGGGAGGCGGATTGAGGGGGCACGATTGGGGGCGGACGAAGGACGTGAGTCATGGGTGGTCGCGACGAGAGGCCTATAAAAGGACTAGGAGGACGACTGAACAGAGGAACGCATCTCAGGTAACAAAACCTAAGGTACTCCATCAACGACCTAGTTCCCCCACTTCATCTCCTTCCCCCCGCTCGCGCCGGAGGACGTCGTTCCGATCTCCTCTCGAGTCGAACCGTCCCCGTCGAGCCTCCTCTTTCAGACTGTCATCTGACTTAGCCATCGGAGGAGATTTCGCCGGAACCAATGTCTGGCCTCCCTGACGAGTGTTATCGTCTGTTCAGGAAGACGTTAGATCCAAGTGCCGAAGCTTCCCTTCGACACCAGGTGAACGCCATCAAGCATCAGCCAAGGCATCGAGGCCACCCCTCGACGCCAGGAGAGACCGAGGCCGAGCGCATCAATCCGAGCCGAGGCTTCCCCTCAGCTCCACGCCGGCCGCGCATCAAGCGAGACGACCGAGGCTACCCCTCGTCGACCGACCGACCGAGGCCGAGCGCACCCATCCGAGCGGAGGCTTCCCCTCAGCTCTGCGTCGGTCGCGCGTTAAGCCAAGGTGCCGAGGCTTCCCCTCGTCGCCACGTCCGAGGCCGAGCACCTCACACCGGGCCGAGGCTTCCCCTCAGCCCCCTAGAGGCCGAGGATCCAGACCCGGCCCAGCTGACGTGCTCTGAGTCGACTACATCTCCGATTCGCGTCGCGTCTACACGCGCTCGACGCACCCAAGGGACCCTAATCGGCCCCTTGACCACGTTGACCGGGCAGTCCACGGTCAACGATACTGTAGTGAGATAACACTCTGAAACATCTGGTCCCGTCTGTGGGAACGAACTATCCCACGAAAAAACAAACCACACTTGCAATGGCACGCGCCTGCAACGGGAAGAGACGCATGCCCCCCATCCCAGAGGAGGGAAATGGCGCACCCAACAGCAACCTTGAGGGCGCAGCCAACGACAATCACCACGCCCCCTCAGCCGAAGAGACTGGCGAGTCCGAGCTAGCCACGCAGGAGCAGCTCCGTGCCCTGGCCCAAGAGACCAACGCGAACATTCAGACGCTGGTCGCGACGGTACATCAGCTCATCGGCGCCGTGCCAGCCAACGGAGATGTGTTGGGCGACGGCCATCGTTGGGAGGGGGGCCCCCCGCTCCTGCGGTCCGCTGTGGTCGCTGACCACAGAAACCGAAGACCGAACACAGAGCGTCGGTTCACACTACCCAGCTTCTACCAGGCGAGATCGCGCGCCTCCTCCTCTTATCGCGAAAGGAGCAGGAGGGGTACCAAATACACGGGGGACTAATCGGTGAATGCGTCATCTCGTCAGCCACGATCACCCCACCGCAGAAGAAGTGATCGGCACCACTCAAGGGACCGATCACGGCTAAGCGGAAGCTCCCGCCGGAGGAGCCGGGAACGCCGGACCAGCCCCACCCCCAGTGTGGCGAAGGCCGTTGAGCCAGCCCAGCCAGCGCCTGTGCCACCTCCACAACCGAACGAGCCTGAGGTAGGCGTGTGTCGGACCCCTGGAGGCATCCACGGAGACCGGTGCCCCCTGTCGCGGAGAATAACTGACGCGCGGGTCCCCTCTCGATTCAAGATCCCGACGCTGGGGAAATACGATGGGATAGGAGATCCAGGGAATCACGTGATGGACTACGAGGGGGACATGTCCTTCCAGGGAGCCGATAATACCCTGCTCTGCAGGGGCTTTTATTCGACCCTCAGGGGCGCAGCGAGAACTTGGTACCGCAGCCTGCCCAGCCGCTCCATTGATAGCTTCGAGGAACTCACCCAGCTGTTCTGCAAACAGTTCATGGCAGGGCGACAGGTAATGCCTGATGCTGAACATTTGTTTAACATAGTTTAGGGCCCGACCGAGCCGCTCCGACAATTTATGCGCCGCTTCAACGCTGAGCGGCTGAACGTAAACAGCCCTCCCGACCTCGTTGTCCAAACGGCCCTAAAGAAAGGGCTGCGTCATAGAGGCTTGAAGAAATCTCTGCACAATGATCCCCCGAAAGATCTCGCTGGGATCATGACGAGGGCCGAGAGCTTCATGTTGACCGAGGAGACCTTGGCCATCGAGGCAGGAAAGGCCAGACGAGGGACCAAGCGCGGCGATAGCGAGCGCCGCAGCCCCGAAGGGTACCGGACAGAGAAGAGGGCGAGAAACAAGCAGCGGAGGGAGGATACGAGGGATGCCACCCCAGACGTCGTCCTCACTCAAGTACAGAAGGAAGAGCGCACTGATTGCCCCCCGCCGAAGACAAAAAGAGGGGGGGGGGGGAAATAGGGAGAAGTATTGCCAGTACCACAAAGACAACGGCCACGACACTGAAGACTGCTGGCACCTAAAGAAGGACACCGAGAAGTTGATGAGCCGAGGGCACGCAAGGAACTTTACCGATGACCCGGCCCACTGAGAAGGAACATCCAAGCAGCCGGACAAAGGAAAGAAGGTCAACGCCATCCAAGGACCCCTCCGCATCATAGAGTGAGCAGGCGAGGCCCCCCAGTCACCGCCTAGTCGGGAGGAGATTATCTAGGTTCACATCCCCCCGTCTTGCTTTATTTCTTTTTTCCTCCAAATGTACTATTCCAATAGGACCTTTAAGAGTACAAATGCACTCCTTTTTCCTTTTCTTCATCTCCGGCGGAGTCAACATTTTGCTAAGGCTGCATAAGAGTGAAGACCGCCACCTCACCGGACGGGGGGTCAATCAAAACTGGTCCTAAGCCGAGGAGCTTCACCCTCGTTGACCGACTCTGACGCTCGTAAGTCTGGGGACAATTCCCCCAGCCAGCGCAGACGCCGACCGGTCCTAAGCCGAGGAGCTTCACCCTCGTTGACCGAGTCCGACGCTCGTAAGTCTGGGGGCAATTCCCCCAGCCAGCGCAGACGCCGACCGGTTCTAAGCCGAGGAGCTTCACCCTCGCTGACCGACTCCATCGCTCGTAAGTCTGGGGGCAATTCCCCCAGCCAGCGCAGACGCCGACCGGTCCTAAGTCGAGGAGCTTCACCCTCGCTGACCGACTCCATCGCTCGTAAGTCTGGGGGCAATTCCCCCCAGCCAGCGCAGACGCCGACCGGTCCTAAGACGAGGAGCTTCACCCTCGCCGACCGACTCCATCGCTCGTAAGTCTGGGGAAAATTCCCCCAGCCAGCGCCGACGCCGACCGGTCCTAAGCCGAGGAGCTTCACCCTCACTGACCGACACCATCGCTCGTAAGTCTGGGAGCAATTCCCCCAGTCAGCGCAGACGCCAACTGGTCCTAAGCCGAGGGACTTCTCCCTCGCTGACCTACTCCATTGCTCATAAGACTGAGAGCGACCCCCGCAGCTAGCGAAGACGGTTAGACCGACTCCATTGTTTATAGGACTGGGGCAACCCCCCCAGCCAATAAGGACATCAACCGACTTGTCCACTTGAGGGACTAGGGGCGACCTCCCGGAGGAAGGAGGCGAGCGACCACCATCAGTAGAGGAGCCAAAGTCGCAGCAACAAAGAAAAATGCGCGGAAAATTCAAGTAGGTCAATTTCATTTCCAACAGTTAACCGAGGTACAAAAGTGTGTCTTTTTACAGGAAATCGAAGTGGAGGAACCTCCTTACAAATAATTCACTCTCGGCGAACAACAAAATTCGTCACCCACGAAAACTGGGGTGACGCCGGCAGAGCAAAACTTGTCGACCAAGAACACAAAATTGCTGGCTTAAATGAACATCCTTGCAATCAGCAATTGTTTGCCCTGAAGCAGAGAGCCGGTAAAGATGCCAATGGAGATTACGAGGTCAGGGATCCATTTCAAGTAGGCTGGGCCAAAGCGAAGCGGATGCTGAGAAATTTGAGGATAAAAACAAGGATGACAGGCCGGGAAGGACGACCTAGGGGACCCGGGCTCGGGAGGACGCATCCTCGGGCGCCTCGCCCTGCTCGGAGCGAGGGGGATCGGCAGGCGGAAGGGCTTGCAGGACGTGCTCAGCACAATCCCGGAAGGAGGACTGGACGACTTCGACGATCCGGGGGCCGATAAGGTCTTCATACTTACCGAAGGCCTCCCTGAGGACCTCGAAGATCCTCTCCCCCAGAGTCCCGATGACGCCCCTCTCCACCTCATCCGCGAACCGCGCCACCTGACGCCGATGCGACAGTTCCCTCTGGAACTCCTCCCTCTCCAGGTGGAACGACTCCGCCGCTTCCCCGGCCGACCGCCGAGCGTCCTCCAACTCCCCCTGGAGATCGGCCACTCGTCCCTCTAGCTCGGCCACCCGGAGCTTGAGTTGCCGAGACTCCATCTGGGCCGCCACCGCAGCTACCTCCACCGTCCCAGCCCGCTCGTGGTCCTTTGCAGAGGACTCCTCCAGCTCCCTCAAATGTCCAGCTCGACGCTGCGACTCGACAGCGAGTGTTGAACCCTAAACGACAAGACATGAGCCAAGAAGAAAGCGAAGGAAAGAAAGGGACAGCGGGATAGCCAGACCTGCTGAAGGATCCAGACCAAGATGTCCGACACCTTGTCGGCGGGGGCCCTCTCGAGGAGACCACGGTCCCAGGGGAGGACGGAGCCCTCGGCCAACTGTTGAGCCAAGGCTCGGTCGACAAACACCGAGTCCCCGGGGGTGACCTCGAGGGAGGCCGAGCAGCTCGCCAACAGGGCATCGATTCCCGATAATGGAGGCAGGGCCACTGCGATGGGGGTGGTTGTCAAGGTCACTGGAAGATCCTCGGCGGCCACCGCCGGGGGCACGGAGCGCACCGGACTTGGGGATCCACACCTTCCTTCCTCCTCTTCCCTCCGAAGGGGAGCGCTTTCACCTCGTGCCGCCTCCACCCTCGGAGACAAGAGGGGGCACGCCAGGCGCAAGAGGAGCTGCACCAGACCCATCATCACCCCCCACCACTTGGTCCGGTGGGACGGATCCGGCTCTTGCGACCTCCCCGGGGAAGGGACTACCAGAAGTAGAGACGGGAGGCGCGGCCGCCACCTTGCCCACGGTGGGCTCGGCTCGGCGCACCTCCTCCTCGACGGTCCGCCGAGGCGCCCTTCCCGAGGTGCTGCCTCAGCTCCGAGCGGCTCCACACCGAATCAGCTCATCGACGTTGCGGGTGAACTCGCGACCAGCCATTCCTGCAAGTGAAACCGAAATCAGGGTAAGCCACGGGGCAATCCAGGACTAAAAAAGCGACCTACCCGGAGACCACAAGACGGCCTTCAGGAGTAGGTCGTCCAGCAAAGGCCAGATAGACTTTGCCTCCAAGGGGAGGGCCGACAGCAGCGCGACAGCCGCCTGATCATCCTCGGAGAGGGTTAGCGTTCGGCGAGGCCAACCTGACCCACCCCAACCTGTCAAAATCTGAGCATTCTCAAGGAAGACTACAAAGACATAACCCGAGCTCCAATCCCCCGCCCAGTGGGGTAGCCCGATCTGGCATTCCCTCCCCGCGCGGGCTCGGAGGTGCAGCCATGACCCTAGACCGACCGTCTGGATCTGATAAAAATAGAAGAGGAGGGGGAGAGATGGCTCCATATCGCGAGTGCAGCAGAGCATCACAAAGCCTATCAGAACCGCAACCGAACAGGGGGTAAACTGGCAAAGGGACACCATGAGGTACTCCATTACTTGGATAAAGAAGGGGTTGAGCGGGAAACGAAGACCCAGACGGAACATCTCGATGTAAACGTCGACTTCGTTGCTCCTCGAAAGACAGATCCGCTCGTCGATGAAAGGGACTCGAACATCATACGGGTGACAGAGGTACCTTCCCCGAATCTCCGCAGCCGCCAGAAAAGGAGTCCTCGACGGCGTTCTGAGGATAACCGGAGGTACATTAAGCCGTGCGGCAACCGACGCCACATCATCGCCAGCATAGTCTGGGAAGAGCTTCCCCTTCCCTTTGTCTCGGAGGGAACGGCTCCCCGGGGAGGAACCGGATCCCACAGATCGGGGCCTGCCATGCCTGGACTCAGGAGGATCCCTTGCCCCTTGGCCAGAGCCACCTATCCTAAGAGCAGCCATAATATGAGGATGGGAAAGGAGTTACCTTCTTGTTTATTTGGAGAAGGCAAGAGAACGAAGGCGGCGGAAGACTCCGAGTTTGTGGAAAGCACGGAACAGAGAGAAGAGCGAGGAAGAAGTTGGGATCAAAGCAGCCGGTGCACTTATATACAAGACCCCGGGGCGAATTCAAAACGCCTGACAGGAACGTGTGGCAAGCCTCAAAGAGCCGGCGACGTTTCGAAATCGGCGCCAAGGGAAGTCCTATCGATCCGCCTCATCATGACCTTCATTTATGACCACGCCTCGACTGACGCGCCAATCGGAACCCCATGAGTCACATCGGTCGAACCGAACCGGCAAATACCGATCGGCCCAACCGATGGGGGCAATTGATACGTCTTTTTTGCGGAGGCCCAACAGCATGGGCCCAAAGGCGCAGCCTACAACGCGAAATCATGGGGGGTCCAAGCCCACCCAACGAAGCCCATGAGAGGACCCCGAACATCGATCCGACCCGACCCCGGAAACGCGCGAGTCACTCGCCCACTCCAGCGATAACCGTTCCCCTGGCCCGCTGCCTCTTAATGGCCGTTATGGGGAGGTGCTGGCATGGCGCGGGGAGCAGCGATGGGGAGGCAGATTGAGGGGGCACGATTGGGGGCGGACGAAGGACGTGAGTCATGGGTGGTCGCGACGAGAGGCCTATAAAAGGACTAGGATGACGACTGAACAGAGGACCGCATCTCAGGTAACAAAACCTAAGATACTCCATCAACGACCTAGTTCCCCCCACTTCATCTCCTTCCCCCCGCTCGTGCCGGAGGACGTCGTTCCGATCTCCTCTCGAGTCGAACCGTCCCCGCCGAGCCTCCTCTTTCAGACTGTCATCTGACTTAGGCATCGGAGGGGATTTGGCCGGAACTAAGGTCCGGCCTCCCTGACGAGTGTTCTCGTCTGTTCAGGAAGACGTTAGATCCAAGTGCCGAAGCTTCCCTTCGACACCAGGAGAACGCCATCAAGCATCAGCCAAGGCATCGAGGCCACCCCTCGACGCCAGGAGAGACCGAGGCCGAGCGCATCCATCCGAGCCGAGGCTTCCCCTCAGCTCCACGCCGGCCGCGCATCAAGCGAGACGACCGAGGCTACCCCTCGTCATCCGATCGACCGAGGCCGAGCGCACCCATCTGAGCGGAGGCTTCCCCTCAGCTCCGCGTCGGTCGCGCGTCAAGTCAAGGTGCCGAGGCTTCCCCTCGTCGCCCGACCGTCCGAGGCCGAGCACCTCACACCGGGCCGAGACTTCCCCTCAGCCCCCCAGAGGCCGAGGATCCAGACCCGGCCCAGCTGACGTGCTCTGCGTCGACTACATCTCCGATTCGCGTCGCGTCTACACGCGCTCGACGCACCCAAGGGACCCTAATCGGCCCCTTGACCACGTTGACCGGGCAGTCCACGGTCAACGATACTGTAGTGAGATAACACTCTGAAACAATATCCATCCTCTGCATAATAACTTAAATGATTTGTTCAAAGCCTCCGCATATGTTCAAGAACATATTGCATTGGGTAAACTCTAGTTATTGCATTATCATTAACCACAAAACCATGGAAATTTCTATTGGATTTTGTAGTAAGCTTGTGATCTTATGGTTTATTACAACAAATTTGGATGTCTCAAAATAAAATTCACTCATTTAGTATGCATGATGCTTATGAGATGCAATAGGTCCTTGATCAATGCCTAACTCTGAGGAACTCATGATCATAAGGGCAAGTGATTTTGTTTGTAGCATGCCAATTGCCTACCCAATTTTTAATTTTCTTATTACACCTTAGTTTGGTTAGAAGTCAACACAATTTTCTTTTTTCAAAATAAATGTTTATGTGTTGGATCTCCTAAAATATGAAATGTGTAATTCATACAATAATGACCAACTTTATCGGTTAAACATCATATCAAATATGATCATAATAATTTAAAAACCACGACATTGAATAATGTATGAATCAACCTATGTAACATTAAACATGGGAAATAAGCTTACTATCATGCTTTCTCTCTATGTAAGTACAAAAAACTAAGCAGACTCTACAAGTTATAAATTAGCAAATTAAAATATGTGTCTATTAGACAGTGGATACAATTCAAAGAAGTAGTCCATCTCTTCTAACCAATCCAAAAAGGTTTGAGGGTTATATAGGCATTTAAAGACAAATCATCCATCTTAATCATATGTGTAACATCATCTCATTCATACCTAAATTTATTATTCTCAAAGTTCTCTTCACATATTTAGTACCCTAACCTTAGTTATTCCTACGATGATGGTACGAATGTTAGTAATGGAACTCCTACTTCTAATATTGGTCATCATGAAATAGAGGAGTAAACTACTAATGAGCCACATGATGCAATATAAGTTTGATTGTCTCTTAGAGAGCAATAACATTCAAGAAGGTATTCTAACAATGAGTATATTTTACTTATCAATTGAGGTGAACCTGAATGATATGATGAAACTTGTTATTTTGATCATTAAGATGAGCTATTAAAAGCCATGCAAGAGGAAACTTCCATATAGAATAACCACACAAATGATTTGATGTAGCCACAAGATGATAAGAAAGCTTTGAAGAACAAATGGGTGTTCTTCTTAAATCATGATGAGAATAGTTCACATCCAAAGTACCTGGAGATTTGGTTGGGAACGGTTTTGGCCAATAGAAATGTGTTAATTTCTAGTGGAATATTTTATTACCAGTTGTTAAAATGTCATCTGAGTACAAGTACACATATGAAGATCGAGCAAATGGATGTTAAGATCAAATTCCCTCATTATAATTTGAATGAGGAGGTATATCTGAGGCAATCTTAATGGTTTGAAGTTAAAATTAATGGGCATTTCTTAACTAAATTGAAGAAAAATATTATAAAAGTTTGATCCATTCATGATGAATAAATAAAACAAAAGAAAGGTTTCAGATCATTATGTATTTATAAATAGGTTCGTTAATGATGTTCTCATTATCCTCTTAATATATAGTACTGATATGTTGATTGTTAGGAATGATAAAGCTAAATTTAAAATTAAAGGATGAGGTTAGGAAGTCTTTTTCAAGAAAAGTCTTGAAGTTGATAATAAACATGTTGGGTATGAAGATATATTATGATAGGGAAGTAATAAAGTGAGCGTTGTCATACGAGAATATGGTGTAAAGGTTCTCAAAAGATGTGGTATGGAGAAAGCAAAATTTCTTGGTTATTCAACTACGGATCACTTCAAATTGAGAATCGACATCCATCCATAACATACATTACTGTGAAAGTTGGCTCGATTAAGGTACTAAAGAAGTATTGAAGATGTGTAGACGATCTGTCTTATGCAGGGCTAAATTTCTTGTGCACTGGATCCTGCCTATCAGGCTCTGCACAAGTTAGATATGGGGATTTCTAGCTAATGGACTTCTACAAGCATGGATTCTCATGTCAGAGGATCGGCTGCCCATAGCTCGGTAACTCTACAGTTTAAGATTTGGATAGCTTGGCCGCACACTTCATCAGCTCGGTTTTTAGTTGGGTGTTTGATAGAATGGAGGGGCCGACCATAGGATGTAGTTGTTGAGGGATGTATGCCCTCAGTTCATTTGTATTTGATGCAAATGGATTTTAATATTAGATGTGGACATATTACACATATGCTGCAAAAAGGAATTAAATATATCGTAAAATGTTTACGAAGATATTTTATATAGAATGGACACATGAGATGTGTACCTGGATGACAGAAATGTCCCGGTCTAAATCCAAGTTCGAACGATGTCTAAAGCGGACTCCAAACGCGAAAAATAGGCCAAAACAGTGCCAATAGCCCAATTTGGGCATTACGGGTCTGGCACCCGCTAGGCGGGCGCCCGACCCTCCTGGAAGGCTGGTACCCGCGCCCAAAGGAAGGGCAGGTGCCCAGCCCGCAGGCACTCGACCGACATGCACCCAAGTTGGTCATGTGGGGCCCTGTGTGGGCCCCACACCTAGGGGTTTGAACCCAGATTTTGGCTGCTACGAATTTCAGAGCAGTTTGTGGTTTTTGGTCTTTTTGAGACGATGTTTAAGGGGGGTCAAACGAAGTCGGAATGAGTCCTTATTTTTTCCTACGCGTTAAACGAAGTCGGAATGAGTCCCTATTTTTTCATACATGTTCACCATTCAAACCTCTTCACAACGATGTATGAAATCGTTCTTGGATCTCAACGGTGATGGAGAGAAAATTCATCAAAGTTTGGCCTTCGTGAAGGCAAACTAAATTGATTTTTCTTCTCCAAAATTTTTAGTCTCACATCGGTAATTGAGAAAGAGGAGGGGTCAGTGCCTATATAAATAGGGGCCTACCCCCTCCTTAAAACTCACACCAAGCTCCAGATCTGAGTAGCTCCATTAAACATGATCAAGCCCACATCTGAGCTTAAAGTAAATATTTCCTCTTTCTCCTTAATTCTTCCTTATTCCTGATTGGGCTCTAGCAAAGCTATGAAGGAGTTCGGATCGGATCCGAAGTCTTGACAAAAGATCCACTCAAGGTGAAACTTTCTTTGGCACGTGGTTGGCTCGGCAACAAATGTGTTGCTCGCCTCGGGACACGGTGTAGTTCGGGACGCGGTTTAGCTCAGACGCGGTTCGACTCGGGATGCGGTTCAGCTCGGGACGCGGTTCAACTTGGGATAAGCGACTCGGGGCATTGCTTCGAAGGAAAAGAAATGTTGCTGAAAACGACACTTCGTATTCTGCGGAAACGAAGTGAAAGGTATGTAGTTTATTAACATGCATTAATAATTGCAATATGTTGATAGATCTATCTTTAGGGGTTGGTCGGACCCAAACCTTGGATAGTAGAGAATCTGGCTAGGGTTTAACTCTTTAGGGCTAGATGATTAGGGTGCATTATTGAGTATTTTACCCCTAATTAGATGGCATTTTGTGCATAATTTGTGTTCATTTTGGCTCCGATACATGCATTTTGGTGATAGCACTTAATTTTGGAGCTTATCGTTTTATATGCATAAAACATAATTTTTACAACTTATTAGCATCTTCATCTTAGTCTCCTATTATTTTTCAGTTGAATTTCGTGAAGTCCCGATTCCAACGCATATTTTTCCAGAATTTTAGAGCTCGGAGCAATTTACTATATTTTTTGGAAGACATGGTGACGGTGGTGAAAATTTCTGGTCTGGAAATTCTGCTTTTCCAATCTTGTGCAGAATTCTGATATCATTCTAGTGTATATTCTGGCCTAGTGATATTTTTCAGTCATATTACACTTTATTACGGTCTATCGCCGCCTAGAACACGTCATTCCGAGGTCGGATGATTTTTCTAAAATTTTTGCAACACAGGATGACGCGCTGAAATTTTCTGCAAATTTAGGCATTAGTTGCGGGGTTGGGCACGAATCCGACCCGTTTGGGCTATTTCCAGACCCAAATTGCTGTGTTTATTTCTTGGACATTCCTCCCCTCTATTACCTTCATTCCTTCTTCCCCATTCTTCATCTTAGGGTTAGGGTTTTGGTGGAGCAACAAAGAAGCAAGGAGGAGCATTTGGTTTGGGTTTTGTTCTTCATTGTAGATCTTGGTGAACTCTTTCTCTCTCCTTGTGTAATTTGATTTAGTGAATTGTAATGATAATGGATGATGTTTTTAGAACTAAAAATCTCCCTTTTCTTGTTATAATGAGCTAGATCATCTTCTTGTGTGGCTGTGTGGTGATTTGTGTTTGCTTTGGCTTTGGCTTACAATCTTGCATGTTTTAATGATTATGTGGTAGGATTGATGAGATATAATTTGAGTTAGGGACCATAGTGGGTATCCATAGAGTGGAGTTTGCCTAGTCACTACTACAAAATGGACCTTTAACAGAGCTTAAATAAGGTCTTTAACAGCGCTTTACAAGCGCTGTCTATCTCGGCGCTGCTAAAGGGGGGCTGGTTTTAATAGCGCTTTACAAGCGCTGTTAAAGGGGGCCTTTAACAGCGCTTGTTTGTGCAAGCGCCGTTAAAGGCCCCCCTTTAACAGCGCTTCTTTGTGCAAGCGCTGTTAAAGGCCCCCCTTTAACAGCGCTTGTTTGTGCAAGCGTCGTTAAAGGGGGGTCTTTAACAGCGCTTTTTTATGCAAGCGTTGTTAAAGGGGGGCCTTTAACAGCACTTGCACAAACAAGCGCTGTTAAAGGGTGGCCTTTAACAGCGCTTGTTTGTGCAATCGCTGTTAAAGGGGGGCCTTTAACAGCGCTTGTTTGTGCAAGCGCTGTTAAAGGGGGGCCTTTAACAGCGCTTTTACTAAAGAAGCGCTGTTAAAGGTGGACCTTTCACAGCGCTTGTACTAAACAAGCGCTGTCTATTGGGACCTTAGACATCTCTTCTTTAGTACAAGCTCCACCATAGACATCGCTTATACTTAATAACACTGAAAATGTGCGTTACACGCGGTCACAGATCCATGTAGATGGTCACCCCCAACATGATTACAAGAATGCAAAAAATATGCTTCTTCCACCACATTCAATTTGTTCGACCTGCACATCAACAACAATGAAGAAGCATGTATCTTCCTATACCCACAAACAAAGCATAATGTGCAAAAAATGCTAGAAATAGGATTAGTTAAATTACATTCATGATGTGATCAAAAAAAGCTCCCACAATTACCAGTAATACAGTCTCCTTCTTAAATAATCTTTCATATGCTCCCTCATAAATCACTGAAGACGTAATAACTTCATGGTTACATACATCAACTTCAGTTGCATTGCCATTAGCCTTCTGTCTTTTGTGCGCTCAGGAAAACCAAAAACCTTGCAGGTTACAATTTACTATACAAGCATATCAAGGACTTCCACTGAGTTTCACTGCTAGGATCCTATGGCTGGCTGTGCAACTCCTTTAGCCTTGGCAGCCACTGAGGCGGCTGCTGCTGCTGTCGCCACCCCCCGCCGCCGATGCTGTGGCTGATGGTGGTGTGGTGCCGATGCTGTTGGTGTTGTCGAAGGTTGTGCCACTGTCACCACCACCGGCTGCTGTTGCTGGCTGCTCACTTGGGCAAGTAAACTCTTGATCTGAGCCCCTGTTAGAGTTTCATGCTCCAAGAGAGCATTTGCAAGGGCATGCAGCTCCTTATTGTGCGTCGTGAGTATAGTCTTCGCATTGTTATATGCCTTCTCGAGAAACTCCTTCACCTCCTCCTCGATGAGAAGCCTCGTCTCGGTGCTCATGCTCTTTCCGTTGTCGTCGTAGTTGTGAGTGACTAGACCAACCTGCTTGCTCATCCCGTACATGGATGGTTCTGGAAATGGAAAACAGAGGCTTTAAATAACACTGGAAATGCATACATGAAGTCTTAAAACATATGTGTTGGATAGTAAATGGGCATTTTACCTTCTCCCATTTCTTCTTCCAGAAGATCTAAGCTAGGCATGTAAAGTAGTTAAAAAATGAAATCAACAAGTGGAAAGTGCCAAGGGTATGGGTCTTACATGTTGCAAAGAAATATATGTTAAAAAATGTACAAGTTTAGGACTTTACCACAAGAACCTGAGGCTTGACTGAAAGGCCTTGCGGTTTGATCCTGAGGAGCAGTTCCTCCTCAAGTGCTCTAACTTGGTCCAAAATGTACACAACCTGTCAGAATTTGTAAAAACTTGGGATTACTTCTAGCTCTTCAGGTTTCTTAGTGACTACTATTCAAGCCATGATCAGTTTGTAATTAAACCTGGCCACCGGTATCGGGCAATCCGAGAACATCTGCTTGCCAGAAATAGCCATGAGGAGAGAATATCACGATGTTGAAGATGGTAGGAAGTCGGCTGAAGAATTTCTCCATATTTGATGGGTCCGGTGCTTGCAGAACTTCGGACAGACAGTTCAATGTCTCTTTAACTCACTCCGCAGTATCACCCCATCCCCTCTCCAGTCCCCACTCTTGAAATCTGCAGGTTGAAAAACATGTAAACTCGGTGAACGGATTCAGGAATTTTTTATGCTGATCATGTTAATAATGGTTCGAATAGAGCACCGCTGCTCAAACTTCTGAAACAGCGTGTTCTTGGGTAGGCCAGAGACGAAAACTTCAGCCAGGAGCAGCGCTGTCTGAAGTTTGTTTACCGTGTTCAATGTATCATTAGATTTAAAGTCCCAAGGGTATGTTCAATGTATCATTAGAAGTTTGTCCCCATCTTCTTCATTTCTTTCTCGTTCATGGGTTCCTACGTAACCGTGGCCCAACTGAACCAATCAGCCTTGGAAATCAGAAGCATAATACTTTTGACATATATAACATGTCAAAAGTACATACCTGGATCTTTTATTGATGAATCCCCCCTTGAAGTGACCAAAGAAGATAATGAATCATGCAGGACGCACGTCCCGTTAAAAAGATCCCAGACGTATAATAATCCCCTCCTTGTAACCAGAAGTAGCTTCCAGCACTCATCACAATCTATAAATACAGCAGCAGATCCCATCATCATTGCTGGCATAGCTCGTCTTCCATATTTTGTGTATATCTATAAAAGAACCAGCTCTTCATTATTGTTTGCATAGTATTAACACAATATTAATACTACCACTATTATTACTCGGAGAAAGACGTGTAGGGAAATATGCACTCAGATCATTTGTATTTGATGCAAATGATAATTTAAGCCTAGATAGGGACTATTTTGCATTTGATGCAAAAGGGATTAAATAAGTTTTAAATAGTTTAAAACAATATTTAATAATATAAACGCAAGGAAAGGTTCACGGGTAAGACAGGAATGTCCCGGTCTACGCCCAGGTTCGAACGGCGTCCAAATCGGAAGCCAAATGACCAAGATACGCTCAAAAACAACCAAACAGATCAGACCAGGCTGACCCAGGCCAGACTAGGTCTGGCCTGGGCGCCTGGCCAAACCTGGCCGAGCCAGGTCGCCAGCCCAGGCGCCTGGGCTCAAGCCCAGGCGCTGGGCGCCTGGGCCCGCGCGCCCAGGCGGGCCCGCCAAGGCGCCCAGGGGCGCCTGGGCGTCTGGCCCATGCCCGGGCCAGGCGCCCTGGCCTGGGATAGGCGCCCAGGCTGGGCGCACCAGCCTGGGTGCGCCCAAACCAGGCGTCCAGCCTGGTCTGGGCTCACCCAGCTGGTCTGGTGGGTCCCGTTTGTGCTGAAATTCTGGCCCTAGGGCAGAATTGTTATGACGGCTCAGTTTTTGTGAAAAACTAGCCATGGGCTGAACTTTGAGCGATTAATTGGAGGGTCAAACGAACTCCGATTGACGAACGGTTTTTTTCCTATGCGTTCACCGTTGAACACCCATCGAATTGATAGGTTGTATCAATCCTGAAGTTCAACAGTGAGGGAGTTAAAATTCACGGAAGTTTGCACTTTGTGAAGTGCAAAATAAATTGAATTTGATTAAACTCTATTTTACTCCCACATCGGATTTTGAGAAAAAGGGAGAGTCCACCGCCTATATAAATATGGGTCTGCTCTCCTCCTCAAAACTCGTTCCAAGCTCTAGATCTGAGTGGCTCTCGTAAATGTTGGAGCACGCTCGGATCTAGGCTTAAATTAATATTTCTCTATCTCCCTATATTTCTGCCTTGCTCCTAAGGGCTCTAGCAAAGCCGCGAAGGGGTTCGGATTCAGATCCGAAATCTAGGCGGAGGTTTCACTCGCGTGAAACTTTCTTCGGCGCGTGGTTGGCTTGGCGACATGGGATTGATCGCCTCGGGATGCGGAGCGGTTCGAGGAGTGGTTCGGGGAGTGGTTCTACGAGCGGCTCGGCGTGGGTCGGGGAGCGGCTCGGAAGACGGTGCGGAACATCTCTCCTGCTCCAGGGCTGAGATTCCGGGTATGTGTTTAATTAAGCATTAGTTTAATTTAATCGCAGTAGGCCAGATCCTTCTTGGGATGGTCAGATCCATCCCAAGTCGGCATAGATCTTGGCTAAGGGTCTTGGACCTTAGGGCTAAGTTAAAATTGTTTTAACTGCATGTTAATTAGATTAACTAGATTTTTCTTCCGCTGCAAATTCTTTTGTGTCTATGTTCCGTCCGAATTAGGACGGTCATAGAGTTTTTGTGCCCTAAGGGTTCCAGAAAACCCTACAGTGGTATCAGAGCGTAGGTCTGCGTAACGATCTAGCCTGCGATTTCTATTAAACTATGAAATGCTTTTAAATACTTTTAAAAATGTTTTTAAAATTATGAGATAAATTTTAAAAATGTTTTTGATGTTTAAAAATCTATGTGATAAATTTTTGAATATGGAAATTTTTTTAATGACGTTTTTAAAGTTATGTGATAATTTTTAAAACTAATTTTGAATCTTTTAAAATTTATGCGATAAGTTTAAAGTACCTAAAAATTTTATATGATAAAATTTTAAGCATGAAAGTTTTTTAAAATGATGTTTTAATTTTATGAGATATTTTAAAACTGATTTTAAAGGTTAAAATTTTTATGCGATAAATTTTTTAAAGTAGCATGCAAATTTGTGATTTTAAAAACAAGTTTTTATGAGATAAAAATAAAATATTTTTAAAATCATATTTTAAATTTAAATGTTAAATTTATGTATGCATGCTAAAATTGTTTATGCGATAAACTTAGTCAATTTAATTGTTAAATAGTTGTGCACTATCTTTATGCTATAAATTAGTGTAGCTTTATTTTAATGGCTAGTTCATCTTGTCCCTTATTTGATAACACAAGACACCCCTTTAGGTTAGCCATTAAGAAATGATTAAAATTTACTACTTAAATTTTAATGACATGCTATGTTTTAATAAAATATTAACAACACTTCAAGACCTAATTCCTGATTAGGGTAGTCCCTTTAATGTTTCTTAATTCTAATTGTTATTATTAATTTTCATTAAAGGACTTCGCTTTTAGCGTTGTTAATAAAATTTATTAAAATCCTAATAACGATTAGGATAGCACGTGAACCTTATAGTTGATAAGGACTTAATAAAAGTTATTAAACAAATCCTAAAATTTTGAATTTAAGGATGCAACTAGTTGATAGGATTAATTAGTTGTTAATAAAAGCTGTTTAGTCTATGGCACACATATAAAAGTGACAAGCTTCATTCAATGGACCATGATCCAGTCAATGTGCTTGCCTAAGAGTTCTGGATCAACCCTTGCTAGTCCAAGGGGCAGTGATCCTGGCTTAGTCAATTCCCTGGCTGTGTTCCGCTGGACCGCAATGTCGCGAATCATGATTGTATGACACCCTGGACTATATCTAGTCAATGCGTAATAAATCTTATTAAAGATTAATCTGTATCCCTCCTTGATTTTGGAGCTTGGTAACTCAAAGAAGACAATTATAGTTGTTGAGTCTCCTCAAGCTATGCCATGTTTATCTTTAAGGAACAAACTCTAACATACATGTGATGTAGTCTAGACTTGACCCAAATCGATACGTCGGGTTTTCTCGAACATCGATCTAAGTCAAATCTGGACACGAAATCAAGGGTTTGACTAGACCAGTCATTATGATTTGTCGAGTCTCCTCAAGATCATAAGTGACTGTGGGTAAAAAACGATAGGGAGTCACATGTGATGTGATTGACTAAAAGTTAGTCTACCAATCATGGAACCAATCAACACGTTGAGGCTCCTCAAGGTTGTGAGGTTCAGGATGATTGGATCCCTCTTTCACTAAATTTTAAATATTTTAATTCGATTAAATCGTTCGTTATTAAGCTTTGAAACGATCATAAAATAGTGGGAGGATATAGATAGATAAAAGCCATTCTACCTATATTTAATATTCAACATATGCTAAACTAGGGCAAGATTATGTTTACCGAAGGAATCAAAATATAAATTTTAATGGAATTAGTTAATTGGTCAAATAGGTTGATTAATTGAATATCAAGTTAAATTCTAATTGATAGAATCAAAACTATATTCTCGTTGACATTAAAATGACCTTCTAAAGAACAGACTTAAGAAATATGATTTCATTAAGTTCTGGGTCCAACAAATAAATTATTAACATTAGTTATTTTGTTATTTGAGAGGTGAAGGTCTGAATGAAAGTAGAAGGCTAACCTGGAGATAAAACAAGCAGATGGCAATGGCACCGTTATATCAAAGTAGGCCTCAGAGAAGACCAATCACAAAAGTATTTACTCCTTCAAGTAACACGAAGTTGTTTTTAGTTATATATATAAGCACCTAATAGTAAAATAATCTATAAACCATTTTCTTTTGTCAAAAAGAGGCAAAGCGATTTCATATTTACATTATGTTTTACATGAATAAAGATCTTGTGTTTTTAGATATATATATGAGTATGTTAATACATGAATACATGCTAAACATACCAAATCGAAATAGTGTAGACTAGCATGCTTTTAGATATATATATATGAGTAAACGAGGATAAAGAGTCTCAGAAAATCGTAGCTTCGAGATATATATTGAAATCTTTATAAAAGCCTGGCAAACATGACATAAATTTACAATCAGGCTACAGAAACAAGGTGTCTGTGTTTAATTTCCAAAACTGCCTTCCGAGTTTAATTCGCGAGTTCTGAAATTAGGCAAGGATAAGATATGAATTAAATGGCCTTTTCATTTTTCAACCACAATTAAAAGGCAATAAAGCATGTGCACTTGTATTTAGCTTCCACATCCAAAAAAATATATACCTATTTTTTGTTGTCTGTACTTTCAACCCAGTGATCATAACTTCGCATACATCAATGTTTAGCAGCTTGTTTTAAATTTACTCCCTTACAAGCCCAGTGTTCCTAAATCTAACCCTTACAAACCCAAAAAACTCTACATACACTACTTCGATATAAGCCAAAACTGACAACGAATAAGCAATCTTAGACCCTAGAAGGGAGTTTCTCAGTTTAATATTTAAAAACATCATAGCTCAATCCTTTCAACAAAACATGTACAATTTAGTGAACAAAAGATGACCTTTTAAGCTATAAAGGACAATAGGAAGGCAGTCAACAAATCAAGATAACTACAGAGAAGGTAGAAGCACACCATAATCAGGAAACCAATGTTTACCCATGCACTACCAAGGATAATAATGTTTTTACAGGCATATATAACCATGCACTAGCAATGATCCTAGCCATCTAACCATTCACTGTCTAAATTTTCTCCCATGAATAGTCTAGGTTCAGGATATAGTCATTCAAGTAATACATTACAGAACTTTAAAGCAGGTTGGATGAAAATATCTTATACTAGAAGCAGTTTGTGTAAACTTGTTGGTGATATTGTAAACTTGTAAGCTCATTTGTAAACTTGTTGCTGGAATTGTCATGTACTAAATTCTCAATTTGTAAACTTTGTACAATAAGCAATTTGTGCACCACTTTCTCTGTAAGCAATCTAGAATTTATATGGCCTAGAGATCGTTAGTATGTATGAGTCATACAAAAAGATACTAATTGAGATACATCATGAAAAAAGTACATTTCACGAAAACAGTAAGCAATCCAGTAAAGTACATTTCATGAAAAGAAAGAATCCATTTAAAGTAACCCACCTGAATACATTTAATGATTGATCACCTGAAAACACCAATCTGAAATTTTGGGGGGAAAAGAATACATAATTAGCGTAAACAGACAACTGGACTTTATTGCATCCTCCAATGTAATGCAGTCAGACACCATAATGTGAGAAGAAGCACAAACCATCCTCCAAGTCAAGTCCTCTGCATTTCTACAGCCAAAAGCAACCAGAGACACCAACTCACAACTGGACTTTATTACATTTGCACACACCATAGGAATATAAGCAGTCAATGACTCCATATAGACCTCATCCTCAAGATTGTAGGAATATTATGCCCTCGAGGCCATTTATTCCTGTGTGAATAGCACAAACATCTTGTTCGAAATAACAGTAAGCTGTTTGGTAATAATTTATCTAAGTTATATTGTAATGTAGCTAACGTTAGATATCAACTTAGGTAAAGTCCTGAGACTTTATGCAAGGTCAAACGGGTATCGAGATGAGTATCTCGATCATGGAGAAACGTTTGACCGTCTGTAGCATAAGTCTGAAATGGTTCATGGTCGTAGATGTTTCGAGACAAGGATATCGAAACATCGGATAGACCATTGTGTCTTAGTCTTCACCGTTTAGCGGTGGCGATGATCTCATGATCGTTTGACTTGGCGAAGTCGAAGACGAGACACAGGTGCTCATTAGAATGAGTTCACTGAACGATCCACTAGAGTTATCATATGGTTATATTGACCAATCTGTCAGTGATAACTCTAAGTGATGATAGGATAGTTGGTCTTTTGACTTGAGGTCATTTTGACAGACCTGTGCGTGAACGGTGCCACTTAGATCAACTGACCTAGCTTCGAGGCAAGGCCTGTCGAAAGGTCTTTTGATTGGGTGTCACTTGAAACGTACGAGGCGAGTACTGACCAAGAAAGGATTCGTCTCTCCCGGTCAATGGGAGTTAGTGTCGTAGAGTTAGTTCGGTCTTTAGTAAAAACTCTGCGCAGAGTATGTTGGAAGAAGTCCAACATTAGTTGACTAAAGATCGATAGAAACTAACCGGAGTCAAGTTATTGGGGTTGACAGTTTTGACCGTACCCTAGACTTGATCTACACGACACAATTTGGACGAAGAGACTATAACTGCGGAAATCATCACGGAAACAGTCAGGTGGTCCCGACAATACTCATGTCAATGAGTCAACCACATAATGATGATTCCTGAAGCAGGGACGGCAACCACTGCTCGTGGTCACTGCCGTATAGGGCTTCGAGCCCAACCTGTTGTAAGGGTCAGGCTGTAGGGTCTCACACAGAGTGTAACGCTTCGTCTAGTAATAGGTAGAAATTAGTTAGGGAGAATAATTGCATTTTTGATGCAAGGGATGAAATAATTGCATTTGATGCAATATGGTAATTTAAGCTTAGATAGGGACTATTTTGCATTTGATGCAAAAGTAATTAAATGTGTATTAAATTGTTTAATACAATATTTAATGAAATAAACACAAGGAAAAGTTCACGGGTAAGACGGGAATGTCCCGATCTACGCCCAGGTTCGAACGGCGTCCAAATCGGACGCCAAATGCCCAAGTTATGGCCAAAACAATAAAACCCAAGCCCATGTTGACATCAGCCCAAGGGGCTGAAAGGGGACCAAGCGGGCGGGCGCCCAAACCCGTAAAGCGGGTGGGCGCCCCGGCCCGCCCACTGTGCGGGCGGGCGCCCTGACCCGCAAAGCGGGCGGGCGCCCAGGCCCGCATTGCGGGCGGGCGCTTCAGGCGCCCACCCGCACAGCGGGCAGGCGCCCGGCCCGCTGTGCGGGCATGGGCGCCCAGCCCGCCCGTACAGCGGGCGGGCTGCATGCTGAACGGGCGCCTGTGCCTGGTTGCGGGCTGAGTCACATGGGGCCCACTCTGTGGGCCCCACAGCTTAGGGTTTTGAACCCTATGCAGTTTTATTTGTGACGGCTGGTTCTTGTACGAATTTGGGGTTTTGGCTGAACTTTGGACACTCAATTGGAGGGTCAAACGAACTCCGATTGACGAACCGTTTTTTCCTATGCGTTCACCGTTGAACGCTTGTCGTATTGATAGGTTGTATCAATCCTGAAGCTCAACGGTGACTGAGTTAAAATTCACGGAAGTTTGCACTTTGTGAAGTGCAAACTAACTTGATTTTAAATTAACCCATTGTTTAGTCCCACATCGGATTTTGAGAAAAGGGGAGAGTCCGCCGCCTATATAAATAGGGGTCTCCCCCCTTTCTCAAAACTCGTCCCAAGCTCTAGATCTGAGCGGCTCTCGTAAATGTTGGAGCACGCTCGGATCTAGACTTAAATTAATATTTCTCTCTCTCTCTCTCTATAAATTTCTGCCTTACTCCTGCGGGCTCTAGCAAAGCCGCAAAGGAGTTCGGATTCCGAATCTGAAATCTTGGCGGAGGTTTCACTCGCGTGAAACTTTCTTCGGCGCGTGGTTGGCTCGGCGGCACGGGGATTGATCGCCTCGGGATGCGGAGCGGTTCGAGGAGCGGTTCGGGGAGCGGTTCAAGGAGCGGCTCGGCGTGGGACGGGAGCAGCTCGGAAGACGGCGCGGAACATCTCGCCTGCTCCAGGGCTGAGATTCCGGGTATGTGGTTAAAGTATTATTAGCATTAGTTTAGTTTAATCGCAGTAGGCTAGATCCTTCTTGGGATGGTCAGATCCATCCCAAGTCGGCATAGATCTTGGCATAGGGTCTTGGACCTTAGGGCTAAGTTAAAAATAGTTTTTAACTGCATGTTAATTAGTTAACATAGGTTTTTCTTCCGCTGCAAATATTTTTGTGTCTATGTTCCGTCCGACTTAGGACGGGACTAGAGTTTTTGTGCCCTAAGGGACCGCCAATTCCCCTACAGTGGTATCAGAGCCTAGGTTTGCGTAGCGATCTAGGTACTGCGATTTTGATTAAACGTGTTAATGCTTTTAAATACTTTCAAAAGTTTTTAAAGTTATGAGATAATATTTTAAAAATGTTTTAGATGTTCAAAAATTCTTTTTGATAAATTTTGAACATGGAAATTTTTTTTAAATGACATTTTAAAATTTATGTGATAATTTTTAAAACCAATTTTAAATCTTTTAAAATTTATGCGATAAGTTTAAATTGCCTAAAATTTTATTTGATAAATTTTTAAGCTTGAAAGTTTTAAAATGATGTTTTAATTTTATGAGATAATTTTGAAACTGATTTTAAAGATTAAAATTTTTATGCGATAAATTTTTTTTAAGTAGCATGCAAATTTATGATTTTAAAATTAAGTTTTTATGAGATAAAAATAAAATAATTTCAAAATCATATTTTAAATTTAATTGTTAAATTTATGTTTGCATGCAAAAAATTGTTTATGCGATAAACTTAGTATATTTAAATGTTAAATAGTTATGCACTATCTTTATGCGATAAATTAGTGTAGCTTTATTTTAATGGCTTGACAATCTTGTCCCTTATTTGATAACACAAGACAACCCTTTTAGGTTAGCCATTAAAAATGATTAAAATTTATTACTTGAATTTTAATGACATGCTATGCTTTAATAAATCATTAACAACAATATTAAGACCTAATTCCTGATTAGGGTAGTCCTTTAAATGAATTTTCAATTCTAATCGTTATAATTAATTCTTCATTAAAGGACTTCACTTCTAGCGTTGTTAATAAAATTTATTAAAATCCTAATAACGATTAGGGTAGCACGTGAACCTTATAGTTGATAAGGACTTAATAAAAGTTATTAAACAAATCCTAAAAATTTTTGAATTTAAGGATTCAACTAGTTGATAGGATTAATTAGTTGTTAATAAAAGCTGTTTAGTCTATGGCATACATACAAAAATGACAAGCTTCATTCAATGGACCATGATCCAGTCAATGTGCTTGGCTAAGAGTTCTGGGTCAACCCTTGCTAGACCAAGGGGTAGTGATCCTGGCTTAGTCAATTCCCTGGCTGAGTTCCGTTGGACCGCAATGTCGCGAATCATGATTGTATGACACCCTGGACTATATCTAAGTCAAATACGTTAATGATCTTTTTCAAGATTAGCCGTAGCCCTCCTTGTTTTAGGGGTTAGTAACTATAGGACCCGCGTTATAGTTGTTGAGATACACTCAAGCTGTGACATGTCAACCCTGTATAAACCAACTCCTTAAATACATAAGATGAAATCTTGACTAACCCTAACCGTCGTCTCGTACCCCGAGCGCCGGCGTAAGTTAAGTCAACGATGTAGTCTGCCTAGATGTAGTCTAAGACCTGACCCTAACCGACGTGTCGTGCATACACCGAGCTGAGGGGCAAGTCAGGCTAGACATGAAAACAAGGGTCCGACTAGACTAAGACATGGTGATTTGGATGAGCACACTCATGATCACGAATGGCTAGGGGCAAAAACCGATTAAGAGAGTCATATCCGATATGATCGATGAAGAGTCATCTTCCGATCACAGAGTCAATCAACTTGTTGAGCTACACTCAAGGTTGTTTAGACTCAAGGTGATTGGAACTCTTACCCATTAATTTTAATTCGATTAAATCGTTCGTTATTAAGCTTTAAAACGTTCGTAAAAATAGTGGGAGGATATAGATAGATAAAAGCCAATCTACCTATATTTAATATTGAACATATGCTAAAACTAGGGCAAGACTATGTTTACCGAAAGAATCAATTGATAATATTTTTAATAAGTTAAATGGTCAAAAGTTGATTAATTGAATATCAAGTTAAATTCTAATTGATATAATTAAACTATATTCTCGTTGACATTAAATGACCTTCTAAAGAACAGACTTAAGAAATGTGATTTCATTAAGTTCTGGGTCAAACAAATAAATTAAAGCTACATGTCACTCGTCTCTATATGAGGCAGCTTGAACATATAGGACATTCAAAGTATGTTTCTCCCTACAACTTGTCGAGCTACCCTCAAGGTTGTATGGACAAACAATTTTGATCCGCAAAGTTCAAAGATTCGATCAAACCGTTTGAGTCGAATACGAGTGCATGAGCGATGCAAGACTATATATCCCAACCGGATCTTGAGACAAGCAACTTCTTGAGCTACACTCAAGATTGCAAAGCTCAAGCGTTTGGATACATAATTTCCTTGCATAGCTATTTATTTATGTTGATATCTAAATGTGATTTAGAAAAGGAAGAAGGCGCTTCGGAAAGTCAATTGAGAAAGTTAGTTTAATTTATCATTAGTACAGGCATAAGTAGGAGGAAATGAAAATGTGACATATTTTGATGTCACGATTTCAGAATGAATTGTTATACAAAAGACGTTTAACACATTTTGACGAAAGTCGTCACATTGCTTCTGAAGTAATATTTTGCGTTAAGTAATTTGTAAATAACTAAATATATATTAAATGTTAATATATAAATACACAAGATATTAGCAAACTTATATGGTAAAATTAGACTAGGCCGTATCTAGAGATTAAGCTTCACAAGTCACATAAAGAGGGGTCTGACCTCTCGTATTATGAAGTCTACGGACACTTGCGAATCTTAGCCTCTTAGATACAATGGCCAAAACCCATCTGTGAGACAGTGGGAGAATGAGTTGTCGAACTCAGTCTCGTACATACTGATGTACCCGAGTCTACTTTTAACAAAATAAGTTATTCGTATATTTTATTAAGACACGTGTTCTTGATGAAACACAAGTCTGATAAAATAAAGAACGAAATGCCTAAAGTATTTAAACTGATTCGATTAGATCGAATGGTCAAATACTTAGCTAAATAAAATCTTGTGTAATTAAAAGAAAATGTGATTTTCTCTCAGGTCAAGTCTGTTAACACATCAGAGTGTTAAAAGGTATGAATCACACTTAGTTAGACTTGGTGTGATCCATAAATAAGTGACTCTGAGTTAACTCCTCCCTCTGGGTTAAGTCCCAAATAGTAATGCCTAGGTTTTGATAATGTTCTTTGAGGGCATTGTCAATAATATATTCAATAAATCAATCGTAAGGAAGTTGTATTATTACTCGAATTTCGTGAGACGAAAAGTCGAGTTAAGACATCATACCTGATGATGACTTAATCAACTTCTAGGATGAAATTCGGAGTAGTAACTCCGATTTAAAACTTGATGCAATCAGAATAAGTCCGTGTGCGTAAATAAATTTGAGAATTTAGTTTACGTACCCAAGGAAAATGTTTCCTCACTTACTGCAAGTAAATCTTTAAAGTTGAAAGATTGGTGCAGAAAAGAAAATAGTGAAGTACAATACTGTTGGACGGGAACGGTTTTCATCCTAATTTCTTTAAAACGGATTATGATGAAACCGGTTTCGCCAACAGATATGTACAGATCTACTCGGACCAAAGCCGATGTAAAACGCTTAAGTTGACCATGAAAATTGGAGCATTCACTTATAAGTTCGTTTTTCTAAATATGATTTAGACGGACCAACTTATATGAATTGGCCAGAGAATTTTCAAGGTCAGTGGGAGCGTGTAAATTACATGCGAGACATCAAAGAGATGGAACATATATTTTGATTAAGTAATCAAAGAGTTTGATTATTTATCAGAAATGAATATAAACCATTTGAAATGACCAATAACTAATTTAAAATTATTATCGTAAGGTACGATAAACTGGATAAGATTCAGGGAAATAAAATATTATGGATTCCGATAGACCAAGTGAATTATTTGAATGAGATTCAAATGGTTGGTCTAACAGAAACATAGAAACCCCTTAAGTCTATAGTGTAGACGGTTTTAGCAGATCCACTCACGAAGGCTCTACCACATGAAGTCGGGAAAACTTATGTGTAAAACGATATTAGATATCGAGATAAATGGGCCTGAGTGCAAGTGGGAGATGTAGGAATATTATGCCCTCGAGGCCATTTATTCCTGTGTGAATAGCACAAACATCTTGTTCGAAATAACAGTAAGCTGTTTGGTAATAATTTATCTAAGTTATATTGTAATGTAGCTAACGTTAGATATCAACTTAGGTAAAGTCCTGAGACTTTATGCAAGGTCAAACGGGTATCGAGATGAGTATCTCGATCATGGAGAAACGTTTGACCGTCTGTAGCATAAGTCTGAAATGGTTCATGGTCGTAGATGTTTCGAGACAAGGATATCGAAACATCGGATAGACCATTGTGTCTTAGTCTTCACCGTTTAGCGGTGGCGATGATCTCATGATCGTTTGACTTGGCGAAGTCGAAGACGAGACACAGGTGCTCATTAGAATGAGTTCACTGAACGATCCACTAGAGTTATCATATGGTTATATTGACCAATCTGTCAGTGATAACTCTAAGTGATGATAGGATAGTTGGTCTTTTGACTTGAGGTCATTTTGACAGACCTGTGCGTGAACGGTGCCACTTAGATCAACTGACCTAGCTTCGAGGCAAGGCCTGTCGAAAGGTCTTTTGATTGGGTGTCACTTGAAACGTACGAGGCGAGTAATGACCAAGAAAGGATTCGTCTCTCCCGGTCAATGGGAGTTAGTGTCGTAGAGTTAGTTCGGTCTTTAGTAAAAACTCTGCGCAGAGTATGTTGGAAGAAGTCCAACATTAGTTGACTAAAGATCGATAGAAACTAACCGGAGTCAAGTTATTGGGGTTGACAGTTTTGACCGTACCCTAGACTTGATCTACACGACACAATTTGGACGAAGAGACTATAACTGCGGAAATCATCACGGAAACAGTCAGGTGGTCCCGACAATACTCATGTCAATGAGTCAACCACATAATGATGATTCCTGAAGCAGGGACGGCAACCACTGCTCGTGGTCACTGCCGTATAGGGCTTCGAGCCCAACCTGTTGTAAGGGTCAGGCTGTAGGGTCTCACACAGAGTGTAACGCTTCGTCTAGTAATAGGTAGAAATTAGTTAGGGAGAATAATTGCATTTTTGATGCAAGGGATGAAATAATTGCATTTGATGCAATATGGTAATTTAAGCTTAGATAGGGACTATTTTGCATTTGATGCAAAAGTAATTAAATGTGTATTAAATTGTTTAATACAATATTTAATGAAATAAACACAAGGAAAAGTTCACGGGTAAGACGGGAATGTCCCGATCTACGCCCAGGTTCGAACGGCGTCCAAATCGGACGCCAAATGCCCAAGTTATGGCCAAAACAATAAAACCCAAGCCCATGTTGACATCAGCCCAAGGGGCTGAAAGGGGACGCTTCGGGCGCCCAAACCCGTAAAGCGGGTGGGCGCCCCGGCCCGCCCACTGTGCGGGCGGGCGCCCTGACCCGCAAAGCGGGCGGGCGCCCAGGCCCGCATTGCGGGCGGGCGCTTCAGGCGCCCACCCGCACAGCGGGCAGGCGCCCGGCCCGCTGTGCGGGCATGGGCGCCCAGCCCGCCCGTACAGCGGGCGGGCTGCATGCTGAACGGGCGCCTGTGCCTGGTTGCGGGCTGAGTCACATGGGGCCCACTCTGTGGGCCCCACAGCTTAGGGTTTTGAACCCTATGCAGTTTTATTTGTGACGGCTGGTTCTTGTACGAATTTGGGGTTTTGGCTGAACTTTGGACACTCAATTGGAGGGTCAAACGAACTCCGATTGACGAACCGTTTTTTCCTATGCGTTCACCGTTGAATGCTTGTCGTATTGATAGGTTGTATCAATCCTGAAGCTCAACGGTGACTGAGTTAAAATTCACGGAAGTTTGCACTTTGTGAAGTGCAAACTAACTTGATTTTAAATTAACCCATTGTTTAGTCCCACATCGGATTTTGAGAAAAGGGGAGAGTCCGCCGCCTATATAAATAGGGGTCTCCCCCCTTTCTCAAAACTCGTCCCAAGCTCTAGATCTGAGCGGCTCTCGTAAATGTTGGAGCACGCTCGGATCTAGACTTAAATTAATATTTCTCTCTCTCTCTCTATAAATTTCTGCCTTACTCCTGCGGGCTCTAGCAAAGCCGCAAAGGAGTTCGGATTCCGAATCTGAAATCTTGGCGGAGGTTTCACTCGCGTGAAACTTTCTTCGGCGCGTGGTTGGCTCGGCGGCACGGGGATTGATCGCCTCGGGATGCGGAGCGGTTCGAGGAGCGGTTCGGGGAGCGGTTCAAGGAGCGGCTCGGCGTGGGACGGGAGCAGCTCGGAAGACGGCGTGGAACATCTCGCCTGCTCCAGGGCTGAGATTCCGGGTATGTGGTTAAAGTATTATTAGCATTAGTTTAGTTTAATCGCAGTAGGCTAGATCCTTCTTGGGATGGTCAGATCCATCCCAAGTCGGCATAGATCTTGGCATAGGGTCTTGGACCTTAGGGCTAAGTTAAAAATAGTTTTTAACTGCATGTTAATTAGTTAACATAGGTTTTTCTTCCGCTGCAAATATTTTTGTGTCTATGTTCCGTCCGACTTAGGACGGGACTAGAGTTTTTGTGCCCTAAGGGACCGCCAATTCCCCTACAAAGATATCCCAATCAATAAAGCCACATTCACAAGAAATGTTCCCAATGAACAAATTTCATGACAGATTTTATAGCACCACGAAGTTCTTAACTACATGTACACATAATAGTGACCATCACAATAGACATGAAAAAGGGAGAGAGATGTAAACCTTGCGATAATCACGTATTCATTCAAAAGGAAGCTCCGACTCATCATAGTGCACAACTTCAGAAACACTCTAAAATAAACTTAATATTCAAAAAAATATTTTGCAAAACTTCAGAAGCATAAAAGAATATAGGTTCCTCTAGTTTTCAAGAATCACTCAGTTTCCCATCAAGTTTTCTACATTTTGACTAGATGGTGAACCCAAAGTTCAATACATCTCTTGATTCAGAGTAAAAATAATCCATCAACAAAGTAAATACTCTGTCATCATCGAAATCCATAAAATAAAATAAGGAAACTTTTTTTAAGCACCGGCAAAGCTTACCTGAGCTTATCCATGTGCCATTTAGATGCTGGAAACATTATTTAGTTCTTAAACAGAGCTGCATTCAGGATCTTTGGGGTTTCTATAGTTGTGCCAGGGCCCATCCAAGGCAAGAGGACATCAAACTAACAAATTATCCTAAATCTACATATTTACATGCCTTAGAAAAATTCATTTCATTATCCACCCAAATATTGTCAACCTAAAATTAAGGTGGCAAAAACAAACGCAATAAGCAGTGCATCAGTTCAATCCCCTCTCCACGTATAAGCCCAGGACATCACCATGCCGATCACTATACATAAGTCAAAAATGACCCAAAAATCAACATATGATCCTACACACTATAAGAAACATCTACTAAGCTTAAAAACCTCATCCAATCATAATGCAGCTATAGGGTTCAAAATCATATCACTCGATACTATGGCAAACGATAATCTAAATACAAAGCCCTTATTACAAAGCCCTTATTCCCAAACTTCTGGGGTAGGCTACATGTACCCCTTCTTCTTCCATTTCGTAGTGTTGAGGAGCCAACACATAAACTTACTAATGTCTAAGAAACTGGTCAAACAAAACAGCAATATTTCCTTTCGTACATAAAGACTGCGTCTACAAAAAGGAGAAAATTTAAAGAACAGCAGAAGAGAGAGAGCACCAAAAGAAGAGAGAGTGCTATATCAGCATCCACGCTCAAGAAGTACTGCAATGCTTTGCCTGCATGCTCCTGCAACCGGATGCAAATAAACATGCTCAACTGATTTAAATAAAGACATTAACTATAACGGCGGGCGGACCATGAAGAATGGACATTACCGTGACATGCCGAAATACATGATAAACTGATAGGCCGCGTGCATGAATATAGTTGCCACCCTGGTTCAAAAAATAAAATGACTGCAGTTAGAACATAGTGAAAATCTTGAATATGATTTGGACAGCATGGATTATGAATCGCTAAATCCTACTTCTTGTGAGAACTGGTAATGAATCCTACTCCAAGTATCAGTACAACATGGTTTTCAATCAGAAGGGAAAAGGTAGAATATCAATACATATATAAACAAAATTATGGGAAAATACCATAGTATTTGTCTGCCCTTGTCATTTAAATACCAGACCAAAAAGCACATGACTATACACAATTAAGGCTGGGTTAATGTTTAATCAATTTAGGCCAAAATAGTTAATTAAGCAAATTTAATCAACAGTTAATTAAGTTAAACTAAAATATGCAATTAGGCTAGATTAAATATTAAAGGAATTAGGCTAAAATATGCAATTAAGCCAAACTTAGACGTAATCGAATACAAAGAATATCTATTGCTTTGGTTTAGTCAAGAAATTCAGTTTATTTTACCAATCAGCAAACAAAACAACATAGAAAAAGAATTAAATCACTCAAAGATTAACTTGACACTTAGAAAGAAGTTGAGTTACATGTTGCTTTGAAAACTCAGGACCTGATTCTTTTCATGTCAGGCTCATCTACAAGATAAATATTTCAATAAAAGCTATAACATGACAACATCATTAATCCAAGCAATCCAACAATCAATGAACCACAAATTTGCTGACAGCAAAGGAAATACATGTAATTGATTGGTATATTTTTGACAGCAAATTTGAAATCCTACATCATCGAAATGTTCTAACAATAGCGCAACATAACTTTGTATTTGGTAACATTGATCAGAATTTAAAAAAAGAAAGATAGAACAAGAAAATCCAAAACCTGTGAAGCCGTGTATAAACTGCTAATGCAACAAAATCATCTCTATATCAATTCAGCAAACCAAAAGAATCAATCAAGAACCAATTCATTGCAGAAATAGGAATAGGGCTTGCACATGGACCTCGGATTCAGCTAATGAATACCCATACCCCTTTTTTTAACTTTCGGTGCATATGCCCAAACCAATATAATGGGTCTTACCACAATTAATCTTGTTATGATATTACTTATAAGATGGTGCAATATATGAGATTGTGAGGAACTTTTATTTTAAAAAAATTGCAATCACAACTTTACAATGCTACAAAAAGAAAGCATTATTAATGCAAATTGACCAAATATCACAACTTTATCATAGGGTAAAAAAAAATAAATAAAAAATGATAGACACTTGGTATCCATGTATATATTTATTGTATGTATTTGCTCATTCCCACCTATCATTGCTGTCCATTCACTTACCAAACCAAAATCACCGACTATAGAAACATTCATCACAAGTTTTATAGCACAGTAATGAGTAAAATATAAAAAAGTACACATCTTACCATAAGGAAAACTAGATCCAATTCAAGTTAGCTGGTATACAGACAATGAATCAAGTAAGAAGCACTGAATCATCATTTAATTGTATGCACTAGTATTTAAAATCCCAATACAGAAGCATGCAAATGAGGTCTTCAAAAGTAACAAAAGTGGCAAAACAATATTTAAAAATAGGCCATTCATGAATGACAAAATCGATTTTGATATTATGAGCATGCATATGTACCACAGAGTTCTTCTATTCAACCCAACCAGCAAAATCATTAGTGTCAAGAAATACAGACTATTTCGGCATTGGAAGAAGATGTGTGTGCTACTATAGATGTTCTATATAAAGGCCAACTGAGTAATGCTGTGAGGCCGTGTATAAACTGCTAATGCAACAAAATCATATCTATATCAATTCAGCAAACCAAAAGAATCAATCACGAACCAATTCATTGCAGAAATGGGAATAGGGCTTGCACATGGACCTCGGATTAAGAAAGGCAAGAAAATTCAATTGGCAAACACACTATGATTCGAATTCAGAAAGTCATGAACAAAACAAATCAACGAATTCCATAAAAATTACCTCAGGTCGATAAGCAAAACTCGAGCGCACGAAGATGGAAGAGAGAATAGGGCTTGGGTTACTCGCGCACGAAGATGGAAGAGGGATTATGGCTAGGGGTCGCTCTAGGGCTTCTCGAGCGCTCGAAGATGGCAGCGGCCGTGATAATCGCTATCGAGCGCATGATCCTAGTGCTTCGGAGCGCACGAAGATGGCAGCGGCCGTGATAATCACTATCGAGTGCACGATCCTAGGGCTTCGGAGCGCACGAAGATGGCAGCGGCCGTAATCGCTATCGATTGCAAGATCCTAGGGCTTCGGAGCTTCGGAGCGCACGAAGATGGCAGCGGCCGTAATCGCTATCGATTGCACGATCCTAGGGCTTCGGAGCTTCGGAGCGATATTGCATGAATTTACTTGCGCGATTACATGAGTCGGGCTTCAGAGCGATCGATATTGCGAAACCGTGAATGTATAATACCTTTAACAGCACTTGTTTAATACAAGCGCTGTTAAAGGCCACCCTTTAACAGCGCTTTCACAAACAAGCGCTGTTAAAGGGGGGGGCGGGGGGGGGGGCCTTTAACAGCGCTTGTTTATGCAAGCGCTGTTAAAGGACCCCCTTTAACAGCGCTTGTTTGTGTAAGCGCTGCTAAAGGGTGGCCTTTAACAGCGCTTGTATTAAACAAGCGCTGTCTATTGGGACTTTTAACAGCGCTTGTTCTAAATAAGCGCTGTCTATTTGGACCTTTAACAGCGCTTGTAGAAAAAAGCGATGTCTATTGTCTGACATTTAACAACGCTTCTTTCTACAAGCGCTGTGTATTATCTTTGTCTTTAATACACAGCGCTTACAGAAATAAGCGCTGTCTATTGTCAGACCTTTAACATCGCTTACAGAAAGAAGCCCTGTCTATTCTCCGACCTTTAACAGCTCTTGCAAAAAGAAGCGTTGTCTAATATATGTGCCTCTAATTAACAGTGCTTATAATTGGCAAGCGCTATTAAAGGTGTGCTATTAAAGGTCCTTTTTTTAGTAGTGAGTGGTACTACTCTTGTATACTTGGTTGATTATTATCTCAACTTTCTATACCTTACTTTCATTGCACACCAAGTGTTTGATAAAATGCCACATCCACCAATTGCTCATTCGTTAGCCGGAAAGACAATTGAGTTATATTCGGATTGAACCCATATACTTAGCAACCTCAATTTCACTCACCATACAAGCTTCCTCACCTATTTGCCTCTCCGATTATCGAACCCTGGGATGTTGGTTTGGTAGATGGTCTCAACCACATTTTCACACCCGACCATCCATCGTAGCTTAGTTGGTTGTAGCTTTGTCGTTACCCTTCATTCATCGATCAAACTAGCGATTGCAGGATGACTTGTCCCCGTGATCTGACCTGGTCTCACCGGTTATAAATTTATTACTTGACGTCATCCTACACTTGGGAGTAGCGCTCAAGCATCATATACTTGAGACGCATTCAAGCAATTGACGTCGTTGCCGGGGACAACGGTTTTTGCATTTACATTTTTGGTTGATTTAGGAAATTTTGGCGTGATACATCCTTCTATTTAGTGTGAGTCTTTTTAATTATTTATCTTCCATTTATTATCTTTCACCTTTACTTATTTTTCACTTTTTGAGTCCTGTGCTAGCTTTATTTTTATTTTCTTTTATAAAAGTTCAAAAAAACAGTTATGGACTTTAACGGTGTAAATTCTTTGTATGATGCACTTTCATTTTCTTCGCACAGGACCACTTTTTTGAAGCTCAAAATTGCCGGCTTTGCTCAAATTGACGGTGAATCCTTCTATCAATCTTGGAGTAGGTTCATGATTTTATTAAGTGGCGGTCCACATCATGGATTCACGATGGCCCATCTTTTCCAGTTCTTCTACGAGGGACTGTGGGAGGAGATACAGGACTACATGGCGATGATGGATGATGGAGCTCTATTTGATATGTCACCTGAGGATGCTTGACAGTACTTGGAGTCCATGGAGGATATGGACCGACCATTGGATGAGACTTCATGGACTGAGCTATTAGAACTTCATTGTGATGCCATAGGAGTGTGCCTTGGCCAAGGTAAGCCAAGCGTGGACGCACCTTTGCAACCCTTGGGCGAGAAACTTCAATTGCTTATTCAGACACAATAGGCTCAATCCCGATATTTTCTACGGAGCATGGAGACTCGGAGCCTGTATATTCAGGAGATCATTTCGAGTCTCGCATTGCTTGCCTCTAGCTTGGAAGAAGGTAATCCAACCACTCAAAAAAATTTATTATCTGATTTGGATTTATCTTCTCTTGCAGGTGATTTGTGTGAAGATGGAGAGGACGGGCGTGAAATTTTGGATGAAGTGGAGGCGGAGACTAGTAGGGCCACGAGCTCATCGATCATTTTGGTGGAGCCCAAACCATGCTCTCCCCCAATCTTGTCCCAAAATCCATCAGTCCTATCCCCTGTGGTCAAGCATCATATGGAGATGGATGCAATCATTTTAGGGAGTTTTCGTCAACTGGATTTAAATTCTTTATCTTATGTTAACGATTATATTTGGATCACTTTTGTTGAAAGGCAACGGTATCGGCTTTGGATTGACATACCCTCTCTCTCTCCGGACACGATTGGAAATTTTATGGAGGGAGCACTTGTTGTGTTGCTAGGGTCCAAAGTGATTCGTGGAGAGAAGACACTCGCGGAGGAGCGTAAAGATCTAATTGAGCTACTTCCTCCACCGTTGGACATCTGTGATCCCCATTTTGACCCCGGTGACTTCTATCCTATAGTGTAGAAAATTTAAATTTTTGCACTTTCTATGTTTTCTAGGATAGTTTTAATTCAATAAACCTATGCTCTTTCAACATTGAGGACAATGTTTGTCTTTAGTTGGGGGGAGAGTTGTAGGTGGTTTTAGGATGTTTAGTTAGTTGTTTTCGTATTAAAATTTTTTTTGTTGGCGACATCCATTTTGACATCACCAATATCTTGCGAGCATATCATTGACCCTCCTTGCTCATTTGCTAGCTTTGTACTTGGTCCCTTATATGCTTCATATTCATGAATACATTTGGATTCGAATCTTATGTTCAAACTCCTAAATTGTGATTGGCATGCATTTTATTGCTTTTTCTTCATGGGATCAACTTTAATATGCCATTCATAAAAATAGTGCATAATTCGATGACTTTTGTCTTCGATGTGGTTTGGATTAGTTTTGTGCAAACTTTGTGATGCAAGAGTTGGATTAAGTCATTAGTATAGATTGGTTTTCAATTTGATGGGATTTGGCCTTGGATATACCTTGGTTTATGCTTGAGGAGTGGTTGATTGGTGTGTTGGATCAAAAAAAAAGAAAGAGAAAGAGAAAAATAAAAGAAAAAGAAAAAGGAAAAGGAAAAAAGAATAAGTGCATCGTTCTTCTAGTTTTGTCAAGTAGCCGGGTCCTCATGAAACATTGGGGATTCGTTTCGAATGATAGGATTTAGGGGAGTACATGAGAGAAAAATAATTGAATCTTAGATGATTCGAGTTTTTAGGTTCGCGGGGTCCTTTTTGGCCCAATGCCCCAAAATCTTCTGATTTGAGAGTCATTGACCGAACCCTCGTTACATGGGTCATCCTAAGTTTCATAAAAATAAAAAAACATGAACAAACATGATCCACATATCAAACTTCCATGAATTAGGAAAGCTAAGTGTTGTTGTTTTGGCCAAGTTCTTGAAGCTTGTGATACAATGACATGCTTATGTTTTAATCTCAATGAATGCAAACTTTGCTTGTGCTTTGTTGGTTCGAGCCAATTGAAATATTGATCTTGGATTTGCTATCTTTTATGAGTTGGTAAATTAAAGTTGAGATTGTGTTGAATGTTTTCTATTGGCCATGAAGATTGTGGAATTTGATATGGACTATGTTGTGAATCCGAATATATCACTTGTTTAGCTAAGGACCAACAAAATTCTAGTTGGAGAGTGTGATAAGGGTTCAATATAGCGTATTTTACCCCTCATTAGATGGCATTTTGTGCATAATTTGTGTTCATTTTGGCTCCGATACACGCATTTTGATGATATCACTTAATTTTGGAGCTTATCGTTTTTATATGCATAAAACATAATTTTTTACAGCTTATTAGCATCTTCATCTTAGTCTACTATTATTTTTCTGTTGAATTTCGTGAAGTCCTGATTCCAACTCATATTTTTTTAGAATTTTTGGAGGTCGGAGAAATTTACTGCATTTTTGGAAGACAGAGTGACGATGCTGAAAATTTCTGGTCCGGAAATTCTACTTTTCACATCTTGTACAGAATTCTGCTATCATTTCAGTATATATTCCGGCCTAGTAATATTTTTCAGTCATAGTACACTTTGTTACGGTTCCATCGCCACCTGGAATATGTCATTCCGAGGTCGGATGATTTTTCTATAATTTTTGCAAGACAGGGTGACGATGCTGAAATTTTCTGCAGATTTGGGCATTAGTTGCAGCTTTGGGCGCCGATTCGACCCGTTTGGGCTATTTCCAGACCCGAATTGCTGGGTTTATTTCTTGGACTTTCCTCCCCTCTATTCCCCTCATTCCTTCTTCCCCATTCTTCATCTTAGGATTAGGGTTTTGTGGAGCAACAAAGAAGCAAGGAGGAGCATTTGGTTTGGGTTTTGTTCTTCATTGGAGATCTTGGTGAACTCTTTCCATCTCCTAGTGTATTTTGATTTAGTGAATTGTAATGATAATTGATGATGTTTTTAGAAGTAAAAATCTCTCTTTTCTTGTTATAATGAGCTAGATCTTCTTCTTGTGTGGTTGTGTGGTGATTTGTGTTTGCTTTGACTTTGGTTTTCAATCCTGCATGTTTTAATGATTATGTGGTAGGATTGGTGAGATATATTTTGAGTTAGGAACCCTAGTGGGTATCCCTAGAGTGGAATTTGCCTAGTGGTACCACTCTTGTATGCTTGATTGTTTATTATCTCAACTTTCCATACCCTACTTTCATTGCACACCAAGTGTTTAATAAAATTCCATATCCACCGATTGAGTTATATTCGGATTGAACCTATATGCTTAGCAACCTCATTCACACTCCCCACACAAGCTTCCTCGTCTATTTGCCTCTCCGGTTCTCGAACCCTAGGATGTTGGTTTGGAAGATGGTCTCACCCACATTTTCACACCCGACCATCCATTGTAGCTTAGTTGGTTGTAACTTTGACGTTACCCTTCATCGATAAAACTTGCGATTGCAGAACGACTTGTCCCCGTTATCCGACCCAGTCACACCGGTTATAAATTTATTACTTGACGTCCTTCTACACTTGGAGTAGCGCTCAAGCATCACATACTTGAGACACGTTCAAGCACTAGACTTAAAATAGCTTTAGGTCATTTTCCGCTGCGTTTATATTTTCGTCTTCCCTCCGACTTAGGCCGGACGTCGATTTTATAGCCCTAAGGACCCAAGAAACCCTTCAGTGGTATTTGAACCGGTCTACTTGATCTCTGTTTTGCAATTATAAAATGTATATGATATATCATGTTTCTCCATGAGATGGAGATTGTTAATTAAACTATTAAAATTGTCGTTACCTGTGATATTTTTATTTTTGACAAATTGTTTTTTGAAAATTTAATATAATTATTAAAATCATGTGATAATTTTAATAATTAGATCTTTACAATTATATGATAATTATTAATGTACCTTAAATTTATAAGATATTTTAAGTTGCATGCTTAGCTAAATTTTATGAGATAATTTTAGTTGATCTATTATCAAACTAACATATTTAGTTGATAATTTTAATGGTTATATTATTTCTTGTTGATTATGCGATAATTCAAGAAAAACTTTTAGGTTAGCCATTAAAAACTTTCAAAAAATTATAAGATAATTGTTTGATGGAAATGCTAGATTTAAAAATGTTGCAACAAATTAAACGCCTAATACATGATTAGGGTAGCCCTCTCCAATGATTATTATTTTAAATGTTCTAATAATAATTTTGAAAAAGGCTATGATTTAAATTGTTTCAACTTGAATTTTAAATACCAAATACATAATTAGGATAGCACCCTTATAATCCTTATAGTTGATAAGGACTTTAACAAAAGTTATTAACCAATCCTAATAATTTCAAATTTTTGGATTCAACTAGTTGATATGATTAACTAGTTTTAATGAAGCCATTTCAAGTCGATTCATACACATGAATAATTAGTATCCTTCAATGGATCATGATCCGGTCTAGCGTTTTTGACTCGTGTTGTGGATCACCCTAGCTCGACTAGGGATAGTGATCTTGACCTAGCCAAATCCTAGCCGTGTTCCGCTGGATCGCAAGGATGCAAATTATGATTATGTGAAACTATCGATTGCATCTAGTCAATTATGTTAAAAATCTTCTTCAAGATTAGCCGTAGCCCTCCTTGTTTTTGGATTAGGAGTCTAGAAGATGCATGTCATGGTTTTTGAGTCTTCTCAAGCTATGAGATGGTCTCTTTCAGAAACCAACTCCATCATACATGTGATGTAGTCTGGTAAGAACCCAAACCGCTGAGTCGGGTCTCCTCGAGTATCGGTATAAGTTAATATTGACATGAAAACAAGGGTTCGACTAGACTAGTCATTATGATTTGTTGAGTTTCCTCAAGATCATAAGTGACTAGGGGTAAAAACCAGTATGGAGTCACATGTGATGTGATTGATAATGAGTCTATCTACCAACTACAGAGTTGATCTGCTTTTTGAGTCTCCTCATGGTTATGAAACTCAGGGCGGTTGGGTCCCTCTCCCATTACATGTCTTAATTCATTCATCTATATGGCTTAAGATGATCGCTAAAATAGTAGGAGGATATAGTTGAATAAAAACCATTTTAACTATATTTAAAAAACATGAACATATGATAAACTAGGGTAATTCTATGTTTTATCGGGTGGAATCCAAATTGTTATATCCTTAAAAGAAATAAGTCAACTGGACTAATGATTGGTTAAGGAATATTTGATAAACCAAACTATGTTCTCACTGATTTTAAAGTGTCCTTCCTAGCACTGAGTTGAGTACAATGATTTTCTTACGCTCTCGTCTAACACAATAAAAGCATGCTACTAAACACTCACCTCTAATATCAAGGGCAGCTCGAACATACTGATGTTCAAAGCATGTTTCTTCGTACAACTTGTTGAGTCTCCTCAAGTTTGTATGGAAAACAGTTTCAATCCGTCCGGGTCGAAACTTCGATCAAACTATTTGACTCGAAGATGAGTGTTAGAGCAGTCCAAGACAATGTATCCAAATTAGATCATGTGTCGAACAACTTGTTGAGTCTTCTCAAGGTTGTAAAGCTCAAGCGTTTGGATACATGAATTGCTTGCACAGCTAATACTTGTGTTAGGACATGAAATGTCTAAAAATGATTTAGAAAGGAGAAGGCACTAAGGAAAATTCATTGAGAAATAATATATTTGGTTTATTATAAGACAAGGCATAGTAGGAGGAATTGAAAATGGGACATGTTTGATGTCTAAAATTCAGAATAATTGTTATACACAGGAAAATAGTCTCACATATTGGCTAATGAACAAATGTTGTCTTTAGGCCATATGGGACTTATATCACGCTTGGTGAATGTCGTCACATTACTTTAGAAGAAATGTTTTGATGTGATTATAATGTATAATAATGTTGTATTTAGAGTTAATACATGAATGCGCAAGTTAGTAACAAAGTATATCCATGGCAAATATTGTCTAGGCTATGCCAAAGAGACTAGGCTTGACAAGTCACATAAAGAATGGTCTCTCGACCTCTCGTATTATGAGTCGAAAGACACTTGTAAATCTTGTCTCAAAGGTATGATGGCTGAAACTCATTCTGTAGGACAGTGGGAGATTGAGTTGGAGAACTAGTGGTCGCATACATATGGATGTATCCACACCCAAGTCTAAATTAGCTAGGATATGGTGTTCTTATTTTTAAGACACATGTTCTTGATGAAACACAAGTATGATGAAATAGAGAACAAAATGACAGAAGTATTTGAATCACTTCGATCGGATCGAAGAGGCGAGTACTTTGTAATGTAAATCTTGTGCAATTAAAAGAGAATGAGATTTTGTCTCAGGTCAAGTCGCACAACACATCAGTGTGTTGAAGTGCATGAATCACACTATATTAGACTTGGTGCGATACATGGCTAGTGACTCTGAGTTACAATAATCCTTTTGGGTTAAGTCCTAGATAATAATGCCTAGGTTCTTGATAAGGTTATATTAGAACCTTATAAATATAATATTCCTCAAATTAATCGTTAGCAAGTCATAGGGTTATCGAGACTCGTGTGACGAAGGAGTCTGGTAGTTCTTGGGTTCAAGATTAACGTCGTTTTGATGATGATCAATACATTATGTTAGTGTGCTAATCAATCTTATATTTTAGTCTCAGTTTATCTTAATGATTATATGCTGATGAGACAAAGCATAATGCTTGGAGGATGATGCAATGGACATATTAAAGACCACCAAGAGTGATGGTGTGCCCAAGCTTAGATGAAGTCGTGAAGATCATCTAATGAAGCCAAAGCTTTGAGCATGATGATGGATGGACATCTAGAGGAGCAATGCCAAAGCTTGGAGCTTGATGAAGGGAAGCTCATCAAGGGGTACCAAAGCTAGGATGATGTTGGGGAGCATCAAGGTATCGTGTGCTTGTAGACTTAGACTCTTGGAGATGCAATATGTAATCCATGTAATTTCTATTCTTGCATTTCTCTTTTTGAGTCTAGGATTATTGTAATGCCTTGATAGATGGTCATACTATCATGAATATGCATTTAACCATATTAGTGAGCCTTAGGATTATCATAGATATCATCCCATTAGGTTCGCCTTGCCTTAAACTCTTACTGGAGTTTTTGGCTCTCACACAGTCGACTGATGAAGGCACGTCAGTCGACTGGATGACATCCAGTGACTGGTCAGCCTTCTACATCCGACTGGTATGTACAACTCAAGTCAACATTTTTACTGCCTCTTTTTGAGCTTTTCTCCTCAGTCGACTGATGTTCAATTTACAGTCACCTTTGTCTCTACAGTCGCCTGGAAATTGATCTACAGTCGTCTGTGCGCAATTTGCATTTTCTGGGCTTAATCCCAATTTGCAAGTCAATCGACTGATGAAGTATTTACAATCTCCTGTATATTTACATTCGCCTGTGAAATGTTATCAGTCGTCTGAAAGGCATACGTGCGAAAGCTGCATCTATCTGTTTTATTTCCATCCCTTGCAGCAGTCGCCTGCTGAAGGATTTACATGCGCCTGTCTTGTATACAGTCGACTGTGTTGTCTTCTACAGTCAAATGTCCTAGCTCAGATTATAGCCGTTGGGTTTTTTTCTAACCGTTGAACAGTCGACTGTCACTTGTTCATCAGTCGACTATCTGTGCCGTAAACTACCAAAATCTAGCTGTTTCAGATTTCTTCCCTTTGGGGTTTTGGCTAGTTTTATGGGCTCTTCTTGGCTTCCTATATATAGGAGCTGGCTTAGTTCATTTAGAACTCTTGGTTGATATTGAATATCTTTGAGAATCAATAGCCACTTCGAATCTCTCCCATTTCCCTCTCATGAGCCCATTCATCTTCATGCATTGAAGCTAGCTCATAGGAAAATTCTCCAAGGGATCTAATTCTCATTCCTCTCTTAGAGATCATCTTTCTTCTCTTTATTTCATACATTTAGGTAAGAAGTGTTAGGATTCATTCCTAAAAGAGAGAAATATCATCAAGTGCAATCAAAGCTAATCTCAAGCACTTGGTCATTCACTTGCATGCCTTCTTCATCACATTGGTAAGATCATATCAAGGCATAGGTAAGTGTTGTTTCGTTTCGTTTTATGTTCGAAACCCTAATTCTCTTTGTGAGAATTGGTTAATCTCTTTGTGGGAGTTACTCTCTTTGTGAGAGTTTGGTTCTTTCTGTGTGAGAGAACAAATCCTCTGTGTGATGTCTCTCTGTGTGAGAGTAAGGATTTCTCTGTGTGAGAATTCAAAACCTTTTTGTGAGGCATCTCTATGTGAGATTGTATTCACTTCTCTGTATGGGAATTATAGTGAATATTGGTGTGGCTGGACGTACCCAAGTTTTGGGGAACCAGAGTAAAATCCTTGTGTTTGTGATTGTTGTTGTTGAGCACTCTGTTTATTTTCCGCTGCTTATTGTGCTTTAAATTTCAGTAACTTTTAATTAAGCACTTTGCTTGCCATTACACTATTCACCCCCTCTAGTGTGTGTGTAGCCCCGCAGTGTCCCTTACAGAGTCGAGTAAAACATCATAATTGATGATGACTGAGTCAACTTCCAGGATGTCATTCGATAGTTTGATGCGATCCGAAAAGGTTCCTTGCACGTAAATAAGGTATAGACCTTAGAAGACGTGCCCAAGGGAAGTGTATGTTTGGTGCAGATGGAAAATGGTGAATTACAAATTATGCTGGTTGAAACATTCTCGCTAACAGCTGTGTACAGATCTATTTGGATCAGACTCGATGGCAATGCTCATGATAACCATGAATACTGGAATATGTATGTTTTCTAAATATGATTTAGAAGAACACACTTATAGACTTTTCAATGTCAGTGGGAGCGAATAAAAGGCATGCGACGCATCAAGGAGCCGAAACATATGTTTTGACAAAGTAGTCAAAGAGTTTGACAATTTATTAGAAATGATTATGAATGTGCAGATGACAAGGGACTATTTTGGATTATTCTCGTAGAAGACGATAAGCTGGATGAGATCCATGTAAGAAAAATTTTATGGATTACAAGAGACCAAGGAAACGGTTTGGATGAGATTCAAATCTGTAATCTAGTAGAAATATAGAACCCCTTAAGTCTATACTGAAGACGGTTTAGCAGATCCACTCATGAAGGCTCTACCACATGAAGTCTAGAGAGACTTATGTGTAAATACGGTATGAGATACAGGGATAAATGGGCCTAAGTGGAAGTGTGAGATGTTTACAAACATCTTGTTCGAAATAACAGTAAGATGTTTGGTAAGAATTTATCTGAGTTTGTAATATTGTAGTCTTCAGTAGAACTTAGGTATAGTCCTGAGACTTAATGCGAGGTCAAACATGTATTAAGATGAAGATCTCGATCAAGGAGAAGTGTTTGATCGATTGTAGCAAAGGTCTAAAAACGTCCGTGGTCGGGGATGTTTCGAAAAAGGGATATTGACACATCAGATAGACCATTGTTTCGTAGCCTTTACCATGGAGTGGTGACATGATCTCATGGTCGTTTGACTTGGTGAAGTTGAAGACGAGACACATGTGCTCATTGGAGAATGAGTTCACTGAACGACCCATCGAGAGTTATCATATGGTTAACATTGACTAATCTGTCAGTAATAACTCTAGGTGATTATCATATGGTTCATTATAATTGAGGTCACTGTACGAAACTGTACGTGAACGTTATCACTTAGATCTCTGATCTAGCCTCGGGGCAAGCCACGTTGAAAGGTCTTTGGTTAGGTGACACTTGAAGCGTACGATGAGAGTAATGACCAAGATATGATTCGTGTCTCCCGGTCAAAGAGAGTTAATGTCGCACATGTTTGTTCGATTTTTAGTAAAAACTCTGAACAGAGTATGTTGGAAGAGGTCCAACATTGTTTGTCTAAAGATCGATGTAGACTAACCGCTTCGAGCTATTGGGGTTGATAGTTGACCATGTTTAATACAAAGTGTAGTTGGATACAACGATCGATGACTTCGTGTTTGATGATAACAAACATGCGTGAACAATTTGATGTGTGTGCTAAGTGTTTTTAAGGAGTGACAAGCTCATAAATACTCAAAGGATGACCTAGTCAAAATGATGGAGAAAATTGCTGCACAAATGAAGACTTGGCCAAAGATGGAGAGATATGGAGAGATCTCATTCATATCAATAGTGGTTGAACCAAATCCTTGCTACATATATGAAGACTTGGTCAAAGATGGAGAGATATGGAGAGATCTCATTCATATCAAAGATGGATGAACCAAATCTCATGCAAATCAATTTGTGATTAAATGAGATCCTTATTCAAATCCCATTGCCATTCAAATCCAAATCCTATTGCAATTCAAATTCAAACTCCATATCATATTGTGATTAGAAGATATCTTCCATAATGATTATTTCAAATCCTATTCATGTTAGGATTCCATCCAATCTCCTTATTCTATGGGATTCTACATTAGCCAAAGATTTCTCCACAACTACTATATAATCCCCCATCCAAAGAGGAGAGATTTTGGTGCGGCTACAACAAAGAAAAACTTGCGGCCAATACTAAAGCCAACCTCCATTGTTGCAAGTTCTCTTCAAAACCCTCAAGGTCTCAAGGCTGCAACAAATTAAGGAGTTCTCTTCAACACCAAAGAAGCATGTCCTATCTCCATTGTGCAACCTATCAAAGACTACATCCTCCATCATTGCGCAAGGTCCCAACTCCTCCACCATTGCCGCAAGCCTAATAGCCATCAATTCCTCATTGTAGAAGATACAAATAAGAGCTCCTCAAACTCCTTAAGGCTACAAGCTTCAAGGTGAACACCTCATTACCGCAAGTCATCCTTCACTATTGCACTAGCATCAAAGAAAGCTTCAATCTCCCATCCATTGCGCATGTATCAAGAGGGTCTCCAAGATAGCCAAAGGCCGCAAGTTTGCATTCAACAACCCATCAAAGGCCGCAACTTGAAGAAGTGCTCCTTCCCCTATCATTGCCGCAAGTCTACAAGGGAGTCTCCATCTCCAATCTCCATTGTCGCAAGCTTCAAAGTCAAAGAAGGAGGCCGCAACATCTTGGGGGTGCCATAACTTCAGCTTGGAGACTACATAATGTCAGATCGAATCTGACCAGCGCTGAACGACAGAGACAACGATATCCATGCGAACTGAGCTTTTCTAAACGCCATATTTATTTATATTCGTGTATTGGTGTGTTGATCTTTGTAGGTTACTTATTCATTCTTTTGGGGTCTTGTCTAGTCGGTGATAGACAAGAGGGACTTGACTAGTCAGGGCTAGTCAAGAGAGTGTGTTTACTAGATTAATAGTGTTTGACACTTTGGTGAGTGCGGTACAAACTTGGTGAGTGTAGAGTCGATGCCGTAGCAGTTTAGTTGTACCCTTGAAATATTAATGCTAGTATCTTCTTTGGGGCTAGAGTAGGCCGTTAGGGCGACCGAACCAGGGTAAATCTATATGTGCACTCTGTGATTGCTTTTATTTACTCTGTGTCGGATTATCTGTGCTGATAACAGCCTGTGTTCTCGAAGATTTATTAATAGCCTATTCACCCCGCCTCTAGGCTTAGATCCAGATCCAACAAGTATTATCAGAGCAGGTTAGAGGATCTAGTCTAGATATCATGAATACCCCCGTAGATAAGGTAGTGAGGTCAAAATGGTTTGATTGTGTTAAAAATCCTAATCCTGCAAATATTTCTTCCTATCAGAATATTACTAATTCATTGCATCATTGCAGGAAACGTGGACACTTTATGAAAAACTGCCCATTTATGAAAATGAAGTCTTTGGAGAAGAATGAGAAGCCACGTGCAGTCACAAGGGACGATGACGACAAGCTTGATGAGGAGCATGCACTGATGGTTAGAGAATTCAAGAAATACATCAAGACTCCTCAAAAAAGAGCAGACATGCAAAAAAGGTTCAATCGATCTAATAAGTTTAATCCTGTAACTACTTTATCTGAACAAAATACTACTAAGAGTATGCTTTGTTTAAAATTCAGGAAGCAAGGACACTTTATGAAAAATTGCCCACAAGAAAGAATAACACTGCAGAAAAGAAAGGAAAATCTTTGGCAGTAAGTGGGAAGAGGATAGCGAGGATGAGATTTAGGAGACTGCTCATACATCCCTTTGCTTGATGGGAAAGCATGATGAGGTAAAAACATGTACTAAAGATGAACTTAGAAATATCTGTGGTAAAATAAAAGATATAATTGATGATTTAGAATCCACTTTAGATTCCTACAGAAATTCTCACTATGCACTGCAATAATAAAATTGCAACATGTTTATAGAAGTTGATAAACTGAAAGATAAAATTGTTGCATATGAATCTACTTTAAATTCCTATAGAAATGGTAATGATGAACTACAGCAATATAATTGCAACATGTCTATAGAATTTGATAAAATGAAAGATAAAATTGTTGCTTATAAATGCAACATTGATTTGCTGAAAAAGGAGAAGTTTAGCATGCATGAAAAAATTGAATGCCTTAATTGTCCTACTGTATTAAAAGATAATAACATGCATAAAGAAAAAATGATTAAGCTAGAAATTGAAAATATAGAGCTTAATGAAAAGACTTGCATGCTAAAGAATGAAATCATAAAGATTAAAGGAAAATGATTAAGTTTGAAAATAAAGCTGAAAACATGAAAAAGAATGAAGAGGACTATTAGAAAGCTTTCATTCGTAAATGCACTTTGCTTGTGAACGAAAATATTTATTTGAAATATAAAGTCACGAACCTAGAATTGACCATAAAGAAATTTGGTGTGGGGAAAAATTCTTTGGATATAATTATTGGAAACCAAATATCTGGAAATAATAGGTGTAGACTTGGATATGATTTGAAACTTGTTGAAAAGTCGAGATATAGTAAAGTTCACATTGAGATAACAAAATCTAGAAATATTCATGCAAAGTGATTTACTTGTGGTTGTGTTGGTCGTATTCTCATTATTGCAAATATAGAAAAAAAACATAAAGTTTAAATAAATTTGGGTTTCTAAGAGTTTGATGACTAACATGAGTGGACCTTGTTGGATTCCAAGGTCACACATAACATCTTCCGTGTAGGAAAGATGGAGTGGTGAGGAACTACGTATTGTACGTAGCATTTCATTAAAAAGTTCCTTAGGCAAACGACATCGTGAAGGTATGTTTTCTTGATTGAGCGTAATGAATACCTTCATAGCTTTTTGTGTGCTTGATTTGTTTTTGTTTGTGTGCTATTTCATTTGTTTGTGTGCTAGATCATTTGTTAGGATGCTTTAGTTCTTGATAAACACAAAACAAAAAAATTGAAAAAAATGCAAAAAGCTATAAAAATGTTGCTTAATGTGTATCTTTCTCTTGAATCATTAATTGGTATTAATGAATGACATTCATATCCATGTAAAAATTGATGTATTATTGTAATAGCTACATGTGCATGTTTGATTTTCTAAATAACAATGACATATTCCATGATTAGAATAATTTGATTTCTACACCTAAACTTTCACTTCCACAAGTATTAAATGTTGTTGTACATTTGGAGATATCTTTTATGACATATTGGAAAGTGAATGTAGGATGAAAAATAACTGAAAATCTAAGGGATATGATGTGTCTTGCCTTGGATAAAAAAATAGAGATCAAAAGAACTGAAATGAAAAAAAACTATATACATAAATGAAAAAGAAAGAAAAGTTCTCCATATGACAAATGGATACAATCCATGGCAACGACACTACCCACGAAACATAAGCTTTAAGAGTAAACTTTAGCATTGGTGTTATACTCGTCAAGCAATGCCACCACACATCTAAGAGTCCGCATATGCTATGTTTTGGGTGTGGTAACTTGAACTCATTTTTAATGAGGTGGGGAAAATCAATCCTAGGTGATATCATATTACATGGAAAAGTGGATTTGTTTTGGTTGAATTTCTTGAAAGTTCTCCTTATGTACTTCAATTTTTAATCATCACACTAACACGATGGTGTAGAAGTCTTTGTTATAATTTTCATTGGATTTGACTTGCTTATCCTAAGAAAGATGACATGCACGTGTTTGGTATAGTTTATAATACTCTCTTTTTGCATGTGATACGACATTGACTTCGTTGTACACTTTTGATGATAACAAAAGGGGGAGAATATTGAGAAGAGTTGGTTGAATTATATGCTTAATGCTTAATGTGCCTAATGAATAATGTGAATATGTGAATATTGTGCTTAATGAATATATGTTCAAGGGAGAGCATGAATATAGGGGGAGCATGCATACATGTTTAACATCATTGCTCATTATTGTACTTGTATTATTTCCTCCACCATCACACTTTACACACACATGTCATGATGATATTATTTGGATCATTATTGCTCAAATCATATATTGGTTTGTCATCATCAAAGGGGGAGATTATTGTAGAGAAATGTATGCCCTCGTGGCTATTTATCTTGATGAAACATCTTGTTCAATAAATGAAAGTGTTCTTTCTGGTAAAGTATTATCTGAGTTGTTCATTACTCGGATTATTCCCTTGGATTCATAGTTAGGTCACACATGTTTCGAAATGTAGATTACGATTATGAGAAATGTCTGACCTCTAATAGCTTGAATCTTAAAAGTGTTCATGGTCATAGATGTGTCGAGAAAGGGGATATCAACACATCAGACAGACCATTGCGTCCCTGTCTGGTTGGTCTCATAACCAAGCGACTTGGTGAAGTCGAAAACAGGACGCAGGTGCTCAGTAAACGCTGAGTTCACTGAACGACCCAAACAGGGAGTTATTAAATGGATACACATTAACTAAACTATCATTAATAACTCTAAGTGATAATAGGTAAGTTGGTCCTTAGGACTTGAGATCATTGTATGAAGCTATGTGTGGACAGTGTCACTTAGGTCTAATGATCTAACTTTGAGGCTAGGCCTGATGAAAGATCTTAGGCTGGGTGACACTCGAAACATATGAGCTAAGTAGTGATCAACAGAGGATTCGTCTCTTCCGTTAATGGGAAGTTAGTGTCACAGGTCAGTACGGCTCTCGGTAAAACCTTGGCCAAGGTATGTTGTAACTTGTACAACCTGTATGTACCAGAGACCGATGTATACCGACCACTCCTAGCCAATAGGGTTGATAGTGTACCATACCCTAGACTAGCCGAGTGACATAGTCATGACGAAGGGACTAAAACTGCGGAAATTATCACAGTCACAGTCAGAGTGATTTCGTCAGGCACTTTTGCTTAAACGAACCTATCACGTAATCGATGATCCCCAAACAGGGACGACACCTACTGCTAGTGGCCACTGTCGTCTTGAGACTTCGAGTCTCGGCCTGTAGTAAGGGTCAGGCTGTAGGGTCTCACACCGAGTAACACTCACGTCATAGTAACAGATAGAATGTATAGAGGATATCATTAGATGTAAAGAGAATATTAAATTCACAAGTTGGTTGTGAAATTGGAGCATTTGGGAATGAAGGAAATTTCGTATGGAATCCAGAGGATCAAACCGTGTAGGAATCGGAGCTCGGATGAGCCCAGAAACGCGAGAAAGGCGAAACGGGAAGTGGGATAAAACCCACTTAGCAAAACGGGCGCGGCCCGCTGACCCAGCGGGCCCGCCCGCTGGGTGCAGCGGGCGCGGCCCGCTGTTGCAGTGGGCCCGCCCGCTGCTCCAGCGGGCGCAGCCCGCTGGTGACAGCGGGCTGAGCCCGCGCGGGTGTGCCCTAGCGGGCGTGCCCAGTAAGCCTTAGGCGGGCGCGCCCGCTAAGCTTAGCGGGTCGCCCGCCACTTAAGTTATTTTAGGGTTTTTTTGTTGAAACCCTTGACGGCTACGAAATTTGGGTTTTTGCTCAACTTTGAGCAATTGTTTGAAGGGTCAAACGAACTCGGATCTCGTCGCCGTTTGTTCCTACGCGTTCACCATCACTAGCTCTTCGAAATGATAACTTGTATCATCTCTAGAGCTCAACGATGAGTGAGGATTAATTGGTTGAAGGTTAAGGCTTTGTGTAAGCTACACTAACCAAAATTGAGTTAATCCATATCCCTCTTCCTAACATTAGTCCCACATTGCTCATGACAAAAGAAGGGGAGCCGGTCTCCTATATAAATAGGTGGGCACTCCCTTCTTTGTTTCTTGCACCAAGTCTCTGATTAAGGAGCTCACGAATATTTTGAGCAAACTTAATCTAGACTAAATTTATTCTCTCCCTCTATAAATTTTCCTGTCCTCCAACCGAGTCCTAGCAAGACAACGAGGAGGTCCGAATCTGATTCGGAAGTCTACGACGCGGGTTTACTCAAGTGAAATCTTCTACGGCTTGTGATGGCTTCGGAGGCAAGGTGCGCTACGGGAGCTGATCCAGTCTGCGGCGAGGAGCGATGCAACACGGCTCGGAAGACGGCTCAGATCAATGAGCGCAAGACGGTGCGGAACATCTTGCCTGCTCCAGGGCAAGATTCCGGGTGAGTCAATTTTATATGCAATTAGTTTAATTAGTAGTTAGAACTTTCTCGAGTTGGTCAGACCCAACTCGAGTCAGTAGATTTCCTGGCTTAGGGAATTTTTTTCCTTAGGGCTTTATTTATTAAATAGTTTAATAAATCATTTCTTCCGCTGTTTTATTTATTTTGTTCGTCCGACTTAGGACGAATAGCAATAAATTAGCTCTAAGGGACCTTGAAAATCCCTACAAGTGGTATCGGAGCCAGATCTACTCTGTTCTATACTACTTTTTATCTGCATGTTTTAATTATGTGATAATTAGTTTAATGGCGCATTCTTGTTTTATTTTGATGTCACAAGAAAGACTTGTTAGGTTAGCCATTAATTGACTCTTAAACTTTATGTGATAAATTTTAACACCATGGTTAATAAATTTTAAATTGTTTAAAAATTACCTAATGGACGATTAGGTTAGCCATTAATTTCCCTCAAACCTTATGTGATAATTTTGAGACACAGCTATGATTTTTAAATTGTTTAAATTGCCTATTAGACGATTAGGGTAGCAGCATATACTTTTGAATCCTTATAGATGATAAGGACTTAATAAAAATCGTCTAACAAACCCATAAAATTTTGAATTTTAGGGATCCACTAGTTGATAAGGATTAACTAGTTGTAATTTAAAAAACATTTAGTTGTTGAACGAACATGGAAATGATGACAACACCTTCAATGGATCATGATGTCGGTCATTGTGCTTGGCTAAAGTTTTTGGACCAACCTAGCTAGACTGGGTAACAAGTGGTCCTGGCTTAGTCAATTCCCTGGCTGCGTCCGCTGGACCGCAAGGTGTCGATTCATAACTATGTAAGTCCATCGACTATACCTAAGTCTAATACGATAATAATCTTATTCAAGATAAATCGTAGCCCTCCTTGTTTTAGGAGTTGGCCACTGTAAGGAACATGTTTCGGTTGTTGAGCACACTCAAGCCATAACAGGTCAACCTTATAGAAACCGATTTCTTGATTGACATCTTAACCTGACTGAAACCGTTGGCTCATCCCTAGAGCATCGGCGCAAGTCTAACCAAGAATGTAGTCTTAAGCTCTGACCCAAACCGGCGTGTCGTGCATACACCGAGCAAAGGGGCAAGTCAGGCTTGACACGAAAACAAGGGTCCGGCTAGGCTAGCATTGTGATCCGGTTGAGCACACTCTTGATCACAAATGACTAGGGGTAAAATCGCATAGGGAGTCATATTTTGATATGATCGACAAAGAGTTCGTCTACCTACAGCCGAGTCGAACGACTTGTTGAGCTACACTCAAGGTCGGGCGACTCAAGGTTGTTGGATTCCTGCTCCCATTTAATTTTAATCATGTTTTGGAGTAAAACGATCTGTTTATTAATGGGAGAGTATAATTGGACAAAAGCCATTCTAATTATATTTAAAAATATTTTTAACACATGCTAATTAGGAGTTCTAATCTTTGCAGCATGATGAGTAAGGTTAATAATATCCGAGATGAGAACTTATTAACTGTTTTTAATATTAATAGTGGCTGGTTTAAGAAGTCTATAGCAGAAAGGGAAAAATTAAGGGAAGTCTATACCTTAACCTCTAAAATGCAAAGTGTAGTTCTTTCAGTTAATTCTACTGCATGGGTGTTAGACACCGGTGCAGGTTCTCACATTTGTAACCAGTTACAAGGATTGAGAATCAGTAGAAAACTTGTAAAGAATGAGATAATTCTCCAAGTTGGAAACGCAGCAAATGTTGATGTTGTAGCCATAGGAGATCTTAGACACACATTAGCTGGTGGAGCTAACTTGCTTTTGAAGCAATGTTACTATATCCCAAATTTCCTATGCAATATTATATCTGTCTCAGCTTTGGCTAAAGATGGTTATAATTTTACTATCAGCGGAAATGTCATGAACATTGCCCTTGATGGTAAGTTGCTAGGATTTGGGACACTCAGCAATGGGATATACACTTTAAGCAATGAGGTGGTATTAAACGTTAATACTAGAAAACGTAAGGAATCTGTTTTTAATGAAACCTATCTTTGGCATTGTAGACTAGGCCATATCGGAGAGAAGAGACTTAGCAAGTTACATAAAGAGGGGCTCTTGGGCCTCTCGAATTATGAGTCATTCGACACTTGCGAGTCTTGCCTCAAAGGTAAGATGGCCAAAACTCCTTTTGCCAGTCAAGGGGAAAGAGTTATCGAACTCTTGGGTCTAGTACATTCCGATGTATGTGGACCCATGTCTACGTTAGCCAAAGGTGGATTTTCATATTTCGTCACGTTTACTGACGACCACTCAAGATTTGGACATGTGTTCTTGATGACACACAAGTCCGAAACGTTTGAGCGATTCAAGGAGTATCGTGCCGAAGTCGAAAAACAGACTGGGAAAAGTATTAAGATTCTTCGATCCGATCGAGGAGGAGAATACTTAAGCCATGAATTTCTCACTTACTTAAAAGAGAATGGGATCCTCTCTCAGATCACTCCTCCTTACACACCTCAACATAATGGTGTTTCGGAAAGGAGAAACCGAACCTTGTTAGACATGGTTCGGTCTATGATAAGTGAGGCTGAGTTAACTACTTCCCTCTGGGGCTATGCCCTGGAAACTGCTATATACATTCTAAATAAAGTTCCGTCAAGGTCTGTGCATTTGACTCCGTATCAGATATGGACAGGGAAGAAACCCAGCCTCAATCACTTGAAGGTATGGGGTTGTCCTGCTTATGTCAAAAGGCAAAATCCAGACAAACTGGAAGACAGATCTATACTGTGTAAATTTATAGGGTACCCAAGACATTCGTTAGGTTATGTCTTTTACCATCCAGAACAACAAAAGATTGTTGTCTCTAGACATGCCACCTTTCTAGAAAAAGAATTCCTTGTGAAGGAATCCACTGGCAAGGTAATTGATTTGAATGAATGTTCGGAGGAAGTACCCACACAGCAACAAGTGTCGGAACCAGTGGGAGAGTCAGAACTTGACATCTCCCAACCAGTCAGTAGGAAGTCAAGTAGGATTCCTCGAGCACTCGAAAGGTACTACGGTTTTCTCGTAGACGGGGGAATCGAGGATAGCATCATAATTGATGATGACCCTATTAACTTCCAGGAAGCCATAAAGAGTATAGACTCTGACAAATGGCTAGATGCAATGAAATCCGAAATAGATTCCATGCACGTAAATAAGGTATGGACCTTAGAAAACGTGCCCAAGGGAAATGTTCCCATAGGCTGCAAATGGATCTTCAAGAAGAAGATTGGAGCAGATGGAAAAGTAGAAACGTACAAGGCTAGACTGGTTGCAAAAGGATATCGTCAAATTCTAGGAATAGATTATGACGAAACCTTTTCACCAGTAGCCATGCACAAGTCTATTCGGATAGTGCTCGCTATTGCTGCCTACTACGACTACGAAATCTGGCAAATGGATGTGAAGACTGCCTTCCTAAACGGTGATTTGGAAGAGCAGATTTACATGACCCAGCCAGAGGGCTTCGAAGTCAGTGGGAGCAATGGAAAGGCGTGCAAGCTGCACAGGTCCATCTATGGACTCAAGCAAGCATCAAGAAGTTGGAACATCCGTTTCGACAAAACAGTCAAAGAGTTTGGTTTTGTCAGAAATGAGGATGACCCATGCATCTAAAAAAGAACCAGTAATAAAAATTCTTTAGTCATCCTAGTTCTATACGTAGATGACATTCTGATAATAGGCAACGACATAGAGATGTTAAAGTCTGTTAAAAATGGCTATCAACCAATTTCTCCATGAAGGACTTGGGAGAAGCATCCTACATACTGGGTGTGAAGATCCATAGAGATAGATCTAAACGGATGCTAGGACTCTCCCAAACGAGGTACATTGAAACCGTGTTAAAACGTTTTAACATGGAAAACAGTAAGGGTGGTTCATTGCCAGCCAATCATGGGATAGCCCTCACCAAGAAGATGTCTCCACAAACCGACTTGGAAAGGGCAAAGATGACCAAGATCCCATATGCTTCTGCTGTGGGATCTATCATGTACTCCATGATTTGTACCAGACCCGATGTCGCTTATGCACTAGGTGTAGTAAGCCGATATCAGTCTAACCCGGGAGAAGAGCACTGGAAAGCAGTCAAGACAATTCTTAAGTACTTAAGAAGAACTAAAGACTTGGTCTTGGTTTATGGAAGTGAACACCTGAATGTTGAAGGGTTCACAGATTCAAGCTTTCAAAGTGATATGGATGATAGCAAATCGATCTCAGGATATGTTTTCACTCTCAACGGAGGAGCAGTCAGTTGGAGGAGTTCTAAGCAAGTCACTATTGCAGACTCCACAATGGAAGCCGAATACATAGCGGCCAACGATGCGGCAAAGGAAGCAGTCTGGATGAAGAAGTTCATTAACCAGCTCGGGATGGTTCCTGCCGTTGAAAGTCCAATACCGTTGTATTGCGACAACAATGCAGCCATCAGCCTGGTTCAAGAACCTAGATTCCACAAGAGATCCAGACACATTCTTCGCAAGTATCACCTGATTCGGGAGATAGAGCAGAGGAAAGATATAGAACTCCTTAGAGTCCCTTCAGAAGACAACATAGCAGATCCATTCACAAAGGTGCTGGCACGTGATCGTTTAGAAAAACTAGCGTGTAAATATGGTATGAGATACCAAAATAAATAGGCCTGAGTGCAAGTGGGAGATGTAGAGAAATGTATGCCCTCGTGGCTATTTATCTTGATGAAACATCTTGTTCAATAAATGAAAGTGTTCTTTCTGGTAAAGTATTATCTGAGTTGTTCATTACTCGGATTATTCCCTTGGATTCATAGTTAGGTCACACATGCTTCGAAATGTAGATTACGATTATGAGAAATGTCTGAACTCTAATAGCTTGAATCTTAAAAGTGTTCATGGTCATAGATGTGTCGAGAAAGGGGATATCAACACATCAGACAGACCATTGCGTCCCTGTCTGGTTGGTCTCATAACCAAGCGACTTGGTGAAGTCGGAAACAGGACGCAGGTGCTCAGTAAAAGCTGAGTTCACTGAACGACCCAAACAGGGAGTTATTAAATGGATACACATTAACTAAACTATCATTAATAACTCTAAGTGATAATAGGTAAGTTGGTCCTTAGGACTTGAGATCATTGTATGAAGCTATGTGTGGACAGTGTCACTTAGGTCTAATGATCTAACTTCGAGGCTAGGCCTGATGAAAGATCTTAGGCTGGGTGACACTCGAAACATATGAGCTAAGTAGTGATCAACAGAGGATTCGTCTCTTCCGTTAATGGGAAGTTAGTGTCACAGGTCAGTACGGCTCTCGGTAAAACCTTGGCCAAGGTATGTTGTAACTTGTACAACCTGTATGTACCAGAGACCGATGTATACCGACCACTCCTAGCCAATAGGGTTGATAGTGTACCATACCCTAGACTAGCCGAGTGACATAGTCATGACGAAGGGACTAAAACTGCGGAAATTATCACAGTCACAGTCAGAGTGATTTCGTCAGGCACTTTTGCTTAAACGAACCTATCACGTAATCGATGATCCCCAAACAGGGACGACACCTACTGCTAGTGGCCACTGTCGTCTTGAGACTTCGAGTCTCGGCCTGTAGTAAGGGTCAGGCTGTAGGGTCTCACACCGAGTAACACTCACGTCATAGTAACAGATAGAATGTATAGAGGATATCATTAGATGTAAAGAGAATATTAAATTCACAAGTTGGTTGTGAAATTGGAGCATTTGGGAATGAAGGAAATTTCGTATGGAATCCAGAGGATCAAACCGTGTAGGAATCGGAGCTCGGATGAGCCCAGAAACGCGAGAAAGGCGAAACGGGAAGTGGGATAAAACCCACTTAGGAAAACGGGCGGGGCCCGCTGACCCAGCGGGCCCGCCCGCTGCTCCAGCGGGCGCGCCCGCTGGGCGCAGCGGGCGCGGCCCGCTGCTCCAGCGGGCACGCCCAGTAAGCCTTAGGCGGGTGTGCCCTAGCGGGCGCGCCCAGTAAGCCTTAGGCGGGCGCGCCCGCTAAGCTTAGCGGGTCGCCCGCCACTTAAGTTATTTTAGGGTTTTTTTGTTGAAACCCTTGACGGCTACGAAATTTGGGTTTTTGCTCAACTTTGAGCAATTGTTTGAAGGGTCAAACGAACTCGGATCTCGTCGCCGTTTGTTCCTACGCGTTCACCATCACTAGCTCTTCGAAATGATAACTTGTATCATCTCTAGAGCTCAACGATGAGTGAGGATTAATTGGTTGAAGGTTAAGGCTTTGTGTAAGCTACACTAACCAAAATTGAGTTAATCCATATCCCTCTTCCTAACATTAGTCCCACATTGCTCATGACAAAAGAAGGGGAGCCGGCCTCCTATATAAATAGGTGGGCACTCCCTTCTTTGTTTCTTGCACCAAGTCTCTGATTAAGGAACTCACGAATATTTTGAGCAAACTTAATCTAGACTAAATTTATTCTCTCCCTCTATAAATTTTCCTGTCCTCCAACCGAGTCCTAGCAAGACAACGAGGAGGTCCGAATCTGATTCGGAAGTCTACGACGCGGGTTTACTCAAGTGAAATCTTCTACGGCTTGTGATGGCTTCGGAGGCAAGGTGCGCTACGGGAGCTGATCCAGTCTGCGGCGAGGAGCGATGCAACACGGCTCAGAAGACGGCTCAGATCAATGAGCGCAAGATGGTGCGGAACATCTTGCCTGCTCCAGGGCAAGATTCCGGGTGAGTCAATTTTATATGCAATTAGTTTAATTAGTAGTTAGAACTTTCTCGAGTTGGTCAGACCCAACTCGAGTCAGTAGATTTCCTGGCTTAGGGAATTTTTTTCCTTAGGGCTTTATTTATTAAATAGTTTAATAAATCATTTCTTCCGCTGTTTTATTTATTTTGTTCGTCCGACTTAGGACGAATAGCAATAAATTAGCTCTAAGGGACCTTGAAAATCCCTACAATTATTGGATACAATGAGTAGTTGGATAAAACGATCGATGACTTTGTGTTTGATGATAACAAACGTGTGTGAACAATTTGATGTGTGTGCTAAGTGTTTTTCAGGAGTGGCAAGCTCGTAAATACTCAAAGGATGACCTAGTCAAAGTGATGGAGAAAATTGCTACACAAATGAAGACTTGGTCAAAGATGGAGAGATAAGAAGAGATCCCTTCATATCAAAAGTGGTTGAACCAAATCCTTGCTACACATAAGAAGACTTGCTCAAAGATGGAGAGATATGGAGAGATCTCATTCATATCAAAGATGGATGAACCAAATCTTATGCAAATCAATTTGCGATTAAATGAGATCCTTATTCAAATCCCATTGCCATTCAAATCCAAATCCTATTGCAATCCAAATTCAAACCCCAAATCCTATTGTGATTAGAAGAGATCTTCCATAATGATTATTTTAAATCTTTTTCAAGTTACGATTCCATCCAATCTCCTTATTCTATAGGATTCTACATTAGCCAAAGATTTCTCCACAACTCCTATATAATCCCCCCATCCAAAGAGGAGAGATTTTGATGCGGCTACAACAAAGAAAAAATTGCAGCCAATACTAAAGCCAACCTCCATTGCCGCAAGTTCTCTTCAACGCCCTCAAGTTCTCAAGGCCGCAACAACTTAAGGAGTTCTCTTCAATACCAAATAAGCCTATCCAATCTCCATTGCGCAACCTATCAAAGACTCCATCCTCCTTCATTGCGCAAGGTCCCAACTCCTCGACCATTGTCGCAAGCTTAATCGCCATCAATTCCTCATTGTGCAAGATACAAAGAAGAGCTCCTCAAACTCATCAAGGCCTCAAGCTTCATGGTGAACTCCTCCTTGCCGCAAGTCATCCTTCTCCATTGCGCAAGCATCAAAGAAAGCTTAAATCTCCCATCCATTGCACAAGTACCAAGAGGGTGTCCAAGATAGCCAAAGGCAGCAAGTTTGAATTCAACAACCCATCCAAGGCCGCAACTTGAAGAAGTGCTCTTTCCCCTCTCATTGTCGCAAGTCTACAAGGGAGTCTCCATCTCCAATCCCCATTACCGTAATCTTCAAAGTCAAAGAAGGAGGCCACAATATCTTGGGGGTGCCACAGCTTCAAACTGTAGACTACATATTGTCAGATTGAATCTGACCAGTGCTGAACGACAGAGACGACGACATCTACACGAACTAAGATTTTTGAACTCCATATTTATTTATATTCGTGTATTGGTGTGTTGATCTTTGTAGGTTACTTATTCATTGTTTTGGGGTCTTGTCTAGTCGGTGCTAGACAAGAGGGACTTGACTACTCGGGGCTAGTCAAGAGAGTGCGTTTACTAGATTAATAGTGTTTGGCACTTTGGTGAGTGTGGTACAAACTTGATGAGCGTAGAGTCGGTGCTCGTAGCGCTTTAGTTATACCTTTGACATATTAATGTTGGTATCTTCTTTGGGGATAGCGTAGGTCGTTGGGGCGACCGAACCAGGGCAAATCTATCTGTGCACTGTGTGATTCCTTTTATTTATTCTGGGTCTGATTATGTGTGCTGATAACTGCCTGTATTCTCGAAGATTTTTTATTAGCCTATTCACCCATCTCTAGGCTTAGATCCAGATCCAACAGACCATACCCTAGGCTTGACTCAGCGACTTAGTTTTAACGAAGGGGCTAAAACTGTGACATTCATCACGAACACAGTCAGGATGGTCCCGACAATACTCATGTCGATGAGTTAAGAACATAATTATAATATCGAAACAGGGATGTCATCTGTTGCTCGTGGTCACTGCTGTCTTGGGTTTTGAGCCCCACCTGTAATAGGGTCAGGCTGTAGGGTCTCACACAGAGTGAGACCTTCGTCAAGTAATAGGTAGTATTTGGGAGAAAATGCATTTGATGCAAGATACATAAAACTACAAAGAGATTGCAGTTAGATTCTGGATTCATGATAAATGATCTTGAGTACATGTGGTAGATGTTGAGTGATGTATGTCCTCAGTTCATTTTTATTTGATGCAAATGGATTTTAATATTAGATGTGGACATATTACATAGATGCAAAAAGAAATTAAATATGTCGTAAAATGTTTACGAGCATATTTTATATAGAATGGACACATGAGATGTGTAATGGATGACGAGAACGTCCCGGTCTAAACCTAGGTTCGAACGGCGTCCAAAACGAACTCCAAACGCGAAAAATAGAACCAAAACAGTGCTAATAGCCCAATTTGGGCATTACGAGTTTGGAACCCGCTAGGCGGGTGCCCGACCCGCCTGCAAGGCGGGCGCCCGTGCCCAAAAGGTGGGCGGGTGCCCGTGCCGTGAGCGCCCGACCCGTGGGTGCCTGACCCACAGGCACCCAAGATGGGCATGTGGGGCCCTGTGTGGGTCCCATGCCTAGTGTTTTGAACCCATATTTTGGCAGCTGCGAATTTCAGAGCAGTTTGTGGTTTTTGGCCATTTTGAAGCGATGTTTGGTGGTCAAACAAACTCAAAACACGTCCCTGTTTTTTCTTTCGTGTTCACCATTCAACCCTCTGTGCAACGCCGTATGACAGCGTTATTCGAGCTCAACGACGAGGGAGAGAAAATTTGTCACAGTTTGTCCTTCGTGTAAGGCAAACTAAATTTATTTTTCTTCTCCAAAAAGTTTAGTCCCACATCGGTAATTGAGAAAGAGCCGTGCTTGATTGTAATCTGCTTATCTTCTTCCCTCACCGTGATCGCCAATGCTCCTAAGCGTCTATTGATGCATAAGAAATTGGTTTTAGAGCCTAGTTTCAACGATCTTTATAGAAGGTAACAATGAGCATCAACGACAATGATGACATTCTAAAGGCATTAACCTCTAGAGATCTTGCTACAGTGGCTCAGACTATCGTGTCTAACACGAAGTTCGAAATTAAGAAGTTTGATGGGAAGATCAACTTTGGTATGTGGAGATGCATTATTTTGGATGTATTGAACCAACTTGGTCAAGATATTGCATTGGATGAGAAGCCAATGACCATGTCAGACTCAGAGTGGAGAAATTTGACTCGCAATGCATATAGGACGATCCGACCGTATTTGACAAATGAGAAGAAATACCATTTTATGGAAAAGACAAATGTAAAGAAGTTTAGGAAAGCACTCAGTGACAAATATATGAAGAAGAACATCCAAAATCCACTACATTTGAAGAAGAAGCTGTTTGGTTTGAAGCTTGAGAAATGATTTTCTATTGAAGAACATCTTGACTATAACTACAAGCTTCTAACCGACCTAAGGAATGTCGATATCATAGTTAACGTTGAAGATAAAGCAATGATCCTCCTCAATTCTCTACCTAATGATTACACGCACTTGGTGTCAGTTCTTACTTATGGTAAGAACTCAATCACGTTTGAAGAGGTGTCCAATGCTCTTATAAGCCATGAGTTCATAAAGAACGGGGAGGACATGAGAAGCCAATATAATGATGCCCTTAATGTGGTAAGAAGTCAGAGCAATGTGGGGGTGGATCTTTAAAGGGGTATTGTTCTACTCGCAAAGACTTAGTGAAGGACCAGTGTGCCTTTTATAAGGAGAAAGTGCATTGGGTCAGATACTGTCTAAAGACAAGGAAGAAGCATAATGTGATCGTAAATATTGTTAAAGTCATTGATGTCGAAGAGTGGGTATCAGTCGGTGCTTTGGAGGCATGACGTCAAATATTTGGGTTCTTGATTCGCGATGATCCATTCATATGATGCCAAATAGAGAGTACTTTATGACCTTCCAAAAAGGTGGTAAGAGTATAGTCATACTGGGTGATAATCGATCTTGCAGCAAGGCAGGCATTAGGACAGTTCGGATGAAGATATATGACATTTTTACACATGACATTGATGTGGTACGATATGTTCACGACCTAAAGTATAACCTCATGTCTATGGGTTCACTTGAAGCCAAGGGGTGTCGAGTGATGATGGAAAATAGAGCTCTGAGGATGGCCCGAGGACTATGACTATGATGAAGGGAAAATGTAAACATAATCTCTACTACTTGGATGGCCTGGTCATGACTGGCACAAAAACACTGACCCCTGAGGCCAACAAAGACTATTCGTTACTTTGGCACGTGCGTCTAGAGCTTAATGTGGAGAAAGCTTTACAAAATCTTAGCGAAGGAGGTCATCTAAAAGGATCCAAAACCAAGAAGATAGAGTTCTAAGAGAATTGTGTCTTCATGAAATAGACATGAGCTTCTTTTGGGACATCCATCCATTATACGAAGGGAGTGCTTGACTATGTTCATACCGATGCATGGGGGCCGACTAGATCGACTTTATAGGGAGATAAAAACTACTTCGTATCTTTCAATGATGATTTCTCACGCATGGTTTGGGTGTTTCCTATGAAGTTTAAAGACCAAGTTCTGAGTAAGTTCATAGAATGGAAGAAGTTGGTCTAGACTCAGACATGTTGAAAAGTCAGACGACTTCAAAGAACAACTGTAAATATTATATGTCAATCCTCTTCCAGGAGTGCGGTAGAAAGGAAGGGATTCAAAGATATTTCACCGTTAGTGGTACAACATAATATAATGGAGTAGCTGATAGGATGAATCAGACTTTGCTATAGAAGGTCCAGTGTATGCTATCAACAGCCGACCTATCGACAAAATTCTGGGCTAAGGCCCTGGTGTATGCGACCTACTTGGTCAATCGTTTACCTTCTGTTGCATTGGATGGATGACCTCCTTTGAAGGTCTGTTAAGGAAAGCTAGTTTTTGACTATAAGTCTCTGTGTATATGGGGCTGTCTAAGCTACTACGCTGTGAAGGAAGACAAGCTTGATGCTATAGCCAAGAAAGCCATCTTCATGGGATTTAGCGATGGTGTCAAAAGATACGAGCAGTGGTGTGTGAGACAAAGAGAAGTAATTATGAGCAAGACGTAACTTTTGATGAGTCAGTACTTTCAAGTGGGAGCATGGACTAACAGCTGAGCCCAAAGAGATACAGACAAATCAGGCCTACATAGAGGCGTCTAAGGTTCCAGATAGATCGGCTACTAACTTTTGCTGACCTTCAATAAAGAATACAAACAATGTGCTCCAGATGGACGTTGGTGATGTTGGTGGTTTAGGCTCAGATGGTTGAGATAGCTCGGCTACACAGATCGCATAGCAGATGGATTCCATTTAAGCTACGAGACTAAGACATGAGATATGAAGACCATCACGTTACACTTTGATGGTCTCATTTGCTTTCCCGGTTGTAAGTATTGACATGTCCACTTCTTTCAAAGATGTAGATCATTATGATGACACAGACATGTTGAAGAAAGTGATGGACGAGGAGATGGAATCATTGATGAAGAATAAAACATGTGATCTTGTGGAGCTTCCTCAGGGCATGAAAGCAATATGGTGTAAGTGGTTCTACACCAAGAAGGACTTAGCCAAAGTTGGAGAATTTTGTTGTAAATCTCATCTTATGGCGAAGGTCTAGGCACTAAGAGAAGGTATCGACTACAATTACGTCTTCTATCTGGTGGTGAAGCACTGCTTAATTCATATTATTAGCATTAGTTGCATGATTTGGGATATAAATTGCATATTTTCCCCCCTATTTATGGGCATTTTATGTGTATATCATGTTATTTTGGCTTTAATACGAGCGTATTTGTGATATTGTGAAATATTGAAGCTTATTCATATTTTATACATAAAATGTGGTTTTCATGAACTAATTTTTGCTTCCTGTATTTTTCAGGTACTTCTGGGATTTTTCTGGATTTTCTGGAATTTTTCCAGAATTTTTGGGAGCTTCCAGTTATTTTCGGGAATTTTTGAAGCCTTTGAGGAGTGTTTCTGAAATTCGAAAAAGAAAAAAAAAGAAAAAAAAATTAATTACAAAAGGCCCGCAGGCCAAGCGGCCCGCTCAGATGCGGGCCGCTGCAAAAATTAAAATAAAAACCTTAATTAAAAAAAACCCCGCCCTCGCGGGGCCGGCCCGCCTGGCCGGTCCGCTCCGCACTTCGCAAATTAAAAAAATTTAAATTAAAAAAATGAAACGGAAGCGGGCCGGCCCAGCGGCCGGCCCGCTTCGAATAAACGCTGCTGCACACATAAATTTGATGCGGGGGCGGGCAGCGGGCGCCCGCCCCCCAAACCCATGACCCGGTTTGAATTAAATGAGGCATGGGGGCGATTTTTGAAGGTATCCTCGGCCAGCTTCAGTTTTCTGGCGTTTTTTGTGTTTTTTAGGGTTTGGGAGCTCTTGGAAGGGGGAGGAGGCCATGGAAGCTTGATGAAGCTTGGTGGAGCTTGGAGAAGCTTGGAGAAGGCAATTTGGAAGAGGCTAGGGCTCATTTGGGTGAAAGCTTGGGTGAAATTTTTCCTCTTTCTCTTTGTATTTTGACATCTCACTTTGTATTGAACTTGGGTTAATTTTGAATGTAATTTTCCTATTGTTTAATATGATTGTGTAGTGTTGATTTGGTGTGAATTGTGACTCAATGAGATTGGTAGTTAATCTTGCCCTAATTTCTCCTTGCTCATTTTATATGCTAATGTTGGATGTGTAATTAGGGCATAACTTTATTGGCTAAGACCCGAGAGGGCACAATTTGAGAAAATACCATGCTCTTAATTTGATTGGTGCTTCGATGATACATCCATCCATATTGCAAATTTTCGTGTTCATGAAAGCTAAATTTTCCGATTGAGTGTCCTTAGCCGGATAATCAATTGAGTTATATGCGGGTAATTAGGACTTGATTAACACCAATTTTAATGAGCCCACAACCCATGCTCTCCCTCCTAGCTATCCTAACTCTACATTTGGCCCTCTAACCCTACCAACTTTGGTTAGAATTTTAATTTTCACCACACTTTTTCCCACACTCATCCACCGTAATTAAGGTGGTTGTTTTCACACTTTTATTTTTCTTTATCGATCGAACTTGTGAACGTAGAATGACTTATCCCTATGATCCGACCTGGTACTCACCGGTTATTTTTATATTGCATTGACGCTCCTACGCTTGGGAGGTGAACGTGTGCATCCTACTTGGATTGTGCACGTCTCGCAGTCAACCAATTGGCGCCGTTGCCGGGGACAACGGTTTCTATTATTAGCAATGTTTGATTGATTTCGAAATTTTTAGTGTGATACTTCTATCTCTTAGTGTGTGTCTTTCCATTTATTTATTTTCCACTTATTGAGTCTTTTGGTTGTTTATTTTCATTTTCTTTGAAATTTTTTTTAAAAAAGCATGACATCATCTTCAGATTTTTCGGACGTTGATTTGGAAGATATCCCACTTCCACCATACTTCCATGGCTCGGAGTGGGAGAACCCTCATTTACATATTAAAAAATTTGAAGAGTGTATGTTTTCATGTCTTGGTGGGAACATTAGCGATGATTGCATATACTTCAGATTTTTTCCCTCTTCTTTGCAAGATGATGCTAGATTGTGGTTTGATTCATTGTCTCTGGACTCACATTTTACTTGGTTGTCATTTCAGGCTGAATTTCTCCGAGTTTTTTTGCCTATCTTTTTGGAGCAGGTACAGGGGCGGCAGGCCATGGAGCATATAGCGAGCTTTATCCAGGCTGAGTGGGAGGCCTACCATCAGGCTGTGCAGAGGTTCACTGATTTGGTGCTTGCGTGTCCACACCAGAGCTTTCACGAGGATCATCTTCTGCAGATCTTCTACATAGGATTATCGCCATCTGGGCGGGACTTTGTGCAGATGAGTTGCGGTGGGGAGTTCTTTGATTATTCGACCGAGGATTCATGGTTGTACCTGAGGGACCTTGCAGAGTGGGAGCGGACTGTGCCATCTGGATAGCCATCACTTGGATATGACGATGATGGCTAGTCCTTGGTTCCATTTCAAGATGCATAGCAGAAATTCCAGTGTCAGTTTGAGGAGCCACCTTTGGGCTCTTTTTGTTGCGACCCCATGGGATACAGAGCAGAGCAGGAGGATGGGTTGCATGAGAGCCAGGTAGAGGATATTGACAGATTATATTTTGAGGAGTCGGAGGAGACGGATGATGGAGTGCATGTCGACCACGATGGTGACACGATGCATTTTCACTTTGAGGTTGAGGATGAAGCGGATGTGCATGATGGCCACGAGCAGTTTGAGGACACCATGGGGCCTGAGCCACAAACCACTTCAGAGTTAGCTTCACAGGTCGAGGCGGTTGAGTACTTTGGGAGGACGACTGAGATGAACTATTTTTGGGATGGCGAGGATGATGCGTGCTTGGATTGGCCCGAGACAAGTCTACCTCCAGTCCTATCACAGATGTCACTTCCCTCGCCTCAGGATGCGCACTTGCTAGTCATCGAGGAGGTTTGTCAGGAGCAGTTACTAGTTGTGGGGAGTGCCACAGAGATTGTTGATGTTGACGTTGAGGAAGAGGATAGCAACGGGGATTGCGACATGGTATATATTGAGCCCGAGCTCCCTCCTACTCCAGTTTTCTCTCTGCAGCCACTTCCACCTCCTCCTGAGGCCATGCATCATCCCGAGCCTAGCATCACATTTCAGGGAAGTTCCCATCTTTCTTTTCCCTCCACCCCCGAATCAAATTATTTAATTCCATATCATAATGATTCGGATTGTCGTCATTTGATCGTAAATTCATTTATTCATTTTGACGACCCATTTTGGCAAGCTTTCCACTTGGATGGGCGCTCTCGCCCAATTATTTTTGACACGACCTATCTCCCCCATTTTGCAGGAATCCATCATAAGGAGATGCTCGGGGTTGTGTCGCTTGCCATTAATGCCCGCAATGGAGGTAGGGCATTGGACGTGGCGACGCTCGTGGAGGAGCGAAAGGATATGATCGAGCAGTTGCCACCACCGTTATACATTCGAGATCCGCCATTTGCCACGGTGTGTTCTTTCTAATAGTGTAAATAAATAAATGTTTTATTTTAGTGTTTCGTGTGTTTTTCTTTTCTTTTCTAGGATCTTGTGCCAAGATCTAGTACTCTCCCAACATTGAGGACAATGCTTATTTTAAGTTGGGGGAGAGTGTTAGAATCTTTAGATTTGTTAGGATTTTGATGTTAGCGTAAATTTTTTTTGAGATATCTCCATCTTGCTCTCATCCAGGATCTCTATTGCATATCTTATTTGGCATGTCGTTACTATGCCACTAGCTCTTTGTTTAGTCCATACATGCCTTATTGCCATGCAATTTTTCGGATTATCATTTTGGTATCAACTTCTCGAAGTTTGATTGGCACGTTTTCATTTTTTTTCCCAATTTGGAGTCGAATGCTAATATGCCATGTATGAAGCTACTTTATATGTCGTGATATCTCTTTGAAATAATTTGGGAATAGTTTGGTGTAAGTGGTCGCATGAATTGGGATGAATGGTGTAGTTTATGGTTGGATTGGATGTGGCCAATTTGTTTTGCTTTGTTTTCTTTTAAGGAGTGGGTGGATGAGTTGATAATTCATGTTGGAATGAAAAAGAGAGCTAATATAAGTGAATGTTTCTTTCTAATCAAATCGAGTAGCCGGTGCCCCACGAAACATTGGGGAGGATGCCAAAGATGAGATTTAGGGGATCATTCCATCACTTTGTCTATATAGCGTTATCGCGTGTAGGCAAAGTGGGCGGTGTTTGTATTTCATAGCGTTATCGCGTGAATGCAAAACATAAACATCAAAAAAAAGAAGAAAAAAGAAAAGAAAAGAAAAATGAATGAATAAATGAAAGAATAAGCAACACGAGGGATGCAATCTCATCTCCCACAACTTAGAAGAAATTTCTTTTGTTTGGCCACTTCTCTTGAAAATTTGAAACTTTGACACCGTGATATATCTCAAAGAATGAGATACGGTGCTTATTTCCTTACTTTTCTTTGAATTGGATTGAGGGGAGTGTCATTTGTTGTTTACTTTCATATATTTGGTATATTGGCTTTGGAATCAAGTGGAAATACTATTTTGTGTATGCCAGGATGATATTGTGAGTGTTGGTGCATGCTTTCAATTTAATCCGAATTTTTCGCAAATTTTCTCGGGACTAGCAAAAAGCTAGTTGGGGGTATGATTCGGGATATAAATTGCATATTTTCCCCCCATTTCTGGGCATTTTATGTGTATATCATGTTATTTTGGCTTTAAAACGTGCGTATTTGTGATATTGTGAAATATTGAAGCTTATTCATATTTTATACATAAAATGTGATTTTCATGAACTAATTTTTGCTTCCCGTATTTTTCAGGTACTTCTGGGATTTTTCTGGATTTTCTGGAATTTTTCCAGAATTTTTGGGAGCTTCCAGCTATTTTCGGGAATTTTTGGAGCCTTTGAGGAGTGTTTCGGAAATTCGAAAAAGAAAAAAAAGGAAAAAAATTAATTACAAAAGGCCTTAATTAAAAATTAAAAAAAACATTAATTAAAAAAAACCGACCTCGCAAATTAAAAAAAACCCGCTGGCCCGCTCCGCACTTCACAAATTAAAAAAATTTAAATTAAAAAAATGAAACGGAAGCGGGCCGGCCCAGCGGCCACCCCGCTTCGAATAAACGCTGCTGCTTTCACAAATTTGATGCAGGGGTGGGCAGCGGGCGCCCACCCCCCAAACCCACGACCCGGTTTGAATTAAATGAGGCCTGGGGGCGATTTTTGAAGGTATCCTCGGCCAGCTTCAGTTTTCTGGCGTTTTTTGTTTTTTAGGGTTTGGGAGCTCTTGGAAGGGGGAGGAGGCCATGGAAGCTTGAGGAAGCTTGGTGGAGCTTGGAGAAGCTTGGAGAAGGCAATTTGGAAGAGGCTAGGGCTCATTTGGGTGAAAGCTTGGGTGAAATTTTTCCTCTTTCTCTTTGTATTTTGACATCTCACTTTGTATTAACTTGGGTTAATTTTGAATGTAATTTTCCTATTGTTTCATATGATTGTGTAGTGTTGATTTGGTGTGGATTGTGACTCATTGAGATTGGTAATTAATCTTGCCCTAATTTCTCCTTGCTCATTTTATATGCTAATGTTGGATGTGTAATTAGGGCACAATTTTATTTGCTAAGACCTGAGAGGGCACAATTTGAGAAAATACCATGCTCTTAATTTGATTGGTGCTTCGATGATACGTCCATCCCTATTGCAAATTTTCGTGTTCATGAAAGCTAAATTTTCCGATTGAGTGTCCTTAGCCGGATAATCAATTAAGTTATATGCGGGTAATTAGGACTTGATTAACACCAATTTTAATGTGCCCACAACCCATGCCCTCCCTCCTAGCTATCCTAACTCCACATTTGGCCCTCTAACCCTACCAACTTAGGTTAGAATTTTAATTTTCACCACACTTTTTCCCACACTCATCCACCGTAATTGAGGTGGTTGTTTTCACACTTTTATTTTTCTTTATCAGTCGAACTTGTGAATGTAGAACGACTTGTCCCTGTGATCCGACCCGGTAGTCACCGGTTATTTTTATATTGCATTGACGCTCCTACGCTTAGGAGGTGAACGTGTGCATCCTACTTGGATTGTGCATGTCTCGCGGTCAACCATTGCACATCTTGACTTTGAGCGCTTGTAACTAGATGTCAAGATGGCATTCTTACATGGAGTGCTCAATGAGGAGATCTATATGGCTTATACTGATGTCTTTGAGAATGGCGATGGGCTTGCATGTAGGCTAAAGAAGTCGCTCTATAGGCTGAAGCAGTCACCTAAACAATGGTAAAAGCGTTTTGAGTGCTTCAAGACAAATGATCAAGGATGTGTTCATTGCTCCTTTGATCATTGCATGTTCTTTCCGAGGCAGGATGATTGGTCATTCATCTAGTCCTTTATTTATATTGATGATGTGCTCTTTGCTTCATCAAATAAAGTGGAAATACATAGACTATAGTCAGAGCTGAGTTTTGCATTTGATAAGGACTTAGGTGAAGCATGGAGGATAGTTGGGATGGAGATCTACCGAGATCGAAGTGGAGGTATTGTTCATCTTTCACAAAGTCGCTATTTGAAGACTGTCGTACAGAGATTTGGTTATGAATGGATGAAATCCATAGCTACTTTATTTACACCTCACTTTAAGCTCTGTGCTAAGCATTGATTGAGAACGATGATGAGAAGAAACTCATAGAGAGCATACCATATGACAATGCTATTTGAGACTTGATGTATTCTATGGTATGTACCTGACCCGACCTATCACATGCAATTAGCATGGTAAGCCGATACATTCACAATCATGGTAAAATACACTGTAGAGCTATTCAATGGATACTTAGACACATAAATGACACCATTAACATGGGATTAACATATAGATTAACTAATGATGGTATGCAAGCTTATGGATATGTCGATTTAGACTATTCTGGGCACTTGGATGGAAAGAGATTTATAATAGGCTATGTATTCGTCCTGTTAGGAGCTCTGATCTGTTGGTGGAGTATACTTCAGTCTACAGTGGTCTTGTCTACTACAAAAGCAAAGTATATGGCATTAACTAAAGCTGTGAAGGATGCGATATTATCAATGAGCTTGATGGATGATCTGGGAGTATACCAAGAGATGTATAATCTTCATTGCGAAAGCCAAAGTACAGTGCACTTAGCTAAGCATCAGGCCTTTTATGCATATAACAAGTATATCAATGTGAGGTAACAATTTGTCCTAGATTATGTTGGAGAAGAAGACGATGACATCGATTTTTGAAGATTGGAACAGAAGAAAACTCTGCAGACATATTGACTAAGGTTGTATCTGGAGCTAAGTTTACACACTCTTCGACTTGCTAATGTTGCTTTGAGGTGATATCAAAGGCAGCCTAGGTTGGGGCATTGTTGCTTATGGAGCCAGGTGAGCCCCGTTGGGGGCATTGAGCTCTCCAAAGGAAGTTGAAGGGAACACAAGGTGACTGCATTAAAGATCGACTGTATGATAGAGGCTTAAATCTTGCTAAGGTGGGAATTTGTAAAAGTTAGCTCTATTAAGTCACTGAAGTAGTATTGAAGATGAGTAGACGAGCTATCTTGCACAGGGCTAGCTCACGTGTTCTCTGGATCTTGCCTATCTGGCACTGCACAAGTCAGATACGAGGATTCCGAGCTAATGGACTTCTACATGCATGGACTCTCATGTCAGAGGATTGGTAGCTCATAGCTCAGCAATTCTAGAGCTCAAGCTTCAGATAGCTCAACTCGACACTTTGTCAACTCAATCTTCAGCAGGGAGTTCAACAGCACGGACGGGCCTACCATATGATGTAGTCTACTATCCGAAGTAGAGTTATGATTGGAATAGAACTTCGTTTGAGTCAGAGTTCCAATTAAATAGCAATTCCTCTTTTATTAGAACACCTATTGTGCCCTTGGCTATACAAAGGGTATATAGGCGAGGGTTTTTTTACGGAGAGATCGATTGTTTTTGTGATATTGAGAGTAGTGAGCAGCCATTATTGAGAGCCAACTTTAAGAGAATATATTGAGAGCATTTGGAGAGATCTTGGGTGCTTATTCTTTGTGGTAAAGTTTAAGATTTGTATTTTGTTCTCTCCTTTCGTAACAATGCCCATTGGTGTTTCCCAAGCCGGTCCCAATCCTAAAGGTGCCATCTGTCTATGTGCTTAATTTTGATCAGTTCATCTTCTTCCCTCACCGGAATCGCCAATGCTCCTAAGCTTTTGCTAATGCACTACAACTGCAACCTTGCCACATGGTTACTTGTAAACAATTATTTTTTATTTTATTTTATTTTATTCGTGTCGAAGTGTGTAAGATTGAGAATGTGGTTAATCTTCCCCACCGAATGATATCTATTATAGATTGTACTCTACAATGTCATTGCATATAACGTTTTCCCAGGATGACAACATTTAGAAATTAATCAATATGAAACTTTTAAGTGGGATTCTTAAGACACGTGAATCATAATAAGAAATCACATGTCCAAGCCATGCTGCAGATGTTATAGAGGAGATGGATGAGTTTTAAACTTAGGAAAAAGCACAATCATTCCTACTTCAAAATACTTAGCTTCCATCCCATGCAAGCTGATTCAATAATTAATGTATATTCATAGGCCCACAAGGTTGTCATGTAAGCACTTCATTCAACAGATCAATCTTATGTACAGATCGTTATATCCCATGTGATCTTTAAGGAAGGCATGCATATGATTTTTGTAAATTAATGAAGTATTAGTTGTAATCTCCCTTTTTCTTAACGTGTAGTAACATTAATGGAACCATCATCGACAAAAAGGTGGTTGCAATAAACAAATAGCTGAAAACCTTCCAACTTTCTTGCATAGATCATACTGAGTGAACCCATTGGCACAAACATGCATGATTGAGTGTACATGCCTTTGATCATGCCCACCCTTAGATTAATTATACAGAGGAGGATGAACAAGAGAGAACCCATCCTATCTACTTCATCATTTGGGGATATAGAATCCATGAAAATTTATTGAACACTATTGGTTCGTATTTAAATGAGAATAATCCATTATCGATTACTCAATCATTCAAATCTTTGATAAGGGAGGTTAATTAATCCATCTGATCCATGATGCATGCACACATACAGATGCATGTTTGAAGACATGTGAGTTTCTCATAATGTTTTTTCAAAAATATTTCTACTCCCTATAATGTGAAACAACACGGATTAAGGTGATGATAAAAGAAACTAGGGGTTTAGGGGAAAATAGAAAAAAAACTAAACTAGGTGTTAATTGAGATAAAAAGGATAAAGGTTAGGGCCATGGCTGTTGACAAATAAAACGTTCGACGAACTACTCGTGAACAAGCTCGTTACATGTTTGTTTACGTTCGTTCAGGAAGCTTAATGAGCAAGCTTGAACAGATTTTTAGAGCTCGGTTAGTAAATGAATAGAGCTTGAACTTAACTGTGTTTGTTCATTTATGTTCATGAACAAGCTTGTTAAGTGTTCGTGAACAAGCTCGTTAAGTGATGTTCGTGAATAAGCTCGTTAAGTGTTCGTGAACAAGCTCGTTAAGTGTTCATTATAATGGTGGAATTGTTGGAAAATTGGGTTCTTACATTGTATTACATTTAGACAAATACTATATTTTTTTCATATGCTTGGAATGGATGCTTAGAATGAGATTTATGGAGCTATTATGCTGGATTTGTTTGTTTTTGTCCTGTAAATATTTAATCCTTTTATTTAATTGATTTAGTCATTGGCAATTATGGTTAAATATTATAATTTCTGCTTAAAAAATTGAAGTTCATTCGTTTGATGGAAAATCTGTTCCTGAACAAGATTGATTGTGTGTTCATGAACATGTTCACGAACATGTTCACGAACAAGCACGATAAGTCTTGTTAACGAACAGAACATTCGATGAACTACTCATGAACAAACTCGGTAAATATTCGTTTAGGTTCGTTCGGTAAGCTAAACGAACAAGCTTGAACAAGATTTTAGAGCTCGGTTAGTAAACGAACAGAGTATGAACATGGATTTTGTTCATGAACAAAACAAAGCTCCCTGTTAAAGCTCATTCAAGCTCGTTCGTCAACAGCCCTGGTTAGGACCTCGCACTTAGCTGGTGACTTACTCATCCACTCGAGCACATTGTATGCAAGAGATATTTAAAAGACTGGCTTCTCGTAAAACTACAAACTCAACTTTTTTTAATTCAATCTTCTCTAATAAAAAATTATACTATAAATCCATATTTATAGCAAAGGAAGTAATCTTCTATCTAGAATCCAGATACCTAGCTAGATTCACCCTCTAGAATAAAATAAATAAAAATTCTTACTAAAAAACTCAAAAGACTTCAAAAAAACATAGAAATGATTCAAATAAAATAAATACAAAAGGACTTAAAAACTAAAAGGTCTACAGCTACTCAAACACGGAGAAGACTAAATGTTGACTATACTAGATCCACATCATTCTTTTCAGCTTTCATTCACCTCGTGGTGAAAACTGAAAAGGAGAACAATCAGATAAAGTTTAACAGTTATCTTCATGACAATGCATGTCTAGGATAAGTAGTCGATACTTTAGGTGAAAAAACAACAAGTTTATATTAAAATAATCAACTTAGTGACATCAAGATCCATCCTCTACAAAGTTTGTTATCAACCTATACAATTTATGCAAAGCCACCTCATAGGTTCAAGAACAAATTCATTGGGTAAACTCTAGTCATTGCATTATCATCAACTGCAAATCTCTACAAACTTCTATTGGATTTTGTACTAAACTTTTGATATTATGTTTGATTACAAAAAATTTGCAAGCCTCAAAATAAAAGTTGCACAAAGGATTTTCATGATGCTTGGGGTGCAATAGGTCCAAAATCCATGCATAGCTCTATAAAACTCATGATCACGAGGGTGAGTGACTTTGTTTGTAGCTTATAAATGATCTACCCATTTTTAAATAACTAATTATGCTTTTAGGTCGGTTAAGAGTCAACACAATTTCCGGTTTTAAATATGAATGTGTATGAGTTATATCTCTCAAAATGTGAAATGTGTAGTTTGCACAACAATGACCTACTTTATAAGTGACAAGTCATAACCCATGCACTTAGACCATGGGTAATTTAAAATATTCTATCTATGACCCAAATGTAAAGGAATTTTTGGATTCCCAAAAAAATTTCACAAAAAATTTTCGCATGCTTATTTTCCTCCAAAAAATTTTCACTCTTGAAATTTACACCACAAGTCAAAAAAGTATTCAACTATAACTAAACATGTTTCCCCTAAAAGGTTTCCCTTATAAATTTCGTATTAAAAAATTTCACCTAACCATGTGAGCTAAAAATAACATTAGTAAAGTTTGCATGCATGCTTTGAGAAGTCTGCATCCCAACTTCAAAATAAAATTCTAACCCCCACTATAAAGAAATTTGCATTCAGAAGTTGAAAAATCAAATTGCCAACATCAAAAATTGATTACAGTTTGGGAACATAAATGCATGCTTGTAGTCCTCACTTATGCATGCATGCATGCCTGTAGTCTAAGAATAACCAATTTTCTCTTATGCATGCATGCGTATGGTCCCCAAAATGTCATCTTCCACCTAAACATTCAGAAGCATTAATCCCATCCCTTGATTTAATTAGATGGTATCTAAACCATTCTGCTACCAACCATGTTGTCCTAGTCATCAAACTATTTCAAAAACATACGTGTTTTGTATAATAGATTTGCAGCATTTATACATAAAACTTCATACTGTTGTTTTTTGTGCTTCAAATTGGCGTTTTGAGCTTGACACGGTCGTGTTATGGTCAGCACGGCGTGCTGACATAACACGATCGTTCTTTGTTTTACAGAGAATATGACTGCACACACGCAGAAACACGACCGTATCACCAGAAACAAAGAGTCAGCAGCCAACACAGACATCAACACAGCAGTGTCACCAGAAACAGAAAGTCAGTAGTTTTTTTCCTGCATGTTCAACACGGCTGTGCCGCTTTATAGCACAGTCGTGTCGCCTGTAGTTGGCCCAAACACGTGATTTAGGTTAGGGGTTTGATCTTAAACCTAATCTAATTGGACGGCTAAGATTCCACACCACCCATGGAGCTATTTAAACCCTTTAAGGATTTATTTTGGAGAGAGAGTGTGCCGTCATCAAGTTTATTCTTCATCGCGTGTTTTGGAGCTTTGGGGGCATGAATTGGTGAGTGATCTTCTTGAGATTTCTTTGTGAAATTCATTGTAATTTTTTTCTTGTTATCTCTCTTTTCGGGTTGAGGGATTTTGGTGAGAGATTTTGTTTTCTTCTCTTTTAGTGAGATTTGAGATCTCCATTGGGTTTGTGAGAAGAGTTTGAACTCCATGTTTGGAGTTATTGGTGCTCTCTTTTGTTAAAGAATATTGAAGAAGTTGGTGTAATTCTCTCTAATCATATTAGTGAAAACCAACATTGGGAAGCTGGACATATGCGCCGTTAGTGGGGCTGACCCAGGGTAAACTCTGTGTCGCTTGATTTATGCTTTTCTGCTTTCATTAATTTTCGTCTTGCTTTGTTTTGGTTGGATATTATGCTATTGTGGTGTATCTCTGAAAGATCGCGTCATAGCGATTGTTGGATAGCAATCCGCCTTTGTAGGGGTTTGCTTCTGCTATTTCCTTATTGTTCTGTCTGTTCTTTGTTTTTTTACCCAACAAGTGGTATCACAGCTTTCAGGGTTATCGGAGGTTACACAATGGCAGAGACATATTCAATAGCTGGGTACAAGATCGAGAAGTTTATAGGAAAGAATAGCTTCACTCTACGGTGTATGAGGGTGAAGGCTATGCCAATCATGAAGGGCTTTATAGGGTAGTCTTTGACAAGAAATCTATTTCAGAATCTGTCACAAACTATATGAGATTAGAGATAGATATGAAAGCACACAACACTATTCAGATGGCCCTATCAGACAAGATCTTTTGCAAGGTTGCGAAAAGGAGATTGCAGAGGGGTTGTGGAAAAGGCTTGAATATTTGTACCTGATTAAATCACTCACATGAAGGTTGTATCTATTACAGAAATTTTTCATGCTCAAGATAAAAGAGGGGACATCATTACATGATTATCTTGATCAACTGAATCAGTTGGTATTGGATCTGCAAGTGGAGATGTAAGTGAAGAATACCAAGCAATTGCACTGCTTTGTTCTCTACCTGAGGAGTACTAACACTTCGTCGAGACCATGACACAAGGGAAGGATAAAATAACTTTGGATGAGGTCAATGCAGATCTACGCTTGCATAAGCTTAAAAGAAGGTGTCGAGGGGTGTGATCGTTGCCCGGTATGCACACGCAACCGGGACGAGCGACTCGTAGTCTTACCGCAAGCGCACGACGTAGTGGCGAGCGGGCATCGAACTCAGGGAGGGACAATGATAGTGTCCTCTTCTAATCACCTAGCTATCGAAATGGTCAAATGTAATTTGGGGTAAAATTTGTCACAATCGTTCGTATATCGATGGAAATATCAATGAAATAAAGCGCCTAGGGATAGGGAATCCCTGCTATAAGCCGTATCTCATCGTTGTGATTCTTAGGTTACATCATTGCTAGACTTGAATTTTAGGTGAACTAGTCGCAACTGAATGTAGAACCAAGCTCACGCTCTCGCGCTATTGTCCGTCTATAGCAAACCTAGGTTAGGGCCCAATCTCTTGCAAACCCTAACCTAAGCCGCTAGCGTGAAGAACGACATCATCGTCCAATCGTATCTCGAGTCCACTCTCGTGAAAGCTCGAGCTACGACCTAGGTTGAGATAGTTCCTACCCGTCCAATCTCTTGCAAACGGGTATTTGTATAGAAATACGATTAAAAACCCTAGCCTTGGTCCAATCTCTTGCAAACCAATTCTAGAAAATTCCAATCGTAAATCTAAATCGAATTTCTAGGTCTGCCTATCAATTGGGATCCAATCTCTTGCAAATCCCAATCGATATGAATCCCTAGCCATCCGTAATAAATCGATCCCAACCTAACCCTAATCAATTCTAGCAAGAATTTCACCAATTCATCACAATTCGGAAATATGGTTCATAGGGTTCATCCCCATGCTCTAAGACGATAAAACTACTCACTAATCATCATGCAATTCATAAGGAATTCAATAGAAAAATCAACACAATTCATTGCAATAGAGAAATTATCAATAAAAATGGAGTTTTTTTACAAGAAAAGAGACAAACCAATGAGAATCCAATAGCATCCAACAAAAATCCCCTTTCTAATCTCTCAAAAGCCCTAAATCTAATTAACTAAAAAGCTCTCTAAAAAGGCTGCCAAAAGTATCAAAAAGCTCTCCTAACCTAGGGCAAAAACTGGGTTTAATTACCTCTCAAAATCGCCCAAATCGTGACAAAAATGCCCCTGCGCAGCTCAAAAATCGCAGTTTACACAGCAGGCGGGGCGGCTCACTCGGCAGAGTGACAAATGTCACTCGGCCGAGTGACAAACCCTGTACAATTACAGTAAGTTCGGGATTTTGGGGAGTTTCTTCCGATGGTGACTCGGCCGAGTGGATTTACTCACTCGGCCGAGGGGCATTTCTTGCTCGGCCGAGTGGAAGCTCTGAATCGCCTGTACATTTCCTGTAAGTCGGCCCTTTTCGATGTGGATTTTCCCATGCCACTCGGGCGAGGGGGTTTCCATGGTCGGCCGAGTGGACTATCGTCACTCGGCCTAGTGCACGCCTATTTTCTTCTGTTGATGCGTGTCCGCTCTGGTCGGTCGAGTGATCTTCTTACTCGGCCGAGTGGGTGGTTCACTCGATCGAGTGAGATACTGTAAATGCCAAATCTTCGTCTTTTCGCTTCCTCGTCGCTCCTACGATGTTCTTTCTTCTCCCACTTGTCTTCCATCGCCGAATAACCCTCAAAAGAGCCTCGGGTAACACTCCGGGGTGGGTGAAAATCCTCTTGATCTCAAAATCACTCAGAATCGCTCCATATCACCTGAAATACGACAAAAACAAGAAATCGTGAAAAGCATCACAATATTGTCGAATAATCGTGAAAAACGGGATATGAGCGATCAAAGTGGCATGCAGACATGCAAAAAAAGGGTGTAAAATACGGAGCGATCAAAATCCCCCAAGCTTACCTCTTACTCGTCCTCGAGGAAGATGAGTAAAAAGTGAGCCCGACGGGTAAAATAATGGAAAAGAGGGAAAAATAAAAGAAATAAAAATAAAAACAAAAATAAAAATAGAATAGAAAGCGAAGAAGGGGGGTGTTAGAACATTTTTCTCAGGACGTGGGTTTTGCTCACTCATATAGCATACATCGAATATAAAACACACGTAAAAGACTTTTATTTCGATATCATAGTATAATCGATGCATTCGAAATAGAAAACCCCAAAATATCAAAATAGCATGAAACATGGAATCATTCTAGGATTAGCATCGTCTGAAGCATCTAAAGCGGTATGCATAACCATAGATCACACACTTTTCAATTGAATGCTTTCTATAAGGAGTATAAGAGATATCACGCGATATGGAATAGTAAGAATAGAAAAGTATGGTTTTCATTGAAATGAATGCTAAGTGTCGATTTCTGGATTTCGTGAAACTTTAGCAATCTCACCGAGTATAGAAAATTACTTAGCCTAGGTTGTCATGCACCGTCAAGTAGTCACTCTCTCACACTTTATTGGATCCTCTCCCCCAAGCTTATCCATAAGCGTGGTGGCATAAACAAATCAATATATACATTCCCCATTTCTTTTGAAGCTCCAAAAAAATAAAAATAAAACAAAAGAGGGAAGAATGAGAGAAAGAGTATGAGATGGGATCGTTATGAACTTCTTTTCTCTTTTCTTTTCCTTTTCTCAATTTTTATCTTTTTCTCTTTTTTTTTCAAATAACACATACACATAAGCGATCCCAAATCAAAAGAGAGAAGGATATACATGTATATATTTTTTTTCTTTTTGATTTTGGTTGTTTGGAGCATGGAAACTAATAGCTGGGGAAATGCCGATAATAGATTTTGCTAGGGGGGATTCACCAATGAATTTCAAGTAGAGAAATAATGCTCAAGATATGTGGAGAAAGAAATCAATGTATCGCTCAGTTCACTCTATATGACATGCATGACAACTTTCAGCAGAGTAATATAATCTACTCAGTTTAATCACAAAAAGTAAACTAGTCCAGATATATCATCCTAACAAACATTCAATCAACCTGACGGTGAGGCGTACAATTCATGCAATAAGAAGTGATATGAGAGAGGAAAGCAGTACTCCAAATATAAGCAGACAATGCGTGAAGCTTGGCGTATTTTCTATGATAAGCATACATATGAATCATCAGACATCAGCTAATAATAAAATTGCATCCATATTCATACAGGAAAAGAGTGGGTTACTATTTCAAAATGTAAAGCAGGACATAGCATATGATATCTGAAACAAAAACTATGACGTGACAAAATAGCATGCATATGTAGATAAGTTAACATCACGTCATCATCATCACAGAAAAATCATCTCTAGCAAAAGATGAAAGAAACAAAGATAAAAGAAAATAGAACTATATACAATGCGGCATACTCAAAAGAGGAAAAGAAAATGTGATGCATGATCAAAAAAACGAAAAAGTGGTGAAAATAAGTGCAAAAGTGGAAAGAAAACGTGAGAAATCAAAAATAAAGGGTGGCAAAAATGAAAAAGTGTGAGAAATCACTCCCCCAAGCTGAAGTGCACAGTGTCCTCAATGTGCAAAGTGTGGCACACCGAGAGACGTGAAGTGGGAGGGGTGGGTGAGGATGCATGCATGAGGAAAAAGAAAGAAAAATAAAAATAAAATAAAATGCGAATGAATATGATGCAAGCAATGATCAGGATGATGCAGATATGAGTGTCCTCAAAAAGGTCTCTCCCTCACTCTCAAAAAGATATAAAATATATGATCAGGAAGGACCAAAATAATAGGTGGAGGATGGGGGGCAAAAATCAATCACCAGGCCCAGGAACAGACGGGCAGCAAAACGACAAAAAATATATCAGAGGCATCAAGAGTGTGCCTAAGCTGGTGGTGGCGCTGCACCAGCACCGTCCTGTGGCAGAGATGGTGGCAGAGGTCGTGGTATCTGCTGGGTGGGTGGATGTAGTGGAGGCAGACGCGCAAGTATCTGACTCAGGCAAGCCTGAATATCGGGAAGCAGGGCGACGCGAGACTGCACAGAACTGACCGTGGTAGAGAGAGCCCTGAAGTCTCCTCGAAGTCCACTAACAGCCCCCTCTAGAGCACGAATGCTCTGAAGTAGAGTGTCAGGGGGTCGTGGAGTGGAGGGACGCACAGGTCGAACAGGTGAGGCACGGGGCTGTCTCTGGTGGGAAGCGTATAGGATGGTGCCAGCAGGGTAGTGTGGAAGGGGTGCTGTGCTCGGTAAGGGATGCCCAGCCTCGGTGCGAGGCTGGGACGGAGGCTGGGTCGAAGCGACAGCAGCAGCAGCAGAAGTGGAAGGAAAAATGGGGGACGAGGCAGCTGGAGAGGTCAGTGACACAGAAGTGGGGACAGAAGTCACGACACTCTCGGTGAAGACAGCGGCAGTGGGGTCAGAAGGGCCGACGGCCGGGGTGGCCGTGGACAAAAGTGAGGTCAGGACCGCCACTGCGGCGGTAAAGGAGGTATCGCCGGTCTCTAAAATGGTGGTGGGACGCTCGGGGCTAAGAGAAGTGATAGGCTCGACGGACATAGGCTCAGCGGTGGTGGTGGTGGTGGTGGACTCAGCTAAGGTACTCCCGACACTAACAGAAGTGTGGACAGAAGTGTCGGGAGGTGCAGACAGTGCAGGTGCGGGCTGAGGGATCACCGGGTCCATAGGTGGTGCAGGGGGTGCAGGGTGTGCCTGCTCAGCATCCTCAGCCTCAAGCACGTAGGCAGCGGGGATAAGGAGATCCATCGCTGGAATCCAATCCCCGTGGGCCAGTCCAATGTGTGTCCGAGCGAGGCTCGAAAGAACCATGTAGTCAGCACTAAAGGGACCATGCAACCACACCCAGTGCCTGCGACCGTGGGGACGAAGCATCTTCATCCGGGCCATAACATCTATCGAAAGTGCAGTGGGGCCCGCGTCTCGACGCAAGTCGTCAGGTAGGTCCACACCGGTCATAAGGGCTAGAAGTGTAATCAGACCGCCGCAACAAATAGGTGAGTGAGCACTCACCGAAATGATGATGCGGTCGAGGAACCAACTAGCGATGTCGATATCGACGGCAGGGACCAGGTCATCGCTACCACGATCCAGAATCCTAAGGCAAGTCATCACGTAGAGCATGTAGAGCTCTGGCGTAGACATCGTCCCGGGCTCGTACCTCGCTAAGAAAGTGGTCACCATGAGGCGCTGTGCAATGCGAAGGCAGGGGTGCAGGATAGCTGAGGCCTTGGCCCTACTAGGATCAAAGCCAAGTGGGGATCCCGTGATCCGTGTCCAGAATGTGGAGGTGTCGAACGACGGGGGTGGGATGTGCGTGGGAGCATAGGCACGGTCGGGGACAGGGACAGCGTGCTACTGGAAGAATGCACGAAGCATGTCGAGAGTGATCTCGCACTCTCGATCCATCAATTAGAATGTGCATCCTCCAGGGGTCCGGTCAATAGAGCTCAGGACCTCTAGTGTCGGACGGATATAAGTATCCGCCGACACCGCAAGAAAATCACGCCATCACACGTTGTCATACAACGTGAGAAGCCCCTCGAGTACCCCTAGGCGGTCAAGGTCAGCTAAGTACGCGAACCTAAAAGGTACTATCGAGCGATGGTAGACACGCTCGAACCTGGCGCGGTGTGCGTCGTTTCGAAATGTGATCCCCATCGGGCCGACGGAGGGAGCATGTAATGACTGGTTTTCATGTATCTGGATTTATTATATTATAATGTATGTTTTGGTGGATTTTCTCCTCATGTGTGGTTTTCGTCTCCGTAACTTTCATTTTCGATCGTTTCGTCGTGATTTCTCGTTTCTTCCTTAGGATCGTCGATTTCGGAGTATGTCATTCATGACGGGCTTCATAACGATCGTATCTTACTGTTAGATCAAGCCTAGGAGTCTTAGGAATCGATCCGGGAGCTCCGCGCTCCATATCAAAACTTTTGGTGCTTATTAGCCGATGTAAGAAGGTGCACCGACCGACTAGATGACGATCCAGTCGGTCGGTAATCCTTCTTGAACCGACTAGTTGGCTTTCTAAATTTCTCAGGAGTTACTATTTATCGTTAGTCGGTCTAAGAACGTTGGTTGACCGACTAGGTTGCAAACTAGTCGGTCGGCAATGCTTCTTTAACCGACTAACACATCATCTAAATTTTAGTATCAGTACTGTTCATTCTTAGTCGGTCTAAGTTCATATTTCAACCGAATAGATGACAAACTAGTCGGTCAGTATTTGTTCTTCGACCGACTAAATCTAAATCCTATTTTTGTTCAGGAGTTACTGTTTACACTTAGTCGGTCTGTGTTGGTCAATCGACCGACTAGTTCCCAAACTAGTCGGTCAGTGGTTGCTCTTTGACCGACTAATCTGTGTTAAACCCCTAATTTCTGGGCAGCCGCCAGCCCATCCTATTTAAACCCCTCCCAAACGTTTTCTTCTTCCTCCACTCGACCAAACACCCTCGTTTCTCCCCCATTGAGCCCCCTTCTACCTCAAACCCTTATTCCTTCATCCCAAGCCCAAAATCCATCATCCAAACCATCCCTCAACACATTCTACCTCTCATTTTCCCCAAAATCTCATCAAATCCCCAAAATCCCCCAAAACCCTAGTTTTCCAAATTTCTCCATTTGTTTCCAGATCTGGTCCTTAGGTTCTCCGGAGTGTTTCTTCCGCCTCCTCACGGTAAGAAATCGATCTCTAGATGTTTTCATAACCCGTTGTGTTTTGTGGAACCCTAATGAAAATACTTGTGTTTTGATGATTGTTTCTCCATAACAGCGACTTCCCCGTAGATTAGCATCCGCGAGACGAACCTTCGTGATAACCATCCCTGGTGCTAGGCAAGTGAAACTTGCCACTTAGGGTTTAGGCCATGTTTTAGGCCATTTGCTTGTTGTAGGCATAAAAGAGGCTAGGCGACGAAATGATACTCACCTAGGCGCAAATTTTGGAACTAGCTTGACAACGAAGCTAGATCCGACATTTATCATGTTGCACAATTACCATGTCATGTTTAAATTCCATTAACGGTACGCAAATTAATTGTCATTTCATTTCATTCTTTAAGTGATCCTGTGATTGCGTAGCATCGCTACAATACTTGTGTTTCCTGGCTCGTGACCAGAAGCGAGCATAATGAGTTGCTAACCCCAACGCTCGATATTGAATTGTGATCTAGGAAAACAAGCTCCCGTGCGGGGAAACCCTGGCTCATTTACTGGGCTCATGTACAGGGACCCTGGCTTGTTTACGTGTGGGATGGGGTAAGAGTTAAGCGGTCATTCAACTGGGAGTCTGCCTGATCAGCAACTGCAGTTGTAAGGCGTAAACTCTGGGTTTGGGGTAGTGTTAAGCGGCCAATCAACGTGAATGTTATACCATTCAGCTATAAGGCGTAAACATCTACAAACAACAGTAAAACGTGAATAGTGAATTGATTGAGATTGTTAGTAGCTTGGCTACTCTTGTCTTGTCCCGATCATTGTTCTCTTGTACTTATTGTTCACCATGTCTTGCTTGTGCACTCATGTTATAACTGCCATGTCATGCATACTAGAACTGCTAGGTTTCTAGTTGCCTTACTTTCAGTTTACTTGCCCAAGTCTTTTAGACTTTCTAACATGTGCCCCTTTACTCTTTTGGGTGACACATGTTAGATCCTGAGCCTGAGTACCTTGTTGAGGACGAGGTGTTTGCTGACACTGAGCCCGAGCTTGTGTTTGACGGGGAGTACGTGGACACTGGGGACCAGTCCTAGTGTCTTCGTTATGTTTTCCTTTTGTTAGACTGCTGTTGTGTTGTCGGTGCGTAACACCTATACTTTGCGGCGTTGTTGCTTTTGTTGGCCTTGTTCTGGGCCTTTAGACTCTTTCTTTTAGCCTGGTGGCTTTTCTGGATGTCAAACTTAATTTTCATGTTGGACAAATTATGAGATGTGAGAATTTTATTTCTGTCTCTCCTTGTGTTATTATTGTTGTTTCGTTTGTGGTTACAGGGACCTGCTTATGTTTTATTGACGCTTATCGGGTTTGGGGCTTCACAGCTCCACTCTTGTGCGGACCTTTTCACGTCTCGCCTCCATTTTAGGGAAGCGGGGCGTGACAGGTTTTGTTGGTGGCCCATGCAGGTCCTCTTCTGTAACTGCGATTATCGGAATAACGATAATAATATTTGAACGTCCAATAAACTAAGTTCGACGTCCGAGTCATAAGTTATGAGTCTAATCTGCTTCTTTTTCTGTGTCATTAGATGGCAGGAAGGCGATTCACCCGTGGTGGAGGTAGTGGTGCGCTCCCTCATGATGAGGAGCCTGAGCGGGAACCCACCAATGGTGAGATGATGCGGATGATGCTCCAGATGATGCAAGTGCAGCAAGGCGTGCTCCTGCAAGTCCAGAATGCTCCACTTGCTCGAGCTGCCCGGGCTCTTCCGGATGTCCCTCGCTTCGAGCCAGGAGCGAAGCAATTTCGGGAGCTGGGTCCTGCATATTTTGATGGGTCTGAGGGTCCTCTGGCTGCCGATGAGTGGATTTGGAACATTGAGGATAACTTGAAGATGGCCAAGATCACCCCGGCTGGATGGGTTGATTTGGCGAAACGGCAACTCAAGGATAATGCTCGAAACTGGTGGGATGCGGAAGAGAAGATGTTGGTGGAGCCGATAGCTTGGACTACCTTTACGTCCAGGTTTGATGAGGAGTTCTTTCCGAAGGCTGCTAGGAAGGAGATGCTGCAGTGTTTCATTGATCTGAAGCAAGGGAGCTTGACGGTGGACCTGTACCACCAAGAGTTCACTAGGCTGAGTCGGTTCGCACCGAAGATGGTGCAAGATGCTGATGAGAGGGCTCAGAGGTTCCTGCAGGGACTTGCTTTGGAGCTCCAGAGTTTTGTGTCTTCCTCCGATCTGGACTCTTATCAGAAGGTTCTGGTCGCTGCGAGGAGGCAGGAGCTGAACCTGAGTCAGAGAAGAGGACATGTTTCTGGTGCTGGGAAGAGGCCTATGGAGCAGGCCAGAGCGGTGGTTAGGCCTGGTTTCAAGCCTAATCAGCCAGCTCAGTTTAAGAGGCCAGGATGGCCTATTCTGAAGACTTGCCATTTCTGCGGCAAGCCTGGCCACATCAAGGATCAGTGTAGGAAGTTTTTGGGCCAGTATCTGGTTTGTGGTGATGCTTCTCATGTCGTGAAGGATTGTCGGCATGTGAATCCGCTGCGGAGGGCACCTGTTGCAGCACAGCCGTTGCAGCAGCGAGCGTCTGTTCCTGCTGGACGTGGAGCAGCTCTTGTTCCACAGAGGCAGGCTTTTCAGCAGGCTATTCCGCCGAGGAGGCAGGCTTTTCTGATGACCGCTGTGGAGAGCGAGGCTGTGGATGAGGTTATCGCAGGTAATCCTCAATCTAGATGTTACTTTCCTAGCTGGTTTTGATTGTTAGATTGTGTTGTTTGCTTGAACATGGTTGTTTGCTAGACTAGGATTTGATTGTTAATTGCTTGTTAGGTGTGGTTTTGGTGTGTGACCGGCGCCCCCGCCTAGCGGTAATGGGCGCGGTGTCGGTTTACCGTAAGTTTCACGGTTAGTGTAGGGTGCGGGAATATCGATCTCAGGGAGGCGAGGTTGTGCTTGGATCAGGTAGGACCTAAATCACCCAGAGGGGCGAGCTAGCCCGAATCGGTAAATGGTTGTCACAGAAAGGAAATAAAGGGTATGAACAACAAGAAAGAAAACCCGGGACTTTGGTTTCCAACCCGACGAGAGACTCTCACCGACACGACCTACGGGTATGGATAGCGATCGGGATTAGGGTCTAATGGTGAGACGTTGCCTCTGAAAGTGGTACCGGCATCCCATGGGCCCGATATTCCGGTCGGTGCCCAGGATGATACACCGGACTTCCCGTATTCGATCAGTGGGCACTCCCGTATCCATTAACACTGATCGATCCCGGGAGCACTAAGCCCGCAACGATAACTCCCAACGTCTCATCCTGCCGCTCCCGCGTGCTAGGATTCGACGTCTACGCTATGGGTGTGAGCTATGGCTAGGGAGTCAACCGCCAAGTTTATTCCCCCTTGGCCCAACGGTCAAAGGCGGTCTTTTTCCCGCCGATGACAATGAAACACCCCGTGTAACCGTTAGATTCCTATTCCCTATCGATTTCCTAACCATATGGACGCATCGGGAAGAGCCCCCGAAGGGGTTTCCACCAAAATCCCAGATTTGGGAACTACTCACAAAAATCCATGAAAAAGCGATCTAAAAAAAATAACCGTTGGAATCATAATCGGACAATTGCAATGCGGAAGTAATAGAGTAGATAAGACAATACTAAAATTTGAGAAAGATCTGAAAACTTACAAAAGAGTAACAATTACAGCCGTCACAAGGAGAGAAAACAGTAAAAAAAATAGCAGCTACCGTTTCTGGAACCCTAGGGGTTCTATTTATAGACTTTCGCATCAACCGATCGTTGACAAGTCAACCGATCGGTTGATCCGTTACAAAATAATAACAGAAAATGGCGAGCTTTCACCCGATCACATTAACCGGTCGGGTGAGTTCTTGAGTGACCGGTTGGATCTTGGACCAGTCGGATGAATCGATCGGTTCGACATCCGTGTCTTCAGCTCTTCTTCTTCAGCTACAGATGAACCGATCGGGTGAGAGTCACCCGATCGGTTGGCGTTTTGCTCGAGAAAACAGAGAACAGCCCCCCGCTGAACCGGTCTGTGAACCGGTCGGGTGACTTCTTTATGAGCTGCGACAGAGACCGGGTGGTGCACGCGTGCATCACCCGATCGGTTGGAGATGACCAACCGACCGGGTGAGGGGCTGAAAGATGAATTGTAACGACTGGTTTTCATGTATCTGGATTTATTATAATATAATATATGTTTTGGTGGATTTTCTCCTCATATGTGGTTTTCGTCTCCGTAACTTCCATTTTCGATCGTTTCGTCGTGTTTTCTCGTTTCTTCCTTAGGATCGTCGATTTTGGAGCAAGTAATTCGTGACGGGCTTCGTATTGGTCATATCTTACTGTTAGATCAAGCCTAGGAGTCTTAGGAATCGATCCCGGAGCTCCGCGCTCCGTATCAGAACTTTTGGTGCTTATTAGCCGGTGTAAGAAGGGGCACCGACCGACTAGATGACGATCCAGTCGGTCGGCAATCCTTCTTGGACCGACTAGTTGGCTTTCTAAATTATTCTGGAGTTACTGTTTATCGTTAGTCGGTCTAAGAACGTTGGTTGATCGACTAGGTTGCAAACTAGTCGGTCGGCAATGCTTCTTTAACCGACTAACTCATCAACTATTTTGACACTAGTTACTGTTCACTCTTAGTCGGTCTAAGAACGTTCATCGACCGACTAGATGTCAAACTAGTCGGTCAGTATTTGTTCTCGGACCGACTAACTCTTAGTTCAGGTTTTCGACTGGAGTTACTGTTTACACTTAGTCGGTCTGCGTTGTTCAACCGACCGACTAGATCTCAAACTAGTCGGTCAACAGTTGTTCTTTGACCGACTAAGCAGTGCAGGGAACCCTAGTTTTGCCCTAGCCGCCACTAAACTCTATTTATACCCCTCCAAACGTTTTCTTCTCCTCCCTCACGACCTAAAACCCTAATTTCTCCCCCATTGAGCCCCCATCTCCCTCAAATCATTAATCCTTCATCCCAAGCTCATCCTCCATCATCCAAACCCTCCCTCAACTCATTCCACCTCTCATCTTCCCCAAATCTCCATCAAATCCCAAAAATCCCCCAAAACCCTATTTCTCCAAACTTCTCCAATCATTTCCAGATCTGAACCCTAGGTTCCCCGGAGCGTTTCTTCCGTCGCCGTGGTTGCTCGGCGTTATTCTCCCGTTCCATACGCGGTAATACTCTATTCCTTTAATTTTAGCATAACCCACATTGACATTGTGAAACCCTAATAAAATGGATTGTTAGATGATTAGGGTTCTAATAAGAAACCTATTTAGGATCATTGTGCTAATAATTATTTTGCCATAACAGTGATCCATTCCGTAGTTAGCTTGTGTGACGATCTTCATTGCTCGTCAATCCCGGTATCAGGCAAGTGAAACTTGCATCCCTTGATTTAGGCCATCTCTTAGGCCATTTACCTTGCTTTAGCGTAAAAGAGACTAGACGGTGAAAGGATAGCCGTTTAGACGCCATTGACCTAGCTTGACAACGAAGCTTGGTCCGTCACCTTCATCATGCTTGTATGTCACGTTTACTTTCCCTTAACGGTACGCGAATTAACTGTTCATGTCATCCATGCATCCTTAACTGCTGTTGCATTTTAACTGCCATGTTTAATTTCAATTAACGGTACGCGAATATGTTCATGTCATTGCATTTTGCCTGTCACGTTTAAATACAATTAACGGTACGCGAATATCTGCTCATGTCATTGCATGCTCGAATACTCATCGTAATTGCGTAGCTTCGCTACACACTTGTACTATTGGTCTCGGCTAGGCACCCACCTTGCGTGGGCACAATCCTATGCCAATTTCACTTTCTGGCTCGTGTTCCAGAAGATGAGCTCGACACAGCCTGCGGGCAATAGGGCACTCGTTGAGTGATCCCTTGTACATGATACTTGAACACAGCCTGTGGGCAATAGGGCACTCGTTGAGTGATCCCTTGTACTTGTTACTTGACATTACATGTCACAACAACCACTTGCCACTTGTACTCTCCTTTACTTACTTGTTACCACCTTACTTTACTTGCCATGCACCATACTTTAACTGCTAGGTTGTTAGTTTATCTTTCTTTCCGTTTCCTTGCACAAGTCTTCCGACTTGCTGACATGTGCCCCTTTTATCTTTTGGGTGACACATGTTAGAGCCCAAGCCCGAGTTACTTGTTGAGGACGGGGTGTTCGCTGACGCTGAGTCAGGACCCGCGTTGATCGAGGACTACGTTGACACTGGGGATCAGTCTTAGTGTCTTCGTTTAGCTTTTGTTAGGCTGCTTAGTTGTCGGTACGTGGCACCTAGTTTGATACTCTGTTATGTTTGTGTTGCTTTTGTTGGCCTTGTTCTGGGCCTTGGACTCTTTCCTATTAGCCTGGTGGCTTTTCTGTGATGTTGAATATTTTTGTGGACAAACTTTGGGATTGGTATTTCATATCCGTCTCTTTATTATTATCATTTTTGTTGTTCCTTTTGCGATTACAGGAACCTGCTTATACTAAATTGATGCTTATCAGGCGTGCAGCTTCACAGCTCCACGTCTGAGCGGACCTTCTCACGTCTCGCCCCCATTTTGGGGAAGCGGGTCGTGACAGGTTTTAGTGGTGGCCCATGCAGGTCTCTCTGTAACTGCAATTATCAGGGATAACAATAATAATATAAGATTGTCCGACAAATGAATTCGATATCCGAGTCAGAAGCTATGAGTCTAATCTGCTTCGTTTTCTGTGTCATTAGATGGCAGGAAGGCGATTCACCCGTGGTGGGGGTAGTGGTGCGCTCCCTCATGATGAGGAGCCTGAGCGGGAACCCACCAATGGGGAGATGATGCGGATGATGCTCCAGATGATGCAAGTGCAGCAGGGCGTGCTCCTGTAAGTCCAGAATGCTCCACTTGCTCGAGCTGCCCGGGCTCTTTCGGATGCCCCTCGCTCTGAGCCGGGAGCGAAGCAATTTCGGGAGCTGGGTCCCGCATATTTTGATGGATCTGAGGGTCCTCTGGCTTCCGACGAGTGGATAAGGAACATTGAGGATAACCTGGCGATGGCAAAGATTAAGCCGACTGGATGGGTTGATTTGGCTAAGAGGCAGCTGAAGGACAATGCCAGAAATTGGTGGGATGCTGAAGAGAGGATGCTGGTGGAGCCGATAGTTTGGGCTACCTTCAAGTCCAGATTTGATGGAGAGTTCTTCCCGAAGGCTGCTAGGCAGGTGATGCTGCAGCGCTTTATAGATCTGAAACAGGGGAGCTTGTCGGTGGATCAGTACCACCAAGAGTTCACGAGGCTCAGTCGGTTTGCACCTAAGATGGTGCAAGATGCCGATGAGAAAGCTCATCGATTTCTTCAAGGACTTGCCTTGGAGCTTTAGAGCTTTGTGACCTCTTCTGACCTGGAGACATATCAGAAGGTTTTGATTGCTGCGAGGCGACAAGAGTTGAATTTGAATCAGATGAAGGGGCATGTTTCAGGAGCTGGGAAGAGGCCTACGGAGCAGGCCAGGGCGGTGGTTAGGCCTGGTTTCAAGCCTAATCATCCGGTGCAGTTCAAGAGGCCAGGAGGGCCTATTCTGAAGACTTGCCATTTCTGCGGCAAGACTGGACACCTCAGGGATCAGTGTAGGAGGTTTCTAGGACAGTGCATTGTCTGCGGAGATCCTGCCCACACCATCAGGGAGTGTCCGAAGTCGAAGCAGCCTTGGCGGGCTCCTATTGCAGCATAGCCATTTTAGCAGCGAGCTCCTGTGCCCGTTGGACGTGGATCACCTCTTGTTCCACAGAGACAGGCCTTTCGGCAGGCTGTTCCACCGAGAGGGCAGGCCTTCCTGATGTCCGAGGAGGAGAGCATAGCCGTGGATGAGGTTATTACAGGTAACACTCATTCTAGCTATTTTTCTTCCTTAGTTTGATTGTTGATTTTGTTGGTTGCTTGCTCATGCTTGTTACTAGAATAAGATTTGATTGTTAGATTGGTTGCTAGGTGTGGTTTTGGTTTGCACATTTCCTGCACGAGTCCTCTTTGACTCTGGTGCGTCGATGTGCATTTTGGCCCGGAGCTTCGTGGAGAAGCATTCCTTGTCGACGTCCTCTCTCCCTAAGAGTTGGAATATCGTCACAGGAAACGGTGTGGTCTCGGTGCATAGTGGGTGCAATTCTTGCCCGTTGGTGGTTTGTGGACATGAGCTTTGTGCTGATTTCATTGTCCACGACATCATCAATTACGATGCGGTCCTTGGGATGGATTAGCTTGCGTGCTTCTATGCTACGATTGACTGTCGGAGGAAGAGGGTGGTGTTCGAGATTCCTGGACATCCGGTATTTGAGTTCAGTTGTGATAGCAGTTCGCTGGGTCCGGTTAGATTTCGGGCCAGACCAGTGGATGTCGTGGCTATGCAGATGGAGTTGGAGTGGCCAGCTGTGGTGCGAGATTTTGGTGACGTCTTCCCCGAGGAGATGTCTGGATTGCCACCTGATCGAGCTTTGGAGTTTTCTATTGATCTTATCCCAGGTGCGCAGCCCATTTCAAAGGCACCATATCGTATGGCGCCAGCAGAGTTGGAGGAGTTACGGAAGCAGTTGGATGAGCTTATGCTGAAGGGTTACATCAATCCTAGTGTGTCTCCGTGGGGAGCACCGGTGCTGTTGGTGAAGAAGAAGGATGGTTCGCGTCGCATGTGCGTGGACTATCGGGAGTTGAATGCGGTGACCATCAAGAATAAATACCCGTTGCCTCGCATCGATGATATTTTTGATCAGCTTGGAGGTTCGAGGGTGTTTTCTAAATTGGATTTGAGGAGTGGTTACCATCAGTTGAAGGTGAAGAAGGGAGATGTTCCGAAGACAGCGTTCAGGACGAAGTATGGACACTATGAGTTTGTGGTTATGCCTTTCGGCGTAACTAACGCGCCCGCAGTTTTCATGAATCTGATGAACCTGATTTTCTACGACTTTTTGGATAAGTTTGTCGTTATATTTATTGACGACATTCTGATCTATTCGAAGTCGGAGGAAGAGCATGCCTCGCACTTAAGGACGGTATTGGAGATCTTGAGGAAGCATCGTTTGTATGCTAAGTTTTCGAAGTGCGAGTTTTGGCTGGACAGAGTTGCTTTTCTGGGGCATGTGGTGACTGGAGATGGTATTTCAGTGGATCCCGAGAAGATTAGGGCCATCAGAGAGTGGCCTGTTCCGTCGTCTGCGTCTGAGATTCGGAGTTTCCTTGGACTTGCTGGTTACTATCGGCGTTTCATTAAGGACTTTTCCCGTATTGCTGAGCCGATGACCAGGTTGACGCAGAAGGATGTTCCTTTTGTCTGGTCGGGTGATTGTGAGAGTGCTTTTGGTATTCTGAAGGAGAGGTTTCCGACTGCCCCTATTCTTGTTGTGCCAGATCGCAGCGGTGGATTTGAGATCTTTTGCGATGCTTCTGGGAAGGGTCTCGGTTGTGTGTTGCATCAGCACGGGCATGTTGTGGCGTATGCTTCTCGTCAGCTTAAGGTTCATGAGAAGAATTACCCGACGCATGATTTGGAGTTGGCTGCCGTTGTGTTTGCTCTTAAGATTTGGAGGCACTTCCTGCTGAGTGAGAGGGTGTAGATTTTCACCGAACACAAAAGCTTGAAGTATATTTTTACTCAGAAGGAGCTAAACATGCGACAGCGTCGATGGTTGGAGCTTATGGCGGATTATGAGATTGATTTGCAGTTTCACCCTGGCAAGGTGAATGTGGTTCCAGATGCTTTGAGTAGGCTTCCCACGGTGATGATTTTGACCTCGCAGTGGAGATTGCAGCAGGATTTTTGCGAGTCTGGTGTAGAGATTGTTCTTCCTGGGGATGCTTCATCGTTGATGTACATGCAGGTGCAGTCGACGATTGTGGATCGGATTAAGGCTGGCTAGGCTGAGGATCCGAAGCTGGTGAAGTTTCTGGAGCAGGTGGAAGCCGGTCTGCGGACTGACTTTTTGATTCATGAGGATGGCTCGCTAAGGTTTGGAACCAGGTTGTGTGTGCCAGCTGGAGATATTAGAGAGGAGCTGATGGTGGAGGCACATAGTTCGCCATATTCTATGCATCCTGGTGGCACCAAGATGTACCAGGATCTTCGTCTGAATTATTGGTGGCATGGTATGAAGAGGAGTGTGGCTCGGAGTGTAGCCAAGTGCTTGGTTTGCCAGTAAGTGAAGGCGGAGCATCAGCGTGCAGCCGGGTTGCTACAACCGCTTCCGATTCCGGAGTCGAAATGGCAACACATCACTATGGATTTCGTGACTGGACCACCTCGGAGTCCGAAGCAGAATGACGCGATTTGGGTGATCGTAGATCGATTGACCAAATCCGCGCACTTTATTCCGTTCCGAGTGGGACAGTCCACTGAGGCACTAGCGAGGAGATATATGGAGGTAAAATTCTTTTACCCTCCGTTTTTATTTCCTTTTCCTAGTTTGGATAGTGATGTAACATGAATCGTGCAGGAGGTTGTGCGACTTCACGGAGTCCCCGTGAGCATCGTGTCGGACAGAGACACGAGGTTCACATCTCAGTTCTGGCAGAGTTTGCAGAAGGGTTTGGGTACGCGTCTGAGTTTCAGCACGGCGTACCATCCGCAGACGGATGGCCAGTCCGAGAGGACGATTCAGATTTTGGAAGACATGCTAAGGGCGTGCATGTTGGATTTCAAGGGTTCGTGGGAGGACCATCTACACTTGGTGGAGTTCTCTTACAACAACAGCTACCAGGCGTCTATTGGCATGGCGCCTTTCGCCGCTCTTTATGGGAGGAAATGTCGATCGCCATTGAGTTGGGATGACGTTGGTGATCGGGAGCTGTTGGGACCTGAGATGATCGTGGAGGCCGTGGATATCGTCAGGAATATTCGGGAGAGGTTGAGGATTGCTCAGGACCGTTTTAAGCATTGGGCGGATGCTAAACGTCGTCCTTTGGAGTTTCAGCCAGGCGATCATGTGTTTCTGAGGATTTCCCCGAATCATGGAGTGATTCTTTTTGGGAAGCGAGGGAAGTTGAGCCCGCGATACATTGGACCGTTTGACATTTTAGAGAGGGTTGGCAAGGTAGCTTATCGCTTGGCCTTGCCGCCATCTTTGGAAGGAGTTCACGATGTTTTCCATGTGTCGCAGCTTCGTCGATACATTAGCGATCCATCTCATGCTGTGGATTTTTTGGAGATTACCGTTCGCCCCGATATGACGTATGACCAGCATCCAGTGCAGATTCTGGACAGGCGTCAGAAATCGCTTCGGAACAAGATTGTCAATCTTGTGAGGGTGATGTAGCGACACGGCTCACCTGGAGAGTCTACTTGGGAGAATGAGGATGGGATGCGAGAGCGTTTCCCACTTTTGTTTCCAGACACGTGAGTGTTTGGAAATTCCGAGGACGGAATTTTTCTTAAGTTGGGGAGGATGTAACGATTGGTTTTCATGTATCTGGATTTATTATAATATAATATATGTTTTGGTGGATTTTCTCCTCATATGTGGTTTTCGTCTCCGTAACTTACATTTTCGATCGTTTCGTCGTGTTTTCTCGTTTCTTCCTTAGGATCGTCGATTTTGGAGCAAGTCATTCGTGACGGGCTTCGTATTGGTCATATCTTACTGTTAGATCAAGCCTAGGAGTCTTAGGAATCGATACCGGAGCTCCGCGCTCCGTATCTAAACTTTTGGTGCTTATTAGCCGGGGTAAGAAGGGGCATCGACCGACTAGATGACGATCCAGTCGGTCGACAATCCTTCTTGGACCGACTAGTTGGCTTTCTAAATTATTCTGGAGTTACTGTTTATCGTTAGTCGGTCTAAGAACGTTGGTTGACCGACTAGGTTGCAAACTAGTCGGTCGGCAATGCTTCTTTAACCGACTAACTCATCAACTATTTTGACACTAGTTACTGTTCACTCTTAGTCGGTCTAAGAACGTTCATCGACCGACTAGATGTCAAACTAGTCGGTCAGTATTTGTTCTCGGACCGACTAACTCTTAGTTCAGGTTTTCGACTGGAGTTACTGTTTACACTTAGTCGGTCTGCGTTGTTCAACCGGCCGACTAGATCTCAAACTAGTCGGTCAACAGTTGTTCTTTGACCGACTAAGCAGTGCAGGGAACCCTAGTTTTGCCCTAGCCGCCACCAAACTCTATAAATACCCCTCCAAACGTTTTCTTCTCCTCCCTCACGACCTAAAACCCTAATTTCTCCCCCATTGAGCCCCCATCTCCCTCAAACCATTAATCCTTCATCCCAAGCTCATCCTCCATCATCCAAACCCTCCCTCAACTCATTCCACCTCTCATCTTCCACAAATCTCCATCAAATCCCCAAAATCCCCCAAAACCCTATTTCTCCAAACTTCTCCAATCATTTCCAGATCTGAACCCTAGGTTCCCCGGAGCGTTTCTTCCGTCTCCGTGGTTGCTCGGCGTTATTCTCCCGTTCCATACGCGGTAATACTCGATTCCTTTAATTTTAGCATAACCCACATTGACATTGTGAAACCCTAATAAAATGGATTGTTAGATGATTAGGGTTCTAATAAGAAACCTATTTAGGATCATTGTGCTAATAATTGTTTTGCCATAACAGTAATCCATTCCGTAGTTAGCTTGTGTGACGATCTTCATTGCTCGTCAATCCCGGTATCAGGCAAGTGAAACTTGCATCCCTTGATTTAGGCCATGTCTTAGGCCACTTACCTTGCTTTAGCGTAAAAGAGACTAGACGGTGAAAGGATAGCCGTTTAGACGCCATTGACCTAGCTTGACAACGAAGCTTGGTCCGTCACCTTCATCATGCTTGTATGTCACGTTTACTTTCCCTTAACGGTACGCGAATTAACTGTTCATGTCATCCATGCATCCTTAACTGCTGTTGCATTTTAACTGCCATGTTTAATTTCAATTAACGGTACACGAATATGTTCATGTCATTGCATTTTTCCTGTCACGTTTAAATACAATTAACGGTACGTGAATATCTGCTCATGTCATTGCATGCTCGAATACTCATCGTAATTGCGTAGCTTCGCTACACACTTGTACTATTGGTCTCGGCTAGGCACCCACCTTGCGTGGGCACAATCCTATGCCAATTTCACTTTCTGGCTCGTGTTCCAGAAGATGAGCACGACACAGCCTGCGGGCAATAGGGCACTCGTTGAGTGATCCCTTGTACATGATACTTGAACACAGCCTGCGGGCAATAGGGCACTCGTTGAGTGATCCCTTGTACTTGTTACTTGACATTACATGTCACAACAACCACTTGCCACTTGTACTCTCCTTTACTTACTTATTACCACCTTACTTTACTTGCCATGCACCATACTTTAACTGCTAGGTTGTTAGTTTATCTTTCTTTTCGTTTACTTGCACAAGTCTTCCGACTTGCTGACATGTGCCCCTTTTCTCTTTTGGGTGACACATGTTAGAGCCCGAGCCCGAGTTACTTGCTGAGGACGGGGTGTTCGCTGACGCTGAGTCAGGACCCGCGTTGATTGAGGCCTACGTTGACACTGGGGATCAGTCTTAGTGTCTTCGTTTAGCTTTTGTTAGGCTGCTTAGTTGTCGGTGAGTGGCACCTAGTTTGATACTCTGTTATGTTTGTGTTGCTTTTGTTGGCCTTGTTCTGGGCCTTGGACTCTTTCCTGTTAGCCTGGTGGCTTTTCCGTGATGTTGAATATTTTTGTGGACAAACTTTGGGATTGGTATTTCATATCCGTCTCTTTATTATTATCATTGTTGTTATTCCTTTTGCGATTACAGGGACCTTCTTATACTAAATTGACGCTTATCAGGCGTGCAGCTTCACAGCTCCACGTCTGAGCGGACCTTCTCACGTCTCGCCCCCATTTTGGGGAAGCGGGTCGTGACATGAATTCTTCGACGTTTGACCCCCTGGATCACGCATGACTTCTCCCGTTGCTCCGGGGACTTGGGATATCACCGTTAAACGTCCCCTACGTGGTCAATCCCCTGCAATCATGGATAAACAAAGAAAAGTGAAAGAAAACGAGAAAGTACACGAAAACGAATAAAAGACGGCGGAAAAACACGGAGAAACACAAAAGAAAACGTGCGTGAATATATGAAATATAAACGCACGTCAAAATCCCCCAAGCTGAACTCTTCCTCGTCCTCGAGGAAGACGAGTGAGAGTAGGAGCTCGGAAGGGAAAAATAGAGAGGAAGAAAGAAAAAGAAAACTCTAAATCCTTGATCGTCCATCAGAGCCACCAAAATCAAAAACGACACACCAAGCAAGAAAACGCCAAATCACACCACTAAACCTAGGAAAACGAGTCGAAATAAGTGTCGTGGGCCCACGCGGTGAAGCGCGAGTGAGTGTGGTCGTGTGCTAGCAAATGGTGGCGCTTTCTGCAATGTGCTATGAGGCTCGATATACACAAATCTAAGATATGACCCAAATATCGATTCGAATTGAATTAAGCGGCGAATATAAGTTCAAGCATGCATGAGAAGAGTAAGAATAAAAGCGTATCATGCATCGGGGACTCGACAACTAGGGTTAAGGAAATCACGCCACTATAGCCTAGATACTAGCTAAAAAGTTCCTAAGCCAAGTGTTTTCGATAACGATGGGGGTTGAGATGATGTGGAGTAGAACACTCGGTGCAAATTCTCGCCTTCCCTTTATTCTCGGCAAGCAGGAAAAATAATCACACGGAAAATTTTTTTGGGTTTTGGGCATTTGTATTTTTTTTGACCTTTTGGCTATACAAAATTTTTCTTTTTCTCTCTTTTTGGGCTTTTCTTTTCCCTTTTTTATATTTTTTTTGGATTTTTGGGTTTTTGGCTATACACATGTGCACTCTCCCAAGTGGGAGAACGATACACGACGAGGGGATTTGCACCAAGTAAAACAAAAAAGAAGTCGAAATCTAAACACTCGGGCAAAGGAAACTATTCTCGCTAAATAGAGCATAGGCTAAGTGGGTTATCCTAGTCCTTAATTGTGGAATCCCGACGCATGTGAATTGAAATATACGATATAAATATAGCATGCATGTAGTAGAAACAAATACCGCATATTCAAATCGAAGCATGATAATCTAGGGGTCATTCCTGGACAGGTATATAAAGTAAAATCACAAAGCAGAAGCACACCAAATACTAGTCACGACACACGACTCACAAAAAAGCTGAGTGGACCCACGATGCGTGGAATGCAAGAGGACTCGAAATCCTAGGGTTAGTGAGTGAGATTATCGATGCAATGCTAGGCGTGTGTGACTTTGTGGCGATTCATCATAGGATTCATCTCTAGGAGAAGGAGCTAAAAAGAAGAAAAGAAAGAAAAGAAAAAAATAAAAACACGATGAAAACGACACAAAAAACGAAAAAGAAGGACTCAAACGACGCACACAGTGCGACTCCCCCAAGCTGAAGTTTGCATTGCCCTCAATGCAATATGAGTGAGTACGGGAGGGCAATGAAAATGGGGGGGGATACGCACTGAAACAAAAAGAAATGAAAACGAGGAAAACACATAGATGAAACTGAAAAAGAAAGAAAGATCAAAATCAAAATCAAACAATACGGAAATAAAAATAAAAACACAAACACGACACTCAAAAAATGAAAAACAAGCACACACACAAAAATGAGAAAAACAAACAAAACACGACAGCACACCAAATCCCCCAAGCTAGAGCAGACAGTGCTAGCGAAATGATATGATCAATGAAATTCAGAGATATGCAAGGGGTAGTCAAAAAACAAAAGAGGTGAAATCAGAAAGCGACACCCGAATGCCCCCCCTCCGACAGAGACAAAGCAGGGCCCCGAAAAGACAGATGGGCACAAATATGGGGGGGCAAAAGTGGGAGAGAAAAATCAAGCAGGGGCACCACCCTCTGGGGGTGGTGACGGGGGCCTGCGCTGAGGACCAGTAGTCGTGGGGGGTGGAATGTGGAGCTCGGAGACGTCGGGTTGGTCTTCACGGATGTGGCGAATGAAGCTTTGAAGAAACGGGAGGTCTCGGTCGACGGATTCCTCGGTTATCCGACCACCCTGACCAGCTAGGAGGACCATGGCCGCGAATCGGGCGGCATGGTCATCGGTTTGGAATTGCATCCCATATTCGGGATCGTAAATGTGAGGTGGAGAAGTGGTGCGTGGTGTGGTGGATGGGTTTGAGGTGGTGGGTTGTGTGCGATGGGTACGACGGGTGGGCCTAGGGTTCGAAGAGCTGGCGTCGGTGGGCTTAACACGGCAGGGAGGCATTGTGTGGGTGTCGTTCATGTGCGTAGGTACGTAAGAGTATAATGAATTCAACACAAACACGAAATACGACCAACAAGCAAATGGAATATTTGGGGTAAGATTAAAATTAAGCAAAGGAGCGAGTTTACCCAAATGAGATGAAGATAGTTTCTCGTTGACACCCCGATGCTACTCGATTGGAGCACGCTGTGAAGCCGCAGCGATCTCTTCAGCAAGTTTCGAAATTGGGGAAAAACGGGTGGAGGTTAGGGTTTTGTGTGTTGGTGGAATCGAGGAGAATGGAGAGAAATCGATGGTGGATGGGTAGGGGGATGGGGGAAAAGGCGATTGAGGTTGATTGAAGGGAATAAAGAGGGCAGGTGCACGAGGGAGAGGTGAAACGGCGGATCCAGATTCGAAAATGGCGAGTGCGGATCGAATGGGCGGTTGGGGGTATTTATAGGGTTTTAAGTCGAACCGATCGGGTGACTTGTCACCCGATCGGTTGACGGTTAGGTCGAAATTCTTGCCGAAGAAATGCTACAGGCGAACCGATCGGTTGACTTGTCAACCGATCGGTTGGCCGCTCCACACATTTTCCCGAGAACTTAGGGTTGCTCACCCGGTCGCATCAACCGATCGCGCTCGAACTCAACCGATCGGTTGATATTCCCCAAAAATTTCCGAGAGTTCTCCCCAGCTCACCCGGTCTGCCACCCGGTCTCTTCATTACTCAACCGATCGGGTCATCTGGGGACAGATCTCGGCATGTATCTGATACATCCCAACCGATCGGGTGAGTTATCAACCGATCGGTTGGGGCTTGTTTCCTGCAAAAACCAATAGATTTGTCTAAGTCCCCGAACAGATGTTCTCGTGGCTGATTTTATTTATAAAAATAGATAAAATAAAGTAAAAAAATAACGCTAAAAATGGGGAAAAGTTTAGAACATGGGTTGCCTCCCATGAAGCGCACTTGTTTAACGTCGTTGGCTCGACGCCCGTAAGAGATGATCATGGTGGTTGATACGGGTGATGCCCGAAGTTCGGCATCTCTTCCTCATTGGAGCTGAGGGTCCTTGGAGTAGTCGGCGGCTGGAGAAATACTTGCTAGACTACCCTCCCCTTGTTCTTGGGATCCGGGGGCTTTTCTTTCGTGTTGGCGCTTCCCGCCATCTTCTTTAGGATCCGGACCTCGTCTTTAGTGAGGTCCATGGGCTCTTTCCCCGTTCTTCTCGCAGGAGGATCCTTGGGGAACCCGGGAGGGGTCGTTCTTGCTGCACTCGGTTTTCCAGCAGCTTCTTTGTTCTTGGGGCAGTCTCCATCTTCTGAATCCCCCAAGTCATCGGGGGGGGTTTCTCAAGAGAATCTCCCAGGAGCTCTCTTCAGCGGCCTTTTCTTCTTCTACCTCAAGCAAATTACACCGAGGGTCATCAGGGGGATCGGGGTGTTTCATGGACAACCCCAGATCAAACTCGACTTTCTCTCCGCTGACGTTTAAAGAGAGTTTTCCGTTCTTCACATCTATTAAAACGCCAGCAGTGGCCATGAAAGGCCGTCCCAGGATGATGGGGGTGTGTGCTTCCTCAGGCATGTCCATGACTACAAAGTCCACCGGTACATGCACCCCTCTTACATTAACGGGGAGGTCATCCACAATCCCCACCGGATATTTGACCGACCGGTCAGCTAGTTGTAGGGTCATACCGGTGGGCTCCAAATCACCCATTCCTATCCTTCTATACATCGACAAGGGCATCAAGCTAACACTCGCTCCTAGATCGACGAGTGCACGATGAATCTTCACTGCCCCGATCATGCAAGGAATAGAGAAGCTCCACGGGTCCTTGAGTTTCGGTGGATTTGCCCTCTGAATAAGAGCGCTACATTCTGCCGTCAGCACTACTTTCTCCTTTCTAGACCCTCTAGTCACCAAGTCTTTCAGGAATTTTGCATAGGAGGGGATTGTTTCAATTGCTTCTAGGAAGGGGATTTGCAGGCTTAGGTCCTTGACCATGGCGAAGAACTTGCCATATTTCTCATCAATTTTGTCCTGAGCTAACCGTTGTGGAAATGGCACAACGGGTTTGTACACTTTCGGGTTCCCTTCCTCCTCCTTCTTCTTCTCTTCTTCAGAGACTCCCTCCGGAGTCATAGGATTTGATGACGAAGCACCGGCGTCGTTTGATTTTTCAACCGGTCTCTCGACGACCAATGGTGCTTCCGGTTTGCTAGGGGGCACTCTAGTAGGAATTTGTGTCCCGCTTCTCAGAACGATAGCGGACACATTTGCGTGCTCGTGCACGAGTGCCGATGTTTGGGTTGCTCCCCTCGGGTTCACCTCCGGTTGTGGCGGCAATTGATTTTGTGACCTTGCAAGGTTCGCCACTTGTAACCCCAGCTGGGTTACTTGGTCCGTGAGGGTCCGCTGACCCATTTTCAGCTTTTGATTGATCTTCTCCTGGTTGGTAATATATTGAGTCAAGAGAGACTCAACCGGAGAGACGGCCCTCTGTTGGCCATACTGCCGCTGTTGCTGGAACGGCTACTGATTCCTGGGGGCATAAAATTGTTGCTGAGGTTGTTGCTGAAATGGTTGCTGCTGAAGTGGTTGCTGCTGAACCGGGCTCTGCTGTGGCCTAGCCGGCTGATAAGTCTGTTGCTGCGGCTGCTGAGGCGGTGAGGGCTGAAATGGTGGCCGGTAACTGAAGTTGGGGTGGTTCCGGTTGTTTGGAGAGTAGACCGGGTTGGTATTGGTCCTTGGCGGATACAGCGCATTTCCCGTGGGGTTGTAAAATAGTGCGCTCGCCTGATCCAACGGTGGTGAGATGTCACCACCGTCGAATTCCCCAAAGAATTCGGACTCTACCGCAGAAATTTGCTGTGTACCGGCCCCACCGGCTCCTACCATTAGTGCAGAGATCTGGGTCGAAAGCAAGTCAAACTTGCTTGAAAGTTTGTCGACGTCCTCGACTCTGTGGATACACCCGGATCTTGGTGTGGCTCTCTCATCACACCACCGCTCATTGTTGGATGCCATATTTTCCAGAATATGCCCGACATCTTCCTCGCTCCTAGACATGAAGGAACCCCCAGCCGCGGCGTCCATAGAAGATTTCAGGTCATCCCTCAACCCATTGTAGAACAGATTAATAATCTGCCACTTCGGAAGCTCATGGTGAGGGCATCTTCTTTGCATTTCTTTATATCTCGTCCAAGCTTCATTCAAGGACTCGTGGCTAGCCTGGGAGAAGGAGGAGATCTCACTCCTCAACTTCATGGTCTTCCCCGGAGGAAAGAACTTCGTCAGAAAAGCATTGGAGAGCTTCTCCCAGGTGTTGAAAGTGTTGGGGTCCTTCCCCCTTAGCCATTGCTTGGCTTTGTCTCGCAAATAGAAGGGGAACAGCTTCAGACGGATAGCCTCTGTCGTGACACCATTAATCCAGAAGGTGTCACACTTCTCCAAGAAGGAGTCTGGGTGCTCGATCGGGCTCTCCATGGGTGCACCCGCAAACTGGTCCTGCTGGATCCATGTCACTAGAGACGGCTTCGGCTCAAAGCTTTGGGCCGCAATAGCTGGAGATCGGATGGCGGAAGTCGACTCGATAGATGGCATCGAGTACTCCAACAGAGACTTGTGAGGCGGGGTGTTCTCCTCCATGGATTCGGGATCTTCCGTTCTTCGCTTCTCGGCGGCCAAACGCCTAAGGGTGGCGTTAATCTATGGATCGAGGGGAATCAAGTCGTCAAGACTCCTTGAACTCCTGCGCATGAAAAACAACAAACACCCGTGAAGCGACAAATGGGAAAGAAACAGATAAAATAAGAAATAAAAATAAGAAAAAGAAAAAAGAAAAAGGAGAATGCGAAAATTATCGTGAGGTAGGGATGTGAGCTAGACACGAGGGTTCAAGAGATCCTAAAACAACAAGCACGTTGCCTCCCCGGCAACGGCGCCATAAACTTGACCGGCGCCCCCGCCTACCGGTAATGGGCGCGGTGTCGGTTTATCGCAAGTTTCACGGTTAGTGTAGGGTGCGGGAATATCGATCTCAGGGAGGCGAGGTTGTGCTTGGATCAGGTAGGACCTAAATCACCCCGAGGGGCGAGCTAGCCCGAATCGGTAAATGGTTGTCACTGAACGGAAATAAAGGGTATGAACAACAAGAAAGAAAACCCGGGACTTTGGTTTCCAACCCGACGAGAGACTCTCGCCGACACGACCTACGGGTATGGATAGCGATCGGGATTAGGGTCTAATGGTGAGACGTTGCCTCTGAAAGTGGTACCGGCATCCCATGGGCCCGATATTCCGGTCAGTGCCCAGGATGATACACCGTACTTCCTGGATTCGATCAGTGGGCACTCCCGTGTCCATTAACACTGATCGATCCCGGGAGCACTAAGCCCGCAACGATAACTCCCAACGTCTCATCCTGCCGCTCCCGCGTGCTAGGATTCGACGTCTACGCTATGGGTGTGAGATATGGCTAGGGAGTCAACCGCCAAGTTTATTCCCCCTTGGCCCAAAGGTCAAAGGCGGTCTTTTTCCCGCCGATGACAATGAAACACCCCGCGTAACTGTTAGATTCCTATTCCCTATCGATTTCCTAACCCTATGGACGCATCGGGAAGAGCCCCTGAAGGGGTTTCCACCAAAATCCCAGATTTGGGAACTACTCACAAAAAACCATGAAAAAGCGATCTAAATAAAAATTAACCGTTGGAATCATAATCGGACAATTGCAATGCGGAAGTAATAGAGTAGATAAGACAATACTAAAATTTGAGAAAGATCTGAAAACTTACAAAAGAGTAACAATTACAGCCGTCACAAGGAGAGAAAACAGTAAAAAAAATAGCAGCTACCGTTTCTGGAACCCTAGGGGTTCTATTTATAGACTTTCGCATCAACCGATCGGTTGACAAGTCAACCGATCGGTTGATCCGTTACAAAATAATAACAGAAAACGGCGAGCTTTCACCCGATCACATGAACCAGTCGGGTGAGTTCTTGAGTGACCGGTTGGATCTTGGAGCAGTCGGGTGAATCGATCGGTTCGACGTCCGTGTCTTCAGCTCTTCTTCTTCAGCTACAGATGAACTGATCGGGTGAGAGTCACCCGATCGGTTGGCGTTTTGCTCGAGAAAACAGAGAACAGCCCCCCGCTGAACCGGTCTGTGAACCGGTCGGGTGACTTCTTTATGAGCTGCGCCAGAGACCGGGTGGTGCACGCGTGCATCACCCGATCAGTTGGAGATGACCAACCGACCGGGTGACGGGCTGAAAGATGAATTCTTCGACGTTTGACCCCCTGGATCACGCGTGACTTCTCCCGTTGCTCCGGGGACTTGGGATATCATCGTTAAACGTCCCCTACGTGGTCAATCCCCTGCAATCATGGATAAACAAAGAAAAGTGAAAGAAAACGAGAAAGTACACGAAAACGAAAAAAAGACGGCAGAAAAACACGGAGAAACACAAAAGAAAACGTGCGTGAATATATGAAATATAAACGCACGTCAGTGTGCATGTTTCCTGCATGAGTCCTCTTTGACTCTGGTGCATCGATGTGCATTATTTCTCGGAGCTTCGTAGAGAGGCATTCCTTGTCGACGTCCCCTCTTCCCAAGAGTTGGAACATCATTACAGGGAATGGCGTGGTCTCGGTGCATCATGGTTGCAATTCTTGCTAGTTGGTGGTCTGTGGACATGAGCTTTACGCTGATTTCATTGTCCACAACATCATCAACTATGATGCAATTCTTGGGATGGATTGGCTTGCGAGCTTCTATGCTACGATCGACTGTCGAAGGAAGAAGGTGGTGTTCGAGATTCCCGGACATCCAGTATTTGAGTTCAGTCGAGGTAGCAGTTCGCTTGGTCCTGTCAGATTTCGGGCCAGGCCGGTGGGGGTTGTGGCTATGTAGATGGAGCTGGAGTGGCCAGCTGTGGTGCGTGATTTCGATGACGTCTTCCCCGAGGAGATGTCTGGTTTGCCACCTGATCGAGCTTTAGAATTTTCTATCGATCTTGTTCCGGGAGTGCAGCCGATTTCGAAGGCGCCGTATCGTATGGCACCCTCTGAATTGGAAGATTTACGGAAGCAGTTGGATGAGCTTTTGCAGAAGGGTTATATCAATCCTAGTGTGTCTCCGTGGGGAGCACAGGTGCTGCTGGTAAAGAAGAAGGATGGTTCGCGTCGCATGTGCGTGGACTATCGGGAGTTGAATGCGGTGACCATTAAGAATAAATACCCGTTGCCTCCCATCGATGATATTTTTCATCAGCTTGGAGGTTCGAGGGTGTTTTCTAAGTTGGATTTGAGAAATGGTTACCATCAGTTGAAGGTGAAGAAGGGAGATGTTCCGAAAACAGCGTTCAGGACGAAGTGTGGACACTACGAGTTTGTGGTAATGCCTTTCGGTGTAACTAATGCACCCGCAGTTTTCATGAATCTGATGAACCTGATTTTCTACGACTTTTTAGATAAGTTTGTCGTTATCTTTATTGACGACATACTGATCTATTCGAGGTCGGAGGAAGAGCATGCATCGCACTTGAGGACGGTATTGGAGATTTTGAGGAAGCATCTGTTGTATGCTAAGTTTTCGAAGTGCGAGTTTTGGCTGGACAGGGTTGCTTTTCTGGGGCATGTGGTGACTGGAGATGGTATTTCTGTGGATCCCGAGAAGATTAGGGCCATCAGAGAGTGGCATGTTCCGTCGTCTGCATCTGAGATTCGGAGTTTCCTTGGACTTGCTGGTTACTATCGGCGTTTCATTAAGGACTTTTCCCGTATTATTGAGCCCATGACCAGGTTGACGCGGAAGGATGTGCCTTTTGTTTGGTCGGGTGATTGTGAGAATGCTTTTGGTGTTCTGAGGGAGAGGTTGATGACTGCCCCTATTCTTGTTGTGCCAGATCGTAGCGATGGATTTGAGATCTTTTGCGATGCTTCTGGCAAGGGTCTTGGTTGTGTGTTGCATCAGCACGGGCATGTTGTGGCTTATGCGTCTCGTCAGCTCAAGGTTCATGAGAAGAATTAACCGACGCATGATTTGGAGTTGGCTGCCGTTGTGTTTGCTCTTAAGATTTGGAGGCACTTCTTGCTGAGTGAGAAAGTGAAAATTTTCACCGATCACAAAAGCTTGAAGTATATTTTTACTCAGAAGGAGCTCAACATGCGACAGCGTCGATGGTTGGAGCTCATGGCGGATTATGATATTGATTTGCAGTTTCACCCTGGCAAGGTGAATGTGGTCCCTGATGCGCTGAGTAGGCTTCCGGCGGTGATGATTTTGACCTCGCAATGGAGATTGCAGCAGGATTTTTGTGAGTCTGGCGTTGAGATTGTTCTTCCTGGGGAGGCTTCTTTGTTGATGTGTATGCAGATACAGTCGATGATTGTGGATCGGATTAAGGCTGGCTAGGCTGAGGATCCGAAGCTGGTGAAGATTCAGGAGCAGGTGGAAGCCGGTCTGCGGACTGACTTTTTGATTCATGAGGATGGCTCGCTAAGGTTTGGAACCAGGTTGTGTGTGCCAGCTGGAGATATTAGAGAGGAGCTGATGGTGGAGGCACATAGTTCACCGTATTCTGTGCATCTTGGTGGCACCAAGATGTACCAGGATCTTCGTCTGAATTATTGGTGGCATGGTATGAAGAGGAGTGTGGCTCGGAGTGTAGCCAAGTGCTTGGTTTGCCAGTAAGTGAAGGCGGAGCATCAGCGTGCAGCCGGGTTGCTACAACCGCTTCCGATTCTGGAGTGGAAGTGGCAACACATCACTATGGATTTCGTGACTGGAATACCTCGGAGTCCGAAGCAGAATGACGCGATTTGGGTGATCGTAGATCGATTGACCAAATCTGCGCACTTTATTCCATTCCGAGTGGGACAGTCCACTGAGGCGCTAGCGAGGAGATATATGGAGGTAAAATTCTTTTACTCTCCGTTTTGTTTCCTTTTCCTAGTTTGGATAGTGATGTAACGTGAATCATGCAGGAGGTCGTGCGACTTCATGGAGTCCCCGTGAGTATCGTGTCGGACAGGGACACGAGGTTCACATCTCAGTTCTGGCAGAGTTTGCAGAAGAGCTTGGGTACGCGTCTGCGTTTCAGCACGGCGTACCATCTGCAGACGGATGGCCAGTCTGAGAGGACGATTCAGATCTTGGAGGACATGCTGAGGGCGTGCATGTTGGATTTCAAGGGTTCGTGGGAGGACCATCTACATTTGGTGGAGTTTTCTTACAACAACAGCTTCCAGGCGAGTATTGGCATGGCACCTTTCACCGCTCTTTATGGGAGGAAATGTTGATCGCCATTGAGTTGGGATGACGTTGGTGATCGGGAGTTGTTGGGACCTGAGATGATCATGGAGGCCGTGGATATTGTCAAGAACATTCAGGAGAGGTTGAGAATTGCTCAGGACCGTTTTAAGCATTGGGCGGATGCTAAACGTCGTCCTTTGGAGTTTCAGCCTGGAGATCATGTGTTTCTGAATATTTCCCCGAATCGTGGTGTGGTTCGTTTTGGGAAGCGAGGGAAGTTGAGCCAGCGATACATTGGACCGTTTGACATTCTGGAGAAAGTTGGCGAGGTAGCTTATCGCTTAGCCTTGCCGCCATCTTTGGAAGGAGTTCACAATGTTTTCCATGTGTCGCAGCTTCGTCGATACATTAGCGATCCATCTCATGCTGTGGATTTCTCGGAGATTACCGTTCGCCCAGATTTGACGTATGACCAGCATCCAGTGTAGATTCTAGACAGGCGTCAGAAGTCACTTCGGAACAAGGTTGTCAACCTTGTGAGGGTGATGTGGCGACACGGCTCGCCTGGAGAGTCTACTTGGGAGAATGAGGATGAGATGCGAGAGCGTTTCCCACTTTTGTTCCCGGACACGTGAGTGTTGGGAAATTCCGAGGACGGAATTTTTCTTAAGTTGGGGAGGATGTAACGACTGGTTTTCATGTATCTGGATTTATTATATTATAATGTATGTTTTGGTGGATTTTCTCCTCATGTGTGGTTTTCGTCTCCGTAACTTTCATTTTCGATCGTTTCGTCGTCATTTCTCGTTTCTTCCTTAGGATCGTCGATTTCGGAGTATGTCATTCGTGAAGGGCTTCATAACGGTCGTATATTACTGTTAGATCAAGCTTAGGAGTCTTAGGAATCGATCCCGGAGCTCCGCGCTCCATATCGAAACTTTTGGTGCTTATTAGCCGGTGTAAGAAGGGGCACCGACCGACTAGATGACGATCCAGTCGGTCGACAATCCTTCTTGAACCGACTAGTTGGCTTTCTAAATTTCTCAGGAGTTACTGTTTATCGTTAGTTGGTCTAAGAACGTTGGTTGACCGACTAGGTTGCAAACTAGTCGGTCGGCAATGCTTCTTTAACCGACTAACACATCATCTAAATTTTAGTATCAGTATTGGTCATTCTTAGTCGGTCTAAGTTCATATTTCAACCGACTAGATGACAAACTAGTCGGTCAGTATTTGTTCTTCGACCGACTAAATCTAAATCCTATTTTTGTTCAGGAGTTACTGTTTACACTTAGTCTGTCTGCGTTGGTCAACCGACCGACTAGTTCCCAAACTAGTCGGTCAGTGGTTGCTCTTTGACCGACTAATCTGTGTTAAAACCCTAATTTCTGGGCAGCCGCCAGCCCATCCTATTTAAACCCCTCCCAAACGTTTTCTTCTTCCTCCACTCGACCAAAAACACTAGTTTCTCCCCCATTGAGCCCCCTTCTACCTCAAACCCTTATTCCTTCATCCCAAGCCCAAAATCCATCATCCAAACCATCCCTCAACACATTCTACCTCTCATTTTCCCCAAAATCTCATCAAATCCCCAAAATCCCCCAAAACCCTAGTTCTCCAAACTTCTCCATTCGTTTCCAGATCTGGTCCTTAGGTTCTCCGGAGTGTTTCTTCTGCCTCCTCACGGTAAGAAATCGATCTCTTGATGTTTTCATAACCCGTTGTGTTTTGTGGAACCCTAATGAAAATACTTGTGTTTTGATGATTGTTTCTCCATAACAGCGACTTCCCCGTAGCTTAGCATCCGCGAGACAAACCTTCGTGATAATCAACCCCGGTGCTAGGCAAGTGAAACTTTCCACTTAGGGTTTAGGCCATGTTTTAGGCCATTTGCTTGTTGTAGGCGTAAAAGAGGCTAGGCGACGAAATGATACTCGCCTAGGCGCAAATTTAGGAACTAGTTTGACAACGAAGCTAGATCCGACATTTATCATGTTGCACAATTACCATGTCATGTTTAAATTTCATTAACGGTACGCAAATTAATTGTCATGTCATTTCATTCTTTAAGTGATCCCGTGATTGCGTAGCATCGCTACAATACTTGTGTTTCCTGGCTCGTGACCAGAAGCGAGCATAATGAGTTGCTAACCCCAACGCTCGATATTGAATTGTGAACTAGGAAAACAAGCTCCTGTGCGGGGCAACCCTGGCTCTTTTACTGGGCTCATGTACAGGGACCCTGGCTTGTTTACGTGTGGGATGGGGTAAGAGTTAAGCGGTCATTCAACTGGGAGTCTGCCTGATCAGCAACTGCAGTTGTAAGGCGTAAACTCTGGGTTTGGGGTAGTGTTAAGCGGCCAATCAGTGTGAATGTTATACCATTCAGCTGTAAGGCGTAAACATCTACCAACAACAGTAAAATGTGAATAGTGAATTGATTGAGATTGTTAGTAGCTTGGCTACTCTTGCTTGTCCCGATCATTGTTCTCTTGTACTTATTGTTCACCATGTCTTGCTTGTGCACTCAGGTTATAACTGCCATGTCATGCATACTAGAACTGCTAGGTTGCTAGTTGCCTTACTTTTAGTTTCCTTGCCCAAGTCTTTTAGACTTGCTGACATGTGCCCCTTTACTCTTTTGGGTGACACATGTTAGATCCTGAGCCTGAGTACCTTGTTGAGGACGAGGTGTTTGCTGACGCCGAGCCCGAGCTTGTGTTTGACGGGGAGTATGTGGACACTGGGGACTAGTCCTAGTGTCTTCGTTGTGTTTTCCTTTTGTTAGACTGCTGTTGTTTTGTCGGTGCATAGCACCTATACTTTGCGGCGTTGTTGCTTTTGTTGGCCTTGTTCTGGGCCTTTAGACTCTTTCTTTTAGCTTGGTGGCTTTTCTGGATGTCAAACTTAATTTTCATGTTGAACAAATTATGAGATGTGAGAATTTTATTTCTGTCTCTCCTTGTGTTATTATTGTTGTTTCGTTTGTGGTTACAGGGACCTGCTTATGTTTTATTGACGCTTATCGGGTTTGGGGCTTCACAGCTCCACTCTCGTGCGGACCTTTTCACGTCTCGCCTCCATTTTAGGGAAGCGGGGCGTGACAGAGCAGGTGGAGGGATAGGATCGGCTGGGATCGGTTGTGTAGGTGGTGGTGGCAGTGGGGGCTAGGTGGAGGGGAGTCCTACCTAGCGTGAGAGGGACCGGGGTCATCGGTCCGCCTCCGCTTGGGGGCGGATCCCCGTGTACGCGGCCTAGTGCGTGGCGGCATGTGTGCCGCGAGACGTGTCCCAACTAAATAAATGCTGCGGCGTGCTAAATAAAGGAACGAATGTACCTGAACACACCACGAGAGCAAACAACTGTGTGTGCGAAGAGACGCCTCCGCTGCGAAGCTCAAAGCGCGTCCAAAAGCTCCCCAAAGCTCCCCTAAGATAGCCTGCAAATCAAACGATCAAATCAGCGAATAATATTCAATATATATGGGGGAGATGGGGGATAATAGATAGATATAGAAATTAATTTGGGTTTGGGGTTCAACGGGCGTACGGATCAAGAGAAACGGGGAGAAAAATGGTTTTTGGGGCAAAAAGGGGGGAATCCGAGGCTGTGGCAGTCGGCGACGGCGAGGTGGAGCAGCGGCTGGTGGTCGGCGTAGCTCGGTCAGGCGATCGTCGGCGGGGTTGGCTCGATTCGGGCGAGGGGGGTGCGAAACAACGGGCGAGGGAGGCGAGGAGGCAGAGGGCTCAGGCGAAAATGGGGTGATTTGGGTTTTTAGAAATTCGCGCCCACCTCTGAGCTTATATAGAAATTGTTACGACTCGGCCGAGTGGAAATATCACTCGGTCGAGTGCGTAAACGGAAAAATTTCGAAAAATCTCCTCCCCACTTACGACTCGGCCGAGTGGCTTTGGTTCACTCGGCCGAAGGGAGAAACTCCATTTGGCCGAGTGGCTCTGCCACTCGGTAATTTTTAGGCTTGGAGGGTATCTGTTTCACTCGGCCGAGTGACAAGTCACTCGCCCGAGTGGCGGTTAAAACTAAAACTTACAGAAATTAACAGAGAGTTGGTCTGCAGAAACTTCCCTGTTTTGTGCTCCACTCGGTCGAGTGGAGACTTTGCTCGGCCGAGTGGCATATGCTACTCAGCCGAGTGACGTGCTGTTTTCTGCATCTGCAATCTGTTTTCAATCTGGTTTCTGTTTTTCTTCCTCCAGTCTGTTTCTTCCTCCTCCTAAGGCCTGAACGTGTTCCTGAAGCACTCTTCCATGCCTCTATCTTCCTCCTTATGCTTGATCTCCCTTTCTCCTTCTCCTGTCATGAAAAATAGTACCCGTCTTCACGATTTTCATGGACAAAAGACTCTAAAAACTAACAAAATGCTAAACCAAAAATGAAAATCAAATAAAAATAATACAAAAACCGTCAGGTTACTTCCCGACAAGCACTCGTTTAAGGTCGGGAGCTCGACCCCTTAAGATATTCGTTTAGCTCGCGATATTGGGTGCATACGACATGCACCCGTCAAACTTGTCAGGAAGGCCGCTCGGATTTGGGTCGTGATGTTCATCGGTCTTTCTCGATGCCTCCTCATCATGGGCAATGTTGATCGGTGTTCCTCCACCGAACAGAAGATCGGTGTCACCGGCCAAGAAAAAGATAGGAACAAGCTCTAGCTTGGGGGACAAGTCCCCCAAGCTAGAGCTTGTTCCTATCTTTTTCTTGGCCGGTGACACCGATCTTCCGTTCGGTGGAGCTTTCTTCGGATTCCTGGCCTTTGAGAGCTTGCAAAGCTCTCGTATTCTTGCGACATCAGCGTCGCCTTCATCACCATCTATGGAGCTATCTGGAGGGTCCCCTAATTTCTCTTCTTCACCCGAAGCTTGGCCTTCTTCGAAGCCATCGTCATGGAGATCACCAATAGAGTGGGGGATTGCTTCTTCAATCACTTCGTGGAGGAGATCTATATAATCTAACTCCTCGTGATATGGCATGTGTTTCATGGCCCGGGGTATGTGAAGCTCGACTTCTATGTTGCCGACATTCAAGGATAGAGTTCCTTCACGCACATCGACGATAACACCGGCGGTTGCGAGGAACGGGCGTCCAAGTATGAGCGAAGTGTCGCCCTCTTCCTTGATGTCCATTATGACAAAATCACAAGGCAAGCATATACCTCCCGGTACTTGGAGGGGAAAATTCTCTGCGATCCCTACCGGCCTAGTAATCCGACCGTCCGCAAGTTGAATCCTCATGTCGGTCGGCTTCAAGTCGGTGCCCGTGTTCAATCTCCGGAACATACTAAGGGGCATGAGGCTAACACTCGTGCCCAAGTCTACTAGAGCTTTTTACAAAGGGACGCCTCCTAGTGTGTAAGGGATGCGGAAACTCTCGGGATCCTTCAATTTCACCGGCTCCTTCTCCTTCCGGGTAAACCAAGTTCCTTTCTCTGCACGCATGATTTTTTCCTTCCTTTTCTTTCCCGAAATCAAATCTTTCAAGAACTTCGCGTAAGAAGGGATCTCAACAATTGCATCTAGGAAAGGAATATTCAGGCTTACTACCCTCAAGTATTCTGGAACTTGGCGAGCCTTTTCTCCATCTTGGCTCTAGCTAGCTGTTGTGGAAATGGCACCGGAGGCATGTAGCAGTGCTCATCAAGTGGCTCCACCACTTTAGAATTTTCTCCTTCAATTGGCTCCTTTCGGCTCTCTTCTTCAATTGCCGTCTCTTTCTCTTCCAAAATTTCCATCACGGGTTGCTTGCTTTGGGTCATAGCGGGAGTGGTATCCTTCCCGCCTCTTGTTGTAACCGCAACAACCGCATTGATGTGTCCGGTGTTGCTCCGTGGATTGGGCTCGGGTTGAGCCGGCAATTGTTGGGCGTTCTTGTTGAGCAACGCAAGTTGCTTCGCAAGTTGAGCGACGACGGTACTTAGTGACTCTTGCCCTGCCGTCAACTTAGCATTTATCTTTCTCTGCTCTACCATAAACTCCTCCACCCGAGATTTGTGGTCCGATCGTGGTTGAGCTTGAGGTGGGTTGGGAGCTCTCCTACCTTGGTTGTACCCAGGGGTCTATATGGTCCCGCTTGTTGCCTCGGCAGGTAATTTTGTTGCGGTGGCCCCTCGGTTGATATTGAGGTTGTGGTGGTGCAGGCCGAGCTTGAGGAAGTTGTTGTGGCGGCGGGTTCAAAGCACCATCATTGTTTGCATATGAAAACCCCGGATGGTTTCTAGCGGCCAGGTTGGCCCAATATCCGGAGTTCCCCACGACATATTGTACTTGCTCCAAGGCTCCTTCTCCATTGTCCCCTCCTACATATATGGCTTGGGATTGGTCTTGCCAATCACTCATATTGCTTGTCGGCGTAGATGTAGAGGGTGCTCCATGGGGCTCAGTGATATATTTCTCCAATCTCTCCACCACCTTGTGGAGAGAGTCAAATTTGGTTGAAAGCTCCGCCACGGCCTTGGCCTCATAGATGCTAGTGGGCTTCAAAGTGGACGAAGAATGTCCTCGCTCGTCCCCCCATTGTTGGTTATTAAAGGCCATCTCCTCTAACAAGGTCGTAGCTTCATCTGGGGTTTTTGATAGTATGGCTCCATTGGCGGTTGCGTCAATAATTTGCTTCGTGCCCGATTGGAGTCCATTGTAGAAACTGTGAACGAGCTCCCAATCTTCTATACTATGATGGAGGCATTGATGTTGTAAGTCCTTGAAGCGCTCACATGCTTCATAGAGGGTTTCTTACGGTCCTTGCTTAAAGGACATGAGAGCACTCCGTATCTTCACCGTCTTGGAAGGAGGGTAAAACTTGTCAACGAAGGCGCTTGCCAACTCATCCCAAGTGGTGAATGTCCCTTTCGCTTGCATCCTCAACCAATACAAAGCTTTATCTTTGAGTGTTAAGGGGAAGAGTCGCAGTCGGATTGCATCAATGGAAACTCCCGGCATTTGGAAAGTGGCTCACTTAGACAAGAAAAGTTAGATGTGGTAATGCGGATTCTCATGGGCATTCCCATGAAACTGGTCTTGTTGCATCAATACTACCAATCCCGTCTTTAGCTCAAAATTCTTGTCCACCGCAAGCTCCGGCATGGCGATGAACGATGTGGTGGAAGAAGTTTTAGGCCGAAGCCTATCTCTAATGGATATGATCCTCACCATTCGTGCGGCTAGCCCCTCTGGTGTCTCCACACGGTTCATACAACCATCCTCCGTAGTGTGCCTTCTCTCGGCTCTGATCCTCCTCACGGTACGCTCGATTTCCGGATCAAATAATATTTCCTCCGGGTTCGCTGTAGATCTCGTGTATATGCAAGGGAAAACAGAGTTTTAAAGGAAATGTTAGCACGAATAAGGAGTAAAAAGATTAAAAGTAACAAAAGAAAAAGAAAACACTAGGTAAAGAGAATAAAACACTGTCGCATCCCCGACAACGGCGCCAAAAACTTGATCGTCGCCTGGTGTGCACACGCAACCAGGACGAGCGACTCGTAGTCTTACTGCAAGCACACGGCGTAGTGGCGAGCGGGTATCGAACTCAGGGAGGGACAGTGACAGTGTCCTCTTCTAATCACCTAGCTATCAAAATGGTCAAATGTAATTTGGGGTAAAATTTGTCACAATCGTTCGTATATCGATGGAAATATCAATGAAATAAAGCGCCTAGGGATAGGGAATCCCAGCTATAAACCGTATCTCATTGTTGCGATTCTTAGGTTACATCATTGCTAGACTTGAATTTTAGGTGAACGAGTCGCAACTGAATGTAGAACCAAGCTCACACTCTAGTGCTATTGCCGGTCTATAGCAAACCTAGGTTAGGGCCCAATCTCTTGCAAACCCTAACCTAAGCCGCTAGCATGAAGAATGACATCATCATCCAATCGTATCTCGAGTCCACTCTCGTGCAAACTCGAGCTACGACCTAGGTTGAGATAGTTCCTACCCGTCCAATCTCTTGCAAACTGGTATTTGTATAGAAATACGATTAAAACCCCTAGCCTTGGTCCAATCTCTTGCAAACCAATTCTAGAAAATTCCAATCGTAAATCTAAATCGAATTTCTAGGGCTTCCTATCAATTGGGACCCAATCTCTTGCAAATCCCAATCGAAATGAATCCCTAGCCATCAGTAATAAATCGATCCCAACCTAACACTAATCAATTCTAGCAAGAATTTCACCAATTCATCACAATTCGGAAATAGGGTTCATAGGGTTCATCCCCATGCCCTAAGACGATAAAACTACTCACTAATCATCATGCAATTAATAAGGAATTCAATAGAAAAATCAACACAATTCATTGCAATAGAGAAATTATCAATAAAAATGGAGTTTTTGACAAGAAAAGAGACAAACCAATGAGAATCCAATAGCATCCAACAAAAATCCCCTTTCTAATCTCTCAAAAGCCCTAAATCTAATTAACTAAAAAGCTCTCTAAAAAGGCTGCCAAAAGTATCAAAAAGCTCTCCTAACCTAGGGCAAAAACTGGGTTTAAATACCCCTAAAAATCGCCCAAAAATTCGTGACAAAAATGCCCCTGCGCAGCTCAAAACTCGCAGTTTACGCAGCAGGCGGGGCGGCTCACTCGACCAAGTGACAAATGTCACTCGGCCGAGTGAAAAACACTGTACAATTACAGTAAGTTCGGGATTTTGGGGGTCTGTCTTCGGAAGGTGACTCGGCCAAGTGGATTTACTCACTCGGCCGAGGGGCATTTCTTGCTCGGCCGAGTGGAAGCTTTGAATCGCCTGTACATTTCCAGTAAGTTGGCCCTTTTCGATGTGGATTTTTCCATGCCACTCGGGCGAGGGGGTTTCCATGCTCGGCCGAGTAGACTATCGTCACTCGGCCGAGTGCACTCCTATTTTCTTCTGTTAATGCGTGTCCGGTCTGGTCGACCGAGTGATCTTCTTGCTCGACCGAGTGGGTAGTTCACTCGGTCGAGTGAGATGCTGCAAATGCCCAATCTTCGTCTTTTCGCTTCCTCGTCGCTCCTACGACGTTCTTTCTTCTCCCACTTGTCTTCCATCGCCGAATAACCCTCAAAAGAGCCTCGGGTAACACTCCGGGGTGGGTGAAAATCCTCTTGATCTCAAAATCACTCCGAATCGCTCCATATCTCCTGAAATACGACAAAAACAAGAAATCGTGAAAAGCATCGCAATATTGTCGAATAATCGTGAAAAACGCGATATGAGTGATCAAAGTGGCATGCAAACATGCAGAAAAAGGGTGTAAAATACGGAGCGATCAGGGTGACACAAGTATTGATGATCAGTACGTGGCTCTCTTTGGGGTCATCAAGGTTGATGATCCAAATCTAGCTACAAGTTTGGTAGAACTAAATCCAAGGGTCAAGTTAGTAACGACCAGACATGCCATTATTGTAAAAAGGAAGTACACTAGAAGAATAAGTGCCTAATGTTGAAGGTCAAGGGTAAAGAGTCTTCTCAGTCTATATCAGCTTTTGGAGGTGCACGCATTGATGTTAATAATGGAGAAATATTGGATGTGTCTTATTTGGAAGACAATCGGGCTTCATGGATTCTTGATTCACACTATTACATAACCGGCTTTCAGCCACGGACAAATCTGTGGCTAAAAGCTGGGATGCCGTGGCTGAAACGTTACGGTCACGGAAAAAAATTCCATGGGCAAAAACTCGTTGCCGATACCGTAGTCGCTAATACCACCTTTGTCGACAGACTTTTCCATGGCCGATAATCTGACACGGGTTAACACCCATGGATGTCCGTGGCCGATAATCCAAAAAAAACAATATAAAAGTATCCACCACAGACAAAGCCGTGGCAGATACCTATTTAAGGCCACAACAAAGTCCGTGGGCGATATGTATAGGCCATGGACACTGGAACAAAACTGACGTAATCCGTGCACACAAACAGTGGGCAAAAACTATCGTCCACAGACTTTTTCGTGGCCTTAAATAGGTATCAGCCACGGATTTGTCCATGGCCATTACGTATTGGCCACGAATGTAGTGCACGAAATTGTCAATTTCGTGACTTAAGCAATGGCCAATACGTAATGGCCACAAACTTTTCCATGGCCATATCGTGCTATCAGCCACGGATTTGTCCGTGGCTGATAGTATAAATTGTTTTTTTAAAATTGTAGTATTTTCGTTATATAATATACAATATTTTATAACAAATATGTACCTGTATATACAACAAAATAAAGCAAACAAATATTAAAAAGGAAATGCAAGCATTTAATGATAAATATGTATCAAATAAAATATATTATACGTACATAGCCAACGCCGCAGTTTAAAATTATGTTTATGCCAACATTAAAAAATAAAATCCTAACACCCTATAATGCCAATGCCATCGCTGCATCACCATGACCGCACAATCGCTATCGATCACCTCGCCATCGCCATCATCGAACGCTTCCATCATCGCCATCGCCACCAAGACCGCTATATACAGCCATCAACGCCATCGTCATCACCGCTATCCATCGCCACCGTCAACATCGCCCCTAATCCCTCTCCCCTCACCATTGCCATCGCTACCCTCAGGTCTTGAAGGACCTCCATCGCCAATCCCGCACTTGCCTTGTTGACCCTACCAAAAAATATTATGTTAAACTGTAAAACAAAAAAAATAATAATCGAGGATAAAAAGAAACACTTATAAAATTTAGGTTTGATAAGTAACGCTTCAAAATTTGAGTTTGCCCATAAACCAAGCATGCAATTGAGTGCACGTGTGACCCGGTCGAAAGCGAAGGTCACACGCACGCTTTGGGCAGATTCTGCCCAAATAAACTGGGCAGAATTCTGCCCAGTTTATGGTCAGAGTATGCCCAGAAAAATGGGCAGCATTCTGTTGGAATTTCATAATTCCATATTTCTATTCCCATATGGCTTTGATATGACAAACACATCCAGTGCTACTAACTCTATCTATGCATATACAAATACATGCCGAGTTCCACACATTCAGATATCTTCATACATATTCAAACGGATATATCATAGTTCATGAAGCTGGAAAGGCAAAGGCACCTACATCCATGACTTGGATATATAATCACTTGATAAGGATCCCCTGCAAAGAAGCTTCTCAGATTCAGTTGCAGATGCAGTCTTATCTACGGCTTTATGTAATCAATGTAAAACTTACTTTATTAGAGTTACAAAGCCTTGTGATAATATGTCTTAGTCACCTAGGTTTCATTACTCAGAGATCTACACTTCCCAATTTCGAAAATTCGTAATTCTGAAAATTGCCAACCAATTCCCCAATTTTTGTCGACCAATTTTAAACCTTCGAATTTGACTACGGGATTTCATGAGCAAAATCTCCTAACCATATAGATTCTGGATCTGTCTTCCAACGGTCAAAATTCCCCCTCTAAATTTTGGTCGACCAATTTGGTCATTTTGGTCGACCAATTTCAAAATTAGCCGTTTTGACCCCAAATTTTTAGGGACGGTTCATGACCGTTTTCCAACGTTACTTACACTTCCCAACCGTCCCAAAACACTATAAATAAAGGGGTAGACCCTCTCTTTCAAGACACAAAACTTTCCTCTCTCTCTCTCTCTCTCTCTCTCTCTCTCTCTCTCTCTCTCTCTTCTAGAATTGTTGATTCTAAGCAATCTTGCCTTAGTTGTTCTCATTCTCATTTGCAAGAAGAAATCCATAGATTTCTCTCTTCTTATGAAAACGGAAGAACTTCAAGATTCTTAATCATAGATCTTTTGAGAATTGAAGTTTTCTTCCTTAAAGCAATTTTGTCCTTTTCAACATCATTTTTGGAAAGTTGTTTGTGTTCATAATTGCAAGAAGAAATCAATTGATGTCTCTCTTCTTTTATGAACCAGAGAACTTCAAGTATTGCTCTTCATTACATATCATATACATCTTGAAGTTCCTATTCTAAACACCATCTTTCTGAATTCATATTCATTATAAGGCTATAAGGTGTTTATTGTCTTTTTATTTCAACAGGTTTGAATCTATGTTTAGAGATTGTACAAAGTTTGGGACACGGGGAGTGTCGCCATTTTTGTAAGTTTGTACTTGGAGGCAAGTGATTATAGTGGAAAATCTCTACTGGGAGTAGAGGACTGGACTAGGATCAAGAGGATCCGAACCAGGATATATCTCTGTGTTTGCGATTGATTTACTTTCAGTACTTGTCATTTTTATTTCTGTGCCATCTTTGCAAATATTAGTAAAGTTCTATTTGCAACATTTTTTAAATACACTATTCACCCCCCCTCTAGTGTATTGATCCTTACAGGCTAAAATTACATTTGGTATCAGAGCAAGGCTAAAATGGCAGAAAGTTCCACAACATCAAACATGAACGCCGTTCCACACAACTACAACGCAAATCAACATCCTGAAGGGCACTCTCAAGTTTGTCCTCCTCTATTTGATGGTTCTAACTACTCATATTGGAAAATACGAATGGAGATTCATCTCCAAAGTATGCACTATGAGATTTGAGACATCGTAGAGACAGGATACACAAAGCCAACAACACATGTTGCTGATTGGACTGCTAACGACAAATCTGCAAAGACCAACAACTCAAAGGCCATGAATGCTTTATTCTATGCCATGGATAAACATGAGTTTAATCGAGTATCTCAGGCCAAAAGTGCAAAGGAGATTTGGCACATACTCGAGGTAACTCATGAAGGAACCAATAAAGTAAAGGAAACCAAGATTGCCTCTTTAGTTTATAAGTATGAGTTGTTCAAGATGCAAGACAAAGAGACGATTGGAGAAATGAACACCAGGTTCACTAACATTATTAATTCTCTTAATGCTCTTGGAAAAGTTTACTCTTCTCTTGATTAGGTACGCAAGATTCTTAAGGTACTCTCCCCAGAATGGCGTCCAAAGATCACTGCTATTGAGGAAGCCAATGATCTTTCCAAATTATCCATGGAAGATCTAATTGGTAACTTAATGGCACATGAAGTTACATTACAAGATGCGAAAGAAGAATCAGATTAAAAGAAGAAAGTACTCGCCTTTAACACAACAACAGAAAATGAAGATTCAGATGATGATATGGCATTCTTTGCCAAGAACTTCAGAAAATTCTTTCAAAAAGGTAAGTATAATAATTTCAAATCTAAAAATGCTGATTCTTCTCTATACTTTAATTGTAATAGGCCTGGACATATAAAGAAAGATTGTCCGCTTCTCAAGGACAAATTCAAAACTTCCAACAACAATGATCAATCCAGAAGAGAAAGGAAGTTTGACAAGATGAAGAAAGCATTTGCAGCAACTTGGGATGATCTTCAAATGATGAAGATGATGATAATAGTGAAAGTGCTAACATGTGCTTTATGGCACAAGTTGATGAAGATGAGGTTAGTACTTTTAATAACGAAGAATTACTAGATGCATTAAAAGATATCTATTCTCGTTTCAAAAGATTAAATGGTCAACATAAATATTTCAAACAAAGTAATGATGACCTCCTTCTTAAATACCGAGAATTATCATCTTCTAAAAACACTACACCAGATTCCATACATATTGAGAATACATCTTCTCAAGTTTTGGATCTTAGTAAAGAGAATGATTTTCTCAAAACTAAGAATCTAGAATTGCATACACAAATATCCGAAATGGATAAAAATATCTCATTACTAAAGTTGAAATATAACGAGATATAATCCAATGTCAATAAATTCAACAAAGGAAAGACAAATCTCGATGATTTGCTAAAAATTCAATATCCAGCAAATCATAGACAAGGACTGGGATATTTTCATAAGGATGCACCCAAGTCTTGTAGCACTTCTTCTTCTTGTGAAAAAACAATTTTTGTTAAACATCAAAAGAAGAATCACGCATTCATTTACACGAAGAAAGTAAACATTCATACTTCTTCTTCACAAAGAAATGTCACTAACATTTCAAAACCATCTCCTAGGAAACCTACTACTATTAGTATATGGGTTCCTAAGATTGGCTTATTTCCGGGGAAGGAATTCCCACTTTTTCCGCTACTGCTGCGGCTTGGACAGCGGACTCTAGAAAAGGGAGCACAGCCTCGAGTAACTCATTCATGCGCAAAATTCAATCAAAATTTCCCAACCCCCACTAATGCCCTAATCCTGCTTTGGCGGCTTCCGCCGTCTACCCCCTTTCTTTTTGCTTCTCAACCCGGGCTTTGACCATGTCTCCCGAACAATTTCATTACATATGGCGTGAGACGATTCCACATATCGAGGTCGGCATGGGATCGGGTGTTTTCACGTTTCACCGTAGTGCCCGGTTTGTCTTGATTGGAGATTGATGAACAAGAAGGAAAATGGAAAAGTCGACTTTCAACATAAGCATCCGTTGCCTTGCTTGTAGGTCCTTAGTTTAGTCAAGTAGGCGAGGGCATTTCCATCGCTCAGGATTCAATCCAGCCACAGGTTCCCCTATATTCATGCTTAGAAGATAGAAATTATCAAATTTCTGATTATTTACATTCTATTGTTCATTCTAGTGATTACATTAAGAAGCCAAATTCCACTTAGGTTTGGCTTCCAAAAATCTAATCCCAAGGACCCTCAAATAAAGGGTACCAATGTTTAATGTTTTATCTTTCAGGTACCTAAAAAGTAAAGATGGATTTTGGATAGTGGATATTCAAAACATATGACGGGAAATGTCAACTTGCTTTCAACCGTTATATATAAAGATGGAGGCACAATTACCTTTGGCAACAACAACAAAGGCAAAATCATAGGCACTGGAACAGTTGGCAATACAAATCAGCCTATCATTGAGAATGTTCATCTGGTTGACGGTTTGAAACATAATTTGCTTTCCATTAGTCAGTTATGTGATAAAAATTACAAAATAGTTTTTGAACAAAATGATTGCATCATTTATGATTCTGATATGTCATGTATTTTATTCCGTGGTAAGTGTAAGAATAATATTTATATCTTATGCATGTCTGTTACCACTAATAATCATTGTTTAATGATTACATTAGATGATACACTTTTATGGCATAAACGTTTTGGACACACTAATTTCAAAAATCTAGCACGTATTTCAAAACACAAGTTAGTAAATGGAATGCCAAATATTTCTTTCAAACACAAACATTTTTGTGATGCTTGTCAACAAGGAAAAATGCACAAATCTTCTTTTAAATCAAAGGACGTTATCTCAACAAAGAGACCATTAGAACTCTTACACTTGGATTTTTTTGGTCCTTCAAGAGTAGCTTCTTTGAATAGAAGTAGATATGCATTTGTCATTGTTGATGATTATTCAAGATATACTTGGGTTATATTCTTACAAAACAAGAATGATGCGTTTGAAGAATTTTCAATATTTTGTAAAAATATACAAAAGATCAAATCCTCTAACATTGTCACTATTCATAGTGATCATGGAGGAGAATTTGAAAATGAATCTTTTACCCAGTTTTGTAATGAAAATGGCATTACTCACAATTTGTCTTTTCCTCGTGCTCCTCCTCAGAATGGAGTAGTAGAAAGGAAAAATAGAACTTTATAAGAATGTGCAAGAACAATGCTTTGTGATAGTAAATTACTGAAATATTTTTCGGCTGAAGCTGTCGCAACTGCTTGTTACATTATGAATAAAGTTCTTATAAGGCCATTGCTTAATAAAACTTGTTTTGAATTATTCTTTAATCACATTCCACGTGTATCATATTTTAAAGTGTTTGGATGTAAATGTTTCATTCTTAATACTAAAGATGCACTTGATAAATTTGATTCAAAATCTGATGAAGGTATTTTTGTTGGATACTCAACACGTAGCAAAGCCTACAGAGTATATAACAAAAGAACATCAACAGTTGAAGAATCACTACATGTCACATTTGATGAGAACCCCTCGTCTAATTCACCCATCATTGATGATGAAGAGAATATATTACCTTTATCTAATTCTTTAGATAATATTAAAATTGATGAAATTGATGCTACTAAACATACTGTTGAGTCTATTTCAGATAATACAGATCTTCCCAAGGCATTTGCACAAGTTCCAAACCATCCATCAGAGTTAATTATTGGAGATATTACAGATGGAGTTAGAACTCTTCGCCAAATAGAACAAATGGCACATTGTGCTTTCCTGTCAACCATTGAACCAAAGAACATCAAAGATGCATGTGAAGACAATTCATGGATTATTGCTATGTAAGAAGAACTCAATCAATTTCAACGAAATGATGTTTGGGAATTAGTTCCCAGACCAACAGATCATTCAATTATTGGTACCAAGTGGGTATTCAAAAATAAATTGGATGAATCTGGTCAAGTAATTAGAAACAAGGCAGGATTGGTTGCACAAGTTTGTAATCAAGAAGAAGGTATTGATTATGATGAAACCTATGCACCAGTTGCACGTCTTGAGTCTATTCGCATGTTGTTATCATTTGCATGTTTTAAAGATTTTAAATTATTTCAAATGAATGTCAAAAGTTCTTTTTAAATGGTTTTCTCAAGGAGGAAGTTTATGTTGAACAACCTCCTGGTTTTATTTATGAAAATTTAGAATATCATGTTTTTTAAAGAAAGCTTTATATGGTCTCAAACAAGCGCCTTGTGCTTGGTATGAAAGACTTAAAAGCTATCTTTTAAATTCTGGTTATTCAATTAGTAAAATAGATTCCACTTTATTTATTAAGAACATTAAATCTGACATAATCATTATTCAAATATATGTTGATGATATTATTTTTGGTTCTACTAATGAATCTCTTTGTCAAGATTTTTCTAAAGTTATGCAGAAAGAATTTGAGATGAGTCACATGGGTCAACTCAATTACTTCATCGGTCTTCAAATCAAACAATTGAAGGAAGGAATCTTCATTCATCAAAGCAAGTATTCTAAATAACTCATCAGGCGTTTTGGTTTAGAAAGTTCTGCAGAAAAACGTACTCCAATGAGTACTTCTACCTCTCTCGACAAATATTTAAATGGTAAGAGTGTTGATCAACGTCTTTACAGAGGTATGATTGTCTCTCTGCTCTATTTAACTGCTAGTAGACCAGACATTTTGTTTTCAGTATGTTTATGCGCACGTTTTCAGGCAGATCCTAAAGTTTCACATCTAACTGCCGTAAAAAGGATTATTAGATGTGTTAAGCACACTTCTGATTTTGGTTTATTTTACCCCAAGTCAAGCACATTTGATTTATTATCATATAGTGATAATATATTGCCGCTGGTTTAGCATGTTTATTTTACCTAAAGTTTCATGGTTTAGCAAAAAAGCAAAGCTCTGTTTCATTATCTACAACCGAGGCAGAATATATTGCCGCTGGTTTAGCATGTGCTCAAATTTTATGGATGAAACAAACTATTTCAGACTATGGTATTGCTTGCTCTACTTGCCCTATTATGTGTGATAATACTAGTGCTATTAATCTTTCTAAAAATCCTGTGCATCATTCTCGTACAAAACATATTGATGTATGTCATCATTTTCTAGATGATCATGTTCAGAAAGGAGATATTGTTCTTAAATTTATCGCTACTGAACATCAGACTGCTGATATTTTGACTAAACCGTTGAAAGAAGAGACTTTTATTAAACTTCGCATGAATTTGGGAATAATTAGTGAATCGGACTTATGACACATTTTTATTTTTATTTTTAGAATTTTTCTCAAATTTTTTCAAATTTTTCTGGCTATTTTTAATATTGGTCGACCAATTCACCAATATTGGTCGCCAATTGTCGATTTTTTATTATTTCGGTAACTGCTTCGTCTTCCCGCTTATTTTTCGTTAACCGTTCCCTCCATTTTTCGTTTCCAAACTGAACCCATCCTTTCGTTTGTCAAATTTGTGTGGGTTCCGTTTTCCAGCTGCTCTGCCGATTGGAATTATTTCAGTTCCCCAAACTTCCCTTAACTGAATTTATTCTCTCTATTTAATTCTTATCCTGCCTAGGGACTCTCATTCACAAAAATATCTCCCAAGGCCTTTACTTCTCTTTTCTCGGAGGGTCATCTTCCCCCAAAATCACCCAGACCGCCTTCTTCCCAAATCGCCGACGCCTTACCCCTAAATCGCCGGCTTCCACCCGAAAACTCGCCGGTGCCTCCTTCAAATCACCAGCCCCGTCACCGATCTTCCCTTTCCTCTCCTCGATCGACCCTCCGCTGCCCTACATCTCAACTTCCGCCGATTTCGACGGCTCCGACCACAATTTCGTCGACACCAACCCCTAATTCGACCTCTCTTCGCCGCCTTTCTCTCAATCGGCTCCGCCTACCTCAGATCGGCCCTATTCCACTCTAAATCCCATGGATCCATGCTACCTATACTTTGTCGCAACGGCCTCTCCTGCTTGTTTTCGTTCTCTGGCGGCCACCCAGCAGTGTCGCAACCTGGAGAACCTTCCATTTCATGTGGAACGCCAAGTGGACTTTGCTGATCACGGTTTCTCCCGGATTTTCGGCCCCCTCCAATCCGCCGGCCTCGTTGCTCTGTGGTCAACTGCAAATCGCACACCATACTTTCCCTCTTTGGTTCGTGAATTTTACGCGAATTTGGATTCTTCCACGAGGGATGGTATGCTTTCTATCACCACCATCGTCAATCAGTTCTATTTTCGTTTGACTGGCCGCATGCTATCGCTGATTTTGAATTTACAATCTACTCACAATCATTCGCTCCCCAATACCCTCAATGACCCCGCCATTAAATAACTTCTGTCTCCTGATTTTCGCCCCAAACAATCCGCTGCCACTCTTCATCCCCCGGCTAGACTGATGGTTACGATCATCCTCACCAACCTCGCCCTGAAAATAGGCTCCCTTAATTACGTGAGTACCAAGACTGCCCGTTGCTTTTTTGCCTTAATGGGCGAACTTCCCATTGATTGGGGTTCTATTTTGCTCGAATCTTTGGCCAAACCTGTCCGTTCTCACATTTTCTTGCCTTCGCTTATCACTAGGACTCTTGAGGTGTTTCAGATTCCTTTTGCCCATTCTATCCCGCTCTTCAACCCCATAGACTTCAATTCTGAGATCCTGACGCATATGCAGTTAGTTCTTTCCTATCCTTCTGATCCTGATGACGATGCTGATGCCTCCCCTAGAGATACCTCTCCCCTCCCATCTGGTCCTACTACTCGCTCTATGTATCGCTCACCCCGCACCCGTACCCGCTCTCCCCGACCCCGTACCACTCATAGCACACATACCACTCCCAGCACCCGTACCCCCGGGTCATCTTCTCACGCCCGTGGTCGTGTTCCTATTCGGAAGCGTTATTCGCACTCCGAGGCTTCCCCTAGCACTCCAGTTACGCCGTCGACCGATCGTGATGATTTTGATTTGCTTGGTGAAGTTCGTGCTCTTCGTCATTCCATCACTCGATGTTTCACGGATCTTCGAAATGAAATGCACGATGGCTTCCACGGTCTTCAGTCTCATATGAGATCCAGTGATCATACCATGCAAGAACATAACAAGATGATGGAATCCCTTCAGGTTGCCGTCGCCACAATTGCTACTCATTTCGAGTATCTCCATTTCCGGGTCCATCGCCCCTCGTCCGACGCACCGACCTCCCCTCCTGGGCCGTCTGCTCGGCCTTAGATCTTCCTTCCCGTTTGGGTTCTTTTGCTCTAGGCTATGTTTTGGATGTTTGTCGTTGTTTTCATAGGTTGACTGGTGCTACTTTCCTGATGCTAGTTGCTTGGTGTTGCTCCTTTTTGGTGATGCTTTACAGTTCTGTACTTGTGCTGTTTTGGTATTTTGTTATGTCACTTTCAGGTCTGTACCCAATATGTGTTGTATTTGGTTTTCTCAACACTTTGGCTCTGCTGGTTTATTGACACTGTGGGTTGTAAACAATGTTCCTTTGGATGCTCCGTTGGATCGTTGTAAACAAAGTTCAGTACTTACTTCTTAGATGTTTTTTATATTCTGTAAGTAGTTTTGTGGTGATCATATTTCCTGAATGTTGTTTTTGAATGTTCATTTGGCTACTTTGGTGCTCACTTCTTAGTGGTTTTGTATATGTCCTCTGTTTATGATTGGCTATTTGTTTTGAATATTCAGCTCTCTTATGTATTTATCCTCTGTTCATATTCTGTTCTATAGCCATTTCTATGGCAATTTTGTTGTTTCTTGCTTTCTACATGTTTTGCAGGATGGTCTCACATCTCCACTTTTTTAACAACCGTGTCCTGCTCTTAAAATTTTGCACCATCCCATTACCATATCATTAGGCTCATTGAACATGCACATAATTTCTGCAGGCAGGACTCATTCTTATGTGTTATTTCTTTTCCATGTTCTGTCATGAATTTTCATGCCCTTATACTGCCTATTTTTTTCAAAACAAACCCACACGTTATTTTCATAACACCTAACAGTGTCTTTGTTGGGCACTTCGCACTCCTGCCACAAGACCTGTTTCTTGTGTCCTCCTTTTCATATACATATATTTTTGGATACTAAATTTTTTCTTTCACTCTATTACTATGTGAGTACTTACATTTTTGGACACAATATTTTTGGACACTAACATTTGATCACTGGCCTACTTATTCATAAATTTTTAATGGTCTGTCCACAATATTTTTGCCTTCCCACTGATTATTTTTACTGGTTTTCCCATTCATTGTTTTTAATGGCCTACTACATTACTCGGCCTCCACATTTTTTTTCTCCTACAAATATTTTTTTCGGCCTATATACTCTATTCAGCCTACAACTCATTTTCCACCGCTGACCAACTTTTGTTTATTATTTTTAAAGATATATACTCCTTATTTTGCCGCTAATTATATTTCTCTCCTTATTTTTTTATTCCCTACCCTATTTTTTGCATCTTTTTGAGGATTCCAAAGGGGGAGAATATAGTTCATCTACTCAGGGGGAGTATTTACATGTTCCACATATTCAGGGGGAGTATACTATATATGTTCTCTTTTAACGATATATATTTAATGGTTGTCATCAACAAAAAGGGGGAGAATGTTGGAATTTCATAATTCCATATTTCTATCCCATATGGTTTTGATATGCCAAACACATTCAGTGCTACTAACTCTATCTATGCAGATACAAATACATGCCGAGTTCCACACATTCAGATATCTTCATGCATATTCAAACGCATATATCATAGTTCATGAAGATGGAAAGGCAAAGGCACCTACATCCATGACTTGGCTATATATTCACTTGATAAGGATCCCCTGCAAAGAAGCTTCTCAGATTCAGTTGCAGATGCAGTCTTATCTACGGCTTTATGTAATCAATGTAAAATTTACTTTATTAGAGTTACAAAGCCTTGTGATAATATGTCTTAGTCACCTAGGTTCCATTACTCAGAGATCTACACTTCCCAATTTCGAAAATTCGTAATTCTGAAAATTGGCAACCAATTCCCTAATTTTGGTCGACCAATTATAAACCTTCGAATTTGACTACGGGATTTCATGAGAAAACTCTCCTAACCATGTAGATCCTGGATCTGTCTTCCAACGGTCAAAATTCCCTCTCTAAATTTTGGTCGACCAATTTGGTCATTTAGCTCGACCAATTTCAAAACTAGCCGTTTTGACCCCAAATTTTCAGGGACGGTTCATGACCGTTTTCCAACGTTACTTACACTTCCCAACCGTCCCAAAACACTATAAATAAAGGGGTAGACCCTCTCTTTCAAGAAACACAACTTTCCTCTTTCTCTCTGTAACGACTGGTTTTCATGAATCTGGATTTATTATATTATAATGTATGTTTTGGTGGATTTTCTCCTCAAGTGTGGTTTTCGTTTCCGTAACTTTCATTTTCGATCGTTTCGTCGTGTTTTCCTAGCTCTTTCTTGGAATCGTCGATTTTGGAGCAAGTCATTCGTGATGGGCTTCGTATTGGTCATATCTTATTATTAGATCAAGCCTAGGAGTCTTAGGAATCGATCCCGGGGCTCCGCGCTCCGTATCGGAACTTTTGGTGCTAATTAGCCGGTGTAAGAAGGGCCACCGACCGACTAGATGACGATCCAGTCCGTCGGCAAACCTCCTTGGACCGACTAGTTGGCTTTCTAAATTATTCTGGAGTTACTGTTTATCGTTAGTCGGTCTAAGAACGTTGGTTGACCGACTAGGTTGCAAACTAGTCGGTCGGCAATGCTTCTTTAACCGACTAACTCATCAACTATTTTTGACACTAGTTACTGTTCACTCTTAGTCGGTCTAAGAACGTTCATCGACCGACTAGATGTCAAACTAGTCGGTCAGTATTTGTTCTCGGACCGACTAACTCTTAGTTCATGTTTTCGACTGGAGTTACTGTTTACACTCAGTCGGTCTGCGTTGTTCAACCGACCGCCTAGATCTCAAACTAGTCGGTCAACAGTTGTTCTTTGACCGACTAAGCAGTGCAGGAAACCCTAGTTTTTCCCTAGCCGCCACCAAACTCTATAAATACCCCTCCAAACGTTTTCTTCTCCTCCCTCACGACCTAAAACCCTAATTTCTCCCCCATTGAGCCCCCATCTCCCTCAAACCATTAATCCTTCATCCCAAGCTCATCCTCCATCATCCAAACCCTCCCTTCACTCATTCCACCTCTCATCTTCCCCAAATCTCCATCAAATCCCCAAAATCCCCCAAAACCCTATTTCTCCAAACTTCTCCAATCATTTCCAGATCTGAACCCTAGGTTCCCCGGAGCGTTTCTTCCGTCGCCGTGGTTGCTCGGCGTTATTCTCCCGTTCCCTACGCGGTAATACTCGATTCCTTTAATTTTATCATAACCCACATTGGCATTGTGAAACCCTAATAAAATGGATTGATTAGATGATTAGGGTTCTAATAAGAAACCTATTTAGGATCATTGTGCTAATAATTGTTTTGCCATAACAGTGATCCATTCCGTAGTTAGCTTGTGTGACGATCTTCATTGCTCGTCAATCCCGGTATCAGGCAAGTGAAACTTGCATCCATTGATTTAGGCCATGTCTTAGGCCATTTACCATGCTTTAGCGTAAAAGAGACTAGACGGTGAAAGGATAGCCGTTTAGACGTCATTGACCTAGCTTGACAACGAAGCTTGGTCCGTCACCCGCATCATGCTTGTATGTCACGTTTACTTTAAATTAACGGTACGCGTATTAACTGTTCATGCCATCCATGCATCCTTAACTGTTATTGCATTTTACCTGCCACGTTTACTTTAAATTAACAGTACGCGAATATATTCATGTCACTGCATTTTGCCTGTCACGTTTAAATACAATTAACGGTACGCGAATATATGCTCATGTCATTGCATGCTTGAATACTCATCGTGATTGCGTAGCTTCGCTACTGATCACTCCATATTTTACACCTTTTTTCTGCATATTTGCATACCGTTTTGATCGCCCATATCACGCTTATCACGATTATTCGACAATATTGCGATACTTTTCACTATTTCTTGTTTTTGTCGTATTTCAGGAAATATGGAGCTATTTGGATCGATTGTGAGATCAAGAGGATTTGCACCCACTCCGGAGTGTCAACCATGGCCCTTTTGAGGGTTATTCTGCAATGGAAGAGGAGTGGAAGAAGAAAGAATGTCGTAGGAGCGACGGGGGAGCGAAAAGATGAAGATTGGGCATTTTCAGCATGCCACTCGGCCGAGTGAAGGAGTCACTCGGCCGAGCATTGAGACCCCGCTCGGCCGGTCAGATCGGACACGCAACAGAGATGTATCAGCGTGCACTCGGCCGAGCATCGCACGCCGACTCGGCCGAGTGCGGAGACTCCGTCCGCCCGAGTGGCACCCAGACGACGGCAAGCCAAAATGTCCAACTTACTGTAATCCTTCAGTCTGCCCCAGAAGCCCGACTCGGCCGAGTAACAAAAGCCGTCCGCCCGAGTACCAAATGCCCCTCGGCCGAGTGACATTTGCCACTCGACCGAGTGATGCCGAGGACATGCAGCGCCCAGATTTTCAGACAGCCTCTCATTCTTTTGAAATCTGCTATCATTCCAGCAATCAAATTATTTTTCTCATATTTTTTATGGATAGTAGACTTCATGACGGTTCCAACGCCGCCAAGAACGCGCAAATCGGAGGTCGGATGAAATCTGGGGAATTTCTGCAAGTTGATGCTGCAGTGCTGGAATTTGCATGTCAGTGTCACTCGGCCGGGTCACATATTCCACTCGGCCGAGTGCGGCCTGGGCCCAGATTTAAAGTTGCGGTTTGGGCTGTTTTTGGGCACGAATTTGAGGGGTTTTCTAGGGTTATTTTGCTAGGGTTTTGGGAGAGTATTTAAGGGGTTTGTAGCCACCATTAGAGGAGGTCCCGAAGATGTTTTAGGAGGATTATTTTAGAGGTTAGGCCATGCCCTAGGCCCCCCTCTTGGATCAAAAAGCTTGTATTTTGGATTGAAGATCATCATCAAGCTAAGTATTTTCTTCTTTTTATTTGAATCTTTGTTTTTCTATCTTTTTGTATGCAAGCAATGATTTTTATTGATTCATATATCCTTGTTGCTATGCTAGAGTAGATTTGTTGTTCTAGGGTTTGGGGATGAACCCTATGGATCTAATTTCATATTTGTGAAGAATGAACTCTAAATTGCTAGAATTGCTAGGAGATTAGGTTGTGATTGATTTCCTACGGATAGCTAGGGATTTCCATCGATTTGGGATTTGCAAGAGATTGGATTCTAATCGATGGGAAGGCCTAGATATTCGATTTAGGTTTACAATTGGGTTTCTCTAGATTTGGTTTGCAAGAGATTGGACCAAAGCTAGGATTTTTAATTGTAAATCTATACACATATTCGTTTGCAAGAGATTGGACGAATACGAACTATCACAACCTAGATCGTAACTCGAGTTTGCATGAGAGTGGGCTCGAGGAGCGATTGGACGATGATGTCGATCCTCATGCTAGTGGCTTAGGTTAGGGTTTGCAAGAGATTGGGCCCTAACCTAGGTTTGCTATAGACCGGCAATAGCGCGAGAGCGTGAGCTTGGTTCTACATTAAGTTGCGACTAGTCCACCTCAATGCAAGTTTAGTAATATTAAGATTCACTATTTACAATGATGAATGACGATCCGTAGTGGGAATTCCCTAGCCCTAGACGTCTTTATTTGATTTTATATCCCCATACTTTGCCCGACGATTGTGACAGGATCGCCGCAAGGCAAATTCCCTCTTTTATTATATTGTATTTGAATCGGCATTTGACCAATTTCTCTATCTCCGACACCGACATCCATCACCATTGCCACTACATCATACCATAGCCATCTCCACCAATAATACATTCGTAGTCCAACCAACCTAGGATAGATTGGAGCCAACACCACCTCCTCGTGTTCGATACCCGCTCGCCACTTGACCGTGCGCTTGCGGTAAAACTACAATCGTTCTCCGGGACGTGTATCCGGGGCCGACCAAGTTTTTGGTCGCGCTCTTGGGTTGCATTCCGGGGCGATCAAGTTTTTGGCGCCGTTGCCGGGGAGGTGTTTCCGTTGGTGCCAATTTGTCACAATTAGGTTGATTAGACTACGAAAAAAAATAATAAATAAATAAAAAGGAAATTTTCACCCCTGCCACCATTATTATCATTTCTATATTCTTTTGTTCCACTGATATCTTTTCTCCAGGTATTTATCTTTGTTGATCAGGTGCTATGGATTATACTACGTGGACCACATATTTTGATCAGAATGCTCAGACGGGAGATTACTATTTTGATCAGAGTGTTCAGATGGGAGAATACTATTTTGATCAGAGTGCTCAGATGGGCGAATACTATTTTGATCAGAGTGCTCAGATGGGCGAATACCTTTTTGAGGAAATGAACTGGCCTGAGCTTGATGAGAGACGAAGGATTTTTTTTGATGAGATGCATGCACACCAGGTTGAAGTGCAAGCCGAGCTTGAAAAGGGTAACCTTCTATTGGAACGGGTGAAGAGGCAACTTGAAATGAATATGCTCATGCTTAAGGTTGAAGGGATTTCCAAAGATATCAGTTCTGCTTCTTCATTTTTTGGGCAAGAAGCATCGCCAGACTTACTACCAGAGCCAGAATGTGCCGTCGTCGATCCCACTTCCTACGATACATCTATTGCATATGAAGAGTGGATGGACGAAGAGGCAGTGAAGGAAGCAGAAACTGAGTCATATGCGCAGCCAGAGGAGGACGCATTTCAGAGATTATTGGAGGGTCTCTTGGAGTCAGTGAGGTTCACCGGTTCAGAGAGCATTACGGCAGGTGATGCATTTGAGCTACGATTTGCAGATTTTGTTATGAACCGTGTTTCAGCTGCAGGAACAATTGAGGAGGACATCCATGTCAGACTTGAGGGGGATAGACTATATTTTCGGATTTCTTGCGGGCATTCCCCTCCACATGATACATCCCCACAAGCTGACACACATGAGCAGCCAGCATCACCATCCCAGGGAGAGCCTACATTGATAGTTGATGAGAAGGCAAATGAGCACACTATCGAGCCAGAGCATGCTTTTGAGGAGGCCTTACACACAGAGCCAGAGCTTATCACCGAGGAGGTCATGCATCGGGACGAGGACACAGCCATTCATGAGGATCCCGAGCACTATCCTCCTCCATTAGAGCTTCCGCAGCCACCTCATCCTCCCACTGACGCAGAGGACTACCCCACAGAGCTTATGGCTCCCCTTCAGGGAGATCTCTTTACTCCCTCGCCCTTTATCTTTGATTTCCCTCCAGTGTATGATGTTTTTTATGATTCATCGTGCCTTTTGCAGGATTCATGTACATACGATCAAGAGGTACGATGGGACGTATATGTGGAGGAGAGCGAGGAGTTAGCACCCATGGACACATATGAATATGATCAAGGGGTGCACTGGGATGAGTCCGACGATGATGAGGAGCATCTTGATGGGGTCCACACCTATGATCTAGATTTACCTGAGCAGCATAGAGAAGACACCGTGGAGACAGCTATCACGGCACGTGAGGATATTGGATTATTTCCAGGGAAGTATCGTCCACCACTATTTATTTCATATATTTCTATTGACGATCCTCTTTGGAATACTTTTATTATGAGGGTGAAATTTTTGCAGCGAACTGATGCATCCTATTCTCTGCAGGGTACAGGTGGAGTCCTTGTGGGAATGCTGGAGGATGCATTGCTAGAGTTCGTTGGTGTCCGTGGACATGTGCGCCTGGCAGAGCCACGGAAGGAGCAGTTGGAGCAGTTGCCTGCACCGGAAAAGATACTGGATCCGCCTTTTGCTATAGGTGATATCAATCCAGTAGTGTAGAAATTTTTATGCTTTCAATAAACTCGAATTCTCTCGACAGCGAGAGGACCGTATAGATTTGCTTGAATAAATATCACCTCATATGATGGCAACAAAAAAATCTTTTACACCCAAAACCCATTATATATATTAATTGCCCCTTCATATTTTGAAGTGTCACATCCTTTTGCTCACCACCATCGAGCATTTCTTTCAAGTGAAACCTCACTTTCTTATTTGTTTGACTTGATCACGCTTAGCAAAATCGTGATTTTATTGATCGAGTCATTTGAATAGGATTGTTTGGTATAAGCTTGGGGGAAGGCGCTCTCATGCATCATTGTATGTGCATGTAGTTGCATTAGGATTTCATGTCATTCATTTCATCATTTTTCATTCACCTCCCTCATATTTATCGTTGTTCCTCATATTTTTCCTTTTATGATCACATTGAGGACAATGTGAAGTTTAAGCTTGGGGGAGTGCATTTCCATGCCATTTAGATGCATTAGTTGCATTTTTACTTTATTTTAGGGTTTTTAAAATTTTTCAAAATTTTGCATCATCTTTTTTTTTGAATTTTCCATCTTATTTTCCTTTTATGTGTGTTCATGCATCATGTTGTGTGCTTGTTTTTCTTTTATTTCCTCTCTTTTATTTTTTATTTCTTTATTTCCCTTTTTCTTCTTCCGCTAGATGAATCTCGTATGATGATATCTCTTATTGCTTTAGCAACCATCACGATGCTTATTATTCCTTGACATGCTACTTAGAGTATTCCATAGTCTTGCTATTTACATGTGCTTGCAAATCTATTTCTTTTGATGATTCCTCTATATGAATGCATGATATTAATTGAAACTGAATGTATGGATTAGTGTTTTGTATACTTTTGTTGGAAATGCACCAAGATTCACGCATCATTAGTATATCTGAAGCATCAGTTTTATTGTCTCATTCACCTTCTGTTGCATGCTTGATATGATTGTGCGCTTTACCGCTTGACTTCACTCTTTATTGAGATGATTGAGAATATCCATGCTTACATATGAGTTTTAGTTGAAGTATTATTTTATTGAACCGTTCGTGCACATCTTAGAGTGAACCGAGTGTTACATTATTTCTTTCTCCACATATATCTTTTTATTCTCTACATGTCACTTGAGTTCACCTCCTAAAGCTACTTATATCGCATCTATTTCCCAAAAATCACCACAAAAGAAAAAAGTTAGCTCCAAAAAGTCCAAAAAGCCAAAAAGGAGCCAAAATCCAAAAAAAAAATACAAATCATATAGCTCCTACAAAAATCCAAAAAGAAAAATGAGAAACAAAGTCCAAAAGAAAAAAATATATATTTCTCTATCTCATTATTGGAGCCACAAAATACTTGGGAAAACCAAGGCAAAAATCCCATTTTCCACTATCATATTCCTTTAGATGCGATGCCTCAAGCTAAGCTTGGGGGGGGTTGAATTCATTTGACCATATGAGTGAGTACGACATTAGAGTGGAGAGGTGCACGAATGGGGAAGTTTGATAATGCTGAAACTTAGCAAAATACCTAAGTTATGGAGATTTCTTATGAATTGATATAAATATGTGAATGCCATGATTTATTCCATTCTCCATTGCATGTTTGGCGTGATTCTTATATGCTTCAGTTATAACTCTTGATTGAAAAGTGCATCGCCAACATTTGTATATTAAATCCTATGAAATGCGTGATGTGGATATGAATTGATTGTATGAATTTAGAGAATCCTTTTTGTTGTTCTTAAAAACTTGCAAGTACCATGTTTATGTAAGATATGAAATCCTTATAGCATGTGATTTGTATTTTTCGAGTTATCGTTATGTGTAGCTTAGGGCTTGAGATCTGAGAGTATAATCTAGCTACCCCTTCCACTTCGTATTCTTTTATTTCATTTCCCTTATTTTTCATCTCCCGAGTTCGTCTTTTTACTTATCTTCCTCGAGGACGAGTAAGAGGTAAGCTTGGGGGATTTTGATCACTCCATATTTTACACCTTTTTTCTGCATATTTGCATACCGTTTTGATCGCCCATATCACGCTTATCACGATTATTCGACAATATTGCGATACTTTTCACTATTTCTTGTTTTTGTCGTATTTCAGGAAATATGGAGCGATTTGGATCGATTGTGAGATCAAGAGGATTTGCACCCACTCCGGAGTGTCAACCATGGCCCTTTTGAGGGTTATTCTGCAATGGAAGAGGAGTGGAAGAAGAAAGAATGTCGTAGGAGCGACGGGGGAGCGAAAAGATGAAGATTGGGCATTTTCAGCATGCCACTCGGCCGAGTGAAGGAGTCACTCGGCCGAGCATTGAGACCCCGCTCGGCCGGTCAGATCGGACACGCAACAGAGATGTATCAGCGTGCACTCGGCCGAGCATCGCACGCCGACTCGGCCGAGTGCGGAGACTCCGTCCGCCCGAGTGGCACCCAGACGACGGCAAGCCAAAATGTCCAACTTACTGTAATCCGTCAGTCTGCCCCAGAAGCCCGACTCGGCCGAGTAACGAAAGCCGTCCGCCCGAGTACCAAATGCCCCTCGGCCGAGTGACATTTGCCACTCGACCGAGTGATGCCGAGGACATGCAGCGCCCAGATTTTCAGACAGCCTCTCATTCTTTTGAAATCTGCTATCATTCCAGCAATCAAATTATTTTTCTCATATTTTTTATGGATAGTAGACTTCATGACGGTTCCAACGCCGCCAAGAACGCGCAAATCGGAGGTCAGATGAAATCTGGGGAATTTCTGCAAGTTGATGCTGCAGTGCTGGAATTTGCATGTCAGTGTCACTCGGCCGGGTCACATATTCCACTCGGCCGAGTGCGGCCTGGGCCCAGATTTAAAGTTGCGGTTTGGGCTGTTTTTGGGCACGAATTTGAGGGGTTTTCTAGGGTTATTTGCTAGGGTTTTGGGAGAGTATTTAAGGGGTTTGTAGCCACCATTAGAGGGGGAGGTCCCCAAGATGTTTTAGGAGGATTATTTTAGAGGTTAGGCCATGCCCTAGGCCCCCTCTTGGATCTAAAAGCTTGTATTTTGGATTGAAGATCATCATCAAGCTAAGTATTTTCTTCTTTTTATTTGAATCTTTGTTTTTCTATCTTTTTGTATGCAAGCAATGATTTTTATTGATTCATATATCCTTGTTGCTATGCTAGAGTAGATTTGTTGTTCTAGGGTTTGGGGATGAACCCTATGGATCTAATTTCATATTTGTGAAGAATGAACTCTAAATTGCTAGAATTGCTAGGAGATTAGGTTGTGATTGATTTCCTACGGATAGCTAGGGATTTCCATCGATTTGGGATTTGCAAGAGATTGGATTCTAATCGATGGGAAGGCCTAGATATTCGATTTAGGTTTACAATTGGGTTTCTCTAGATTTGGTTTGCAAGAGATTGGACCAAAGCTAGGATTTTTAATTGTAAATCTATACACATATTCGTTTGCAAGAGATTGGACGAATACGAACTATCACAACCTAGATCGTAACTCGAGTTTGCACGAGAGTGGGCTCGAGGAGCGATTGGACGATGATGTCGATCCTCATGCTAGTGGCTTAGGTTAGGGTTTGCAAGAGATTGGGCCCTAACCTAGGTTTGCTATAGACCGGCAATAGCGCGAGAGCGTGAGCTTGGTTCTACATTAAGTTGCGACTAGTCCACCTCAATGCAAGTTTAGTAATATTAAGATTCACTATTTACAATGATGTATGACGATCCGTAGTGGGAATTCCCTAGCCCTAGACGTCTTTATTTGATTTTATATCCCCATACTTTGCCCGACGATTGTGACAGGATCGCCGCAAGGCAAATTCCCTCTTTTATTATATTGTATTTGAATCGGCATTTGACCAATTTCTCTATCTCCGACACCGACATCCATCACCATTGCCACTACATCATACCATAGCCATCTCCACCAATAATACATTCGTAGTCCAACCAACCTAGGATAGATTGGAGCCAACACCACCTCCTCGTGTTCGATACCCGCTCGCCACTTGACCGTGCGCTTGCGGTAAAACTACAATCGTTCTCCGGGACGTGTATCCGGCGCCGACCAAGTTTTTGGTCGCGCTCTTGGGTTGCATTCCGGAGCGATCAGCTACATACTTGTACTATTTGTTCCGGCTAGGCACCCACCTTGCGCGGGCACAATCCTACGCCAAACACACTTTCTGGCTCGTGTTACAGAAGACGAGCTCAACACAGCCTGCGGGCAATAGGGCACTCGTTGAGTGATCCCTTGTACTTGATACTTCAACACAGCCTGCGGGCAATAGGGCACTCGTTGAGTGATCCCTTGTACTTGTACCTGTTACTTGACATTACATGTCACAACAACAACCCCTTGCCACCCGTACTCTCCTTTACTTTACTTGTTACCACCTTACTTTACTTGCCATGCACCATACTTTATCTGCTAGGTTGCTAGTTTACCTTTCTTTTCGTTTCCTTGCACAAGTCTTCCGACTTGCTGACCTGTGCCCCTTTTCTCTTTTTGGTGACACATGTTAGAGCCCGAGCTCGAGTTACTTGCTGTGGATGGGTTGTTCGCTGACGCTGAGTCAGGACCCGCGTTGATCGAGGACTACGTTAACACTGGGGATCAGTCTTAGTGTCTTCGTTTACCTTTTGTTAGGCTGCTTAGTTGTCGGTGCGTGGCACCTAGTTTGATACTCTGTTATGTTTGTGTTGCTTTTGTTTGGCCTTGTTCTGGGCCTTGGACTCTTTCTTGTTAGCCTGGTGTCTTTTCTGTGATGTTGAATATTTTTGTGGACAAACTTTGGGATTGGTATTTCATATCCGTCTCTTTATTATTATTATTTTTTTTGTTCCTTTTGCGATTACAGGGACCTGCTTATACTAAATTGACGCTTATCAGGCGTGCAGCTTCACAGCTCCACGTCTAAGCGGACCTTCTCACGTCTCGCCTCCATTTTAGGGAAGCGGGTCGTGACAGGTTTTAGTGGTGGCCCATGCAGGTCTCTCTGTAACTGCAATTATCATGGATAACAATAATAATATAAGATTGTCCGACAAATGAATTTGATATCCGAGTCACAAGCTATGAGTCTAATCTGGTTCGTTTTCTGTGTCATTAGATGGCAGGAAGGCGATTCACCCGTGGTGGAGGTAGTGGTGCGCTCCCTCATGATGAGGAGCCTGAGCGGGAACCCACCAATGGGGAGATGATGCGGATGATGATCCAGATGATGCAAGTGCAGTAGGGCGTGCTCCTGCAAGTCCAGAATGCTCCACTTGCTCGAGCTGCCCGGGCTCTTCCGGATGCCCCTCGCTCTGAGCCGGGAGCGAAGCAATTTCGGGAGCTAGGTCCCGCATATTTTGATGGATCTGAGGGTCCTCTGGCTGCCGACGAGTGGATAAGGAACATTGAGGATAACCTGGCGATGGCAACGATTAACCCGACTGGATGGGTTGATTTGGCTAAGAGGCAGCTGAAGGACAATGCCAGAAATTGGTGGGATGCTGAAGAGAAGATGCTGGTGGAGCCGATAGTTTGGGCTACCTTCAAGTCCAGATTTGATGGAGAGTTCTTCCCGAAGGCTGCTAGGCAGGTGATGCTGCAGCGCTTTATAGATCTGAAGCAGGGGAGCTTGTCGGTGGATCAGTACCACCCAAGTGTTCACGAGGCTCAGTCGGTTTGCACCTAAGATGGTGCAAGATTTCGATGAGAAAGCTCAGCGATTTCTTCAAGGACTTTCCTTGGAGCTTCAGAGCTTTGTGACCTCTTCTGACCTGGAGACATATCAGAAGGTTCTGATTGCCGTGAGGCGGCAAGAGTTGAATGTGAACCAGAGGAAGGGACATGTTTCCGGAGCTGGGAAGAGGCCTGTGGAGCAGGCCAGGGCGGTGGTTAGGCCTGGTTTCAAGCCTAATCATCCGGTGCAGTTCAAGAGGCCAGGAGGGCCTATTCTGAAGACTTTTCCATTTCTGTGGCAAGACTGGACACCTCAGGGATCAGTGTAGGAGGTTTCTGGGACAGTGCATTGTCTGCGAAGATCCTGCCCACACCATCAGGGAGTGTCCGAAGTCGAAGCAGCCTTGGCGGGCTCCTATTGCAGCACAGCCATTGCAGCAGCGAGCTCATGTGCCCGTTGGTCGTGGAGCGCCTCTTGTTCCACAGAGACAGGACTTTCGGCAGGCTGTTCCGTCGAGAGGGCAGGCCTTTCTGATGACTGAGGAGGAGAGCATGGCCGTGGATGAGGTTATTACAGGTAACTCTCATTCTAGCTATTTTTCTTCCTTAGTTTGATTGTTGATTTTGTTGGTTGTTTGCTCATGCTTGTTACTAGAATAGGATTTGATTGTTAGACTGTTTGCTAGGTGTGGTTTTGGTTTGCACATTTCCTGCACGAGTCCTCTTTGACTCAGGTGCGTCGATGTGCATTTTGGCCCAGAGCTTCGTGGAGAAGCATTCCTTGTCGACGTCCTCTCTCCCAAAGAGTTGGAATATCGTCACAGGGAACGGTGTGGTCTCGGTGCATCGTGGGTGCAATTCTTGCCTGTTGGTGGTTTGTGGATGTGAGCTTTGTACTGATTTCATTGTCCACGACATCATCAATTACGATGCGGTCCTTGGGATGGATTGGCTTGCGAGCTTCTATGCTACGATTGACTGTCGGAGGAAGAAGGTGGTGTTCGAGATTCCCAGACATCCGGTGTTTGAGTTCAGTCGTGGTAGCAGTTCGCTTGGTCCTGTCAGATTTTGGGCAAGCCGGTGGAGGTTGTGGCTATGCAGATGGAGTTGGAATGGCCAGCTGTGGTGCGAGATTTTGGTGATGTCTTCCCCGAGGAGATGTCTGGATTGTCGCCTGATCGAGCTTTGGAGTTTTTCTATTGATCTTATCCCAGGTGCGCAGCCCATTTCGAAGGCACCATATCGTATGGCGCCAGCAGAGTTGGAGGAGTTGCGGAAGCAGTTGGATGAGCTTATGCTGAAGGGTTACATCAATCCTAGTGTGTCTCCGTGGGGAGCACCGGTGCTGTTGGTGAAGAAGAAGGATGGTTCGCGTCGCATGTGAGTGGACTATCGGAAGTTGAATGCGGTGACCATCAAGAATAAATACCCGTTGCCTCGCATCGATGATATTTTTGATCATCTTGGAGGTTCGAGGGTGTTTTCTAAGTTGGATTTGAGGAGTGGTTACCACCAGTTGAAGGTGAAGAAGGATGATGTGCCGAAGACAGCGTTCAGGACGAAGTATGGACACTATGAGTTCGTGGTTATGCCTTTCGGTGTAACTAACGCACCCGCAGTTTTCATGAATCTGATGAACCTGATTTTCTATGACTTCTTGGATAAGTTTGTCGTTATCTTTATTGACGACATTCTGATCTATTCGAAGTCGGAGGAAGAGCATGCCTCGCACTTGAGGACGGTATTGGAGATCTTGAGGAAGCATCGTTTGTATGCTAAGTTTTCGAAGTGCGAGTTTTGGCTGGACAGAGTTGCTTTTCTCGGGCATGTGGTGACTGGAGATGGTATTTCAGTGGATCCCGAGAAGGTTAGGGCCATCAGAGAGTGGCCTGTTCCGTCGTCTGCATCTGAGATTCGGAGTTTCCTTGGACTTGCTGGTTACTATCGGCGTTTCATTAAGGACTTTTCCCGTATTGCTGAGCCGATGACCAGGTTGACGCGGAAGGATGTACCTTTTGTTTGGTCGGGTGATTGTGAGACTGCTTTTGGTATTCTGAAGGAGAGGCTGACGACTGCCCCTGTTCTTGTTGTGCCTGATCGCAGCGGTGGATTTGAGATCTTTTGCGATGCTTCTGGCAAGGGTCTCGGTTGTGTGTTGCATCAGCACGGGCATGTTGTGGCTTATGCGTCTCGTCAGCTTAAGGTTCATGAGAAGAATTACCCGACGCATGATTTGGAGTTGGCTGCTGTTGTGTTTGCTCTTAAGATTTGGAGGCACTTCATGCTGAGTGAGAAAGTTAAGATTTTCACCGATCACAAAAGCTTGAAGTATATTTTCACTCAGAAGGAGCTTAACATGCGACAACGTCGATGGTTGGAGCTTATGGCGGATTATGAGATTGATTTGCAGTATCACCCTGGCAAGGTGAATGTGGTTCCAGATGCTTTGAGTAGACTTCTCACGGTGATGATGTTGACCTCGCAGTGGAGATTGCAGCAGGATTTTTGCGAGTCTGGTGTTGAGATTGTTCTTCCTGGGGAGGCTTCTACGTTGATGTACATGCAGGTACAGTCGACGATCGTGGATCAGATTAAGGCTGGCCAGGCTGAGGATCTGAAGCTGGTGAGGATTCGGGAGCAGGTGGAAGCCGGTCTGCGGACTGACTTTTTGGTTCATGAAGATGGCTCGCTGAGGTTTGGAGCCAGGCTGTGTGTGCCAGCTGGGGATATTAGAGAGGAGTTGATGGTGGAGGCACACAGTTCGCCGTATTCTGTGCATCCTGGTGGCACCAAGATGTACCAGGATCTTCGTCTGAATTATTGGTGGCATGGTATGAAGAGGATTGTGGCTCGGAGTGTGGCCAAGTGTTTGGTTTGCCAGCAAGTGAAGGCGGAGCATCAGCGTACGGCCGGGTTGCTACAACCGCTTCCGATTCCGGAGTGGAAATGGCAACACATCACTATGGATTTCGTGACTGGACTACCTCGGAGTCCGAAGCTGAATGACGCGATTTGGGTGATCGTAGATCGATTGACCCAAATCTGCGCACTTTATTCCATTTCGAGTAGGACAGTCCACTGAGGCGCTAGCGAGGAGGTATATGGAGGAGGTCGTGCGACTTCATGGGGTCCCCGTGAGTATCGTGTCGGACAGAGACACGAGGTTCACATCTCAGTTCTGGCAGAGTTTGCAGAAGAGTTTGGGTACGCGTCTGAGTTTCAGCACGGCGTACCATCCGCAGACGGATGGCCAGTCGAGAGGACGATTCAGATTTTGGAAGACATGCTAAGGGCGTGCATGTTGGATTTCAAGGGTTCGTGGGAGGCCATTTACACTTGGTGGAGTTCTCTTACAACAACAGCTACCAGGCGTCTATTGGCATGGCGACTTTCGCCGCTCTTTATGGGAGGAAATGTCGATCGCCATTGAGTTGGGATGACGTTGGTGATCGGGAGCTGTTGGGACCTGAGATGATCGTGGAGGCTGTGGATATCGTCAGGAATATTCGGGAGAGGTTGAGGATTGCTCAGGACCGTTTTAAGCATTGGGCGGATGCTAAATGTCGTCCTTTGGAGTTTCAGCCTGGCGACCATGTGTTTCTGAAGATTTCCCCGAATCGTGGAGTGATTCGTTTTAGAAAGCGAGGGAAGTTGAGCCCGTGATACATTGGACCGTTTGACATTTTGGAGAGGGTTGGCGAGGTAGCTTATCGCTTGGCCTTGCCGCCATCTTTGGAAGGAGTTCACGATGTTTTCCATGTGTCGCAGCTTCGTCGATACATTAGCGATCCATCTCATGCTGTGGATTTTTTGAAGATTACCGTTCGCCCAGATTTGACGTATGACCAGCATCCAGTGCAGATTCTGGACAGGCGTCAGAAGTCACTTCGGAACAAGGTTGTCAACCTTGTGAGGGTGATGTGGCGTCACGGCTCGCCCGGAGAGTCTACTTGGGAGAATGAGGATGAGATGCGAGAGCGTTTCCCACTTTTGTTTTCGGACACGTGAGTGTTTGGAAATTCCGAGGACGGAATTTTTCTTAAGTTGGGGAGGATGTAACGACTGGTTTTCATGAATCTTGATTTATTATATTATAATGTATGTTTTGGTGGATTTTCTCCTCATGTGTGGTTTTCGTCTCCGTAACTTTCATTTTCGATCGTTTCGTCGTGTTTTCCTTGCCCTTTCTTGGAATCGTCGATTTTGGAGCAAGTCATTCGTGACGGGCTTCGTATTGGTCATATCTTATTATTAGATCAAGCCTAGGAGTCTTAGGAATCGATCCCGGGGCTCCACGCTCCGTATCGGAACTTTTGGTGCTAATTAGCCGGTGTAAGAAGGGCCACCGACCGACTAGATGACGATCCAGTCGGTCGGCAAACCTCCTTGGACCGACTAGTTGGCTTTCTAAATTATTCTGGAGTTACTGTTTATCGTTAGTCGGTCTAAGAACGTTGGTTGACCGACTAGGTTGCAAACTAGTCGGTCGGCAATGCTTCTTTAACCGACTAACTCATCAACTATTTTGACACTAGTTACTGTTCACTCTTAGTCGGTCTAAGAACGTTCATCGACCGACTAGATGTCAAACTAGTCGGTCAGTATTTGTTCTCGGACCGACTAACTCTTAGTTCAGGTTTTCGACTGGAGTTACTGTTTACACTTAGTCGGTCTGCGTTGTTCAAAACCGACCGACTAGATCTCAAACTAGTCGGTCAACAGTTGTTCTTTGACTGACTAAGCAGTGCAGGAAACCCTAGTTTTGCCCTAGCTGCCACCAAACTCTATAAATACCCCTCCAAACGTTTTCTTCTCCTCCCTCACGACCTAAAACCCTAATTTCTCCCCCATTGAGCCCCCATCTCCCTCAAACCATTAATCCTTCATCCCAAGCTCATCCTCCATCATCCAAACCCTCCCTTCACTCATTCCACCTCTCATCTTCCCCAAATCTCCATCAAATCCCCAAAATCCCTATTTCTCCAAACTTCTCCAATCATTTCCAGATCTGAACCCTAGGTTTCCCAGAGCGTTTCTTCCGTCGCCGTGGTTGCTCGGCGTTATTCTCCCGTTCCCTACGCGGTAATACTCGATTCCTTTAATTTTAGCATAACCCACATTGACATTGTGAAACCCTAATAAAATGGATTGATTAGATGATTAGGGTTCTAATAAGAAACCTATTTAGGATCATTGTGCTAATAATTGTTTTGCCATAACAGTGATCCATTCCGTAGTTAGCTTGTGTGACGATCTTCATTGCTCGTCAATCCCGGTATCAGGCAAGTGAAACTTGCATCCCTTGATTTAGACCATGTCTTAGGCCATTTACCTTGCTTTAGCGTAAAAGAGACTAGACGGTGAAAGGATAGCCGTTTAGACGCCATTGACCTAGCTTGACAACGAAGCTTGGTCCGTCACCCTCATCATGCTTGTATGTCACGTTTACTTTAAAGTAACGGTACGCGTATTAACTGTTCATGCCATCCATGCATCCTTAACTGTTATTGCATTTTACCTGCCACGTTTACTTTAAATTAACAGTACGCGAATATGTTCATGTCATTGCATTTTGCCTGTCACGTTTAAATACAATTAACGGTACGCGAATATATGCTCATGTCATTGCATGCTTGAATACTCATCGTGATTGCTTAGCTTCGCTACATACTTGTACTATTTGTTCCGGCTAGGCACCCACCTTGCGCGGGCACAATCCTACGCCAAACACACTTTCTGGCTCGTGTTCCAGAAGACGAGCTCAACACAGCCTGCGGGCAATAGGGCACTCGTTGAGTGATCCCTTGTACTTGATACTTGAACACAGCCTGCGGGCAATAGGGCACTTGTTGAGTGATCCCTTGTACTTGTACTTGTTACTTGACATTACATGTCACAACAACAACCCCTTGCCACCCGTACTCTCCTTTACTTTACTTGTTACCACCTTACTTTACTTGCCATGCACCATACTTTATCTGCTAGGTTGCTAGTTTACCTTTCTTTTCGTTTCCTTGCACAAGTCTTCCGACTTGCTGACATTTGCCCCTTTTCTCTTTTGGGTGACACATGTTAGAGCCCGAGCTCGAGTTACTTTTTGTGGACGGGGTGTTCGCTGACGCTGAGTCAGGACCCGCGTTGATCGAGGACTACGTTGACACTGGGGATCAGTCTTAGTGTCTTCGTTTAGCTTTTGTTAGGCTGCTTAGTTGTCGGTGCGTGGCACCTAGTTTGATACTCTGTTATGTTTGTGTTGCTTTTGTTTGGCCTTGTTCTGGGCCTTGGACTCTTTCCTGTTAGCCTGGTGGCTTTTCTGTGATGTTGAATATTTTTTTGGACAAACTTTGGGATTGGTATTTCATATCCGTCTCTTTATTATTATTATTTTTGTTGTTCCTTTTGCGATTACAGGGACCTGCTTATACTAAATTGACGCTTATCAGGCGTGCAGCTTCACAGCTCCACGTCTGAGCGGACCTTCTCACGTCTCGCCTCCATTTTAGGGAAGCGGGTCGTGACACTCTCTTTTCTAGAATTGTTGATTCTAACCAATCTTGCCTTAGTTATTCTCATTCTCATTTGCAGGAAGAAATCCATAGATTTCTCTCTTCTTATGAGAACGGAAGAACTTCAAGATTCTTAATCATAGATCTTTTGAGAATTGAAGTTTTCTTCCTTAAAGCAATTTTGTCCTTTTCAACATCATTTTTGGAAAGTTGTTTGTGTTCATAATTGCAAGAAGAAATCAATTGATCTCTCTCTTCTTTTATGAACCAGAGAACTTCAAGTATTGCTCTTCATTACATATCATATACATCTTGAAGTTCCTATTCTAAACATTGTCGTTCTGAATTCATATACATTACAAGGCTATAAGGTGTTTATTGTCTTTTTATTTCAACAGGTTTGAATCTCTGTTTAGAGATTGTACAAAGTTTGGGACACGAGGAGTGTCGCCATTTTTGTAAGTTTGTACTTGCGGGGCAAGAGATTATAGTGGAAAATCTCTACTGGAAGTAGAGGACTGGACTAAGATCAAGAGGATCCGAACCAGGATATATCTTTGTGTTTGCGATTCATTTACTTTCAGTACTTCTCATTTTTATTTCTGTGCCATCTTTGCAAATATTAGTAAAGTTCTATTTGTAACATTTTTTAAATACACTATTCACCCCCAGTGTATTGATCAATACAGGCTAAAATTACATATTCTACCCAGTTTTCTGGGTAGAAGTCTGCCCAGTTCACTCCCTCCATTGCTCTATCCCTCCCTCCATCCTTTCATCTTATGCTCTCTCAAACCCTAACGCTAGGGTTCAAAACGATTGGAGGAGGAGACGAAACCCTAACCCTATATTCCTAAAGTTTATAGAAGGAGAAAAAGGAGAGGATTTCATCCACTTCCAAGAGGTAGGACTCCCTACTTGTGAGATGAATTTTATTTTGGGAATGTTGTAGTAGTTTTACCATTAAGTAGTATGAAAGTTGGAATTTTTAGTTGAGATTAATATTAAACCAATAAAATGCAAACTTGCAAATGTATCCAATAAAATGCAAGTAAACTAATACCCATTTTGTAAACTACTTAGAAATACCCACATTTAGTGCAAGCTTTGTTGTTTCATTATATCACCCTAATAGAGTGAACTGTAATTCCCTCAATGTTGTGTGCAAGTCTACTTAATTTAAATGCTAATAAATGATAGGGGAAATTCCATTCTGGGACTCATTCTAACCTTAACACTAACCCTAACCAGATCCCTAAAGCATAGCTCATCTTGATATGTATCAATGTGTGTTTGAATTTAATCCATGTGCCTTATGTGCACGGGTACTTTCTAGTGATCGATAAATATATGCAGGCCAAACACAAAGTGTTATAGGTGATATGCTATATGGTTATAGGTTATATATATATATATACTAGTCATAACCCGTGCCCGCGGGCACTGTTCATTTAAGATTTTCCCCTGTGAAATCTTTGTTCCCCAAAAAATTCTTTCTACAGTCAAAATTACGCGGAACAAATTAGCATAAAAATATTTAGCGACACAAGCGCATTCGGGGCGGGCGCCTTCGGCACGGAACAAAAAATTCGACACGGGCACCTTCGACGTGGAACAACAATTTCGACACAGGCACCTTTGGTGTGGAAAAACAAATTAGCGCAAAAAATTTAGCGAGCGGGCGCCTTCGTCGCGGACCCCTGCACTCGGGCACGGTTCATTTAAGATATCCCCTCAAAATCTTTGTTCTCCCCAAAAATTATTTCCCCTCTAAAATTTAAAAGGACAAAAATTTGTCTTCGGCACGGGCGCCTTCGACGCGAAACCGTGCCCTCGGGCACGGTTTATTTAAGATATCCCCTCAAAATCTTTGTTCTCAACAAAAATTATTTCCCCCTCCAAAATTTAAACGAACAAAAATTTAGCGGGCGCCTTCGGTGCGGAAATAACACGTGCACACGTGCACATGGCCGGGAAAAACGGTCCAAAAAGGAGGAAGAAGAAAAAGTGTGGTTGTGGGTGTATGGAGGGTCAGGGGCAAAAATGCAAATACCCTGGTTGTATGTGCAAAAATCACTGCATCCTCTTTTACCCTCAAAATCTCATCTCGTGTCCAATTTCTCTAGTCCAATTTCTCTTATCCAATTTCTCTTGATAACATCCCTCATTTGTAATATAGATGCATATATATGTATGTATATGTATATATGTATATGTATATATGTATGTATATACTCTTGTCCAAATTCTCTTATCCAAATTCTCTTGTCCAAATTCTCTTATCCAATTTCTCTTGATAACATCCCTATTTTATAGAATAGATATGTATGTATGTATATGTATATATGTATGTATATATATGTATGTATATACTCTTGTCCAAATTCTCTTATCCAAATTCTCTTGTCCAAATTCTCTTATCCAATTTCTCTTGATAACATCCCTATTTTATAGAATAGATATGTATATACTCTTGTCCAATTTCTCTTATCCAATTTCTCTTGATAACATTCATATTTTATAGAATAAATGTATGTATATGTATGTATGTATATGTATATATGTATGTATGTATATGTATATGTATGTATGTATATGTATGTATATACTCTTGTACAAATTCTCTTGTCCAATTTCTCTTATCCATTTCTCTTGATAACATCCCTATTTTATAGAATAGATATGTATATACTCTTGTCCAATTTCTCTTATCCAATTTCTCTTGATAACATCCCTATTTTATAGAATAGACTAGTCATAACCCGTGCCCTAAGGGCACGGTTCATTTAAAATATTGCTTCTCAAAATATTTAGTCCCCTAATTTTAAGTGAACCATAATAAATAGAATGCAAAAATTAAAATTTAGTTCCCACAAAAATTTTAGATTCCGTCAAAATTTAGTTCACACCAGAGAATTTAGTTCCTCCAGTGATTTTAGTTCCCCCAAAATTTAGTTCCCTTAAAATTCAGTTACCCACAATATTTAGTTTCCCCAGAGAATATAGTTCAAGTATAAAATTTTAGTCCGGATATGGGCAGTCATGCGGACATTTATTTTAGTCTGGATGTTGGCAACCATGTGGACATTTATTTTAGTCCAGATGTGGGCAGCCAAGTTTAAAATTTTGGTAATCAAGTACCTCCAATGTTTAATTACAGCCATGTAACATTTATTTATTTATTAAAAGTGTACTTACAATTACATAATGCAAAATAAAGATTTTTTATACTTACATATAAGTTACAGCTAAATATTTTGCTCATTTTTTTGGGTCAAAGGCCATCGTCTCATTGGTATCGGATTAAAAATCTAGATCTGATCGAAACTAAACTTATATCCATTCATTGTAGGCAATGTTGAAATATTCCATCAACATCCATATTTGCATCCGCACCTGAATAAAAATAAACACATTTAAATGTAACAAAAGCAATATGTGCTCGATCCGTTACATCCCAATGTCTACCAACCCACAAACGACATCTCCTCTTTCATATCAAAATACCTACTCTCATGCTAAAGTGAGCACACAAAGCGATACAGCAAGTGCTTGCTCTTCGGTTGGATGCTCTCCGGTTGGATACGACAACCCTAACCTAGTTTAAATAAGGCTATAGGAGGAATAACATGTTTAAGTTGGCTGTGTTTTTTAGTACGCGTAATCAGCAAGTGTTCATTATCCCAAACTGGAAGCCTAATGGTAAATGTTTATCAAGTCTAAAGAATGTGTTCTCTAAATAAAATGAAACACAGATGCATCATCATTACAACAAAAGTAGCATCACATTGCCAACTAAGAAGGAAACATCAAAAGTACTCTTTCACAAAAAGATAGTAGTAGTGCTCAAAAGTTAATTGCACATATCCAAATTAAGAGAACAATAGTAAAATGTTTGAGAAGTTTGATACTTTGTTCTCTAAATAAAAGGAAACAATAGAGGTGGGTAGAATCATACAACAGGATATTCCCCATTCCCCACTGCAATCTCAAATGGAAACAATAAAAAGCTTCTTTTTTAATGAAATGTGTGTCTATGCACATTGTCCGTACAATGTATTAATTTCTAAAACCAGCTAAATTTGTTACAAATTGAATAGCATTTTATGCTCTCTTGTGTGTAAATGACAAAGGGATTACAATATTCATTTCGTTTCAAGCACTTTCACCATCAACCATGCTAATCAGACATGATCATACATCAAGATAGCTTATTCTCTAACATTGGTCTTTGGACATACATGCCTTGCCCTGTAGAGAAGAAAAGTTGACATTAGATAAATAATTATGACAATAAATAGATACTGGATAATAATAGTGTAACAAACAGTTGTTTTCTTTATTTTTTTATTTTTTGGGGAATAAAGAGGAACTAATGCTACCATAGAGAAGCAATATTCTCTTTTGTAAGATTCATAGACCGATGTAGATTTCTTATGGTAGTATTTCCAAAAATATACCACCATTAGCAACTGAAAATAACACTTTAAATTTCCAAAACTGTCATGCATTCATTTGATTGTTTATTTTAGACTTAGTATTCCTTAGTTGATCATACATATAGCCCATGCATTGATTTTCTGGAACTTACCATACAAAGAAAAGATTGATTGATGCTCAAACAGCAAGTCCAAAGCCATCAAAAAAGACTACCATACCCAGCGACGTGGCCTCAAAAGGATGTGGATTTTTATGTGGATTTTTTTCTTCTTTGTTTTTATCTTCTTAATATAATATGTGGACATATATAAGAATGTTTTCACAGTGGTTTTTGCCCAAAAAAGCAAATTTAGTGTCTAATATGAAAATGAAGTATCTACTAAGAAAAAGATGATATCTTCATGACAAAGAGTAAATAAAAAATCATCACTTTAAAACAACTTAAGAAGCAAACAATGGTAACATTGTTCTTTTAGACATTTCATCGAACACTTGACAAATGCTTGCAAATATAAAAAAGTAACACATGTCACCAAATAGAATCAGAAACTTGAATGAAGTGGAGAGAAAGAATAACTTGGATTGAGAGTCGTTGGGTTTTGGATGACGACCATGAAGTGCAGAAGATCCCAGAAGCCCAGGGAGTAGGCTGTGGACTAAATCGAATTTTGAGAAAGACTTGATCAAGACATAAAAAGGAATATATTTTTCAAAATGAAATACCCTGTAACGGCCGCTTTCCGAACGTACATTTTTAGTACGTATCTCTTTATCGTATGTGTATTTCTCGTGTTTGATTTTAATTATTGTTTTTCGTAGTCCGGACTTGTGACCGGACGCCGCGTTCGCGATGCTCTCGGAGGCGCGATCGCCCCGGTATTTTGTTTATAATTTTTGGATACCAGGGATAAAAATCGCATTATCTTACTATTGACATTATTTTAACTAAGTGTTTAAATATTTAAGTTCCAAATTGTGAAACGTTAGTTATATTATTATAACTAATTATTAATAACCAAATGAGTAGGAAACTTTCAGGGTTAAGTTTTAAACCAAAATGAGAAAAATCAAATACGGTTAAGCATTTAGCTATTATTAAATCCTAACCTTTTAACTAGCTGATCTTAACTAACATATTCTGGCATCCTAACTTATTAATTGATCTTTTAAGATCCTAACACCCCCTCCACACGTGCATGGGCCATTCGGCGCTCTCCCTCACGTCCCCCCGTGATCGTCGCAACAAACCCCCACTTTCTCCCCTCTCGTGCAAGCGGTTACACCCCCACGTTCACGCTACCGTCTCTCTCTCCGCGTACTTCATCTTCCCTTCCTATTAAACCCCGGATCGACGACGCCCAGCTCGCAAGCAACCCGCACAGACCGCCTTCCGACGTCGACGCCGTCCCCCGCGCAGTCGTTGCTCCTCCCCGCATCCACCCAGTCTGCCACCCTTCCTCCGTTTGCCGTGGGTCAGCGCCGTTCTTCAGCCTTCGCCCTCGCGGCCACCTCGACGAAGCTCACCTCCCCCTCCTTCTCCGATCACCTCCCGCGAGCCTCCGACTCCGACTCCGAGGGAACCGGACATCTCCTTCAGCCCTCCTCCGTGCGTCCGGCAACCACAACGCCGCCCCGATCTCCGCCACAAGCCGCCGCCTTCTTCTCTCCGTCACCCGACGTCACCGCACCTCAACCCGCCGTGCACTCCGACCAGCGAACGCACGCCAACACCCCGAGGGCCAACGCTGCAGCATCTCCCTACGCGCGCCAGGTCGTCGCACGGCGCCTCCTACCTCTCGCCGTCAAGGTCCGACCTCCCCCCCTTCGAGACCTCCGACGAACTCGTGCCAGTCGCCGCCTGCTAGGGTGACGCAACGAGCTAACGGGTAAGCATTTATACTATGATTTTTGATTTTATACTGTGGCTTTAAGACTGCATATTAGCTAAATACTTATAGCAAGCTGTTATACTGTGACTTGCCATGTTGATTTTTATGCACGTACGTTTGTATTAAATGAATGTATGTGGTGGTTACTTATATAAATGATGTGAGTGGGTAAGCTTACGTGTGTATATATGACATGAACTAAAATAACACCTAAGTGAATTTTTATATGTATATTACTAGTCCTGTCAGTACATGATTATAAGTGATATAATGATATGTTATTTAAGTCAATGTATTGGTGAACTTAATATATATATAGCTTGTTGTGGATACGTTCTGTGCATGCCTACATTATATATATACATTTGTGTTTTTAAATTTAGACTGCAAGCCTGTAAGTATGTGTGATTAAGTTAAATTTTATACCCGAACAAGAACTTATGGCTTGTTATTACGAATCCGTTAACGCAGATAACCCACGCCTCTCTCACGATCGCTTGGACCCCCCCAAAACTCGCATTGCTTCAGGCAAGTATTTATCTCTTGCAAGTAAATTATTTTCTACAAGTTTCAAAGGTTTGAGTATTTATCACTTACTACTTTAAACTGCATTGCTCCGGTCTCGTGACCGAAATTACCAAACAATTGCAAATAACCACTTTTAAGTACGTTACTTAAGCTTTAGGAACCTGGTGGCATGGTTGGTTTCTTTTACCTTCATGTCTATTGAAACGAAGTATTTGAATTGCTCTCAAACTGCGAAATGCACACCATTGATGAGATGTGATATTGGGCCTTCGGGCATTTACGGACTATTGGGCCCTCGGGCATTTACGGATCATTGGGCCTTCGGGCAATACGGATATGGGTCCGCGGGGCATTTACGGAATGTTTGCCACTCGGCAAACATTGAACTACGGATTGACTAATGGACACTTGGGTGGGGTCACTACTACAAAAAGGACCTTTAATAGCACACCTTTAATAGCGCTTGCCAATTATAAGCGCTGTTAATTAGAGGCACATATAATAGACAGCGCTTCATTTTGCAAGCGCTGTTAAAGGTCGGAGAATAGACAGCGCTTCTTTCTACAAGCGCTGTTAAAGGTCAGATAATAGACATCGCTTCTTTCTGCAAGCGCTGTGTATTAGAGGCACAGATAATACACAGCGCTTGTATAAAGAAGCGCTGTTAAAGGCCCTCCTTTAACAGCGCTTGCACAGACAAGCGCTGTTAAAGGGGGGCCTTTAACAGCGCTTTCATAAACAAGCGCTGTTAAAGGGGGGCTTTTAACAGCGCTTCTTTCTACAAGCGATGTTAAAGGCCCCCCTTTAACAGCGCTTGTTTGAAACAAGCGCTGTAAAAGGTATTATACATCTACGCTCAGCGGTTCGCAATTTCGCTCTTTCACAGCCCTAAAATTTTCAGCCCTCGTTTCTTTCACATCCTCGCGGCGACCTCCCCCCTTGCGATCCCTCTTTCCCTTGCGAACCCGTCCGCCCTTCTCCCCTCTTTCGCTTCGTCCTCCGATCACTTCCCTTGCGATCCCGTCCTCCGCTTACGCGAAGAGCTCAAAGAGCAGCAGCGATCTCAGCGGCAATGGCGGGCAACGAACAGGACGAGTTCTACTTGCGTTACTACGGTGAATTTTGTAAATGAGTTCCTGGAGTTCGAGTTTCGACCCGACGGCAAGCTCCGACACTATGATCCGCAAGGATGTCTTCCTCACCCCGGCCGTCCTCCGAGAGTGCCGCCGTATCATCGCCGAGAGCGAGGTATGCATGTATCCCTCACATTAGGGTTTCGGTTTTCGAGGGATTGGGGGTTTTTATTTTGTTTGTTTGGGGGAATTTTCTGATGACACTAGGCAACACCCAATGTTTGTTCATGGTAGACGTTTGGTTTGTTTGTTCTTGGTAAACTATGTTCGATAAATGGAGGAGGATTCCATTCTTTGGTTTTTTTAAAACAAGTTCAACTTTGAGTACTCATTTATAGTTCAGTTCCTATGAGGCTTGATGGAGCTGTCAATTTTAGTACCATGTATGCAGCTGCCAGATAATACCGCTCAACATGAAGCGGTCGATTTTGAGATCAGAATTATCAATTTTGCATATCAAAGTTTAATTTATGTTGCTTTCCTAGACTTCAATTTGTGCACATCTAAAGGATATATTACTCATTGAATCTGGTGTTGTGGCCAGTCAAAAGAATAGAGACTACATCAAAAATGCTCAAAAATGCCTAAAACACCGTTTAGTCTAATCCTCCAACGATGTCAAGAACCCAGAGATGTTATTTGCAATGGCAGCAGGAAATTGATGCGGCTTCTCCCAGCCCTCCACATTTAAGCTATACTTCTGCTTATCATTTATCACTAGGAGGGAGAAATATATTTCTTCGTGTTTTCTCCGAGTCCCACTCTGAATCTGCTTATCATTTATTAATTATTAGCATGCTTTAGACAAGGATCTCAGCCTGTAGGAGACTCTACAACCTAATTAGGAGGGATAAATCCAGTTGTTTGTTTATGATTCTTTGTCTTTAGCCTCAAGTTCTTTTTTATATGTTTTTAGTATTTTGCGAAGGGTGTGATCCTCATCTCTGTAATTTGAATAACAATATTGAACTTCTCCCAGCATATGCTGTTTTTTTGCCCTCACTAACTTTTTTTAACTTTTGTAAAGAAGGAGAAGGGCAAATGAAGGGCTTAATTTGGGATCTACCATATTTTTTAAATCTCTTTTAATGATGAAAATATTTGTTTAGTTTGTGATATTTGGGCATTTTAATTCTTCTGTCTGTAATGGAAGTAAATATAGAATGTGTGAGAATGGGATTAATTTTTAAGAACCAAACAATTAGCTCAGTTCTTTTTATAAAAGATGACTATTTATCCACAAGACTCTGAGTGATATTAGGTGACTGAAATGTCCAGCCTCATCAGTCTTGTGTGTTAATGAGGAATCGTTCTCTAGTAATCCAAGCTGTCATGAAACTGACCATGTTGCTGAATTTTATTATCTTCTAGTATTTTTTTTTGTGGAAGTAAGAAGATCATGTCAGGTAATTTGCTCAGTTAAAAGCAATTTGGTGAAGATATGGAGGAAGTACGAAGATATTCAACACTTCTTAATTTGGTGAAGATTGGACATGTACATACCCACACATGTGCACATATACATATTGATCATGTCAGGCAAAAATATTCATATTGATTATTCTTGATCAGTAAGCATTTGAGCTATTGGATGCATATTGTTTTCTCTGGGTTAGATGCTATTAAAAAATTAAGACACTCATTGTTTCCAAAGAATACAATAGTTATATATAGTATTTTAAGGAATGCATGTTAGTACAATAGACAATTCAGATATAAGGTATGTGAAAAAAGCTTGTGACAAATGACAGTTGGAATAATTATCAGATTTTGCATAGCCCTAACACCGTGATGTAAGTTCTGATTCTTTGTTTACATTGTGTGATATTTGGAAAATGGATGTGGTTTTTTCCTCCAGCTGGCAGCTCCTACTTTCTTTTCTTTAGTGCTATTTTTTAAATCTGCGACCATGCAGTTACCTGTAAAGTGATATGGTCATTTACTAAATTCCCCTCCAAGAGTTCATAATGGAGATGTAACAAATTTTGTACCAAAGGACCAACACGAACAATTTGATTCTCAAACAATGCGAGTTTATTATTTTTATCCATGTGCCATTTCGAAAACATTTGATTTTGGATTGCAGACCATGTATCTAGCATTTCCAATGATGTAAAAGCCCAGCTGCCTTTATCCTTCCCACCATTAATACTCTCAGTATGTGTTTTATCTCCTCTCCTTTTATCTTATTAGCTATGCTTTAAGCTTCAGGTTTTGTTGAAGAAGACAGCCCATTTGCGGCAAGTGGTCAGAAGGGCACATATTATTTTGAGTTTTCAAGACCCCTAAGGACCATGGATCGTTTTCAACAGGTAAGCTTCGTTATGAAACCATCTTTCAATCGGAATCTTTGAATAGGATTAAGTTGATTATTGACTTACCCAGTTCAATTCTTTCTTGAATCCATGGGACTAAGCTTGAAGCTTAGGTTTCTGACATGTGTGGTACTCTGATGGGATTTAGTGGATACCTTATTAAGAGTGATGGTATATTAGCCCACCCCATCACATAAATCAATTTGCTAACAATCTTTCCTGTCCTCCCTCGACTTTATATACATAGTTGTGTGACTATCGGTAGACTTAGTTCTTGTCGATGTTAGGACATCCATTTACAAGATTTTGCTGTGTCAAACATGGGGACATGTGGTATGGCTTTTTGGATACACATGTCCCACAAACCGGACATGTTTCAAATAAAGAAAATTGGAAGGAAGGTATCATTGTACTAAAAAAGCTAAAGAATTCATAACTGGTAATTAACGCTGCAAGCTTGTTATTGATTATGCTATTTTCGTATGATTATTTGCATATGCAGCTCAGATAGTGTGCAATGAAAGTATTTGCAGGATATTTGATTTCCAGGTCTCAGTTTGAAAAATATAATTTAATCACGACGCATGGTTTCACAAAAAATAAAAATACCCAAACAGAGATTCTTCTTAGATACATCAATGATTATTCAATAACATATATATCGAGAAATATAATTTAATCATGAAACATTCTGTATATCAATATATCAAATCTTAGTAAATAAATTTATACTATAATAAAAATCTCCACCTTACATTTATGAAACTAAGTGTAATAACTTAATGGGATAATAATCTGACTTGTAAACCTAAAACGTGACTTGAAATAGACCCAAAGCGTGCATCATGTAATGTTTTACACTGAATATTCAGTAGATTCTTAGGTGAAGTATTCTATTCAACACGAATCATAGGAGTGTCCCATTAGAATTGTATCAGATCGTGTCCAATATAGCTACACGGCCTTTATTAAAGTTATGATGCATCAAAGGTGAATTGTATTGCTCCTTAACTAAAGAACCAGATATTTCAAAAGTTCAAGATGATGAAGTAGGTGATGGGACCACTTCTGTTGTTGTTTTGGCTGGAGAACTTTTGAGGGAAGCTGAAAAGTTAATTATGGCAAAGATTCATCCAATGACCATTATAGCAGGTATGCCCTAAAGCTTTATTTGTACTTGATATTTAAGTTGTTCTCTCAAGTAGTTATGTACTTTAAAGGACAGCTTTGGATGATATTACACATGTAATTTATTTATTTACTTGAGGGGAATTGCAATTTTAGTTTATAGGACACTTTCTGCAATTTGGTAAGCATGGGTATTCTGACTGTTTACTTGATTTCTACTGTCTTTTCAGTAAACAAGCCTGGGATAGTTCTATACTTCTCTTTTCCCTCCCCCCTATCCCCAAAGTATGGTTATTAATCTTGTATTCATATCGATATCTGCGATTGATCTAACTACCCCAATAAAAATACCAACCAACCGACCAAAAAACCAATCATCTACAAAACCATTCTGATCTTATATTCCTTGCGACTCTGCACAACATTCTTGATTTGGTTACTTCAGCTTACCTTTAGTTACATACTTTCTCATAGACTATTGTTCCACATGCTTCTTTTTGCCGGTAATGGGATCTTTGCTTATGCTGATTATGGCACATGATTTCTTGCAGTTGTGTGTTGCTTCCCACAATATTTTGTATTAATAAATTGTACTGATAGAAATTTTTATTTGTACTTAAAATAGGTTGGTTAATCGTAAAATCTGTGTTGTGGTCGAGTTTCTAGGATGTCATTAATGAAATAATATGTTTTTGTGAATTTACGAGCATCAACAAGAGAAGATATAACTACTGTTGGAATATGTGAGATCCTCATGAGGATGAGAGGTTCTGACAAGCTGGGGCTGGAATATTTTTATGCGAATCAGGGCGTGCTTTGGTCTGTGGTACGACTATGATAACATGGTACTCTACTTTGGGTGATATATAGTACAAAGGGTACATGGTTAATAATATCGATTTTTGGGGTTGCGATACAGTACCCGTGTTTAATAGGATTATTTTGTTAATTTTACCTATGCTTACGTGTATATGTCAAGGAGGCAAGCATATACACCTGAAGACATGTCAAATTAAAAATTATGATAATTGAAACCTTATCTTTTAATATGTATGAAACAATCTAATGCCAGTTCAAAAAACAGAAAGCAAGCAAACATTCTTCAATTAAAAAAACAATTCACAAATGCGGTAAAATTTGTAAAACACCCTAAAACTTTGAACCTTTTTCACAGAAAACTCACTTCAATTTTTTGTACGTTGAAACACCCTGTACTTTTTCATGCTTTTTAATGAAAACCTCCTTCCGTTACCCTACAGTCTAGAAAAGTCACATGCATAGCACGCGATTAAATAATAGCAAAATTGTCCTTAAGTAAAGAATTAACCATATAAACTATTCTTAAGTTCAATTTTGTTACTTTCGTAGTACTAATCTCTTACACCTTCCTATTATTTTTAGTTACTAGTCTTCTTTTAGAAATTTTCTTCTCATCCAAAAATGCTCAGTTTCACAAGAAATTGATTAACTATATAACCGATAAAAGAGTTGGCACCATGCATTAAGTTTCTGCATATTCTTGTGTAAACAAGGTACCACTGGCAAAAAAGTGTTGAACATCTTCAACAGGATTGAATTTGCATGTTGTGCAAGACACGATATGCACGCCATATTTTAGTTGGGAGAAGTGTCTTATGCTATGTATCATATGAACCCTCTCTGAAGTCAGGATAAGCTACTCCAAAGACATCTAGTAAAAACATTCTTAATTTGTTTGGTGCTACTGTTCAACGCTAAAATGGATGGCGGTGAACATGGTTCTGTTTATTTTTTGATAAGACATGGTAAGCTGAGAGCATATACTGTTCGACTTTGGGTTGCCTTCAATCGATAGGGCTCGTTTGAGTTTTGAAAACTGAACACCGAAGAGTGTTTTGTAGTGCTTTGATGACCTTTGATTCTGCCGTCTCATATCAATCCTGGGAAGCAAACTTGGAAGTTACAAGCATACATTATAGGATACATTATTAGATGCGAGCAGTCATTTTTGAGTTATCAGTATTGCTTCAGAGGTCACAGCTTGGATTCTTTGTAAATTTCCTTTTAAGCACAGCTGTGAGTTGTTTATTAGCGTTGTTGGTAGACAGTTGAACTTCAGAGGAAACTTTTGCGCAGTGGTTTGATTTGTTCACTCTGACACAACGTCTGATAGTCTCTGAAAGACGCTAGGATTATGTTGAAGCATATACTGATAATTATTAACCGAAAGTAATACAAATCTTCATTGGGAGTTAATTTGCGAACCCACCCTTTTACTCCGTGCACATACCACATATTTACAATCTTTTATCCATATAAATTGAAGAAAGTAAAGCATACTAAAGAAAGTACATATGTAATTCTGTTTTAATGGTGGATTCTTCAGTCTTTAGAAGCTGAATCCTTGGTGTGGATTTGAAGTGGTATAAAAAGGAACTAAAAGTTTATATGATCATTTCTCAATTTATCACTCTCCAGCTTTCATCTTAATGGGTTAATACAATGATATACAGTTATGCTAATGAACAACACTGAAAAGAATTTTGTTTCTAAATTTTCTTTTTATTGATCTTTATTATTATTAACAAATTGAGATTTAACTTGGTGACGATCAAAAATGCTTTTGTGTAATATTATTTTTATTGATTTGTATTTACTTGAAATGGTATTGCAGGGATCAAAACCTTCACTTTGTGGAATCTCCTGCGCTTGCTCCACCAGAGGTGCAGATTGATTTTGATGTATAGAGACAATAAGTGGATATATAAAAATTGCTGAGTACTCCTGGCGAGCCTTCGGGTCCGTGCTCCCACGCCAGAAAGCTCATCCAGCCATCCAAAAAGGGGGAAATGCATTAGGGAGTTGTTTTAGAATCAGAAATTGCAGAAGTTGCAATGTAATTGGTCGTGAAATGTATTCTTAGGAGTGATTTAATGGATATTAAATGGATAATGATTGTTAAGTTTTATAAGCGATAATGTTTATTATTTGTATTACAGATCATCTTCCAATAGCAATGCACATTGTCTAATTTATGTGATTATTGAATAAAAGCAATTTAATTTAATTGTTTCTTATAATGATTGTTTCTTGTAATTTAATGTTATTGGTGGTTTATTTAAGCATTTTGAATATTAAATGGATCTATTTAAATATAAAACGCAGGAAGAAACAATAAAATGAATTGAAACAAGCGATGTCTATCTGTGACCTTTAACAGCGCTTCTTTAGTACAAGCGCTGTTAAAGGCCCACATTTAACAGCGCTTGCACAAACAAGCGCTGTTAAAGGCCCCCCTTTAACAGCGCTTGCACAAACAATCGCTGTTAAAGGCCCCCCTTTAACAGCGCTTGCACAAACAAGCGTTGTTAAAGGGGGGGCCTTTAACAGCGCTTGCACAAACAAGCGCTGTTAAAGGCCCCCCTTTAACAGCGCTTGCACAAACAAGCGCTGTTAAAGGCCCCCCTTTAACAGCGCTTGCACAAACAAGCGCTGTTAAAGGGGGGCTTTTAACAGCGCTTGCACAAACAAGCGCTGTTAAAGGCCCCCTTTAATAGCGCTTGTAAAGCGCTATTAAATCCAGCCCCCCTTTAGCAGCGGCGAGATAGACAGCGCTTGTAAAGCGCTATTAAAGACCTTATTTAAGCGCTGTTAAAGGTCCATTTTGTAGTAGTGGGTAGTCTAGTGTAGTAGAGGCTGGAAAGCTGGATTGCACTCGATTGGTGAACTTGACCGACACCTGGCCGGGTCGGTGAGTATAGAGTCACGGGTAGCTCCCGTTGACTTGGGTGTGATGCTGGTCACCTCCCCCTCGGACACTGGGCTTTATCACTAGATAGGAGATTGATTGATTGATTGATTGATGCACCCTTCTCTTTACCTCGGCTGATGCTACATTGTAAACTGCTAAAATTATTGTCACGATTGACTATTGTTGTACACACTACACCTGTCACCACTTTTGCTGTACACACTACACTTGTCCATACAAATTGCTGTACACACTACACTTGTCACTACTTTTGCTGTACACACTACACTTGTCCTTACAAATTGCTGTACACACTACACTTGTCACTACTTTTGCTGTGCACACTACACTTGCCATGCTAGTTACTTTACACACTACACCTTGCTGTGTTTGCTACTCGCACACTACACTTCGCCTGCTCACTACTTTGCACATTACACATTGCTTACACTCACATGTGCCCTTCTGATGCTATGTTTCAACTTGTTGAAATGATATTGTGCTTCTCATCTCCTTAAGTTTTTGAAAACTATATTATCACCTTGCCGAGGGTCATTTATTACTAACGTTTTAAATCTTGCCGAGCGACCCTCGCTGACGTATATTTCCTTGTTTGTGAAATATACGTTAGGTTTTGAGCAGAGTTCACAGTGAAGTTCACTTAGAGATTGAAGAAGGTGACCAAGAGAACCAAGAGCACGAGATCCGCTACTGAAGACGACGGACACTGCACAGCTTGCTAAATTTTAATAATTGTTGTATTTACTTTCAGGTGTATTTTAATTTCCTTGTAACTGTTGTAATGGCCATGCTAGGCCTTTTAATTTTTGTGTACTTGTAATCTGGAAGTCAAAGTTTTAATGATGACACCATATTATGTTGTTCCGATTATTCGCAAGCAAGAATCTGCCAAAGTAGTCAGACACAGACGCTTATTGGGTTGGGGCTTCACCGCTCCAACCCAAGCGGGCCCGTTCACGTCCTCGCCCCAAGTATAATGGGAAGCGGGGCGTGACATACCCACTATGGAAATGATGATATATTCATGACAAAAGAGTAAATAAAAAATCATCACTTTAAAACAACTTATCAAGCAGAAACAACTTATCAAGCAAACAATAGGAATATCGTTCTTTGAGACATTTCATCAAACACCTGACCAATTGCTTGCGGATATAAAGAAGTAACACATGTCACCAATAAAATTAGAAACTTGAATGATCTTACTATGTACCTATAGCTATACAAAAACAAATTAGAAAAATATACATGCAATGTTTGATGCCACAACCAAGAAAACCAGATTTTTGCAGCCAAATTTCTAAAGCATCCACCAACCGTCCTTGGCCAAAACTTAAAAAAGACCTTTGTGCATATGCCCTTTGGATTATTAGGCGCACACACTATACATGTTTATTTCAGCATTATGAATTGAATATCCCAAGAATCCCAATAACGTCCTCATCTTCATCATCGAAGCAATCAAATAATAGTTCATTTACAATTCTTGCAGATTCGTTAATCATTACCCTGTGCTTCTTTATTGGCTACATGTTATAGGTCTAATTGAGTAAGCATATCATGATGCATATTCTTCTTAGCCAGCCTCTCTCCTTGGCTCATCACATCTGTGCTCTCTTATCAATGGATAATGAATACGCTTTATTTGTGTAAATTAATATTTGCATCATCATAACATAGTTATAACTTTGTACATATGTTTCTTGTGAAATCTCCACAAAACATAAAGGAAAAAATTGTTTGTTGTTTCTAAAGCAACCGATTGGAGCCCTCTACAAAATGATCTCTAAATGGCCAAATTCTAAAGAGCTAGCAGAATATAGAGGTGATGTGCACATGCTTAAAATTAGGGGAATTATTAGAAAATAAATTGTATTATATTTGTCTAGTGACTTTGATCTTGATGGATGTATCTTACAAAGATCACTTGATCCAGCTCAAGAAGATTATTTTGATCCCAGGCTCCAAAGTTGCAGGGTAGCAGAACCAACCCAAGTCATAAAAGACCCCGACAGTTTCAAAGCAAACTTAGCTGAGACGACAATGAACATGGCAAAAATATTACTTTCCTTCGTTCAAGATTGTGTCAGTTGAATCGTAGACACAAGCTGATCAAAAAAGAATTCACATGTCAGCAAATATCTCCATGAATGGTAAAAGCACCTTACTTAGCACATGATGCATTCACGGTAAGAAAACAATACACTGACAAATAGAGACAATCCACAACAAAGAATACAGGGTCAGAAACAAAGAGAAATAATATTCAGCTTTTACTAAAAAGGTCACTTGATGTAGAAAACACTGATTAGAAAGAGAAACAGTCGAAAACACAAAAAAGACAAAAGGAAAAAAGGTAAAATAAAATGAAAATGGCATGGATAACAGCAGGTTTGTGTTATTTGTCCATCTACATCCCGCATGGTCAATGTTAAACTGAATTAGGCTGTTCACCACAGCTCTCATGGACCGAAGAAAGAGAATAAGAAAAAAATTGAAGGGACAAAAAGCCACACAACACGAGCAGTTCTATGCTATTAAAAAATAAATAAAGAGGTCATCATCTTCCTCTTCCACCGCTCATTCGAGCAGCCCCTTTCTCACCCATCCATCAATGTTGTCCATGGATCACTTAACAGTATTAAAGCGCTAAGGTTTCACAATTTCTAAGCTAATCACTAAGGTTTCTTTCTTTTCATAATGCAAGAACACTGTCAATAAAAATGTCCTAGGCAGGATCCTAGGTAGCCAAACATGCCATTATTTAAAACATTGGGCGCATTTGGATATTTGTATATATGGCCACATTAATCACCATACACAGACATTGATACCCAAATTCAATTGAAAGCAAGTATGATTTTGGCTTTTTTTACATAAATTAATATGGATGCAGTCTGATTACAATTTCCTAACATATCAGTTTGGTATGAAATAATATACCTATTTAATGTGTAGGTGTTGGTATAGAAGTGATATGTTTCTTCATAGAAGCATCATACAATGTGAATACACAAACATGGATCGAGATATAGGTTTGGTGTTTACATGCAGCTATTAAAAGTTATTTATAAAATTTTTAAGAAAAGATGATGTGCACAGTTTCTAAGCAACTCCAAAATTAAAGTTGTATGTGAAGTCAAAATATGGAACTACATGGAAGAAAAAAAAATAGAGACCCTCTTTGGCCACACGCCATGGAATCCAATGCTGGGGACATGACAGAGACCTGCTTCAGCCACATGCATCATAATTTCTCCTCAATTTGTGATGGTTTCTATTCTACATGTACAATCGAATATACCTACAAAGTCAATCAAAAATGTTCTACCAATGTAGTGTAAAACCAACATCTAAACAATTAATCAAAAATGTGCATGCATCCAAATAAAATCATAAGCAGAGAAGAAGATGACCTGATCACCGGGCTAATCACTCTGAAGTGATAAACTCTCTCCAACTCTAACTGAGCAAAATCCCATCAAATTCTTCAAAGAACCAGATGAGAAATTACCATTGTAATTACGATCATTCGTTGATGCGTCTTTCATTATTTTTTTTATTTTTAAAATCCAAAAAATTAACAAAGTCTGCCCATCTTGGAACAAATGTTGTTGACAAATAATGAAGAGAAAGCTGATATTCAAACTTGAAACCATGGTATAAAGGGAAATTTAATATGAATTATTGCACTACAATGTGATCAAATCAAAATACAACAAATTCTACCCATCTCGGAAGCAAGTTTCAATAATCACAGACAAATACAGACATCATTTGGAGGAATTGGTTGTTTTTTTAAAAAAAACTAAGGATGTTGTCAATATACAGTACCAGGATTTTCTGTCAAATGTGATGGAAACAAACATTGCTTTATGCAATATAGTATTGTTTCCTTGTGAAGTGATTGTGTGAAACAATATGCATTTACAAAGTAGAACAGATGTATAGCTAACAAAAATTAAATGCAAACTTAATAAAATAAAATAAAAACATTAATCACCTCAAAAGAGTGACCCCGCATGTGTTGTTTTAGTTAAGCTTTCACCACATTCTTCGCAAATGTATTCATTCTTGCACAACTCCATTTCTGAATCAATTTTCCTTTTCAACTTCGTCCTGAATTTACATTTTAATATAAGTATAAAGGAATCAAGTGCAATTCATACCAATGCCAACAATGCCGACATTTTTTATTACACTGAGAGTTCAATAGATGATGTAACTTCGGTATCTTTCCTCTGATGTAGGGGATAGGTGTTGGCTTTAGCCGGTGTCTGATATTTGATGTAGCAAGAGATGATGCTATCCTAGCTAGGCGAGTAGGATGCAGGTAACATACATTACTTTGATGCAGAGCTAAGGAGGCATTGAATAGATTTGCATGTCAATGCATATTGTCAGGGTGCTGTTAAGCTTAGACTCATGTTGAACTAAGTCTTATGAAAGAGCACATGCTTCACATAAACAATTAAGCTACAATACCAACTATCTATTCAAACATCTGTTCATAATTGTCCTAATTAATGAAGTCAATGTATCCTCGTCAATTTAAATACAAATCAGTTTATAAAGTTAGCTCTCCATACATAATTGAATCTTATGATCTGCAATAATGTTACATGTAGTACATCATCCTTAGAGCAGACCAGATTGTTTTTTCAAACAAACAACGAACTGATTATTGTAGCTACCTAGGTCCATTAATGAAACTCTAAATATTATGGATAGCTGAATAGTCAAAATTCTCCAGTTACATGATCTAACCAAACAATCACGACAAATGTCCTGAGCTTCCCAATTGACTTGAAATTTATAGCTCTCATCACTAAGTTATGATTTTTTTTAACAAATAAAATCAAACAGATTTAATCTATACATTATGATGGGTGAGCACATGAGATCTAATGAGAGATTTATTCGACCTGTCGATTCCACAATACTCATGGTAATAACGCCTAATATATCTAAAGATTGGGTTTTTAGTCCTTTGCTTTGTCATCTACACATTCAGTAGCCATTGGAGTGCGAAAAAGACGAATCATCAAACAATTAAATCATGCATTAATGCTTAAATTTTATACATCATCAACAAAGTTCATCCAATTCTCAAAGGTACAAAATGCAACCCAAAAGGGAAAATCCATCAAATTTTCAATATTACCACATCGATGATCACTATCGTCCATGGATCCACCGTCGACCTCGTCGGCAAGGTTGATGTCATCACTTGCAGAATCTGAATGACGAAGGAAGCCAGTTGTATACTGAGCCTTAGGAATAATTATCTTCAAGAATCTGATGGGGGAAAAAGCCAACAGACAGAGATTTACCTTTGAAATTAGATCTCATTGACCCGATTCAGCTCCTTCCCGCAGCGCCCTTGCTTAGCCTATCTTGAAGATGGGTGCCCATGTTAGTCCATTCTCCACTATCAACTGCAACAAACTCAAAAACATACCAATTTTGGTCAAATATTCAAAAATCAGTTCAAACAGAATTAAAACACCATGCACACTGCAAAGAGGAAACCAGATAGCTTGAAGCATGAACCAAAACATCATGCACACAAATGCAACATGAACACCCTAGGAAAATCGACCATTTAGACACCATGCATACCAAAACATCCATGCAAAATCCTACATAAACAGAATTTTAATCATGTAGAATTAATAAGTGTCATTTGTTTGGTGTTATCATACAATTTTGTGTTATCATACAATTCTGGTTTTTTGAGAGAGAATGGTGGGGGTTTTAACAGCACATGAACACATGTTTGCAAGATACCTAAGTTTGAACACCCTGCACACCATGGTTGTTAATACCTGAAATATGAACACATGGTGTGGGTGTGGGTGTTTGCATACAACTGAAACATGAATACCTTGAGGGTATATAATGTTTGCAAGATTAAAACATGAACCCAAATGCATATGAGAACATGAACCCAAATGAGGTTTTCAAGATATAATAACAAATGAACATTTGGCACACAAATGACACAACATATTTTTAACAAAAACATGAACATATGGCGTGGGCATGGGTGTTTGCACACAAATGAAACATGAACACCCTGGGGGTATACAATGTTTCCAAGATTAAAACATGAACCCAAATGCATATCGAAACATGACCCCAAATGATGTTGGCAAGATATAATAAAAAATAAACACCATGCACACAAATGTCACATCACATTTTTCACAAAATCAAAACCAAATCACCATGCATACAAATGAAACATGAACAACTTGGGGAATTCAGCCATTTAGATACCCTACAATTGTTAACCTGGACATTTAGACACACTGTAATTGATAACTTGACAAATGAAACATGAACAGCCTGTAATTGTTAACAATTGTTACTCTACATGGACGGGCAAAATCATACAATTGTGTCATTAAGAAATTCTATGTTATGCATATCATATAATTCTATTTTATGTTAACTCATAGAAATTGAAGGGATGTTAACTCAAAAAAACAATTTTTCTTTGGTTTCTATTATCATACAATTTTGTGTTATCATACAATTTTGCTGGGATGTTATCATTCAATTATTAACTCTAACCAATCGTTTGTATTATCCAAAATCATGCATAGGCAAAATCCTACATAGGTTAACAATTCTGTGTCATTTATTTTGTGTCATGTGTATGTAGTTTAACTTTTGCTTTGTCTGGCCATTTAAAATGCACAACGAAAAGGAACATCCTGGGGTTTTTGGTTAGTATTTTGCAGCCTGGAGATGAGTTTGCAATCAACCTGGACAGGATTTTGGAAGCAACATTGCACAAATGAAATATGAAACAACCTGGACAAAATTTTGCAAGCAAACCAACCTGATGAATGAAACATGAAACAAACTAACGAATGAAACATGAAGCAAACCTAACAAATGAAACATGAAACAAACCAAACCATATTTTGCAAACCCCATTCAAACATGAAAACAACCTGACAACTGAAAAATGAACCCATATGTGCATATTTAAACCCAAATGCATATTAAAAACATGAACCTAAAATAAACATTCCTATTCCACGTGCCGTGATTGATATATTTCCCGAAAGAACACCAAACAAAAACATAAAAAAACATGAAACAACCCAAAACATGTGCACGTGAAACAAACAAACATAAAAAAACTGTATTCAATCCAAATTTCTTGATTCTTCATTGAGGCAACAACCTGTATTCAATCCAAATTTCTGATACAGAAATAAACATTTATAAACGAACTGGACCAAGAAAAACCAAGTAGAACCAAGCACTTATAAACCAAGCATTGTATAAAAGATTATTGGTTCTTATACAATCGAAACCAAGCAGAACCAATCCTCAATTATTTGTCCTGCACGAGGTTGGTTCTGATACAGAAATAAACACTTACAAATGAACATGACAAAACAATGCAACCGAGATTCTATAAAATAAAAATTTTAAGTATAATGACACTTACAGACGAACTGCTTGGTTCTGCTTCTGTCTTCTGAGTGTGTGTGAAAAATAGCAAACATTAAGATAACCCGTATACCAGTGCACACATACCTTGTAATTGGATCAGCCTTATTCCAACACAAATTGGTATCAAAAATGAACTTCGTACAGTCATGTGCATTTAAAATTTAAGATAAATCACATTACAAAAACTGTTTAAATTCATGAATTCACTTTCCCTTTGCTCGGAACTCATACAGAAGCGACTACTATATAATATTCAAGAATTCTCAAAACTAAATAGCCCCAAACCACAGAACAATCCAAAAGTATACAACAAACAGAAGTTGTCAATTCTCACAAGATCACAGCATTATTGGTGGTGGCGATCCCCTTTGCAGATGATGGTGAGGTTAGTGACATTATTACAGATGGTGGCCGTGATCCCCTTTGCGGCGTGGAGATTCTCTCCAGCTATGATGGTGAGGTTAGTGATAATGGGCCTCGAATTGAAGGTCAATTCGGTGAGCACAGTCTTATATTGAGCAACCAGCTCCTGCTGCAGCTTGAAGGACAAAGAATACGAAGAAGAAAGCCTCCTCTAATCGGATTCACACCGGAGGGAGGAGGGGGGGGAGCGATTGAGGGTGGCCATGGGGGCTGAAGTTGAGAAAAGAATGGGGGTGTGTTTTTTTGGGAGAGAAGAATTTTGAGGGCTGTTGGTTTCCCCCCAAGAAATGTTGGTGATGTTTTGAAATGGAGAAGCACGGATTTCGGGTTGAAATGAGGAGGCTATCATTTCTATTTCCCCCAACACATTTCCCTTTCAAATTCAAAAGTTTTCCCCCCTAAAATTTCTCTTATCCAAATCCATATATCATTCTTATCCCCCAAAATTTCGTCTCTTATCCAATTTCTCTTATCCAATATCTCTTATCCAAAAACTCATGATAACATCCCTCATTTTTTATACCCCCAAACACAATTCAAACCATTATCCAATATCTCTTATCCAAAAACTCTTATCCAATAACCCATGATAACATCCCTGTTTTATAATATAGATTTATGTATTTGTATGTATGCATATGTATATATGTATGTATATATATGTATGTATATACTCTTCTCCAAATTCTCTTATCTAATTTCTCTTGTCCAATTTCTCTTATCCAATTTCTCTTGATAACATCCATATTTTATAGAATAAATGTATGTATATGTATGTATGTATATGTATGTATGTATATGTATATATGTATGTATGTATACATATACATATACATATACCTATACATATATGTAGTATTTCTCTTGTCCAATTTCTCTTATCCAATTTCTCTTGATAGCATCCCTATTTTATAGAATAGATATGTATATACTCTTGTCCAATTTCTCTTATCCAATTTCTCTTGATAACATCCCTATTTTATATATTATATTTTTTTGGAGAATATGCTTTGCATCTTTATTGAATCAAATGAAAATGTACAAGGCTCTCAAGGAAGGAAGTAGGATGTTTGTAAAGTGGGATAAGGGTACAGGCGCCATTACCCCAACCAATACTTAACACCTTCCGCTATCCCTAGAGCCCAAGAAGAAAACAAAAATACATGGCCATATCAACCTAGTCTAAAAGCCCCCAATTTGAAGAGGGTGCCAGCATCCTCCTCGTCCCAAACCACCTGCCTCAGGGCAATTCTTACATCATCAGCTATGCTCTCAAACAACTGAGTCCGCATATGGCTGGTACCCTCAAAGATTCTTCTGTTACGCTCTCTCTAGATGTGCCAAGTCATAACCGCAAGAACCGTCCTGACCAATCTACCCATGTTGTCCTTTGTATGGAACTGGGAGAGAATCAAATCACCAATTCCAGTAAGAGAAGTTGGCAAGGTAGAGGTGACCCCCAACTTAAGGAAACTCCTACGAAGGATATAGTTAGTATAGCTGCAATCGAAAAATATATGATTCATATCTTCATGAATATTATCAGAGAATAAGACACAGAAAGGCGAACTAAGCACTCCCCATTGTACGAGCTTATCACGGGTGAGGAGTTTCCCGTGGAAAGCTCGCAATAAGGTGATAGCCATCTTGGGAATATGCCCCTGGAATCAGACCACTTTGTAATAAGGGAAGAGGGGTTTTATAGCCCGTGAACCATCCCAAGCATTGTGAAGAGTAGGAGACTTTGTAACCCATGACCAAGGATCGCTGCCCACAGACAAGGTCACCATATTGATAAGATGTCGGACAGGTAGTAGGGAATTGTTATCCACACATTCCTCAGTAGACCAGTAATCACAAACCATATTCCTCTCCTCCCCAGCCGGAACATAATAAGTATCACAAAGAGGCCCACAGGGTAGCCAATTATCATACCAAAATAATATAGTAGTACCATCCCTGACATCACATTTGGTATGTTTTTTGGTGAACTCACGGCAGTGAAGAATGAATTTCCAGGTTCTAGATTGCATAGGATGAGATGTGGCCTGAAACAACCCTGTATTGCTCAGATATTGATTCCTCATATGAGATGACCAAATACCTTTATGAGTAAGCATGCGCCATGACAGTTTAACTCCATAAGCGTTATTAAGGTCGGTGAAATTTCTAATCCCCACTCCCCCTTCATGTTTGGGGGCACACATGTCATTCCAAGCCCATAGGTGATTCTTCCCCCAAATTAATTTTCTGCATATGGAAGTAAGAGAACGGAGGACAAACTGAGGCATTCTAAAGGCCTGCATCCAAAAACTAACCATGCCATATATAACAGATCTGATAAGCTCAATACAGCCAGCTATGGATAATAACGATGAAGACCACCCCTGCAGCCTGCTCTTGCATTTATCAATCAGGCGACCGTACATGGATGAATTAGGATACTTAGGGGACAGAGGGAGGGCCAAATACGTGGATAGGGAATGCACACACCGAATACCCAGAATATCTGCAAGGCTACCAGGCCCCTTGGCACCCTTACTGAATATGCCAGCACTTTTATTCCAGTTAACCTCAAGACCAGTGAGGGATTTGAACTCAGTGAGAAGATTTTTAAGCCCCTTAAAAGATTTAGAATTAGATCGACAAAAAACCAACAAGTCATCAGCAAAGAGCAGGTGAGTGACTGACCAGCTCTGTTCATAGGCATAATGTCTTAAGAAGCATTGGCCCTGGCTATAAGTAAAGAGAAGGCCTCCATAACAATCACAAAAAGATAATGAGATAGCGGGTCTCCCTGCCTCAACCCCCTATTAGATTGAAACATGACATAGGGTGAACCATTAATCATGACGGAGAAGGAGGGGGTGGATATACACTCACATATCCAGCTTATAAATTTGTGTTTGAACCCCATCTTATGCAGCATGTAATATACGAATTCCCTGTTAACACTATCAAAGGCCTTACGCAAGTCAAGCTTAAGACAGGCCCGAGCCCCCAAAGGATTAGTGAAGCCCCTTATATACTCATGAGTAAGTAAAGCACAATCAGCAAGTAACCGATCTTGGAGGAAGGCCGCTTAATTTGGAGAAATGAGCTTGATAACCGCCTTACTTAGGCGATTGCAAAAGATTTTACTAATGATCTTATATAAAACATTATAGTAGGATATTGGTCTGTAGTCTCCAAGCCCAGAAGCATTGGCACTCTTGGGAATGAGAGTAAAGAACGTGTGGTTGATCTGCCGATAGATTTTCCCAGATTTGAAAAAATTGAGGACAGCAATGGTGACATCTTTGCCAATGATATCCCAAGAGTTCTGATAGAAAAACCCATTAAACCCATCAGGGCCCTAGGCTTTGTCAGCCCCAATTTGAAAAACGACATTTTTAACTTCCTCAGCACACATGGGTCTCTCAACCCAATCAGCAGCATCATTAGTAAGAACTCTTTTGGTGATAAGGCAAGGAAAACCCCTCCAGTAGTCATTCTGATTATATAAGCTAGAGTAGAACTTAGGGGCATCAACTTTAAGCACCTCAATAGTATTGTTGTGGGAACCATCAACAGAGATAAGATGCCCAAGATTATTATGGCTTTGCCTGGCCCGCATGGCAGTATAGAAGAATCGAGAGTTACGATCACCCAGGTGTAACCAATCCTGCCTGCTTTTTTGTTTGAGGATAGACTCTTTTATTTCTATAGCTTCAGCAAGCTGATTAATAAGGCCATGCTCTTTCTTTTGTAACTCGACACAAGAACACAGATCGGGATTATTCTGAATATTATCAAGCTCAATGCGAATTTTTGAAACATCAATTTTCGTCCCGGCATGGTGGGGTAGGAGCATCCAGTCGGCAAGATTTTTGGCCTGACTCTAAAAACTGCCCCAAACTTCTTGAGCTCAAATTTCAAATTTTTAAGCTTAGCCACCAGCCTAATCATCGGGCAACCACTAACCCCGATGTACCACTGCTCCTTCAACACATTAAGAAACTCAGGACTGCGGTGCCAAGCATTGAAGAATTTAAAGGGCTTAGGATCAGCCCCCCGACCTGGTGGGTATGAGTAATGAGGATAGAATGATCACTAGTACGACCAGCGTTATATTCATAATAAGAAGCAGTGAGAGCATTCATCCAAGAGCTATTGCAAAAGGAGCGATCCAGGGCGGCAGTAATGCGCCTTTGCCCAATACTACGATTAGTCCAACTCAGAGTATTACCAATCGTTTTAAGCTCCATGAGAGCACTATTATTAATGCAGTCATTGAACTCATCAACCATGTGTCTGTCAATCATCCTACCCCCCACTTTATCCGTGGAGTATCTGACACAGTTGAAGTCACCCCCTAAGATCCATGGGGTACTTCTAAAGTTGTTGGCCGCAACCATGATGTCCTTCCAAAGGGATCTACGCTCATGATAAGAGTTGGAGGCATAGACAATAGTAACCATCATGGCAAACCCCGCAACATTGATACATTTCATGGAGATGTGCTGCGGCGTCATCTCATCAACCATACACTTCCAAATGTCAGGGTTATACATGATGACAATGCGACCGTTCGGATGAGAGGAGCGATTGTCAATATACATCCAGTTCTTTGGAAAACATTTGAGTATTCTATGGGCATTATTGGCGATGACCTTGGTCTCAATAAGCCCGATTATTGATGGAGCATGGTTACGTACCTGGAATTTGAGCCTAGCGACGTTGTTAAGCCCCTGAGTATTCCATATGAGCAAATTCATTGAGAGGAAGTAGGGGGATGCTCACCATCCTTGTTAATTCTAGAGCTCTTACGGGTTCCCCTCAAGGAGATCCCCCCGATGCTCTTTAGTTTTTTCTTTTCCTTACTTTTTTGTTTCAATTCCACTTGTTCTTCGTGCCAAGCTTCATTGATGATAGTCATATCATCGGGCTCATCATCTGAATCTAAGGTATCACTTGAATCCTTAAGCAAGGCAGCTCCTAGCCGAGGACAATCCCCCCTTAAGACACTAAACAGATTATTGTTAATCGGCCTAGGCTTGCTAGTGTTGCGGGATGCCATCTTAGGGTTTTTGGGTGAGCGTGGCATGGCGAGCGCCAAGTGCCCATCAGACTCAGTGACCCCCGACCCATCCCCCCCAATTTCATTAGAGGTACATCTCCTATCATTACATGGGACGCTTTTCGTCCCCTCATTGCTAGACGCAGCTAGCATAGCCTTTTTCTTATACACGCTATTCCCACGGGCGTGATCACTTCCCAACACATTCTTCGCAGTAATCTTTTTTATGTAATTCCAAATGTAAAGTAAGTCTCCGTATCTTATCGGTGAAACTGATACTTGAAATTCAACAGATCCACAGTTTTTTTCTTTTTCTTGTCGAATAGTTGAGATGAATGAATTTTTGACCATAAAAAAATTTTCTTTTTTTTCTTTTTCGTGGATTTTACCGATCAGGAAAAATAATAACTGATATAATAATAATTATTATATCAGTTATTTGAATCTAGTACATAAAAAATTTCGATTTCTTTATACTTCATATACACTATTTTATTTATTATTTATTAAATTTATCATTTATTCTATCCAAATCAAGTTTTCAATTGAATTTGGATAGAATAAATGATAAATTTATGCATTCATGAAAGAGAATGGTTTTTTTTGCCCAATTTTACCTAAAATAAAAACAAGATTCTATCGATTTCTTCCTAGATCCAATTAATACGTACGTAAATGGATATCATGTACTAGAATGTGACATAGCGTATGTGTATATATTTCGGCTTTTATCTACCAAATATGTCATGTGATAGATATTAGATATATAAGAAATAAATATATATTTTACTATTAACTAATTTTGTATCGTGGATACATATGTATTCTTGACATACTGAAATGACTGCCATTATTGGTATCAAACCAATAACGATTCATACAAGCTAAATCTTCTAATCAATAATTGGGCCAAAGAAACATTTTGAATTTAATGAATTTATTTGCATCTGTATTAAGATGCTTTTTCTCGTTCGAAAATTGTCCACAGTTTTTTATCTTGTTTTGATTGCAAAATATTGAATTTCTATCCAAAACATGCCAATTCCGGTAATTGAAACAAATCAGAATTCTCAATTCTCGACGACGTCTGGGAGATAGAATATTTTCAGGAACAAAGAAATCATAATGATTTTTGTTTCTATTCACAAGTGTATTGCTGTGTTGTGTAACGGATCTATCAAAATTCTTTTTATCGACATAGGTATTTTTTATTATGCATTTTCCATTAGTTTGGTGCTTATTCTAGTCAACCAATGAAATATCTATGGTTTGATATATAATATATTTTCTATCCCTTTTCATAGATAGACGAATTGGTTCGATAATAAATATTCTTTTTTTACCAATTCCGTAAGAGTTAGGTCTTTCTGAATCAACATTACATTCAGATGTATCTCTCCTCTTTGAATTGAAGATAGAGCAATTTCCCTTGGATCTATCAGTCTAAGTAGAAGGCAATATACCTTGATATTATTGATCATTCTTTGATTCAAGGGTTCATCCCATCTTAATTGAAAAAGGAAATATTTTTCAAGAAGAAATCCAATTCCGCTTCTTTTTGCTCTTGGATTGTTTTTTCTTTTTATCTTTTTAATGTCTGTTTCCGTGTAATCTTCTTCAACATCTTTCTTTTTGTTTTGTTTTCGTAGATCTGATACAATATCTCCTTGGTTTTGTTGTTCGTGTTTGTTGGAATTTGTTAATTCAAGATATTCTTTTTGATTAGCTAATATAAGAAGATTATTTTTTTATATACGTCGAACTTTTGACTTTGACTAATATTTTCATAGAAATGAAAATGAAAAATAAGTAATTTGATTGGTATGATCCACGGTTTAATCTTATACGCATCAAAAAGTAGCACAAATTCTGGGAAAACCCAAGGTTCTAGATTTGATATGGTACGATATAACCTTTCTTGATTCATTCCCATCCAATCAAAAAAAATACTTTTTTGATTGGATGGTTTTTGATTGGATGTGTTGATTTTTTGATGAATCGTAAAAGAAAAAATATCTTTTTTTCACTTTTTTGAGAATTTTTAATTTCTGTTTTAGCATTTTTATGAATCCCGACGTCGATATGCATATTAGCCCAGGTCTCAATATCGATATTATTTTTAAGACAAAAATGGAGAATTCTACAATCAAAAAATTTCCTATCCAGATTTTTGTCTGTATCAATAATAGATCTAGTAATTACTAATAGCTATACTTATTAATCCATAAAATTATTCAGGTTCTAGTGTATTGACGTTATATGGAATTTTTTTGTTTCCTACTTGTAACGTTGATCTATAAATATATGAGTCCCTACTATCCCCATAATTTATATATTTATATGATAAAAGATCATATCTGTAAAGTTTTTTCAATTTTTCTTTTTGACTCATTAATGAATCCGCTACATAGTAATTTGTTTTCGTGTAATAAATTAATCGGTCTTTTTCTTTTGTATAGAAATCCAATTTCATTGAGTCTTTCTTTTGAATCGTACGCCATTGATTGACTCTATTTCGCCATTTTTTTGGTACTAAATAGGACCACTTGGTCTGAGATAAATTGTATTGATAATGACCCTTAAACCAATTTTGCCATTTATTCATCCTAGACTTATGAATTTTTTTATGCCTTGGGTTAGAATCAAATATTCCTCGTGTCATACAAAAATTCTTGATTATATCCCTAAAAAAGGATATGTGCCGTGATATTGAAGTACAGATCTCAAATGATATTGTAATTGATTTTGTGATAATTTGTAAAATACATCTGCTTGAGACAAAGAAGATAAGTCACAATAAATATTAGAATTTTTATTACTAATATTTGTATTAGAAAACGAATTTTTTATATTCGAAATAAAGTTCATTGTGTTTTGATTTGTTTTTTCAACTATTTCTTGACTTGTTTCATCGTTGTAAATAGATTTATTTATAATTTTTTTGTTGATTCAAATAATAGTTGTGCATTGGTATTTGGAATCTTAATAATATATAGTAATATATCCATGTATATTTTTTCAATGAAGGATTTCATAAAATAATGCGATTTACGTATTAATCGGATATTTTTTCTTTTGAATATTTTCCAAATATCCTTCTGTGATTCCGATCTTTTATTTTTATCATCACAAGTTAGAACTCTTTTTTTTGTCTTTTTTGATTCCTTCTATTTGAGCCCTAATTGTGATTGTCTTATTAGTAAGATCTTTCATTTGTGTTTCTATGAGTGAATAATTTTCATTTACAGAATTCGTGGATCGAATTCGAATGGTCGATTCGTGAATAAATTTTTTAAATATTAGAATCTTTTCTGTTTTCATCCGGTTCATATACTTTCAGCTTTCTCAATTTCAATAAGAAAATAGGGTTTACTTTTTCAAGTTCTTTCATTATTAGATTTCTAACTAGAACTATTTTGATGGTCCATCTTGTTTTTTCTTTTGACACTTTTCGAAACCATTTTATTCTTTCTTTGAAAACCCTTATAACTTGAAAAAATTGCTTTTTCATTTTTCTCATTTTTTTTCAAGTTATTTAAAAATGGGTTCAAAAAAAGAAGGTCGTTTTCGGGGAGACCCAAAAGGCAATTCTGTTTCCCTTCTGTTTCAGAGTGTTTTCTCACTACAAAGCGTTGACCGTGGACAACCCGGTCAACGTGGTCAAGGGCCCGCTTGGGTCCCTCGGGGGCTTCGAGTCGGTGCAGATGGGGCGAGGGGGAGCCTCGGCCCTGGTTGAGACGCTCGGCCTCGGACGGTCGCGCACGGACTCGGAGGTAGGACGACGAGGGGTAGCCTCAGTCGTCCAGCTAGATGCGTGGTCGGCGAAGGGCGAGGGGAAGCCTCGGCCCGGGGCGAGACGCTCGGCCTCGGTGGGATGTGCTCAGCCTCGGCGGTCGGACGATGAGGGGAAGCCTCACTCGTCCAGCTGGGTGTGCGGTCGGCGAGGGGCGAGGGGGAGCCTCGGCCCGTTGATCAGATGTCCTCCTGCGTAGACGAGAACGCTCGTCAGGGGGCCGGACCTTGGTTCCGGCCAAATCCCCTCCGATGCCTAAGTCAGACAGAGATCTGAAAGAGGAGGCCCGACGGAGACGGTTCGACTCGTGAGGAGATCGGAACGGCGTCTCACGGCGCGAGCGGGGGAGGAAGGAGATGGAAAGGAGGAACTAGGTCGTTGATGGAGTACCTTAGGCTTTAGATACCTGAGATGCGGTCCTTTGCTTCGTCATCCTCCTAGCCCTTTTAAAGAGCTCCCAGCGTGATTGCCTCTGGCCCACTTCCCTCGCCCGCCCTCAATCGTGCCCCCTCAATCCGCCCTTCCGCCGCCGCCTCCTGCGCCATGCCAGCACCTCCCCATTATCGTCATTTAGTGGTCGCGCGATCGGGGGAGCGGTTATCGCAGGAGTGGGCGAGTGACCAGCGGGTTATCGGGGCCGGGTCGGATCGACATTCGAGAGGGCCCCTTATTGGGCCTTGTAGAATGGGCTTGAAGGCGCAGATGGGCTCTCGGTCTGCAGCCGGGCTCCTGGGCTCGTGTCTTTTGGGTCTCGGTCAAATAGGCGTAACAATTGCCCCCATCGGTCGGGTCGGTCGGCCTTGGCCGGTTCGGCTCGGCCGATGTGACTTCTGCCGAATTTGACAAGCTCGCCAGTCGATGCCGACTCATTTATTAGTCGTCATCATGAGTTGGCCTGTTCGATATTTTTAAGGCGCGGGCTCCGAAGCGCCGTCGGTCCTCTGATGTTGCCACGTGTAGCGGCAAGCTTATCCTCACCGTTCGCGGGATCGTCTTAAGTTGAGAAACTGAGGGGTTCGTGAGCCGCCATCTCGCCGTCTTCTTCTTTGCGCTGATCCCTATTCTTCCTCTGCTCTGCCTCATGTCTTCTTCCTCTGCCACGGGTTCGGGTCGTCCGGAGCGCGATGTCGCTCTGGTGGGTAGCCCTCCTTCGGCGATCCGTCGGCACGGGGGCGATCTTTCTGGGGTGCCCACAGAGGTCTTGTCGTGGCCTTCGTCGATATGTGCCTCCGCCATCGGAAGTCTGCGCTCCGCCTACCTGCTTCCGCCCTACTCGGCTCATGCCCCCGGGGCTAACGGGCGGGTCTGCCTTCCTGGCTCCAACGAGGTCGGAGTATACGATAGGTGTTTCCGCTTCGGGCTTCGTTTCCCGCTCCATCCTTTTGTCGTCGAATTCCTTCAGGCCCACAACGTGTGCCTGTGTCAATTCTGTCCCAACACCGTCGGGCTCCTCGTCGGGTTCATTGTTGTCTGCATGCTGAGGGGAGTGGTGCCCTCTCTTCGTCTCTTTGCCCAGTTCTACCGGCTGAGCCACCACCAATCAGGGGCGTGGATTTACATCAGCTCCCGCCCGAAGATGACCCTGGTGTTGGGGTTGCCGAGCTCCTTGAAACGCTGGAAGGGGGAATATGTGTTTGTCACGTTCCCGTCGAGTGTACCCTTCCCGGTTCGGTGGGAGGCGGCCGGAGCAGTCATCCTCGATCTGGGTGAGCCGACGGTCGCCGAGCGGTAGATGGCGAAGGACATGCTGGCGATTCATGCGAGGGAGCGCTCGATTGACGTCCTTCTTAGTGACCATAACTTGCGTAAGACGGTGTGGCCCCTGGGTAAGTTCTTCTGGGTATTCGCCATTCGAGGTTGCCTGGGCTCTGCTTGGTCTCTCATTTCTCCTTTGAGTGCAGGTGGATTTCCCCATGGTCCTTCTCCCGCCAGCACTCACGTGCAGGTCCCCGATACGGATCTGCGCTGAAGGGATCATGTGCTGGAGGTCCGGAAGAAGCAGCGGGTCGTGGCCGCGACAGGAGGCTCCAAAAGGAAGAAGGTGCCGTCCCCCTCTCTCCCCTTGCTGGGGCCTTCTAAGAGGATCCGTGAGGGGATTGAGGGGGTTGATGCCCCACGGGCTGCTGATCAACCTCAACCTGCCCCTGTTGAGGTCACATGGCCGTGGGTCGGCCCTTCACCTCTCCCGGACGGCTCTCTCCCTGATGCCTACGATCGGTATCTTGGCACGTTCCACTCTACTCCTGGCGAGTTCCCTTCGTCGGGGGAGGGTCTTCTTCTTCCACGCTTCCCTGTGGGGGAGAAGGAGTCGGTGTTTTCGAGCCGTGGAGCCGCCGCTCGAGTGGCCGAGAACAGTTGTCTCCCTCCCGATCAGGTGGCGTTGGACGGAGTCAGGGGCGACTGTTTGGCCACCTTCGTGATTCAGGCTGGCCAACAGGTAGAGTGTCTCTGCCCGTCCTCTCTTCCTCCAGCCGCTTTCGCTGTCTTACCTTCGTTGCCTTGGTGCAGTTGTCCTCGGTCGGTCTCTCAATGAGGCGTCAATTCGTGGCGCTTCCCAAAGCCAAATCCGATGCCGGGCGAGGCCCTGAGACCCCCGGCGAGGAGGGGGAGGCAGGTCAGCTAGAGGAGGCGCGGGTCCAATCCTTGCAGTCCCGCATAACTGAGTTGTCCTCTGCTCTGGAGGATGCGGACCGGGAGAGGGCCTTGGCTCTGACTGCAAAGTCGGAGGCCGAGGCGCGGGTCACCGAGGTCTTGAGTGGCGTCGATGCGTCTGGGGGAGTCGAGCAGACCCCCGTCCCCGTTGTTGCCTCCGAAACCTTGGAGCTCTCCGATCGTCTTGAAGCGGCGGAGGAGCAGGCGAGGGTCCTCCTTGCTCAACTTGACGAGAGGTCCCGGGAGACCGAGAAGGAGAGGGCGGAGCACCAACGCCAGATCGAGACCTTAGAGGACCAGATGCGTGGGCTCGAGGAGGTGGATCCGGCCCGGATCGCTGAGGATGCCGTGGCGGAGTATGCCACCTCCTTCGTGGAGACTGCCTTGTCAAATGCGTTCGAGAAGGGCTTCGCCCGGTGTCAGTCCGAGATCCAACTGAAGTTCCCGCTCTCGGGGGTCAACTTCGAGGCTCTCCGGATGTACCCTGACGCCGAACAAACTGTGGGGAAAGACCCTAGTGGACCGCCAGCCTGTGGCTCCACCGGTGCCCCCGGAGAAGAATGAGGGAGGGGAATGCCCCTCGGCCTCTTCCTGTATATCTTTTTGCTTTATCTGGAAAGGAATGAATTTAAAATAAATTTATTTCATAGGAAATGATACATTTACTGAAAGTACTTGCTTAAATGTTCCGTATTCCAAGTGTGATTGAGAATCCTCCCCTCCATATCAGCTAGTCGGTAGGCTGCGGGTCCGAGGACCTCGACGACTTTGAAGGGTCCCTCCCACCTAGCCGCGAGCTTCCCTTTGCGAGCGGTATCGGTGTTGAAGCCCGCTTTCTGGAGGACCAGGTCCCCGAGGTGGAAGCTTCTTCCCCGTACCCGAGCGTTGTAGTATCGGGCCACCTTCTTCTTCTGGCGGATGATGGTGGCCAATGCCTGCTCCCGTCGCTCGTCGAGGAGCTCCAGACTGAGCTCCAGACCCTGCAAGTTCCTATCTTCGTCAAAGTATTTGAGGCGGAGAGATTCTTCGCCCAACTCGACCGGTACCACCGCCTCGGCCCCATAGGTGAGCATGAACGGGGTCTCGCCAGTGGCCTCCTTGTGGGTCGTCCGGTATGACCAGAGTATCCCGGGGAGCTCTTCTGGCCAGCTCCGTTCGGCCTCTTTCACTTTCTTCTGGAGGGGCTCTATGATGCACTTGTTGGCCGCTTCTGCCATTCCGTTGGTCTGGGGGTGCGCTACAGAGGCGAAGAGAAGCTTGATTCCCCATTCCTCGCAAAAATCTTTAAACCCTGCGGAGTCGAACTGCTTCCCGTTGTCCGTGACGATGGCCCGTGGCACTCCGAATCTGGAGATGATAGAATTCCACACGAAGCTTTTTGCTCTCTTCCAAGTGATGGTGGCCAGCGGCTCGGCCTCGACCCACTTGGTGAAGTAGTCTACCGCCACAATTAGGTACTTCCGCTGCCCTCGTCCCGGTTTAAACGGTCCGAGGATGTCGAGCCCCCATTTCGCAAAGGGGATGGGGCTCACGATAGGAATGAGCTCTGACGGGGGTGTCGAGATGTGGTGGGCATACCTCTGGCATTCTTGGCATTTTTGGACGTAGCTTGTTGCATCTTGGGTCAGGGTTGGCCAGTAGTATCCCTGCCTCAAGATCTTCTGGGCGACTACCTTGCCCTCGTGGTGATTCCCGCAGATCCCGTCGTGAACCTCCCGTAGGACGTAGTCAGCTTCCTGCGGTCCGATGCACTTCAGGTATGGGAGGACGTCCTTCTTGGTCCAGCGTCTCCGGTAGAGCGCCCCTTCATGGATCACGTATCGGAGCGCCTTTCTCTCCAGGGTTCGGCGTTCGTCCCCATCGGTCGGTACCTCTCCATGAGTGAGGTACCGGATGATCGGGTCCATCCAGGTGGGTTCTTGGTCGATCGCCATCACCTCGTGCTCCTCCGTGCTGGGGGACTGCAGGTTCTCCACGTAGATGGTGCGGCCCAGTTCCTTTGGCGAGGACGAGGCCAGCTTCGACAACGCATCTGCCCGCGCATTCTCTGATCGCGGGAGGTGCAAGACTTCCACGTCCTTGAACTTGGACATCGCCGCTCTGGCGACAGGGAGATATCTCTGCATCGCCTCCTCCCATGCCTCGTAACTCCCCAAGAGTTGGTTGACAATGAGCTTCGAATCGCTGAGGAGGCGGACGGACTCGGCCCCGAGCTCCAGGGCCAGCCTCAGGCCGTTGATCACTGCTTCGTATTCCGCCACGTTGTTTGTGGCCGGGAATTCGAACCGTAACGCGTATTCCACAATGTTCCCTTCCGGAGATCGGATTGCAATCCCGGCCCCGCCTCCTGACTGTGTGGCCGACCCATCCACATGGACTATCCATGCTCCTGGATCCCCTGACTGAAAGTGGTCAGCCGAAAGAAAGGACAGGGGTTGAGCAATTACCGTCGCAGGGCCTTCTTCCTCCGGGGGCCATTTCCTTCCGTTGTGCACTCGGCGATGAAGTCGGCCAGGGCCTGCCCTTTGATGGCCGTGCGCGGTTTGAATCGGAGGTCGAACTCGCTCAGTTCCACTCCCCAGTTTAGCATCCTTCCCATTCGATCGAATCTCTTGAGGTTCTGCTCCAGTTGCGAGTCGGTCAGGATCAGTATGGTGTGGGCCTGGAAATAGGGTCGGAGCCTTCGTGCTGAGAGGACGAGGGCGTACGCCAGTTTCTCCATGGGCGTGTAACGCATCTCCGCCCCCTTCAAGACCCGGCTCGTGTAATATACCGGCCATTGCACCCCACCGTCCTCCTGGATCAGCACCGAACTCACAGCTTCCTCCGCGCACGCCAGATAAAAGCTCAGCGACTCCCCTTCCCGTGGTTTGCACAGGAGAGGTGGGCTGCGGAGATACTCTTTGAGGTCTCCGAATGCCCTGGAGCAGTCTTCGTCCCAAAGTATCGTCATCCTATTGTCTGGAGGTTCCGCGATCGCTTTCCTTAGGACCTTGAAGAAGGGGAGCGATCTTTCCGCTGATTTGGAAAGGAATCGCCCCAAGGCTGCGATGCGCCCGTTCAGCCTCTGTAGCTCTTTGATCGTCGTCGGCTCGCGCATGTTGATCAGCGCCTCGATCTTGTCGGGATTAGCTTCAATGCCATGGTTAGTTATCATAAATCCCAAGAATTTGCCAGATCTTACCCCGAACGTGCACTTCGCGGGGTTGAGCCGAATGTGGTGCCGCCGCAACCGCTCGAAGGTCTCCCGCAAGTCAGCGATGTGGTCTTCCGGTCGCCTTGACTTGACAAGCATGTCGTCGACATAGACTTCCAGGTTCCTCCCGATCTGGGAGCTGAAAACCTTGTTGACCATTCTCTGGTAGGTGGCCCCCGCGTTCTTCAAACCAAAGGGCATCTTCTTGTAGCAGTAAGTTCCCCGGTCCGTCGTGAAGGCTGTCATCTCTTCGTCCCGGGGGTCCATCTGGACTTGATTGTATCCGGAGTAAGCGTCCATGAAGCTTAGCATCTCGTACCCCGAGGCATTTTCCACCAGGTGGTCGATGCGCGGCAGGGGGTAGCTGTCCTTGGGGCAGGCCTTGTTGAGGTCACTGAAGTCCACGCACATTCGCCACTTCCCGTTGGGTTTCTTGACCATCACCACGTTCGACAGCCACTCCGGGTACCAGACCTCTCGTATGAAGCCGGCATCAAGGAGACGCTCCACTTCCTCAGAGGCGGCCTTCATCTTCTCGCCGCCCAGGTTGCGCTTCTTCTGCCTAACCGGCTTGAAGTTGGGGTCGGTGTTGATCTGGTGGACGATCACCTGGGGGTCTACGCCGGGCATGTCTTCTGGTGACCAAGCAAAGATGTCCAGGTTCGCCTCCAGGCATTCGATCAGCTGATCCCTCAGGTCTTGGCCCAGCCCTCTCCCGATCGAGACGAACCAGCCCTCGATGTCTGTGACCGGGATTTGCTCCTGATCCTCCGCAGGGGCGGGCCTAGGCCCACTCCTCAAGTCGAGCGCGGCCATCCGGTCGGCTAGACGATCCTCGGGACCTTCCTCCGCCAGTTGATAGCAGGTACTCGGTCTCCCCGCGTCGCCTTCGACTTGCCCTATCCCCCCCGGCGTTCGGAACTTGATAGTCTGATGGAGGGTCGAGACTACCGCGCCGATGGCGTTGAGTAGGGGTAGGCCGATGATCCCATTGTATTCCGACCCGACCCCCAATACGATGAATTCCACCGCCAGGGTCACCGAGTCCGGGGCGTCTCCGAGCGTTACCGGGAGATGGATTGTGCCGATGATGGGGGTGGAGTGACCCGTGAATCCAACCATGGGACCTGACCGAGGTCGTAAGTCTTCTTTCCGCCGCCCCATCTTTTCCAGGGTTGACATAAAGAGGACGTCACAGGAGCTGCCGGTGTCGACAAGCAGCCGTCGTACCACGGTAGTGTCTATGACCACTGACACCACCAAAGCCATGTCCGAGCTGCGCGCTGTTACGGACGCACTCGGCCTCCCGACCGGTGGGGAAGGGGAGGGCTTCCCGGCCCTTTCCCCACGATCCTCCTCGCACCGGGCACGTGCCCATTCTTGCCAACGATGGCGGGCCCTGTCGCCCCGCGTCAGGGCCTCGTTCTCCTTTCGCCGAGATGAGGGAGGTCGCGTCATCGCAGATGTGGTTTGTTTCTTCGTGGGACGGTTTTCGGGTTCCCACAGACGGCGCCAGATGTTTCAGAGTGTTTTCTCACTACAAAGCGTTGACCGTGGACAACCCGGTCAACGTGGTCAAGGGGCCCGCTTGGGTCCCTCGGGGGCTTCGAGTCGGTGCAGATGGGGCGAGGGGGAGCCTCGGCCCTGGTTGAGACGCTCGGCCTCGGACGGTCGCGCACGGACTCGGAGGTAGGACGACGAGGGGTAGCCTCAGTCATCCAGCTAGATGCGTGGTCGGCGAAGGACGAGGGGAAGCCTCGGCCCTGGGCGAGACGCTCGGCCTCGGTGGGATGTGCTCGGCCTCGGCGGTCGGACGATGAGGGGAAGCCTCACTCGTCCAGCTGGGTGCACGGTCGGCGAGGGGCGAGGGGGAGCCTCGGCCCGTTGATCAGATGTCCTCCTGCGTAGACGAGAACGCTCGTCAGGGGGCCGGACCTTGGTTCCGGCCAAATCCCCTCCGATGCCTAAGTCAGACAGAGATCTGAAAGAGGAGGCCCGGCGGAGACGGTTCGACTCGTGAGGAGATCGGAACGGCGTCTCACGGCCGCGAGCGGGGGAGGAAGGAGATGGAAAGGAGGAACTAGGTCGTTGATGGAGTACCTTAGGCTTTAGATACCTGAGATGCGGTCCTTTGCTTCGTCGTCCTCCTAGCCCTTTTAAAGAGCTCCCAGCGTGATTGCATCTGGCCCACTTCCCTCGCCCGCCCTCAATCGTGCCCCCTCAATCCGCCCTTCTGCCGCCGCCTCCTGCGCCATGCCAGCACCTCCCCATTATCGCCATTTAGTGGTCGCGCGATCGGGGGGAGCGGTTATCGCAGGAGTGGGAGAGTGACCAGCGGGTTATCGGGGTCGGGTCGGATCGACATTCGAGAGGGCCCCTTATTGGGCCTTGTAGAATGGGCTTGAAGGCGCAGATGGGCTCTCGGTCTGCAGCCGGGCTCCTGGGCTCGTGTCTTTTGGGTCTCGGTCAAATAGGTGTAACACCTTACACAGACTGTTAAAAAAAATTTGTCTTTTTCTCTTTTTTCTTCATTTTCTGATCTCTATAATAAGATCGTTTTTTAGAAATTCGCCAAGGTTTCAGACAGAAAGGAAATAAAATCTTTTTCTGAATACCGTCTGTTAACCAATTTTGAGGAAATTCTGTTTCTGATAATTGAACACCATTATAAGTACATTTAACATGCATTTCCCTATTCCATTCTTTCAAATCCTCGTACCACTCGGGGAATTGCAATAATAACATACGGCCAATATTTTTAGTTATTATTAATAAGGGTAATATAACGTATTTTCTAATAAACTGAATATATATATATATATGAAAGGTAAGTGTTATATATATATATATATATATATATATATATATATATATATATATATATATATATATATATATATATATATATATATATATCTATCTATCTATTCTATAAAATAGGGATGTTATCAAGAGAAATTGGACAAGAGAAATTGGATAAGAGAATTTGGACAAGAGTATATACATACATATATATACATACATATATACATATACAACATACATATACATACATATAAAATAGGGATGTTATCAAGAGAAATTGGATAAGAAAAATTGGACAAGAGAAATTGTATAAGATATTTTGGACAAGAGTATATACATACATATACATACATACATACATACATGGATTTAATGTAGAAAAGGTGGCATCTGATCCGATAGATCAGGTGCTAAGACACAAAAAGGTGGGAAGTACAAGCCTCCACATGGGCTTGTACTCGATGGGTCCCACCTTTTTGTGTCTTCACATGATCTATCAGATCAGGTGCCACCTGCTCTACATTAATCCCTACATACATATACATACATACATATCTATTTTATAAAATATGGATGTTATCAAGAGAAATTGGATAAGAAAAATTGGACAAGGGAAATTGGATAAGAGAATTTGGACAAGAGTATATACATACATATATATACATACATATATTTATTCTTCCCCGCCTTTCCGACCGTTTTCCTAGTCCACGTACAAGTGTATATACATACATATATACATATACATACATACATACATATACATACACACATATCCATTCTATAAAATATGGATGTTATCAAGAAAAATTGGATAATAAAAATTGGACAAGAGAAATTGGATAAGAGAATTTGGACAAGTGTATATACATACATATATCTATTCTTTAAAATAGGGATGTTATCAAGAGAAATTGGATAAGAGAAAATGGACAAAACAATTTGGACAAGTGTATATACATACATATATATACATACATATACACACACATACATATACATGTATACATATACATACATACATACATATATATATATATATATACATATATATATATATATATATATATATATATATATATATATATATATACATACGTACATACATACATACATATCCATTCTATAAAACAGGGATATTTCAAGAGAAATTGGATACGAGAAATTGGACAAGAGAAATTGGATAAGAGAATTTGGACAAGTGTATATCTATATATTAAAACACAATTGTTTTTGAATTCTAGGGCTGACTAGGACAAGCTGAATAGGACAAATAGGTTGAAAGAAAGACGGCTTGGATTTAATCTTGAGTAATGAATGGTTGAGATGAGATTTTGTGGAAAGTTTTGGAGGGAAAAACATTTCTAGGAAAATGAAACTTTATGTGGAAATGAATCTTTATTGGGAATGAAAGTTTTTTCGGAAATAGCAGAGTGCACACAATTAATGCATTTGAAAAAAAAAATTAACTTGCACTTAATGCTGCAGATCGAATGTTGCTGCAAATCGAATGATTTCTCCACAAAGCGGGGCCAACTGTCTTTTCGTCCTATGTGCAAAGATGAGAATAATTTCTCGCGCCGAATGCGCCAACTAAATTTTTTTACTCTAATTTGTTGTTTTGTGCTGAAGGCGCCCATGCCGATTTTTTACGCTAATTTGTTGTTCCGTGTTGAAGGCGTCCGCGCCCAATTTGTTGTTCCGCACCGAAGGCGCCCGTGCCGATTTTTATGCTAATTTTTTGTTTAGTGTTGAAGGCGTCCGCGCCGAATTTTTTGTTCTGCACCGAAGGCGCCCGTGCCGCTAAATATTTTACGCTAATTTGTTGTTCCGCGTAATTTTGGCTGTGAAAATAATGCATTTGCAAATCGAATACAGCTGCAGATCGAATGACTTCTCCCTCAGCACGGGGCCCACCATCTCTTCAATGTATGTGGCAACAAGATGAGAATAAAGTCCCGCGTCGAAGGCACCCGTTAAATTTGGCGCCCGAGTCAATTTTTTAACGCTAATTTGTTGTTCCGCGTCGAAGTTGTTCTGCGTCGAAGTTGTTGTTCCGCACCGAAGGCGCCTGTGCCGAATTTGTTGTTCCGCGTTGAAGGCACCCGTGCCGCTAAATATTTTTATGCTAATTTGTTGTTCCGTGCAATTTTGGCTGTGGAAATAAATTTTTGGGGAACAAAGATTTCGCGAGGGAAAATCGTAAATGAACCGTGCCCGCGGGCACGGGTTATCACTAATATATATATATATATGAAAGGTAAGTGTTATATATATATATATATATATATATATATATATATATATATATATATATATATATATATATATATATATATATATATATATATATATATATATATATATATATATATATATATATATATATATATATATATATATATATATATATATATATATATATACGGTCATGCGGATGCCTTCTGCCCTGATCTACCCAAGCTCCCTTCAATCCAACATAGAGAGAAACCAACTGATTGTTGTGATACCCATGGGGAAGGAATTCAAGACCCAACGGATAAGACTGTCCCAAAGCAACTTGATGGAACATTTAGTTCATCGGATGGAAGAATAATAGGGGGACCTGACACTGTTATTGAATTGGTGGTAGAACAAGACCTGACTCTGGGAAATGACGGCATCAATACCCAGGATGCTGGTACTTTCTCAGGGCAAGACCAGTCTCCTGTTAATGTTGACATCAATAAGGGGTTACATGGGGCCCAAAGTGTTGTTGATAGGCAAGGAAAATTACCTACTCCGATGTGCAATAATAGTGGGATGAATGGTGCCTATGAAACTAGCAGGATTGGTAATAATGCTAGGACTGAAGGGGACTGTGTTACTGAGGGGGGTCCGGATGTAACTGATACAGATGAGATGCCAAAAATCCTTACAATTGTTAATCCGGAATGGGAGCTTGAACAAAGCTCACGGCCCAAAAAAGATGAGGTTAATAGAGAAGGTGCTCCGGTCACAGAGAAGAATGTTGTTATTGCCCAGAAGTTGCAATTGTCTAATGCCTCGACTGGGGGGGGGGGGGGTTTGAGAAAAAGCACACGGCTGAAGGATGTGGCCTTGGGGAGGCCAAACCAAATAATTAATTAATGTCGGTTTTTGTCTGGAACACTAGAGGTCTCAATAAATCTGTTAGGAGGAGAGACCTATGGGCAAGACTTCAGGAAATTAAACCAACAATTGTCATTTTATTAAAGACGAAGTTGAAAGAGGGGGTAGGTAATTGGAAATCCTGTTTTCCGAAAGATTGGAAATTTGCTAATAATTTTTTGGCTGATCCGACTGGGTGTATTATCAATTCTTGGGATAATCTTATATGGCAGGCGGATGTTTGGACAATTTCAAGACAACACATTACCCTTTGTTATACTAATGAAGGGGGATTAACTTTGGCTATTACGGGAGTGTATGCCTCTAATCTACGAAGCGAACGCAGCAGTCTCTAGGAATGTTTGGTAGCAGATGCAGCAAAGACTGGGAGTAACGCTTGGCTACTAGGTGGAGATTTTAACTGTGTTAGATACTTAAGGGAAAAGTTGGCAGGGAGAAGATGTGACATGAAAGTATTGGATGAATTCAATGATTGCCTCAATAAATGTTCCCTGATTGACCTTAAATGTATTGGGCCCCTAAGGAGTTGGTGTAATCGTCATATTGGAGCAGGGAGAATTACGGCTAGGCTTGACCGGGTCCTTTGCACTTTGAATTTCCTGGATGTGCTCCCAGATGCTTTTGTTAAATACTTGGACCTGAGCATAAGTGATCATTCCCCTATGCTGGTCAACTTGCAAGCTAAGGTGACCTCATACCCTAAACCCTTTAAGTTCTTTAACATTTGGGCTTCTCGTGCTGGGTTTCAGGATGTACTTGATTCAGTGTGGAGGCAACACATGACTCCCTCTCCTATGCATAGATTGGTCATCAAGATGCGGAATTTGAAAATAGCTTTGAGGTGCTGGGCGGCCAATTACAATTCCAACATCTCGGCTTGTAGGCAGAGCCTAGAGAATGTTCGGCTGAATCCTAACCTGATGCATGACATTTCACTTCAGCATGATGAACAGGGGCTAGCTAATAAACTTCATGATTTACTGAAGGAGGAGGAGGCTATTTTGAGGCAGAAAAGTAGACAATCCTGGCTAGAATTGGGAGACAAGATTACAAAATTCTTCTACAATGCTATGAGGTCTAGACAGAGTATTAATAACTTGGGACACCTTGTTGATCCCAACGGCGGCCATATAAATACGTTTGAAGACCTGAGAAACGGAGCTCCAATTTATTATTCTTCCCTCTATCATCAAACTAGCTACTAGAATGTCTTTCCTAAACTAGTCCCTAAGAAGATTCTGACAACTGAGGCTGCTGCTTGGCTTGAGAGTAGAATCTCCAATGAAGAAATTAAAGACGTTGTATTCCAAATAGGGGTGGATAAATCCCCTGGTCCAGATGGCTTCAATGGTTATTTCTATAACCATCACTGGTCTGTGATCGGTAAAGATATCTCAGATGCTATTCACTCATTTTTTCATTCTGGATGTCTAATGCACCCTATTAACGATACAAATCTTACTCTGGTTCCTAAGAAAACTGCGGCCACTAGTTTGGGAGATTATAGACCTATAGCTTGTTGTAATGTTATTTATAAGTCTATTAGCAAAATCATTTGCAACAGGCTTAAGTTCGTGGTCCATGAACTCATTTCCCCCTATAACGACCGGTTTTAATCGTTACGTTATCCGTATTTTTCTATCGTGTACTTTCTTCCGTATCTGTAGTTAGACGTTTCTGTCCCCGTACCCGTGCACGTACCAACTTTTCATATCAATTATTTCTAACATTATTTTAAACCATATAGTCAAATCTTTATCATTATTATTACTATTATTATTTCATGGCACTTAAATAGAATTCTTGTTTTTTATTATAATCTTATTTTTAGTATCCCTTACTAAATTAATTTAAACTTTCGAAATTCAAAATTTGATTTTCAAATCTTTTTAAAAGTCATACGAGACCTTCCTTATTAGAGCCCATTTAATCTAATTGATGAGCCCTAATTCTCTTGATTAATCCTATTAAAAACCTATAATCAAAATTGGCTTTATTAACCCCTAATTACCTCCCCTATTGATGTTATCTTTTCAAAACTTTCCTTATTTCCTAATATAACTCCACACCCTAACTTTAACTCTAGGCCTACCGCACCCTTCACAGCTCGAAACCCCTTCAACATTTTCGAACCAGGCCGGGCATCACGTGCGTTGTTAGATCCAACAAATACTAGTGTGTACTTGGACTCAACACCCACTGGGTTTCTCTTGCAACCCAATATTATTTTAAACCCTATAAAATAAACCTAAGCCTAGCTCAAACTGCTCTTTCCTCACCCAGCACGTGAGCCTATCCCCTTATATGAAACCCTATCTAATATATAATAACCCTAGGACAACTAGCCTACCCTCTATCTTCTCCAAGCAGCCGCCTCCATCTCTTCTTCTTCTTCACGTCATCTTCCCACACAACAACAGAACACATCACACCATCTTCTTCGCATCAACTCCCAAGCCCGCCGGCTTTTTCCTCCCGACACCAACGCCTCGAGACCGCCTCGCACGTCGACCACCCTACACCGACGTGGGCAACCCACACCGATGCCGCACATGACCACCGGAGCCCTCATCATTGCCCACCTCCGCTGCAAGCCCAAGAGCTTTCCACCTTGCCACGGCTCCGACCAACACCCCGCAATCCCCGCACAGCCTCCCCTCACCCTACACGGCCACCATCCACCCAGAAACGCCGGCGGCCTCTATACACACCTCGCAGCCCGTGGCCTCCATGCAACGACACCCGCCAGCCGTCATCTCCTCGCTGCCATGCAACTCCACGCACAGATCTACCATCTGCGAGCTCTCACGCCAACTTCAGGCCGCCACGCATGCATACAACACTGATACGGCCACGTGCATGTGTCGCTTGCCTCAGATCTGACGTCGACAACCCGGGGATCCGGTGTAAATCGTCACTACTACCTGTAGAGTCCCCGGACGTCGCTACTCATCGTCTTCCTCGCTGCCGCAACGAATTCCAGCCCGTAGACGTCACACGTATCACCATCGCTGCGTCCTGATCCCTCTCTGGACTACCAGTTAGTGGTTCTATCCTTTAACAACTCTTAACCCACACTGTAAAGTAGAGAACTTAATAAAACCGGTTGATTAGACGTCGTAGGAGCTTGTTGTAAATCTGTTCTGATCGAAAAATGCCTATTCTGATTTTACGTTTTGTTAAACCAGCGAACCGTCTACTCCGTAGCATTGTACTCGTCGAGACGTTTCCAACGACACCAAGAACGTCAAAAACAGGCAAGTATATGATTTGATATGATTTTTTGAAGTTTCGGCACTTTTACGCCGCTTTCACGTATTGTTGAATAACTTAAAAATTAGACATGAAATGACGTGAGAAAATGACACCATGACGATCGGGACAAAATTTGGGATCCAATGGTATATCATATGATATACATTAATTTTAATCAATTATGAAAAAAAATAGTTTCTGTAGCAAACCCAATGAAAACTCGTGCTCGTCATTATTTTGAAACCGCTATTAAAATTGTTCAACCCTCTTTTACTGTGTAGAACTGTCACAAATGTGTAATAATAATGATAACAGTAAAATTCAGTGAGTCTTGACATACCTAACAAATATGGACATCGTGAAATCGTGCGCCTCGAAGGCGGTATCGTGATATCGTGATGTCGTGTGAGTCGACTAGGCCGGCTCGTGTTCCGGCAAACTTTTGGGTGGAGTTAGGGTTGAGCGGCCACTGGGCGTATGAAGGGTACTCTCCTCAAGAGCACCACCCGCACGCGGTGGGTTAGCGTCAATCACGGTAAGCCCCCGTGAGAGGAACGACCTTCTCATTACGACCTAAAGGCGAGAACCCTAGATTAGATGTGAACTCTTGACATGGAATTTGCAACACTAACTTTGGTCTCTTGGAAAATTGTCATGCTGATGAACTCAGATAAAATCTTAACTTTAATCTTGCAACCGTCTAGAACTGCATGTTAGGGATGCTCGTTTCTGTTTCTATAAAATTGTTAAATGTTAAATTACTGCAGTCGTTTCTTTAAAATATTAAAAACTTCTCAACTTCATATCAGTCATATATCTTGTCTTGGGATGCTACATTTTCTTGCAGACCCCTAGCTGACATACATTCATTATTTGTGGATGTATGTCAGATTCATCGCTTGAGTACCCGGAGGACCCGTACGAGACGCCAGACTTGGAGAGTCAGGAGTTCGCACCTGACGCAGTGCCTTTTCAGCTAAGGACTAGATGACCCCCTTCACTTCCTGTCTTTCTTAGTTTAATTTCAGTCGTTGCAGTAGTTGTGTAAGTTTCATTTCTTGTTGCTACTTTTGCCCAGCTGTGGCTTGTTTAATTTCGTGTACAAACCTTTTAACTCTGGATGTGGCTTTATCTTCTGAAGTGTTTCTGATTGTTCTGATTAACAATTGCAAGAACCTCATCTGCGTTTTTATCATAGACGCTTATTGAACTCGAGCTTCACCGCTCCAGTTCAAGTGGACCGCGTAACGCTCTCGCTTCCGGTGTCTTTTGGGAAGCGGGGCGTTACAGGTTTTAGTGGGGCCCATGCAGGTCCTGCAACTGCAAATTTCAGAACAATGAGAACACTTTTCGTTAGCCAAAACATCCAGAATAGTTCGTACGCAAAATTACTCGAATACCTTGTCTCAGCACAATAGGAAACCAATACCAGGATAATAGGAATAGATAGACGCTCTTGCTCGTTGGTTAGACACCGTTGCCACGGCTTAGTAATATCATCTTGGGAGTCACCCTATCGATTGGTCATCCAGCTCTAACATTTTCGTTAGTCATTTGCTTAGATTTATCGCATCCAAGGCCCAACCGAACGTAGCGATCGTCATCGTGCAAGTCGAACCTGAGACGCCTGTAATAAGTAGACTTCGGAGCGTAGGATATTCCAGATCTATAGATAAGATCTCGATCTCGATCCTCAACGAACCCTTACCTCGGCTTTCCTATCGCAGCCTAGTACGTTGATGAACCTTAGTGCTAAACCTTAGTCGACCCAATGATTATCTCCCTGATTTTTACTATTTCCTAATCATTACACTTCCATATTAATGATCGTAGAAAGCCATCGTAACGTATTCACGGAGTTACCTCTTAGTCGTCCTTATGTTTCGATCGTCAAACCTATTCCTTGTCCTCGATTCACATAACTCTTTAGGTCCACCATCTTTAATCTTTGAACCTCCCCATTGCAGATTCGAGGTCTTCTAAAAAGTATTTTCAATATTTCTTATTGAAATCTTCGCTAAGTTTAAAATCCTTTCAAAAACTTTCACTTAGATTTTCTACACTTCAATCGACGTAAACCCAATTTTGATTATGAAACTCTTCTGCCGCGATCCTTTAGTTACTATCTTATAGAAATTTTCAAACATACATCTTCCGCGCTTCTATTTCACATTACCTCGTATTGATACCCTATTTTTCTCACGTAATGAACTCCTTTTTAAAAACTATTTTTAATTCGCTAGTTCAAAATATCATCTTCTTTTCTTACTAACATATTTAAAAACGTTCATTCCTACATATTTTTTTAAAATACTTTCCTGGGTTAAATAGAACTTCAAAATCTTGTGTGTCAGTCTTATAATCATTATCTTCCTATTTAAAAAAAATCTTTTTACAAACCTCTTCCATTTACAAAACAAGCACTACAACACTATGCCCATGTTTCTCTTCACCTCTTATTGACTAATCATATTTTATGTTTTAACTTCTACAGTGTACTCGCTATTTTACGTAAGTTATAACGATGTTATAATTTTTACACATATCCTATTCTTCTTAATTATTTAATTGTTCATAAATATTTTATGTCATTCAAGCAGACTAACCTCTTATCCATGCCACCTTCGGGACCGTCCATCACAACATTAATTTGTTGCATCATTCAACTCTGAATCCAACACTATTGCTTAGCTATCACATTAGTGCTTATCGTTGCTTATGTCAGCTTTAGTATAAGTATAGTGGGACCATTATCATTGATTGTAGTGTAGTTGTGGTGCATGTATATGGATTGTGAGTGTGGACCCGTGTGTATGAATCTTTAAGTACCATTTATGTATAAGTGTGTTTACCCATAATGTATTAGTATGGTTTGATTGTCTATTGGGTCACATGTGCATGTACGATAATTTGTGATATGTATGTATATAGTCGAGTATAGGGCAATAAGTGTTATATTTGTAATTAGGCGAGCGATTAGTTATATCACTATAGGAATATCTGAGCGTATTAGATTTAGTATTGGTTAGTTACGAGGAGTATAGGTATCGTAGCCGTACTTGTTAATGGTTGTAATTGTATGCTAGTACAGTGATGTACATGTTGGGTATAATGATATAAGTGTACGTATAGTCGTGTGTGCAGATTTACTGTGTGATTTATATGTTAGAATGTCTAGCGTGTACTCGTGCGTGTATATGTATGTGGTTAGTTATAGGTGTGTGTAAAAATATATATTGTATGAACAAGTGTGTTTTATATATAGTAGAATTGTTATAATTACCCCTACGGGATGATATATGAGCATGTGTAAACCAGGAAGTATGCCTAGTCGTATGTTTGCGACTACGTATATATAGATGTAAGTAATAGTATACTAGCCCTATGTAAATTACCACGGTTGTGTATACTGGCGTGTGTATATATCTGTCCTATATGGATACGAGATAGGCGTGTAGTAGTATAAGTGTGTATATGTATGTAAAATGAACGTATGTATAGGTATTTGAAAATGTGTGATATATGGGTATATATAAACATATGGATGTATATTGTCTCATTATAATGTACGTATGACTGGGATAGAATGACCTTAGTGTCTAAGTCCACTCACCCCTACGTCGGCCTATTTAAGAAAGTCTTAGGACGGACTTGATTTTAAGGTGGGTAGGTTACGATGACCCTAGTGATATGAGTAAGGCTGTGTATGGTGTAAGGTATTACGTGCATGTATATATGTATAGTGATATATATTATTACGTGTATATAGTAATATACGGTATGTAAAATTGATCGTATGATTGAAATGTTAATTGACAAAGAATGATTGTATTTTTTTTATTTGTGGTACGTTTATGTGACATGTGGTACTATATCAGTATAGATTGTGGGTGTATAAGATGTATGGTATTACCTTGTGTATTAGAACTAATGTGAGTGTGCAAGGTGATGGCACGCTTACAGCTAGTAATTTGATGTGGTGGTGTAGTAAAGTATTACTATTCACCCGAGTATAAAATTGGTTGGATTATATTTGTAGGATGATATTATATTAAACATGTTATGTTATACGTAATTAGAAATGTGTGTATGTGTGTTTGTTACTACTATTAGCATGGACGTTGATTAGTCTTATCAGTGGTAATATTATTGGGGTTGATGTTGATATTAGAAATACTATTGGGATATGGCATGATGTTTACTTATGGTGTGTATACATTAGAAGAGGAGATGCGAGCATTACCCTTATGTTCTTCCTGTGTCTTAGCCGATAAGATGTAGTGCCCTGCTAAGCTACTGCACACGTACTAGAGAGGGGGTGAATAGTACTTAAAATAATCAAGATAGTTATTCCTAATTATTGTGCAAGAAACAAACGACAATGCGGAATTAAACAACTATCAACAAGAATTAAAACATACGCAAACAAACAATATTACTGGGTTCGGATCCACCCAAGTCTTCCCGACTTGTTCCCGGTGATCCTACGTCCCAACCACCCGGATCCCCTCCGGATACTTGAGTTAGCAACCCTAACTCAAGATTTCTACTATGAAGTACTTGTGAAAAACCTTCACAAGTCAAATCATACACAAAGTAATTTGTGACTCCCACAACCCGGGATCACAACCACACTCTCACAACCGAGAGTGAAACTTACAATTCAAATATGAAATGAAATAAACTCTTACCTTACAAAATCCTATGCCTTGAGTATACTTACCAAATTAGGAAAATGATGGATTTTGTGGAAGAGGATGCCACCAAACCCTAGCTTCAAGAAGATGACCAGCAATGGAAGCCTAGGGTGGAGTATGGTGACTAGAATCAAGCTCTTGGCTTGAGAAGCTCACAATGGAGAGAATCTCTTTTGAGGAAGATGGCTCAAAGAGTGAAGGGAGAGATTCTTGTGAGGGAGAGAGAGCTTAGAATTAGCTTGGGAGAGCTCTACTCGTAGGTCTGAAATAGATTGGAAAATGGACCTCTAACCTTGCCTCAAACGTATCAAGTTTGTATTTATAGAGGCAAGGAAAATCGTGTTGGAAAAGTTCCCAACGGCTCTATTCTGAACCAGACTAGTCGGTCAAAGAAGGATCACTGACCGACTAGTTCATCAACTAGTCGGTCGGTGATACAACGTAGACCGACTAACGATTGAACAGCCAGAAGATCGAAGTACAGGCAAAGACAACTAGTCGGTCTAAGAAGACTTGCCGACCGACTAGTTTCACAACTAGTCGGTCGGTGAATGTTCTTTGACCGACTAACGTCGAAATAGAATAGGCTGACTTCAAGATGACTTAGTCGGTTTAAGAACAAATGCTGACCGACTAGTTTCTCAACTAGTCGGTCGACAAACGTTCTTTGACCGACTAACTCGAAACAGTAGCTCAGGCTGAAAAAGACTGTACACAACTAGTCGGTCTAAGAAGGATTCCTAACCGACTAGATCGTCATCTAGTCGGTCGGTGACTCTTCTTTGACCGACTAACTGTAGTCATAGAAAGAGCTGAATAAAGAGAGGCAAACTAGTCGGTTTAAGTAGAGTTTCCGACCGACTAGATCCTCATCTAGTCGGTTGGTGACTCTTTTTGAACCAACTAACATGCACTCGAAGCCGAGGGAAGAAGCGATAGGATTCGGGAAAGTTTCTAATGGCTTCTATGATAATCCTAGCTCTAAGATATGAGCGAAATGAAGATTATAAAGTAAGTCCTACTCAAGGCTTAACATTCTAATCTATGAAGCTAGAAGACTATAAAATAAACCTTACGAGCCGTCTTCAAAGCTTCAATCTTCATTCCTCTTGACTTTAATATTGCTCCTTGAGCTTCAACGAAGCTCCAGGCACACGATCACGCGTATTGTGAAGTCTTGAGACGTCGCTTTTGGTGTACGTGGTATTTTGGCGACGATCTCCATAACTGCGCTCACAAATAAGTTAGTATACATTATTTATGTTTGATCATCATCCAAAACCAAATCCGGGGAATCATATCACAACATTCTCCCCCTTTTTGGTGATGACAAACCAACATAAATAATAATCAATAATAATGATTCAATAGAAATTTACTTACTCTCCCTGCATTAATGACACGTTAGTTCCATATTCAATAAAGTTCATTCGCATCATGCAGATGAGGAAGATATGAAATATGAACCACATATTGACATATAGGATCTAAATCCATTTTATATCTTCACTCCCCCTGAATCTAACATATCAAATTAGATTCATGGTAAATTCCTTTAAATTATTAGTTAGCACATTGTCATTATTATATCTCTCCCCCTTTGGCATTAGCAAAAAGAGCGGGAGTAGATCTACAACACAACCAATGGCTAAAAATAACGCATGGGAGTCGAAGAATACGACCAAGGTCCAAAATAACACCAATACAAAATATCAAATGTAAAATACCGAATAAAAGCAAAGCGTGTCAAGGGGACCAAAGTTGAAAATCGGAAACCGAAATCATCAAACCATAGGCGAAATACGAAAAACGAAATCACCAAGCCATAGGCGAAAATCGAAATACGAAATCATCAAGCCATAGGCGAAAAACGAAATCCAAAATCATCAAAACTCAAATCAATTTCACTTATTGAGTTTTGGAACATACTCTCCAAAATCAATAGAATGCATGGAAAACAATTCTATGTTTCCATAGAAAGAATTCTATTAAACCCATAAAATCGTCGAACGACGAAATCAACATCAGAGACAAAAATAATCCGATGTGCATACCAAATGAAGCAAAATGATACCAATCGTAATATAATCTACCAATGGATACCAATGTGAATCAAAAGTATGAAAATACTTACAACATTAAGCTCCCCCTACTTTGGTGCATCACTTAAGCACCATCAACTCCAATCGAATGAAAATCCTTGCAAATCATGGAGTTGGTAGGGTTGGTATCTCATGGTGGATTTAACCTAGAGAAAATCATTTTGGTATCCAAAAATATTTTTGGATCCTATGGGTTAGGCAATAAATTTAGTCAACTAAATTCAAATTAAATGTAACCCAATCTTACCACAATTGCTTTGGTACCCATAAAAATGAAATTAAACTTATGGTACCAAGCAATGAAGGGTCAGGGAAACTAACCCTTTGGAAACCAAGTCCAAGAGGAACTTGATTTTCCAACATAATCATCATTCAAAATAACATCATTAATAAACGATTTCACATACAAGTTTTTATTATGCATGCTTGTGTTCTTCGGACCCCAAATAGTGTATGTCTTGGGAGTCCTAATCCTATTGGGAACATGCATACGTTGTTGATTTCTATGTGATGCATGTCGTGGGTAAGCATATGGCATGCGATGCAAAGGTGCATGACGATAATTATTCATATGAGAATGAGGATGAACATATGAATGTGGAGGAACACGTGCATGAGTGTGTCTCACATGGTGTGCACGTGCTCGTGGGTGCGGAGCATAGAAATCGGCATAAGTGCTAATATGTGGGGTAGGATTTGTGTTCCTACGTGGCATGGTATACATTAAAGCATGACCCTTCTTTGGATGTCCACCCAAAGTGGGTTTCTTTCCAAATGGGGGCGTGTTCCTAGCGGAAGCACCATTGGTAGAAGATCTACCCATGACATGTTTACTTCCACTAGTAGAAGCATCGGAAGATGGCCTAACAAAGGTGGCGGACGATTTGGATGACTCTCCCATCTTATACCCCAAGCCAATGTGATGATTGGCCGGAGGTAAGTCATTTAGGATGTCATCCAACTTGCCCTTACCTTTGTTGAATTCATGAATTCGGCCTAATGTGCTCTCATGCTTCTCGGTGAGAGAATGCAAAGAAGCATCCAAAGTGGATACTTGCGATGCGAGTGCACAAATACGTGATTTGAGATTTTTATTCTCAATACTCAAAGTTGAGATTTGAGACGTTAAATCCGCTATCACATGTTCATCCGAATCCTCGATATGAACATGCTCAAGTTGAGACTTGAGATTCTCAATCTCATTTCTCAACCCATCAACAACGGTGTCGTTGTTGACGATGAAAGGCTTAGGCGAGTTTTTAAGACTATCTAATTCATTTTTAGTCTTCATAAACTTAGTAGCCATATTAGAAAACTTATTCCATAGTTGTTCATTGGCTATTCTAAGTTCATCATTGGTTACCTCTTCGCCTTCATCCTCGCTTCCATCCTAGCTTTCATCGGAGGAAGTCTCTTCATCACGATCCTCTTTTCCCATGAACCACGTGTGTGCTTTCTCCACTCTTTCATCGTCCGACTCTCCACTTGAGGAGTCGGAGTCGGTGAAAGTGCCGACAAGCCCTTTCTTATGCTTTCTTGACTTGTCGTGCTTGGATCCATTCCATTTTCCCTTGTGTTTGTAGAGAGGACAATCCGGCTTGATATGTCCTGGCTTGTTGCATTTGTAACACACGGGAGTAGAAACATTAGTCGAAATAAATTTAGATTTACAATTCAACTTACCTTGTAGGAAGAATCAGAGGAACTTCTTTGCCATATCGTCCAATGCTTCCATGTCCAACTCATCGTCCGATTCTTCTTCCGATTCTTCATCATCGGTAGATGGAGCGGCCTTGTATACAATCACCTTTTTCTTAGGCTCGTCTTGCTTCAAGTACGACTTCATATTTTCTTTCATCATGAGCTTGCTATCCTTGCGTACCTCGTATGACATCAAGGTACCCATTAGTTGATTAACCGTATAAGTTTTCATGTCATTACCTTCCTCGATGGCGAAGGTACGCTTCTCCCAACAAGAAGGAAGTCCATCGATTATCTTCGATACTTTCTCCTTTTGGGTGTAGGTCTTCCCAAGAGCTTCCAACTCGTTTGTGATGTCGACGAATCGAGCATAATACTCTTTCATCTTTTCACCCTGCAGCATATGAAATAATTCGAAATCTTTATTCACTACCATAAGTTTAGAATCTCTTACCCGACTCGTCCCTTCATGTAAGATGAGGAGGGAGTTCCATATTTGATATGCACTCTTACATGTGCATATCTTATTGAAGTCCTCGGGCTCCAATGCGCACTGCAAGGCGTTCATTGCCTTGGCATTACTTACCTCCGCGGAGACCTCCGTGGGAGTCCACTTTGCGAAATCTTGTTCGGAGGGCTCGACGTACTCATTCATCGTGGCTCTCCAAAGTGAAGCACTCCGGAGGAACGTTTCCATTCGGCATTTCCAGTACCCGTAGTTGGTACCGTTAAAGGAAGGAGGCCTAGATGAAGATTGCCCTTCCAAAACTGAGGAAGCTCCTTGACGATCCTTGAAGACGTTGTAGTCGTTGTTCGTCATACCTTTGAACTTGTAGCTTTAACCTTGGCTCTGATACCAATTGTAGTTCCCTGCTAAGCTACTGCACACGTACTAGAGGGGGGGGGGGGGTGAATAGTACTTAAAATAATCAAGATAGTTATTCCTAATTATTGTGCAAGAAACAAACGACAATGCGGAATTAAACAACTATCAACAAGAATTAAAACATACGCAAACAAACAATATTACTGGGTTCGGATCCACCCAAGTCTTCCCGACTTGTTCCCGGTGATCCTACGTCCCAACCACCCGGATCCCCTCCGGATACTTGAGTTAGCAACCCTAACTCAAGATTTCCACTATGAAGTACTTGTGAAAAACCTTCACAAGTCAAATCATACACAAAGTAATTTGTGACTCCCACAACCCAGGATCACAACCACACTCTCACAACCGAGAGTGAAACTTACAATTCAAATATGAAATAAAATAAACTCTTACCTTATAAAATCCTATGCCTTGAGTATACTTACCAAATTAGGGCAATGATGGATTTTGTGGAAGAGGATGCCACCAAACCCTAGCTTCAAGAAGATGACCAGTAATGGAAGCCTAGGGTGAAGTATGGTGACTAGAATCAAGCTCTTGGCTTGAGAAGCTCACAATGGAGAGAATCTCTCTTGAGGAAGATGGCTCAAAGAGTGAAGGGAGAGATTCTTGTGAGGGAGAGAGAGCTTAGAATTATCTTGGGAGAGCTCTTCTCTTAGGTCTGAAATAGCTTGGAAAATGGACCTCTAACCTTACCTCAAACGTATCAAGTTTGTATTTATAGAGGCAAGGAAAATCGTGTTGGAAAAGTTCCCAACGGCTCTATTTTGAACCAGACTAGTCGGTCAAAGAAGGATCACTGACCGACTAGTTCATCAACTAGTCGGTCGGTGATACAACATAGACCGACTAACGGTTGAACAGCCAGAAGATCGAAGTACATGCAAAGACAACTAGTCGGTCTAAGAAGACTTACCGACCGACTAGTTTCACAACTAGTCGGTCGGTGAATGTTCTTTGACCGACTAACGTCGAAATAGAATAGGCTGACTTCAAGATGACTTAGTCGGTTTAAGAACAAATGCTGACCGACTAGTTTCTCAACTAGTCGGTCGACAAACGTTCTTTGACCGACTAACTCGAAACAGTAGCTCAGGCTGAAAAATACTGTACACAACTAGTCGGTCTAAGAAGGATTCCTAACCGACTACATCGTCATCTAGTCGGTCGGTGACTCTTCTTTGACCGACTAACTGTAGTCATAGAAAGAGCTGAATAAAGAGAGGCAAACTAGTCGGTTTAAGTAGAGTTTCCGACCGACTAGATCGTCATCTAGTCGGTTGGTGACTCTTCTTGAACCAACTAACATGCACTCGAAGCCGAGGGAAGAAGCGATAGGCTTCGGGAAAGTTTCTAATGGCTTCTATGATAATCCTAGCTCTAAGATATGAGCGAAATGAAGATTATAAAGTAAGTCCTACTCAAGGCTTAACATTCTAATCTATGAAGCTAGAAGACTATAAAATAAACCTTACGAGCCGTCTTCAAAGCTTCAATCTTCATTCCTCTTGACTTTAATATTGCTCCTTGAGCTTCAACAAAGCTCCAGGCACACGATCACGCGTATTGTGAAGACTTGAGACGTCGCTTTTGGTGTACGTGGTATTTTGGCGACGATCTCCATAACTGCGCTCACAAATAAGTTAGTATACATTATTTATGTTTGCTCATCATCCAAAACCAAATTCGGGGAATCATATCACAACATAAGATTCCGAGGACGAAATCATTTTAAGGTGGGTAGGATGTAACGACCGGTTTTAATCGTTACATTATCCGTATTTTTCTATCGTGTACTTTCTTCTGTATCCGTAGTTAGACGTTTCTGTCACCGTACCCGTGCATGTACCAACTTTTCATATCAATTATTTCTAACATTATTTTAAACCATATAGTCAAATCTTTATCATTATTATTACTATTATTATTTCATGGCACTTAAATAAAATTCTTGTTTTTTTATTATAATCTTATTTTTAGTATCCCTTATTAAATTAATTTAAACTTTCAAAATTCAAAATTTGATTTTCAAATATTTTTAAAAGTTAAACGAGACCTTCCTTGTTAGAGCCCATTTAATCTAATTGATGAGCCCTAATTCTCTTGATTAATCCTATTAAAAACCTATAATCAAAATTGTCTTTATTAACCCCTAATTACCTCCCCTATTGATGTTATCTTTTCAAAACTTTCCTTATTTCCTAATATAACTCCACACCCTAACTTTAACTCTAGGCCTAGCGCACCCTTCACAGCTCGAAACCCCTTCAACATTTTCGAACCAGGCCGGGCATCACGTGCGTTGTTAGATCCAACAAATACTAGTGTGTACTTAGACTCAACACCCACTGGGTTTCTCTTGCAACCCAATATTATTTTTAACCCTATAAAATAAACCTAAGCCTAGCTCAAACTGCTCTTTCCTCACTCAGCACGTGAGCCTATCCCCTTATATGAAACCCTATCTAATATATAATAACCCTAGGACAACTAGCCTACCCTCTATCTTCTCCAAGCAGCCGCCTCCATCTCTTCTTCTTCTTCACGTCATCTTCCCACGCAACAACAGAACACATCGCACCATCTTCTACGCATCAACTCCCAAGCCCGCCGGCCTTTTTCCTTCCCGACACCAACGTCTCGAGACCGCCTCGCATGTCGACCACCCTGCACCGACGTGGGCAACCCACACCGACGCTGCACACGACCACCGGAGCCCTCATCATTGCCTACCTCCGCTGCAAGCCCAAGAGCTCTCCACCTTGCCACGGCTCCGACCAACACCCCGCAACCCCCGCACAGGCTTCCCCTTGCCCTACACGGCCACCATACACCCAGAAACCACGGCGGCCTCCATACACACCTCGCAGCCCGCGGCCTCCACACAACGACACCCGCCAGCCGTCATCTCCTTGCTGCCATGCAACTCCACGTGCAGATCTGCCATCTGCGAGCTCTCACGCCAACTTCAGGCCGCCACGCATGCATACAACACTGGTACAGCCGCGTGCACGCACCGCTTGCCTCAGATCTGACGTCGACAACCCGGGGATCCGCCGTAAATCTTCACTACTACCTGCAGAGTCCCCGGACGCTGCTACTCGTCGTCTTCCTCGCTGCCGCAACGAATTCCAGCCCGTAGACGTCGCACGTATCGCCATCGCTGCGTCCTGATCCCTCTCTGGACTACCAGTTAGTGGTTCTACCCTTTAACAACTCTTAACCCACACCGTAAAGTAGAGAACTTAATAAAACCGGTTGATTAGACGTCGTAGGAGCTTGTTGTAAATCTGTTCTGATCGAAAAACACCTATTCTCATTTTATGTTTTGTCAAACAAGCGAACCGTCTACTCCATAGCATAGTACTCGTCGAGACGTTTCCAACGACACCAAGAACGTCAAAAACAGGCAAGTATATGATTTGATATGATTTTTTGAACTTTCGGCACTTTTACGCCGCGTTCACGTATTGTTGAATAACTTAAAAATAAGACATGAAATGACGTGAGAAAATGACACCATGACGATCGGGACAAAATTTGGGATCCAACGGTATATCATATGATATACCTTAATTTTAATCAATTATGAGAAAAAAATAGTTTCTGTAGCAAACCCAATGAAAACTCGTGATCGTCATTATTTTGAAACCGCTATTAAAATTGTTCAATCCTCTTTTACTGTGTAGAACTGTCACAAATGTGTAATAATAATGATAACAGTAAAATTCAGTGAGTCTTGACATACCTAACAAATATTGACATCGTGAAAATCATGCGCCTCGAAGGCGGTATCGTGATATCGTGATGTTGTGTGAGTCAACTAGGCCGGCTCGTGTTCCGGCAAACTTATGGGTGGGGTTAGGGTTGAGCGACCACTGGGCGTATGAAGGGTACTCTCCTCAAGAGCACCACCCGCACGCGGTGGGTTAGCGTCAATCACGGTAAGCCCCCGTGGGAGGAACGACCTTCTCATCACGACCTAAAGGCGAGAACCCTAGATTAGATGTGAACTCTTGACATGGAAATTGCAACGCTAACTTTGGTCTCTTGGAAAATTGTCATGCTGATGAACTCAGAGAAAATCTTAACTTTAATCTTGCAACCGTCTAGAACTGCATGCTAGGGATGCTCGTTTCTGTTTCTTTAAAATTGTTAAATGTTAAATTACTGCAGCCGTTTTTTAAAATGTTAAATACTTCTCAACTTCATATTTGTCATATAACTTGTCTTGGGATGCTAACTTTTCTTACAGACCCCTAGCTGACAAACATTCATTGTTTGTGGATGTATGTCAGATTCAGCGCTTGAGTACCCGGTGGACCCGTACGAGACGCCAGACTTGGAGAGTCAGGAGTTCGCACCTGACGTAGTGCCTTTTCCAGCTGAGGACTAGAGGACCCCCTTCACTTCCAGTCTTTCTTAGTTTACTTTTAGTCGTTGCAGTAGTTGTGTAAGTTTCATTTCTTGTTGCTACTTTTGCCCAGCTGTGGCTTGTTTAATTTCGTGTACGAACATTTTAACTCTGAATGCGGCTTTATCTTCTGAAGTGTTTCTGATTGTTCTGATTAGCAATTGCAAGAACCTCATCTGTGTTTTTATCACAGACGCTTATTGAACTCGAGCTTCACCGCTCCAGTTCAAGCGGACCGCGTAACGCTCTCGCTTCCGGTGTCTATTGGGTAGCGGGGCGTAACAGGTTTTAGTGGCGACCCATGCAGGTCATATAACTGCGAAATTCAGAACAATGAGAACACTTTTCGTTAGCCAAAACATCCAGAATAGTTCATACGCAAAATTACTCGAATACCTTATCTCAGCACAATAGGAAACCAATACCAGGATAATAGGAATAGATAGACGCTCTTGCTCGTTGGTTAGACACCCTTGCCACAGCTTAGTAATATCATCTTGGGAGTCACCCTATCGATTGGTCATCCAGCTCTGACCTTATTAGATTTTTGAGTTCGTTAGTCGTTCGCTTAGATTTATCGAATCCAAGGCCCAACCGAATGTAGCGATCGTCGCCGTGCAAGTCGAACCTGAGACGCCAGCAACAAGTAGACTTCAGAGCGTAGGATATTCCAGATCTATAGATACGATCTTGATCGCGATCCTCAACGAACCCTTACCTCGGCTTTCCTATCGCAGCCTAGTACGTTGATGAACCTTAGTGCTAAACCTTAGTCGACCCAATGAATATCTCCCTGATTTTTACTATTTCCTAATCATTACACTTCCATATTAATGATCATAGAAAGCCATCGTAACGTATTCACGGAGTTACCTCTTAGTCGTCCTTACGTTTTGATCGTTAAACCTATTCCTTGTCCTCGATTCACATAACTCTTTAGGTCCGCCATCTTTAATCTTTGAACATCCCCATTGCAGATCCGAGGTCTTCTAAAAAGTATTTTCGATATTTCTTTATTGAAATCTTCGCTAAGTTTAAAATCCTTTCAAAAACTTTCACTTAGATTTTCTACACGTCAATCGACGTAAACCCAATTTTGATTATGAAACTCTTCTGACGCGATCCTTTAGTTACTATCTTACAGAAATTTTCAAACATACATCTTCCGCGCTTCTATTTCACATAACCTCGTATAGATACCCTATTTTCCTCTCGTAACGAACTCCTTTTTAAAAACTTTATTTTTAATTCGCTAGTTCAAAATATCATCTTCTTTTCTTACTAACATATTTAAAAACGGTCATTCCTACATATTTTTTTAAAATACTTTCCTGGGTTAAATAGAACTTCAAAATCTTGTGTGTCAGTCTTATAATCATTATCTTCCTATTTAAAAAAAATCTTTTTACAAACCTCTTCCATTTACAAAACAAGCACTACAACACTATGCCCATGTTTCTCTTCACCTGTTATTGACTAATCATATTTTACGTTTTAACTTCTACCGTGTACTCGCTATTTTACGTAAGTTATAACGATGTTATAATTTTTACACATATCCTATTCTTCTTAATTATTTAATTTTTCATAAATATTTTATGTCACTCAACCAGACTAACCTCTTATCCATGCCACCTTCGGGACCGACAATCACAACATTAATTTGTTGCATCATTCAACTCTGAATCCTACACTATTGCTTAGCTATCACATTAGTGCTTATCGTTGCTTATGTCAGCTTTAGTATAAGTATAGTGGGACCATTAGCATTGATTGTAGTGTAGTTGTGGTGCATGTATATGGATAGTGAGTGTGGACCCGTGTGTATGAATCTTTATGTACCATTTATGTATAAGTGTGTTTACCCTTAATGTATTAGTATGGTGTGTGACGTGCGTTTATATTTCATATATTCACGCATGTTTTCTTTTGTGTTTCTCCGTATTTTCCGCCGTCTTTTATTCGTTTTCTCGTGTTTTCTCGTTTTCTTTCACTTTTCTTTGTTTCTCCATGTTTGCAGGAGATTGCCCGCGTAGGGGACGTTTAACGACGATATCTCAAGTCCCTGGAGCAACGGGAGGAGTCACGCATGATCCAGGGGGTCAAACGACGAAGATTACATCTTTCAGCCCCTCACCCGGTCGGTTGGTCATCTCCAACCGATCGGGTGATGCACGCGTGCACCACCCGGTCTCAGCCAGAGCCCAAGTGGAAGTCACCCGACCGGTTCACAGGCCGGTTCAAACGGGGCTGATTCTCTGTCTTTTCAAGCCAAATTCCAACCGATCGGGTGACTCTCACCCGATCGGTTCATCTGTAGCTGATGCTGAGGAGCCGAAGACACGGGCACCCAACCGATCCCTTCACCCGATGGCGCCAAGATCCAACCGGTCACTCTAAGAACTCAACCGACCGGTTCATATGACCGGGTGAAAGTCCGCCGTTTTCTGTTTACTATTTGTAACAGATCACCCGATCGGTTGACTTTTCAACCGATCGGGTGGCATTTTTCCTGCGGGTTTGGACCCGAACCATTAGGGTTTCGAAGTGGGGGTATAAATACACGAGGCTGGCCGACTTGAGGGGGATCTCCTGGAGGTTTTAGGGCTTTTTGCCCCCCCTTCTCTTGTGAGTTCTAGGTTAGTTTAGTTTAGGTATTTTGCTCAATAAGTCTTGCATTGGATTGACGATTCAACTCAAGATAAATATTTTCCTCTCTTTTTCTCCATTGTTTGTATTGTGTTTATTTTGCTTGATGGTGAAAGTTTATATGTCTTTTGTGTTGTTTGTTTATATGTCTTTCATCATGGAGTAGTATTGATGAACCCTAATACGGGTTAGGGTAGGATTGATGCTTGGTTGTTTTCATTTGACTTTGTTGCATGGCATGTGTTCGATGAAATGCGTCAATGGGGATTTCTAGCAATCTGGGTCCAATTCGTACGATGACACACTAGATGTGTTGGGGATTGGGGTCTGGTGCTTGTCCTATCAAGATCCGCTTCGATGTATTGCAAGAAACCACACTTGACCTATTTGGCCATTAGGGTTACACGGGGGTGTTTCATTGTCATTGGCGGGAGAAAGACCGCCTCTGACCGTCGGGCCAAGGGGGAATAAACTTGGCAGTTGACTCCCTAGCCATAGCTCACACCCCGAGCGTTGACATCAAGTCCTCGCGCGCGCGAGCGGCTTGGACGAAGTGTTGGGAGATATCATTGTGGCCTTAATGCTCCCGGTTGCGGAAGGTGTTAATGGACATGTGAATGCCCACCGTCCGGAACCGGGTAGGCCTAGCGTGCTTGGCACCGACCGGAATATCGGTCCATGGACGCTATGTACCACCTTTTGGGGCAATGTCTCACCCTGGGTCAAGTCAAATGCCAAGTGTCATGAGTGCTCTAGCCCGTGTTAGCGGGGATTCACGTCGTGTCTTTTTATTTATTTCTTTTATTTCTACACTTCCACCCACATTATCCACGTAGCTAGCACACAACCTAGGCGAGGCTAGTAGCCACTCAAGCCATCCACCTCCCTGAGTTCGATAAACCCGCACCCTACACTAACCGTGCACTTGCGGTAAAACGACACATCGCCCAAACCGTAAACGGGGCACCGGTCAAGTTTTTGGCGCCGTTGCCGGGGAGGCGTTCGGTTTGATATTCGCTTAGCCTGGTTCGTTAGACTACGCATAAAAACACAAAAAAAAATTATTTTAAAAAAAATTCAATAACCAAGAAATTTTTCCCCCACCATTATATTATCTTTTTGTTATTTTCTTGTACTATTGACACTGCTCTCTAGTTTTCTTATTTTCGGTGTCCAGGTATCTTTGGTGTAACTATGTGGAGATCAAATTTCGATGCTCAGATGGGAGGATACAATCCTTATTCGGTTGTGGTTTGTGAGACTTGTGGGACGGCGTGGCATGTGTATTATGATTGCCCATTTACGCTCGAGAGCCTCCCCCTACACCAAGACCAAACATTTTCCCACAACCTTAGCCCAAAGACCTTCCATCCATTTCCTCAACCTTATACCCCTCCACAAACACAAGAAGAATCAAGCCTCGCGTCTCTCATTGAAAGTGCCATGTTTAACCCAGGCCAAATATTACAAAACTTAATGGTACCAATCACCGAGCCGACACCGAGGAGAGGGGATGAAGGAGAGGACATACCCACTTTCATGGTTGAGACCACCATGCCATCGGCCACCATAGACACATCTCAAGCCGATACCCCATTTTTCCATCACTACAACTTGAATGACGAAGCATTTTTTGATGATGATAGTGAGGATGGGGAGATTTAACTAGGATCTGTGGGAGAGATTTCTTGTCTTGATTTGGATACCCCACATGAGTCATATGAGAGCACTGAGGAGTTTACAGAGATTATGCATTCCGGCGAAGAGGATGTACGTGAGGACGAGGACACCACGACCACATACGAGGGGTCCGCTCCACATCCACTTCCACAGCCATCTCTGTCACAGCTTCCTCCTTAGTCGGTGGTCAACCATGAGGATGTCATTCAGGACATCGAGTAAATGGAGGAGCATGAGCATATCGTCGAGGAGGATGTGCATGAGGGCTTGGATACGATCGTCCACTTCATGGAGCCCGAGCCACATCTACCTCTACCGTCACGCTCCACTCCTTCTGTGGCTGAGCATCTACTTGAGCTTATTGCCCCTATTCAGGGAGATTTTCATACTCACTCTCACTCCACATTTGAGTCTCGCTTTTCACGTCCTATTTCTTTAGACTCATATATATTTGACACACCATATCTCTCGCAGGACACAGGATCGGCTTCCCTTGAGGTATGCTGCGGTGTGTCACCACATGGAGAGCCACTTCTCATGGAGAACGGGGATTTGATCGTCGCTAGCACAGAGGATAGCATACCATTTCCAAGGAGTGTTCGCCACATTTCATATATTTTACCGTCATTTACCGGCGACAATCTCTGGGATACATTTATTTTGGGAAATAATTTCTTGCCATGGACTAATACACCTCGTCCTTTGCAGGTCACAGGTGGACACCTACGAGGGATGCTTGGAGGTGCATTGCTTGGGTCCATTGGCACACGTGGCACAGCGCTTCTGGCGGAGCCACAGAAGGAGCAGTTAGAGCAGCTACCTGCCCCACTCCAGATCTTGGATCCGCATATGCTCAGGTGTATCCTAATCTAGTAGTATAAAAATTTACCGCTTTCTAGTTTATATTTGAATAATCTCGTCTCCTCTCATTAGCGAGGGGAGCGTATCTAGGATTTGCTTTTGCATCTTAATAACCCTTCATGTCGTGCCCTTCTATCATTTCACCCCGCATCCTCTTCTGAGGAGAACGAGCAGACTGTCTCTCCTGCATTCTGATTTCTTTCTTTTCTGATTTTCCCCTAGCATATTTCTGCATCTCATTGATCATATCATTTTGATAGCATTGTCAGCTTGGGGGAAATCGACTTTTGTGTGCATGTTTTCGTGTGTCGTTGTCGTGTGTTTGTGTCTTTGAGTCCTTCAGTGTGTTTTATATCTTTTATTCTGTATGTTTCTTTTTCTTTATTTTCCAGTTTCGTTCGTGTATTTTTCGTGTTTTTCATTTTTTGTGTCGGTGCGTAACTCCCCCTCATTTTCATTGCCCTCCCGTATTCACTACTATTGCATTGAGGACAATGCAAGTTTTAGCTTGGGGGAGTCGCACTTCGTGCGTCATTTGTCGCTTTTTCTTCGTTATTTGAGTCGTTTTTCTCCGTCTTTTTCTTTATTCTTTTTCTTTTCTTCTTTTTATCTCTTTCTCCTAGAGATGAACCCTATGATGAATCGCCACAAAATCACACACACCTAGCATGGCATCGATAATCACATTCACTAACCCTAGGATATCGAGTCCTCTTGCATTTCATGCATCGTGGGTCCTCTTAGCTTTTTGTGAGTCGTGTGTCGTGGCTAGCTTATTGTGTGCCTCTACTTTGTGATGTTGATTTATATACCTATCCTTGGTTGACCCCTAGATTATCATGCTTCGATTTGAATATGCGGTATTTGCTTCTACTGTCTGCTTCTATATGCATGTTATATGTTTATATCATATGTTTCAATTCGCATGTGCCGGGATTCCACAAACAAGGACTAGGATAACCCATTTAGCCTATGCTCTGATTAGCGAGAAATATCTCCTTTGTCCAAGTGTTTAGAATCCGATTTCATTTTTATTTTACTTGGTGCAAATCCCCTCGTCGTGTACCGTTCTCCCACTTGGGAGAGTACACATGTAAATATCCCAATTCCCAAAAATCCAAAAAAAGGGGAGAAAAGAAAAGAAAAACCCAAAAGATGAGAAATGAAAGGAAAAGAAAAAAATACAAATACCCAAAACCCAAAAAAAACTCCAGTGTGAATATTTTCCTACATTCCGTGAATAAGGGGAAGGCGAGAATTTGCACCGAGTATTCTACTCCACACCTTCTCAACCTCCATCGTTTTCGAAAACACTTGGCATATGGACCTTCTAGCGATTACCTAGGCTATAGTGTTGTGATTTCCTATTCCCTAGCTGTGGAGTCCCCGATGCATGATACGCTTCTATTCTTATACTCTTCTCATGCATGCTTGAGCTAATATTCACCGCAATTTCAAATTGAATCGATATTTGGGTCTTTCTTTGGGTATGTGTATATGGAGCTTTATTGTACAATGTAGATAGTGATACCGTTTGCTAGCACACGACCACGCTCACTCGCGCTTCACTGCGTGGGCCCACGACACTTGTTTGGACTCACATTCCTTGGTTTAGTGATGTGTTTTGTCGTATGCCTGCTTCGTGTGGCGTGTTTGATTTTGTTGGCCCTTACGGGCGATCTAGGATATAAAGTTCTCTTTTTCTCTCATTCTCTCTATTTTCTCCCTTCGAGCTCCTACTCTCACTCGTCTTCCTCGAGGACGAGGAAGAGTTCAGCTTGGGGGATTTTGACGTGCGTTTATATTTCATATATTCACGCATGTTTTCTTTTGTGTTTCTCCGTATTTTCCGCCGTCTTTTATTCGTTTTCTCGTGTTTTCTCGTTTTCTTTCACTTTTCTTTGTTTCTCCATGTGTGCAGGAGATTGCCCGCGTAGGGGACGTTTAACGATGATATATCAAGTCCCTGGAGCAACGGGAGGAGTCACGCGTGATCCAGGGGGTCAAACGACGAAGATTACATCTTGCAGCCCCTCACCCGGTCGGTTCGTCATCTCCAACCGATCGGGTGCTGCACGCGTGCACCACCCGGTCTCAGCGGAGCTCAAGTGGAAGTCACCCGACCGGTTCACAGGTCGGTTCAAACGGGGCTGATTCTCTGTCTTTTTAAGCCAAATTCCAACCGATCGGGTGACTCTCACCCGATCGGTTCATCTGTAGCTGATGCTGAGGAGCCGAAGACACGGGCACCCAACCGATCCCTTCACCCGATGGCGCCAGGATCCAACCGGTCACTCCAAGAACTCAACCGACCGGTTCATATGACCGGGTGAAAGTCCGCCGTTTTCTGTTTACTATTTGTAACAGATCACCCGATCGGTTGACTTTTCAACCGATCGGGTGGCATATTTCCTACGGGTTTGGACCGAACCATTAGGGTTTCGAAGTGGGGGTATAAATACACGAGGCTGGCTGACTTGAGGGGGATCTCCTGGAGTTTTTAGGGCTTTTTGCCCCCCTTCTCTTGTGAGTTCTAGGTTAGTTTAGATTAGGTCTTTTGCTCAATAAGTCTTGTATTGGATTGACGATTCTGACGTGCGTTTATATTTCATATATTCACGCACGTTTTCTTTTGTGTTTCCCCGTGTTTTTCGCCGTCTTTTATTCGTTTTCTCGTATTTTCTCGTTTTCTTTCACTTTTCTTTGTTTATCCATGTTTGCAGGAGGTTGACCACGTAGGGGACGTTTAACGATGATATCTCAAGTCCCCGGAGCAACAGGAGGAGTCACGCGTGATCCAGGGGGTCTAACGTCGAAGAATTCATCTTTCAGCCCCTCACCCGGTCGGTTGGTCATCTCCAACCGATCGGGTGATGCACGCGTACACCACCCGGTCTCAGCCGGAGCTCATATGAAAGTCACCCGACCGGTTCACAGACCGGTTCAGCGGGGGCCTGTTCTCTGTCTTTTCGAGCAAAATGCCAACCGATCGGGTGACTCTCACCCGATCGGTTCATCTGTAGCTGAAGATGAGGAGCTGAAGACACGGGCACCAAACCGATCGCTTCACCCGACGGCGCCAAGATCCAACCGGTCACTCAAGAACTCACCCGACCGGTTCATATGACTGGGTGAAAGCTCGCCATTTTCTGTTATTATTTTGTAACGGATCAACCGATCGGTTGACTTGTCAACCGATCGGGTGATGCGAGAGTCTATAAATAGAACCCCTAGGGTTCCAGAAACGGGGAGCTGCGAGTTTTTTACTGTTTTCTCACATTGTGACGGCTGTAATTACTGTTCTTTTGTAAGTTTTCAGATCTTTCTCAAATTTTAGTATTGTCTTAACTACTCTATTACTTTCACATTACAATCGTCTGATTATGATTCCAACGGTTAATTTTTATTTAGATCGCTTTTTAATGGATTTTTGTGAGTAGTTCCCAAATCTGGGATTTTGGTGGAGACCCCTTCGGGGGCTCTTCCCGATGCGTCCATAGGGTTAGGAAATCGATAGGGATTAGGAATCTAACGGTTGCACAGGGTGTTTCATTGTCATCGGTGGGAAAAAGACCGCCTTTGACCGTTGGGCCAAGGGGGAATAAACTTGGCGGTTGACTCCCTAGCCATAGCTCACACCCATAGCGTAGACGTCGAATCCTAGCACGCGGGAGCGGCAGGATGAGACGTTCGGAGTTATCATTGCGGGCTGTATCATCCTGGGCACCGACCGGAATATCGGGCCCATGGGATGCCGGTACCACTTTCAGAGGCAACGTCTCACCATTAGACCCTAATTCCGATCGCTATCCATACCCGTAGGCCGTATCGACGAGAGTCTCTCGTTGGAGTGGAAACCAAAGTCCCGGGTTTACTTTCTTGTTGTTCATACCCTTCATTTCTTTCCATGACAACCATTTACCGATTCGGGCTAGCTCGCCCCCCAGGGTGATTTTGGTCCTACCTGACTCAAGCACAACCTCGCCTCCCTGTGTTCGACCCCCAAGCCACACTACAACACCGTGCGCTTGCGGTTACAAATTCTAAACCCCCACGCGGGTCCCCCAGCCATTTGCGGATAGCAAGCCGGGGTGCACGTCAAGTTTATGGCGCCGTTGCGGGGGAGGCAACGTGTTTGTTATTTTACGATCTCTTGAACCCTCGTGTCTAGCTCTCATCCCTACCTCACGATAATTTTCGCATTCTCCCTTTTCCTTTTTATTTTTCTTATTTTTATTTCTTATTTTATCCGTTTCTTTCCCACTTGTCACTTCACGGGTGTTTGTTGTTTTTCATGCGCAGGAGTTCAAGAAGTCTCGACGACTTGACTCCCCTCGATCCAGAGATTAACGCCACCCTTAGGCGTTTGGCCGTCGAGAAGCGAAGAAGAGAGGATCCCGAATCCATGGAGGAGAACACACCGCCTCACAAGTCTCTGTTGGAGTACTCGATGCCATCTATCGAGTCCACTTCTGCCATCCGTTCTCCAGCTATTGCGGCCCAAAGCTTTGAGCTAAAGCCGTCTTTAGTGACATGGATCCAGCAGGACCAGTTTGCGGGTGCACCCATGGAGAGCCCGATCGAGCACCTAGACTCCTTCTTGGAGAAGTGTGACACCTTCTAGATTAATGGTGTCACAACTGAGGCTATCCGTCTGAAGCTATTCCCCTTCTCTTTGCGAGACAAAGCCAAGCAATGGCTTAGGGGGAAGGACCCCAACACTTTCAACACCTGGTAGAAGCTCTCCAATGCTTTTCTGACAAAGTTCTTTCCTCCGGGGAAGACCATGAAGTTGAGGAGTGAGATCTCCTCATTCTTTCAGGCCAGCCACGAGTCCTTGCATGAAGCTTGGACGAGATATAAGGAAATGCAAAGAAGATGCCCTCACCATGAGCTTCCGAAGTGGCAGATTATTAATCTGTTCTACAATGGGTTGAGGGATGACCTGAAATCTTCTATGGACGCCGCGGCTGGGGGTTCCTTCATGTCTAGGAGCGAGGAAGATGCCGGACATATTCTGGAAAATATGGCATCCAACAATGAGCGGTGGTGTGACGAGAGAGCCACACCAAGATCCGGGGGTATACACAGAGTCGAGGACGTCGACAAACTCTCAAGCAAGTTCGACTTGCTTTCGACCCAGATCTCCGCACTAATGGTAGGAGCCGGTGGGGCCGGTACACAGCAAATTTCAGCGGTAGAATCCGAATTCTTTGGGGAATTCGACGGGGGTGACATCTCACCACCGTTGGATCAGGCGAGCACACTATTTTACAACCCCACGGGAAATGCGCCGTATCCGCCAAGGACCAATTCCAACCCGGCTTACTCTCCAAACAACAGGAACCACCGAAACTTCAGTTACCGGCCACCATTTCAGCCCTCGCCGCCTCAGCAGCTGCATCAACAAACATATCAGCCGGCTAGGCCACAGCAGAGTCAGGTTCAGCAGCAACCATTTCAGCAGCAACCATTTCAGCAGCAACCTCAGCAACAATTTTACGCCCCCAGGAATCAGCAGCCAATCCAGCAGCATCAGCAGTATGGCCAACAGAGGGCCGTCTCTCCGGTTGAGTCTCTCTTGACTCAATATATAACCAACCAGGAGAAGATCAATCAAAAGCTGGAAATGGGTCAGCGGACCCTCACGGACCAAGTAACCCAGCTGGGGTTACAAGTGGCGAACCTTTCAAGGTCACAAAACCAATTACCGCCATAACCGGAGGTGAACCCAAGGGGAGAAACCCAGACGTCGGCACTCGTGCATGAGCACGCAAATGTGTCCGCTATCGTTCTGAGAAGCGGGACACAAATCCCTACTAGAGTGCCCCCTAGCAAACCGAAAGCACCATTGGTCATTGAGAGACCGATCGAAAAATCAAACGACGCCGGTGCTTCGTCATCAAATCCTATGACTCCGGAGGGAGTCTCTGAAGAAGAGAAGAAGAAGAAGGAGGAAGGGAGCCCGAAAGTGTTCAAACCCGTTGTGCCATTTCCACAACGGTTAGCTCAGGCCAAAATTGATGAGAAATATGGCAAGTTCTTCGCCATGGTAAAGGACCTGAGCCTGCAAATCCCCTTCCTAGAAGCAATCGAAACAATCCCCTCCTATGCGAAATTCCTGAAAGATTTGGTGACTAGAGGGTCTAGAAAGGAGAAAGTAGTGTTGACGACGGAATGTAGTGCTCTCATCCAAAGGGCAAATCCGCCGAAACTCAAGGACCCGGGGAGCTTCTCAATTCCTTGCACGATCGGGGCAGTAAAGATTCATCGTGCACTCGTCGATCTCGGAGCGAGTGTAAGTTTGGTGCCCTTATCGATGTAAAGAAGGATAGGAATGGGTGATTTGGAGCCTACCGGTATGACCCAACAACTAGCTGACCGGTCGGTCAAATATCCTGTGGGAATTGTGGATGACCTCCCCGTTAATGTAAGAGGGGTGCATGTGCCAGTGGACTTCGTAGTCATGGACATGCCTGAAGACGCACACACCCCCATCATCCTGGGACGGCCTTTCATGGCCACTGCTGGCGTTTTGATAGATGTGAAGAACGGAAAACTTTATCTAAACGTCAGCGGAGAAAAAGTTGAATTTGATCTGGGGTTGTCCATGAAGTATCCCGATCCCCCAGACGACCCTCGGTGCAATTTGCTTGAGGTAGAAGAAGAAAAAGCCGCTGAAGAGAGCTCCTGGGAGATTCTCTTAAGAAACCCCCCCCCCCCCGATGACTTGGGGAATTCAGAGGATGGAGACGGCCCCAAAAACAAAGAAGCTGCTGGGAAAGCGAGTGCATCAAGAACGACCCCTCCCGGGTTCCCCAAGGCTCCTCCTGTGAGGAGAACGGGGAAAGAGCCCATGGACCTCACTAAAGACGAGGTCCGGATCCTAAAGAAGAAGGCGGGAAGCGCCAACACGAAAGAGAAGCCCCCGAATCCCAAGAACAAGGGGAGGGTAGTCGAGCAAATATTTCTCCAGCCGCTGACTACTCCAAGGGCCTTCAGCTCCAATGAAGAAGATATGCCGAACTTCGGGCATCACCCGTATCAACCACCGTGAACATCTCTTGCGGGCGTCGAGCCAACGACGTTAAACAAGTGCGCTTCATGAGAGGCAACCCATGTTCTGAACTTTTTCCCCACTTTTTAGTGTTATTTTTTTACTTTATTTTATCTATTTTTATAAATAAAATCAGCCGCGAGAACATCCGTTCAGGGACTTAGACAATCTGTTGGTTTTTGCAGGAAACAAAGCCCCAACCGATCGGTTGATAACTCACCCGGTCGGTTGGGATGTATCAGATACAAGCCGAAATCTGTCCCCAAATGAACCGATCGGTTGAAGACTGAAGAGACCGGGTGACAGACCGGGTGAGCTGGGGAGAACTCTCGGGAAATTTTTGGGGAATATCAACCGATCGGTTGAGTTCTAGCGCGATCGGTTGAAGCGACCGGATGAGCAGCCCTCAATTCTCGGGAAAATGAGTGGAGTGGCCAACCGATCGGTTGACAAGTCAACCGACCGTTTATCCTGTAGCATTTCTTCGGCAAGAATTCTTGACCTAATCATCAACCGATCGGGTGACAAGTCACCCGATCGGTTCGACTTAAAACCCTATATAAACCCCCGACCACCCGCTCGTTTTCACCCTCGCCCGATCGCCAAAATCGCCGTCGTTTCACCTGCCTCTCCTCCCCAATGGCCGATTCTCACTCCCCCACGTCCTCCACTCCTCCAATACTCCTTCTCTCCCCCTCCTCCATCAACCATTCCATCATCTTCACCCTCTCCCCCCTTTCATCTCGAGTTTTGACCTAATTTCCCCCCAAACCACGCCCATTTGAAAATTCTTGCCGAAAGAGATCGCCGCGGCTCCACGCTACTCTCGTTGCACAGTGTGGGGACATCTACAAGCAAGCTTCGCCATTTCGCTTGGGTACACTCGCTCCTAAGCTCATATTTCTATATTTGCCCTATAAATTGTGCTTGCTCGATTTGCTTGTGTTAGTGTGCATCCATTGCTTTTTGCACTCATTCATACACGCACACTCACGCATGGCTAAGGATAAGGACAAGGGGAAGGAAATTATGCGGGAGGAGGAACCGTCTCGAAAGAGACGAAAACAAACACGTCCCCCTTCTCGTACACGAGCACTTACACTTGGCCCTCCCCCGCCTGTTATCCCCCCTGTGGACCCAATGTTGGGCCCGCATGGGTATATCTTTAGGAACCAGGAGCACAAGGATTTTTACCGTAGGCTCGATGCTCGAGGGCATCTATCTACTAAGTTCCCGCACACACAAACACTTGTCGATCTCGGTGTTTACACCGAGGTCGAATCTCTTTTCGCTAACTTAGGATGGTTGGCCTTTCTTAATGCATCTGCCGTATCCTACCCGGCACTCACCCTCGAATTTCTCTCTACACTTGTTTGGGAGTCCGGGTCGATCATTAAATTCAGGGTGCGTAACAGGAGTGTCACCACAAATCTGAACACGAATAACGATATATTTGGTTTCCCCAATCTTGAGGATGATTCCATCCGACACTACGGGTACACGCCCGAGTTTGATGTCGATCAATTCTGGTTCTGCCTCACAATGTTCCGTGACTATCCCCGAGGAAGGGCCAAGGCCTCCTCCATCATTCATCCCGTGTTTCGTTTGGCCCACAGGATCATTTCATCTGCATTTTTTCCTAGGGACGAGTCCGGCACCGTGACTATCCCTGACCTTTTTATCCTTTGGGCCATGACTTTCCCTTTTGTTCGGGACGATGACGGGATTAGCTTCAGGGCCCCTACCGTCCCCATCCATGGCGGCGATTGGCTTGTTTACAAGCTACTCGAGATCAGCCGGGCCGGTAAAGGGAAGTTTTGTTGTGGGGGCATCATAACTATCATCTGCTCTCACGCCCAATTCAATATTCCCATCCCCAATAATCTTCCCGCTGCCGCAGGACCCTCACAGCTAGATATCGATGTCCTGCGGCACATCCACATGATTAGACCCCACTCAGATGGCCGCTTCATCTTCAATTATGGCCACCCCCAGCCTCTTACACCATTCTCCCCAACCCCGCTCGCATGACCATTGCTCTTGTGGGAGATTGGACCTTCCCACCTGATCCCGACTTCTTAGCGGGGTTGAATCTTCCTTTCCTTCCCGCGGACGCACGCAGACCACCGTCCCCTGCCGCCCACTTAGGCGAGCAGGATATCCCTGCGTCTGGGGAGATTTAGGGGCTGGCCCGAGTCGTCCTGTTTCTTCTCCGGGACCGATCACGTATGAGCACCTCTTTGCGGCCATTTATGGCCTTGTCTCCTGTGCCGGCATGACCACTGCCGTCAGCACCACTTCGACCTTACCTGTCGGCACCACTTCTGCTTCTCGTCAGTCCACATCTTTTGGTCGCCGTCAGGTCTCTGCCCGTCTAGGTCTTGAGAGGGAGGTCGCTGCCCTTCGTGAGCTCGCCATGTCCTCTGCCTCCTCGGACCCATCACCATCCTCTTTTCTTACTCACCCACGTTTCCTCGCACTTGAGAGGAACGTGGCCGCCATTCTTCGCCTTCTCACTCATATCCACGGACCACCTCCACCTTCACCACCTCGGTGATCTTCTCCACCACCCTCCCACACATCCCCACATCCATCACCCCCCTCACCACATTCTTCTCCTCCCTCTTCTAATCCCATCCCGGCATCCACTTCACCCCTCCCGACCACTTCCATCGCACCCACGCTACCTCCTCCCTCCTCCTCCATCACTGCATACGTGCGTCGGAGGAAATTACCGGTACGCTCCAGATCTCTTCCACCACCTCCCATTACCGTCACCACTGCATCTTCTTCCTCCATTTCTATTCCTCTCACCACCACCTTGATCGCCTTCCTACCACCACCACCCACCTCCACCGACACTCCTCCCATTGTTCACACCACCGCTGCCCCTATTCCTCCGCCTCGTTCCCCACTTCTCCGCACACCCCCAGCCTCCCCCGACCACCCATCCACACCCTCTTCCGAGGAGGACGAGGACTCACCTTCTCCTGCTGTCTGATTTCACCTTATTTGTTTTTGACTCCCCCTTGCATATCTCTGCATTGCATTGATCATATCATCTCGCTAGCGCTGTCATGTTTAGCTTGGGGGACGTCTATTTTGGTGTGCTGTCGTGTTTTGTTTGTTTTTCTCATTTTTGTGTGTGTGCTTGTTTTTCCCCCTTTTTTTGAGTGTCGTGTCGTGTGGTTTTATTTTTATTTTCGTGTCGTTTGATTTTCGATTTTGATCTTTCTTTATTTTAAGTATCATCTCTGTGTTTTCCTCTTTTTCATTTCTTTTTGTGTCGGTCCCCTACGTCATTTCTCTTTGTGTCGGTGCGTATTCCCCCCATCTTCATTGCCCTCCCGTACTCACTCATATTGCATTGAGGGCAATGCAAACTTCATCTTGGGGGGTCGCACTGTGTGCGTCGTTTGAGTCCTTCTTTTTCGTTTTTTGTGTCGTTTTCATCGTGTTTTTATTTTTTTATTTTCTTCTTTTTAGCTCTTTCTCCTAGAGATGAATCCTATGATGAATCGCCACAAAGTCACACACAACTAGCATTGCATCGATAATCACACTCACTAACCCTAGGATTTCGAGTCCTCTTGCATTTCACGCATCGTGAGTCCACTTAGCTTTTTTGTGAGTCGTCCGTCGTGCCTAGCTATTTGATGTGCTTCTACTTGGTGATTTTGCTTTATATACCTGTCCAGGAATGACACCTAGATTATCATGCTTCGATTTGAATATGCGGTACTTGCTTCCATTATATGCATGCTAAATTTATATCGTATATTTCAATTGGCATGCGTCGGGATTCCACAACTAAGGACTAGGATAACCCATTTAGCCTATGCTCTATTTAGCGAGAATAGTTTCCTTTGCCCGAGTGTTTAGATTTCGACTTCTTTTTTGTTTTACTTGGTGCAAATCCCCTCGTCGTGTACCGTTCTCCCACTTGGGAGAGTACACATGTGTATAGCCAAAAAGCCAAAAATCCAAAAAAAAGAAAAAAAGAAAAGAAAAACCCAAAAAGATGAGGAAAGAAAGAAAGAAAAATTTTGTATAGCCAAAAAGCCAAAAAAAATACAAATACCCAAAACCCAAAAAAATTCCGTGTGAATATTTTTTCCTACTTACCGAGAATAAAGGTAAGGCGAGAATTTGCACCGAGTGTCCTACTCCACATCATCTCAACCCCCATCGTTTTCGAAAACACTTGGCTTAGGAACTTTTTAGCTAGTATCTAGGCTATAGTGGCGTGATTTCCTTAACCCTAGTTGTGGAGTCCCTGACGCATGATATGTTTCGATTCTCTCTATTCTCATGCATGCTTGAACTATATATTAGCCGCTTAATTCAATTCGAATCGATATTTGGGTCATATCTTGGATTTGTGTATATCGAGCCTCATAGCACATTGTAGAAAGCGACACCATTTGCTAGCACACGACTGCACTCACTCGCGCTTCACCGCGTGGGCCCACGACACTTATTTGGACTTGTTTTCCTAGGTTTAGTGGTGTGATTTGACGTTTGCTTGCTTGGTGTGTCGTTTTTGATTTTGTTGGCTCTGACGGACGATCTAGGATTTAGAGTTTTCTTTTTCTTTCTTCCTCTCTATTTTTCCCTTCCGAGCTCCTACTCTCACTCGTCTTCCTCGAGGACGAGGAAGAGTTCAGCTTGGGGGATTTTGACGTGTGTTTATATTTCATATATTCATGTACGTTTTCTTTTGTGTTTCCCTGTGTTTTTCGCCGTCTTTTATTCGTTTTCTCGTGTTTTCTCGTATTTTCTCGTTTTCTTTCACTTTTCTTTGTTTATCCATGTTTGCAGGAGGTTGACCACGTAGGGGACGTTTAACGATGATATCTCAAGTCCCCGGAGCAACGGAAGGAGTCACGCGTGATCCAGTTGGTCTAACGTCAAAGAATTCATCTTTCAGCCCCTCACCCGGTCGGTTGGTCATCTCCAACCGATCGGGTGATGCACGCGTGCACCACCCGGTCTCAGCCGGAGCTCATATGGAAGTCACCGACCGGTTCACAGACCGGTTCAGCGGGGGCCTGTTCTCTGTCTTTTCGAGCAAAATGCCAACCGATCGGGTGACTCTTAACCGATCGGTTCATCTGTAGCTGAAGATGAGGAGCTGAAGACACGGGCACCAAACCGATCGCTTCACCCGACGGCGCCAAGATCCAACCGGTCACTCAAGAACTCACCCGACCGGTTCATATGACCGAGTGAAAGCTCGCCGTTTTCTGTTATTATTTTGTAACGGATCAACCGATCGGTTGACTTATCAACCGATCAGGTGATGCAAGAGTCAATAAATAGAACCCCTAGGGTTCCAGAAACGGGGAGCTGCGAGTTTTTTACTGTTTTCTCACATTGTGACGGCTGTAATTACTGTTCTTTTGTAAGTTTTCATATCTTTCTCAAATTTTAGTATTGTCTTAACTACTCTATTACTTCCAAATTACAATCGTCTGATTATGATTCCAACGGTTAATTTTTATTTAGATCGCTTTTTAATGGATTTTTGTGAGTAGTTCCCAAATCTGGGATTTTGGTGGAGACCCCTTCGGGGGCTCTTCCCGATGCGTCCATAGGGTTAGGAAATCGATAGGGATTAGGAATCTAACGGTTGCACGGGGTGTTTCATTGTCATCGGCGGGAAAAAGACCGCCTTTGACCGTTGGGCCAAGGGGGAATAAACTTGGCGGTTGACTCCCTAGCCATAGCTCACACCCATAGCGTAGACGTCGAATCTTAGCACGCTGGAGCGGCAGGATGAGACGTTGGGAGTTATCGTTGCGGGCTTAGTGCTCCCGGGATCGATCAGTGTTAATGGACACGGGAGTTCCCACTGATCGAATCCGGGAAGTCCGGGGTATCATCCTGGGCACCGACCGGAATATCGGGCCCATGGGATGCCGGTACCACTTTCAGAGGCAACGTCTCACCATTAGACCCTAATTCCGATCGCTATCCATACCCGTAGGCCGTATCGGCGAGAGTCTCTCATTGGAGTGGAAACCAAAGTCCCGGGTTTACTTTCTTGTTGTTCATACCCTTCATTTCTTTCCGTGACAACCATTTACTGATTCGGGCTAGCTCGCCCCCCGGGGTGATTTTGGTCCTACCTGACTCAAGCACAACATCGCCTCCCTGTGTTCGACCCCCAAGCCACACTACAACACCGTGCGCTTGCGGTTACAAATTCTAAACCCCCACGCGGGTCCCCCGGCCATTTGCGGATAGCAAGCCAGGGTGCACGTCAGATTCACCTCAAGATAAGTATTTTCCTCTCTTTTTCTCCATTGTTTGTATTGTGTTTATTTTGCTTGATGGTGAAAGTTTATATGTCTTTTGTGTTGTTTGTTTATATGTCTTTCATCATGGAGTAGTATTGATGAACCCTAATACGGGTTAGGGTAGGATTGATGCTTGGTTGTTTTCATTTGACTTGGTTGCATGGCATGTGTTCGATGAAATGCGTCAATGGGGATTTCTAGCAATCTGGGTCCAATTCGTACGACGACACACTAGATGTGTTGGGGATTGGGGTCCGGTGCTTCTCCTGTCAAGATCCGCTTCGATGTATTGCTAGAAACCACACTTGACCTATTTGGCCATTAAGGTTACGCGGGGGTGTTTCATTGTCATTGGCGGGAGAAAGACCGCCTCTGACCGTCGGGCCAAGGGGGAATAAACTTGGCGGTTGACTCCCTAGCCATAGCTCACACCCCGAGCGTTGACATCGAGTCCTCGCGTGTGGGAGCGGCTTGGACGAAGTGTTGGGAGATATCATTGTGGCCTTAATGCTCCCGGTTGCGGAAGGTGTTAATGGACATGGGAATGCCCACCGTCCGGAACCGGGTAGGCCTAGCGTGCTTGGCACCGACCGGAATATCGGGCCATGGACGCTAGGTACCACATTTTGGGGCAATGTCTCACCCTGGGTCAAGTCAAATGCCAAGTGTCATGAGTGCTCTAGCCCGTGTTAGCGGGGATTCACGTCGTGTCTTTTTATTTATTTCTTTTATTTCTACACTTCCACCCACATTATCCACGTAGCTAGCACACAACCTAGGCGAGGCTAGTAGCCACTCAAGCCATCCACCTCCCTGAGTTCGATAAACCCGCACCCTACACTAACCGTGCACTTGCGGTAAAACGACACCGCGCCCAAACCGTAAACGGGGCGCCGGTCAGTGTGATTGTCTATTGGGTCACATGTGCATGTACGATAATTTGTGATAGGTATGTATATTGTCGAGTATAGGGCAGTAAGTGTTAAATTTCTAATTAGGCGAGCGATTAGTTATATCACTATAGGAATATCTGAGCGTATTAGATTTAGTATTGGTTAGTTACGAGGAGTATAGGTATCGTAGCCGTACTTGTTAATGGTTGTAATTGTATGCTAGTACAGTGATGTACATGTTGGGTGTAATGATAATAAGTGTACGTATAGTCGTGTGTGCAGATTTACTGTGTGATTTATATGTTAGAATGTCTAGCGTGTACTCGTGTGTGTATATGTATGTGGTTAGTTATAGGTGTGTGTAAAAATATATATTGTATGAACAAGTGTGTTTTATATATAGTAGAATTGTTATAATTACCCCAACTGGATGATATATGAGCATGTGTATACCAGGAAGTATGCCTAGTCGTATGTTTGTGACTACGTATATATGGATGTATGTAATAGTATACTAGCCCTATGTAAATTACCACGGTTGTGTATATTGGCGTGTGTATATATCTGTCCTATATGGATACGATATAGGCGTGTAGTAGTATAAGTGTGTATATGTATGTAAAATGAACGTATGTATAGGTATTTGAAAATGTGTGATATATGGGTATATATAAACATATGGATGTATATTGTCTCATTATAATGTACGTATGACTGGGATAGAATGACCTTAGTGTCTAAGTCCGCTCACCCCTACGTCGGCCTATTTAAGGAAGTCTGAGGACGGACTTGATCTTAAGGTGGGTAGGTTACGATGACCCTAGTGATATGAGTAAGGCTGTCTATGGTGTAAGGTATTACGTGCATGAATATACGTATAGTAATATATATTATTATGTGTATATAGTAATATACGGTATGTAAAAGTGATCGTATGATTGAAATGTTAATTGACAAAGAATGATTGTATTTTTTTTTATTTGTGGTACGTTTATGTGACATGTGGTACTATATCAGTATAGATTGTGGGTGTGTAAGATGTATGGTATTACCTTGTGTATTAGAACTAATGTGAGTGTGCAAGGTGATGGCATGCTTACAGCTAGTAATTTGATGTGGTGGTGTAGTAAAGTATTACTATTCACCCGAGTATAAAATTGGTTGGATTATATTTGTAGGATGATATTATATTAAACATGTTATGTTATACGTAATTAGAAATGTGTGTATGTGTGTTTGTTACTACTATTAGCATGGACGTTGATTAGTCTTATCAGTGGTAATATTATTGGGGTTGATGTTGATATTAGAAATACTATTGGGATATGGCATGATGTTTACTTATGGTGTGTATACATTAGAAGAGGAGATGCGAGCATTACCCTTATGTTCTTCCCGTGTCTTAGCCGATAAGATTCCGAGGACGGAATCGTTTTAAGGTGGGAAGGATGTAACGACCGGTTTTAATCGTTACGTTATCCGTATTTTTCTATCGTGTACTTTCTTCAGTATCCGTAGTTAGACGTTTCTGTCCCCGTACCCGTGCACGTACCAACTTTTCATATCAATTATTTCTAACATTATTTTAAACCATATAGTCAAATCTTTATCATTATTATTACTATTATTATTTCGTGGCCCTTAAATAAAATTCTTGTTTTTTTATTATAATCTTATTTTTAGTATCCCTTATTAAATTAATTTAAACTTTCGAAATTCAAAATTTGATTTTCAAATCTTTTTAAAAGTCAAACGAGACCTTCCTTGTTAGAGCCCATTTAATCTAATTGATGAGCCCTAATTCTCTTGATTAATCCTATTAAAAACCTATAATCAAAATTGGCTTTATTAACCCCTAATTACCTCCCCTATTTGTAAGGATCCTGTCTATGGGGAAAACACTAGAAGGGGGGTTGAATAGTGTTTATGCAAATTTAATAGGAATTTACGCCAAATAAAATGCAATCCAACAAATAGTGCGGAATAGAAAACAACCCAAAGAGAAACACACACAAACGCAGTTATGTTTCAAGGGTTCGGATTACCCAAGTCAACTCCTGACTTGTTCCCGGTAATCCTACGTCCCTACGACCCGGATACCACCGGATACTCAAGTTAGAACCCTAACTTGAGGTTTCCTTAAAACCCACTTGTAGCAACCCTACAAGTGCAATCGAATACAGTCGATGTCCTTGACTCCCACAACCAGGGAGCAAGCAAAAACCACTCTCACAACCGAGAGCAGAATTCAAATAATGAAGTTATGAAATCTGAAAGCAACACTTACAATCACCTATGCCTTGAAGTAGAACTTGAAGGAGAAGTGTGATGTGTGTTGAAGAACTCTCTTGGAAGAGAGGAGGAAAGCCCTTTCTCTTGACTACACTAAATGCCTAGAGGATCAATCTTTGGTTCTAGGTTGGAGAGCAAGAGAATCAGATTTGGAAATACTTAGGGCTTTGGATTTGAAAGCTTGAAGGATTTTGCAATGAATGAGTAACCTTCCAATGAAACAGTAGAAGCTTTATTTATAGCTTTCTCAAATCCACAAAACAGTTTAGGCAAAAACCCAATCGAAATCCGTGAGAAAAATCTCAACGGATATAATCTGAACTTACTACAGTAGACTGATGAACAAACCACAGTCGACTGCTGCACAGTCAGAAAGGGTAGGTGAGAATTCATAACGGTAACTTACCATGTGGATAGTCGACTGGTGAAGCCAAGACAGTCGTTTGTAAAACCAACAGGCGACTATACATACATTGACAGGCGACTGGCCGAGAGAAGAGTAAGTTAGATGAAATACTGGAAATCTCACAAGATACAGGACAGACGACTGATGCAAGGAACACAGTCGACTGTTAATCAGAACAGGCGACTGTATAACCTTAAACAGACGACTGTCACAGACAGGAGAAATTTCCAGAGAGCTAAGTCAAAGAATAGACTTACAGACAGGCGACTGTTGCAGCATAGACAGTCGACTGATCTAATATACAGTCGACTGTATATACATCATAAGTCGACTGGCTATAGAAATCGGATCAAACAGAGTTTGGGCAAGGAGAGACATGCGACTGATGAACCATTCACAGTCGACTGTCGCTAAGCCAGGAACCTGATAAACGTTCAACAGTAGCCTGTGCGAGATAATCAGAGAGGACCCAAAAACTGTATTGTAATAGTCTGTGCATAACAGTCGACTGTAGAACAAAACACAGTCGACTGTTTTTGAGACAGGCGACTGCAAACTGTTAAGCATTCGGCTGTTATAAACAATCCTAGCACAAACAAAAGAGAATTGAATTGCGATCAAAGGACAAAGGTCTAGAGGTGTCCTATGACCGAAAGTAGATGTGTGTGAGTGCTCCATCATTGTTCTACTTCTAAGCTACATACTAGAAGAGATAAAAGAAAAATGACATTGACGAATAATCTCTTCTTTCCATCGTATGAGCTTGAAATCTTTACGGAGCTTCAATCATCAATCTACGATCATCCAATTCATATCATTTGCCTTCAATCACGTTTGTGAGTCATCCAGTGCTAGTTGATCTTCATAGTAAGCTTAGACAATGGATTAACTGCAAAATAGGGGATTAGTCACAAGTATTTATGTTTGCTCATCATTAACACCAAGTAGGGAGAAGTCCAATACTCAACATTCTCCCCCTTTTTGATGATGACAAACAAACATAAACAAAAAGATAAATAATTGTGCGTCATGAAAACTTACTCCCCCTACATAGATGCCAATCAAGTTAGTCAACAAATATTAGAGCATCTATATAGCAATTGAAGAAAATGAGTGAGATAAGAATGAATTTAATTCAAGAAATCTAGGAAATAAAAATCCCTATTCATTGTAATCTTACTCCCCCTGAATCTAAGGCAACGAAAATCTTAGATTCAAGCGTCGTTAGAACATACTTAGCACATCCATTATGAATCTTGTATGTTTATTTCTCTCCCCCTATGGCATTATCCAAAAAGGTGGGAGCAAATAAAAACAACAATAATAGTGTTAAAATACGAACTAACAACAATTAAGGAGTATAAAGATATATCGAATCAAAAACTCATAAAGTCTCATCATATACACATATGAGTAAAGGAATTGAAATCCAATATCAACATTTTAGATATTCGAAATGAAAATAATTTTCACATATTCATCACATCAAGGAAAGAGCATGAATTATCCAATATCAAATTATTGTATTGTCTCAAAAACATAGCAAGAAGAGTGAAGCATACATAGAGACAATATATCATACATCACACAGAAGTTAATCAATATAGCATAGTGTGACACAATAGAGAGATGCAACATCATATATATATAATATAAAGCAGCTGAGTACATCAACGGATGGTCATCAACATGGCCATCCCAAAAAGATACATCATGAGCAACAAAAAAATAGCTACATCATGACGACACCAAAGACTATATATATAAAAAGGTAGCATACATCATCATTCATCATACAACGACAAAACATATAACATCACTCAAAAATATCGATCTAAGGGTGAGCGTCTCCAGGGTCTGCGGACGAGGAAGCAGGCTCTGACGCAGCAGGAGTGTCCTCTGGAGAAGGATCAGACGGAGCAACAGAAGCAACAGCAGCAGCAGTAGCAGCAGCATCCACCAGGAGGCTCAACGACACCAGAAGGCCGAGGAGGCACATGGGTCTGAGGAAGATACTGTCTCAAATCCTCAGGGAAGGGAATTCCCTGATGAAGGAGAGAGAGAGAGACAGCAGCTGGTAAATACCAGAGATCATCGAAAAAAAGTATCCTGAGACGGTGGAGCAGATGATGATGAAGGCAAATCAGCTGTAGGCACAGTGGATGAGGATGGAGCTGAAGTAGTCTTCCTCTTCTTCGAGGCAGTCTGCAGAGCCGAAGAGGACTTCGACTTCGCAGAAGCGTCGAGGAGAGGTCCAAAGGGCATGGGCTCGTAACAGGTCAGGTCAATACCAAAGTGACGGAAGACACGAGTCAAAAGACCACCAAAGGGAATATGAGACGAGGACGACGTGAACTCAACCTTGTCCATCCTTTCAAGGAGGACACCGGCCCAGTTCACGGGCATGCCAGAGAGAATAGCATACATACACTTTAGTATATCCTGAGACGGCTGATCGGACGATCCATATCTCGGAAGAATGTTGGACTTCACCACTAGGTGAACAGCCCAACCCCGTGCAGAGAACATGGATGATCTGACACCCGAATCAAGAGCTAAAGGAACCTCTCGAAACAATCCCGAAGAACAGACTGATCAAGATCGTCAATCTCAGAAAAGCTGATATCAGTGGGGAGGGAACCGACAGAAGGAATCCTAAGGATAGTCCCTAAAAGAGAGGGAGTGAGCTGAATGTGGGTTCCTTGGACGACAGTATCAAGGATGCCAGTAGTCGAATACTCACCGCGAACGCGGTTCGCATAGAAGAGCTTCACCAGAAATGGGTAGGCTCTGGGGGACTCGCTCTGAGAGAAGCGAAAATGATCGGCCAGGTGAGTAGCGGACAGAATGTCAGAAAGTCTCTCGACAGTGAATGCGGGAAAAGCAATGTACCACTTCCTAAGCAGATTGATCCCAAGGAGAGAGTGAAACTTTGCCAGACAAAGATCGTCTCTGCAAACGAGAACCAGGGGATCAGAGGGGGGGGGGGGGGTACATCAGGAGTTTCTTCAGACGAACTGGATGCAGAAGGAGACACATGAGGAATCTCAACAGCAGGCTCACTGATGTGAACACCAGTAGGCTTGCGCTGACGACGAATCAAGGGCTGAGCATCGCTCGATGAAGAAGAAGGGGAGTAACCCGATGAAGATGAACGTATAGGAGACTGGGCATGCTTGGTTCGAGCTTTATAGGGTTTCTTTCTCTTGGCTATGAGTTTCTTAGGTGCCCTAGGTTGTTTAGAAGCAATGATCTTCTCTTTTCCTTTAGGTTTAGGAGCCATGGAAAGAAGAGAGGAAGAACAAACGCAACAAACGGAAACAACGACGGTCAAGAGAGAGAAAACACACCAACCGAGGGAAGACAGACGATCGCGAAGATGAAGATCAAAGACGACGGAAGGCCATGATCGACAGCGACATTTAGGAGGAGATAGACGGTTGAAGACACGAAATCGATTGATTTTGTAGAGAGAATCGAGCGGGAAGTTGAACGGTCGATGCGGAGGAGAGAGAAAAACGACGTGGAGAGTGATCACGTCGATTGAATATAAATTAGGGAAAATCAATATGAGCCGTTGGATCAACGATTCGACGGCTCGGATCAAATCAAATTAACCGACATAGCAGGAGACAGTCGACTGGAAAACAAAAGTCAGTCGACTGTAAGAAGTGATAAAATTAAATCTCAGAGAGATGGGCAGTCGACTGGCAAGTATAATGCAGTCGCCTGTCCGCTGGACAGTCGACTGACATATACTCAACAGTCGGTTGGCCGAGAATTAATACATATCACAAGAAAAATAGAGAACACTGTAAAAAATTGACAGAGAGAACAGTCGCCTGATGACTAAATTGCAGTCGCCTGTTACACTAAAAGTCGACTGTAAAACAGTCAGTAGTCGGCTGAGCGAAAGATATCAATTTTCATATGGAGGATATAGAGTAGGGCAGTCGATTGTCAAAAGAAACACAGTCGTCTGTCCTGTTCCAAAAATGCACAGTGAGATAGAATTCCAGAGAATAAGAACACTCACCCTAGGACCTATACTCTAATCACAAATACATCTTAAAATCATTATGAAAACAATAAATCTATTGAAACACAAATTATTCCAATCAACTTCGAAAACTCATGAAATCAAATAAGTCACAATTGTCTTTCTTAATCTCATAAAACAATAAAGCACATGAAGAAAGATAATCACAAATATATGAGCTCAATAAGAAGTTATAGCATGAAAATTGAGCTTCTAGATTTCAGATTCACCCATAATTCCCAATTCTCCGCGCAACCTCACAAATGAATCTTCTTTAAGAGGTTTAGTGAAGATATCGGCAATTTGTTTTTGGGTTTCAATGTACTCTAAGATGATGTCCTTCTTAGCTACATGATCATTTATAAAATGGTGTCTCACGTCTATGTGTTTGGTACGGGAGTGGTGTACCGGATTCTTGGAAAGACAAATAGCACTTTGATTATCAACCATGATAGGGCAAGTATCACAATTGACACCATAGTCACTAAGAGTGTGTCTCATCCAAAGAACTTGTGCACATGCAAGACCCGCGGCAATATATTCCACTTCAGTCGTGGACAATGACACCGAATTCTATTTCTTAGAGAACCAAGAAACTAAGGAATTTCCTAAGAAATGGCATGTGCCACTAGTACTTTTCCTGTCGGACTTGCATCCGGCAAAGTCGGCATCACTATATGAGATTAACTCATATGTGCTAGAATTAGGGTAAAGTAACCCATAATCTAGGGATTGATTGAGATAACGAAATATTCATTTAACCGCGATCAAGTGTGACTCCTTAGGTCTTGCTTGATATCTAGCACAAATACATGCGGAAAACATGATATCGGGCCTACTAGCGGTTAAGTAAAGTAAGTTACCGATCATACCTCGATATAGACGAACGTCTACATCTTTTTCGCTTTCATCCTTGTGTAGATGAGTAGTAGTACTCATGGGAGTCTTTTTGCATGAGGACAATTCCATCCCAAATCGCTTAATAAGCTCCCCTGTGTACTTTGTCTGATGTATGAAAGTGCCATTCTCCATTTGTCGAATTTGTAATCCAAGGAAGTAGGTGAGCTCTCCCATGTGGCTCATCTCAAACTCATCCTTCGTAGACTTGGAAAATTCTTGACAAAGATGAAAGTTAGTAGAACCGAAAATAATGTCATCTACATAAACTTGAATCAAAAGAATGTCATTTTCATAATCTTTAATGAAAAGTGTAGAATCAACTTCTCCCATTTTAAAACCTAAATTCAAAAGAAAGGTCTTAAGGCGATCATACCAAGCTCTAGGAGCTTGTCTCAATCCATACAACGCTTTCTTAAGTTTGAAAACATGGTTTGGAAATTTCTCATGAATAAAACCGGGAGGTTGAGAAACATAGACTTCTTCATTTACAAATCCATTTAAAAATGCACTTTTAACATCGATTTGAAATAGTTTAAACTTCTTATGGGATGCAAAACATAAAAGCAACCTAATAGCTTCTAATCTAGCTACGGGGGCAAAGGATTCTTCGAAATCAATACCTTCCTATTGCCGATAGCCTTGAGCTACTAACCTTGCTTTGTTCCGTGTGATTACCTCGTTTTCATCCGTCATGTTCTTGAAGATCCATTTGGTCCCAATAGCTTGGTGACCACTTGGAAGAGGTACACATTCCCAAACTTCATTTCTCTCGAATTGCACTAGTTCTTCTTCCATTGCCACTATCCAAGAACTATCCTCACAAGCTTCTTGAATGTTCTTTAGCTCAATGGTAGAGACAAATGCGCAATGGGAGAATTCTTCAATTCTTGATCTCGTTCGAACACCCACACCAATATCTCCAATGATTTGGTTCTGGGGATGGTTGCGAACGGTTGGATAAGCTTTGGGTAAACCTGGATCACTAGGAACAACTTCAACAACTTCGTTAGAAGTGTTAGTTTCAATAATGTTATCATTAATCTTAACATTATTAAGAGAATCACAAAGAATATCTACATTATCATCATTAACATGAGGAAAATCAAAATCTTCATAAAAAGATACGTGAAGTGAGTCCTCAATCGTTGAAGAAGTTTTGTTGTATATCAGGTAGGCTTTGCTACGTATGGAATATCCAACAAAAATTCCTTCATCGGATCTTGGCTCAAATTTGTCTAAATTACCAAAGGTGTTCTTTATAAAACATTTTGAACCAAAGACACAAAAATATTTCACTTGAGGCTTTTTATCGTAAAACAACTCAAAACAAGTTTTGTTTGTTCGGGGTCTCACTAGGATTCTATTGAGCACATAACATGCCGTGTGCACCGCTTCTGCCCAAAATTATAGTCCTAAATGACTATCATGGAGCATAGTGCGAGCACACTCAATAAGAGTCCTATTCTTTCTTTCTACAACACCATTTTGTGGTGGTGCACGAGGAAAGGAAAAGTTATGAGTTATCCCAGAGTCATCACAAAACTTAGTAAAAGACTCATTCTCAAATTCTCCTCCATGATCACTACGAATAGTGATAATGGTGGATCCTAAAAGATTCTGAATCTTCTTTGCAAATTTGGTAAACTCTTCATGAGCTTCATTCTTATTAGTTAAGAATGAAACCCAAGTAAATCTAGAAAAGTCGTCAACGACAACTAGTCCATAATGAGCATTACCTAAAGAAGCGGTTCTAGTTGGCCCAAACAAATCTAGATGTAGAAGTTCTAGGGGCCTCTTAGAAGTAATCCCTTCTTTAAGCTTAAATGAAGATTTATTTAGTTTACCTCTTTGACATGAATCACAAAAGTTTTTCTTATTAAAAACAATCTTAGGAAAACCTTTGACTAGATCATGCTTAGCTAACTTATATAAGTGCTTGAAGTGAACATGACCAAAACAGCGATGCCATAATAGTTGTTCACTTGTGTTAGCAACTAAGCAATGTTCTACAGTTTTAGGCAAGCTTAAATAATAAATATTTTTACGCCTAATACCGGAAAATAAAACATTTGAATCACAATCAACAATAGTACACAATCCTTCTCCGAAGTTAACCTTGTAACCTTTGTCACAAAGTTGACTTATGGAAATGAGGTTGTGACATAAACCACTAACAAGATAAACATTAGTAATTAGGGGTTTGGAAGGATTACCAACGATACCTACTCCAATGATGGTTCCCTTTTGATTACCTCCAAAAGTGACCGTTGCACCATCTTTGATGCTAATCACTTCGGAGAGCAATGAGGGATCTTCCGTCATGTGTTTGGAGCAACCGCTATCGAGAATCCATCCTTTCCCTTTAAAGCTAATAAGGCATTTATTGCTCTTCTTCTTTCTCTTGGGTACCTATATAATATACCATAAGCTTATGGTACCCAATGTTTGTTGGGTCCAAGGAGATTAGCCCTTTGGAAGCCAAGTCCAAGTGGACTTCCGCTTCCCAACATAGTTACTATTTCTAATTACATCATGAAAGTAGGAATCAACATAAGCATTCCTAACATTTAGACTAGTGTTCTTAGGACCCCAAATAGTGTACATCTTGGGAGTCCTATTCCTAGTTGCATGCATATGAGTTGGATTTCTATGTGGTGCATGCTTCTTAGGAACATGATTTCTAGCATATATATGAGGTGGAGGAAATGCATTGTACATTCTTGAATGATATGAATTGTTGGGAGCATGCATATTATATGAAGGATATTGATCATGCATGACATGTGGAGAATTAGCATATATGAAAGAATGATGACTATGAGCATATGGGTGTGTGGGAGCACGTACATGAGTCTTTCTCATGTGTGGTTGTGTACGTGTCCATGGGTACGGAGCATAAAATGTGTCATGATTATCCACTTGTGAAGTATGATGTTTCCTACGTGGATGAGTATTAGTGTACATATAAGCATGGCCTTGCTTTTGGTTTCCACCCTTAGTGGGTTTCTTGCCAAAAGGAAGAGAAAGTGATGTGGTGACATTCTTGGTAGGATTGCTACCTATAGTGTCTTTGACACCACTTGTGGATGCACCGGAGGAAGGCCTCACAAAATCTATAGTGACACCACTATAGGAGGTGCGTTCATTAGATGCATTCGCTTTAACAAATCCAAGGCCAACACGATGTGTGGCCGGAAATTGATTTGCAAGCAAATCATCCAATTGTCCTTGTCCCTTATTGAATCTCACAATACGGGAGGACATGAGCTCATATTTCTCCTTTAAAGAAGAAATGTTGGTATCCAAGGTGGACACCCGTGCTTTGAGCTCGTGCACTTAGATTTTTAGAGAATCATTCTCTAATCCCAATTGTGTGTGGCATGTAACTAGATCACTATTATCCATGGGATGTGTTTGATCTAGTTGAGATTTGAGGGAATTCACCTCATTTCTCAATGTGACATTTTGAGAAGCTAAGTTTGCTTTCTCAATGGTTAAAGTATCAACAATGGTGTCATTGTTGATAATGCATGGAATGGATGACTTGCTAACTTTTGATTTCTTTAAGCTAGAATATCTAAGCATTAAAGATTGGTATTTAGCAAATAGTTCTTCATTAGCTATGCGAAGTTCATCCATTGTTACCTCGGTGTTATCCGTATTGGAATCACTCTCATCCGAGAGTGGGTCTTCAAGTGCCATGAAGCACATGTGGGCGCTCTCACCCTTCTCATCATCGGAATCACTTGATAAGTCATCACTTGAGTCATCAAAGGTACCAACGAGTCCTTTCTTCTTGTCTTTCTTGTTCTTGTTGGACTTGTGGTACTTTGGTGCCTTCCACTTTTCTTTGTTGTTTAGCGTTGGGCAATCCCTCTTGATGTGCCCTGGCTTATTACACTTATAACAAAGAGAGGAAGTAGCATTAGTGGATTCAAAACGTTTGTTGGAGGGAAATTTACCTTTGCGGAAGAAGCGTTGGAACTTCTTCGCCATTTGGGCCATTTCACCCAAATCCATCTCGTTCTCGGATTCATCACTTTCGAAGGATGACGAATTGGCGTTGAACACCAAAGCTTTCTTTTTGGACTTCGAGGGATTCATCATGGCTCAAATCTTCAATCGGTTATCCCGTCTTACTTCGTAAGACATAAGAGTCCCGATGAGATTCACCACGGTGTAGTTCTTCAAGTCATTGACCTCTTCAATGGCGATTGCTCGTCTTTCCTATTTGGAGGTCATCCCCATGATAATCTTCCTTACCTTTTCAGGTTCGGTGTATATTTGGCCAAGTGCTTCCAATTCGTTTGTGATGTCGGTAAAGCGTCCGTACATCGACGCAATGCTCTCATTGTCCTGCATGTGGAACAAGTCGAAGTTTTGCACGGCAACATATAACTTTGAAAGCTTTACCTTATTCGTTCCCTCGTGGGTAACGATGAGATGGTTCCAAATTTGATATGCACTGTTACATGTGCATATCTTGTTGAACTCATTTGGGTCCAATGCACAATGAAGAGCGTTCATTGCTTTAGCGTTGTTGACTTCGGCGGACTTTTCGGAAGTCGTCTATTTCTCGAAATCATCTTCGGAGGGCTCGACATACTCCTTGTGGAGAGTTCTCCAAAGAGAAGCACTCCTAAGGAATGTCTCCATCCTACACTTCCAATAACCAAAGTTAGTACCATTGAAACGTGGAGGACGTACCGTAGATTGACTTTCGAAAATTGTGGACGCTCCATCACGGTCATGATTGTTGTAGGTAGGCGGTGGAGGAACGTTGTTGTTGTTGGATGCCATAGATAAAACCTTGTGCTCTGATACCAATTGTAAGGATCCTGTCTATGGGGAAAACACTAGAAGGGGGGTTGAATAGTGTTTATGCAAATTTAATAGGAATTTACGCCAAATAAAATGCAATCCAACAAATAGTGCGGAATAGAAAACAACCCAAAGAGAAACACACGCAAACGCAGTTATGTTTCAAGGGTTTGGATTACCCAAGTCAACTCCCGACTTGTTCTCGGTAATCCAACGTCTCTACCACCCGGATACCACCTGATACTCAAGTTAGAATCCAAACTTGAGGTTTCCTTAAAACCCACTTGTAGCAACCCTACAAGTGCAATCGAATACAATCGATGTCCTTGACTCCCACAACCAGGGAGCAAGCAAAAACCACTCTCACAACCGAGAGCACAATTCAAATAATGAAGTTATGAAATCTGAAAGCAACACTTACAATCACCCATGCCTTGAAGTAGAACTTGAAGAAGAAGTGTGATGTGTGTTGAAGAAATCTCTTGGAAGAGAGGAGGAAAGCCCTTTCTCTTGACTGCACCAAATGCCTAGATGATCAATCTTTGGTTCTAGGTTGGAGAGCAAGAGAATCAGATTTGGAAATACTTAGGGCTTTGGATTTGAAAGCTTGAAGGATTTTGCAATAAATGAGTAACCTTCCAATGAAACAGTAGAAGCTCTATTTATAGCTTTCTCAAATCCACAAAACAGTTTAGGCAAAAACCCAATCGAAATCCATGAGAAAAATCTCAACGGATATAATCTGAACTTGCGACAGTCGACTGATGAACAAACCACAGTCGACTGCTGCACAATCAGTAAGGGTAGGTGAGAATTCATAACGGTAACTTACCACGTGGACAGTCGACTGATAAAGCCAAGACAGTCGTCTGTAAAACCAACATGCGACTGTACATACTTCGACAGGCGACTAGCCGAGAGAAGAGTAAGTTAGATGAAATACTGGAAATCTCACAAGATACAGGACAGACGACTGATGCAAGGAACACAGTCGACTGTTAATCAGAACAGGCGACTGTATAACCTTAAACAGATGACTGTCACTGACAGGAGAAATTTCCAGAGAGCTAAGTCAAAGAATAGACTTATAGACAGGCGACTATTGCAGCATAGACAGTCGACTGATCTAATATACAGTCGACTGTATATACAGCATAAGTCGACTGGCCGTAGAAATCGGATCAAACAGAATTTGGGCAAGGAGAGATAGGCGACTGATGAACCATTCACAGTCGACTATCGCTAAGACAGGCACCTGATAAACGATTAACAGTAGCCTGTGCGAGATAATCAGAGAGGACCCAAAAACTGCATTGTAATAGTCTGTGCATAACAGGCGACTGTAGAACAAAACACAGTCGATTGTTTTTGAGACAGGCGACTGCAAACTGTTAAGCAGTCGGCTGTTATAAACAATCCTAGCACAAACAAAAGAGAATTGAATTGCAATCAAAGGACAAAGGTCTAGAGGTGTCATATGACCGAAAGTAGATGTGTGTGAGTGCTCCATCATAGTTCTACTTCTAAGCTACATACTAGAAGAGATAAAAGAAAAATTACATTGACAAATAATCTCTTCTTTCTATCGTATGAGCTTGAAGTCTTTACGGAGCTTCAATCATCAATCTACGATCATCCAATTCATATCATTTGCCTTCAATCACGTTTGTGAGTCATCCATTGCTAGTTGATCTTCATAGTAAGCTTAGACAATGGATTAACTGTAAAATAGGGGATTAGTCACAAGTATTTATGTTTGCTCATCATTAACACCAAGTAGGGTGAAGTCCAATACTCAACACTATTGATGTTATCTTTTTAAAACTTTCCTTATTTCCTAATATAACTCCACACCCTAACTTTAACTCTAGGCCTAGCCGCACCCTTCACAGCTCGAAACCCCTTCAACATTTTCGAACCAGGCCGGGCATCACGTGCGTTGTTAGATCCAACAAATACTAGTGTGTACTTGGACTCAACACCCACTGGGTTTCTCTTGCAACCCAATATTATTTTAAACATTATAAAATAAACCTAAGCCTAGCTCAAACTGCTCTTTCCTCACCCAGCACGTGAGCCTATCCCCTTATATGAAACCCTATCTAATATATAATAACCCTAGGATAACTAGCCTACACTCTATCTTCTCCAAGCAGCCACCTCCATCTCTTCTTCTTCTTCACGTCATCTTCCCACGTAACAACAGAACACAGCGCACCATATTCTTCGCATCAACTCCCAAGCCCACAGGCCTTTTTCCTCCCAACACCAATGCCTCGAGACCGCCTCACGTCGACCACCCTACACCGACGCGGCCAACCCACACCGACGCTGCACACGACCACCGGAACCCTCAACATTGCCCACCTCCACTGCAAGCCCAAGAGCTCTCCACCTTGCCACGGCTCCGACCAACACCCTGCAACCCCCGCACAGCCTCCCCCTTGCCCTACATAGCCACCATCCACCCAAAAACACCGACGGCCTCCATACACACCTCACAGCCCGTGGCCTCCATGCAACGACACCCGCCAGCAGTCATCTCCTCGCTGCCACGTAACTCCACATGCAGATCTGCCATCTGCGAGCTCTCGCACCAACTTCAGGCCGCCACGCACGCATACAACACTGATACGGCCGCGTGCACAAACCGCTTGCCTCTGATCTGACGTCGACAACCCGGGGATCCGCTTTAAATCTTCACTACTACCTGCAGAGTCCCCGGACGCCGCTACTCGTCGTCTTCCTCGCTGCCGCAACGAATTCCAGCCCGTAGACGTCGCACGTATCGCCATCGCTGCGTCCTGATCCCTCTCTGGACTACCGGTTAGTGGTTCTACCCTTTAACAACTCTTAACCCACACCGTAAAGTAGAGAACTTAATAAAACCGGGTGATTAGACGTCGTTGGAGCTTGTTGTAAATCTGTTCTGATCGAAAAACACCTATTCTGATTTTACGTTTTGTCAAACCAGCGAACCGTATGCTCCGTAGCATATTACTCGTTGAGACGTTTCCAACGACACCAAGAACGTCAAAAACAGGCAAGTATATGATTTGATATGATTTTTTGAAGTTTCGGCACTTTTACGCCGCTTTCACGTATTGTTAAATAACTTAAAAATTAGACATGAAATGACGTGAGAAAATGACACCATGACGATCGGGAAAAAATTTGGGATCTAACGGTATATCATATGAAATACCTTTAATTTAATCAATTATGAGAAAAAATAGTTTCTGTAGCAAACCCAATGAAAACTCATGCACGTCATTATTTTGAAACCGCTATTAAAATTGTTCAACCCTCTTTTACTGTGTAGAACTGTCACAAATGTGTAATAATAATGATAATAGTAAAATTCAGTGAGTCTTGACATACCTAACAAATATGGACATCGTGAAAATCGTGCACCTCGAAGGCAGTATCGTGATATCGTGATGTCGTGTGAGTCGACTAGGCCGGCTCGTGTTCCGGCAAACTTTTGGGTGGGGTTAGGGTTAAGTGGCCACTGGGCGTATGAAGGGTACTCTCCTCAAGAGCACCACCCGCACGCGATGGGTTAGCGTCAATCATGGTAAGCCCCCATGAGAGGAACGACCTTCTCATCACGACCTAAAGGCGAGAACCCTAGATTAGATGTGAACTCCTTACATGGAAATTGCAACACTAACTTTGGTCTTTTGGAAAATTGTCATGCTGATGAACTCAGAGAAAATCTTAACTTTAATCTTGCAACCGTCTAGAACTGCATGTTGGTATGCTCGTTTCTGTTTCTATAAAATTGTTAAATGTTAAATTGCTGCAGTCGTTTCTTTAAAATATTAAATACTTCTCAACTTCATATCTGTCATATATCTTGTCTTGGGATGCTAACTTTTCTTGCAGACCCCTAGCTGACATACATTCATTGTTTGTGGATGTATGTCAGATTCAGCGCTTGAGTATCCGGAGGACCCGTACGAGACTCCAGACTTGGAGAGTCAGGAGTTCGCACCTGACACAGTGCCTTTTCCAGCTGATGACTAGAGGACCCCCTTCACTTCCAGTCTTTCTTAGTTTACTTTCAGTCGTTGTAGTAGTTGTGTACGTTTCATTTCTTGTTGCTACTTTTGCCCAGCTGTGGCTTGTTTAATTTCGTGTACGAACCTTTTAACTCTGGATGTGGCTTTATCTTCTGAAGTGTTTCTGATTGTTCTGATTAGCAATTGCAAGAACCTCATCTGTGTTTTTATCACAGACGCTTATTGAACTCGAGCTTCACCGCTCCAGTTCAAGCGGACCGCGTAACGCTCTCGCTTCCGATGTCTTTTGGGAAGCGGGGCGTTACACCCCCAACCAGTCGGCTTTCTTAAAAGGAAGATTGCTATCTGATAGTGCTTTGCTTTTCCCTGAACAATTACGTTATTTCAGCAACCCTATGGAATCTAGAGCTTGCCTCAAGCTAGATTTACGCAAGGCTTTCGACAATGTATATCGGGAATTCATTTTCTACATTATGCATCGCATGGGTTTCAATATGAAATTTATTTCAAGGATCAGTGAGTGTATTTATACTCCTACATTCTCTATCATGGTAAATGGCTCGCCTGTTGGTTACTTTGATGGTAATAGAGGTCTCAGGCTGGGAGATCCCCTCTCCCCATATCTCTTGGTTATTACTATGGAGGCATTCTCCCTACTTATTGATAAATCCATTTCTAATAGCTATATCCATCAATGAGGCGTCAGGGGGCGATATCTCATTTGCTCTTTGCAGATGATCTGCTCTTATTCTGCAGGGCTAACAAACTTTCCTTCAATGGGTTAAAATCCCCGATCAAGGATTTTTCAAATTTTACGGGATTGGAGATCAACTGGGATAAAAGCATTGCAATATTTAGCAAGGGAACTAAAGAGCCTATGGTATTAGCCAATATGTTGGGAATTAAGGTTGGCAGCTCCTTCACCACCTATTTGGGTCTCCCCCTCTCCACCAGATACCCAAAACCATCTATGTTTGGGAGACTGATTGACAAATGTAATAAGAGGCTTATGGGATGGACATCTAGCATGTTATCCACCGCGGGTCGCATTGAGCTTGTCAGGACTTTCATATACGGTATGATTAATTTTTGGTTGCAAGTATATCATATTCCTAAATCTGTTCTTCAGAAAATCACTTCGACATGCAGTAAATTCATTTGTGGCTCTTCTCGTGTATGGTCCGGGAGAGATATGTGCACCCCCAAGCAGGAGGGGGGGTGGGATTAAGATTACTTAAGGACCTTAATATGGCTGCGGGAGTGAGACTTACTTGGTGTCTTTTATCCACTGAGGGGCTTTGGTCTAGTTATATGCGCACCAAATATACTGATATATCACATTTTTTTGCGGCCACAGGCACAGCTACTCACTCTGGAACCTGGAAGTTTATGCTTCGTTGTAGGAGTTTCTCTAAACATCTAATTAAGAGGATTGTTCGGGATGGCACATCTACTTCATTTTGGAAAGACAACTGGCTTCCTTGTGGCCCGTTGGCAGATATTTATGACATTTCTCCTAAAATTATAACCAGGCGGGTGTGTGACTACTGGATTGAGGGAGACTGGGCCAATGATCCGGCAATTTCCCATATTCAGCCATTACTTCATAACATCAGGTTAACTTCAGGCAGGGATGAATGGTCTTGGGCGACAAAAGGGGGGTTCATGTTTACAGATGCGTGGGAGGGGACACGACAAATTGGTCAGATATTTCCATATTATAATCTGGTATGGTTTAAACATCATGTTCCCAAGTTTAGCCTAACCTTACTAAGAGCTTTTCGAGGAAAGCTAGCTACAAAATATGTAATGTAGAAATGGTGGCCGGATATAGATGTTGTTTGTGTGCTGTGTGAGAGTGGTGAAGTTGAAACAACAGAGCACCTTTTTTCCAATGTGAATATACAAAATATATCCTTTGCAGGAGTCTACTCAAACTAGATATTCCAGTTGCCATCGACCCTCTACTTCTCAAAGTTGGTGACTTCTTCTTGTCACGATTTGGGAAGAATGAGACCATGGGTATATTAGCAAGGACGGTGCTATCAGTTATGGTTTGGCAAATTTGGAAGGAAAGGAATGGTAGGATTTTTGAGGGGATCAGGAAGCCTAAGACTGTGCTGTTTGAAAATATAGCACAAGCAGTTAGAGATATTCTCCGCCACCTTGAAGACAATTCTTATGAGGCTAAGCAATGCATGGACAAATGGGAATTTAGAGATACTGGATAGCTGGGTTTGCTAGATAGAGTTCCAAGTTTTGTAATCTACTTTGGGCAAGTAAAGGGTGAGGGTGACTGCTGGTAGTGGGCGACAGCGCTTGTGCCCCCTCCCCACTCCTTCAATCCCCCTCCCTGTGAACTGCCGGATGTATTTTTGTACACTTTTGTTATTAATAAAGATGCACACTATTCTTCCATATATATATATATATACATATATATATAAGGAGAATTCACATAAAAATACCCTAACGTTTGGGGGCGCTTTCATATTAATACCCTGAACTTTTAAGTCGTACAAATTTAAACCCAAATGTTATATGCCGATTTTAACTTGTTACCTTTTTTTAATTTTCCGGCCAAATTACTGAAATTTGGACGATTATACCCCTCAACGTTAGTCTTCAGTAAATACCCTAACGTTTAATGTATATTTCGTATTAATACCCACCTACCCCTGCGGCTCCACCTGTTTTCGGTGGGGAAGGGGGCGCCGCCCCTCCCCCTCCGCCGAGGTGGTGCCGTGCCCCTCCCCCCCACTACCGCTGCCTCAGTCGATGAGGAGGGGGGCGCCGCCCACCCACCCACCCTCCCCCTCCGCCTCAGTTATGGAGGATGAGGGGGCGTCGCCCCCTTGCCCCCCACTGCCGCCACCTCAGTCGAGGAGGAGGGGGGCGCCGCCCCTCCCCCCACTGCCTCCCCCTATTTTCTGGGGAGAGGGGGTGTCGCCCCCTCCCCCTCGGCCTCAGTCGTGGAGGAGGAGAGGGTGCCACCCCCCTCCCCCAACCGCCGCCGCCTCAGTTGAGGAGGAGGGGGGGCACCGCCCCTCCCCCCCACTGCCTCCCCCTATTTTCTGGGGAGAGGGGGTACCGCCCCCTCCCCCTCTGCCTCAGTCGTGGAGAAGGAGGGGGCGCCACCCCCTCCCCCCCACTGCCGCCACCTCAGTGGAGGAGGAGGGGCGGGGCCGCCCCTCCCCCCCACTACCTCCCCCTATTTTCTGGGGAGAGGGGGCGCCGCCCCCTCCCCCTCCGCCTCAGTCGTGGAGGAGGAGGGGGCGTCGCCCCCTCCCCCCACTGCTGCACCCTATTTTCGGCGGAGGGTACTTGTTTGGAATATATCCCAAAACGTTAGGGTATTTTTTTGTTTTCGTGCAAGGGCAAAACGGGAATAATTTAACGCCATTAGCCAAAACAGACGGAAAGGTATACATTTGTACGACTTAAAAGTTCAGGGTATTAATATGAAAGCGTCCCCAAACGTTAGGGTATTTTTATGTGAATTCCCCTATATATAATATGTGTGTGTGTTTGAGGGGAGGGGTGAGTAAAGATAGATAATGTCATATATATATATATATATATATATATATATATATATATATATATATATATATATATATATATATATATATATATATATATATATATATATATATATATATATATATATATATATATATATATAGAGGAAACGGGAAATAGGGTGTCACAGGAGAGAATCTCTCCTGGGTCGGTCAAAAAAACTCCAATCTCCACATGTGTTTTGGAAGATCCGAGCCGTTCATCTCGATCTCCACCTTCTAAAACACATACCCGCCAATTTTCAGCCCGATCCGAGGTGTTTTGCCCGTTCATCCACCCGACCCAAATTTAACGGTTTCACATGAACCTAACTTTTGCAAAGGGTGGATGAACGGGCAAAACACCTCGGATCGGGCTGAAAATTGGTGGGTATGTGTTTTAGAAGGTGGAGATCGAGATGAACGGCTCGGATCTTCTAAAACACATGTGGAGATTGTAGTTTTTTTGACCGACCCAGGAGAGATTCTCTCGTGTGACACCCTATTTCCCGTTTCCTCATATATATATATATATATATATAAATCTTAATATATATTAATATAAATATAAATATATATATATATATATATATATATTAATCTTAATTTATCCAAACAAATCAAAGTTTGGATATAATTAAGTTGTAGAATGGTATCATACTTGAAGTCCATGAACAGATAAACGAATTCATACTCAAATAGTGACTATCCTTTAGATGTAGAACTGATGTTCTCCGTAGTGCAGTGTTAATCCAATAAAGTAATCAACAAATCTAGAATACAACAAATATCTAGATCTAAATTAGATAGACGAGCATGCATTAAGTAAGATATATTGGTTAAAGACTATACATAGTTACAAATCAGACCTGGGATTGTTGGGTATGATTTAGTCATGATAGTTGTACATAGCATAAAGCTACGGCAACAACTACTGCTACCGACCCCAACCCCCTCAGTGTAGAGTAGGATTGCGGTTGTAGATGCAGTAGCAATAGCCATGGGGTCGAAAACATCTAGTAGTTGGAGGAGGTGGACGGGGAGAGGCGGCGTATTTTACCAATTAGTTTGCAGGATTAAGATTTTTCTTCACCGATCAGTTCGAGCCTCCTCACAGGGGCTTCCTCGAAGTGGTGGTTCTAGTTGCTGGTGGAACCATCTTAAAGAATGTTGACATGGAAATGGATGCATCAGACGTCAAGGTGTTCTCCCTAGGATCCGCCTTCATTCTCCCTAGGATTCCAAGGCCACAACCACATCGCATCTCTTCAGTCCAACCTCCTCAAGATCTGCTGAGTTGCACGCAGGTTGAGGCTCTTCGTTGTAAACAATGAAGGCAGATCCTAGGGAGAACACCTAGATATTTGATGCATCCATCTCCATGTCAACATTCTTCAAGACGGTTCCACCAGCAATTAGAACCAGCTCTTCGAGGAAGCCCCTGTTAGGAGGCTCGAACTGATCGGTGAAGAAAAAGCTTAATCCTGCAAACTAATAGGTAAAATACCCCGCCTCTCCCCGCCCACCTCCTCCAACTACTAGATGTTTTCGACCCATGGCTATTGCTACTGCACCGACAACCGCAATCCTACTCTACACTGAGGGGGTTGGAATTGGTAGCAGTAGTTGTTGCCGTATCTTTATGCTACGTACAACTGTCATGACTAATATCATACCCAACAATCCCAGTTCTGATTTGTAACTATGTGTAGGCTTTAACAATAATATCTTACTTACTTCATGCACGTCTATCTAATTTAGATCTAGATTTTTGTTGTATTCTAGATTTGTTGATTACCTTGTTGGATCAGCACTGCACTACGGAGAACATCAGTTTTGTATATGAAGGATAGTCACCATTTGAGTATGAATTCGTTTATCTCCCCATGGACTTCATGTATGATACAAGTCTACAACTTAATTATATCCAAACTTTGATGTGTTTGGAATAATTAAGATTAAGATATATATGACATTGTCTATCTTTACTCAACCTCTCCCCACCTCACACACACACACATACACACACACATATGTCATCTATATGATATATACATATACATATACATATACATACATATATATATATATATATATATATATATATATATATATATATATATATATATATATATATATATATCTCAAGTATAACCATAAACCATATAGTCTAAACTCTGCATATATTTCAATTTAATCTAAAACCACATTTGCATTGCACTCTTGAGAACTTATATGGGGAGATAAACGAATTCACACTCAGCAAAATCCAAATATCACTTATAACCATAAAACTTGGTAGGAATGTTCTTTATCATGTTTGTGTTACGAATAATAAACCTAATGACTAAGACGGATGCATACACATAATCATAGCACATATAATAAAAGGAATTGTTACAGGAGATTATTACATGTGCCGCTCTCATGCGCCTGATAACCTCCAACTCTGATGGATTAAGGCCCATCCAGGAACATAAAAATGCACTCTCCTCTATCAGATTCCTCATATCCTTCCCGACATGTGTCAAGGTCAGCTTAACCTGAGCCACATACAAAGCCACATCCGACTGCCTCCTATTTGCCTCTTCGTGCCTTCAGGCAGTCGGTAAGGCGGCACGCTCTATCTTCGGGTCAAATGGAATGAACACCACCGGCTCAGGTTCGACGTATGGAGGGACAGTCTAAGAAGTGGAGGTGGCATATGACCTGGCCGTGTCAGGAGTCTCAATATGTATATCCTCTAGCCCACCTACATCCAAACGTAATAAGACAATTGCAAATTCAATTAGTTTAACAAACTGGACTGAACATTTAAAATAAAAATATGCATACATGTACGTGTCGGCAGTGAGGTATGTGGGGAAGAGGGTATATGTCCTGCAATGCTTGAAAATATACAAAGAATGTTATGCAATTAGTTATACAAAAACATAAAAGGTCCACATTTAGACACATACTAAAACTAAAATAAGCGTACTTGTCCCAGATGGCGGGGGTGTATGTGCCACCGGTGAGCCATGTCCTGCACCACCAGAAAATGTATGAAGCATTTTACCAATTAGTTTTACAAAAATTTAAATTGTGCATGTTATATAGCAGTACTACAATATTTGTGTACCTGACCCAGAGGGCGGGGTGGTAAGTGCCGAAGGGATGCCATGACCTGCACTGCCTGAAAATGTACAAAGTATTTTACCATTTAGTTTCCCAATAAATTAAATTGTGCGCGTTATACAGTTGTATTTAAACCACAAAATATGCGTACCTGACCCAGATGATCAGGAGGTCTGGGATGTCCATGTACCAGGTGTAAAAATCGTGTTCCAAACTCTCTTCATATGCACTTCATAATATTTATTAAAAAAATTGATGCTTATGTGTTGTAAATATTTGCGTAATTGATATGAAATAAATGGGATGTAAAGCATGGAGTAATTCACATTCTTTATTGATTCCAAGAAAAATCATCGTAATGAACATCTTTATACATTTACATATTTTTAGCTTATTACTGAAAAAAGTTCAACAATTTGATGTTAATGTTGGCGCCCTTTGTGACCTAGTCTGAACGGTAGATGAAATGACTTTGTATATTTGTTTCTTCATCTTGTGCACTCCGTTGCTATAATACATGTGCCTGTCATCGCAAAATCGGATATATCAACAAGCAACGGTATGATGCCGATTGTGTATGTTTTAACATAGCTAGGTTCCCATTAATCTAAAATTAAAATAAATTCTATTTTTCCTTGATATCAACAATATAACTAAAATAAATTTTATACCAAGAGTATATGTTTTAACATGACTAGGTTCACATTAATCTAAAATTAATATACATTCTACTTTTCCCTTGATATCGACAATATAACTAAAATAAATTTTATGACACAGTCGTCGTCTAACGCGTATACCTAGAGTGTAGTGTCGGAGTTGATTTATCTAAGTCCAAGCCACGGTTCTCTTACGAGTACTCTCCTTTTGCAATTCAGATTTTACCAAATTAATTCCATATAGTGATGGATATTGAAATTGCATCGTGATGCAATTCCCATGGTACACCCTCACCCTGACACTGACCCCTACCCCTACCCCTCCCCCAACCCTAGCACCAACCCCTACCCCTCCCCCAACCACTCCCCCAGCCCTAGACCCAACCCCAACCCTAACCCTAACTGAATCCTAACCATTCCCAAACCCTAACCCTAACCCTTATATACCACAACCCAAAACATTCCCCTAACCCCAATCCGACACCTAACCCTTTACCCAAACCTCAACCCTACCCTCAACCCTACCCTCAACCCTAATCCTAGCCCTCACTCCAACCCTAACACTAACCGAACCCTAACCCAAAACCATATTTTAAAACCATACCCTACCCCCAACACCGAAACCGAACCCCTACCTTAAACCCTCACCCAACCAAACCCCTTCTAATACCCTAACCCTAGCCCCAACCTCTTCCCTAGACCCAAACCCAAACCCAAACCCAAACCCAAACACTAACCCTAACCCTAACCCTATCCTTAACCATAACCCAAACCCAAACCCAAACCCTAACTGTAGCCCTAGCCCTAGCCCTAGCCCTAACCCTAACCGTATCCCTAACCCTAGCCCTAACAATTAACACGTTTCTCGAGCAGGGGGATCGCTGGTGAGGGATGGGTCGGAGGGGGGTCGGGGTCTGGGATTGGGGGAGTTGGGGAGAGCGGGGTCGGAGGGGGCATCGACAACTGACATCACCCCAGCTCCCGCTCTCCTCCGTGCTCTCCTCTGTCAGTTCAGAAGGAGGTGATGGAAGCTGGGGCAATAACAGTGACCGACGCCCCCTCTGCCCATTCTAGCGAAATTAGGGTGAAAAGCGTACCTTGCATGACGGCTGGCATCGGCGTCGGCATCGGCATCGGTGTCGGTGTCGGTTCCTTTGTCGGCTCCTTCGTCGTCCCTCTCTCTCACAATGGATGAAAATTGGAAAGTTTTACCCAAATTGGGGGCGTGTGCTCCCCCAATTTGGGTAAAAATTTTTTACTGGTAACAGACTTTTAGCCACGGACTTATCCGTGGCCGTTACTATTATTGGCCACGAAAATATCCCTGGCTAATACGTAACAGCCACGACATATTTTTTCACCACTTTTCCATGGCTGATAGTTATCGGCCACAGACAATTCTGTGGCTGAAGGTCACCTAACGCCCATGGAAATGCTTGTGGGCAATATTCCGTGGGCCAATTTTTTTCCCAGCCACAGAAATTTGGCCACTAACAAATCTGTGGCTGATAGCATACTATCAGCCATGGATTTGTCCGTGACCAAATTTCTGTGACTGAAGACCCTTTTTCCACCACTGTCAGGGGGTGATTCCCACATGACTCCGCTGCGGGGTCATTTTGTGAAATGTACTCCTAGAAATGGACCAGACGTATGTTGGATCTCCTGGCACACCAAATACAATAGATGTTGGGTGAATAGTGTATATCACAATGAAATTGCAAAATTAAAATTAACTAAAAAATTGCAATAAGAGTGCAGAAGTAAATATCACAATCCAGAACATTTCAAGCGCAAACACAGAGATTTATCCTGGTTTAGATCCTTGTGATCCTACATCCAGTCCTCTAGCCCGTAGAGATTTCAATCCACTATAACACTTGTTATTACCTGCAAGAAATCAACATACAAAGGTGCCAACACTCCCCACGTTGCAAATTTGTACAATCTCTTCAACAAGAGATTCACCAAATAAAGAAAAGAAAGAGTATGAAACAATATCACCTATAGCCTTGATAATGTAGGAATTATAGCACAAGGTTGGTGATGGAATCTCCAAGGTTCTTGATATAAGTACTGGTAGAACACTCTTAAAAACTGGATTTCCTAATGGGGCAAAATTTCTGCAGATGGTCCTCTATGGAAATCTGAAAATCACTCACTCTCTAGAGAGAGAAAGTAAACTTTAGACAAGAGAGAAAGAGTGAATTTTCGTGTATTTTTGACTGGGGTCTGGGGGTTTATTTATAGCCCAAAAAGTTAGTTTTCGAACGTTTAACAACTGTCTAAATTTTTAAAAAATTCTGAGAAATTTTGTGTTCAAATTAGTCGACTAATAGTATGGACTGGTCGACTAATTGGGCTGCTGAATATATGGATTATATGCAAAATATATTTATAGGGTAAGTTAAGTCTCATTTATATGTTAAGAGAATATAATAAATTGTCAATAATCAATAAGTGTTAAATCGCATTTATAAGTATCTTGTTAATATTTAATATTATATGTAGTATGAATTCATGAATGTGAACTTGAGCAAATTTCTTATGAATTTATCTCTCCCCCTGTCAAATTAGCAAAATGGGGTTCTGTTCAGGATTAGTCGACTAGCTAGAGATACTTGTCGACTAAATTAGAAAAGTGCATAACGAAAAGAAATTCTAATTAAAACAAAGGACACGTATTTCATTCACTAAGCATAAAGATTCACTTGCAATAGGAAAGCAGATTATAACGGCATGTTTCCATACATACGTATTTCATACGTATTCTAGTTTGTCTTATGATTTTTCAAAACTTGTGCTATGTTTATATACGTATCAGTATTAAGAACGTATTTTAATTAACTATATTAACTATAACTATAACTCGTATTACTTACCTTTAAGATTAAGACAATTTTTGATTAGCTATTTTTTAATCCTATTAACTATAATTATATGAGTATAAATATATATTCGATTTGAATTCAAATTTTGAATGCTTTCCATATATGTTCTAGGAGACTCTTTACCCTATATTAATGTCTATTAATCTCGATACATATAATTGTAATAATATTTGTGTTTCCTGCCTTTTCTACCTTCATCAAATCTTCAAAGCCTTCCTTCTATAACCTTAGCCGCACTTTTCAAACCCTACCTCAAACACAAACCCAGCCGCAACTTTCTTCCTCCTAAAACCCTAAAACACATACATCCGCATATTTTCCCCTTTTATTCCAACCCTAACGGTAGCTGCATCATCTCACCTCCTATTAAACCCTAAGCTGCCAACACTCCCAAAGCCCTTACAACCTAAAACCTCATCTTCACACAAACCCTAAGCCCTGTGTCCCTAGCCCAACTCGTGGCCATTCCCTCTTCCTTCCTAGCCACCATACCCTCAGCTGCACTCCCAGAATCCATGGGAAGCTCCTAACAGCCGGAACCCTCGACCACTTTCCCCAAGTTGATTTTGACGCCAACCTCCTCGAGGCTCCGATCTTCCTTCCCCGAACTTTTTCCTCAAACTCGCCGGCGATCGGACCTCCACCTCAACCTCCACCCATACACCAACCCACAGCAGTCACCCGCTGTTGCACATCCCCTCTGACCAAACCCAGACCTAACTTCGGCCAACTCTCCCATCATCTGCCACCTCCACGCAATCAAACCCCAAGCTTTCAACTCACAGCCATCGGCAGCCCGACCCCCCCTCACGGCACCATCATCTCCCCCACCGTTTTACAACCCACTCTAGCCCAACACCGGCAGCCCCTACAAACTCCGACGACCCCCACAACCTCTTCCTCTACTGACAAATCTCAGCAGCGACCTCAACATGCATGCCGCCTCGCCATTGCTGGGCGCCGCCACCTCATACACCGCCGACAACTATCACTCGCCGTCTCCAACGCATCTGCTCCGATCGCCGTGGCCCACCTAAAAACATGAAGGCAACGTAATGAAGCGAAAACTGTGAGTTTTAATGCATGAACGGTAAACTAAAATAAATGAACAGTAAGTTATATCATATTCTCAGTACGTTAATTTATTAAGTTATATATATATATATATATATATATATATATATATCTATTCTATATTTGATGAAGAATTTGAATTTTGTCCCAGTAGGACAAGCTGACTAGGATATATGGTTGATGACTAAGATATGGTGACTAGGACAAAGTTTTGAGGCTAAGGTTTTTTAGAAAGCTTTTTGAGGAGAGGGTGAAACTTTGTAATTTGAAAGGAAAATAAATACCTCCCTCAATTTCTGAACCAGCAACTGTCCTTGCTTTTTTCAAAATTCAAAAAAGACACAAGTGTGAGCTGGTTTCAAAATCCAGCCCTCAAAATTCAAAAAGCTAGCAAATTTCCCTCCCTTTCTAAAAATTCAAAAAAGTCCCACCTCAAGCCCGCTTCATAAGCCCCATCTCCCCCCAAAAGCCTCAGCTCCCCCCAAAACCGCTGCACATTCTGGAGCCAGGTGCATAGGTGTGTGTGGGGTCCAAGTGAAGAGTTTTAGCAAGTGCATCGTGCCAAGTGCAGCTGGAGCTTCGTGCCGAGGGCGGTTCTCATGGATCTGCATCCTGAAACAATGGACAATATCATTTTTATTACAAGCAACCGCATGCTCCTGCCAAGAACAATGGTCAGCTTCTATTTTTATTTCATATTTCTTTGTGTTCATGTTTGTGTTTATATTAATTGTGTGAGATATTGTGTTCTGAATACATATCTCTTGGCACCATCATCTTCAACACCAACGGCTACCTCTGGAAGGTTCAATGGAAGACCACGATTGCCGCAATTTCTTCTTCGTTTTGCCCCCAACTTTTGTGTGGAGATGGCACTGTTTCATTTTTCAAGCATTAATGTCAGATATATCGGCACATATGGTAGCATTTGACTCCAACTCAGGCTGAATTCGAGCGAGTGATAAACACAAATGGTTTCGCAAATCGTTCATGTGGTGGGAGCAACACGACATGCGTTTTTTGTGGTGGGAGCAACGTGCAAATAAAAGGAAACATCTACATTATAAGTCCACTCCAAAAGATCATCATGCTAGCTGTAAAATTCTAATGGATATCATTTTCAAAAGCCCCTTTAACCTCCCACAATCAAGGTGCGATTAAATGATTCTTTATTGATTTTGTGTTCTGTTGGTGCGTGCTATGTGTTTGATTAAATGATTGATGTTCTTTTTTCACTCAATTTCTCTTTCTGAAGATACTGTTTGTTAGAGTTGCAAACTTACATTCATCATCTTCATTATCAAAACATTTTGTACATCAGAATGGGGTATCATGTGTAACCCAAAAACTCACAAAAATTAATGATAAAGTTTTACGAAGGGCTGTAATCTTGACATCAACCCATTTGAGTTGTATCCACCTTTTTGGTGGAAGGAATTGGGGACAGTATAATGAGTAATCAAAAAGGGCAGACCGGTGTATGACCACAGCAGTCTAAGCTCAATATTATATCGAGTTGCACTCATTTCATATTTGAACTTTATAAGGACAAGTCCACAGATTTTTTATCAACTTTATAAGGACAAGTCCCTTTTCTAATATACAGATTTCATAGTTAATTGTCGTTGTACTCAAGCTATGGGGGTTCACTCTTTTTTTCTTGTGTTAGCATGGTGGAGTGTTCAGACATCTGTAACTTGATCAAAGACGGAGAAGATGGGCCTTGATTATGATGTGATCAAGCGATGCCAGCAAGCCCGCCTGAAAACAAAATAAAATTCTATGAAAAATGCCGAGTTCGGGGAAAATGTTGTACAGGTTTCCTTACATTTTAATTGTTCAGATAATTTTAATTGTTCGGATAATCAGTTTTTTCGCTTATTTGAATTAGCTTTTGCAAATCTTTGACTGCCTCGATTTCTTCAATGTCTTAACATTTGCATTAAAACTGATTGTTCCAAAGTTAGGATCCAATTAGTTTATCACATCTTTTTTCTCAAGTCGAAAAGATCTTAAATATTCTACTAAGCAACCCATGCTGAAATTTAAAGAACGTACCAGTAATTAATGGCAAGGTTCAGTGCCACAACAATGTGAAAGGAGACACCAAAACAACATATGAAATAGCAACATGTGATAGTTAACAAGTTGACAAGTGCAGAGAAAAAAGTATAAGATACTCTTATTAGCTTATGAACGATGATATTGTGTGTGATACCCAACACTGCAAGCAATAAGCAATGATGTGAGATAGAAAAAAATAAACTAAATGTACAATAGATCAAGATCAAGATCTCTATTTTTGGTTTCATGTGGGGTTTAAGGAGATGTTTGTGGAGCTTTGTTGAAGTAATTGATACTTGGGGAAGTCCATATTGTGGAATGTATGAATTAACCTCACTATTTTCTTTAAGAAGTGTTAACTAAGAACCAGAAGGTAATAGGAAGAATGAATTGTTGAGATGCATCTTTTATTTCAGCTTCCTGCAAACCTAATGGGGTGAGGGAGTTGAGTCTCTTTTCTTATATTACTAGCATTCCTAAATTATCACCACCTTTTAAGATGTTTACAGCAACAAGGGTTTTGTCAGTTAGATCCAGCATACGACTCTAGAAGGATAATCTCTAGCTTAAGCATGGTATATTCTAGATATCCAATAGGAATAATCAGAAATACTAGAACAAAGAAAAAGAAAATAGAAGAAATGAAAGGATCGGTTCCAAGTTACCTCATGCACTGATAATAAACCCTGATCTTGTGTGTTATCATCCATTATCATTTTGAAAAATGGTATTTCTAACGTCACTTAGGAATCATATGCATGTATTCCCGACGGTTAAAAAGTAAAATAGGAAATATGTGTCAAAAATACCACCCAAGGCAACAAAAACAATCTGATTATTACGTCCATATAAATTGTCATATAATTGAACCCAACTTTATTTAGAGAGTGAGCTCTTTTAGTGAGTTGAATTCAATAAATAGAATATAAAAGATGTTTGCTTCATGAATATATTGATGGTAGATCAATTGGCCATACCAAATAATCTGCTAACCTTGGAAGGTTCTTCAGTGATTGAGGTTTTTCATCCAACATGCAGGAAGCAGCATGATGCTGAATCGGTCCAATATCAGGGTAAGTTCCACAATCTCGAGGGCTCAAAGATTCATTATTTACAGGCATCAGAACCTCAAGTTCTGTAGCAGATACTGAATTATCACAGCTATATACTCTCATCTTTGATAAAAAAACCTCTTCCCATTCTTAACCTTCTTCTCATGGGTCTATTGGGCATGGCCTCACAGCAACACAGTAACCAGATCAGCTTTGGCTTCCACGGGCTGGGCATTGGCGCATCCACTCTCGATTGGCATGGAATCTCTGCTTATCATGGTAGCCCTCTGGTGGCTCCTTGGTTCTACATTCTCAATATAGCAGCCGGCTTTGTCATGTCATCTACATAATATTCCCGATGTGCTACTGGAAGTTCAACTCAATGTATTGACACTATAATTCGAGCTCATGACCATGTCTATAACAGTTACGAAAATCTCTATATCAGCCCTCTCTTTGCAGTAACCCTCACCCAAGTCTTCCTCTTTTATGTAAGGTATCTCGGTTAACTCACCACATCCAAACCAATAAATCAGTTAACATTAAAACAATAAATCAGTTTATTGCCCAAAACAGTAAAAGCATTTTATTGCCCAAAAATCAGTTAACATTTTATTGTCCAAAACATTTTATTGTCCATGTATAACATACTTTTAGCATAATGTTCATGATATAACATATTGTTTTGGACAGAGTAGAGTTGTGGGCATATTTTATTGTTCATGTATAACATAATGTTCATGTATAACGGCTAGAACCCACAGAATATGCCAACATGAAAAAAAGTTGGGAATGTATAATATGTCGATTAATCCAGATTATAATCCAGTTACAATATATTTTTTCTGCCATGGTCATGTAAGCTCTCTACTCTCTCATTGTTTGTTTTATTGTTTCTACTATTTTTTTGGTCTAATGATTTATATGTTTGCAATGTGGGTAGAGTTTGTAAAAGAGATTTTTTTCCTTATCCAGTTTCTCGTAAAGTGGAATATTGTAGGGATTTGATTTCTCGATTTGATTGATAATTATAGTTTTTTTCCTCATCCAGTCGCTGTCACTGCCCGTTCCACTGCTACAAATTGTGTTCATCTACGTGCTCACAGGCCCACTCAAGCAGCTCGAATTGGACATCAGAAAGATTATTTTTCCTTATACTGCCATCAAATTAAAAGTGCATCCTTTTTTTCCTTTACTATTTTCCAACTGTCATCATTTTCATTTGTATTAGTTCATTTGTAATTACAGGACCACTCAATCCTTTTTATTAGTTCATTTGTATTTACAATTTAAAGATGATCCTTTTTAAACAAATGATGAGAATGTTCATGTTTATATTGGCAGGAGAAGAAATTGGCAGAGAAGAAACGAAACAATCTCACGGACTTCTTGAATGTTGCAGGACCAATGTGTGTTCCTCATTTTCTAATTTTATCAAATCCGAAGTGTGCACCCCATTTGCGAGTTGCAAAGAAAACCCAAGGCCTAACGATAACCTTTGAGATACGAGAATACTCAGTGGCTGTTGATATACCTCGATCGCAGACTCGACCAAGTTGTCTCAAAGACCTCTCTAATAACTACCATCTGGTGGGCATTTACATTTAAAATTCAGATCTGTTACGTATTTAGATATTATGATGGACAAGTATTTTAAGATCACTTGCAGGTTGTTATTTCTGGGTTCGGGAGTGGAGGGCAGCACTTAAAGCTTACAACCATTATGTTTTAGAATATATTTCAAACATTATGTTCTTTCTGTATTGTAATATATTCTGGGTTTGTTGGATAACAATATATTTTGGATAACGATATAGTCGAGAACTGACGGTTACGACCATTATGTTCTTTCTGGGTTTGTTGGATTTCGACTCATACTCTTTTTCTGTTATTTTGATCAATTGATCATATGGTGAGAAATTTTGGATGTAGGTTTGTTTGATGGCGACTAATGAAACTACCATTACCAGGCCACCTCCTAGCCCTTTGTCATTGAGAAATTCGAAGTTTTTTCATGTATTGATGCCATTCCTGTAATTTTTGTTGTTTGAAATCAAATAGGTTTTTTGGAGATTGATCACAGATGGTTTAAGTTAATAAAATTTTGATCTTAATTTTTGAGTTATAAGAATAAGCTCTTAGAGAAATAATGTATGTATTGAAGTTTTGATCTTGAGTTTTGATCTTCATAAGTTGAAAGGGTTATCTTATTTGTTCTATCTATTATCTTAATTCTTATGCACATGAAGTGTTTGTTGAAATGCCAAGTTTAACATAAAGTTGTGCACTCACATCAAAATTAAAGTACATATCTATATTTGATAATAGGTGACTTTGGAATTATGTTTCATACAATTATGAATGGATTCTAGATGAGGTTAGATAAAGAAATGCAGGAGTTTACATCATGGTCATCTAATGAGCCCCATTGGGTGACAGATTGTAACTTGGGAAAAAGCATACTGGAATTTTAGAGTTGAATTAGTCTGTGTGTTCTGTTGGCCCCACCAAAATTACTCTTTAGGGGAATAAATAAATAAACACCAAAGTGTCATATTTGCAAAGTGAAATATAGGGTTTAATCCATGTTCATTCTCATTCTTAATAGTGTCATGTTTGTAAAATGTATAATTTTTGTCAATTTTGGGAGGAATTAAGACTTTTGGGAGGACCAAAATATTTTGGGATGAGCTAAATTTTGGGGGATCTAAGATTTTGAGGGGGGATATCGTAAATGAACCGTGTCCTATGGGCACGGGTTATGACTAGTATATATATATAGGGCAATCTTCCATTGCGAAAAAGTGGTGCGAAATGCCGTGCGAAAACATTTTTTTTATTTTTTTGAAATTTTTTTTTCAAAACTTCTTTTTTTGATGTTTAATCCATACAATTATATTCCCCAGGGAAAATAATGGGTGAACCCGTTGGGCATTAGAGCACCCATCCACCCGTTACAAATTTAACGGTCTCAAAACGTGCGAATTTGATGAAATGACTTGATCGAAGGCCAAATGACATTATTTCTCAACCATTATTTTTTGAGTGGGGTATAACAACATATAATGAGGGTGGAAAAAAGAATTTTTGAAAAAAAAATTTCAAAAAAAAGATTAAAACATTTTCGCACGGTGCGAAATGTTCTCATTTGAAGGTTTACCTATATATATATATATATATATATATATATATATATATATATATAGGAAAATTTTCAAATGAGAACATTTCGCACGGTGCGAAAATGTTTTTATCTTTTTTTTGAAATTTTTTTTTTCAAAAATTCTTTTTTCCACCCTCATTATATGTTGTTATACCCCCTTCAAAAAATAATGGTTGAGAAATAATGTCATTTGGTCTTCGATCAAGGCATTTCATCAAATTCGCACGATTTGAGACCGTTAAATTTGTAACGGGTGGATGGGTGCTCTAATGCCCAACGGGTTCACCCATTATTTTCCCTGGGGTATATATTTGTATGGATTAAACATCAAAAAAAGAATTTTTGAAAAAAAAAATTTCAAAAAAATATAAAAAATGTTTTCGCACGGCTTTCGCATGGGTTTTTTCGCAACGGAAGATCGCTATATATATATATATATATATATATATATATATATATATATATATATATATATATATATATATATATGGAGAAAATGCTTTGCGTCTTTATTGATCTAACGAAAAAGTACACGACTCTCACAGATGGAAGAAGGATGTTTGTAAAGCGGTATAAGGGCACATGCGCCATCACCCCCACCAATACTTAACACCTTCCACTATCCGTAGAGCCAAAAGAGATAACAAAAATACATGTACATATCAGCCTAGTCTACAAGCCCCCAATTTGAAGGGGGAGCACCAGCATCGTCCTGATCCCAATCCACATGCCGCAGAGCAATTCTGATGTCATCAGCAATGTTCTCAAATAGATGAGTCTGCATCTGACTAGTACCTTCAAAGATTCTCCTATTTCTCTCTTTCCATATGTGCCAAGTCATGGCAGCTAGCACCATCCTGACTAGCCTCCCTATATTGTTCTTCCTATGGAATTGGGCAAGGATCAAGTCTCCTATTCCTGCCAGTGAAGATGGCAAAGTAGAGGTGACTCCAAGTTTTAGAAAGCTCCTGCAAAGAATGTATTTAGTATAGCTGCATTAAAAAAAATATGATCCCTATCTTCATGAATATTATCAGAGCATAAGACACAGAAGGGTGAAGTAGGCACTCCTCATTTCACGAGCTTGTCACGGGTAAGGAGTTTCCCATGAAAAGCTCGCAGTAAAGTGATAGCCATCTTGGGGATATGCCTCTGAAACCAGACCACCTTGTAATAAGGAAAGAGAGGTTTAATAACTCAAGAGCCATCCCAACCACTATGAAGAGTTGGAGATTTGGAAACCCAGGACCAAGAGTGACTGCCCGTGGACAAGACCACCCTGCTAATGATGTGGCGGGCGGACATAAGAGAATTTCTCTCCACCCATTTACCCTCAGTCCAGTAATCGCTGACCGTATACCTCTCCTCCCCATTAGGAACCTCATAAGATTCACTAAGAGGACCACAAGGAAGCCAGTTGTCAAACCAAAATAGTGTGGTAGTACCATCTCTGATGTTGTGTTTGGTGTGCTTTTTAATAAACTACCGACAATGAAGAATGAATTTTCAGGTTCAAGATTGCATAGGATGTACCTTAGCCATATATATATATATATATATATATATATATATATATATATATATGAAAAGTTAGCGTGTGAGTTTTATAAAGAAATGTACAAAATACAAATGTCTTTGATAGGTTGACGGTAGTCAAGAGAGAGAGGATAGGGCACAGGCACCGTCACTCTCAACTCCGAGAACCCCCAACTGCACAAGGACATCAAGAAGTACAAAGAGAGATAGACTGAAAAGTTAGCCATTATCTCTGAAATCCCACATCTCATAGCAAGCAATTTCATCCTGAGAGGACGGATCCTGACTATGTAAGGCGACTCTGATATCTGCAGCTATTTCTTCAAAAAGTGCAGTCTTGCATCTCCTGTCATTATCAAATATTCTTCTATTCCTCTCCCGGCAAATGTGCCAAACTAATGCAGCCAGGCAGGTTCTGGCCAACGTACTCAAGCAACCCTTCTCCCTAAATTTAGCAAGAATTAGATTCCCAACCTCTGGGAGAGCATGGGAGTTTGGGACTCCCAAATTCAGCTTCAACATAGCCCTGCATAAAAGATAACCCGAGTAGTTGCAATCAAAGAATAGATGGGAGATAGTTTCCTCCTTATTATCCTCGCACAAAACGCAGCTCGGAGATGTTTGGAGTCCCCAACTGCTGAGTTTGTCTTTGGTTAACAGCTTTCCCCTCAGCGCTCGCAAAAGAGTGAGCGACATCTTCGGAATATGGTTTGGGTACCAGACAAGCTTATGAAGGGGGAAGGCCTGGCCTCTACTGCGAACACCGTCCCAAGCTTGTGAGAAGCTGAACTTGTCCCCGGGTATCCATCTCCAACTGTCCAAGCCAGGACGGAGATTGATGTTGCACAGCAAACCACGCACAGGGTCAATGGAAGGGTCCTCGCTCCACCCCGCAGGCCCCCAGTAGTCCGACACCGTACGGCGTTCAGCTCCCACCGGAACAGGAAACCGATGCTTGAGAGGGCCACCCGCAAGCCAGTGGTCGACCCAAAACAGCGTCGACCGCCCATCACAAACAGTTCGGCTGATCAGCTGTTGCGACAAGCTACGGCATTTCAGAAGCCGTTTCCAAGAGCCCGAATGCTGGGGACTGCTACTAGCCGCAAAGAAATGATGATTCCCATCATATTTTGCATGAAGTTGTCTTGCCCAAATACTCTCTGTGGTTAGGAAGCGCCAGGTTAGCCTCACGCCGGCCGCTGAGTTAAGTTCCTCGAGTAATATAATCCCCACACCTCCCTCAGACTTCGGTTTGCATAGATCTTCCCAAGCCCAAGCTTTGGAGTTTCCCAAAATGAAACGCCTACATGCTGTCGTGATAGCTCTCAGAATGCTTACAGGTACGTGGAATACCTGCATCCAAAAATCCACCATTCCGTAGATAACGGATCTGACAAGCTCTATTCTTCCAGATATTGACAGGACAGAAGATGTCCAACCACTCATCCTTTTCTTGCACTTATCCACCAGCCTCTGATAGTTCGTAGCAGTTGGGTATTTGCGAGAGAGAGGCAACCCCAGGTAAGTAGTGATTGTGGTAGCCATTTTGATGCCCAATAAATCCGCCAGGTAATCTGTGTTCTTTGCCCCCTTACTAAACATGCCCGAACTCTTCTCCCAATTGACCTGAAGACCCGTATAAGTGCTAAATTCATGTAGAAGGGACTTTATGCCTAAGAACGAGGATTTCTTCGCGCGGCAGAAAACCAAAAGATCATCGGCAAATAAAAGATGAGAGATGCATCCCGATCTCCTCATAGGTTGGATTTTCCCTGAGATAATTGCTTTTTCTACAAGTATAGAAAAAGTTTCCATAATGAGAACAAAAAGATAAGGTGAGAGAGGGTCACCTTGGCGAAGGCCTCTGTTGCTATCAAAAAAGCCACTAGGAGCTCCATTTACCATGACCGAGAAAGTGGGCGTTGTAACACATTCTCTGATCCAAGAAATGAAAGTGTCAGGGAAGCCAAGTTGCTGCATGAAGTAGAATATAAAATCACGATTCACACTATCGAAGGCCTTCCGAAGGTCCAATTTCATATATATATATATATATATATATATATATATATATATATATATATATATATATATATATATATATATATATATATATATGGAAGGTTAGTGTGATTCTTTATTGGATATCAAAATGTACAAATATACACGTGGTATCTATTGGGAGGTGAATGATGTTAAAGAAAGGGGAGGGCACAAGCGCCGTCACTCTTAATTAACACTCTCCACATCCCCTACCCAAATGAGCGAAAATAAACAAAACCAAAAAACCCCCAACAAAACTACATGGTGCGCTCAATCAACCATTGTCTCTAATCTCCCAGTTTTCCATCGCATGAGCAGCATCTGGCTCTGTAGGATCCTGGTCTCTGAGTATAATCCTGATGTCCGCTGCAATGTCCTCAAAAAGTAAGGTCTTCGGCCTCCTATTGACTTCAAAAATCCTTCTGTTTCTCTCTCTCCAGATATGCCAAACCATCATGCTTAGCGCTGTTTTGGCAAGCAAACTGATAGTATTCTTCCTTGAAAAGTGCGAAAGAAAATAATCCCCAACTCCAGATAGGAGAGGCTCGATGGGGTCTGATACACCCAATTTAAGGAGGCTTCTGCTTAAGATGTATTTTGTGTAGCAACATTCAAAGCAGAGGTGGTTAATACTCTCATCAATCCCATCCTCACACAGCTCACAGTGAGTATTTGTGCCTAACCCCCACTTTGTAAGCAAATCTTTAGTTAGCAACTTACCCTGAAAAGATCTTAGAAGCGTTAGGGACATTTTGGGGACATGGTTTGCATACCATAGTAATCTGGTATAGGGGAAGGAATTGCCATGTCTCCGAGTTCCCTCCCAAGCCACCCTGAAGGTGAATGTGGAGCTTGCGGCCCAGACCCAAGCATCTGCACTTGAAGATAGTGTGATTTGCAGCAGTAGATGCCGAACATGTTGGATTCCCATGTCCTCAATCCAACCTGATGGGGACCAGTAGTATTTAACCGTACGCATTCTATCTTCTGTGGGGACATCCACCAATTCATTAAGTGACCCGCAAGCTAACCAGTTATCATACCAAAAAGAAGTGGAGCAACCATTATTAACCTGCCGCTTAATCAGCTTCCTGGAGTATAGTCTGCAACTTAGCATAAATTTCCAAGTTCCGGAATGTGGTGCTTTAGGATCATCTGAAAAAAATTCCCGATGTCCTTGTAGTTGCTTTTCATATAATTAGCCCAAAGCCCATTGGTAGACAACATTTTCCAGGTTAGTCTAACCCCCGCTGCTAGGTTGAGATCATTTAGTAATCTCAAGCCTAATTCCCCCTCCTCCTTAGGAGTGCATTGATCTTTCCAAGCCCAAATGTGAGAAGACCCCAAAATGAATTTCCTGCAAGCTGAAGTTATAGTACGAAGGACTGATTTCGGGATTCTGTAAACTTGCATCCAAAAAATTTCCATACCATAGATAACCGACCTTACCAGCTCTATCCGCCCTGAAATGGATAGTGTTGCTGACAACCAACCCATCAGTCTCTTCCTGCACTTGTCAACCAATCTACTATACATCGTCGGTTTTGGATATCTGGTGGAGAGAGGGATGCCTAAATAAGTTGTGATGATGGTGCCCAATTTGATCCCCAGTAAGTTTGATAAGCTGATAGGACATCTGGTGCTTTTACTGATTATTGAAGTACTTTTATCCCAATTAATTTGCAAGCCAGTTAGGCGACTAAAATTAGCAAGAAGTGTCTTCAGCCCTTCAAAAGAATGCTTATTTGCATGGCAGAACAATAATAAGTCGTCAGCAAATAGTAGATGGGAAATAGAGCCCATTCGACGCATAGGATGAATGCTGCGAGCCACTATAGCCTTATTAATTAGCCAGGAGAACGCCTCCATGGTTAGGACGAATAGATAGGAAGAGAGAGGATCTCCCTGTCTAAGACCTCTATTACATGCAAAGTATCCCACCGGGGAGCCATTAACCATGACTGAAAAGGTAGGGGTGGAGATGCATTCCCTGATCCAACCTGCAAATTTCCTGCCAAATCCCATCTGATGAAGAATATAGTAAATGAATTCCTGGTTTATGCTGTCAAACGCCTTTCTAAGATCCAACTTAAGGCATGCCCTGGCCCCCATAGGATTACTAAAATCACGTATCTGTTCATGTGCTAGCATAGCACTGTCAGATACTAGTCTACCCTTTAGAAAAGCCGATTGATTTGGCAAAATTGATTCATGGATGACCTTTTGCAACCTATTACAAATCAATTTACTAATAACCTTATAAAGAACATTGCAGCAGGCTATTGGTCTATAATCTCCAAGCCCAGAGGCATTAGAGCTTTTTGGAATCAAGGTGAGATAAGTGTGATTTATAGGATGCATGAGCGAACTAGAGTGGAAGAAGGATAAGACAGCATCAGTAACATCTTTACCTATAGTGCTCCAGTTATGCTGATAAAAGAAACCATTAAAGCCATCAGGACCAGGGGATTTATCCACCCCTATTTGGAATACCGCATCCTTGATTTCCTCTTTAGAAATCCTCCTTTCTAGCCAGCTAGCCGCATCTGGGGTAAGTTTCAGCTTTGGAGAAAGCTTAGGAACTACATTCCAATAGTGATCTTGTCGATATAAGGCTTCATAAAATTTTGGTGCATTCTCTCTAAGATCTTCAATAGATTGATTGTGATTCCCATAGGCATCAATGAGATGACCCAGATTATTGAGGTCTTGCCTAGACCTCCTAGCATTATAGAAGAACTTTGAATTTTTGTCACCTAGACTCAACCAGTTCTGGCGAATTTTTTGCCGTAGCATAGATTCCTCCATCTCCATTAGACTTGCAAACTTATTGCACAATCCTTGCTCCTGTTTTTGCAAAGTGATATCCGAATGTAATATGGCCGAGTTCCGGACTTGCTCTAATTCATTTCGGCAAGTTGCAAGATTAGCATGCTGGGTATGGGTATGCGCCCAATTTCGAAGTTTGGTATTCAGTTATCTCAGCTTAGTGACAACACAGTACATAGCCGACCCCTCTACAAGTTGCCTCCAAACTGAGTCCACCAGGTCATTGTAACATGGCCAATTGACCCACACGTTAAAAAACTTAAATGTTTTTGGATAGCTTTTTACCTTAGTCCGCAGATTAATCAGCATAGGGGAGTGGTCGCTAGTTTGGGGATCCAAGTATTCTATGAAAGTTTCTGGCAGCATCCTGAGCTAATTGGCATTGCAAAGAGAACGGTCCAGCCTAGCCGTAATCCTTCCAGAACCCAGTCTCTTGTTGCACCAACTAAAGGGACCCCCTACATATTTAAGATCCTGGAGAAAGCATTTGCTGAGAGAATTGTTGAACTCATCCAACCCCGTATCATCGCATCTCTGTCACCCTACCTCTCCTTAGAGTACCTAACACAGTTAAAATCGCCACATACTAGCCAAGCATCACCCCCAATCCTGGATGCATCAAGAAGCAAATTATCCCAAAGCTGACGTCGCTCGCCGTTCAAGTTAGAGCCATAAATGACTGTTATTATAATAGAGAGGCCACCTTCATTCTTACAGCTCATTGTGATGTGCTGGCGTGAGATGGACAGTATGCCTACATGCCAAGAGGAGCCATCTTAACCAATCAAAATACGACCTCCCTTGTGTAGCGCAAAATTATTAACTATATGCCAGTCGGTAGGAAAGCAAGTCTTCCAATCCCCTTACCTTCATTCAATTTATTTTCCAGTAAAATCACCAAAGGCGGCTTTATACTCTTCAATCTATCGCGCAAGTCTCTTCTTCTTACCGAATCGTTGAGACCTCGTGTGTTCCAGATAAATATACTCATGGATTAATTGGTCGAGTAGGATTTCCACTTTCCCCGTCCTTTAAACGTGAGCTTTTCCGCACCCTCCCACCAGTATGCAACACTGCCGTCGCCTACTTGTGGCCTTTTTTAGATGCCACTTCCTCCATACGTTTAACAGCTTGAAGTTCTGATTCCCATTCAGGATTTGGGTAGACTATTTCCTCAGGTAGAGAGTTGATATCAAGATTGGAAGTGTCACTTGTGTCATCAATAATGGAAGGCCTAGGCCAAGCCTCCTTTGCACTTGGTATTGCAGTTGGGACCGCCGATCGCTGATTAATGTTGCCCTCAACAGTCGCAGACCTGCCAGTAGTAGGCCCATCAATTATACTCCTAGCTGATGCCGAAAATGCAATACCGCCCCCTATTGGTGTTGACCCAGTGTTATTTTTACTTGCAGCTGCCGATCCTCCCATAGTTCCAACCACAGTTGCCGGTTCTTCTCTTGCAATTGCAGGCGCTGCTGCTTGTTCATTTGCTAACATAGAGATACCGAGTTCAGGTGCCTTCACATTCATTTCCCCCTCAGAAACCAACACAGTCCCATTCAATTTGCCAACCTTTTCAATTGCCGACCCCACCTCACCAACAACAGCAGGGTGGGTTGCATGTCCTTTCACTGGAGCAACTGACCCATTCATATTCCCCCCTCCTACCAAAGCTGACCCCTCCCCATTGGCAGGCACAGTAGATTCCACCTCTTTATGCTTGCCGTCCTCTGCCATAGCAACACTTGTAGGAGAATATTTGTTACCTTCATCTGCATTTTGGATTGAAGAGAGCTTTATTAATCCTAGGCAATGGGAGTCTGCATGTCCGAAGCATATGGAGTGGCTGCATCGAGGAGGCTCTCCCTCATACTTCATTTCAATAGAAATAATAACACCTTCATCCAACTCAAGCTCCACCATCTTTTGGAGATGCTTCTTAGCATCCACCTCTACAAGGCACCTTGCATAAGTCAATCTCTCCAGCTTTGACATAGCCCTATCCAGGCATATAGGGATACCTACGACCGACGCGGCAATGTTGAGTATGTCCAATGTCCACATATGTAAAGGCAAACCATGAAATTGGACCCAGACTGGGACAGTAGTCAAAATGTCACGATCATGACGGAGGGTTGCACTCCATCGTTGAAGCACCGTTAGCCTACCATCAAAAAGACATGGCCCCCCAATGTAATATCTTCTCACACTCCGCAGCACATTCAAACCTAAAGTAAAAGAATCCATTTTCGCGACTGAAAATCTGGACCCCTTCTTCAGTTTCCACAAACGCTCTACCCACGATCGGATTTGACCATAGTATGGCACATCCCCAAGCACATATCCAACCAAAGTGTTCTTCCAACGCTCCGCCCCCTTTTCCTTTAATGATCCGGGCACTCTTCCCAGAGTCGAGCCATCCTCCTTTGTGAGTGGAGGGATGAATGTCATAGTCATAGATTCCTCGTAGGATCTCCTGTTCGCACATACATCTGACCAACATAACTTGGACCCTGAGGTATTAATCCTGACTTCAACCTTTGGTCTTGTAGGCTTTCTATCGAATACTTTCTGTGCAACCCGTGGTCGGTAGTCTCTTTGATTTGGTGGTTGATTCTGCATGCCTCTACTATCAGATCTAACAGCTGGGTTGAAGAAATTACCTCGTACAAGGGTGTTATTGCTTATGTTTCCTCTTAAAGGTCCTTGCGCCTGCCTTCCTCTAGGGTTTCCCCTCTCCTTTCTCACTACATTTCACCAACCATCATCTGTGGATGTTTTGCCTGATTCACTTCTTGCCATATCAGGATGTTCTACTCCCGCTTGTCCGTCGCCCCCTCCAGAGGATCCTCCACCGACAGATGGCCGCCCTCCAGATAGCCCAAAATCCCCCTCCTGATACGCTGCCTCTTCTAATATTTGAGCCGCCTCCTGCTGATTGCCTGCCACCATCTCCATTAGACGAGTGTCCTACACCACTTCCATTAGAGCCTCCACCACCATTAGTTGATTGCCTGCCGCCTGAGAAGGAGCCGCCCTCATCGCCAGCGCTCATTGCCAGAGAGTTTTTACCATATTATGTATGTGTGTGTGTGTGTGTGTGTGTGTGTGTGTGTGTGTGTAGGGATGTTATCATGGGGTTTTGGTAAGAGATATTAGATAAGAGATATTGGATAAGGGTTTGAATTGCATTTGGGGTATAAAAATGAGTGATGTTATCATGGGACTTTGGATAAGAGAAATTGGATAAGTTTTTTGTATGTCTGCGGGGAATTTTGTTTGAAAACTCAAAATTCAAAAACCCCAAAACTTTGAAAACCCAAAGGTGAACCAAAATTGGGGGGGAACAAAACTTGGGGGGAAAACAAATGATTGAAAACAAAACCCAAACAGCTTCATCCTGCTCTATCCCCCAAAACGGAATCCCAGCTCTCCAAGCCAAGCTGCTCCACTCTACCAATAATTCCAACTGAGAAATAATCCGGATACATAGGAATCAAGCAATTCTTGAAATTCTTCGGCAAACCCAATTCGTTCTCAATGAGCTCAATCTTCTCCAGAATCCATCGACATCATCAGCAGTTTCCTTAAATTCCTCACCAAAATGGGCTCCATCAGCTCTCTAGCAGCATCCTCTTCGGTCGATATCCTAAGGGCTTTATCACTGATCTTGATGGTGACGGGGTTAGAGGATCGGACCCGCTTAAGACTTTGAAGACTGAGGAGTGTTTCTAGATTAGGGAGAGAAAGTTCCATTTTTAGACGAAGCCCACTTCCTTTTCAAGGTCCCTGTGCCCCAAATTGCCGGCCGAACTGAGCCCCAAACTGCCGGCCATCTCAGCAGATCTCGCCCCCCATTAATTTACTCATTTTGACTGATTCATTTTTTTTGTTTTTTGCAGGAAGGTGACGCCTCATGAAGGAATGCTCACATGTCCATGCTCAAAGGAATGCACACCAACTGTTTGTAAAAATGCTCAAAGGTAAATTCTTTTTTTTGATTTGATACATTCTGCTTTTTTGATTCATACATTCTGTTTTTGATTCATACATTCTGTTTTTGATTTGATGAAATGTAAGTTCTTTTTTTTGAAATGCTCAAAGGCATCACATTGACATTTTACCTCAAAAATCTGGATGAAATAATATTTGCTTCCTTTCTGAGTTTTGTTAGTGTTCTGTCTCAATATGTGTATTTCAAAATAACATTTTTGAAATCAAATGTTAAAGCAAAAGAGAACTTGCTGTTAAGATGACATGTGTGGATGGGAATTGTATCCTGATATTTGCACAACTCATTGTTATGATATTGATCGTTTAGGTTCCAGTACTTGTGTAATTTCTAATTACTAATGGGAGTTCAAGTGGAAGCAAGGAAGCAATGCCAGGCAAAAGAATGATCATTGCTGTATGGTTTTCTGATATTCAGAGGGCTACTGCACATATTCCTAATGATGTGAAGAATAAAAATTAACTCAAAGGGCATTTATTTGTACAAGTTTGTTCCTATTTAGGTGAAACAAGCTCAAGGGGTAGGAAATTGGTTGCAATGCAAAAGGCAAACAACATATATCATGAAGAATGCAATTCTATGCAATGATATGAAACTTAAAAGAAGAAATTTCAAGTATAACTAATAGAAGATGATGGCTGAAACATGAAGAAGTTATGCATGTTTGTTGTTAAATTTACTGGCGAACATGATTTTAGAAATATATAAACCTGATTTTTGGAATAAAACTTGCTATCGAACGTGATCGAAGCGAGGAGGCAGTGAGTCCACTTAAAGAGAAATAGGTCATCAACTCAAAATCTATGGTCCTTATAACTCGGATTTCAGGTTTTATTAAGTCCCTTGCCATGATCAACTGTGAAACAAAATTATGTTCTGCCGATGGTCCTTATAAATCGGTTCTCGAAAAAATTAGCTATCTCAAACAAAGTAAAAAAAATTAATGTGAAGAATCAAGATCTTTGCCCTCTCTATCCATGTCATTTGTGGTTGATGAAGCCTCATTTCAGTATCTATTGATCATATATCTATGACTAAATCTATTTTGCATTCCCAGAATGTTTTTATGACGCTCACTATCTCATTTAATCACACATATTTAAGCTCGCTCTTATTTCAGTGCCAATTGATCACATACTTGTGACTGACCATTTTATTGGGTTCATGGATTACATGCAAACCGAAGCTATATGCAACCCAGGGCAAAGTTCTATTTCCTCAATTTTTCTGTTCATTTTGAAAGGTGTATATGTCACTGTTTAGCATGAAGTTTCTACTACTAATTTGTTCTTACCGTGTAGTTCATCAACAAACTTAATCCTAACATGTGCTACTTATTTTGTTGGTATGCTCAATTGAAAGTGGGACATGGTTGCATGTGGATGCTTTAGAAAGTATAAACAATATCCTTATATGACTGAAAATGTATGACAATTTTTCGGGGCTAAATTTACTAAAACCACCAAATACTTGGTGTTTTATGCTAAAACAAATTAACCTTTGAAAATTAAAGTTAACTACCATAAACTTTCCTGCTATGGACTATTTATGAACTATTAAAAAATATGTTGTATGTAAATTAAATAGTTTTTATAGTATAGTGTAGTATTAGTAAAACTTTTATTATTTTATGGTTGTTTTCTTAAATGAAAAGGTTTTTGATAGTTTTATAGAGACAATTTTTTGATAGTTAACTTCAGTTTTCTTGGATTAGCTAAGTATTTGGTAGTTTTGATAAATTTATCCAATTTTTAGGGGTTGAAATCAAGGATGCTACCAGTGAATGTGAGAATGTTTACTAACATAGAGAAAATGAGTGTTTCCTAGATTGAATTTGTTTGACAACCCTAATTCTAGGCTAAAGCCTGGCTATTTCAGCATTAGGATTTATCAGCAGAATGAATTCTTTTTCTTCATCAAGATAAACCTTTGCAAAATCATCTCAAAATTGCCATCTTTAGGAATCTTTAGCAACCCTCGGCTTCCGTGATGTCTCATACCAGTTAACACTGTTATGCTTCCATAAGCCCCATTAAAATGTTCGGGGATATTAATTAATGAGCTGTAAAATTAAGGGAGGTTGTGTGATTTTTGTTAAAGGGTTATGGTTTACTAACAATTAACCTTATATTTAAGTTGATATAATCTCCATATTTATTTAGTTCTTCCCAAGCTTAATCATTTGAAAATGGAATATTGACAAGCTGATTAATATTCCTAAAATATACTGGACTTAAGGAGCATATTGGTAGCCAATTAATTCTACTTGCTTTTCCCTTCCAATCACTTTCCTTAGTTAGATTGGCATGCTTAGAATTATAATGTTCACTTAACATTTGACTGAGATGTAAGTTGAATAGAAAACACATGGTTGTTATTGTCACGGTCCAACCCTTTTTCTTAGAACCTTAGAACCAACCTGATAGTTTTGTTTATAGCTTGAAAAATTTAAGTAACAGATCAGTATGCTTTAGGATTAATAATGGGCACTGGAAAGTTAGCAAGCATTAGTTCACAATAAATTTCTCAAATAGATTGAGATGTCAGTTGAATCAAGGTTTATTTAAATTAAGAACCAACCTTTCACACTGTTGTATTACACAGTGATGGTTAACTACAAATACTTTTAAATAGTGTTTTTATATTCAACTGTATATGCTTACACCCACCCACTATTGCCCCTAACACCGACACCCAACACACGTGCACACAATTATGCAAATGTAAAAAAAAGAAAAAAGAAAAAATAAAGAAGGAAAAGAATATGCTAAGAGAAGAACAGGCAAGTATTTTATTGTATATGGTTTGTACCAATCGTCTTCTGTTTTCCTTTGAGCAGGATGTATTGAATGGTTAGCAAAGAAACTATTAAGCATGGAATGAAGATAAATGAAGTAAGCAGGGCAAGATCGATGATTTCAAACCATGGAGGAGTCATATTTGAGATATCACTTGGCTAAACCATTTGGTTACATTTACAGGACCTTCTATTGTTCATTGTTTGTCGTACAGCTGCTTTTCTACTCAGGACACTTTCTTTTTGGGTGCATTTTACAGCTCCTTTTACACTGACTAATGAAGTAGCTGGGGGAGGACAATGGATGATACACTCATGTATCATCCAGGCAAATGAATCCGGGGTTTCATTTTAATGATACAATTGGTACGTTTTGATCAGCATCTAGGCACATCAACCCAGGTTACATTTTGATGATCCAACTGGCACGTTTCCCTTCTTTCTGTTATTCGAAGCTATTTGTATTATACTTCCATATCATCAATTTTTTCCATAACACTAATAATTCTCATAATCTTTCAGAAACATTGTGGTTGATAAATATTTTTAAAACACAAAACAAAAACGCTCCTTCCAGGAAAATTCTACTGACAGAATTCTACTGACAAAAATTGCTCCTTCAAGCTTCACAATATAGCCAAAATATCTAGGTTTTTATGTGGAGTGTCGAGTGCACAAATACACATAAACCAGTGCACAAGTTCCGAAAATGTGTAGTAGCTTGAGCCACCTACCTGAGAGGGGGTAAAACTTGAATCAACATCATTGCAAAATATGTTTTATGATATAGCCAAGTAGCCAAGTAAGTGCATTATGTTATACTATTGTCATAGAGATTTCTGTCATGAAGATTTCGATTTTTTCCAGCTAAATTCTATTTATTCAATATTTCTCATTTATAAAAAGTTTGTATAACAAAAGCCATTTTTTTTGTATTCCTCGGGTTTTGAGCTTGCATCATATATTGAAAAACTTTGGTTACCAATAGAAAGCATTTTTCCACTTAAAGATGATTAACAAATAGCAATGTTGTTGATGTGTATCTACATTTTAGTTCTATGCGATAATGTTTGAATGTTTCGGATTTTTTACACTCATATGGGTGAGTTCTAATTTCTCAATTTTGTGTTGATATGGAAATGTTATTTGAATGGGAAATCCAGAATATGAAATTTAATTCTGTTTAGATGGAAAATTGGGTACAAACACAGGTTTTTTTCTTTTTCGCGCCGACGGCGCCTGCGACGAATTTGTTATTCCACGCCAAAGGCGCTCGTACCGAATTTATTGTTCCGCACCGAAGGCTCCCACGCCACTAAATATTTTTACGCTAATTGGTTGTTCTTTTAAATTTTGGCTGCAGAAATAATTCTTTGGGGAACAAAGATTTCACGGGAGAAAATCTTAACTGAACCGTGCCCGCGGGCACGGGTTATGACTAGTATATATACAAATTATAATGAATTACATATGTTATATTATATACCAACTTTATGATTTATTATATGTATGTATGTAAGTATGTATGTGTGTGTGCATATATATATATATATATATATATATATATATATATATATATATATATATATATATATATATATATATCTCTCTCTCTCTCTCTCTCTCTCTCTCTCACTCACTTATACAAAGAGTACATTATATTATCTTTTTTATATTATTTTAACGAGTTAAAGAATTTTAACCGGATATGGACATCCAACCTCACAGATAAATCACGCCTCATGTCACGATCACATGGGCATCGAAATCGTCTCAATCAGGTAAGTAATTTATTTTCTACACATTTTTGCAAGTTATGGACTTTATTTTTCTAATTTTTGAAATTGGTTATTGTTATTTTTAAGTTCCATACGGATTGCTATTATCATTTCAAAAACCCAGAAAAGTTATGTTTAAACTTTTGAAAGTAATGCTCCAATAATAACAATTTTGTGTGGCCTGTGGTGTTATAATTCATTACGTTTTAATGTAACTCATGTACGAAAGCTGTTTCTGCCATGTTAAGAACCCCCATAAAATGTATTCTTACATGTTCATTACATTACTGGTGCCACCTCATCTTTTGATGGTCCACTCATATATATGCATGGTGTTGAGCCCATGGGGCATATACGGACTATTGGGCCCTTGGGGCACGTACGGGATGTTGGGCCCTCTGGGCATTTACTGAATGTTGGCCATACGACAAACATTGAACTATACGAATACACATTGACACTTTTGGGTAGGGTAGTCTACTGTAGTAGAGGTCGGAATGCTAGATTCACCCCACTGGTAAATTTGACCATCGCCCGGATGGGGTTGGTAAGTACAGAACCACCGGTTAGCTCCCAAAGGTTTGTGTGTAATTGTAGTTCCTTTCGCCCTCAGACATTGGGCTTGTCACTAGATTAAGTTATTGAATGACACCATTTTTACTTTCTGCTATTGCTATCATGAAATGTATAAACTGCTAACTAAGCTCTTACCATGTTTTGACATGTACACTACACATTGCCATGTACACTACACCTTGCCATGCTTACTACACTTTACTCTGTACACCACACTTTGCCATGCTCGCACTTTTCCTTATGCTATAATACTTTTACTTATTGTGATCATATTGTGTGGCTCGTCTTCAAAGTGTTACAAACTTTACATATGTCATAATATTTTAAATCTTACCGAGCGACCCTCACTGACGTATATTTCCTTGTCAATCTGGTGAAATATATGTTAGGTTCTGAGACAGAGTGTGCTGAGGAGCCTAATTGGAAACTGAGCAGGTTGACTATGAGTACCCGGATGCTGAGATCCCCTGTTAAGAACGATGTGCTTTCGCAGCGCTACAATAAATTAATATCTATGTTGTATTTCATTCTGGGTATTTCTTTTTGTGTAACTGTTGTAATGGCCATGCTAGGCTTTAATTATGTACTTGTAATCTGGAATTTGAAGTTGTAATAATAATATTTGTGTTGTTCTGATATTCGCAAGCAAGAACCTACCAGGCTTAATACACAGACGCTTATTGTGCTTAAGTCAAAGAAGAAAGAAAAAAGTATTTCTTTGCTTTAAGCACATCCGGACCCGCTCGCGTCCTCGCTCCCAAGTACAATGGGAAGAGGGGCATAACAGGTTTTAGTGATGGCCCATACAAGTCTTGCATTCTATGAAATACTCGGAACAATATGGATGTCATTATTAGCCAGATTGTCTATATAAATCTCGTACGTAAATGTTTACTTTGTTTCTCTTGCAGCATGGCAGGTAGACCCCACACTTCGAACGGGAATGGAGCCAATGGTAGCAGTGTTCCGAATATCCATGAACTTATGGTTGTCATAAGAGGGATGTTGGATTTTCAACAACAACTGATTTAACCAGGATAACAGCCTGCACAACCTACACCGCTACTTCCTCGAGCTGAACCTGGAGTTAAGCAATTCCATGAGCTGCAACCCCAGAGCTTCTCTGGAAAGGAAGGGCCTTTGGATGCTAAAGAATGGGCCCAAGGGACTGAGGATAAGCTAAGTGCTGCTCGCATCCCTCAGGCAGGATGCGTCGATGACGCGACGCTCCAACTGACTGACAATGCTCGGAGCTGGTGGCAACTGGAAGAAAGGCGTTTGGTCAGGCCCATCTCTTGGGGCATGTTTCAGGAAAGGTTCAACGCCAAGTATTTTACTAAGACAGCCAAAAGAGAACTTCAGCAGTGCTTTGCCAATCTGGTCCAAGAAGATATGACTGTTGACCAGTATAAGGCCGAGTTTGCAATGCTCAGCCGCTTCACACCCCACTTGGTCGAGGGCCTAGAAGACTGCGTTTCAGTTTCGCCAAGGTCTGAATACCAAAGTTCAATCCTCAATGACCTTGGCAGAACTAACGTCCCTCCAGGACGTTTTGGATGATGTACAGAGTCATGAAGTTGTGGCGAGACTTCCAGTAGGACCTCAGGATGGAGGGAGCAAGTGTCCACAAGAGCCGGCAAGGAATGATCTTCGACCAATTTAGACCATTAACTTCAAAAGGCCTGCAACCCCAGTCAACTCTAGGTCTATAATGGTGTGTCACTATTGTAAACGACAATGGCATGTCAAGAAGGATTTTCTTGTACTGTTGAACCAATGTTTAGTGTGCGGGGCACATGAACATATTGCAAGAAACTGCCCTCATCACACTAACGTTCTAGCGACCCAATCTATGGAAGCATCAGGACCAACACAACATGGACCACCTCTGGCTCCTCAGCGTCAAGTTCCCCAACATGCCAAGCCCAAACATAGTCAGTACCAAACTTACTCCATGGTCGCCGAGGAAGTTAGGGACGATGAGCCAGTGATGAACGATGACGTCTGAACCCTGTCCTATCATCGCATTTAATGGACCATACCATAAATGTGTCTATCTTTGCTTTGTCTCTTCTTAAGTGTTGTTTTGATGGTAGTTGTTTGAATCTTAGATCCTTTCAATTCAGAAGTTTTCGTTCATCTATATGTCTGTTGCCTTCTTGATGTCGTGATATCACTTGCATTATTCGTCTATCAGGCATTTTCTTGATCATTACCTAGCCTAAGAAACTCTGAGGACGGAATTTTAATAAGGTGGGTAGGATGTAACGACCTGTTTTCATACATACGTATTTCATACGTATTCTACGTTGTCTAATGATTTTTCATAACTTGTGCTATGTTTAAATATGTATCCATATTTAGTACGTTTTTAATTAACTATATTAACTATAACTATTACTCATATTACTTACTTTTAAGATTAAAAAAATTTGATTAGCTATTTTTTACTCATATTAACTATAATTATTTGAGTATAAATATATATTCGATTTGAATTCAAATTTTGAAGGCTTTCCATATAAGTTCTAGGAGATTCTTTACCCTATTTTAATGTCTATTAATCTCGATACTTATAATTGTAGTAATATTTGTGTTTCGTGCCTTTTCTACCTTCATCAAATCTTCAAACCCTTCCTTCTATAACCATAGCCGCACTTTTTAAACCCTAACTCAAACACAAACCCAGCCGCAACTTTCTTCCTCCTAAAACCCTAAAACCCTAAAACACACACAACCGCATATTTTCCCCTTCTATTCCAACCCTAACGGCAGCTGCATCATCTCACCTCCTATTAAACCCTAAGCTGCCAACACTCCCAAAGCCCTTACAACCCAAAACCTCATCCTCTCACAAACCCGAAGCCCTGCATCCATACACGAAATCGTGGCCATTCCCTCTACCTTCCAAGCCAACATACCCTCAGCTGCACTCCCAAATTCCATGGCAAGCTCCTAACAGCCGTAACCCTCGGCCACTTTCCCCAAGCAGATTCCGATGCCAACCTCCTCGAGCCTCCGATCTCCCCTCCCTGAACTTTGTCCTCAAAATCTCCTGTGACAGGACCTCCACCTCCCCCTCCGCCCGTACATCGACTCACAGCAGTCACCCGTCACTGCACATCCCCTCCGACCAAACCCAGACCTAACTCCAGCCACCTCTCCCAACGGCCTCCACTGTCATGCCCCGCTTCCCAAAACGACAGAAGCGAGACGTGATGAAGGCCCGCTTGGGCCGGGGCTGAGAAGCCCAGACCTAATAAGCGTCTGTAGGGATACCATGAAGTTACAGGTTCTTGCATATAAAGGTTCTGAACAAAGAAATAATAGTACATGAAGGAAACTACTTTCATTAATATAAAGAGATAATATCCAGCGTGTACAAAAGTCTAACAAAGGATGCCAAGCATGGCTACAACTGCAGAAAGGAAGGTAATGGTGCGACGCACCCAACTTAGACAAAAGTAAATGGTGCTACGCACCCGAACTAGAAAGCGATAAAACCTCTAAGGATCAGCAACAGGGAAGTAGCTCTAGGACTGGTCCTCGTCAGGAAAGTACTCCGGGTCAACGTCCTCCAGCTCCAAGTCCTCAGGTAGCTCTGGCTCGTCAACGTACTCTGGCTCAGTACCTAACGTACAACACCCAAGAGAAAAGGAGTTGTACGTCAGGTAAAGTCTACGAAGGGAAGGTGAGACTCTACAGCAAGTGTGAAACAATTTTCTAAATAACGTTTGTTGAATATTGGACTCCCCGGATTTGGTTTTGATGATGAGCAAACATAAATAATCCATGAACTAACAATTTGTTAGCGCAGTATTGGAGATCGTCGCCAAATTCACGAGAACATTCAAAGCGACATCTCAACACTTCACAAAACTCGTATTCATGTCCAAAGCTTCGTTGAAGCTCTTGCGCCGTTTTGGAAGTTATGAAGATTCAATCGAAGCTCTCGAAGACCGTTTATTAAGGTTTTATTTATAGTCTTTTTAGCTTCGATAGATAGAATGTTAAGCCTTGAGTATATCTTACCATTCTAACTTCATAACGCTCATATCGTAGCTCTAGGATCTTAGTTCAAGTTCATTCTAACTTCCTCGAAGCGTCGCGCTTCGATTCGGACTTGTTTATGCATATTAGTTGGTACAAGAAGGAGTACTGACCGACTAGATGGTGATCTAGTCGGTCAGCAACTCTTCTTAGACCGACTAGTTTGATTCCTTAATTTCTTGGACTTTACTGTTTACAGTTAGTCGGTCTACGTTGACTCACCGACCGACTAGTTTGTGAACTAGTCGGTCAGTGATGCTTCTTTGACCGACTAGTTATGACTTACTGTTCATGCTAAAATTCTCCTAAGCTACTGTTTATCGTTAGTCGGTCTAAGAACGTTTGGTGACCGACTAGTTGACAATCTAGTCGGTCAACTTTTGTTCTTGGACCGACTAAGTCAACTTGCACTCAGACTATTTCATTTTGCCTCTTAGTCGGTCTACGTTCATTGACTGACCGACTAGTTGTGAAACTAGTCGGTCAGACAGTCTTCTTGGACCGACTAGATTTCTAGGTCTGAAATTCTCTTTCTTATCAGTTCCTCTCTTAGTCGGTCCATGCTGTTTGACTGACCGACTAGTTGATGAACTAGTCGGTCAGTGATTGTTCTTTGACCGACTAATTCTCCCAGATTTCTATCCGTTGGAGAATGACCTAAGTTGTTTTTATGGGACCCTATAAATACGAATCTAGGTCATTTCTATCTAGGGAGAGCTTCCATTCAGAGATTCATTGAGATCAAAAGAGATAGCCATTCTCACTCAAATCTAAAGCTCTCTTCCTCACAAGAAACCCATTCTCTCTCATTTCTAGATCTAGAATCCATCTAGAGAGAAGCTTGTTCTTGGTGAGCTCTTCAAGCTATTGCTTGATCCAAGTCTCCAAATCATCCCTAGGCACCGATTGCTGGTCATTTCCTTGGTGCTAGGAATTGGTGACTTCATCTTCCTCAAATCCTTCCTTCAACCTATTTGGGTAAGAAAAACTCAAGGTATAGGATTTTATGGTAAGTTTGCTTATTTCAATATAACTCATTTATATTGCTTATTGATTCTCTCGGTTGTGGAAGAAGGTTATGATCCCGGGTTGTGGGATTCACTATTGCCGTTGTTGTATGATTTGATCTTGTGAAGGTTTTTCACAAGATATTCATAGTGGAAATCTTGAGTTAGGGTTTCTAACTCAAGTATCCGGAGGGGATCCGGGTGGTTGGGACGTAGGATCACCGGGAACAAGTCGGGGAGACTTGGGTGGATCCGAACCCATTAACATCATTTGTTAGCATTGTTAATTTTGTATGTTGTCATTCAATTTAAGCTTCCGCAAATTGATTTGGTAGTTGTTTGCACTATAATTTGGAATTATACTCCTTGTTATTTTTAAAGTACTATTCACCCCCCTTCTAGTACTTGTGCAGTAGCTTGTAGGGCATTACATTTGGTATCAGAGCCAGATACTTAGCTATGTCTGCCAACGACAACAAGACCGTGCGTCCACCTTCCAACTATGACACCTTCAGGAACCGTGAAGGAGCATCTTCGGTGATGGAAGGACATTCCTCTACGAGGCCTCCATTCTTCAACGGTACCAACTACGGGTACTGGAAATGCCGGATGGAAACCTTCCTCCGGAGTGCATCCTTATGGAGGACTACAATGAAGGAATACATCGAACCCGAAGAAGAAGACTTTGAGAAATGGACTACCGCAGAGGTCGCCGCGGAGGTAAGCAATGCCAAGGCAATGAACGCCTTGCAATGCGCATTGGAGCCCGAGGACTTCAATAAGATATGCACATGTAAGAGTGCATATCAAATTTGGAACTCCCTCCTCATTCTTCATGAAGGGACGAGTAGGGTAAGAGACTCTAAACTCGTAGTCGTAAACAAAGATTACGAAATGTTTCATATGCAACAGGGCGAGAAGATGAAAGAATATTACGCTCGCTTCATTGACATAATAAACGAGTTAGAGGCCCTCGGCAAGTCCTACACTCAAAAGGAGAAGTGCTCAAAGATTATCGAAGGACTTCCTTCTTCTTGGGAGAAACGTACCTTCGCCATCGAGGAAGGTAATGACATGAATAAATATATCGTTGTTCAATTGATGGGTACTTTAATGTCATACGAGGTACGCAAGGATAGCAAGGTGAAGTTACAAGAAAAGATGAAGTCCTATTTGAACCAAGACGCGCCTAAGAAAAAGGCGATTGCATTCAAGGCGGCTTCATCCACCTCTACCGATGATGAGGACTCGGAAGAAGAAATGGACATAGAATCCATTGCACTCATGGAAAAGAAGTTCAATCGCTTCTTCCGAAAGGGTAACTTCAAACAAAAATCTAAATTTACTTCTACTAATGCCTCTCCACCTTTGTGCTTTAAATGTAATAAGCCAGGACACATCAAAGCGGATTGTCCTCAAAACAAGCAAAAGGAGAAGTGGAAGGCGCCGAAGTTCGACAAGTCAAAGAAGTACAAAAAGGGGTACAAAAATGGACTTGTCGGAGCAACATTCACCGACTCCGAGGATTCCTCAAGCGGAGAGTCGGACGATGAGAAAGTGGAGCAAGCGCACATGTGCTTCATGGCAAGAGAGGAGCATGATCAAGGATCTTCCTCTTCCGATGATAGCGACGACGAAGGCGATGAGGTAACGATGGAGGAACTTAGAAATGCTAACTCTCAATTATGGTCAAAATACACTAAATTAGTAAATAGATATACTAAAGTAAAAGATGACCTAGCTAGCATTCAAACCTCGCCTAAGACTATCGTCACCAACAACGACACCGTTGTTGAAGAGTTAAGAAATGAGATTGTTAATCTCAAATCTAAACTTGAACATGTTAGCATAGATGATCCGAAAGAACATAGGATAGCGGATTTAACTTCTCAAAACTCGACTTTGAGTATTGAGAACGAGAATCTTAAATCTCGTGTTTATGTGCTCACATCGCAAGTATCTACTTTAGATACTTCTATGCGTTCTCTCAAAGAGAAATATGAGAACACATTAGGCCGAATCAATAGATTCAATAAGGGTAAGGACCATTTGGATAAAATCCTAAGTGACTTACTTCCGGCCAATCACCACATTGGTTTGGGGTATACGATGGGATGTCCATCCAAACCGGCCACTACTTTTGTTAGGCCAACTTCCGGTGACTCTACGAGTGGTAGCAAACACTATATTGGTAGTTCATCTACCAATGGTGCTTCCACCTCGTCCACGCCCTCTTTTGGAAAGAACCCCACTTTGGGTGGACCTCCAAAGAAGGGGCATGCTTATATGTACACCAATACCATGCCACGTATGAACACACGTCCTACTCCACCATCACACACATATGATGATTTTTATGCAACACATTCTCGGGCACGTGCACACCATGTGAAACACCCTCACGCACGTGTTCCCACACATGCATATGTTCACCCACCTCATCATATGAATAATTCTCGTCGTGCACCATTCCATCATGTTCCTTATGCCTATCCACAACATGCATCACGTAGAAATCAACGTAGCATGCATGCACCCAATAGGATGAGGGCTCCCAAAATCTTCACTATTTGGAGCCCGAAGGACACAAGCATGGATGAAAAACAAGTATATATGAATGCTTATTTTTCGAATGTTGTGCATAGTAGGAATTATGTGGGGAAGTCAAAGTCCAATTGGACTTGGCTTCCAAAGGTCTAACTTTTGAGGACCCAATGACCTTGGGTACCATGATATGAAAGTTTCTATCTTTAGGTACTCAAGGAAAAGAAAAAGAAAAGGAGCAACAAATTTAAATTTGGCTCCAAAGGGAATTGGATACTCGATAGCGGGTGTTCAAAACACATGACGGGTGAGGCTAAATTGCTCTCCGGAATTGTTCCCATTGCAAATGGAAATCGCGTCGTATTCGGAGGCAATGAGAGCGGAACCATCGTCGGTGTTGGTAAAGTGGGTAACCCCTCTAAACCCTTAATTAGTGATGTTTATCTAGTTGATAGTTTAAATCATAATCTTATTTCAATAAGCCAACTTTGTGACAAAGGTTACAAAGTTAGCTTTGCGAAAGGATTATGTCATATTTCAAATGATAATAATAAATTATTATTTTCCGGCACACGCCATAAAGATATTTATATTTTGGATCTTCCTAAGTCATATGAACAATGTCTCGTTGCCAACACAAGTGAACAACACTTATGGCATCGACGCTTTGGACATGTGAACTTTGGAACACTTTATAAATTTTCGAAATTAAGTTCCATTAAAGGTTTTCCGAAACTCGTTTTTGAAAAGAAAAGTTTTTGTGATTCTTGTCAACGTGGCAAGCTTCCTAAATCTTCATTTAAACCTAAGAAAAGCATTTCTACGAAACGGCCACTAGAGCTATTACATCTAGATTTATTTGGGCCAACTAGAGTTGCTTCCTTAGGAAATGCAAGATATGGACTAGTCATCGTTGATGATTATTCAAGATTTACATGGGTATTTTTCTTATGTAATAAAAATGAAGCTTTTGAAAACTTCACAATATTTGTGAAGAAAGTACAAAATCTCATCGGAACCACCATTGTCACTATTCGTAGTGATCATGGGGGTGAATTTGAGAATGAGTCTTTCTCAAATTTTTGTGATGATCTTGGAATTACTCACACGTTTTCTTTCCCTCGCGCACCTCCTCAAAATGGTGTTGTTGAGAGGAAGAATAGAACGCTTGTGGAGTGTGCTCGCACTATGCTCGAAGATAGTCAACTTGGTTATCAATTTTGGGCGGAAGCGGTACACACCGCTTGTTATGTGTTTAATAGAATACTTTTGAGGCCCGGCACCAAACAAACTTGCTATGAATTGTTGTTTGGTAGATTGCCTCAAGTTAAACATTTTCGTGTTTTCGGTGCAAAATGTTTTATTAAAAACACATATGATAATTTGGACAAGTTTGATCCGAGATCGGATGAGGGAATATTTGTTGGGTATTCCTCACGTAGCAAAGCCTACCGGATATACAACAAAAGATCCTCTACGATCGAGGAATCACTTCATGTCTCTTTTAATGAGAATTTTACTACTTCTAGAATTTCAAATGATAATGTATCTATGGATGTTTTATGTGATTCGTTTGAAAATTCTAAGTCTATTGATTCAATTTATTCTATGGAGACTAACCCGACTAATGAAGTTGTTGAGAATGTGCCTAGTGATCAAGGTATTCCCAAGCGGCTTCATACCGTTCGCGACCATTCCCATGAGCAAGTCATTGGCAATATTCATGATAGTGTCAAGACGAGATCGCAAGTCCACCACTTCGCCAATAGTGCCTTTGTCTCATCAATAGAGCCAAAGAATATAGTTGAAGCATGCGAAGATAGTGCTTGGATCCTTGCCATGGAGGAGGAACTCATTCAATTCGAGAGGAATGAGGTATGGGAGCTTGTTCCTTTGCCATCGAAGAACCACACCGTCATAGGGACAAAGTGGATCTTCAAGAACAAATCCGACGAAAATCAAGTCGTCATCCGAAACAAAGCTCGGTTAGTTGCTCAAGGCTATCGCCAAGAGGAAGGTATCGATTTCGAAGAATCCTTCGCTCCGGTAGCTAGATTAGAATCTATTAGACTCTTATTGTCTTATGCATGCCATAAAAATTTTAAGTTATTTCAAATGGATGTTAAAAGTGCATTTTTAAACGGAGATGTTTTTGAGGAAGTTTACGTTTCTCAACCTCCGGGCTTCATAAATGAAAAATTTCCAAATCATGTTTTTAAACTAAAGAAAGCTCTTTATGGTTTGAGACAAGCACCTCGAGCTTGGTATGATCGCCTAAAGAATTTTCTTTTGGATTTGAATTTTAAAATGGGCGAAGATGATTCTACACTTTTTGTTAAGCATGCGAATAATGATATTTTATTAGTTCAAATTTATGTTGATGATATCATTTTCGGTGCTACTAACTTCACTCTTTGCGAAGAGTTTTCTAATGTTATGAAGGATCAATTTGAGATGAGCCACATGGGCGAACTCAAATATTTCTTAGGTCTCCAAATTCGCCAATTGAACGATGCAATCTTCATCCACCAAACGAAGTATACGGTGGAGTTGCTTAAGCGATTTGGAATGGAAAGTGCTTCCGGGAAAAAGACTCTAATGAGCACGACTACGCATCTCGACAAGGATACGGGCGGTAAGGATGTAGACATTCGTCTATATCGAGGTATGATAGGTAGTTTACTTTATCTTACCGTAAGTAGGCCCGATATTATGTTTGCCGTATGCATATGTGCTCGTTATCAGTCTCAACCTAAGGAGTCTCACTTAGTAGCGGTAAAGCGTATTTTCCGTTATTTGAGTTACACTTTAGATTTTGGATTACTTTATCCGAAATCTAGCACGTATGAGTTAGTCTCATACAGTGATGCCGATTATGCGGGATGCAAATCCGACAGGAAAAGTACTAGCGGCACTTGCCATTTTCTAGGAAATTCTCTTGTCTCTTGGTTTTCCAAGAAGCAAAATTCCGTATCACTTTCAACCACCGAGGCGGAATATATTGCCGCCGGTGCCGCTTGTGCCCAGGTTCTTTGGATGAGACACTTTGAAGGATTTTGGTATTCATTATGATACTAGCCCTATCATGGTGGATAACCAAAGTGCTATCTGTCTTTCAAAGAATCCGGTGCACCATTCCCGATCAAAACACATAGATGTCCGACAACATTTCTTAGATGATCATGTTGCTAAAAAGGACATCATTTTAGTATACGTTGAAACGCAAAAGCAAATCGCCGATATTTTCACGAAACCCCTAAAGGAGGACTCCTTTGTGCGGTTGCGTCGAGAATTGGGGATTATGGGTGAATCCGAGATATAGGATTCATATTTTATTCAATTATCTTGCATGCTATTATATTTTGCAATATTTCGTTTATGCTAGATGTATTGAATTTTTGGGAATTTTATGTGATTTGTTTGAATTTATGATCGAATTCGTATTTCAATGTCGTTTTTAAAATTTCGACGTTTTATGGGGTAATTTAGATGACTAATGAGAGTGTTAAGATGTTTCATCTAAGTGGTTTGTGAAGAGAAATCAATTATCGATTTTTGGACTCTTCTAGTCAGTTTCAGTTCATTTGTCAACCGACTAGATGCTCATCTAGTCGGTCAGCAAATGAACTCAGACCGACTAGATCAAGCCTTCATCTAACTCTTTTCATTTTCTTTCTTTAGTCGGTCACAGTACATTTACCGACCGACTAGATTGAAAACTAGTCGGTCAGTGAATATACTGCGACCGACTAATTCTTGCCCTAAAAATCCATGTTTGCCTCTGTTTCGACTTAGTCGGTTCAAGCTCATTGACCGACCGACTATATCGTAATCTAGTCGGTCAGTGTTTGAACTGTGACCGACTAAGTAGGTTAGGGCATTTGTGTCTTTTCCAGATCCAGACCAACTTAATCACTTTTTCAGTCGACTAAAACTCATTTTAGTCGGTTGTTTTTCTCAGCTCAAGCCCGCAAAAACCCAAACCCTCTCGAGTCTCTTCGTATTCCCGTCGACTCCGGCCTGATCTCCGGCCATCGCCGCCGTCCGCCGCCGTCGCCTCCTCCTCCTAGGTAAAACCCCCTCTCCTAGGTATCGATTTCCTTCCCTAGGGTTTGCTCTCCTTGATTTCAACTTCTAGTTGCTAGGGTTTCAAATTTAACCTAGGGCTTGTGTATTTCGGATTCTCTCTTCTTAGGGCTGTGTGCTATGGTTTTTGATCTTCCGTCGTTTGGTTGTACTCGTTGTGCCTCGACCATGGCAAAGACGAGGATTCCTATCACTCCGTCTGGGGCTTCTCCTATGTCTATAGGGCCATCCAACCCTAGGAATCCATCTAAGCCCAAGCGCCGTGCCAAACCTACCCAAGCTTCTCCCTCTTCGCCTCCTCTGAAGAAGCAGAGGTCGGCGACAGTCAAACCCAGAAAACATATGCCTAAAAAGCCCATTCTCCACACTCCTGGTACTCCTCCTGATTCTGACTCTGAGTTTGTCCCTGAGGACGAGTCTGGCCCTAGGGAACCTACTCCTCCTCCTCCTCCGAAGACCCGTAAGGCTAAGGGTAAAGCTCCTATGCCAGTCGGCGGTGTAGACATATCGTTGTGCCGCGATGACCCTCAGTGTCTCACAGCGTACAACCGTATAGAGCACTGTCCACTGTTGTTAGAGCATTACGTTCAGTTTTCTGATTTTCTCGGCCTTACTGATCTTCTCTCCTATAGTGGCCTTCTTGATTATCTTCGCTTTGACCCCAAGGCGAATCCTAAACCATATCCTCGCCTTGTGAAATTGTTCTATGCCAATCGTGTTCGGGGCCAGTACGATGCTAGTCACTCCATCGAGACTACTGTCTTGGGAACTCCTATAGTTCTCACGGCAGAAATCTTGGGGGAGATTCTTGGCTGCTCGTCTTCTGGTCTCCTTCCTTCGGACATTTCCGTCGATGATATTTCCTCCTTGGATCAGTCAGTTCTTTCAGATATCTTCCAGGTTATCCCCTCCGCATTCATTGGTGTTCCATCGAAATCTTTCAAGCCGAATGCGTGGGTCCTTAACCTGATCTTGAAGTCATGCCTTCTCCCTAAGTATGGATCATCCTCACTTCCATCCCAGCCGTTCTTGAAATTGATCTACGCTCTTTTCTTGGGATGCGAGATTAATTGGGCTCGCGTGATACTCGATAATATGGACTCTTTCGAGTGTATACGCAAGACCAATAAATCTGCGCATATTCCATATCCGTGTCTGCTGACCCTAGTCTTTCGTCATTTCCGAGTCCCTCTCCCTCCTGACGATGAGCGTCCCTTGGGTACTCCTCTGAACGCGACGGCCGTTAAGAAATCTCTAGCGGCGCTTTGTCACGTGCAGAGGTCTACCGCATCTGCTTCCTAGTCTACTCCCTCAGCTGCTGCTGCCCCCACTCCTCCTACTACATTAGATGATGTCATACGCCTTCTTCGTCGGCACGAGTCACGTTTGGCTCGTACCGAGGAGGTCGTCTGCAGTATGGCTCAGATGATGGGGATTGATCTTCCTCCTTCAGTTTCTGAGGCCGAGGAGATGGACGATGAGGAGATTGACGAGCTTGTCACTTCCTTAGCCCGTGGCGATGAGGCCACTGCTGCTGCTGCTGCTACCACTTCTGCTCCTGGAGATGGCACCACTTCCGGTGCTCCAGAGCCTTCTGCTTCAGCACTTCAGACTTCTGAGCCTGCTGCTGACCCTGTTGCCGAGCCTGCTGATATTCCTGTTGACACATCTGCCGTCGAGCCCGTCGTTGACGTCTCGACTCCTGCCCCGACGATCCCGTCTGTTGAGACACCTCTACTCCCTGCAGAGCCTGAGTCCACTCCGTCGACTGGACCCACGGACACTGCAGATCCAGCCACTTCCTCGTGATCGTTGTTCCGAGGACTCTCCACTACGCTTTGGATGATATATCTTAGTGAGAGTATTTTGGGTTAGGATAGAGTATGAGGGTTATGATATTTTGATGTATTTTGGATGATGTCGATGATGATGTTATATTTTGATGTGGATGATGATGATGTATTTATTTTGATATAGATGATGATGATGATGTATTTCTTTTTGATGGGTATGTTGCATTTGATGTATCGATATCTTTTTGAATGTACTCATGATGTTATCATTTATATATATACATCGTCGTTCTCTTTGTCTTAATTCGTCGTGCACATTTAATATTCGTTCAATGCATATAATGTGTGAATTCGTCGCTCGACGCATGAAAACTTGGTTAAATAGATTTAAATTCTATAATTGTATAGAATTGTTTTCCATGCACAAATTCAACCAAGAATATTGAATATTGGAGAGTATGTTTCTTTATTCAAGAAATGAATAATTATTTGGTATTTTTGATGATTTTGATTATCGCTTTTTGATAATGGACAATTGTGACACACCTTGATTTGATTTTATCATTTTTTTTCTTTGGTGTCAATTAGTTCCATCGTCATTGTCTACGACTCCCGATGTTGGATTTTCCATTTCGTAGTTGTTGTCGTTGTATGCCCCCCATTTTTGGGATAATGCCAAAGGGGGAGAGATAATGATAATAAATAGCGCAAATGAAAATTTAACTCAATTTCCAAGAATCTAGTTTGATATGTTAGATTCAGGGGGAGTTAAGATACATATAAGGATTTTCAAAATCCGATATTTCGAAAATCGATTCTCTTTATATATCTTACTCGTCTGATTGATGCAATTCATATATATTCATTTTGGAATTAACGTGTCATCAATGCAGGGGGAGTAAGTATTTTACATTTGAATCATTATTTTTAATTATTATTTATGTTGGTTTGTCATCACCAAAAAGGGGGAGAATGTTGAATATTGGACTCCCCGGATTTGGTTTTGATGATGAGCAAACATAAATAATCCATGAACTAACAATTTGTGAGCGCAGTATTGGAGATCGTCGCCAAATTCACGAGAACATTCAAAGCGACATCTCAACACTTCACAAAACTCGTATTCATGTCCAAAGCTTCGTTGAAGCTCTTGCGCCGTTTTGGAAGTTATGAAGATTCAATCGAAGCTCTCGAAGACCGTTTATTAAGGTTTTATTTATAGTCTTTTTAGCTTCGATATATAGAATGTTAAGCCTTGAGTATATCTTACCATTCTAACTTCATAACGCTCATATCGTAGCTTTAGGATCTTAGTTCAAGTTCATTCTAACTTCCTCGAAGCGTCGCGCTTCGATTCGGACTTGTTTGTGCATATTAGTTGGTACAAGAAGGAGTACTGACCGACTAGATGGTGATCTAGTCGGTCAGCAACTCTTCTTGGATCGACTAGTTTGATTCCTTAATTTCTTGGACTTTACTGTTTACAGTTAGTCGGTCTACGTTGACTCACCGACCGACTAGTTTGTGAACTAGTCGGTCAGTGATGCTTCTTTGACCGACTAGTTGTGACTTACTGTTCATGCTAAAATTCTCCTAAGCTACTGTTTATCGTTAGTCGGTCTAAGAACGTTTGGTGACCGACTAGTTGACAATCTAGTCGGTCTACTTTTGTTCTTGGACCGATTAAGTCAACTTGCACTCAGACTATTTCATTTTGCCTCTTAGTCGGTCTACGTTCATTGACTGACCGACTAGTTGTGAAACTAGTCGGTCAGACAGTCTTCTTGGACCGACTAGATTTCTAGGTCTGAAATTCTCTTTCTTCTCAGATCCTCTTTTAGTCGGTCCATGCTGTTTGACTGACCGACTAGTTGATGAACTAGTCGGTCAGTGATTGTTCTTTGACCGACTAATTCTCCCAGATTTCTATCCGTTGGAGAATGACCTAAGTTGTTTTTATGTGACCCTATAAATACGAATCTAGGTCATTTTTATCTAGGGAGAGCTTCCATTCAGAGATTCATTGAGATCAAAAGAGATAGCCATTCTCACTCAAATCTAAAGCTCTCTTCCTCACAAGAAACCCATTCTCTCTCATTTCTAGATCTAGAATCCATCTAGAGAGAAGCTTGTTCTTGGTGAGCTCTTCAAGCTATTGCTTGATCCAAGTCTCCAAATCATCCCTAGGCACCGATTGCTGGTCATTTCCTTGGTGCTAGGACTTGGTGACTTCATCTTCCTCAAATCCTTCCTTCCACCTATTTGGGTAAGAAAAACTCAAGGTATAGGATTTTGTGGTAAGTTTGCTTATTTCAATATAACTCATTTATATTGCTTATTGATTCTCTCGGTTGTGAGAGAAGGTTGTGATCCCGGGTTGTGGGATTCACTATTGCCGTTGTTGTATGATTTGATCTTGTGAAGGTTTTTCACAAGATATTCATAGTGGAAATCTTGAGTTAGGGTTTCTAACTCAAGTATCCGGAGGGGATCCGGGTGGTTGGGACGTAGGATCACCGGGAACAAATCGGGGAGACTTGGGTGGATCCGAACCCATTAACATCATTTGTTAGCATTGTTAATTTTGTATGTTGTCATTCAATTTAAGCTTCCGCAAATTGATTTGGTAGTTGTTTGCACTATAATTTGGAATTATACTCCTTGTTATTTTTAAAGTACTATTCACCCCCCTCTAGTACTTGTGCAGTAGCTTGTAGGGCATTACAACGTTTTACTGGTTGATTACATGAAGTTGCGATGACATGGCATCTATACCATTATACAAGGAAAGTAAACGTGACATGCAATAGCCGTAGCGTGTGCTACTGGCTACAAGACAAGACTAGACAGGACATGACAAGACAGGAAGTACCGTGTGTGTCGCGAAGGGTTCATGCCTTACGGTTTGAGGGCGGTCAGACCCTCTCAACCGTGTGACCACTCAACCCTACCCCAGACCCGAGTGCTCAAGACAAGTCAATATAGGACCACTCACTCTAGCTTGGCGAGTGCCTCTATCCCCACGGTCCGTAGCGTGCCTCTCACTCCTTTGGTGAGCGACGAACGTTCTGTAGGTGAAATTGTAACAGGGAGCACTCTCTAGCTTGGAGAGCGTCTGAAACGCCCGTAAGCTTTTCCATTACAAGGGATCACTCTCTCTAACTTGGAGAGTGTCCTATTCGCCCGCAGGATTATGCAACACATGACATGACATGACAAGGTAAACATGGATGGAAGTTGTTCATTCTAGGGGTCCACACACATGCACACACAGATAGAACCTAGGGTGTCAGTTGTTGTTGTTGTTTGTGCTTAGACTTCGTCGTCAATTCTAAGCTGTCAAGGGGGTCTCAGACGCTATCATTTCACGTCCGGTTCTCTTTAGTCGTACTTTTACAGTTTAAGGGGTGATGGCCTAAAAGTGGCTGAAAGTATGCAAGTGGAAACACTTGCCTGCGGTGGCGAGTGAGTCGTCGGTCTGGATCGTCTCGTCGGAGCGATGCATCAGTGATGGTTTGTCTGAAACGAGCCAACGTCGTTGTCAGAACGACTTTTTCATCAATCCTATTATGGTTCGTTTCTAAATCCAACGGGACTACCCTAGTAGGTCAAAGTCACGATTTTGATTTGATTGTTCCGCCTAATCGACGACTATCCTATGTGCACAGATAATCAAGTCCATTCGACGATTTCTAGAGTTGACATCGTTTTAAAGAGCGTAAAGTAAACTTTAATTAATGTTGGTGATTTTTAGATTAGTTTTTGGTTTGCTACGATTTGGGTTCTTACTACGAGCTAGGGGACTAACCTTTACGGTGTTTGACCTTAGATCGGACGTCGGGTCTGAACAGTGGTAGATCCTCGTCGTCAACGACGTCTCAGCCGTGGGTAGTGCAGCAAGACTGGAACAGACAGCGGGTACATCATCGGGATCTCTCCGGTTGCGAGTAGCGCAACGAATCAACATGGTGGCGGCTACGATGTCGGGGAAAACACGCGAGATCTACGACGTGCATGGACTCCTAAGAGCAAGGGGCTGCCAGGGATTGGTGGAGGTCGAAGGGGGTTGCTCGGCCTGAGGGGTGGCTGCCGGCGGCTTCGCGCAGTGACGGTCAGCCGTGAGAAAGAGAAAATGACAGTTTTGATAAACCGGGTCACTGTTTTGAGTCGCCACAAGATTATCGCGGCTTAAGGGGCAAGGGGACACTTGCAGTAGGTAGAGGGGGTCGAGGGGAGGCTGATGGCGACAGGGGGGTCGCTGATAGTGGCTGGAGGGGGGGCGGCCGCCAGCTTTGAAGCTAGGCACAGGCTGGCGCAAATGGCATATTTCAGGCGGCCTGGGTTGTGTTTCTAGGTGATTTCAAGAGGAGAGAGAGAAGAGAGAGGAGAGAGGAGAGAGGGAAGAGAGGGGAAGGTCGTCGGGGCTTTGGGGTGGCCAGTGGCTCGCTAGCGACGAGGAAGAAGGAGGGAACAAGTAAGAAAGGAGGCGGCGGCTGGGTTGTTTTCGTGACCTAGGGTTTGCGGTTTGTGTGTTTTGATATAAGATGTTAAGTTGCTAAATGGGTATAAAAAGGGGTATAGTTTGGATGACTAGGAGAGAGGGTGTGTGAGAGGGGGTGTGCAAAGAGGGGGAAACTAAGGTGATAATATGGGAAAAATTGATATGGAATGATACGTAGGAGGAATCTTAGGGATTTGATTAGTTTAGTTTAGATTTGAATTTGAATTAGATTAAGGTTAATTCGGAAAAATTATCTGAAAATACTGGGACGAACGCAGCGACGAGAGGTTCGAGGATATGGTGTCTGGTCACGTGCTATTCCTACCGAATAAGATTATAAAATTAGGAACTGAGCGTTGAAGTCAAAAGACCAAAATGCCCTTCCATTCAAAGCTGTTCTGAGGGAGAACGAGCCGTGAAATGACGTTCCCAAAAATTACTGTAAAAATACATTCTTCCATACAGTTACAACGACATATTACATTGTATATTTTGGATAGAAGAAAGGACAAAGAAAAATACGCGTACAAAAGAGGAAAGTACGCGCAAAACAAGAACAGTCAGAAAGCGGCCGTTAGATTCTACCCACCTTAGAAATGATTCCGCCCTCGGAATCCCTTATGCAAATAATAATAATAATAATATATGTATGCACTTATGCCTACAACTCCCATATTCCACATAATGATCGCTAATCCTATAAGTTCAATCAGTGTTCCTCAAATAATTCATCATAAGTTCAATCAGCGTTCCTTAAATAATTCATCATTACTCGTCTATTTCACTGGACATGCTATAACTAGAATCACATCCTAGCGCTTAATTATAAAATCCACTTTACCGTTTGCAAATCACCAATCGTCTCGTCCCCAATATATTCTTCATCATATAGACTCATAAATTTTATTCGCCATAATAATGAACCATTAAACCACTTCTTATCCTTACCCCTATTATCTAATCTCCTAACCATATTAAATCCGTCTTCAAAACTATCCATTCATCTCAACATGTCGTGTTATTTCCAATGTCTTCTTCACCCTAACTTTATAATCAAGTCTAGATGCTTAAATGCTCTATGATCACCGAAATTCATACTATACCTCATAGCTACTCCTATCTACCACTCGTCTAAATTTTCAAATCTGATAAGTACTCATCTCTCTGTGTACAATTTCATTCAACCAGAATTCTCCATTGAGTCTGTTACTCATTGGTATTATAAAAAGTAAATAGATAAGTCTTGGACACCTCATTCTTTTCATCCAAAAGAAATCTAATCTAACCTCCTTGTGTTCAAAATCCACTAATCACCGTTACATCACATCACATCTCACACTATACCTACCCGCACACATAAACCTATAGCAATAATGACCAGTTCTAATAATATAACAACAATGAAATTAACACTCCAGATGAGGGAAAGAAGAGAAAAGAATGTTTAAGGCCAATGACATATTTTAAAAACATGTGGAGTTGTGGTATTAGAAGGGGGAAGATAGGGGGTTGTGATCTTTGTGGGCTAGTTTCAAAACATTAAAGATTTGATTTAAAAGAAAACAAAAAGCTTTGAAACAATCACATGCAGCCAAAATGAGGTATACTAAACCCAATTTAGACTTGTACATGTTAAAATGGATATTAAATGAATGTTGTACTCTTGTTGTTCCGAACTTTTTGCATGACCTGCATGTGCCATCACTAAAACCTGTCACGCCTCACTTCCCAAAATGACAGAAGCAAGACGTGACCAAGGTCCGCATGGGTAGGGGCTGAGAAGCCCAGACCCAATAAGCGTCTGTAGGGATACCATGAAGTTATAGGTTCTTGCACATAAAAGTTCTGAACAAAGAAATAAGAGTGCATAAAGGAAACTGTATTCATTAATATAAAGAGATAATATCCAACGAGTATAAAAGTCTAACAAAGGATGCCAAGCAAGGCTACAACTGCAGAAAGGAAGCTAATGGTGCGACGCACCCAACCTAGACAAAAGTAAATGGTGCTACGCACCCGAACTAGAAAGCGATAAAACCTATGCGGATCAGCAACAGGGAAGTAGCTCTAGGACTGGTCCTTGTCAGGAAAGTACTCCAGGTCAACGTCCTCTGGCTCCAAGTCCTCAGGTAGCTCTGGCTCGTCTACGTACTCTGGCTCAGTACCTGACGTACAACACCCAAGAGAAAAGGAGCTGTACGTCAGGTAAAGTCTGCGAAGGGAAGGTGAGACTCTACAACAAGTGTGAAACAATTTTCTAAACAACGTTTTATTGGTTAATTACATGCAGTTGCAATGACATGGAAGCTGTACAATTATACAAGAAAAGTAAAAATTGAGCAAGAAAGTAAACGTGACAGGTAATAGCCGTAGCGTGTGCTACTGGCTACAAGACTAGACTAGATAGGATAGGATAAGACAGGAAGTACCGTGTGTGTCGTGAAGGGTTTACGCCTTACGGTTTGAAGGCAGCCAGACCCTCTCAATCGTGCGACCGCTCAACCCAACCCCCAACCCGAGTGCTCACGACAAGACAATATAGGACCACTCACTCTAGCTTAGCGAGTGCCTCTATCCCCATGGTTCATAGCGTGCCTCTCACTCCCTTGGTGAGCGACGAATGTTCCATATGTGAGACTGTAACAGGGAGCACTCTCTAGCTTGGAGAGCGTCCGAAACGCCAGTAGGCTTTTCCATTACAAGGGATCTCTCTCTCTAACTTGGAGAGTGCCCTATTCGCCCGCAGGCTTATGCAACACATGACATGACATGACAAGGTAAACGTGGATGGAAGTTGTTTATTCTAGGGGGTCCACACGCACGCACACGCAGATAGAACCTAGGGTGTCAGTTGTTGTTGTTATTTGTGCTTAGACTTCGTCAAGTCTAAGCTGCCAAGGGGGTCCCGGACGCTATCATTTCATGTCCGGTTCTCTTTAGTCGTACTTTTAAAGTTCAAGGGGTGATGGCCTAAAAGTGGCCGAAAGTACGCAAGTGGAAACACTTGGCGAGTGAGTCGTCAGTCTTGATCGTCTCATCAGAGCGATGAGTCAGCAATGGTTCGTCTGAAACGAGCCAACGGCGATGTAAGAACGCGTTTTTCATCAATCCTATTATGGTTCGTTTCTAAATCTGACAGGGCTACCCTAGTAGTTCGAAGTCACGATTTTGATTTGATTGTTCCGCATAATCGACGTCTATCCTATGTGCACAGATAATCAAGTCCATTCGTCGATTTCTAGAGTTGACAACGTTTTAAAGAGCGTAAAGTAAACTTTAGTTAATGTTGGCGATTTTAGATTAAGCTTTGGTTTGCTAAGATTTGGGTTCTTACTACGAGTTAGGGGACTAACCTTTACGGTGTTTGAACGTAGATCGGACGTCGGGTCCCAACGGCGGTAGATCTTTGCCATCAACGACGTCTCGGCTGCGGGTAGCGCAGCGAGACTGGAACATATAGCACGTACGATGTCGGGATCTCTCCGGTTGCGAGTAGCGCAACGAATCAACATGGCGACGGCAACGACGTCGGGGAAAACACACGAGATCTGCGACGTGCGTGGACTCCTAGGATAAATGGGGCTGCCAGGGATTGGTGGAGGTCGAAGGGGGTTGCTTGGCCTGAGGGGCGGCTGCCGGCGGCTGCGTGCAGTGACGGCCGACCGTGAGAAGGCGAAAAGGACAGTTTTGATAAACCGGGTCGCTGTTTTGAGTCGCCACAAGGTTATCGCGGCTTGATGGGCAAGGGGACACTTGCAGTAGGTAGAGGGGGTCGAGGTGAGGCTGATGGCTGTAGGGGTGGTCGTCGGCGGTGGCCGGAAGGGGGCAGTCACTAGCTTTGAAGCTGGGCACAGGCTGGCGCAAATGGCAGATTTCAGGCTGCCTGGTGTGTGTTTCTAGGTGATTTCAAGAGGAGAGAGAGAAGAGAGAGAGGAGAGAGGGAAGAGAGGGGAAGGTCGCCAGGGCTTTGGGGTGGCCGGTGGCTTGCCAGCGGTGAGGAAGAAGGAGGGCGCAAGTAGGAAAGGAGGCCGTGGCTGGGTTGTTTTCATGACCTAGGGTTTGCGGTTTGTGTGTGTTAACATAAGATGTTAAGTTGCTAAATGGGTATTAAAAGGGGTATAGTATGGATGACTAGGAGAGAGGGTGTGTGAGAGGGTGTGTGCAAAGAGGGGGAAATTACGGTCACAATAGGGGGAAAATTGATATGGAATGATACGTAGGAGGAATCTTAGGGATTTGATTAGGTTATTTTATATTTGAATTTGAATTAGATTAAGGTTAATTAGGGAATTAAAATGATTAGGGGATAGGTCGTCCTATGGGTATCAGAAAAATTATCCGAAAATACCGGGACGAACGCAGCGACGAGAGGTTTGAGGATATGGGGTCAGGTCACATGCTATTCCTACCGAATAAGATTATAAAATTAGAAACTGAGCGTTGAAGTCAAAAGACCAAAACGTCCTTCTATTCAAAGCTGTTCTGAGGGAGAACGAGCCGTGAAATGACATTCCCAAAAATTACTATAAAAATCTATTCTTCCTTACGGTCACAACGACATATTACATCATCTATTCCGGAAAGAAGAAAGGACAAAGAAAAATATGCGTACAAAAGAGGAAAGTACGTGAAAAACACGAATGGTCGGAAAGCGGCCGTTACAGCCCCTCCAAGCAATCAAACCCCAAGCTTTCAACTCACAGCCCTCGACAGCCCGACCCCCCTACGACACCTTCATCTCCCCCACCGCTTTGCAACCCTCTCCATCCTCGACACCGGCAGCCCCTACAAACTTCAACGAACCCCACGACCTCTCGCTCAACTCACAGATCTCGACAGCGACCTCAACACGTGTGCCTCCTCACCGTCGCTAGGCACCGCCACCTCCTACACCACCGTCAGCACCGCTGGCAAGTACCACTCGACTCCTCCGATGCCTCTGCTCCTATCGCCGTGGCCTACCTACAAACACGAAGGCAACGTAACGAAGCAAAAACTGTGAGTTTAATGCATGAACAGTAAACTAAAGAAAATGAACAGTTGTTAATATATAAAGTTATATATATATATATATATACACACACACACACACATATATATACATACACACAGTATAATGAATTACATATGTTATATTACATACCAACTGTAGGCTATATTATATGTGTGTATATATATAAATCTTATACAAACAGTACATTACATTAGTTTTGTTTAATAATATTTTAACGAGTTAAAGACTTTTAACTGGATATGGAAATCCAACCTCGCCGATAAATCACGCCTCTCGTCATGATCATGTAGGTACCGAAATCGTCTCAATCAGGCAAGTAATTTATTTTCTACACATTTTTGCAAGTTATGGACTTTATTTTTCTAATTTTTGAAATTGGTTATTGTTGTTTTTATGTTCCATAAGGATTGATATTATCATTTCAAAAACCCGAAAAAGTTATGTTTAAACTTCTGAAAGTAATTCTCCCATAATAACAATTTTGGGTGGCTTGTGGTGTTATAATTCATTTCATTGTAATGTAACTCATGTATGAAAAGTGTTTCTGCCATGTTAAGAACCCCAAGAAAATGCATTCTTACATGTTCATAACATTACTGGTGCCATCTCATATTTGGATGGTCTACTCATATATATGCATGGTGTTGAGCGCTTGGGGCATATACGGAGTACTAGGCCCTTGGGGCACGTACGGAATATTGGACACTCGGGGCATTTACGAAATGTTGGCCAAATGGCAAACATTGAACTATACGAACACACATTGACACTTTTGGGTGGGGTAGTCCACTGTAGTAGAGGTCAGAACGCTAGATTCACCCGATTGGTAAATTTGACCGTCGCCCGGATGGGGTCGGTCCAGAAGCACCTGTTAGCTCCCGAAGGTTTGGGTGTATTTGTAGTTCCTTCCGCCCTCAGACATTGGGTTTGTCACTAGATTAAGTTATTGACTGACACCCTTTTTACTTTCTGCTATTACTATCATGAAATGTATAAACTGCTAGCTAAGCTCTTACCATGTTTTGCTATGTACACTACACCTTGCCATTCTTACTACACTTTACTTTGTGCACCACACTTTGCCATGCCCGCACATTTCCTTACGCTAACATACTTTTACTTATTGTGACCATATTGTGTGGCTTGTCTTCAAAGTTTTACAAAATTTACCTATGTCTTAATATTTTACATCTTGCCAAGCAACCCTCCCTGACGTATATTTCCTTGTCTATCTGTTGAAATATATGTTAGGTTCTGAGAGAGAGTTCGCTGAGGAGCCTACTTGAAAACTGAGCAGGTTGACTAGGAGTACCCGGACGCTGAGATCCCCTATTGAGGACGACGTGCTTGCGCAGCGCTGCAATAAATTAATATCTGTGTTGTGTTTCATTTAGGGTATTTCGTTTTGTGTACCTGTTGTAATGGCCATGCTAGCCCTTAATTGTGTACTTGTAATCTGGAATTTGACGTTGTAATAATAATATTTGTGTTGTTCTGATATTCGCATGCAAAAACCTGCCAGGCTTAATACATAGACACTTTTTGTTCTTAGTCAAAGAAGAAAGAAAAAAAGTACTTCGTCTTTGCTTTAAGCACATGCAGATCTGCTTGCATCCTCGCTCCCAAGTACAATGGAAAGCAGGGCGTGACACAGATACAACAAAGCAAATACATTAAAAGCACAGAAAAACTAGTCCTAGAGACAGTCGACCAACAGATCGGTCTGGTCGACTAGTAGTCGAAAGTTTATAGATCGACATTTAAAAGTCAGGGGGTTTGAGGCGGGTAGCATGAACTGGATGGAGTGTGGGGAGCCCATTGTTCAAGAGTACTCAAAATCTTTGCTTGAGTCTATTGCATATTTTCCATCGAAGTGTTCATGCGATCAAAATGGGTTTCAAACCCCCTAATATGAGTTAGTAACAAGGAAACCGAAATTCATATCATCTCGAAGATGATCAATTTGGTCTTGAATCGTAGGATGTGAAGGTGGAGAACGAGTATCGGGATTGACGGTGACTTTGCGACGACGGGAAGGATGTGTAGCAGATTGTTGTTCTTGTTCTTCTTCTTCTTCTTCAACTTGAGGAGGAGGAGGGGGTAAATCCATTCAATTGACAACGGAGTGATCAAAGCATTGTGGATTAAAAATAGAAACCTTATTATCAAGTGGAACATCAAAATGACGTAAAATGCGAGTGATAGTGAATGGAAGGAAGATGTGATTGGAAATGGTTTTGACCAAAACAAACATGGTGGTACTAGCCCAATCTACTTGGAGCCCTCCCATAATAGCATAAAGAACCTGACTATGGGACTCATTGACATAGTTGAGGGAACCAACTTTGGTAATCAAGTTGTAGGTGTAGATCTCAAAGAGAAGACGCGGGATGGGTTTTAAATCCATTGCGGTCATTCCAATCCAAAAATTGGAACTCAAAAGGTCAAGGATATTGAGAGCATCCATTGGAAAGCCGAGATGTTGTTGAGGAAATCGTGGTAAGTTGAGACTTTGGGCAAGAGTATCAAATGAAAGGTGGATGTCGATACCTTTGACCTTAGTATCAAGATAGACGAGGCCACCATTCTTAATCACAACCATGTTCGCATAAAATTGCTTGACGAGAACGGGGTAATAATGAATGTCCTCACACCAAAGATGGAAGAAGGAAACCGTGTGTAGAAGGTGACGAAGGTTGTAATTCATGATGATGGGTCGTTGAATTTGGGCGACATGGTTGACGATGGTTAGAGGAGGATGCCATGAGGGAAGGATGAAAAGAACTAGTGGAGTATTTATGGGATCGCTCTCTCTCAAAAGGGAAGATTTTTCAGAGTATTGGAATTTTGGCCTTCTCATGGTGAAAAAGAGAGGATTCATGGTGTTTAAATAAGGATTTTGATTGGGAAATTCGAAGTTTGAACACTCAAAACCGAAATAAAACTATACAATAACTCCCAATAACTTTCCTAACCCATTAGTAAAGAAAACTAATTGAAATCCGTGCAAAAGAACGGTCAAAATCAGTTGTCCTTCAGAAATTTTACAGTGATTAGTCGACTAGCCCTCGGGATTAGTCGACTAGTCGGGGTCTGGGCTTGAGCGGCTTGGGGAAGATGCATGACTAGTTATAATTTTAATATTAATTTGAAAAAGAATCTTGACCGAATGGTACAGTGGAAATTGTCATGTGTAAGTGATGGTTGACCACAGTAAAGTACTTTTGTACTTTGGTGTAAGAGAAGGTGTAAGAGATGGGACAAGTCCTTTTTTTAAAGGGAGATTCAAAAAGTATTGAAAATATTGTTGTCTCCACCATATATTGTTGACCAGTTAGTAAGAATATTATTATATAATAAAATAATTTTATGAATAAAATAGTATATATATAATAGTGTTAATGACTTGAAAATACCCTAACGTTTCTCACAAAAATACATTATCGTACATTTTGGGACACATTATATATTCACTCGGCCGAGTAAAACTGATACGCTCCTAGGGCGAGTCTTGTCGAGTAGCTTGAGCCACTCGGCCGAATGGACTTATGCCACTTGGCCGAGGATGGCAAGGCCACTCGGCCGAGTCATAAGCGAGGAGGAATTTTTCAAAATATTTCCATTACGATCACTCGGCCGAGCGACTTAGTCACTCGACCGAGTCGTAACTTTTCCTATATAAAGGGGAGCGGGTCGACGCGTTTTTCGAAACGAGTTAAACCCCAAAAATCGCGTCCGATCGCATTCACCCCGCACAGCCACTCCCTGCCCCCTCACTCGCCCGACCACGCGTCCCGTGCCGGCGCTCGGCCACCCACCGCCGGCCAAGCCTCCTCCGCCTCCGCCCAAGTCGCCGCCGGCGACCACCTCGCCGGCCGAGCTCCGGTAGCTTTATTTCGCCTTTTTCCTCCTCTTTTGCATATTTTTCGACGATCCATGTGTTTAACGAGCCCCAAAACCAAATCAACTTCATTATCTCTCTATCATACCCCTAACCCCCATACATTTTGAGTATTACTCGCTGATATCTTCGTTTGATGTGCAGTGTATATTGGGGAGCTTAGGGGAGCCCAGGGGAGCTTCCGGGGAGCGATTTTGGCTTCGTGGAGGCGTCGTCTTCGCATGCGTCCACTTCTTTGCTCTCGCGACGTGTCACGGTATATTCGTTCCATTTATTTTTGCACGTCATGTTTTTGCTATTTTTGGTGAGCACCCGGGGCCCACATGCCGCCCCGGACACGGCCGCGGTCGAGGAGAGCTTCCGCCAAGCGGAAGCGATCGGATGAGCCCGGCCCCTCCCACGAGGTGGAAGACTCTCCTCTGCCTACACCACCACACCTCGTTCACCCTGCACAGCCTGCAGACCCTGAACACCCCGCATAGCCTGCAGAGCCCATTCACCCCGCACAGCCACTCCCTGATGTCCCACAGCCACCACCACCGGCTCCACTTATCGGGTTCTGGGGATTACGTTCCGAGACGACGCACACCGCGTCGTCTTCGAGCGCATTTCCCAGCGCTCGATTGTACCCTCCAGGTTCGCACACCTTGCAGACCTAGGACGCCTGGGGGTACTTGAGGGGATGCTCATGTTGTATGACAACATGGGTTGGCAAGATTTCTTCCAGGTGTTGGCGGACACGTTCGTCTGTCCGACACTTGAGGTGCTTAGTTCTATCGCCCGGACCGACGAGGGATGCTCGTTTAGGTTCATGGACCGAGAGTGCCAGGTCACTCTCAGTATGATGAGAGCATTCTTTTCGTGGCCCGATGTCCCCGGGGCCGACCGTGGTTACGCCCCTACTCACATTCCCCCACCTTTCTTCGATTCCGGCGCTTTCTGGGCCCGGATCACGGGTTTACCTGCCGCCTGCGATCCTAGTAGGGCCAAGGCCTCGGCCATCGTCCACCCTTGCCTCCGCATAGCTTAGTGCCTTATGGCGACTACCTTTTTAGCGAGGTATGAGCCTGGGACGATGTCCACGCCGGATCTTTATATGCTCTACGCAATGACGCGCCCCAGAGCTCTATCTAGGGAGGGTGACGAGTTGGTCCCCGCCGTTGTGGTTGATATCACGAGCTGGTTTTTGGATCGCATCATCGTGTCGGTGGGCGCTCGCTCACCGATATGTTGCGGCGGTCTGATCACCCTGCTCGCTCTTATGACCGACGAGGACCTTCCTGCTGACCTGCGACGAGCCCCGGGCCCCACTTCACTGTCCATAGACGGCATGGCCCGGATGAAGATGCTACATCTGCACGGTCAGCGGCACTGGGTTTGGTTGCACGGTCCATTCGGTGCGGATTACATGATCCTTCCGAGCCCAGATCGGACACAGATAGCACCAGCACAGGTGGACTGGCTTCCGGCGATGGATCTCCTGATCCCCGCCGCCTACGTGCTTGAGGTCGAGGAGGCTGAGCAGGCTGAGCAGGCCCACGCTGCACACGCTGCACCCGCTGACCCCGCTGCTCCTGCTGACCCCGTGGCCCCTCAGCAGCCTGATATTTCTGCTGCTCCCGACACCTCTGTCCACAAATCTACCGGTGTCGGGAGTACCCTCGCTGAGCCCACCTCCACTACCTCCACGCCCACCTCCACTACCACCACAGCTGGCCCTCTGTCCGTTGAGCCCGTTTCCTCCGCCCTACCCGAGCGCCCAACGACTATAGTTGAGAGCGGAGAGCCCTCTTTTGCTGCCGTCGTGGAGACCGTGGTTTCCACCCCTGTCTCCACCGCAGCCGTTTTTTCTGAGAGTGTCGTGGCGTCTGTCCACACGTCTGTGTCACCGACCTCTCTGGCCGCCTCGTTGCCACTTTTATACTCCACTTCCGTTGCTACTGCCTCCACTTCTTACCAGCCTGTGCCCAAGCCTCGCACTGAGGCTAGGCCCACACTTGCGAGCACAGCACCTTTCCTCCACCTGCCTGCTGAGCCCATCACCTACGCCACCCGCGTCCGCCAGCCCCGTCCTGCATAGCACAGACAGGTGCGTCCCTCTGCACCACCTCCCCCCGACACTGTACTTCAGAGCATTCGTGCTCTCGAGGGGGTGGTGAGTGCCCTCAGAGGCGACCTTAGGACCATGTCTGCCACTGTCACCGCTATGGCCAGCCGCTTCGACCTACTTCCGGGCATTCACTATTGCCTTACTCAGATTCTCGAGCGGCTTCCTCACGTACCCACACCCACCCAGCAGGTCCCCACCCCCACCCCTACACACACCCAACCTGCTACCACACCCACACCCGCACCCACTCAGCAGACTGTTCCCCAGCCGCCACCACCACCGCCGCCGCCTCAGGACGGAGACGACGCAGCACCACCCTCTTAGGCACCCTTGATGCCATTGATCCTTCTTGCCATCGTGATGCCCGTCTCTGCTGGGTCCTGATGATTTTTGCCCACCCCCCTCCCCTCACTGTTTTTGGGTCCACATTTTGTTCATATCTTTATATATCATTTTTGGGAGAGAGGGAGAGTTTTTGGTGTCACACTTTTATATCTGTTTCACTCCTGTATCTGCATGCATCATGTCCGCATCTTATTTTTCATTTCGTTATTTTTATTTTCTTTTTTTCATCATGCAAGCATCCTCATCTACCCCTCACATTTCACGTCTCTCGGTGTGCCACACTTCGCACATTGAGGACACTATGCACTTTAGCTTGGGGAGTGAGTTCTCACATTCCTTTCGATTTACCACCTTTATTTTTAGTTTTTTCACGCCATTTTCCGTTTTCGCACTCACTTTCATCACTTTTTCTTTTCTTTTACCATGCATCACGTTTTTTCTTATTTTCTTTGTGTGCCGCATTGTAAATAGCTTTATTTTCCCTCTTTATCTTTATTTCTTTTTCATCTCATGCTAGAGATGACTTTTCTGTGATGATGATGACGTGGAGTTAGCTTTCTCTATATGCATGCTATATTTGTCATGTCTTAGATTTTATTTCTGATATCATATGCTATGATTTTCCTTGCATTTAGATATAGTAACCCACACTTTTTCCGCATGAAAATGGATGAAATTTTATTATTAGCTGAGTCTGAATATTCATATGTATGCTATCGCAGAAAACACACCAAGATTCACGCATTGAATGCTTATATCTGGAGTACCGTTTTCTTTTCCTATATCACTTCTATTTGCATGATTTGTACGTTTCACTTCAGGATGTTGAATGATGTTAGCTATGATAAATCTGGATTAGTTTAGCTTTTTTGTGATCAAAACCGAGTAGATTAGATTACCCTTCTGAAGTTGTCGTGCACGTCCTATAGAGTGAACTGAGAGACATATTTATTTCTTTTTCCACATATCTTGAACATCAATTATCTATTTTAAAATCATTGGTGAATCTCCCCTTAGCGATTCTAATATATGGCATTTCCCCCGTTATTAATTCCTAGCTCCAAACTTCCCCAAAACCAAACAGAAAAAGAAAAATTCTTGTATATCCTTATTTCTCTTTGATTTGGGATCATTGTGTATATATGCTATTGAAAAAAAAAGAAAAAAAAGAGAAAAAGAAAAGAAAAAGAAAAGAAAAGAGAAAAGAACCTCAATAAACGATCCCATCTCATGTTCTCTCTTTTTTTTCCCTCTTTTTGTTTTTTTATTTTTATTACTTTTGGAGCTTCATAAAAATGGGGATGTAAATATTGTTTTTTATGCCACCACGCTTATAGATAAGCTTGGGGGAGGGAATCCAATGATGTGTGAGAGAGTGACTACTTGACGGTGCACGACAACCTAGGCTAAGTAATATTCTATACTCGGTGAGATTGTTTTAGCTTCACGAAATCCAGAAATCAATGCCTAGCACTCATTTCATGAAATCCACGCTTTTCTATTCTTTCTATTCTATTGCGTGATATTCTTATACTCCTCTTAGAAAGCGTTCAATTGAAAAGTGTGTGATCTACGATGTTGTATACCGCTTTAAATGATTCAGACGATGTTAATTCTAAAATTATACCGTTTTTCATGCTATATCGATATTCTTGGGTTTTCTATTTCTATTTGCACCATTATACTATGATATCGAAATAAAAGTCCTTGACATGTGTTTTACATTCGGTGCATGCTATATGATTAAGCAAAACCCACGTCCTGAGAAAAATGATCTAGCAGCTTCCCTATTCGCTTTCTTCTTTCTTCTTCGTTTTTTCGTTTTTTTCGTTTTTTCGTCGTTTTCGTTTTCTGAATCCACCGGGTTCGCCTTTTACTTATCTTCCTCGAGGACGAGTAAGAGGTAAGCTTGGGGGATTTTGATCACTCCGTGTTTTACACCTTTTTTCCGCATGATTGCATGCCATTTAGATCGCTCAAATCACGCTTTTCACGATTTATCGACAATATTGCGATACTTTTCACGATTTGTTGTTTTTGTCGTATTTCAGGAGATTTGGAGCGATTTGGAGTGATCCCGAGATACACCTACTCCAGAGTGTCACCGACGACTTCCCCAAGAAGAAAGAACATCGTAGGAGCGACGAGGAGGCAAAAACAATCAGAATGGGCATTTTTGGTGTCTCACTCGGCCGAGTGAAGGAGTCACTCGGCCGACCAGCGAGACCCCGCTCGGCCGACCAGATCGGACACGCTTCATGTGTGCACTCGGCCGAGCATCAGAAGCCACATCGGCCGAGTGACGAGACTCCGTCCGCCCGAGTGGCGCTCAGACGACGCTCATCAAAAACTCCCAACTTACTGTTTTTCGTCTGCCTGAGCATCAGAAGACCCACTCGGCCGAGTGGAAATTGCCGACCGCCCAAGTGAAGAGAAGACATCGACCGAGTGAAGACAACTCACTCGGCCGAGCGACGACAACTCACTCGGCCGAGCGACGCCCGAAGTGAAGACCCCCAAGACCCCAGACTTACTGGAAATTCTCCGTGTCTCCCACTCGGCCGAGCGACTTTTTTCACTCGGCCGAGTGAGCCGCGCTGCCTGTAGCGTAAATTGCGATTTTCAGGCTGCGCAGGGGCATTTTGGTCACAGTTTTTTGGGCGATTTTGTGGGGTATTTAACCCCAGTTTTTAACCTAGGTTAGAGAGCTTTTTCCTTGGCTTTTTGCAGCTTTTTAGATTAAATTTTTTAGCTTTTGATTCTTGCTATTGGAGAGGAGAGGAAAGTTTATTTTTGTTGGATTCTTGGAGAACTCTATTGGTTTGTCTCCCTCTCCATTAAAAATCTTATTTTTATTGCTTATTTGAATATTGTGATGAATTCTATTGTTATTTCAATTGATTATTTTTGCAATTGTGATATGAATTATGAGTAGTCCTAACGTCTTGGGGCGTGGGGATGAACCCTACGAGCCCAATTTCCGATTTGTGATGATTTGGTAGAAATATTGCTAGAATTGCTATTAGGGTTAGTTTGGGATCGATATATTACGGATAGCTAGGTGTTCATATCGATTGGGATTTGCAAGAGATTGGATCCCAATTCGATAGGAAACCCTAGAAATCCGAATTGGGTTGAAATTGAGTTTCCGTAGTATCGGTTTGTAAGAGATTGGACCGATACTAGGGTTCTCGGTTGCAATTCCATACCGATACCCGTTTGCAAGAGATTGGACGGGTAGGAACTATCCCAACCTAGGTTGTGGCCCGAGTTTGCACGAGAGTGGGCTCGGGACGCGATTGAACGATGATGTTGATCCTAATGCTAGCTTGCCTAGGCTAGGGTTTGCAAGAGATTGGACCCAAACCTAGGATAGCTATAGACCGGCTACAGCGCGAGAGCGTGAGCTAGGTTTTACATTCAGTTGCAACTAGTTCATCCGAAATTCTACTCTAGCAATTGTGATACCAATGAATCACATTGACGAGATACGGTGAGTAGCGGGGATTCCCCATTCCCTGGGCGTCTTTAATTGATTTTATATCTCCATACTTTGTCTGACGATTGTGACAGGATCGCCAAAAGGCAAACTCTCTCTTTTCTGTTCCTATAGCCAGGTTGTTCGGAGAAGGCACTGTCATACGTCCTCCCTGTGTTCGATAACCCACTCGCCGCTACACCGTGCGCTTGCGGTAAAACTACACGGTCGCCCTTTTGGGTTACATTTTGGAGCGATTATGACCACAGGCTACTGCCAGCTACTAACTGGCCAATAGTCAGCTTCGTAGCCACTGGCTACCACCCGTTGCTAACTAGTTGATAACCAGCTAGCTCATTAGCTCTGTTAGCCAATGGTAGATAGTCATTTGTCACCAATTGGCTAGCCATCTGTCGGTGATGTAGTTTCATCATCAACTACCACCAGTTGCTAACTAGCATGCAAGGAAATATCGCTAGTGATTCTAATCAAATTAGAAAAAGACAGAAGCATGGACAATTCAAAATTTTCTAATTATAGTGAAAACCTAAGAAGAACCATAGAATTCATGACTTTAAATACTAGAAAATATAGACCATAACCTTGTAGTGATATAAGATATCCATTAGTCCAAATCTTTTCCAATGAAGACCTTCAATCTCCACAACAACCAAGCATGATCAAAGATTCATCTTGATGATGAAGCTCCTCACAATCCACGAAACCTCTAAGAACCTGAACTCCGTCCAAGCGTTGCTAGTGCTTGAGATAAAGATAATGAACAAACTTTTGTTTTATTAGGGAGAAATTGTATCTTTAAGCCAAGGCTTCACGATTATATTTTTCTCTCAAGATCATATGATGCTTAGATCCTAGATCTCTTGAATTGTTGGATACGAAAGAGATGAGGAGAGAACCCCTTTATATAGTTCTTAAGATTCATGAAATCCAATTACGTTTATGAATTTGAATTAGAGTCAAACCTTATCATTAAACATGTAGGATTAAAAGAAAGACCTCATGAACTCATTTGATCCATTAATGAGCATTAGTTAGTGTCAAACTCTATTTAATTACCGAAAGAAAATACCAAGATATTAAATAACCTTAATGATTTCTATTTTGAGTCAAACTCTTTTTATTTCGATTGGATCTTGACCCAATAATTGGATCCAACTCAAACCTAAAACCAAACTAACCCAAATCCTAAAACATGCATGATGCAATAGTGTGCCATTAGGCAGTGGTCATGGGATGTCTCCAGTAGCTACTAGCCATAGCCAACCGGCTGCCACCAACTGCCATCGGCCGTCGAGCTGACTTTTCGACGATGACGTTTCATTGTTGGCATCATCTAGGGAATGGTTTCTTTAAAGTTTTGTCTTTCCTTTTTGGCTCAAAGATTTGGAACTTCTTTTCGAACCTTTCCCTCGTGTTCATTACTCCCTATAATGTGCTCTTCTTTCTCAAACAAGTCGATCACAACTCATCACAAACATTCAAGTATATCGTATATCTCGTATATGTCAATTTCGATCCTTTGATTATCGTGATGAGCTACCATCATTGTATGAATCTAAATGCTTGATTTTTACTTCTGTTGTGACTTGATCGTACTCTATGATCATGTCAACGGTATGACATTGATGTTAGTTTCATATATAGTCCACATGTTTTGTGATAATCATTATCTGATTGATATAAGAATGGACTTTCCTTCGAACAAAATCTAGACATGTCAGTAACAGCTATCATGTAGTTTGGTCTCTTCATCATAACTATGTCGTTAAGATGTCCGGGTATGGAAATTTGTCAACCCCCAATTGTTAGGGATTGTGTGCCATTCAGACAATTATTATAAATGTAAATGCACGTTGTTTTAAATAATAGTATGTTATGTTGTGACTCTTTATCTGTTTGAACGTTTTATACTACAAAGTATGCATGTTGTCATGTTATGGTTGCATGGCTAAAGTCCTTGGACATATGTAAGGGACATTGGGATCATGATGAAACCATGAAAATGAGGCCCAGTGCATCTACTTAAGAATATATCCAAAATATTTCTAGTCATAGGAAAATCAAGACGTGACATTAATATTCTGGATAGACAAGTATACATTGATCTATGTTATAAGATGATAATGGCTGGTCTATAGCCACTCAATGTGGAGAATCATGAGCCAATGCACATGTATAGAGAACAAGTTTACAGAGTGCCTTCTGAGATACTTCTATATAGTAATCTTACTCTATCTGTCAATACAAGCTCTTAGGTGACATTTGGTGGAGTATAGTCCCTATGATCAGAGATGTGTCAAAGGACCTTTCAAGTGGGAGGCTATACTTTGGCTTCTACCGAACATTGGCATCACACCCGGTATATAGGTATTCACTTGGTATAGTCCAAAGCGTGTGAGAGAAGTGGCCGTCTAGACATGATTCTTCTCCGTAGTATGGAAGGTTGGTGTCATAGGGAGTTAATGGACCTATAGTAATTACTGGTTACAGTTGTATGTATGAACTTATTTGGGGTAACGAGTTTCATCCTACTGCTAACTATGTGATCACATATAACTCAAGGTTTTAATGTGGAGTGGGGTTTGTAGGTTCCGTACCCTAGACTATTTGGGGAATGTGGCCTTTAGATAATTATTGTAATTGTATAAAGATATCTTGTTTAAAATAATAGTATATTATTTGGTAAAGCTTTACCTTTGTAATCATTTCATACTACTGAGTACGCAAGGTGTTAGTATGATTGAGATTGTATAGGAAATGTTCTTGGACATATATGAGGGACATTAGGATCATGCTGATATCATGATAATATGGCCTAATGGATCTTCTTAAGCATGTGTTCTAAATATTTCTGGTTGTGGGAATATTAAGATTGGACATCGATATTCCAGAAAGAGCAGTGTGCATTAATCTTTATCATCAAATGGTAGGGGCTGGTCTTTTATAGTCCCTCGATGTGGAGACATTGTGAGATAACACATATGTGCTTGTTATAGAATAAGTTCATAGAATGCCTCATCGAGTTGCTTCTATATGATAATCATACTCTATCTATCACTAGAAGTACTCATGTGACAATTGGTAATATGGTCATTACGACCAGAAATGGCTAAAAGACCTTACATGTGCAAGGCTGTATTTTGCTTTTATTGAACATCAGCTATTGTGACTAGTACGTATGTAAATGTTAAGTGTATATTTTGTACATTTCACTTGTGTTTTCACCACGTCACCTGGCATATTTTGCATTTCTTTTGCATCTTCTGTGCATGTTTTATTTTATTTTTGTCCATTTCACTCCTTGGGGTTATCTTCAATATTTCAAGAGATTGCATGCTAAACGATGCATAGTAGCAAAGAAAGAAGCACAAGAGAGAAGACTGCAAAGGACGAAGAAGAACGAAGGCCACATGGGCTAGCTGCAAGGCAGCACGGTTGTCCATGAATGAACGAAGGCCACATGGGCTGTCTACAAGGCAATACGACCATGCGTATACATGCACAACCGTGCAAACATATCTGCACAAGGAGGAAAAGTGCAGCTTCAGTGGCATGGCCGGGCACATCAATCGCACGACTATCCCACTTTTGTGAAAGATGAAGAAGGCCGGAGACAAGGCAATAGCACGGTCGTGTGCTTAGGCAACACGACAGTGTCCATAAAAAGACAGAAATGCTTTCTGCCAAACTGTAGCCTCATAGTTGTGTGGCATACCCACACAACCATGTGAGCTAAAGCAAGCTGGAGCTGAAGGCAGTGGCATGGTCGTGCACATTAATTACACGACAGTGTCCATCATCTTGCGAAACCTGATGGCTGGAGCTAAATGAAGCGGTACGGCCATGCACAATCAACAGATTACAGATGACTTAGATTTTTTGGTGGCGGCAGGGCCATGTAAATTAGTGGCACGGTCGTACGCTCCTTATTTTCGGCCATCTATAAATAGAATATTTTGTAACTGAGGCGGGGGGGATTTTAATATCGAGATTTATTTTGCATCTGTGTTTTTGGAGCTTTCATATATGGTTTCTTGGTTGTTATTTTGGATTTGTGCTCAAGTATTATAAGACTCTTCTGCTCTCTTTAACTGAATGTTAATTACCGTAATCTTCTCTTGATCGCTATAGTTTTTAATTTCGCTTCTTGTTGAATCCATAATGCATTTTTACTTGATAGTTTTGATGATTGATTCTATGGATAGTGAGTAGCATCCTTGTCTAGGGTAATGTAGAACCATATTATAAAATACTTGTATGGATGGATTGCCCCAATATCGATCTAAAATAGGTTAATGCTTGCATTTATATTTGGATAAGTTTTAACATCTATTTATTTCATTAGAGGATACACAACCTTAATCACCGACGAGAAATCAGGGTTTTGGTTTGATGATCCAAATGGTAGATTGATTACCTAATAATAGGCTACAACGAGACATCGGGTTTTGATTATTAGAACTACCTAAATTGGGGCTACAAATGAGACATCAAAGCCATGATAGGGATCCAATCCATACTCCGAGTTCTCTCCTAAGGATAAACTGGGAGAAAACGAGGACTGAGACTAAACCCTCATCGATAGCATTATCCCCTTAGGTTGAGAAGTTCAATCTATCCTGCACGTAATCTGTAATAGTGGGTATACATTAGCCCTAGCGTTTCTCTTTATTGATATACACTTCATATGATTCACATCTCACCTTTGAGATCGTTTCATGTAGCTAAACAAGACACCAAGCTGATCTGTGATTAGTCCACTGCCTCCATGTGTTTGACACATGTATACTACAACACCCGTACGCTTACGATCACACATATTTAAAACTCGTGCATAACGAACAAGGTTTTGGTGCCGTTGCTGGGAAAGGAATCTGCTTGACTTTGCATCTAGCTTAGGGTTTAATAGACTACGTTTTCCATTTTTATTCTTATTTCTATTTTCTTTTGCTATCTTTCTTGTACTATTGATGGTTTCTTTTAGTTTGCCTCCTTCTTTCATGTACAGGAGAACCAAAAGTTCGGAGAATCTTGTGCCCCTTGATGTGGAAATCAAAACCACTTTGAGGAGGATAAAGACACCAGAGAGCAGAACATGAAATAATGGCAGAAGAAGTAGGCCCTCTGAAGTCCCTCATAGACTTCGTCATACCCGTGAACAACCCCACTTCCAGTATAGTATGCCAAGCAATCTAGGAGGCAAATTTTGGATTGAAAATATGGTTGATTCAATTCATACAGCAAGACCAATTCAGCATTCTTTATTCTGAGAATCCGAACGGGCACTTGAAAAACTTCTTGGAAAAAATGCAATACTATAAAGCTGAACGGTGTCACTGAAGATGCCGTGAGGTTGAGATTGTTCCCGTTTTCTTTACGAAAAAAATCAAAAGAGTGGTTGAAAAGCAATGACCCTAATGCTTTCACCACATGGGTGTGCTTACCAAAGCATTTCTGACCAATTTTTTTTCCTCCAGGGAAACCTATGAAGTTAAGGAATGAAATCACATCATTTATCTAGCATGACTAGGAGAGCCTCTATGAATCTTGGGAGCGCTATAAGGATCTTCAGCGCAAGTGCCCGCATCACGGTGTGTCCGAATGGATTTTAATTCAGACTTTTTACAATGGTTAGAAACATGTAATCAAAATATCAATGGACACCGCAACTGGCTGTACAATAATGATAAAGACCCTTGAGGCAGCGAAGGAATTTCTTGAAGAAATGGCCTCTAACAACTAACACTGGAGAAATGACATGGACGCCACAAGGAAAGGTGGAGAATTGGATGTGGATATGTTGATGCTCCTTTCGGGCAAATTTGAGTCACTTGGTCAACAAATAACCCAGATTCAGAGTGAAGTTAAGGCATCTTCTTATTCTTCTCCTCATACGGTGGCAAGTTATGTGATGTGTGGAGTTCAAGGCCATCCATCCACCGATTGTCAATATGTGGCCTCACAAAGCCAAGGGCTCTCCATTGAACAAGCAAATGCCTTTTACGACAATTCAAGTCCATAAGGAAATCCATACACCTTTACTTATAACAAAGGATGGTAGAATCACCCGAACTTCTCCTACCAAGGTGGCAATTAACAGCAGATGCCAAATCAGCCGCCTGGATTCTAGCCTAGACCTCCGGCCAATGCTCCACAAGCTCATCCACAAAAGTCTCGTTTGGATAATATGATGGATAGCTTCATCATGTTGCAAGGACAAATAAATGAGCCATTCCAAACTTAGATATTGTAAATCAACTCAAGGTTGGACACCCTCACCACTCACAACAAGGTGTTAAAGATGTACAAGGCACAAATAGCCCAGCAGATGAATCAAATGGAAAACACTTAAGGGCAGCTGACAGGCCAACCTGAGCCAAACCCATGGGTGCAGATGAACGTCGTGATGCTAAGGAGAGGGAGGAAGCTCCATGATCTGCCCGTTATCACTATTGCCAAGGATAGACCCTCTACTTCTAAGGGGAATGATACTAAGAAGATGGAAGATTAGGAGAAGAAGGAAGAACCCGTCGTTGATCGCATCGGGATGTACTCCCAAAACAATGCAGTTTTACCGCATGCGCACGGTTAAGTGGTGAACGGGTATCGAACTCGGGGAGGAACTATTGGTCTCTATATTAATTACTTGGCAGAGGTGAAATGATGATAGAGAAATGTTGGTGTTACAGTTGTGCAAAGTATTGTTTATGAATTCAATTAATAAAAATGCCTAGGGCTTGGGAAACCCCTACTATAGATCTCAAGCATCAATGTGAAATATGAATCTCCATATCACTACTCTTGGTTTAAGGTGAACTTGTCGCAACTAGGTTATGGACCAACACACGCTCTCACGCTACGCAAGTCTATATCAATCTAAACTAGAGCATCGCTCTCGTACAAGCCTAGTTCAGACCACTAGCATTAAGATCGACAATATTTTCCAATTCCAACTCAAGCTCTCTCTCACGCAACGTGAGTTCGAATCTAGATCGTGATGGTTCGTATTCGTTTTACCATCGTACAAACGAATATAATTATAGAAATATAATAAAGATGCTAGCTTTGGTTGCTCTCGTACACTAATTTTAGGAAATCTCGATTATAGATCTAAATCGAATATCTAGGGCTTTCCATTGATCAAGATCCTCTCTCGACTCTCAAGATCCAATGGAAATCCCTAGCTATCTGTAGTAAATTGATCACAATCTAACCTATTTACAAGTTTAGCAACATGGGGCTTCATTAGATTTCACATATCAAACCCTAGATCAATAGGGTTCATCCCTTTTCCCTAGAGCAATGAGCTTACTCACAATTCATCATAGAAAAGGCAATAGAATTGAGAAGTGTAGGAGAATTCATCATATAAATCAGATCTAAATAGAAATTTAGCATAAAAACAAGAACTTGCAAAATTTAGACAAACCAATGATGTTCAAGCTCCAAACAATAAGAAAATTAAGATATTGCACTTCAATCCTCTCGCAAAAAATAAGATAGAACAAGGTTACTTTTCCTAAGAACTATAGCTATGTTGTCTCTCTTTGATGGATCTGAAAACTAGCTATTTATACTAACTCAAAACGTCCAAAAATCCTGACAAAAATACCCCTAGACGGCTGGAAAATCCCAAGGTCAAAACTGGGTCAGCAGCACACTCAGCCAAGTGGAAATGTCACTCAGTCGAGTGGCTCTTATGTGGAAAATATGGGAAAATTGACCTTCTGTAATGTTAAGGCCACTCGGTCGAGTGGTCTGCTCACTCGGTCGAGTGAGCTTCTCACTCGGTCGAGTGGGGTACTGTCAGCAAAACTCTCCAAAATCGATGTTTTGTTCGATAATTTTCTGTCTCCACTCGGTTGAGAGGGCTTCTCACTCGATCGAGTGGGAATTCCACTCGGCCGAGTAGATTGCCTCTTCTTTGTTTATTGTAGATGGCCGTATCAGTGCCACTCGGTCGAGTGAGCTGTCTCACTCGGCCGAGTAGGCTGTCTCACTCGGCTGAGTAGGCTGCTTCTTCTTCATAATCTCCTCCTTCTCACTCCTTTCTCAATTCTCTCGCATTTCTTCCAATTCTTCTCATCTTCAAGCATCGTTAGCTCCTACATATCATCGTGATTGTCTCTCCGGCATGCGTGTATGTACTCATAGCTCCAAATTTCTCCTGATTGCTCCATATTTCTTGAAATCCAACGAAACATAAAAATAGTGAAATTCATCGTAAAAGCGTCGTTCAAATGTTAAATTTGTGATATGAGCAATCGTTATGGCGTGGATAAATGCAGAAATAAAGTGTAAAATATGAGCATATCAAAATCCCACAACTTACCTCTTACTCATCCTCGAGGAAGATAAGTAAAAAGTTAACTCGGCGAATAAAATAAAAAAATCAAATAAATAGAAAAGAAGGCGAAGAGTGACATGCTAGATCATTATCTTAGAACTCGAATTCGCTTATCAAATGCACCAATAGTGAATATGAACATCAGTAAAGCTTTTATTTCGATATCATTTCATTTGGGGTACACTTAATATAAAAACTCAGAACAACGTGAATCTTATGAAACATGAAATCATTTTAACGTTAAGCATCATCTAAGGCATCATCTAAGGCATAGAAAACGTTATACATAATCATAGACAACACACTTTTCAATTGACTGCTTCTATTTGGAGTATAAGAGATATCACACAATTCAAAGCAATAAGAATACAACGATATGGTTTCATGAATTTCATGTCAATTTTTCAAGTCATAGATGTCATTATACTTGAAGTCATCTCCCTAAGTATCAGAGATTACTTAGCTTAGGTCGTCATGTACATATAAGTAATCACTCTCTCACACATCATTGGATTTCCTCCCCCAAGCTTATCTATAAGCGTGGTGGCATCGAGTGTGGAATATAAAGTTTCTTCCCAACGTTTGTAGCTCCATATAAAGAAAGCAAAACGAAAGAAAAGAAAGCATGCGATTGTGTATATACAATGAAGTTCTCATTTTCTCTTTTTTTTCTTTTTTCTCTTTTTCTCTTTTTTCTTTTTTATTTTATACACAAGTAAATCCCATAGAAAGATGCATACATATACATAATTTTTCTTTTTGAGCTTTTGGGACAATGGAGCTTATTCTTTTGCAAGGGAAAGATGCACGAATAAGAAATTACTTTAGGGAAGGATCACCAATGATAATATGTATAGAAATGAAGTTCAAGATATGTGGAGAAAGAATATATCATATCACTCAGTTCACTCTTTGTATGTGCATAACTACTTCAGTAGGATAATGTCATATACTTAGTTTGATTTCTAAAAGTAAACTAGTCTATTCATATCAAATGATAATAAATTCATTCAACCTAAAGTTTTAATACACAATTCATGCAATAAGAAGTGATGTTAAGATAAGAAAGCAGTACTCCAAGTATAATGTAGTCAATGCGTGAATCTTGGTGTGTTATCTATAAAGAGTATACAATAAAGTAATTCTTAGATAAGTCAACGTTAAAATTCATTCATAGACAAATGATAACACATCAAAAGTTCTTTTCTCAAGTGCATAACGAATATATCGCAAATAATATCAGAAATAAAAAAAACAGCATGGAAAAAGATGTGTGTATAAGTTAAAGGAAATATAAGCTATATTCATCACATCGAATTCATTTCTAGCAAAGAAAGTAAAATAAGAAAGGAGAAAATAAAATCTAACTATACACATGCAAGCACTCCAAAAGTAAGGAAAATATGATGCATGGAAAAGAATAAAAAAGTGTGAAAATAAGTGGAAAATAAAGAAAATAAAGGTGAAAATAAAGAAAAAGAAGTGTGTGACTACACTCACTCCCCCAAGCTAAACATCACATTGTCCTCAATGAGCAAAGTGTGGCACAAGGACATATAAGATATGGGTAGGAGGGTGTGGATGCGAGTATGATGCAAAGAAAATGGAAAATAAAAGAAAATAATAAATGGAAAAATGATGGTATATGCAAAGGATGTGTGCAAAGAAAGCATGCAAAATGATGGATGGATACAAAATGGTGGTCAGAAATATGATACTCTCCCCCAAGTGGAATATATGGTGCCATGCAAAAAGTGAAGATAAGCGGGCATGCAAAATGGTGGGGTGAGATGGGAGCAAAAGTATAACATGCATCAAGTGAAGAGCCTACTCAGGTGAATCGTCCTCACCTCCCTGTAGTAGGAGCGGTGGGGGCGAAGGGGCTGGCTGCTGCTGCGGACGGAGAAGGATCTGGTTCAACGTCTGCTGAATACCAAGAATAAGGGATATATGGTCCTGCTGAGTAGATACGGCCTACGTGAGAGCTCGAAAATCGACTCGAAGCCCAGCCTCTATCGACTCAACTACATGTAGGCACAGGTCTCTGTCGTCAGGAGCAGAGGTAGAGGGATGTGCAATATGGCGAGCTGGGCACACACGACATCCAAAAACTAGCGGGGCTACGACAGGGTGAGTGTGTGGAGTGAAGCTCATGGTAGAACGCTCAGCCTACAGGTGAGACTGAGACACACGGAAGAGCTGAGAGATCGATGAAATAGAGGTAATGATCGGAATATCAACAGTAGTGGAAGAAGGGGCAGAGGTCGTGGCATAAAATGTGGTGACAGACATCACGACACTCTCGCTGGGGACGGCAGCAGTAGAGACTAGAACAACGACAAATGGGGTGGATGTGAAAACTGAGGATAAGGACACCCCAGGAGTCGAGATATCTGAAGAGATTAGGGTCTCTATGATCGCGGAGGAGGAAGGATCATCAGGCTCAGGGAACAACGGTGCAGCACTCTTAAAAATGATATATGTGATCGGATCTACACTCATAGGGATGGTATGGACATGATTAGGTATAGCTACATTGCTAACAGAGGTGGATGCAAAAGTGGAGCTCTCAGCACGAGCAGAAGTGGAGACATGTGTGCTGGGCTTGGGAAGTGATACAACGGCAGGCTCAGGAATGGGGATCTCAGGGTGAAGAGGCTTGACAGGGTGCTCCTGCAGCTCGTTGTCGGGCTTTAGTACGTAAACAGGTGGGATGAGGAGGTCCATGGGGAACCTCCACTCTTCATCTGCTGGTCCAACATGGGTCCGAATAGGGTTCAGAAGCACGACATAGTCTGCAGAGACTGGACCATGTAACCAGACCCAATGACATCATCTGTGAGGGCGGATCATGTGCATGCGGGTCAAAACATAATCTGATAGTGAGGTGGAGCCTGTAGCATGGTGCAGGTTAGCAGGAAGCTGAATGTCGAAGATGGGTGCTAGGAGGGTGATCAGACTGCCACAACATATCTCCTTGGAGGAGGCGACCGTGGAAAAGATGCGGTCGAAAAACCATCTAAAGATATCACTAGAAATAGCATGGACTAAGGCGGCCATAGCAGCCTCACATGCTCTCTTCTTGGTCATTGCCCAGAGCATGAACAGCTCGGGCATGGACAAGGTCCCAACCTCTGGCATGGCTAGTATGGTGGTCGCCAAAAAGCGATGTGCAAGCAGCAGGCAGGGGTTGACGATGGAAGAGGCCTTCGCCCTGCTAGGGTCAAAGTGTGGCGTGCCGGTGATCATCTCCCAAAATGCATCAGTTGCAAAGACAGAGGGGGTATGGTGCAAAGGACCATAGGCGCGATCGAGATCTGGGACAGGGGGGCCAATGGAAGTATGCACGGGCCATGTCGTGCGAGATTTCGCTCCCAGTCCATAAGTCTGAATGAGTAGCCCCTAGTAGTCCTACGGATAGAACTCAAGGCCTCGAGTATCGGACGCATGTAAGTGCTTGCCGACACAGATAGGAAACACCCCATCCAACATTGTCATACAGCTGGTGCAAACCCTCAAATACCCTTAGGCGCTCGTGTAGGAATATGAGCGAACCTATTGGGTATGATCTGGCGTCTGGAGATCCTCTCAATTTGGCACGATGTGTACCATATCTGAAGGTGATTCTATATGTCTCGATCAGTGTGGGGGTCTATGCTGGTGGTGCTAGTGGTGCAGGTGTGGGGTCGCTTCGTGGTGGAGGTGCCACCCAAGAAGAAGAATGACCAGGGTCGCCAGTCTTCTTCCTCTTGGTAGTGGGCTGCCTGCCACCAAAACAGTTGCGTGGAGGCATCGATGGATGACGTGAAAATGACGTGCACTACGTGAAATGAAAATGGAATACTCGAAAATAATAAGGAACGAGTGTACTGAGCAATCGATGCAACTCCAAACGAACGTATGAGTGTGAGGCAGCTCCCCCAAGCTTCAACTCTACAATATTCACAAATGATCTCCTCCAAGCTCTCTTGTTGCACAAAAACAGATAATTAGCGTTAAGAGTCCATAATAATTGGGGTTGATCAAGAGAAATGGAGATTAATAGGGTTGAATAGGATTATGGGTTGGATTTGCGCTTACGGGATGGATAAGAGAAGATAGAGAGCGAAATATGGCTTAACGGGGAGGATAGAGGTTGGACTCGGTCGGGGGATCGCTAGCCACCGGTGATCGAGGCTGTCACTGCGGTCGAGTTGGCTGGAGGCGTGGTCGAGTGATTTAGGGAAAAAGGGGATTTGGGGGAGGATGTGCTGATTTCAGGATTAGGGCTCGGACGAATGAGTGGCTGGTTTTATACAGGCTGATTTACTTAAATCACTCGGCCGAGTGACGGTCGAGTGGCCTGATGGACTCAGAATTGGGAGTTTTTGTGGCTCGGCTAAGTCGAGCGACTCAGTCGAGTGGCTCAAGTCACTCGATCGAGTGAGGAGAGCAGACATAGTGTCGTTTTAGGATCTCTGCTACAGTCTCCCAAGTGGTTGATTGGAATTAGTCACCCGGTCGAGTGAACTAATGACTCGGCAGAGTGAAAAGGCCTTATAGACATAGATTTTCAGCTCTCTGCTACATGGGTCCACTCGGTCAAGTGACATAGTCACTCGGTTGAGTGATATAAGAATTTCATAGTGAGTTTAGGGGCTACCCTGTTCAGTGTGTCACTTGGTCGAGTGATTTCTTCACTCGGTTGAGGGAAAACTGAACTCGGCCGAGTGAGCTGTCTTTTTCATCATTCTGCTCTCTGTTTTTCTCCATCTTCTGTTTCTCCCTCTTTCTTCAGTTTCCTCCTTTCTTTCTTATTTAAGCATGTCCCTAGCGCTGTTCTCCATCGCCATGGCTACCCTCCTTTTGATTGGCATCCTCGTATCTTCTTCCTTCAATAAAAACATTGCCCATTGTCAGTTTTTCATAAACTCTTGATCTATTAAACTAATAAGAACCTAAAATAAAGATGAAAACTAAAATTCGACTAAAATAAGATAAAAATGTCGGGTTGCCTCCTGATAAGCTCTAGTTTAAGGTCTTGAGCTCGACCCCTTATGATTTACATTGAGCAGATGTTCGATGCATAGGAGATGCGTGTATCAAATTTGGTGAGGAGGCTGGTAGGATTGAGATGTTCTTTTTCTTCTTGTTTGGCCTCCTTTATGAGTGCCTCTTCTCTAATGATGGTGGGGGAAGAGTTCCTCGAGCTTTCCTTCTTGGGTTTTGATTGCCCAATGTACTTTCCCGACGGTGATGAAGACTTTGCTGGTGGCGCATGCTTTCCTTGAATCCCGGAAGAGAGCTTGCAGAGCTCTTTTATCCTTACAACGTCAGCATCGTTCTCCTTCTTCAATGAGTGTGTCCGGGGTATCTCCATGTTGAGGGCTATCTTCAGAATTTGGCTTCTCTTCAAAATCACCCATGTGCAAAGCGTTGATGGCGTAGCTTCTTCAATGGCCTCTTCAAGTATGGTTGATAAGCCTTGAGTCCACGTTTCTCTGAGATAGATTCTCTTTATTTCACCGGTTGGGTCTCCCGCGGAGTAGTGCTTTAGTCTTTGCCCATTAACTTTGAAGGGCACTCCGTCATTTCCTTCGTCTATATATCTCCTCCGGGATGTATATGCCGTATGGTGAATGTCCCTGACCAACGAGATCTCAACTTTCCAGGGAAGAGTCGAAGCCTTGAGTTGAATAGTGAGACCTTGTCTCCAACATTGAAGCTCTTCACCGTAATGGGGAATCATGGAAGACTTTGGTCCTTTCTTTGTATATTCTGGAACTCTCGTAGGCGTCTCTTCTAATTTCGTCAAGTTTGTTGATATCGAGGAATCTCTATAGTACCGTGCTCTTTTAGTCGTAATTTAGAGTTTTGATGGCACAATAAGTGCGGTGCTCCAATTCTACCGACAGGCGACACACTGACCGACGCCCCGCGTGATATGCGGCGGCACGGTGTCGTTTACCGCAAGTTTCACGGTTAGTGTAGGGTGCGGGAATATCGAACTCAGGGAGGCGAGGTTGTGCTTGAGTCAGGTAGGACCTAAATCACCCCGAGGGGCAAGCTAGCCCGAATCGGTGGATGGTTGTCACGAAAGGAAATAAAAGCGTAAGAACGAAAAGAAAGTAAACCCGGGACTTTGGTTTCCACCCTGACGAGAGACTCTCGCCGACGCGTACTACGGGTATGGATAGCGATCGAGATTAGGGTCTAATGGTGGGACGTTGCCTCTGAAAGTGGTACCGGTGTCCCATGGGCCCGATATTCCGGTCGGTGCCCAGGATGATACACCGGACTTCCCGGATTCGATCAGTGGGCACTCCCGTGTCCATAAACACTGATCGATCCCGGGAGCACTAAACCCGCAACGATAACTCCCAACATCTCGTCCTGCCGCTCCCGCGTGCTAGGATTCGACGTCAACGCTAAGGGTGTGAGCTATGGCTAGGGAGTCAACCGCCAAGTTTATTCCCCCTTGGCCCGACGGTCAAAGGCGGTCTTTTTCCCGCCGATGACAATGAAACACCCCGCGTAACCGTTAGATTCCTACTACTTATCGATTTCCTAACCCTACGGACGCATCGGGAAGAGCCCCCGAAGGGGTTTCCACCAAAATCCCAGATTTGGGAACTACTCACAAAAATTCATGAAAAAGCGATCTAAATGAAATTTAACCGTTGGAATCATAATCAGACGATTGCAATGCAGAAGTAATAGAGTAATAAAGACAATACTAAAATTTTAGAAAGATCTGAAGACTTACAAAAGAGTAGCAATTACAGCCGTCACAAGGAAATAAAACAGTAGAAAAACAGCAACTCCCGTTTCTGGAACCCTAGGGGTTCTATATATAGGCCGTCACATCAACCGATCGGTTGAAAAGTCAACCGATCGGTTGATCCGTTACAAATAGATATCAGAAAACGGCGAGTTTTCACCCGATCACATGAACCGGTCGGGTGAGTTCTTGAGTGACCGGTTGGATCTTGAAGCAGTCGGGTGAACCGATCGGTTGAACGCCCGTGTCTTCAGATTATCTTCTTCAGCTACAGATGAACCGATGGGGTGAGAATCACCCGATCGGTTGGAATTCTGCTCGAGAAAACAGAGAACAGCCGCCCGCAGAACCGGTCTGTGAACCGGTCGGGTGACTTCTTCGTGAGCTGCGGCAGCGACCGGTTGGTGCACGCGTGCATCACCCGATCGGTTGGAGACGACCAACTGACCGGGTGAGGGGCTGAAAGATGAATACTTCGCCGTCTGACCCCCTTGGATCACGCGTGACTTCTCCCGTTGCTCCGGGGACTTGGGATATCATCATTAAACGTCCCCTACGTGGTCAATCTCCTGTAGTCATGGACAAACAAAGAAAAGTGAAAGAAAACGGGAAAATACACGAAAACGAATAAGAGACGATGGAAAAACACGGAGAAATACAAAGGAAAACGTGCGTGAATATATGAAATATAGACGCACGTCAAAATCCCCCAAGCTGAACTCTTCCTCGTCCTCGAGGAAGACGAGTGAGAGTAGGAGCTCGGAAGGGAAAAATAGAGAGGAAGAAAGAAAAAGAAAACTCTAAGCCCTAGATCGCCCATCAGAGCCATCAAAATCAAAAACGACACACCAAGCAAGCAAACGCCAAATCACACCACTAAACCTAGGAAAGCGAGTCCAAATAAGTGTCGTGGGTCCACGCAGTGAAGCGCGAGTGAGCGTGGTCGTGTGCTAGCAAATGGTGAAGCTTTCTACGATGTGCAATGAGGCTCGATATACACAAATCCAGGATATGACCCAAAATATCGATCCGAATTGAATTAAGCGGCGAATATAAGCTCAAGCATGCATGAGAGGAGTGGGAATAGAAGCGTATCATGCATCGGGGACTCCACAACTAGGGTTAAGGAAATCACACCACTATAGCCTAGATACTTGCTAAATAGCTCCTAAGCCAAGTGTTTTTGATAACGACGGGGGTTGAGATGATGTGGAGAAGAACACTCGGTGCAAATTCTCGCCTTCCCTTTATTCTCGGCAAGTAGGAAAATATTCACACGGGAATTTTTTTGGGTTTTGGGTATTTGCATATTTTTTTGGCTTTTTGGCTATACAATCTTTTTCTTTTCTTTTCTTTTTAGGTTTTTTTATTTCTTTTCTCCCATTTTTTTTGGATTTTTGGGTTTTTGGCTATACACTTGTGTACTCTCCCAAGTGGGAGAACGGTACACGACGAGGGGATTTGCACCAAGTAAAACAAAAAAGAAGTCGAAATCTAAACACTTGGGCAAAGGAAACTATTCTCGCTAAATAGAGCATAGGCTAAATGGGTTATCCTAGTCCTTAGTTGTGGAATCCCGACGCATGCGAATTGAAGTATACGATATAAATATATCATGCATATAGAAACATACATTAGAAGCAAATACCACATATTCAATATCGAAGCATGATAATCTAGGGGTCATTCCTGGACTGGTATATAAAGTAAAATCACCAAGCAGAAGCACACCAAATGCTAGTCACGACACACGACTCACAAAAAGCCGAGTGGACCCACGATGCGTGAAATGCAAGAGGACTCGAAATCCTAGGGTTAGTGGGTGTGATTGTCGGTGCAGTGCTAGGTGTGTGTGTGACTTTGTGGAGATTCATCATAGGATTCATTTCTAGGAGAAAGAGCTAGAAAAGAAGAAAAAAGAAAAGAAGAAAAAAGAAAAACACGATGGAAAACGACTCAAATAAACGAAAAGAAGGACTTAAACGACGTACACAGTGCGACTCCCCCAAGCTGAAGTTTGCATTGCCCTCAATGCAATATGAGTGAGTACGGGAGGGCAATGAAAATGGGGGGGAAATATGCACTGACACGAAAAGAAATGAAAACGAGGAAAACACATAGATGAAACTGAAAAAGAAAGAAAGATCAAAATCAAAATCAAACAATACAAAAATAAAAATAAAAATAAAATAAAATCACACGACACGACACGCAAAAAGTGAAAAAAGCAAGCACACACACAAAAATGAGAAAAACAAACAAAACGCGACAGCACACCAAAACAGACGTCCCCCAAGCTAGACCGGAAAGTGCTAGTGAAATGATGTGATCGATGAAATCCAAATATGTGCAAGGGGGAGTCAAAAACAAAAGAGGGGAAATCAGAAAGCAGCAGAAGGTGAGTCCTCGTCCTCCTCGGAAGAGGGTGTGGATGGGTGATCGGGGGAGGCAGGGGGTGTGCTGAGAAGTGGGGAATGAGGTGAAGGTATAGGGGCAGTGGTGGTGTGAACGATTGAAGGAGTGTCGGTGGTGGTGGGTGGTGGTGGTAGGAAGGCGATCAAGGCAGTGGTGAGAGGAATAGGAATGGAGGAAGTAGATGTGGTGGTGACGGTAGTGGGAGGTGGTGGGAGGGATCTGGAGCGTACCGGTAATTTCCTCCGGCGCACGTATGGAGTGACGGAGGAGGATGGAGGTAGCGTGAGTGCGGTGGAAGTGGTCGGGAGGGGTGAAGTGGATGCTGGGATGGGATGTGAATATGGAGGAGATGAGTGTGGAGAGGGGGGTGATGGATGTGGGGAAGTGTGGGTGGGTGGAGGAGAAGATCGCCGGGGTGGTGAAGGTGGGGGTGGTGAAGGTGGGGGTGGTCCGTGGATATGAGTAAGAAGTCGGAGAATGGCGGCCACGTTCCTCTCAAGTGCGAGGAAACGTGGGTGAGTAAGGGTTGGAATTTGTCCTTAGCGGATATGGCGCATTCCCCGTGGGGTTGTAAAATAGTGCGCTCGCCTGATCCAACGGTGGTGAGATGTCACCACCGTCGAATTCCCCAAGGAATTCGGACTCTACTGTAGAAACTTGCTGTGTACCGGCTCCACCGGCTCCTACCATCAGTGCGGAGATCTGGGTCGAAAGCAAGTCAAACTTGCTTGAAAGTTTGTCGACGTCCTCGACTCTGTGTATACCCCCAGTTCTTGGTGTGGCTCTCTCGTCACACCACCGCTCATTGTTGGATGCCATGTTCTCCAGAATATTCCCGGCATCTTCCTCGCTTCTAGACATAAAGGAACCCCCAGCCGCGGCGTCCATAGAAGATTTAAGGTCATCCTTCAACCCATTGTAGAACAGATTGATAATCTGCCACTTCGGAAGCTCATGATGAGGGCATCTTCTTTGCATCTCTTTATATCTCGTCCAAGTTTCATGCAAGGACTCGTGGCTGGCCTAGGAGAAGGTGGAGATCTCACTCCTCAACTTCATGGTCTTCCCCGGAGGAAAGAACTTCGTCAGAAAAGCATTGGAGAGCTTCTCCCAGGTGTTGAAAGTATTGGGGTCCTTCCCCCTTAACCACTGCTTGGCATTGTCCCGCAAAGAGAAAGGGAACAGCTTCAGACGGATAGCCTCTGTAGTGACACCATTAATTCGGAAGGTGTCACACTTCTCCAAGAAGGAGTCCAGGTGCTCTATCGGGCTCTCCATGGGCGCACCCGCAAACTGGTCCTGCTGGATCCATGTCACTAGAGACGGCTTCAGCTCAAAGATTTGGGCCGCAATAGCAGGAGATCGGATGGCAGAAGTCGACTCGATGGATGGCATCGAGTACTCCAGCAGAGACTTGTGAGGTGGGGTGTTCTCCTCCATGGATTCGGGATCTTCTCTTCTTCGCTTCTCGGCAGCCAAACGCCTAAGGGTGGCGTTAATCTCTGGATCGAGGGGAATCAAGTCGTCAAGACTCCTTGAACTCCTGCGCATGAAAAACAACAAACACCCGTGAAGCGACAAGTGGGAAAGAAACAGATAAAATAAGAAGTAAAAATAAGAAAAACAAAAAGAAAAAGAAAAAAGGAGCATGCGAAAATTATCGCGAGGTAGGGATGTGAGCTAGACACGAGGGTTCAAGAGATCCTAAAATATCAAGCACGTTGCCTCCCTGGCAACGGTGCCATAAACTTGACCGGCGCCCCGCATGATATGCGGCGGCGCGGTGTCGTTTACCGCAAGTTTCACGGTTAGTGTAGGGTGCGGGAATATCGAACTCAGGGAGGCGAGGTTGTGCTTGAGTCAGGTAGGACCTAAATCACCCCGAGGGGCGAGCTAGCCCGAATCGGTGGATGGTTGTCACGAAAGGAAATAAAAGCGTAAGAACGAAAAGAAAGTAAACCCGGGACTTTGGTTTCCACCCCGACTAGAGACTCTCGCCGACACGGCCTACGGGTATGGATAGCGATCGAGATTAGGGTCTAATGGTGGGACGTTGCCTCTGAAAGTGGTACCGGCGTCCCATGGGCCCGATATTCCGGTCGGTGCCCAGGATGATACGCCGGACTTCCCGGATTCGATCAGTGGGCACTCCCGTGTCCATAAACACTGATCGATCCCGGGAGCACTAAACCCGCAACGATAACTCCCAACATCTCGTCCTGCCGCTCCCGCGTGCTAGGATTCGACGTCAACGCTAAGGGTGTGAGCTATGGCTAGGGAGTCAACCGCCAAGTTTATTCCCCCTTGGCCCGACGGTCAGAGGCGGTCTTTCTCCCGCCAATGACAATGAAACACCCCGCGTAACCGTTAGATTCCTACTCCTTATCGATTTCCTAACCCTACGGACGCATCGGGAAGAGCCCCCGAAGGGGTTTCCACCAAAATCCCAGATTTGGTAACTACTGACAAAAATTCATGAAAAAGCGATCTAAATGAAATTTAACCGTTGGAATCATAATCAGACGATTGCAATGCAGAAGTAATAGAGTAATAAAGACAATACTAAAATTTTAGAAAGATCTGAAGACTTACAAAAGAGTAGCAATTACAGCCGTCACAAGGAAATAAAACAGTAGAAAAACAGCAACTCCCGTTTCTGGAACCCTAGGGGTTCTATATATAGGCCGTCACATCAACCGATCGGTTGAAAAGTCAACCGATCGGTTGATCCGTTACAAATAGATATCAGAAAACGGCGAGTTTTCACCCGATCACATGAACCGGTCGGGTGAGTTCTTGAGTGATCGGTTGGATCTTGAAGCAGTCGGGTGAACCGATCGGTTGAACGCCCGTGTCTTCAGCTTATCTTCTTCAGCTACAGATGAACCGATCGGGTGAGAATCACCCGATCGGTTGGAATTCTGCTCGAGAAAACAGAGAACAGCCGCCCGCAGAACCGGTCTGTGAACCGGTCGGGTGACTTCTTCGTGAGCTGCGGCAGCGACCGGTTGGTGCACGCGTGCATCACCCGATCGGTTGGAGACGACCAACCGACCGGGTGAGGGGCTGAAAGATGAATACTTCGCCGTCTGACACCCTGGATCACGCGTGACTTCTCCCGTTGCTCTGGGGACTTGGGATATCATCATTAAACGTCCCCTACGTGGTCAATCTCATGTAGTCATGGACAAACAAAGAAAAGTGAAAGAAAACGGGAAAATACACGAAAACGAATAAGAGACGGCGGAAAAACACGGAGAAATACAAAGGAAAACGTGCGTGAATATATGAAATATAGACGCACGTCACACACCTTCCCATATACTAGTCGGTATGGGGTCGTACCGATGGGGGCCCTGAAAGCTGTGCGATATGCCCATAATGCGTCGTTCAGTTTCATAGACCAATCTTTCCTTGATTTGTCAACTGTCTTTTCCATAATTTGCTTGATTTGCCTATATGATACTTCCACTTGTCCACTAGTCTGGGGTGATATGCCAATCCAACTCTGTGATGCACCCCGTACTTCTTTAGCATGGCTTCGAACTTGTTCTCAATAAAGTGGCTCCCCCCATCGCTTATCAATGTTCTAGAAACTCCTATCGTGGTAATATGTTTTGCTTGAAGAACTTGGCGACTACTCTGACATCATTGGTTGGGGTGGCAATAGCTTCCACCCACTTTAAAACATAGTCGTCGGCCACCAATATGTATTTATTCCCTCTACTGGATGGGAAGGGTCACATGAAGACCACACCCCAACATTCAAAAAGCTCGATCTCCAAGATAGGCTTCATTGGCATATCCTTATGTTTAGATATGTTTAATGGCCTTTGGCATCTGTCACACTTCTTAACGAACTCATGCATGTCTTTGAACATGGTAGGCCAATAGAATCTGCATTGCAATGTCTTCGCAATAGTCCTTAAGGCAGTCGCATGTCCTCCGCACGGCATACCATGGCAATGTGAGATAATAGAAGTGGCTTCATCATTCACGACGCATCTCCGTATGATACTGTCCTTGCATGTCTTAAAGATATATGGGTCCTCCCAAAAATAGCTCTGGGCCTCATCCATAAACCACCTTCTTTGTTGCGTGGTTAACCCATACGTCTTAATACCACAAGCCAAATAAGCACGAAATCTACAAACCAAGGTACCTCTTGGGGCCTCAAAGCAACGAGCCTCTCGTTAACGAAGGTGTCATCAATTGGTAAGCTTCCGTTTTCCTCCTCACGAATTAGCCTTGATAAATGATCTGCCACAAGATTATCTGTTCCCTTTTTGTCTATGATTTCTAGATCAAATTCTTGTAGAAGGAGAACCCACCTTATTAGCCCAGGCTTGGCCTCCTTTTTGCTCATGAGGTATTTCAAAGCTGTGTGGTCCATATGCACAATCACCTTTGATCCAAGAAGGTATGAGCGGAACTTCTCAATTGAATAGACTACGGCCAAAAGTTCCTTTTCAGTAGTGGTGTAGTTCCTTTGTGTTTCATCCAAAGCTTTGCTTGCATAATATATTGCATGTAGCTTCTTGTCTTTCCTCTGCCCCAAAACTGCTCCAATTGCATGGTCACTAGCATCGCACATCAACTCAAAAGGAAGATTCCAATCAGGCGGTTGTATAATTGGAGCAAAAATAAGAGCATCCTTTAGCGTGTTAAATTCATGTAAAAAATCTGTTTTTTCCTGTGATTCAAATCCCATGGAGCAGTTTTCCCAGGTCACTCGGTCGAGTAGGAGGCTACTCGGTCGAGCAGCAAGCTACTCGACCGAGCAGCATGAAGACGCTTACACACCGAGCAGTCAGAGAGTTTGGGGAATTTTTCCCTTTAGCTCGGTTGACTCCTACTCGGTCGAGTATGAGGCTACTTGGTCGAGCAGCTGGAAGGCTTTGTTTGCCCGAGCAACCCGAGGGCATTCCGTTTGAAGAGGGATACTGACACTCGGGCCGAGCAGATAGGCTACTCGATCGATTCGACTTGACTCCACCCAGTGACGTTTTTTGGGCATGTCCGCTCGACCGAGAAGACCTAGCTGGCAACCGACTCGGGCCAAGCAGCGCACGGGGCCAAGCAGCAACCGACAGCCAGGATGTGTTTTCTGGATTTGTTTTGGGTTTATATTTAAACCCAACTATTGTTTTAGATTAGGTTAAGCCTCCTTTTGGATTATTAGAGTTTTGGAGAGCCTCTTGCTACCCCATTGGAGATTGGAGAGAGTTTTATTTTGTGTTCTTGAGAGAAATGTTTAGTTTTTCCTTCTCTTCTTCTTCCATTGATTTCTAACTCTTGAGTGGATTCGTAAGGGCTTGTTCCATTTGACAAGGTATTACTCACGTGTGAGGAAGCGAGTTTGTAACCTTAATTGTTTGGATCTCTCTCTACTAGTGCAATCGTCTCGGATCAGATTGCTGGATGAAGGTTATTTACAACCAAACCGGGGTAAATTCTTTTGTGTCCGCGATTGATTTATTAGTTGGTGTGATTCGTTTGCTACTGTCACGTCCCGCTTTCCAAGTATGGAAGGCGAGACGTGAAGAGGTCCACTCAAACTTGGAGCTGTGAAGCTGTAGTCTGATAAGCGTCTGCGTATGATACAAATATCAGGTTCTTGCAATGCGACGAAACAACAACAATGATAAAAGAAAAGCAGACATAAAAATATCCACCAAACAACATCCAACAATTATTCCAAACATCACAGAGATAAGTCACAAAAAGTACATAGTCTGAACAAAAAGGCCTAAGGCCTGGCCGAAACAGAGAGATAGGTGCTACGCACCGAAACCTAACAGCAACTACTAAAGCAACAACAACTAAAAGAAGTCTCCAGGTGAGACTAGGACTGGTCACCAGTGTCCTCAAACTCAGCCTCAGCAGGGACCTCGAACTCAACGTCTGCATACTTCTCGTCCTCTGCAACTAACTCTGTCTCTAAACCTGACATGTGACACCCAAAGAGAAGAGGGCACATGTCAGCAAATGTCTCCAATGGGAAAGTGGAGGACTTTTGTGCAAGGATCAAATAAAAGTAATGCGACTAGCAGTTTAACATGATGATATGGCTTGATATTTAAAGAATGCAACAATTTAAAATGACATGATGATAACAAGCATGCACATTGTAGTAGAAGCTACGAATCACTATTTCACGAATCACTAACTTTTCACATTATGCACAGGGTTTACTCCTTACAGCTGAAGGTTCGGATCAGGCACACTTCTACGCTGCGTGATAGCTTAACCCTACTCCTCCACGTGTATCGAGCGTTGGTTTCCCAACTACGCTATGCTCGCTTCTGGATCACGAGCCAGGAAGTGTTTTTGGTTTGGCATAGGGTTGTGCCCGCAAAGCAGGTTCCTAGCCTCAATAGTTACAATTTATTGTAGCGTGTGCTACGCATTCACGATGGAACAATTTGATGCATGAAATGACAGGCAAGATGCAAATAAGAGTGCGTACAGTTAATTGAAAGTAAACGTGACAGGCAACATAAAATGATAGCATGGTAAATGTGTCGAATCTAGCTTCGTTATTATGCTAGATCTAGTAAGGGCATCTAGGCGACTATCATTTCATCGCCTTGTCTCTTTTACGCTACTACACAAATTGGCCTAAAACATGGCCTAAACAGTTACTGACAAGTATCACTTGCCTGAAGACGATCACGTTGCGATCCGTTCAACAAGTCCAAATCTACCTATGTGCTCAAGTCGCGATCCAGCCTACAGTCCCAGTTTTTAGATCTTGATTATTGAATTACACACAGAAATAAAGTTACGGTTTTTAATCTTGATTAGCATGCGATGTGGGGGTTCCTACGATTCATAGATTACCCTTAGCACGACGCGAGAGCTACACTTACATCGGGTAGCGACGTCAGGGGTTGGACTCTGGTAGCACAAACGGTACGATGGACAGCGGCGATGAACGATGATCAACCGGGTAGCGGTACGATCATGGAACACCGATGCGAAGGGGATGGACAGCGGCACAGCGTCCTACGGCATCGGAAAGGCGCAGACAGTGGAACGGGAAGCACGAGAGACGGCGGACAGATCTGGTCGTGGGTTTTGTTAGGGCAACGGCAGTTTTTAGGGTTTTTAGAGGAGTTTGCGCTGTTTGGAAGAGGAGGAAGGGTGTACGCGCGATAGGGTGGCTGGCTGTGATAGGGGGCGACTGAGGGGGTGGCCGACGACAGGGGGGTCGTCGTCGACGGCTGCGACGGCTGGCCGTGGGTTTTTGTGGGGTAAAAATGTCAGTTTTGGTGTATTTTGGTGTTTGCGCACTATTTGTGGAAGGAGGAGGAAGAGCTGATGCGGTGGGAGGCTGGTAGTGGATAGGGGATGTCGAGGGGAGTGGTCAGCGGCAGGTGGGGGTCGCCGTCAGCGGCGACGGTGGCGGCCTGGCTGTGGATTTGAAGGGGAGGGCGTTCGACAGTTTTTGAGGTGTGTTTTGGTGTTTGCACGGGTTTTAAAGCGAGGAGGAGGAGGAGCTGTCGAGGGGGAAGGCTACCGGAGGTGGAGGACGGCAAGGGGAAGCCAAGCCGTGAGTAGGGTGGCTGGCAATGGGGGTTTGCGTGAGGCGGCTAGGGTTTTGCGTGAGCTTATTAACCTAGGCTGCGTGTGTTTTTGAAGATGAAATATTGCTAATTGGGTCTAGGGTTTATTGATTTTAAGGGTTATAGGTGAAGAGAGGGAGAGATAGAGGGGGTATAGATTAGTTAAAGCAGAATGGTGAATAGCCCAATTAGGTGAACTTAAGAAAGTTGTTTTGATAAACGGTTTTGAAAGTGGGGTACGCTTAGGTGATTGGAGAGAGAAGTTGTGAGAGGGAGGGGGTAGACTTAGGTTAATATGGAATGGCGAATAGCTATGAATTATTTCATATGATACGTTTTAACCCTATAGTATTAATTAGGCTAGTTAAATTATCAAATTAATTAAGCTAAGTGTATTAGAAGGGAATTAAGGGAAAAAGTGGGTCTAGCGGTGTCCGATAATTATGAGAAAAATACCGGGACGACCATGTCGACGAGAGGGTCGAGAATAAGAAGATCGGTCACGGGCTCAGGAAACGGAAATTGGAACTAAAAATGGAAAGGTCTAACGACGAAGGTGGAAACTACGACACCTCTTCAAACAAAGTTGTTTTGTGGGAGAACGACCCGTGAAATGACGTTCAAAAATAATTCCACAAATAAGTACTCTTCCAGAGGGTCACAACGGCATATCACATCGTAGGGTTCGGATATAAGAAGAGGTCAAAATAAATACGCGTACGAACAAAAGTACGTGCATGAAAATCGTACGGTCGAAAAGCAACCGTGACAGCTACTTTCTATTGCAAGGTCATTTGGGAATTTTGTTGGGTCATTGGGATTAGATTTTTGCTAGCTCTATATTCCTGATCAGTTTATTAGGGTTGGTTTCCGCATTGATCCCAAGGCGATTTGGATTTTACCCCAACAAGTGGTATCCGAGCTTGTGGTTTTTATTGCAAAGGAAGTTAGTGGCAAAGGAAAGATGGTTTCTTTAGCAACATTGAACATTGAGAAGTTCACCGGTCGTAATGATTTTTGGATTTGGTAGACGAAGGTGAAGAATGTTCTTATGCAGAAGGGGTGTTACCAGATCGTATTCGATGTCTCAAATATCGATAAGGAGGTGACTGCGTCCGCTAGGGCGGAGATGGAGAGGAGGTGTACAACGTGATTCAGTTGTCGTTATTAGATAATGTTTTGAGGGAAGTCATGGATGAGGCGACGACATCTGATATGTGGAAGAAGCTTAAGGGACTATACACGAAGAAATACTTCACGAGTCGCCTATATTTTCTTCAGCAGCTGTATACTCTTAAGATGAAGTCGTGATCAGCGGTGAAGGACCACTTGGATGAATTGAACAGGATTGTGCTGGAGTTGCGTGGTATGGATGTGAAGATTGAAGATGAGCAGCAAGCGGTTATCTTATTGTGCTCATTACCTGAAGAGTATAATCAGTTTGTTCGGTCGATGATTTACAACCGGACTACTCTCACTGTGGAAGAGGTGAAGGCAGCGCTTCACACGGAGCAATTATGTGGTAAGATTCAAGGTAGAGATCATGTGAGTAACCTCGAGGAGGCATTGTATGTGAGGGGTCAACAGGAAAGGAGAGGAGGCATTAGGAAGAATAATGACCGCTCCAAGTCAAGACACTCGCAGGATATGTTTGCAAACATCACATGCTACAATTGCCATAAGAAGGGTCATTATTCGAACCAGTGTCCTATCAAGAATAGGAAGAAAGGAAAGGAAACCGAGAAGGATTCCGGTTCGGCATCTTTAGGAATTGATGGTGAGCATGTTCATGATGAAGGTAGAGATACCGAGATTTTTACTGTGGGGATTGCATGTGATGCCAACATGGTATGGCCCATGGACAGCGGATGCTCGTATCATATGACTCCTCATAGGAGTTGGTTCGCGACATACCGTTCCAAGCAAGATGGAGGCTCAATCCTCATTTGGAACAATGCATTGTATAGAACTACGGGTATTGGAACCGTTCGTATAAAGATGCATGACAGCATAATGCATACACTTGCCAATGTGAGACATGTCCCAGATTTGTGGAAGAGCCCAATCTCCTTAGGCGTATTGGACGATGCCGGATCTAAGTTGGTCTTTGAAAAAGACCAACTTCGAGTTTAGAAAGGAGCCATGGTCGTGATGAAGGGAAGGAAAGTTGGAAACTTATATACCCTTCAAGGTACCATAGTTGAAGGTGAAACAGATGTAAGCACTAAGAGCGCAGTCTCCGGAGATTCGGCCAAGTTATGGCATTATCGTTTGGGCCATCCATGTGACAAAATGTTTGATGTACTCCGAAGAAGAAAACTAATTGCAGCCTCGAATGAGAGTGTAGAAATCTGTAAATCCTGTGTGTACGGTAAGAAGACAAAGCTGCAGTTTAACATGGGGAAGCATACTAGCAAAGGACCACTTGACTATGTACACACAGATGTGTGGGGACCGTGCCCAGAGCCGTCAAGAGGGGGAGCTATGTATTTTGTCTAGTTTATTGTTGACTACTCTCGCAAAGTCTGGATGTACTTAATGAAGTCAATGTAGGGATATATGCCCTCAGATCATTTGTATTTGATGCAAATGATAATTTAAGCTTAGATAGGGACTAATTTGCATTTGATGTAAAAGAGATTAAATGTGTTTTAAATTGTTTAAAACAATATTTAATAAAATAAATACAAGGAAAAGTTTACCGGTAAGACGGGTTCGGCCCGCTCTAAACGCAGGTTCGAACCGCGTCAAAAACGGAGTCCAAACGAGTCCAATAAATCTATTTAAAGTGTTTAAATAGAAGCCCAAAAATAAACCAAGCCAATTAGCCCCTTTAGGCTGATTAAACCAATAGAAAAGGGTGGGGCCCGGGCCTGGCCCGCTGACACATGCGTCAGCGGGGCCTGCGTCGGCTGACTCGGGCGTCAGCCCGAGGTGCTTCACGCGCCTCTGTGAGGCACGCGCCTCACTGAGGCGCATGCAGCGCGCCCGCGCCTCTGTGAGGCGCGTGCAGCTGCACGCACCAGGCTTGTTTTCTGGTGCGCGCGGTGGGCGCCCCATTGAACCTAGGGTTCCGTGCTCTTTTGATTTTTGACGGCTGTATGTATTTATGAAATACAATGTTTGGGCTGATCTTTGGACACTCAATTGGAGTGTCAAACGAACTCCGATTGACGAACGGTTTTTTCCTATGCGTTCACCGTTGAACGCTCGTCGTATTGATAGGTTGTATCAATCTTGAAGCGCAACGGTGAGTGAGTTAAAATTCACGGAAGTTTGCACTTTGTGAAGTGCAAACTAACTTGATTTAATTGACTCTAATTTTAGTCCCACATCGGAAATTGAGTAGAGGGGAGGGGTCAGCCGCCTATATAAATAGGGGGTCTGCCCCCTTCCTCAAAACTCGTCCCAAGCTCTAGATCTGAGCGGCTGTCGTAAATGTTGGAGCACGGTCGGATCTAAGCTAAATTAATATTTCTCCTCTCCCTATAAATTTCTGTCTTGCTCCTGAGGGCTCTAGCAAAGCCGCAAAGGAGTTCGGATTCAGATCCGGAATCTAGGCGGAGGTTTCACTCGCGTGAAACTTTCTTCGGCGCGTGGTTGGCTCGGCGACATGGGATTGATCGCCTCGGGATGCAGAGCGGTTTGAGGAGCAGTTCGGGGAGCGGTTCAAGGAGCGGCTCGACGTGGGACAGGAGCAGCTCGGAAGACGGTGCGGAACATCTCGCCTGCCCCAGGGCTGAGATTCCAGGTATGTGTTTAAGTTTTTTCATTTAATTATTCGCAGTAGTTAGATCCCTCTTGGGGTGGTCAGATCCACCCCAAGTTGGCAGAGATCCTGGCTAATAGGGTCTGGTTCCTTAGGGTTGCATGTTAATTACATTAACATAAAATTTTTCCGCTGCATTTCTGTCTATGTTCCGTCCGACTTAGGACGGGACTAGAGTTTTTGTGCCCTAAGGGTCCCAGAAAACCCTGCATTGGTATTAGAGCCATCTTTGTATGCTGATCTAGGACTGCGAATTTATTATTTGAATGCTTTTACAGAAAAATGTTTTCTTTAAATTTATGCAATAAATTTAAATTTTTTTTTGTTTAAAAATTTTATATGATAAATTTTAAACATGAAAGTTTTAAAATGGAATTTTTTAATTTATGTGATACATTTTAAAATTGTTTTAAAGCTTTAAAACTTTATGCGATAAGTTTAAAATGTTGTTTATAATTTTATGTGATAAATTTTAAACATGGAATTTTTAAAATGATGTTTTAAATTTATAAGATATTTTTAAAAACTGATTTTAAAAGTTTAAAATTTTTATGCGATAAATATTTTAAAGGAGCATGCAAATGTTATGATTTTAAAACAAGCTTTTACTTTATGAGATGAAATAAATGTTTTAAAATCATATTTTAAATTTAAATGTTAAATTTAAGAATGCATGCCAAAACTGTTTATGCGATAAACTTTAGTCTATTTAAATTTTTAAATATTTGTACACCTTTTTATGCGATAAAATTAGTGTAACATTATTTTAATGGCTATGTCATCTTGTCCTTATTTGATAACACAAGACAACCCTTTAGGTTAGCCATTAAGTAATGATTAAAATTTATTAATTGAATTTTAATGACATGATATGTTTTAATAAAACATTAACAATGCTTCAAGACCTAATTCATGATTAGGATAGTCCTTTTAATGAATTTTTATTTTTAATTGTTATTATTAAATCATTAAAGGACTTCGCTTTTAACGTTGGTTAATAATTTATTAAAATCCTAATAACGATTAGGATAGCACGTGAACCTTATAGTTGATAAGGACTTAATAAAAGTTATTAAACAAATCCTAAAATTTTGAATTTAAGGATGCAACTAGTTGATAGGATTAATTAGTTGTTAATAAAAGCTGTTTAGTCTATGGCACACATACAAAAATGACAAGCTTCATTCAATGGACCATGATCCAGTCAATGTGCTTGGCTAAGAGTTCTGGATCAACCCTTACTAGTCTAAGGGGTGCTTGGCTAAGAGTTCTGGATCAACCCTTACTAGTCTAAGGGGTAGTGATCCTGGCTTAGTCAATTCCCTGGCTGTGTTCCACTGGACCGCAATGTCGCGAATCATGATTGTATGACACCCTGGACTATATCTAGTCAATGCGTTATAAATCTTATTAAAGATTAATCCGTATCCCTCCTTGATTTTGGAGCTTGGTAACTCAAAGAAGACAATCATAGTTGTTGAGTCTCCTCAAGCTATGACTTGTTTATCTTTAAGGAACAAACTCCAACATACATGTGATGTAGTCTAGACTTGACCCAAATCGATACGTCGGGTCTCCTCGAGCATCGATCTAAGTCAAATCTGGACACGAAATCAAGGGTCTTACTAGACCAGTCATTATGATTTGTTGAGTCTCCTTAAGATCATAAGTGACTGTGGGTAAAAATCGACAGGGAATCACATGTGATGTGATTGACCAAGAGTTAGTCTACCAGTCATGGAACCAATCAACTTGTTGAGTCTCCTCAAGGTTGTGAGATTCGGGATGATTGGATCCCTCTTTCACTAATTTTTAAATTTGATTAAATCGTTCGTTATTAAGCTTTTAAACGATCGTAAAAATAGTGGGAGGATATAGATAGATGAAAGCCAATCTACCTATATTTAATATTGAACATATGCAAAAACTAGGGCAAGACTATTTTTACCGAAGGAATCAAAATATAATATTGGAATAAGTTAACTGGTCAAATAGTTGATTAATTGAATATCAAGTTAAATTCTAATTGATGGAATTAAACTATATTCTCGTTGACATTAAATGACCTTCTAAAGAACAGACTTAAGAAATATGATTTCATTAAGTTCTGGGTCCAACAAATAAATTAAAGCTACATGTCACTCTTCTCTATATGAGGCAGCTTGAACTTATAGGATATTCGAAGTATGTTTCTCCCTACAACTTGTCGAGCTACCCTCAAGGTTGTATGGACAAACAATTCCGATCCGCAAAGTTCGAGAATTCGATCAAACCGTTTGAGTCGAATACGAGTGCATGAGCGGTGCAAGACTATGTATCCCAACCGGATCTTGAGACAAGCAACTTCTTGAGCTAAACTCGAGATTGCAAAGCTCAAGCGTTTGGATATATAAGATGCTTGCATAGCTATTTATGTTGGGTTAATTAATATCTAAATGTGATTTAGAAAAGGAAGAAGGCACTCCGGAAAGTCAATTGAGAAAGTTAGTTTAATTTATCATTAGTAAAGGCATAAGTAGGAGGAAATGAAAATGTGATATATTTTGATGTCACGATTTCAGAATAAATAGTTATACAAAAACGTCTAACACATTTTTTGACGAATGTCGTCACCTTGCTTCGGAAGCAATGTTTTGTGTTAAGTAATTTGTAATAACTATATATATATATATATTAAATGTTAATATATAAATACATAAGATAGTAGCAAACTTATATGGTAAAATAGACTAGGCCGTGTCGAGAGACTAAGCTTCACAAGTCACATAAAGAGGGGTCTGACCTCTCGTATTATGAAGTCTACGGACACTTGTGAATCTTATCCTCTCAGATATAATGGCTGAAAACCATCTGTAAGACAGTGGAAGAATGAGTAGTCGAACTCAGTCTCGTACATACTGATGTACCCGAGTCTATTTTAACCAAAATAAGTTATTCGTATATTTTATTAAGACACGTGTTCTTGATGAAACACAAGTCTGATAAAATAAAGAACGAAAAGTAGAAAGTATTTAAACTGATTCGATTAGATCGAATGGTCAAATACTTAGCTACATAAAATCTTGTGTAATTAAAAGAAAATGTGATTTTCTCTCAGGTCAAGTCTGTTAACACATCCGTGTGTTAAAATGTATGAATCACACTTAGTGAGACTTGGCGCGATACATAGTAAGTGACTCTGAGTAAAGTCCTCTCTCTGGGTTAAGTCCCAGATCGTAATGCCTAGGTTTTGATAATGTCCTATGAGGACATTGTCAATAAGATATTCATTAAATCGATCATTAAAGAAGTTGTATAATTACTCGAATTTCGTGAGGCGAATTGTCGAGTTAGACATCATAACTGATGATGACTTAGTCAACTTCCGGGATGAAATTCGGAGTATTAACTCCGATTTAAAACTTGATGCAACCAGAATAGGTCCGTGTGCGTAAATAAATTTGAGAATTTAGTTTACGTACCCAAGGAAAATGTTTCCTCACTTTCTGCAAGTAAATCTTTAAGTTGAAAGATTGGTGCAGAAAGAAAATAGTAAAGTACAATCTTGTTGATCGAAAACGGTTTTCACCCTAATTTCTTTAAAACGGATTGGTTGAAATCGTCTCGCCAACAGATGTGTACAGATCTACTCGGACCAAATCCGATGTAAAACGCTCATGTTGACCATGAAAATTGGAGCATTCACTTATAAGTTCGTTTTTCTAAATATGATTTAGACGGACCAACTTATATGAATTAGCCAGAGAGTTTTCAAGGTCAGTGGGAGCGTATAAATTACATGCAAGGCATCAAAGAGATGGAACATATATTTTGATTAAGTAATCAAAGAGTTTGATACTTTATCAGAAATAGATATGAGCCATTTGAAATGACCATTAACAAATTTAAATTATTATCGTAATGTACGATGAGCTGGATAAGATCCACGTATATTAAATATTACAGACTCCGATAGACCAAGTGAATTATTTGAATGAGATTCAAATGGTTGGTCTAACATGAACATAAAAACCCCTTGAGTCTACAGTGTAGACGGTTTTAGCAGATCCACTCACGAAGGCTCTACCACATGAAGTCGAGAAAACTTATGTGTAAAAACGGTATAAGATACCGGGATAAATGGGCCTGAGTGCAAGTGGGAGGTGTTGAGAGATGATACCCTCGAGGCTATCTATCTTCATGTGTGAATAGCACAAACATCTTGTTCGAAATAACAGTAAGCTGTTTGGTAATAATTTAACTAAGTTATTTTATAATGTTGTTAACATTAGACATTAACTTAGGTAAAGTCCTGAGACTTTATGCAAGGTCAAAAAGGTATCGAGATGAGTATCTCGATCATGGAGAAATGTTTGATCGTCTGTAGCATAAGTCTAAAAGGGATCGTGGTCGTAGATGCTTCGAGACAATGAAATCGAAACATCGGATAGACCATTGTGTCTTAGTCTTCACCGTTTAGCGGTGGCGATGATCTCATGATCGCTTGACTTGGCGAAGTCATAGATGAGACACATGTGCTCATTAGAGAATGAGTTCACTGAACGATCCACAAGAGTTATCATATGGTTATATTGACCAATATGTCAATGATGACTCTGAGTGATGATAGGCTAGTTGGTCTTTTGACTTGAGGTCATTTTGACGAACCTGTGCGTGAACGGTGCCACTTAGATCAAATGACCTAGCTTCGAGGCAAGGCCTGTCGAAAGGTCTTTGATTGGGTGACACTTGAAGCGTATGAGGAGAGTAATGACCAAGAGAGGATTCGTCTCTCCTGGTCAATGGGAGTTAGTGTCGTAGGGTTAGTTCGGTCTTTAGTAAAAACTCTGGCCAGAGTATGTTGGAAGAAGTCCAACATTTTTGACTAAAAGATCGATAGAAACTAACCGGAGTCAAGTTATTGGGGTTGACAGTTTGACCGTACCCTAGACTTGATCTATATGACATAGTTTAGACGAAGAGACTATAACTGCGGAATTCATCACAGAAACAGTCAGGGTGGTGTCGACAATACTCATGTCAATGAGTCAACCACATAATGATGATTCCTGAAGCAGGGACGACAACCACTGCTCGTGGACACTGCCGTATAGGGCTTCGAGCCCAACCTGTTGTAAGGGTCAGGCTGTAGGGTCTCACAAAGAGTGCGATTTTTCGTCTAGTAATAGGTAGAAATGAGTTAGGGAGAACAATTTGCATTTGATGCAAGGGATAAAATATTGCAAAAGATGTTTGCAAAAATCTCCAGCATTCGGAATAAATGATCCTCAGTGCAAGTGGGAGATGTAGGGATATATGTCCTCAGATCATTTGTATTTGATGCAAATGATAATTTAAGCTTAGATAGGGACTAATTTGCATTTGATGCAAAAGAGATTAAATGTGTTTTAAATTGTTTAAAACAATATTTAATAAAATAAACGCAAGGAAAAGTTTACCGGTAAGACGGGTTCGGCCCGCTTTAAACGCAGGTTCGAACCGCGTCAAAAACGGAGTCTAAACGAGTCCAAAAAATCTATTTAAAGTGTTTAAATAGAAGCCCAAAAATAAACCAAGCCAATTAGCCCCTTTAGGCTGATTAAACCAATAGAAAAAGGGTGGGGCCCGGGCCTGGCCCGCTGACACATGCGTCAGCGGGGCCCGCGTCAGCAGACGCGGGCGGAAGCCCGAGGCGCTTCACGCGCCTCTGTGAGGCGCGTGCAGCGCACACGCCTCACTAAGGCACGTGCACAGCGCACGCGCCTGAGGCGCGTGCAGCGTGTAATGCCCTACAAGCTACTGCACAAGTACTAGGGGGTGAATAGTACTTTAAAAATAACAAGGAGTATAATTCCAAATTATAGTGCAAACAACTACCAAATCAATTTGCGGAAGCTTAAGTTGAATGACAACAACAAAATAAACAATGCTAACAAGTGATGTTAATGGGTTCGGATCCACCCAAGTCTCCCCGACTTGTTCCCGGTGATCCTACGTCCCAACCACCCGGATCCCCTCCGGATACTTAGGTTAGAAACCCTAACCCAAGATTTCCACTATGAATATCTTGTGAAAAACCTTCACAAGATCAAATCATACATGCAACGGCAATAGTGAATCCCACAACCCGGGATCACAACCTTCTCTCACAACCGAGAGAATCAACAAGCAATATAAATAAGTTTATAATGAAATAAACAATCTTACCACAAAATCCTATACCTTGAGTTTTTCTTACCCAATAGGTGAAAGGAAGGATTTAAGGAAGATGAAGTCACCAAGACCTAGCACCAAGGAAATGACCAGCAATAGGTGCCTAGGAGTGATTTGGAGACTTGATTCAAGCAAGAGCTTGAAGGGCTCACCAAGAACAAGCTTCTCTCAAGATGGATTCTAGATCTAGAAAGTGAGAGAATGGATTTCTTGTGAGAAAGAGACCTTTGGAAATGAGTGAGAATGGCTATCTCTTTCTATCTCAATGAATCTCTTAATGGCAGCTCTAACCTAGAGAGAAATGACCATGGTTCGTATTTATAGGGTCCCATAAAAACAACTTAGGTCAAGTCACAACGGATAGAAATCTAAGGCAACTAGTCGGTCAAAGAACAACCACTGACCGACTAGTTCATCAACTAGTCGGTCAGTCAAACAACATGGACCGACTAAGAGAGGAACTGAGAAGAGATAGAAATTCAGACCTAGAAATCTAGTCGGTCCAAGAAGACTTTCTGACCGACTAGTTTCACAACTAGTCGGTTAGTCAGTGAACGTAGACCGACTAAGAGGCATAATGAAATAGTCTGAATACAAATTGACTTAGTCGGTCCAAGAACAAAAGTTGACCGACTAGATTGTCAACTAGTCGGTCACCAAACGTTCTTAGACCGACTAACGATAAACAGTAGCTTATGAGAAATTTAGTATGAACAGTAGGTCACAACTAGTCGGTCAAAGAAGCATCACTGACCGACTAGTTCACAAACTAGTCGGTCGGTCAGTCAACGTAGACCGACTAACTGTAAACAGTAAAGTGCAAGAAATTAAGGAAGCAAACTAGTCGGTCCAAGAAGCTTTGTTGACCGACTAGATCACCATCTAGTCGGTCAGTACATCTTCTTGTACCAACTAACATGCACAAACAAGTCCGAATCGAAGCGCGACGCTTCGAGGAAGTTAGAATGAACTTGTACTAAGATCCTAGAGCTACGATATGAGCAATATTAAGATAGAATCGTAAGATATACTCAAGGCTTAACATTCTATAGATCGAAGCTAAAAGACTATAAATAAAACCTTAATAAATGGTCTTCGAGAGCTTCGATTAATTCTTCATGACTTCCAAAACGGCACAAGAGCTTCAACGAAGCTTTAGGCATGAATACGAGTTTTGAAAAGTGTTGAGATGTCGCTTTGATTGTTCTCGTGAATTTGGCGACGATCTCCAATACTGCGCTCACAAATTGTTAGTTCATGGATTATTTATGTTTGCTCATCATCAAAACCAAATCCGGGGAGTCCAATATTCAACATTCTCCCCCTTTTTGGTGATGACAAACCAACATAAATAATAATCAAAAATAATGATTCAAATGAAAAATACTTACTCCCCCTGCATTGATGACGCGTTAATTCCAAAATGAATATATATGAATTGCATCAATCATACGAGTAAGATATATAAAGAGAATCGATTTTTGAAATATCGGATTTTGAAAATCCTTATATATATCATAACTCCCCCTGAATCTAACATATCAAACTAGATTCTTGGAAATTGAGTTAAATTTTCATTTGCCCTATTTATTATCATTATCTCTCCCCCTTTGGCATTATCCCAAAAATGGGGGGCATAGAACGACAACAACTAGGAAATGGAAAATCCAACATCGGGAGTCGTAGACAATGATGATGGACCTAATTGACACCAAGGGAAAGGTGTGGAAATCAAATCAAGATGTGCCAAATTGTCCATTATCAAAAAGAGATAATTAAAATCATCAAAAATACCAAATTTTTATTTATTTCTTGAATAAAGAAACATACTCTCCAATATTCAATATTCTTGGTTGAATTTGTGCATGGAAAACAATTCTATACAATTATAGAAATATAACTTATTTAACCAAGTTTTCAAGCGTTGAGCGACGAATTCACATAACATATGCGTTGAACGAATAGTAAAAGTGCACGACGAATAAAATAAGGATAACATCGATGTATATATATATGAAAACATCATGAGTACATCCAAGAAGATATCACATCGAGTACATCAAAATACAAACGACCATGGATATCAACCAAAAATGTAAATACAGCATACATCAACTAACCATCAGCATCATCCAAAGTACATCAAAATACAACACCGACATCCATAGAAATCAAAATACATCCAAAATAACCCTCAAACTCCATCCTAACCCAAAATACTCTCAATAAGATGCATCATCCAATGAGCAGTGGAGAGTCCTCGATACTGACGATCACGAGGGAGTGGCAGGATCTGCAGTCTCCGGGGGTCCAGTCGAGGGAGTGGACTCAGGCTCTGCAGGGAGGAGAGGCGTCTGAACAGAAGGGATAGTCGGGGCAGGAGTCGAGACGTCGACGACAGGCTCGACGGTAGAAGTGTCAACATGAATATCAGCAGCATCAGAAGTCTGATCCACTGGTACAGAAGTCTCAGGAGCACCGGAAGAGGTGCCAGCATCAGGAGCAGAGGTGGTAGCAGCAGTAGCAGTGGCCTCATCGCCACCAGCCAAGGAAGTGACAAGATCGTCAATATCCTCATCGTCCATCTCCTCGTCCTCAGACACAGAAGGAGGAAGCTCAATGCCCATCAAACGAGCCATACAGCAGACGACCTCCTCGGTACGAGCCAAACGCGACTCGTGCCGATGAAGCAACCGTACGACATCATCTAATGTGGCAAAAGGAGTGGGGGCTGGAGCAGCTGAAGGAGGGGCCTGAGATGCAGAAGGTGTCGACCGCTGCACGTGACGGAGTGCCGCAAGAGATTTCTTAACGGCCGTCGCGTTCAGAGGAGGACCAAGGGGACGCTCATCATCAGGAGGGAGGGGAACACCGAAACGACGGAAAACCAAGGTCAACAGACATGGATATGGGATATGCACAGATTTAGTGGTCTTGCGAATACACTCGAAAGAATCCATCTTATCGAGTATAATGCGAGCCCAATTAATCTCGCTACCCATGAACAGAGCGTATATCAGTTTCAAAAATGGCTGAGATGGAAGAGATGAAGATCCATACTTGGGAAGAAGGCAGGACTTCAAGATAAGGTTAAGCACCCAAGCATTTGATTTGAAAGATTTGGAAGGGACTCCTATAAAAGCTGGGGGGATAACCTGGAAGATTTTGCCTAGGGTCTGCTGATCTAAGGAAGAGATATCATCGACAGAGATGTCAGAAGGGAGGAGGCCACACGACGAGCAACCTATCAGCTCCCCCAAGATTTCTGCCGTGAGGACTATAGGAGTCCCCAAAACAGAAGTCTCGATGGAGTGAGACTCATCGTACTGGCCCCGAACACGATTAGCATAGAATAATTTGACCAGGCGAGGATATGGTCTGGGGTTCGCCTTGGGGTCATATCTAAGATAGTCCAATAGGCCACTATAGGAGAGAAGATCCGCAAGGCCAAGAAAATCAGAAAACTGAACGTAATGCTCTAACAGCAGTGGGCAGTGCTCTATACAGTTGTACACTGCGAGACACTGAGGGTCGTCGCGGCACAACGATATATCTACACCGCCGACTGGTATAGGAGCTTTACCCTTAGCCTTACGGGTCTTCGGAGGAGGTGGAGGAGGGGGTGGAGTAGGAGCTTTCTCGGGATGTTCAGGAGTGTATTCCTCATCGGTATCATCCTCGGAATCACTATCTGAACGCTCACCGGGAGGAGTGGGTGCGCGAAACTTTTTAGGTTTAGGTTTGGGCTTGGACGTTTGGCCGGCAGGTTTAGGCTTGGACGTCCTCTTCCTCTTCAACGGAGTTGAAGACGAAGAGGGGGGTCGAGTGGTCTTGGCCCTACGCTTGGGAGGGGTCGAAGCGGTAGCACCCTCTACGGTCATAGGGGATGCCCCAGAAGATGTAATCGGGATTCTCGTTCGTGCCATGATTGCGGCACAACGAGTACAATCAAATGATGAAGATAAGATCAAACACACCCTAAGCGAAAGCCTAAGACTGAAATCAAACAAGCACAAAGCCCTAAAACTAGAACTTAGAAACCCTAGAACACCTAGAAATGAAATCGGCCAAGATCGAACCCTAAAATAGGAAAGCGACCTAGGAGGACGAGGGAGATACCTAGGGGAGCGATCGGCGGCGGCGGATGGACGGACGGAAAACTGGCCGGAGATCGAGGGAAGACGAAGAGACACGATCGGGTTTAGGAGGTTTTCGAGTTGGAGTGTTGAAAACAACCGACTAAAATGAAGAGTAGCCGGTTAGAAAGTGTTTAAGTCGGTCGAGAATGCGAAAAGACACGTTTGACCTAACGCACTTAGGCGGTCACAGTTCAAGCACTGACCGACTAGATTACGATCTAGTCGGTCGGTCAATGAGCTTAAACCGACTAAGTCGAAACAGAGGCAAACAGAAATTTCTAGGGCTAGAGTTAGTCGGTCACAGTATACTCACTGACCGACTAGTTTTCAATCTAGTCGGTCGGTAAGAGTACTATGACCGACTAAAAGAAGTCAATGACAGGAGAAAGTTAAAAGCTTGATCTAGTCGGTATGAGTTCACTAGCTGACCGACTAGATGAGCATCTAGTCGGTTGACTAATGAACTGAAACCGACTAGAAGAGTCCAAAAATTGATAAATGAGTTCTCTTCAAAAACCACTTGGATGAGACATCTTAACCCTCTCAGTAGTCATCTAAACTACCCCATAAAACATTGAAATCTTAAATACGACTTTCAAATAAGAATTCAAGCAAAAATTCAAACATATCACATAAAATCCCCAAAAATTCAATAAATCTAGCATGAACGAAATATCGCGAAATATAAAAGCATGCAAGATAATTGAATGAGACATGAATCCTATATCTCGGATTCACCCATAATCCCCAATTCTCGACGCAACCGCACAAAGGAGTCCTCCTATAGGGGTTTCGTGAAAATATCGGCGATTTGCTTTTGGGTTTCAACGTACACTAAAATGATGTCCTTTTTAGCAACATGATCATCTAAAAAATGGTGTCGGACATCTATGTGTTTTGATCGGGAATGGTGCACCGGATTCTTTGAAAGACAGATAGCACTTTGGTTATCCACCATGATAGGGCTAGTATCACAATGAATACCAAAATCCTTCAGTGTGTGTCTCATCCAAAGAACCTGGGCACAAGCGGCACCGGCGGCAATATATTCCACCTCGATGGTTGAAAGTGATACGGAATTTTGCTTCTTGGAAAACCAAGAGACAAGGGAATTTCCTAGAAAATGGCAAGTGCCACTAGTACTTTTCCTGTCGGATTTGCATCCCGAATAATCAGCATTACAATATGAGACTAACTCATACGTGCTAGATTTTGGATAAAGTAATCCAAAATCAAGTGTGTAACTTAGATAACAGAAAATATGTTTTACCGCTACTAAGTGAGACTCCTTAGGTTGAGACTGATAACGAGCACATACGCATACGGCAAACATAATATCGGGCCTACTTGCGGTAAGATAAAGTAAACTACCTATCATACCTCGATATAGACGAATGTCTACATCCTTACCGCCTGTATCCTTGTCAAGATGCGTAGTCGTGCTCATTGGAGTCTTTTTCCCGGAAGCACTCTCCATTCCAAATCGCTTAAGCAACTCCACCGTATACTTCGTTTGGTGGATGAAAATTGCATCGTTCATTTGGCGAATTTGGAGACCTAAGAAATATTTGAGTTCGCCCATGTGGCTCATCTCAAATTGTTCCTTCATAACATTAGAAAACTCTTCGCAAAGAGTGAAGTTAGTAGCACCGAAAATGATATCATCAACATAAATTTGAACTAATAAAATATCATTATTCGCATGCTTTACAAAAAGTGTAGAATCGGCTTCGCCCATATTAAAATTCAAATCCAAAAGAAAATTCTTTAGGCGATCATACCAAGCTCGAGGAGCTTGTCTCAAACCATAAAGAGCTTTCTTTAGTTTAAAAACATGATTTGGAAATTTTTCATTTATGAAGCCCGGAGGTTGAGAAACGTAAACTTCCTCAACAACATCTCCGTTTAAAATGCACTTTTAACATCCATTTGAAATAATTTAAAATTTTTATGGCATGCATAAGACAATAATAATCTAATTGATTCTAATCTAGCTACCGGAGCGAAGGATTCTTCGAAATCGATACCTTCCTCTTGGCGATAGCCTTGAGCAACTAACCGAGCTTTGTTCCGGACGACGACTTGGTTTTCGTCGGTTTTGTTCTTGAAGATCCACTTTGTCCCTATGACGGTGTGGTTCTTCGATGGCAAAGGAACAAGCTCCCATACCTCATTCCTCTCGAATTGAATGAGTTCCTCCTCCATGGCAAGGATCCAAGCACTATCATCGCATGCTTCAACTATATTCTTTGGCTCTATCGATGAGGCAAAGGCACAATTGGCGAAGTGGTGGACTTGCGATCTCGTCTTGACACTATCATGAATATTGCCAATGACTTACTCATGGGGATGATCGCGAACGGTATGAAGCCGCTTGGGAATACCTTGATCACTAGGCACATTCTCAACAACTTCATTAGTCGGGTTAGTATCAATAGAATCAATTGAATCAATAGACTTAGAATTTTCAAAAGAATCACATAAAACATCCATAGAATCATCATCATTTGAAATTCTAGAAGTAGTAAAATTCTCATTAAAAGAGACATGTAATGATTCCTCGATCGTAGAGGATCTTTTGTTGTATATCCGGTAGGCTTTGCTACGTGAGGAATACCCAACAAATATCCCCTCATCCGATCTCGGATCAAACTTGTCCAAATTATCATATGTGATTTTAATAAAACATTTTGCGCCGAAAACACGAAAATGTTTAACTTGAGGCAATCTACCAAACAACAATTCATAGCAAGTTTGTTTGGTGCCGGGCCTCAAAAGTATTCTATTAAACACATAACAAGTGGTGTGTACCGCTTCCGCCCAAAATTGATAACCAAGTTTACTATCTTCGAGCATAGTGCAAGCACACTCCACAAGCGTTCTATTCTTCCTCTCAACAACACCATTTTGAGGAGGTGCGCGAGGGAAAGAAAACGTGTGAGTAATTCCAAGATCATCACAAAAATTTGAGAAAGAATCATTCTCAAATTCACCCCCATGATCACTACGAATAGTGACAATAGTGGTTCCGATGAGATTTTGTACTTTCTTCACAAATATTGTGAAGTTTTCAAAAGCTTCATTTTTATTACATAAGAAAAATACCCATGTAAATCTTGAATAATCATCGACGATGACAAGTCCATATCTTGCATTTCCTAAGGAAGCAACTCTAGTTGGCCCAAATAAATCTAGATGTAATAGCTCTAGTGGCCGTTTAGTAGAAATGCTTTTCTTAGGTTTAAATGAAGATTTAGGAAGATTGCCACGTTGACAAGAATCACAAAAACTTTTCTTTTCAAAAACGAGCTTCGGAAAACCATTAATGGAATTTAATTTTGAAAGCTTATAAAGTGTTCCAAAGTTCACATGTCCAAATCGTCGATGCCATAAGTGTTGTTCACTTGTGTTGGCAACGAGACATTGTTCATATGACTTAGGAAGATCCAAAATATAAATATCTTTATGGCGTGTGCCGGAAAATAATAACTTATTATTATCATTTGAAATATGACATAATCCTTTCGCAAATCTAACTTTGTAACCTTTGTCACAAAGTTGGCTTATTGAAATAAGATTATGATTTAAACCATTAACTAGATAAACATCACTAATTAAGGGTTTAGAAGGGTCACCCACTTTACCAACACCGACGATGGTTCCGCTCTCGTTGCCTCCAAATACGACGCGGTTTCCATTTGCAATGGGAACTACTCCGGAGAGCAATTGAGCGTCACCCGTCATGTGTTTTGAACACCCGCTATCGAGTATCCAATTCCCTTTGGAGCTAAATTTAAATTTGTTGCTCCTTTTCTTTTTCTTTTCCTTGAGTACCTAAAGATAGAAACTTTCATATCATGGTACCCAAGGTCATTGGGTCCTCAAAGGTTAGACCTTTGGAAGCCAAGTCCAATTGAACTTAGACTTCCCCACATAATTTCTACTATGCACAACATCCGAAAAATAAGCATTCATATACACTTGTTTTTCATCCATGCTTGTGTCCTTTGGGCTCCAAATAGTGAAAATCTTGGGAGCCCTCATCCTATTGGGTGCATGCATGCGACGTTGATTTCTACGTGATGCATGTTGTGGATAGGCATAAGGAACATGATGGAATGTTGCACGACGAGAATTATTCATATGATGAAGTGGGTGAACATATGCATGTGTGGGAACACGTGCGTGAGGGTGTCTCACATGGTGTGCACGTGCCCGAGAATGTGTTGCATAAAAATCATCATATGTGTGAGACGGTGGAGTAGGACGTGTGTTCCTACGTGGCATGGTATTGGTGTACATATAAGCATGCCCCTTCTTTGGAGGTCCACCCAAAGTGGGTTTCTTTCCGAAAGAGGGTGTGGACGAGGTGGAAGCACCATTGGTAGATGAACTACCAATAGAGTGTTTGCTACCACTCGTAGAGTCAGCGGAAGTTGGCCTAACAAAAGTATTGACCGACTTGGATGACTTTCCCAAAGTATACCCCAAACCAACATGGTGTTTGGCCGGGAGTAAGACACTCAGGATATTATCCAAATGGCCCTTACCCTTATTGAATTCATTGATTCGGCCTAATGTGTTCTCATATTTCTCGGTGAGAGAACGAAAAGAAGTATCTAAAGTGGATACTTGCGATGTGAGCACATAAACACTAGATTTAAGATTCTTGTTCTCAATGCTCAAAGTCGAGTTTTGAGAAGTTAAATCCGCTATCCTATGTTCTTCCGGATCATCAATACTAACATGTTCAAGTTTAGATTTGAGATTGACAATCTCATTTCTTAACTCTTCAACAACGGTGTCGTTGTTGGTGATGATAGTCTTAGGCGAGGTTTGAATGCTAGCTAGGTCATCTTTTACTTTAGTATATCTATTTACTAATTTAGTGTATTTAGACCATAAATGAGAGTTAGCATCCCTAAGATCATCCATAGTTACCTCATCGCCTTCGTCGTCGCTATCATCGGAGGAGGAAGATCCTTGATCATGCTCCTCTCTTGCCATGAAGCACATGTGCGCTTGCTCCACTTTCTCATCGTCCGACTCTCCGCTTGAGGAATCCTCTGAGTCGGTGAATGTTGCTCCGACAAGTCCCTTTTTGTACCCCTTTTTGTACTTCTTCGACTTGTCGAACTTCGGCGCCTTCCACTTCTCCTTTTGCTTGTTTTGAGGACAATCCTCTTTGATGTGTCCTGGCTTATTGCATTTAAAGCACAAAGGTGGAGAGGCGTTAGTAGAAGTAAATTTAGATTTTTGTTTGAAGTTACCCTTTCGGAAGAAGCGATTGAACTTCTTTGCCATGAGTGCAACGGATTCCATGTCCATTTCTTCTTCCGAGTCCTCATCATCGGTAGAGGTGGATGAAGCCGCCTTGAATGCAATCGCCTTTTTCTTAGGCACGTCTTGGTTCAAATAGGACTTCATCTTTTCTTGTAACTTCACCTTGCTATCTTTGTGTACCTCGTATGACATCAAAGTACCCATCAATTGAACTACGGTATACTTATTCATGTCATTACCTTCCTCGATGGCGAAGGTACGTTTCTCCCAAGAAGAAGAAAGTCCTTCGATAAGCTTCGAGCACTTCTCCTTTTGGGTGTAGGATTTGCCGAGGGCCTCTAACTCGTTTATTATGTCAACGAAGCGAGCGTAATATTCCTTCATCTTCTCGCCCTGTTGCATATGAAACATTTCGTAATCTTTGTTTACGACTACGAGTTTAGAGTCTCTTACCCTACTCGTCCCTTCATGAAGAATGAGGAGGGAGTTCCAAATTTGATATGCACTCTTACATGTGCATATCTTATTGAAGTCCTCGGGCTCCAATGCGCATTGCAAGGCGTTCATTGCCTTGGCATTGCTTACCTCCGCGGCGACCTCCGCGGTAGTCCATTTCTCAAAGTCTTTTTCTTCGGGCTCGATGTATTCCTTCATTGTGGTCCTCCATAAGGATGCACTCCGGAGGAAGGTTTCCATCCGGCATTTCCAGTACCCGTAGTTGGTACCGTTGAAGAAGGGAGGCCTCGTAGAGGAATGTCCTTCCATCACCGAAGATGCTCCTTCACGGTTCCTGAAGGTGTCATAGTTGGAAGGTGGACGCACGGTCTTGTTGTCGTTGGCAGACATAGCTAAGTATCTGGCTCTGATACCGAATGTAATGCCTTACAAGCTACTGCACAAGTACTAGAGGGGGGGTGAATAGTACTTTAAAAATAACAAGGAGTATAATTCCAAATTATAGTGCAAACAACTACCAAATCAATTTGCGGAAGCTTAAATTGAATGACAACAACAAAATTAACAATGCTAACAAGTGATGTTAATGGGTTCGGATCCACCCAAGTCTCCCCGACTTGTTCCCGGTGATCCTACGTCCCAACCACCCGGATCCCCTCCGGATACTTAGGTTAGAAACCCTAACCCAAGATTTCCACTATGAATATCTTGTGAAAAACCTTCACAAGATCAAATCATACATGCAACGGCAATAGTGAATCCCACAACCCGGGATCACAACCTTCTCTCACAACCGAGAGAATCAACAAGCAATATAAATAAGTTTATAATGAAATAAACAATCTTACCACAAAATCGTATACCTTGAGTTTTTCTTACCCAATAGGTGAAAGGAAGGATTTGAGGAAGATGAAGTCACCAAGACCTAGCACCAAGGAAATGACCAGCAATAGGTGCCTAGGAGTGATTTGGAGACTTGATTCAAGCAAGAGCTTGAAGGGCTCACCAAGAACAAGCTTCTCTCAAGATGGATTCTAGATCTAGAAAGTGAGAGAATGGATTTCTTGTGAGGAAGAGAGCTTTGGAAATGAGTGAAAATGGCTATCTCTTTCTATCTCAATGAATCTCTTAATGGCAGCTCTAACCTAGAGAGAAATGACCATGGTTCGTATTTATAGGGTCCCATAAAAACAACTTAGGTCAAGTCACAACGGATAGAAATCTGAGGCAACTAGTCGGTCAAAGAACAACCACTGACCGACTAGTTCATCAACTAGTCGGTCAGTCAAACAACATGGACCGACTAAGAGAGAAACTGAGAAGAGATAGAAATTCAGACCTAGAAATCTAGTCGGTCCAAGAAGACTTTCTGACCGACTAGTTTCACAACTAGTCGGTCAGTCAGTGAACGTAGACCGACTAAGAGGCATAATGAAATAGTCTGAATACAAATTGACTTAGTCGGTCCAAGAACAAAAGTTGACCGACTAGATTGTCAACTAGTCGGTCACCAAACGTTCTTAGACCGACTAACGATAAACAGTAGCTTAGGAGAAATTTAGTATGAACAGTAAGTCACAACTAGTCGGTCAAAGAAGCATCACTGACCGACTAGTTCACAAACTAGTCGGTCGGTGAGTCAACGTAGACCGACTAACTGTAAACAGTAAAGTGCAAGAAATTAAGGAAGCAAACTAGTCGGTCCAAGAAGCTTTGCTGACCGACTAGATCACCATCTAGTCGGTCAGTACATCTTCTTGTACCAACTAACATGCACAAACAAGTCCGAATCGAAGCGCGACGCTTCGAGGAAGTTAGAATGAACTTGTACTAAGATCCTAGAGCTACGATATGAGCGATATGAAGATAGAATCGTAAGATATACTCAAGGCTTAACATTCTATAGATCGAAGCTAAAAGACTATAAATAAAACCTTAATAAACGGTCTTCGAGAGCTTCGATTAATTCTTCATGACTTCCAAAACGGCGCAAGAGCTTCAACAAAGCTTTAGGCATGAATACGAGTTTTGAAAAGTGTTGAGATGTCGCTTTGATTGTTCTCGTGAATTTGGCGACGATCTCCAATACTGCGCTCACAAATTGTTAGTTCATGGATTATTTATGTTTGCTCATCATCAAAACCAAATCCGGGGAGTCCAATATTCAACACAGCGCACGCGCCTCGAGGCGCGTGCAGCTGCACGCGCCAGGCTTGTTTTCTGGCGCGCGCAGTGGGCCCCCCATTGAACCTAGGGTTCCGTGCTCTTTTGATTTTTGACGGCTGTATGTATTTGTGAAATACAATGTTTGGGCTGATCTTTGGACACTCAATTGGAGGGTCAAACGAACTCCGATTGACGAACGGTTTTTTCCTATGTGTTCACTGTTGAACGCTCGTCGTATTGATAGGTTGTATCAATCTTGAAGCTCAACGGTGAGTGAGTTAAAATTCACGGAATTTTGCACTTTGTGAAGTGCAAACTAACTTGATTTAATTGACTCTAATTTTAGTCCCACATCGGAAATTGAGTAGTGGGGAGGGGTCAGCCGCCTATATAAATAGGGGGGCTGTCCCCTTCCTCAAAACTCGTCCCAAGCTCTAGATCTGAGCGGCTCTCGTAAATGTTGGAGCACGCTCGGATCTAAGCTAAATTAATATTTCTCCTCTCCCTATAAATTTCTGCCTTGCTCCCGAGGGCTCTAGCAAAGCCACAAAGGAGTTCGGATTCAGATCTGAAATCTAGGCGGAGGTTTCACTCGCGTGAAACTTTCTTCGGCGCGTGGTTGGCTCGGCGACATGGGATTGATCGCCTCGGGATGCGGAGCGGTTTAAGGAGCAGTTCGGGGAGCGGTTCAAGGAGCGGCTCGGCGTGGGACGGGAGCAGCTCGGAAGACGGTGCGGAACATCTCGCCTGCCCCAGGGCTGAGATTCTAGGTATGTGTTTAAGTTTTTTCATTTAATTATTCGCAGTAGTTAGATCCCTCTTGGGGTGGTCAGATCCACCCCAAGTTGGCAGAGATCCTGGCTAATAGGGTCTGGTTCCTTAGGGTTGCATGTTAATTAGATTAACATAAAAATTTTCCGCTGCATTTCTGTCTATGTTCTGTCCGACTTAGGACGGGACTAGAGTTTTTGTGCCCTAAGGGTCCCAGAAAACCCTGCAGTCAAAGGACCAGACTTTTGATATGTTTCGAGAGTGGAAGACCATTGTGGAGAAGCAAACCGGAAGGCACGTGAAGGTGCTTAGATCTGACAATGGAGGTGAGTTTACCTCGAGGGAGTTTAGAAATTTCTGCAAACTCCATGGGATCTGTAGACACTTTAGCACACCCGGTGATCCACAGTCGAATGGTGTGGTGGAGCGGATGAATCAGACATTGTTGGAGAGAGTGCTGTGTTTGAGGCACTCAGCTGGTTTGGGGAAGGAATTCTGGGGAGAGATACTCTCGACTGCTGTGCACATTGTGAACAGAGTTCCTTAAGTAGCGATTGGTTACAATATCCCTGAGGAGATGTGGAGTGGTGAAGATGGATATTACTCGTACTTGCGTATTGTGGGTTGCCCGGCAAACATGCACGAGAGGGGCGACAAGTTGGATCCAAGAGCAAAGAAGTGTGTCTTCATTGGATATGGCCACGGTATCAAGGGATATCGTTTGTGGGACCCAGAGGGTCAGAAAGCGATAGTGAGCCGACATGTCACTTTTGATGAGGATGTAATGCTCAGGGCAGAGCATTCTCACTCAAAAGATGACACGTCCACAGAGGAGATTTCACCGGAGAGGGTTAGTCTTCCGGTCCAGCCCACTCAGCGACCAGTCAAAGAGTTGATGGTCAATGCTCCAGTTGAGGGAGATGATGAGGACCATGCTGAGGACCATGTACAGACACCCGGTACATCTTAAGTACGCATTAACCCTTATGCAGGTGATGATGGTACGCAGAGATCGAAGATGGTGAAGAAAGGGCCAGAAAGATTAGGAGCATGGGATTATACAGTATATTCTTTCGATGATATGGCGGCATATGTACTCAACCTAGAGTATGAGGAGGCATCGACATATGGTGGAGCCGTTATCTCTGAAGATGCGGCTCAATGGCAAGGAGCTATGGAGGAGGAGATGGAGTCTCTTCACCGAAACGACACTTGGGACTTGGTGCCGTTACCTAGCGAGAAGCGTGCCATTGGTTGTCGGTGGATATACAAGGTCAACGAAAGTTTAACTCAAGATGGAAACAATGGCAGGTAGAAGGCAAGGTTGTTTGCCAAGGGATTTGCACAACGGAAGGGTGAAGACTACAGCGAGATATTCTCACTGGTTGTGCAACACACATCCATTCGTGTGTTATTGGTGCTAGTTGCTAGCATGGACATGGAGTTGGAACAACTCGATGTGAAGACCACCTTTCTGCTTGGAGATCTTGATGAGAAAATCTATATGCATCTGCCTGAAGGGTTTAAAGTCGAAGGAAAACAAACTTTGGTGTGCAGGTTGAAGAAATCATTGTATGGGTTCAAGCAGTCATCTAGGCAGTGGTACAAACGATTCGATAGCTTCATGATGGGAGTAGGATTCGAGAGGAGCATCAAGGATCAATGTGTGTATGTTTGCACACTTGAGAATGGCTTGAAGATCTATTTGCTGCTCTATGTGGATGACATGCTAATTGCTTCTAATAGCATGTTAGAGGTGAAGAAGCTGAAGGAGAAGCTAGGGCAAGAATTCGACATGAAGGATTTGGGGCCCGCAAAGAAGATTCTCGGAATGGAGATTGTTCGAGATCGAGAGAAGCATGAGCTTAGATTGGCACAGAAGGGGTATATTCAGAAGGTACTAGCCTGATTTGGGATGGATAGTGCGAAGCCCGTGACAACACCTTTGGGAGCTCATTTTCAGCTGTCGACGAGTCAGTCGCCAAGCACCGATGAGGAGAAGACATACATGTCTCAGGTGCATATGCAAGTGCAGTGGGAAGTTTGATGTATGTGATAGTTTGCACACGCCCAGATATTGCACATGCCATCAGAGTGGTTAGCAGATACATGGCTAATCCTGGCAAGGAGCATTGACTGGCCGTCAAGTGGATTCTGAGATATCTGCGAGGCACATCGAGTGTCAGGATCCTCTATGGGAGAGGAGACGGAAAGATGTTGACAGGTTACTGCGATAGTGACTATGCGGGTGATAGAGACAGGCAACGATCTACCACGGGTTATATGTTCAGTTTGGGCACTGCCGTGGTATCATAGAGGTTGGTCATACAGTATGTGGTTGCGCTATCAACCACAGAGGCCGAGTTGATTGCAGCGGTGGAAGCTGTGAAGGAGGCCAAGTATTTGAGGAGTCTTCTGAGAGATTTGGGGGTGCCATAGAGTTCGTCACATGTGCATTGTGACAGCCAGAGTGCCATTCATCTGGCGAAGCACCACGCATACAGTTCGATGACAAAGCACATTGAGGTGCGCGATTCCTTCCTTGAGTTGGAGAAAAAGGAGATAGAGCTTCAGAAGATCCCAACTGATTTGAACCCCGTAGACATGTTTACCAAGCCAGTTTCTGCCGTCAAGCTTCATGCAAACCAGAGGGCGCGATTTTCGAGACGATGTTGATTCTAGAGAGAGGGTCATGGTGCGCATCGTGGAGTAGCAGGAGTCATTGATGAGCAGATTTGAATCAAGGTAGAGTGTTGTTTTTTGTGATTCAAATCCCATGGATCAGTTTTCCCAGGTGACTCGGTCGAGTAGGATGCTACTCGGTCGAGCAGCAAGCTACTCGACCGAGTAGCATGAAGACACTGACAGACCGAGGAGGCAGAGAATTTGGGGAAGTTTTCCCTTTGGCTCGGGTGACTCCTACTCGATCGAGTAGGAGGCTACTCGGTCGAGCAGCAAGAAGGCTTTGTTTGCCTGAGCAGCTCGAGGGCATTCCGTTTGAAGAGGGATACTGACACTCGGGCCGAGTAGCTAGGCTACTCGACCGAGTCAACTCACCTCCACCCAACAACGTTTTTTTGGGCATGTCAACTCGACCGAGCAGGCCGAGCTGACAGCCGACTCGGGCTGAGCAGCGCGCGGGGCCAAGTCGAAACCGACGGCCAGGATGTGTTTTATGGATTTGTTTTGGGTTTCTATTTAAACCTAACTATCGTTTTAGATTAGGTTAAGCCTCCTTTTGGATTATTAGAGTTTTGGAGAGCCTCTTGCTACCCCATTGGAGATTGGTGAGAGTTTTAGGGTTTATGTTCTTGAGAAAGGTTTGGTTTTTCTTTCTCTTCTTCTTCCATTGATTTCTTCCTCTTTAGTGGATTCGTGAGGGCTTGTTTCATTTGACAAGTTATTACTCATGTGTGAGGAAGCGAGTTTGTAACCTTAATTGTTTGGATCTCTCTCTACTAGTGGAATCATCTCGGATCGGATTGCTGGATGTAGGTTGTTTACAACCGAACCAGGGTAAAGTCTCTTGTGTCTGCGATTGATTTATTTGTTGTTGTGATTCGTTTGCTACTTTCTATTGCAAGGTCATTTGGAAATTTTGTTGGGTCATTGGGATTAGCTTTTTACTAGATCTATATTCCTGATCAGTTAATTACGGTTGGTTTCTGTATTGATCCCATAGCGATTTAGATTTTACCCCAACACAATCATCAGAAAAAACAAAAGGTGCATCTGTAGCAAGCAAAGCTGTAAGATGTCAGTGACGCACTCGAAACCTACGCCTAGATTCCACCCGGTGGTGTCACGATCGCCAGGCGTGTTATGGCCCCTAGGTGTCAATTCCAGGCTCTATCTGCAAGCGGACGGTGTTAAATTATAGTATAAAAGATATCGAATCCCACATGGATGGTGACAGTGTAATTGGGTCCATATCTTACTTCTATATCTCGAAGTGAGATAGCTATCGAGTTGAGAGAATTGGTTTTGGTATTGTTGTTGATTAAATAATAAAAAGGACTAGGGCATTAGGGATCACCGCTAAGACCGTCGGGGATCGACGTTGGAATAGAATCCTTACGTTGCATTATGGTTAGGGGATTAATCTCCCAATTCGTACCACTCTCGTGGGTTAGAATTGCGAGATATTCCGGTGGCTCTCGTTGACGCAATAGCGGTAGCCGACAACGTAGCGATATAGTTCGTCGGTGAATCCCCTCAAGGCACGAGCCGGGCATGGTCACGAGCCTTGGTTGGATCCACCGATTTCCCTATTTGAATCCCAGGGATACCCCTTAAGAACATCAATTCCACAGACCGTGGGCATGATCTCAGTACGGATTATCCAGGGGTTCGGTAGGATTGTCCGAAACACTTCCCTATATTCCCAATTTAACCTAGGAATTCAGATCTACATCTCCCCCCTAGGGTCTTAGGGCTAGCCCATCAACTCTAGAAAGGACTACTCACTCATGACGTTATTGACGAATAAAAACACAATTTTTAGGAGATAAAACATCATGGCAATTGATAGAATAAAGATTTAGAAACTTACAGCGAGTAATATATCTCAAAGAATAACCAAGATTCTAAGAACGCGAGAAATAACAAATAAACTTCCAAAATATTCGATCCAATAATCTTCAACAAAATTAATCTAGATCTAACAAGTTTTCTCCTAATCTCCTCTCCAAAATATTCTTCAAAAAACTAGAAAATGCATCGCCCCAAACGCTGTCGCAGCAGCCCACACTTCACTCTCTCAAGCGCGCAACAACCGGATCAAAAATCTTTCCAAAAATGGCCTTCAGCATCGTCGACCGAGTAGGTGACTTGGTCGAGCAGTAGGTTGCTCGGTGGGTTGCTCGGGCCGATCAGCTGTACTGCTCGACAGAGCACGACAATAAATTGCGTTCCTCAAAAATCTTCACTCTGGCTGCTCGGTCTGAGTCAGCTTTGATCGGTCTGTGTAGACAGCTATCTCAGGCGCCAAAGAAACTGCTCGGGCCGTGCAAGAGGCTGCTTCAGCTTCGAAAGTTGGCACTGCTCGACCGAGCACCATGAGTGCTCGGTCTGAGCAATCCGCGTATCAGCCACATCTTCTCCAATTGCATCTGCTCGACCGAGCAGCTGCTCTGCTCGGTCGAGTCGCCTGGAAAACACTTTCCCGAAGCTGCTGAGGCCTATCCTCTCCTCCTGCTCTCTCCTCCACTCCTCCCATGGCTCCCAAAACTCGACAAACTCCTGTAGATCTTCGTCAACAAGCTCACGGGCGTGTCAGATGTGTCCATACCCAGACCGGGTTCCAAATCGCTCCAAAATCCCTGAAAATTCATGAAACACTACAAAACTCGAATATAACGTCAGAAATGCGATATCGTAGGAAAATATGGGATTTGAACGCGAAAATGGCATGGAATGCGATGTCATGATGATATGAAAAAGATGTAAAATATGGACACATCAAAATCCCCCAAGCTTACCTCTTACTCGTCCTTGAGGAAGACGAATAATCGGTACGTCGGGAGAAAAACAAACAGAAATAAAAAGTAAAAATAAGAATAAAAGAGAATAGAAGTGGATGGAGGGTGCTAAGGTTGTTCGGTCAGATCTCAGGCCTAAGCAGTATATCACGATGCTCTGAATAGTAAAATACATGCTAATGGTACTTTCAAGTTTTACAGATCATATGTCTAGCATGCAATAGAGACAAAAGATAGGGATCTACTGAGATAATGCAATCAACTCATATCAATCTCATGCAGTCCATAGAGTCTAGTATAAAAGGAGTTGGCAATACACTTTTCAATCACAGATACACATGGAGCATATAGAAATCACAAAACATGCAATAGAGAATAGAAAGGATCATGATATTCAATTATTCATTTTGAGTCATGAAAAATCTCCAAAAACTAAAGTGTTTCGTAAAGTTTAAGTATTATCAAATCTCACTGTTATGCACCGTCTCCACTCTAATGTCACACTCACTCATGTGATCAGTTGGTTCACCCCCCCAAGCTTAGCTCAAGGCATCGCATCTAGGAATAGGATATGGAATATTTTCTCTTTTTCCCAGTAATGTGATAGCTTCTAATGAAAGTATAAAAAACGATTTTATTCCTTTATTTTCTTTTTTTCTTCTTTTTCTTTTTCACACATATATATACACAAATATTATTATTATTATTATTTTCATTTCAATTAGAAGCTATACTATTTTCTTTTGGGATTCTTGGGAAGTAAGATGCGGTAAGGGTAGCTATATGGGTAAAACCAACTGATATGTAGAGAACTATAGAGATATGTGGAGAAGGAAAATAATGGATCTCTCGGTTCACTCATAAGAGGTGCACAACGGTTTGATAAAATAATACTATAACTAAACTCATAAATAGCATGGATATTTTCATTCATCTAGATGAACACTGAAAAAGCTTGCAGTAATGGGAACAATGATATCAAGCATGCAAACAGAAGTAAATAAGATATAAAGCAGATGCTCCAAGTGTTCTAGTGATGCGTGAACCTAGGTGCATTATCCAACATAGCGCATACTAGATACTATTTCATGCTTTTGATTTTCAATTCATTTCAGGCATTAAATCAGATAGATCGACAAAAGAATATGCACGTATATAAAAAGTAAAACTGAAACTACCCTAATAGCATGTCATCAGATAATAAGCATCGTGAGTAACTACTAAGGCTACGAGAAGTATCATCATACGGAACATCCTTAGCGTAAAAAGAAAAAGGGCGGAGTAAATAGGAAAATGAAGAAAAAGGGATGCATTCATGGCAAAAAATAGAAAAACGTGATGCAGAGTGAGAAAAAAGATAGAAAAGTGAAAAAGGGGTGGAAAAGTAAACTAAAAAGCTGAAAAAAGGGAAGAAAATGTTTAAAAAACGAACAATAAAGTGGTAGCACTCATCCCAAAGCTAAACCCAGCAGTGTCCTCACTGCTGAGAAAACGCTAGTAGGCGGGAGATGATGCTAAATAGGGTGGGTGGGTGGGGGAATATAAAAATAAAAAACTATGCAAAAAGAAGTAAAAATATGTCATGATGCAAGGATGATGAAAATAAAAAGATGCATGTATGGGTCATCCCCCAAGCTATCTAAGAACAGGTCCCCGAATAGATAGATGGGCACAACAAAATAAGAGGGAGGCAAGGACGGGTGAGGACAACATCAAGCAGAGGCACCACCCTCTAGGGGTGGTGATGGGTCCCTCTGATGTGGACCATGAGATGTGGGTGGAGCAGGGTGGGGCTCAGTGGTGGTAGTGTAAGGTGCAGCTGAAAATAACACTATAGCAGAAGTGGTGTGTACTGTGACGGGCGACTCAGATGTGGAAGAAATAGGCTCTGCAGAAGCCTGGGAGTGTGGAGCACTGAGTGGTGCGAGGGTGGTTATAGTGGCTGGCCAGGGTGGTGGGGTGTGTGCTAGGATCACGGGTGGTGGGCCACATGTCCGGAGAAGGTCTATAATCGATGCCAGATCTGCCTCGACTCTCTCGTGATGTGACGTCATCGAGCGTATGATGACGTCGAATTCCCGCCGTAGGTGAGAAGTCGACTCCTCCAACACCGTCAGATGACCGTCTGTGGTACGGGAGTCGAGGGGAGGGCGAGAAGTGTGGCCGGGAGACACCACTCTCGTAAAGCGGCCCTGTAAAGAGGATACACGGTGCCTCGGGTGAAAAGTGGGAGAGGGTGAGCTCGACAGAGTCTCAGCGTAGGAGGTGTGTGGGGTAGTGTGGCTGAGATCAGAAGTAACCGTGGGAGTTAATCGTGGACAGAGCAGTCACCGACACAGCAGTGTGGACAGACGTCGTGACACTCTCGGTGAGGATAGAGGATACGGGCGACGACGATGTACCGGTGAGTGGAGTGTTGGACCCTAAAGAAATAGGCAGCGAAGAAATCAGGTCCTTGAGAGGTGGAAGAGTGGGGGCAGGGTCGTGCTCTGGAAAGTCTAGATCTGTAAGATCAGGAGCATTATGAATATTGGTGCCCTCTGGCACGGGAACGGTGTGGACAGAGGTCTGAGTCTCGGGGTAAGAAGTGGAAACAGTCCCGAAGACTCGACGGTGGTGGAAACGGTGGATACAGAGGTGGTAGAAGAAACGGCTCCAGGGGGTGGTGGGTGGACGGGCGGTGCTGGAAGGCCGACGATGAGGGCTGCTATGTCATGATCCTCGTACTCGGAGGAACCAGGCACCCGGTCATCGGCGTGTGCCTCGACGGGAGCACCGGGGGCTCGAGTACGTGGAGCGCAGGTAGAGGGTGGACCCTGTCGATCATCTTGATTAGTTGGACTGGAGATATGTGGGTGAGGTGAGGGTTGGGAAGTACCATGTGTGGCATGTGGTGGGTGTCGACGAGATAAATCAGTGATGGGCCCCATATGGCCTGATGATATGCATATGCTCCAGAATGCCAAGGGTCAGGCGTGTGGGGCCCGCAGTGGTCACTAGGTCGTCGGGGAGGTCTAGGCCAAGCATCTGGGCAAAAATCGTGAAAAATCCACCGCAACAAAAATCTGTCGCGTAGTAAGTGCAGGCGGTGTGAATGAGGCGATGAGATAACTAGTGGGTTGCGTCAGAGAGTACGAATGGGCGGAGGGAGCCGTCGGGGTGGAAGTGCAGGGGTCGGGTCATCCCCATAAGATGGGACAGCTCAGGAAGGGACATGGTCCCGACCTCTGGCCTATAAAAGAGGGTGGTGGTGAGGTACCGCTGAACGTAGCGGAGGCAGCGGTGCACGATGCATGATGCCTTCGCCTGGCTAGGGCGGTAGTGGTCAAGACCCGAAATGTGCTGCCAGAAGGGAGCGGCATCGAATGTGCCATGGTCGTAATCAGTAGAGAAGGCTGCTCGGGGGTCTGGGATGGCGGGGAAGTGGATGTGTGCCCAGATCATCTCATATGTGATCGTGCAGTCCTGATCCAACAGGCAGAAAGTGATGCCATCGCCCTCTGGTGTGTGGGCGATGGAGCTTAGGGCCTCCAGCGTGAGGTGTGTGTAGGTGGGGACGTGGATACCAAGGAAACGATCGAAGCCGATTGCACGATACAGATGATGGACTCACTGAAGGAGTCCAAGTGAACGGAGGGCGGGGGACGTCGATGAAAAGGGTCGGGACGAGACGACACTGCGAGAGCCTGACGAAGCGCTTGCGTGGTCATCATCCCAGAACATGATACCGAACGTCCGCACATGGGGTGGAAGACCGACGGCAGTGGCGACAGGTGCGGAGGGGATGATGGCTGTGGTGGTGATAGGTGCAGAGGTGATGGGTGTAGTAGTGGTGGGGATGGTAGTGGTGGGCATGGTAGTGGTAGGGATGGGTGCGGTAGTGGTGGGGATGGTAGTGGTAGTGATAGGGGAGATAGTGGTAGTGGTGATGCAGGGGCGACGTGTGGGTCAGGAGGAGAAGGCGCCAGACGACGGCCTCTTCCCACGAATGGGAGGGGTTGCAGCTCCTCGCGTGCAGACCATCGTAGCGATGGCAATGTGGTGCATCGGTATAAAAAGTAAATAGAGGGTAGAGTGTATCGACTTTACGACCGATGCGAGAGCCAAGATATCCCCAAGCTAATCCCGATGGCAGCTGCTGATGTGGGCAAAAGGTACCTGAAATAGAGACAGTAAAAACGTCAGTATCAAAATGTGAAAAATAGTGGAGAATCTGAATTTGGGGTGCTCGGTCCGAGCAGTTTTACTGCTCGGTCCGAGCCGTGCTGCTCGGTTGGAAGTACTGACCGATCACTCGTGTGCTCGGACAGCGGGCCGAGTAGTCGCAGCTGTGCCCTAGGGCAACGACGATCAGGAATGGGGGGGCGTTGCGCGATGTGATGAGAGAGGGGGATAGGCAGAGGGGGATGGGGGCTGAGCCGTCAGGGGGGTGCTTTGGGGTGGGTGGTCGGGGGTGCCGTCGGCGACGGTGGTGCCGTCGGTGGCCGTCGTCAATTGGGAAAGAGGAAGGGGGAAGGACAGAGAGAGGGTCAGAGAGATAGAGAGTGTGTGTGTGTGGGCGACTGACCGGAGGAGGGCGGTCGGATGGGCAGCGTAGGCAGCGGCGTGGGAGGACGACGTTGGCGATTAGGGGGGTCGAGTAGGGGTTGAGGGAGAGTGCTAGGACAGTAAATTTCGAGAGCTTAGGTTAAATTTTAAAATTTTTTAGGGTAAAAAATGAAAACGAGTCGGGTTTAAAAACCCCACTCGTTTGGCAGTGGGGCCCACAAAAGTAGTGTAAACCGACTTAATCGAGCAGCAAAGCTGCTCGGGTCGAGTCAGACACGAAAGCTAAATAGATAAATACTCACTCATTTGCTCGACCGAGAAGTATTCTGATCGGGTGAACAGATCATCACTCGGACCGAGCAGGGTATGCTCGGGCTGTGTAGACAGAACGTCATTTTCTCCGCATCTTCAAGAGCCTGTCATACTCGATCGAGCAGTAGGCTGCTCGGGTCGAGTCACTGTCTGCTCGGACGAGCAAATACTGCTCGGGCCATGTAGACAGAGTGATGATTTTGCTAATTCTCCGCATGCCTGCGCTGCTCGACCGAGCAGTGTAGCTGCTCGGTCAAGTCACCTGTGTCTTCTTTTTGATCCTTTTTCTTTCGTTTTCTCTTCAAATCTGTTGCTCTACTCCAGCTTCCTTCCGTTTAAAATGTCGATTTGCATGCCCCCTCATGTTCAACCTGTACAGAGGAAGAACTCATCAAAATTTTATGGTTTTATAGTTTTACGGGAAATAAACAACGTTTTTGTTGGGTTTTCTAAAATAGGTAGAATAGAAACAAAAAAAATTGAAAAACATAGTCCAAGATACAAAAGATTGAGTTGCCTCCGAATAAGCATTCGTTTTGAGTCATGAGCTCGACTCCCTTTGATTTATTAGTTGTCGTTTGGTGCTCGAGGAATTCGCACGTCGTTCTTTCCGATGAAGAAATCCGATGGTATTTGGTATCCATCCACTTCACGCTTCTCCCTAGTGTGGCCCATGGCTTCTGGTTCTTCACAATTTGATGCACTCGAAACCTACACCTAGATTCCACCCGGCGGTGTCACGATCGCCAGGCGTGGTATGGCCCCTAGGTGTCAATTCCGGGCTCTATCCACAAGCAGGCGGTGTCAAATTATAGTATAAAAGATATCGAATCCCACAGGGACGGTGACAGTGTAATGTGGTTCTCAGCTTACTTCTATATCTCGAAGTGAGATAGCTATCGGGTTGAGAGAATTGGTTTTGGTATTGTTGTTGATTAAATAATAAAGAGGACTAGGGCGTTAGGGATCACCGCTAAGACCATCGGGGATGGACGTTGGAATAGAATCCTTACGTTGCATTAGGCTTAGGGGATTAATCTCACAATTCGTACCACTCTCGTGGGTTAGAATTACGAGGTATTTCGGTGGCTCTCGTTGACGCAATAGCAGTAGCCAACAACGTAGCGATATAGTTCGTCGGTGAATCCCCTCAAGGCACGAGCCGGGCATGGTCATAAGCCTTGGTTGGATCCACCGATTTCCCGATTCGAATCCCAAGGATACCCCTTAAAACATCAATTCCACAGACCGTGGGCATGATCTCAGTATGGATTATCCCGGGGGTTCGGTAGGATTGTCCGAAACACTTCCCTATATTCCCAATTTAACCTAGGGACACAGATCTACATCTCCCCCCTAGGGTCTTAGGGCTAGCCCATCAACCCTAGAAAGGACTACTCACTCATGACGTTATTGACGAATAAAAACACAATTTTTAGGAGAGAAAACATCATGGCAATTGATAGAATAAAGATTTAGAAACTTACAGCGAGTAATAGATCTCAAAGAATAACCAAGATTCCAAGAACGCGAGAAATAGCAAATAAACTTCCAAAATATTCGATCCAATAATCTTCAACAAAATTAATCTAGATCTAACAAGTTTTCTCCTAATCTCCTCTCCAAAATATTCTTCAAAAAACTAGAAAATGCATCTCCCCAAACGTTGTCGCAGCAGCCCACACTTCACTCCTCAAGCGCACAACAGCCGGATCAAAAATATTTCCAAAAATGGCCTTCAGCATCGTCGACCGAGTAGGTGACTCGGTCGAGCAGTAGGTTGCTCGGTGGGTTGCTCGGGCCGAGCAGCTGTACTGCTTGACCGAGCACGACAGTAAATTGCATTCCTCCAAAATCTTCAGTCTGTTTGCTCGGTCCGAGTCAGCTCTGCTCGGTCCGTGCAGACAGCTGACTCGGTCGCCAAAGGAACTGCTCGGGCCATGCAAGAGGCTGCTTCAGCTTCGAAAGTTGGCACTACTCGACCGAGCACCATGATTGATCGGTCCAAGCAATCCGCGTATCAGCCGCATCTTCTCCAATTGCATCTGCTCGACCGAGCAGCTGCTCTGCTCGGTCGAGTCGCCTGGGAAACACTTTCCTGAAGCTGCTGAGGCCTCTCCTCTCCTCCTGCTCTCTCCTCCACTCCTCACATGGCTCCCAAAACTCGGCAAACTCCTATAGAGCTTTGCCAACAAGCTCACGGTCGTGTCAGATGTGTCCATACCCAGACCGGGTTCCCAATCGATCCAAAATCCCTGAAAATTCATGAAACACTACGAAACTCGAACATAACGTCAGAAATGCGATATCGTAGGAAAATATGGGATTTGAACGCGAAAATGGCATGGAATACGATGTCATGATGATATGGAAAAGATGTAAAAAAAATGGACACATCAGTCGGAAAATTTGAGCAAAATCCTTGATGAAGCGGCGGTAAAATCCTGCATGACCATGTAATCCTCTAATGCCTTTAACATTGACTAGAGGAGGTAGCTTCTCTATAACTTCAATTTTAGCCATGTCTACCTCAATTCCACTAGATTAAACAAGATGCTCAAGAACTATCCCCTCAGTGACCATAAAATGGCATTTTTCCCAATTAAGAGTCAGATTATTTTGTTGGCATCTTTTAAAACTTTGGCTTGATTAGCCAAATAAGAGTCACATTCACTGCCATAAACAGAAACGTCATCCATAAAGACTTCCATGATATCTTCAATATAATTAGATAAGATGGATTTCATGTACCTCTGAAATGTAGCAGGAGCATTACAAAGTCTAAACGGCATTCTACGATATGCATAGGTGTCGTACGAGCACGTGAAGGTGGTCTTCTCCTGATCATCTTCATGGAGAGGGATCTGAAAGAATACCGAATACCCATCCAAATAGTAAAAGTATTTATGCTTAGCAAGGCGCTCAAGCATTTTGTCGATAAAGGGGAGTATGTAATGATCTTTTCGGGTGGCTTTATTTAATTTCTGTAATCAATGCACATGCACCAACCTGTTACGATCCTGGTGGATATCGACTCACCCTTGTCGTTTTTTATTACAGCCATTCCTTCCTTCTTATGACAATATGAATCGGGCTGACCCATCTGCTATCAGAAATGTGATGGATAATATCGGCTTTAAGCCGTCTAAGGATCTCTTTTTTACCACCTCCTTCATACTGGGGTTCAATCGCCTTTTAGGCTCTGTGGAAGTGGCATCGGTGTTTTCTAAGTGGATCATGTGGGTACATAGCCTAGGGATAATCCCCTTAAGGTTGGAGATGTTGTAGCCAAGGACATCCCTATGGCTCCTTGGAACGTTTAAAAGGCTTTCGAGTTGGTTCGGTTCAAGACTAGCATTAACAATCACATGATAAGCCAATTTGTCACATAAAAATGCATATTTCAAGTTAGGAGGTAATTGTTTCAGTTCTACCTCAAGGGGTGATGTACCCCCGGTTTCCATTTCCTGTGAAAACATGGCGTCCTTAGTATCATCTTCGTCCATTTCCTCTTCAGAAGAAATTCTTTCGTGTGCAGACTCAAAACCATCCTCCAATGAAGATGGAGCGTCGAAGTATATGCTAGGCGACTCTACTCCCAAATCAACGGAACTGCTGCTTTTCTCTTGTTCACACCTGTCATCAAAAGAGACGTCAGTATATAGATGAGTGTCATAAAAGGAGTCGTAAGGTGCACTTCCCTGAATGTCAGTATCTGAATGTTGTTATTCACAGGCAGTGTTTTCTGCAGTGCATGCTTCAATGCCTTCATTCATTGTGGGTTGAGGAACTTCGTCCGCCTGAAAATGTAGCTCATTTCCCTTAACATAGTCTCTAATACCGCCCTCAATCGTTCCTCCTGGGGAGATTTGGTTAATAACGAAGTTGGCAAATTATTGCTTAAGATGGTCTCCCATGCTGCTGGCAATAGGGCCTGTGGACCAAACTTCCGTGGGATCGCCTGTATACACAAATACACTAGAAGGGGGTTGAATAGTGTATTATAAAAACTTGTTGCAAATAAAACGTTACTAAATTTGCAAAGATGGAACAGAAATTAAATGACAAGTATTGAAAATAATTCAATTGCAAACACAAAGATGTATCCTGGTTCGGATCCTCTTGATCCTACTCCAGTCCTCTACTCCCTGTAGAGATTACCAATCCACTATAATCACTTGCCCCGTAAGCGCCAACTTACAAAAATGGCGACACTCCCCGTGTCCCAAACTTTGTACAATCTCTACAACTAGAGATTCAAAACTTTGTTGAGGAAATAATGAAACAAGAAAACACCTATAGCCTTGGTATGAATATCAAAATTAATTCAAAGGATGGTGTTTAAAATGAGAACTTCAATGTTTCTAGATGTGGAATTGTGAAACACCCTTGAAGATCTTTAGTTCTCAAATGAAGAAAGATATCGGAATTTCTTCTTACAAATGAGAACAATAAACAACTTTTCCCAAGAGAATTAAAGCCTTAATTTCCACAAATGAAAACAAAAGAAGAGGAAAAGTAGTGAATGAAAATAGAGGGGGTAGCCCTCCTTTTATAGGGCTCAGAGTCGGTCATGGAGGAAGTTTCAATGGCTAGAAACTGTCTAGAAAGTTCTAACGCAAACGGTCAAAAAAATCGATTTAGTCGACTAACAAAAGTCGTAGTCGACTAATTTTGAAACGATCATAAACTGTCCATTTAAAGATAGTGACGCGGATCAGTGAACGAGTAGATCCTTGTGAGGAAATTTCAGGTCAAAAGTCAAAGATAATTTTCTTAGTCGAATACGAAAAATCCTAGCCGAATGAATATGAAGAATGGAAATTTTGACTTAGGATCAATTAGGTTGGAAGATAATGTAATTTGAAGCTTAGGTATATATGATATGTTATAGCCAAGGCCCTGAAGCTATTCAAAATTAAAATTACATAATTTCAAAGATAATCATCCGAACGTAATATGAGTAGCGAAGATTCTTTCGCAGAAAGTCCTTATTAAGTGAACATATGCATAATGTGAATAAAATAGGCTGTATGTCTGCACATCTGCATAGATAGAGTTAGTAACAATAATATATTGATTGTCACATCAAAACCTTATGGAATAGAAGATGGACTATATCAAGTTCTAACATTCTCCCCCTTTTTGATGATTACAAACAATTAAAAGATGTAGTATTACGATTACTCCCCCTGAATATATGCCATATGTTCTCCCTCTTTGTCATCCATAAAAAGTGGAAAAATAGAATTAGCTGGATACGAAATTTCGTAGTCGACTAATAAGGTAAATGAGACAAATTCGCATGTAAACAGCACATGAGAAAGTAACATACATCCAACAGGTAATTAAACATATACAGATACATATAAGGCTGCAGTACATGAACAAACTGAGCAAGAGACACAACTAACAAAAAGAAACTTAGAAAACGACAAACCAACTTCAGTCTAGAAGCCTACGAAAAACAAAAAAGAAAATAAAAGAACCCAAATGCAACAACCCAAACTAAACCGAAACATCCGATAGTAGCAGGCAAAGGCACTGGCAAAGGCAAAATAACCACATGGCCTAAGGATGATAAGACGAGGATCCAAGAGACGAAGGACGGGCACGGGGACGGGTACGACGCGGAGGAATGCCATGTTGAGCTTCAAGGACAGACACAAGTTAAGATTGATTTGTCTGAATCTGGTCAAGTAATTTCGATTGATGCTTCAAAGTGGCATCATAAGCACTAAACTGCAACTAAACTCCTGCAAACCCATCAGAGACTGTCGTGGTAAGATTTTGAACGTCGTTGGAAAGATGACGTATTAGCACGGCATTGGTCTCCGCGAAGGGGAAATGCCATCAGGCTTGGATGCAATGGCCTTTGGTCGTGACTTGCGGCCGGAAGATCCAGGGGTCGCAGTTGGCGTTGGAGCGGGAAATTGCTGGGCCTCAATATTAGCAGCATCAGTCTCATCATTGTTGTCAGAATCAGAAGGAGTAGAATGAACCGAAAGTCGCATACTGTTAAGGGTGAAGTCATCAAAGTGAACAGTACTCTGGAGGAAGTGTACTCCCTCGGTGAGAATGAAAAAGGCACAGAGAATAAGAGTGATCAAACAAGGGAGGTAGAAGTGAGTAGAAACGCGTTTGGTGAGAGTGAAAAAATAGAACATTACCCCAGTGAATTGGAAAACCACCCATGAGAGCATAGAGACAATGTTCGATGGAGGTGCTATGGTAGTTGAAAGAACCAGATTTAGGCATGAGATTATGCACTATAATCTTGAGTAGGAGTCGTGCATTGGGGTGACGATGAGTGGCCGACATGTGAGAGACAAAATTTGGTGTCAACTTGGAGAGGATAGCCGGATCGGTCATCTGGAAATTGAGAGAATCACGGAAATCAGAAGGGTGATTGATGATCCGTGCAATGGTATTGCCGGAGACAGTAAAAGAGACACATTTAACCATGGTGGTGAGGAATTTTTGCCCATGGTGGACAACTGTATCAAGATTCGCATAGAATTCCTTCACAAGCGAAGGATAATATGGAAACTTACTTCCAATGGCCCAAATGTTGTAAATGCCAACAGTTTCGAGAATTGGGTAAATGTTGAAGGCGTAGAGAGTGCTAAAATAGATGAAGCGTTCGGGATGGAAACGAGTAGTTGTGAAGGATTGGTAGCAGGCTTTGGCGGCAGCGGTCCGGAAACGAGAAGGAATCTCGGGGTCGGCCATGGCGGGGGAAAGAGGAAGATGAATGGTTGGAGAAGATGGAAAATAAAACTGAGAATGGAGAGGAAAAAATAATATAGAAATAGGTTGAAATAATTAGAAAGAGGAGATATTTGCTGAAACCAAATGGATGCCATGATCAGATTCAAGTTAGGGAGTTGTAAAAACTGAATGGGTTACAGAAACCGAATAGGTAGAAAAAATTGAAGAGACGCGAAGTAGAGGAGAAAAAAATCGAAAAGACGAAGTTAGATCAAAAACGGTTGATATACTGATTTAGTCGACTACAAAAATTGTAGGTCGACTGAGAAACGAACCGGAAAAAAACCAAAAAAATGTCAAAAGAGACTTCCATTCAAATAATAATAATACGTTGAAAAGAGTGTTCGGTTTGCCCAAAGTCATTGGAAAAGACCAAAGAAAATATATGAAGGAAATAAATTCATATAAAGTAAAGAGTGGTCATTCCAATTGAAGAGGAGAGGACGGGTAGGTGAGTCCATGCAATACAAACAGGACACATGGCAGTCAAGACCTCTTCCCAAAGAAGAGATGATAATGGCTGATCGAATTCCAATGCCCCTATGCCATATACAAGGAGAGAAGGTAGGTAAGTGTTTAAAAAATAGTGTTTTTTTGTAATACCGAATTCTAAATGACATGAGATAAAAAAATGATAACACATGGGTCAAAACAATAAAATACAAAAAAGATGGCCATTAAAAGTAGATGATAAATGAATTTTAAGAATTAGTCGGCTACAAAAAAATGTAGTCGGCTAAAAACAAATAATGACTAAAAATTATAGAAAAATTCTCAAAAATTAAAACAAATAAACATAATTATTTATCGAATTCAGATTCACTGATGATGCCCAAAATTCTTCTAAGTTTAATGAAAGATTCCTCTTTCAAAGGCTTAGTCAAAATATCGGTAATTTGATGTTCAGTGGAAATGAATTTTAATATAATATCACCTTTTTGAACATGATCATCCTAAAAATGATGATGTATGTCAATATGTTTAGTTCTTCAGTGGTGAACATGATTTTTAGATAAATTAATTGCACTAGTGTTGTCACACATAATAGGGCATGTGGAACACTGAATGCCATAATCTGATATAGTTTGTTTTATCCATAAAATTTAAGCACACGCTAAACCAACGGCAATATATTCTGCCTCTGTGGTAGATAATGAAATAGAATTTTGCTTTTTGCTAAACCAAGAGACTAAGGCATGTCCAAGAAAATGACATATGCCACTAGTACTCTTTCGGTCTGATTTACAACCATCAAAATCTGTGTCACTATATGATAATAAATCATATGTGCTAGTTTTAGGATAAAATAAACCAAAATCCGATGTATGTTAATATATCTAATAATTCTTTTCACAGCAGTTAAATGTGAAAGTTTTGATTGGATGGAAAACGAGCATATAAACATACTGAAAACATAATATCTGGTCACTTGCCTTAAGATAAAGTAGAGAACCAATCATACCTCTATAGAGACGTTGGTCAACATCCTTGCCATTTAAATCTTTGTCAATAGATGTGGATGTGTTTATAAGAGTATGCTTATCTGAAGAATGTTTGAGTCCAAAGCATTTGATGAGTTATTTTGAATACTTGCTTTGGTGGATGAATATGCTTTCCTTCATTTGCTTGATTTGAAGACCAAGGAAGTAGGTGAGTTCACTCATATGACTTATTTCAAATTCTTTCTGCATAATATTAGAAAAATATTGGTAAAGATATTCATTAATAGAACCAAATATAATGTCATCATTATATATTTGAATAATAATTATATTTGAACCTATATTTTTGATGAATAAAGTGGAATCAATTTTACCAATAGAATAACAAGAATTCAAAAGATAACTTTTAAGTCTTTCATACCAAGCACGAGGTGCTTGCTTAAGACCGTATAAAGCTTTTCTTAACTTGAAAACATGATTATCTAGCTTATCATGATGGAAACCAGGAGGTTGTTCAACATAGACTTCTTCTTTAAGAAATCCATTGAGAAAAGCACTTTTAACATCCATCTGAAATAATTTAAAATTTCTAAAACATGCATAAGATAATAAGATTCTTATAGATTCAAGGCAAGCAACTGGTGCATAGGTTTCTTCATAATCAATACCTTCTTCTTGATTATAACCTTGTGCAACCAATCGTGCTTTGTTTCTTATTACCTGTCTAGATTCATCCAACTTATTTTTGAATACCCACTTGGTACCAATAACTGGATGATCTAAAGGTCGAGGAACTAATTCCCAAACATCATTCCTTTGGAATTGGTTGAGTTCTTCCTGCATAGCCATGATCCATGAACTGTCATTACAAGCATCATTAATTTTCTTTGATTCAATGGATGATAGATATGCACAATGTGCCATTTGTTCTATCTGTCGGCTCGTTTTCACTCCATCTGTGATGTCTCCAATGATTAAATTTGATGGATGATTTGGAACTTGTGGAAATGCTTTTGGAAGATCTGAAACAGACTCAACAGAAGGGTTAGTAGCACCATCATCATTAAGTTTAGCATTATCAAGAGATTAATTACTGGTAATAAATTCTCTTCATCATCGATGATTCGAGAATTAGATGAGGGGGTCTCATCAAAAGTGACATGTAATGATTCTTCAACTGCTGAAGTTCTTTTATTGAAAACTCTGTAAGCTTTACTACGTGTTGAGTATCCAACAAAAATTCCTTCTTTAGATTTAGAATCAAATTTTTCAAGTGTGTCTCTAGTGTTAAGAATGAAACATTTACATCCCAACACTTTAAAATAAGATACTCGTGGAATACGATCGAAGAATAATTTAAAACAGGTTTTATTTAGAAATGGTCTTATAAGAACTTTGTTCAAGATGTAATAAGCGGTTGCAATAGTTTCTGCCCAAAAATATTTTGGTAAGTTAATATCACAAAGCATTGTTCTGGCACATTCTTACAGAGTTCTATTTTTCCTTTCTACAACATCATTTTGTGGTACAACACGTGGAAAAGAAAAATTGTGAGTAATATCATTTTCATTACAAAACATAGTAAAGAATTCATTCTCAAATTCTTCCCCATGATCACTACGAATAGTAACAATGTTTGAGAATTTGATCTTTTGAATCTTTTTACAAAAGATGGAAAATTCTTCGAAAGCATCATTCTTATTATTTAAGAACAAAACCCAAGTGTATCGTGAATAATCATCAACAATAACAAATGCATATATACTTTTATTCAAAGAGGCCACTCTTGAAGGACCAAATAAATCCAAGTGTAGGAGTTGTAAAGGTCTCTTTGTTGAGATGATGTCCTTTGATTTAAAAGAAGATTTGTGTATTTTTCCTTGTTGACAAGCATCACAAAAATATTTGGATTTGAATAAAATATTTGACATTCCAATAACTAACTTGTGTTTTGAAATGTGTGCAAGATTTTTGAAATTAGTGTGTCCAAAACGTTTGTGCCATAAAAGTGTATCGTCTGATGAAATCATCAAACAGTGATTGTGAGTGGAAACTGACATGCATAAGATATAACTATTATTCTTACGCTTGCCACGAAATAAAATAGAAGACATATCAGAATTATAAATGATACAGTTATGTTGTTCAAAAACAACTTTAAAATCTTTATCACATAATTGACTAATGGAAAGCAAATTATGTTTCAAACCATCAACCAGGAGTATGTTCTTAATGATTGGTTGATCGGAGTTTCCAACTGTTCCAATGCCTATGATTCTTCCTTTGTTTGTTATCACCAAAGGTTACTGAGCCTCCATCTCTATATTGAATGGTTGAAAGAAGATTGATGTTTCCTGTAATGTATTTTGAACAGCCACTATCTAAGATCCATTTTTCTTTTCTTGGTACCTGAAAAATAAAAAATGAAGCATTGGTACCCTTTTTCTTTAGGGTCCTTGGGATTAGAACTTAGGTAGCCAAACCCAAGTAGAATTTGGCTTTCTTAAATAATTAACAGAATGAACAATAGATTTCTTATAATCAGAAATGTATGATTTTCTATTATCTAAACATGAATCCTTAGGAACCCATATACTAATTGTATTAGGTTTCTTAGGAGATGAAATTGAAATGTTTGAAACATTTCTTTGTGAAGAAGATGTAGAAGTGTTTACTTTCTTCATGTAGATGAATGCATGATTCTTCGTTTGTGGTTTTACAAAAGGTTTCTTTCCAACAAATGAAGATGTGTTAGAAGTTTTGGATATACCCCAATCCTTGCATATGATTTGCTGGATATTGAAAATGAAGCAAATCATTGAGATTAGTCTTGCTTTTGTTAAATTTATTAACATTAGAAGACATCTCATCGTACTTCATCTTTAGTGATGAAATACTATTATCCATTTTGGATATCTGTGCATGCAATTCTTCATTCTTAGTTTTGAGAAGATTATTCTCTTTGCTAAGATCCAAGATTTGATAAGATGTATTCTTAGTGTTTATTGCATCAAATGAAGTGCATTTTGATGTTTGTTTCAGAGTGTTTTCTCACTACAAAAGCGTTGACCGTGGACTACCCGGTCAACGTGGTCAAGGGGCCGACTTGGGTCCCTCAGGTGCGTCGAGTCTGTGCAGACACGACGCTAATCGGAGCTGCGGATGTCGTGGAGCGCGTCAGACGGGCTGAATCTGGATCCTCGGTCGCAAGGTGGGCGAGGGGAAGCCTCAGCCCGGTGGGAGACGCTCGGCCTCGGACGGTCCGATGACGAGGAGTAGCCTCGACACCTTGTAAGCGGAGGGGAAGCCTCTGCTCGGACGGATGTGCTCAGCCTCGGTCGGTCGGACGACAAGGAGTAGCCTCGGTCGTCTTGTGAGATGCGTGGCCGGCGGGGGCGGAGGGGAAGCCTCGGCCCGTGGATCTGATGTCCTCCTGCGTAGACGAGAACACTCGTCAGGGGGGCCGGACCTTGGTTTCGGCCAAATCCCCTCCGATGCCTAAGTCAGACAGTGATCTGAAAGAGGAGGCCCGGCGGAGACGGTTCGACTCGAGAGGAGATCGGAACGACGTCTACCGACACGAGCGGGGGAGGAAGGAGATGGAATGTGGGAACTAGGTCGTTGATGGAGTACCTTAGGTTTTAGTTACCTGAGATGCCGTCCCCAGTCCTGTCGTCCTCCTAGCCCTTTTATTGACCTCCCGTCGTGACTGTCCACGACTCACGTCCCTCGTCCGCCCCCGATCGTGCCCCCTCAATCCGCCTCCCTATCACCGTTCCCTGCGCCATGCTAGCACCTCCCCATTACCGCCATTAAGTGGTCGCGGGACCGGGGGGAGCGGTTATCGCTGGAGTGGGCGAGTGACTTGCGTGTTTCCGGGGCCGGGTTGGATCGTCGCTCGGGGGCCCTTTAAGGGGCTTTGTCGGGCGGGCCTGATCTCGCAGACGGGCTTCTGATCGGTAGTTGGGTTTCCAGCTCCATGTTCCTTCGGGCTTCGTTCGGTGGGCTGCGCCTTTGGGCCCATGCTGTTGGGCTTCAGTAAAATAGTCGTATCAATTGCCCCCATCAGTGGGGCCGATTGGCCTTGGCCGGTTCGGTTCGACTGATGTAACTCCTGGGGTTCCGAGTGGCGCGTCAGTTGAGGCGTGGTCATAAATGAAGGTTATGATGAGGCGGATCGATTGGACTTCCTTTGGCGCCGATTTCGAAATGCCGCCGGCTCTTTGAGGCCTGCCACGTGTTCCTGTCAGGCGTTTCGAATTCGCCCCTGGGTCTGGTATATAAGATCCCCGGCTGCGTTGATCCCAACTTCCTCCTCGCTCTTCCCTCTGTTCTAGGCTTTCCACGACTCGGAGTCTTCCGCCGCCTTCGATTCCTTGTCTTCTCCAAATTAACAAAAAGGTAACTCCTTTCTCATTTTCATATTATGGCTGTTCTTAGGATAGGTGGTTCTGGCCAAGGGGCGAGGGATCCTCCCGAGTCCAGGCGGGGCGGGCCCCGACTTGTGGGATCAGGTTCCTCCTCCGGGAGCCGTCTCCTCCGAGATAAAGGGAAGGGGAAGCTCTTCCCGGACTACGCCTGCGATGATGTGGCGTCGGCTACCGTGCGGCTTAATGTACCCCCGGTTATCCTCCGAACGCCGTCGGGGACTCCTCCTCTAGTGGCCGCGGAGATCCGGGAAAGGTACCTCTGCTACCCGTACGATGTTCGAGTTCCCTTCATCGACGAGCGGATCTGCCTTCCGAGGAGCAATGAAGTCAGCGTTTACGTCGAGATGTTCCGCCTGGGTCTTCATTTCCCGCTCAATCCCTTCTTCATCCAGGTCATGGAGTATCTCATGGTGCCCCTTTGCCAGTTCACCCCCTGCTCGATTGCGGTACTAACGGGCTTTATGGTGCTCTGCTGTACCCGTGGTCTGGAGCCGTCTCTCCCCCTTCTCTTCTACTTTTATCAGATCCAGACGGTCGGCCCAGGGTCATGGCTGTAACTCCGAGCCCGCTCGAGGAGGGAATGCCTGATCGGGCTACCCCGCTGGTCGGGGGATTGGAGCTCGGATTACGTATTCGTGGTTTTCCTGGAGGGTGCCCAAATTTTGACAGGCTGGGGCGGGTCGGTCCGGCCTTGTTCAATGCTTGCCCTCTCCGAGGCTGATCGGGCAGCCGTCGCGCTGCTGTCGACCCTCCCCTTGGAGGCGAAGTCCATCTGGTCTTTGTTGGACGACCTACTCCTGAAGGCCGTCATGTGGTCTCCGGGTAGGTTGCTTTTCCCGTCCCGTATTACCCCGTGGCTTACCCTGATTTCGGTTTCCCTTGCAGGAATGGCTGGTCGTGAGTTCACCCGCGATGTCGACGAGCTGATCCATCGCGGAGCCGCTCGGAGCCGTGGCAGTACCTCTGGATGGGCGCCTCGGCGGACCGTTGAGGAGGAGGTGCGCCGAGCTGAGCCCTCCGTGGGCAAGGTGGTGGCCGCGCCTCCCGCCTCTTCTTCTGGCGATCTCCTCCTCGGGGTGGTCACGAGGGCCGGGTCCGTCCCTCCAGCCCAAGTGGCGGGAGGTAACGACGAGTCCGATGCAGTCCCTCCTGCACTTGGCGTCCCCCCTCTCGTCCCCGAGGGTGGAGATGGTGCGAGGCGGAAGCGTTCCCCTCGGCGCCTGCCGAGCCTCGCGGAGGGAAAAGGAGGAAGGATGATATGGATCCCTCCAGTCCGGTGTGCTCCGTGCCTACAGCTGTGACCGCCGGGGATCTCCCGGTGGCCCTGACAACCACCCCCGTCGCAGCGTCCCTGCCTACATTACCAGGAATCGGAACCTTGTTGGCGAGCAGCTCGGCTTCCCTCGAGGTCACCCCCGGGGGTTCAGTGTTTGTCGACCGAGCCTTGGCCCATCAGGTTGCCGAGGGCTCCGTCCTTCCCCGGGACCGCAGTCTCCTCAACAGGTTCGGCTATCGATTGTCACTTGGACAGGCGCCTGTGAAATGTACAGCATTCGCCTGATAGATTTAAAGCTTAGAAGCCCAAAAATTAACTAATTGAGTATGTGCATAACAGGGTACTGTAGAACAAAACAAAGTCGACTGTTTTAAGACAGGCGACTGTAAATTGTTCAGCAGTCGACTGTTGAGATCATGACATGCACATTCTTGATAGAAATAAATTGGAGTCAAAGGAAAGTTGATCTAATGATTTCCTAAGACAGAAATGAAGACTCCAACATAGTTCTACTTCTAAACTACATACTAGAATAGAAAAGGAAGATTACATTTGTAGAACTCTCTCTTCTATCCAACGTATGAGCTTGAAGTCTTCTAGGAGCTTCAATCACCATCTTTGATCATCCAATCCACTTCCTTTGCTTTCATTGATCTTTGAGTGTCATCCATTGCTAATTGATCTTCATGATATGCTTAGGCAATAGATTAACTGCAAATAGGGGATTAGTCACAAGTATTTATGTTTGCTCATCATTAATACCAAGTAGGGAGAAGTCCAATACTCAACACTTTGTTATTGTTGTGTTGTTTCATCATCTATTGCTATTGTTGATTGAATTAAGGGCTTTGGATGCTTACCCATTACAGAATCCCCCTCTATTCTAATGGGTAGTGAGTAATTTTTATCTAGGGCAATGGGATGAACCGCCATTAGATTAGGGACAATGGGTTGAACCAAATAACTTATTGGGTTGCTGGGGTAGTTGAGATTAGGGGACATTGGGACCATTATTATCGTCATAGATTTTACCCCCTCCCTTCGCGGCGATCGGGTCGGCTGTCGATCAAAAGTCAAGACCAACCCGGGGATCCATTCCCAACGACGATCCATACTATCATTGTGACTTATACGCCAACGGGCACCGATTAGAGCTCTCCCAATGTAGGTCTAATCCCCGAACGCCACTGTGGACGGGAGGAATATTGGGGATATTTGTCGAGCGTAATGTGCCCAGCGTACATCAATGTATCAGAGAACCCCGACGTTGATGTAGGTTTGGTTGGCCTATCATTGCATGCGACAGCGGGGTGCAGGACATGACATAAGGGAATAACCTATCATGCATCACAAAAGTGGGGTATATGCGAATGCCCTTAGGTCACACGACCTCTCCCGAGTCCCAATGAACCCAGCAACCTATCGATTATTAATTCAACCTTAACCCTAGTCAAATAGTAGGGATTCCCCATGCCCTAGAGCTTTTATCCCATTATTTACACTTTTCTATCATTCACCGACAATTCACCGTAACTATCGCGTAGCTCTCATCCAAAGACCCATATGAACCAATACTCATTGACCGCCTCCTCATGTTCGACTCGTAAGCGACTACACACGACTCATGCGTTGCGGTTTTTATTAGCATCATTTGGTCCCCTCTCGGGGATGGCAATCAGTAGCTTATAGCTTGAGATCTGAGCAAATAATCTAGCGACCCCCTCCATTTTTCATTCTTTTTCTATTTCTTATTTTCATCTCCCGGTGAGCTTCGTATTCGTCTTCCTTCATGACGAGTAAGAGGTAAGCTTGGGGGATTTTGATGTGTCCAAATTTTACATGCATTTACTGCATCATTTCATATCATTTTCGCCATCCAAGGTTCGCATTTATATATATTATCACTCTTCTAATGATATATTCGAGTTTCGTATAGAATTGTGGATTTTCAGGAACTTTGGAGCGATTTGGAGCATTTATAAGACGTGGTGTAATGGCCGGTATTTTATAATATGTATTTTGCACGTATTTTATCTTATCATGTGATTTTCATAGCTGTAATTAGATTCGTATTCGTATTACATATTATTGTTAGGAGTATTTGTACTACGTAATCGTATTACATGTGTACCTTAATATGTATTAGCTATAATTACATTAAATCAACTATTATATAATCTCATTAAATAAATATTTCAAATCTGAATTCGAATTCAAATTACTTCCATTTCATCATGGGAGGCTTTTACTCATCCTAATGACAATAAAATCCTATTTTCAATTGCAAATAAATATTTGAATTCAAAATTTAAATCACATTCTTAATTATAATTAAACCTTTGTTCTTTCCATTTCTTCTTAGTCTTAAAACCCTTCCCATTTTAATTGACAATTAAACCACTCTTTTAATAACATTAATTTTCTTGTTTCTTTCCATTTCCACCAAGATTTTTAACCTTTCCTATTTAATTAAAACCCTATCTTATTCTAATCTTCAGCCGCCACATTCCATTGAGTTTCCTTTTTAATTTCATTTGCTTTTCTTTTAATCCTCGTTACGCTGCAAATTATTCCCCAGACTCACGAACACAACATACCTCTACAAATAAATAAAACCCTATAACAAATAAAGCCCTAAAACCCTAACCCAAGTAACAGGCCGCCACACCTCTTTCTTCTCCTTTTGATTTTTCGTCACATAATTAAATCCCATGCCCTCATTACTTACGCACACACACAGCTTCACATAATTAAATCCCCAGGCCATTCCCCTATAAACCCTAGCAACATCAAACCCATGGGCCTCTCCCTTCCTCTTCTCCCCTAACTTATGAACCCCAACCCCCTCTCTCGGACTCAGCTCTCCCCTCTCTCCCTCAGTCCGACCTCCACCCTCTTCAAGCTCACGCCGGCGAACTCGCCTCCACGTCGACAAGCCTCCTCGCATCACCCTCCGACGGAGCCGTCTCCACCTCCCCCTGCCGTCTGCCACCCCCAAGCATCCGACGAGGCCAGTGCCGGTCGTCCCGCTGCCCCTTCTCTTCCCGTGACCACGCACTGCCCTGCGCAACCGCCGCTTCCCTGAGATCCACGTACGTCATCTCCTGAATGTCGCGCCTCCTGCTCAGACCCGACGCCGCCTGCATTCCTCCCCACATCTCTCCGACAGCCTACCTCTCCTCCCCTCACAACTCACAGCCATCCCCTCGCCGTAGTTACCGACCACCCGATGCCGGACTCTGCTGATCAACTGCCCCGCCGCCGGTCACCTCTGGCCACCGTTGTCGAAGGTCGCACCGTCACCTGCATGCGAGCAACCCCTTGAGGCTACTTAACAAACGGTGAGTATGTTTATACGTGATCAGTTGCGTGCATAACAGTTTATTGCCTTTCATATATACTATATAGTGTAAAGCCTATATATGTTAGTTTATGTAATATATAGGTCCAGTTTCTTATATATATGTACTTTATTAGTTTATAAACATTTATATTATAAGTTATATATATTATATACAGTTGTTATATCGATAGACTAGTCATTACTCGTGCCCATAGGGCACGGTTTATTTAATGGCTGAGTTTTTCTCCCCCACAAATTTCAAGTTCCCCCAAATTTCAAGTTTTCCTAGTGAGAATAAAAAGCGGATATCCAAATTATCCTCATCTCTTTTTTGGAATATAGATATATGCATAGTTTTTATAAAACATATATTATGAACAGTTGTAAAAATAAGTTGTATATATACATATATGTGTTAACTTTAATATCATTTTATGAGTTGTAACTCTTAAGTTCATACTAAATACATGTCACAGATTACCCATGCCGCCCTTAACAATCATCGGAAACCCAAAAATCGTCAAATAGGCAAGTGTGTGAATTTAAACAAATTATTGATGTGTTATTGCATTTTCATTAAAAACTGAATCCCTAATTTTAGAATGTGTTAAATGTCATATGAAAATGTTGATATGTCACATGCTCCACTTCATGTTGTACACCACTTGTTAGAATCTACTCTTTTGATAGAGTAAATTGCTTAGTAGTATGGACATTGACGGAACACATTGAACATATTGAATTCGTGAACTCGTGTCCTCGAAGGCAAACATCTTGAATTCGTGAATTCGTGCATTTGATTAGATTTGGCTACTCCCGTCGGTCAGGTGTGACTAGTCTGGCTCGTGTTCCTGTAGGGTCAAATTTGACTAGTCTGGCTCGTGTTCCAGTATATGGCGGTTTAGCAACATTTTGGGGTGGGGTTAGGGTTGAGTGGCCACTAAGCGTAAGAAAGGATCCTCTCTTCAAGAGCATCACCTATATGGTGGGTTGGCATCAATCACGATTCTACCCCCGTGAGACGAAGCAATTCACTCATCACGTCTTAAAGGCGAGAACCATATGCATGATAGAAAATATTTGCATTGAATTTGTAATAATTGTTGCCACATTACTCTCATATAGAATTGCCATGTTTATAACTGCTTACTTTCTATTTTATTAGAACTGCCATGTCATAACTGCTAACGTTTAATTCCTTAGAACTGCCATGCTTAGAAGTACTTTGCTTTAAATCTTTAGAACTGCCATGCTTATAATTTTGCTGTTAATTAATTGTATAACTCTGACATTAGAACTGTAATACTTCATAATCTGTTTAATATTCGTATACATTCCCTTGGGTCGACTCACCTTTTACTTGCTAGACCATTGCTGACATACATTCGTGTTTTTGGAATGTATGTCAGATCACGAGACAGGTTACTAGGACTAGGAGTCGTTTGAGGCAGAAGACCCAGTGAGCCAGGAGTTTGCTGACTCGGAGTCGCTCCCTGCAGAAGACTTGAGACCTATTCTGTTGCGGCTTTAGATTTTGCTTAGTACTATGTAGTAGGAATTTGTACTTTGTTGTAGTTCCTTTGGCTATGCTGAGGCACTGTTGTTTTTATTTCGTGTATGAACTTCTAGATGTGGGTTTAAATACATGAATGTTTTTATTGTTCTGATTGCATGCAAGAACCTGCTATGATGTTGATTATCACAGACACTTAGTGAGCTCGAGCTTCACCGCTCCAGTTTATGCGGACCATCATAACGTTCCCGATTCCATCATATTTTGGGATGCGGGGCGTTGCATGTTTTAGTGGTGGCCCATGAAAGTCGTGCATTTGCAAACTTCAGAACAATAGAAATATTGTCATTAGCCAAACCGTTTAGAATTACCTCGTACATATAATTTACCCAAGTATCTTGTCTCAACATAATAGGGAGACCCAACACCAGGATTGTAGGAAGACTTAGTTAAACACCCTTGCTTGTTAGTTAGACACACTTGCTAAGATTTAGTTATTATCATCTTAGGTGTCATCTTAGTGGTTTCTCACTCAGCCCTGACCATATTCGATTCCGAAGCCTTATTTAGTCGATCGCTCGGGCCTATCAAATCTCGGGCCCAGCAGAAGGTAGTGCTCGTCGCATTCGTGTAAGTCAAACCTGAGAAGTATGAAATAGTGAGGGATTTTGAAGAAATCCTCTCTGAAACCATTTTTGGATTACCGCCCGACTGAGCTCTGGAATTCAGTATCGACCTTATGTCGAATACTCAACCAAATTAAAGGCGCCTTATCGTATGGCTCCCGTAGAACTTGAAGAGCGACGTAAGCAATTGCACGACCTGTTAAAGAAAGGATTCATCCATCCCAACATCTCCCTAGGGTGCACATGTTCTGTTGGTCAAGAAGAAGGACAGATCGAGAAGAATGTGCGTGGATTATCGGGAACCGGACAAAGTCACTGTAAGGAATAAGTACATGTTACCTCGCATCGATGATATCTCCAATCAACTCGGTGGATCACGAGATTTCTTGAAGTTGGATCTCATGAGTGGATACCATCAAGTCAAGGTCGAGAATGAAGATATCTACAAGACCGTTTTCTGGACCACGTATGGACATTACAAGTTCGTTGTCATACCATTCGTGGTAACTAACGGCGCTGCAGTATCAATGAATCGCATGAGTATCATATTCTACTAGTTTCTGGATAAATTCATAATGATATTCATAGATAATAAGTTAGGTTTATTCGAAGAGCGAGGAGGAGTATGCAGAGCATCTGTGCATGCTATCAGTGATTGTCCTCACCGTAACAACAATTCGATGACTGTTGAACCTTCTGGATCCACTCAGCATGGACTACCCCCGACTCCACAACAAAAGGTTTTTGAGCAAGTGAGGCAGAACCAGCCGAGGTGTCAGGCATATTCATCGTGACAGCTGCAGAAGTTGAGACTGATGAACAAGGGATTTCAAGTAATGCCTGACCTTTCCTTTATAGTACTTATGGTATATGTAAAGTAGATTTATTGATATTAATTGTGATGATCGTAGTGTATATATGGATAATGTGGGTGGACCCATGTGTGTAGATCTCGGTGTGCCACTCATGTATGAGTGTACATACCTTTAGTATATTAATAGATTATGGTTACCTATTGTGTTGAATATACATTTGCAATGATATACATGATGTGTGTGTGTGTACATATATAGGGTAATGTTCGGTTGCGAACATGTCGCACAGCTCGCTGGGTGCGAAACGCGGGCGCGTTCGTCCAATGGAAAACGCACAGATCTGACGGCCGCGGCATTCTTTGGCATAGTTTGAGTGGGGCCCAGCATCACTTCAATGAAAATGGTTCAATTTCTCATCTCAGGAGAATTTAGATGTATTGGTACAGGATCCTTTTAACCTTCCATCGGTTTCTACCCTCAGCTTTTCACCTTCCACCCTTCTCCTCTCGTTGCTCCGCCACTGAGAATCGCCTCCCTCAGCCACCGAGTTCCTCCGCCACCGAGAGATCTCCGCCCACCGAGTCTCATCTCGTTCCTCCTCCACCGAGAGATCTCCGCCCACCGATTCTCATCTCGTTCCTCCTCCACCGCGAGATCGCCTCCCGCCGCCTCTCGCTCCTCCGCCACGAGAGATCACCTCCCGCTGCCCATCAGTCCTCCCCCATAAGGCTCTTCTCAACGGCAATCTTAAGAAGACCCCCGACTCCTCATCGCTGTTATAGAGGTCTGTTACTCTCTTCTCCTCCTGATTTCTTCTCGTTTTATTATCCATTTTTTTATATCTCCCTATTTCCCATTTTGAATGCCAGTATATAATCTTGTTTCATATCTTGTCACTCTCGTCATGCTCATGTTATCTTATCAATATGTGGGAACATTATTTACCATATTTGATGTTTTGCTTAGTTCAAGCCTGCACCATTTGGGTTTTCAATAAAGAAAGGAACGCATTTGGATGTTAAAGTGTAATGTTGGGGTCTAAGTTTTGGGTTCCTCGCATGGAAGCCGTTTGTGTATATGCCTCACTGACTAAATACTGAAGAAGAGCCTGAATATCAGCACCGTAGTTCTTTCTCTCGTGAGCATTTTCGACCTTACAAACACTGACATAAATTTTTCATTGATATCTTGGGAAGTTGTCCTGATGAAAGTAACAGTTTTTTTTGTGGTGGGGGTGTGGGGGGTGTGGTTTCTTATGATTAAGTAGACATAGATTCCCATCCAATTTTGGAACTCAGTAAGCCGTATTATGGCTAAAAGATTATTACATGAATCCTTTTCTTCCATTAAGATATGTTGATGGCAATCTCCCCCCGTTAATTTTATTTATGAGATAATGTTATTACATAGATTTAGTTATTTAGTTATAATAACTAATCCTTATAACCATCTTGATTGAAGGAGGTATAAAAAGAGAGTCATTGCCTATACTTTTGTAAAGTGATGAATTTCTTCCATCAAGAAATCACTCTAGTATGAGAAAAGTATAAGAGTTTTTATTTTTCTTTTGGATTCATGGCTAAAAGATTATTATCTATGATTAAAATTTTGTATCATGTTTGGTATATACATGATATTTGGATAATCATTTGATCGTACCATTAAGATTAGAAATATTTCTTACAGTTTAGGCCTACCTCTCATGGCTCACTTATTAGCCTCTGTTGCAAGTGCTCAAACCATCCCAAACGATTCCCCCTCATTTTATTTTCAATAGAAGTAACCTCTATTTCTTACGAGTATGCTCGTTTTGTACCCATCTCTTATGATACTGAAGTTTTATCCACCTAAAGCATTTTTCCTTTCTTCAATATTCAATGTTTTCCTTTCTCTTTTTCTTTTTTTTCCCTTTCTTTTTCCTCCTTTTTAAAAAAAGAATTCATATCCTATATCGTGCATTCAACCAACATGTCAGGTGCATGTTTAACATGACACTACTTCAAATATATAGCAACTAACATGTTGGAGACACTACCCTAGACTATTTCAATTACAACTAAAAATATGTAAGTGTTTTAGAGTTTATGTGATTAATTCTGCTAGATTTTCTCACAAGTTATGTCTGTGCCATTAACATGAAACTGTTAACATATAAGCTTTGGATAGACATGGAGTAAACTGTTAATATAACGGGCCTCTATATTAGTTCGGCATTTTTAGAGCTTTTGTTATGTTTCAGCCGATCTTTAGTAATTGAATTGGAATTCAGCCGATGAACTAAGATTAGGCAAATATGGGGTTTTTCCCGTTCTGCACTGATAATAATTCTGTCTTACTGAATTGTGGGAGGAAAGGAAATAGTTAATGTTTTTTCCGTTTTACTGGTTTTTATTGCTTTAATCATTTCAGTGTCATTCTTAGTAGTTGCTGCAATTGAAAAAGAAAAATTCTTACCTGTTATATGTCGTCATATGTGACTCACCCGTGGGGTTCAGTAAGATCACTCATTTACCACACAAAAAATAAAGATCTGTGTTGCAATTGGTATATAACATCTGTAGTAGCTTTGATTGAAAGTGGAATGCTTCAGCATCTAATTCCTGCTAAATTCAGTGTTAGTCAATGAAGAAATGAGTTGGGCATGCATTCATATCCCATCGATCATTTATTCGCTGAACTATATTAGTTTTTCGACCAACTTACTGGAGATATTTTCGTGTTTTTGTTCTCAGGCTAGCTATCTGTATTTCCAGTTGTGATGTGGTCAATTGGGTTTGAGCACCTCAAAGAGAATTGTCGTCGATCCAGTCAGAACTTCTGAAGATTATCACAGGGTGTGAAGTGGAGTGCAGTAGTGGCGGGAAAAACTGGAGTGTGTGGGCACAACTCTCAGATGGTGGCGATTCAAATGGATGTAGTGTAAGGCCGCGGACTTAAACGCAGGGAACAATGTTCTCACTGTTACCCATTTTTACATGTACAAATTACAGTTCCTTCATGTGTCCAGAAAAGTGTGGAAGGAGATGTTTTTGTTGTTTGTATATCTAACCATGTATTGTTGTGTGAATTGGCATAAGCCGTTGTAGAATTGATTGTAGCTGCTACAGATTTTAACGAGTTAGAGGTGTAGTGCATTGTTGAACATAAAGGTGTGTGCTGTTATAACGTTTGACTGTGAATGCTTGTGTCTCCGAGAGGAGGTACCTGTTGTGCTACTGTGGACTTCTTGTTGCAAATGGTTCAAAAATTCTGCCAATTTGGTTTGGTAAAAGCTACACTTCATAAAAGTAATTTGGTTTGGTTGGATTTTTTTGGATATAAGCATGCATATATTTTTGTCCAACACTGTATTTTCTTGTTCATTTCTAGAGACTGGCTATGTCCATCATTACTGCTCATATTATTGCCAAAATTTGTAATTCCTCGTTCGTTTCTTATTCTATCTTTTCATGCATTTCCTACATTTGATAGTCATGCATTGACAATGCATTTTCCATTGGCTTTTCCTGGTATATTTGGACTTGCTGCATAGACTTGCATGTGTCAAAGTTTCATACACAATCATATGCAAATGCATGCAAGGTATTTGAAACATGCACCCAATTTCAACATCCAAGATCTCATGGGTTCATTGTATTTGCATATACATGTTATGCTGGATTCAGATGCTATCTCAATTTGTACTACATCGCTACATGTGCATATGCTAGAAAAAGTCATAATGCTACTAATAGTGATGTATCATGAATCATCTAGCTTGCATATGGGAAGGTACATGCCAAGAATAATCTAAAATAGTCAGCAAAATGAAAGCATTTGCAGTTCCTATCAGAAGCAGATACATGGTCGCGCACAGAGCTGCGCTAAATCAGCCTGCTGCTTTCCATCCTTCGTCAGCCCACAACACACGATTTTGTAAAACAAACTACTGTGCAGAGAACCGAAACACATGGTGTAAAACATCAAGCAACTTCTTTTCTCATGTATCAACAAAAAAGATCAAGCAACTTAAAACCCTTTTCAGCTGGTTCTCTGTTTGACAGATATTACATTTTGGGCTTGTCAAAGTACAAATCCTTGCATCAAATCTTTTCAAAAGCAAATATTACATTTTATCATTACAGTCCCAAAAAAACTTCATAGCTGAACATAAAAACCCCGAAAAAAGAATCGCCAACTGGGCCATTAACTCTGAAGTGGGCGAAGCGGTGGTGTTGGGGGGAGGGGGCGAAGTGGGCGAGGCGGGGGATGAAGTGTACGAAGAGGCGGGGCGGTGATCTCTCGGTGGCGAAGGTGGCGGAGGAACGAGAGGCGACGGGAGGCGATCTCGTGGTGGAGGAGGAACGAGATGAGAATCGGTGGGCGGAGATCTCTCGGTGGCGGAGGAACTTGGTGGCGGATGAACTCGGTGGCCGAAGGCGGCGATTCTCGGTGGCGGAGCAACGAGAGGACTGGAGAATGGTGGAAGGTGAAAAGCTGAGTGTGGAAACCGATGGAAGGTTAACAGGTGAAAAGCCTCTCCCAATACAATTTAAATTCCCCTAAGATGAGAAATTGAACCATTTTCGTCGAAGTGATGTTGGGCCCCACTCAAACTATTCGAAAGAACGCCGCGACCATCAGATTTACGCGTTTTCCATCGGACGAACGCACCAGCTTTTCGTACCCAGCGAGCTGTGCGAAATTTTCACAATTGAAGATTACCATATATATATAGGAAAATTTTCAAATGAGAACATTTCAAAAACTTAAAACATTTTTGGTAATCTTATACCCTCATTATATGTTGTTATACCCCCCTCAAAAAATAATCGTTGAGAAATAATGTCATTTGGCCTTCGATCAAGGCATTTCATCAAATTCGCACGTTTTGAGACCGTTAAATTTGTAATGGGTGGATGGGTGCTCTAATGCCCAACGGGTTCACCCATTATTTTCCCTAGGGTATATATTTGTATGGATTAAACATAAAAAAAATTCAAAAAAAAATTTCAAAAAAAAAAATGTTTTCGCACCGTGCGAAAATCCCATTTTTCGTAACCGAAGATCACTCTATGTGTGTGTGTGTGTGTGTGTGTACTAGTCATAACCCATGCGCGCATGCACGGTTCATTTAAGATTTTCCCCGCGAAATCTTTATTCCCCAAAAAATTATTTACACAGTCAAAATTGCGCCGAACAACAAATTAGCATAAAAATATTTAGCGACAAGGGCACTTTTGGTAAGGAACAACAAATTCGGCGCAGACTCCTTCGACACATAACAACAAATTAGCGTAAAAAATCGGCACAGGCGCCTTACGCGTGGAACAACAAATTAGCGTAAAAAAATCGGCACGGGCGCCTTCGGCACGGGCGCATCAGTCGAAGAGACGGTGTGCCCCGCGTCGAGGGAGAGATCATTCGATCTGCAGCAGCATTCGATCTGCAGCATTAAGTGCAAGTTTATGTTTTTTCGCAAATGCATTAATTGCGTGCACTCTACTATTCCCGAAGAAACTTTCATTCCCCATAAAGTTTCATTTCCCAAGAAACTTTCATTCCCGTTAAAGTTTCATTTCCCAAGAAACTTTCATTTCACTAAAAATGTTTTTACTTCCAAAACTTTCCACAAAATCTCATCTCAACTATTCGTTTCTCAAGATTAAATCCAAGCCGTCTTTCTATCAACATGTTTGTCATAGTCAGCTTGTCCTAGTCAGCCCTAGAATTCAAAAACAGTTATGTTTTAATATATAGATACTAGTCATAACACATGCCTATGGGCACGGTTCATTTAAGATTTTCTCCTGCGAAATCTTTGTTCCCCAAAAAATTATTTCTACAGCCAAAATTGTGCGGAACAACAAATTTGCGTAAAAATATTTAGCGACACGGGTGCCTTCGGGGCGGAACAACAAATTCGGCATAGGCGCATTCGACACGGAATAACAAATTCGGTGAAGGTGCCTTCGGTGCGTAACAACAAATTCGACGTAAAACAACAAATTCGGCACGGGCGACTTCGGCGCGGAACACAAATTCGGCGCGGGCGCCTTAGGCGCAGAACAACAAATAAGCGTAAAAAAAATTAGTAGGCGCCATCGACGCGGGCACCTTCGGGCGAATGCGAGAAATTTGTTGACCCATGCGTTGAAGAGATGGTGGGCGCTGTGTTGAGGGAGAGATCATTCGATCTGCGGCAGCATTCGATCTGCGGCAGCATTCGATCTGCAGTATTAAGTGCAAGTTAAAGTTTTTTTTCCCCAAATGCATTAATTATGTGCACTCTGCTATTCCTCGGAAACTTTCATTCCCCAAAAAGTTTCATTTCCACATAAACTTTTATTTTCCTAGAAATGCTTTTCCCTCCAAAACCTTCCACAATATATCATCTCAACCATTCATTGCTCAAGATTAACTCCAAGCTGTCTTTCTATCAGCCTGTTTGTCCTAGTCAGCTTGTCCTAGTCAGCCCTAGAATTCAAAACAAGTTGAGTTTTAATATATAGATATACTAGTCATTACCCGTGCCCATAGGGCACGGTTTATTTAATGGTTGAGTTTTTCTCCCCCACAAATTTCAAGTTCCCCCAAATTTCAAGTTTTCCCACAAAATTTCAAGTTTTCCCCCCAAATTTAAGTTTTCCCCCAAAATTTAAGTCCCCCCAAAATTGTCATTACCACCTAGGACAAACTTGCCATGTAGGACAAAGCTTTGTCCTAGTAGGATAAGATTCAAAATCTTCATAGAACTGGAAATAAAATGGCCGGAAAGGGTGAGAATAAAAAGTGTGGGTGTGTGTTTGGGGAGGGTCCATATGCAAAAATACAAAAACCGGGGTTGTATGTGGAAAATTCCCCACCTCCTCTTTTATCCCTCAAAATCTCATCTCTTATATTTTCTCTTATTCAATTTCCCTGTTTTATATAATAGATATCCAAATTCTCTTATCCAATTTCTCATGTCCAAATTCTCTTATCAATTTCTCTTGATAACATCCGTCTTTTATATAATAGATATCTCTTATCCAATTTCTCTTGTCCAATATATCTTATCCAATTTCTCTTGATAACATCTCTCATTTGTAATATAGATATCTCTTATCCAATTTCTCTTGATAACATCATTCTTATCCAATTTCTATTGTCCAATATCTCTTATTCAATTTCTCTTGATAACATCCCTCTTTTATAATATAGATATCTCTTATCCAATTTATCTTGTCCAATATCTCTAATCCAATTTCTCTTGATAACATCCCTCTTTTATAATATAGATATTTCTTATCCAATTTCTCATGTCCAATATCTCTTATCCAATTTCTCTTGATAACATCCCTCTTTTATAATATAGATATCTCTTATCCAATTTCTCTTTTCCAATATCTCTTATCCAATTTCTCTTGATAACATCCCTCTCTTATAATAAGATATCTCTTATCCAATTTCTATTGTCCAATATCTCTTATCCAATTTCTCTTGATAACATCCCTCTTTTATAATATAGATAACTCTTATCCAATTTCTCTTTTCCAATATCTCTTATCCAATTTCTCTTGATAACATCTCTCTTTTATAATATAGATATCTCTTATCCAATTTCTCTTTTCCAATATCTCTTATCCAATTTCTCTTGATAACATCCCTCTTTTATAATATAGATATCTCTTATCCAATTTCTCATGTCCAGTATCTTTTATAATATAGATATCTCTTATCCAATTTCTCTTGTCCAATATCGCTTATCCAATTTCTCTTGATAACAACCCTCTTTTATAATATAGATATCTCTTATCCAATTTCTCTTTTCCAATATCGCTTATCCAATTTCTCTTGATAACATCCCTCTTTTATAATATAGATATCCCTTATCCAATTTCTCTTGTCCAATATCTCTTATTCAATTTCTCTTGATAACATCCCTCTTTTATAATATAGATATCTCTTATCCAATTTCTCATCTCCAATATCTCTTATCCAATTTCTCTTGATAACATCCCTCTTTTATAATATAGATATCTCTTATCCAATTTCTCTTGATAACATCCCTCTCTTATAATATAGATATCTCTTATCCAATTTCTCTTGTCCAATATCTCTTATCCAATTTCTCTTGATAACATCCCTCTTTTATAATATATATATCTCTTATCCAATTTCTCTTTTCCAATATCTCTTATCCAATTTCTCTTGATAACATCCCTCATTTATAATATAGATATCTCTTATCTAATTTCTCTTGATAACATCCCTCTCTTGTAATATAGATATCTCTTATCCAATTTCTCTTGTCCAATATCTCTTATCCAATTTCTCTTGATAACATCCCTCTTTTATTATATAGATATCTCTTATCCAATTTCTCTTTTCCAATATCTCTTATCCAATTTCTCTTGATAACATCCCTCTTTTATAATATAGATAGTCATGTGAAGGTAGTAAGTGTTATGTTTATACATATGCGTGAATAACTATATCACTATAGGGATATCTGTGTGTATTAGAATTGGTGTTTGACTGCCTACTAGGGGTGTATGTATTTTGAATGTACTTGTCAGTGTTTGTAATTGTATGTTAATGAGGTTATGTACATGTTGGGTGTAATATACAAGATAATATGCGTGCTTATACTTGTGTGTACTTATTTATTGTATGATCTATATATTAGTGCGTATGGGTGTATGCTTATGCGAGGATAGGTATGTGCTTAGTTATAAGTATATGTACATATAGTATGAATATGTGTGTTTTAAGTAGAGTAGTAGGATTATAATAATGTATTACTTGCCCCTACGGGGTGATGTATGTACATGTGATTAGACGTATACTGGGAAGTATACATGATTGTATATTTGTATCTACGTACAGAGGTGTATATGTAATAGTATACTAGTTGTATGAAAATTACTATGGTTGTGTATACTTGTGTGAACTTATAGTATGTATGTCTAAGTTTTGCGTAGATATAAGGTAGGTGTGTAATAATGTATGGATGGATATGTCTGCAATGTGTGTGCGTGTATTTATATGTATGTGACTATATGATGTATGTGCAAGTGTATGAATGTGAGTGTACATTGTTTTTATAGTGTATGTATGTCTGGGGTAGAGTAACCTTAGTCCGCTCATTCATAAGTTGGCCATATTCAAGGAAGTCAGAGGACGGACTTGATTTTAATGTGTGTATATTGTAGTGGCACTAGTGCCATATAAGTAGGACATGTCTATTTTTGTGTATGGTGTAATATATGGTGTGCATATAAGTGTGTAATGATATGTATTGTGTTGTGTGTATAGTGTAGTGCCCTGTGAAGCTACTGCACATGTACTAGAGGGGGGGGTGAATAGTACTTTAAAATAATCAAGATATTAATTCCTAATTATTGTGCAAGAAACAAACGATAATGCGGAATAAACAACAATCAACAAGAATTATCAAACGCAAATAACAAGTTCGGATCCACCCAAGTCTCCCCGACTTGTTCCCGGTGATCCTACGTCCCAACCACTCGGATCCCCTTCGGATACTTGAGTTAGAAACCACTAACCCAAGATTTTGCACTATGAAATTCTTGTGAAAAATCTTCACAAGACCAAATCATACACAATGAAACATGTGACTCCCACAACCCGGGATCACACACTTCTCTCACAACCGAGAGAACAATTGCAATATCAATTGAAATGAAATAAAGAAACACTTACCACAAAATCCTATGCCTTGAGTAAATCTTACCAAATTAGGGCAAAGATGGATTTTGGGGAAGAAGATGTCACCAAACCCTAGCTCCAAGAAGATGACCAGCAACGGAAGCCTAGGGTGGAGTTGATGACCTTGATTCAAGCTCCTTGGCTTGGAAGGCTCACAATCAATGAATCTCTCTTTGGAAATAAGAGTGAGAGAGAGATTCAAGTGAGGAGAGAAAGCTTTAGAATGGAGTTTATTTGCTTCTCTTTGATTCTCAAATATCTCTAATAATTAGCCTTGAATATACTTGAAGAACCCCTCCAAGTATATAAAGGATAGATGAGAGAGAGAGAGAAGAAATCGAGTCATTAAAGGCTCTAACGGCTCTATTCTGAAGCAGACTAGTCGGTCTAAGAAGGATCACTGACCGACTAGTTCATCAACTAGTCGGTCGGTGATTCAACATGAACCGACTAACAGCTCGACATCCAAAAGAGTGATTTCCAAGCAATATGAACTAGTCGGTCTAAGAAGACTTGCCAACCGACTAGTTTCACAACTAGTCGGTCAGTGAGTGTTCTTTGACCGACTAAGAGATGAAATCAAGTAGCTGAATACAAGTTACACTAGTCGGTCTAAGAACAAATTCCAACCGACTAGTTCCACAACTAGTTGGTCGATAAATGTTCTGAGACCGACTAACAGTAAACAGTAACTCAGGCTGTACAGAGGCAATGATAAATATTCGGTCTGAGAAGGATTTCTAACCGACTAGATCGTCATCTAGTCGGTCGGTGAACCTTCTTTGACCAACTAATTGATCAACAGTGAAAGAGCTGAAATGAGCAAGGATATCTAGTCGGTTCATGAAGAGTTGCCGACCGACTAGATCGTCATCAAGTCGGTTGGTACTTCTACTTGAACCAACTAAGATGCACTAGAAGCCGAGGGAAGAAGCGATAAGCTTCGGAAAAGTTTCTAATGGCTTCTATGATAATCCTAGCTCTAAGATATGAGCGAAATGAAGATAATAATGTAAGTCCTACTCAAGGCTTAACATTCTAATCTATGAAGCTAGAAGACAATAAATAATACATGACGAACCGTCTTCGAAGCTTCAATTTTCATTCTTCTTGACTTCAATATTGCTCCTTGAGCTTCAACGAAGCTTCAGGCACACGATCACGCGTATTGAGAAGTCTTGAGACGTCGCTTTTGATGTACGTATTCATTTGGCGACGATCTCCATAACTGCGCTCACAAACAGTTAGTACGAGATATTTATGTTTGCTCATCATCCAAAACCAAATCCGGGGAATCAATACTCAACATTCTCCCCCTTTTTGGTGATGACAAACCAATATAAATAATAATCAATAATAATGATTCAAAATGAAATTTACTTACTCCCCCTGCATTGATGACATGTTAGTTCCGTTATTCAATAATAATCATACGCATCAAGCAGAAGAGGGAAGTATAAAATGTGAATCCTATTATTGCAATTTAGGATCTAAATCCATTTTATATCTTAACTCCCCTTGAATCTAACATATCAAATTAGATTCATGGTAAATTGCTTTGAATTATAAATTAGCACATTGTCATTATTAATTCTCTCCCCCTTTGGCATTAGCAAAAAGGGCAGGAGGAGATCAACGACAAGATTACAATGGCTAAGAAATAAAAGCATGAGAGTCTAAGAATACGACCACGGTACAAATGACACTAAAGTAAAATACCAAATGTAAAATACCGAGGAAACTCAAGGCGTGCCAACGTGACCATAGTCGAAAATCGAAAAAACGAAATCATCAAGCCATAGGCGAAAATCAAAATACGAAATCATCAAACCATAGGCAAAAATCGAAATACGAAATCATCAAACCATAGGCGAAAATTGAAATACGAAATCATCAAACCATAGGAGAAAATCGAAAAACGAAATCATCAAAACTCAAATCAATTTCACTTATTTAGTTATGGAACATACTCTCCAATATCAACATTCTTAGCTAAATAGAGTGCATGGAAAACAATTCTATGTTTCCATAGAAAGAATTTCTATTTAACCAAGTTAATCGTCGAGCGACGAAATCAACATCAGAGACAAAAATCCAATGTGAAAACCAAATGTAGCAAATATGATACCAAGAGTAACATGCAGAAAGTGTTATGCCAAAAAAAATACACTCATCATAGAACTTATGGCATACACAATTCTAGCATACAAATTGAAATAAAATGATACCAATGTAGATATTCTAACAAAGTATGCAATCAACACACATGGATACCTAATGTATATCAAATGTAAGAACATACTTACACCATTACGCTCCCCCTACTTTGGTGCATCGCTTTAAGCACCATCAACTCCATTTGAATGAAAATCCTTTGCAAATCAAGGAGTTGGTAGGGTTGGTATCCCAAAAGTGGATTGAACCTAGAAAATATCATTTTGGTATCCAAAAATCTTTTTGGATCATATGTGTTAGGCAATAAATTTAGCGAACTAAATTCAAATTAAGTGTAACCCATATCCTAACTAAATTCAAATTCAATATGAATTTAAGTTTCAAATTAAATATGCACATCAAAAACCAATATGTACATAAAAAATAAACCAATTCTTACCATAATTGCTTTGGTACCCATAAAATGAAATTAAACATATGGTACCAAGCAATGAAGGGTCAAAGGAAACTTACCCTTCGGAAACCAAGTCCACGAGGACCGTGATTTCCCAACATAATCATCATTCAAAATAATATCATTAATAAACGATTGCACATACATATCCTTATTATACATGCTTGTGTTCTTCGTACCCCAAATGGTGTATGTCTTGGGAATCCTAATCCTATTGGGAACATGATACGTTGTTGATTTCTATGTGATGCATGTCGTGGGTAAGCATATGACATATGATGCAATGGTGCATGATGATACTTATTCATATGAGAATGTGAATAAACATATGCATGTGATGGAACACGTGCATGAGTGTGTCTCACATGGTGTGCACGTGCTCGTGGATGCAGAGCATAAAAATCATCATATGTGCTAACATGTGGAGTAGGATGTGTGTTCCTACGTGGCATGGTATACATGAAAGCATGACCCTTCTTTGGAGGTCCACCCAAAGTGGGTTTCTTTCCAAATGGGGGTGTGTTCCTAGCGGAAGCACCATTGGTAGAAGAACTAACCATGAAGTGTTTACTCCCACTAGTAGAGGCTTCGGAAGATGGCCTAACAAAGGTCGTGGCCGATTTGGATGAGTCTCCCATCTTACACCCCAAGCCAATATGGTGATTGGCCAGATGTAAGTCATTTAGGATATTATCCAAATGGCACTTACCTTTATTGAATTCATGAATTCGGCCTAATGTGCACTCATACTTCTCGGTGAGAGAATGCATCGAAGCATCCAAGGTGGACACTTGCGATGTGAGTGCGCAAACACGTGATTTGAGATTTTTATTCTCAATACTCAAAGTTGAGTTTTGAGACGTCAAATCTGCTATCACATATCATCTGAATCCTCGATATGAACATGCTCAAGTTGAGACTTGAGATTTACAATCTCATTTCTCAAATCTTCAACAACGGTGTCGTTGTTTACGATGATAGGCTTATGCGAGGTTTGAAGACTAGTTAACTCATTTTTAGTCTTAATAAATCTAGTAGCTAAATTAGAAAACTTTTTCTAAAGTTGTTCATTAGCTATTCTAAGTTCGTCCATTGTTACCTCACCGCCTTCATCCTCGCTTTCATCCCCGCTTTCATCGAAGGAGGTATCTTGATCATGTTCCTCTTTTCCCATGAAGCACATGTGTGCTTTCTCCACTCTTTCATCGTCCGACTCTCCACTTGAGGAGTCCTCGTCGGAGTCGGTGAAAGTGCCTATAATTCCTTTCTTGTGCCTTCTCGACTTGTCGTGCTTGGATGCCTTCCACTTCTCCTTGTGTTTGTTTAGAGGACAATCCGGCTTGATATGTCCTGGCTTATTGCATTTATAACACACGGGAGTAGAAGCATTAGTCGAAATAAATTTTAATTTTATCTTCAACTTACCTTGTCGGAAGAATCGGTCGAACTTCTTTGCTAAATCGGCCAAAGCTTCCATGTCCAACTCTTCTACCGATTCTTCTTCCGATTCTTCATCAACGGTAGATGGAGCGGCCTTGTAAGCAATCGCTTTTTTCTTTGGCTCGTCTTGCTTCAGTACGACTTCATCTTTTCTTTCATCATGAGCTTACTGTCCTTGCGTACCTCATAAGACATCAAGGTACCCATTAGTTGTATGACAGTATACTTACTCATATCATTACCTTCCTCGATGGCGAAGGTACGCTTTTCCCAACAAGAAGGAAGTCCATCGATGATCTTTGAGACTTTCTCCTTTTGAGTGTAGGTTTTCCCAAGAGCCTCCAATTCGTTGGTGATGTCAACGAAGCGAGCATAATACTCCTTCATCGTCTCACCCTGTTGCATATGAAATAATTCGAAATCTTTATTAACAACTACGAGTTTAGAGTCTCTTACCCTACTCGTCCCTTCATGCAAGATGAGGAGGGAGTTCCATATTTGATATGCACTCTTACATGTGCATATCTTATTAAAGTCCTCGGGCTCCAAGGCGCATTGCAAGGCATTCATCGCCTTGGCATTACTTACCTCCGCGGCGACCTCCGCGGGAGTCCACTTCGCGAAATCTTCTTCGGCGGGCTCGACATACTCCGACATCGTGGCTCTCCAAAGTGAAGCGCTCCGGAGGAACGTTTCCATCCGGCATTTCCAGTACCCGTAATTGGTACCATTGAAGAAGGGAGGCCTAGATGAGGATTACCCTTCCAAACCTGAAGAAGCTCCTTGACTGTCCTTGAAGCCATTGTAGTCGTTGTTTGTTATAGCTTTGAACTCTGTAGCTTTGAACCTTGGCTCTGATACCAATTGTAGTGCCCTGTGAAGCTACTGCACATGTACTAGAGGGGGGGGTGAATAGTACTTTAAAATAATCAAGATAGTTATTCCTAATTATTTTGCAAGAAACAAACGACAATGCGGAATAAACAACAATCAATAAGAATTATCAAACGCAAACAAAGTATGTAACGGGTTCGGATCCACCCAAGTCTCCCCGACTTGTTCCCGGTGATCCTACGTCCCAACCACCCGGATCCCATCCGGATACTTGAGTTAGAAACCACTAACCCAAGATTTTGCACTATGAAATTCTTGTGAAAAACCTTCACAAGACCAAATCATACACAATGAAACATGTGACTCCCACAACCCAGGATCACACACTTTTCTCACAACCGAGAGAACAATTGCAATATCAATTGAAATGAAATAAAGAAACACTTACCAAAAAATCCTTTGTCTTGAGTAAATCTTACCAAATTAGGGCAAAGATGGATTTTGGGGAAGAAGCTGTCACCAAACCCTAGCTCCAAGAAGATGACCAGCAATGGAAGCCTAGGGTGGAGTTGATGACCTTGATTCAAGCTCCTCGGCTTGGAAGGCTCACAATCAATGAATCTCTCTTTGGAAATAAGAGTGAGAGAGAGATTCAAGTGAGGAGAGAAAGCTTTAGAATGGAGTTTATTTGCTTCTCTTTGATTCTCAAATATCTCTAATAATCAGCCTTGAATATCCTTGAAGAACCCCTCCAAGTATATATAGGATAAATGAGAGAGAGAGAAGAAATCGAGTCATTAAAGGCTCTAACGGCTCTATTCTGAAGCAGACTAGTCGGTCTAATAAGGATCACTGACCGCCTAGTTCATCAACTAGTCGGTCGGTGATTCAACATGAACCGACTAACAGCTCGACAGTCAAAAGTGTGATTTCCAGGCAATATGAACTAGTCGGTCTAAGAAGACTTGCCAACCGACTAGTTTCACAACTAGTCGGTCGGTGAGTGTTCTTTGACCGACTAAGAGATGAAATCAAGTAGCTGAATACAAGTTACACTAGTCGGTCTAAGAACAAATTCCAATCGACTAGTTTCACAACTAGTCGGTCGATAAATGTTCTTGGACCGACTTACTGTAAACAGTAACTCAGGCTGTACAGAGGTAATGATAACTAGTCGGTCTGAGAAGGATTTCTAACCGACTAGATCGTCATCTAGTCGGTCGGTGAACCTTCTTTGACCGACTAATTGATCAACAGTGAAAGCGCTGAAATGAGCAAGGACATCTAGTCGGTGCATGAAGAGTTACCGACCGACTAGATCGTCATCTAGTCGGTTGGTACTTCTACTTGAACCAACTAAGATGCACTAGAAGCCGAGGGAAGAAGCGATAAGCTTCGGGAAAGTTTCTAATGGCTTCTTTGATAATCCTAGCTCTATGATATGAGCGAAATGAAGATAATAATCTAAGTCCTACTCAAGGCTTAACATTCTAATCTATGAAGCTAGAAGACAATAAATAATACATGACGAACCGTCTTCGAAGCTTCAATCTTCATTCTTCTTGACTTCAATATTGCTCCTTGAGCTTCAACGAAGCTTCAGGCACACGATCACGCGTATTGAGAAGTCTTGAGACGTCGCTTTTGATGTACGTATTCATTTGGCGACGATCTCCATAACTGCGCTCACAAACAGTTAGTACGAGATATTTATGTTTGCTCATCGTCCAAAACCAAATCCGGGGAATCAATACTCAACATATAGTGTATCACGTAATGTGTAAAGTGATTATAGTATTGTGATATTATTTGATTGAATATGATTGTGCTTATGTATTTGTATTGAGTGATGTGTTTATATGACATGTAAAACATTATGATTGGAGATTCTGATTGTATAAATTGGTAGGGTGTTATGTATTAGTAATACTGTGAGTGTGCAAGTTGATAGCATACTTGCAGTTAGTAAGGTGATGTGTGTGTAAAGCAAAATGCTACTATTTGTCTTAATTAAAGTATTGGTTTTAATTGTACTGTATAATTGTATTATATGAATTGTGTTATGCTTTAGTTGTGATATATTAGGATTATTATTGATATATAATTAGTGATGAATGTATGAGTGTTATTATTATTACTAGCATGGTCATTAATTGGTATTACTAATAGTGATACTACTATTGTTATTATTATTAGTGAAAGTAATATTGATTGAGCGTTTACGCATGACCGCGTAATTGGTATTTATGAGTAGTGAGTGAGAGTAGAAGAGAGTGTCGTGCGTGTATATTGGAATAGGAAGTGCGTGAGCATCACCCTCACTTATTCCCCACATCTTGGTTGATAAGAATTCCAAGGACGCAATTGTTCTTAAGATGGGTAGAATGTTATGGCCGGTATTTTATAATATATATTTTGCACATATTTTATCTTGTCATGTGATTTTTGTAGCTGTAATTAGATTCATATTCGTTTTACATATTATTGTTAGGAGTATTTGTACTACGTAATCGTATTACATGTGTACCTTAATATGTATTAGCTATAATTACATTAAATCAACCATTATATAATCTCATTAAATAAATATTTCAAATCTGAATTCGAATTCAAATTACTTCCATTTCATCATGTGAGGCTTTTACTCATCCTAATGACAATAAAATCCTATTTTCAATTGCAAATAAATATTTGAATTCAAAATTTAAAACCCGTTCTTAATTATAATTAAACCTTTGTTCTTTCCATTTCTTCTTAGTCTTAAAACCCTTCCCTTTTTAATTGACAATTAAACCACTCTCTTAATAACATTAATTTTCTTGTTTCTTTCCATTTCTCCTAGATTTTTAATCTTTCCTATTTTATCAAATGTAACGACCACTTTTCGTCGTACGTTTTTCGTGCACGTGCTTTTGGCCGTGCACGTGTTTGTTTTAGACTTTGTTTGTTTGTGAACACTTTAGTGTGATATGCCGTTGTGAACGTCTCTGAGAGTATTAAATAGTGGCACTATCTTGGAACGACACTTCTCGAGTCGTTTTCCCATAATTTAAACTTACTCGATGAGACGTGACGATTTTCACTTTTGACGGGAGACGTTTCTATTTTTGGTTTCGTCATCCGACGTCGAATCTGAGATCCGTCTTCTTAGTTAGCTCACATTCGTCGCCACGAACACCACGATATTTATTTTATAATTTTTGGAGTTTATTTGACCACTTTTATAATTTTTACAAGTTTTATATTATTTTTAATAATTAATTTATAAATTATTTTCGGCCAAATAAAATTTATTTAAGTTTTAAACGTTTTAAAGAATTTTTGAGCCAATTTCCAGCTCTTTTGGACCAGGTCAAACCCTTGGATGAGTTGGAGTAATTGAATTTCAAATTTTAAATCTTTTTAAACTTCTAATCCTATTAGATTTAGCCCTAGACCAAGTCAACCCATCTATACTATATAAGCAACCCCTAGAAGACCTATTTTCGCAAGAAATTAGCCCTAGCCTCTTCCAAACTTGAAATTGGACGTTGCGACGATTCGTCGCAACGTTGCGACGTTCAGCAGCCGCACGACCGAGAGAACGGGCTCCGTTCCCCCGCTCCGACCGCTGGCCGCCCCCGCACCAAGCTTGGCCCGCATCGCTGCCCAGCCGCTCCGCTCAATTCTTCCGCACCGACCGAAGGGAGCTCTCGGTCAGACCGAGAGCTCAAGCGCCCGCTCCGCACCCAGTCGCCCGCCGCTCCTTTGCAATGCTCGCACCCCGCTCCGACCGAGAGGACCAATCGATCTGACCGGCCCGCTCCACCGCTCCGTATCGCAACCCCCGCTCCGCTGCAGCCCAAGCGTCTGACCGAGGCGCCCGACCGGTCTGACCGATAGGAACCCTCGCACCAAGCCTCGCCCCGCAGCCGCTGCACACCAAATCGTCGCAGCCCCGCATTCTCAGCGCACGACCGAGGGATTCTCCCGCATTGGAGGGGTACGACCGAGAGTCACTTGTCGCAACCCCGCACCCGTCGCACCGCTTGCCACCGTGGCCCCCCAAGTTCTCCAGAGTTATTGTGGGTCCCCCAAAGGCCCATAGGACTGCTGTGGGCCCCACCTAGGTGCTTGCTCTTCGAGGATCCGTCGCGTACGACGTCGTCGCACGTCGTAGCCCGTCGTCGCACGTGCTAGCTTTGGAATCTGGAACCGTCGCCCGGGTTGATGCTCTGAACTTTCCAGCGAGGAAACTATATTGGAATCAGGACTTGGAGCGCGTTCTATTATTCCAACCCCTGGCGTCGCTACCCGACGCCGGTGTAGCTTTCGCGTCGTGTTGAGGTAACGCTTTGCACCCCTAGGACCCCCAACCCAATTGCATGCTAATCAAGACTAAAATCAGTATTTTTAAAGTATTTTAAATGTTTTAAATTCACTAATCAAGATTAATAATATGGACTTTAGGCCGGTGGACTTGTGCACGTAGGATAATTGTGATTTTGGACTCATTGGACGGTGTGCTCAGACGTCGTGCTTGCAGGCAAGTGGAACTTGCCAACTCTTGTGTAGGGCCATGTTTTTAGGCCACTTTCTTGTTCCTAGCGTAAAAGAGACTAGTCAGTGAAATGATAGCTGGCTAGACGCCTACTTGATCTAGTTTGACAACGAAACTAGATCCGTCACCTAATTGATCTAGCTTGACAACGAAGCTAGATCCAACTCTTTAAACTTGTCATTCATGCATGCTAAACTGTCACGTTTACTTTCCTTATCTGTATGCACTTTTAACTGACATGCATTGCATCTTACATGTCATCCAAATTAATTGTTGCATCGTAGCACACGCTACAAAATACTTGTACAATCCGTGTTTCCGTGTTTCCGGCTAGGTGCACCCCTACGCCATACTTGTTTACACACTTCCTGGCTCGTGGTCCAGAAGCGGGCCTCATGTGTTGGCCAGAAACCAATGCCCGATACACGTGGAGGGGTAGGGATAAACGGTTACTTGAGCTTAGGAGTGGCCTGATCCGCCCTCTAGCCAAAGGACGGAATCTCTGTGCACGAGGTGCTTACTTTCCTTGTCTTGTACTTGTCTTGTAAATGCCATGCCATGCTCGTACTGTACTTTACTTTATTTTACCTGTTGCACTCATACTTTAAACTGCCATGTCATCGCATTCATGCTAGAACTGCTAGGTTGTTCACTTTACTTTCAGTTTCCTTGCACAAGTCTTCCAGACTTGCTGACATGTGCCCCTTGCTCTTTTGGGTGTCACATGTTAGACCTGAGCCAGAGACCGTTGCTGAGTACGTGATGTGTTGCTGACGCTGAGTCTGAGTCCATGATTGCCCAGGAGGATTTTGGTGGACACCGGTGACCATTCTTTGAGTCCTTGTTGAGCTTTATTTTGTTTTAGGCTTTTTGTTAGTTGTCGGTGCGTAGCACCGTTGTTTTGTACTTTGTACTTTGTTGGCCATGTTTGGGCCTATAGTCTCTTTCTTTTAGCCTGGTGGCTTTTCTGCGATGTTGGGAACTTATTTTATGGATATTCTGAGATGTTTCTTTTGTCTCATTTCATTATTATTATCTTTGTTTCCTTCGCGTTGCAAGGACCTGCCGTTTTAAATTTGATCGACGCTTATCGGACTTGCAGCTTTGCAGCTTCAAGTCTGAGCGGACCTTCTCACGCTTCGCCTCCATATTTTTGGGAAGCGGGGCGTGACAGGTTTTGTTGGTGGCCCATGCAGGTCCGTCTTGCAATAGCGAATTAGCGGAACAACGATAATAACAGAATGTCCATTAAATAAATTGCAACATCCGAGTAATAAGCCCTGAGTTTAGTCGTTTTCTTATGACACTAGGTGATAAGAAGGCTTAGTTAGACGTCTGTGCTTGCTAGTTAGAGACCTCTGATTGTTAGTTAGACTCCCTTTTAGCAATTGATTTAAACATCGTAGGAGTTACCTTAGCGGTTATTGCCTAACCCTGACCATATTAGACCTCTAAAATTTCCTTTTGTCGTTCACTTGGGTTCATCGATTTCGGACCAAGCTGAACGCATTCCTTTACCGTCCAACCTTTAGAAGTCTTAGCGCCTAGTTCCAAATCTTTAGTTGGTCGACCGTAGGAGTTCCGTAGACTTTCCTGATCCATATCCTAGGCGTATGTATGATCGGACCATCCGACCATTTCCTTGCCTCGATTCACGAGATCGCCTCATGACGATCGTCGTCAATTTTCAAACATCTCCATTGCAAAACCTGAACCTTCTGAAAGTATTTTTTCAATCTTCTCTTCCACTAAGTTTAATTTTGTTCAAAATTTTAATATACCTATATTTCATCCTCCTTCATTGATTTAAATTTTTAAAACGTTTGTCGGAATTTTTGAATACTAGCTTATGGTATTTTCCCAGCCTATATTTTTTATACTTTTGTAAATGAGTCGTTCTTTCATATATTAGTTTTACTTTTGCCCTGCCCAATTCGATTTATAATTTTCCCTCTTATTTGTGTAATTCAAATGATACGTCGTGTTTACTTTAATATACTTTCAAGACACATGGAATTTCTGCTTTCAGCAAGTTGGTCTTTGCTCCTCGTTTTCGCTACTTCAGATTTTTGCAAAATCGCTATTTTCATAACCTCTTCCTTCTTTAGACCCCCCTGACTTGATTTTAAAGATTTGCTATTCGATCTTGATAATTCTTATGCTAAATTACTATTATTTTCTTCCGCTCACCATACACGCTTTTGGAAAAATTTCTAAACCAAATTGAATTTCAATTATTTTTATATCCGTGCCAGACTTGTGGTGCTCGTATATTAAGAACCTTGCGTAAATCAGTTTTTTTTTCATTTTTGGCAAACCCTGGTTCTCTAAAAGCAGTTTCAAATTGATCATTTTAAAATTTTCCATAGCCTAAAGTTTTGAAAGCATTTAATATGAGTTTAAATTCTTCCGTTACTTGATTTCATTCTTGACTTTCCAAAACTTTTGACAACATTATATTAAATTACCGACGGATAGAATTTTCTAAACCATGTCCTTAATATTCGTGTAAATGATTTTACTTCCTTTTCTTGATGATTTGCGATAAGCCAATAAAACATTTCCCCTTATCATGAATATTCGACTCAAACTTATTTTGAACAACTCGTTTTATCGATCTCCAAACATTTCTTCTCAGATGAGGATTTTAAAGTACAACCGTTTTCAATTTTGCGTATTTTAGCTTATGCTATTTATCCTAGTTGCTTTTCTGTACTCTATTCAAGCATCACTACACCTCCTTTTCCCTCAACCTAAACATCACCATTGAGCCAATGTTCGTCCAACCAAGCTGTCTTCTTGTACTCGTCCTATCTGAACTCGTGCTTAACGATCCTTCCCTCGTCACGCTCTCGACCTCTCTTTATTGCTTAGGCCTTAGGGCCCTTCAATGTCTGGTCAACTCTTAGTTGTTAGTAGACCCTTGGACCCTTATGAAGTTGTGTCTCCTTTTTCTAATCTTCAGCCGCCACATTCCATTGGGTCTCCTTTTTAATTTCATTTGCTTTTCTTTTAATCCTCGTTACGGTGCAAATTATTCCACAGACTCACGCACACAACATACCTCTACAAATAAATAAAACCTATAACAAATAAAGCCCTAAAACCCTAACCCAAATAACAGGCCGCCACACCTCTTTCTTCTCCTTTTGATTTTTCGTCACATAATTAAATCCCTTGCCCTCATTACTAACGCACACACACAGCTTCACATAATTAAATCCATAGGCCATTCCCCTATAAACCCTTGCAACATCAAACCCATGGGCCTCTCCCTTCCTCCTCTTCTCCCCTAACTGCCGAACCCCAACCCCCTCTCTCGGACTCAGCTCTCCCCCTCTCTCCCTCAGCCCGACCTCCACACTCTTCGAGCTCACGCCAGCGAACTCGACTCCACGTCGACCAGCCTCCTTGCATCACCCTCCAACGGAGCCGTCTCCACCTCCCCCTACCATTTGCCACCCCCAAGCCTCTGATGAGGCCAGCGTCGGTCTTCCGGCCACCCCTTCTCTTCCCGGGTCCATGCATCGCCCTGCGCAGCCGCCGCTCCCATGAGATTTGCACGCGTCATCTCCCGAACGTCGTCATCTGCCCAAAACTGCCATCGCCCGCGTTCCTCCCCACATCTGTCCGACAGCCTACCTCTCCTTCCCTCACAACTCATGGCCATCCCCTCGTCGTCGTTACTGACCACCCGACGCCGAACTCCGCTGATCAACTGCCCTCGTCGCCAGTTGCCTCTGGCCGTCGCTGTCGAAGGTCGCGCCATCACCTGCAAGCAAGCAAGCAAGCCCTTGAGGCTACGTAACAAACGGTGAGTATGTTTATACGTGATCAGTCGCGTGCATAACAGTTTATTTCCTCTCATATATATTATATAATGTAAAGCCTATAAATGTTAGTTTATGTAATATATAGGTACAGTTTCATATATATATAAGTACTTTATTAGTTTATAAACATTTATATTATAAGTTATATATATTATATACAGTTGTTAAATCGATAGATATATGCCTAGTTTTTATAAAACATACTGTTTCAGAGTGTTTTCTCACTACAAAAGACCGTGGACTACCCGGTCAACGTGGTCAAGGGGCCGACTCGGGTCCCTCGGATGCGACGAGTCCGTGCGGACGCGGCGCAAATCTGAGTCGTGGACGACGTGGAGCACTTCGGCTGGGCCGGGTCTGGATCCTCGGCCGCAATGGGGCGAGGGGAAGCCTCGGCCCGGTATGAGACACTCGACCTCGGACGGTCGGATAGCGAGGGATAGCCTCGGGGCCTCGTGAGCGGAGGGGAAGCCTCGGCTCGGACGGTCGTGCTCGGCCTCGGTCGGTCGGACGACGAGGAGTAGCCTTGGTCGTCTTGCTTGATGCGTGGCCGGCGTGGGGCGGAGGGGAAGCCTCGGCCCGTGGATCTGATGTCCTCCTGCGTAGACGAGAACACTCGTCAGGGGGGCCGGACCTTGGTTCCGGCCAAATCCCCTCCGATGCCTAAGTTAGACGGTGATCTAAAAGAGGAGGCTCGGCGGAGACGGTTCGACTCGAGAGGAGATCGGAACGGCGTCTACCGGCGCGAGCGGGGGAGGAAGGAGATGAAATGGGGAAACTAGGTCGTTGATGGAGTACCTTAGGTTTTAGTTACCTGAGATGCGGTTCCTTGTCCAGTCGTCCTCCTAGCACTTTTATAAACCTCCCGTCGTGTCTGCCCATGACTCACGTCCCTCGTCCGCCCCCAATCGTGCCCCCTCAATCCCCCCCCCCGCCTTCGCCGCTTCCTGCGCCATCCCAGCACCTCCCTATAACGGCCATTAAGTGGTAACGGTCCTGGGGGAGTGGTTATCGCAGGAGTGGGCGAGTGACCTGCGCGTTATCGGGGCCGGGTCGGATCAATATTCGGGGGTCCTCTATAGGGCCTTGTCAGGCGGGCCTGATTGTGCAGATGGGCTTCTGATCGGCAGTCGGGTTTCTGGGCTCGAGTCTTTCGGGCTTCGGCCAAATAGGCGTAACAATTTCCCCCATTGGTCGGGTTGATCGGCCTCGGCCGGTTCGGCTCGGCCGATGTGACTTCCGCCGACTTTGATAGGCTCATCAGTCGATGCCGACTCATTTATTGGTCGTCATCATGAGTTGGTCCGTTCGATACTTTTAAGGCGCGGGTTCCGAAGCGCCGTCGGTCCTCTGATGCCGCCACGTGTTGCTACGGGTTTATCCCCACCGTTCACAAGGCCGTCTTAGGTTGAGAAGCCAGGTGGGTTGAGAGCCGCCATCCTGTTATTTTCTTCTTTGCGTTGATCTCGATCCTGCCCGAGCTTTGCCTCATGTCGTCTTCCTCTGCCACTGGTTTGGGTCGGCCGGAGCGTGACGTCACTCCCGGTCTGGTGGGTAGTCCTCCTTCGGCGATTCGCCGACACGTGGGTGAACTTTCAGGGGTGCCCCCAGAGGTCTTGTCGTGGCCTTTGTCGGTCTGCGCCACCGCCATCGGGAGCATGCACTCCGCCTACCTGCTTCTGCCTTACTCGGCTCGTGCTCCCGGGTTCGACGAGCGGATCTGCCTTCCCGGTCCCAACGAGGTTGGAATATACGAGAAGTGCTTCCGCTTCGGGCTTCGTTTCCCGCTCCACCCCTTTATCGGTGAGTTCCTTCAGGCCCACAACGTGTGCCTGTGTCAATTCTGCCCCAACGTCGTCGGGCTCCTAGTCAGGTTCATCGTCGTCTGCATGCTGAGGGGAGTGGCGTCCTCTCTCCGTCTCTTCGCCCAGTTCTACCGCCTGAGTCACCATCAATCGGGGGCGTGGATTTACATCAGCGCCCGCCCGAAGATGACCTTGGTGTTGGGGTTGCCAAGCTCCCTGAAACGTCGGAAGGGGAAATATGTGTTGGTCACGTTCCCGTTGAGTGTACCTTTCCCGGTTCGGTGGGGAGTGGCCGGCGCGGTCGTCCTCGATCTGGGTGAGCCGACTGCCGCCGAGCAGCAGACGGCGAAGGACCTGCTGGCGATTCCTGCGAGGGAGCGGACGGTCGACGTCCTCTTTAGTGACCATAACTTGCGCAAGACGGTGTGGCCCTTGGGTGAGCTCTCCGAGTATTCGTCATTCGAGGTTGCCTGGGCTCTTCTCAGTCTCTCACTTCTTCTTTGGGTGCAGGTGGATTCCCTCTCGGTCCTTCTCCCGCCAGCACTCACGTGCAGGCCCTAGATCCGGATCCGCGTAGGAGGGATCATGTGCTGGAGGTCCGGAAGAAGCAGCGGGCCGTGACCTCGACTGGAGGGTCCAAAAGGAAGAAGGGGCCATCCCCCTCTATCCCCTTGTTGGGGTCTTCCAAGAGGGTCCGTGAGGGGGTCGAGGGAGTTGACGTCCCGCCGCCTGCCGATCAGCTCCGACCCGCCCCCGTTGAGGTTGCCTGGCCGTGGGTTGGCCCTTCGCCCCTCCCGGGTGGTTCTCTCCCTGATGCCTACGATCGGTATCTAGGCGCGTTCCGCTCCAACCCCGGCGAGTTTCCTTCGTCAGGGGAAGGCGTTCTTCGTCCACGCTTCCCGGTGGGGGAGAAGGAATCGGTGTTTTTGAGCCGCGGAGCCGCCGCGCGAGTGGCCGAGAACAGCTGCCTCCCTCCCGATCAGGCTGTGCTGGATGGAGTTAGAGGTGACTGTTTGGCCACCTTCATGATTCAGGCCGGCCAACAGGTAGAGTGTCTCTGCTTGTCCTCCCTCCAGCTGCTTTCGCCGTCTTACCTTTGTCGCCTTGGTGCAGTTGTCCTCGGTGGGTCTCTCGATGAGGCGCCAGTTTGCGGTGCTTCCCCAAGCTAAATCCGATGCCGGGCGAGATCTTGAGGCCCACGGTGAGGAGGGAGATGCAGGTCAGTTAGAGGAAGTGCGGGTCAGGTCCTTGGAGACCCGTGTAACTGAGCTGTCCTCTGCCTTGGAAGAGGCGGACCGGGAGAGGGCCTTGTCTCTGACTGTAAAGTCAGAGGCCGAGGCACGGGTCATCGAGCTTTTGAGAGATGCCGACACGTCTGGGGGAGCCGAAAAGATCACCGTCTCCGTTACTGCCCCCGAGGCCCTGGAGCTCTCCGATCGTCTGGAGGCGGCTGAGGAGCAGGTGAGGACTCTCCTCGCTCAACTCGGCGAGAGGTCCCGGGAGATCGAGAAGGAGAGGGCGGAGCACCAACGCCAGATCGAGACCTTAGAGGCTCGGGTGCGTGGGCTTGAGGAGGTGGATCCGGCCCGGATCACCCATGACGCCGTGGCTGAGTATGCCACCTCCTTCGTTGAGTCCGCCTTGGCGGAGGCGTTTGAGAAGGGCTTCGCCCGGTGTCAGTCCGAGATCCAGAAGAAGTTCCCGCTCTTGGGGGTCAACTTCGAGGATCTCCGGATGCACTCTGACGGCAAACGGAGTGTGGGGGATGGCCCGAGTGGACCGCCAGCCCGTGGCTCCACGGGTGCCCCTGGAGATGAATGAGGGAGGGGAATGCCCCTCGGCCTCTTCGTGCGTCTCTCTGTACATCTTTTTTGCTTATCTGGAAAGGAACGAATTTAAATAAATTTATTTCACAGAAAACAATACATTTATTGAAAGTACTTGCGTAAATGCTCCGCATTCCAGGCGTGAGTGAGAATCCTCCCCTCCATATTGGCTAGACGGTAGGTTGCGGGTCCGAGGACCTCGATGACCTTGTAGGGTCCTTCCCATTTAGCCGCGAGCTTTCCTTTGCGAGCGGTATCCGGATTGAAGCCCGCTTTCCGGAGGACCAGGTCCCCAAGGTGGAAGCTTCTTCCCATGACCCGAGCATTGTAGTATCGGGCCACCTTCTGCTTCTGGCGGATGATGGTGGTCAGGGCTTGCTCCCGCCGCTCGCCGAGGATCTCCAGACTGAGCTCCAAACCCTGCGAGTTCCTATCTTCGTCAAAGCATTTGAGGCGGAGAGATTCTTCACCCAACTCGACCGGTACCACCGCCTCGGCCCCGTAGGCCAGCATGAACGGGGTCTCACCGGTGGCCTCCTTGTGGGTCGTCCGGTATGAGCAGAGTATCCCGGGGAGCTCCTCTGGCCAGTTTCCTTCGGCGTCCTTCACTTTCTTTCGGAGGGGCTCTATGATGCACTTGTTGGCTGCCTCCGCCATTCCGTTGGTCTGGGGGTGTGCTACAGAGGCGAAGAGAAGCTTGATTCCCCATTCCGCGCAAAAGTCTTTGAACCCCGCGGAGTCGAACTGTTTCCCGTTGTCTGTGACGATGGCCCGTGGCACTCCGAATCTGGAGATGATGGAATTCCACACGAAGCTTTTCGCTTTCTTCCACGTGATGGTGGCCAATGGTTCGGCCTCGATCCACTTGGTGAAGTAGTCCACCGCCACAATCAGGTACTTCCGCTACCCCCGGCCTGGCTTAAACAGTCCGATGATGTCGAGCCCCCATTTCGCAAAGGGGATGGGGCTTACGATAGGGATGAGCTCCGACGGGGGAGTTGAGGTGTGGTGGGCATACCTCTGACATTCTTGGCATTTTTGGACGTAGTTTGTTGCGTCTTGGACCAGGGTCGACCAGTAGTATCCCTGCCTCAAGATCTTCTGTGTGACCATCTTGCCCCCGTGGTGATTTCCGCAGATCCCTTCGTGAACCTCCCGTAGGACGTAGTCGGCTTCCTGCGGTCCGATGCATTTCAAGTATGGGAGGACATCCGTCTTCGTCCAGCGTCTCCGGTAGAGCGTTCCCTCATGGATCACGTATCGGAGTGCCTTCCTCTCCAGGGTCCGACGCTCGTCCCAATCCATCGGCACCTTTCCATGAGTGAGGTACCGTACGATCGGGTCCATCCAGGTGGGATCTTGGTCGATCGCCATCACCTCTCGCTCTTCCGTGCTGGGGGACTGTAGGTTCTCCACGTAGATGGTGCGGCCCAGCTCCTTAGGCGAGGACGAGGCTAGCTTCGACAACGCATCCGCCCGTGCGTTCTCCGATCGTGGGAGATGCAAGACTTCCACGTTTTTAAATCTGGACAACGCCGCTCTGGCGACGGCGAGATATCTCTGCATCGCCTCCTCCCGCGCCTCGTAACTTCCCAGCAGTTGGTTGACAATGAGCTTCGAGTCGCTTAGGAGGTGCACGGACTCGGCCCCGAGCTCCAGGGCCAGCCTCATGCCGTTAATCACCGCTTCGTACTCCGCCACGTTGTTGGTGGCTGGGAACTCGAACCGCAACGCGTATTCCACGATGTTCCCTTCCGGAGATCAGATCGCTATCCCAGCCCCGCCTCCTGACTGTGTGGCCAATCCATCCACGTGGACTATCCATGCTCCTGGGACTCCTGACTTGAGGTGGTCAGCCGAAAGAAAAGACAAGGGTTGGGCAATTACCGTTGCTGGTCCTTCTTCCTCCGGGGGGCCATCTCATTCCGTTGTGCACTCAGCGATGAAGTCGGCCAAGGCCTGCCCTTTGATGGCCGTGCACAGTTTGAACCGGAGGTCGAACTAGCTCAATTCCACCCCCAGTTTAACATCCTTCCCATTCGATCGAATCTCTTAAGATTCTGCTCCAATTGTGAGTCGGTCAAGACCAGTATGGTGTGGGCTTGGAAATAGGGCTTGAGCCTTCGCGCTGAGAGAACGAGGGCGTACGCTAGTTTCTCCATGGGCGAGTACCGCACCTCCGCCCCCTTCAAGATCCGGCTCGTGTAGTATACCGGCCACTGCACCCCACCGTCTTCCCTGATCAGCACCGAGCTCACTGCTTCCTCCGCGCATGCCAGGTAAAGGCTTAGCGACTCCCCTTCCCATGGCGTGGACAGGAGGGGTGGGCTGCGGAGGTATTCCTTGAGATCCACGAACGCCCTGGAGCAGTCTTCGTCCCATAGTATCGTCTTCCTATTGTCTGATGGTTCCGCGATCGCTTTCCTCAGAACTTTGAAGAAGGGGAGCGATCTTTCCGCCGATTTGGAAAGGAATCGCCCCAAGGCTGCGATGCGCCCATTCAGCCTCTGTAGTTCTTTGATCGTCGTCGGCTCACACATGTTGATCAGTGCCTCGATCTTGTCAGGATTAGCTTCAATGCCACGGTTAGTTATCATAAATCCCAAGAATTTGCCAGATCTTACCCCGAACGTGCACTTCGTGGGGTTGAGTCGAATGTTGTGTCGCCACAACCGCTCGAAGGTTTCACGAAGGTCGGCGATGTGGTCCTCTGACTTTCTCGACTTGACAAGCATGTCGTCGACGTAGACCTCCAGGTTCCTCCCGATCTGGGAGTAAAAAACCTTGTTGACCATTCTCTGGTAGGTGGCCCCTGCGTTCTTCAATCCAAAGGGCATCTTCTTGTAGCAGTATGTTCCCCGGTCCGTCGTGAAGGCTGTCATCTCTTCGTCCCGGGGATCCATCTGGACTTGATTGTACCCTGAGTAGGCGTCCATGAAGCTAAGCATCTCGTACCCCGAGGCGTTGTCCACCAGGTGGTCAATGCGCGGCAGGGGGTAGCTGTCCTTGGGACAGTCTTTGTTGAGGTCACTGAAGTCCACGCACATTCGCCACTTCCCGTTGGGTTTCCTGACCATCACCACATTCGATAGCCACTCCGGGTACCAGACCTCTCGTATGAAGCCGGCGTCGAGGAGACGTTCCACTTCCTCGGAGGCCGCCTTCATCTTTTCGCCGCCCAGGTTCCGCTTCTTCTGCCTGACCGGCTTGAAGTTGGGGTCGGCGTTGATCAGGTGGATGATCACCTGGGGATCTACGCCTGGCATGTCCTCCGGTGACCAAGCAAAGACGTATAGGTTCGCCTCCAGGCACTCGACCAGTTGGCTCCTCAGGTCGGGGTTTAGCCCTCTCCCGATTGAGACGAACCGGCCTTCGACGTCCGTGACCGGGATCTGCTCTTGTTCCTCCGCAGGGGTGGGTCTCGGCCCGCCCCCTCAAGTCGAGTGCGGCCATCTAGTCGACTAGACGTCCTTCGGGATCTTCCTCCGCTAGTTGATAGCAGGTATTCGGTCTCCCTGCGTCGCCTTCGACCTGCCCCATCCCTCTGGGCGTTCGGAACTTGATAGTCTGATGGAGGGTCGAGACAACTGCGCCGATGGCGTTGAGAAGGGGTCGGCCGATGATTCCGTTGTATTCCGACCCGATCCCCAATACGATGAATTCTACCGCCAGGGTCACCGAGTCTGGTGGGCCTCCGAGTGTTATCGGAAGATGGATCGTGCCGATGATGGGGGTGGAATGACCCGTGAATCCCACCACGGGACCCGAGCGAGGTTGCAAGTATTCCTTCTGCCGCCCCATCATCTCCAGGGTTGACATGAAGAGGACGTCACAGGAGCTGCCGGTGTCGATGAGCAGTCGCCGTAACATGGTTGTGTCGATGACCACCGACACCACCAAAGCTACGTCCGACCCACGCGCCGTTACAGACGTGCTCGGCCTTCCGATCGGTAGGGTCGGTGAGGGCTTCCCGGTCCTCTCCTCACGATCCTCCTCGCGCCGGGCCCGGGCCCACCCTTGCCAACGATGGCGGGCCCTGTCGCTTCACGTCAGGCCCTTGCTTTCCCTTCGGCGAGATGGGTGAAGCCGTGTCATTGTAGGTGTGGTTTGTTTCTTCGTGGGACAGTTCGTTTCCCACAGGCGGCGCCAGATGTTTCAGAGTGTTTTCTCACTACAAAAGCGTTGACCATGGACTACCCGGTCAACGTGGTCAAGGGGCTGACTCGGGTCCCTCGGATGCGACGAGTCCGTGCGGACGCGGCGCGTGGACGACGTGGCGCACTTCGGTTGGGCCGTGTCTGGATCCTCGGCCGCAATGGGGCGAGGGGAAGCCTCGGCCCAGTATGAGACACTCGACCTCGGACGGTCGGATGGCGAGGGATAGCCTCGGGGCCTCGTGAGCAGAGGGGAAGCCTCAGCTCGGACGGTCATGCTCGGCCTCGGTCGGTCGGACGACGAGGAGTAGCCTTGGTCATCTTGCTTGATCTGTGGCCGACGTGGGGCGGAGGGGAAGCCCCGGCCCGTGGATCTGATGTCCTCCTACGTAGACGAGAACACTCGTCAGGGGGGCCGGACCTTGGTTCCGGCCAAATCCCCTCCGATGCCTAAGTCAGACGGTGATCTGAAAGAGGAGGCTCAGCGGAGACGGTTCGACTCGAGAGGAGATCGGAACGGCGTCTACTGGCACGAGCGGGGGAGGAAGGAGATGAAATGTGGGAACTAGGTCGTTGATGGAGTACCTTAGGTTTTAGTTACCTGAGATGCGGTCCCTTGTCCAGTCGTCCTCCTAGCCCTTTTATAAACCTCCCGTCGTGTCTGCCCATGACTCACGTCCCTCGTCCGCCCCCAATCGTGCCCCCTTAATCCGCCCCCCGCCTTCGCCGCTTCCTGCGCCATCCCAGCACCTCCCCATAACGGCCATTAAGTGGTAACGGTCCTGGGGGAGTGGTTATCGCAGGAGTGGGCGAGTGACCTGCGCGTTATCGGGGCCGGGTCGGATCGATATTCGGGGGTCCTCTATAGGGCCTTGTCGGGCGGGCCTGATTGTGCAGATGGGCTTCTGATCGGCAGTCGGGTTTCTGGGCTCGAGTCTTTCGGGCTTCGGCCAAATAGGCGTAACACATACATTATGAACACTTGTAAAAATAAGTTGTATATATATATACTAGTCATAACCCGTGCCCGTGGGCACGATTTATTTAAGATTTTCCCCTGTGAAATCTTTGTTCTCCAAAAAATTATTTACACAGCCAAAATTTAAAAGAACAACAAATTAGCATAAAAATATTTAGTGGCACGGGCGTCTTCGACGTCTTCGGCACGGAACAACAAATTTGGCGTAGGCGCCTGTGACGCAGAACAACAAATTCGGCACATGTGCTTTCGGCAAAATCGAAGTTGAACAACAAATTCGACGCGGGCGCCATCAGCGCGGAACAACAAATTCGACGTATAACAACAAATTTGGCACGGACGCCTTAGACGCAGAACATCAAATTGGCGTAATGCGGTGTGGGCGCCGAAGCCTTCGACGCGGAATGACAAATTAGCTTAAAAAATTTACCTGGATGCCTTCGACGCGGGCGCCTTCGGTGCAGACGTCTTCTGAATTCTAGGTTGATAAATGTCTCAAGCACCCGTGCACCCATTTTTGAATTCTAGGTTGATAAAAAAATGAACGTGCTTTATATAAAGGATGCATGGTGCATTAAATTCTAGTGTTATTGAATGCATGAGACATTAAATTCGTTCTGTTTCCTTGAATCAGCATTAATATAATAGCGTTCCATTAACACTCAAATCACGTTCCCTTGATCTGTTTCAATGCAAACCGAATTTTGAAAGGCGTTCGTTTTTTCCAATGGTTTCCCTACAAAATACTAATCCTTTCCTCAAAATTTTCAACAAACCCGCATCTCAATCATACATTCCCAAAGATCAAATCTCAACCACTCTTTATCCCAATCTACTTGTCCCAGTCAGCCCTAGAATTCAAAAAAATTGTATTTTATATAATAGATATGTGTTAACTTTAATATCATTTTATGAGTTGTTACTCTTAAGTTGATACTAAATCCATGTCACAAATTACTTGTGCCACCCATAACAATCATCGGACACCCGAAATCGTCAAACAGGCAAGCGTGCGAATTTAAACAAATTATTGAAGTGTTATTGCATTTTCATTTAAAACTGAATCCCTAATTTTAGAATGCGTTAAATGTCATATGAAAATGCTGATATGTCACATGCTCCACTTCATGAAGTACATCCACTTGTTAGAATCTACTCTTTTGATAGATTAAATTGCTTAGTAGTATGGACATTGACGAAACACATTGAACATCTTGAATTCGTGAACTCGTGCCCTCGAAGGTAGACATATGGAATTTGTGAATTCGTGCATTTGATTAGATTTGGCTACTCCTATCGGTCAGCTGTGACTAGTCTGGCTCGTGTTCCAGTAGAGTCACATTTGACTAGTCTTGCTCATGTTACAGTATATGGCGGTTTAGCAACATTTTGGGGTGGGGTTCGGGTTGAGCGGCCACTAAGTGTATGAAAGATCCTCTCTTCAAGAGCACCACCTATACGGTTGGTTAGCATCAATCACGATTATATCCCCGTGAGAAGAAGCGATTCACTCATCACGTCTTAAAGGCGAGAACCCTATGCATGATAGAAAATATTTGCATTGAATTTGTAATAATTGTTGCCACATTACTCACACATAGAATTGCCATGTTTATAACTGCTTACTTTCTAATTTATTAGAACTTCCATGTCATAACTGCTTACTTTTAAATTCCTTAGAACTGTCATGCGTAGAAGTACTTTACTTTAAATATTTAGAACTTCCATGCTTACAATTTTGCTGTTAATTAATTGTATAACTTTGACATTAGAACTGTAATACTTCATAATCTGTTTAATATTCGTATACCTTGCCTTGGGTCGACTCACCTTTTACTTGGTAGACCCTTTCTGACATACATTCGTGTTTTTGGAATGTATGTCAGATCACGAGACAGGTTACTAGGACCAGGAGTCGTTTGAGGCAGTAGACCCAGTGAGCCATGAGTTTGTTGACCCGGAGTCGCTCCCTGCGGAAGACTAGAGACCTATTTAATTGCTGCTTTAGATTTTGCTTAGTACTATGTAGTAGGAATGTGTACCTTGTTGTAGTTTCTTTGTCCATGCTGAGGCCCTGTTGTTTTGCCCTGTTGTTTTTATTTCGTGTATGAACTTGTAGATATGGCTTTAAATACATGAATGTTTTTATTGTTCAGATTGCATGCAAGAACCTGCTATGATGTTGATTATCACAGACGCTTAGTGAGCTCGAGCTTCACCGCTCTAGTTCATGCGGACCTTCCTAACGTTCTCGGTTCCATCATATTTTGGGAAGCGGGGCGTTGTACGTGGACAAATCCGAGCCCTCTGGAGCATCATTGGCAAGGTTCAGTAGGTGTTCGGCAAAGTGAATAAGAAGATTGGACGAGAGGAGGAGAAAAGAAGGAGATTTTATAGCTCTACAGGCTTGGAGGATGTTTCCCAGGCAGCTCGATCAAGCTGCTCAGTACTCGACCGATCTGATACTCTTGAAGCCCCAGCAGACCTGACACGCCCTACTCGATCGAGTAGAGCTTCTACTCGATCGAGCTGAATCCAAACAGAGCGACTATTCTGAGCAACTCCAAGCACTGTAGCTCGACCGAGCAGACAAGACCACTCGACCGAGCAGACCATCAACTCGACCGAGCACTAACCAAACAGAGCAGTGTTTTGGAGAGACTTTCAGCCCACTGTAGCTTGACTGAGTGGAGGGGCTACTCGACCGAGTAGCTCGTATCAGCCCAGAGCCAAAGAAGCAGCAAAGCAGAGCCGCATATCCAGCTCGATCGAGCGACGCCACTACTCAACTGAGTAGGGCGTCGTGACCAGACTAGTTGGTGGGCCCAATTGCTCATATCTTAAGATTTTTGTGGGGGCCCATCCCTTGTATATAAGCACAATTTTTACCATATTTTGGAGAGCTGGTTATTTTCCTTAGTTTTAATTTTAGTTTAGTTTCCTTAGAGAGTTTTAATAGCCGTCGCTATTTTGTAGAAGATAAAGATTGGATTTTTATTAATTGCTTTTGCTTGGAATCTTGAGTTCTTAATTCACTACGATTGGCTATTGCTCTACAATGTTTTGGTAACGATCTCTAAACTTTATATGCTTATTTCAATGTCTTTTATTGTAATGATGAGCTCTCTTGCTTTTATTGAATATTCTATCGATATTTCTATGAGTTGTGAGTAGTCTTATCTAGTGCTAATGGATTAGCCCTATGATCTTAGGATTTAGATGTAAAGTTATGATTTTTTACATTGTTTTGGTATAAAAGGGATGTGTTTTGGCAGATCCAGCCAAGTTTGTAGGAGATTCCATATAGAGTTTGTGACCACGATAGTGGCACATACTTCTTGGACGGATATCATATGAACTTAATTTGGTATGTTAGTGAATCCAATTAGGGTTCATGACACTGATAGTGGTGCGCACTTTGATGGGATCTACCGATATCCTATATTACTAATTGATGACATAAGACAGTAGCATCAATGAGAGCCACCAAATCACAGATCAAAGCTCTAACCCACGAGGTGGCTTGAGCACAGATTGAGAATAGTTGTCGATCGTAATTCATAGATCGTGTAAGTCTATCTATAAGGTGGGGCTAACTCAGGATACGTTAGATGATTGGCACAACGATAGTTGGCCATGAGTCTACATTTTAGTTGCGATAATCTCTCCCCAATAAAGCCAATTCAACGTGAGAATTCTAACTTAGCATTGACATCCAATGATCCTAGTGGTGACTCTTATTGCCCTAGTCTTTTTCTATTGTTGATAACCTTGTTAAGAGATATTAGCGACAACCAACTTGAATACGCCAGCTGACATTGTTCTGAGATTTAGAAAATACCCAAGACTATATAAGCATCACCTCCCTGTGAAATCGATAACTTTCTATATTATAAAGCTTTGACAACATGCACTTACGGTAGTTTCTGGGGTTAAATTCGAAGCGCACCAAGCTCTTGGCACCGTTAATTCTTGCCATAACTAGGTGGGTTTTGGAGTTGATTCTGGAGTGCATCATGGCGCTCCGCCGAGCTAAAGAGAGAGATTTTGAGGCAGAAATCAGTCGGAGTCTCTCAGCCCGAGTGCATGGGTCGCTGGGTCGAGTGACTAACTACAAGTCGACTCCCTTGGCCTTCACTTTCTTCTGCCGCTTTGTGACACCAGCTTGGCCGAGCATGTCATTCCGCCCGGCCGAGTGATCTTGAATTCTGCAGCTTAGTCAGCTTTCTCTTGATCTTCTTCTTTTTCTTTTGGTCTTCACTTCTTATCTTCTTCTCTTGCTCCAGCTCTAATAGCTCATCAAGCACGATGCCATTGACGCTCCGGCATCTGTACTCGTGTCCATTGTCCAATATAGATCGAAATCTCTGTGAAATTCTTGAAAATCTACAATTTGTAACGAAAATCAATAATATCTTGAAATACGCGATAAAATTCTGAAAAGTGAACTTCGAGCGATGAAAATGGTATGAAATGATGCATGAAAATTGTCACGGCCTGCCTCCCAGGATACCCGATAAGTACGAATCTGTATCAGGTATTCCTAGAGCTACGGGTGTGAAGAAAGAAGATGAAGAGAGGAAATAGAAGTACATCAGACAATTCTGCAGGCCACTGCGCACATGATGGGAAGTATAGACAATACCCCAACCCAAACACCTCAAACATCACAGCAGTAAAAGATGAACAAGAGACAAAAACATAATTACATTTATACAACAAAGATTTACATAATCTCATTCTTACAATATATTCATATACAACATCATACGCAGCACCTCCCAACTCTTACCAAACAAAACCCAAAAGGTGCAACACACTCTTGACTCTTCTCACTCAACAACCCAAAACTTCTCTTACACCATCCTCACATGAGCTCTACTGTTCCGGGCCTCTGACACAGTGCTTGTTATTAAATCAATCCTGAAACCACAAAGTGGGACACGTCAACGCGTGACCCAGTAGGAAAATCCTAACACAGCTAGGTAGGGATCACTCTCTGAGTTGATCAATACTACAAAGGGACTACATACCTAAGAAGAGTGGTCTACAAAAAGTAGGGTCATAGAGCTTATGAAAGTATTTACACCATAACGTGCATGTGCTAAAAAGGGAACTTGAAAACATGCATATGTAGCAATAACATGAAATTAAGGTGCTGAAAGTAAACATATGAACATGTTAACTTAGGGTAGTGCATTAAAATAAACAGAGGTACAAATCAGCATGCGATAACAACATTAAAGTAAACAGAAGAACAAGTAGGTATACGTTAACAACAATTATAATTAAAAGACAATCACTTTAAGTTGTTAATGCACATGTTTTGGAATCTGTGTAACTAGTAGGACACTTTTAAGGAGCTGAACTTCACCCAGGGTGGGTGAAAAGTGGTAACTCAACCAGTGACACGAGCACTGGAGGGGCCTCTCATAACTTCCCCTTACAGGAGTGAGACAAATCTCCGGTTTTCATGGGACAAATGGAGAAAACCATCAATTACCTAATGGTGCAACACGAGTACACCACCGACCTCTCTAACACTCTCAAACTCTCCCTTACGGGAGTGACACATCGGGTGAGAAATAAACATCATATGTCCGCTCCTTAAAAGCCTACTTTTTACACGTTTCTCCCCCAACCCCATGTCACCCTCCTTTAAGTGGACTTAATATTTTGTTTACTGATACAAGATACATGCATGAATATGCATAAATATGAAAGAAATCAAGTTGGCATGAGCATATAACTTTCTTTTCAATTTCTTTCCATTCTTTCCTTTCCACATTTCACAATATGATTGGGACATGCATCTCCTTGTGCATTCCCTTTTCCAATTCCATATATCACAGCAAAATTCCATGCCTCAACCAAGTCAAACTCACACCATCACATAAGCATCCATATCTTGAGCATAATTAACATCATCATGAACATGATCAACATCATAGCTTATGCATGCACATCATTACTACTAATCATGATATAACATGGTATGTCATGGCATATGACATATGACAAGTTATTAGCAACTGAAGCTCTGTATACTCATATATCAAGTTCTGTACATACATATACACTGCACTGTACAGACATATACACTGCACTGTATACACATATACACTGCACTGTATACACATATATAAAATTCTGTACACACATATACACTGCACTGTACACACATATACACTGCACTGTATATACATATACACTGCACTGTATACACATATATAAAGTTCTGTACACACATATACAATACACGGTACCCTGTTGTATCATAAACTGAACATACTTGTAGCATCTCCTAAACACGCTTGTATTATAAACTGAACATACTTGTAGCATATCTTGAACATACTTGTATTATAAACTGAACATACTTGTAGCATATCCTGAACATGCTTGTATTATAATCTGAACATATCTAACATGACATTACTATGTTATTGCCATGGTTAACATTATTACAACATCCGCACTAATTTTTGCAAGAACATTAAACTATAGCATGCATCATTATTTTCATTGCATAATTAACATAATGGAACCTCCTCTTTTCCACACAACTAAAAGAATGGCTCCGAACTAGAGTTGTTAGTAAATCCTACCTCACGATAATCCTCCTTCTACAAGCTCTAAACTTCCTCCTAGTTCCCTCTCTCCCACAAGCTCCTAGAATGAGGAACAACACCCCAGAGATGAAATGGATGCTACGAAAGTGTGCAGATAGAGAGTGGAGTGGCCCTACGGGTGCTCAGCCTCCTTGAAGTCGGAAGGGGGAGGTTCGGCCAAGGAGGGACAGTGAGGGAAGGGAAAGAGTGAGAGAATGAGAAATCTTTTTATTTTTCTTTTCCTTTTTCTATTCATAATTACTCCATCCTCCACCTCATCCCCTTAAACTCCTCTTTAAATGACATGTGGATGAGAGTTAGGTAAGTTTTAACCATGGCATGACACATGTTAGAAGTTAGGTGAAGTTCATTCTCCAAGTGACACCTAACAAGCATGAGGTTGCATAACATGGTTGACATGAATTAATACTAAGTGTACCTAACACCATAAAGCCTTCTCACATATATGTGTGTTCATGTTGTATTATATGTGTGTTTGGATTGTATAATATGTGTGTACAACTGTAGTACATACATGTACAAGTATCTGAACAAACATACATAAAAATCTGTACACAGATATATAAAGTTCTGTACATTGATAGATGAAGATCTGTACCCACAGATACTACACAAGCATATATAAGAAACTGTACACAGATATATGCATAGCTGTACACAGATATATACATAGTTGTACACAGATATACAATACACACATATATATACAATCAGAAATACATAAATAGATATATGCCTATATATACATATATGGAAGATGTACACGCATATTCATACATATATCACTAACTGTACATACGTATAAATACGATCGAAAATACGTACGTAACATGCGTATGTATGGAGACAATGTATTACAAAAATGATTGAAATTATGGACACATCAAGTAAACATCCCAAGGTCTATCTTTCTTTCTGTTGGCAATTAAAGGCCATTTGAAAGTTTCATATAGATATCTTTATTTATACTACTGTATAGGTATGCAGTCACAACGTCCTTGAGCTACATATCTAGGACTTCCTTTGCTATTAAGCTTATTATAAATCGAAAAGTGATCGTATCAATAACGGGGGAATATGTCTCTTCTTAATCTATTCCAGGTCGTTGGGAAAAACCCTGGGCTACAAGGCGTGTTTTGTAGCGTACGATTTGATTATTCTCATTTCTCTTTCTTACGAATACCTATTTGTATCCCACATGTTTTACAACTTTTGGTGTTGGAACTACTGGTCCAAATACTTTGTGTTTCAAGAGTGAGTCCAGTTCTACTCTTATTGTCTTGTTTCATTTTGGCCAATCCTATCTGCATTTACATTCCGCTAGAGAGTGTGGATCGATATCATCGTCGTATTCAGAGATGTGAATGGCAATATCGAACGCAAATTCGTCATCGATGACAGTGCTTTTTTTGTCCAATAACTCCCCAGTACGTACATAGTTTATTGATATTTCTCCTATAATTTCCTCTTCTGGGGAAAGGAGGAGGAGAGAGCTATTTGGGCAGAGCTCAACATCCCGTGGTAGTATCGTTTTATTTTCTCCAGGGTTTTTCTCTTTCGAGGAAATTTATCCTTGGAGCATAGGGGTCGTCCTATCTTTAATTGAGGTACATCCACTTCTGCTAAAAGTGGATTGCATCCATCTTTGGGTATGTCAATCCTAGCTGGCATGTTTGTAGCTGGGACATGTGATCTGATAATCTTTTGGTTGTCAGTAAATTTGTCCAGTAGTATGTGATCTGTGTTCTGTATGTAGAGGATCTTCAGGATCTCATCTTCACATTGATTAGTATGCGGATCAAAGTGAGATAAAGTCTTTATGTCCCATGAAATGGTCGCTGAAGCTTCAGGCTTCGTAGGATTTAAGCCTAGTTTGGGAAAATTATTTTCTTCAAACTCACAGTCTTCAAGACGTGCCTTAAAAGCATCCTCTGTCAGGGGTTACATGTTTCTAATTATCGAGGGTGAGTCGAACTGTACATAAATACCGAGACGACGTTGATGACCCATCTTTGTCCTCTATGGTGGTGCAGCGGGGATATAGACTACGCATCCAAATACCATCTAGTAAGAGATATTTGGTGGAGTTCCATATGCGAGTTGCATTGGAGAATACATTTGACTTCCAGACAGTCCTATCCTTATAAGTGATGCAACATCCAAAATTGCATGTCCGCATGCAGTCATAGGCAACTGAGATTGCACAAATAATGGACGAGCGATCTATTGTAGTCTCTTTATAAGAGATTCTGCCAACCTGTTTTGGGTGTGAACACGAGCTACAAGAATTTCAACTTCAATGCAAGTTGCCTGGTATTAGTCTTGAAAGACTTGTGATGTGAATTCCCCAGCATTATCCAGACAGATTTTCTTAATCTGGTTGTCTGGGAAATGTGCCTGAAACTTAATGATTTGTGCAAGTAGCTATGCAAAAGCTAAGTTGCGGGTGGACAGTATGCACACAAATGACCATTTTGAAGATGCGTCTATTAGTACCATAAAGTACCGGAACGGGTCACTTGGGGGAGTGAATAGGCCCATAAATATCTCCATGTATTCTCTCTAGTAAGCTAGGAGACTCTAAGTCCACTTTAAGTGGGGATGGTCTCGTAATCAGTTTTCCATTGTAACGAGGACAAGAAAAATCACCCTTTTGAAGAATCTTCAGGTTCTTCAAATTGTGTCCACGAAACTGTGATATGATGAGATGCATCATTACTGTTTCGATGTGTCCGAGTCTATTATGCCAAAGTAAGAATCATGGTTGATTTGTGCTCTTCTGGTGCTCAGTTAGATTAGCTTCCATTGCTCGAATATTTGTATGATAGAGACCCTAAGGGAGTCCTTTGAAACACTCAACAGTGGTTTTGGCATCGTATTTTTGAGTCGTTACATACAAGTATTCATTATTATTTATGTCCACCGTTTCTAGGTGGTATCCGTTAAGGTGAATGTCCTTGAAAATAAGGTGGATGTCCGTTAAGGTCAAAGAGAATAGAGCATCTTTTATTGTAATTTGTGTATTATTGGGGAGCAAAATATTGGCTTCCTTAGATCCTTCTATTATACTCGATGGCCCAAAAATTGTATTAACAGTGCCATCATAAATATTAATGCTTTGGAAAAAGCTATTGTCGCGAAGGATCGTGTGCATAGATGCACTGTCCACTAGGCATTTATTTTCCATCTATAGCAAGAAAAAATTGTAGCATAATAAGACACAATATTGTAATTTATTCAAGACATTATCTGGAAATAGAAACATGCTAGCAAAAAGCAATCATATAGGAAAGGAAATTATTTTCAACTACACTTATTGTTCTTAAATAGATAAAACGGAGCACCATTCTAGGAGGTCGTCGTTTGAGAAGTCCTCGGTAGTGAACTGAGTTGGAGCCAGTGTATGATTTTCCACCAGATTTGTTTCATCATTAGGTTTAGTCTTGCTTGGTACAAATCCTGGAGGTGGCATGGAGTATGACATATCCTGGACCAGTGTCCAGTCATACCACATCTGTGGTATTTATCTTCCCAGTATTTCCTGGGGGCAGATGTCTAGCCGGTGTTCTTCTTCCTCCACGCAGATTTCCTTTTCCCCTCATTATTGTTCTGTTGTGAAGGGACCTCTGGCCTACTTCTTTATTGATTTACCCTTCAGGGGTTTGCCTTTGTGTTTGTTCTTCTTCTTCTGGGAAGAAACAGTGTATGCCTCTGGGGCAAGAGCAGTGCCAGTAGGGCCCAGTTTATCGGTGGCTAGCAAAAGATCTATGTTATGTTATGCCATCAAAGGAGATGAGAGTAGCTCTGAGTATTTCATGAATTTTCGTTCACGATACAACTGCATGAGGATGACATCCTTCTCATGGAAGGATGTGAAAGTTTTCTCCAACATGCATTCCTCTGTGACTTTTTCACCACACAACTTCAGGCGTGAGGTGTGACGTGCATTTATATTTCATATATTTACGCATGTTTTCTTTTGTGTTTTTCCGTTATTTTCCACCGTCGCGTATCCGTTTTCTTGTGATTTCTAGTTTTCTTTCACTTCTTTGTCTTTTTATGTGAATGCAGGAGATTTCCAGCATTGGGGACATATAATGAAGATATCATGAGCCCCCGGAGCAACGGGAGGAGTTACGTACGATCCAGAGGGTCAAAGCGATGAAGATTGATATTTCTCAGCCCTCAACCGATTGGGTGGACCAGCCACCTGATCGGTTGATGCACGTGTATCCAACCCGGACATGTGCTGAAGTGAAGAGTAGCTCACCCGATCGGTTCAGCAATCGGGTGAACTCGTCGAAGCTCTCGGCCATTTGGAGCTGAATTCCAACTGATCGGGTGACATTTCACCCGATCGGTTCACCTGTAGCCGCCATTCCTCGAACGACGACCCGGTCATGCCACCCGCTCGCCTCAGCTCCCGGTTGAAGATCTTCATAGCTCTCACCCGATTGGTTGACTCGTCAACCGATCGGGTGATGATTTTTCTGCGGGTTTGGGACCCGAACCATTAGGGTTTCGAAGGGGGCTATAAATACACGAGGTTGGCCGACTCAAGGGGGATCTTCTTCTATTTTTAAGGCTTTTTCAGCCCCTTTGCTGGGGGGCTTAGGTTAGTTTAGATTAGGCCTTTTGATCAATAAATCTTGTACCAGATTGAAAGATTCAAACGCGAGATAAGTATTTCTTTCTCTTGTTTTGCATTGTTTTGTATTGTGTTTATTTTGCTTGATGGCAAACGTTTGTATGTCTTTTTTGTTGATTGTTTTTATCTTCTTCACCATTGAGTAGTATTGATGAACCCTAATACGGGTTAGGGTAGGATCGATGCTTGGGATTTACATTTGACTTGATTGCATGGTATGTGTTCGATGAAATGTGTCAATGGGGATTTCTAGCAATCTGAGTCCAATTCATTTGGCAACACACTAGTTGTGTTGGGGATTGGGGTCAGGTGTCTTGTCCAGTCAAGATCCGCTTCCATGTATTGCTAGAAATCACATTTGACCTATTTGGCCATTAGGGTTACGCGTGGGTGTTTCATTGTCATTGGCTGGAGAAAGACCGCCTCTAACCGTCGGGCCAAGGGGGAATAAACTTGGCGGTTGACTCCCTAGCCACAGCTCAAACCCCTAGCGTAGACATTGAGTCCTCGCGCGTGGGAACGGCTTGGATGAAGTGTTGGGAGTTATCATTGTGGCCTTAATGCTCTCGGTTGCGGTCGGTGTTAATGGACATGGGAATGCCCACCGTTCGAAACCGAGTAGACCTAGCGTACTGGGCATCGACCGGAATATCGGGCCCATGGACGCTAGGTACCACCTTTTGGGGCAATGTCTCACCCTAGGTCAAGTCAAATGCCAAGTGTCATGAGTGCTCTAGCCCGTGTTAGCGGTGATTCATTTCTTGTCCTTTTATTTCTTTCTTTTATTTCTACACTTCCACCCACATTATCCGCGTAACTAGCACACAACCTAGGCAAGGCTAGTAGCCATTCAAGCCATCCACCTCCCTGAATTCGATAAACCCGCACCCTACACTAACCGTGCACTTGCGGTAAAACGACACCGCGCCCAAACTGTAAACAGGGCACAGGTCAAATTTTTGGCGCCGTTGCCAGGGAGGCGTTCGGTTTGATATTAGCTTAGCTTGGGTTCGTTAGACTACGCAAAAAAAAAACAATAACCAAGAAATTTTTCCCCCACCATTATATCTTTTTGTTATTCTCTTGTGCTATTGATGCTCCTCTGTAGTTTTCTTACTTGTATATTTGATATTGCCATGTGGAGATCAGATTTCGATGCTCAGATGGGAGGCTACGTTCCCTATTCATTTGTGGTTTGTGAGACTTGTGGGATGGCGGGACACATGTATTATGATTGCCCATTTATGCTTGAGAGCCTCCCCCTACACCAAGGCCAAACATTTTCCCACAACCTTAGCCCAAACACCTCCCATCCATTTCCTCAACCTTATATCCCTCCACAAACACAAGAAGAATCAAGCGTCGTGTCTCTCCTTGAATGTGCCATGTTTAACAAAGGCCAAATATTACAAAACTTGATGGTACCAATCACCGAGCCTACACCGAGGAGAGCGGATGAAGGAGATGATATACCCACTATCATGGTTGAGACCACCATGCCATCGGCCACCATAGACATATCTCATGCCGACACCCCATTTTTCCATCACTACCACTTGGATGACGAAGCATTTTTTGATGATGATAGTGAGGATGGGGAGACTTCTCTAGGATCTGTGGAAGAGACTTCTTGTCTTGATTTGGATACCCCACATGAGTCCTACGAGAGCACCGAGGAGACTACAGAGCTTATGCATACCATCGAGGAGGATGTGCATGAGGGCTTGGATACGATCATCCACTTCATGGAGCCTGAGCCACATCAACCTCTACCGTCACGCTCCACTTCTTTTATGGCTGAGCATCTACTTGAGCATATTGCCCCTATTCAGGGAGATTTTCATACTCACTCTCACTCCACATTTAAGTCTCGCTTTTCACGTCCTATTCCTTTAGACATATATATTTTTGACACACCATATCTCTCGCAGGACACATGATCGACTTCCCTTGAGGTATGCTGCGGTGTATCACCACCTGGAGAGCAACTTCACATGGAGAGCGGGGATTTGATCGTCGCTGGCACAGAGGATAGCATACCATTTCCAGGGAGTGTTCGCCACATTTCATATATTTTACCATCATTTATCGGCGACTATCTCTGGGATACATTTATTTTGGGAAATAATTTCTTGCCATGGACTAATGCACCTCGTCCTTTGCAGGTCATAGGTGGATACCTACGAGGGATGCTTAGAGGTGCATTGCTTGGGTCCATTGGCACACGTGGCACAGCGCTTCTGGCAGAGCCACAGAAGGAGCAGTTAGAGCGGCTACCTGGCCCACTTCAGATCTTGGATCCGCATATGCTCAGGTGTATCCTAATCCAGTAGTGTAAAAATTTACCGCTTTCTAGTTTAGATTTGAATAATCTTGTCTCCTCTCATTAGCGAGGGGAGCGTATCTAGGATTTTCTTTTGCATCATAATAACCCATCATGTCGTCCCCTTCTATCACTTCTATCGCCCATACCCCTGTCACACCCCGCTTCCCAAAACAACGGACGTGAAGCGTGACTAAGGCCCGCTTTGGCCGGAGCTGTGAAGCTCGGACCCAATAAGCGTCTGTGTGGTACTCCAAGACGAAGGAACATGTCCATGCAGGTTAGTACGAAACAATAAAAGTACTGAAGAGAAAAGCATTCATTTTATTCCAAATTATTCATCTAGAGTTCTGAGATTCCAACAAAAGTCTTACACTACTGCAACAACTGAAAGTAAACTATCGGTGCAAGCACCCAACCTAGACAGAAAGTAACCGGTGCTACGCACCCAACCTAGACAGAAAGTAACCGGTGCTATGCACCCAACTAAGACAGCAGTGAGAAATCTGGAACAGCAATGTGAGGACCTTTAGCTCTGATCCTCCTCGGGCACATACTCTGGATCGACGTCCTCCGGCTGTACGTCCTCTGGTAGCTCCGCCTCGTCAACATACTCTGGCTCCACACCTGACGTACAGCACCCAAAAGAAAGGAACTGTACGTCAGGTAAAGTCTACAAAAAGGATCAGACTCTACTGCAAGTGTACCGAACTATTAAACAATAGTTTACTGGTTGATTAGCATGCTAGGGTTATAACAGGGTATCAAAGAAAGTAAACGCAGCAGGAAAGTAAAGCGTAGCAAGCAGTAGTCGTAGCGTGTGCTAACAACTACGGGACTAACCTAAACGTGTCGTGACAAGGCGTGACAAGACAAGCAAGACAGGACAGGACAAGACAAGACAAGACAAGACACGTGTGACTCGAAGGGTTCACGCCTTACGATTCGAGGGGGATCAGACCCTCTCCCCGTGCGCACGCTCAACCCTACCCCAACCCAAGTGCACAAGACAAGTCCGTACAAGGGATCACTCACTCTAGCTTGGAGAGTGCCCTATTGCCCACAGGCTGTGTATCAGTACAAGGGATCACTCTCTCTAGCTTGGAGAGTGCCCTATTGCCCGCAGGCTGTGTATCCGTACCCACTCACTGGTGAGTGCCCTATTGCCCGCAGGCTGTGTATCCGTACAAGTGATCACCCACTCACTGGTGAGTGCCCTATTGCCCGCAGGCTGTGCAAAACAAGACACGACGTGACATGACAGGAATGGTTCCTCTAGGGGGTCCACACGCACGCACACACAAGATAACCCTACGGTGTCAAAAGTTGTTGTTGTTGTGCTTAGACTTCGTCGTCAAGTCTAAGTTGTCAGGGGCGTCCCTGACGCTATCATTTCACGTCCAGTTCTCTTTATTCACATTTTAACAATTCTAAGAGTTTAAGGCCTAATCACGGCCGAAGGAAAAAGTGAGTACACTTGCCTGCGGTGGCGAGTGTGTCGTCCATCCGGAGCGTCTCATCCAGGCGTCGCGTCTGTGGTAGTCCGTCTGAAATAGGGTCACGGCGACGGTGTCAGGTCGCATTTTCAATAAGTCATATTAGGGTTTGTTTCTAGATTGGCGGGACTACCCTATTCATCAAAAGTCACATTTTAGTGTTTCGTTCAACTTAGATCGACTTCTACCCTATGTGCACAGAAAAGTTGTCCGATTGTCGATCTTTCTACGGTGGGCAATCATTTTACAGAAGCTGAAAGTAAATTTAGTTTGAGTTGTCCAAATTTTAGTTTAGGGTTTGAGTTTGCTACAGTGTGGGTTTGCTACGAGTTCGGTTGACCAACCTCTCCGGTGTTTGACGCAGAATTGAAGTAGGGTCTGAACGGTGGGATCTCCTCGTCGTCTACGGCATCTCAGCTACGGGTAGCGTAGCCAGACACGTCCTGGCAGCGAACCGGAAGTGCGGGCAGCGTGCGGGGATAACGGACAGTGAACAAGGCAATGCGGATCCAAAACAGCGAGCGACGGCCGCAAAACGTCGACTCGACGTCGTGGGGGCTGGCCGAGGGCTGTCCGACGGGGTCTTAGCGATGCTGGGGAAGATCGATCGGACTAGGGGGCCGTAGGGTGGCCACCAGATGGTGGTGGCACCGGAAAAACACAGTAGCAGCCGTTCGGGCTGCTGCTGTCGTGATTGTTGCGAGGAAGACAGCCCGACAGGGCTGTTCGGCGGTCGGGGCAGCGATGTTTGGCCGCCGACGGAATAGTCGCAGGCTAGAGCGACAGTGGTGGGGTCTCCGACGGACTGAGGCGACCGAGGAACTCAACCGGAGGTCGGGCATCGCTGGGTCGTCGGGCAACGTCGGGAAAATGCCGCAGCAACCCCGGGCTGTCGTTCTTCGCACGGGAGGGCCGATCGGTCACCGGAGACTACTGATCGCGGCTGTGTGAGGGGGGTCTCTCCGGCGGAGCTCCTGGCTGTAGTCGGGGCCGTAGACGGGGGTCGAGAGCGTGGGTGAGAGAGCGTTGCGAGAGGGAGAGAAAAGAACTCAGGGGTTTCTTGAGTTACGACGGCTGAGAAATATTTTTCACTGCCCTAGGTTTAGCTTTTGCACGTGAATAGGTTAGAATTGAGTAGGGTTTTAAAAATGAATTGTTTGCTAAAGTTTACAAGATATAGGTCATTTGGGTGAGGGGTAAAGAGATATGAGGAGTGGAAATAAGGAGAATGGAAGGTGCAAATAACAGATACAATCAATCCCCTTTGATACGTATGAGTATAATTAGGGATTCCATTAGATCTGATTATCGATTTGAAATTCAAATGATTAAGGGATAAATCGACGGTTGAGATTTAATCGGAAGGTATCTCTCGTTATGGGCGTCGGAAAATTATTCTGAAAATACCGGGAAGATCGTGGAGACGAGATGCACGGGGCTACGGAGTCTGATCATGCGTTACACCTACCAAGAATTTACGTAAAATCGGGAACCGCGTTTTAAGACAAAAGACTAAAACACCCCTATCATTCCAAGTCGTTTTGCGAGAAAACGAGCCGGAAATGACGTTCCCAAAAATTACAATAAAATTCTACACTCCCATACGGTCACAACGGCATATCATATCGCATATATCAGAAACCAGAAAGTGCCAAATAAAATATCAGCATGATAAAGCACGTGCACGCAGAAAATCCATAAGGTCGAAAAGCGACCGTTACAACCCCACATCCTCTTTCGAGGAGAATGAGCACACCGTCTCTCCTGCATTTTGATTTCTTTCTCTTCTTTTTCGATTTTCCCCTAGCATATTTCTACATCACATTGATCATACCATTTCGCTAGCATTGTCATGTTCAGCTTGGGGGCAATCGATTTGTGTGCATGTTTTCGCGTGTCGTTGTTGTGTGTCTGTGTCTATGTGTTCTTTTGTCCGGTTTTATATCTTTTATTTGAGTGTTTACTTTTCTTTATTTTTTAGTTTCGTTCATGTGTTTTCATGTTTTTTCACTTTTTGCGTCGGTGCGCAACCCCCCCATTTTCTTTGCCCTCCCGTATAAACTATTATTGCATTGAGGGCAATGCAAGTTTCAGCTTGGGGGAGTCGCACTTCGTGCGTCATTTGTCTCTTTTTCTTCGTTTTTGAGTCGTTTTCATCGTGTCTTTATTTTTTCTTTTCTTCTTTTTATCTCTTTCTCCTAGAGATGAACCCTATGATGAATTGCCACAAAAATCACACACACACACCTAGCATGGCTTCGATAATCACATTCACTAACCCTAGGAAGTCGAGTCCTCTTGCATTTCATGTATCGTGGGTCCACTTAGCCTTATTGTGAGTCGTGTGTCGTGACTAGCGTTTGGTGTACTTCTACTTTGTGATTGTGTTTTATATACCTGTCCAGGAATGACCCCTAGACTATCATGCTTCGATTTGAATATGCGGTATTTGCCTCTCTTATCTACTTCTGTATGCGTGAATATACATATATCGTATGCTTCATTTTGCATGTGTCGGGATTCCACAGTTAGGACTAGGATAGCCCATTTTAGCCTATGCTCTGATTAGCAAGACATTTCCCTTGCCCAAGTGTTTAGAATCCGATTTCTTTTTTATTTTACTTGGTGCAAATCCCCTCGTCGTGTACCGTTCTCCCACTTGGGAGAGTACACACATGTCTATATCCCAAATTCCAAAAATCCAAAAAAAGAGAGAAAAGAAAAACCCAAAAAGAAAAGAAAAGAAAAGAGAAAAGAAAGAAGATACATATACATACATACATACATACATACATACATACATACATACATACATACATACATACATACATATATATATATATATATATATATATATATATATATATGTTTAGCCAAAATTCCAAAAAAATACAAATATCCAAAACCCAAAAAAATGTGTGTGAATATTTTCCTACCTGCCGAGAATAAAGGGAAGGCGAGAATTTGCACCGAGTGTTCTACTCCACATCATCTCAACCTCCATCGCTTTCGAAAACACTTGGAATAGGGAATTTCTAGCTATTATCTTGGCCATAGTGTGGTGATGTCCGAGTCCCTATGTCACGACCCCGCTTTCCTAAAATGGAGGCGTGGCATGACGAGGCCCGCTCAGGCAAGGAGCTGTGAGACTCCAGCCTGTAAAGCGTCTGGAATATCTCGCAGATCCCTGTAATGTGACACGGTACAAAGATAACAATAATAGAAAGAGGCAAATGAATAAATTATTCATCTCAATGTCCAATAAAAATTGTCCAACAACCAGAAAAGCCACCAGGCTAACAAAAGAGTCCAAAAGAAAGGCCAGTATGGCCAACAATGAAAGCAACTAACAAAAGATGGTGCTACTCACCGACAAGCTAACAACAGACTAACAAAGAGAACGACGGGGGAACACTAGGACTGGTCACCGGTGTCCTCGTACTCCACGTCAGCAATGGAATCAGGCTCAAACTCCACGAACTCCTCGTCCTCAACTGCGGACTCTGGCTCAGCAACTAACATGCGACACCCAAAGAGAAGGGGCACATGTCAGCAAAGTCTACAAGACTTTGTTCAAGGAAACTAAAAGGAAAGGTAAAAGCAACCTAGCAATTCTAAAGTGTGCATAACATGGCATATATATAAGATGTGCAGCAAATAAGTAACACAGCAAGTATGACTGGGCAAGGAGTAAACATGACATGGAAACAAGGAAAACAAGTATGCATTCACAAGGACAAGTACAAGTATAGTAAGCATGTTGTGCACAGAGATTCCGCCCTTTGGCTAGAGAGGCTGTACGGGCCAACTCTTACGCTCAAGTGACCGTTTATCCCTACCCCTCCATGTGTATCGAGCCAGGGCCTTACCCCCGAACATGGAACACTCGCTTCTGGATCACGAGCCAGGAAGTGTTTTTAACAAGTATGGCGTAGGGTTATGCCCGCATAGCAGGTGCCTGGCCGGAAACACGGATTGTACAAGGATTTTGTAGCGTGTGCTACGATGCAACATACAAAACAAATGGCATGTAAGAATGCAAATGCATGGAAGATATTCAATTAAAAATGCGTACCGTTAAAGAAGGTAAACGTGACAGGCAAATGCATGACATGACATGACAAAAGGCAATTCTAGCTTCGTTGTCAAGCTAGAACTTGGAAATTGCGCATAGACCGCTATCATTTCACGGTCTAGTCTCTTTCACGCTAAAAGCAAGGAAATGGCCTAAAGCATGGCCTAAAACAAGGTTGGCAAGTTTCACTTGCCTGGTTCCGGTGATGACGGTCGACGAGAGTTCGCTATTCTACGGGGAAATGGGTTCGCTGTAATGGCAAAACAGAAAATCAGAATTTAATGTTCTAATCCGGATTTGTATTGGAATCCTTCAATGTCTAGTAATCCATTTTTATTAGGTTTTCTAAATTATAGTGTGGGTTATGGGAAGATTAAAGTTTGATCACTAACCATATATGAAGCGGAAGAACCGACGATCCAAGACGCCTACGAATCTGCAGGTAGGAGAGGATCTCGACGTATCTGGATTACCGTCGCTAAATCAGATCTAGCACGACAACGGAAGAAGCGATCCGGGAAGAACTACGGCTGAAAAGATCTCCTGACGGCTGAAATATAACGGATCAGGAGACGGGAGAAAAACTGGAGCAAAAGGAGAATTTGGGGGTTTTAGGGTTGGCCGACGGCCTATGGAGGTGAGAGGGAGCACGGGAGAATGAGGAAGGGTAGGAGGAAGGTTGGGGATGATTGGGGAAGAAAATCGGCTAAGAAAAGTGAAGAAAGAAATGAAAACGTATAGGGTTTAAATAGAAAGAAATAGCGGCGGCTACAACTTAACCTAGGGTTCCTGGGACAACCAGTCGGTCAGTGAAGAGTGGTCGACCGACTAGTTAGGGAACTAGTCGGTCGATCGTCCAACTGAGACCGACTAAAAGGCAAACAGTGAACATGGTCGACACAGGGTAGACAGATCTAGTCTGTCTGTGAAGGTCCGTCAACCGACTAGTTTGGGAACTAGTCGGTCGCTGAATATTCATTGACCGACTAAGGGCTAAATGTGATAGACAATAAGTACTTAGAGTTAGTCGGTCCGAGAAGAAACTCTAACCGACTAGTTTCTCAACTAGTCGGTCGATAGTCGTTCTTTGACCGACTAACGATAAACAGTAACTCGGCTGGCAGGAAGATCTCAGAATTAGTCGGTCTGAGAACAAGTTCTAACCGACTAGTTTAGGAACTAGTCGGTCGATGATTGTACTTAGACCGACTAAGCGTAAACAGTAACTCAGCTGAAATAATCAAGATGAACTAGTCGGTTCTTGAAGAGTTGCCGACCGACTAGATTGCAATCTAGTCGGTTGGTTCTCCTTCTTGGACCAACTAAGATGCACGAAAAGTCTCGAATTGAAGCACGAAGCTTCTGAAAGGTTCCTATGGCTTCTAAGATCAACCTAGCTCTAAGATATGGATGCTAAGAAGAACGGCCAACAGGGAAAACACACCAGGAAGAGAACAACCATAATATATACATAATATCCAAAACATAGATAAAAACCAGCCGTTACACGCTAGCTGTGCAGTCCTTGACGCATGATATGTTTCTATTCTATTACTCTTCTCATGCATGCTTGAGCTATATATTCACGGACATTTCTAAATCGAATCGATATTTGGGTCATTTCTTGGATTTGTGTATATGGAGTTTATAGCACAATGTAGATAGTGACATCGTCTGCTAGCACACGACCACACTCACTTGGGCTTCACCGCGTGGGCCCACGGCACTTGTCTGGACTCGTATTCCTTAGTTTAGTGATGTGATTTGGCGTTTGCTTGCTTGGTGTGTCGTTTTTGCTTTTGTTGGCCCTGACGGGCGATTTAGGATTTAGAGTTCTCTTTTTCTATCTTTCTCTCTATTTTCTCCCTCCGAGCTCCTACTCTCACTCGTCTTCCTTGAGGACGAGGAAGGGTTCAGCTTGGGGGATTTTGACGTGCGTTTATATTTCATATATTCACACACGTTTTCTTTTGTGTTTTACCGTTATTTTCCACTGTCTTGTATCCGTTTTCTTGGGATTTCTAGTTTTCTTTCACTTCTTTGTCTTTTTATGTGAATGCAGGAGATTTCCAGCATTGGGGACATATAATGAAGATATCATGAGCCCCCGGAGCAACGGGAGGAGTTACGCGTGATCCAGAGGGTCAAAGCGATGAAGATTGATATTTCTCAGCCCTCAACCGATCGGGTGGACCAGCCACCGGATCGGTTGATGCACGCGTATCCAACCCGGACAGGTGCTGAAGTGAAGAGCAGCTCACCCGATCGGTTCAGCGATCGGGTGAACCCGTTGGAGCTCTCGGCCATTTGGAGCTGAAGTCCAACCGATCGGGTGACATTTCACCCGATCGGTTCACCTATAGCCGCAATTCCTCGAACGACGACCCGGTCATGCCACCCGCTCGCCTCAGCGCCCGATTGAAGATCTTCATAGCTCTCACCCGATCGGTTGACTCATCAACAGATCGGGTGATGGTTTTTCTGCGGGTTTGGGACCCGAACCATTAGGGTTTCGAAGGGGGCTATAAATACACGAGGTTGGCCGACTCAAGGGGGATCTTCTTCTATTTTTAGGGCTTTTTCAGCCCCTTTGCTGGGGGCTTAGGTTAGTTTAGATTAGGCCTTTTGATCAATAAATCTTGTACCGGATTGAAAGATTCAAACGCGAGATAAGTATTTCTTTCTCTTGTTTTGCATTGTTTTGTATTGTGTTTATTTTGCTTGATGGTGAACGTTTGTATGTCTTTTCTGTTGCTTGTTTTTATGTTCTTCACCATTGAGTAGTATTGATGAACCCTAATACGGGTTAGGGTAGGATTGATGCTTGGGATTTACATTTGACTTGATTGCATGGTATGTGTTCGATGAAATGTGTCAATGGGGATTTCTAGAAATCTGAGTCCAATTCGTTTGGCAACACACTAGTTGTGTTGGGGATTGGGGTCTGATGTCTTGTCCAGTCAAGATCCGCTTCGATGTATTGCTAGAAATCACATTCGACCTATTTGGCCATTAGGGTTATGCGGGGGTGTTTCATTGTCATTGACGGGAGAAAGACTGCCTCTAACCGTCGGGCCAAGGGGGAATAAACTTGGCGGTTGACTCTCTAGCCACAGCTCACACCCCTAGCGTAGACATTGAGTCCTCGCGCGTGGGAACGGCTTGGACGAAGTGTTGGGAGTTATCATTGTGGCCTTAATGCTCTCGGTTGCGGTCGGTGTTAATGGACATGGGAATGCCCACCGTCCGAAACCGGGTAGACCTAGCGTACTGGGCATCGACCAGAATATCGGGCCCATGGAGGCTAGGTACCACCTTTTGGGGCAATGTCTCACCCTGGGTCAAATCAAATGCCAAGTGTCATGAGTGCTCTAGCCCGTGTTAGCGGGGATTCATTTCTTGTCCTTTTATTTCTTTCTTTTATTTCTACACTTCCACCCACATTATCCGCGTAGCTAGTACACAACCTAGGCAAGGCTAGTTGCCATTCAAGCCATCCACCTCCCTGAGTTCGATAAACCCGCACCCTACACTAACCGTGCACTTGCGGTAAAACGACACCGCGCCCAAACCATAAACACGGCGCCGATCAAGGTGATACTAAACAACGTCGAGTTATACTTGGATATGGACTTTGTAACGACTGGTTTTCATGTATCTGGATTAATTATATATATATATATATATATATATATATATATATATATATATATATATATATATATATATATATATATATATATATGTTTTGGTGGATTTTCTCCTCCTGTGTGGTTTTCGTCTCCGTAGCTTTCATTTTCCATCGTTTCGTCGTGATTTTCTTGCTTCTTCCTTAGAATAGTCGATTTTGGAGTAAGTCATTCGTGACGGGCTTCATATCGGTCATATCTTATTGTTAGATCAAGCCTAGGAGTCTTAGGAATCGATCCCGGAGCTTTGCGCTCCACTTCGGAACTTTTTGTGCACGTTAGCCGGTACAAGAAGGGGAACCGACTGACTAGATGACGATTTAGTCGGTCGGCAAACCTTCATGGACCGACTAGTGGGCTTTGTTAATTTCTCAGGAGTTACTGTTTATTGTTAGTCGGTCTAAGAACATTTGTCGACCGACTAGGTTGCAAACTAGTCGGTCAGCAATTGTTCTTTAACCGACTAGCTCTATGATCATTTTTGATACCAAGTACTATTCATTCTTAGTCGGTCAAAGAACGTTCGTCGATCGACTAGATGAGAAACTAGTCAGTCTGTAGTTGTTCTTTGACCGACTAAATCTAAATCCTATTTTTGTACAGGAGTTACTGTTTGGACTTAGTCGGTCTGCGTTGGTCAACCGACCGACTAGTTCCCAAACTAGTCGGTCAGTGGTTGCTCTTTGACCGACTAATCAGTGTCGAAACCCTAATTTCTGGGCAGCCGCCAGCACTCCCTATTTAAACCCCACCCACGATTTCTTTCATCCCTCTTTCATTCTCCTGAGCCATTTTCTCCCCCAAATCACCCTCCAACATTTCCCCAAGCCATTCCTTCCTCCCTTGGAGTTTCCCTCTCCATTTTGGCCTACCACCATGCCCTAGGCCATCTCCAACCCCCAAAAATACCCAAAACCCCATTTCTCCAGATTTTCCCCATCCATTCCAGATCTGAACCCTAGGTTCTCCGGATCATTTCTTCCGTTGTCGTGCTTGCTCGGCATCGTTCTTCCGCTTCTGATACGGTAATAAATCGATCTCTTGATGTCCTCATAGCCCATTTGTGTTTTTGTGAAACCCTAATAAAACTAGGTTGGATGTTGTTCTAATATTGTTTTGCCAAGGCAGCGATCTCAACTCCGTAGTTAGCATTTGTGTGACGGCCTCGTTGATCGTCATCCTCGGTGCTAGGTAAGTGAAACTTGCCACTTAGGGTTTTGGGCCATGTCTTAGGCCATTTGCTTGTGTAGGCGTAAAAGAGACTAGGTGACGAAATGATACTCGCCTAGGCGCAATTTTAGGAACTAGCTTGACAACGAAGCTAGATCCGTCATTTTCCATGTTGCACAACTACCATGTCATGTTTAATTTTAATTAGCGGTACGCGAATTAATTGTCATCCATGCTATCCATGTTGAATGTTGCATTCGTAGCACACGCTACAATACTTGTGTTTCCTGGCTCGTGTTCCAGAAGCGGGCTATGTGAGTTGGTTGATAGCCAATGCCCGATCTACTTGTTTCCGGCTAGGCACCTGCGTTGCAGGCATAACCCTACGCCATACGTGTTAAATACACTTCCTGGATCGTGATCCAGAAGCGAGCATTCCGTGTTCGGGGTAATGCCCTGGCTCGATACACGTGGAGGGTTAGGGATAAGCGGTCACCTGAGCTTACGAGTTGGCCCGATCAGCCACTCTAGCCAGCAGACGAAATCTCTGTGCACAACTTGTTTACTTGACGTGTTTACTTGACGTGATCACTTGACGTGAACCACTTGACTTGTACTTGTCCGTGTTTTACTTGTAAAACTTGTTTTCCAGGACATACTTGCTACTTGTACTTCCCTTACTTGTCACTTCCATACTATACTTGCCATGTCATGCATCATACTATAACTGCTAGGTTGTTAGTTTACCTTACCTTCAGTTTCCTTGCTCAAGTCTTTTAGACTTACTGACATGTGCCCCTTTACTCTTTTGGGTGACACATGTTAGATCCTGAGCCTGAGTTCATTGTTGAGGACGAGGTGTTTGCTGACGCCGAGCCCGAGCCTGTGTTTGGCGAGGAGTACGTGGACACTGGGGACCAGTCCTATTGTCTTCGTTGAGCTTTCCCCTTTTGTTTTAGACTGCTGTAGTTTTCAGTGCGCAGCACCTATACTTTGTTATGTTTGTCCTTGTTGGCCTTGTTCTGGGCCTTTAGACTCTTTCTTTCAGCCTGGTGGCTTTTCTGGATGTTGAACTTAATTTTAATGTTGGTCAAATTCTGAGATTTGAGATTTTATTTCTGTCTCTCCTTGTGTTATTATTGTTGTTCCGTTTGTGGTTACAGGGACCTGCTTATGTTTTATTGACGCTTATCGGGTTTGGGGCTTCACAGCTCCACTCTCGTACGGACCTTTTCACGTCTCGCCTCCATTTTAGGGAAGCGGGGCGTGACAGACTTGAAGTCCTAAAGTTGGAGTTCTCCAAGTCATAACATGCTCGAGGGAGGATAACATCTTTCTGAAGTTTGTATCGCACCTCCAGTGCAGTCCATAACTCATATGAGTCTTCCACAGTAAGATATTCGGCCTTCAGTGTACAATCAATGTGGCGTCTGAATTAGACATAAGGGCTTTCGCCTTATTTATATCACTAACTTTATCATTAGCAGTAATGGCTAGACTCATGCTGTCACGGTCGCTTTTCGATCGTACGATTTTCGTGCGCGTACTTTTGTTCGTACGCGTATTTATTTTGATCTTTTCTTGTAACCGAACCCTACGATATGATATGCCATTGTGACCCTCTAGAAGAGTACTTATCTGTGGACTTATTTTGGAACGTCATTTCACGGGTCGTTCTCCCACAAAATAACTTTGTTTGTAGAGGTGTCGTAGTTTTCACTTTTGTCGTCAGACCTTTTTATTTTTAGTTCCATTTTCCGTCGCCCTAGCCCGTGACCAATCTTCTTAGTCTCGATTCTCTCATTGACACGATCACCCCGGTATTTTTCTCATAATTATCGGGCTCCGTTTGACCCACCTTTACACTAATTTTCCAATCAAACCATATTATATCCTAAGATTCATATGATATAATTCCTAAGCTAGGCTCACCTTACTTTCCCCTTATCTGTACCCTACTCACACACACACTCTCTCTCTCCCCCTTTACCCTTAAATCTACCCATCCCCAAGCTGTATAGCAAATATGAATCATATCTTTTACGTATCAACTCAAATCTGGTTTTAGCTATTCACCACCCTTAAGGCCGCTCCTTCCTTCTTCTCTCTCTCTTCTAATTTCCCTTAATTGCACCCCAAACAAACGCAATTTAGCAAATGCAACCCAATTTATACCCGATCAGCCCTAGGGTATTATTTTCATCGCGTTCCATCTCCTTGCGCCGTCATCACCTTCTTCAACCCTCGACAACTCTCCCGCTCCGACCACCCATCATCGACCTGATCCCCTAGCCGCTAGCCCTTTCCCCGTCGATCTTCTCTCCGACCTAACCCCCGTTGAACCGTCGGTGTGCTACTACAGGCACACAGCAGTCTGCCGTTCTTCGAGCGGCAGTCAGCCTTCTCTCTGGCGACCCCAGCTGTGCCACCAAGGCGCTGTCAGCGACAACAGGATCCCCTCATACGGCAGCGATGCGTGCCTGCCGTTACATTCGCGCGACAGCCTCCAGGCCTTTGTCGACCTCTCCGCCTCACGCTGGCCTGTCCCCTTGGCCGCGGCGATGCACGGTAGCCTTCCCCTCACTCAGATCTGACCACAGCCACTGCCCGCCTTGTGACAGCCTGATGCACGGCTGTCCTCGCCTTGGTTGCACGTACGATGGTCTCGCACTGCTCCGACCACCCTCAGCCTCTGTCCATCGCACTTCAACCACCCGGTAGCAACGTAGTGGAACTCTTCACATCGGTAAGTATATGTTCCTTAAAATACTTTACTATCAGTTTGCTAATAGATGATCAGTAAGTTAACCTAGTTAGCATGGTAATAGCATTAATTATATGATATGAACCCGCCTTAGGATAGAGAACCTAATAACAATTGAATCGCTAGACGTCTTCAGGATTGATTAATGTTCTAAATCTGTCGTAACGAACCTAATTCAGACACGTGTTTAATCAAACAGAGAACCGATCGTTCCGTACCGTTCGCGCTACACTGAGTCCCCATGAGTATCGTATCGGACAGAGACACGAGATTCACATCTCAGTTTTGGCAGAGTCTGCCAAGAGTCTGGGTACGAGTTTGAGCTTCAGTACCGCGTACCACCTGCAGACGGATGGCCAGTCCGAGAGGACGATTCAGATTTTGGAGGACATGCTGAGAGCGTGCATGTTGGACTTCAAGGGATCTTGGGAGGATCATCTTCATCATGTGGAGTTCGCCTATAATAACAGCTACCAGGCAAGCATTGGCATGGCGCCATTTGCCGTGCTTTATGGGAAGAAATGTCGATCGCCACTGAGCTGGGATGACATTGGAGACATGGAGCTGTTAGGGCCTGAGATGATTGTGGAGGCAGTGGATGTTGTGAGGAACTTCAGGGAGAAGCTGAGGATCGCGTAGGACCATTTGGGCAGATGCTAAACAGCGACCGTTGGAGTTTCAGCCTGGAGACCACGTCTTTCTCAAGATCTCTCTGAATCAAGGAGTCATTCGATTTGGAAAGAGAGGCAAGCTGAGTCCGAGGTATATTGGGCCTTTTGACGTCCTGGAGAGTTGGGGCTATGGCATATTGCTTGGCGTTGTCGCCATCACTGGAGGGAGTTCACGACGTGTTTCACGTATCTCAGTTACGTCGATACGTCAGTGATCTATCTCATGCTGTGGATTTCTTGGAGATCATTGTTTGTCCGGATATGACCTATGACCAGCAACTAGTTGAGATTATGGATCGACGACAGAAGCAGCAGAGGAATAAGACCGTCGACCTGGTTAGAGTGCAGCGGCGTCATGGTTCACCTGGGGAGTCCACCTGGGAGCGCGAGGATGATATGAGAGAGCGCTTCCTGCACTTATTTCAGGGCAGTGGTTGATGTTGATTCCGAGGGCAGAATCATTCATAAGGTGGGTAGGATGTCACGGTCGCTTTTCGATCGTATGGTTTTCGTGCGCATACTTTTGTCCGTACGCGTATTTATTTTGATCTTTTCTTGTAACCAAAACCTATGATGTGATATGCCGTTGTGACCCTCTAGAAGAGTACTTATTTGTGGAATTATTTTGAACGTCATTTCACGGGTCGTTCTCCCACAAAATAACTTTGTTTGTAGAGGTGTCATACTTTTCACTTTTGCCGTTAGACCTTTTTATTTTTAGCACCATTTTTCGTCACCCTAGCCCATGACCAATCTTCTAAGTCTCGATTCTCTCGTCGACACGGTCGACACGGTATTTTTCTCATAATTATTGGGCTCCGTTTGACCCACTTTTACACTAATTTTCCAATCAAACCATATTATATCCTAAGATTCATATGATATAATTCCTAAGCTAGGCTCACCTTACTTTCCCCTTATCTGTATCCTACTCTCACACACACACTCTCTCCCCCTTTACCCTTAAATCTACCCATCCCCAAGCTATATAGCAAATAGGAATCATATCTTTTACGTATCAACTCAAATCTGGTTTTACCTATTCACCACCCTTAAGTCCACTCCTTCCTTCTTCTCTCTCTCTTCTAATTTCCCTTAATTGCACCCCAAACCAACCCTATTTAGCAAATGCAACCCATTTTATACCCGATCAGCCCTAGGGTATTATTTTCATCGTGTTCCATCTCCTTGCGCCATCATCACCTTCTTCAACCCTCGACAACTCTCCCGCTTTGACCACCCATCATCGACCTGACCCCCTAGTCGCCAGCCCTTTCCCCATCGATCTTCTCTCCGACTAAACCCACATTGAACTGGCAGTGTGCTACTGCAGGCGCACAACAGTCCATCGTTCTTCGCGCGGCAGTTGCCCCAGCGGCCTCCCCCACGCCGACCTGACCGCCCGTAGCCTTCTCTCCGACGACCCCACCAGAGACCGCCAGCAGCAGCACTACCCAGGCGCTGTCAGCGACAGCAGGCTCCCCTTGCGTGGCAGCGACGCACGGCTGCTGTTCCCTTCGCGCGACAGCCTCCAGGCCTTTGTCGACCTCTTCGCCTCGTGCTAATCTGTCCCCTTGGCCGCGGTGATGCACGATAGCCTTCCCCTCGCTCAGATCTGACCGCAGCCACTGCCCACCTTATGACATCCCGACGCGCGGATATCCTCACCTAGGTTGTGCGTACCTCGGTCTCGTGCCGCTCCGACCACCCTCAGCCTCTGTCTGCCACACAGCAACCACCCGGTAGCAACGTATGGGATCTCTTCACATCGGTTAGTATACGTTCATTAAAATAATTTACTATCAGTTTGCTAATAGATGATCAGTAAGTTAACCTAGTTAGCATGGTAGTAGCATTAATTATAAGATATGAACACACCTTAGGATAGAGAACCTAATAATAATTGAATCGCTAGACGTCTTCAGGATTGCTTAATGTTCTAAATCTGTCGTAATGAACCTAATTCAGACACGTGTTTAATCAAACAGAGAACCGATCGTTACGTACCGTTCGCGCTACCGGAGTCCAACCCCTGACGTCGCTACCCGACGTCAGAGTAGCTCTCGCATCGTGTTGAGGAAAATCCCGCTCCGTAGGAACTCCCACATCGCCTGTTAATCAAACTAAAAATCGGAGCTTCTAATTGTTTTTGTAACTCACTAATCAAGGTTAATAATTGGGACTGTAGGCTGGACCGCGTTGTGAGCACATAGGTAGTTCTTGGACTCTGATTGATCGTGACTTCAGCATAATTGTTCAGGCAAGTGATACTTGCCAGTAATGGTTTAGGCCACGTTTTAGGCCAATTTGTGTAGTAGCCTAAAAGAGACTAGGCGATGAAATGATAGTCGCCTAGACGACCTTACTAGATCTAGCTTGACAACAAAGCTAGATCCGACACTTTTACCATGCTTTCTTTCATGCTGCCATGTCACGTTTAATTTCAATTAACGGTACGCACTTTTAACGGCTCATTGTCATGACATGTCATGCATCAAATTGTTAATCGTGATTGCGTAGCACACGCTACAATAACTGTAACTATTGAGGCTAGGCACATGCTTTGCGGGCACAACCCTATGCCAAACCAAAAACACTTCCTGGCTCGTGATCCAGAAGTGAGCATAATGTAGTTGGGAAACCACCGCTCGATACACGTGGAGGGGTAGGGTTAAACTATCACGCAGCGTAGAAGTATGCTTGATCCACACCTTCAGCTGTAAGGAGTAAACCATGTGCACAATATGAAAAGATAGTGTTCGTGATTCGTGAAATAGTGTTTTTCGTAGTTTCTGTAACGACGTGCATGCTTGTTCATCATGTCATTATAAATTGTTGCATTCTTTATATGTCATGTCATGTCATTATATTAGAACTTCTAGTCGCTTTACTTTTATTTATATCCTTGCACAAAAGTCCTCCGCTTTCCTTTCGGAGACTTTTGCTGACATGTGCCCTCTTCTCTTTGGGTGTCACATGTCAGGTTCTGAGTCAGAGTTAGTTGCAGAGGACAAGTAGTTCGTGGACGTTGAGTTCGAGGTTCCTGCGGAGACTGAGTTCGAGGACACTGGTGACCAGTCCTAGACTCACTTGGAGTCTTCTTAGTTGTTGTTGCTTTCATTAGTTGCAGTTAGGTTTCGATGCGTAGCACCTATCTCTTTGCTTTTGTTCCGGCCTTGCTCTAGGCCTTTTGTTCAGACTATGTACTTTTATGACTTCTCTGTGATGTTGGAATAATTTCTGGATGTTGGTGGTGGATGTTTCCTTTATGTCTACTTTTCATTTATTATTATTGTTGTTTCGTCGCTGTGCAAGGACCTGCCATTTGAATCATACATGAACGCTTATCAGACTGCAGCTTCACAGCTCCAAGTCTGAGCGGACCTTCTCACGTCTCGCCTTCCATACTTAGGAAGTGGGGCGTGACACATGCCCTGTGAGCATAGGTGGAATTTAATATCCAGTTGCCAGCTCAGGTAATTCTTGCTAGTGGCGTCCAAGACATCGAAGTCAATGCTCGCTATTTTTGCCATTTTATTTAAGCATGTAAATCAGCAATAATTAAGTATTTGAGAAATAAATAATCATGCAGGTCAGACATATAAGCTTGTTGTGTGGATCGGCTAGTCACCATTTACAAAATACAATCCAAAGCCCATATATAGTCACAGAAAAAAATCAAAAGAAAGTACAACTCAGGAACCCATTTGGGCCCCATCTTCTGGAAGTTGGTCTCCTTCTCCGTGGGATGTACACCGGCCTTAGTTATTTACAAATTAATCATCACTACATTTTCACTCAAAACGGAAAAAAAGCTAGGAAATTCAAATGGTGACAAACTAGCCGATCCAAAACAACAACGAAGCGTAAAAATGTACATCACAGAGTATTGAGTATGCATCAGGCATAAAAAATTTCATCGCAGACATATATGTATGCTACATGGATTAAAAATATATATCACAGAAATTGTGCATGCTGCAGGCATTTAAATTTGTAATATAGGTATATATGGACCGGAAATAAAGGTGAAACATGAATCAAGAATTTATAATGCGCCCCGATAAATCTCAGTATCGAAAAGTAAAAGCCCCGTGTTCAAATTTATCCCCAAAACCCAAATTAGGGTTTGCTATGGTTTTCATGTGGTTTGAACATCAGCGGCCATCATGGTTGTGGAACATGCGCGAGTGCGCATCGGCGGCCTACGAGGTTGCAAAAATTACCGTGCTAGTGTTGTGTCTTTCATGGCCATTTTCCACGAAAAATGGGGCAACGAAAGCGATGTGATGTGTCCATATTTTCCATATATTTATCGCTTCATTCACGCCATTTTAGTCGCTCAGAACTCATTTTTATCGCTCTATCGATCGTTTATCGTATTATATAACTTACAGAGCTTTATTCTCATTTTCAGGAGTTTTGAGGCGATTAGGAGAAATTCTGAGTGATGGACACATCTGAGATTGCAAGAGCATCAATGGCGCAGCCTGCTAGGTGCTTGACTTGTTGGAGAAGAAGATTTGAGGAGAATAAGAAGAAGAGGGAATGAGAAGAGAACAAAAGAATGGAAGCTTCACAAAGCATTTAGCTTTTCCCAGTCCACTTGGACCGAGTAGCTCAGCTACTCGGTCGAGTGAATGACATGGCAGTGCACCAAAATCAAAGCTAAAGCTGAGCTCTAAGCTCGATCGAGCGGTGTTTGTCATTCGTTCGAGTAGGCGAGGCAAAAGAGAACGTCACCAAGGACTTAACCGCTGAGTGAAGCTAGAAGGCCACTCAACCGAGTAGCCTTACTACTCGGACGAGTGAAATATTTAATAGAACAGAAATTTGGAGCTTCTGCGACCCTCTGCAGCTCGACCGAGTTTACATGCCCACTCGACCGAGTGCCAAGGTGACTCGATCGAGTGGAATATGAGGCAGAGCGATAATTTGAAGCCAAGCATGAGGCCTTGCAGTCAACCGAGTAGGCCATCCACTCGGTCTGAGCAACCATTTCTCTAGAACGAAGGTTAAGACGGCAAGGATGCGACGATGCCCGACTCGGACCGAACGCCACCGCCACTCGGTCGAGTCAGGCAGCTTTCCAGATGCAGGGGCTGAATCTACCTTTGGTTTTTTATTTGATCTGGTGGGTCCAACCAGCATGTATATAAGAAAAGTTACTTTCCTTAGGTTAAGGAGTTCGGATTATTATTACTTTTGAGTTTTAATTCAAGTTCTCTTAGCCATTGCTATTGCTTTTCGGACAAAGTTCAGAATTTTGGAGATTATTTGGCATTGTAACCTTGTGATCTTAAATTTCTGAAGGATACTCTTTATCTTCCATTCGTTTGGTATCATTCTCTTTACCCATCTCCATTGCTTTGATGATTATTGTTGCGATGATTGCGATGATGTCTTATTCTATTGTTATTATTGCTTTTATTACTTTTTCCAAGAACCGTGAGTAGTTCTTTCTCAGGCTAACGGATGAGCCCTATAATTTTAGGGTTTAGATGTGAAAGTTGTGATTTTTAGGTTAAATTGGTGACAAGGGATGTGATGTGGTTGATCTAACCAAGTCTTGAGCATTCTCATCTAGGGTTTGTGATCCACGATAGTGGCACTTATCCAAGAAATTATTCTATAGTCTTGATTAGGGTTGTTAGTGAATTCACTTAGGGTTTGTGATCCACGATAGTGGCATGCACGTTAATGGTCTCCACTAATGCCCTATATCACTAATTTATGATCTATAATTGTAGCATCAATAAGAGCCATCATATCACAGATCGAAGCTCTAATTCACGATAGTGATGTAAGTGGAGATTGAGAATAATTGTCGATCGTAATGCATGTGTCACGTGCAAGGCCATCCACGACGGTGGGGCTAAGCACGGGATACGTTAGATGAGTAATTAACGATAGTTGGCTACGAATTTCACATTCAAGATGCGACAATCTCGCAGTACAAAATCAATCCAACCTAGAAATTATAACCTAGCATCGACATCCGACGATCCTAGAGGTGACTCCTAATGCCCTAGTTTTCATTCTATTGATATTAATTGTGAGAGTATTACCGTGACAAACTTCTTGGATGCACACATAGCTGACAAAGTCATACAACTCTGAAACAAAACCCAAGACATTAGCCAATCGCCTCCATGTAGGATCAACAACCTTTCTATATTACAAAGCCTCAACACCGTGCACTTGCAGACTCGAACAAACTTTTGGCATCGTAGCCGGGTATGCAACGGTTTAGTTGGGTTATTTTACTTAGTTGGAGACTTATTGGCTTCTCCATCCACCCCTCACCCTACCACATTTTCATTCTTTCTTTTGTTACTGATATTTTCTCTGAGTTTGTTGTTTGTAAATGAACACTCGTCTTGGGGGATCCAACGACTTACAATTTGACCCGAGATCGAAAGAACTGCAAGAAAACTCAAAGCTGAGAGGAGGCAGAAACTTTTGGAGGATCAAATGTCTGAGACTCCACCTTCACCTCCACATTCTAATAATATTGAGGATTATATGAAGCCAAATATTTCGAATATTTCTACTATCTTGAGATCGTAGCTGGCAGTAGGCAACTTTGAGTTGAAGACAGGCTTGATACAATTGATGCAGCAGCATCCCTTCCATGGACATACTCATAAGAATCCCAACCACCACATTGATCTATTCTTGGCTAAGTGTGATACCTTTCAAGTTAAAGATGTGAGTGAAGATCCATCAAACATAGACTGTTCCCATTCACTCTTCGGGACAAGGCGACTTATTGGTTGAGGGTGCACCCTACGAATACATTCAAGACTTAGGAGCAGCTGGCCCAAGCCTACGTCAATAAATATTATCCACCTTCAAAAACAGTGAAGCTTAGGAGAGCCATCACGTCATTCATGCAACTCCCACAAGAATCTATATATGAAGCAAGGGAGTGTTTCAAGGATTTGCAGCATCAGTGCCCACATCACTGAGTATAGGATTGGGACTTCATTCATAGCTTTAACAATGATTTGAAGTCTGACACCAAGATGATCATTGACACTTCTACTAATGAAGCAGTATTGGCTAAGCTTCTAGAGGAGGCCACATCACTATGGGAGCAAATGGCCTCCAATAATTAACAATGCAGCGATGATCGCTTAACATCTTCTAGGCATGTTGTTGGAAGCCACTCTGATTTGAAGCTAGCTACGAACCTTGACGTGAAACTTGAGAGTCTCTCAAAGCAAGTTGCTCGCATTGAATAGAGGTTGAGTGCCATTCATACATCTTCAAATGCTCCAGTTTATGATGCATGGGAAGGTTACACCGAGCAAGGGTACACTCAATTAAAGGTTCTTATGATGGAACAGACGAACCAATGGAGGAAATCAATTATATTTCAAATGATATGAGTAATCCAAGGAAACAATAGGCAAATCTAGCTTGGAAGACACATCCAGGATTCTCCTACAGTAATCCCAATGGAGCCATACAACCACCCCCTCAACCAAGGCCACAACAACTTCCACCTCAGTCACAAGTACCTCCACAACTGCAGCAGTATGGGTTTAGGCCAGCTGGGCCTTATAGACCGATGGGCTACTACAACTGTCAACTGTATCAAGAACAATATCAACAGCCGGCGGAACCTAAATCAGGTGTGGATGTGGCATTGTAAGCTTTCATCAATGCTCAAGCTAAGCAGAATACAGAGTTGGTTTCTACTCAGAAGCAACTTTCTATCACCGTAAACCACTTGTCGGCCCAAATGAGTAAACTTACCAAAGCTCAAGGAAAACTCCTGGCTCAATCTGAGCCTAATCCAAGGGGCCATGTAAATGCAGTGGTAGCAGTGACAACGAGAGGAGGGAAGACCATCGACGTAGTTATGGTACCGATCCCAAAGCTAGTGGATCCACAACCCTCAATGGTCATTGATAAAGAGGATCACATAGCTTCAGAGTCGATAGTATTGGTGAATAAGGAGAAGGACTTCGAAGAACCATCTGGTGTTGTAGAGAAGGATGCATCATCCATCCCTTTGGCTACTCATATAGATATGGTCCCGGTTGACACTCCACCTTCCGTGGAGAAAATGATTCAGAAATCCATGCCAAATGATACTGAGAAAGTTAAGGAAAGTCTTCCTCCAGCTCCATACCCATAGAGGCTGGCCATGACGATGCTTGAGAAGAAACATGCAAAATTTATAGAGCTTCTAAAAGGTGTTCATTTGAACATTCAGTTCAAGGACGCATTGATGGAGATCCCTACGTATGCTAAATTCCTAAAAGATTTAATAGCGGGAAGGAGGAAGCAAGAAGCAGTCATTCTATCAGATAGTTGTACATCGGTCTTGAAGAACACTTTGCCAAATAAGCTTCTGGACCCCAGCAGTTTCACGGTGTCGTGCTCTATTAGCGACATCCCTATCAAGAGAGCATTAGTTGATTTGAGAGCAAGCATTATTTTGATGTTGCTCTCCATTTTCAAAAGATTGAACATCGGGACGGAGTTGGAGCCCACAGCTATGAATTTACAGTTGACGGATCAATCCGTCACCTACCCGGTAGGCATTGCTCGAGACGTCAGTTTACAAGTGCAGGGATGAATAAGTGTGCGGGTGGACTTCGTGATCATGGACATGTCTAAAGAGGGGAGCTCCTAGTTGATATTAGGATGTCCTCTCATGGCTACGACCGGAGTCCTTATAGATATCCATCAAGGGACACTATCGATGAATGTTGGTAATATTGAGATATAGTTCCACTTGCAAAAGCCGATGAAGGAACATTTTTCCTATGAAGATGCAAGTTATTTAAAGCTCGTAGAAGAGGAAGTTGCTGAGGACTTCACCATTGAGGAGGTCTTGAAAGACCACATGAGGCGAGACATGGATGATCACGGCGACGTTATACATAATAGGGTGTTGGCCGCCTAATTGAAGTTATTGGACAAGGAACGACCTGACGCACCACATCCTCGATGATACCTAGAAGCTAATAATGATGACAACCCCAAGGTCGTCATGATCCATGAGCATATCAATAAGGCATATTGGAGCGTCAATAAAAAACGGTTAACATTGATGAGACCACTGAAGGTCCACCGGATGAGATATGCCAACTCCTACCTCATGGCCTTATTGGAAAGTATGACGAGCGCATCTCTTTTGTGCAAACCATTTTGAAGCGACATTGAAGATCCAAAGGAGCCGAGCTTACGACTTTAAATAAGCGCTTATCGAGAGGCAACCCGAATTTTTTTATCTTTAGTTTTTATTTCTTTCTTTCCGTTCATTCTTTTTCAAAAACCCAATAATAACATTTTTAAATTCAATTAAAAATATTAAAATATAAAAATATAAATATTTCTGACGATTAAGTTCTTGTTCAGGTAATCAATAAAGGGAGCGCACAAAACGATGAAGGAACGAGGAAGGAATCAAAAGGAGTGGAGGATAGCATCATACACTCACATTGGAGAAGGGAAGCTACTCGACCGAGTGGCATTGCCACTCGATCCGAGAAGAGGGGCCTAAAGAAGGAGCCAAAACATCACCATGTTTATATTTTCACTCGGCCAAGTGACCTAAGTCACTCGGACAAGTTGGTAGGTCTGCAGGAACAAAGCGAAAATAGGCACTCTGTCATATATTTGACTTGACCTAGTGGAGTAAGCCACTCGGTCGAGAGAAGACACCTACAGACGAAGGGAAAATGCCGCACTATTTTAATTTCGACTCGGCCGAGTGACCTAGGTCACTCGACCAAGCGACTGACTAAACAAGCTGGGGGCCACATCGATTGAAAGCAGCTTGATCGAGCTGTATCACTCGACTCAAGCCGATTTAAAAGCCCTAGCCCCCTCCTTTCATTCTCTTATACTTCGAACCAAAACTATTCGATCGAGCTATCCCCCATTCTCTCAATTTCTCTTGACCACCACCCCTCCGACCACCAACCACTCGGCCGAGCTCCCAGCCCGATCGAGAATCTCCATTACTTGGTCGACCCTTCACCCCCTTCATCTCATCTCCATCACACACACACTCTCTCAATTTTCTTTGTTTTAAACCTTAAATCCCCAAAATTCTTAATTTTCAACCCATAATCTCCATTAATCTATTAATTTGCAACTAATATCCTTAATCTAATTTGTTTTGCAGGTTGATTGGAGCTAGGTAGACATCATTTGGGCTTGGATTACTTTGGAGCAAACTTGGGGGAAGATATTTGCTTCTAGGGCATCACCCGAGCATCACTTTCGAACATCTTGCTTCATGGATAGATTGGTACACTTGTTCCTTTACTCTTTACTTTACGTACCATATTCCTTGATTCACTTTCGTTCGCACATTATCATATACCATTCCACCTTGGACACGGGGTAGGAAACCCCCGACAAAGAAGCGAAAAAATGGAGATGCCGGTGCTTCTTCTTCTTGTCGGACACGTGCATGGATTCGCATACCTCATCATCCCCACCCACACCATCTCCACCTCCATATCCAACCCTACTTGCACTCGAACTCCCACCCACGACTGATCCCATACCCATACCTCTACCCCAACCATCGCAGGGCACCATGAACACATATGGTATTGTGTGTAAAGATGATGTTCATCGTGAAAAATTTTAGACCATATCAAGGTGCCATATCATCCCCATCAAGTTTGCTAATAATCTAGCCCTAGAGAGCTTAGGGTTATTGGAGGGTATGCGTAGGCTACATGAAGCCATAAGTTGGGGGGATTTCTTTTTGATAACGACGAGAACCTATGTTCGTCTCACCCACGAGACGGTGAGTTCTATCTTTAGAAATAACCAGAGCATCATGTTCAAGATTTTGGACTATGACGTAGAGGTTACCTACGACATACTCCGAGCCTTCTTTTGCTGGCCTCCTATCACCGACCCTGATTTTGGCTTCGCACCAGACACGTATACATCTTCCTTCGAGCCTAATCACATCTGGGCACGTATAGCTGGCTTACCACATTTCAGCCCCAGCCGATCAAAATCTTCTTCCATCATTCATCTGTTTCTTCGCATTGCTCAGCACCACTTAGCCACGACCATATTCTGTATGCCTGAGCCTGGCACCATCTACACCATCGAGTTGCTCCATCTTAGTGGGATGACAAGATCTATCTGACGTCATGATGATGGTACTCTCCACCCTTACCTCCTCTCTGACACAGCACGTTGGTTGTGTGACCACCTACTTTCCACGGCCTCCTCCTCGAAGGAGATTTGTTGTGGTGGTTTCTTCACCCTCCTAGTCCTTATGTTAGGATTAGTTCTTCCTATCGATCTTTTGGCAGCGACCGGGCCTACCACTTTGACGACAGACGTGCTTGCACGTATGCACATCATTAGGCCCCATGGTAGTCGTCATTGGATCTATCTTTTAGGTCCTAGCCATGAGCCATATATGATACTACTGCGTCCTGATTTGACTTGTATTGAGCCTGTTCATAGAGATTGGCTTCTTCCTGATACACATATCCTAAACATTCATGTGATTGAGCCTAGAGTAGAGGTCCCTGCAAAGGGAGAGAGCGACTAGGAGCTTATTTTTGAGGGAGAGCCTGAGAGAGTAGCAGCCACCACCACTTCTATCCCGTATCGAGCACGTCAGTCTCCATAGCTATTGTTGGTCCTACGACCACACCCACCACCACACCTATTGAGAGTTCTGGGGTAGTTTCCACCACCATCCCTGAGATTCCTACACCTGCATCATCTTCTACACTACCCATTTCTTAGGGTATTCCAGTATCTGTCCATCTTGTTTCCACCAAGCCTATACCTGTTGAGCTTGATACTTCATCTGTCCCCACTTCCGTCATCTCAGTAGCTTTGGACTCTGTACCTATTGTTTCTATTCTTGTCAAGTCCACATGTATAGTGTCTGTGCTCCCTTATTAGAGCGTCTCTATCACTATCACTGCCGTATTTTCAGATAGCGTCGTGGTATATGTCTCCACTTCTGTCACCACGACATCTGTATCTGCTGAGATTCCTTCTATTCCCATATTTGCACCTGATCTCACTTCCATTCATGTTTCGACTTCTGCTAAGATCCCATACAGATCGCCCTCCCCTGAGTTTGTTTTTCGACCTCGTGCACAAGCATGAACACGTAGGGAGAGAGGCGAGTCTAGCGGTGCACATCCATCTGGTCGTTCTTGCAGTACTGACACACGTCTTACTGCGGTAGAGACAGAGGTTAACGGTTTGATGCGTGGCTTCACTGCCCTTACTCGGGCAGTTTCTTCCCACCATCATTTAGTGGAGGTGACCCAGCAAGATGTTAGGGAGATACTAGAGATTCTTAGAGCATGAGGTGCACTGCCTATACCACTAGCACATGTTGCTCCTCCTGCACCTCCAATAGTACCACCGCCAGCATCTTCTGCACCACCATCTGATCCCACATCTAGTCCACAGTAGTGATACCCATCACCACCTCCACAGGGTGGTGCCGCAATCTGACTCGATACTTTTCTCCAGTTCTCCCCTATTATTTTTGGTGCCAATCTATCCACATGGGGCCCAATGTTATATAGCTTGGGGGAGAACCCACTCCATTGCATCCATACCATTCCATCATCTATATTCATGTTTCGCATTAGGCATTAGGATCATGCATCTGCATTAGTTATGTTTTCTTTTTAGAGCTTTTATTTCTAGGATTTTTCTTTTATTTCATCCCACCCACCCACCATTAGCATCGTTTTGCATTTTTACACACTTGCGCTCATCAGTGAGGACACTGCTGTGTTTAGCTTGGGGGATGAGTGCTATCACTTTTTGTTTATTCTTATTCTATTTCTCACCCTTTTTCTCTTTATTTATCTATCTTTTTCACACTGTTTTTCTTTTTTTAGAAGCATCATGTTATGCTCTCCTTTGTGTGCTTGAATGTTGAGTTTTAATTTTTTCTCTTTACTTTCTTTACTTTCCTTTTTCTAGATGAATTCTTTGTAATGTTATATCTTATGATTTCACTGCTATTACAACACTTATTCTTCATGCCATGCTACTTAGAGTATTTCATGATCTTAATTTTTATGAGTACTCGCAATAAATTTCTTTTGATGATCTCTCTAGTGTGATGCATGAAACCTATTGAAACTGAATGTGTAGAGTAGTGTTTAGTATGCTTTCATTGGATACGCACCAAGATTCACGCAACACTAGCAAACTGAAGCCATGCTATTATCTCTTATTAAAAATTCTTGTTGTATGCTTGGTTTGGAAAACTTTACCTCTTGACTGCACTACTAGTTGATAGGATTAGGAATACCCATGCTTATAAATGAGTTTAGTAGATGTATTATCTTACTGAACCGTTTGTGCACACTTTTGATTGAACCTAGAGTTATATCTATTTCTTCTTCACATATACTTATACTCTCTACAAGTCACTTAATTTTCCTCCCCAACTATTTTTATCACTTCCATTCCCAAAATTTCCTACAAATACAAGGTTTGCTCTAAAAGATCAAAAAGTCAAAATGAGCCAAAGAGCCAAAACGGAGCAAAAAAAATCAAAGTTTCAAATTCCATTGCTCCTACAAAAATCAAAAATAAGGAACTATGGTTCAAAAATTAAAGAAATATTCAAATTTCATCTCTTGGCGCCAATACATATACTTTTGGAAAACCCAAAACAAAAATTCATATTCCTCCAAAAATTCTTTGGATGTGTGATGCATCAATTCAAGCTTGGAGGGAAAAATCTTTTGACCAAATGAGTGAGCATGACATTAGAGTGGAGTTGTGCACGACGGGAAAGTTTGATAATCCTGAAACTTAATGAAACGATTGAGTTACAGGGATGTAATATGATTTGATACGAGTATGTGTTTGTCTTGACTTTAATTCTATTCTATATCGCATGCATGGTGTGAATTTTCTACGATTCAGTTATAGCTTTTGATTGAAAAGTATGCAGCCAATGTTATGTATATTTGTTGCTATGAAACATAGGATGTGGATATATGCTAAGTGTATGAACCCAAGAAATATCCCCTTTTATTCAATCTTATACTCTCATGTGCTTTATTTATATAAGATATGAAGTCTCTGTGGTGGCATGTGAGTCATTTTCTTAGTCATTGTGATATGCGATGAATGATATGAAATCTGAGAGAATAATATAGAGACCCTCTCTTCTTTGCGTTCTTTTTCGTTTTATTATTTTTATCTCCCGGAGAACTTCCCATTCGTCTTCCTCAACAACGAGTAAGAGGTAACCTTGGGGGATTTTGATGTGGCCATATTTTCCATACATTTATCGCATCATTTCACGCCATTTTAGTCGCTCAAAACACACTTTTATCACTCTATCAATCGTTTATCGTATTATACTATTTTAAGAGCTTTATTCTCATTTTAAGGAGTTTTGAGGTGATTTGGAGCAATTCTGAGTGATGGACACATCTGATAATGACAGAGCATCAATGGCACAGCCTGCTAGGTGCTTGACTTGTTGGACAAGAAGACTTGAGGAGAAGAAGAAGAGTGAAGGAGACGAGAGCAAATGAATGGAAGCTTCACAAAGCTTTCAGTGTTTTCCAGTCCACTCGGACCGAGTAGCTCACTACTCAGTCTAGTTAATAATATGGCAGTGCACCGAAATCAAAGCTAACGCTGAGCTCTGAGCTTGACCGAGCAGTGTGACTCACTCGGTTGAGAAGGCGAGGAAAAAGAGAACGTCTCTAAGGACTTAGCCGATGAGAGAAGCTAGAAGGCCGCTCGACCGAGTAGCCTGCTACTCGGCCGAGTGAAATATTCAACAAAATTTCAATTTGAAGCTTTTACGACCCTCTACAGCACGATCGAGCGTACACGCCCACTTAACCGAGTGCCAAGGTGACTCAGTCGAGTGGAATATGAGGTAGAGCGATGATTTAAGGCCAAGCATGAGGCCATGTAGCTCGACCAAGTAGGTCATCCACTCGGTCTGAGCAACCATCTCTCCAAACGAAGGTTAAGATGGTGTTGACGCGATGATGCCTGACTCGGACCGAGTAACACCGCCACTCAGTCGTGTCGGGCGGCTTTCCAGACGCATGGAATGAATCGATCTTTGGTTTTTTTATCTGATTTGGTGGGTCCAACCCGCATGTATATAAGCAAATTTACTTTCCTTAGGTTAAGGGGTTCGAATTATTATTAGTATTTAGTTTTAATTTAAGATCTCTTAGCCGTCGCTATTGCTTTTGGGACAAAGTTTGGACTTTTGGAGATTATTTTGCATTGGAACCTTGTGATCTTAATTTCCTAAATGATACTCCTTATATTCCATTGGTTTGGTATCGTTCTCTTTACCCATCTACGTTGCTTTGATGATTATTGTTGCGATGATGTCTTATTCAATTGTTATTATTGCTTTTATTGCTTTTTCCATGGACCGTGGGTAGTTCTATCTGGGGCTAATGGATGCGCCCTATGATTTTAGGGTTAAGATGTGAAAGTTGTGATTTTTAGGTTAAATTGGTGACAATGGATGTGATATGGTTGATCTAACCAAGTCTATAGCATTCTCATCTAGGGTTTGTGATCCATGATAGTGGCACTTGCACTAGAAATTATTCTATAGTCTTGATTAGGGTTGTTACGAGGTGGAACTCGCGTACAATGAATTTGTATTGAGGGGAACCAAGGGCACGGTGGTTATGTTTATAAGAGGGTTTAGGTGGGCTATTAACAAGTGATTAGTGGGGTGAAGAGGCTAGGCTTGCCGCCGGGGGTGGCCACGGAGTCAAATCTCACCGGACACGGTGGAAGAAGATCGGGTGGCGGGAGCCAAAGGCTGACGTCAACCAAGGGGCGAGCTTTCCTGCACCACGAGCAACTCGTCAGAAGGGCAGGATTAGGGTCCAACCCTTAGCCCCTCCGATGCCTAAGTCAGTAATAGGACTTAAAACAGGGGCTAGGCACGCCTGTCGGACTGAGGGTGTGTCGACCGTACGTGGCGAGCTATAAGTGGGAGAACAAAGATATGGACGACCTTTGCTCTCGTGTGTGAATAATGGATTGAGAGAGAGAATTTGCCAACCCCCTCACCGTAAGAGGTGAGGGGGTATTTATACCTGATGGGATATGATTAGGTGGGGCTGACCTGGCATGCCGACTCGACGTGCTGAGCTGGCTCAGCTGTCAGCGGAAGCTTCAGATGAGGATGTCAGAAACAGGAGTGCCTGCCCCGCTTTTTTCAGACGGTGCAACGGCCAGGGGCACTTTTTTCAGGATGTCAGGGCCAAAAGCATTAAGTGTCAGGGGGCTCAGCGGCCAGGGGGTGCTTTGTCAGGTGGTCGAGCGGCGTTAGCGTCAGTCGTGTCCTTACACTAGGTTGTTTGTCATGCGTGATGAACTATAGGTCTGGCAATGCTATCCCCGGCGACGGGGTTCACGGGGACCCGTCGGGTCGACCTGTTCGAGTGTTGTTCGGCCCAGCCGTGTACCTCTTCGGTCGCAGGTCGTGGATCACTGGCAAGGAGGGATATGCCCACGCCTCAGTCAGCATCTCGGGCGGCACTGTCGGTGCGCTCCCCAGGCGCCCTGCCCCTGGCGGGCCGAGCGACTGCGGTTGTACGCCTCGTCCGGGAGGGGGGGAGTGCTGCGAGGTGCGCCCATTCTCCTGTTGCCTCGGTCCTCCGGGGCGGCGGCCCTTTCGCATAAGGGGTGATTCAACGAGGTATGTCAGTGGATCTGGGCGGGAGCCGGACTCCCCCGATCTTTAGGTCGTAACAATTGCCCCCGGCCTTCGAGCGTGAGGCGGGAGCCCGGCTCGGCTCGGAGGGCGAGCTATCTCCGACGTTCTGGACTATCGGCAAGGACCCTGGCCCACGCCCGGGGGTGGCGGCGTTAGCTTCGGAACTCCCGCCCTACTGGTCATTATTACGATTCGAAAGGGTGGTAGAAAAAACGAAGAGTCTCCACGATTGGGTTCGCGACACGTGGATGAGGTGACATTCACGCCAGTCGAGGCATCAAGGACATCCCGATGGGCTCCGCGTGGCAGAGGACCGACGGTCGGGATGACCCGGTGGCCCACTTTACAAATAAAAAGGTTTGGAAGGCGGTCGGCGGGATTTTTTCATCCATCTTCGATTCTCCTCCGGTGTTCAATACTTCTGTCTATCGCTTGCTGGCTAGGTTGCGACTTCCACCGCCGGTCATCTTCTTCCAAAAGTCTTCCTAATTTGACGGATCAGCTAGGTAATAACAATTAATTTCTTTTCTTTCCGACCGATGGCTTCTCGTTTCGAGGTCGGAGGTAGTAGCCGAGTGGGGGAGGAGGAGTTGGTGGGAGAGGGGGCGTCGCCGCGGGGGGTGCGGCGGCCTAGGGAGAGGGGGTCATGGCGTTCCGTTGTCCCGAGAGCGATTGGATCCCTCCGATGTAGGTTGGATAGGATTAACATTAGGGAGATTCGCGTGCGGTTCGTGCGACAACCCTATGAGGTTTGGGTCCCCGGGTCAGAGGAAACAGTGTGTTTGCCTGGAGATAATGAGGTCGGGGTCTATGTCCAGTCATTCGAGTTGGGGCTCCGTTTCCCGATCCATCCGTATTTGCTTTATCTATTGAATTTCCTGGAGTTGCCGATATTTGCCCTAGTGCCCCGTTCCTGGGGCTTGTGGGTGGGGTTTGTCGTTTTGTGCCTTGCCTGCTCCTTGAGTCCCTCACTGGCGCTGTTCCAGCATTTCTTCGTAGTCCAGAAGAGGGGAATGTATCACTGTGTTTGCGCTAGGAGAGGACGAGAACTTATCCGCGGGGTGCCCGACGATGTCGGTGAATGGATGAAGGAGTTCACCTTCGTGATGATGCCAAGCGACGTGGTGTTGATGTCGAACTGGGGGGCGCGGAATCCACTAGTGAATGAAAGGGTAGAGCTGACTGGGGAAGATCTTGCAAGAGCTCAGATTCTGATGGAACTGCCTGAGGCGTACCTTCAGCTAGCGAGTTTGACGCGGAGCAGCCGGCTCACCCATGACTTTTGGCCCCTAGGTATCTTTGATATTTGGTAGACCTATAACTAGGCTTACCCTGATCTCTTTTTCCTTCGTAGGCTGGGACGTGATGCGAGGGCCAGAGGAGGTGTCGGGATCGACCGGAGCCCCCGTCTCGGTGGACACTGATGCTCACGAGAAAGGCAAGGGGGTGGCGAGCGAGGTAGGATCCCGGGAACGGGGAGGCGGGGTCTCCCGTGGGGAGAGGGTGCATCCGGGACGGAGGGCGGCCGAATCAGGTATCTCTGCCGATGGGCCCGGCGAAGGTCTTCCTGCGGGCTCGTCTGCGTGGGAGGCCGGTCCCTCCGTCTCGCCGAGGGTATTGGAGGTGGTCGAGCCTCGCAAGGCGCGTTTGGTTCAGAAATGGCCATACTAGATCCCTTCGTGGGATATGGGGCGGTCGTCGAGCCCGAGTTGTGAGGGCGCCCTCATTCGTTTCAAGAGGACTCGAGAGGAGGTCGAGGCATATCCAGAGGACCGTCTCCGTAAGTTTCCTTTTCGAGTAGGCTGTGATGAGTCGGTTTTTGAGGACGCCGGGGTGGCGGCGCACCTCGCCGAGTATTGCGTGTTACTGCACGATCGCGAATCCTTGACTCGCGTGGAGGTGGAACGGTTGTGCGGCTCTGCTGTATGGCACGTTGTGCAGGTAAGTCGGTTCTCTCGCCTCGCCCTTAGGCTTTCTTTATTCGTGCCCCGCTAACTCGGGTCTTTTGTATATGGTTGCGGACCTGGCAGCCTTGCGGGGTTGCATTCCTGTGGCCGCCACCAGAGCGTCTCTTGAGGTAGCGAGGGCAAACCTCGGCGAGGTCAAGGTGAAGCTGAGGGACATGGAAGAGGAGCTGGAGAAGGTTAGGAGGGCCTGCGAGGTGGAAAGGGGACGGGCCGCATACTTTGATTCGTCAAAAGCAACGGTTGAGCGTCAACTCCTAGAGGTGATGAGGGAGAGGGATGACATCCGGTTGTCGCATGCCGCAGAGTTGGCTAGCAAGGCGGAGGTGATCGCGTTACAGAGGCAACAAATAGCCGGCCTAAAGGAGGCCCTTGAGGCGGAGAAGAGGGAGAAGGGTATTGTGATGCGGCGGCTGGAGGAAAAGCGGGAAGCTGAAGGCGAAGTGATCGAGGCCGCTATTCGTCGCTACCATGACGAGCATGTGGTGCAGATGTTGCAAGAGGCGAGGGATGCGGGAGTTCGTCAGGTGGCGAGAGATGTGAGGGCTCGATCGGCTAAGAGGCGTCGTCGCTGAGGAAGTGGGTTTGGGGAATTCTGTACCTTCATGTGTGAGGGTTATAACCAACGTCTTGTTGTAGTGTGCGGAAGGTTCAATGTATAACTTTGTTAATTGGATAAATGCATAGTGTTGGTCTTGTGTCAGACTGTCTTCTTCCTTGTTGTGCCAATAGACCATTAGTTTTGTGAGGGACGTAACTGCCCCCAACTTCGCTCTGCCGAGGATATTCGGGTCGTCGAGAGAGGGAAGTTGAGATATACCTCATTTTTCCGAGGTTTGTTGGGAACCTAAGTGGGAATCCCCGTGGATCGCAGAGGCGGGGCGAGGTGGGCACCGTCTGTACGAACGTTTGGGGAGTGTTGAAACCGAAATCCGATATTGATTAAGCAGCGCATTCCAGTTTCGGCCGCCCCGATTGTGGTCGGACTCATAATTGGTACGAGCGGCGCATTCATGTTTCGGTCGCCCCTACGGAGGCCGGACTCATCCTTTGCACGAGCGGTGCATAGAAAGAAGAAGCTAGGAGTGGCGTGGTTTCAAATGGGGGTAATCATTTCGTCGGGATTTGGGCGGGAATCGAAGGGGCCTGTTGGCGGTCGCGTGACTAGACGTCAGCCTGGCGATTCGACGGTGGGCGGGAATCGAAGCGACCCGACCACTTCAAAGCGGACGCGTGGCAGAAGTGACGACTGCCATTACACGAGGCATCAGACCACGTGGATCGATGCTGGATAGAGAATGGATTGATGACACGTGTCGCAGGGTCGACGGTCACGATGCTTTGCGTAGTCACGTAAAAAGATCTCAGGGAGGGGAGCGAAGCAAAGCTGATTGTTGGGCGAAGGTTTTGCAAGCGGCTGGAGTTTGTCGGAGATTTCATTATCTTTGTCGGAGTCGTCCTCGTGGGAGCGGTCGCCGACGTAGCTAAGCCGTCCGAGTCGTCGGAGCCCATTAGGTAAGAGGTCCGTTTTATAGATGTCTTCCTCGACGTCTTCGTTTCGTGGTCAGGGGTCGAGGGTGGTGGGGGAAGGGAGCTCCGCCGCGGAGACTGGGGAGGTGCCCCTCGAGATTGCGGGCGTGAAGTCTGTGCTGAAGAAGTCCATAGCGGAGATCTTCAAGATGTATGTCAGGCCACCGTATTCTGTTCGCGAACCGGAGCCGCAAGAGAGGGTATGTTTCGCGGGCGACCGTGGGGTGGGAGTGCATGTGTCCTCGTTCGAGCAAGGGTTGCGCTTTCCCTCCCATCTGTTCTTGCTAGATGTGTTGAACTTCCTGGGGCTGCCCTTGTATCGCCTGATGCCCAATGCCATTAGTGTTGTTATGGGTTTCCTTGTGCTGTGCGTGAGCAACCAGGTTCACCCCTCGCCGTCCTTATTTCGCTATTTCTTCACGGTGAAGAGGTTGGGGTCCTGCTATTATCTCTCCGCGAAGAAGAGCCATCCGCTCATTAGGGGGTTGCCCGGGAAGATTAAGTTGTGGCGCTAGCAGTATGTGTTTGTGAGCGTGCCGGAGGATGTGTTGATGAGATCTGATTGGGCAGAGCTGAATCCCGAGTCGAAGGAGGGGGCTGAATTGGGGGATGAGGAGAAAATGGTGGCCCAGCTTCTAATGGCGATACCGGTGGTGGGCCGAGATTACCAGATGCTCGCCCGGGCTGAGATGATAGCGTCGAGCATCTGGCCCGAAGGTACAACAGATTTTGGTATTAGTGCATCTGAAGTGCTTACCCTGAACTTTCTTTCTTTGGCAGGTCGCATGATGAGTTTGTCCCTTGAGGAGATGATGAAACGAGCCGCGGAGCAGGCGGAGCGAACGTCGAAAAGGACGGTCCCTAAGAGGTTGCGAGAGGAAGGTGCGGTGGGGAGTTCGACGAGGGTGCAGGCATCCATGAAGAGGAGGAAGCTACCTGTGAGCTCGTCTGTCCCCGATGCTCCGGGGCAGGGGAAAACTGGTTGGCAGGGGGGCGGGTCCGGGGAGGGGATCGCAACCCCCTTCATCGACCTGGAGGGCGGGGACGAATGGTCGACTGGGGGAGGGGTGGAGGCCCCCAGGGCATGGTCATCTAGCCCCTGAGTACCCACTGAAGCGGAAGGGGTAGCCGTTACCGATCAGCAGGGGAGGGCTGAGACATTGGGCGATCCGGTCGAGTCCGCCGGCTGGGACAGTTGGCCCTACGGCTGTCCGTTGTTCGGTATGGAGAGGGCCACCGAACCCAGCTGTGAGGCCTCGTTGGTCCGTTTTAAGGTGACGAGGACCGAAGTCGAGGGTTATCCTGACGATGCTCTTTATAAGGCGCTGTTCAAGGTGAGGGATGATGAGTCCGTGTTCGAGGATGGGGGCGTGGCGGCGAGGCTGGCGGAGAATATTTTCTTGCCTCGCGATAGGGTGGCACTGGAGGCGATGGAGCCCGAGGGGCTGTGCAGAACCGCGGTGTTGCGTGACGTCCAGGTAGGTTTTGCAAGCCGGGTGATGTTTGCAAGTGTGTTTTAGTGAACGTCATAAAGAGGTTCTCTATATATTTTTTGCAGGCCATCAATTTGATGCTTGGAGTGATGAGGCACGTGCCGGCCATACACAAGGCCGAGGGTGCCATAGCTAGAGTGGCGGCCGAGTTTGCGGCCTTTCGCAAGAGTGCGGGTGTGGGAATGGCCAAGGAGAAGGAGCGGTGCGGTCAGCTCGAGGCGGAGGTAGAGCGCCTGAAGGAGGTCCTAGCCGATCGTGAGGTGCAGGCGACCGCGGCTAGAGAGAGGTTGAAAGAGCTGGAGGAGGCCATTGGGAGGGAGGAAGAGCGTACGGTGGGTCTGTCTGGTCGTGCAAAGGCCACCGAGGAGGAGTTGGCTCGCAAGGTCGATGAATTTCGCTCGTACCAGTACACGATAGTCATCCCTGCCCTCGTAGATGCGATGTCCCGGGGCATGGAGACAGGACGGGCGGAGGGGTGGGAGGCCTGTTTGGTCCGGATAAAGGAGAGGGTGGCGAGCCTGTCCCCACCATTCGAGCTCGACCTCGACGGACTTGCGGCTTGCAGTGACGAGGAGGGGGATGGGGAGGCCGAGATCGGCGAGGGAGGGGAGGACGTCGAGGTAGGGACCGGCGAGGCGGGGCGGATTTCGAGGCAGGGACCGGCGAGGGGGGGGGGATTTCCCCGAAGGGGACGGGAAGGATGTCGTGACTGGTGGGTGCACCGTCGGCACGGAGAATGTAATCGAGTAGTTTTGTATAGGTGTTAGGAAAGAAAGAAAGAAAGTAAAGTTTTGTGGGGTTGATACCCGTACTTTTTTGCAATCTTCGAACTTTGAGTGTGTGGAAATTCACTTTCATGGTTATGTTTTGGTATTGCTGTCTCTTAGCCCGGCGTTAGTCGAGCTGCGTGTATTCCCTTTATTTAGTGTAGTGCGCCCTCAAAGTTTTCGGCCGGTTATACTTTTTCCCTTGCCCGCACCAGGGTGGCGGGGGGCGGTGAGGGGCGTGGCGTAGATCTCGTCCCCCCTCTTTTCAGGTGTCATTCACGTGCCTGAGTGCGCCTAAGTTACTGCTAGTGGTCTACTAGGAGTGGTATTTTCATTAGCTTTTATTAAAATGTAATAAACAAGACAGGTACCGGGTATGGTGTATAGGTCGGTCCGTAGGCGTACTGTCGAGCCGTTTTAGTTGGGTGGACGCCCTCGCTTCATTTGGGGCGTCCCTCTCCGTTGTCGTGCCCCTGAAGGGGCGCTGGGTCACTTCAGACGGAGCGTCGTGCCGACGTCAGGGTCGGTTGCGGCTGCTCTATCCTCCGTTCCAGAATTGGGGGGAGAGGGAGTCCTTGGTGGTTGTTCTATCCCACGGGGCTTTGTCCCGCCTGTCGGCGGGAGTAGCCGTGGGGCGGGTGTGGGAAGGGGTGGTCTTCCACCGATCTGTACCTTTCCCTGGCACATGTGGTCCAGGAGAAGTCGAGGGGTGGAAGGCTTGGCGAAGGAGTGCCCGATGGGGTGATTTGGCAGGTCTGGCACGTCCATCGGGTTGTCCGCCAGCCGCGCCTGCGCCCGCGGGGCGTCCGTGGAGGGGCACGGTATGCCATTGGACCTCCCGTATCTGTGCCTTAAGTTGTCTAAGGGAAGGCGGGGAGATGCGAGTAGGGCGCCCCTCGTGTAAGAGGAGTATCCTCTCGGGGGTCATCGTGTCGGGGGAGACTTCCCACCAAAGCAGTTGGGGTTCTTCGCATTTTCCACACCTTCTTGGGGGAGAGTGGGGCTGAGGGATTGGCCTTCCTTTAAATTATCTTTTTCGTCCCCCCCTCCTCTGAAGGGGTTGAGAGGGGTATTTATAATGGTATATCTTTAGCCAGATGTCTCCCCTTAACGCGATGAGCTGGAGCCAGCTTGGGATCGTGCCCCTTGGAAACAGCCCCTGACAGGTGGCACCCGATGTGACTCATCAACTCATGTTTTTCAGCAGGCGTGCTTTTGTATCAGTGGCGCTTGCCCCGAGTGTCTTTTTGGTTTGATGGGTCATTTCGGTTGTCGGCTTTATGGGTGTCGGGTGTTGCCCATCCGTGTTGGCCCTGTGCGAGGGTTGCCTCAATCTGCGGGTCCTGATTTGTTTCCCGATGGTCGAGATGAGGCATCGCAGGCCCGCTTTGGGATCGTATGCCAGCTTTGGAAGGATGGGTAGCTAGGCCCTTTCCATCCTTATAGTTGGACGGGTATAGGGCCGTCGCCCACCCCGCATATGGCGCTCCGGTTTAGGTAGCTGAGCTCCGTAAGCTTGCCCCGGATGTCTTCTTTGGTGGGGGAGAGCAAGCGCGTAGTCCGGCCTGTGCCCTACTCCGATTTGGGTGGCAAGGATTGGTCCTAACCTGGAGTCTTTGAGAGGGTGGGTATTGGGCCGTCGCCTCCCCTCAGCCTCTATAGTCGGACGGGTATTGGGCCGTCGCCTACCCCACATATGGCTCTCTGGTTTGGGTGGCTAAGCTCCGTAAGCCTTCCCCGGAGGTCTTCTTTGGTGGGAGGAGCAAGCGTGTAGCTCGGCCAGTGCCCCTCTCCGGTTTGGGTGGAGAGGATTGGTCCTGTAGGAATATGATGCCCTCAAGGCCATTTATTCCTGTGTGAATAGCACAAACATCTTGTTCGAAATAACAGTAAGCTGTTTGGTAATAATTTATCTAAGTCATATTGTAATGTAGTCAACATTAGATATCAACTTAGGTAAAGTCCTGAGACTTTATGCAAGGTCAAACGGGTATCGAGATGAGTATCTCGATCATGGAGAAACGTTTGACCGTCTGTAGCATAAGTCTAAAATGGTTCGTGGTCGTAGATGTTCCGAGACAAGGATATCGAAACATCGGACAAACCATTGTGTCTTAGTCTTCACCGTTTAGCGGTGGCGATGATCTCATGATCGCTTGACTTGGCGAAGTCGAAAACGAGACACAGGTGCTCATTAGAATGAGTTCACTGAACGATCCACTAGAGTTATCATATGGTTATATTGACCAATCTGTCAGTGATAACTCTGAGTGATGATAGGATAGTTGGTCTTTTGACTTGAGGTCATTTTGACGGACCTGTGCGTGAACGGTGCCACTTAGATCAACTGACCTAGCTTCGAGGCAAGGCCTGTCGAAAGGTCTTTTGATTGGGTGTCACTTGAAACGTACGAGGCGAGTAATGACCAAGAGAGGATTCGTCTCTCCCGGTCAATGGGAGTTAGTGTCGTAGAGTTAGTTCGGTCTTTAGTAAAAACTCTGCGCAGAGTATGTTGGAAGAAGTCCAATACTTATTGACTAAAGATTGATAGAAACTAACCTGAGTCAAGTTATTGGGGTTGACAGTTTGACCGTACCCCAGACTTGATCCGAACGACATATTTAAGACGAAGAGACTATAACTGCGGAATTCATCACGGAAACAGTCAGGTGGTCCCGACAATACTCATGTCAATGAGTTAACCACATAATGATGATTCCTGAAGCAGGGACAGCAACCACTGCTCGTGGTCACTGCCATATAGGGCTTCGAGCCCAACCTGTTGTAAGGGTCAGGCTGTAGGGTCTCACATAGAGTGTAACGCTTCGTCTAGTAATAGGTAGAAATTAGTTAGGGAGAATAATTGCATTTTTGATGCAAGGGATGAAATAATTGCATTTGATGCAATATGGTAATTTAAGCTTAGATATGGACTATTTTGCATTTGATGCAAAAGCGATTAAATGTGTATTAAATTATTTAATACAATATTTAATAATATAAACGCAAGGAAAAGTTCACGGGTAAGACGGGAATGTCCCGGTCTAGACCCAGGTTCGAACGGCGTCCAAATCGGACACCAAATGCTCAAGTTAGAGCCAAAACAGCCCAAAGGATCGGAACGGGTCAGACCAGGCTAACCCAGACCAGACTATGTCTGGCCTGGGCACCTGGCCTGACCTGGCTGAGCCAGGTCGCCAGCCCAGGCGCCTGGGCTCAGGCCCAGGCGCTGGGCGCCTGGGCCTGCGCCCAGGCGTGCCCGCCCAGGCGCCCTGGGCGCCTGGGCGCTGGCCCAGGCGCTGGGCGCCTGGGCCAGGCCCAGGCGGGCCGCCCAGGCGCCCTGGGCGCCTGGCCCAGGCCCGGGCCAGGCGCCCAGACTGGGTGCACCAGCCTGGGTGCGCCCAGACCAGGCGTCCAGCCTGGTCTGGGCTCACCCAGTTAGCCTGGTGGGTCCCACAGTTGTAGAAATTCTGCCCTAGGGCAGAATAGATATGACAGCTCAGTTTTTGTGAAAAACTAGCCTAGGGCTGATCTTTGGACACTCAATTGGAGGGTCAAACGAACTCTGATTGACGAACGGTTTTTTCCTATGCGTTCACCGCTGAACGCTTGTCGTATTGATAGGTTGTATCGATCTTGAAGCTCAACGGTGAGTGAGTTAAAATTCACGGAAGTTTGCACTTTTGAAGTGTAAACTAACTTGATTTTAACTAACCCAAATTATTTAGTCCCACATCGGATTTTGAGAAAAGGGGAGAGTCCGCCGCCTATATAAATAGGGGTCTCCCCCCTTCCTCAAAACTCGTCCCAAGCTCTAGATCTGAGCGGCTCTCGTAAATGTTGGAGCACGCTCGGATCTAAGCTTAAATAAATATTTCTCTATCTCCCTAAATTTCTGCCTTACTCCTGCGGGCTCTAGCAAAGCCACAAAGGAGTTCGGATTCTGGATCTGAAATCTTGGCGGAGGTTTCACTCGCGTGAAACTTTCTTCGGCGCGTGGTTGGCTCGGCGGCACGGGGATTGATCGCCTCGGGATGCGGAGCGATTCGAGGAGCGGTTCGGGGAGCGGTTCAAAGGAGCGGCTCGGCGTGGGACGGGAGCAGCTCGGAAGACGGCGCGGAACATCTCGCCTGCTCCAGGGCTGAGATTCCGGGTATGTGGTTAAAGTATTTTTAGCATTAGTTTAGTTTAATCGCAGTAGGCTAGATCCTTCTTGGGATGGTCAGACCCATCCCAAGTCGGCATAGATCTTGGCATAGAGTCTTGGACCTTATGGCTAAGTTAAAAATAGTTTTTAACTGCATGTTAATTAGTTAACATAGGTTTTTCTTCCGCTGCTTTGTTTTTCCTGTCTATGTTCCGTCCGACTTAGGACGGGACTAGAGTTTTTGTGCCCTAAGGGACCGCCGAATCTCCCTACAGTGGTATCAGAGCGAGGTTTGCGTAGTCGATCTAGCCTGCGATTAATTTTAAACTTAAGAATGCTTTTAAAATACTTTTTAAAATGTTTTTAAAGTTATGAGATAAATTTTAAAAATGTTTTATATGTTCAAATTTATTTGATAAATTTTTTAAGTATGAAAATTTTTAAAATGATGTTTTAATTTATGAGATATTTTAAAACTGTTTTAAAAATTAAAAATTTTTATGCGATAAATTTTTTTAACGTAGCATGCAAATTAGTGATTTTAAAATTAAGTTTTTTTTATGAGGTAAAAATAAAATAATTTTAAAATCATATTTTAAATTTAAATGTTAAATTTATATATGCATGCTAAAAATTGTTTATACGATAAACTTAGTATATTTAAATGTTAAATAGTTGTGCACTATCTTTATGCGATAAATTAGTGTAGAGTTATTTTAATGGCATGTTATCTTGTCCCTTATTTGATAACACAAGACAACCTTTTAGGTTAGCCATTAAAAATGATTAAAATTTATTACTTGAATTTTAATGACATGCTATGTTTTAATAAATCATTAACAACAATATTAAGACCTAATTCCTGATTAGGGTAGTCCTTTAAATGAACGTTAAATTCTAATTGTTATAATTAATTTTCATTAAAGGACTTCGCTTCTAGCGTTGTTAATAAAATTTATTAAAATCCTAATAACGATTAGGGTAGCACGTGAACCTTATAGTTGATAAGGACTTAATAAAAGTTATTAAACAAATCCTAAAAATTTTGAATTTAAGGATTCAACTAGTTGATAGGATTAATTAGTTGTTAATAAAAGCTGTTTAGTCTATGGCATACATACAAAAATGACAAGCTTCATTCAATGGACCATGATCCAGTCAATGTGCTTGGCTAAGAGTTCTGGGTCAACCCTTGCTAGTCCAAGGGGTAGTGATCCTGGCTTAGTCAATTCCCTGGCTGAGTTCCGCTGGACCGCAATGTCGCGAATCATGATTGTATGACACCCTGGACTATATCTAAGTCAAATACGTTAATGATCTTTTTCAAGATTAACCGTAGCCCTCCTTGTTTTAGGGGTTAGTAACTATAGGACCCGCGTTATAGTTGTTGAGATACACTCAAGCTGTAACCTGGCAATCTTATAGGAACCAACTTCTTAAATACATAAGATGACATCTTGACTTGACCCAAACCGACGTTGTCGTGAATACACCGAGCGGCGGCGCAAGTTTAGTCAAGGATGTAGTCTGCCCAGATGTAGTCTAAGACCTGACCCTAACCAACGTGTCGTGCATACACCGAGCTGAGGGGCAAGTCAGGCTAGACACGAAAACAAGGGTCCGACTAGACTAGACATTGTGATTTGGATGAGCACACTCATGATCACGAATGGCTAGGGGCAAAAACCGATTAAGAGAGTCATATCCGATATGATCGATGAAGAGTCATCTTCCGATCGCAGAGTCAATCAACTTGTTGAGCTACACTCAAGGTTGTTTAGACTCAAGGTGATTGGAACTCTTACCCATTAATTTTAATTCGATTAAATCGTTCGTTATTAAGCTTTAAAACGTTCGTAAAAATAGTTGGAGGGTATAGATAGATAAAAGCCAATCTACCTATAGTTAATATTGAACATATGCTAAAACTAGGGCAAGACTATGTTTACCGAAAGAATCAATTGATAATATTGGAATTAGTTAATTGGTCAAAAAGTTGATTAATTGAATATCAAGTTAAATTCTAATTGATATAATTAAACTATATTCTCATTGACATTAAATGACCTTCTAAAAGAACAGACTTAAGAAATATGATTTCATTAAGTTCTGTGTCCAACAAATAAATTAACGCTACATGTCACTCGTCTCTATATGAGGCAGCTTGAACATATAGGACATTCAAAGTATGTTTTTCCCTACAACTTGTCGAGCTACCCTCAAGGTTGTATGGACAAACAATTTTGATCCGCAAAGTTCAAAAATTCGATCAAACCGTTTGAGTCGAATACGAGTGCATGAGCGATGTAAGACTATGTATCCCAACCGGATCTTGAGACAAGCAACTTCTTGAGCTACACTCAAGATTGCAAAGCTCAAGCGTTTGGATACATAAGTTGCTTGCATAACCATTTATTTATGTTGATATCTAAATGTGATTTAGAAAAGGAAGAAGGCACTTCGGAAAGTCAATTGAGAAAGTTAGTTTAATTTATCATTAGTAGAGGCATAAGTAGGAGGGAATGAAAACGTAACATATTTTGATGTCACATTTCGGAATAAGTTGTTATACAAAAACGTCTAACACATTTTTGACGAATGTCGTCACCTTGCTTCTGAAGCAATGTTTTGTGTTAAGTAATTTGTAAATGACTATATATATATATTAAATGTTAATATATAAATACACAAGATTGTAGCAAACTTATATGGTAAAATTAGATTAGGCCGTATCAAGAGATTAAGCTTCACAAGTCACATAAAGAGGGGTCTGACCTCTCGTATTATGAAGTCTACGGACACTTGTGAGTCTTAGCCTCTTAGATACAATGGCCGAAACCCATCTGTGAGACAGTGGGAGAATGAGTTGTCGAACTCAGTCTAGTATATACTAATGTACCCGAGTCTAGATTAACCAAAATAAGTTATTCGTATATTTTATTAAGACACGTGTTCTTGTTGAAACACAAGTCTGATAAAATAAAGAACGAAATGACTAAAGTATTTAAACTGATTCGATTAGATCGAATGGTCAAATACTTATATAAATAAAATCTTGTGTAATTAAAAGAAAATGTGATTTTCTCTCAGGTCAAGTCTGTTAACACATCAGAGTGTTAAAAGGTATGAATCACACTTAGTTAGACTTGGTGCGATCCATAAATAAGTGACTCTGAGTTAACTCCTCCCTCTGGGTTAAGTCCCAGATAGTAATGCCTAGGTTTTGATAATGTTCTATAAGGACATTATCAATAATATATTAAATAAATCAATCGTAAGGAAGTTGTATTATTACTCGAATCTCGTGAGACGAAATGTCGAGTTAGACATCATAACTGATGATGACTTAGTCAACTTCTAGGATGAAATTCGGAGTAGTAACTCCGATTTAAAACTTGATGCAATCAGAATAGGTCCGTGTGCGTAAATAAATTTGAGAATTTAGTTTACGTACCAAAGGAAAATGTTTCCTCACTTTCTGCAAGTAAATCTTTAAGTTGAAAGGTTGGTGCAGAAAGAAAATAGTGAAGTACGATCATGTTGGACGAGAACGGTTTTCATCCTAATTTCTTTAAAACGGATTATGATGAAACCGGTTTCGCCAACATATGTGTACAGATCTACTCGGACCAAAGTCGATGTAAACGCTCAGTTTGACCATGAAAATTTGAGCATTCACTTATAAGTTCGTTTTTCTAAATATGATTTAGACGGACCAACTTATATGAATTAGCCAAAGAGTTTTCAAGGTCAGTGGGAGCGTGTAAATTACATGCGAGGCATCAAAGAGATGGAACATATATTTTGATTAAGTAATCAAAGAGTTTGATTATTTATCAGAAATAGATATGAACCATTTGCAATGACCAAAAACTAATTTAAAATTATTATCGTAAGACACGATGAACTGGATAAGATCCAGGGGAATAAAATATTATAGATTCCGATGGACCAAGTGAATTATTTGAATAAGATTCAAAAGGTTGGTCTAACATAAACATAGAAACCCCTTAAGTCTATAGTGTAGACGGTTTTAGCAGATCCACTCACGAAGGCTCTATCACATGAAGTCGGGAAAACTTATGTGTAAAAACGATATTAGATATCGAGATAAATGGGCCTGAGTGCAAGTGGGAGATGTAGGAATATGATGCCCTCAAGGCCATTTATTCCTGTGTGAATAACACAAACATCTTGTTCGAAATAACAGTAAGCTGTTTGGTAATAATTTATCTAAGTCATATTGTAATGTAGTCAACATTAGATATCAACTTAGGTAAAGTCCTGAGACTTTATGCAAGGTCAAACGGGTATCGAGATGAGTATCTCGATCATGGAGAAACGTTTGACCGTCTGTAGCATAAGTCTAAAATGGTTCGTGGTCGTAGATGTTCCGAGACAAGGATATCGAAACATCGGACAGACCATTGTGTCTTAGTCTTCACCGTTTAGCGGTGGCGATGATCTCATGATCGCTTGACTTGGCGAAGTCGAAAACGAGACACAGGTGCTCATTAGAACGAGTTCACTGAACGATCCACTAGAGTTATCATATGGTTATATTGACCAATCTGTCAGTGATAACTCTGAGTGATGATAGGATAGTTGGTCTTTTGACTTGAGGTCATTTTGACGGACCTGTGCGTGAACGGTGCCACTTAGATCAACTGACCTAGCTTCGAGGCAAGGCCTGTCGAAAGGTCTTTTGATTGGGTGTCACTTGAAACGTACGAGGCGAGTAATGACCAAGAGAGGATTCGTCTCTCCCGGTCAATGGGAGTTAGTGTCGTAGAGTTAGTTCGGTCTTTAGTAAAAACTCTGCGCAGAGTATGTTGGAAGAAGTCCAATACTTATTGACTAAAGATTGATAGAAACTAACCTGAGTCAAGTTATTGGGGTTGACAGTTTGACCGTACCCCAGACTTGATCCGAACGACATATTTAAGACGAAGAGACTATAACTGCGGAATTCATCACGGAAACAGTCAGGTGGTCCCGACAATACTCATGTCAATGAGTTAACCACATAATGATGATTCCTGAAGCAGGGACGACAACCACTGCTCGTGGTCACTGCCATATAGGGCTTCGAGCCCAACCTGTTGTAAGGGTCAGGCTGTAGGGTCTCACATAGAGTGTAACGCTTCGTCTAGTAATAGGTAGAAATTAGTTAGGGAGAATAATTGCATTTTTGATGCAAGGGATGAAATAATTGCATTTGATGCAATATGGTAATTTAAGCTTAGATAGGGACTATTTTGCATTTGATGCAAAAGCGATTAAATGTGTATTAAATTGTTTAATACAATATTTAATAATATAAACGCAAGGAAAAGTTCACGGGTAAGATGGGAATGTCCCGGTCTAGACCCAGGTTCGAACGGCGTCCAAATCGGACACCAAATGCTCAAGTTAGAGCCAAAACAGCCCAAAGGATCAGAACGGGTCAGACCAGGCTAACCCAGACCAGACTAGGTCTGGCCTGGGCACCTGGCCTGACCTGGCTGAGCCACGTCGCCAGCCCAGGCGCCTGGGCTCAGGCCCAGGCGCTGGGCGCCTGGGGCAGGCCCAGGCGGGCCGCCCAGGCGCCCTGGGCGCCTGGCCCAGGCCCGGGCCAGGCGCCCAGACTGGGTGCACCAGCCTGGGTGCGCCCAGACCAGGCGTCCAGCCTGGTCTGGGCTCACCCAGTAAGCCTGGTGGGTCCCACAGTTGTAGAAATTCTGCCCTAGGGCAGAATAGATATGACGGCTCAGTTTTTTGTGAAAAACTAGCCTAGGGCTGATCTTTGGACACTCAATTGGAGGGTCAAACGAACTCTGATTGACGAACGGTTTTTTCCTATGCGTTCACCGCTGAACGCTTGTCGTATTGATAGGTTGTATCGATCTTGAAGCTCAACAGTGAGTGAGTTAAAATTCACGGAAGTTTGCACTTTTGAAGTGTAAACTAACTTGATTTTAACTAACCCAAATTATTTAGTCCCACATCGGATTTTGAGAAAAGGGGAGAGTCCGCCGCCTATATAAATAGGGGTCTCCCCCCTTCCTCAAAACTCGTCCCAAGCTCTAGATCTGAGCGGCTCTCGTAAATGTTGGAGCACGCTCGGATCTAAGCTTAAATAAATATTTCTCTATCTCCCTAAATTTCTGCCTTACTCCTGCGGGCTCTTACAAAGCCACAAAGGAGTTCGGATTCTGGATCTGAAATCTTGGCGGAGGTTTCACTCGCGTGAAACTTTCTTCGGCGCGTGGTTGGCTCGGCGGCACGGGGATTGATCGCCTCGGGATGCGGAGCGATTCGAGGAGCGGTTCGGGGAGCGGTTCAAAGGAGCGGCTCGGCGTGGGACGGGAGCAGCTCGGAAGACGGCGCGGAACATCTCGCCTGCTCCAGGGCTGAGATTCCGGGTATGTGGTTAAAGTATTTTTAGCATTAGTTTAGTTTAATCGCAGTAGGCTAGATCCTTCTTGGGATGGTCAGACCCATCCCAAGTCGGCATAGATCTTGGCATAGAGTCTTGGACCTTAGGGCTAAGTTAAAAATAGTTTTTAACTGCATGTTAATTAGTTAACATAGGTTTTTCTTCCGCTGCTTTGTTTTTCCTGTCTATGTTCCGTCCGACTTAGGACGGGACTAGAGTTTTTGTGCCCTAAGGGACCGCCGAATCTCCCTACAGGTCCTGCCCCGGAGTCTTTGAGAGGGCGGGTATTAGGCCGTCGCCTCCCCGCAGCCTCTATAGTCGGACAGGTATTGGGCCATCGCCTACCCCGCATATGGTGCTCCGGTTTGGGTGGCTAAGCTCCGTAAGCTTGCCCCGATGGTCTTCTTTGGTGGGGGGGAGCGAGCGCGTAGCTCGGCCCGTGCCCCTCTCCGGTTTGGGTGGCGAGTATTGGTCCTGCCCCGGAGTCTTTGAGAGGGCGGGTATTGGGCCGTCGCCTCCCCGCAGCCTCTATAGTCGGACGGGTATTGGGCCGTCGCCTACCCCGCATATGGTGCTCCGGTTTGGGTGGCTAAGCTTTGTAAGCTTGCCCCGGAGGTCTTCTTTGGTGGGGGGAGCAAGCGCGTAGCTCGGTCCGTGCCCCTCTCCGGTTTGGATGGTGAGGATTGGTCCTGCCCCGGAGTCTTTGAGAGGGCTGGTATTGGGCTTGCCTCCCCGCAGCCTCTATAGTCAGACGGGTATTGGGCCGTCGCCTACCCTGCATATGGCGCTCCGGTTTGGGTGGCTAAGCTCCGTAAGCTTGCCCCGGAGGTCTTCTTTGGTGGGGGGAGCGAGCGCGTAGCTCGGCCCGTGCCCCTCTCCGGTTTGGGTGGCGAGGATTGGTCCTGCCCCGGAGTCTTTGAGAGGGCGGGTATTGGGCCGTCGCCTCCCCACAGCCTCTATAGTCGGACGGGTATTGGGCCGTCGCCTACCTGATCACTCCTTATTTTACACCTTTTTTCCGCATGTTTGCATGCCATTTGGATCGCCCAAATCATGTTTTTCACGATATATCGACGATATTGCGATGCTTTTCACGATTTGTTGTTTTTGTCGCATTTCAGGTGATTTGGCGCGATTTGGAGTGATCATGAGATGCGCTCACGATAGACGGCCACCGACGACCTCCCCGAGGGGTATTTTGCTGTTGGAAAGGAGCGGAAGAAGAATGGACGTCGCAGGAGCGACGAGGAGGCCAAAACAATCAGATTGGGCATTTTTTGTGTCCCACTCGGCCGAGTGGAGGAGCCACTCGGCCGACCAGCGAGACACTGCTCGGCCGACCCATTCAGACATGATTTCCATGTGTGCTCGGCCGAGCGACGGAGACCACATCGGCCGAGTGACGATACCACGTCCGCCCGAGTGGCGCCCAGATGAAGCCCCTTCAAAATATCGAAGTTTCTGTTTTTCGGCCACCTAAGCTTCAGAAGACCCACTCGGCCGAGTGGTAAATCCCGTCCGCCCGAGTGAAGTGAAGCCATCGGCCGAGTGACGACAACTCACTCGGCCGAGCCGCCCCCGAACTGAAGACCCCTGAAGCCCACGACTTACTGGAAATTGACAGGGTTTTCACTCGGCCGAGCGACTTTTGTCACTCGGCCGAGTGCGATGCGCTGCCTGTAGCGAAATTTGCGGAAAACAGGCTGTGCAGGGGCGTTTTGGTCAGGATTTTTAGACGATTTTTGGGGCTATTTAAGCTCTGTTTTTACCCTAGTTTGGAGAGCCATCTCTCAGATTTTTGCAGCTTTTTGAGTCTACTTTTTAGTTTTATTAATTGTGATTGGAGAAGAGAAAAACTTGGATTTTTGTTGGATTAATTGAAGATCTACATTGGTTTGCATTTCTCTTCCCCAAAAGCTCTATTTTTATTGTTTATATCATTGTTGTGATGAATTCCATTGCCTATTTCATTGATTATTTTTGTGCTATTGCTATGATTTGTGAGTAGTCTCCACGTCTCGGGGCGTGGGGATGAACCCTACAAGCCCTATTTCCCATTTGTGTTGAATTGGTAGAAATTGAGCTAGGATTGTTATTAGGGATTAGATTGGGATCGAATTACTACGGATAGCTAGGTATTCATATCAATTGGGATTTGCAAGAGATTGGATCCCAATTCGGTAGGAAGCCCTAGAAAGCCGAATTGGGTTGGAGTCGGATTTTCGAAGTATCGGTTTGCAAGAGATTGGACCGATACTAGGACCTCCGGTTGCAATTCCGTGCCGATACCCGTTTGCAAGAGATTGGACGGGTAGGAACTATCCTAATTTAGATTGTGGTCCGAGTTTGCAAGAGATTGGGCTCGGTGCGCAATTGGACGATGATGTTGATCCTAATGCTAGCTTCCCTAGGCTAGGGTTTGCAAGAGATTGGACCCAAACCTAGGATAGCTATAGACCGGCAACAGCGCGAGAGCGTGAGTTTGGTTCTACATTTAGTTGCAACTAGTTCATCCAAATTCTCATTCTAGCAATTTTGATACCAACGAACCACATTTATGAAATACGGTGAGTAGCGGGGATTCCCCATTCCCTAGACGTTCTTTATTTGATTTGATATTTCGCAAATTTGTCTGACGATTGTGACAGGATCGCCCAAGACAATTATCTCTGTTCCTAAATAGCCAGGTTGATCAGGAGCAAGCACGGTCATTCGTCCTCCCTGTGTTCGATACCCGCTCGCCACCATACCGTGCGCTTGCGGTAAAACTACAACCGTCGCCTCGGGACGTGTATCCGGGGCGCGATCAAGTTTTTGGCGCTGTTGCCGGGGAGGCGATTGCGTTTGATTCTTTTTCACCCTAGCTATTCTTTTTCTTTTTATTATTATCATTATTCTTATTTCTTATTTCTTGCCTAACCCTTCCACGGTATTAATCATTTCTTTGAAACTCTGTTTCCCCTGTGCATGAACACGAGATCTACGGCGGACCCAGAAGACTTATTATTTGATCCCGAGATCGAACGTACCGCGCGGAGACTTAGAGCGGAAAAGAGACAAGATCCGGAAGGGAGGTATATGACCAACCCGGAAACTCCGGAAGAATTGGCGACAAGGATGGCAAGGATAATCTCGATTCGAGATAGGCTTCGGCCTAAGACTTCTTCTACCACCTCGTCCATTGCCATGCCGGGGTTGGCGGCCGACAAGAACTTCGAGCTAAAGACTGGATTGGTGGTGTTGATGCAACAAGACCCGTTTCATGGGAACGCACATGAGAACCCCCACTACCACATCCAACTATTCTTGTCAAAATGCGCCACATTCCAGATGCCGGGGGTCTCCAACGGCGCTATCAGACTGCGCCTCTTCCCCTTCACGCTTAAGGACAAGGCACTCTATTGGTTGAGGACGCAGGCTGACGGAGTCTTCACTACTTGGGACGAGTTGGCGAGCGCATTTATTGACAAATTCTATCCGCCATCCAAGACGGTGAAGATCCGGAGCGCTCTCATGTCCTTCAAGCAAGGACCACAGGAGACGCTCTATGAAGCTTGGGAGCGATTTAAGGATTTGCAGCACCAATGCCCGCACCACAGTATAGAGGACTGGGAGCTAGTTCATAGCTTCTACAACGGTCTCCAACCGGGGACCAAACAAATTATTGATGCCGCGGCGAATGGTGCAATCTTGTCAAAGACTCCCGAGGAAGCTACGGCCCTAATTGAGGAGATGGCCTCAAATAACCAACAATGGGGCGATGAGCGAGGACACTCCACATCCTCCTTAAAGCCAACTAGCATCTACGAGGCGAAGGCCGTAGCGGAGCTCACGAGCAAATTTGATTCTCTCCACAAGGTGGTGGAGAGATTGGAGAAATATATCACGGAGCCCCAAGGAAGCCCATCCACCTCCGCACCGACCAACCAAATGTGTGATTGGCAAGACCAATCTCAAGTCATGTACTCGGGAGGAGAGCAAGTAGAAGGATCCATGGAGCAAATACAGTATGTTGCAGGGAACCAAGGCTATTGGTCCAATCCGGCCGCAAGAAATCATCCGGGATTCTCCTACGCCAACAATGAAGGAGCCTTGAACCCGCCACCACCACCGCCTCAACAAGCTCGACCACCACCACCCCAACAACAAAACTATCCACCGAGGGGGCCTCCACAACAAAACTTTCAACCAAAGCAACAAGTCCCACCGTATAGGCCTCTCGGATACAACCAAGGGTGGAGGAATCAAAATCAAAACCCTCCACAAGCTCCACAACGAACCGACTTCGAATTTAGAGTGGAGGCGTTCATGGTCGAGCAAAATAAGGTGAATGCTACTTTGAAGGCGGGGCAAGAATCTCTCAATACCGTAGTGGCTCAAATATCGGAGCAATTAGCGTTGCTCAACCGGAACACTCAAAGATTGCCGGCGCAACCGGAGCAAAACCCACGGGGCAACACGGGCCACATCAACGCCGTAGTTGCCGTCACTACTAGAGGCGGGAAGGACACCACCCCCGCCATGATTCCTATTGAGGAGGCCGTGGAGGAAAGCTTGGAGCCGGTTGAGCCGGTAATTGAGGATGATAAGGAGAAGGAGCCACAAGACAAGGAGAAATCTAGGGCGGAGCGATTAATTGAGGAAAGGCGCTTCATGCCACCGGTCCCATTCCCCCAAAGACTAGCGAAAGCAAAAATGGAGAAAAGGCTAGCGAAATTCCTCGAGTATCTAAGGGGAGTTAGCCTCAATATTCCCTTCCTCGACGCCATCGTCGAGATCCCCACGTATGCTAAATTTTTGAAGGACTTGATTTCGGGGAGGAAAAGGAAGGAGAAGATAATGCTAGCCGAGGAGGGCTCTTGGTTCACCAAGAGAGAGAAGGAGCCGGCAAAATTTAAAGATCCGGGGAGTTTTCGGATTCCTTGCACTTTGGGTGGCGTGCCTCTTCAAAAGGCATTGGTCGATCTTGGGGCTAGTGTGAGTCTCATGCCCCTCTCCATGTTCTTAAGGCTTAACACCGGGACAAAGTTGAAGCCCACCGACATGCGCATTCAATTAGCCGATGGCCGGATAACAAGGCCGGTGGGGATCGCCGAAGACATCCCACTTCAAGTCCCGGGTGGAATATGCTTGCCATGTGACTTCGTCATCATGGACATTAAGGAGGAGGGAGACACCTCATTGATACTTGGACGCCCATTCCTCGCCACCGCCGGAGTCATAGACGACGTGCGCGAAGGTACCTTAACCTTGAACGTCAGAAACATTGAGGTGGAGCTCCACATTCCTAAGGCTATGAAGCACATGCCTTACCACGAGGAGCTTGATTACATGGACCTCCTTGATGAGGTGATAGAGGAGGCGATTCCTCACTCAATTGGTGCCCTTTTTGATGAAGAATTTGATGAAGGCCCGGATTTAGGCCAAGATGAAAAGATTGAAGACAATTCCCCCGACTTCTCCGCTGATGAAGATGATGGCGACGCTGATGTCGCAAGGATTCGGGAGCTCTGCAAGCTCTCGAAATTAAAGTCTCCAAAGAAAGCTCCGCCGGCGCGGAAATCGGCATCGCCGGTTAAGCCGTTGACCGGGGCAAATGCTAGCTTGGGGGAGCCTCCCCCCAACACTATTCGGGATAGGAGACCACTGCGGGAGAACGCTGCGCCGCCACGTTCGAATCCAAGCGCGCTCCCCGGGAAGTTTGACGGGTGCATCTCGTATGCACCAAACATCCCGCATTGATTGAAAACTGTAGGGGGTCGAGCTCACGACCTAAAACGAGCGCTTGTCGGGAGGCAACCCGACGGGTTTTTGCTTTATTTTTACTTTTTCTTTATTTTCGTTTTAGAAATTTTTAGTATTTTGAGTCATCCGACCAAAAATTTTGTGATAACGGGTCCTATTTTTCTTGACATGAGAGAAGATAGGTAGATCATCATGAGGAGGATGAACGAGACGATGAGGAGCGCCCCAAGAAGGCGTTCGACGCTTAGGAGGAGCATGAAATCGACTGGAGAAAGAAAGATGGAGTTTAGAGCCCAAACGAAGACAAACAGCAGAATACAAGGCTCACTCGGCCGAGTATACTAGTCACTCGGCCGAGTCCAGAAGTTCGTCCGGCCGAGCCGCTCACGAACGAGGGAAGTCTGCTGAACCCAACTCTCTGTTTATTTTCTTGATTTCGATATAACTGCTACTCGGCCGAGTATATATATTCACTCGGTCGAGTAAAACGGATACCCTCCTAGGGCGAGTCATGCCGAGTAGCTTGAGTCACTCGGCCGAATGGACTTACTCCACTCGGCCGAGGCTGGCAAAGCCACTCGGCCGAAGCGATATTGGGGAGAAAATTTCTATTTCCTCGCTCGGCCGAGTGACCACGTCACTCGGCCGAGTCGTAACTTACTATTATATAAGTGACGAAGGGGCGCGGATTTCGAAATCTAAAATTCCCAAATCCGCCCGCGCCCCCTCGCCTACCCTCGCCCGATTCCCCTTCGCCCCAACCCCCACTCGCCTGACCACGCCCCGCGCGCGCCGCCGCTCGGCCAGCCACCGCCGGCCGACCGACGCCGCGCCCCGCCCGAGTCGCCACCGGCGGCCTCGTCTCCGATCGCCTCCGGTATAGCTCGATTTGCCCATTTTCTTCTCTTTTTGCGTAGTTTTCGAGGATCCGTGTATTAATCGAACCCCTAACCCGAATCAATTCCCATATCTATCTGTTATACCCCTACTGCTCCATACATTTTGATTATTACTCGCTGATATCGCTTTTCCATGCGCAGGTTGCTTTTTGGACCTTAGGGGAGGCCAGGGGAGCTCCTACGGGCTGTTTTGGATTTCGTGGAGGTGCGGACTTCGCACGCTTCCACCGCTTAGCACTCACGGCGTGTTTTGGTACACTCTTTCCACTCTTTCTGCACACGCCGCACTTTTTCACTTTTCGGCGCGCTCGGGGCCGATATGCCGCCCCGGACACGGCCTCGGACGAGGAGACCTTCCGCTAAGCGGAAGAGGTCGGATGACGCCGGCCCCGCCCACGAGGCGGAAGAGTCTCCTCCTCCTTCCCCCACACACGCCGTCCACCCAGCACAGCCTGTAGGGTCCGCACACCCCGCACAGCCTGCAGCGCACCCACAGCCCGCACAGCCTCTCCCTGCCGATCCACAGCCACCACCACCGGCTCCACTGGTCGGGCCGCTCGGGATTACGTTCCGAGACGACGCACACCGCACCGTCTTCGAGCGTATCTCCCAGCGCTCGATCGTACCCTCCAGGTTTGCACACCTCGCTGACCTAGGACGCCTGGGGGTACTTGAGGGGATACTCACGTTGTACGACAACGTGGGTTGGCGCGACTTCCTTCAGGTGTCGGCGGATACTTTTACCCGCCCGACACTTGAGGTTTTGAGTTCGATCGCCCGGACCGATGAGGGATGCTCATTCCGGTTCATGGATCGAGAGTGCCAGGTCACTCTCGATATGATGAGAGCGTTTTTCTCTTGGCCCGCAGTCCCCGGAGCCGATCGCGGTTATGGCCCCAAACATATCCCCCCACCCTCTTTCGACGCCGGTGCCTTCTGGGAACGTATCACGGGTCTCCACGCCGCCTTTGACCCTAGTAGGGCCAAGGCCTCGGCCATCGTACATCCCTGCCTTCGCATTGCTCAGCGCCTTATGGCGATGACATTTTTGGCCAGATATGAGCCGGGCACGATGTCTACGCCAGAGCTTTACATGCTCTATGCGATGACACGTCCCAGAGCTCTATCTAGGGATGGAGATGAGCTTGTCCCCGCCGTCGTGATCGATATCGCGGCATGGTACTTAGACCGCATCATTGTATCGGTGGGCGCTCGCTCATCGATATGCTGCGGCGGCCTGATTACCTTGCTGGCTCTTATGACCGGCGAGGACTTCCCCGACGACCTGCGGCGAGTATCGGGCCCCACTTCTCTGTCGATAGACGTTATGGCCCGGATGAAGATGCTTCGTCCGCATGGTGAGCGTCACTGGGTCTGGTTGCACGGCCCTTTCGGTGCCGACTACATGATTCTCCCGAGCCCAGCTCGGACCCAGATTGCACCGGCCCACGTTGACTGGCTCCCAGCGATGGATTCCCTCATCCCCGCTGCGTACGTGCTCGAGGCCGAGGAGGCCGAGCAGGCCGAGCAGGCCCACGCTGCCCACGCTGCCCAGGCTGCTCCCGCAGACCCTGCTGCACACCCTGCCGAGCCTGCTGCCGACCCCGTCGACCCTGTGGCCCCTCAGCCTGTTCCTGACGTTTCCGCTGCTCTTGACACTTCTGTCCCCACCTCTGCCAGTGTCGAGAGTACTCTTGCTGAGCCCACTTCCACCACTGTCACCACTGCCGAGGCTGTCCCCACCACTCCCGCTGCCACCTCCGGCCCTCTGTCCGTCGAGCCTCTTTACTCCGCACTCCCCGAGCGCCCGCAGACCTTTGTTGAGAGTGGAGAGCCCTCGTTCGCCGCGGTCGTGGAGACCATGGCTAGCATGATCTCCGCTGGGATTGCGTCTTTCGGTCCACACACTTCCACCCCAGCGGTAGAGTCCTCTGTCTCCACAGCTGCCGTATTCTCTGAGAGCGTCGTGGCGTCTGTCCACACTTCTGTGCCACTGACCTCTCTAGCCGCCTCGCATCCGCTTTTGTACTCTTCTTTCGCTGCCGCTGCCTCCACTTCTCACCGCCCGCCCCGACCTCACACTGAGGCCCGGCCCACATTTCCAGGCGCGGCACCTTTCGTCCCATTCCCTGCTGAGCCCGTTACATACTCCACTCGCGTACGCCAGCCTCGCCCTGCGCAGCCCCGACAGGTGCGTCCCTCTGCACCACCCCCGCCCGACACTGTACTGCAGAGCATACGTGCTCTTGAGTTGGCGGTGAGTGGTCTTAGAGGAGACCTTAGGACCCTGTCCTCCACCGTCTCTACGATGGCTGGACGCTTTGACCTGATCCCTCAGATCCACTACTGCCTGACACAGATCTTAGAGCGTCTTCCGCGCGTACCCCCACCCACCCAGCAGGTTCCCACTCACACTTCCACACACTCTAGACCTGCTTCCACTTCCACGCCCACCCCAGCTCAGCAGCCTACACCACCACCACCACCCCCTCCGCCTCAGGACGGAGACAGCGCGGCACCGCCTTCTTAGGCACTCTTGATGCCTTTACCCATTCCTGTCGTTGTGCTGCCCGTCTCTGCTGGGTCCTGTTGCACTTTTGTCCCCCCCTCCCCTCACTTATTTTGGGATTATATTTTCGATCATATCTCTTTGTGCATATCATATCATATCTACTTGGGATTCTCATTTTGATCACATCTATATATATCTTTTTGGGAGAGAGGGAGCGTTTTTTCGGTGACACATATATATTCGTATCACTCATATCTGTGCATGCATCCTATCCGCATCATATTTTCCCTTCTTTATTTTTTTCCTTTCATTGTCTTTTTTCTTCCCATCATGCATGCATCCTCACTTGCTCCTCCCTTTACTTGTCTCTCCGTGTGCCACACTTTGCACATTGAGGACACTGTGCCGTTTAGCTTGGGGGAGTGAGTTCTCACGTTCTTTTTTCGATTTGCCACCTTTATTTTCAGTTTTTCACACCGCTTTTCACTTTTGCACTCATTTTTCATTATTTTTCTTTTATTTTTTGCCATGCATCATGTTTTCCTTACTTTCCTGTGTGCCGCATTGCATAGTTCTATTTTCCTTTTATCTTTACTTCTTTCTTTTTCATCTCATGCTAGAGATGAATTTTCTGTGATGATGTCTACGTGGAGTTAGCTTATTCTATATGCATGCTATAATTGTCGTGTCTTAGATTTCATTTCTGATATCATATGCTATGACTTGCTTTGCATTTAGAAATAGTAACCCACACTTTTTCCGCATGAAAATGGATGAAATTTTATTATTAGCTGAGCCTGAATATTCATATGTATGCTATCACAGAAAACACACCAAGATTCACGCATTGAATGCCTATATCTGGAGTACTGATTCCTTTTCCTTTATCACTTCTATATGCATGAATTGTACACTTCACTTCCGGATGATTGAATGATGATTAGCTATGATATATCTGGATCAGTTAGCTTTTTTGTGATCGAAACTGAGTAGATTAGATTACCCCGCTGAAGTTGTCGTGCATGTCTTATAGAGTGAGCCGAGAGTTATATTTATTTCTTTCTCCACAAATCTTGAACATCATTTCTCTACTTTTAAAAATCATTGGTGAATCTCTCCTTAGTGACTCTATTTTATGGCATTTCCCCCGCTATTAATTCCTAGCTCCAAACCTCTCATTCTGAAAAAAAAAACAATAATAAAAAGAGAGGAGAACATTCTTGTATATCATTATCTCTCTTTGAGTTGGGATCATTGTATATATCTTATAAAAAAAGATAAAAAAGAAAAAAAAAAGAGAGAAAAGAGGAAAAATCCTCAATAAAAGATCCCATCTCGCTTACTTTCTTGCTTCTTTCTCTTCTTTGCCTTTGGAGCTATGTAAAAATGGGGATGTAAATATTTTTGTGCCACCACGCTTATAGATAAGCTTGGGGGAGGGGATCCATTGATGTGTGAGAGAGTGACTACTTGACATTGCACGACAACCTAGGCTAAGTAATATTCTATACTCGGTGAGATTGTTTCTAGCTTTACGAAATCCAGAAATCTAAGCCTAGCATTCATTTCATGAAATCCATACTTTTCTATTCTCTCTATTCTATGATGTGATACTCTTATACTCCAGATAGAAAGCGTTTAATTGAAAAGTGTGTGATCTGAGATTTGTATACCGCTTTAGATGATTCAGGCGATGTTAATTTTAAAATTATTCCGTTTTTCATGATTATACCATTGTTCGTGGGTTTTCTATTTTCTACTTGCACTATTATACTATGATATCAAAATGAGATTCTTTGACATGTATTTCTCACTCGGTGCACGCTATAAGAGTAAGTGAAACCCACGTCCTGAGAAAATGATCTAGCATCCTACCTCTTCCCTACTTTCTTTCTTTCTTTCTTTATTTTCGATTGGTTTTCATTCTTCTTCGTTTTTCATTTTTTTTATTTCGTTTTTTTTCGCCGTTTTCGTTTTCCGAATCCACCGGGTTCGCTTTTTACTTATCTTCCTCGAGGACGAGTAAGAGGCAAGCTTGGGGGATTTTGATCACTCCTTATTTTACACCTTTTTTCCGCATGTTTGCATGCCATTTGGATCGCCCAAATCATGTTTTTCACGATATATCGACGATATTGCGATGCTTTTCACGATTTGTTGTTTTTGTCGCATTTCAGGTGATTTGGCGCGATTTGGAGTGATCATGAGATGCGCTCACGATAGACGGCCACCGACGACCTCCCCGAGGGGTATTTTGCTGTTGGAAAGGAGCGGAAGAAGAATGGACGTCGCAGGAGCGACGAGGAGGCCAAAACAATCAGATTGGGCATTTTTTGTGTCCCACTCGGCCGAGTGGAGGAGCCACTCGGCCGACCAGCGAGACACTGCTCGGCCGACCCGTTCAGACACGATTTCCATGTGTGCTCGGCGGAGCGACGGAGACCACATCGGTCGAGTGACGATACCACGTCCGCCCGAGTGGCGCCCAGACGAAGCCCCTTCAAAATATCGAAGTTTCTATTTTTCGGCCACCTGAGCTTCAGAAGACGCACTCGGCCGAGTGGTAAATCCCGTCCGCCCGAGTGAAGTGAAGCCATCGGTCGAGTGACGACAACTCACTCGGCCGAGCCGCCCCCGAACTGAAGACCCCTGAAGCCCACGACTTACTGGAAATTGACAGGGTTTTCACTCGGCCGAGCGACTTTTGTCACTCGGCCGAGTGCGATGCGCTGCCTGTAGCGAAATTTGCGGAAAACAGGCTGTGCAGGGGCGTTTTGGTCAGGATTTTTAGACGATTTTTGGGGCTATTTAAGCTCTGTTTTTACCCTAGTTTGGAGAGCCATCTCTCAGATTTTTGCAGCTTTTTGAGTCTACTTTTTAGTTTTATTAATTGTGATTGGAGAAGAGAAAACCTTGGATTTTTGTTGGATTAATTGAAGATCTACATTGGTTTGCATTTCTCTTCCCCAAAAGCTCTATTTTTATTGTTTATATCATTGTTGTGATGAATTCCATTGCCTATTTAATTGATTATTTTTGTGCTATTGCTATGATTTGTGAGTAGTCTCCACGTCTCGGGGCGTGGGGATGAACCCTACAAGCCCTATTTCCCATTTGTGTTGAATTGGTAGAAATTGAGCTAGGATTGTTATTAGGGATTAGATTGGGATCGAATTACTACGGATAGCTAGGTATTCATATCAATTGGGATTTGCAAGAGATAGGATCCCAATTCGGTAGGAAGCCCTAGAAAGCCGAATTGGGTTGGAGTCGGATTTTCGAAGTATCGGTTTGCAAGAGATTGGACCGATACTAGGACCTCCGGTTGCAATTCCGTGCCGATACCCGTTTGCAAGAGATTGGACGGGTAGGAACTATCCTAATTTAGATTGTGGACCGAGTTTGCAAGAGATTGGGCTCGGTGCGCAATTGGACGATGATGATGATCCTAATGCTAGCTTCCCTAGGCTAGGGTTTGCAAGAGATTGGACCCAAACCTAGGATAGCTATAGACCGGCAACAGCGCGAGAGCGTGAGTTTGGTTCTACATTTAGTTGCAACTAGTTCATCCAAATTCTCATTCTAGCAATTTTGATATCAACGAACCACATTTATGAAATACGGTGAGTAGCGGGGATTCCCCATTCCCTAGACGTTCTTTATTTGATTTGATATTTCGCAAATTTGTCTGACGATTGTGACAGGATCGCCCAAGACAATTATCTCTGTTCCTAAATAGCCAAGTTGATCAGGAGCAAGCACGGTCATTCGTCCTCCCTGTGTTCGATACCCGCTCGCCACCATACCGTGCGCTTGCGGTAAAACTACAACCGTCGCCTAGGGACGTGTATCCGGGGCGCGATCACTACCCCGCATATGGCACTCCGGTTTGGGTGGCTAAGCTCTGTAAGCTTGCCCCGGAGGTCTTCTTTGGTGGGGGGAGCGAGCGCGTAGCTCGGCCCGTGCCCCTCTCCAGTTTGGGTGGCGAGGATTGGTCCTGCCCCGGAGTCTTTGAGAGGGAGGGTATTGGGCCGTCCCCTCCTCGCAGCCTCTATAGTCGGACGGGTATTGGGCCGTCGCCTACCCTGCATATGGCGCTCTGGTTTGGGTGGCTAAGCTCTGTAAGCTTACCCCAGAGGTCTTCTTTGGTGGGGGGGAGCGAGCGTGTAGCTCGGCCCGTGCCACTCTCCGGTTTTGGTGGCAAGGATTGGTCCTGCCCCGGAGTCTTTGAGAGTGCGGGTATTGGGCCGTCGCCTCCCCGCAGCCTCTATAGTCGGACAGGATTTGGGCCGTCGCCTATCCTGCATATGGCGCTCCGGTTTGGGTGGCTAAGCTCCGTAAGCTTGCCCCGGAGGTCTTCTTTGGTGGGGGGAGCGAGCACGTAGCTCGGCCCGTGCCCCTCTCTGATTTGGGTGGCGAGGATTGGTCCTGCCCCGGAGTCTTTGAGAGGGCGGGTATTGGGTCGTCGCCTCCCCGCAGCCTCTATAGTCGGACGGGTATTGGGCCGTTGCCTACCCCGCATATGGCGCTCCGGTTTGGGTGGCTAAGCTCCGTAAGCTTGCCCCGGAGGTCTTCTATGGTGGGGGGAGCAAGCGCGTAGCTCGGCCCGTGCCCCTCTCCGGTTTGGGTGGCGAGGACTGGTCCTGCCCCGGAGTCTTGCGTTTCTGGGCTGAAATTTTCAGGTGGAAATGGCGAAATTCGAAGATGCAAAAGGGGAAAGTGTATTTCATTCGAGACTTACAGTTTTCGACTACATCATGACTGGTGTTCCGCGTTTTTCCGAGGGATTAGCCCGCCCTCGTCAAGGGGGGCTGGGGTGGGCGCGGCAGGTCTGATTCCCTTCTGCGGTGCCATCAGCAGGAGCCAGCTTTTGATGGTAGGAGTCGTCCCTCCGCCCTGTTAAGTCGGCCCTCAGGTTCTGCTCTGGACCCTTGTGCTTGGTCGATCCCACATAGCAGCTCCTAGACAGCTTCTGGCTTCCCCGCATGGACCCAACCCCTCAGGGGGTTTGGAACTTGACCATCTGGTGGAGCAGGCTGGGGAGCGCTCCGATGGCCGCCATGTAGGGTCGTCCTATGATCCCGTTGTATGCCGATGCAATGTCGACCACAACGAACAGAGTCATTCGGGTGACGACCTGCGGTTCTTCTCCGAGGGTTATTGGCAAGGTGATCACTCCTATAATAGGGGTCGAGTGACCGGTGAAGCCGACGAGGGGTCCGATGCAGGGTCTCAGGTCCATCGGCCTTAACCCCATCTTTTCGATTGTGGACATAAACAGAATGTCGCAAGAGCTCCCTGTGTCGATCAGGAGGCAGCTGACGATGGCCGTCCCTATTTGGGCCTCGATGACGATGGCGTCGTTGTGGGGTAGCTCGACTCCCTCTAAATCCTCGTCGCTGAAAGTAATGGGAGGGTAGGTTATCCTTCTCCCCCTCGGATCCCCTTCGAGACCCGTCATCATCAATTGTCTCGCGTATGCCTTTTTGCTTGACGATGACGCTCCTCCGGAGGATGGCCCGCCGCATATCGTGTTTATGCGCATGACCGGTTTCGGTGGGAGAGTCTCTTCCCGCTCACCGTGTGTTGGAGGGTCCGCTCTCTGTGCCCTCCGATGGTTACCCTCCTCTCGGTCTGGTTTCCTGCCCCCGACGAAGCCCCCTAGGTGGCCCGCCTGGATCAGCCACTCGATTTCCCTTTTGAGGGTGAAGCCATCGTCGGTGTCATGGCCATGGTCCCGGTGGTATCGGCAATATTTTCTGAAATCTCTCCGAGCCAGATCCGACTTCATTTCCTGAGGCGGCTTCAGCAGCAATCCGACTCTCGTCGACGCGGCCATCACCTCTATCAGGGGGGCATTGAGCTACGTGTAATGCGCCCGTAGGGGGCCTTCTTGTCTCGGGATGACTCGGGTGGGCCCTTGGGCCGGGGCGAACTCGCGCGCCGGGCCAGGGCGATCTTGCGGGCGTCACCCCGCCAGTTCACGCCTTGGTTGGGCCAACTGGTCATGACCTCGATGCCCCTCTTCTTGCCTTGGCCGAGGGTGTGACCGGGGCTCACCCTGGAGCGGCTTCGCCGGGGGAAATAGGGCCTTTGTGCCGAGAGTCTCTTCGGCCAATGCATGCCTCTCCACCATCGCAACCAGTGCCTCATAGTCGGTCGGCGGATCTCGGAGCAGGGATTTGTGGAGGCTCCGAGTTTGCAATCCCGTCTTGAAGGCCATCATAAGTATCTCGTCGCCGCAGGTCACCATCGCCCGTCTCTCATCCTGAAAGCGACGCAGGTATCTACCCGTTGTCTCCCCTTCTCCTTGGACTATAGTGCTGAGATAGTCCAAGGGCTTCTTCTTCGTCCGCCCGGCCCGAAACTCTTGGCAGAACTTGTGGGACAGCTCGCCAAAGCTCCCAATGGATCTTGTGGGTAGGCCAAAGTACCAGTCCAACGCTGTGTCCCTCAGACTTTGGGAGAAATGCCGGCACAGGAACGCCTCATCCACATCCTGCGCCTCCATTGCCCCCGGTATTGTTTCACGTGTGTGAGGGGGTTGCCTCTTCTGTTGTATGTGGCCAGGTGGGGGGTTTGAACCTTATTGGCCTCGGGGTAGACGTGATCCACCGTGCAAGCGGCGTGGCCTCCTCCGGATAGGTAGGGCGCTCGGGCGCATCCCCTCTCCGCCATTCGGGGGTCTGGCTCCGGTCGCGCCTCGACTGCCGATGGTCCTCCCGACCCGGGGAGTAGCGTGACGGTCGCCTGGCGGGGCTCCTCCCCCGGGTCGAGGATTCGATGGGTTGCGGGCTACGGTTCTCCCAGTACCATCGCCCTCCGGCCGCCTCCCCCGGATCTCCATCCGTTCCTGATTCTCCCGCAGAAGCCTTTCGTGCTCGGCGGTGAGGAAGAGTAGTTGACGACAAACGGCTTCCTCGTGTAGGCGATCGGTGGAATGGTGCTGGCGAGGCGGACTCCCTCCTCCCGGTGGGGACCTGGCCAACAGCGGGCCCCGCCCGTCCCCGAGCCGCCGGCCCGTCGCCGTCACCTCCGAGATTTCCCGGTTGCCTTCGTTCTCCCTTCTTAGCCTTTCGCGCTCCACGATGATGAAGCGGAGCTGGTGGCGGGCAGTTTCTTCGTCCTGGTAGGCCCTCCGGGCGTTCTCGGCCGCTTCGTCCAAATGCCTTTGCGTGGCGGCCGCCTCCTCCCGGTGCATCCACAGCCGCGCGACCTCCATTTCCTCTTCCAGGAGCTTCTGCTGGGCCGCAACCTCCTTGGCGAGCCCCCTGTCTCCCCCCTCCTCCTCGAACTGAGAGTGGAGATTCCGTCTCACGTTCAGGGGCTCCGAGGGGCCGGGCGGTGGCTCCGCTCCCGCCGCCGCGTAGCTTCCCATCACCTGAGTAACGGACTTGAAGCTCTTTAGGATTACGCGGGCCGAAGTATGGTCTGTCTCGACGCCCATCCCCGGAGGGGGGTCGGGCGCCGGGGTGATTAGTAAAGAGAGTGGCTCTTGACCCACGGGATCCTTGCCGTGGTCAGGGTTCCGAGTGATCGGCATGGAGTCTAACATGGGTGTGTCCCTTCGGTTCCCACAGACGGTGCCAATTGTTACGAGGTGGAACTCGCGTACAATGAATTTGTATTGAGGGGAACCAAGGGCATGGTGGTTATGTTGATAAGAGGGTTTAGGTGGGCTATTTAACAAGTGATTAGTGGGGTGAAGAGGCTAGGCTTACCGCCAGGGGTGGCCACGGAGTCAAATCTCACCGGACACGGCGGAAGAAGATCGGGTGGCGGGAGCCAAAGGCTGACGTCAACCATGGGGCGAGCTTTCCTGCACCACGAGCAACTCGTCAGAAGGGCAGGGTTGGGGTCCAACCCTTAGCCCCTCCGATGCCTAAGTCAGTAATAGGACATAAAACGGGGGCTAGGCACGCCGGTCGGACTGAGGGTGTGTCGACCGTACGTGGCGAGCTATAAGTGGGAGAACAAAGATATGGATGACCTTTTCTCTCGTGTGTGAATAATGGATTGAGAGAGAGAATTTGCCAACCCCCTCACCGTAAGAGGTGAGGGGGTATTTATACCTGATGGGAGATGATTAGGTGGGGCTGACCTGGCATGCCGACTCGACATGCTGAGCTGGCTCAGTTGTCAGCGGAAGCTTCGGATGAGGATGTCAGGAACAGGAGCGCCTGCCCCACTTTTGTCAGACGGCGCAACGGCCAGGGGCACTTTTGTCAGGATGTCAGGGCTGAAAGCATTAAGTATCAGGGGGCTCAGCGGCCAGGGGGTGCTTTGTCAGGTGGTCGGGTGGCGTTAGTGTCAGTCGTGTCCTTACACTAGGTTGTTTGTCGTGCGTGATGAACTATAGGTCCGGTAATGCTATCCCCGGCGGCGGGGTTCACGGGGACCCGTCGGGTCGACCTGTTCGAGGGTTGTTCGGCCTGGTCGCGTACCTCTTCGGTCGCAGGTCGTGGATCGCTGGCAAGGAGGGATATGTCGACGCCTCAGTCAGCATCCCGGGCGGCGCTATCGGTGCGCTCCCCGGGCGCCCTGCCCCTGGCAGGCCGAGCGACTGCGGTTGTATGCCTCATCTGGGAGGGGGGAGTGCTGCAAGGTGTGCCCATTCTCCTGTTGCCTCGGTCCTCCGAGGCAGCGGCCCTTTCGCATAAGGGGTGATTCAACGAGGTATGTCAGCAGATCTGGGCGGGAGTCGGACTCCCCCGATCTTTAGGTCGTAACAAGGGTTGTTAGTGAATTCACTTAGGGTTCGTGATCCTCGATAGTGACATGCTTTAATGGTATCCAATAATGCCCTATAACACTAATTTATGATCTACGATTGTAGCATCAATAAGAGCCATCGTATCACAGATCGAGGCTCTAATTCCTGATAGTGACGTGAGTGGAGATTGAGAATAATTGTCGATCGTAATGCACGTGTCGCGTGCAAGGCCATCCACGATGGTGGGGCTAAGAACGGGATCATTAGATGAGTAGTTCAACGATAGTTGTCTACGAATTTCATATTCAAGATGCGACAATCTCGCCCTATAAAACCAATCCAAGCTAGAAATTATTACATAGCATCGACATCCGCCGATCCTAGAGGTGACTCATAACGCCAAAGTTTTCCTTTAATTGATATCATGTGTGAGAGGATTATCGTGACAAACTTCTTGGATACACCCATAGCTGACAAAGACATACAACTCTGAAATAAAACCCAAGACAACCTTCTATATTACAAATCCTCGACAGCGTGCACTTATGGACTCGAACAGGATGCCGGCCCCCTTCTGTAGATCCCAACACCGTGGAGGGGTGGGACTGCCGGCCCTTTCCCTCATGCCACGTCGTCGGGGGGTGACTGCCCCCCCTTTTCGCATCGCTAGGGGGCTACCGGCCCACCCACTTTCTGTCGCCGGGGGTGCAGGGGCTGCCGGCCTCCCCCTCTTTCTATCGTCGAGGAGGGGGTTGTCGGCCCTGTTGGATCTGGATCTAGGCCTTGGGGGGTTGAATTGGTAATAAAAATTCTCGAGAAATTACAGTAAATTTTCAGCGCAATCAATCAGACACAGAGTAAATAAAACAATCACAGAGTGTACGCGAGATTTACCCTGGTTCAGTCACCCCAACGACCTATTCCAGCCCCAAAGCAAATAATAGAATTAATAATGTCATTGGTACAACTATAAAGAGCTACAAGCACCAACTCTATGCTCAACAAGTTTCGTACTGCACTTACCAAAGTGCGAAACACTACTAATCTAGTAAACGCGCTCTCTTAACTAGCACCAACTAGTCAAGACCCCAAAAACCCCAAAGTGAAGTTTAAGTAACCTACAAAGATCAACACACCAAATACCACAAACGTAAAGAGATAATAAATTTAGAAAAGCTCAGTTTGTGTTGGTATTGCAGTCTCTGTCAATCAGCACGTCGTCAGTTACGCGCTGACGCAAATGTAGTCTCGATCTGATGTCTGGATCTCAATCTTTGACTCCACGATCTTGAGAAGCAATCTGGTCTATGTGTATAGTAACTCCAGTACAAATCAAATTGGAACTGGGATGTGTGCAACGTAACCCTTTAACAAACTTTGTTTTTCACGCACACTTCATTGTTGCATGAATAGGTCGACGTCATCAACTAGGGTTTTAGTTTTATATGCAACCCTGACTTCTACGGTAGCTGTGGCTTTCGTCTCGTCAAAGTGTTGATCGCGTCGGGATGTACTCTCAAAACAATGTAGTTTTACCGCAAGCACACGTTCTAGTTGCAAGCGGGTATCGTATCCACAAGGAGGTGGTGTTGGCTCCAATCTATCTTAGGTTAGCTCAAATACGAAGGTTTATTGGTGGAGATGGTTATGGTATGATGTAATGACAATGGTGATGGATGTCGGTGTTGATGATAAAGATGTCGGTTGTAAATTCAATTAGTAAGAATGTCTAGGGCTGTGGAATCCCCACAATAGATTTTCAATTCATCAATGTGAGTTAAGAATTACCATGCAATTAAACTTGGTTTAAGGTGAACTTGCTGCAACTAATTAGAGAACCGGCGCACGCTGTCGCACTATTGTAGGTCTATAGCAATCTAAACTAGAGCCTTGCTGTCGCGCAAGCCTAGTTTAGACCATTAGCATTAAGGTCGGCAATACGTCCAATCCCAACTCCAGCTCGCTGTCGCGCAACTTGAGTTCAGATCTAAATCGTGATAGTTCGTACTCGTTCACCGTCGTGCAACGAGTATTAGTATAGGAGAACAATAAAAATGCTAGCTTTGGTCGTTGTCGCAGACCAAATCTAGGGAATTTCGATTGTAAACCTAAATCAAATATCTAGGGCATTCCTTAGATCAAGATCCTCTGTCGAGCTCACGAGATCCAAGAGATATTCCTATCTATTCATAGTAAATTAATCACAATCTAACTCTTTAACAAGTTTAGCAACATGGGTTTTCAATAGATTTCACATATCAAACCCTAGATCCATAGGGTTCATCCTTTTCCATATAAAAAAGATCAACCAAGCATTGCAATAATGATATAGAAATCAATAGGAAATATTGCTTGCATGTAAAAAGATATCAAATCAATGATTCAAATAACAATAACAAAGATACTTAGATTTCGTGAAGAATTCCAATCCAAATACAAGCTTTTAGATCCAAGAGGGGGCCTATGGCATGGCCTAACCTCTAAAAAACTCTCCAAGAAAATAATTGGAACTCCCCTCTAATGACGGCTATAATCCCTATATATAGTCCCCTCAAAACACTTGCAAATAACCCTAGAAACCCTCTGAAATTCGTGCCCAATGTCAGCTCTGGCCGTAACTTAAGTTCTGGGCCCACGCTGACTCGGCCGAGTGAGATTCTCACTCTGGCCGAATAGCGATTCTAGCACTGTAGTGTCAACTTACAGAAATTCCCCAGATTTCATCCGACCTCCGATTGGCTCATTCTTAGAGCGTTGGCATCGACATGGAGTCTACTATCCATAAAAAATATGAGAAAAATAGTTTTCCTGCTGGAATAATAACAGATCTCAAAATAGTGAGAGGTTGTCTGAAAATCTGGGCGCTCAAGCCACTCGGCCAAGTAGGAATCTTACTCGGCCGAGTATGACAGTCTACAGATCATCTAGAAAAACAGAGAAGTCGGCTTGGCTCTCTTCGAATTTTTACGCTCCGGCGAGTGGAGTTCTTACTCGGCCGAGTGGAATTCACCACTCGGCCGAGTACATTGTGGTACTCAGGCTGGCAGAGGTCGACGTATCCGTCTTACCCGGCCGAGTACGCTTCTTCACTTGGGCAAGTGGGTTGCGTTACTCGGTCGAGTGGCCTGTTTCTAAACTCCGATCTTCTCTTCCTTGCCGCCTCCTCGATTATTTCGATTTCCTTCTTATTCCACTCATCCTCCAATGCCGTTAGCTCCTTGATAAGGCCATGGGCAGTGCTCTGGCATGCGTGCAGGTTCTCTAGCCTCATTTTTGCTCCCGATTGCTCCAATTCACTCCAAATTACCTGAAATCGACATAAACGCTCCGAAAGTGAAATAGTTCCAAATATTAATCGAAAAGCATATAAAATTGGGATTTGGAGGGTGAAACGTGATATGAATGTATGAAAATAAATGTGTAAAATACATGCATATCAAAATCCCCCAAGCTTACCTCTTACTCGTCCTCGAGGAAGACGAACAGAATGTTCATCGGGGAACAAAAATAATAAAATGGAAAAGAACGCAAGGAAGAGAGGGTCGCTAGATTATTCTCTCAAATCTCAAGCCATAAGCTACACATCACGATAACTCAGAAAAAACGAATCACATGCTATGAAGATTCCATATCTTACTTAAACATGATACTTGCAAGCTTTTAAGAACAACAAAAGGGACTCTCTAAATTCATACAATCAATTCACATCTACATCACGCATTTCATAGAATTTAATATACAAATCATTGGCGACGCACTTTTCAATCAAGAGTTATAACAGAAGCATATTAGAATCACACCAAGCATGCAATGAGAATGGAATAAATCATGGCATTCATATATTTATATTGAATCATAAGAAATCTCCATAACTAAAGTATTTTGCTAAGTTTCAGTATTATTAAACTTCCCCATTCGTGCATCTCTCCACTCTAATGTTGTACTCACTCATATGGTCAAGTGAATTCACCCCCCAAAGCTTAGCTTGAGGCATCGCATCTAACGAAATATGATGGTGAAAAATGGGATTTTTGCCTTGGTTTTTCCAATTATTTTGTGGCTCCAATAATGAGATAGAGAAACATTTTTCTTTTTCTTTTTGAACTTTTTGTTGGAGCTATATGATTTGTATTTTTGGTTTTTGGCTTATTTTTGGCTTTTTGTACTTTTTGGAGCTAACTTTTTCTTTTGTAGGGATTTTTGGGAAATAGATGCGATATAAGTAGCTTTAGGAGGTGAACTCAAGTGACATGTAGAGAATAAAAAGATATATGTGGAGAAGGAAATGGTGTAACACTCGATTTACTCTAAGATGTGCACAAATGGTTAAATAAGATAATACATCAACTAAACTCATATGTAAGCATGGATATTCTTAATAATTTCAATAAATAGTGAAGTCAAGCATTAAAGAGTACAATCATATCAAGCATGCAACAGAAGGTGAATAAGACAAAAAAGCAGATGCTGCCGTTATACAATTGATGCGTGAATCTTGGTGCACTTCCAACAAAAGCATACTAAACACTAATCTATACATTCAGTTTCAATTAATATCACGCATTCATATAGAGGAATCATCAAAAGAATATATATAAGTAAGCACATGGATAGCAGGATACTGAAATACTCCAAATAGCATGGCAAGAGTAATAAGCATCGTGTTGGCTGCTAAAGTAATAAGAGATATCATCATAAGGAACATATCTAGCAAAAGGAGGGAAAAAAATAAAGAAATAAAAATAAAAGAGAGGAAAGAAAAGAAAAACAAGCACACAATATGATGCATGAACACACATAAAAGGAAAATAAGATATAAAAATAAATAAGATGATGCAAAAATTTTGAAAAATGTTAAAAACCCTAAAAACAAAGTAAAAATGTAACTAAATGGCATGGAAATGCACTCCCCCAAGCTTAAACTTCACATTGTCCTCAATATGATCATAATAGAAGAATATGAGGAACAATGATAAATATGGGGGGAATGAAAAATGATGACATGAATGACATGAAATCCTAATGCAACTACATGCACATACAATGATGCATGAGACCGTCTTCCCCCAAGCTTATACCAAATAATCCTATTCAAATGAATCGATCAAAAATGTCACACCTTTGCTAAGTGAGATCGAGTCAAATGAATAAGAATGTGAGTATTCACTTGAAAGAGATGCTCGATGGGCGGTGAGCAAAAAGGATGAGACACATTAAAATGTGAAGAGGGTAATTAATATAGCGTATAAAGGGTAGGGTGTAAATGATTATTGTTGCTGTCATATGAGGTAATATTTATTCTGAACAAACTAATCAAGCAAATCTATACAGTCCTTTCGCTATCGAGAGGATTCGTGTTTATTAAAAGCATGAAATACTGCACTAATGAATTGATGTCACCTATAACAAAAGGCGGATCCAGTATCTTTGCCAGTGGAGGCAACTGCTCCAACTGCTCCTTCCGTGACTCCGCCAGACGCGTATGTCCACGAACTCCATCCGATTCCAGCAATGCGGCTCCTAGCATCTCTCCAAGGACTCCACCTGTACCCTGCAAGAGATAAGCCGCATTAATCTGATGTGAATAATTCTTCCCCAAAATAAATGTATTCCAAATAGGGTCATCAACATAAGTATTTAAAATTAAAGATGGTTGAAAACACTTCCCTCGAAATAAATAATTACTCTCGTGCACTACGTTGACCAACTCCTCGTTGTTTGCCTCTGGTTCTTCAGGTAGCTTTGGCATATAAGCGTGGGTCTTATCAGGCAACTCCTCATCATCGTCAGACTTATCCCATCGCACCTCCTAATCATATTTGTCTGCGTCCATGGGTGCTAACTCCTCGCTCTCCTCCTCATATACGTCCCATCGTGCCTCTTGATCATATTTATGTGTATCCTGCAAAAGGTGTAATGAGTCGTCAAAATCTGAATCATAGTAAACATCATACACGGGAGGGGAATCAAATGTAAAGGGCGAGGGAGTAAAGAGATCTTCCTGAAGGGAAGCCATAAGCTCTGTCGGATAGTCCTCGGTGTCAGTGGAAGGGTGGTCCTCTGAGGAATGCTCAGCCTCTGTAGAAGGTGGGGATGGCTGCGGTAGCTCGAAAGGAGGGGGCACAATTCGGGCTCCATCTGTATGCAGATGTCATCATCCCAAGTCATGTACTCCTCGATGGTCTACTTTGCGACTGTAGGCATGATCTCCTCAATAATATCCTCTGATGGTATAGGTTGCTCTGACTCATGTAGGTGGCAAGGAGAGGCGACGACGGCACAAGGTGGCTCTATGGGCTCATGTATCTCGACAATGGTGTAAAAATGGGTCTTGTGCCACTCAACTAGAGCGTAGACTCCATCATCAACTGTGCCTATGGAATAGATACAATGAGTAATAAATTTTTGAAATCCGAGCTCAAAAGGATCACCTGGCGTTATTGTTAATGGACCGGTTTCTCAAACTACGTCGACAATATTTCTCAATAGGTCTATATATGTGTCCTCCTTCGGTAGCTCAGATGTCTCAATTTGTGGAGTGTTGATGGTGTAAAGGTGGATATGATCACCTTCAAGTGAAGCATACACTCCATCTACGATAATACCTGAACCAGAGACATTAGCCATACCGAAATCGATGAATACTTGGTCAGATGGTTAACATACCATAACGGTTAGCGAACTGGTAGATCGAGCATCATCTATCATTTGTTCCAAGGTTGCTGCCAACTACAGATCACAGAATTTTCCTACTTGCATCCTCTTTATAAACTCACGTGACGGTCCCTTTAGCCTTCTAGCAAAGATATCAAATAGCTTGGAACCATCCCACTTATGGTCTAACTCCATCTGGAACATTCCTAACATTCTTTCAAACCTGGACATGGCTTTCCTGAAGGATTCCCCATCAGCCTGACAGAACGTAGCGAGATATATGTAGGATTGTATAGAACCCGGTTGCATCTTTGGAAGCACCATCGCTGCATCAATTGTACCTGATCAAGCAAAGTAGACAACCTGGAAAAGACGTTAGTGATACAAAGATAGATAAAGAAAATAATAATAGCAGCTGGTGGGAAAAAATCTATCTCTCGGTTGTTTTTGTTTGTTTTTTGTTTTGTTTTGTTTTTGTTTGTTTGTTTTTTCTTTCTTTTTTAACGCAGTCTAATAGACCTAATTGTGACAAATTGGTACCCAACAGGAAACACCTCCTCCAGCAACGGTGCCAAAAACTTGATCGCGTCGGGATGTACTCCCAAAACATTGTAGTTTTACTGCAAGCACATGGTCTAGTGGCAAGCAGGTATCATATCCACAAGGAGGTGGTGTTGGCTCCAATCTATCTTAGGTTGGCTCAACTACGAAGGTTTATTGGTGGAGATGGTTATGATGTGATGTAATGACAATGGTGATGGATGCATGTGGTGATGATAAAGATGTCGGTTGTAAATTCAATTAGTAAGAATGTCTAGGGCTAGAGAATTCCCACAATTGATTTTCAAGTCATCAATGTGAGTTATGAATTACCATGCAATTAAACTTGGTTTAAGGTGAACTTGCCGCAACTAATTAAAGAACCAACGCACGATGTCGCACTAATGTAGGTCTACAGCAATCTAAACTAGAGCCTCGCTATCGCACAAGCCTAGTTTAGACCACTAGCATTAAGGTCGATAATTACGTCCAATCCCAACTCAAGCTTGCTGTCGCGCAACTTGAGTTCAGATCTAGATCGTGATAGTTCGTACTCGTTCACCTTCGTGCAACGAGTATGAGTATATGAGTAGGGCTTTCGACTATCGCACACCAAATCTAGGGAATTTCGACTGTAACCTAAATCGAATATCTAGGGCTTTCCTTAGATCAAGATCATCTGTCGAGCTCACGAGATCCAAGAGAAATCCCTATCTATTCGTAGTAAATTAATCACAATCTAACCATTTAACAAGTTTAGCAACATCGGTTTTCAATAGATTTCACATATCAAACCTTAGATCCATAGGGTTCATCCCTTTCCCTAGAACAAAGATCAACCAAGCATAGCAATAATGATATAGAAATCAATAGGAAACATTGCTTGCATGTAAAAAGATATCAAATCACTGATTCAAATAACAATAATAAAGATACTTAGCTTTCGTGAAGAATTCCAATCCAAGTACAAGCTTTTAGATCCAAGAGGGGGCCTAGGGCATGACCTAACCTCTAAAAAAGTCTCCAAGAAAATAATAGGAACTCCCCTCTAATGATGGCTACAATCCCTATATATAGTCCCCTCAAAACACTTGCAAATAACCCTAGAAACCCTCTGAAATTCATGCCCAAAGTTAGCTCTGGCCGCAACTTAAGTTTTGGGCCCACGCTGACTCGGATGAGTGAGATTCTCACTCTGGCCGAGTTGCGATTCTCGCAATGCAGTGTCAACTTGCAGAAATTCCTCAGATTTCATCCGACCTCCGATTGGCACGTTCTTGGCGGCGTTGAAACCGTCATGAAGTCTACTATCCATAACAAATATGATAAAAATACTTTGGCTGCTGGAATGATAGAAGATCTCAAAAGACTGAGAGGCTGTCTGAAAATCTAGACGCTCAAGCCACTCGACCGAGTAGGAATCCTAATCGGCCGAGTGAAAATTCTACTCGACCGAGTATGACTGTCTACAGATCGTCCAGAAAAACAGAGAAGTTGGCTTTGCTCTCTTCGAATTTTTTGGCTTCCACTCGGGCAAGTGGAGTTCTTACTCGGCTGAGTGGAATTCACCACTCGGCCGAGTACATTGTGGTACTCATGCTGACAGATGTCGGCGTATCAGTATTACTCGGCCGAGTACTCTTCTTCACTCTGGCAAGCGGGTTGCGTTACTCGGCCGAGTGGCCTGTTTCTGAACTCTGATCTTCTCTTCCTCGCCTCCTCATCTATTCTTTTGATTTCCTTCTTCTTCCACTCATCCTCCAATGCCGTTAGCTCTTTGATAAGGCCATGGGCGACGCTCTGGCATGCGTGCATGTTCGCTAGGCTCATTTTTGCTCCCGATTGCTCCAATTCGCTCCAAATTCTCTGAAATCAGCATAAACGCTTCGAAAGTGAAATAGTTACAAATAATAATCGAAAATCGTATAAAATTGGGATTTGGAGGGTGAAACATGATATGAATGTATGAAAATAAATGTGTAAAATACATGCATATCAAGTGTCAAGAGAGTTTCTCCTTGGCAGTAAACATTGAGAGTGGGTCAACCTCAATAATCTCGGCGATAACACCAAGTCTTGGAAACAGTGTAAAGCTCGACTGTAGTAGCAAGGTCCACGGTGGCGGTAATGTTGTATCTATATTTTTCATGTTTTTACCATGCATTCCCATGTCGTTTCGATCGTCTGAATCCATATTTTCGTATTATATCATAGTTTTCTCGATATTCTTGATCCTTTCGATGTTTTATGTGTTTTAAGGGAATTCGACGCTATTTGGAGCTATATAGGGTTCTGTGCACAACATCGACGCCAAAGCTTGCTTCGCCTTGCCACGATGACCCAAGGAGGCCAAAGAAGCGAGGGAGAGGAGTAGAAGAAGATAGGAGAAGAGAAGAGGAGAATGGAGAGAAGAGGAGAGAAGAAGCTTGGAGAAGTTCCCAGATCGCTCGCTCGAGTGCATGATGTGCTCGGCCGAGTTATGATAGGCCAAGGAGTAGCGAAGTTCTTCCTCGGGGCACTCGGCCGAACGACCATCCGCTCGCCTGAGCTAGCCGTCAGGAGACCAATACATGAAGGACTTGTGCTCTGGAATTCTTGGAGCTTAATTTGCTCGATCGACTGACATGACGCTCGGGCTAGCGACTCAACTCGCTCGCCCAAGCGGCCCCTTCTTGAGTGCCAAGCGGAGCAGTACATAAGGCACCGCTCGACTAAGAAAGCACTGCGCTCGGCCGAGCGGTAGGTCGGCAGACTCCTATTTGACTTGAATTAATGGGTTTCGGTTTGGTTTTCTTGTAAAACACAAACCTAAACCGTTTTGTGTAAATAATAACACATTTTTAGAATAGATTAATCTTTAATTTTCTGTAGCAAAACCCTTAGAGCTATTTTGGGAGCTCTCTTTTGGTAAACTCTTTTGCATTCTAATTCTTTATTTGTGGTTGGATTTCCTTGATTTCTTTATCATTGCTCTCATTTCTCTTGCTCCTTCCAATTGAAATTAATTTCATGCAATTTGACCTGTTGGATATGCCTAACTCTATTGCTATTGTATTCAGAGCTTTTGCCATGCTAGAGTAGTGTGTATCTAAGGCTTTGGGACGATCCATAAGATCCTAGGGATCGGATGTTAGGTTAGAATCTCTTTGGATCAATCTAGGGTTGTCCTATGAAGGTTTGAACAAGGGTTTTCGGGGATTGGCCTTAGGATCTGGGTAACACAAAGGCGGCTCCGTATCATGGGGAGAATCCACATGAATCTGATTTAGGCTTAGCGGCCGTTATCCAGGACTCGTGATTACGAGAGTGACACGAGAGTCGGGGCGACCGCTAATCCACAAACCACTAGTCGATGACTGCGAGAGCATGCCGACTGCTAGAACCAACCATAGGGCAGTGTCGCATTCCGTAGATCACGAGAGTGGATGCGGATCTGCGAGGTGGGACCAAGTGTCAATCCTAATGCACGCATTCCCATGTGAAGCCTACTGAAAGACCACAGTTTTGCATAGGGATGCATTAGAAGAGTAGGAATAAAGAACGTTAAGTACTCGTTCTCATCTACAGATGTGACACTCCTACCCTAATCCATCATCCGACGTAGGGTCATTTGACCTGGAATCCGTGACGGAAGGGCCTAGCGGGGAATCCCGAAAGCCTTAAACGTTTAATTTCTAATTACCTCTAGATTTTCACAATCAACCAATCAATCACTCGTGACAACCCCCGACCACATACTCTCCTCCTTCCATATAAAGCTAAGCGTTAAACGATCACCTCCCTAAGTTCGACAATCTTTTTATACTATAGAGCACTGTGCACTTGTGGTGATTTGAGCCCCCGTGGTGTAAAACTGGAGTCCGAACAAGTTTTTGGCACTGTTACCGGGGAGGAAATGATTTGCTTTAGCTTTTGGTTGGAGAGTTTTGGTTCCATCCACACTTAACACTCCACCACTTCTTTTTATTTTTTCTTTTTTTATTATTCTCTTATTACACTCTTTTCTCTTTTTTTGCTAACGAGTTCCACGATTTTCTTGAGTGCCTCTATTTTGCATGCATACATGTTCTCAGGGAGGAGATGATCTTTTACCCTTGGATCTTGAGACAGAGGCTACCGCAAGTAAACTCGCAGCAGATAGAAGGTGAAGAGAAGCGATGGCCGAGCCTCTTATAGGACCGCAGCCTCTCCCTCCCCCCGAATTAATTCGAGATTTCATGAGTCCCGACACTGCCCTAGCTTCCTCTGTGATAGTACCGTCATTCCGAGAGGGAAACTTCAAGCTTAAAATAGGGCTCATCCTATTGGTGCAATAGGACTGCTTCCACGGGCTCTCATATGAGAACCACAGTCACCACATGGAGGCGTTCTTAGCCAAGTGCTCCACATTCTAGATGCAAGGTGTCAACGATGATGCGATCAGGTTGCAGCTCTTCCCCTTTACCCTGAAGGACAATGCACATTATTAGATGACGTCCCAAGTACCTGGCACCATCATGACTTGGGAGGAGCAACTAGCAGAGGCCTTCATCACCAAATACTTCCCCCCTTCGAAGATGTTGTGCCTTCGGAACCAAATCACCAATTTCAAGGAAACGGGCTAGAAGTCTTTGTATGAGGCATGTAAACGATACAAGGACCTCCAGCATCAGTGTACGAACCATCGCATTGCAACATGGGACTTAGTCCTATCTTTCTACATTGGAATGAGTTCGGACACAAGGATGATAGTTGATGCTATGTCAAAATGGGGCCATAACCGGGAAAGATCCAGCTGAAGCCATGAGGATCCTTGAGGCATTGGCAGTCAACAACCAACATTGGGGGGGACGACAGGTCCACCCCGACTATTACCAAGGCCACATGAGGAGGCCGATATGAAGTCTGCGAGGCGTCAATTTTTGATGGCCGTATCAAATCCCTTACACAACAGATGGCCAGATTGGATCACCGACTCGACGATAGACCCAGCACACCCTCACCAACACATTTGCTGCCTACGAGAGGTGCACAGATCAGGGACCCAATGGCAGGACCTACTCCTACCAGGCACCTCCTACAATAACAGAGGAGGCCAACTACACCTTTGATGATAGAGGAGGAAACAGAGGAGCCTATGGAAACTTGTCCTGAAGAAACCACCATGGTTTCCAGTACGGGAATAGCAGTGGAGCGCAGCAGCAACCCCATCAACAGCAGTATCAGCCATAGCAGTATCAGCATCAGCAGTACCGGCCATCGTAGCAGCAGTCTGGGCAGAGACCATATGCCCCCTATAGACCACCAGGGTATCAGCAGTAGCGTCAGCAGTAGCTAGCTTTACCCGCTCCTCCTCAAGCTATGCAGAAATCCTCCTTGGAGACCACCTTGGAGTGATTCATCGAGGAGCTATCAAAGCTCAATCTAGACCATGCAACCCACAGTAAGGAACTTTCCACCACGATGAATCAGCAGAAGGAGCAGCTGAGTCAGATGGCACGGTCCCAAGGCTCCCCGCTCAGTCAGAGAAGAACCTTAAGGAGAGCGCCTGTGCCATCACCACCCGTAGCGGCCTAAAGACGATGGATCCGGAGCCACCGGTGATGATTCCAATAGCTGCATCGCCAGAGGAGGTGGTAGATGAGCTCCCACCGATTATAGAAGGTGGAGATATCGAGGCTGAGGAGCAGCCTATCACCGTTGAGAGAGGTAGCCCTCCCGTAGTGGGAGAAGTGATCAAGGAAAGGGCAAGTCCCGTGGAGAAGCACAAGTATCGCCCCGCTCCAGTTCCATGCTCGAGTAAATTTTCTAAGGCCAAAATGGCGGAGAAGTACGCCAAGTTCATAGAGCTTCTGAAGGGAGTGGAACTGAATATTCTGTTCATGGATGCCCTCACGAAGATACCCTCGTATGCAAAGTTCCTTAAGGAACTAATCTTGGGGTAGATGAAGATGGAGCAGGTTTTGTTGGCAGAGCAACCGTCCTCATTTCTCATAAGATACAAGCTGCCAAAGAAGCTCCCTGATCTGGGGAGCTTCACCGTCCCTTGCTCTATATGTGGCATCCCCATCAGGAGGGCCTTGATAGATTTGGGGGCAAGCATCAGCCTGATGCCTTTGTCCATCTTCTGTCGCCTCAACACCAGGACGGAGTTAGAGCCCACGGCCATGACCATCCAGCTCACAGATAGGTCGGTGACGTACCCGGTCGGAGTGGCTAGGAATGTCGTCTTACAGATTCCTGGTGGGGTTAGCATGCCGATGGATTTTGTTATTACGGACATGGTGAAATATGGAGGATTGTCGCTGTTTTTAGGTCGCCCGTTTATGGCGACAGTTGGAGTGCTGATTGATGTGCGAGAAGGCACGCTCTCCCTCAATTGTGAAAACATCAAGGCCGAATTTTGGCTACCTTAGCCGATGAGGGAGAGGGAGCCCACTGTAGACATCGGGTATCTTGAATTGGTGGAGGATGAGCGCATGGAAGAGTTCATTGCTGAAGAAGTATTTCAGGACCCACTGTTGCGGAGCGAGGACCATGGCTTGGATCCTCGACACGACAAAGCCGTGGTGACATATTTGTAGGTCCTAGACGAGGACCTCGATGATGGATCAACAACGCGCAAGAACACCGTACTCGCCTTGGAGGATCACGACCCGGACGTCGAAAAAATAAGGAATGTGGTTGCTGCAGCGTCCATGGGGCGCCCCAAAGAGAGAAGCACCGGAGACGAAGGAGGCGTTCGACCAATCGGCCCCACAAGGGTTGTTCAGGAAGAACGATGGGCGCATCTCGCATGTGCCCATATCGCCTCACTAAACCGCATGGGTCAAGCTAATGACCTTAAACAAGCACTTGGCAGGAGGCAACCGGCCTATTTACTCGCATTTCGGTTTTAATTAGATTTTTCGAGATTTTTATAATAGGAATTCAAAAATCCATAAATAAATGAAGTTTGTTGATTTTGGCAGGTATTTGGCGGTCACGACGATGAACGAAAGAGCAAAACATGAGCGTGGAGTTGAAATTCAAATCGGCGAGAAATACGAGATGGGCTAAAGGCTGAGAGTGCTGAAATTTCAGATCGCTTGGCCGAGCGACCAACCCAGCGAAGGGGAAATACGTGGCCCGGGCAAGAGAGCTCGCCCGAGCACTCGGCCGCTTGGAACCAACCCCTTTAAAATCATTGGGTCACTCGCTCGAAAATTTCGAGTGAGCGACCTAGTTTCCCCAAGCCCTAATTTCCCCCTAGCTCTCTCCCTCTCCTCTGGCGACCCCCCTGGCACGAGCACCTCCCCCCTCCAGCGACACCCTCTGCCAAGCCCCCCCTCTCTATCACCCCCTTCGGATCAGCTCCCCCACCACATCTTCCCTCTCCCCCTTCGCCCCCAAAACCTTAATCCCGACTCCCGATCCCGAGCGCCACCCATCCCCCCTCCCGAGCCCGAGTGCCACCAACCCTTCCCCTCTCTCAACCCAAGTGCACCTCCCCCCTCTCCACCGCGAACATAACCGCCATCCCCAATCTCCCCCCAACCCGCCAAATCACCCAATTTCAATTTCAGGTTGGCGGGACGTTTAGCGGGCTTACAGCGCCACCTATGGGCACGTCGCTCGAGGAGATTTCTTTTGTCGCTCTCTTATCACTAAGGGTCAACTCTTCTCTCTCATTTTTATTATTATATATATTATATCACTTGTGGCACGAGCACACAATGCCTCGCAGGGCCATCATCCACTCATCATCATCCTCCCCATCTCCGCCATGTTCCACGACACCTCCATGCACATCACCACTCCACCCACACGCACTCAACCTCCGCACACTTCCACGTCACCCCCACGCACTTCCATCACCACCACTTCCACGGCAGCTCCACGCACTTCTGCTGCACCTTCACCACGTATTACATGCACATCCACCACCGCCACCCCACCCCCTACACGTCCTCTACCCACACACACATCCACCATCATTTCCAGACTATCCACATCTCAATCCCAACCACAACACACACGCCAAAAGATGTTGGCCCACAAGCCAACCTCCTCAAGGCATCGCACCACCACCACCACATCTACTTCCACTCCCACATCACCACCATGCACATCCATCCCCACCACACACACACACACACACACACACACACACACACACTTCCACCACACCCACAACATCCACACACACTTCCACCACACCCACCATTACCACCCAACCATCCCAACCCCAACCCCCTCCAACTTAGCATCCCAAGAAGAGGAATTCCTCGCAGAGGGCCCCTTATGCTAGGCCACACACCATCACAAGCATTCCCACCACATCCCCACCATCATCTCCGTCCCCCCCACACGCTAGGAAGAAACGCCAGGCTACTGGCTCCTCAGCAGGGACACGAGCCCCCCTGAGTCAGCCCATACCCACAGCACCACCCCCGACACCCCAACAGCCCGAGACGCCCCCTAGAGACCTACAACATCACCTTTATAGACGATGCTCATCGTCTTGCTTTTGCCGACCTCTCTAGGCACCCGGTCGTCTCGACCAAATTCGCAGACCTAGGAGCCTTAGGGTAGCTAGGAATTTTACCTGGGGTTAGGCAGTGGTACACGAGCATGGGCTAGGAGAATTTTCTAGGGCTTCAGGTGAAGACTTACATTCGCTTGACCCTAGAGGTCCTCAGCTCACTTCGCCGTACTGACACGGGGATTGCATTCTCCATATTAGACGTGGAGATGGAGTTCACTTACGAGGGACTCCAGACCCTATTCCAGTGGCTTGCAGTCCCCGCTGTTGAGACCAACTATACCCCCAGCTCGGATACTCCCCCCGATGTTTACACTACATGCTTTTGGAAGAGGATTTCCGATTTACCTCCCTTCAGCACTAGCCGCTCGAAGGTCTCCTCGATCATCCACCCTTGCCTTAGGCTAGCCCAGTGCCACCTTGCCACCACCATGTTATGCATGAACAAGCCAGGGACTATTTCCTCTATCTTGCTTGCCCTTTTGTGGGGCATGACCCTCCCTCGTGAGGTGCTACCTAATGGCATCTCTCGCCCCTCCTACCCTATTGATCACATATAGATCTTTTGTGATCGTTTATGTTGGGCTGCTACTTTGCAGAGGGGCCCCATCTGTTGTGGAAGCTTTCCACCATCGTCGCCCTTAGGGCAAATCTAGTCCTCTCCCAGGATCTTCTAGAGGCGATGGGCCCTACCACCCTATCCTTGTGTCTGCTTATGCACATGCAAATTATTAGGGCTCATGGTAACTGCCAGTGGGTTTATCTTCACGGGCATTATAATGTCGATTATATGGTGCTCCCTACCCCAAACCTAACCGTCGTTGCCCTTTAGCAGATTGAGTGGATCCTCCCCATGCAGGAGCGCATCCCTCCACTTATGAGCTGGAGCCCGATGATGAGCAGGTTGCCCAGCAGCAGACTGCTCAGCAGCCGGGTGCCTCTCCCACACACACGGAGGAGCCACCCCATACCCTACCCCATTTGAGCATGCAACGGCCCCTTCTGTCTCCACATCTTTTGAGGGGGCCTGCTGCATCTATTGCACCACCAGTTTCTGACTCTGTCAATGAGCCGTCTGTCCCCACCTTTACCAAGGATCCAGCCCTATCAGCTGAGGCCCTCATTTCTAATTTGCTAGCTGATCCTCATGTCATCACCTCCTCATTGCCAACTGAGACCACACTGGTGCCAGTATCCCTGACCGTACCCATTCCCAGCACCGTCTCGGTGATTCTTACGAAGAGTGTGGTGTTTACTGTCTCCATATCTGCTGCCACCACCTCTGCCATATCTATACATGCCTTATCCTCACTTGCACACACATTGGCATTGACATTTGCTCCTTTCTCCACCGCCGATGTCCCCACCACCCCACTATCTGCACATCCTCCACTCCCAGCGCATCCCTTTTTCACTACATGTGGCACACCTTCTAGGGGAGCGTCCAACAGCTCTCGCCCCCCCTCCCCGCGACATTGCAGGTCGACTATATAGGGTGGAGCATGATTTCATTGAGCTATGCAGAGCTGTGAGGACACTCAATGATATTGGACAGCAAAACAGCGAGAAGCTAGACCGTATCCTTCACCTTCTTCAGCCACCACCACCACCGGGTGGTGGTGCTGCCTGATTTCATTAGCTTCTCATTGTCCCAGTGTCTCCCCCTCCTATCATTGTGCCCATCTATCTTTTTGGGGCCAAGCTTAGTCCAGCCTGGGGGAGTCACATTCTGACATCGATTTTTACTGTCCATAGTGTCCATATTGTAGATAATATGCATCGTCATCACCTGCATCATCATCATCTCCATTTTTGTATATACATACATACTGTACATATGCATATGCATCTTTTATACCTTCTTTTATCTTTCTTCCCACCCACCCACCCTTAACATCATCTCATATCTCTACGCCCATGTTCTCAACAGTGAGGACACTGCTGCGTTTAGGTTGGGGGATGAGCGCTGTTGCTTTTTACTTATTCTTTTTCCTTATTTCCATTTTTAGTTCCACTACCGCCCCATTTTACCCCTTTATCATCATTTTTATTTTTGTTTTTTTGTTTGTCTGCATGCATGTTTTTCATTTTTTTTCCTCTTTTTCTTTTATTTAGACTAAAGATGATTCTCCAATGATTGCACTATAAGCTGCACACACTCAACTTATCTGCTTTACACACTCACGTAGGATTCGTCATAGTCTATTGCGCGTCACCGTATATTTATATACAATGGATTATGATTTTGAACTCTATGCTTCCATGTGTTAGAGATATTCCTCGATTAGGATGCTTTTTTAATATGCTTTTCCATGCTTTGAATTCATATTCTCCACAACGAGTATTCTCGAAACAGTTAAGCTTGAAAATGTAAGATTGATCAAAAATTGAGTTAGAATTGCATGATTGTGTGAAAACGTCTATTTTCATAATGGATGGTAGTTAAGTTGGGTTTGGATAACCCACGACACTAAAGTATCGTTTATTGGATATTCTGACACCGAGCCATGTCTCAATTCTATGCTTTTTACTTTTTGTATATAGCCAATTGCGATCCTTGATCGTGCTTTGCATTCCATTGTATTTACGCGAGTTTGCAAAAATCCCAAAAAAATGAAAAAAAAAGCAAAAACAAAAAATATATATTACATACGAATAATAGGCCAGAGGGGTTCTTCGTAACCCGATGCCCTAATACCATCTGGTCTGGGACGCATAGGCCACCTCTTATATATGAGTTATCTCATGTATATAAGAAAATAAAAGTATGTATATATAAAGAAAATTGTCCAATAAAAAAATTGTAAAAAGAAAAATCCTACATCTCTACCTCACTTTCTATATAGAATAGGGACATGGCAAGGTCGATGATTTCTAGGGGGTGTGAAAGAATTTAGTGCGGTGATTTCTAGATTTAATTGAACTTACCACCCTCATTTATGAAAATAATTAAAATCATCTTGCATGCTTGAATTAATTGGTCATGATACTATTCGCTGCTTAGAGAATGAGTTGTGGAGATTTGAACTCAAATCATGGATTCTATATATTGATTGCATGCTATACTAGGAATCGCCCTCTAACTTCATATCATATATTCGAGTTCATGCCATTCATTTGAAAATCCATTCTATATATATTCTTTGCTAGTCTTGATGAATCCTCATGAGTAGTGCGTTTTTAATTTATGAAGTTGAAGTGTTGTTGCGTGCCATGAGATGAGGAAATGATTTAGTCGTCTTTCCCATCTTTTGGTTTCTTTTGGACTACTTTGTTTTTACCCTCCGGTGAACTTCTTATTTGTCTTCCTCGAGGACGAGTAAGGGGTAAGCTTGGGGGATTTTGTTGTGTCTATATTTTCCATATTTTTACCATGCATTCCCATGTCGTTTCGATCGTCCGAATCCATATTTTTGTATTATATCACGCTTTTCTTGATATTCTTGATCCTTTCGATGTTTTATGTGTTTTCAAGGAATTCGGCATGATTTGGAGCGATATGGGGTTCTGGGCACAACATCGACGCCAAAGCTCGCTTCGCCTTGCCACGACGTCCCAAGGAGGCCAAAGAAGCGAGGGAGAGGAGTAGAAGAATAGAGGAGAAGAGAAGAGGAGAATGGAGAGAAGAGGAGAGAAGAAGCTTGGAGAAGTTGCCAAATCGCTCGGTCGAGCGCATGATGCGCTCGACCGAGCTGTGATACACCAAGGGGCAGCGAAGTTCTTCCTCGGGGCGCTCGACCGAGCGACCAGCTCGCTCAGCTGAGCAACTAGCCCGCTCACCCGAGCTAGACGTTAGAGAAGCCCAATAAATGATAGGCTTGGGCTCTGGAATTCTTGGAGCTTAATTCACTTGACCGAGCGACATGACGCTCGGGGAGCGACTCAACTCGCTCGCCCGAGCGGCCCCTTCTTGAGCGCCAAGCGGAGCAGTACACAAGGCACCACTCGGCCGAGCGAGCACTACGCTTGGTCGAGTGGTAGCTCGACAGACTCCTATTTGACTTGAATTAATGGGCTTCGGGTTGGTTTTCTTGTAAAACCCAAACCCTAACCGTTTTGTATAAATAGTAACACACGTTTAGAATAGGTTAAGCTTTAATTTTCTGTAGCAAAAACCCTTAGAGCTATTTTGGGAGCTCTCATTTGGTAAACTCTTTTGCAATCTAATTCTTTGTTTTTGGTTGGATTTCCTTAATTTCTTTATCATTGCTCTCATTTCTCTTGCTCTCTCTATTGAAATTAGTTTCATGCAATTTGACCGGTTAGATATGCCTATCTCTATTGCTTTTGGCATGCTAGAGTAGTGTGTATCTAAGGATTAGTGATGATCCCTAGGATCATAGGGATCGAATGTTATGTTTGACCCCCATTGGATCAATCTTGGGTTGCCTTATGAAGAGGGTTTTCGGGGATTTGCCTTAGGATTGGGGTATTGCGAAGGCGGCTCCGTATCATGGGGAGAATCCACACGAATCCAATTTAGGCTTATCGACCGTTCTCCGAGATTCGTGATTACGAGAGTGACGTGAGAGTCGGGGCGACCCTAATCCCCAATCTGCTAGTCGGTGACTCCGAGAGTACGCCGACTGTCAGAACCAACCATAGGGTAGCGTCGCACTCCGTAGATCACGAGAGTGGATGCAGATCTGCAAGGCGGGACCAAGTGTCAATCTTAGTACACCCATTCCTGTGTGAAGCTGACTACGAGAGCACGGTTTTGCATAGGGATGTGTTAGACGAGTAGGAACAACGAGAGTTAAGTACGTGTTCTCATCTACTGAAGCGACACTCCTAACCTAATCCATCATCCGACGTATGGTCATTTGACCTGGCATCCGTGACCGAAGGGCCTAGCGGGGAATCTCGAAAGCCTTGGACGCTTAATTTCTAGTTAACTCTTGATTTTCACAATCAACCAATCAATCACTCCTGACAGCCCCCGACCACATACTCTCTTCCTTCCATATAAAGCTAAGCGTTAAATGATCGCCTCCCTGAGTTCGACAATCTTTCTATACTATAGTGCACCATGTACTTGTGGTGATTCATGCCCCTATGGGGTAAACCTGGGGACCAAACAGGTACCAACTCATGGCAGCAGGGTGATGAAGATGTTACGGCAGCATGGCAGCAACGATGGACTTCAACGGAAACAAGAAGATCTTCAGGGTAAGGAGATGTGGCTTCCTGTAGGGTGTTTCGACAGCGAAGAGAACTCCACGGTTGTGCAACAGCGAATAGAAGACTTGTACGTCACGCAGCTTGAGGAGATGTAGCTTTTGGCCGATGACAGCTTATCGAGGTCGAGGTTGGAGATAGTCACGCCAGCCTTGATCTCCATGACGCCAAGAAACAAAGTTGCAGCAAGATAAAGTCGGTGACAAGGAAAGGCTCTGCAGGAAGATCTCGGTGGCACTTGGTGAAGTCACGGTGGCAGAGAGTCCTCGACAACGAGAAGATGTTGAGGATGTTGCAATGGTAGCAGTCTGGACTTCAACTTTGCAGCAGCGAGATTGTGTCACTATGACAACGACAGTTTTGATCTCTCCTTGAACATCTCACGGTAGGAAGAAATTCTTTACGTCGGCTTGGAGATGGTCGGAGGCTTGAAGATGGCAGCAGCTTGTGGAACATGTTGCTCTCTATTGGAGGGAGTTGCCGGCACTCTTGCTGATCCATTGCGTTGATCTTCACGGCTGCTTGGGAAGCGTTGATCTTCTCAGCAATGGCACGAACTCGGTAGGGAGGATGATGGCGAAGCGCTTAAGATGGTGGGCATGGCAAGGTGGATTTATACGTGTAGATGCTCAGCCTAGGTTTTCTTTTGAGGATGTTTTGTGGACTTGATGCTTGTAGATCTTTTGGCCAAGAGCTTGGAGATGTTGAAGCTGTGAGTCCTTTTTTGTGAAGAGGGATGAAGTTTAAGCTTTGGATTCAAACATTACAGCTGAGAATTACTTTTTGCATGGATGAAGTAGAGTATGGCTTTGGAGTTTTTCTTGGATGCTTGTGAGTTGCGGCAATAGGTTTTTTCTGTAGATTAGTGTTTTTGGCCGACTCGCTTTTTCTCTTTGGAGATGGGGGTGTACATAGGGAATGTGGAGATCAATTAGGCTCATGTATAATCCCATAATTATAGGAATTGGAATAGGATTAGAAGTTTGAATGGGATTGTAAGAGGATTTGATCTAAGTATGGAATTTGAAATAGATTTGAGTTGGATTTGCAACAATCAAAAATTGATTTAAATGAGATTTGTGTTATCCCTCCATCTCTTGACCAAGTCCACAATTCATTGCAATTTTCTCCATCACTTTGACCAAGTCTCATAATGAGTATTGTAATGCCCTACATAGCTACTGCACAAGTACTAAGGGGGGGTGAATAGTACTTTAAAATAATTAAGAAGATAATTCCTAATTATATTGCAAACTCAACCAACAATGCGGAAATGAAAATATTGACAACAAAGAAAATAATCGCAAACAAACGAATTAACGGGTTCGGATCCACCTAAGTCTCCCCGACTTGTTCCCGGTGATCCTACATCCCAACCACCCGGATCCCCTCCGGATACTTGAGTTAAAAACCTCTAACTCAAATTTGCACTATGAAATACTTGTAGAAGACCTCTACAAGATCAAATCATACACAAATGAAAATGTGACTCCCACAAACCGGGATCACACACAAACTCTCACAACCGAGAGTAAAACTTGCAATATTCAAAGTTAAATGAAATACGAACTTACCAACAAAATCATATGCCTTGAGTATAACTTACGATTTAGGGCAAGGAGGATTTTGGAGGAGAAGAATGGCACCAAACTCTAGCTCCAAGTAGATGACCAGCAATGGAAGCCTAGGGAGGAGTTGGTGACCTAGAATCAAGCTCTTGGCTTGGAAGGCTCACAATCAATGAATCTCTCTTTTGAAATAAGAGTGAGGAAGAGATTCAAGTGAGAAATGAATGAGCTTTGAATGAGAATTATTTGCTTCTCTTTGATCTCTAAACTTCAATAAATATCAGCCTTGAATGCTATGAAAGCAGCCCTTCAAGTATATATTGGATAGAGGAAAGAGAGAGCAAAATTCGTGGCATTTAATGCTCCAACGGCTCTATTCTGAAGCAGAGTAGTCGGTCAAAGAAGGATCACTGACCGACTAGTTCATCAACTAGTCGGTCGGTGATTCAACATGAACCGACTAACTGAAGAACAGCCAAAAAGTGAAGTTCAGAAGATAGAGAACTAGTCGGTCCAAGAAAACTTGCCAACCGACTAGTTTCACAACTAGTCAGTCGGTGAGTGTTATTTGACCGACTAAGAGTCAAAATAGTATAGGTTGAAATCAAGTTGAACTAGTCGGTCTGAGAACAAATTCCAACCGACTAGTTTCTCAACTAGTCGGTCGACAATCGTTCTTAGACTGACTAATGATAAATAGTAGCTCAGGCTTAAAAATGGAAGCTCAACTAGTCGGTCTAAGAAGTATTCCTAACTGACTAGTTTCACAACTAGTCGGTCGGTGAACCTTCTTGGATCGACTAACTGTAAATAGTAACTGAGCTAAAATTGAACAAGGCATTCTAGTCGGTTCAAGAAGCATTGCCGACCGACTAGATTGCCATCTAGTCGGTTGGTTCTTCTTTTGAACCAACATGTACAAGAAGCCGCGATGAGAAGCGTTAAGCTTTGGGAAAGATTCTATGGGCTTCTAATAAGATCCTAGCTCTAAGATAGGAGCGTTATGAAGATTAAAACGTAAGACCTACTCAAGGCTTAACCATCTACGAAACGAAGCTAGAAGACTATAAATAAAACTAGACGAACCGTCTACAATCGCTTCGATCCGAATCTCTTGACTTCAAAAATGGTCATTGAGCTTCAACGAAGCTTCAAGCATACGATCACGTGCTTTGAAAAGTCTCGAGACGTCGCTTTTGATGTTCATAGAAGTTTGGCGATGATCTCCATAACTGCGCTCACAAAGAGTTAGTTCACGATATTTATGTTTGTTCATCATCAAAACCAAATCCGGGAAATCAATACTCAACATTCTCCCCCTTTTTGGTGATGACAAACCAACATAAATAATAATAAAAAATAATGATTCAAATGAAATTTACTTACTCCCCCTGCATTGATGACACGTTAATTCCAAATTAAATAATAATCATACGCATCAAGCTGACGAGGAAAGTAAAAAATGAGAATTCAATTATTGAAAATCGGATTTGAAATCCATTTTTATATCTTAACTCCCCCTGAATCTAACATATCAAATTAGATTCACGGTAAATTACTTTGAATTATCATGTAGCACATCGTCATTATTAATTCTCTCCCCCTTTGGCATTAGCAAAAAGAGCGGGAGGAGATCAACGACAACAACAATGGCTAAAATATAAAAGCACGGGAGTCGTAGAATACGACCACGGTCGAAATGACACCAAAGGAAAATACGAAGTAAATCAAATCGTGCCAACAAGACCATAGTCGAAAATCGAAAAAGAAAATCATCAAAACTCAAATCAATTTCACATATTGAGTTATGGAACATACTCTCCAATATCAACATTCTTGATGAATTTAGTATGGAAAAAAATTCTATGTTTTCATAGAATTAATTTCTATTAATTCAAATGTAATCGTCGAGCGACGAAATCAATCATCAGAGACAAAAATATAATGTGCACAAAAGAAGTAAAAGGCAAAACGATGTATATATATGTATCAAACATGGATACATCAAAAGTATACATCTGGCAACATACATAAACACGATCGAATGATCGGAGCACAACATACAACATATATCGCACATACATCAAAATGAACATACATCAAGAGTGTATCATCAAAACATCAAAAATACATCAAAAGTCTAAAACCACCCAAACTATCCTACCCCACACTCTCACTATAAGTATATCATCCAATGTGCATAGGGAGAGTCCTCCAATGCAAGCTCAGGAGGCGGAGGGAGGATCTGCAGCAGCAGCAGGCTTTGCAGACGGAGTGGTGGTCTTAGGAACAGCTGGAGTGTCAACTGACGGGAGAGTGGCAACGGGAGTGGTCTCGGGAGCACCAACAGACGAAGTATCCACCGGAGGAATGGTGGCAGCAGGAGTGCTCTCGGGATCACCAACAGAAGTAGCAGCAGTACGAGCAGACGTACCCTCAACGGCACGAGCAGCAGATCGAATAAGCTCCTGGAGCTCAGCCTCATCCATCTCTTCCTCGTCAGAAATAGACGGAGGAATCTCAATACCAAGGTGAGAACAGATGCGGGCGAGCATCTCCTCAGAATGAGCACAACGAGACTCCACATGTCTCAACGAAAGTGCAAACTCAGCGAGAGTAGGAGCAGGAGGAGGAGTAGAACTGAAGCAGAAGCTGAAGGGGTCGTCTTCTGAACGTGACGAATCGCCACAAGAGACTTCATGATGGCCGTCGCATTCAGAGGAGGACCAAGAGGACGCTCATCATCGGGAGGGAGAGGGACCTTGAAGTGATGGAAGACGAGTGTCAAAAGGCAAGGGTATGGGATGTGAGCAGATTTTGTGGATTTCCTAATACATTCAAAGGAACCTATTTTATCAAGAATAATCCTAGCCCAATTGATCTCGCTCCCCATGAAGAGAGCGTAGATCAGCTTAAGGAGTGGCTGGGATGGCAAGCTCGATGAGCCGTACTTCGGAAGGAGGCATGACTTCAAGATAAGATTCAAGACCCAAGCGTTGGGCTTGAAAGATTTGGATGGGACGCCAATCATGGCGGGAGGGATGACATGGAATATCTCGGAGAGCATGGCCTGGTCAAGATCAGAAATGTCATCGACAGAGATATCGGCAGGAAGGAGGCCAGATGAGGAGACACCTATCAAATCCCCTAAGATTTCTGCCGTGAGGACAATCGGTGTCCCCAAGACAGTCGTCTCAATGGAATGGGTCTCGTCATACTGACCTCGAACACGGTTCGCATAGAAAAGCTTGACAAGACGGGGGTACGGGTGAGGGTTCGCCTTAGGGTCATAGCAATGATAATCGAGAAGACCGTTGTAAGAAAGAAGATCGACGAGATGTGGGAAATCGGAGAACTGAACTAAGTGCTCCAATAACCGTGGACAGTGCTTGATACGATTGTATGTCGCGAGACACATCGGGTCATCGTGACATTGCGATATATCGACACCGCCAACTGGCATGGGAGCCTTCCCCTTAGGCTAACGAGTGCTAGAATTAGGAGGAGGAGTAGGATCCCTAGCGGTATGCTCAGTCTCCGGAATATATTCGGTGTCGGAGTCATCAGGAGGAGTGGGAGCACAGAAAGAGCTGGGCTTAGATTGAGTAGATCAGGCTCTAGGCTTAGCGGTCGCCGTCCTCTTCTTCTTAAGAGGAGGCGAGGAGGAGGATGGACGGGTCGTTTTAGAGCGGCGTTTGGGTTGAGGGGGGTCCGTAGACGGAGACTCTACGGTCATAGGCGACGGACTCGAGGGTCTGATGGGAATACACATCTTCGCCATAATCGAGACGAGACACGCGCAATCAAAACTAGAAATCTAGGTCGAAACCCTAAGATCAAACCCTAACACAAACGAAAATCGATTGAGATCTAACCCTAGAAGCTGAAATCAAACCCTAAAACGAGAGAGAGATAGGATACCTAGGTCGACAGGAGGAGGGAGAGTGATCTGCGACGGAGGAGATGGCCAGAGATGGTCGGAAACGATGGTCGGAGAGGAGGAAGTCGAAGGGGTTTTTGAGACGGGAGAGTTTTTCGCATCGACTAGAATAGATTCTAGTCGGTTAGGGGCTGATTAAATCGAATGGGAAGTGGAAAACACAAAGCAGTCCCTGAGCAATTAGTCGGTCACAGTTCATGCGCTGACCGACTAGATTGTAATCTAGTCGGTCGGCCAATGAGCTTGAACCGACTAAGTGCAAACAGTAACTGAAGCCAAAATTAGAGCAAGAGTTAGTCGGTCTGCGTTCATTCACTGACCGACTAGAACTCAATCTAGTCGGTCGGTCAATGAACATGAACTGACTAAGAGAGTCCAAAAATTTGAAATTTAGAAATTTTGAGTTCTCTCCTACGCGCACTTGGACGAAACAACCAAATACTCTCATACATCATTATACTACCCCGTAAAACATCGAAAATCTTAAATACGAAGTTCAAGAATAATTCGAGCGTAAATTCCAAAAATTCAACCAAAAATCTAGAAAATTTCAACACATCTAGCATGAGCATATATAAGTAAATTTAATATCATGCAAGATTATTGAACATATGAATCCTAAAGCTCGGATTCACCCATAATCCCCAATTCTCGATGCAACCGCACAAAGGAGTCTTCCTTGAGTGGTTTCGTGAAAATATCGGTAATTTGCTTCTGGGTTTCAACGTACACTAAAATGATGTCCTTTTTAGCAACATGATCATCTTAGAAATGGTGACGGACATCTATGTGTTTAGAACGGGAATGGTGTACTGGATTCTTAGAGAGACATATTGCACTTTGGTTGTCCACCATGATAGGGCAAGTATCACAGTTTATACCAAAGTCTTTAAGAGTGTGTCTCATCCAAAGAACCTGAGCACACGCAGCACCGGCGGCAATATATTCCGCCTTGGTGGTTGAATGTGATACAGAATTCTGCTTCTTGGAAAACCAAGCGAGAAGAGAATTTCCTATAAAATGGCAAGTGCCACTAGTACTTTTCTTGTCGGATTTGCATCCCGCATAATCTGCGTCACTATATGAGATTAACTCATATGTGCTAGACTTTGGATAAAGTAATCCAAAGTCAAGTGTGTAACTTAAATAACGGAAAATACGTTTTACCGCTACTAAGTGAGATTCCTTAGGTTGAGACTGATAACGAGCACATACACATACGGCAAACATAATATCGGGCCTATTAGCAGTAAGATATAATAAACTACCTATCATACCTCGATATAGACGAATGTCTACATCTTTATCGCCCGTATCTTTATCAAGATGTGTAGTCGTGCTCATTGGAGTCTTCTTGCCCGAGGCATTCTCCATCCCAAATCGCTTTAGCAACTCCACCGTGTACTTGGTTTGGTGGATGAAGATTGCATCGTTCATTTGGCGAATTTGGAGACCTAAGAAATATTTGAGCTCACCCATGTGGCTCATCTCAAATTGATCCTTCATGACATTAGAAAACTCTTCGCAAAGAGTGAAGTTAGTAGCACCGAAAATGATATCATCAACATAAATTTGAACTAAAATAATATCATTAATCGAATACTTAACAAATAATGTAGAATCAACTTCTCCCATTTTAAAACCCAAATCCAAAAGAAAGTTCTTTAGATGGTCATACCAAGCTCGAGGAGCTTGTCTCAAACCGTACAGTGCTTTCTTAAGTTTGAAAACATGATTTGGAAATTTTTCATTTGATAAAACCCGGAGGTTGAGAAACATAAACTTCCTCAACAACATCTCCATTTAAAAACGCACTTTTTACATCCATTTGAAAGAGTTTAAAATCTTTATGGCATGCAAAAGATCACAATAATCTAATAGATTCTAATCTAGCTACCGGAGCAAAGGATTCTTCGAAATCTATACCTTCCTCTTGCCGGTAGCCTTAAGCTACTAACCGAGCTTTGTTTCGGACGACGATTTGGTTCTCGTCGGTCTAGTTCTTGAAAATCCACTTCGTTCCTATAACGGTGTGGTTCTTCGAAGGCAATGGAACAAGGTCCCAAACCTCATTCCTCTCAAATTGAATGAGTTCTTCCTCCATGGCTAGGATCCAAGCACTATCTTCACACGCTTCGTTAATATTCTTTGGCTCAATTGAGGAGGCAAAGGTACAATGAGCGAAGTAGTTGACTTGAGATCTCGTCTTGACACTATCATGAATGCTGCTAATGACTTGCTCATGGGGATGATCACGAACTGTATGAAGCCGTTTGGGAATTCCCTGATCACTAGGAACATTCTCAAAAGACTCATTAGTAGGGTTAGTATAAATAGAATCAATAGAATTAGAATTACCAATAGAATCACAAAAGACATCCATGGAGTCATCATCATTAGTAATTCTAGTTGGGACAAAACCTTCATTGAATGAAACATGAAGAGATTCCTCGATCGTTGAGGTTCGTTTGTTGTATATCCGGTAAGCTTTGCTACGGGAGGAATATCCAACAAATATCCTCTCATCGGATCTTGGATCAAATTTGTCCAAACTACCATATGTGTTTTTAATAAAACATTTTGCACCGAAAACTCGAAAATGTTTAACTTGAGGCAATCTACCAAACAACAATTCATAACAAGTTTGTTTGGTGTCGGGCCTCAAAAGTATCCTATTAAACACATATCAAGCGGTATGTACCGCTTGCGCCCAAAATTGATGGCCAAGTTGGCTATCATCAAGCATAGTGCGAGCACATTCCACTAGCGTCCTATTCTTTCTCTCAACAACACCATTTTTAGGAGGTGCACGAGGGAAGGAAAAGGTGTGAGTAATACCAACTTCATCACAAAAATTTAAGAAAGACTCATTCTCAAATTCCTCTCCATGATCACTACGAATAGTGACAGTGGTGGTTCCAATGAGATTTTGTACTTTCTTAACAAATATTGTGAAGTTTTCAAAAGCATCATTTTTAATACTTAAGGAAAATACCCAAGTAAATCTAGAAAAGTCATCAACGATGACAAGTCCATATCGTGCATTTCCTAATGAAGCAACTCTAGTTGGCCCAAAAAGATCTAGATGTAATAGCTTAAGAGGCCGCGTAGATGAATTGCTTTTCTTAGGTTTAAAAGACGATTTTGGAAGCTTGCCTCGTTGACACGAGTCACAAAAGCTTTTATTTTGAAAGACAAGCTTAGGAAATCCTCTAATAGAATTTAACTTGTGTCACGCCCTGCTTCCCTAAAATGGAGGCGAGACGTAAAAAGGTCCGCACGAGAGTGGAGCTGTGAAGCCCCAAACCCGATAAGCGTCAATAACATAAGAAGGTCCCTGTAACCACAACGGAACAACAATAATAACACAAGGAGAGACAGAAATAAAATCTCATATCTCATAATTGTCCAACATTAAAATTTAGGTTCAACATCCAGAAAAGCCACCAGGCTAAAAGAAAGAGTCTAAAGGCCCAGAACAAGGCCAACAAAAGCGACAACGTAACAAAGTATAGGTGTTACGCACCGACAACAAAACAGCAGTCTAAACAAAAGGGAAAACACAACGAAGACACTAGGACTGGTCACCAGTGTCCACGTACTCCCCGTCAAACACAAGCTCGGGCTCGACGTCAGCAAACACCTCGTCCTCAACAAGGTACTAAGGCTCGGGATCTAACATGTGTCACCCAAAAGAGTAAAGGGGCACATGTCAGCAAGTCTAAAAGACTTGGGCAAGGAAACTGAAAGTAAGGCAACTAGCAACCTAGCAGTTATAGTATGCATGACATGGCAGTTATAGCATGAGTGCACAAACAAGGCATGGCGAGACAATAAGTGCAAGAGAACCATTATCGGGATAAGACAAGAGTAGCCAAGCTACTAACAATCTCAATCATTTCACTAGTCACATTTCAAGTTGTTTGTAGATGTTTACGCCTTACAGCTGAATGGTTTGGCATTCACGCTGATTGGCCGCTTAACAACTACCCCCAAAACCCAGAGTTTACACCTAACCACTGTAGTTGCTGATCGGGCAGACTCCCAGTTGATTGGCCGCTTAACTCTTACCCCCAATACCCACATGTAATCGAGCCAGGGTCCCCGCACACGAGCTCAGTAAATGAGCCAGGGTTGCCCCGCACAGGAGCTCGTATTCTAGTTCACGATTCATAAGCATTTGGCGTAGGGGTGCACCTAGTCGGAAACAAGCAATTCGGGCATTGGCTATCAACCAACACATGGCCCGCTTCTGGAACACGAGCCAGGACCACAAGCATTGTAGCGAAGCTACGCATTCACGGAAACGCTTAAAGTATGCAATGACATGACAATTAATTTGCGTACCGTTAATGGAAATTAAACATGACATGGTAATTGTGCAACATGATAAATGTCGGATCTAGCTTCGTTGTCAAGCTAGTTCCTCAATTTGCGCCTAGGCGAGTATCATTTCGTCGCCTAGTCTCTTTTACGCCTACAATAAGCAAATGGCCTTAAAAAATGGCCTAAACCCTAAGTGGCAAGTTTCACTTGCCTAGCACCGAGGATGACGATCACGAGGGTTCGTCCCACAGATGCTAATCTATGGGGTAGTTGCTGTTATGGAGAAACAATCAACAAACAATATTCATTTCATTAGGGTTTCATAAGAACACAAATGGGTTATGCTTAAAACTAAAGAATCGAGTATTACCGTGTAGGGAACGGGAGAATAACGCCGAGCAACCACGGCGACGGAAGAAACGCTCCGGGGAACCTAGGGTTCAGATCTGGAAATGATTGGAGAAGTTTGGAGAAATAGGGTTTTGGGGGATTTTGGGGATTTGATGGAGATTTGGAGAAGATGAGAGGTAGAATGAGTTGAGGGTGAGTTTGGATGATGGATTTTGGACTTGGGATGAAGGAATAAGGGTTTGAGGTGGAAGGGGGCTCAATGGGGGAGAAACTAGGGTTTTAGCTCGTGAGGGAGAAGAAGAAAACGTTTGGAGGGGTATTTATAGAGACTGGTGGCGGCTAGGGCAAAACTAGGGTTTCCTGTATAGTTTAGTCGGTCAAGGAACAACTGCTGACCGACTAGTTTGAGAACTAGTCGGTCGGTTGACCAACGCAAACCGACTAAGTGTAAACAGTAGCTCCAGTCGAAAACCTAAACTAAGAGTTAGTCGGTCGAAGAACAACTACTGACCGACTAGTTTGACATCTAGTCGGTCGATGAACGTTCTTAGACCGACTAAGAGTAAACAGTAACTCGGCTGTACAGAAGAACTAAGAATTGGTCGGTCTGAGTACAAAACTTAACCGACTAGTTTAACAACTAGTCGGTCGAAAGATGAACTTAGACCGACTAAGAATGAATAGTGCTGATACCAAAAATTAGTAAATGAGTTAGTCGGTTAAAGAAACATTGCTGATCGACTAATTTGCAACCTAGTCGGTCAACCAACGTTCTTAGACCGACTAACGACAAACAGTAACTCTTGAGAAATTAACAAAGCCAACTAGTCGGTTCAAGAAGGTTTGCCGACCGACTGGATCGTCATCTAGTCTGTCGGCGCCCCTTCTTACACCGGCTAATGAGCACCAAAAGTTCCAATATGGAGCGCGGAGCCCCGGGATCGATTCCTAAGACTCCTAGGCTTGATCTAACAATAAGATATGACCGATACGAAGCCCGTCACGAATGACTTGCTCCAAAATCGACGATCCTAAGGAAGAAACGAGAAAACACGACGAAACGATCGAAAATGAAAGTTACGGAGATGAAAAGCACATATAAGGAGAAAATCCACCAAAACACATAATATAATATAATAAATCCAGATACATGAAAACCAGTCGTTACATCCTCCCCAACTTAAGAAAAATTCCGTCCTCGGAATTACCCAACACTCACGTGTCCGGGAACAAAAGTGGGAAACGCTCTCGCATCTCATCCTCATTCTCCCAAGTAGACTCTCCAGGTGAAACGTGTCGCCACATCACCCTCACAATATTGACAACCTTGTTCCGAAGTGACTTCTGACGCCTGTCCAGAATCTGCACTGGCTGCTGGTCATATGTCATGTCGGGGCGAACGGTAATCTCCGAAAAATCCACAACATGAGATGGATCGCTAATGTATCGACGAAGCTGCGACACATGGAAAACATTGTGAACTCCCTCCAAAGATGGCGACAAGGCTAAGCGATAAGCTACCTCGCCAACCTTCTCCAGAATGTCAAACGGTCCAATGTATCGCGGGCTCAACTTCCCTCGCTTCCCAAAACGAATCACACCACGATTCGGGGAAATCTTCAGAAACACATGGTCTCCTGGCTAAAACTCCAAAGGACGACGTTTAGCATCCGCCCAATGCTTAAAATGGTCATGAGCAATCCTCAACCTCTCCCGAATGTTCCTGACAATATCCACAGCCTCCACAATCATCTCAGGTCCCAACAACTCCCGATCACCAACATCATCCCAACTCAATGGCGATCGACATTTCCTCCCATAAATAGCGGCGAAAGGCGCCATGCCAATACTCGCCTGGAAGCTGTTGTTGTAAGAAAACTCTGCCAGATGTAGATGGTCCTCCCACGAATCCTTGAAATCCAACATGCACGCCCTCAGCATGTCCTCCAAAATCTGAATCGTCCTCTCGGACTGGCCATCCGTCTGCGGATGGTACGCCGTGCTGAAACTCAGACGCGTACCTAAACTCTTCTGCAAACTCTGCCAGAACTGAGATGTGAACCTCGTGTCTCTGTCTGACACGATACTCACGGGGACTCCGTGAAGTCGCACAACCTCCTGCATGATTCACGTTACATCACTATCCAAACTAGGAAGAATGAAATAAAAACGGAGAGTAAAAGAATTTTACCTCCATATATCTCCTCGCTAGCGCCTCAGGGGACTGTCCCACTCGGAATGGAATAAAGTGCGTGGATTTGGTCAATCGATCTACGATCACCCAAATCGCGTCATTCTGTTTCGGACTCCGAGGAAGTCCAGTCACGAAATCCATAGTGATGTGTTGCCATTTTCACTCCAGAATCGGAAGCGGTTGTAGCAACCCGGCCGTACGTTGATGCTCCTCCTTCACTTGCTGACAAACCAAGCACTTGGCCACACTCCGAGCCACACTCCTCTTCATGCCATGCCACCAAAAGTTCAGACGAAGATCTTGGTACATCTTGGTGCCACCAGGATGCACAGAATACGGCGAACTGTATGCCTCCACCATCAACTCCTCTCTAATATCTCCAGCTGGCACACACAACCTGGCTCCAAACCTCAGCGAGCCATCCTCATGAATCAAAAATTCAGTCCGCAGACCGGCTTCCACCTGCTCCCGAATCTTCATCAGCTTCGGATCCTCAGCCTGGCCAGCCTTGATCTGATCCACAATCGTCGACTGTATCTGCATACACATCAACGAAGAAGCCTCCCCAGGAAGAACAATCTCAACACCAGACTCGCAAAAATCCTGCTGCAATCTCCACTGCGAGGTCAAAATTATCACCGCTAGAAGCCTACTCAGCGCATCAGGGACCACATTCACCTTGCCAGGGTGAAACTGCAAATCAATATCATAATCCGCCATGAGCTCCAACCATCGACGCTGTCGCATGTTGAGCTCCTTCTGAGTAAAAATATACTTCAAGCTTTTGTGATCGGTGAAAATTTTCACTTTCTCACTCAGCAGGAAGTGCCTCCAAATCTTAAGAGCAAACACAACGGCAGCCAACTCCAAATCATGCGTCGGGTAATTCTTCTCATGAACCTTAAGCTGATGAGACGCATAAGCCACAACATGCCCATGTTGATGCAACACACACCCGAGACCCTTGCCAGAAGCATCGCAAAAGATATCAAATTCACCGCTGCGATCAGGCACAACAAGAACATGGGCAGTCGTCAGCCTCTCCCTCAAAACACCAAAAGCATTCTCACAATCACCCGACCAAACAAAAGGAACATCCTTCCACGTCAACCTGGTCATCGGCTCAGCAATACGGGAAAAGTCCTTAATGAAACGCCGATAGTAACCAGCAAGCCCAAGGAAACTCCGAATCTCAAACGCAGATGACGGAACAGGCCACTCTCTGATGGCCCTAATCTTCTCGGGATCCACTGAAATACCATCTCCAGTCACCACATGCCCAAGAAAAGCAACTCTGCCCAGCCAAAACTCGCACTTTGAAAACTTAGCATACAACCGATGCTTCCTCAGAATCTCTAACACCGTCCTCAAGTGCGAGGCATGCTCTTCCTCCGACTTCGAATAGATCAGAATGTCGTCAATAAAGATAACGACAAACTTATCCAAAAAGTCGTAGAAAATCAGGTTCATCAGATTTATGAAAACTGCAGGTGCATTGGTTACACCGAAAGGCATAACCACAAACTCGTAGAGTCCATACTTCGTCCTGAACGCTGTCTTCGGAACATCATCCTTCTTCACCTTCAACTGATGGTAACCACTCCTCAACTCCAATTTAGAAAACACCCTCGAACCTCCAAGCTGATCAAAAATATCCTCGATGCGAGGCAATTGGTATTTATTCTTAATGTTCACCGCATTCAACTACTGATAGTCCACGCACATGCGACGCGAACCATCCTTCTTCTTCACCAACAACACCGGTGCTCCCCACGGAGAAACACTAGGGTTGATATAACCCTTCTGCAAAAGCTCATCCAGCTGCTTCCGCAATTCCTCCAACTCAGTGGGTGCCATACGATACGGTGCCTTCGAAATCGGCTGCGCTCCCGGAACGAGATCAATAGAAAATTCTAGAGCTCGATCAGGTGGCAAACCAGACATCTCCTCGGGGAAGACGTCACCAAAATCACGCACCACAGCTGGCCACTCCAACTCCATCTGCAGAGCCACAACCTCCACCGGCCTGGCCCGAAATCTGACCGGACCAAGCGAACTGCTACCACGGCTGAACTCAAATACTGGATGTCCGGGAATCTCAAACACCACCTTCTTCCTCCGACAGTCGATCGTAGCATAGAAGCTCGCAAGCCAGTCCATCCCAAGAACTGCATCATAGTTGATGATGTCGTGGACAATGAAATCAACGAAAAGCTCATGTCCACAGACCACCAACGAGCAAGAATTGCAATCACGATGCACCGAGACCACGCCATTCCCTGTAACGATATTCCAACTCTTGGGAAGAGGGGACGTCGACAAGGAATGCTTCTCCACGAAGCTCCGAGAAATAATGCACATCGATGCACCAGAGTCAAAGAGGACCCGTGCAGGAAATGTGCACACAAAAACCACACCTAACAAGCAATTAACAATCAAACCCTAGTCTAGCAACCAAGCATGTTCAAGCAACAACACAATCTAACAATCAAAACCAGCTAGGAAAGTAACAGCTAGATTGAGGATTACCTGTGATAACCTCATCCACAGCCTCGCTCTCTGCAGCGGTCATCAGAAAAGCCTGCCTCCTCGGTGGAATAACCTGCTGAAAAGCCTGCCTCTGCGGAAGAAGAGCCGCTCCACGTCCAGCAGGAACAGACGCTCACTGCTGCAATGGTTGTGCTGCAACAGGTGCCCTCCGCAGCTGATTCGCATGCCGACAATCCTTTGCGACATGGGAAGCATCACCACAAACCAAACACTGGCCCAGAAACTTCCTACACTGATCCTTGATGTGGCCAGGCTTACCGCAGAAATGGCAAGTCTTCAGAGCAGGCCCTCCTGGCCTCTTAAACTAAGCTGGCTGATTAGGCTTGAAACCAGGCCTAACCACCGCCCTGGCCTGCTCCATAGGCCTCTTTCCAGCACCAGAAACATGTCCTCTCCTCTGACTCAGGTTCAGCTCCTGCCTCCTCGCAGCGACCAGAACCTTCTGATAAGGGTCCAGATCAGAGGAAGACACAAAACTCTGGAGCTCCAAAGCAAGTCCCTGCAGGAACCTCTGAGCCCTCTCATCAGCATCCTGCACCATCTTCGGTGCGAACTGGCTCAGCCTAGTGAACTCTTGGTGGTACAGGTCCACTGTCAAGCTCCCTTGCTTCAGATCAATAAAGCACTGTAGCATCTCCTTCCTAGCCGCCTTCGGAAAGAACTCCTCATCAAACCTGGACTTAAAGGTAGCCCAAGCTATCGGCTCCACCAACATCTTCTCTTCCGCATCCCACTAGTTTCGAGCATTATCCTTAAGTTGCCTCTTCGCCAAATCAACTCATCCAGCTGGGGTGATCTTGGCCATCTTCAAGTTATCCTCAATGTTCCAAATCCACTCATCGGTAGCCAGAGGACCCTCAGACCCATCAAAATATGTGGGACCCAGCTCCCGAAATTGCTTCGCTCCCGGCTTGGAGCGAGGGACATCCGGAAGAGCCCGGGTAGCTCGAGCAAGTGGAGCATTCTGGACTTGCAGGAGCACGCCCTGCTGCACTTGCATCATCTGAAGCATCATCCGCATCATCTCTCCGTTGGTAGGTTCCCGCTCATGCTCCTCATCATGAGGGAGCGCACCACTACCCCCACCACGGGTGACTCGCCTTCCTGCCATCTAATGACACAGAAAACGAAGCAGATTAGACTCATAGCTTATGACTCGGACGTCGAACTTAGTTTATTAGACGTTCAAATATTATTATCGTTATTTCGATAATCGCAGTTACAGAAGAGGACCTGCATGGGCCACCAACAAAACCTGTCACGCCCCGCTTCCCTAAAATGGAGGCGAGACGTAAAAAGGTTCGCACGAGAGTGGAGCTGTGAAGCCCCAAACCCGATAAGCGTCAATAACATAAGCAGGTCCCTGTAACCACAACGGAACAACAATAATAACACAAGGAGAGACAGAAATAAAATCTCATATCTCATAATTGTCCAACATTAAAATTTAGGTTCAACATCCAGAAAAGCCACCAGGCTAAAAGAAAGAGTCTAAAGGCCCAGAACAAGGCCAACAAAAGCGACAACGTAACAAAGTATAGGTGTTACGCACCGACAATAAAACAGCAGTATAAACAAAAGGGAAAACACAACGAAGACACTAGGACTGGTCACCAGTGTCCACGTACTCCCCGTCAAACAAAAGCTCGGGCTCGGCGTCAGCAAACACCTCGTCCTCAACAAGGTACTCAGGCTCGGGATCTAACATGTGTCACCCAAAAGAGTAAAGGGGCACATGTCAGCAAGTCTAAAAGACTTGGGCAAGGAAACTGAAAGTAAGGCAACTAGCAACCTAGCAGTTATAGTATGCATGACATGGCAGTTATAGCATGAGTGCACAAACAAGGCATGGCGAGACAATAAGTGCAAGAGAACCATTATCGGGATAAGACAAGAGTAGCCAAGCTACTAACAATCTCAATCATTTCACTAGTCACATTTCAAGTTGTTTGTAGATGTTTACGCTTTACAGCTGAATGGTTTGGCATTCACGCTGATTGGCCGCTTAACAACTACCCCCAAAACCCAGAGTTTACACCTAACCACTGCAGTTGCTGATCGGGCAGACTCCCAGTTGATTGACCGCTTAACTCTTACCCCCAATACCCACATGTAATCGAGCCAGGGTCCCCGCACACGAGCTCAGTAAATGAGCCAGGGTTGCCCCGCACAGGAGCTCGTATTCTAGTTCACGATTCATAAGCATTTGGCGTAGGGGTGCACCTAGCCGGAAACAAGCAATTCGGGCATTGGCTATCAACCAACACATGGCCCGCTTCTGGAACACGAGCCAGGACCATAAGCATTGTAGCGAAGCTACGCATTCACGGAAACGCTTAAAGTATGCAATGACATGACAATTAATTTGCGTACCGTTAATGGAAATTAAACATGACATGGTAATTGTGCAACATGATAAATGTCGGATCTAGCTTCGTTGTCAAGCTAGTTCCTCAATTTGCGCCTAGGCGAGTATCATTTCGTCGCCTAGTCTCTTTTACGCCTACAATAAGCAAATGGCCTAAAAAATGGCCTAAACCCTAAGTGGCAAATTTCACTTGCCTAGCACCGAGGATGACGATCACGAGGGTTCGTCCCACAGATGCTAATCTATGGGGTAGTTGCTGTTATGGAGAAACAATCAACAAACAATATTCATTTCATTAGGGTTTCATAAGAACACAAATGGGTTATGCTTAAAACTAAAGAATCGAGTATTACCGTGTAGGGAACGGAAGAATAACGCCGAGCAACCACGGCGACGGAAGAAACGCTCTGGGGAACCTAGGGTTCAGATCTGGAAATGATTGGAGAAGTTTGGAGAAATAGGGTTTTGGGGGATTTTGGGGATTTGATGGAGATTTGGGGAAGATGAGAGGTAGAATGAGTTGAGGGTGAGTTTGGATGATGGATTTTGGACTTGGGATGAAGGAATAAGGGTTTGAGGTGAAAGGGGGCTCAATGGGGGAGAAACTAGGGTTTTAGCTCGTGAGGGAGAAGAAGAAAACGTTTGGAGGGGTATTTATAGAGACTGGTGGCGGCTAGGGCAAAACTAGGGTTTCCTGTATAGTTTAGTTGGTCAAGGAACAACTGTTGACCGACTAGTTTGAGAACTAGTCGGTCGGTTGACCAACGCAGACCGACTAAGTGTAAACAGTAGCTCCAGTCGAAAACCTGAACTAAGAGTTAGTCGGTCGAAGAACAACTACTGACCGACTAGTTTGACATCTAGTCGGTCGATGAACGTTCTTAGACCGATTAAGAGTAAACAGTAACTCGGCTGTACAGAAGAACTAAGAATTGGTCGGTCTGAGTACAAAACTTAACCGACTAGTTTAACAACTAGTCGGTCGAAAGATGAACTTAGACCGACTAAGAATGAATAGTGCTGATACCAAAAATTAGTAAATGAGTTAGTCGGTTAAAGAAGCATTGCTGATCGACTAGTTTGCAACCTAGTCGGTCAACCAACGTTCTTAGACCGACTAACGACAAACTGTAACTCTTGAGAAATTAACAAAGCCAACTAGTCGGTTCAAGAAGGTTTGCCGACCGACTGGATCGTCATCTAGTCTGTCGGTGCCCCTTCTTACACCGGCTAATGAGCACCAAAAGTTCCAATATGGAGCGCGGAGCCCCGGGATCGATTCCTAAGACTCCTAGGCTTGATCTAACAATAAGATATGACCGATACGAAGCCCATCACGAATGACTTGCTCCAAAATCGACGATCCTAAGGAAGAAACGAGAAAACACGACGAAACGATCGAAAATGAAAGTTACGGAGATGAAAACCACATATAAGGAGAAAATCCACCAAAACACATAATATAATAAAATAAATCCAGATACATGAAAACCAGTTGTTACATCCTCCCCAACTTAAGAAAAATTCCGTCCTCGGAATTACCCAACACTCACGTGTCCGGGAACAAAAGTGGGAAACGCTCTCGCATCTCATCCTTATTCTCCCAAGTAGACTCTCCAGGTGAATCGTGTCGCCACATCACCCTCACAATATTGACAACCTTGTTCCGAAGTGACTTCTGACGCCTGTCCAGAATCTGCACTGGCTTCTGGTCATATGTCATGTCGGGGCGAACGGTAATCTCCGAAAAATCCACAACATGAGATGGATCGCTAATGTATCGACGAAGCTGCGACACATGGAAAACATTGTGAACTCCCTCCAAAGATGGCGACAAGGCTAAGCGATAAGCTACCTCGCCAACCTTCTCCCGAATGTCAAACGGTCCAATGTATCGCGGGCTCAACTTCCCTCGCTTCCCAAAACGAATCACACCACGATTCGGGGAAATCTTCAGAAACACATGGTCTCCTGGCTGAAACTCCAAAGGACGACGTTTAGCATCCGCCCAATGCTTAAAATGGTCATGAGCAATCCTCAACCTCTCCCGAATATTCCTGACAATATCCACAGCCTCCACAATCATCTCGGGTCCCAACAACTCCCGATAACCAACATAATCCCAACTCAATGGCGATCGACATTTCCTCCCATAAAGAGCGGCGAAAGGCGCCATGCCAATACTCGCCTGGAAGATGTTGTTGTAAGAAAACTCTGCCAGATGTAGATGGTCCTCCCACAAACCCTTGAAATCCAACATGCACGCCCTCAGCATGTCCTCCAAAATCTGAATCGTTCTCTCAGACTGGCCATCCGTCTGCGGATGGTACGCCGTGCTAAAACTCAGACGCGTACCCAAACTCTTCTGCAAACTCTGCCAGAACTGAGATGTGAACCTCGTGTCTCTGTCTGACACGATACTCACGGGGACTCCGTGAAGTCGCACAACCTCCTGCACGATTCACGTTACATCACTATCCAAACTAGGAAGAATGAAATAAAAACGGAGAGTAAAAGAATTTTACCTCCATATATCTCCTCGCTAGCGCCTCAGGGGACTGTCCCACTCGGAATGGAATAAAGTGCGTGGATTTGGTCAATCGATCTACGATCACCCAAATCGCGTCATTCTGCTTCGGACTCCGAGGTAGTCCAGTCACGAAATCCATAGTGATGTGTTGCCATTTTCACTCCAGAATCGGAAGCGGTTGTAGCAACCCGGCCATACGCTGATGCTCCGCCTTCACTTGCTGACAAACCAAGCACTTGGCCACACTCCGAGCCATACTCCTCTTCATGCCATGCCACCAAAAGTTCAGACGAAGATCTTGGTACATCTTGGTGCCACCAGGATGCACAGAATACGGCGAACTGTATGCCTCCACCATCAACTCCTCTCTAATATCTCCAGCTGGCACACACAACCTGGCTCCAAACCTCAGCGAGCCATCCTCATGAATCAAAAATTCAGTCCACAGACCGACTTCCACCTGCTCCCGAATCTTCATCAGCTTCGGATCCTCAGCCTGGCCAGCCTTGATCCGATCCACACTGTATCTGCATACACATCAACGAAGAAGCCTCCCCAGGAAGAACAATCTCAACACCAGACTCGCAAAAATCCTGCTGCAATCTCCACTGCGAGGTCAAAATTATCACCGCTAGAAGCCTACTCAGCGCATCAGGGACCACATTCACCTTGCCGGGGTGAAACTGCAAATCAATATCATAATCCGCCATGAGCTCCAACCATCGACGCTGTCGCATGTTGAGCTCCTTCTGAGTAAAAATATACTTCAAGCTTTTGTGATCGGTGAAAATTTTCACTTTCTCACTCAGCAGGAAGTGCCTCCAAATCTTAAGAGCAAACACAACGGCAGCCAACTCCAAATCATGCGTCGGGTAATTCTTCTCATGAACCTTAAGCTGATGAGACGCATAAGCCACAACATGCCCGTACTGATGCAACACACACCCGAGACCCTTGCCAGAAGCATCGCAAAAGATATCAAATTCACCGCTGCGATCAGGCACAACAAGAACAGGGGCAGTCGTCAGCCTCTCCCTCAAAACACCAAAAGCATTCTCACAATCACCCGACCAAACAAAAGGAACATCCTTCCGCGTCAACCTGGTCATCGGCTCAGCAATACGGGAAAAGTCCTTAATGAAACGCCGATAGTAACCAGCAAGCCCAAGGAAACTCCGAATCTCAAACGCAGATGACGGAACAGGCCACTCTCTGATGGCCCTAATCTTCTCGGGATCCACTGAAATACCATCTCCAGTCACCACATGCCCAAGAAAAGCAACTCTGTCCAGCCAAAACTCGCACTTTGAAAACTTAGCATACAACCGATGCTTCCTCAGAATCTCTAACACCGTCCTCAAGTGCGAGGCATGCTCTTCCTCTGACTTCGAATAGATCAGAATGTCGTCAATAAAGATAACGACAAACTTATCCAAAAAGTCGTAGAAAATCAGGTTCATCAGATTTATGAAAACTGCAGGTGCATTGGTTACACCGAAAGGCATAACCACAAACTCGTAGAGTCCATACTTCGTCCTGAACGCTGTCTTCGGAACATCATCCTTCTTCACCTTCAACTGATGGTAACCACTCCTCAACTCCAATTTAGAAAACACCCTCGAACCTCCAAGCTGATCAAAAATATCCTCGATGCGAGGCAATTGGTATTTATTCTTAATGGTCACCGCATTCAACTCCTGATAGTCCATGCACATGCGACGTGAACCATCCTTCTTCTTCACCAACAACACCGGTGCTCCCTACGGAGAAACACTAGGGTAGATATAACCCTTCTGTAAAAGCTCATCTAGCTGCTTCCGCAATTCCTCCAACTCAGTGGGTGCCATACGATACGGCGCCTTCGAAATCAGCTGCGCTCCCGGAACGAGATCAATAGAAAATTCTAGAGCTCGATCAGGTGGCAAACCAGACATCTCCTCGGGGAAGACGTCACCAAAATCACGCACCACAGCTGGCCACTCCAACTCCATCTGCAGAGCCACAACCTCCACCGGCCTGGCCCGAAATCTGACAGGACCAAGCGAACTGCTACCATGGCTGAACGCAAATACTGGATGTCCGGGAATCTCAAACACCACCTTCTTCCTCCGACAGTCGATCGTAGCATAGAAGCTCACAAGCCAGTCCATCCCAAGAACTGCATCATAGTTGATGATGTCGTGGACAATGAAATCAACGAAAAGCTCATGTCCACAGACCACCAACGAGCAAGAATTGCAATCACGATGCACCGAGACCACGCCATTCCCTGTAACGATATTCCAACTCTTGGGAAGAGGGGACGTCGACAAGGAATGCTTCTCCACGAAGCTCCGAGAAATAATGCACATCGATGCACCAGAGTCAAAGAGGACCCGTGCAGGAAATGTGCACACCAAAACCACACCTAACAAGCAATTAACAATCAAACCCTAGTCTAGCAACCAAGCATGTTCAAGCAACAACACAATCTAACAATCAAAACCAGCTAGGAAAGTAACAGCTAGATTGAGGATTACCTGTGATAACCTCATCCACAGCCTCGCTCTCTGCAGCGGTCATCAGAAAAGCCTGCCTCCTCGGCGGAATAGCCTGCTGAAAAGCCTGCCGCTGTGGAACAAGAGCCGCTCCACGTCCAGCAGGAACAGACGCTCACTGCTGCAATGGTTGTGCTGCAACAGGTGCCCTCCGCAGCTGATTCGCATGCCGACAATCCTTTGCGACATGGGAAGCATCACCACAAACCAAACACTGGCCCAGAAACTTCCTACACTGATCCTTGATGTGGCCAGGCTTACCACAGAAATGGCAAGTCTTCAGAGCAGGCCCTCCTGGCCTCTTAAACTAAGCTGGCTGATTAGGCTTGAAACCAGGCCTAACCACCGCCCTGGCCTGCTCCATAGGCCTCTTTCCAGCACCAGAAACATGTCCTCTCCTCTGACTCAGGTTCAGCTCCTGCCTCCTCGCAGCGACCAGAACCTTCTGATAAGGGTCCAGATCAGAGGAAGACACAAAACTCTGGAGCTCCAAAGCAAGTCCCTGCAGGAACCTCTGAGCCCTCTCATCAGCATCCTGCACCATCTTCGGTGCGAACCGGCTCAGCCTAGTGAACTCTTGGTGGTACAGGTCCACTGTCAAGCTCCCTTGCTTCAGATCAATAAAGCACTGTAGCATCTCCTTCCTAGCCGCCTTCGGAAAGAACTCCTCATCAAACCTGGACTTAAAGGTAGCCCAAGCTATCGGCTCCACCAACATCTTCTCTTCCGCATCCCACTAGTTTCGAGCATTATCCTTAAGTTGCCTCTTCGCCAAATCAACTCATTTAGCTGGGGTGATCTTGGCCATCTTCAAGTTATCCTCAATGTTCCAAATCCACTCATCGGTAGCCAGAGGACCCTCAGACCCATCAAAATATGCGGGACCCAGCTCCCGAAATTGCTTCGCTCCCAGCTTGGAGCGAGGGACATCCGGAAGAGCCCGGGCAGCTCGAGCAAGTGGAGCATTCTGGACTTGCAGGAGCACGCCCTGCTGCACTTGCATCATCTGAAGCATCATCCGCATCATCTCTCCGTTGGTAGGTTCCCGCTCTTGCTCCTCATCATGAGGGAGCGCACCACTACCCCCACCACGGGTGACTCGCCTTCCTGCCATCTAATGACACAGAAAACGAAGCAGATTAGACTCATAGCTTATGACTCGGACGTCGAACTTAGTTTATTAGACGTTCAAATATTATTATCGTTATTTCGATAATCGCAGTTACAGAAGAGGACCTGCATGTGCCACCAACAAAACCTGTCACGCCCCGCTTCCCTAAAATGGAGGCGAGACGTAAAAAGGTCCGCACGAGAGTGGAGCTGTGAAGCCCCAAACCCGATAAGCGTCAATAACATAAGCAGGTCCCTGTAACCACAACGGAACAACAATAATAACACAAGGAGAGACAGAAATAAAATCTCATATCTCATAATTGTCCAACATTAAAATTTAGGTTCAACATCCAGAAAAGCCACCAGGCTAAAAGAAAGAGTCTAAAGGCCCAGAACAAGGCCAACAAAAGCGACAACGTAACAAAGTATAGGTGCTACACACCGACAACAAAACAGCAGTCTAAACAAAAGGAAAAACACAACGAAGACACCAGGACTGGTCACCAGTGTCCATGTACTCCCCGTCAAACACAAGCTCGGGCTCGGCGTCAGAAACACCTCGTCCTCAACAAGGTACTCAGGCTCGGGATCTAACATGTGTCACCCAAAAGAGTAAAGGGGCACATGTCAGCAAGTCTAAAAGACTTGGGCAAGGAAACTGAAAGTAAGGCAACTAGCAACCTAGCAGTTATAGTATGCATGACATGGCAGTTATAGCATGAGTGCACAAACAAGGCATGGCGAGACAATAAGTGCAAGAGAACCATTATCGGTACAAGACAAGAGTAGCCAAGCTACTAACAATCTCAATCATTTCACTAGTCACATTTCAAGTTGTTTGTAGATGTTTACGCCTTACAGCTGAATGGTTTGGCATTCACGCTGATTGGCCGCTTAACAACTACCCCAAAACCCAGAGTTTACGCCTTACCACTGCAGTTGCTGATCGGGCAGACTCCCAGTTGATTGGCCGCTTAACTCTTACCCCCAATACCCACATGTAATCGAGCCAGGGTCCCCGCACACGAGCTCAGTAAATGAGCCAGGGTTGCCCCGCACAGGAGCTCGTATTCTAGTTCACGATTCATAAGCATTTGACGTAGGGGTGCACCTAGCCGGAAACAAGCAATTCGGGCATTGGCTATCAACCAACACATGGCCCGCTTCTGGAACACGAGCCAGGACCACAAGCATTGTAGCGAAGCTACGTATTCACGGAAACGCTTAAAGTATGCAATGACATGACAATTAATTTGCGTACCGTTAATGGAAATTAAACATGACATGGTAATTGTGCAACATGATAAATGTCGGATCTAGCTTCGTTGTCAGCTAGTTCCTCAATTTACGCCTAGGCGAGTATCATTTCGTCGCCTAGTCTCTTTTACGCCTACAACAAGCAAATGGCCTAAAACATGGCCTAAACCCTAAGTGGCAAGTTTCACTTGCCTAGCACCGAGGATGACGATCACGAGGGTTCGTCCCACGGACGCTAATCTATGGGGTTGTCGCTGTTATGGAGAAACAATCAACAAAAAATATTCATTTCATTAGGGTTTCATAAGAACACAAATGTGTTATGCTTAAAACTAAAGAATCGAGTATTACCGTGTAGGGAACGGGAGAATAACGCCGAACAACCACGGCGACGGAAGAAACGTTTCGGGGAACCTAGGGTTCAGATCTGGAAATGATTGGAGAAGTTTGGAGAAATAGGGTTTTGGGGGATTTTGGGGATTTGATGGAGATTTAGGGAAGATGAGAGGTAGAATGAGTTGAGGGTGAGTTTGATGATGGATTTTGGACTTGGGATGAAGGAATAAGGGTTTGAGGTGGAAAGGGGCTCAATGGGGGAGAAACTAGGGTTTTAGGTCGTGAGGGAGAAGAAGAAAACGTTTGGAGGGGTATTTATAGAGACTGGTGGCGGCTAAGGCAAAACTAGGGTTTCATGTACAGTTTAGTCGGTCAAGGAATAACTGCTGACCGACTAGTTTGAGAACTAGTCGGTCGGTTGACCAACGCAGACCGACTAAGTGTAAACAGTAGCTCCAGTCGAAAACCTGCACTAAGAGTTAGTCGGTCGAAGAACAACTACTGACTGACTAGTTTGACATCTAGTCGGTCGATGAACGTTCTTAGACCGACTAAGAGTAAACAGTAACTCGGCTGTACAGAAGAACTAAGAATTAGTCGGTCTGAGTACAAAACTTAACCGACTAGTTTAACAACTAGTCGGTCGAAAGATGAACTTAGACCGACTAAGAATGAATAGTACTGATACCAAAAATTAGTAAATGAGTTAGTCGGTTAAAGAAGCATTGCTGATCGACTAGTTTGCAACCTAGTCGGTCAACCAACGTTCTTAGACCGACTAACGATAAACAGTAACTCCTGAGAAATTAACAAAGCCAACTAGTCGGTTCAAGAAGGTTTGCCGACCGACTGGATCGTCATCTAGTCGGTCGGTGCCCCTTCTTACACCTGCTAATGAGCACCAAAAGTTTCGATATGGAGCGCGGAGCCCCGGGATCGATTCCTAAGACTCCTAGGCTTGATCTAACAATAAGATATGACCGATACGAAGCCCGTCACGAATGACTTGCTCCAAAATCGACGATCCTAAGGAAGAAACGAGAAAACACGATGAAACGATCGAAAATGAAAGTTACGGAGATGAAAACCACATATAAGGAGAAAATCCACCAAAACACATAATATAATATAATAAATCCAGATACATGAAAACCAGTCGTTACAACTTGGAAAGCTTAAAAAGTGTTCCAAAGTTCACATGACCAAAACGTCGATGCCATAAGTGTTGTTCACTTGTGTTGGCAATACGACATTGTTCATGTGATTTTGGGAGATCTAATATATAAATATCATTATGGCGTGTGCCGGAAAATAATAAATCATTATTATCTTTTCTCAAAATATGGCACATTTCTTTCGCAAAGCTAACTTTGTAACCTTTGTCACAAAGTTGGCTTATTGAAATTAGATTGTGGTTTAATCCTTTAACAAGGTAAACATCACTTATTAGTGGTTTAGAAGGATTACCAACTTTTCCAACACCTATGATGGTTCCGCTCTCGTTGCCTCCAAAGACGACACGGTTTCCATTTGCAATGTGCACCACTCTGGAGAGCAATTGAGCATCACCCGTCATGTGTTTTGAACACCCTCTATCAAGTATCCAATTATTCTTGGAGGTAAATTTGGATTTGTTGCTCCGTTTCTTTTTCTTGAGTACCTAAAGATAAACATATCATTCCATGGTACCCAAGGTCATTGGGTCCTAAAAGATTAGACCTTTGGAAGCCAAGTCCAATTGGACTTAGACTTCCACACATAATCATCATTATGCACAACATTCATGAAATAAGAATTCATGTAAACTTGTTTTTCATTCATGCTTGTGTCCTTCGGGCTCCAAATAGTGAAGATTTTGGGAGCCCTATTCCTATTGGGAGCATGCATGCGTTGTTAATTTCTACGTGATGCAAGTCGTGGATAGGCATATGGCACATGATGAAATGGTGCATGATGATAATTATTCATATGATATTGATATGGATGAAAATATGCATGTGGAGGAACACGTGCGTGAGGGTGTCTCACTTGGTGTGCACATGCCTGTGGATGTGGTGCATAAAAATCATCATATGTGTGAACATGTGGAGTAGGCTGTGTGTTCCTACGTGGCATGGTATTGGTGTACATATAAGCATGACCCTTCTTTGGAGGTCCACCCAAAGTGGGTTTCTTTCCAAATGAGGGTGTGTACGAAGTGGAAGCACCATTGGTAGATGAACTACCAATAGAGTGTTTGCTCCCACTCGTTGAGGCATCGGAAGTTGGCCTAATAAAGGTGGTAGATGATTTGGATGAATTTCTCATCTTATACCCCAAGCCAATGTGGTGATTGGCCGGAAGTAAGTCATTTAGGATTTTATCCAAATGATCCTTACCCTTATTGAATTTATTAATTTGGCCTAATGTGCACTCATATTTCTCAGTGAGAGAACGCATAGAAGCATCCAAAGTGGACACTTGCAATGTGAGCACATAAACACGAGATTTGAGATTCTCATTCTCAATACTCAAAGTCGAGTTTTGAGAAGTCAAATCCGCTATCTTGTGTTCCTCCGAATCCTCAATATGAACATGCTCAAGTTGAGATTTGAGATTTACAATATCATTTCTCAAGTCTTCAACAACGGTGTCGTTGTTGATGACGAAATGCTTAGGTGATGTTTGGAGCCTAACTAACTCATCTTTGGTCTTAGTATATCTATTTACTAATTTAGAATATTTAGACCAAATTTGCTCGTTAGCTAATCTAAGGTCGTCCATAGTTACATCATCGCCTTCATCCTCGCTATCATCTGAGGAAGATCCTTGATCATGTTCCTCTCTAGCCATGAAGCACATGTGTGCTTGCTCCACTTGCTCATCGTCCGACTCTCCACTTGAGGAGTCATCCTCGGAGTCAGTGAAAGTGCCGACAAGCCCCTTCTTGTATCCTTTCTTGTACTTCTTTGACTTGTCGAACTTTGACACCTTCCACTTCTCCTTTTGCTTGTTTTGAGGACAATCCGCTTTCATGTGTCCTGGCTTGTTGCATTTAAAGCACAAAGGAGCGGAGGCGTTAGAAGAACTAAACTTTGATTTGTTCTTGAAATTACCTTTCCGGAAGAATCGGTTGAACTTCTTTGCCATGAGGGCAATGGATTCCATGTCCAACTCGTCTTCCGAGTCTTCATCATCGGTAGATGTAGATGTAGATGGAGCGGCCTTGAACGCAATCGCCTTTTTCTTTGGCTCGTGTTGCTTCAAGTAAGACTTCATCTTGTCCTGTAACTTTAGTTTGCTATCCTTGCGTATCTCATAAGACATCAAGGTACCCATTAGTTGAATGACGGTATACTTACTCATATCATTACATTCGTCGATGGCGAATGTACGTTTCTCCCAACAAGAAGGAAGTCCGTCAATGATCTTTGAGACTTTCTCCTTTTGGGTGTAGGTCTTTCTAAGAGCCTCCAATTCGTTGGTGATGTCAACGAAGCGAGCATAGTACTCCTTCATCTTCTCACCCTGTTGCATATTAAATAACTCGTAATCTTTATTTACAACTACGAGTTTGGAGCTCTTACCCTACTTGTTCCTTCATCCAAGATGAGGAGGGAGTTCCAGATTTGATATGCACTCTTACATGTGCATATCTTGTTGAAGTCATCGGGCTCCAAAGCGCATTGCAAGGCATTCATTGCCTTGGTGTTGCTTATCTCTGCAGCGACCTTAAAGGTAGTCCACTTAGCAAAATCTTCTTCTTTGGGCTCGACATACTCCGTCAACGTGCCTCTCCATAGTGAAGCACTCCGGAGGAACGTTTCCATCCGGCATTTTCAGTACCCATAGTTGGTACCGTTAAAGAAGGGATGCCTAGTCGAGGAGTGTCCTTCCATCACCGAAGAAGCTCCTTCACGGTTCCTGAAGGTGCTATAGTCTGAAGGTGGATGTACGGTTTTGTTGTCGTTGGAAGACATAGCTAGGTACTTGGCTCTGATACCAAATGTAATGCCCTACGTAGCTACTGCACAAGTACTAGAGGGGGGTGAATAGTACTTTAAAATAATTAAGAAGATAATTCCTAATTATCTTGCAAACTCAACTAACAATGCAGAAATGAAAATATTGACAACAAAGAAAACAATCGCAAACAAATGAATTAACGGGTTCGGATCGACCCAAGTCTCCCCGACTTGTTCCCGATGATCCTACGTCCCAACCACCCGGATCCCCTCCGGATACTTGAGTTAGAAACCTCTAACTTAAATTTGCACTATGAAATACTTGTAGAAGACCTCTACAAGATCAAATCATACACAAATGAAAATGTGACTTCCACAAACCGGGATCACACAAAACTCTCACAACCGAGAGTACAACTTGCAATATTCAAAGTTAAATGAAATACGAACTTACCAACAAAATCCTATGCCTTGAGTATAACTTACGATTTAGGGCAAGGAGGATTTTGGAGGAGAAGAATGGCACCAAACCCTAGCTCCAAGTAGATGACCAGCAATGGAAGCCTAGGGTGGAGTTGGTGACCTAGAATCAAGCTCTTGGCTTGGAAGGCTCACAATCAATGAATCTATCTTTTGAAATAAGAGTGAGGGAGATATTCAAGTGAGAAATGAATGAGCTTTGAATGAGAATTAATTGCTACTCTTTGATCTCTAAACTTCAATAAATATCAGGCTTGAATGCTATAAAAGCAGCCCTTCAAGTATATATAGGATAGATGAAAGAGAGAGCAAAATTCGTGGCATTTAATGCTCCAATGGCTCTATTCTGAAGCAGAGTAGTCGGTCAAAGAAGGATCACTGACCGACTAGTTCATCAACTAGTCGGTCGGTGATTCAACATGAACCGACTAACTAAAGAACAACCAAAAAGTGAAGTTCAGAAGATAGAGAACTAGTCGGTCCAAGAAGACTTGCCAACCGACTAGTTTCACAACTAGTCAGTCGGTGAGTGTTCTTTGACCGACTAAGAGTCAAAATAGTATAGGCTGAAATCAAGTTGAACTAGTCGGTCTGAGAACAAATTCCAACCGACTAGTTTCTCAACTAGTCGGTCGACAATCATTCTTAGACCGACTAATGATAAACAGTAGCTCAGGCTCAAAAATGGAAGCTCAACTAGTCGGTCTAAGACGTATTCCTAACCGACTAGTTTCTAAACTAGTCGGTTGATGAACCTTCTTGGACCGACTAACTGTAAACAGTAACTGAGCTGAAATTGAACAAGGTATTCTAGTCGGTTCAAGAAGCATTGTCGACCGACTAGATTGCCATCTAATCGGTTGGTTCTTGTTCTTAAATCAACTAACATGCACAAGAAGCCGCGATGAGAAGAGTTAAGCTTCGGGAAAGATTCTATGGGCTTCTAATAAGATCCTAGCTCTAAGATAGGAGCGTTATGAAGATTAAAACGTAAGACCTACTCAAGGCTTAACAATCTACGAAACGAAGCTAGAAGACTATAAATAAAACTAGACGAACCGTATTCAATCGCTTCGATCCGAATCTCTTGACTTCAAAAATGGTCCTTGAGCTTCAACGAAGCTTCAAGCATACGATCACGTGCTTTAAGAAGTCTCGAGACGTCGCTTTTGATGTTCATAGAAGTTTGGCGACGATCTCCATAACTGCGCTCACAAAGAGTTAGTTCACGATATTTATATTTGTTCATCATCAAAACCAAATCCGGGGAATCAATATTCAACAAGTATTTACAAGCTTGCCACTCCTGAAAACACTTAGCACACACATTAAGACGTTCACACGCGTTTGTTATCATCAAACACGAAGTCATTGATCGTTGTATCCAACAATCTCCCCCATTTGATGATGACAAACCATATATAAGATTTGAGGAGTAAACATCCAAATAATGTCATCGTGACATTTGTGCGTGTGAAATGTGATGATGGAGGAATTAATACAAATATAATGATGTGTAATGATGTTTAACATACAAGCATTCTCCCCCTATATTCATGCTCTCCATGTATTCATGCTCCCCTTGAACACATATTCATTGGGCACATTATTCACTAAGCACAACATTCCAATATTCACAAATCTTTCTCAAAATATTCTCCCTCTTTTGTTATCATCAAAAGTGTACGTACGAAGTCAATTTCATATCTCATGCAAAAAAGAGTATTATAAATTACAGCAAACACTTGCATGTAGACATTCGTAGAATACACAATTCATATTCAACGAAAATTATACCATAGACTTCTACACCATCGTGTATGTGTGATGATTTAAATTGAAGTAAATAAGGGAGAACTTTCAAGAAATTCAACCAAAACCAATTCACTTTTCCATGTAACATGATATCATCTAGGATTGATTTTCCCCATCTCATTAAAAATGGGTTCAAGTTACCACACTCAAAACATAGCCTATGAGGACTCCTAAATGTGGGGTGGCATTGCTTGATTAGTATAACACCAATGCTAAAGTTTACTCTTAAATATTATGTTGGATACTCGTGGCTAGTATCGTTGCCGTGGATAGTATCCATTTTTCATACAGAGCTCTTTTCCTTCTGTTATATTTATTTTTTTGTTTTAAATTCTTTTGAGCTCTATTTTTTATCCAAGGCAAGACACATCATATCCCGTAGTTTTTCAGTTAATTTATCCTCCTACATTCACTTTCCAATATTTCATAAAAAATGTCTCCAAATGTACAACAACATTTAATACTTGTGGAAGTGAAAGTGTAGGTGTAGAAATCATCTTATTCAAATCATTTAACATGTCATGGTTATTTAAAAGAGTCTAACATCTGCATGTAGCTATAGCAATAATTCATCAATTTCTACATGGATATGAATATCATTCATTAATACCAGTTTAATGATCCAAAATAAGAATACACATTAAGCACCATTTTTATAGCTTTTTGTATTTTGTATTTTTTTTTGGCTGAGGAACTTCAATGAAATGTGATGTCAAACCATAGTTCATTGCCTCTACATCTTACCTACACGGAAGATGTTATGTGTGACCTTGGAATCCAATAAGGTCCACTCATGTTAGTCAATAAACTTTTAGGAACCCATATTTGCTTAAATTTAATGTTCTTGTTCCTGTATTTGCATTATAATAAGCATGACCAACTCCTCACACATATAGCATTTAGCAATAACACTTCTTCCTACAACAGTTACTTTTTGAATCTTTTTATTAATTCTTGGCCTTTCATCAATGTTATTTCCATAGCCCAAACCACGCCTAGTATTTCCATATATCTGATTTCTAAGAATAATGTCTAATGATTGCTTACCAACTCCAAATTTTTTAATGGTTAGCTCAAGATCAAATACTTTAGATTTTAAATACATGTTTTCATAAACAAGCATGGTACATTTACTGATAAAGGCCTTTTTGTTCTCTTCCTCATTCGTTTTAAAATTTCCCATCTTCTTTTCTAGTTCAATAACTTTTTCTTTATGCATGGTATTTTCTTTTATAAATGTAGGACATTTTTGGCATTCAGCTATTTCATGCATACTAGACTTTTCTTTTTTTCAACAAATTAATGGTAACTTTACATGCAACAACTTTTTCTTTTGGTTTATCACTTCTAAAGACATGTCACAATTTTCGTGTTGCAGTTCATAATTAGAATTTCTCAAGCAATCTACAGTAGATTCTAAATCAACAATTTCATCTTTCATTTGATCACAAATATCTAGAAGTTAGCTTTAGTACAGGTTTTTAGCTCATCATGCTTTTCCATCAATCAAATGGAGGAGTGTGCAGTCTCCTCCTGAGTCTCATCCTCGCTATCCTCATCCCACGTTACCGCCAGAGATTTTCCTTTCTTCTCTGCAGTGTTATTCTTTTCTTGTGGGCAATTCCTCATAAAGTGTCCCTACTTCCTGCATTTAAAACAATAAATTTAATTAGTAGTATTCTGCTCAGATGTAATTTTAGTAGGATTAAATCTATTAGAGCGATTAAACCTTTGTGCCATTTCATCTCTTCTTTGATTGGTCTTGATGTATCTTCTGAAGCCTCTTACCATCAGTGCATGCTCCTCATAAAGTTCATTATCTTTGTCTTCCTCAACTTGAAGAGCTAGTGGTTTGGGAGCCTTGGCCTCTGGTTTCTCTCTTGATTCGATGCTCTTTATTTCAAGCTCATGGGACATTAGCTTCCCTATCAGTTCCTCCACGCTCAGCTTTGCGAGATCCTTAGCTTCCTGGATAGTTGTGACTTTAGGACGGAACGAGCTTGGCAGCGCCCTTAAGATCTTTCTTACTTGCTCCAGACTTGAGTAAGGTTTTCCAATAGCGTTGGAATTATAGAATATGTCTGTAAACCTTGCAAACATATCTTTGATAGACTCCGTAGGACGCATTCGGAAGCTTTCATATTCTGTGCTCAGCAAGGCTAGTCTGGACTCCTTCACTTGCGATATTCCCTCATGTGTCACCTCCAACATGTGCCAAATTTCCAGCGCAGTTAGACATTAAGAGATACGATTAAACTTGGTTTTATCCATAGAGCAAATAAGTGCATTCATAGCTCTACCGTTCAGAGAATATCATTTCCTATCAGCATCATCCCATTTATCTTCATGTTTTAAAATTTAAGTGTCTTCCATTTTAATCATGGGGTGGTTTATATCCTTTTTCTACAATGTTCCACACATCATAATCAACAGACACTAAATATATTTTTATCCTTTCTTTCCAGTAAGCAAAGTCTACACCATTAAACTTAGGGGGTCGGGAAATGGACTGACCTTCAGTAAACGATGAATCCGAAATATTCAAGGTTCTCTAGTAGAGATCCTATACCCTGCTCTGATACCACTTTTTGGATCTGCATCTAGGCCTAGAGGGAGGGGGTGAATATGCTAATAAAAATTCTCGAGAAATCACAGGCAATATTCGGCGCAATAAATCAGACACAGAGTAAATAAAACAATCACTGAGTGCACGAGAGATTTACCATGGTTCGGTCGTCCCAACGACCAATTCCAGCCCCAAAGCAAATACTAGAATTAATAATATCAATGGTACAACTATAAAGAGCTACGAGCAACAACTCTACGCTCACCAAGTTCTGTACCGCACTCACCAAAGTTCCAAACACTACTAATCTAGTAAACTCTCCCTCTTAAATAGCAACTAGTCAAGACCCCCAAAACCCCAAAGTGATAGTTTAAGTAACCTACAAAGATCAACACACCAAATACCACAAACGTAAAGAAATAATAAGTTTAGAAAAGCTCAGTTTGTGTGGGTGTTGCAGTTTGTGTCAATTAGCACGTTGTCAGGTACGCTCTGACGCAAATGTAGTCTCAATCTAATGTCTGGATCTCAATCTGTGACTCCACGATCTTGAGAAACAATCTAGTCTGTGTGTATAGTAACTCCAGTACACATCAAATTGGAACTAGGATGTGCGCAAAGTAAACCTTTAATAAACTTTGTTCTTCACGCACACTTCACCGTTGAATGAATAGGTCTACATCAGCAACTAGGGTTTTAGTTTTATAAGCAACCCTGACTTCTACGGCAGTTGTGGCTTTCGTCTTATTACAGCGTCATGAGAGTTTCTCCTCGGCAGCAAACTTTGAGAGTGCGGCAACATCAACAATCTCGGTGGCATCACCAAGTGACGGCAACAATGTAAAGCTCGACTGTAGCAGCAAGGTCCACGGCGGCGGCACTAACTCACGGTAGTAGGGTGATGATGATGTTACGACAGCATGGCAGCAACGATAGACTTCGACGGTGAAAATAAGATCTTCAAGGCAAGGATATACAGCTGCCTATAGGGTGTTTCGGCAACGAAGAGAACTCCACGGTGGCACGGTAGTGAATAGACGACATGTAGGTCACGCAGCTTGAGGAGATGAAGCTTTTGGCCGACGGAAGCTTGTCGAGGTCGAGGTTGGAGATACTCACGCCAGCCTTGTTCTCCATGACGCCAAGAAACCAAGTGGCAGCAAGAGGAAGTCGGCGACAAGGTAAGGCTCTGCAGGAAGATTTCGGCGATGCTTGGTGACGTCACGAAGGCTGAGAGTCCCCGGCAACGAGAAGATGTTGAGGAAGTTGCAACGGTAGGAGTCTGGACTTCACGTTCGCAACAGTGAGATTGTGTCACTACAACAACGACAGTTTTGATCTCTCCTTGAACGGCTCACGGTAGGAAGAACTTCTTTATGTCAGCTTGGAGATGGTCGAAGGCTTGAAGATGGCAGCAGCATGTGGATGATGTTGCTCTCTATTGGAGGGAGTTGCTGGTGCTCTTGCTGACCCCTTGTGTTGATCTTCATGACTGCTAGGGTAGCGTTGATCTTCTCGACAAAGACACAAACTCGACAGGAAGGATGACAGAAAAGCCCTTAAGATGGTGGGAGCGGCAAGGTGGATTTATACATGTATATGCTCAGCCTAGGTTTTCTTTTGAGGATGTTTTGCAGACTTGATGCTCAGAGATCTTTTGGCCAAGAGCTTGGAGATGTTGAAGCTGTGAGTCCTTTTTTGTGAAGAGTTATGAAGTTTAAGCTTTGGCTTCAAACATTGCAGCTGAGAATTACTTCTTGCATGGATGAAGTAGAGAATATGGCGTTGGAGAGTTTTTCTTGGATGCTTGGGAGTTGCGGCAATTGGTTTTTTTTCTGTGAGACTAGCTTTCTCTCTTTGGAGATGGGGGTTTACGTAGGAAATGTGGAGATCAATTAGGCTCATGTAGAATCCCATAATTGTAGGAATTAGAATATGATTAGAAGTTTGAATGGGATTGTAATGTGATTTGATCTAAGTATGGAATTTGAAATAGAGTTGAATTGGATTTGCAACAATCACAAATTGATTTGAATGAGATTTGCGTTATCCCTCCATCTTTTGACCAAGTCCACAATTCATTGCAATTTTCTTCATCATTTTGACCAAGTCTCTTATTGAGTATTTACAAGCTTGCCACTCCTGAAAACAATTAGCACACACATCAAGACGTTCACACACATTTGTTATCATCAAACACGAAGTCGTTGATCGTTGTAACAAACAGGTCCACTCTCTGCCTACAGCCAGGGGGGAGGGCGCTGCTGAACCCGTAGTTTATATTTATAGAAAAAGTTTACGTAATGGGTAGATACCCTAGCACTACGTAAGCTTCACATGGACCTACAAAAGTCCGTTCATAACTGTTTACGGGTGTTTTCTCACCACTGGATCATTGACCGAAGACTGTAAGGTCAACATGGTCAAGGGATCAGTTGAGATCCCTTGGGCACGCCAAGCACACATGCACTCAGCGTGGGTCGGAGATGGAGCCGAGGTCGAGCGGGATATCCGAGCGGAATGTCGGTCCTCGGTTGAAGAAGAGCGGAGGGAAAGCCTTGGCTCTATGAGATGGGATCGGCCTCGATCGGACGAGCGTCGAGGAGTAGCCTCGGCGCTTCATTTGCTGCTTGGTCCTCGGTCGGTAGCCACTCCCGCTTGAAACTGGGGCGATCATCGGGCGCTGAGGGGTAGCCTTGGCACCTCGGTCAGCTTCTTCCTGGATAGACGAGAAACTCGTCAGGGGGGCCGGACCTTGGTTCCGGCCGTATCCCCTCCGATGCCTAAGTCAGATCAAGGTCTGAAGAGTACTCCGTGGGGTAGGTATGACTCGAGAGGAGATCGATACGCTAACCCTTGGCGCGAATAGGGGGAGGGAATGATAATGGCGAAAACCAAAGTCGTTGATGGATTACCTCAGATCTGAATACCTGGGGTTCGATCCCTCTAGCGGTTGCTCCAGCTACCCTCTTATAGGGTCCGTGCCATGATTGTCCCCGATCCACGTCCTTCGTCTGCCCCCACTCACGCCCCCGTGATCCGCCTTCCTCTAGGCGCCTACCTACGTCATGGGGAACATTGATTAACGGACCACTTAATGGTCATTAAGGAACCGCGGATTTAGGGGAACGGCCGTTTCAGAGGAGCACGAGCTGATCGTACGTCCCTTGGGCCAGTCTGGCCCGACATAGGGCTTCATTCGTGGGCCTCGTCTGGCGGGGCCCAATCTCGCTAGTGGGCCGCTCGTTCATGGCTGGGTCTTGGGTCTCTATTTCTTGGGCTTCTCCAAAATAATCGTATCAATTGCCCCCATCGTCCGAGCCGTTCGGGCTTAGTCGGTTTGGTTCGGGCGATGTGACTGTTGGGGATTTGACAGGCGCGTCAGTCGAGGCCAGCCCATTAAATGGGGGTCATTATGATGCAGCCCGTTTGATCTTCTCTTGGTGCGGGTTTCGAAACACCGCCGCTCTTCTGATGCTGCCACGTGCTCCCTCTTGAACGGTTTGAATTCCTTGATTGCCTAGCATATAAAGACGCCCGCCTCCCCAAGTTTCGATTCTTTCACGCCCTTCCTTCCAGTATTGGTTTTGCTAGCTCCTTCTCTCCGTCGTCTTCCTTTCTTTAGCTCCTTCTTAAGGTAATCCCATTTCTTCTCTTGCCCCCATGGCTACGCTTAGAATAGGCGATTCGGCGTCGGGACCAAGGGACCCTTTGACACCCGGGTCTGGCAATGCCCGGCCTTCGGGGCCTGGAGCCCCTTCGGGGGCTCGTCCTGTTCAGGACAAGGGGGAAAAGAAAGCTTTTTGCGGACCCCGTCAGTGATTATGTGGCTCAGGCTGTCGAGAGGTTTGATGTTCCCCCGACGGTCCTCGGGTCACTGTCTAAGGTCGCTTTCCTGGCGGTTGCAGAGATCCGAGAGAAGTATTTGCACCATCTGTACGACGTCCGAATCCCCCTTAACGACGAGCGGATCTGCTTCCTACGGAGTAACGAGGTTGGCTACGTCAAGATGTTTTTCCCGGGCCTCCGTTTCCCCCTTCATCCCTTCATCATCCAGGTCATGGAATTCCTGATGGTGTCCTTGTGTCAGTTGACCCCATATTCCGTTGTGGTGCTGACCGAATTCATCATGCTCTGCTTCACCCATGGCTTAGAGCCATCTCTTCCTCTTCTTTTTCATTATTACCAGGTTCAGACGGTCGGCCAAGGGTCGTGGCAGCACCTCCGGGTCTACGTGGGGAGGGAGTGTCTGCTCGGTCTACCCCGCTGGGTGGGGGACTGGAGCTCGAAGTATGTCTTTGTCGTCTTTCCTGAGGACGCCGAGATCTTGACAGGCTGGTGTCACGACCCGCTTCCCTAAAATGGAGGCGAGCCGTGAAAAGGTCCGCACGAGAGTGGGGCTGTGAAGCCCCAAACCCGATAAGCGTCCATAATACATAAACAGGTCCCTGTAACCACAACAGAATAGCAATAATAACACAAGGAGAGACTGAAATAAAATTCACATCTCACAAATATTGTCCAACATCACAAATATGTTCAACATCAAGAAAAGCCACCAGGCTAAAAGAAAAGAGTCTAAAGGCCCAGAACAAGGCCAACAAAGGCAACGACATAACAAAGTATAGTATAGGTGCCACGCACCGATAACAAAACAACTGCCTAAACAAAAGTAAAGCACAACGAAGACACTAGGACTGGTCCCCAGTGTCCACGTACTCCCCGTCAAACACAAGCACGGGCTCGGCGTCTGCAAACACCTCGTCCCCAACAAGTAACTCAGGCTCGGGCTCTAACATGTGTCACCCAAAAGAGAAAAGGGGCACATGTCAGCAAGTCGAACGACTTGTGCAAGGAAACGGGAATAATGGTAAACTAGCAACCTAACAATTAAAACATGGTGCATGGCAAGTAAAGTACGGTGGTAACAAGTAAGGTAAAGTATAGTACAAGTGGCAAGGGGTTGTTGTGACATGTAATGTCAAGTAACAAGTACAAGTACAAGGGATCACTCAACGAGTGCCCTATTGCCCGCAGGCTGTGTTCAGGTATCAAGTACAAGGGATCACTCAACGAGTGCCCTATTGCCCACAGGCTGTGATGAGCTCGTCTTCTGGAACACGAGCCAGAAAGTGTATTTGATAAGTATGGCGTAGGGGTGCACCTAGCCGGAACGAGTAACACTAGTATGTAGCGATGCTACGCAATCACGATGAGCATTCAAGCATGCAATGACATGAGCAGATAATTTGCATACCGTTAATTAAATTAAACGTGACAGGCGAAATGCAATGAAATGAACATATTCGCGTACCGTTAATTAAATTAAACATGGCAGTTAAAATGCAATAGCAGTTAAGGATGCATGGATGACATGAACAGTTATTTTCGCGTACTGTTAAGGAAAGTAAACGTGACATACAAGCATGATGAAAGTGACGGACCAAGCTTCGTTGTCAAGCTAGGTCAATGGCGTCTAAACGGCTATCCTTTCACCGTCTAGTCTCTTTTACACTAAAGCAAGGTAAATGGCCTAAGACATGGCCCAAATCAAGAGATGCAAGTTTCACTTGCCTATCACCGGGGAGAACGGTTACGAAAGTTCGTCTCCGCGGATGCTAGCCTACGGGGAATCGCTGTTATGGGGAACAATCATCAAAACACAAGTATTTTATTAGGGTTTCATAAAAATTGCAATAGGGTAAGAAAACAACGGTGGATCGATTTCTTACCGAGAGGAGGCGGAAGGAACACTCCGGGGAACCCTAGGACCAGATCTGGAAAAGATTGGAGAAGTTTGGGGAAACTAGGGTTTTGGGGGATTTGGGGATTTGATGGGTTTTGGTGAGATTTTGGGGAAGATGAGAGGTAGATAGGGTAGATGGATGGTTTGGATGATGGATTTAGGGCTTGGAATGAAGCAATGGAGCTTGGAGGAAGATGGGGGCTCAATGGGGGCGATTTTAGGGTTTAGGGTCGAGTTGGAGAAGAAGAAGTCGTTTGGGGGGGTATTTATAGGTTGAGCTGGCGGCTAGGGCAAAACTAGGGTTTCCTGCACTGCTTAGTCGGTCAAAGAACAACTGTTGACAGACTAGTTCGAGATCTAGTCGGTCGGTTGAACAACGCAGACCGACTAAGTGTAAACAGTAACTCCAGTCGAAAACCTGAACTAAGAGTTAGTCGGTTCAAGAAGCATCGCCGACCGACTAGTTTGCAACCTAGTCGGTCAACCAACGTTCTTAGACCGACTAACGATAAACAGTAGCTTCCTCAGAAAATTAGAAAGCTCACTAGTCGGTCCAAGAAGGATTGCCGACCGACTGGATCGTCATCTAGTCGGTCGGTGGCCCTTCTTACACCGGCTAATGAGCACAGAAAGTACCAATACGGAGCGCGAGGCCCCGTGATCGAATCCTAAGACTCCTAGGCTTGATCTAATAGTTAGATATGACCGTTATGAAGCCCGTCACAAACGACGTACTTCGAAATCGACGATCCTAAGGAAGAATCGAGAAAATACGACGAATCGATCGAAAATGAAAGTTACGGAGACGAAAACCACACAAGAGGAGAAAACCCACCAAAACATATATTATAATATATAAAATCCAGATACATGAAAAGCAGTCGTTACATCCTCCCCAACTTAAGAAAAATTCCGTCCTCGGAATTTCCAAAACTCACGAGTCCGGAAACAAAAGTGGAAAACGCTCTCGCATCTCATCCTCATTCTCCCAAGTAGACTCTCCAGGTGAACCGTGTCGCCACATCACCCTCACAAGATTGACAATCTTGTTCCGAAGCGATTTCTGACGCCTGTCCAGAATCTGCACGGGACGCTGGTCATACGTCATATCGGGGCGAACGGCGATCTCCGAGAAATCCACGGCATGAGATGGATCGCTAATGTATCGACGAAGCTGTGACACATGGAAAACATTGTGAACTCCTTCCAAAGATGGCGGCAAGGCCAAGCGATAAGCTACCTCGCCAACCCTCTCCAAAATGTCAAATGGTCCAATGTATCGCGGGCTCAACTTTCCACGCTTCCCGAAACGAATCACACCACGATTCGGGGAAATCTTCAAGAACACATGGTCGCCTGGCTGAAACTCCAAAGGACGCCGTTTAGCATCCGACCAATGCTTAAAACGGTCCTGAGCAATTCTCAACCTCTCCCGAATATTCCTGACGATATCCACGGCCTCCACGATCATCTCAGGTCCCAACAACTCCCGATCACCAACGTCATCCCAACTCAATGGCGATCGACATTTCCTCCCATAAAGAGCGGCGAAAGGCGCCATGCCAATACTCGCCTGGAAGCTGTTGTTGTAGGAAAACTCCACCAAATGCAGATGGTCCTCCCACGAACCCTTGAAATCCAACATGCACGCCCTCAGCATGTCTTCCAAAATCTGAATCGTCCTCTCGGACTGGCCATCCGTCTGCGGATGGTACGCCGTGCTGAAACTCAGACGCGTACCCAAACTCTTCTGCAAACTCTGCCAGAACTGAGATGTGAACCTCGTGTCTCTGTCAGACACGATACTCACGGGGACTCCATGAAGTCGCACAACCTCCTCCATATATCTCCTCGCTAGCGCCTCAGTGGACTGTCCCACTCGGAACGGAATAAAGTGCGCAGATTTGGTCAATCGATCTACGATCACCCAAATCGCGTCATTCTGCTTCGGACTCCGAGGTAGTCCAGTCACGAAATCCATAGTGATGTGCTGCCACTTCCACTCCGGAATCGGAAGCGGTTGTAGCAACCCGGCCGAACGCTGATGCTCCGCCTTCACTTGCTGGCAAACCAAGCACTTGGCTACACTCCGAGCCACGCTCCTCTTCATACCATGCCACCAATAATTCAGACGAAGATCCTGGTACATCTTGGTGCCACCAGGATGCACAGAATACGGCGAACTGTGTGCCTCCACCATCAGCTCCTCTCTGATATCCCCAGCTGGCACACACAACCTGGCTCCAAACCTCAGCGAGCCATCCTCATGAATCAAAAAGTCAGTCCGCAGACCGGCTTCCACCATCTCCCGAATCCTCACCAGCTTCGGATCCTCAGCCTGGCCAGCCTTAATCCGATCCACGATCGTCGACTGCACCTGCATGTACATCAACGACGAAGCCTCTCCAGGAAGAACAATCTCCACGCCAGACTCGCAAAAATCCTGCTGCAATCTCCACTACGAGGTCAAAATCATCACCGCAGGAAGCCTACTCAAAGCATCCGGAACCACATTCACCTTGCCAGGGTGATACTGCAAATCAATCTCGTAATCCGCCATAAGCTCCAACCACCGACGCTGTCGCATGTTGAGCTCATTCTGAGTGAAAATATACTTCAAGCTTTTGTGATCGGTGAAAATCTTCACTTTCTCACTCAGCAAGAAGTGCCTCCAAATCTTAAGAGCAAACACAACGGCAGCCAACTCCAAATCATGTGTCGGGTAATTCTTCTCATGAACCTTAAGCTGACGAGACGCATACGCCACAACGTGCCCGTGCTGATGCAACACACAACCGAGACCCTTGCCAGAAGCATCGCAAAAGATCTCAAATCCACCGCTGCGATCAGGCACAACAAGAATAGGGGCACTCGTCAACCTCTCCTTCAGAACACCAAAAGCCCTCTCACAATCACCCGACCAAACATAAGCAATATCCTTCCGCGTCAACCTGGTCATCGGCTCAGCAATACGGGAAAAGTCCTTAATGAATCGCCGATAATAACCAGCAAGTCCAAGAAAACTCCGAATCTCAGACGCAGACGACGGAACAGGCCACTCCCTGATGGCCCGAATCTTCTCGGGATCCACTGAAATACCATCTCCAGTCACCACATGCCCGAGAAAAGCAACTCTATCCAGCCAAAACTCGCACTTCGAAAACTTAGCATACAAACGATGCTTCCTCAAGATCTCCAACACCGTCCTTAAGTGCGAGGCATGCTCTTCCTCCGACTTCGAATAGATCAGAATGTCGTCAATGAAGATAACGACAAACTTATCCAAAAAGTCGTAGAAAATCAGGTTCATCAGATTCATGAAAACTGCGGGCGCGTTAGTTACGCCAAAAGGCATAACCACGAACTCATAGTGTCCATACTTCGTCCTGAACGCTGTCTTCGGAACATCTCCCTTCTTCACCTTCAACTGATGGTAACCACTCCTCAAATCCAATTTAGAAAACACCCTCGAACCTCCAAGCTGATCAAAAATATCATCGATGCGAGGCAACAGGTATTTATTCTTAATGGTCACCGCATTCAATTCCCGATAGTCCACGCACATGCGACGCGAACCATCCTTCTTCTTAACCAGCAACACCGGTGCTCCCCACGGAGACACACTAGGATTAATATAACCCTTCTGCAAAAGATCATCCAACTGCTTCCGCAACTCTTCCAACTCTGCAGGTGCCATACGATACGGCGCCTTCGAAATCGGCTGCGCACCTGGAACAAGATCGATAGAAAATTCCAAAGCCCGATCAGGCGGCAAACCAGACATCTCCTCGGGGAAGACGTCGCCAAAATCTCGCACCACAGCTGGCCACTCCAGCTCCATCTGCATAGCCACAGCCTCCACCGGCCTGGCCCGAAATCTGACAGGACCAAGCGAACTACTACCACGACTGAACTCAAACACTGGGTGTCCGGGAATCTCGAACACCACCTTCTTCCTCCGACAGTCGATCGTAGCATAGAAGCTCGCAAGCCAATCCATCCCAAGAACTGCATCATAGTTGATGATGTCGTGGACAATGAAATCAGCACAAAGCTCTCGTCCACAAACCACCAACGGGCAAGAATTGCACCCACGATGCACCGAGACCACACCATTCCCTGTAACGATATTCCAACTCTTCGAAAGAGGGGACGTCGACAAGGAATGCCTCTCCACGAAGCTCCGAGAAATAATGCACATCGATGCACCAGAGTCAAAGAGGACTCGTGCAGGAAATGTGCACACCAAAATCACACCTAATCAATCAATTAACAATCAAATCCTAGTCTAGCAAACAATCATGAGCAAGCAACCAATATAATCAAAAATCAACTAACTAAGGAAGATAAATAGCTAGAATGAGCGTTACCTGCAATAACTTCATCCACGGCCATGCTCTCCTCCTCAGTCATCAGAAAGGCCTGCCCTCTCGGCGGAACAGCCTGCTGAAAGGCCTGTCTCTGTGGAACAAGGGGCGCTCCACGTCCAACGGGCACAGGAGCTCGCTGCTGCAACGGCTGTGCTGCAATAGGAGCCCGCCAAGGCTGTCTCGACTTCGGACACTCCCGGATGGTGTGGGCAGGATCTCCGCAGACAATGCACTGTCCTAGAAACCTCCTACACTGATCCCTGAGGTGTCCAGTCTTGCCACAGAAATGGCAAGTCTTCAGGATAGGCCCTCCTGGCCTCTTGAACTGCACCGGATGACTAGGCTTGAAACCAGGCCTAACCACCGCCCTGGCCTGCTCCATAGGCCTCTTCCCAGCTCCGGAAAGATGTCCCTTCCTCTGATTCAAATTCAACTCCTGCCGCCTCGCAGCAATCAGAACCTTCTGATATGTCTCCAAGTCAGAAGAGGTCACAAAGCTCTGAAGCTCCAAGGCAAGTCCCTGGAGAAATCGCTGAGCTTTCTCATCGGCATCCTGCACCATCTTAGGTGCAAACCGACTGAGCCTCGTGAACTCCTGGTGGTACTGATCCACCGACAAGCTCCCCTGCTTCAGATCTATAAAGCACTGCAGCATCACCTGCCGAGCAGCCTTCGGGAAGAACTCTCCATCGAATCTGGACTTGAAGGTAGCCCAGACGATCGGCTCCACCAGCATCTTCTCTTCAGCATCCCACCAATTCCTGGCGTTATCCTTCAGCTGCCTCTTAGCCAGATCAACCCATCCAGCCGGGTTAATCTTTGCCATTGCCAAGTTATCCTCAATGTTCCTCATCCATTCGTCGGCAGCCAGAGGACCCTCAGAACCATCAAAGTATGCGGGACCCAGCTCCCGAAATTGCTTCGCTCCTGGCTCAGAGCGAGGGGCATCGGGAAGAACCCGGGCAGCTCGAGCAGGTGGAGCATTCTGGACTTGCAAAAGCACGCCCTGCTGCACTTGCATCATCTGGATCATCATCCGCATCATCTCACCGCTGGTGGGTTCCCGCTCAGGCTCCTCATCATGAGGGAGCGCACCACTACCACCACCGCGGGTGAAACGTCTTCCTGCCATCTAGTGACACGGAAAACAAATCAGATTAGACTCATAGCTTATGACTCGAACGTCGAACTTAGTTTATTGGACATTCTAATGTTATTATCGCTATTCCAAAAATCGCAGTTACAGAAGAGGACCTGCATGGGCCACCACTAAAACCTGTCACGACCCGCTTCCCTAAAATGGAGGCGAGACGTGAAAAGGTCCGCACGAGAGTGGAGCTGTGAAGCCCCAAACCCGATAAGCGTCCACAATACATAAACAGGTCCCTGTAACCACAACAGAATAGCAATAATAACACAAGGAGAGACTGAAATAAAATTCACATCTCACAAATATTGTCCAACATCACAAATATGTTCAACATCCAGAAAAGCCACCAGGCTAAAAGAAAAGAGTCTAAAGGCCCAGAACAAGGCCAACAAAGGCAACGACATAACAAAGTATAGTATAGGTGCCACGCACCGATAACAAAACAACTGCCTAAACAAAAGTAAAGCACAACGAAGACACTAGGACTGGTCCCCAGTGTCCACGTACTCCCCGTCAAACACAAGCACGGGCTCGGCGTCTGCAAACACCTCGTCCCCAACAAGTAACTCAGGCTCGGGCTCTAACATGTGTCACCCAAAAGAGAAAAGGGGCACATGTCAGCAAGTCGAACGACTTGTGCAAGGAAACGGGAATAATGGTAAACTAGCAACCTAACAATTAAAACATGGTGCATGGCAAGTAAAGTACGGTGGTAACAAGTAAGGTAAAGTATAGTACAAGTGGCAAGGGGTTGTTGTGACATGTAATGTCAAGTAACAAGTACAAGTACAAGGGATCACTCAACGAGTGCCCTATTGCCCGCAGGCTGTGTTCAGGTATCAAGTACAAGGGATCACTCAACGAGTGCCCTATTGCCCACAGGCTGTGATGAGCTCGTCTTCTGGAACACGAGCCAGAAAGTGTATTTGATAAGTATGGCGTAGGGGTGCACCTAGCCGGAACGAGTAACACTAGTATGTAGCGATGCTACGCAATCACGATGAGCATTCAAGCATGCAATGACATGAGCAGATAATTTGCATACCGTTAATTAAATTAAACGTGACAGGCGAAATGCAATGACATGAACATATTCGCGTACCGTTAATTAAATTAAACATGGCAGTTAAAATGCAATAGCAGTTAAGGATGCATGGATGACATGAACAGTTATTTTCGCGTACCGTTAAGGAAAGTAAACGTGACATACAAGCATGATGGAAGTGACGGACCAAGCTTCGTTGTCAAGCTAGGTCAAATGGCGTCTAGGCGGCTATCCTTTCACCGTCTAGTCTCTTTTACGCTAAAGCAAGGTAAATGGCCTAAGACATGGCCTAAATCAAGAGATGCAAGTTTCACTTGCCTATCACCGGGGAGAACGGTTACGAAAGTTCGTCTCCGTGGATGCTAGCCTACGGGGAATCGCTGTTATGGGGAACAATCATCAAAACACAAGTATTTTATTAGGGTTTCATAAAAATTGCAATAGGGTAAGAAAACAACGGTGGATCGATTTCTTACCGAGAGGAGACGGAAGGAACACTCCGGGGCACCCTAGGATCAAATCTGGAAAAGATTGGAGAAGATTGGGGAAACTAGGGTTTTGGGGGATTTGGGGATTTGATGGGTTTTGGTGAGATTTTGGGGAAGATGAGAGGTAGATAGGGTAGATGGATGGTTTGGATGATGGATTTAGGGCTTGGAATGAAGCAATGGAGCTTGGAGGAAGATGTGGGCTCAATGGGGGCGATTTTAGGGTTTAGGGTCGAGTTGGAGAAGAAGAAGTCGTTTGGGGGGGTATTTATAGGTTGAGCTGGCGGCTAGGGCAAAACTAGGGTTTCCTGCACTGCTTAGTCGGTCAAAGAACAACTGTTGACCGACTAGTTCGAGATCTAGTCGGTCGGTTGAACAACGCAGACCGACTAAGTGTAAACAGTAACTCCAGTCGAAAACCTGAACTAAGAGTTAGTCGGTTCAAGAAGCATCGCCGACCGACTAGTTTGCAACCTAGTCGGTCAACCAACGTTCTTAGACCGACTAACGATAAACAGTAGCTTCCTCAGAAAATTAGAAAGCTCACTAGTCGGTCCAAGAAGGATTGCCGACCGACTGGATCGTCATCTAGTCGGTCGGTGGCCCTTCTTACACCGGCTAATGAGCACAGAAAGTACCAATACAGAGCGCGAGGCCCCGTGATCGAATCCTAAGACTCCTAGGCTTGATCTAATAGTTAGATATGACCGTTATGAAGCCCGTCACAAACGACGTACTTCGAAATCGACGATCCTAAGGAAGAATCGAGAAAATACGACGAATCGATCGAAAATGAAAGTTACGGAGACGAAAACCACACAAGAGGAGAAAACCCACCAAAACATATATTATAATATATAAAATCCAGATACATGAAAAGCAGTCGTTACAGCTGGGGAGGGTTATGTCAATATAACTTGACGTTCACCCTCTCCGAGGCTGACCAGGCGGCCGTCCGGCTGCTGTCGTCTCTTTCCCTGGAGGAGAGGTCGATCTGGCCTCTGCTGGATGTCCTGCTTCTTAAGACCATTCTGTGGTCTCCCGGTAGGCTCTTTCTTTCTTTCTATTTTCCCTCTTGCTTAGCCTGATTTTCTTTTCTTCTGCAGAGATGGCTGGGCACGAATTCACCAGTGATGTCAACGAACTCATTCAGAGGGGTTCCAGCCGAAATCGAGGGAACCCCTCGGGTCAGACGCCCCGTCACACAGTTGACGAAGAGGTGTGTCAGGCCGAGCCTGCCATGGGTAGAGTGGAGCCCACGGCTGTGGCGGCACCTCCCCCCTTGGCCGCGGAGAACCTCCCCAAAGGTGAGGCCCCGGGGGCCGAACTTCCTCGCCCCGCCCCAGCCGAGGGAGGCGACGCGGGAGCCGGGGCGGCCCCCCGCGCGCCCACGGTCGGTCGCGGTGCGGGGTGTAAGCGCTTCCCTCCGAACTCCACCGGTTCCAGTGAGAGGAAGAGGAAGAAGGAGGTCGGGGAGACCCGTACCCCGGTGGTCCCCGAGGTGCCGTCGGCCTCCAGCGAAACTCTCCCGCTGACCCTGGTGGTCACTCCCACCGTCTCGGCCGAGCCTGTTGAATATTGGACTCCCCGGATTTGGTTTTGATGATGAGCAAACATAAATAATCCATGAACTAACAATTTGTGAGCGCAGTTTTGGAGATCGTCGCCAATTTCACGAGAACATTCAAAGCGACATCTCAACACTTCCCAAAGCTCATATTCATGCCTAAAGCTTCGTTGAAGCTCTTGCGACGCTATGGAAGATATGAAGATTCAATCGAAGCTCTCGAAGACCGTTTATTAAGGTTTTATTTATAGTCTTTTAGCTTCGATATATAGAATGTTAAGCCTTGAGTATATCTTACGTTTCTATCTTCATTTCGCTCATTTCGTAGCTCTAGGATTCTTGCACAAGTTCATTCTAACTTCCTCGAAGCGTCGCGCTTCGATTCGGATTTGTTTGTGCATGTTAGTTGGTACAAGAACAAGTACTGACCGACTAGATGGTGATCTAGCCGGTCGGCAACTGTTCTTGGACCGACTAATTTGATTCCTTAATTTCTTGGACTTTACTGTTTACAGTTAGTCGGTCTACGTTGACTCACCGACCGACTAGTTTGTGAACTAGTCGGTCAGTGATGCTTCTTTGACCGACTAGTTGTGACTTACTGTTCATGCTAAATTTCTCCTAAGCTACTGTTTACCGTTAGTCGGTCTAAGAACGTTTGGTGACCGACTAGTTGACAATCTAGTCGGTCAACTTTTGTTCTTGGACCGACTAAGTCACTTTGTCTTCAGACTAATTCTTTTTGCTCTTAGTCGGTCTACGTTCACTGACTGACCGACTAGTTGTGAAACTAGTCGGTCAGAAAGTCTTCTTGGACCGACTAGATTTCTAGGTCTGAAATTCTATCTCTTCTCAGATCTACTCTTAGTCGGTCCACGTTGTTTGTCTGACCGACTAGTTGATGAACTAGTCGGTCAGTGATTGTTCTTTGACCGACTAACTCTCACAGATTTCTATCCGTTGGTGAATGACCTAACTTGTTTTTATGGGACCCTATAAATACGAACCTAGGTCATTTCTATCTAGGTGAGAGCTGTTATTAAGAGATTCATTGAGTTCTAAAGAGATAGCTATTCTCCCTCAAATCTAAAGCTCTCTTCCTCACAAGAAACCCATTCTCTCTCATTTCTAGATCTAGAGAGAAGCTTGTTCTTGGTGAGCTCTTCAAGCTATTGCTTGTTCCAAGTCTCCAACTCATTCCTAGGCACCGATTGCTGGTCATTTCCTTGGTGCTAGGTCTTGGTGACTTCATCTTCCTCAAATCCTTCATTTCACCATTTGGGTAAGAAAAACTCAAGGTATAGGATTTTGTGGTAAGATTGTTTATTTCATATTAAACTCTTTAATATTGCTTTGTGATTCTCTCGGTTGTGAGAGAAGGTTGTGATCCTGGGTTGTGGGATTCACGTTTGCTATTGCATGTATGATTTGATCTTGTGAAAGTTTTTCACAAGATATTCATAGTGGAAATCTTGAGTTAGGGTTTCTAACTCAAGTATCCGGAGGGGATCCGGGTGGTTGGGACGTAGGATCACCGGGAACAAGTCGGGGAGACTTGGGTGGATCCGAACCCATTAACATCGTTTGTTTGCATTGTTAATTTAATTGTTGTCATTCAATTTAAGCTTCCGCAAATTGATTTGGTAGTTGTTTGCAATTTAATTTGGAATTATACTCCTTATTATTTTAAAGTACTATTCACCCCCCCTCTAGTACTTGTGCAGTAGCTGGTAGGGCATTACATTTGGTATCAGAGCCAGATACTCAGCTATGTCTGCCAACGACAACAAGACCGTGCCTCCACCTTCCAACTATGACACCTTCAGGAACCGTGAAGGAGCGTCATCGGTGATGGAAGGACATTCCTCTACAAGGCCTCCATTCTTCAACGGTACCAACTATGGGTATTGGAAATGCCGGATGGAAACTTTCCTCCGGAGTGCATCCTTATGGAGGACTACAATGAAGGAATACATCGAACCCAAAGAAGAAGACTTTGAGAAATGGACTACCGCGGAGGTCGTCGCGGAGGTAAGCAATGCCAAGGCAATGAACGCCTTGCAATGCGCATTGGAGCCCGAGGATTTCAATAAGATATGCACATGTAAGAGTGCATATCAAATTTGGAACTCCCTCCTCATTCTTCATGAAGGGACGAGTAGGGTAAGAGTCTCTAAACTCGTAGTCGTAAACAAAGATTACGAAATGTTTCATATGCAACAGGGCGAGAAGATGAAAGAATATTACGCTCGCTTCGTTGACATAATAAACGAGTTAGAGGCTCTCGGCAAGTCCTACACTCAAAAGGAGAAGTGCTCAAAGATTATTGAAGGACTTCCCTCTTCTTGGGAAAAACGTACCTTCGCCATCGAGGAAGGTAATGACATGAATAAATATACCGTTGTTCAACTAATGGGTACGTTGATGTCATACGAGGTACGCAAAGATAGCAAGGTGAAGTTACAAGAAAAGATGAAGTCCTATTTGAACCTAGATGCGCCTAAGAAAAAGGCGATTGCATTCAAGGCGGCTTCATCCACCTCTACCGATGATGAGGACTCGGAAGAAGAAATGGACATGGAATCCATTGCACTCATGGCAAAGAAGTTCAATCGCTTCTTCCGAAAGGGTAACTTCAAACAAAAATCTAAGTTTACTTCTACTAACGCCTCTCCACCTTTGTGTTTTAAATGCAATAAGCCGGGACACATCAAAGCGGATTGTCCTCAAAACAAGCAAAAGGAGAAGTGGAAGGCGCCAAAGTTCGACAAGTCAAAGAAGTACAAAAAGGGGTACAAAAAGGGACTTGTCGGAACTACATTCACCGACTCCGAGGATTCCTCAAGCGGAGAGTCGGACGATGAGAAAGTGGAGCAAGCGCACATGTGCTTCATGGCAAGAGAGGAGCACGATCAAGGATCTTCCACTTCCGATGATAGCGACGACGAAGGCGATGAGGTAACGATGGATGATCTTAGGGATGCTAACTCTCACTTATGGTCTAAATACACTAAATTAGTAAATAGATACACTAAAGTAAAAGATGACCTAGCTAGCATTCAAACCTCGCCTAAGACTATCATCACCAACAACGACACCGTTGTTGAAGAGTTAAGAAATGAGATTGTTAATCTCAAATCTAAACTTGAACATGTTAGCATAGATGATCCGGAAGAACATAGGATAGCGGATTTAACTTCTCAAAGCTCGACTTTGAGTATTGAGAATGAGAATCTTAAATCTCGTGTTTTTGTGCTCACATCGCAAGTATCCAATTTGGATACTTCTATGCGTTCTCTCAAAGAGAATTATGAGAACACATTGGGCCGAATTAACAAATTCAACAAAGGTAAGGACCATTTGGATAAAATCCTAAGTGACTTACTTCCGACCAATCACCACATTGGTTTGGGGTATACGATGGGATGTCCATCCAAAGCGGCCACTACCTTTGTTAGGCCAACTTCCGGTGACTCTACGAGTGGTAGCAAACACTCTATTGGTAGTTCATCTACCAATGGTGCTTCCACCTCGTCCACGCCCTCTTTTGGAAAGAAACCCACTTCGGGTGGACCTCCAAAGAAGGGGCATGCTTATATGTACACCAATACCATGCCACATAGGAACACACGTCCTACTCCACCATCTCACACATATGATGATTTTTATGCAACACATTCTCGGGCACGTGCACACCATGTGAGACACCCTCACGCACGTGTTCCCACACATGCATATGTTCACCCACCGCATCATATGAATAATTCTCGTCGTGCACCATTCCATCATGTCCCGTATGCCTATCCACAACATGCATCACGTAGAAATCAACGTCGCATGCATGCACCCAATAGGATGATGGCTCCAAAAATATTCACTATTTGGAGCCCGAAGGACACAAGCATGGATGAAAAACAAGTATATATGAATGCTTATTTTTCGAATGTTGTGCATAGTAGAAATTATGTGGGGAAGTCAAAGTCCAATTGGACTTGGCTTCCAAAGGTCTAACCCTTGAGGACCCAATGACCTTGGGTACCATGATATGAAAGTTTCTATCTTTAGGTACTCAAGGGAAAGAAAAAGGAAAGGAGCAACAAATATAAATTTAGCTCCAAAGGGAATTGGATACTCGATAGCGGGTGTTCAAAACACATGACGGGTGACGCTAAATTGCTCTCCGGAATTGTTCCCATTGCAAATGGAAATCGCGTCGTATTCGGAGGCAATGAGAGCGGAACCATCGTCGGTGTTGGTAAAGTGGGTAACCCTTCTAAACCCTTAATTAGCGATGTTTATCTAGTTGATGGTTTAAATCATAATCTTATTTCAATAAGCCAACTTTGTGACAAAGGTTACAAAGTTAGTTTTGCGAAAGGATTGTGTCATATTTCAAATGATAATAATAAATTATTATTTTCCGGCACACGCCATAAAGATATTTATATTTTGGATCTTCCTAAGTCATATGAACAATGTCTCGTTGCCAACACAAGTGAACAACACTTATGACATCGACGCTTTGGACATGTGAACTTTGGAACACTTTATAAGCTTTCGAAATTAAATTCCATTAAAGGTTTTCCGAAGCTCGTTTTTGAAAAGAAAAGTTTTTGTGATTCTTGTCAACGTGGCAAGCTTCCTAAATCTTCATTTAAACCTAAGAAAAGCATTTCTACGAAACGGCCACTAGAGCTATTACATCTAGATTTATTTGGGCCAACTAGAGTTGCTTCCTTAGGAAATTCAAGATATGGACTAGTCATCGTTGATGATTATTCAAGATTTACATGGGTATTTTTCTTATGTAATAAAAATGAAGCTTTTGAAAACTTCACAATATTTGTAAAGAAAGTACAAAATCTCATCGGAACCACCATTGTCACTATTCGTAGTGATCATGGGGGTGAATTTGAGAATGAGTCTTTCTCAAATTTTTGTGATGATCTTGGAATTACTCACACGTTTTCTTTCCCTCGTGCACCTCCTCAAAATGGTGTTGTTGAGAGGAAGAATAGAACGCTTGTGGAGTGTGCTCGCACTATGCTCGAAGATAGTCAACTTGGCTATTAATTTTGGGCGGAAGCGGTACACACCGCTTGCTATGTGTTTAATAGAATACTTTTGAGGCCCGGCACCAAACAAACTTGCTATGAATCGTTGTTTGGTAGATTGCCTCAAGCTAAACATTTTCGTGTTTTCGGCGCAAAATGTTTTATTAAAAACACATATGATAATTTGGACAAGTTTGATCCGAGATCGGATGAGGGGATATTTGTTGGGTATTCCTCACGTAGCAAAGCCTACCGGATATACAACAAAAGATCCTCTACGATCGAGGAATCACTTCATGTCTCTTTTAATGAGAATTTTATTACTTCTAGAATTTCAAATGACAATGATTCTATGGATGTTTTATGTGATTCGTTTGAAAATTCTAAGTCCATTGATTCAATTGATTCTATTGAGACTAACCCGACTAATGAAGTTGTTGAGAATATGCCTAGTGATCAAGGTATTCCCAAGCGGCTTCAAACCGTCCGCGACCATCCCCATGAGCAAGTAATTGGCAATATTCATGATAGTGTCAAGACGAGATCGCAAGTCCACCACTTCGCCAATAGTGCCTTTGTCTCATCAATAGAGCCAAAGAATATAGTTGAAGCGTGCGAAGATAGTGCTTGGATCCTTGCCATGGAGGAGGAACTCATTCAATTCGAGAGGAATGAGGTATGTGAGCTTGTTCCTTTGCCATCGAAGAACCACACCGTCATAGGGACAAAGTGGATCTTCAAGAACAAATCTGACGAAAATCAAGTCGTCATCCGGAACAAAGCTCGGTTAGTTGCTCAAGGCTATCGCCAAGAGGAAGGTATCGATTTCGAAGAATCCTTCGCTCCGGTAGCTAGATTAGAATCGATTAGACTTTTATTGTTTTATGCATGCCATAAAAATTTTAAGTTATTTCAAATGGATGTTAAAAGTGCATTTTTAAACGGAGATGTCGTTGAGGAAGTTTACGTTTCTCAACCTCCGGGCTTCATAAATGAAAAATTTTCAAATCATGTTTTTAAACTAAAGAAAGCTCTTTATGGTTTGAGACAAGCTCCTCGAGCTTGGTATGATCGCCTAAAGAATTTTCTTTTGGATTTGAATTTTAAAATGGGCGAAGCCGATTCTACACTTTTTGTTAAGCATGCGAATAATTATATTTTATTAGTTCAAATTTATGTTGATGATATCATTTTCGGTGCTACTAACTTCACTCTTTGCGAAGAGTTTTCTAATGTTATGAAGGAACAATTTGAGATGAGCCACATGGGCGAACTCAAATATTTCTTAGGTCTCCAAATTCGCCAAATGAACGATGCAATCTTCATCCACCAAACGAAGTATACGGTGGAGTTGCTTAAGCGATTTGGAATGGAAAGTGCTTCCGGGAAAAAGACTCCAATGAGCACGACTACGCATCTCGACAAGGATACAGGTGGTAAGGATGTAGACATTCGTCTATATCGAGGTATGATAGGTAGCTTACTTTATCTTACCGCAAGTAGGCCCGATATTATGTTTGTCGTATGCATTTGTGCTCGTTATCAGTCTCTACCTAAGGAGTCTCACTTAGTAGCGGTAAAGCGTATTTTCCGTTATCTAAGTTACACTTTAGATTTTGGATTACTTTATCCGAAATCTAGCACGTATGAGTTAGTCTCATATAGTGATGCCGATTATGCGGGATGCAAATCCGACAGGAAAAGTACTAGTGGCACTTGCCATTTTCTAGGAAATTCTCTTGTCTCTTGGTTTTCCAAGAAGCAAAATTCCGTATCACTTTCAACCACCGAGGCGGAATATATTGCCGCCGGTGCCGCTTGTGCCCAGGTTCTTTGGATGAGACACACTTTGAAGGATTTTGGTATTCATTGTGATACTAGCCCTATCATGGTGGATAACCAAAGTGCTATCTGTCTTTCAAAGATTCCGGTGCACCATTCCCGTTCAAAACACATAGATGTCCGACACCATTTTTTAGATGATCATGTTGCTAAAAAGGACATCATTTTAGTGTACGTTGAAACGCAAAAGCAAATCGCCGATATTTTCACGAAACCCCTAAAGGAGGACTCCTTTGTGCGGTTGCGTCGAGAATTGGGGATTATGGGTGAATCCGAGATATAGGATTCATATTTCATTCAATTATCTTGCATGATATTATATTTCGCGATATTTTGTTCATGCTAGATTAATTGAATTTTTGGGAATTTTATGTGATATATTTGAATTTATGATCGAATTCGTATTTGAAAGTCGCATTTAAGATTTCGACGTTTTATGGGGTAATTTAGATGACTAATGAGTGAGTTATGATGTTTCATCCAAGTGGTTTGTGAAGAGAAATCAATTATAAATTTTTGGACTCCTCTAGTCGGTCTAAGTTCACTTGTCAACCGACTAGATGCTCATCTAGTCGGTCAGCAAATGAACTCAGACCGACTAGATCAAGCCTATATCTAACTCCTATCATTTTCTTTCGTTAGTCGGTCACAGTACACTTACCGACCGACTAGATTGAAAACTAGTCGGTCAGTGAATATACTGCGACCGACTAATTCTTGCCCTAGAAATTCATCTGTGCCTCTGTTTCGACTTAGTCGGTTCAAGCTCATTGACCGACCGACTAGATCGTAATCTAGTCGGTCAGTACTTGAACTGTGACCGACTAAGTGGGTTAGGGCAGTTGAGTCTTTTCGTTTCCCGACCGACTTATACTCATTTTTGGTTCGACTAAATCATTTTTTAGTCGGTCTTCTCTCAGCTCAAACCCGAAAACCCCAAACCCCCATTCAAATTCCTTCGACTTCCGGCCATTTCTCCGTCGATCGCCGCCGTCCGCCACCGTCGACTCCACCTCCTAGGTATCTCCCTCCCTCTCCTGGGTCGATTCCTACCCTAGGGTTCGATTTTATCTCATCTAGCTCCTAGGGTTTCTAGTTTTAACCTAGGGTTTGTGCTTTTCGATTTCATTTGGTATTCTAGGGCTTGTGCTAGGCTGTTTTTGATCTTATCATCGATTGCTTGTGCTCGTAGTGCTATGGCTAAGACAAGAATTCCTATCGCCTCTTCCGGGGCTTCTCCTATGACCATAGGGCCTTCCGACCCTAGGAATCCCCCGAAGCCTAAGCGTCGTGCCAAGTCAACCCAAGCCTCTCCATCTTCGCCTCCTCCTAAGAAGCCTAGGACTGCCACAGCTAAACCCCGCAAATCCAAGACCAAAAAGCCTATTCTTCAGTCTTCGGCTACTCCTCCCGATTCCGACTCTGAATTTATCCCAGAGGATGAGCCTACTAGGGAACCCACTCCACCTCCGAAGACCCGTAAGGCTAAGGGTAAAGCTCCTATGCCAGTCGGCGGTGTAGACATATCGTTGTGCCGCGATGACCCTTAGTGTCTCGCAGCGTACAACCGTATAGAGCACTGTCCACTGTTGTTAGAGCATTACGTTCAGTTCTCTGATTTTCTCGGCCTTGCTGATCTTCTGTCCTATAGTGGTCTTCTAGATTATCTCCGATACGACCCCAAGGCCAATCCCAAACCGTATCCTCGCCTCGTGAAATTGTTCTATGCCAATCGTATCTGAGGCCAGTACGACGCCAGCCACTCCATTGAGACGACTGTCTTGGGAACACCGATCGTTCTCATGGCAGAAATCTTGGGGGAGATTCTTGGTTGTTCGTCGTGTGGTCTCCTCCCTTCGGACATTTCCGTAGACGACGTTTCTTCCTTGGATCAGTCTATTCTTTCTGATATTTTCCAGGTTATCCCCTCCGCATTCATTGGTATTCCTTCGAAATCTTTCAAGCTGAATGCTTCTCTGGCTTCTCCGTCCGCTGCTGCAGCCCCCTCTCGTCCTGCTACATTGGACGATGTCGTACGCCTTCTTCGTCGGCACGAGTCACGTTTGGCTCGTACCGAGGAGGTCGTCTGCCGTATGGCTCGTCTGATGGGGATTGATCTTCCTCCTTCAGTTTCTGAGGCCGAGGAGATGGACGATGAGGAGATTGACGAGCTTGTCACTTCTTTGGCTCGTGACGATGTTGCCACGGTCACTGCTGCTTCTGTCGAGACCCTTGCTGCTGTTGAGATTCTAGTTGATGAGCCTGTTGCTAAGATCTCCACTCCTGCCTCGACGATTCCATCTGTTGAGACACCTCTACTCACTGCAGAGCCTGAGTCCACTCCGTCGACTGGACCCACGGACACTGCAGATCCAGCCTCCTCCTCATGATCGCGTGTTTCGAGGACTCTCCACTACGCTTTGGATGATATTTCTTTTTAGTGCGAGTATTTTGGGTTAGGATGGGGTTTGAGAGATGTTTTGATGTATTTTTGCGATTTCTGGATGTCGGAGTTGGATATTATGATATGATGTTGTTTTGATGTATTTTGATACACTTTGATGATGTCGATGATGTATGATGTTTTTCTTTTTGATGATATGTAGCACTTGATATGATGTACCTCAAATATTCGATGTGATATCTTTTTGGATGTACTCATGTTGTCCCTACATATATAAATATGTTCATCGTCATTCTCTTTGTCATTTATTCGTCGTGCATTTTTTATATATTCGTTGAATACGTTTGAAATGTGATCTCGTCGCTCGACGCATGAAAATTTGGTTAAATAGATTTAAATTCTATAATTGTATAGAATTGTTTTCCATGCACAAATTTAGCTAAGAATATTGAATATTGAAGAGTATGTTTCTTTATTCAAGAAATGAATAATTATTTGGTATTTTTGATGATTTTGATCTTCACTTTGTGATAATGGACAATTGGCACACTTTGATTTGATTTTATCACTTTTCCTTTGGTGTCAATTAGTTCCATCGTCATTGTCTACGACTCCCGATGTTGGATTTTACACTTCCTAATTGTTGTCGTTGTATGCCCCCCATTTTTGGGATAATGCCAAAGGGGGAGATATAATGATAATAAATAGCGCAAATGAATATTTAACTCATTTTCCAAGAATCTAGTTTGATATGTTAGATTCAGGGGGAGTTAAGATACATATAAGGATTTTCAAAATCCGATATTTCGAAAATTGATTCGCTTTATTTATCTTACTCATCTGATTGATGCAACTCATATATATTCATTTTGGAATTAACGTGTCATCAATGCAGGGGGAGTAAGTATTTTACATTTGAATCATTATTTTTGATTATTATTTATGTTGGTTTGTCATCACCAAAAAGGGGGAGAATGTTGAATATTGGACTCCCCGGATTTGGTTTTGATGATGAGCAAACATAAATAATCCATGAACTAACAATTTGTGAGCGCAGTTTTGGAGATCGTCGCCAAATTCACGAGAACATTCAAAGCGACATCTCAACACTTCCCAAAGCTCATATTCATGCCTAAAGCTTCGTTGAAGCTCTTGCGACGCTTTGGAAGTTATGAAGATTCAATCGAAGCTCTCGAAGACCGTTTAATAAGGTTTTATTTATAGTCTTTTAGCTTCGATATATAGAATGTTAAGCCTTGAGTATATCTTACGTTTCTATCTTCATTTCGCTCATTTCGTAGCTCTAGGATTCTTGCACAAGTTCATTCTAACTTCCTCGAAGCGTCGCGCTTCGATTCGGATTTGTATGTGCATGTTAGTTGGTACAAGAACAAGTACTGACCGACTAGATGGTGATCTAGTCGGTCGGCAACTGTTCTTGGACCGACTAGTTTGATTCCTTAATTTCTTGGACTTTACTGTTTACAGTTAGTTGGTCTACGTTGACTCACCGACCGACTAGTTTGTGAACTAGTCGGTCAGTGATGCTTCTTTGACCGACTAGTTGTGACTTACTGTCCATGCTAAAATTCTCCTAAGCTACTGTTTACCGTTAGTCGGTCTAAGAACGTTTGGTGACCGACTAGTTGATAATTTAGTCGGTCAACTTTTGTTCTTGGACCGACTAAGTCACTTTGTCTTCAGACTAATTCTTTTTGCTCTTAGTCGGTCTACGTTCATTGACTGACCGACTATTTGTGAAACTAGTCGGTTAGACAGTCTTCTTGGACCGACTAGATTTCTAGGTCTGAAATTCTATCTCTTCTCAGATCTACTCTTAGTCGGTCCACGTTGTTTGTCTGACCGACTAGTTGATGAACTAGTCGGTCAGTGATTGTTCTTTGACCGACTAACTCTCACAGATTTCTATCCGTTGGTGAATGACCTAACTTGTTTTTATGGGACCCTATAAATACGAACCTAGGTCATTTCTATCTAGGTGAGAGCTACCATTAAGAGATTCATTGAGTTCTAAAGAGATAGCTATTCTCCCTCAAATCTAAAGCTCTTTTCCTCACAAGAAATCCATTCTCTCTCATTTCTAGATCTAGAGAGAAGCTTGTTCTTGGTGAGCTCTTCAAGCTATTGCTTGATCCAAGTCTCCAACTCATTCCTAGGCACCGATTACTGGTCATTTCCCTGGTGCTAGGTCTTGGTGACTTCATCTTCCTCAAATCCTTCATTTCACCATTTGGGTAAGAAAAACTCAAGGTATAGGATTTTGTGGTAAGATTGTTTATTTCATATTAAACTCTTTAATATTGCTTTGTGATTCTCTCGGTTGTGAGAGAAGGTTGTGATCCCGGGTTGTGGGATTCACGTTTGCTATTGCATGTATGATTTGATCTTGTGAAAGTTTTTCACAAGATATTCATAGTGGAAATCTTGAGTTAGGGTTTCTAACTCAAGTATCCGGAGGGGATCCGGGTGGTTGGGACGTAGGATCACCGGGAACAAGTCGGGGAGACATGGGTGGATCCGAACCCATTAACATCGTTTGTTTGCATTGTTAATTTAATTGTTGTCATTCAATTTAAGCTTCCGCAAATTGATTTGGTAGTTGTTTGCAATTTAATTTGGAATTATACTCCTTATTATTTTAAAGTACTATTCACCCCCCCTCTAGTACTTGTGCAGTAGCTGGTTGGGCATTACAGAGCCTTCCCTGGTGGGAGCCGGCGGTATGTTGGCGAACGCCTTGGCAGGCCCTGAGGTTACCCCCAGGGACTTGGTGTTCATCGACCGAGTTGTGGCCAACCAGTTGGCACACGGCTCGGTCCTCCCGAGGGACCGATCTCTCCCAGAGAGAGCTCCCACCGATAGGCTGTCGGACTCCCTAGTCTGGCAGCTTCAACATGTTTGACTACTATGTTGTTCTCGGACCCAGCTTCTAACCTTCCTCTATATAACTCTTTCCTTTTTGCAGGCCACTGTGATGGCCGTCGAGGCGCAACGTCAGGTGGCCCGGGCGAGGGACCTCGAGGAGTCTTCTGCCCGGGAACGTTCACGGGCCGGGGCAGCCGAGGTGGCCGCCCAAGAGGCGTGCATTGAATCTCGGCATCTCCGACACCGGGTAGACGAGCTTGCTGGCCAATTGATGGACCTCGAGGGGGAACTGACCGATGCTCATAGGTTGGCCCGAGAGGCGGAAGAGGCGTTTCGCCAGGAGAGGGGCGATCTCCAGAGCGAGATGGCAGATTTGCGTCAGATGACACGGTTCGTTGACGAGGTGGAGAGGGGCATCGTCGGGGTCCTGGGAGCAGGGATCGTGGAGGTCCTTAGGGAGTCCTTCAGCTCTTATGAGGACCTGCTTGCTCCTCGGATCATCGAAGTCGTCCGTAACTCCTTCCGGCGGTTCGCGGATCATGCTCGGCAGCCTCTCGCTCCTGCAGATCCCCCAGGCTCCGAGCAGGGTGAGGTGCCAGAGGACACTTCCTCCCGTGCCCTGGGGCCTTAAGCCGCTTTATTTTGTTTTCCCCCGTTTTGCCCTGTAATTTTAAACAATCTATAAAATTCCTTTGTCTGCCCATATATTTGTTGTTTGTCTCCCTTGTTGTCAGGGTTTTTCTGCCTTGCTGGGACTCTTGGTCCCTGCAATCTTTTTATTGTGCTTTGAACCGGTTGTGAACTCCATATTCTCGTCGGTGTCCCTTTATCGTTCGTGGTGGGGACGAAGGGTCTTCAGAACTCCGGACCCGTTGGCACCCGGGATGGGAACCTCTCGGGCGCCCTCGTTCGACTTGCCGTAGATACTTGGTTTGCTTAGGTAATCGCCTCGTGTGAGGCCGAGTTGATCTTGGCCTCGCTATCAGTTGGATTGGTTGGCTGGCGAGGGGGTCTGCCCCTCGGTTTATAACCAGTCGATGCCCCGGTCAGCTGGGAGGGTTTCCCTCGGCCTTAAAAGTGGGCAAATTGTTCGGTCGGTCGAGGGGAGCTATCCCTTGATTTATAACCGTCTGACGTCCCTGCCTGCTGGGGGAGTTGCCCCCAGCCTTACGAACGGGCGGATCATTCGGTTGGCGAGGGGAGCTATCCCTCGGCTCATAACCGACCGATGTCCCCGTCTACTGGGGGAGTTGCCCCCAGCCTTACGAGCGGGCAGATCGTTCGGTTGGCGAGGGGAGATATCCCTCGGCTTATAACCGACCGATGTCCCCGTCTGCTGGGGAGTTTCCCCCAGCATTACGAGCGGTCAGATCGTTGACGTGTGTGTATATTTTAAATATCCATGCACGTCTTCTTTGTGTATTTCCATTACTTTCCACCGTCTCGTATCCATTTTCTCGTGTTTTCTCGTTTTCTTTCACCTTTCTGTGTTTTTGTGTGTTTGCAGGAGTTTGACATCATAGGGGACATATAACGAATATATCACAAGTCCCTGGAGCAACGAGAGGGGTCACGCGTGATCCAGGGGGTCAAACGACCAAGATTGCCACTTTTCAGCCCCCCACCCGATCGGTTGGACATAGCCAACCGACCAGGTGATGCACGCGTGCACCACCCGGACAGCCGTTGAAGCAACACAGACATCAAGAGAACGGGTCGCCGATCGGTTCAGCCCGACTGTTTTCTCAGGATATTGGAGCTGAAATCCAACCGATCGGGTGATCTTCACCCGATCGATTCATCTGTAGCCATTTCCTCGAAGACACGACCCGGACAGCTCACCCGATGGCCAGCTGACCATGCCAAAACGTCGCAAGTCTCTGTCTTTTTGGGCGACAATTCCAACCGATCGGTATATTTATCAACCGATCTGTTCACCCGATGAGCTCAAGATCCAAACGACGAGCAGCTTCCGCCAACCGATCGTGTCGTCTGACCGGGTGAAGTTTCGAAGTGCGCTGCCAAAGAACGAAGCAGGTCACCCGATCGGTTGATTATTCACCCGATCGGGTGACGTTGTTTTCTATAAATAAAAGCCCTAGGTTTCCAGAAACGGGGCTGTTGTAATTTTTACTATTTTTCTCTCTTGTGACGGCTGTAATTTCTTTGTTATTTGTAAGTGTTCTGATCTTAACCAAACTTTGATATTATCTTAATTGCATTGCTATTACTTCATTCCAATCGTCTGATTATGTTTTTAACGGTCGATTTTCATTTAGATTGCTTTTTTAGCAAATATGTGTGAGTAGTTCCCAAATCTGGGATTTTGGTGGAAACCCCTTCGCGGGTTCAACCTGATCCATCCATAGGACTAGGAAATCTATAGGGATTAGGAATCTATTGGTTATGCGGGGTGTTTCATTATCATTGGGGGAAAAAGGTCGCCTTTGACCGTTGGGCCAAGGGGGAATAAACTTGGCGGTTGACTCCCTAGCCATAGCTCACACCCTTAGCGTAGACATCGAATCATGGCACGTGGGAACGGCAGGATGAGATGTTGGGAGTTATCGTTGCGGGCTAAGTGCTCCCAAAGTCGGTCAGTGTTAATGGACATGGTAATGCCCACTGACCGAACCCGGGTAGTCCGGCGTATCATCCTGGGCACCGACAGGAATATCGGGCACATGGGATGCTGGTATCACTTCTAGAGGCAACGTCTCACCATTAAACCCTAATTCTGATCGTTATCATATCCGTCGGCCGTATTAGCGAGAATCACATGATAGGGTGGAAACCGAAGTCCCGGGTTTCCTTTATTATTGTTTATCCTCATATCTGCAATTCGTGACAAACCATCATTCGATTCGGGCTAGCTGACCCATAGGGTGAATTTGGTTCCTTTCTGACACAAGCACAACCACGCCTCCCTGTGTTCGACCCCCAAGCCACACTACAACACCGTGCGCTTGCGGTTATAAATATTTAAATCTCGCGCCTCCAATCATATTATTATTGCACACCATTGCATGCACACAAACGAGGGAACGTCAAGCTTTATGACGCCGTTGCCGGGGAGGCAACGTGCTTGTTATTTTTAGGACCTTATGAACCCTTGAGTCTAGCTCATATCCCTATCTCGTGATAATTTTTGCATTCTTCTTTTTCATTTTTGTTTCTAATTTTTATTTTTCTATTTTTATCTGTTTCTTTCCCACTTTCTGCTTCACGGGTGTTTATTGCTTTTAATGCGCAGGAACACATGGAGTCTCGACGACTTGATTCCTGTTGATCCCAAGATAAACACCACCCTAAGGCGTCTGGCCGCAGAGAAAAGAAGAAGAGAAGAGTCTGAAGCCATGGGGGAGAACACCCCACCTCATAAGTCCTTACTGGAATACTCGATGCCTTCTATCGAGTCCACCTCCGCCTTCCGACCTCCTGCAATTACGGCACAGAGCTTATCTAGCAGGATCAAGAGACCGGGTCGCCGACCGGTTCAGCCCGACTGTTTTCTCGGGATATTGTAGCTGAAATCCAACCGATCGGGTGATCTTCACCCGACCGGTTCATCTGTAGCCATTTCCTCGAAGACACGACCCGGACAGCTCACCCGACGGCCAGTTGACCGTGCCAAAACGTCGCAAGTCTCTGTCTTTTTGGGCGACAATTCCAACCGATCGGTTGATTTATCAACCGATCGGTTCACCCGATGAGCTCAAGATCCAAACGGCGAGCAGCTTCCGCCAACCGATCGTGTCGTCTGACCGGGTGAAGTTCTGAAGTGCGCTACCGAATAACGAAGCAGGTCACCCGATCGGTTGATTCTTCACCTAATCAGGTGACGTCGTTTTCTATAAATAAAAGCCCTAGGTTTCCAGAAACGGGGCTGTTGTAATTTTTACTGTTTTTCTCTCTTGTGACGGCTGTAATTTCTTTGTTATTTGTAAGTGTTCTGATCTTAACCAAACTTTGATATTATCTTAATTGCATTGCTATTACTTCATTCCAATCATCTGATTATGTTTTTAACGGTCGATTTTCATTTAGATTGCTTTTTTAGCAAATATGTGTGAGTAGTTCCCAAATCTGGGATTTTGGTGGAAACCCCTTCGTGGGTTCTCCCTGATGCATCCATAGGACTAGGAAATCGATAGGAATTAGGAATTTATTGGTTACGCGGGGTGTTTCATTGTCATCGGGGGAAAAAGACCGCCTTTGACCGTTGGGCCAAGGGGGAATAAACTTGGAGGTTGACTCCCTAGCCATAGCTCACACCCTTAGCGTAGACATCGAATCATGGCACGTGGGAACGGCAGGATGAGATGTTGGGAGTTATCGTTGCGGGCTTAGTGCTCCCAAAGTCGGTCAGTGTTAATGGACATGGGAATGCCCACTGACTGAACCCGGGTAGTCCGGCGTATCATCCTAGGCACCGACAGGAATATCGGGCCCATGGGATGCTGGTATCACTTCTAGAGGCACGCCTCACCATTAAACCCTAATTCTGATCGTTATCATATCCGTCGGCTGTATTAGCGAGAATCACATGATAGGGTGGAAACCAAAGTCCCGGGTTTCCTTTATTATTGTTTATCCTCATATCTGCAATTCGTGACAAACCATCATTCGATTCGGGCTAGCTCACCCATATGGTGAATTTGGTTCCTTTCTGACACACGCACAACCACGCCTCCCTTTGTTCGACCCCCCAAGCCACACTACAACACCGTGTGCTTGCGGTTATAAATATTTAAATCTCACGCTTCCAATCATATTATTATTGCACACCATTGCATGCACACAAACGAGGGGACGTCAAGCTTTATGACGCTGTTGCCGGGGTGGCAACGTGCTTGTTATTTTTAGGACCTTATGAACCCTTGAGTCTAGCTCATATCCCTATCTCGCGATAATTTTTGCATTCTTCTTTTTCATTTTTGTTTCTAATTTTTATTTTTCTATTTTTATCTGTTTCTTTCCCACTTTCTGCTTCACGGGGGTTTGTTGCTTTTAATGCGCAGGAACACATGGAGTCTCGACGACTTGATTCCTGTTGATCCCAAGATAAACACCACCCTAAGGCGTCTGGCCGCAGAGAAAAGAAGAAGAGAAGAGTCTGAAGCCATGGGGGAGAACACCCCACCACATAAGTCCTTACTGGAATACTCGATGCCTTCTATCGAGTCCACCTCCGCCTTCCGACCTCCTGCAATTACGGCACAGAGCTTCGAGCTCTAGCCGTCCTTAGTGACGTGGATCCAGCAGGATCAATTCTCTGGGGCACCCATGGAGAGCCCTATCGATCATCTGGACTCCTTCCTGGAGAAATGTAACACCTTCCGGATTAATGGTGTCACAACTGAAGCGATCCGTCTGAAGCTATTCCCCTTCTCTTTGCGGGATAAGGCCAAGCTGTGGCTTAGGGGAAAGGACCCCAACACCTTCAATACCTGGGAGAAGCTCTCAAATGCCTTTCTGACGAAGTTCTTTCCTCCGGGGAAGACCATGAAGCTGAGGTGTGAGATCTCCTCCTTCTCCCAGGCCAGCCACGAGTCCTTGCATGAAGCTTGGACAAGATATAAAGAAATGGAGCGAAGATACCCACATTATGAGCTTCCGAAGTGGCAGATAATTAATCTGTTCTATAACGGATTGAGGGATGATTTAAAATCTTCGATGGACGCTGCGGCTAGGGGGTCCTTCATGTCCAGAAGTGAAGAAGATGCCGGGAATATCTTAGAGAATATGGTATCGAACAATGAGCGGTGGTGCGATGAGCGCCACACCCCGATCTGGGGGAATTCATAGAGTCGACGACGTCGACAAGTTATCCAGCAAATTTGATTTGTTGTCGACCCAGATCTCAGCGCTCATGGTAGGATCTGGCGGTGCCGACACACAACAAGTATCGGCGGTGGAGTCCGAAGTCCTGAGAGACTTCGAGGGTGGTGACATTTCACCACCGATGGACCAAGCGAGCGCACTATTCTACAATCCTACGGGAAATGTGCCGTATCCACCACAGACTAGCTCCAATCCGGCCTACTCTCCAAACAACCGGAACCACCCTAATCTTAGCTACCGGGCACCGTATCAACAGCCGCCTCAACAGCAACAACAACAGATATATCAGTCGGTGAGGCCTCAGCAGCAGCAGTTTCAGCCGTAGCAGTAATTTCAACAGCAGCAGTCTCCACAATAGTATCAGCAGTACCCCCAAGGAACCAGCAGCCCATTCAACAGCAGCAGTATGGCCAGCAGAGGGCCATCTCTCCGGTTGAGTCCCTCTTGACTCAATACATCACCTACCAGGAGAAGATCAATTTGAAGCTGGAGATAGGGCAGAGGGCTCTCACTGACCAAGTAACCCAGCTGGGGTTACAGGTGGCGAACCTTTCAAGGTCACAAAATCAATTGCCGCCACAACCGGAAGTGAACCCGAGGGGAGCGAACCAGACTTTGGCACTCACGCACGAGCATGCGAATGTGATCGGTCCATATTTTACACCTTTTTTCTACATATTTGCATGTCATTTCGGTTGCTCATATTGCGATTTTCACGATTATTCGATGATATTGTGTTACTTTTCACTATTTCTTGTTTTTGTCGGATTTCAGGAAATATGGAGCGATCGTGAGCAAAAATGAGCTTTAGAGATTTGCACCCACTCCGGAGTGTCAACCATGGCCCTTTTGAGGGTTATTCTGCAATGGAAGAGGAGTGGAAGAAGAAAGAACGTCGTAGGAGCGACGGGGGAGCGAAAAGATGAAGATTGGGCATTTTCAGCATGCCACTCGGCCGAGTGAAGGAGTCACTCGGCCGAGCAATGAGACCCCGCTCGGCCGGCCAGATCGGACACGCAACAGAGATGTATCAGCGTGCACTCGGCCGAGCATCGCACGCCGACTCGGCCGAGTTCGGAGACTCCGTCCGCCCGAGTGGCACCCAGACGACGGCAAGCAAAAATGTCCAACTTACTGTAATCCGTCAGTCTGCCCCAGAAGCCTGACTCGGCCGAGTGACAAAAGCCGTCCGCCTGAGTACCAAATGCCCCTCGGCCGAGTGACATTTGCCACTCGACCGAGTGATGCCGAGGACACACGGCGCCCAGATTTTCAGACATCCTCCTACTCTTTTCAAATCTGCTATCATTCCAGCCATCAAATTATTTTTCTCATATTTTTTATGGATAGTAGACTTCATGACGGTTCCAACGCCGCCAAGAACGCGCAGATCGGAGGTCGGATGAAATCTGGGGAATTTCTGCAAGTTGACGCTGCAGTGCTGGAATTTGCATGTCAGTGTCACTCGGCCGGGTCACATATTCCACTCGGCCGAGTGCGGCCTGGGCCCAGATTTTAAGTTGCGGTTTGGGCTGTTTTTGGGCACGAATTTGAGGGGTTTTCTAGGTTTTTTTGCTAGGGTTTTGGGAGAGTATTTAAGGGGTTTGTAGCCACCATTAGAGGGGATCCCCATTATGTTTTATTAGAGTTATTTTTAGAGGTTAGGCTATGCCCTAGGCCCCCTCTTGGATCAAGAAGCTTGTATTTGGATTGGAATTCTTCATCAAAGCTAAGTATTTCTATTCTTATTATTTGAATCTTTGATTTGCTATCTTTTTACATGCAAGCAATTGTTTTTATTGATTCCTATATCGTTGTTGCTATGCTTGAGTAGATTTGATGTTCTAGGGCATGTGGATGAACCCTATGGATCTAATTTCATATTTGTGATGAATGAATTTCTAAATTGCTAGAATTTCTAGGAGGTTAGGTTGTGATTGATTTATTACGGATAGCTAGGGATTTCCATCGATCTAGGGTTTGCAAGAGATTGGATTCTAATCGATGGGAAGGCCTAGATATTCGATTTAGGTTTACAATTGGGTTTCTCTAGATTTGGTTTGCAAGAGATTGGACCAAAGCTAGGATTTTTAATTGTAAATCTATACCCATATTCGTTTGCAAGAGATTGGACGAATACGAACTATCACAACCTAGATCGTAACTCGAGTTTGCACGAGAGTGGGCTCGAGGAGCGATTGAACGACGACGTCGATCTTCATGCTAGTGGCTTAGGTTAGGGTTTGCAAGAGATTGGGCTCTAATCTAGGTTGCTATAGACCGGCAATAGCGCGAGAGCGTGAGCTTGGTTCTATATTCAGTTACGACTAGTTCACCTCAATGCAAGTCTAGTAATATTGAGATTCACGATTTACGATGATGTATGACGATCCGTAGTGGGAATTCCCTAGCCCTAGACGTCTTTATTTGGCTTTATATCCCCATACTTTGCCCGACGATTGTGACAGAATCGTCGCCCCGGGACGTGTACGCCGGGGCGCGATCAAGTTTTTGGCGCCGTTGCCGGGGAGGTGTTTCCGTTGGTGCCAATTTGTCACAATTAGGTTGATTAGACTACGAAAAAAATAAATAAATAAAAAGGAAAATTTCACCCCTGCCACCATTATTATCATTTCTATATTCTTTTGTGCCACTGATATCTTTTCTCCAGGTATTTATCTTTGTTGATCAGGTGCTATGGATTATACTACGTGGACCACAGATTTTGATCAGAATGCTCAGACGGGAGAGTACTATTTTGATCAGAGTGCTCAGATGGGAGAATACTATTATGATCAGAGTGCTCAGATGGGAGAATACTATTTTGATCAGAGTGCTCAGATGGGCGAATACCTTTTTGAGGAGATGCACTGGCCCGAGCTTGATGAGAGACAAAGGATCTTTTTTGATGAGATGCATGCACACCAGGTTGAAGTGCAAGCCGGGCTTGAAAAGGGTAACCTTCTATTGGAACGGGTGAAGAGGCAACTTGAAATGAATATGCTCATGCTTAAGGTTGAAGGGATTTCCAAAGATATCAGTTCTGCTTCTTCATTTTATGGGCAAGAAGCATCGCCAGACTTACTACCAGAGCCAGAATGTGCCGTCGTCGATCCCACTTCCTCCGATACATCTATTGCATATGAAGAGTGGATGGACGAAGAGGCAGTGAAGGAAGCAGAAACTGAGTCATATGCGCAGCCAGAGGAGGATGGATTTCAGAGATTATTGGAGGGTCTCTTGGAGTCAGTGAGGTTCACCGGTTCAGAGAGCATTACAGCAGGTGATGCATTTGAGCTACGATTTGCAGATTTTGTTATGAACCGTGTTTCAGCTGCAAGAACAATAGAGGAGGACATCCATGTCAGTCTTGAGGGGGATAGACTATATTTTCGGATTGTTTGCGGGCATTCCCCTCCACATGATACATCCCCACAAGTTGACACACCTGAGCAGCCAGCATCACCATCCCAGAGAGAGCCTACATTGATAGTTGATGAGAAGGCAAAGGAGCACGCTATCGAGCCAGAGCATATTGCCGAGGAGGCCTCACATACGGAGTCAGAGCATGCTTTTGAGGAGGCCTTACACACAGAGCCAGAGCTTATCACCGAGGAGGTCGTGCATCGGGACGAGGACACAGCCATTCATGAGGATCTCGAGCACTATCCTCCTCCATTAGAGCTTCCGCAGCCACCTCATCCTCCCACTGACGCAGAGGACTACCCCACAGAGCTTTTGGCCCCCCTTCAGGGAGATCTCTTTACTCCCTCGCCCTTTATCTTTGATTTCACTCCAGTGTATGATGTTTTTTATGATTCATCGTGCCTTTTGCAGGATTCATGTACATACGATCAAGAGGTACGATGGGACGTATATGAGGAGGAGAGCGAGGAGTTAGCACCCATGGACGCATATGAATATGATCAAGAGGTGCACTGGGATGAGTCTGACGATGATGAGGAGCATCTCGATGAGGTCCACACCTATGATCTAGATTTACCTGAGCAGCATAGAGAAGACACCGTGGAGACAACTATCACGGCACGTGAGGATATTGGATTATTTCCAGGGAAGTATCGTCCACCATTATTTATTCCATACATTTCTATAGACGATCCTCTTTGGGATACTTTTATTATGAGGGTGAATTTTTTGCAGCGAACTGATGCATCCTATTCTCAGCAGGGTACATGTGGAGTCCTTGTGGGAATGCTGGAGGATGCATTGCTGGAGTTCGTTGGAGTCCGTGGACATACGCGCCTGGCGGAGCCACGGAAGGAGCAGTTGGAGCAGTTGCCTGCACCGGCAAAGATACTGGATCCGCCTTTTGCTATAGGTGATATCAATCCAGTAGTGTAGAAATTTTTATGCTTTCAATAAACCCGAATCCTCTCGACAGCGAGAGGACCGTATAGATTTGCTTGAATAAATATCACCTCATATGATGGCAACAAAAATCTTTTACACCCCAAACCCATTATATATATTAATTCCCCTCTCCATATTTTGATACGCCACATCCTTTTGCTCACCACCATCGAGCATTTCTTTCAAGTGAATACTCACTTTCTTATTCATTTGACTTGATCACGCTTTACAAAGCCATGACATTTTTGATTGAGTCACTTGAATAGGATTGTTTGGTATAAGCTTGGGGGAAAGCGCTCTCATGCATCATTGTATGTGCATGTAGTTGCATTGGGATTCATGGCATTCATTTCATCATTTTTCATTCACCTCCCTCATATTTATCGTTGTTCCTCGTATTTTTCCTTTTATGATCACATTGAGGACAATGTGAAGTTTAAGCTTGGGGGAGTGCATTTCCATGCCATTTAGATGCATTAGTTGCATTTTTACTTTATTTTAGGGTTTTTAAAAATTTTTCAAAATTTTGCATCATCTTTTTGAGTTTTCCATCTTATTTTCCTTTTATGTGTGTTCATGCATCATGTTGTGTGCTTGTTTTTCATTTTTTTCCTCTCTTTTATTTTTTCTTATTTCTTTATTTTCCTTTCTCTTCTTTTGCTAGATGCGTTCCTTATGATGATATCTCTTATTGCTTTAGCAACCATCACGATGCCTATTATTCATTGACATGCTACTTAGAGTATTCCATAGTCTTGCTATTCACATATGCTTGCAAATCTATTTCTTTTGATGATTCCTCTACATGAATGCATGATATTAATTGAAACTGAATGTATGGATTAGTGTTTGGTATGCTTTTGTTGGAAATGCACCAAGATTCACGCATCATTAGTATATCTGAAGCATCAGTTTTATTGTCTTATTCACCTTCTGTTGCATGCTTGATATGATTGTGCGCTTTACCGCTTGACCTCACTCTTTATTGAGATGATTGAGAATATCCATGCTTACATATGAGTTTTAGTTGAAGTATTATTTTATTGAACCGTTTGTGCACATCTTAGAGTGAACCGAGTGTTACATTATTTCTTTCTCCACATATATCTTTTTATTCTCTACATGTCACTTGAGTTCACCTCCTAAAGCTACTTATATCGCATCTATTTCCCAAAAACCCCCACAAAAGAAAAGTTAGCTCCAAAAAGTCCAAAAAGCCAAAAAGGAGCCAAAAACCAAAAATACAAATCATATAGCTCCTACAAAAATCCAAAAAGAAAAAAATGAGAAACAAATAGTTCAAAAAGAAAAAAAAAGAAAAATGTTTCTCTATCTTATTATTGGAGCCACAAAATACTTGGGAAAACCAAGGCAAAAATCCCATTTTCCACTATCATATTCCTTTAGATGCGATGCCTCAAGCTAAGCTTGGGGGGGTGAATTCATTTGACCATATGAGTGAGTATGACATTAGAGTGGAGACGTGCATGAATGAGAATATTCGATAATGCTTAGACTTTGCAAAATATATTAGATATGGAGATTTTCATGATTTGAAATAAATATGTGAATGCCATGACTCTTATTCTATTCTTTATCGCATGCTTGGTGTGTACCTTATATGCTTCATTTATAACTTTTGATTGAAAAGTGCATTGCCAACATTTGTATATTAAATCCTATGAAATGTGTGACGTGGATATGAATTGATTGTATGAATTTAGAGAATCCCTTTTGTTGTTCTTAAAAGATTGCAAGTACCATGTTTATGTAAGATATGAAATCCTTATAGCATGCGATTCGTATTTTCCAAATTATCGTGATGTGTAGCTTATGGCTTGAGATCTGAGAGAATAATCTAGCGACCCCTTCCACCTCGTGTTCTTTCTTTTCCATTTCATTTTCTTTGTTTTCATCTCCCGAGTTCGTCTCTCTACTTTTCTTCCTCGAGGACGAGTAAGAGGTAAGCTTGGGGGATTTTGATCGGTCCATATTTTACACCTTTTTTCTACATATTTGCATGTCATTTCGGTTGCTCATATTGCGATTTTCACGATTATTCGATGATATTGTGTTACTTTTCACTATTTCTTGTTTTTGTCGGATTTCAGGAAATATGGAGCGATCGTGAGCAAAAATGAGCTTTAGAGATTTGCACCCACTCCGGAGTGTCAACCATGGCCCTTTTGAGGGTTATTCTGCAATGGAAGAGGAGTGGAAGAAGAAAGAACGTCGTAGGAGCGACGGGGGAGCGAAAAGATGAAGATTGGGCATTTTCAGCATGCCACTCGGCCGAGTGAAGGAGTCACTCGGCCGAGCAATGAGACCCCGCTCGGCCGGCCAGATCGGACACGCAACAGAGATGTATCAGTGTGCACTCGGCCGAGCATCGCACGCCGACTCGGCCGAGTTCGGAGACTCCGTCCGCCCGAGTGGCACCCAGACGACGGCAAGCAAAAATGTCCAACTTACTGTAATCCGTCAGTCTGCCCCAGAAGCCTGACTCGGCCGAGTGACAAAAGCCGTCCGCCTGAGTACCAAATGCCCCTCGGCCGAGTGACATTTGCCACTCGACCGAGTGATGCCGAGGACATGCAGCGCCCAGATTTTCAGACAGCCTCCTACTCTTTTGAAATCTGCTATCATTCCAGCAATCAAAGTATTTTTCTCATATTTTTTATGGATAGTAGACTTCATGACGGTTCCAACGCCGCCAAGAACGCGCAGATCGGAGGTCGGATGAAATCTGGGGAATTTCTGCAAGTTGACGCTGCAGTGCTGGAATTTGCATGTCAGTGTCACTCGGCCGGGTCACATATTCCACTCGGCCGAGTGCGGCCTGGGCCCAGATTTTAAGTTGCGGTTTGGGCTGTTTTTGGGCACGAATTTGAGGGGTTTTCTAGGGTTTTTTGCTAGGGTTTTGGGAGAGTATTTAAGGGGGTTTGTAGCCACCATTAGAGGGGATCCCCATTATGTTTTATTAGAGTTATTTTTTAGAGGTTAGGCCATGCCCTAGGCCCCCTCTTGGATCAAGAAGCTTGTATTTGGATTGGAATTCTTCATCTAAGCTAAGTATTTCTATTCTTATTATTTGAATCTTTGATTTGCTATCTTTTTACATGCAAGCAATTGTTTTTATTGATTCCTATATCGTTGTTGCTATGCTTGAGTAGATTTGATGTTCTAGGGCATGTGGATGAACCCTATGGATCTAATTTCATATTTGTGATGAATGAATTTCTAAATTGCTAGAATTGCTAGGAGGTTAGGTTGTGATTGATTTATTACGGATAGCTAGGGATTTCCATCGATCTAGGGTTTGCAAGAGATTGGATTCTAATCGATGGGAAGGCCTAGATATTCGATTTAGGTTTACAATTGGGTTTCTCTAGATTTGGTTTGCAAGAGATTGGACCAAAGCTAGGATTTTTAATTGTAAATCTATACCCATATTCGTTTGCAAGAGATTGGACGAATACGAACTATCACAACCTAGATCGTAACTCGAGTTTGCACGAGAGTGGGCTCGAGGAGCGATTGAACGACGACGTCGATCTTCATGCTAGTGGCTTAGGTTAGGGTTTGCAAGAGATTGGGCTCTAATCTAGGTTGCTATAGACCGGCAATAGCGCGAGAGCGTGAGCTTGGTTCTATATTCAGTTACGACTAGTTCACCTCAATGCAAGTCTAGTAATATTGAGATTCACTATTTACGATGATGTATGACGATCCGTAGTGGGAATTCCCTAGCCCTAGACGTCTTTATTTGGCTTTATATCCCCATACTTTGCCCGACAATTGTGACAGGATCGCCGCAAGGCAAATTCCCTCTTTTATTATATTGTATTTAAATCGATATTTGACCGATTTCTTTATCATCGACACCGACATCCACCACCATTGCCATTACATCATACCATATCCATCTCCACCAATAAAACATTCGTAGTCAAACCAACCTAGGATAGATTGGAGCCAACACCACCTCCTCGTGTTCGATACCCGCTCGCCACTACGCCGTGCGCTTGCGGTAAAACTACAATCGTTCTCCGGGTTGCATATCCGGAGCGATCAGAATGTGTCCGCTATCGTGTTGAGGAGCGGAACACAAATCCCAACCCAAGTGCCTGCCAAGGAACCGGAAGCACCGTTGGTCGCAGAGCGACCAATTGAAGAAGTCAATGACAACAGTGCTTCGTCGCCAAAAACTACGACTCCGGAGGGAGTCCCTGAAGAGGAGAAGAAAAAGGACGAGGAAGGGAGCCTCAAAGTATTCAAGCCCGTTGTGCCTTTTCCACAACGGCTTGCCCAAGCCAAAATTGATGAAAAGTATGGGAAATTCTTTGCCATGGTAAAGGATTTAAGCCTTCAAATCCCCTTCCTCGAAGCTATTGAGACGATTCCCTCCTATGCAAAATTTTTAAAGGATTTGGTGACAAGAGTGTCCAGAAAGGAGAAGGTCGTATTAACGGTGGAATGCAGCGCTCTCATTCAGAGAGAGAATCCGCCCAAGCTAAAAGATCCGGGAAGTTTCTCCATCCCTTGTTCAATAGGGGAAGTAAAAATCCATCGGGCGCTCGTGGACTTAGGAGCGAGAGTCAGTTTAATGCCCCTGTCGTTGTACAGGAGAATAAGGATGTGAGACCTGGAGCCTACGGGTATGATGCTTCAATTAGCCGACAGATCGGTTAAATACCCGGTGGAAATAGTAGACGACCTACCTGTTGATGTAAGTGGGGTGCATGTGACTGTGGACTTCGTCGTCATGGACATGCCTGAAGATGTGCACACCCCCATCATCCTTGGACGGCCTTTCATGGCCACTGCCGGCGTTTTAATAGATGTGAAGAATGGGAAACTTTCCCTTAACGTCGGCAATGAAAAAGTCGAGTTTGAATTGGGGTTGTCAATGAAGCACCCCAATCCTCCGGATGATCCAAGATGCAATATGCTGGAGTTAGAAGAAGAGAGAGTTGTGGAAGCAAGCGCCTGAGAAATTCTTTCAAGAAATCCCCCCGATAGCTTGGGGGACTTAGAAGAACATGGTGGCCTGAAAAAAGATGATGTTTCTGGGAAAGCGGATGCAGCACATACGGTCCCTCCCGGATTTCAGAAAGACCCTCCAACGAGGAGGAAAGGGAAAGAGCTCGTGGGGCTCACCGGAGATGAGATTCGGATCTCGAAACGAGTGGCGGTGGATGCCAATATAAGGGAGAAACCCCCGGATCCCGTCAACAAAGGGAGAGTCGTTGAGCAAGTCTTCTTGTCGCTGTCGACGACACCAAAAGCCACCAACTCTGAATCTGAAGCAATGCCGACTTTAGCGCATCAACCCCGTCCACCTTGAATATCATCTACGGGCATCGAGCAAACGACGTTAAACAAAAGCAATTCATGGGAGGTAACCCATGCTCTAAACTTTTATCTTCTTTTTTAGGATTATTTTTAGCTTTATTTTTCCTAATGTGATAAATAAATCCAGCCGCGGGAACTTCCGTCGAGAGACTAAGGCCATTTGTGAATTTTTGCAGGAAACAAGGCCTCACCCGATTGGGTGATTACTCAACCGATCAGGTGAGACGTATCAAACAATGGCCGTATATGTGCTCCAACGAACCGGTCGGGTGAAGCAATGTGAGACCGGGTGACAGACCGTGTGAGCTGGGCCAAAGTCTCGGAAAATTTTGATAATTGATCAACCGATCGGTTGATACGAAGCGTGGTCGTGTGAGTGACCAGGTGAGCTGCACTGAACTTTCGGGAAAAAAATTTGAAGCGGCCAACCGATCGGTTGAGTTCTCAACCGATCGGTTCGCCTGTAGCCTCTTTTTAGCAAAAATTTCGACCTAATTGTCAACCGATCGGGTGAAAACTCACCCGATCGGTTCGACTTAAACCCTATATAAACCAAGCGCCCTCACCCGTTCACCTCCCCCACCCGACTTCGAATTTTCGTCGCTGTTTAGCCTTCTCCAAGCCCTAACCGGCCTCGATCTCCCCTCAACCGACCACAAACCCCCTTAGATCCTTCACTCCACTCTCCCTCTCCTTCCCTCCGTCGATTCCTCTCCCTCCATTTTCGTTTCTACCCTCAAACAAACCCTAATTTTCACAACCCCCCCCCCCCCCCCCAATTTTCGAAATTTGCTGAAAAGAGTTGCCGCGGCTTCACATTTATTCCCATTGCATTGCGTTAGGACATCTACGAGCAAGGATCTTCATCTCGATTGGGTAACTTCGCTCCTTAGCTCAATTTTATATTTTGCCCTAGAATTTCATTTTGCTCAATTGCATGTGTTAGTGTGCATTCATCACATCTTGCATACACACACACACACACACACACACACACACACACACACACACACACACATGGCTAAAGATAAAGATAAGGGTAAGGGTATTATGAGAGATGAGGAGTCGTCTCGCAAGAGACGAAAGACCACACGTCCACCACATTCACGCCCTCCTCCTGCACAGCCTGCACAACCCCAACCCCAACCCCAACCTATGATCCCAGCTGAGGACCCACTGATGGGCCCGCGTGGCTACCATTTTAGAAATCAAGAGCACAAGGATTTCTACAATAGACTTGATGCATGGGGGCATCTATCAACCAAATTCACCCATACCCAAATGCTTATCGATCTCGGGGTATTCACCGAGGTCGAGACTCTCTTTGCCAATTTAGGTTGGTTAGCTTTCCTAAATGCCAGCGCGGTATCCTACCCCTCCCTCACACTTGAATTTTTATCCACCCTTGTCTGTGAGTCGAGGTCGATCGTCATTTTTTGCATCCGCAACAGAACCATTCACACCCACCTGGATATTATTAATAACATATTTGGTTTCCCCATCCTTGGGAACAACACTATCTGTCCCTACGGGTATCCCCCTGAATTTGACGTCGATCAGTTTTGGTTCCGCCTCACCCTACACGATCGCTATCCCCGAGGTAAGGCCAAGGCCTCCTCCATCATTCACCCCATCTTCCGTCTGGCCCACCGAATCATATCATGCATGTTTTTCCCCAGGGATGAGTCAGGCACTGTGACCATCCCTGATCTTTTCATCTTGTGGGCCATGACCTTTTCTTTTGTTCGCGGTGATGATGTGATTTCTTTTAGGGCCCCTACCATTCCCGTCCATGCCGGTGCTTGGCTTGTTACTAAGCTTCTCGAGATTAGCCGCGTCGGTAAGGGCAAGTTTTGTTGTGGGGGCCTTATCACGATCATAGCCTCGGCTCCCCAGTTTAATATTGTCATCCCATGAGATTTGCCTACCGCCGCAGGACCCACATGTCTCGACCTTGACGTCCTGCGGCATATTCACATGATTAAGCCCTACCTCGATGGTCGTTTCACTTTCCATTACGGACACCCCCAGCTCCCTATACCATTCTGCCCAACCCCGCTCGCATGTCTATTGTTTTGATGGCAGATTGGACATTTCCTCCCGATCTTGAGTTTATGGAGGGGCTACGTCTTCTATTCCTTCCCCAGGACGCACCCATACCACCTTCCCATGTCGCCCACTTAGGTGTGCAGGATATCCCTGCGTCTCGGGGAGATTCCGGGGATGGTCCTAGTCATGCCATCCCGGCTTCTGTCCCGATCACCACCATCGCCACCTCTCTTATACGTACCACCACCACCTCTTCATTTTGTCGAGCCACCTCTACTTGCCTCCACCTCGAGGCTGAGTTAGCTTCATTGCACGCTACCACATCCTCTTCCACCTCCTCGGTCCCATCCTCTTCCATCTTAACTCACCCACGTTTCGTCGCACTTGAGAGGATCATGGCCGCCATCCTCCGCATCCTTACGCACATTTACGGACCTCCTCCTCCCACACCACACCCCTCACCCCACCTTCACCACCTCGACGATCCTCACCCCCACCTTCACTTTCGTCCATTCCCACCACTTCCTCCACACCCACCGTATCCATTCCCTCCACTTCACCTCCACTCACGACCACTGCCGCCGCCCCCACAGATCCATCACCATCCACTTTTGTCACCTCATACGTCCGTTGCAAGAAATTACAGGTGCGATCACGTTCACTTCCCCCACCATCCTCTCCACCACCTACCCCCGTACCCCCACCATCCACCACCGCATTGGTTGTTGAATATTGGACTCCCCGGATTTGGTTTTGATGATGAGCAAACATAAATAATCAATGAACTAACAATTTGTGAGCGCAGTATTGGAGATCGTCGCCAAATTCACGAGAACAATCAAAGCGACATCTCAAGACTTCTCAAAGCTCGTATTCATGCCTAAAGATTCGTTGAAACTCTTGCGCCGTTTTGGAAGTCATGAAGAATTAATCGAAGCTCTCGAAGACCGTTCTTTAAGGTTTTATTTATAGTCTTTTAAGCTTCGATCTATAGAATGTTAAGCCTTGAGTATATCTTACGATTCTATCTTCATAACGCTCATATCGTAGCTCTAGGATCTTAGTACAAGTTCATTCTAACTTCCTCGAAGCGTCGCGCTTCGATTCGGACTTGTTTGTGCATATTAGTTGGTACAAGAAGAAGTACTGACCGACTAGATGGTGATCTAGTCGGTCAGCAAAGCTTCTTGGACCGACTAGTGTGAGTTAATCTTTTCCTGTTCAGTACTATTTACAGTTAGTCGGTCTACGTTGACTCACCGACCGACTAGTTTGTGAACTAGTCGGTCAGTGATGCTTCTTTGACCGACTAGTTGAGATTTACTGTTCATGCCAAATTTCTCCTAAGCTACTGTTTATCGTTAGTCAGTCTAAGAACGTTTGGTGACCGACTAGTTGATAATATAGTCGGTCAACTTTTGTTCTTGGACCGACTAAGTCAATTTGCATTCAGACTATTTGTTTTTGCCTCTTAGTCGGTCTACGTTCACTGACTGACCGACTAGTTGTGAAACTAGTCGGTCAGAAAGTCTTCTTGGACCGACTAGATTTCTAGGTCTGAACTTCTATCTCTTCTCAGTTCTTCTCTTAGTCGGTCCATGTTGTTTGACTGACCGACTAGTTGATGAACTAGTCGGTCAGTGGTTGTTCTGTGACCGACTAGTTGCCTTAGATTTCTATCCGTTGTGAATTGACCTATCTTGTTTTTATGGGACCCTATAAATACGAACCTAGGTCATTTCTCTCTAGGTTAGAGCTGCCATTAAGAGATTCATTGAGATAGAAAGAGATAGCCATTCTCACTCATTTCTAAAGCTCTCTTCCTCACAAGAAATCCATTCTCTCACTTTCTATATCTAGAATCCATCTTGAGAGAAGCTTGTTCTTGGTGAGCCCTTCAAGCTCTAGCTTGAATCAAGTCTCCAAATCACTCCTAGGCACCCATTGCTGGTCATTTCTTTGGTGCTAGGTCTTGGTGACTTCATCTTCCTCAAATCCCTCCTTGCACCTATTTGGTAAGAAAACTCAAGGTATAGGATTTTGTGGTAAGATTGTTTATTTCATTAAAAACTTATTTATATTGCTTGTTGATTCTCTCGGTTGTGAGAGAAGGTTGTGATCCCGGGTTGTGGGATTCACTATTGCCGTTGCATGTATGATTTGATCTTGTGAAGGTTTTTCACAAGATATTCATAATGAAAATCTTGGGTTAGGGTTTCTAACCTAAGTATCCGGAGGGGATCCGGGTGGTTGGGACGTAGGATCACCGGGAACAAGTCGGGGAGACTTGGGTGGATCTGAACCCATTAACATCATTTGTTAGCATTGTTATTTTTGTTGTTGTCATTCAATTTAAGCTTCCGCAAATTGATTTGGTAGTTGTTTGCACTATAATTTGGAATTATACTCCTTGTTATTTTTAAAGTACTATTCACCCCCCTCTAGTACTTGTGTAATAGCTTGTAGGGCATTACATTTGGTATCAGAGCCAGATACTTAGCTATGTCTGCCAACGACAACAAGACCATGCGTCCACCTTCCAACTATGACACCTTCAGGAACCGTGAAGGAGCATCTTCGGTGATGGAAGGACATTCCTCTACGAGGCCTCCATTCTTCAACGGTACCAACTACGGGTACTGGAAATGCCGGATGAAAACCTTCCTCTGGAGTGCATCTTTATGGAGGACCACAATGAAGGAATACATCGAGCCCGAAGAAGAAGACTTTGAGAAATGGACTACCGCGGAGGTCGTCGTGGAGGTAAGCAATGCCAAGGCAATGAATGCCTTACAATGCGCATTGGAGCCCGAGGACTTCAATAAGATATGCACATGTAAGAGTGCATATCAAATTTGGAACTCCCTCCTCATTCTTCATGAAGGGACGAGTAGGGTAAGAGACTCTAAACTCGTAGTCGTAAACAAAGATTACGAAATGTTTCATATGCAACAGGGCGAGAAGATGAAGGAATATTACGCTCGCTTCGTTGACATAATAAATGAGTTAGAGGCCCTCGGCAAATCCTACACCCAAAAGGAGAAGTGCTCGAAGCTTATCGAAGGACTTCCTTCTTCTTGGGAGAAACGTACCTTCGCCATCGAGGAAGGTAATGACATGAATAAGTATACCGTAGGTCAATTGATGGGTACTTTGATGTCATACGAGGTACGCAAAGATAGCAAGGTGAAGTTACAAGAAAAGATGAAGTCCTATTTGAACCAAGACGTGCCTAAGAAAAAGGCGATTGCATTCAAGGCGGCTTCATCCACCTCTACCGATGATGAGGACTCGGAAGAAGAAATGGACATGGAATCCGTTGCACTCATGGCAAAGAAGTTCAATCGCTTCTTCCGAAAGGGTAACTTCAAACAAAAATCTAAATTTACTTCTACTAACGCCTCTCCACCTTTGTGCTTTAAATGCAATAAGCCAGGACACATCAAAGCGGATTGTCCTCAAAACAAGCAAAAGGAGAAGTGGAAGGCGCCGAAGTTCGACAAGTCGAAGAAGTACAAAAAGGGGTACAAAAAGGGACTTGTCAGAGCAACATTCACCGACTCCGAGGATTCCTCAAGCAGAGAGTCGGACGATGAGAAAGTGGAGCAAGCGCACATGTGCTTCATGGCAAGAGAGGAGCATGATCAAGGATCTTCCTCCTCCGATGATAGCGACGACGAAGGCGATGAGGTAACTATGGATGATCTTAGGGATGCTAACTCTCAATTATGGTCTAAATACACTAAATTAGTAAATAGATATACTAAAGTAAAAGATGACCTAGCTAGCATTCAAACCTCGCCTAAGACTATCATCACCAACAACGACACCGTTGTTGAAGAGTTAAGAAATGAGATTGTCAATCTCAAATCTAAACTTGAACATGTTAGCATTGATGATCCGGAAGAACATAGGATAGCGGTTTTAACTTCTCAAAACTCGACTTTGAGTATTGAGAACGAGAATCTTAAATCTCGTGTTTATGTGCTCACATCGCAAGTATCCACTTTAGATACTTCTTTTCGTTCTCTCACCGAGAAATATGAGAACACATTAGGCCGAATCAATGAATTCAATAAGGGTAAGGGCCATTTGGATAATATCCTAAGTGTCTTACTCCCGGCCAAACACCATGTTGGTTTGGGGTATACTTTGGGAAAGTCATCCAAGTCGGTCACTACTTTTGTTAGGCCAACTTCCAGTGACTCTACGAGTGGTAGCAAACACTCTATTGGTAGTTCATCTACCAATGGTGCTTCCATCTCGTCCACACCATCTTTCGGAAAAGAAACCCACTTTGGGTGGACCTCCAAAGAAGGGGAATGCTTATATGTACACCAATACCATGCCACGTAGGAACACACGTCCTACTCCACCGTCTCACACATATGATGATTTTTATGCAACACATTCTCGGGCACGTGCACACCATGTGAGACACCCTCACGCACGTGTTCCCACACATGCATATGTTCACCCACCTCATCATATGAATAATTCTCGTCGTGCACCATTCCATCATGTTCCTTATGCCTATCCACAACATGCATCACGTAGAAATCAACGTCGCATGCATGCACCCAATAGGATGATGGCTCCCAAGATTTTCACTATTTGGAGCCCAAAGGGCACAAGCATGGATGAAAAACAAGTGTATATGAATGCTTATTTTTCGGATGTTGTGCATAGTAGAAATTATGTGGGGAAGTCTAAGTCCAATTGGACTTGGCTTCCAAAGGTCTAACCTTTGAGGACCCAATGACCATGGGTACCATGATATGAAAGTTTCTATCTTTAGGTACTCAAGGAAAAGAAAAAGAAAAGGAGCAACAAATTTAAATTTAGCTCCAAAGGGAATTGGATACTAGATAGCGGGTGTTCAAAACACATGACGGGTGACGGTCAATTGCTCTCCGGAGTAGTTCCCATTGCAAATGAAAACCGCGTCGTATTTGGAGGCAACGAGAGCAGAACCATCGTCGGTGTTGGTAAAGTGGGTGACCCTTCTAAACCCTTAATTAGTGATGTTTATCTAGGTAATGGTTTAAATCATAATCTTATTTCAATAAGCCAACTTTGTGACAAAGGTTACAAAGTTAGATTTGCGAAAGGATTATGTCATATTTCAAATGATAATAATAAGTTATTATTTTCCGGCACACGCCATAAAGATATTTATATTTTGGATCTTCCTAAGTCATATGAACAATGTCTTGTTGCCAACACAAGTGAACAACACTTATGGCATCGACGATTTGGACATGTGAACTTTGGAACACTTTATAAGCTTTCAAAATTATATTTCATTAAAGGTTTTCCGAAGCTCGTTTTTGAAAAGAAAAGTTTTTGTGATTCTTGTCAACGTGGCAAGCTTCCTAAATCTTCATTTAAACCTAAGAAAAGCATTTCTACTAAACGGCCACTAGAACTATTACATCTAGATTTATTTGGGCCAACTAGAGTTGCTTCCTTAGGAAATGCAAGATATGGACTTGTCATCGTCGATGATTATTCTAGATTTACATGGGTATTTTTCTTATGTAATAAAAATGAAGCTTTTGAAAACTTCACAATATTTGTGAAGAAAGTACAAAATCTCATCGGAACCACCATTGTCACTATTCGTAGTGATCATGGGGGTGAATTTGAGAATGATTCTTTCTCAAATTTTTGTGATGATCTTGGAAATACTCACACGTTTTCTTTCCCTCGCGCACCTCCTCAAAATGGTGTTGTTGAGAGGAAAAATAGAACGCTTGTGGAGTGTGCTCGCACTATGCTCGAAGATAGTCAACTTGGTTATCAATTTTGGGCGGAAGCGGTACACACTGCTTGTTATGTATTTAATAGAATACTTTTGAGGCTCGGCACCAAACAAACTTGCTATGAATTGTTGTTTGGTAGATTGCCTCAAGTTAAACATTTTCGTGTTTTCGGCACAAAATGTTTTATTAAAAACACATATGATAATTTGGACAAGTTTGATCCGAGATCGGATGAGGGGATATTTGTTGGGTATTCCTCACGTAGCAAAGCCTACTGGATATACAATAAAAGATCCTCTACGATCGAGGAATCATTACATGTCTCTTTTAATGAGAATTTTACTACTTCTAGAATTTCAAATGATAATGATTCTATGGATGTTTTATGTGATTCGTTTGAAAATTCTAAGTCAATTGATTCTATTGATACTAACCCGACTAATGAAGTTGTTGAGAATGTGCCTAGTGATCAAGGTATTCCCAAGCGGCTTCATACTGTTCGTGACCATCCCCATGAGCAAGTCATTGGCAATATTCATGATAGTGTCAAGACGAGATCGCAAGTCCACCACTTCGCCAATTGTGCCTTTGCCTCATCGATAGAGCCAAAGAATATAGTTGAAGCGTGCGAAGATAGTGCTTGGATCCTTGCCATGGAGGAGGAACTCATTCAATTCGAGAGGAATGAGGTATGGGAGCTTGTTCCTTTGCCATCGAAGAACCACACCGTCATAGGGACAAAGTGGATCTTCAAGAACAAAACCGACGAAAATCAATTCGTCGTCCAGAACAAAGCTCGATTAGTTGCTCAAGGCTATCGCCAAGAGGAAGGTATCGATTTCGAAGAATCCTTCGCTCTGGTAGCTAGATTAGAATCAATTAGACTTTTATTGTCTTATGCATGCCATAAAAATTTTAAATTATTTCAAATGGATGTTAAAAGGGCATTTTTAAACGGAGATGTTGTTGAGGAAGTTTACGTTTCTCAACCTCCGGGCTTCATAAATGAAAAATTTCCAAATCATGTTTTTAAACTAAAGAAAGCTCTTTATGGTTTGAGACAAGCTCCTCGAGCTTGGTATGATCGCCTAAAGAATTTTGTTTTGGATTTGAATTTTAAAATGGGCGAAGCCGATTCTACACTTTTTGTTAAGCATGCGAATAATGATATTTTATTAGTTCAAATTTATGTTGATGATATCATTTTCGGTGCTACTAACTTCACTCTTTGCGAAGAGTTTTCTAATGTTATGAAGGAACAATTTGAGATGAGCCACATGGGTGAACTCAAATATTTCTTAGGTCTCCAAATTCGCCAAATGAACGATGCAATCTTCATCCACCAAACGAAGTATACGGTGGAGTTGCTTAAGCGATTTGGAATGGAGAGTGCTTCCGGGAAAAAGACTCCAATGAGCACGACTACGCATCTTGACAAGGATACGGGCGGTAAGGATGTCGACATTCGTCTATATCGAGGTATGATAGGTAGTTTACTCTATCTTACCGCAAGTAGGCCCGATATTATGTTTGCCGTATGCGTATGTGCTCGTTATCAGTCTCAACCTAAGGAGTCTCACTTAGTAGCGGTAAAACGTATTTTCCGTTATCTAAGTTATACACTTGATTTTGGATTACTTTATCCAAAATCTAGCACGTATGAGTTAGCCTCATATAGTGATGCCGATTATGCGGGATGCAAATCCGACAGGAAAAGTACTAGTGGCACTTGCCATTTTCTAGGAAATTTCCTTGTCTCTTGTTTTTCCAAGAAGCAAAATTCCGTATCACTTTCAACAACCGAGGCGGAATATATTGCCGCCGGTGCCGCTTGTGCCCAGGTTCTTTGGATGAGACACACACTGAAGGATTTTGGTATTCATTGTGATACTAGCCCTATCATGGTGGATAACCAAAGTGCTATCTGTCTTTCAAAGAATCCGGTGCACCATTCCCGATCTAAACACATAGATGTCCGACACCATTTTTTAGATGATCATGTTGCTAAAAAGGACATCATTTTAGTGTACGTTGAAACCCAAAAGCAAATCGCTGATATTTTCACGAAACCCCTAGAGGAGGACTCCTTTGTCCGGTTGCGTCGAGAATTGGGGATTATGGGTGAATCCGAGATATAGGATTCATGTCTCATTCAATTATCTTGCATGCTTTTATATTTCGCGATATTTCGTTCATGCTAGATTTATTGGATTTTTGGGGATTTAATGTGCTATGGTTGAATTTTTGCTCGAATTCTTATTTGAAAGTCGTATTTAAGATTTCGATGTTTTATGGGGTAGTTTAGATGACTAATGAGAGGGTTAAGATGTTTCATCCAAGTGGTTTGTGAAGAGAACTCATTTATCAACATTTGGACTCTACTAGTCGGTTTCAGTTCATCAGCCAACCGACTAGATGCTCATCTAGTCGGTCAGCTAGTGAACTCAGACCGACTAGTTCAAGCTTTTAACTTTCTCCTGTCATTGACTTCTTTTAGTCGGTCATAGTACTCTTACCGACCGACTAGATTGAAAACTAGTCGGTCAGTGAGTATACTGTGACCGACTAACTCTAGCCCTAGAAATTTCTGTTTGCCTCTGTTTCGACTTAGTCGGTTCAAGCTCATTGACCGATCGACTAGATCGTAATCTAGTCGGTCAGTACTTGAACTGTGACTGACTAAGTGAGTTAGGGCAAACGCATCTTTTCGCTTTCCCGACCGACTTAATCAAGCTTTATCTGACTTCTCTTCTTTTTAGTCGGTCTATTTCGTTATCCAACTCGAAAAACTCCCTCTCCCCGACCGAAACCCCTTCGTATTCCCGTTGACTCCGGCCAATTTTCCGGCCATCTCCGCCGTCCGACGCCGTCGACCCTCTCTCCTAGGTATAACCCCTCTCCTAGATCTCTTTTTGCATCCCTAGGGTGTGTTCTAGATCTCTTTTTCATCTCTAAGCTCTAGGGTTTCGGAAATTGATCTAGGGTTTCGGATTTTCTCTCTTAGGGCTTGTGTGTTAGGTTCTAGGGTTTGTGCTTAGGGTATTTGAACCTATCCCGACATTTGGTTGTACTCGTTGTGCCGCGATCATGGCACGAACGAGAATCCCGATTACATCTTCTGGGGCATCCCCTATGACCGTAGAGGGTGCTACCGCTTCGACCCCTCCCAAGCATAGGGCCAAGACCACTCGACCCCCCTCTTCGTCTTCAACTCTGTTGAAGAGGAAGAGGACGTCCAAGCCTAAACCTACCGGCCAATCGTCCAAGCCAAAACCTAAACCCAAAGCTTTCCGTGCTCCCACTCCTCCCGGTGAGCGTTCAGCTAGTGATTCAGAGGATAATTCCGATGAAGAATACACTCCTGAACATCCCGAGAAAGCTCCTACTCCACCTCCTCCGAAGACCCGTAAGGCTAAGGGTAAAGCTCCTATGCCATTCGACGGTGTAGATATATCGTTGTGCCGCGACGACCCTCAGTGTCTCGCAGCGTACAACCGTATAGAGCACTGCCCACTGCTGTTAGAGCATTACGTTCAGTTTTCTGATTTTCTTGGCCTTGCGGATCTTCTCTCATATAGTGGCCTATTGGACTATCTTAGATATGACCCCAAGGCGAACCCCAGACCATATCCTCGCCTGGTCAAATTATTTTATGCCAATTGTGTTCGGGGCCAGTACGATGAGTCTCACTCCATCGAGACTTCTGTTTTGGGGACTCCTATAGTTCACGGCAGAAATCTTGGGGGAGTTGATAGGTTGCTCGTCGTGTGGCCTCCTCCCTTCTGACATCTCTGTCGATGATATCTCTTCCCTCGATCAGCGGACCCTAGGCAAAATCTTCCAGGTTATCCCCCCTGCATTCATAGGAGTACCTTCGAAATCATTCAAGCCGAATGCTTGGGTGATTAACCTGATCTTGAAATCCTGCCTTCTTCCCAAGTATGGATCGTCTTCTCTTCCATCTCAGCCGTTTTAGAAATTGATTTACGCTCTGTTTATGGGTAGCGAGATTAATTGGGCTCGCATTATACTCGATAAGATGGATTCTTTCGAGTGTATTCGCAAGACCACTAAATCTGCGCATATCCCATATCTGTGTGTCTTGACCTTGGGTTTTCGTCGATTCGGTGTCCCCTTGCCCCCTGACGATGAGCGTCCCCTTGGTTCACCTCTGAACGCGACGGCCGTTAAGAAATCTCTTGCGGCACTCCGTCACGTGCAGCGGTCGACACCTTCTGCATCTCAGTCCCCTCCTTCAGCTGCTTCAGTCCCTCCTACTTCAGCTGCTTCAGTCCCTCCTCCCTCCGCCTCACTTGATGAAGTCGTACGGTTGCTTCATCGGCACGAGTCGCGTTTGGCTCGTATCGAGGAGGTCGTCTGCCGTATGGCTCGTTTGATGGGCATTGAGCTTCCTCCTTTCGTTTCTGAGGACGAGGAGATGGAAGATGAGGATATTGACGATCTTGTCACTTCCTTGGCTCGTGGCGATGTGGCCACTGCTGATGCTGCTACCACATCTGCTCCTGATGCTGGCACCTCTTCCGGTGCTCCTGAGACTTCTGTCCCAGTGGATCAGACTTCTGATGCTGCTGATATTCCTGTTGACACTTCTGTCGTAGAGCCTGTCGTCGACGTCTCGACTCCTGCCCCGACGATCCCTTCTGTTCAGACGCCTCTCCTCCCTGCAGAGCCTGAGTCCACTCCCTCGACTGGACCCCCGGAGACTGCAGATCCTGCCACTCCCTCGTGATCGTCAGTATCGAGAACTCTCCACTGCTCATTGGATGATGCATCTTATTGAGAGTATTTTGGGTTAGGATGGAGTTTGAGGGTTATTTTGATGTATTTTGATTTTTATGGATGTCGGTGTTGTATTTTGATGTACTTTGGATGATGCTGATGGTTAGTTGATGTATGATGTATTTACATTTTTGGTTGATATCCATGGTCGTTTGTATTTTTATGTACTCGATGTGATATCTTTTTGGATGTACTCATGATGTTTCAATATATATATACATCGATCTTCTCTTTGTATTATTTCTTCGTGCACATTTAATTTTCATTCAATGCCTTTGACATGTGAATTCGTCATTCGTCGCTTGAAAAACTTGGTTAAATAGATTGAAATTCTATAATTGTATAGAATTGTTTTCCATGCACCAATTTAACCAAGAATATTGAATATTGAAGAGTATGTTTCTTTATTCATGAAATGAATAATATTTGGTATTATTGATGATTTTAATTATCGCTTTTTGATAATGGACAATTTGGCACACCTTGATTTGATTTCAACACTTTTCCCTTGGTGTCAATTAGGACCATCGTCATTGTCTACGACTCCCGATGTTGGATTTTCCATTTCCTGGTTGTTGTCGTTGTATGCCCCCCATTTTTGGGATAATGCCAAGGGGGAGAGATAATGATAATAAATAGGTCAAATGAAAATTTAACTCATTATCCAAGAATCTAATTTGATGTGTTAGATTCAGGGGGAGTTAAGATATATATATAAGGATTTTTCAAAATCCGATATCTCAAAAATCGATTCTCATTATATATCTTACTCGTCTGATTGATGCAATTTATATATATTCATTTTGAAATTAACGTGTCATCAATGCAGGGGGAGTAAGTATTTTACATTTGAATCATTATTTTTGATTATTATTTATGTTGGTTTGTCATCACCAAAAAGGGGGAGAATGTTGAATATTGGACTCCCCAGATTTGGTTTTGATGATGAGCAAACATAAATAATCCATGAACTAACAATTTGTGAGCGCAGTATTGGAGATCGTCGCCAAATTCACGAGAACAATCAAAGCGACATCTCAAGACTTCTCAAAGCTCGTATTCATGCCTAAAGCTTCGTTGAAACTCTTGCGCCGTTTTGGAAGTCATGAAGAATTAATCGAAGCTCTCGAAGACCGTTCTTTAAGGTTTTATTTATAGTCTTTTAAGCTTCGATCTATAGAATGTTAAGCCTTGAGTATATCTTACGATTCTATCTTCATAACGCTCATATCGTAGCTCTAGGATCTTAGTACAAGTTCATTCTAACTTCCTCAAAGCGTCGCGCTTCGATTCGGACTTGTTTGTGTATATTAGTTGGTACAAGAAGAAGTACTGACCGACTAGATGGTGATCTAGTCGGTCAGTAAAGCTTCTTGGACCGACTAGTGTGAGTTAATCTTTTCCTGTTCAGTACTGTTTACAGTTAGTCTGTCTACGTTGACTCACCGACCGACTAGTTTGTGAACTAGTCGGTCAGTGATGCTTCTTTGACCGACTATTTGAGATTTACTGTTCATGCCAAATTTCTCCTAAGCTACTGTTTATCGTTAGTCGGTCTAAGAACGTTTGGTGACCGACTAGTTGATAATCTAGTCGGTCAACTTTTGTTCTTGGACCGACTAAGTCAATTTGCATTCAGACTATTTGTTTTTGCCTCTTAGTCGGTCTACGTTCACTGACTGACCGACTAGTTGTGAAACTAGTCGGTCAGAAAGTCTTCTTGGACCGACTAGATTTCTAGGTCTGAACTTCTATCTCTTCTCAGTTCTTCTCTTAGTCGGTCCATGTTGTTTGACTGACCGACTAGTTGATGAACTAGTCGGTCAGTGGTTGTTCTTTGACCGACTAGTTGCCTCAGATTTCTATCCGTTGTGAATTGACCTATCTTGTTTTTATGGGACCCTATAAATACGAACCTAGGTCATTTCTCTCTAGGTTAGAGCTGCCATTAAGAGATTCATTGAGATAGAAAGAGATAGCCATTCTCACTCATTTCTAAAGCTCTCTTCCTCACAAGAAATTCATTCTCTCACTTTCTAGATCTAGAATCCATCTTGAGAGAAGCTTGTTCTTGGTGAGCCCTTCAAGCTCTAGCTTGAATCAAGTCTCCAAATCACTCATAGGCACCCTTGATGGTCATTTCTTTGGTGCTAGGTCTTGGTGACTTCATCTTCCTCAAATCCCTCCTTGCACCTATTTGGTAAGAAAACTCAAGGTATAGGATTTTGTGGTAAGATTGTTTATTTCATTATAAACTTATTTATATTGCTTGTTGATTCTCTCGGTTGTGAGAGAAGGTTGTGATCCCGGGTTGTTGGATTCACTATTGCCGTTGCATGTATGATTTGATCTTGTGAAGGTTTTTCACTAGATATTCATAGTGGAAATCTTGGGTTAGGGTTTCTAACCTAAGTATCCGGAGGGGATCCGGGTGGTTGGGACGTAGGATCACCGGGAACAAGTCGGGGAGACTTGGGTGGATCCGAACCCATTAACATCATTTGTTAGCATTGTTATTTTTGTTGTTGTCATTCAATTTAAGCTTCCGAAAATTGATTTGGTAGTTGTTTGCACTATAATTTGGAATTATACTCCTTGTTATTTTTAAAGTACTATTCACCCCCCTCTAGTACTTGTGCAGTAGCTTGTAGGGCATTACATTGGTCACCATTTCACTTCCACTCACCATCACCCCCCCCACACCACCGATCGTCCACACTTCTTCCGCACCCACCCACCCATCACCTCGACCCCTTTCTCCACTCCTCCGCACACCAGTCACTTCTCCCATCCACTCCCCCGCATCTCCCACTTCTTCCGCCGAGGAGGACGAGGACGATTCCTCTCCTGGTTTTTTATTTCTTTTTGTTTTTTGACCTCCCCCTTGCATATCTCTTCATTTTCATGATCATATTATTTCGCTAGCATTGTCATGCCTAGCTTGGGGAAAGCAATTTTTCTGTGTGCTGTCGTGTGATTTTTCCTTTTGTGTGTGCTTGTTTATATATGTGGTGTGATTTGTTTCATATCTTCTATTTTCTGTTTATATATTGTGTGATGTGATTTTCTTTATTTTTCCTATCTCATATGTGTGTTTTTATTCTTTTTCAATTCTTTTTGAGTCGGTGCGTATTCCCCCCCATTTTCATTGCCCTCCTGTATTTATTTCTATTGCATTGAGGGCAATGCAAGTTTCAGCTTGGGGGAGTCGCACTTCGTGCGTCATTTGGGTCTTTTTCTTCGTTTTTGAGTCGATTTCATCGTGTTTTTCTTTTTCTTTTTCTTCTTTTGATCTCTTTTTCCTAGAGATGACCCCTATGATGAATTGCCACAAAATCACACACACACCTAGCATGGCTTCGATTTTCACCTTCACTAACCCTAAGAAGCTGAGTCCTCTTGCTTTTCATGCATCGTGGGTCCACTTGCCTTTATGTGAGTCGTGTGTCGTGCTTAGCTGTTTGGTGTGCTTCTACTTTGTGATTTTGATTTATATACATGTCCTAGGAATGACGCCTAGATTTATCATGCTTCGATTTTAATATGCGGTATTTGCTTCCCATGTCTGCTTCTATATGCATGAATTATATGTATCGTATGCTTCATTTCGCATGTGTCGGGATTCCACAACTAGAACTAGGATAACCCATTTAGCCTATGCTCTGATTGGCGAAAAAATTCTCCTTTGCCCAAGTGTTTAGAATCCGATTTCTTTTTTATTTTACTTGGTGCAAATCCCCTCGTCGTGTACCGTTCTCCCACTTGGGAGAGTACACACTTGTATATACACCAAAATCCAAAAATTCAAAAAAAAGGAGAAAAGAAAAGACAAAAGAAAGAAAAAAAATATATGTGTATAACCAAAAGCCAAAAAATATACATATATCCAAAACCCAAAAAAATGAGTGTGAATATTTCCTTACTTACCGAGAATAAAGGGAAGGCGAGAGTTTGCACCGAGTGTTCTTCTCCACATCATCTCAACCGCCATCGTTTTCGAAAACACTTGGAATAGGGACTTTCTACCTATTACCTAGGCATTAGTGAGGTGATTTTCTAGTCCCTAGCTGTGGAGTCCCCGATGCATGATAGTTTTCGATTCTTACACTTCTCATGCATGCTTGAGCTATATATTCGCCGTTATTTCTAAATCGAATCGATATTTGGGTCATTTCTTGGATTTGTATATATGGAGCTTATGGCACAATGTAGATAGCGACACCGTCTGCTAGCACACGACCACACTCACTCGCGCTTCACCACGTGAGCCCACGGCACTTGTCTGGACTCGTTTTCTTTGGTTTAGTGTGGTGATATGTCGTTTGCTCGCTTGGTGTGACGTTTTTGGTTTTGTTGGCCCTGACGGGCGATTTAGGATTTAGAGTTTTCTTTTTCTCTCTTTCTCTCTATTGTCTCCCTCCGAGCTTCTACTCTCACTCGTCTTCCTCGAGGACGAGGAAGGGTTCAGCTTGGGGGATTTTGACGTGTGTGTATATTTTATAAATCCACGCATGTCTTCTTTTTGTATTTCCGTTATTTTCCGCTGTCTCGTATCCATTTTCTCGTGTTTTCTCATTTTCTTTCACCTTTCCGTGTTTTTGTGTGTTTGTGACGTGCGCTTATATTTCATATATTTACGCACGTTTTCTTCCGTGTTTTTCCGTATTTTACCGCCGTCTTATATTCGTTTTCTCGTGTTTTCTTGTGTTTTCTTGTTTTCTTTCACTTTTCCGTGTTTTTTGTATTTTGCAGGAATTTTCCAGCATTTGGGACATAAAACGACGATATCATGAGTCCCGGAGCAACGGGAGGAGTCACGCGTGATCCAGGGGGTCAAACGACGAAGATCACATCTTTCAGCCCCTCACCCGACCGGTTGGTCACTTCCAATCGATCGGGTGATGCACGCGTGCACCACCCGGACACAAGTTGGAGCGACCAAGAAGTCACCCGGTCGGTTCAGTGACCGGTTCAAACGCCCCAATTCTCGGGAATTTGGAGCTAAATTCCAACCGATCGGGTGACATCTCACCTGATCGGTTCATCTGTAGCCGATTCCTCCGATTGACGACCCGGTCACGCCACCCGCTCTTCTCTGCGCCTGGTTGAAGCTCCCGAAGGCGACGGCCGAAGCAACAAGCTGCTCACCCGATCGGTTGACATTTCAACCGATCGGGTGGCCTTTTCGTCCCCTTTCGCGCACCGCTGCTCATTCATTGAAGATCTGCTATCATTCCAGAAGGATTTTGGGTGATCTCTTATTTTTCTAGTGTCAGCATCGTCGTTAGCTTTCCAACGATAGGTCACATTCCCAAATCCAATTTTTCTAGATTTTTCTGGAATTTTCTGAGCGCAGCTATATGCTGAAATTTGCTGCTGTCTAAAATTTCACTTCAACCGATCGGTTGGGAGTCCAACCGATCGGTTGAAGTCAATTTCAGCAGTTTCATGCTCTCTGTTTATTCCACCCGATCGGGTGAGTTTTCACCCGATCGGGTGGGCCTGTTTTAACAGTTTTGAGTGGGTTTCGGACCCGAACTGTTAAGGGTTTTTTGAGGGGTTTTAAATACAAGTTTGAGCACGATTTGGGGGGATTCTCTCTCAGTTTTTCTAGGGATTTTTGCCCCTTTCCCTTGTGAGTTTAGATTAGGTTAGATTAGGTTTTCTCTTGTAATAAGTCTTGTATTGGATTGGAGGTTCAAAATCAAGATAAGTATTTCTTTCTCTTGTTCTCCATTTTTTTGTGTTGTATTTCTTTTGCTTCATGATGAATGTTTGTATGTCTTTTGTGTTGTTTGTTTATATGTTTTTCATCATGGAGTAGTCTTGATGAACCCTAATACAGGTTAGAGTAGGATTGATGCTTGGGTTGTTTCATTTGACTAGGTTGCATGGCATGTGTTCGATGAAATGCGTCAATGGGGATTTCTAGCAATCTGGGTCCAATTTGTACGACGACACTAGTTATGTTGGGGGTTGGGGTCCGGTGCTTGTCCAGTCAAGATCCGCTTCGATGTATTACTAGAAATCACATTTGACCTATTTGGCCATTAGGGTTACGAGGGGGTGTTTTATTGTCATTGGCGGGAGAAAGACCGCCTTTGATCGTTGGGACAAGGGGGAATAAACTTGGCGGTTGACTCCCTAGCCATAGCTCACGCCCCTAGTGTAGACATGGAGTCCTCGCGCGTGGGAACGGCTTGGACGAAGTGTTGGGAGATATCATTGTGGCCTTAATGCTCCTGGTTGCGGAAGGTGTTAATGGACATGGGAATGCCCACCGTCCGGAACCGGGTAGGCCTAGCGTGCTTGCACCGACCGGAATATCGGGCCATGGATGCTAGATACCACCTTTTGGGGCAATGTTTCACCCTGGGTCAAGTCAAATGTCAAGTGTCATGAATGCTCTAGCCCGTGTTAGCGGGGATTCATTTCGTGTCTTTTTCATTTCTTTCTTTTATTTCTACACTTCCACCCACATTATCCGCGTAGCTAGCACACAACCTAGGCGAGGCTAGTAGCCATTCAAGCCATCCACCTCCCTGAGTTCGATAAACCCGCACCCTACACTAACCGTGCACTTGCGGTAAAACGACACCGCGCCTATACCGTAAACGGGGCGCCGGTCAAGTTTTTGGCGCCGTTGCCGGGGAGGCGTTCGGTTTGATATTAGCTTAGCTTGGGTTCGTTAGACTACGCAAAAAAACACAAAAAAAAATTTCTTTTTCTTTTTTTAAAAAAAATATATTCAATAACCAAGAAATTTCTCCCCCACTATTATATTATCTTTTTGTTATTCTCTTGTACTATTGACGCTCCTCTCTAGTTTTCTTATTTTTGTTGTCCAGGTATCTTTGGTGTAACCATGTGGAGATCAAATTTCGATGCTCAGATGGGAGGATACGATCCCTATCCAGTTGTGGTTTGTGAGACTTGTGGGATGGCGAGGCACGTGTATTATGATTGCCCATTTACGCTTGAGAGCCTCCCCCCACTCCAAGGCCAAACATTTTCCCATAACCTTAGCCCAAACACCTCCCATCCATTTCCTCAACCTTATACCCCTCCACAAACACAAGAAGAATCAAGCCTTGTGTCTCTCCTTGAAAGTGCCATGTTTAACCAAGGCCAAATATTACAAAACTTGATGGTACTTATCACCGAGCCGACACCGAGGAGAGGGGATGAAGGAGAGGATATACCCACCATCATGGTTGAGACCACCATGCCATCGGCCACCATAGACACATCTCATGCCAATGCCCAAATTTTCCCACACTACCACTTGAATGACGAATCATTTTTTGATGATGATAGTGAGGATGGGGAGATTTCTCTAGGATCTGTGGGAGAGACTTTTCATCTTTATCTGGATACCCCATATGAGTCCTATGAGAGCACCGAGGAGACCACAGAGCTTATGCATACCGGCGAGGAGGATGTGCGTGAGGACGACGACACCACGACCACATACGAGTGGTCCGCTCCACATCCACCTCCACAGCCATCTCTGTCACAGCTTTCTCCTTGGTCAGTGGTCAACCATGAGGATGTCATTCAGGACATCGGGCAGATGGAGGAGCATGAGTATATCGTCGAGGAGGATGTGCATGCGGGCTTGGATACGATCGTCCACTTCATGGAGCCCGAGCCACATCTACCTCTACCGTCACGCTCCATGTCTTCTGCGGCTGAGCATCTACTTGAGCATATTGCCCCTATTCAGGGAGATTTTCATACTCACTCTCACTCCATATTTGAGTCTCGCTTTTCACGTCCTATTTCTTTAGACTCATATATTTTTGACACGCCATATCTCTCGCAGGACACAGGATCTACTTCCCTTGAGGTATGTTGCGGTGCGTCACTACCTGGAGAGCCACTTCTCATGGAGAGCGAGGATTTGGTCATCGCTAGTACAGAGGATAGCGACCCATTCTCAGGGAGTATTCGTCACCCTTTTATTATTTTTCCATCTCATGTTGATGATTATCTCTGGGATACATTTATTTTGGGAAATAATTTCTTGCCATAGACTAATGCACCTTGTCCTTTGCAGGTCACAGGTGGACACCTACGAGGGATGCTTGGAGGTGCATTGCTTGGGTCCATTGGCACACATGGCACATCGCTTCTGGCGGAGCCACAGAAGGAGCAGTTAGAGCAGCTACCTGTCCCACTTCAGATCTTGGATCCGCCTATGCTCAGGTGTATCCTAATCCAGTAGTGTAAGAATTTACCGCTTTCTAGTTTAGATTTGAATAATCTCGTCTCCTCTCATTAGCGAGGGGAGCGTATCTAGGATTTGCTTTTGCATCTTAATAACCCTTCATGTCGTGCCCTTCTATCATTTCACCCCCATCCTCTTCCGAGGAGAACGAACACTGTCTCTCCTGCATTCTGATTTATTTCTTTTCCGATTTTACCCCTAGCATATCTCTACATCCCCATTGGTTATATCATTTTGCTAGCATTGTCATGTTCAGCTGGGGGGAAATCGACTTTTGTGTGCATGTTTTCGTGTGTCGTTGTCGTGTGTTTGTGTCTTTGAGTCCTTCGTTGCGTTTTATATCTTTTATTTTGTATGTTTCTTTCTCTTTATTTTCCAGTTTTGTTCGTGTGTTTTTCGTGTTTTTCATTTTTTGTGTCTGTGCACCCCCCCATTTTCATTGCCCTCCCGTATTCACTACTATTGCATTGAGGACAATGCAAGTTTCAGTTTAGGGGAGTCGCACTTCGTGCGTCATTTGTCTCTTTTTCTTCGTTATTTGAGTCGTTTTTCTCCGTGTTTTTCTTTTTCTTTTTCTTTTCTTCTTTTTATCTCTTTCTCCTAGAGATGAACCCTATGACGAATTACCACGAAAATCACACGCACACCTTACACGGCTTCGATAATCACATTCACTAACCCTAGGATATCGAGTCCTCTTGCATTTCATGCATCGCGGGTCCACTTAGCTTTTTGTGAGTCGTGTTTCGTGCCTATCTGTTTGGTGTGCTTCTACTTTGTGATTTTACTTTATATACCTGTCCAGGAATGACCCCTAGATTATCATGCTTCGATTTGTATATGCGGTATTTATTTCCCATGTCTGCTTCTGCGATATATATATATATATATATATATATATATATATATATATATATATATATATATATATATATATATATATGCTATATGTATATATCGTGTACTTCATTTTGCATGTGTCGGGATTCCACAATTAAGGACTAGGATAACCCATTTAGCCCATGCTTTATTTAGCGAGAATAGTTTCCTTTGCCCAAGTGTTTAGATTCCGATTTCTTTTTTGTTTTACTTGGTACAAATCCCCTCGTCGTGTACCGTTCTCCCACTTGGGAGAGTACACATGTGTATAGCCAAAACCCCAAAAATCAAAAAAAAAGAGAAAAGAAAAGAAAAACCCAAAAAGAAAAGAAAAGAAAAATTTTGTATAGCCCAAAATCCAAAAAATCCAAAAACCCAAAACCCAAAAATTTCAAGTGTGAATATTTTTCCTATCTACCGAGAATAAAGGGAAGGCGAGAATTTGCACCGAGTGTTCTACTCCACATCATCTCAACCCCCATCGTTTTCGAAAACACTTGGCTTAGGAACTTTTTAGCTATTATCTAGGCTTTAGTGTGGTGATTTCCTTAACCATAGTTGTGGAGTCCCCTGACGCATGATATGTTTCGATTCTCTCTCTATTCTCATGCATGCTTGAACTACATATATTCACCGCCTTATTCAATTCGAATTGATATTTGGGTCATTTCCTGGGTTTGCGTATATCGAGCTTTATCGCACATCGTAGATAGTGACACGGACTGCTAGCTCACGACCACACTCACTCGCGCTTCACCGCGTGGGCCCACGACACTTGTCTGGACTCGTAATCCTTGGTTTAGTGATGTGATTTGGCGTTTGCTTGCTTGGTGTGTCGTTTTCGATTTTGTTGGCACTGACGGGCGATCTAGGATATAGATTTTTCTTTTTCTCTCTTTCTCTCTATTTTCCCCTCTGAGCTCCTACTCTCACTCGTCTTCATCGAGGACGAGGAAGAGTTCAGCTTGGGGGGTTTTGACTTGCGTTTATATTTCATATATTTACGCACGTTTTCTTTCGTGTTTTTCCGTATTTTACCGCCGTCTTATATTCGTTTTCTCGTGTTTTCTTGTGTTTTCTTGTTTTCTTTCACTTTTCCATGTTTTTTGTATTTTGCAGGAATTTTCCAGCATTTAGGACATAAAACGACGATATCATGAGTCCCCTGAGCAACGGGAGGAGTCACGCGTGATCCAGGGGGTCAAACGACAAAGATCGCATCTTTCAGCCCCTCACCCGACCGGTTGGTCACTTCAAACCGATCGGGTGATGCACGCGTGCACCACCCGGACACAAGTTGGAGAGGCCAAGAAGTCACCCGGTCGGTTCAGTGACCGGTTCAAACGCCCCAATTCTCGAGAATTTGGAGCTGAATTCCAACCGATCGGGTGACATCTCACCCGATCGGTTCATTTGTAGCCGATTCCTCCGATCGACGACCCGGTCACGCCACCCGCTCTCCTCTGCGCCAGGTTGAAGCTCCCGAAGGCGACGGCCGAAGCAACAAGCTGCTCACCCGATCGGTTGACATTTCAACCGATCAGGTGGCCTTTTCGTCCTCTTTCACGCACCGCTGCTCATTCATTGAAGATCTGCTATACTTCCAGAAGGATTTTTGGTGATCTCTTATTTTTCTAGCGTCGGCATCGTAGTTAGCTTTCCAACGATAGGTCGCATGCCCAAATCCGATTTTTCTAGATTTTTCTGGAATTTTCTGAGCGCACCTATGTGCTGAAATTGGCAACTGTCTGAAATTTCACTTCAATCGATCGGTTGGGAGTCCAACCGATCGGTTGAAGTCAATTTCAGCAGTTTCGTGCTCTCTGTTTATTCCATCCGATCGGGTGAGTTTTCACCCGATCGGGTGGGCCTGTTTTAACAGTTTTGAGTGGGTTTCGGACCCGAACTGTTAAGGGTTTTTTGAGGGGTTTTAAATACAAGTTTGAGCACGATTTGGGGGATTCTCTCTCAGTTTTTCTAGGGCTTTTTGCCCCTTTCCCTTGTGAGTTTAGATTAGGTTAGATTAGGTTTTCTCTTGTAATAAGTCTTGTATTGGATTGGAGGTTCAAAATCAAGATAAGTATTTCTTTCTATTGTTCTTCATTTTTTTGTGTTGTATTTCTTTTGCTTCATGATGAATGTTTGTATGTCTTTTGTGTTGTTTGTTTATATGTTTTTCATCATGGAGTAGTCTTGATGAACCCTAATACGGGTTAGAGTAGGATTGATGCTTGGGTTGTTTCATTTGACTAGGTTGCATGGCATGTGTTCTATGAAATACGTCAATGGGGATTTCTAGCAATCTGGGTCCAATTCGTACGACGACACACTAGTTGTGTTGGGGGTTGGGGTCCGGTGCTTGTCCAGTCAAGATCCGCTTCGATGTATTGCTAGAAATCACATTTGACCTATTTGGCCATTAGGGTTACGCGGGGGTGTTTCATTGTCATTGGCGGGAGAAAGACCGCCTTTGACCGTTGGGCCAAGGGGGAATAAACTTGGCGGTTGACTCCCTAGCCATAGCTCACGCCCCTAGTGTAGACATGGAGTCCTCGCGTGTGGAAACGGCTTAGACGAAGTGTTGGGAGATATCATTGTGGCCTTAATGCTCCCGGTTGCGGAAGGTGTTAATGGACATGGGAATGCCCACCGTCCGGAACCGGGTAGGCCTAGCGTGCTTGGCACCGACCGGAATATCGGGCCATGGACGCTAGGTACCACCTTTTGGGGCAATGTCTCACCCTGGGTCAAGTCAAATGTCAAGTGTCATGAATGCTCTAGCCCGTGTTAGCGGGGATTCATTTCGTGTCTTTTTCATTTCTTTCTTTTATTTCTACACTTCCACTCACATTATCCGCGTAGCTAGCATACAACCTAGGTGAGGCTAGTAGCCATTCAAGCCATCCACCTCCCTGAGTTCGATAAACCCGCACCCTACACTAACCATGCACTTGCGGTAAAACGACACCGCGCCCATACCGTAAACGGGGCGCCGGTCAGTTTGCAAGAGTTTGACAGCATATGGGACGCATAACGAAGATATCACAAGTCCCCGGAGCAACAGAAGTGGTCACGCATGATCCAGGGGTCAAACGACCAAGATTGCCACTTTTAAGCCCCCCACCCGATCGGTTGGACACAGCTAACCGATCGGGTGATGCACGCGTGCACCACCCTGACAGCCGCTGAAGCAACACGGACATCAAGAGACCGGGTCGCCGACTGGTTCAGCCCGACTGTTTTCTCGGGATATTGGAGCTGAAATCCAACCGATCGGGTGATCTTCACCCGATCGGTTCATCTGTAGCCGTTTCCTCGAAGACACGACCCGGACAGCTCACCCGAAAGCCAGCTGACCGTGCCAAAACGTCGCAAGTCTCTGTCTTTTTGGACGACAATTCCAACCGATCGGTTCACCCGATGAGCTCAAGATCCAAACGGCGAGCAGCTTCCGCCAGCCGATCGTGTCGTCTGACCGGGTGAAGTTTCGAAGTGCGCTGCCAAAGAACGAAGCAGGTCACCCGATCGGTTGATTCTTCACCCGATCGGGTGACGTCGTTTTCTATAAATAAAAGCCCTAGGTTTCCAGAAACGGGGCTGTTGTAATTTTTACTATTTTTCTCTCTTGTGACGGCTGCAATTTCTTTGTTATTTGTAAGTGTTTTGATCTTAACCAAACTTTGATATTATCTTAATTGCATTTCTATTACATCATTCCCATCGTCTGATTATGTTTTTAACGGTCGATTTTTATTTAGATTGCTTTTTAGCAAATATGTGTGAGTAGTTCCTAAATCTGGGATTTTGGTGGAAACCCCTTCGTGGGTTCTCCCGGATGCTTCCATAGGACTAAGAAATCGATAGGGAATAGGAATCTATTGGTTACGCGGGGTGTTTTATTGTCTTCGGCAGGAAAAAGACCGCCTTTGACCGTTGGGCCAAGGGGGAATAAACTTGACGGTTGACTCCCTAGCCATAGCTCACACCCTTAGCATAGACATCGAATCCTGACGCGTGGGAACAGAAGGATGAGATGTTGGGAGTTATCGTTACGGGCTTAGTGCTCCCGGAGTCGGTCAGTGTTAATGGACATGGGAATGCCCACTGACCGAACCCGGGTAGTCCGGCGTATCATCCTGGGCACCGACCGGAATATCGGGCCCATGGGATGCTGGTATCACTTCTAGAGGCAACGTCTCACCATTAAACCCTAATTCTGATCGTTATCCTATCCATCGGTCGTATTAGCGAGAATCACATGATAGGGTGGAAACTGAAGTCCCGGGTTTCCTTTATTATTGTTTATCCTCATATCTGCAATTTGTGACAAACCATCATTCGATTCGGGCTAGCTCACCCATAGGGTGAATTTGGTTCCTTTCTGACACAAGCACAACCACGCCTCCCTGTGTTCGACCCCCAAGACACACTACAACACCTTGTGCTTGCGGTTATAAATATTTAAATCTCGCGCCCCCAATCATATTATTATTGCACACCATTGCATGCACACAAACGAGGGGACGTCAATCGTTCAGTCGGCGTGGGGAGCTATCCTTCGGCTTATAACCGACCGATGTCTCCATCTGCTGGGGGAGTTACCCCCAGAGTTACGAGTGGGCGGCTCGTTCGGTTGGCGAGGGGAGCTATCCCTCGGCTTATAACCAGCCGATGTCTCCGTCTACTTGGGGAGTTGCCCCCAGCCTTACGAGTGGGTGGATCGTTCGGTTGGCGATGGGAGCTATTCCTCGGCTTATAACCAGCCAATGTCCCCGTCTACTGGGGGAGTTGCCCCCAGGCTTACGAGCGGGAGGATCGTTCGGTTGGCAAGGGGAGCTATCCCTCGGCTTATAACCGGCCGATGTCCCCGTCTGCTGGGGGAGTTGCCCCCAGCCTTACGAGCGGGCGGATCATTCGGTTGGCGAGGGGAGCTATCCCTCGGGTTATTACCGGCCGATGTCCCCGTCTGCTGGGGGAGTTGCCCCCAGCCTTACGAGCGGGCGGATCGTTCGGTCGGCGAGGGGAGCTATCCCTCGGCTTATAACCAGCCGATGTCCCCGTCTGCTGGGGGAGTTGCCCCCAGCCTTAAGAGCGGGCGGATTGTTCGATTGCCCAGGGGAGCTATCCCTCGGCTTATAACCGGCCGATGTCCCCGTCTTCCGGGGGAGTTGCCCCCAGGCTCTCGGACGGGTTTGAGGATCGACATGCTGGGGGTTGCCCCCAGCCTTACGGCTGATTGGTTCGGTGGGCTTACGGAGGGTTGCTCTCCGGCTTAGGGCCGACCACGTGTTTAGAGAAATTGCCTCCATGTCCTTGGCCGAGTTGGAGGGTCGGCCTTCTGGGGGAGTTGCTTCCCGCCTCTGACCTGTTGAGAGAAGGCGGTCCACCGGGAGAGGAGATTGAGTTCTCTTCAGCGTCGTGATATGGCCATTCAATTAAGTGTGAAAAAAGAGGTTGCATGTGTACTAACGAGGTCCTCCTTTCTTTCCGTGGACCAGTACATTTGGAGGAAAAAAGATAGAAAAAACGAAGGAGACTAGTGTAGGACGGGCCTCCCAGTGAGGTGGCTGCTGTTTGTCCCGTACGCTCACTCGATGACGCGCATGGCCACCTGGACCATGTTCACCTTCTTCCCTTTGTCCGGCTGCCTGGATGTCCCCTCCCTAGGAGCAAGATCGTCGGTGAGGTTCTTCAAGTGCCCCCGACTCACCAACTTCTCTATATCTTTCTTCAGATGCCAGTAGTCGTCGGTGTCGTGACCGTTGTCCTTGTGATACTTGCAATATTTCTCTTCGTCTCTTCTGCCTCTCTTCATCCTCGGAGGAGGTCGGTTTATGTGCCCCTCCTTCTGGGCGTGTGCAAGGACAACGTCCGGGGCAACGTTCAGCTGGGTGTGCCTCGGTCCATCCCTCTGCTGCTTTCCTCTGGGCTTCTTCTCCTGCCGATGCTCTTCCGGGCCGCGGCGCTCAGTCTCGTAGCGCTTGGATCCTCGCTTGGTCCTTCCGTCATCGATGGCCAAGGCTTCTTCCGTCAGCATGAAGCGTTCGGCCCGCGCCATGACCCCGACGAGGTGATGTGTGTGAATATTTTATATATTCACGCACGTCTTCTTTGTGTTTTTCAGTTATTTTCTGCTGTCTTGTATCCGTTTTCTTGTCTTTTCTAGTTTTCTTTCACTTCTCCTTGTTTTTACGTGTTTGCAGGATTTTGCCCGCGTAGGAGACACATAACAAAGATATCATAAGTCCTCGGAGCAACGGGAGGAGTCACACATGATCCAGGGGGTCAAACTACAAAGATCGCCATCTTTCAGCCCCCACCCGATCGGTTGGACACAGTCAACCGATCGGGTGATGCACACGTGCACGACCCGGACATCAGTTGAAGTGAAGCGAGGAGCAACCGATCGGTTCGACGACCGGTTCAATCCAACTGCCTTCTCTAGAAATTGAAGCTGAATTCCAACCGATCAGGTGACCTTCACCCGATCGGTTCATCTGTAGCCGATTCCCCGAAGACACGACCCGGAGAGCTGACCCGGCAGCTCGCTGACCGTGCGAAAACGTCTGAAGTTTCTGTTTATTTGGGCGATGCTTCCAACCGATCGCTTGATTTATCAACCGATCGGTTCACCTGAGTAGCTCAAGATCCAAACGACGAGCAGCTTCCACCAACCGATCGTGTCGCCTGACCGGGTGAAGTTCCGAAGAGCGCTGCCGAAGAACGAAGCAGGTCACCCGATCGGTTGATTCTTCACCCGATCGGTGATCGTAGCCTAGAGGGGGGGTGAATAGGCTAATAAAAATATTCGTGCAACCCACAAACAATCCTACGTAGTTATAGGCACAGACAGTGCAATAAAATAGCAATCACAGAATACGCACAGATATACCCTGGTTCGGTCATCCCCACGACCTACTCCAGCCCCTGAAAGCAACTACTAGATAGATATGTAATCAAGTACAGCTACAATGAGTCAAGATCCCAAATCTACTCTCACCTAGCTCGTACGCACACCACGTGCTCTACACTATCAATCTAGTCAGATGCTCTCACTCCGTGACGACTCCCAAGTCGTCAGGTCCCCAAAAGTAACACAAACAGGTAAAGTTTCCCCTACGAAGAACTAACACAAATACTACACAATATAATAAATAAGAGAGTTTAGAATGCTAAGATCGTGTAGCGGTGTTGTCTTCGTCAATCAGCACGGGTCAGATCTCGTTGGACGTAGATGTAGACTCAGATGTCCCCTCAATAGTTCGGCTCCCCTCTCGATGAAACTTGCGGCACCTCACCTTGTAAACACTAATTCCTTGCGGCCTGTGCTTCTCTTCAAAAACTTTTCGGCCAAGTCCTCTCCCTAATTAATCGTGCGGCCTGTCATTAAAACAAATAAAAAGATAAGGACGCAAATTAAACCAAGCTTTATAATTTGCAAAGGAGTTAAGAGTAATGGTCCCTGTGCTTTGAGCCTTTGAGACTTGGCCTGGGTCCTTCAATAAAGATTCGGCATGAAGGATAAAAATTTGTGCAGCTCTTCTCCCTTAAGAAAACAAACGGCTGCTTCAAAAAAATTTGGCTGTGCTTACTTTGTAAAGAATTAAAAAGAATGAGCCACCTTTCTTCAATTGATTCTGAAGGAAAAAAATGAGCTTGCTTTGTAAAGATGTGGCTTTTTGATTAGGTGAATGATTCTGTGCGGCTGAGAGGCTTGGTCCTTCTTTTTGATTGGAAGAGGGTGATGCAGCCCTCTCTTTGAATCCTACGGATCTCAACACAAAAAAACAGAAAAAGAAAGATGCGTCAGGTGCAGAATGCGGCAGGAGCTCCTGGGTTTTGTTGCCAACAACAAAAAACAAATTTGAACGTCCTGTGGGATTATTTTCAAAGATTTTGTGCGGCTCTTTGACTCTTGATGCGTGTGCCCCTTTTAATCACATGAGCCTTCTCTCCAATCAGAACGTTGGCATGTATGTTCTTCTTGGGAAAGTGAAGTCATCAATGTTGCCATTGAGATTTTTGTTGCACCAAGAAAAAGATTTCGGCTTGAGATTTTTTTGGCCGCTCTCTGTTGTTTTTCTTCCGCCGTCTCTGTCAAAAACCTAGGTGATCTCTTTTTATAAAGCTGTTTCACAACCAAGAGGCTCTTAGCCACACATCACGTTTTGATTATTTACAAAAATGCCTTGTGAAATAATGATCCCTGGGAAAACAAAATTCAAGTACGGCTCTCTGAAATTTGGGTTGAGGATTAGTGCTCTTTTAGATAATTGATTTTTAGCATGAAAGAGAATGGTCCAGTTTGAATTTTTTGTAGAGAATCATCAACACAACATAGTGACGTTCTTAGGATTGGCTTCCAACAAAACTTACGGCTCTCCTCTCACATTTGTGTGTGGCCGAAAACCCCTTTTCACTACTTATGATAATTGCTTAAAAATGTGAGAGCCTCTAGGTTTGATGCGGCAATAGGGGTCCAAATGCTAGGGATGAGTGTATCAATAGGAGTCCTATTACTAGTAGGATTTGGGTTTGACTCTCCTTTGCACATTGATCAAATCTCTCCGTGAATTATCACGAGTTCCCCATTCCTGAAAACACTTAACAAACACGTCAGAACGTTCACACACATTTGTTATCATCAAACACGAAGTTCATAGATCATTACTACCAACAATCTCCCCATTTTGATGATAACAAACTAGGTATAATATTTGCACAATAAGGTTCCAAATAGTGTGTGTGAATGTGTGACGATAGAGGGTGACATGCAATGATATATTGAGGGTGACATGCAATGATATATAATGATGTGCAAACAATGATGTGTACAGTTAACACTATGCATGCTCCCCCTATTTTTGTGATTCCCCAATATTCATTAATGCTCCCCCTTAATCAAACAATCATATTTTTCACGAAATATTCATATCAAATCTTTCTCAAATTTTTCTCCCCCTTTGTTATCATCAAAAGTCGAAGCACGAAGTCAAAAATTATACCATGCAAAAAGAGAGTATTATTAACCATTACCAACAATTGCATGAATACAATCATCGAATAATCAAGTCAAAATCCAATGAAATTAAACAACTACGACTTCAACACCAACGTGTATAGTGTGATGATTAAAATTGAAGCACATATGGAGAATCATTAAGAAAGTCAACCAGAACCAATCCACATTTTCCAAATAACATTCTATCACCAAGGATTGATTTTACCGACCTTATTAAAAATGAGTTCAAGGTATCACACCCTAAAAACATAGCCTACAAGGACTCTTAGATGCGGGGGTGATATTGCTTGACGAGTAAATACACCAACGCTAAAGTTTACCCATAAAGCTTATGTTGGATACTCGTGGGTGATACCGTTGCCAAGGATTGTATCCATTTTTCATACGGAGCAATTAACCTTCTTTTCATTTTTTTTAAATACTTATAAAAAGAATTTCTTTTGCTCAATTTTTATCCATGGCAAGGTATATCATATCCCTTATATATTCCGTTAAGTTTTCCTCCTACATTCACATTCCATACTTCATAAACGATATCTCCAAATGTGCAACAATAATAATACATGTGGAAGTGAAGTAGGTGGTGTAGAAATCAAGTTATTTTCATTCATTGAATATGCCATGAGTATTTAGAAAGATGAACATGCGCATGTGGCAAGAGCAATAATACACCAATTTCTTCATAGATATAAAAATCATTCATGCATACTTCAATAATGAATCAAAGCGAAAAGATACACATTTAAGCACCAATTTTTTTCTCATTTTTATATGCATGAAGTACAAAAGCAAACATGAGATGCAGTCACACAAACAAAGAAAAGTCATGCACACAAAAAGCTATGAGGGTATGGATTAAGTTCAAAGAGAAAGATATACCTTCACGTCGCCGTTTGACTAAGGAGCCAAAAATGAGACATTCAATTTATCGCTCCTCGTCAAATTTCCATCCACCTACAAAAGAGGTGTCGTGTGTGACCTTGGAATCCAACAAGGTCCACTCACGTTAGTCATCAAAGATTTAGGAACCATATTTGTTTGAACTTAATGTTTTTGTTCCTATATTTGCAATGAGATGAAGTATGACCAACGCATCCACATGTAAAGCACTTAACATGAAAATTTCCAACCTTTGTTGATTCAATGTGAACTTTTCTATATTTTGATTTTTCAACATTTTTAAGACCATATCCTAGTCCTCGCCTATTATTGCCATAAAGTTGATTTCCAAGAATAATGTCCAAATTTTGTTTTCAAATGGAAAATCTCTTTAATGACAATTCTAGGGATGTGACTTTGGATTTCAGGATATCGTTTTCATTCATAAGCAAAGTGCATTTACTAATGAAAGCTTGCTTGTTTTCCTCTTCTTTCTTTTCAAAATCCCTCATTTTTTCTTTAAGTTCAAGATTTAGCATGTTAATCTTTTCAGAAAGCAATTCATTTTCAACTTCAAGCTTTGTCTTATCTAGCTTATAAATGCTAATATCCTTTAATAAAGAGGGACATGAAAGACAATCAGTTTTTTCAGGCAAGCTAGCTTTCTTCTTATTTAACATGTCAATTGTAGTGTTACATGCAACAATTTTAGTTTTCAGTTTTTCAATTTCCTTAGACATGTCATACTCAGATTGTTGCATATCAAAATTATCATTCCTATAACTATCCACATCAGCTTCTAGCTCATTAATAGTATTTTGCATTCCTTTCAAGATTTCTAACAATTCAGCTTTAGTGGGAGATCCTACCTCATTGTGTTTGGCCCTTAATGCCATGCATGAGTGGGCTTCACGTTCCTCATCCTCCTCTTCAGCTTCGCTATCCATGTCACACGTCAGCACTTTCGTTTTTCCTTTTGCAACTTGAGCTGTGTGTTGTTGTGGGCAATCTTTTATGTGGTGTCCTTTCTTCCAGCATTTAAAACATTCACTTCTATTAATAGCTTTCTAATCATAGGAATTTCTACCAAAATTAGAATTATTAGAACGAATGAACCTTTTTCCCATCTCAGCTCTTCCTTGATCAGTCTGAATGTATCTCCTGAAGTTTCTGACCATTAGAGCTTGCTCTTCATCAAGATCGTCATCGTTAGCTTGAAGAGCTAATGGTGTGGAAGCTTTGGTATTCTCTTCAGGTTTCTCTCTGGCTTCTATACTCTGCAACTCAAGCTCATGTGACTTTAGGTTGCCTATCAAGTCCTCCACTTTCATTGTTGACAGGTCCTTAGCTTCTTGAATAGGGGTGACTTTAGGCCTGAACGAGCTTAGTAGCGCCCTTAAGATCTTTCGTACATGTTCATCGCTAGAGTATGGCTTACCGAGGGAACTGGATTTGTAGACGATGTCCGTGAACCTCGCAAACATCTCTTTCACAGATTCTGTTGGTAGCATGCGGAAGCTCTCATATTCAGTGCTCAGCAACGCAAGTCTGGATTCCTTTACTTGCGATGTTCCCTCGTGTGTCACCTCCAGAGTGTGCCAGATTTCCTGCGCAGTTAGACAATGTGAGATACGATTAAACTCAGATTTATCAAGAGAGCATATAAGCGCATTTATAGCTTTACCATCAAGAGTATAAAGTTTCTTATCAGCTAAATCTCACTTGTCTTTAGGCTTAATCATAACAGTGTCTTCAATTTTAATAGTGGGTAGACTATAACCATTTTCAACAATATCCCACACATCATAATCTACAGACACTAGATAGATTTTCATCCTAGCCTTCCAATATGCAAAGTCTACACCGTTAAACTTAGGGGGACGGGCTATAGACAGACCTTCAGTAAAAGCACAATCAGATATATTCATGGTCATCTAAAAATCTAGGCTAGATCCTCTAAACTGTCTCTGAAACCACTTGTTGGATCTGGATCGTAGCCTAGAGGGGCGGGGGGGGGGGGGGTGAATAGGCTAATAAAAATATTCGTGCAACCCACGAACAATCCCACGTAGTTATAGGCACAGACAGGGCAATAAAATAGCAATCACAGAATACGCACAGATATACCCTGGTTTGGTCGTCCCCACGACCTACTCCAGCCACCGAAAGCAACTACTAGATAGATATGTAATCAAGTACAGCTACAATGAGTCAAGATCCCAAATCTACTCTCACCTAGCTCGTACACATACCACGTGCTCTACACTATCAATCTAGTCAGATGCTCTCCCTCCATGACGACTCCCAAGTCGTCAGGTCCCCAAAAGTAACACAAACCGGTAAAGTTTCCCCTACGAAGATCTAACACAAATCCTACACAATATAATAAATAAGAGAGTTTAGAATGCTCAGATCGTGTACCGGTGTTGTCTTCGTCAATCAGCACGGGTCAGATCTCGTCTGACGTAGATGTAGACTCAGATGTCCCCTCAATAGTTTTGCTCCCCTCTCAATGAAACTTGCGGCACCTCACCTTGTAAACAATAATTCCTTGCGGCCTGTGCTTCTCTTCAAAAACTTTTCGGCCGAGCTCCTCTCCCTAATTAATCGTGCGGCCTGTCATTAAAACAAAGAAAAAGATATGGACGCAAATTAAACCAAGCTTTATAATTTGCAAAGGAGTTAAGAGTAATGGTCCCTGTGCTTTGAGCCTTTGAGACTTGGCCTGGGTCCATCAATAAAGATTTGGCATCAAGGATAAAAGTCTGTGCTGCTCTTCTCCCTTAAGAAAACAAACGGCTGCTTCAAAAAAATTCGGCTGTGCTTGATTTGTAAAGAATTAAAAAGAATGAGCCACCTTTCTTCAATTGATTCTGAAGGAAAAAATGAGCTTGCTTTGTAAAGATGTGGCTTTTTGATTGGGTGAATGATTCTGTGCGGCTGAGAGGCTTGGTCCTTCTTTTTGATTGGAAGAGGGTGATGCAGCCCTCTCTTTGAATCCTGCGGATCTCAACACAAAAAAACAGAAAAAGAAAGATGCGTCAGGTGCATAATGCGACAGGAGCTCCTGGGTTTTGTTGCCAACAACAAAAAACAAATTTGAACGTCCTGTGGGATTATTTTCAAAGATTTTGTGCGGCTCTTGGACTCTTGATGTGTGCGCCCCTTTTAATCACATGAGCCTTCTCTCCAATCAGAACGTTGGCATGTATGTTCTTCTTGGGAAAGTGAAGTCATCAATGTTGCCTTTGAGATTTTTGTTGCACCTAGAAAAAGATTTTGGCTTGAGATTTTTTTGGCCCCTCTCCGTTGTTTTTCTTCCGCCGTCTCTGTCAAAAACCTAGGTGATCTCTTTTTATAAAGCTGTTTCACAACCAAGAGGCTCTTAGCCGCACATCACGTTTTGATTATTTACAAAAATGCCTTGTGAAATAATGATCCCTGGGAAAACAAAATTCAAGTACGGCTCTCTGAAATTTGGGTTGAGGATTAGTGCTCTTTTAGATAATTGATTTTTGGCATGAAAGAGAATGGTCCAGTTTGAATTTTTTGTAGAGAATCATCAACACAACATAGTGATGTTCTTAGGATTGGCTTCCAACAAAACTTACGGCTCTCCTATCACATTTGTGTGTGGCCGAAAGCCCCTTTTCACTACTTATGATAATTGCTTAAAAATGTGAGAGCCTCTAGGTTTGATGTGGCAATAGGGGTCCAAATGCTAGGGATGAGTGTATCAATAGGAGTCCTATTACTAGTAGGATTTGGGTTTGACTCTCCTTTGCACATTGATCAAATCTCTCCGGGAATTATCACGAGTTCGCCATTCCTGAAAACACTTAACAAACACGTCAGAACGTTCACACACGTTTGTTATCATCAAACACGAAGTTCATAGATCGTTACTACCAACAGTTTTATATATATATAAACCCTAGGTTTCCAGAAACGGGGCTGTTGTATTTTTTTGTTGTTTTTCTCTCTTGTGACGGCTGTAATTTTCTTGTTATTTGTTAGTGTTCTGATCTTTACCAAACTTTGATATTATCTTAATTGCAATGCTACTACTTCATTTCTATTGTCCGATTATGTTTTTAACGGTCAATTTTCATTTAGATTGATTTTTACCTATAATGTGTGATTAGTTCCCCAATCTGGGATTTTGGTGGAAATCCCTTCGTGGGTTCTCCCTATTGCGTCCATAGGACTAGAAAATCGATAGGGATTAGGAATCTATTGGTTACGCGGGGTGTTTTATTGTCATCAGCGGGAAAAAGACCGCCTTTGACCGTTAGGCCAAGGGGGAATAAACTTGGCGGTTGACTCCCTAGACATAGCTCACGCCCTTAGCGTAGACATCGAATCCTAGCGCGTGAGAACGGCAGGATGAGATGTTGGGAGTTATCGTTGCGAGCTTAGTGCTCCCGGAGTCGGTCAGTATTAATGGACATGGGAATGCCCACTGACCGAACCCGGGTAGTCCGGCGTATCATCCTGGGCACCGACCGGAATATCGGGCCCATGGGACGCTAGTATCACTCTTAGAGGCAATGTCTCACCATTAAACCCTAATTCCGATCGTTGTCCTATCCGTCGGTCGTATTAGCGAGAATCACATGATGGGGTGGAAACCGAAGTCCTAGGTTTCCATTTATATTGTTTAATCCTGTACCTACAATTTGTGACAACCCATCCACCGATTCGGGCTAGCTCACCCATAGGATGAATTTGGTTCCTTTCTGACACAAGCACAACCATGCCTCCCTGTGTTTGACCCCCAAGCCACACTACAACACCGTGCGCTTGCGGTTACAAATATTTGCATCTCGCGCCCCCAAATCTCTTATTATTACATACATTTGCATGCCACAACGTGGGGACGTCAAGCTTTATGGCGCCGCTGTCGGGGAAGTAACGTGCTTGTTATTTTAGGACCTTATGAACCCTTGAGTCTAGCTCATATCCTTACCTCGCGATAATTTTCGCATTCTGCACTTTTTGATTTTACTTGTACATATTGTAAATATTAGTTGAATAGAATTGGTAGACTGAGTCGCCGTGCTGCCATCGCTACTCCTCACCTCCCGTTTATGCAACCTGCGCTTTTGACGTGTTTGGTATCTGTGCAGTTCTCTTTCTCTCCTTTTCTTATTGGTTTTCTGCTCCACGACGAGGATGTTCTGTGCCGTTTCGGGCGATATCTGGGATCATTCACACCACATCCGCTGTTTGGCACAAAGTTTGACAGAATCCCTAAATGCTTCGAATATTATATCCCTTCTGTCTACCACTGTGGAAAATCAGAGGAGGTATCATGATATGCAGCATCATCCAGTCACGACAACTCTCCTTCCTCCAGATGAAGTGGTGTATATCGACATGCCCAGTTCCGAGTTCAGTGGGGAAGAATTGTTCACCTATGAGGAGTTTTGTTAGGAGAACCATCTGGCCGAGTCTGTCAGTTACGTTGAACATGAACCGATCTATTCCTTGTAGACTTCTATTGAGCATCCCAGATCTTGGTACAATGAGGAAGCTGGAAGCAGTGGTGGGGAACCATCGACTGTTGAAACCTATTTTCATGTCGAAGCCTTCTTACCGGTAATTATTATGAGCTTGAGAAAGACCCAGTGCCTGCCTTGGTTATCCCCACGTTACCTTGCGAGGCTTTGCTGTGCGGAACCGCGGCTGGGAGTGAAGTTCCAGATGCTAGCTTTTAAGAGACCCACGAAGAAGTCCTTTCACTGGAGGATGCTCAGCTTGAGAGATATGCGTCGGGACCCCATGAGGGTGAGATGAAGGAGTTTCCTCTGGGACTGAAATATAAGTATTTTCATGTCCTCGCTGCCTGAAGACCAGATGACCAAGCTTCTTGGTGTTTTAAAAAGGTTTAAGAGTGTTTTTGGGTATGCAATCGAAGACTTGAAGGTAGTGAGCTTAGGGCTTTGCTCACACATGATACTGCTTGAAGATGAGCAAGCCTCCTCAATTGAGCCGCAACGGAGACTGAATCCCATTATGATGGAGGTGGTCAAAAAAGAAATTGTTAGGCTTCTACATGCTGGTATCATATACCCTATCTTAGACAGTCGCTGGGTTAGCCCGTTGCATGTTGTACCCACGAAAGGAGGAATGGCGGTGATTCGCAACGAGAAGAACGAGCTCATACCTACGAGGACCGTCACGTGGTACCGGATGTGCATTGACTATAGGAAGCTGAACAAGGCCACGAGGAAGGATCACTACCCTCTCCCTTTCATTGATCAGATGCTCGAGAGGCTGGCAAAGCACAACTACTTCTGCTTCATAGACGGGTACTCCGGTTTTCTTCAAATGACCATCCATAATGACGACCAGGAGAAGACAACTTTCACTTGTCCATTTGGGACATATGCTTACCGGAGAATGATGTTTGGGCTTTGCAACGCCCTGGCTACATTCCAAAGATTAATGTCCGCAATCTTCTCCGACTACTTCTAGGATATCATGGAGGTTTTCGTGGACGATTTCTCCATCTATGGAACTGAGTTCGACTCATGCCTCCGCAATCTAACTAAGGTCATGGAGAGGTGTCAAGATAAGGGCCTGGTTTTGAACTGGGAAAAATGCCATTTCATGGTCCAAGAAGGAGTTGTACTGGGACACGTCATTTCTTCCAGGGGGATGGAACTAGATAAGGCAAAAGTAGAGGTGATTGAAAAGCTTCCGCCTCCACTCAATCTTCGAGGAGTCCATGGTTTTTTAGGGCACGCGGGACTCTACCGCCACTTCATAAAAGACTTCTCCAAGATTTCCAGGCCGCTGACCCAACTCCTTGTGAAGGATGCACCTTTTGTCTTCAACGACGAGTGTATGAAAGCCTTCCGCCTTCTGAAGCAAGCCTTGATTTCCACACCCATGATTCAGTTGTCGGACTGGAATTTACCTTTCGAGCTAATGTGTGATGCTAGTGATTATGCTGTTAGAGCAGTCTTGGGGCAGAGAAAGGATAAAAACCTGCATGTTATATATTATACGAGCAAGACCCTTGACGTTGCCCAGAGAAATTATACGACTACGGAGAAAGAATTGCAAGCAGTCATTTATGCAATGGACAAGTTCCGGCAGTATCTCGTTGGTGCCAAGGTGATCGTGCACATGGATCACGCGGCTCTCAAATACCTGTTGAGCAAGAAGGAGGCTAAGCCGCGGCTCATTAGATGGATTCTCCTCCTCCAGGAATTCGACATAGAAATCGAAGACAAGAAGGGGGCAGAGAATGTCGTTGCTAATCACTTGTCCAGAATGCCTACCCTCGATTTGAATGCTACTCCGGTTGACGACTCGCTCCCTGACGAGCATCTTTCTCCATCTCTTCCGCTTGGACTCCTTGTAAGCCGACATCGCGAATTATCTGACTTGTGCCATCGTCCCCCACAATGTCAGCTATCAGCAGAAGAAGAAATTCTTCCACGAGGTCCGTAAATTTTATTGGGATGACCCTCACTTGTACAAGACCTGTAATGATGGGGTGATACGGAGGTGCATTCCTGAAACTGGGGCGACCTCCATAATCTTCCATTGCCATGATCAACAGTGTGGAGGACATGCGAGCGCTTATAAGACGACGGCAAAAATCCTCCAGAGTGGATTTTATTGGCCGACCCTCTTCAAGGACACCCACGCTTATGCCCAAGCTTGCGACAAATGCCAAAGGATGTGGAACATCTCCAAGAGGTACAAGATGCCTCAGCACTACATTTTAGAGGTGGAAATCTTCGATATGTGGGGAGTTGACTTCATGGGACCGTTCCCCTCGTCCTTTGGAAATCAATATATCCTGGTAGCCGTGGAATACGTGTCGAAGTGGGTAGAAGCGATAGCCAGTCCTACTAATGATTCCCAGGTGGTCACCAAGTTCTTCAAAAACAACATCTTTCCGCGGTTCGGTGTGCCTCGAGTTTTAATCAGTGACGGAGGGAGCCACTTTATAGAGAAGAAATTCGAAGCTCTCTTGAAGAAGTACGGGGTGCAACACCGAATCGGGCATGCCTATCATTCGCAGACTAGCGACCAAGTGGAAGTTTCTAACAGGGAGATCAAGAGCATACTGGAGAAGACGGTGGCCAACTCTAGGAAGGATTGGTCATCAAAACTTTCTGACGCGCTATGGGCTTACAGAACGGTGTTCAAGACTCCGATCGGCACTACTCCCTACCGGCTTGTTTACGGGAAGGCATGCCATCTACCCATGGAATTGGAACACAAGGCATTTTGGGCAATCAAGAACCTAAATTTTGACGCCAAGGAGGTTGGAGTCCACCGACAGCTGTAACTTAACGAGCTCGACGAGATCCGGCTCAATGCTTATGAGAATGCCCGGATCTACAAGGAGAAGTTGAAGCGGTGGCACGATAAGCGCATCTTAAAGAGGGAATTCAAGGAAGGAGACTTAGTTCTCCTATTCAACTCCAGGCTGAAGATTTTTCCTGGAAAGCTCACGTCGAGATGGTCGGGGCCTTTCCGCATCACCAAGGTCTTCCCGCACGGAGCTGTAGAGATAATGGGAAGGGATGAGCCATTCAAAGTCAACAGACAGCGCCTAAAACACTATGCGATAGGAGAACCAGCACTCTCTCTGGTCGGAGTCTCAACAACCGACGACTCGTCTTCAAACCCTCCGGATCCTAATTGACCACCAAAAGAGGCGTCGAGCAAACGACGTTAAACAAAAGCTCTTTATGGGAGGCAACCCATGCTCTAAACTTTCATCTTTGCTTTTCGGGTTATTTTTAGCTTTGTTTTTCCTATTTTTGATAAATAAATCCAGCCACGGAAACTTTCGTCGAGAGACTTAGGCCATTTGTGAACTTTTACAGGAAACAAGCCCTCACCCGATCGGTTGACAACTCAACCGATCGGGTGAGACGTATCAGACAATGGCCAGTATCTGTTCTTTAGAGAACCGGTCGGGTGGAACAAGCAGTGACTGGGTCGGAGGTCGTGTAGGAAGAGCTGAACTCTCAGATTTTTGGGATCTAAATCAACCGATCGGTTGATGGAAACAGCGGTCGTGTGTCCGTCCGGGTGAAAAGCACAGTGATCTCGGGAAAATTTGGGAAGCGGTCAACCGATCGGGTGAAATCTCACCCGATCGGTTCCCCTGTAGCTGTTGACCGACAGACGATTTTCGAAACTTACCCATCCGATCGGGTGAACCGTCACCTGATCGGTTCGTTTTCGCCCCTAAATATACTCCCCCTCACCCGGCCTTTTTCACACGACCCCCACCATTCCGTTCGCGCGTCTCCCTCTCTCAGTCTTCCAAATCGATCTCCTCCAGCAACCCCTCCACCCCTAAATCCACTTCCTCACTCATTCCCATACTCCCCCACCATCAACACCCCTCCCATCAACAACATTTACTCACCAAACGTCCAAACCCTAACCCTAGCCCCCAAATTTTCGAAAATTTCGATTTTTGTCGGATCAGCGAGCGGCGGCTTCCCAAATCGCTTCCTCATCCCACGTGGGGTCTTTCGGGTGCTTGCTCTTACAACATTGATGGGTAACCTCTTTCCACTCTTCACATTTCTTTCATTATATGCAATGTCTTGAATTTGTGTTTGCACACTTCATCTGCTTCATCATCTTCATAGACATCATATCACACTTTATCATTCTCCTTTCTTCCCCCCCCCACCTTCACCATGTCTAGGAAAGGAAAGGAAATTGCCTCATCGTCACGCAGAAATCCCCTATACGGCCCTTTTTCCCCTTCTTTCCTAGGCATCAACCCTTCTTCTGAAGAGCAATCCGATCATTTGCAAGCCCTTCTTCATCACCCGATGCGACCTACTCTTTTTGCCAATTCCCCCACTCTCGAATCTCGTGGACTCTTTCGAGGCGTCAGCACGCTTTTTCGCTTCATAGGTTGCGATTTCCTTCTACGAACCCACGCCCATACACACAGGAATCTCAAACTTGAGTTCCTCAGTTCTCTCGAGGTGTACGATCATGGTTTCATCTTTCGTGCCTTCAATGGCAATTTTTCCATGAGTTTTGTCGCGCTGAACACTATCCTAAATTTCCCTCAACCCGATCGGCATGTTGAGTGCTCAACTCATGATCGATCTGACATCTTTTCTTACTTTCGGGCTGATGGTGATTGGCAACGGTTCACCCGATATACCACCTTTCCAGTGGTAGCCCTCGCCTCCTACATCATACACCCATGCTACCGCTTCGCCCATTGCTTCCTTGCCAACACCATTTTCGCTCGCGTAGATGTATCCACGGTGTCCAGGGACGAGCTCCTCTTTCTTTGCGCCATGTCCCATGACATGATTCATGGCAATATCCCTTTACCCATAAACACCGCTCATTGGATCATCCACGAGATCTTATCTGTTAGCCGCGTAACTTCTGGCTCTATCTGCTGTAGGGGGATGATTACTCTTATTGTCAGTTGTGTCTTGAGGATGCCGCCCGACCTCCCTATTGTACCTGGACGTAGCCGTATCGATCGCGACTATTTGATCGCTATCGGTATGCTTACTCCTTTTGGTGAGGATCGTGCGGTCTACCTCTATAGTCCTGCCTGCACTGCTTTTGCCGTCCTCCTGCCCTCATCCCATGCGCGCCTCCCCATTCGTACTTCACATCTACCATGGGAGTTTTACCCGGATCCTTGGTATGCCTCACTCGTACAATTTCCACCCTTGGATCCCCCCGATTGGCATCCGTCTGTCGGTTCACCCGGTGCGGTTATTATCCACCATGATCCACCAGTGCATTTCCACCATGTCCCCCGGAGGTCCAGCCCATTTCCCCACCTACTCCTGTCGGCACATCCTCTTCGTCCTCCGAGGATTCTTTTCTCAGCTATTCCCCACCCTCCTCCCCATCCCCCTACAACTCTACCGCCAGCAGCTCTGACTGATTTTTCCCCTTGCATATTTCTGCATTTTCATGATTATATCATATTGCTAGCATAGTCATGTCTGTCTTGGGGAAGTCAATTTTTCTGTGTGCTGTCGTGTGATGTTTTCTTTGTGTGCTTGTCTATATATGATGTGTCGTGTGATGTGATGTGATTTTCTTTATTTTTCAGTTTCATATGTGTGTTTTTCCTTTTTTTCATTTCTTTTTGAGTCGGTGCGTATTCCCCCCATTTTCATTGCCCTCCTGTATTCACTTCTATTGCATTGAGGGCAATGTAAGTTTCAGCTTGGGGGAGTCGCACTTCGTGCGTCATTTGTGTCTTTTTCTTCGTTTTGAGTCGTTTTCATCGTGTGTTTCCTTTTTCTTTTTCTTCTTCTTATCTCTTTCTCCTAGAGATGACCCCTATGATGAATTGCCACAAAATCACACACACACCTAGCATGGCTTCGATTTTCACTTTCACTAACCCTAGAAAGTCGAGTCCTCTTGCATTTCATGCATCGTGGCTCCACTTCCTTTTATGTGACTCGTGTGTCGTGTTTAGCTATTTGGTGTGCTTCTACTTTGTGAATTTGATTTATATACCTGTCCAGGAATGATCCCTAGATTATTATGCTTCGATTTGAATATGTGGTATTTGCCTCTCCATATATATTCTGTATGCATGAATATATATATTGGGTGATCTTCGGTTGCGAAAAAAGGGGTTTTCGCACGGTGCGAAAACATTTTTTTTTGAAATTTTTTTTCCAAAAATTCTTTTTTTGATGTTTAATCCATACAAATATATACCCCAGGGAAAATAATGGGTGAACCTGTTGGGCATTAGAGCACCCATCCACCCGTTACAAATTTAACGGTCTCAAAACGTGCGAATTTGATGAAATGCCTTGATCGAATGCCAAATGACATTATTTCTCAACGATTATTTTTTGAGGGGGGTATAACAACATATAATGAGGGTGGAAAAAAGAATTTTTGAAAAACAAATTTCAAAAAAAACTAAAACCATTTTCGCACGGTGCGAAATGTTCTCATTTGAAAATTTTCCTATATATATATGTATATATGTATGTGTATATATATGTGTGTGTGTATGTGTGTGTGTGTGTGTGTGTGTGTATATATATATATATATATCGTACGCTTCATTTCGCATGTGTCGGGATTCCACAACTAGGACTAAGATAACCCATTTATCCTATGCTCTGATTAGCGAAAAAATCTCATTTGCCCAAGTGTTTAGAACCCGATTTCTTTTTTGTTTTACTTGATGCAAATCCTCTCGTCGTGTATCGTTCTCCCACTTGGGAGAGTACACACATGTATATATCCCAAAAGCCCAAAAGCCCAAAAAAAGAGAAAAGAAAAGAAAAGGAAAGAAAAAAATATATGTGTATAGACAAAAGCCCAAAAAATACATATATCCAAAACCCAAAAACATGTGTGTGAATATTTTCCTACCTACCGAGAATAAAGGGAAGGAGAGAATTTGCACCGTGTGTTCTACTCCACATCATCTCAACCGCCCCGTCGCTTTCGAAAACACTTGGAATATGGAATTTCTAGCTATTATCTAGGCGATAGTATGGTGATGTCCAAGTCCCTAGCTGTGGAGTCCCTGACACATGATACATTTCGATTCTCACTTTCCACTCAAGCATGCTTGAGCTATATATTCACTGCTTATTTCAAATCGAATCGATATTTGGGTCTTTTCTTGGATTTGTGTATATGGAGCTTATAGCACAATGTAGATAGCGACACCGTCTGCTAGCACCAGAGCACACTCACTCGCGCTTCACCGCGTGGGCCCACGACACTTGTCTGGACTCGTTTTCTTTGGTTTAGTGTGGTGATTTGTCGTTTGCTCGCTTGGTGTGGTGTTTTTGATTTTGTTGGCCCTGACGGGCGATTTAGGATTTAGAGTTCTCTTTTTCTCTCTTTCTCTCTATTTTCTCCCTTCGAGCTCCTACTCTCACTCATCTTCCTCGAGGACGAGGAAGGGTTCAGCTTGGGGGATTTTGACATGTGTGTATATTTTCTATATTCACGCACGTCTTCTTTAAGTTTTTCCGTTATTTTCCACCGTCTCGTATCCGTTTTCTCATATTTTCTAGTTTTCTTTCACTTCTCCTTGTTTTTGCGTGTTTGTAGGAGTTTACCCGTGTAGGGGACACATAACAAAGATATCATAAGTCCCTGGAGCAACGGGAGGAGTCACGCGTGATCCAGGGGGTCAAACGACGAAGATCGCCATCTTTCAGCCCCCACCCGATCGGTTGGACACAGTCAACCGATCGGGTGATGCACGCGTGCACGACCCAGACATCAGTTGAAGCGAAGTGAGAAGCAACCGATCGGTTCGACGACCGGTTCAACCCAACTGCCTTCTCTGGAAATTGAAGCTGAATTCCAACCGATCAGGTGACCTTCACACGATCGGTTCATCTGTAGCCGATTCCCCGAAGACACGACCCGGAGAGCTGACCCGGCGGCTCGCTGACAGTGCAAAAATGTCTGAAGTTTCTGTTTATTTGGGCATCGTTTCCAACCGATCGGTTGATTTATCAACCGATCGGTTCACCTGATGAGCTCAAGATCCAAACGACGAGCAGCTTCCACCAACCGATCGTGTCGTCTGACCGGGTGAAGTTTCGAAGAGCGCTGCCGAAGAACAAAGCAGGTCACCCGATCGGTTGATTCTTCACCCGATCGGGTGACGTCGTTTTCTATATATATAAACCCTAGGTTTCCAGAAACGGGGTTGTTGTATTTTTTTGTTGTTTTTCTCTGTTGTGACGGATGTAATTTTCTTGTTATTTGTAAGTGTTCCGATCTTTACCAAACTTTGATATTATCTTAATTGCATTGCTACTACTTCATTTCTATTGCCCGATTATGTTTTTAACGGTCGATTTTCATTTAGATTGATTTTTACCTATAATGTGTGAGTAGTTCCCCAATCTGGGCTTTGGTGGAAACCCCCTCGTGGGTTCTCCCTAATGCGTCCATAAGACTAGGAAATCGATAGGGATTAGGAATCTATTGGTTACACGGGGTGTTTTATTGTCATCGACGGGAAAAAGACCGCCTTTGACCGTTGGGCCAAGGGGGAATAAACTTGGCGGTTGACTCCCTAGCCATAGCTCACGGCCTTAGCGTAGACATCGAATCCTAGCGCGTGGGAATGACAGGATGAGATGTTGGGAGTTATCATTGCGAGCTTAGTGCTCCCGGAGTCGGTCAGTGTTAATGGACATGGGAATGCCCACTGACCGAACCCGGGTAGTCCGGCGTATCATCCTGGGCACCGACCGGAATATCGGGCCCATGGGACGCTGGTATCACTCTTAGAGGCAACGTCTCACCATTAAACCCTAATTCTGATCGTTGTCCTATCCGTCGGCCGTATTAGCGAGAATCACATGATGGGGTGGAAATCGAAGTCCTAGGTTTCCTTTTATATTGGTTAATCCCGTACCTACAATTTCTGACAACCCATCCACCGATTCGGGCTAGCTCACCCATAGGGTGAATTTGGTTCCTTTCTGACACAAGCACAACCACGCCTCCCTGTGTTCGACCCCCAAGCCACACTACAACACCGTGCGCTTGCGGTTACAAATATTTTAATCTCGCGCCCCCAAATCTCTTATTATTGCATACATTTGCATGCCACGGGGACGCCACGAGGTCCTTCGGAGGATCGTTGTGCAAAGATTTCTTCAGACCCCTGTGCCGTAATCCTTTCTTCAGGGCCGTTTTCACGACCATCTCGGGACAGATCTCCACGTTCAGTCGCTCCGTGTTAAAGCGACGCATGAAGTGCCTCAGGGATTCCCCGGGACCCTGCACCACATTGAATAAAAGTTCTGAGTCCGGCTTTACCTGTCGCCCGACCATGAATTATTTGCAGAACAATTGGGTGAGCTCCTCAAAGCTTTCAATGGAGCAATTGGGCAAGTTGTGGTACCAAGTCCTCGCTGCTTTCCGGAGGGTGGAATAGAAACCCTTGTAGAGCAGGGTATCGTCAGCCCCCTGGAATGCCATAACCCCCTCGTAATCCATCACGTGGTCTGCGGGATAGCTCGTGCCGTCATACTTATCTAACGTCGGTACCTTAAAACTTGAGGGCACCTGTGCCTCGGTTATCCTTCGGGTTAGAGGGCATCGGCCTCCATTAACGCCCCCCCCCGGCCGCCCTCCTTCGCTTACCTCATGGTCGCCCGGTCGCGACGGGGGGGTAGGTTCATGCCTGGCTGTCTCCCGTGCCCCCGCCAAGCTGGGTGCGGGGCTCGATCGGTGCGCGTTTCCTCTCTCGCCTCGGTTCTCTTGCTGGTCCCGCATCGGTCGGCGGAAACTTCCGCTCTGCTGAGTCCGATCCGCCATTGCCCGGCGATCATCCCATCGGTGCCTGGTCGAGCCTGGTCGCCTAGATGAGGCGGTCACCGACTCGTCGTCTGCACGATCGGAGCCCCTCCTGTTTCCCTCGCGAAATGAGGTGGGAGTGGGGGATCGCACTGGGTTGAAGCCCAGCATGGTAAATCGCCACTCCAGGTTGGGCACCCCGTTCCCGTGGTCGGTGACTATGGCGGACCGCACGGGTTGGTGATCCCCACCACATCGGTGGGCTTCATCCACCCCATCTCTCTGGAGGGGCGCGTTGCCGACGAGTTGTTGAATTGTTGCGACCAATGTCTGGATGTTAGCGTTGGTCTCCTGGGCGAAGACGCGGAGCTGTTCCTGGGTGACTGATCGGGATTCGCCTGTCCCCATGGTGGTGTGACTGTGCTGGTTTTCTGGTGGAATGTAATCTCCTTCCTCTTCGATGGGGGGCATTCGCCCCGCGCCATTGCAGATTGGTTCCATTCCGGTGGTTCGATGTGGGCTTACTTCGGATCCCACAGACGGTGCCAGATGTTTACGGGTGTTTTCTCACCACTGGATCGTTGACCGAAGGATGTACGGTCAACGTGGTCAAGGGGTCGGTTGAGATCCCTTGGGCACGCCAAGCACACGTGCACTCAGCGTGGGTCAGAGATGGAGCCGAGGTCGAGCGGGAGATTCGAGCAGAATGTCGGTCCTCAGTTGAAGCAGAGCGGAGGGGAAGCCTCGGCTCTGTGAGATGGGCTCGGCCTCGGTCGGACGAGCATCGAGGAGTAGCCTCGGCTCTTCGTTTGCTGCTTGGTCCTCGGTCGGTAGCCACGCCCGCTTGAAATTGGGGCGATCGTCGGGTGCTGAGGGTAGCCTCGGCGTCTCGGTCAGCTTCTTCCTGGACAGACGAGAAACTCGTCAGGGGGGCCGGACCTTGGTTCCGGCCGTATCCCCTCCGATGCCTAAGTCAGATCAAGGTCTGAAGAGTACTCCACGGGGTAGGTATGACTCGAGAGGAGATCGATACGCTGACCCTCGGCGCGAGTAGGGGGAGGGAATGATAATGGCGGAAACCAAAGTCGTTGATGGAATAACTTAGATCTGAATACCTGGGGTTCGATCCCTCTGGCGGTTGCTCCTGCTACCCTCTTATAGGGTCAGTGCCACGATTGCCCCCGATCCACGTCCTTCATCAGCCCCCCACTCACGTCCCCGCGATCCGCCTTCCTCCAGGCGCTTGCGTGCGTCATGTGGAACGTTGATTAACGGACTACTTAATGGTCATTAAGGAACCGCGGATTCAGGGGAACGGCCGTTTCGGAGGAGCACGAGCTGATCGTGCGTCCCTTGGGCCAGTCTGGCCCGACATAGGGCTTCATTCGTGGGCCTCGTCTGGCGGGGACCAATCTCGCTAGTGGGCCTCTCGTTCATGGCAGGGTCTTGGGCCTCTATTTCTTGGGCTTCTCCAAAATAGTCGTATCAATAACAATAAAAAATTACTAAGTTGCCAAGCTTTCTCCCATCAAAATCTCACAATCATTTTCCTTAAAAGCCTAAATGGCTTCCTTAAAAGCTTTTTTTTTCGAACCAATTTCTGGACGAACAAAATACTTGAATGGGAAAAAAATACTTAAATTTTTAGCTCACACAGAATCCTATTTCTGACTAAAAAGTTACCGGGTATCCAAACAACCCTGAACTTGAGGGGTTTAGAATTCTACGCTCTTTTGTCCTCCTCTTTTTTCCACTGTATATGCATATTGAATCGTGCAGGATCCACCTGCTCTGACTAAGCAATAACATCAGAGATGACAAATTCTGTGATCTCAGGCTACTTAACCCCACTTTATTTAGTCTGAATTATTGTTTAGTTTATCTAGTCTCCATGTTTTACAAGCAATAGTGACAGCACTGTTTGTCAACTAACATCTAGACAAGAAGTGTCCACATATGTCATGCTTTTAGAAAATTTGCCCGTGAATAATGCACCATCAAACGTCACGTATTCTAATTTGCACACGTCAAAGCCACTAATTATCTCTAGGGTAATTTTTAACTGAAAGTTAATTGGTCATTTGTTTATACCGAGTAAAACATGCGTTTAGTTAACTATTTTGCCAGCGTCACTGCATCAGTGACATTTAAATGAGTTACAACCCAATTCGAGTAAATTACGGATGCTTTGTTTTCCATTGGACAACTTATCAATGCTAATAATATATAACTTGTTTATATGCGATATAAAACCAGCGCATGAGTAATGATTTCTACTTGGGGTTTTCTGTTTATTTATTTATAGACGTGAGATGTGAATAATATGTATTCGTCTTCATGTTTGGAAACGTCTAATTGTTATTGGAATTTCAAAATATTTTCTATATCGTGGATCACATAGTACACGGTATTCAAAAATTAATTAATTGCCTCGAGAAAGAAAAGAAGTGGAAGAAAGAAAGCAAGTGAAAAAAATATGCAATGAAATAGTGACATTCAAAGTCTTGGACGGCTGAGGCTGAGGCTGAGGCTGAGGGGATGATGTAACTCGGTTTGAAGCGGTTGGGTAAATAGGAGGTTCTTCGGATTCGAATCCTTTTTATTTTATTTTATTTTTTCCGATCAATCATAGATCGGGATCTGCTTCTGATCGCGAATTTGAAAATCGTTGCTCTTATAAAACTATTTATGTAGATTGCCTCCTTACATGTTAGCTACAGATATAAATTTACGGAACTACTTAGATGTATTTCTTGCTTGTGAGAGATTGTATATTCAATGTTGAAGATCAACTCCCTATTGTTTTTTCTTCAGAAAAATTTCTTCCTTGAGGATAAAAGAGACAGAATTTATATCTTTTCTGGTTTAATAGGAAGTCAAGTTGATAAAAATTAAGCTCGAATACTGTTGACAGGACTATTCTGACCGGGCCCCGAAGAGCAAAGTCAACTATGACTGGTCAACCTGATTACTACGACCTTGGGGCCTCGGCCCAAGGATCTCACGGGCGGGCCGCGCTTCTCCACCCATGACGAAGGCCCACTTTCGCAGTGGAGGAAATCGGGGCCCAAATCAAGGAAGCATCCGCCAAATATGGCAACCGTCCAAGGCCATCACTCTATAGCCATCATGGCTCGGCTTAATGGCTCAACTTAATGGCCCGACTTAAATGGCCTTCACTCTATAGCCATCATGGCTCGGCTTAATGGCTCGGCTTAATGGCCCGACTTAAATGGCCATCACTCTCCAGCCATCAAGGCCCGCCAAATATGGCAACCGCCCGAGTCCATCACTCCAGCCATCATGGCCACCTTTAGGACATTTATCTCCTCATCAAGATGAGCGCAATTAGTGGGTGTCAAAACTTCCCACATTTGCACGTCCCCATGAATGATCGCCATGATGTCACATCATTGCGCATTATTAGGACGAGTCACCTATATGAGGGGAGGGTGGGCATCATCCAAAGAGGCCAGATCTTCGCGATCTACAACGGAGGTATCACAAACTCCATCTTACACCTTCTTCCGCCTTACATATTTCTCCTCCATAGCTCGGCTCGAGGATGGGGGCTCGGTCTCTCCGTGAACCGAGCCCGATCCCACCGAGCATCCCTCAGGGTAGATCTGACTTTGGCATCGGAGGGGATTCGGTCGGAACCAAGGTCCGACCCCCCCTGACGAGCTCTTTCGTCCATTCAGGTCCAGGAGATCCCGCGACGCCGGGGCTACCCCTCAGCGTCATCACCAGCCGAAGCCGAGCGCCCTCGTCCCCGAGCCCGTTTGTCTCCCCCACCAGAAGATAGTCGCTGTGCCGAGGCCACCCCTAGGCTAGCCGACGCGAAGATCCGCGTGCCCCCTCACCGAGCGACCCCGTCTTCTACCGATCACGGAAGTTGTCATCTCGCCGAGGTTACCCCTCGGCCCACCGGAGATCGGAACGGCGCCTTCCCGATCAAGCGAACGCGCCATCGACCGACCACCTGGGTCATCTCCATCTCACGTGGATACCACGACAACTCGGGGGTGCCGCGTGTCTCCTTTGACCACGTTGACCTCGCATCCTCTATATTAACGATTTTGCGGGTGGAAAAAACACCCGTATACATCTGGCGCCGTCTGTGAGAACGAGTCAACACCTATGTCATCAACCACATCAACAATGTTTCGTTCCTCTAATTAAAAGCCGACTCTTGAATGGGAAGACTTGAAGCCCCGGAGATGATTCTGTATCGCCCGATCGGGAGCGTCAGTTCGAGCTCCCTTTCAAACGTCGAAGAAGCGAGGAGATTGAGCCCCGACAATAAATTGAGGAGTTTGCCCATTTCCCCTCGTCAACAACTCGGGGTATTCTCCAAACAAGGTGGAGAAATTAAAGGTCAAGACAGGCGATCGAGTCTGCGTTTGGAACCATCTCATTTGTGGGGTTCCCCCTAGTCACGTGCTCTCTTTACGAGAAGTCCGAGCTCTCAAAAACCCTAATTCAGAGTTCCCAAATGTTGCAATCTCATCCCCTCTGATCAAATTCGCAACCCTGGGTTCGAGACTCAGATCTCTGGAGAAAGATCAAGCATCTGCCCCATGGAGCTCCACCGATGCCGATGACTCCGATCTGAGCTCCACGGGTGCCGTCGACTCCAATCCGAGCTCTGCGGGTGCCGTTGACTCCGATCCGAGCTCGTCAAGCCTGCCACCAACAACTTTCAGTCACTGATCACCGCGGCTCCTTCGCCTCCGTCTTCAAGGGCATTCTCGACGACGGCATCTCCGTCGCCGTCAAACGCATCGAAGGGTCCGATCATGGGGAGTACGAGTTTCACTCCGAGGCCACGGCCATCGCCAGCATGCAGTACGTGAACCTCGTCCGCCTCCTCGGCTACTACCTCATCCCCAGAACCGGAGCTCGCTTCCTCGTCTACGAGTTCGTCGACAACGGATCCCTAGACCAGTGGATCTTCCCTCGCCGGTCATCGAAATCCGATCCGCTGCATCAGCCGCCGCAGCAGAGGTGCTCGCCGTGGCCGCTGGAAGCCGTAAGAGGCGCGAGCCTCGGTGCCTGAACCCCCTTCACAGATCGCGGACATCGGCGGCGGGTCGTCGACGTCACCCAGTTGCAGATCTGAGAGAGAGATCTCAAAGGCAACGTCGATGGCCGACGAAGCATGCTGGCTCTACGCCTAGGCCGTGTCGCCCCCGACCGCGACAAAGGAAATCGCCCCGACGGCATCGCACATGTGATGCTGAGGCCACCGTCGGTGAAGTCACTGTTGGGGCTACCGGATGAGGAGCGGCTGTCCGACTTCAGCAGGCTGGACATCAGACTGCCGAGGCTGGTGTGCGTGTCCAGAGAGAAAAGGAGAAGAGGTTCAAAATCCTCGACTTGGAGATTGAAGCCATCCCGGGTGTTTTGAGTTCAGAGATCCCTCCTTTCTCAGTCCAAGGCTCCCCCTTTTTTGCTCGGTCCAATACTTCCTCCGCTCGGAGATGGGTAACGGATCGCTTCGATCTCCGACAACCTCGACGCCACTGTCACGGCCTCGATCACCACCACAGAGATGATCTGGCCCTCGATCGACGGATGCGACGCCATTACAGATGCCTTGCTCAAATTCATAGATGCGAGCACATCACCGGGCCCGATCAGTCCTACTACCAGTGTAAGCCCCTTCGTCTGGCTCTGATCGCCCAAGCTGCCATCGTCCGATCCTCGTCTCGAACACCGGAACGGGCACTCCCGGAGAAGAAAACCCCTCATACAAGCAACATCTGAGCTCTGCCCAAATAAAGGCCAAGCTGAGCCTAACGTCGGAGCTGATCAATTAAGCTTCACGCTTCATCCGAGCTCCCATGATTCCAGATGTGTAGACTATTTAGGCCGGGACTCGGAGGTCAACGTGTCACGCCCCGCTTCCCAAAAACGTGGAGGCGAAGCATGAGGAGGTTCGCTCAGACTTGAAGCTACAAAGCTGCAAGTCCGATAACCGTCAATCACACAATAAACTGCAGGTCCTTGCAACGCGAAACGAAACAAAGATAATAATAAGGAAAAGAGACAAAGGATAAATCTCAGAATATCCATAATAAATTTCAACATCGCAGAAAAGCCACCAGGCTAAAAATAAAAGAGTCTAAAAGAGGCCCCAGCATGGCCAACAAAAATACAAAGTACGAAAACAAAGTAATGGTGCAAGCACCGACAACTAACAGCAACCTAAAGCAAAAACAACTTAACAGTCACTAAGACTGGTCTCCGGTGTCCTCGAACTCCTCGACAAACGTAGGCTCAGGCTCAGCGTCAGTAAACGCCTCGTCCTCAACAACTATCTCTGGCTCAGGGTCTAACATGTGACACCCAAAAGAGCAAGGGGCACATGTCAGCAAGTCTGGAAGACTTGTGCAAGGAAACTGAAAGTACAAGTAAAAGCAACCTTGCAATTCTAGCATGACGCAATGATATGGCAGTTTAAAGTATGAGTGCAACAAATAAAGTAAAGCGAGTACAAGAGGACAACTAGCATGGCATGGCAAGAGTAGTAAACTACTAACAATCACAAGTCACTTTTCAAGTCGTGCACAGAGTTCACGCCTTACAGCTGAAGTGGTTGTACGGGCACACTTCTACGCTGAGTGGTCGCTCAACCCTACCCCTCAACGTGTATCGAGCCAGGGCATTACCCCCGAACGGGAATGCTCGCCTCTGGACCACGAGCCAGGAAGTGTTTTTCATGTTGGCATAAGGGTGCACCTAGCTCGGGACAAGCAAGTACAAGTATGTAGCGTGTGCTACGAATGCGACATTCAATGCATGGATGACATGACATGGCAAGTAGTAAATTGTACAGGTAAGGAAAGTAAATGTGACAGTTTAGTATGCATGATCAACAAGTTTAAAGTGTTGGATCTAGCTTCGTTGTCAAGTTAGATCAATTTAGGTGACGGATCTAGTTTCGTTGTCAAACTAGATCGAGTAGGCATCTAGCCAGCTATCATTTCACTGACTAGTCTCTTTTACGCTAAAAGCAAGGAAGTGGCCTAAAAACATGGCCCTACACAAGAGTTGGCAAGTTTCACTTGCCTGCAAGTATCACGTCTGAGCAACCCCGTCCAACGAGTCCAAAATCATAATAATCCTACGTGCACAAGTCCACCGGACTACAACTGTTTTATTAATCTTGATTAGTGAATTCTAAAACATTTAAAATACTTTAAAAATACTGATTTTAGTCTTGATTAGAATGCATTGGGTTTGGGGATCCTAGGGGTGCAAAGCGTTACCTCAACACGACGCGAAAGCTACACCGGCGTCAGGTAGCGACGCCGGGGGTTGGAATAAAAGATCACGCTCCAAGTCCAGGTTCTAATTAGATTCCTCGCTGGAAATTTCAGAGCAATCAACCGGAACAACGATTCCAGATTCCAAAGCTAGCACGTGCGACGACGGGCTACGACGTATCGCAACATCGTACGCGGCGAATCCTCGAAGAGAAAGCACCTAGGTGGGGCCCACAGTAGTCCTAGGGACCTATGGGGGACCCACAATTCCTCTGGAGAACTTGGAGGGCCCACGGTGGTAAGTGGTGCGACAGGTGCGGGGTTGCGACGAATGGCTCTCGGTCGTACAGCCTCGGTGCGGGGAGATCCGTCGGTCGGGCACTAGGGATGCGGGGTTGCAACGCTTGGGGGTGTGCAGCGGTGCGGGGGCGTGCTTGGTGCGGGGCCTCCTCTCGGTCGGAGCGGAGAAGCGGCTCGGTCAGGCTTCTTGGATGCGAGGGTTGCAACGTTGCTACGTTCCAACGTTGCAACATCGGGCGGTGAGGGCGACCCGCTCGGTCGGACACGAGCGGAGGCGGGCGAACGGTGCGGGCGTTGGTGCGGGCGGCTGTGCGGCTTGAGCTCTCGGTCTGACCGAGAGCCTCTCTCGGTCGGAGCGGGAGAACGGAGCGGGCGGCTGCTGCAGCGTGCGGAGAGGGCTTTGTTCGGGGCGGGGCTTCGGTCTGAGCGGGGGAACGGAGCTGTTTTCCTCGGTCGTGCGGCAGAAGTTCGTCGCAACGTTGCGACGATTCGTCACAACGTCAAATTTGAGTTTTGGAAGCGGCTAGGGTTATTTTCTTGCGAAAATAGGTCTTCCTAAAGGTTGTTTATATAGTGTAGATGGGTTGACTTGGTCTAGGGCTAAATCTAATAGGATTAGAAGTTCAAAAATATTTAAAATTTGAATCTCAACTTCTCTAACGCACACAAGGATTTGATGCGGTCCAAATGATCTGGAAATTGGCTCAAAAATTATTTAATACGTTTAAAACTCAAATAAATTTTATTTGGCAGAAAAAAATTTAAAAATTAATTATTAAAAATATTATAAACCTTGTTAAAAATATAAAAGTGGTCAAATAAACTCTAAAAATTATAAAATAAATATCGGGGTGATCGTGATGACGAAAGTGAGCTAACTAAGAAGACGGATCTCAATTTCAACGTCGGAAGACGATACTAAAAATAGAAACGTCTCCCGTCAAAAGTGAAAATCGCAACGTCTCATCAAATAAGATTAAATTGTGGGAAAACGACTCGAGAACGTTGTTCCAAATTAGTGCCACTATTTAATACTCTAAGAGACGTTCACAACGGCATATCACACAAAAGTGTTCACCAACAAATAAAGTCTAAAATAAACACGTGCACGGCCAAAAGCACGTGAACGAACAAGGTACAATGAAAAGTGGTCGTTACATCCTCCCCACCTTAGAAATGATTCCGTCCTCGGAATCAACATCAAGCACTGCTCGGGAAAAGGTGCGGGAAACGCTCTCTCATCTCCTCCTCACGTTCCCAAGTAGACTCACCAGGGGAACCGTGACGCCACAACACTCGAACCAAGTCGACGGTCTTATTCCTCAATTGCTTTTGTCGACGATCCAGAATCTCAACTGGCTGCTGATCATAAGACAGATCCGGACGAACCGTAATCTCCGAGAAATCCACAGCATGGGATGAATCACTAACGTATCGTCGTAACTGAGATACGTGAAACACGTCGTGAACACCCACCAGCGACGGCGGCAACGCCAAGCGATAAGCCACAGCTCCAACTCTCTCCAGGACATCAAACGGCCCAATGAACCTCGGACTCAGCTTGCCTCTCTTCCCAAATCGAATAACTCCGCGGTTCAGAGAAATCTTCAGAAAGACATGGTCGCCAGGCTGAAACTCCAAGGGCCTCCGTTTAGCATCGGCCCAATGCTTGAAACGGTACTACGCAATCCTCAGCTTCTCCCGGATTTTTCTCACAACATCCACGGCCTTCACAATCATCTCCGGTCCTAACAGCTCCCGATCTCCAATGTCATCCCAGCTCAGTGGCGATCGACATTTCTTTCCATATAGCACGGCAAAAGGCGCCATTCCAATACTCGCCTGGTAGCTGTTATTGTAGGCAAACTCAACGTGATGGAGATGATCCTCCCAAGATCCCTTAAAGTCCAACATGCACGCTCTCATCATGTCCTCCAAAATCTGAATCGTCCTCTCAGACTGGCCATCCGTCTGCGGGTGGTACGCCGTACTGAAACTCCGACTAGTACCCAAGCTCTTCTGCAGACTCTGCCAAAACTGAGATGTGAATCTCGTGTCTCTGTCCGACACGATACTCACAAGGACTCCGTGAAGTCATACGATCTCCTGCACGATTCACGTTACATCACTATCTAAACTAGGAAAAGGAAATAAAATCGGAGTCTAAAAGGATTTACCTCCATATATCTCCTCGCTAGCGTCTCAGTAGACTGTACTACTCGGAAGGGTATAAAGTGTGCGGATTTGGTCAATCGGTCTACGATCACCCAAATCGCGTCATTCTGCTTCGGACTCCGAGGTAGTCCAGTCACGAAATCCATAGTGATGTGCTGCCACTTCCACTCCGGAATCGGAAGCGGTTGTAGCAACCCTGTCGTACGCTGATGCTCCGCCTTTACTTGTTGGCAAACCAAACACTTGGCTACACTCCGAGCCACACTCCTCTTCATACCATGCCACCAAAAATTCAGACGAAGATCCTTGTACATCTTGGTGCCACCAGGATGCACAGAATACGGCGAACTGTGTGCCTCCACCAATAATTCCTCTCTGATATCTCCAGCTGGCACACACAACCTGGCTCCAAATCTCAACGATCCATCCTCGTGTATCAAAAAGTCAGTCCGCAGACCGGCTTCTACCTGCTCCTGAATCTTCACCAGCTTAGCATCTCCAGCCTGTCCAGCCTTGATCCTATCCACGATCGTCGACTGTATCTGCATGCTCATCAACGAAGAAGTCTCTCCAGGAATAATAATCTCGATACCAGTCTCGCAAAAATCCTGCTGCAATCTCCACTGCGAAGTCAACATCATCACCGCTGGAAGTCTGCTCAGCGCATCCGGAACCACATTCACCTTGCCAGGGTGATACTGCAAATCGATCTCATAGTCAGCCATGAGCTCCAACCATCAGCACTGTCGCATGTTGAGCTCCTTCTGCGTAAAGATATACTTCAAGCTTTTGTGATTAGTGAAGATCTTCACCTTCTCACTCAGCAGGAAGTGCCTCCAAATCTTCAGCGCAAACACGACAGCAGCCAACTCCAAATCATGTGTCGGGTAATTCTTCTCATGAGCCTTAAGCTGACGAGAAGCATACGCAACCACATGCCCATGCTGATGCAACACACATCCAAGACCCTTGCCAGAAGCATGGCAAAAGATCTCGAATCCTCCACTCCGATCAGGCACAACAAGAACAGGGGCAGTCGTCAACCTCTCCTTCAGAATATCAAAAACCTTCTCGCAATCATCAGACCAAACATATGACACATCCTTCCGCGTCAGTCTGGTCATCGGCTTAGCAATCCAGGAAAAGTCCTTAATGAAACGTCGGTAATAGCCTGCAAGCCCAAGAAAACTCCGGATCTCAGATGCCGACTGCGGAACCGGCCACTCTCTGATAGCCACAATCTTCTCGGGGTCCACAGAAATTCCATCACCAGACACCACATGCCCGAGAAAAGCAACTCTATCCAGCCAAAACTCGCACTTGGAATACTTCGCATATAAACGATGCTTCCTCAAGATCTCCAACACTGTCCTCAAGTGCGATGCATGCTCTTCCTCCGACTTCGAATAGATCAGAATATCGTCAATGAAAATGACGACGAACTTGTCTAGAAAGTCATAGAAGATCAGATTCATCAGGTTCATAAAAACTGCAGGCGCATTGGTTACGCCGAAGGGCATAACCACGAACTCGTAGTTACCATACTTTGTCCTGAACGCTGTCTTCGGGATGTCCTCCTTCTTTACCTTAAGCTGATGGTAACCACTCCTCAAATACAATTTAGACAACACCCTCGAGCCTCTGAGCTGATCAAAGATTTCATCTATACTAGGCAAGGGATATTTATTCTTGATTGTCACAGCATTCAGCTCCCGGTAATCCACACACATGTGGCGCGAACCATCCTTCTTCTTCACCAGCAACACCGGTGCTCCCCACGAAGACACACTAGGATTGATGTAACCCTTCTGCAAAAGATCATCCAGCTGTCTACGCAACTCTTCCAACTCTGCTGGTGCCATACGATATGGCACCTTCAAAATAGGCTGCGCTCCCGGAACAAGGTCGATCGAAAACTCGAGAGCTCGATCGGGTGGCAGTCCAGACATCTCCTCGGGGAAGACGTCGTCGAATTCTCGTACCACAGCTGGTCTATCATGCTCCATCTGTATAGCAACAATCTCCACCGGTCTGGCCCGAAACCTGACAGGACCAAGCGAACTGCTACCTCGACTGAACTCAAACACCGGATGTACTGGGATCTCGAACACCACCTTCTTCCTCCGACAATCGATCGTAGCATAAAAACTCGCAAGCCAATCCATTCCAAGCACTGCGTCGTAGTTGATGATGTCGTGGACAATAAAATCTGCGTAATGCTCATGTCCACAGACCACCAAAGGGCAAGAATTCCAACCACGATGCACCGAGATCACGCCATTTCCTGTAACGATGTTCTAGCTCTTGGGAAGAGGGGAAGTCGTCAAGGAATTCTTCTCCATGAAGCTCCGGGAAATAATGCACATCGATGCACCAGAGTCAAAGAGGACTCGTGCAGGAAATGTGCAAACCAAAATCACACCTAACAAACAGTCCAACAATCAAACCTATTCTAACAAACAATCATATGCAAGCAACAAGCATAATCTAACAACCAAAAACTAACTAACGAAAGAACAACTAGACAGAGGGTTACCTGCGATAACCTCGTCCACAGCCTCGGTCTCCACTGCAGTCATCAAGTAAGCCTGCCTCCTCGGCTGAACAGCCTGCTGAATAGCCTGTTTCTGTGGAAGAAGAGGCGCTCCATGTCCAGCAGGTACAAGTGCTCTCTGCTGCAATGGCTGGGCTACAACTGGTCCCCTCTGTAGCTGTGCTCCATCAGGTCCTCTCCTCAACTGGTTCGCATGCTGACAATCCCTCGCTATATGAGTAGCATCTCCACAGATCAGGCACTGCCCCAGAAATTTCCTGCACTGCTCCTTGATGTGGTCAGTCTTGCCGCAGAAATGGCAAGTCTTCACAGTAGGCCCACCTGGCCTCTTGAACTGCACTGGCTGGGTAGGCTTGAACCCAGGCCTAGCCACCCCTCTGGCCTGCTCCATAGGCCTCTTCCCAGCTCCAAAAATCTGTCCTCTCTTCAGCTTCGCAATCCTCTCCTGTCTCCGAGCAGCTACCAGCAACTTCTGATATGACTCCATATCCGTCGTAGACATCAGGCTCTGCAAGTCTAAGGAAAGGCCATGCAGAAACATCTGAGCCTTCTCCTCAGCATCCTCTACCATCTTTGGTGTGAAGTGACTCAATCTAGTGAACTCCTGGTGGTACTGGTCCACCGTCAGATTTCCCTGCTTCAGCTCAATGAATCGCTGCAACATCTCCCTCTTGGCAGCCTTCGGAAAGTACTCCTCATCGAACCTGGACTTGAAAGTAGCCCAAGGTATCGGCGTCATCAACAGCTCCTCCTCTGCATCCCACTAGTTACGTGCATTATCCTTAAGCTGCTTCTTCACCAGATCAACCCATCCAGCCGGGTTGACCTTCGACATCTTCAAATTATCCTCGGTATTTTTGATCCACTCCTCTGTAGCCAACGGTCCTTCAGATCCATCAAAGTAAGTCGGGCCCAGCTCCCGAAACTGCTTCTCTCCTGGCTCGAAGCGAGGGGCACTCTGGGTATTCTGGAGCATGCCATGTTGCACCTGCATCATCTGATGCATCATCCTCATGATCTCAGCATTGGTGGGCTCTCTATCCGGCTCCTCAGCACAATTGGGCCCACTACCAGATCGGGTCTGTCGTCATCCAGCCATCTAATGACATAGAAAACGAACAAACAAATTAGACTCACATAGCTTAATGACTTGGATGTTGCAATTTATTTAATGGAAATTCCGTTATTACCGTTGTTCCGTTAATTCACAATTGCAAGAATGACCTGCATGGGCCACCAACAAAACCTGTCACGCCCCGCTTCCCAAAAACGTGGAGGCGAAGCGTGAGGATGTCCGCTCAGACTTGAAGCTACAAAGCTGCAAGTCCGATAAGCGTCAATCACACAATAAACTGCAGGTCCTTGCAACGCGAAATAAAACAAAGATAATAATAAGGAAAAGAGACAAAGGATAAATCTCAGAATATCCATAATAAATTTCAACATCGCAGAAAAGCCACCAGGCTAAAAATAAAAGAGTCTAAAAGAGGCCCCAGCATGGCCAACAAAAGTACAAAGTACGAAAACAAAGTAATGGTGCAAGCACCGAAAACTAACAGCAACCTAAAGCAAAAACAACTCAACAGTCACTAAGACTGGTCCCTGGTGTCCTCGAACTCCTCGATGAACGTAGGCTCAGGCTCAGCGTCAGCAAACGCCTCGTCCTCAACAACTGTCTCTGGCTCAAGGTCTAACATGTGACACCCAAAAGAGCAAGGGGAACATGTCAGCAAGTCTGGAAGACTTGTGCAAGGAAACTAAAAGTACAAGTAAAAGCAACCTAGCAGTTCTAGCATGATGCAATGACATGGCAGTTTAAAGTATGAGTGCAACAAATAAAGTAAAGCAAGTACAAGAGGACAACTAGCATGGCATGGCAAGAGTAGTAAACTACTAACAATCACAAGTCACTTTTCAAGTCATGCACAGAGTTCACGCCTTACAGCTGAAGTGGCTGTACGGGCACACTTCTACGCTGAGTGGTCGCTCAACCCTACCCCTCCACGTGTATCGAGCCAGGGCATTACCCCCGAACAGAAATGCTCGCTTCTGGACCATGAGCCAGGAAGTGTTTTTCATGTTGGCATAGGGGTGCACCTAGCCCGGGACAAGCAAGTACAAGTATGTAGCGTGTGCTACGAATGTGACATTCAATGCATGGATGACATGACATGGCAAGTAGTAAATCGTACAGGTAAGGAAAGTAAACGTGACAGTTTAGTATGCATGATCAACAAGTTTAAAGTGTTGAATCTAGCTTCGTTGTCAAGCTAGATCAATTTAGGTGACAGATCTAGTTTCGTTGTCAAACTAGATCTAGTAGGCGTCTAGCCAGCTATCATTTCACTGACTAGTCTCTTTTATGCTAAAAGCAAGGAAGTGGCGTAAAAACATGGCCCTACACAAGAGTTGGCAAGTTTCACTTGCCTGTAAGTATCACGTCTGAGCAACCCCGTCCAACGAGTCCAAAATCACAATAATCCTACGTGCACAAGTCCACCGGCCTACAACCGTTTTATTAATCTTGATTAGTGAATTCTAAAACATTTAAAATACTTTAAAAATACTGATTTTAGTCTTGATTAGCATGCATTGGGTTTGGGGATCCTAGTGGTGCAAAGAGTTACCTCAACACGACGCGAAAGCTACACTGGCGTCGGGTAGCGACGCCGGGGGTTGGAATAAAAGATCGCGCTCCAAGTCCAGATTCTAATTATATTCCTCGCTGGAAATTTCAGAGCAATCAACCGGAGCAACGATTCCAGATTCCAAAGCTAGCACGTGCGACGACAGGCTACGACGTGTCGCAACGTCGTACGCGACGGATCCTCGAAGAGAAAGCACCTAGGTGGGGCCCACAGTAGTCCTAGGGACCTATGGGGGACCCACAATACCTCTGGAAAACTTGGGGGGCCCACGGTGGCAAGTGGTGCGACGGGTGCGGGGTTGCGACGAATGGCTCTCGGTCGTACAGCCTCGGTGCGGGGAGATCCGTCGGTCGGGCACTAGGGATGCAGGGTTGCAACGCTTGGGGGTGTGCAACGGTGCAGGGGCGTGCTTGGTGCGGGGCCTCCTCTTGGTCGGAGCAGAGAATCGGCTCGGTCAGGCGCCTTGGATGCGGGGGTTGCAATGTTGCTACGTTGCAACGTTGCAACGTCGGTCGGTGCGGGCGACCCGCTCGGTCGGACACGAGCGGAGGCGGGCGAACGGTGCGGGCGTTGGTGCGGGCGGTTGTGCGGCTTGAGCTCTCGGTCTGACCGAGAGCCTCTCTCGGTCGAAGCGGGAGAACGGAGCGGGCGGCTGCTGCAGCGTGCGGAGCGGGCTTGGTGCGGGGCAGGGCTTCGGTCTGAGCGGGGGAACGGAGCTGTTTTCCTCGGTCGTGCGGCAGAAGTTCGTCGCAACGTTGCGACGATTCGTCGCAACGTCAAATTTGAGTTTTGGAAGTGGCTAGGGTTATTTTCTTGTGAAAATAGGTCTTCCTAAAGGTTGTTTATATAGTGTAGATGAGTTGACTTGGTCTAGGGCTAAATCTAATAGGATTAGAAGTTCAAAAATATTTAAAATTTGAATCTCAACTTCTCCAACTCACACAAGGATTTTATGCGGTCCAAATGAGCTGGAAATTGGCTCAAAAATTCTTTAATACGTTTAAAACTCAGATAAATTTTATTTGGCCGAAAATAATTTAAAAATTAATTACTAAAATTATTATAAACCTTGTTAAAAATATAAAAGTGGTCAAATAAACTCCAAAAATTATAAAATAAATATCGGGGTGATCATGATGACGAAAGTGAGCTAACTAAGAAGACGGATCTCAATTTCAATGTCGGATGACGATACTAAAAATAGAAACGTCTCCCGTCAAAAGTGAAAATCGCAATGTCTCATCAAATAAGATTAAAATGTGGGAAAACGACTCAAGAAATGTCGTTCCAAATTAGTGCCACTATTTAATACTCTCAGAGACGTTCACAACGGCATATCACACAAAAGTGTTCACCAACAAATAAAGTCTAAAATAAACACGTGCACGGCCAAAAGCACGTGCACGTACAAGGTACAACGAAAAGTGGTCGTTACACAACGGGAGCTCGCCTCGCGAAACGATGACATGGCGGTCATATTTTTCGGGATCCATCGTCATCCTCAGGTATTCTCATCACTTGAGAGTTAGAAATGAAGTGGTTTGCATCTTAACCTTAAAACATCTTCTGACCATCCTCTTCCCATCGCATTCGCCTGGGTCCCGAGCTCAATCAAACTCCCAGTCGAGGATCGCAAGATAACATCTCAGAAGAAGCTGATGAGCTACTTCCCAACCAGTTTGCACCCATTGAACTCGTCCTGTCGAGCTCCTCTTGCCGAGCTGAAAATTCAGCGACGAGCAGAGCACACCGAGAGTGCCGAGCACGGTGGGGTCTGGCAGGGCTACGAAAGGAGAACATGTGGCCCACCATCTACTCCATGACGTAGATTCCATTCTACTTATCGCCAAAGATCTCCTCCTAGTCGACCAACTCCAATAATGGTGTCTCTAAGATCATCGCCCTCCCCTCTCCATCTAGAGATGAAAGCTGGAGCCGGAGCTGGAGCAGAAGCTTAGATCCAGACAAAAGCTGGAGCTAGAACTGGAATGTGAGCAGGAGATATGATCCAGACAAAAGCTGGAGTTAGAGCTGGAGCTGAAGTTGGAAATGAAACTGGAGCTGTATCTAGACGAGGCCGACCCGTCCAAGAGGAGGTCGACCATACCAGTTCAACCGACCTAGGAGGAGGCCGATCAGACGAGTCCGACCGCCTTGCCAAATATCGGAATCTCAACGCCAAGCCACCTTGTCGAGCCTACAAAGTTATCCCCATAGCGACGGAGCTGTTGAACCAGTCGAGCAACCAAGCAGCACCTTCGACCGTGGCTGAGCCGATCTGGCCAAAGAACCACCGTCTGAGTTAGAGCAACCAAGCATCTCCTTCGACCGTGGCTGAGCCGATCTGGTCGAAGCACTACCGTTCGAGTTCGAGCATCCAGACCGCTCCTCCGATCGTGGCTGAGCCGATCTGGCCGAAGCACCACCGTCCGAGTTCGAGCATCCAGAACGCTCCTCCGATCTTGGCTGAGCCGATCTGGCCGAAGCACCACCATCTGAGTTCGAGCATCCAGAAAGCTCCTCCGACAGTGGCTGAGCTGATCTGGCCGAAGCACCACCATCCGAGTTCGAGCATCCAGAACGCTCCTCCGACCATGGCTGAGCCGATCTGGCCGAAGCACCGCCGTCCGAGTTTGAGCATCCAGACCGCTCCCCCGACCATGGCCAAGCCGATCTGGCCGAAGCACCACCGACCGTGTTGCTGGGTCCCCGCTTGTCAAACCGCTCCTGCATCCAACCGAGCAGGACGAAGTAGTGGCAGAGCGCCACCATGGAATCTTCGAAAGGATTCACAAGGTCCTCACTTCAACATCGGTCGTAAGTTGAGGGGCAACTCCCCTTGCCACCGAACGAACGGATCGGTCGAAGGGCCGGGGCAACTCCCCCGGTTAGCCGACTCACTCTTTCGTCGGCCGTAAGTCAGGGGGCAACTCCCCTCACCACCGAACGAATCTCCTTCGTCGGCCGTAAGTCAAGGGGCAACTCCCCTTGACACTGAACAAATCTCCTTCGTCGGCCGTAAGTCGAGGGGCAACTCCCCTCCACACCGAACGAATCTCCTTCGTCGGCCGTAAGTCGAGGGGCAACTCCCCTCGCCACCGAACGAATCTCCTTCGTCGGCCGTAAGTCAAGGGGCGACCCCCCTTGCAACCGAACGATCAGATCAGTCAAAAGGCCGGGGCAACCCCCTGGTTGGCCGACTCACTTCTTCGTCGGTCGTAAGTCGAGGGGAGACTCCCCTCGCAACCGAACGATCAGATCGGTCAAAAGGCTGGGGCAACCCCCCGATTGGCCGACTCACTTATTCGTCGGCCGTAAGTCAAGGAGAAACCTCCCTGCCACCGAAGGAACGAGATCAGCCGTAAGACTGTGGGTAGCCTCCCCAGCTGACCGACCAGACTCCTTCGTCGGCCGTAAGTCGAGGGGCGACTCCCCTCGCAACCGAACGAATCTCGGACCGATAATCTATCGTCACTAGTGGACTCCGCAAGGCGGACCGAATTTTACAGGGAAAGCAACTTCTCCCCCCTTATGCTACATCTCCCGACCTCCACCTCAACAATGGTAGAGCTTAGAAGATGGGGGCTGTTGGCAGGACTATTCTGACCGGGCCCCGAAGAGCAAAGTCAACTATGACTGGTCAACCGGATTGCTACGACCTTGGGGCCTCGGTCCAAGGATCTCACGGGCGGGCCGCGCTTCTCCACCCATGACGAAGGCCCACTTTCGCAGTGGAGGAAATCGGGGCCCAAATCAAGGAAGCATCCGCCAAATATGGCTACCGTCCAAGGCCATCACTCTATAGCCATCATGGCTCGGCTTAATGGCTCGGCTTAATGGCCCGACTTAAATGGCCTTCACTCTATAGCCATCATGGCTCGGCTTAATGGCTCGGCTTAATGGCCCGACTTAAATGGCCATCACTCTCCAGCCATCAAGGCCCGCCAAATATGGCAACGGCCCGAGTCCATCACTCCAGCCATCATGGCCACCTTTGGGACATTCATCTCCTCATCAAGATGGGCGCAATTAGTGGGGGTCAAATCTTCCCACATTTGCACGTCCCCATGAATGATCGCCATGATGTCACATCATGGCGCATTATTAGGACGAGTCACCTATATGAGGGGAGGGTGGGCATCATCCAAAGAGGCCAGATCTTCGCGATCTACAACGGAGGTATCACAAACTCCATCTTACACCTTCTTTCGCCTTACATATTTCTCCTCCATAGCTCGGCTCGAGGATGGGGGCTCGGTCTCTCCGTGAACCGAGCCCGATCCCACCGAGCATCCCTCAGACTAGATCTGACTTTGGCATCAGAGGGGATTCGGTCGGAACCAAGGTCCGACCCCCCTGACGAGCTCTTTCGTCCATTTAGGTCCAGGAGATCCCGCGGCGCCGGGGCTACCCCTCAGTGTCATCACCAGCCGGAGCCGAGCGCCCTCGTCCCCGAGCCCGTTCGTCTCCCCCACCAGAAGATAGTCGCTGTGCCGAGGCCACCCCTAGGCTAGCCGACACGAAGATCTGCACACCCCCTCACTAAGCGACCCCGTCTTCTACCGATCACGGAAGTTTTCATCCCGCCGAGGCTACCCATCGGCCCACCGGAGATCGGAACGGCGCCTTCCCGATCAAGCGAACGCGCCATCGACCGACCACCTGGGTCATCTCCGTCTCACGTGGCTACCACGACAACTCGGGGGTCCCGCGTGTCTCCTTTGACCACGTTTACCCCGCACCCTCCATACTAGCGATTTTACGGGTGGAAAAAACACACGTAAACAAATACAAATTTAATGCTTTCAGAGTTTAAGTTAATTTATGTTATGAACTAGAAAATACCCCGTGCACAGATGCACATGCAAAAAAAAATTCGAAGGTGTAAAAAAAAAATTTGAATAAACACTAAGGGAGAAAGTGAGCAAGAGTGGGTGTGTGTGTTGAGAGTGTCTAGGGGTAAATAGGAGCAAGTGGGTGGGCTTTCTTGCAAAAGGAAAAAGGTGTGAAGAGGTGGTCAAATCCCCACCACAACCATACCAAGATTAAATCCTAATCATCCTTCTATCAACCGCTTTATACATCATGCTGACATCATCTTTCCCAGTCAGCCCTAGTTGTCTTTTAATATATAGATGTTTGACCTCCCCAACTATCATCCACCATTAAACTCACTCTTTGCGTGGGTGTCCTTTGGGTTCCAAGGGACTTGTAGCTCATATATATATATATATATATATATATATATATATATATATATATATATATATATATATATATATGGCTATGGTGAATACCATATGCTGACTTCTTCTCTATATTCCAACACGTTATCAGCACGCTTTGAAGCTGAGCCGAATCTCTGTTGACGGACGAATTGGTGCCGACGGTAGAACTGTGCCAATGGACGAATAGTAAGGACGCGGATAGGGCTTCCTTCTCCAAACTTCGCTAGATCCGGAGGGTATGATCTAGAGGTAAAATTTTCCCTAGATCATCTTTTAAGATGTGCATGCTAAATCTGTGATACTAATTTTCTAAGAATATTATAGCAAATTCTACAGCAAGAAAATCAAATTTTCAACCCAACAGATTTTACCGGCATATATCTTAAGTAGATAAAATCAGTATATATGTATTAAAAAAATTTAAAGCTGATGAACCCCCCCCCCCCCCCGAAATTTTCGACCTGTCGGGGGGCCTAAGGCAGCCCTCCACTCCGCCTCCATTCTCATTGACGTGGATAGAAGGCCCCCTAACGAGTTCCAGGCTATTTTTGGAGGTCTGAAACTATAAACACTCCCAATCCCAATTCAGTTTATGTTCCGAATTGATTTCTTGTATGAAGGATATCCGTTTGCTTTTCACAACAATGGATAATTTACAATCATGTCCTTTGATATGGTGATTACCTTGGTTCTGTGATGCCCCTCGAGGTTTCAAACGATGGCATTACAAGATCTTGCATTTGGACGGGAAGCTGGATTTGGGTTTTAGAGTTATTATTGTCTCTGGAATATACAATAGAAATCATGCCCCTTTGCTTTGCAACAACACATTTTTTCCCCTAATGAGTTCCAGGCTGCTCTATGTTCTATGCTGAGTTCGCCGACGAGGGATTTTTGGATTCCCTTAATCGTCAGGGGGCCTGCCGATTCGCCTGAGATCACCGCTCAGGGATGCCTCCTACCTAGTCGGAACCCCCCCTCCCCGGTCCGCCGGGGGGGGGGGGGGCTCGAATCTCCGGCCACCCCCCTCGTGGGGAGGGGGGCCTCCTTTCGGCCCAGAAGCGTCAGAGCTCACTACCAAAATCAAAAGGAAGAGGAGGGGGCACTGTTCAGGCCACCCCCATCCTGTCGCGTTGCAAAGAAAGAAAAAAATGGAGGGGGATTTTTCGTTTCCTGGCGAATGACCTTCCCCAACCCCATTTTTTCCCTTTGTAACGGTCGGTACTCACTATTCGTAGTACGGTTGTGCGTATAGCAATTTCGGATACCTGATTGGTTTTGTTGCATTGTATGTGAGTCGTGTTGTTGAGTCGATAGGGCCGTAGCACCTTGGTTGCATCCTTAGCAAGCCAACCCCCGACGTGTGCCCAACTTGAGATTTCTGTCGCCCTTGGACCCTGTATCCTTTGTACGCGTATTTTCCTTGAAGTTCGCGTATTTTTCTTAGTCTTATCTTTCATCCGGACCCTATGATGTGATATGTCATTGTGACCCTCTCGAAGAGTATTAAATTGTGGAAATATTTTGGAGCGTCATTTCACGGGTCATTCTCACACGATTTGACTTTTTCTGATGAGACGTCGCGATTTTCACTTTTGTCGTGATGCCTTTTTATTTTTAGGTTCGTTTCTCGTCATCAAATCTGTGATCTGTCTTCTTAGTTTCGTTTCTCTCATCAGCACGGTCGCCCTAGTATTTATCTCACAATTTTAGAGCCACGTTTGACCCACTTTCACTATCCTTCCTAATCTTTTACAGTTAACCTTAGTATTTTTGTATATCCAAATCACCTGTAAATCTTAGCCCCTACTTACCCTTGGCCGAACCCTACTCGCGCACCCAGCCAAAATCAGTTCCACACACAAAATTTGTTTTGTGTAAGGCATTTGTATAATAATAAAATAAAGAGGATTCTAGTAGGCTCAGCATGTTGGATCTGGTTCCTAGCCTAGAGGGGGGTGAATAGGCTTATAAAAATAATTCGTGCAACCCACGAATAATCACACGCAGTTATAGCAGCAACAGGATAAATAAAAGGCAGACACAGAGTACACAGCAGATTTACCCTGGTTAGGTCGATCCTTCGACCTACTCCAACCCCCAAAGCAGATACTAGTATTGAATAGCGCAATAGGTACAAAACCACAAGTTAGAGAACGCTCAGAGCACCCTCTACATCTCTACACTCGCCAGGCTCTCAGTACCCCACACACAGTGTTTTCTCTCACTATCAATCCTAGTAAAGCTTTCTACCAGCTAGTCCCAAACTAGCTGGGTCCCACTTGTCTAGTCCCAACTAGACAAGTCCCAAAATAGTCACAAAAGATGGTAAAGTTTCTCCTACAAGGATCTAACACAACAACTACACAAAATAATAATAAATAGAGTTTATGAATCTCAGTTTGTGCAGCGGTGATGTCCTCGTCAATCAGCACGGGTCAGATCAATCTGACAAGTAGTCGTCGTCTCATCGGCAACTCAAGTCGACGCTCTCGCTTGGCTTGCTTAATGTGTAGTTTAAAGCAACTTGCGGCAGTTCTTTGTTTTGTAGTGATTTGTGCAATTATGAATATTGCGGCTCCCCTTAATAATGATTGGAGATTCAGCTTGGAACGCCAGTGCTTTGGGTGCCCTGCAAAGCAAATAAAACAAATCAGAGATCAATACCTTGTGATGGGAAAGAGTAATTAATTTAATACAAAGACCCCCCCTTTATGAGTTCTCCTCATTTTGTCTTTCATTCACCATGCCTCAAGTTCCTTACGTCAGCTTTTTGTATGATTTCTTTTGCTTGCAACTTGGAGAACCTAACCCTTGTACTTGTGTAATTTTCGGCAGCCTTTAGGCAAGCACAGATTTCGGCTGGTGCAATGATGAAAGAGATTGCTTGTAGATGCTTTTAATTGCTCATTGAGACTAGGTAATTGTAAGGGAGCTTGAAGTCAATTGTTGCGGCTTGGAATCCCTTTGATCTTGGTATTGGCCGAAATAATTTCTCCTTCTTCTTTGTATTGTCGCAATGTATTTGATAGCCCTCTCCTTGTGGTTGCCGCACTCTTTGATGATGGCCTGCACAACAAAACACCAAACATGTTACTTATTAAAAAACATATAATTGAAGTGCCCCTTGGAATTCTTTGATGCGGCCAGTGCAAAAAAGAATTGTTTTGAACCAAAAAAAACTTTGAGACACAATTCGACAGCTTCCTAGGCTTGTGCGGCTGTCACCTTCCCGCAAAATTAATTCGGTAATTCTTGCGGCCTTTTGATCTCTTGGAATTTCTTAGGGATATGCGGCTTCTGTTGTTTCTTTTGGGTAGGGGATTTTGTAGAGGAGAAACGAAAAAAATAGGTCGGCCTCTCTGCTCTTGGGTATATCAACAAAAAAAATCGGCTGGTCTTTAAATGATATTTGATTGGCTCAAGGATCTTTTTTTAATGCGGCCTGGATATTTGCAGTGAAAAGGATTTTAAGATCAAAAAGTTCTTGTGACTTACGCACCCAACAAAAAATATCTCTCTGTGATTTTTTGTGGGGAAAAAAATGTGCACATGGGTCTAAGAATACCTTGTGCGGATTCCCTAATGTGCACAAAAGAGAAAAAAAACACACAGATCCTATTGAATTTCAAAAAAAAGGTTGAGGCATGTGAAATTTTTTTTTCAAATTTGAAGAGGTTTTGAATGGCCGAAATAAATTTTCCTCTTAGAATTTTGTTTGGTCGCTCTCCTTTTCAACCCTAGAGGATGGGTTTTTATAGGGTGATGATAGGGTGATGCGGTTACGGGGAATCCTATTTTGAATAGGAGTTTAGAGATTTGGTTCTATCACTTTACACCACAAATAGAAGATATGATTTGATCAAGTTGGGATTTTATAGCAATTCAAATTGGATATGAAATTGGAAATAAATCTCTAATTGATTTGACCAAATCCCAAATAGATTTCATCTCTCTCTATATTGACCAAGTCAAATCGCTTTGTGTATAGCACTTTGACCAAGTCCATTAGCTGTGTGGATAGCAATTCCTCCACCGATTGACTAAGTCATCACTTTGAGAATTTACCGCTTTGCCATTCCTGAAACACACTTAGCGCACACGTTAAATAGTTCGCACACATTTGTCATCATCAAACCAGAGTTCCTAGATCGTTGCGTCCAACACATCACCCTGTCATTCAAAAAAAAGAAAAGAGAACCAATCTAAGCCTAGAGCCCCCCCTCACGTGCTGACAACCCCAATCCCTAATCCTATATAATATTAGCTTAGGCTATTTTTGTTTCTCTCATTCTGCTACTACCCTAGTTATAATATAAAACTCTAGAGGCCCATTCACTACCCTACTTATAATATAAAACTCTAGAGGCCATTCACGTGAGCCCTTTTAGCCTGCCACCTATTTTATATCAGTACCCTAGAAGACCCTAGGGTATTTTTCCACACCCTACACAAAAGCTGCCCCGCCCACATTGTTTCTCCATGCAACCGGAAGCCCCAACAGCGCACGGCCTTCTCTTCCACCTCCACCCATCGCAGCCCTCTCACGCCGGCCACCCAGACCGAGGACCCCCCAGCAGCCCTCCTTCCCGTCCAACGCCGTCCGGACTGCTCCTCCACATGCATACGAGCCACCCCGTCACGCATAGCCACACAATCGCCCTCTCCCCATTTTTCCTGACCCCCGGCAGCCCGACTTCAACCGCTCAGCCCGCCCAGAGATCGCCAGGCCGTTGGCAGCGGATGTCGCTATTTCTTCACGTAGCGGTCGCCTCTCTGGCGACCCCCCTTCGTGCACAGCCTCCCGTCAGCCCCTCCGACGTTTCTCCAGCCTTTCCCCACTAGAAACCATTGGCAACAGCTGTCGCAAGCCGCTGGCAGTTGCAGGCCGCGCCCAGGCAGCAGCAACAGCCTCCTTCACTCCACAGCATCACGCGACAGCTCTTCGGACTGTTAACGGCCTCCCCTTATGCCGTTCGACGTCCCTCAACCTCTGTCCGTCGCTCGGCAACCCTCGGTATTTGTAGGATAGCCCTTCTAACCGGTTAGTATATGTTTACCTTATATACCCGTTTACTATGTTTCAAGAACACTTAAATATTGATGTTAATATGATAATTTAAGGTTGGTTATCTCGTATACCATTACTAGCTTGGATGTTAGTTATTTAACGTTCATTAATGTTGATGTGAACCCCGTATCAGATTGGAGAACCTAATTAAATTGATCTAGATCCACTAGTAAACCCGTTATATCGATGTCAATGATGATTATAGGGTTAATAACTAGTTTAGATGATTTCAGTTGACTTGTACTCTAGGTTGCTTTAATATATTATTGTTTAATTGTTGTGCTAAAAATGCGTTGTAATTATCATGTTAATTATTTTCTGATCGTTATATTGACGTGTCACCCATCTTGGAATAGAAACCCTAATTAAAATTGATTTATTAGACGTCCCAGGTTGCCTAATAATTTCTTGTTCCTTCGTTACGAACTCATTCGTGCTCGTGAATTTTTATCACAGAGTATCCATCTTCCCATACCGTACGCACTATAGGAATCCAACCCCTAACGTCGCTACCTGACGTCAGAGTAGCTCTCGCGTCATGTTGAGGTAAGATCTGCATCGTAGAAACCCCAACCATCGCATGTTAATTCAAGATTAAAATCAATTATTTTACTGCTTTGTAACTCACTAATGCACTTAATAATACGGGACTGTAGGCTGATTGTTGTACTGAGCGTGGGAGCTCTGGACGTTGTGAATCTGTGATTGGACTTTGAGAATTGTGATATCATCACGTATTTCAGGCAAGTGAAACTTGCCAATTTGTACTTTAGGACATGTCCTAGGCCATTCCCCGTTTTTAGCGTAAAAGAGACTTGGCGACGAAATGATAAATCGCCTAGACGCAACTTTAAGATCTAGCTTGACAACGAAGCTAGATCTGTCACCCTGCCATGTCATTCATGCATTATTGCCTGTCACATTTACTTTTCATATCTGTATGCTCATTATTTTTGCTCTGCCATGTCTGTCATGTTTAAATTTCATGTCGGTACGCACTTCATTTGTAAACTTGCCATGTCATGTCATCCATGCTTGAATGTTGCATTCGTAGCACACGCTACGATACTTCCTTGTTCAGGCTAGGCCCTTGCATTGCAGGCACAACCCTATGTCAAATACACTTTCTGGCTCGTGATCTAGAAGCGGACTACATGTGTTGGTCAAAAGCCAATGCCCGATACACGTGGAGGGTTAGGGATAAGCAATCACTTGAGCTTATGAGTTGGCCCGTACAGCCACTCCAGCCAAAAGGCGTAATCTCTGTGCACGACGTGCTTACTTGTCATGTAAATCCATGTGAATGTTTTAGTAGCTTTGCTACCCTTGCCTTGTCATACTTGTTGCACTTCTTACTTGTTGCAATCATGCCATAAACTGCCATGTCATCGCATATTTTAGAACTGCTAGGTTGTTTCTCTTTCTTTTAATTTCCTTGCAGAAAGTCTCCTTGGAGACTTTTCTGACATGTGCCCCTTTTCTCTTTTGGGCGTCACATGTTAGGTTATAAGCCAGAGTCTGTCGCTGAGAACGAACAGGTTGCAGATGTTGAGTTCGAGGACACTGGAGACCCGTCCTAGACCTCTTTCTTGTTGTTGCTTTCTGCTTAGTCACTATTAGGTTGTCGGTGCGTACACCTCTCTTTTATATTGATGTATGTATTATGTCGGCCATGCTTTAGGCCTCTTTTCAGACTCTTGTACTTTCCTTTACGACTTGTCTCTGAATGTTTGGAATAATCTGGATGTTATTGGTGGAGTTTTTTTCTGCTTTAAATTATTATTAGCTTTGTTTCGACTCGTGGTTGAAAGGACCTGTCATTTGAAATTTTTATAGACGCTTATCAGACTGCAGCTTCACAGCTCCACGTCTGAGCGGACCTCCTCACGTCTCGTCTTCCATTTTAGGGAAGCAGGGCGTGACAGGTTTTGTTGGTGGCCCATGCAGATCCTTTTGTAACTGCGAAATATCTGGACAACGATAATAATAAAAACATTCATTAATTATTCGAAACGTTCGGGTCATAAAATCTGAGTCTAATAAGAGTGTTTTCCATGTCTTATGCAGCTGGAAGACGTGTTGCCCGAGCATCTTTCACAGCTTAGTTGGGAAATCCATAGATCAGGACTACAGTAAGACTTAATTAGACATCTGTGCTGGGTAGTTAGAGGTCCCTGATTGTTAGCTAGACTCCATGCTAGAAATTGATATAGCCGTCTTAGGAGTTACCTTAGTGGTTCCTGCCTAGCTCTGACCATAGTAGACTTCTAAAATTTCCTTAGTTGTTCGCTTGGGTTCATCGATTTCGGACCAAGCCAAACACAATTTGTTACCATCTAGATTCTTAGAAAATTTTAGCACTATGCTTCCTAATCTTTAGTTAGTCGACCGTAGGAGTTTTCCGTAGATTTTTCTGAGTCATATCCTAGACATATCTAAGTTTCGATCATACGACTATTTTCCTTGCCCTCGATTCACAAGATGGCCTCATGACGATCGTCGTTAATTTTCGAATCTCTTCGTTACAAATCTTGAACTTCCTGAAAGTATTTTCGATATTCCTTATTTGCTAAGTTTATATTCGTTCAAAAACTTTTAATATATATTTAGATTTCATACTCTATCGTTGACTGAAATCTTTGTTTTTAATTTCGAGACTTTTGTCGAGATTTTTATTTTACTATTTTATAATATTTTTCCAGCCTATACTTTTCATTACTATAAATACCTTGTCCCTTTTCATATACTAGTTTTATTCTGAACCATACTTCTATTTTCCCTAATTCGATTTGTAATTTCCTTTTTCTTATGTATGACATTAAAACTTATTCGATTAACTCATCACGCCTACCTTTAATATATTTTTCTAAGTTACATGGGACTCCATCTTTCAACGTGTCGATTTGATACTCATCATTTTCCTACTTCGAATTTTTGTAAAATACTATCTCCATTTAAATTTATCTCCAATTGCAAAATAATTCATTCACCTCCATACTCATTATTCTACGTGTAATCCTTATGTCGTGATTTGACTTTCATGCTACCCTTCTATGCCTTATAAGGATATTATTATATTTTTATTTTATAACTTACCTATATTATATCCTTATTTCGTATTTTATATCCTTCTTCCCTACTTGATTATTCTGAACTATATTTTGTTCCACCCAACCAAGCTTTTCCCTTATATGTCGCCTCACCAGAACCAGTTCATCCCGACCTTGTTTCATTTCAATTTCGATTTCGGTTCCTCACTATTGTTTAGTTATCACATTAGTGCTTACTGTTGCCTACGTTAACCTTAGTATAGTATGGTGGGCCCATTAGTATAGATTGTGATGTCGTTGTAGTGCATATAATTACATGGTATATATGAAGCTGTATGTGTATTAGTATTTATAAATAGGTGTGTGGATAACTATACCACTCTAGGGATGTCTGTGTATATAAGAATTAGTGTTGGAATATCTATACTTTGTTCCACCCAACCAAGCTTTTCCCTTATATGTCGCCTCACCAGAACTAGTTCATCCCGACCTTGTTTCATTTCAATTTCGATTTCGGTTTCTCACTATTATTTAGTTATCACATTAGTGCTTACTGTTGCCTACGTTAACCTTAGTATAGTATGGTGGGCCCATTAGTATAAATTGTGATGTCGTTGTAGTGCATATAATTACATGGTATATATGAAGTTGTATGTTTATTAGTATTTATAATTAGGTGTGTGGATAACTATACCACTCTAGGGATGTCTAAGTATATAAGAATTAGTGTTGGAATATCTACTGGGAGTGTATGTAGTCGGAGATACTTAATAATGGTTGGAAAAAAATATGTTGGTAAATTTATGTGTATATTAGGTATAATGATACTATGCTACTTATAGTTAAATGTGCATGTCTATTATTTGATCTATATGTTAGTACGTGTAAGCGTGTGCTCGTATGTAGGTATGTGCTTACTATATGAATATGTGTGGTATACGTACGGTAATAGGGTTATAAATTTTGTTTGGTATTGCTTGCCTTTACAGGGTGTTGTGTGTGCGCGTGTATACCTCGAGGTATACACGATTATTGAATGTCGTAAACTAGGTATGGATAAGTAGATGTGTTGGTATACTAATTATATGTAGATGGCTATGGTGTGAATATATACTACATGTATGTGAATAAACGATGTATGCTTGCTTAGGAGGATGTATTTAATTGTATACATGTGTTGATGTTCGTAATATTATTACGGTATGTAGAGTGATTGAATTATGTGGGTGTTATTTGATTAAATATAAAATTGTGATTGATATTTTGGTATGTATGTGGTTATGTTGGTAGATGTGTATACATTAGAGTGGTATTGGTATAGGTATAGATACCGTGTAACGTAAATAGAGTATTCTGATATGTGTTTTGAGTCTCACTCAAGCTTGAGTGGGTATACTCTAAGTATATTGTTACATATATCTGTGGTTGCGTGTAGTACCATGAATATAGCGATGGATGATGTATGTATAGTGATAGGAATGTTTGTGCCTGGTTGTGTTACGCGCATGATTGTGGGTCGCTATACCAGTATATAGTTATAGGTGTTGGTCCTGTGGTATAGTTATTTACTAAGTACTTGCCTGTGTGAACGTATGTGTGATAGCTAAACTAGGTGTGTAGTTGTGCTAAGTGTATAGTGGTACGAGTGGTATGTGTGAATGGTATATTAGCGTGTGTGGGTATGCACCATGCAAGGGTGAGTATGTGCTTAGTTATAGGTATTTGTAATTGTGGTACGTGTGATGAGTCTTGAATATAGTTATAGGACTGTATGTGATGTGAATATATGGTGAAGTATCTGCGTGCATTTGAATGACTATATATATTTGTGAAATTCTAGTAATGGTGAATGTATATTAGATATAATAAACTTGATTTAATAATGGTATGGTGTGATTACATGTGTTGCTGTGTTTGGTATTGGATATATACTAGGAAATATTAGGGAGTAGTATACCCATGTTTGTTTTGTGCATAGGTAGTTATCTATACGTGAAGTACTACGATTGTATTTGCTGGGTGAACTATTTATTTGTTTGTGAGTATGTGAACCATGATATGTGATATGTAATGACTATACTAGGTTTGAATTATAGTGTGATATGATTGGGATAGCTACTAGTCTGGCTACAGTTATACTTATAGTTAGAAAGTCCGAGGACGGACTTTATTCTAAGGTGGGTAGGATGTAACGGCCGGTACTCAATATTCGTAATACGGTTATGCATATAGCAATTTCAGGTACCTGATTGGTTTTGTTACCTTGTATGCGAGTCGTGTTGTTGAGTCGATAGGGCCATAGCACCTTGGTTGCATCCTTACCAAGCCAACCCCCGATGTGTGCCCAACTTGAGATTTCTGTCACCCTTGGACCCTGTATCCTTTGTACGCGTATTTTCCTTGAAGTTCGCATATTTTTATTAGCCTTATCATTCATCCGGACCCTATGATGTGATATGCCGTTGTGACCCTCTCGAAGAGTATTAAATTGTGGAATTATTTTGGAGCATCATTTCACGGGTCGTTCTCCCACGATTTGACTTTGTCTGATGAGACGTCGCAATTTTCACTTTTATCGTGATGCCTTTTTATTTTTAGTTTCGTTTCTCGTCATCGAACCTGTGATCTGTCTTCTTAGTTTCGTTTCTCTCATCAGCACGGTCGCCCTAGTATTTATCTCACAATTTTAGAGCCCAGTTTGACCCACTTTCACTATCCTTCCCAATCTTTTACAGTTAACCCTAGTATTTTTGTATATCCAAATCACTTGTAAATCTTAGCCCCTACTTACCCTTGGCCGAACCCTACTCACGTACCCAGCCGAAATCAGTTCCACACACACAATTTGTTTTGTGTAAGGCCTTTGTATAATAATAAAATAAAGAGGATTCTAATAGGCTCAGCACCCTGACATTCAAAAAAAAAGAAAAGAGAACCAATCTAAGCCTAGAGCCCCCCCTCACGTGCTGACAACCCCACACCCTAATCCTATATAATATTAGCTTAGGCTATTTTTGTTTCTCTCATTCTGCTGCTACCCTACTTATAATATAAAACTCTAGAGGCCCATTCACTACCCTACTTATAATATAAAACTCTTGAGGCCATTCATGTGAGCCCTTTTAGCCTGCTACCTCTTTTATATCAGTACCCTAGAAGACCCTAGGGTATTTTTCCTCACCCTACACAAAAGCTACGCCACCCCCATTGTTTCTCCACGCAACCGGAAGCCCCAGCAGCGCACGGCCTTTTCTTCCGCCTCCACCCAATGCAGCCCTCTCACGCCGGCCACCCAGACCGAGGACCCCCCCCCGCGAGCGGCCCTCCTTCCCGTCCAACGCCGTCCGGACTGCTCCTCCACATGCATACGAGCTGCCCCGTCATGCACAGCCATGAAACCACCCTCTCCCCATTTTTCCCAACCCCCGGCGGCCCGACTTCAGCCGCTCAGCCCGCCCAGAGATTGCCAGGCCGTTGGCAGCGGCTGTCGGCATTTCTTCACGCAGCGGTCGCCTCTCCGGTGACCCCCCTTCGTGCACAGCCTCCCGTCAGCCCCTCCGACGTTTCTCCAGCCTTTCCCCACCGAAAACCACCGGCAACGGCTGTCGCAAGCCGCTGGCAGTTGCAGGCCGCAACCAGGCAGAAGCAACAGCCTCCTTCACTCCGCATCATCGTGCGACAGCTCTTCGGACTGTTGACGGCCTCCCCTCGTGCCGTTCGACGTCCCTCAACCTCTGCCCGTCGCTCGGCAACCCTCGGTACCTATAGGATAGCCCTTCTAATCGGTTAGTATATGTTTATCTTATATACCCGTTTACTATGTTTCAAGAACACTTAAATATTGATGTTAATAAGATAATCTAAGGGTGGTTATCTCGTATATCATTACTAGCTTGGATATTAGTTATTTAACGTTCATTAATGTTGATGTGAACCCCGTATCAGATTTGAGAACCTAATTAAATTGATCTAGATCCATTAGTAATCCCGTTATATCGATGTCAATGATGATTATAGGGTTAATAACTAGTTTAGATGGTTTTAGTTGACTTGTACTCTAGGTTGCTTTAATATATTGTTGTTAAATTGTCGTGCTAGAAATGCGTTGTAATTATTATGTTAATTATTTTCTGATCGTTATATTGACGTGTCACCCATCTTGGAATAGAAACCCTAATTAAAATTGATTAATTAGACGTCCCAGGTTGCCTAATAATTTCTTGTTCCTTCGTTACGAACTCATTCGTGCTCGTGAATTTTTATCACAGAGTATCTGTCTTCCCATACCGTACGCACTACAGGAATCCAACCCCTGACGTCGCTACCCGACGTCAGAGTAGCTCTCACGTCGTGTTGAGGTAAGATCTGCACCGTTGGAACCCCAACCATCGCATGTTAATTCAAGATTAAAAACAATTATTTTACTGCTTTATAACTCACTAATCCAACTTAATAATACGGGACTGTAGGATGAATGTTGTACTGAGCGTGGGAGCTCTGGACGTTGTGAATCTGTGATTGAACTTTGAGAATTGTGATATCAACACGTATTTCAGGCAAGTGAAACTTGCCAATTTGTACTTTAGGCCATGTCTTAGGCCATTCCCTGTTTTTAGCTTAAAAGAGATTAGGGGACGAAATGATAAATCACCTAGACGCAACTTTAAGATCTAGCTTGACAACGAAGCTAGATATGGCCCCCTGCCATGTCATTCATGCATTATTGCGTGTCACGTTTAATTTTCATATCTGTATGCTCATTATTTTTCCTCTGCCATGCCTGTCATGTTTAAATTTCATGTCGGTTCGCACTTCATCTGTAAACTTGCCATGCCATGTCATCCATGCTTGAATATTGCATTCATAGCACACGCTACGGTACTTCCTTGTTCAGGCTAGGCACCTACGTTGCAGGCACAACCCTATGCCAAATACACTTCCAGGCTTGTGATCCAGTAGTGGGCTACATGTGTTGGTCAAAAGCCAATGCCCGATACACGTGGAGGTGTAGGGATAAGCGATCACTTGAGCTTAGGAGTTGGCCTGTACAACCACTCCAGCCAAAATGCGTAATCTCTGTGCACGACGTGCTTACTTGTCTTGTAAATCCATGTGAATGTTTTAGTAGCTTTGCTACCCTTGCCTTGTCATACTTGTTGCACTTCTTACTTGTTGCATTCATGCCATAAACTGCCATGTCATCGCATATTTTAGAACTGCTAGGTTGTTTCTCTTTCTTTTAGTTTCCTTGCACAAAGTCTCCTTGGAGACTTTGCTGACATGTGCCCCTTTTCTCTTTTGGGCGTCACATATTAGGTTGTGAGTCAGAGTCCGTCGTTGAGAATGAACAGGTTGCAGATGTTGAGTTCGAGGACACTGGAGACCAGTCCTAGAGCTCTTTCTTGTTGTTGCTTTCTTCTTAGTCGCTGTTAGGTTGTCGGTGCGTACACCTCTCTTTTATATTGATGTATGTATTATGTCGGCCATGCTTTAGGCCTCTTTTTCAGACTCTTGTACTTTCCTTTACGACTTGTCTCTGAATGTTTGGAATAATCTGGATGTTATTGGTGGAGTTTTTTCTGCTTTAAATTATTATTAGCTTTGTTTCGACTCGTGGTTGAAAGGACCTGCCATTTGAAATTTTTATAGACGCTTATCAGACTGCAGCTTCACAGCTTCACGTCTGAGCGGACCTCCTCACGTCTCTTCTTCCATTTTAGGGAAGCGGGGCGTGACACCCTTAAAGCCCTAATTAGGGTTAGGAGAAAAAGAGGCATGGACCTTCCCTGATGGGCCAGAAGCCCAGTAAATAACAAAATTGATAATAAAGATGTGTATTTTTTAGCTAACGTGCCTGCAGCCCGCAGCCAGCCCGTGGGCCACTGGCCTGCATGGCAAATTAATTTTAATTTAGAAATTAATATATATTTCTGAAAATACCCCATTAAAAACTCTGAAAAATCCAGAAATTTTTGGAAAAATCGGAAAAAATTCGGAAAATTCTGGAAAAATAAGGGAAAATCAGGGTGAGGATATTAAGTTTGACTAACTCATTTTGGGGTATTTGTAGCAATTAATAAATTTGTAACTTAAATTTGATGTGCAATTCATTATTTATCGTCTTATTTTTTAATTGGATTAAAATTAATATTAATTTACGTTTTAATATATTACAAGGATCCTGAGATCGCTCTGTCGTTAGGTTACTACTAACGGGTAAGGACTTTTCCCCGTGATCCAAGTAACTATAAAACGTAAATGCAATATATTTATCCAATAAAATTGCCTGCAATGTTGAAAAAAAGTGTATTGTTTATGCCTGTGATGTTGCATAATTACATTATTAAAACTACCTGGAATGTTAGTAAGATTGTATTGTGGTTTTTGGATCGGCCATTATTAGTCACCACCATTTATTTTTCCTCGCATTTTAATTTTTGAGTGAAAATGTAGTGAGGAATTAAATGTAAAAGCCAATGCCCGGAGATACTTCGCCTGAAGACGGAGAAAAATTTCTAATGCTGAGACCCCAAGGGTTTCCAAATTGTAATTTTTAATTTCTCGTAATTCAAAATGTATAATGGACTTTGGACTTTTATTATTTTTGGTGGTGACCTGCCGATCCCCTCAACTAGTCTTAATTTTACTAATATGCATGTCTTAATTTTTGAATAATATTTAATTCATGCTTATTCCATGGTTTGAAAAATGGCAAAGATTGCAAGCGTCGAATTTGATATTCTCGATGAGGCTGAAAAAAATAATTACTTGAGCTGGCAGCTGGACCTGAAGTTCCATCTGTGCTTGTAACGGTCGTTTTTCGACCATGTGTATATTAGCGCGTATTTTCTTTTTCGTACTCATATTTATTGTGACCTCCTCTTGTATCCTAAATGTGCAAAGTTATATATCGTTGTGACCCTCAGAGAGAGTACTTATTTGTGGAATTTTTTATGAACGTCATTTCACTGGGTCATTCTTCCACAAATCATCTTTGAATGAAGGGGTGTCTTAACCTTTAGACTTCGATGTTTGACTATTTATTTTTATTATCATTTTTCGTGAACCAAGCACGCGACCGACCACAGTATTCCCAATCCTCTCATCGTCACGATTGTCCTGATATTTTTCTTGTATTTTTCGGACAACGTTAGACTGACCCTTCACCTTAATTAACTTTAACCATAATTAGCCCTAAGCAAATTCGAAATTCAAATCCCTAATTTAAATTAAATCAAATCTCATTGGATCTTACGTATCACGCCAAATATTTCCTAGTCTATTTGCACACTAATCCTACCCTCCCCCTCTCACACACTCTCTCCCATCTATCCCTTAAGTTCACTCATTTTCCCCCTCTTTAGTAAACCCTCCTCATTATAACGTACGCTAGCCCTAGGTTTTATTTCTCAAAACCCAGCCGCCAATAATCACGCACCCATCAAGCCGACGGCCCCCTTCACCCTCCACGCCGACCTCCCCTTTAGCTCCGGCCACCCTCAGCCTCGCACCGACCAGCCCCTCTCTCCCCTCAAAACTGCCGGCCACCCTCCTTTTTACCGACGGCCATCCAGCAGCCCCCAGCCACATAAAACTGACAGCCTCCCCCTAGGCTGTAACCACCTGTCAGCAACCCTCGAGACACCCTTAGCCGGCCACCACCTCCACGCAAGACCCGTCAGCGGCCACCACCTCTCACGACTGAACCCCCGCGCGAGCTTGACCACCTCCACGCAAGGCAACCCCGCTGCCGGCTCTCTCTCTCTCTTCCCTTGACACCAGACCCACCGGCCACCCTCCTTTGTCTTCATAAAACAACAACCCCACATCTCGAAAGTGCCGCACGACTCCCACAGATCTCGCAGCCTCCTGACGTAGCGGCCATTACCGTTGCCGCAAGCTGCTTTGTTGCGCTACTCGCAACCGAGGCGACCCCGACGTCGTTACCGTTTCACTGCGCTACGCACAGCCGGAACGATACCGAGGCGACTTCCTTACTGTGTTACCCGCAGTCGAGGAACCGGAGACGACGAGGCCCATCACCGTTTCAGATCCGACGTCAGACTCATGCGCGTTCGTCGCACTAGGTTGGTCCTCTCGCTCGTAGAAACCCAAACAATACGTCATTGAACCCTAAATAAAAATCGTCAACTTAACCCGCTAAATTTATTTTATGCTCCTTTAAAACGTTGTGAAACCGTAGATCGACGATCGGACTTTTTAACTATGCATATAGGGTAGAATCTTTGGATAGGCTGAACACTCAAACTTGACTTGAAACTGATAGGATAGCCACGGTCAACTTAGAGACAACTTAATAGGATTGCTAAACCGGTCCTGACAACCGCCATTGACTTGTGACAGCGGACCCTGACCGACACGCTTTCCACGACGAGGCGCTTCCGAAGGACGTTCTTCTTGCCACCACAGGCAAGTGTACCCACTTGCGTAGTTACGGCCACGTTTAGGCCATCTCTCTTTAAACTGTAAATTGTTGAACAAGAGAACCGGACGTGAAATGATAGCGTCCGGGACCCCCTCACGATAGCCTAGACTTGACAATGAAGTCTAGGTATATAAATTGCTATAACTGTCATGCTAGGAACTATCTGTGCGTGTATGCGTGTGGACGCCCTAGAATGAAAGAACATACTATATTCATGTCATGCCATGTAACATCATTCACAAAATGTTTTACACATCATGTAGGCAATAGTGCACTCTCCAAGACAGAGAGAGTGACCTCTTGTACAGATACACAACCTGCAGGAAGCCCGTCACTCATCAAATGAGTGTGTGACCCTTGGATACTCCCGGGGATTGAGACACCCACCTAGCAGAGTGGGTGATCATTGTTCCGGAACAATCTATGGGAAGCTCGGTACTCACCTAGCAGAGTGATGGCCCCTACAACCTGTGGGTATAGAGGCACTGACCTAGCAGAGTGAGTGGTCCTCATCCAGTCTTGTCTTGAGCACTTGGGGTGGGGTAGGGTTGAGCGGCCACCAGGTTAAAGAGTTTGGCCACTTTCTATGCTGAAGGTGTGAACCCTCTTGGTGTCGAGTCGCTTGGTGTCACATAGTCTTGGTGTCGAGTCGCTTGTTGTTGCACAGTCTTGTCTAGTCTGGTCATGCTTGTAGCTGGTAGCTTACGCTACGACTTTTACCTGCCACGTTTACTTTCTGCACAGTCTTTAATTTTTCTTAATATATGTATAAATGACAAGCTATTGCATCATCTCTTGTAATCAACATTAAAATGTCGTCTTTAATTTTCCTTTACACTTGCAGTAGAGTCTTCTTACCTTTCCCTTGTAGACTTTACCTGACGTACAACTCCTTTTCTCTTGGGTGTTGTACGTCGGTTGCTGAGATGGAGTACACAAACGAGCCGGCTTTACTTGAGGACTTCGAGCCAGAGGATGTTGACCCAGAGTACGTTTCAGACGAGGACCAGACCTAGAGGTCCCTCACCGTTGCTGACTTACGGAGGTTTATTGCTTTCTAGTTTGGGTGCATAGCACCACTTTACTTCTTGTCTAGGTTGGGTGCGTCGCATCATTAGTTTCCCTTTCCGCAGTTGTAGCCATGCTGTGGCTTCTTTTATTAGACTTGATATAATGCTGGATATTATCCCTTTAATAATGGATGCAATTTCCTTTCGAGTACTCTTATCTTATTGTATATTAACCGGTATCCCTACAGACGCTTATTTGGTTCGAGCCTCACTGCTCCGGCCCATGCGGACCTTCATCTCGTCCTCGCACCCGTTTTGGGAAGCTGGGCGTGACAGGTTTTAATGGTGGCCCATGCAGTTCGTGAAAATATGAAAGTTAGTAGAAATAAAAAAAATACTCGCATTCATTTAGATATCCAGCTTATCATGTACACGTCTAAATTGGGTTTTCCTTGTCAATTGGATGGCAGGAGGACGTACTACTCGAGCCGGACCTTCAACTGACGGGGCCATGGATGGCCAAGGTGGTGAATTCCGTCAATTTCTGGGCATCATGAGAGAGATGTTGGACGTTCAGCACCACTTGGTTGAGCAATCCAACCAGGCTGCCCGAGCTGTTCAGCCTTTATCATCGCCACCTGTCCTACGAGCTGCACCTGGAGTGAAGCAGTTCAATGAGTTACAGCCGATGACCTTTTCTGGGAATAACGGACCGCTAGATGCTGACGAGGGGATCCAGAGCACTGAGGATAAATTGATATCTGCCAAGATACCTGATGAGACCAGAGTGGAGATAACGAAGATGCAGCTGATCGTGAATGCAAGGAACTGGTAGCGCATTGAGGAGAGGCGTCTGCATAAACCAGTTGAATGGAGCACTTTCAAGTCTATGTTCAAGGAGAAGTACTTCACCAAGGCTGCGAAGAGAGAGTTCTTGCAGCGGTTCGTGAATCTGACTCAGGTGAGCATGTCGGTAGATGAGTACGAAGCGGAGTTTGAGATGTTGATCCGCTTTACCCTGCACATGGTGAAGAAGGAAGAGAAGTGAGATGATAGGTTTCGTCAGGGGCTAAACCCCAAGATCCAGTCCTCTATGAATTTAGCAGACTTGACTACTATGGAGACTGTACTGAATGCAGCCAGGAATCATGAGGCTGTAGCGAAACTTCCTGATCCTCCTGCTGGTGGATGAAAGAGACCGATGGAGCAGTATAGGCCACCTGCTAGGCCTGCTATGAGATCCAATCAGACGGTGCCTTTCAAGGGGCCAGGAGCACCTGCACAGAATCAGATCAAGGGTCTATGCTATTTCTGTAGCAAACCAGGGCATACACAGAACAATTGCAGGAGGAAGATGGGTTTGTGTCTGGTGTATGGAGTTGCCTCACACGTTGCTAGAGATTGCCCGAACCTTCATCGTACTGTGGGCAGAGCACTAACCTCATACAGAGTAGAGCACCAGCCACACTGTAGAGTCGAGCACCCGCCTCTACTCACAGAGGAGCTGTTGTTCGTCGAACCCCTTTGGCACCTCAGGAGCGGATTTACCGTCAGGCAATTCCACCACGGAGGCCAGTTTATACTATGACAGCCGTGGAGGCTGAAGACGTGGATGGTGTCATTGCAGTTAATTCTTTAGAACTAGTCTTTTCATTTTATAGCATAGATCATATTGGGTGCATGTGGTTTTTTGAGCCTTGCTAGTTAGATTAGTAGCCTTATTTAACCTTAGCTTTGTCTTTTGTATCTTAGGCACCATTTTAGTGTCAGCTTACCTGGCTTTAACCTTGTTCGACTCCGGTGCATCTATGTGCATCATAACCCGGAGTTTCGTAACAGAGCACTCCATTCCCACCCATACACTTCCTACGTGTTGGGACATCACTACAGGAAATTGAGTGGTGATGGTTAATTTGGTATGCCGATCGATTCCGTTGGTAATCAGTGGACATAAGCTTTATGCCGACTTCATTGTCCATGATCTACCACATTTCGATGTTGTTCTTGGCATCGATTGGTTAGGAGATTTCCATGCTTCGATCGATTGCCGCAGCAAGAAAGTGGTGTTCAGGATACCATGCCACCCGGAGTTCGAGTTTCACAGCAGACAACGATCGCTTGGGCCCGTTAGATTTCGGGCAAAGCCGAAGGAGTCGATCGTTGTTGCCATGCAAATGGAGACCAGTAGACCAGCAGTCGTCAGAGACTTCGACGACGTCTTTCCTGATGATATTTTTGGGTTGCCACCTGATCGCGCCCCGGATACACGTCCCGGAGCGGCGATGCTGTAGTTTTACCGCAAGCGCACGGCGTAGTGGCGAGCGGGTATCGAACACGAGGATGTGGTGTTGGCTCCAATCTATCCTAGGTTGGTTTGTCTACGAACGTTTTATTGGTAGAGATGGCTATGGTATAATGTAATGGAAATGGTGGTGGATGTCGGTGTCGGTGAAAGAGAAATCGGTCAAATATCAATACAAATCAATATAATAAAAGTGTCTAGGGCTAGAGAATCCCCACTACGGACCGTCATACATCAGTGTAAATAGTGAATCTCAATATTACTAGAATTGCATTGAGGTGAACTAGTCGTAACTGAATATAGAACCAAGCTCACGCTCTCGCGCTATTGCCGGTCTATAGCAACCTAGATTAGAGCCCAATCTCTTGCAAACCCTAACCTACGACACTAGCATGAAGATCGACATCATCGTTCAATCGCTCCTCGAGCCCACTCTCGTGCAAACTCGAGTTACGATCTAGGTTGTGATAGTTCGTATTCGTCCAATCTCTTGCAAATGAATATGGGTATAGAATCACAATTAAAAATCCTAGCTTTGGCCTAATCTCTTGCAAACCAAATATAGAGAAATCCAATTGTCAATCTAAATCGAATTTCTAGGGCTTCCCATCGATTGGAATCCAATCTCTTGCAAATCCCAAATCGATGGAAATCCCTAGCTATTCGTAGTAAATCAATCACAACCTAACCTCCTAGCAATTCTAACAATTTAGAAATTCATTCATCACAAATCTGAAATTAGATCCATAGGGTTCATCCCCATACCCTAGAACAACAAATCTACTCTAGCATAGCAATAAGGATATGAGAATCAATAGAAATCATTGCTTGCATACAAAAAGATAGAAAAACAAAGATTCAAATAAAAAGAAGAAAATACTTAGCTTGATGAAGATCTTCAATCCAAATACAAGCTTTTTGATCCAAGAGGGGGCCTAGGGCATGGCCTAACCTCTAAAATAATCCTAAGAAAAACATATGGGGGCTAAGAAAACATAATGGGGATCCCCCTCTAATGGTGGCTACAAAACCCTTAAATACTCCCCCAAAACCATAGCAAGAAACCCTAGAAAACCCCTCAAATTTGTGCCCAAAACAGCCCAAACCGCAACTTAAAATCTGGGCCCGTCGTCGACTCGGTCGAGTGGAAAATGTGACTCGGCCGAATGGAAATTCCTGCACTGCAGCGTCAACTTAAAGAAATTCTCCAGATTTCATCTGACCTACGATTGGCACGTTCTTGGTGGCGTTGAAACCGTCATGAAGTCTACTATCCATAAAAAATATGAGAAAAATACTTTGATTATTGGAATGATAGCAGATTTCAAAAGAGTGGGAGGCTGTCTGAAAATCTGGGCGCTGCGTGTCCTCGGCATCACTCGGCCGAGTTGACTTCTCTACTCGGTCGAGTGGGCTTCTCTACTTGGCCGAGTGACATACCCTGTAAAATTTCAGTAACTTCGAGGTCCTCAGGGGTCTGTCTCCCGGGGTGGCTCGGCCGAGTGGCTTTCCTCACTCGGCCGAGGGGCATTTCTTGCTCGGCCGAGTCGAAACCGTCAAAAGCCTGTAAATTTCCAGTAAGTCGGCCTTTTTTGGTGGTGGACTTTCCATGCCACTCGGGCGATGCCGTCTTCATACTCGACCAAGTGGGATATCGTCACTCAGCCGAGTGCATGCCGATTCCCTTCTGTTGATGCGTGTCCGGTCTGGTCGGCCGAGTGGTCTTCTGGCTCGGCCGAGTGAGTGGTTCACTCGGCCGAGTGATATGCTGCAAAGGCACATTCTTCATCTTTTCTCTTCCTCGTTGCTCCTACGAGGTTCCTTCTTCTTCCACTTGTCTCCCATCGCCGAATAGCCCCTCGATGGAGCCATAGGCGATGCTCTGGTGCGTGTGAAAGTCCCTTAAGCTCATTTTTGCTCCCGATCGCTCCATATTTCCTGAAATCCGACAAAAACAAGAAATAGTGAAAAGTAACGCAATATCATCGAATACTCATGAAAATCGTAATATGAGCAATCGAAATGGCGTGAAAACATGCAGAAAAAAGGTGTAAAATATGGACCGATCACCACCCGATAGAGCTTTAGAGTTCAGCATAGATCTTATGCCGGGAGCGCAACCTATTTCGAAAGCACCGTATCGGATGGCTCCTGCAGAGCTTGAGGAGTTGCAGAAAAAGTTGGATGAACTGTTGCAGAAGGGTTCTATACATCCTAGTGTGTCACCTTAGGGTGCGCTAGGTCTATTGGTGAAGAAGAAGGATGGATCCCGTCGGATGTGGGTAGACTATAGAGGGCTGAATGTAGTGACCGTGAAGAACAAGTATCCGCTACCCCGGATTGATGATATTTTCGACCAGCTTGGACGTTCGAGGGTTTTCTCTAAATTGGATTTGAGGAGCGGGTACTATCAGTTGAAAGTGAAGAAGGATGATATTCCGAAGACGACATTCAGGACAAAGTACGGACCCTATAAGTTCGTAGTCATGCCGTTTGGTGTGACCAACGCTCCAGCAGTGTTTATGAACTTGATGAATTTGATTTTCTACGACTTCCTGGAATAGTTCGTCGTCATCTTCATCGACAACATTCTTATTTACTCGAAGTCTGAAGAGGAGCACAATCGTCATTTGAGGACAGTGTTGGAGACATTGAGACGTCATAAGCTGTATACCAAATATAGTAAGTGCGAGTTCTGGTTGGACAGAGTCACATTCCTGGGACACGTAGTGTCTGGTGATGGCATATCTGTAGATCTGGAGAAGGTCATAGCAGTCAGTGAGTGGCCAACCCCATAGTCAGCATCAGATATAAGGAGTTTTCTTGGATTAGCTGGCAACTACCATCGGTTCATCAAATATTTTTCGAGGATTACGGAGCCGATGACGAAACTGACAAGGAAGGATGTGGAGTTCGTTTGGTCGGAGGATTGTGAGAAGGCCTTCAGTATTTTGAAGGAGAGGTTGACCACAGCACCGGTATTGGCTGTACCGGATCAGAGCGGAGGCTTTGAGATTTACTGTGATGCATCTGGCAAGGGTCTCAGATGCGTCCTGCATCAGCATGGTCACGTGGTTGCATACGCTACTCGGCAGTTGAGGAATCATGCGAGGAACTACCCGACACATGATCTGGAGTTAGCAGCGGTTATATTTACGATGAAGATCTGGAGATACTTCCTGCTGAGTGAGAGCGTGAAAATTTTCACCGATCACAAAAGCTTGAAGTATATATTTACGCAGAAAGAGCTCAACATGCGTCAGAGACGATGGTTGGAGCTGATGGCAGATTATGGGATAGATCTGCAGTATCACTCGGGGAAGGTGAACGTAGTGCCAGATGCTTTGAGCAGACTCTTCGCAGTGATGATGCATACTGCCGACTGGAGAGTACATCAGGAGCTGTGAGGGATGAACATTGAGGTTTTCCTACCAGGAGTGATCGTTTCGTTGATGAACTTGCAGATTTAGTCAACGATTGTGGATCGTATCAAGGCAGCTCAGGCAGTAGACCCGAAGCTACAGAGGATCAGAAGGCAGGTTGAAGCTGGACTTCGGTCGGAGTTTATCATTCACGAGGATGGATCGCTGAGGTACGACAGTAGACTCTGCATACCTGCAGGTGACATTAGAGAGGAGCTGTTAAGTGAGGCTCATAGCTCGCCTTATTCCATACATCCTGGAGGCACGAAGATGTACAAGGACCTTCGTCTGAACTATTGATGGATTGGTATGAAGAGGAGTGTGGCATGGAGCGTTGCCAAGTGTTTGGTATACCAGCAAGTGAAGGCGAAGCACCATCGGACCGCATGATTGCTACAATCGCTTCCTACTCCGGAGTGGAAGTGTCAGCACATCACGATGGATTTCGTGATAGGCCTACCTCGGAGCCCGAAGCAGAACGATGCAGTCTGGGTGATCATTGACCGATTAACTAAGTCTGCGCATTTCCTACCTTTCTGAGTGGGATAGTCCAAGAAAATCTTGGCGATGAAGTATTTAGAGGTAACGATATTTTACTCAATATTTATAGTTCCTCCTTGAGTTTAGTTCGTGATGTAGATCGTGTACGTGCATGAGATTGTGTGCTTACATGGAGTTCCGATGATCATCGTATCTGACAGGGACTCGAGATTCACATCTCAGTTTTGGAAGAGTCTGCAGGAGAATCTTGGTACGAGTCTGAGTTTCAGCATCGCATACCACCCACGGACCGATGGCCAGTCAGAGGGACTATTCAGATTTTGGAGGATATGCTGAGAGCTTGTACGCTCGATCTGAAGGGTTTGTGGGAAGACCATCTCCACTTAGTGGAATTCTCATACAACAACAGCTACCAGGCAAGCATTGGCATGGCGCCATTTGCTACCCTATTTGGAAGGAAATGTCGATTGCCACTGAGCGGGGATGACATCAGAGACCGAGAGCTGTTGGGTCCGGAGATCATTGTAGAGGCAGTGGATGTCGTGAGAGACATCTGGGATAAGCTCCGGATTGCGCAAGATTGTTACAAGCATTCGGCAGAACCAAGAGACGACCTTTGTAGTTTCAGCCAGGAGATCATGTCTTCCTGAAGATTTCTCCGAACAGTGGAGTTATTTGTTTCGGGAAGAAGGGAAAGATGAGTCCGAGGTTTATTGGACCGTTTGATGTGCTAGAGCTTGTGGGAGCAGTGGCTTATCGCCTTGCTCTGCCACCATCTTTGGAGGGAGTTCACGATGTTGTCCACGTATCTCAGCTACGTAGATACATAAGTGACTCATCACACACTGTGGATTTTTCAGAGATCACGGTTAGACCGGACCTGACTTATGAGCAGCAGCCAGTACAAATTTTGGACCGTCGACAGAAGGAGTTGAGGAACAAGGTAGTCGACCTGGTGAGAGTGATGTCACGGATCACCTGGAGAGTCCACGTGGGAGCACGAACAATAGATGAGGGAGAGCTACCCACATTTATTTACTGAGCAGTAGTTGATGTAGATTCTGAGGGCAGAATCTTTTCTTAAGGTGGGTGGGATGTAACGGTCGTTTTTCGACCGTATGTATTTCAGCGCATATTTTATTTTTCGTACGCGTATTTATTGTGACATCCTCTTGTATCCTAAACGTGCGAAGTTATATATCGTTGTGACCCTCAGAGAGAGTAATTATTTGTGGAATTTTTTATGAACGTCATTTCACGGGTCATTCTTCCATAAATCAGCTTTGAATGAAGGGGTGTCTTAACCTTTAGACTTCGACGTTTGACTATTTATTTTTATTATCGTTTTTCATGAACCTAGCATGCGACCAACCATAGTATTCCCGATCCTCTCGTCTTCACGATCGTCCCGATATTTTTCTTGTATTTTTCGGACACCGTTAGACTAACCCTTCACCTTAATTACCTTTAACCTATAATTAGCCCTAAGCAAATTCGAAATTCAATCCATAATTTAAATTAAATCAAATCTCATTGGTTCTTACGTATCATGCCAAATATTTCCAAGTCTATTTGCACACTAATCCTACCCTCCCTCTCACACACACACTCTCCTATCTATCCCTTAAGTTCACTCATTTTTCCCCCTCTTTAGCAAACCCTCCTTATTATAACGTACGCAAGCCCTAGGTTTTCTTTCTCAAAACCAAGCCGCCAACACTCACACACCCATCAAGCTGCCGGCCCCCTTCACCCTCTATGCCGGCCTCCCCTTTAGCTCCGGCCACCCTCAGCCTCGCGCCGACCAGCCCCTCTTTCCCTCAAAACTGCCGGCCACCCTTCTTTTTACCGCCGGCCACCAAGCAGCCCCCGGCCACCTAAAATCACCGGCCTCCCCTAGGCTGCAACCACCTACCGACAACCCCCGAGACACCCTTAGCCGGCCACCACCTCCACGCAAGACCCGTCAGCGGCCACCTCCACTCACGGCTGAACCCCTGCGTGCGCTGGGCCACCTCCACGCAAGGCAGCCCCGCTGCTGGCTCTCTCTCTCTCTTCCCTTGACACCTGACCCACCGGCCACCCTCCTTCGTCTTCACGAAACAACAACCCCACATCTCGACAGCGTCGCACGATTCCTTCAGATCTCGCGGCCTCATGACGTAGCTGTCGTTACCGTTACCGCAAGCAGCTTCGTTCCGCTACCCGCAACTGAGGCGACCCCGACGCCGTTACCGTTTCGCTACACTGGCCGCAGCCAAAACGATCCCAATGCGACTTCCTTACTGCGCTACCCGCAGTCGTGGAACCGAAGACGACGAGGCCTATCAACATTTCAGATCCGACGTCAGACTCATGCACGTTCGTCGCACTAGGTTGGTCCTCTCGCTCACAGAAACCCAAACAACACGTCATTGAACCCTAAATAAAAATCGTCAACTTAACCCACTAAATTTATTTTATGCTCCTTTAAAACGTTGTGAAACCGTAGATCGACGATCAGACTATTTAACTGTGCATATAGGGTAGAATCATCGGAAAGGATGAACACTCAAACTTGACTTGAAACTGATAGGATAGCCACGGTCAACTTAGAGACAACTTAATAGGATTGCGGACCCTGACAGCCACCGTTGACTTGTGACAGCGGACCCTGACCGACACGCTTTCCACGACGAGGCGCTTCCGAAGGACGTTCTTCTTGCCACCGCAGGCAAGTGTACACACTTGCGTAGTTACGGCCACGTTTAGGCCATCTCTCTTTAAACTGTAAATTGTTGAACAAGAGAACCGGACGTGAAATGATAGCGTCCAGGATCCCCTCACGATAGCCTAGACTTGACAATGAAGTCTAGGTATATAAATTGCTATACATGTCATGCTAGGAACTATCTGTGCGTGTGTGCGTGTGGACACCCTAGAATGAAAGAACATACTATACTCATGTCATGCCATGTAACATCATTCAGGAAATGTTTTACACAGCTTGCGGGCAATAAGGCACTCTCCAAGACTTAGAGAGTGACCCCTTGTATAGATACACAACCTGCTGGAATCCCGGCACGTATCAAGTGAGTGAGTGACCCTTGGCAACCCGCGGGGATTGAGACACCCACCTTGCAGAGTGGGTGATCATTGGTACAGAACAACCTACAGGAAGCTCGGTACTCACCTAACAGAGTGAGTGGCCCCTGCAACCCGTGGGTATAGAGGCACTCACCTAGCAGAGTGAGTGGTCCTCGTCCTATCTTGTCTTGTGCACTTAGGGTGGGATAGGGTTGAGCGACCACCATGTTAGAGAGTTTGGCCAATTTCTAAGTTGAAGGCGTGAACCCTCTTGGTGTCGAGTCGCTTGGTGTCACACAGTCTTGGTGTCAAGTCGCTTGGTGTCGCACAGTCTTGTCTAGTCTGGTCATGCTTGTAGCTGGTAGCTTACGCTACGACTTTTGCCTGCCACGTTTACTTTCTGCACAGTCTTTACTTTTCCTTACACACACACACACACACACACACACACACACACACACACACACACACACACATGTCATGTTGTTGCATCATCTCTTGTAATCAACATTAAAATTTCGTCTTTAAATTTCCTTTGCACTTGCAGTAGAGTCTTCTCACCTTTTCCTTGTAGACTTTACCTGACGAACAGCTCCTTTTCTCTTTGTAACGATAAGTTTTATCGTTACGTTATATTTGTATTTCTCCCCGATATTATTTAGACGTTTCTGTCCCCGTACCCTGTACTCGTACCCGTACCCATAACCGTATCCATTTCTATTCTTCATACTTATTGTTATTATAATAAATCCTTTAATAAGTATTTTCAAATATCTTTGTCTAATTAATTTAACTTTTCAAAATTCAAAATTCAAATTTTAAATTCAAATTCACCTTTCAAATCTTTTTTTTAAACTTTTAATTTTCGAATGAAAACTTTCCTATTAAAAACCCATTTAAACCTATTAACTAGCTCTAAATCTCCCTGATTAAATCTCATTATTAGTATTTCAAAAACCTTCCTAATAAAACCTACTACTAAGATTGATTAGCCCTTATTTTCCCTAATAAAACCCATTAATTACAATCTTATTAATGAGATTTCAAATTATTTTCCTCTAGCCCACCCCATTTGTTTGAACCCTTGGCCGAACCCAAACTCCATGCACACAGCCCTTAAACAAGAAAAAAGAAAAGGAAAACAATAGAAACTAAACCTAGGCTAGCTTATAAGAAACCCTAGGGTAATCAACAGCTCTCAACCCCTCACCTACTATCTTATTTATAAAGAGACCCTAGGCTCTTTTCTTCCCTCTACCCTCAACTACAGCCTAGCCCTCTACCTCTATCTCCTCTCATCCACGCAAAAACACATATACGACTAACAGCCTTCATCTCGCAAGCTCTATGGCAACCAAGATCGCCTCGGAGCAACCAAAACGCCGCAGCGGATCACCTCGCCCCTCGCCCAGAAACGCAACGCCGGACCCCCACCTTTCCCTTCCTCTCGTCCGACGTCTCCCTCCCGCCTGCACACCGCTGGAGTCCACCTAGTGCCATCACAGAGGACCCCAACTTGCCGCCTCGACCCCCTTTTCGAATCCTTCAGCAATCACCGACCCAGATCACCTCTCCCGTCGACGAGGCTCCGCACGAACGGCCGTTCGTCGCCCGATCTCGCCTGCGCCGTCAGATCCGTCGCCTGGAAGTCGTGCCGCCGCCCAGAGCATCCGATCTGCCGCCCCGAGCCTAGTTTCACCACCGCCAGCAACCTTCGCGAGCGCCTCCTCCCTTGTGCACGCGAACGCTGCCGGTGACCTCTTTTCCTCCGTTCGAAGCCCAGCTCCCTACGGCCTGTCTTCGACCTCTCCTCGAGCTTCCGACACCTCCAACCCAAACACAGCAGCAACACAACTTGGGAGTAAGTTCGTGAGACCCTACTTATTATTATCAGTATATGATAACATTGTAGTGTGTGTAAGTTTGATAATATAATTATCATATGTAATAAATTATGAGGGTGGTACATTGGTTAGGTTTGTCAGCGTACATCTGAATGAGCAGTAAGCTAACTTATTTGATGTGTAGACTTATGTATATAAACATTAGATTGATCTTATAAACATCATATTATGACCTCTATAATATGGTTATACCACATGAGTCATCTAAGTTAGATTATTATTGATATAGATACATATATGTTGTATCTAAACAGCAATTATACAAGTTAGTTCTAGAATATTTTACTTTAAACTTAGCTTAATATCAAAACCCGTTTTCGCAGATAAAACTGTGCCTATCTTACGATCGCGTAGGCACACAAAAGTCACATCGCCTCAGGCAAGTATACCGTTTCCTACAACTGTTTTCAAAGACGCAAGTATTTATCACCAGCGAGTTTTAAACCATATTGTGCAGATTCTGTGACCGGATTACTAAACATTGTTAATAAGAACTTTTAAGTATGTTTCTTAATCTTATTGAACCTAGTGACATGGTTGATAGCTTTTACTTTCAAATATTACTACTATCGAAATGCACTCATTGCTTGTATATCTTAAATTGCGAAATGTACACCATTGTTGAATTGGGAAACTGGGTCCTCGGGTCAAATTACAGATTATTGGTCCTTCTGGCATTACGGATATTGGGATGCAGGCCATTTACGGAATGTTTGCCAATCGGCAAACATTGAACTATGGATACACTTATGGACACTGTGGGTGGGGTAGTCCAATGTAGTAGAGGTCAGAAAGCTGGATTGCACTCTATTGGTGAACTTGACCAACACCTAGCTGGGTCGGTGAGTATAGAGCCACAGGTAGGTCCCGTTGGCTTGGGTGTAAAGCTAGTCACCTCCTCCTCAGACACTGGGCTTGTCACTAGATAGGAGATTGATTGATGCACCTTTTTTACCTCTGCTGATGCTATGGTGTAACCTGCTAAACTTATTTCCACGATCATTGATGTACACACTACACTTGCCACGATTATTACTGTACACACCACACTTGCCACGACCATTGATGTACACACTACACTTGTCACGACTATTGCTGTACACACTACACTCGTCACGACTATTGTTGTACACACTACACTTGCCATGCTGGTTACTTTACACACTACACCTTGTTGTGTTCGTTACCTTGCGCACGACACTTCGCCTGCTCACTACTTTACACACTACACGCTGTTATGCTCACATGTTTTCCCGTGCTGCCATGTTTCATCTTATCGAAACCATATTGCATCATTCTTCCCTTAAACTTTGTAAACTATATTAGTATCTTGCCGAGGGTCATTTTATTACTAACGTTTTAAATCTTGCCAGGCGACCTTCGCTGATGTATATTTCCATGTCTGTGAAATATACGTTAGGTTTTGAGCAGAGTTCACCGAGGAGTTCACTTGGAGACTAAAGAGGGTGACTAGGAATTCCAGGAGCACGAGACACACTGTTGAAGATGGCATACTCATCGCCGCTTTGCTAAAATTTAATACTTGTTGTTGTATTCTTTCAGGTGTTCCATGTAACTGTTGTAATGGCCATGCTAGGCCTTAATTCTTTGTGTACATGTAATCTGGATGTTGAGTGTAATAATGCCATTATTTGTTGTTCCGATTGTTCGTAAGCAAAAACCTGCCAAGTAGTCATCCACAGACGCTTATTGGGTTGGGACTTCACCGCTCCATCCCAAGTGGACCCGCTCGAGTCCTCGCTCCCAAGTATAATGGGAAGCGGGGCGTGACACTCTTGTGTGTTGTACGTCAGGTACTGAGACAGAGTAAACAGACGACCCGGCCTTACTTGAGGACTTCGACCCAGAGGACGTTGACCCAGAGTATGTTCCAGACGAGGACCAGACTTAGAGGTCCCTCACCGTTGCTGACTTACCGAGGTTTACTGCTTTCTAGTTTGGGTGCGTAGCACCACTTTACTTCTTGTCTGGGTTGGGTGCGTCGCACCATTAGTTTCCCTTTCCGTAGTTGTAGCCATGCTTGGGCTTCTTTTATTAGACTTGATATAATGCTGGATATTATCCCTTTAATAATGAATGCAATTTCCTTTCGAGTACTCTTATCTTATTGTTATGAACTTTTATATGCAATAACCTGTATATTAACTGGTATCCCTACAAACGCTTATTGGGTCCGAGCCTCACAGCTCCGGCCCATGTGGACCTTTGTCTCGTCCTCGCACCCATTTTTGTAAGCGGGGCATGACAGAGCTCGCAGGGCATAAGTCACAAATTCAGGCTCTAGCTACGGCTGTAACAACTGATGAATGTGATGGAAATTGAATTCCACCCCAATTGGTTTTGATGATGAGCACACCAAATAAGTTTAGTACACTAACGACACTACAATTAAGTGTGCAGATTATGCGATGAATTAAAAGCTTTATACATACTCTGAAGAAGCACAATCTACGTTCACTTAGCAAAGACGAGGACAACGTTGCTAGCTCGATGATGAAGCTCACGATCTGATGGAAAAGAAGCTCAAGAGAAGCTCGCATTCACATCATCATCTGATCAAGCTTCGGGAAAACTTTTCCTAAGTCTATAGTGTGTGAGTTGCGTCTTTCTTAGGATTATGTTAAAGCCAAAAGTAATTATAACACACACACAAATGATTTGTTTTAAATGATTTTAAAATCATTTTCAAAACTCTTGAGAGCAGTTGCTAGCTACTTCTCATGTTAGTAGTTAATCCCCATTACACCCAGGAGTTAACTACATCTCTTGCTAGCTGAGTTTCAGAAGAAACCTCTCTGGGAGTCGACTACCAAAGAGTGGGAGTCGACTACCAGCTGGAAACTTTTCTTCTTCTGAAACACTCTGAGAGTCGACTACCACTCCTAGGGAGTCGACTACCAGCTGTCAAATTTCAACGTTTTGACTTGTTTAATTGTCTCTCCAATTCATTGCTTCCTTGATTTTCGGGACGAAAGTCAAACTTCGTTTGAAATTCAAATCCTCTCATTTTACCTATAAATAGAGGATCATCTTTGAGATCAATATACAATAGAGAACATACTTGAATTCTACATTCTCTCTAGTGCAAAATTCTAAAAGATCTCTAATTTTCAGCTCTCATTATTCTTTCAGCCAAATCTGCGTTTATATTTCTGATCTCTTTTCTTTAAGTTATTATTATTTTTGAAATCAACATTTTATTTGGCTATTGGTTTTCAAAATCCTTGTTCTCTAATTTTTTTCTATTTGAAAGGATTTTTGAAAACATTGATTTAGATCACAAAGACTTAATTCATATCATTGTGTGATCTAAGATCATATTCTATTTAGCCATGAATAAACTTTGTTATCTATTACTATTGGCTATAGAATCTGGGTGTAAATCCAAACTCCACCAAATATTGTGGTAAGTTGGATATTGGTTTTCATTTTGTGATATGCCCTTTGTTGTAAGGGTGTTGGAAATCCTAGACAAGTCTAGGTGTTGCAGTGTTGCAATCGGAAATCCTGGTCAAGGCTAGGTGTGTGGAAAATCCTAACGAGTGGAGTTAGGTGCGTGTATTTGCGAAGGCAAATAGTGAAAATCTCGTACCAGATTGGTCGGGGACTGGATGTACCCAAGGTTGTGGGGAACCAGGATAAAAATCCTTGTGTTTGCGTTTGCATTTTCTGTGATTGTCTGTCTCTATTTGTTTGTCTTGATTTGTTGTGCATTATATCTCTTGTAACTCGTTCATAATATATTGCAAGATTAATCTTTTTTTGTATCCGCTGTGTAAAGATTCTTTCTTGTAGTTCTGTATAATCTTATATCTTTATTACGTATTCTTTCAGCTGAGCTGTGCATAATATCTCTCTGGGAGTCGACTGCCAGAAGTGTTTTCTCTTTGATTTATTTTAAGATTACCTAAGTTACTTAAGAACCAAGCGTAGATCACTCCACTTGGTTTCTTAGGCAACATGAGAAGGTTTTGAATTGTGCTAATCAATTAGAACGAAAAAGTTTATATTTTCACAACACTATTCAGCCCCCCCTCAAGTGTTATTTGCCATCCACAGGATCCAACACTTGGTATCAGAGCGAGGCTATAAAGATGACGGCAGCAACATCGTTTCACTCTGAAGGACTCAACACCATGCGACCACCTCTGTTCAACGGAACAAACTACGCTAGCTGGAAGATCCGGATGAAGACTCACTTGGAATCACTGGACATCGAAGCATGGACCGTCACTAAAGTTCCATACATCGCACCTACCGAAGTTGAGTTTGAAAAATTGTCAGCCGACGACAAGAAGAGAGCAAATCTCAATGCAAAGGTGATGAATGCACTATTCTCCGTCGTAACAGGTGAATTCAATCGAGTTTCCCAATGCGAGACATCATATCAAATATGGCATACCCTTCAGGTAAGTCATGAGGGAACTGAAAAGGTAAAAGAATCACGTATAAATGTTTTACACTCTAAATTTGAATCTTTCAAAATGGAAGAAGGAGATAGTATCACCGATGTGAATACTCGTTTTACTAACATTACAAATGAGCTCGTAGGATTAGGAAAGAAACTTGCTGAATACGAGCAGGTGATGAAGATACTGAGATCTCTCCGACCCGAATGGAAAGGAAAGACAACAGCTATTCGAGAAGCACACAATGTGAAGGATCTTACCATTGAAGAGCTGATGGGAAATCTCATGGCATATGAGATTGAACTTGAAGAAGACAAGAAGATCGAAGAAAAACCAAAGAAGAAGAATCTTGCTTTCAAAGCTCAAGAAGAAGATTCCGACTACACGGATAAAGAGGATCATATTGCCTTCATCTCAAAGAACTTTAAAGAGCTCATCACAAGAAAGTATGGTAAACGCTCTTTTAGACCCACTAACGGTATTATCTGTTTTGGTTGCAATAGTTCAGGGCATGTCAAAAGAGACTGTCCCTTGGAAAGGAACAACCATGATTCCAAAGAACGTGGAAAGAACCGAGAAAGCCATGAGAGAAGAAACAATGGAAGAAACAGGTTTCGACGACCAAAGAAGGAATCTTACGCAGCCTTCGACCAAAGTGACGTTTCTTCATCCGATGAATCCTTAGAAGACGACAAAGACGGAAGAAGAGAGACATCACATATGTGTTTTATGGCTTCCACATCATCTACGGTAAGCACCTCGCATGATTCATCTAATGATAGTGATTCATCATCAAGTGATGATGGATTATAGGGGAGCATATAAGGAGCTTTGCAAAATGCATGAAAAGCTCATTAAAGAACATAGAAAAACACTTAGATTAGTTAAGAACAAGACTAAAGAAAATGAAGAGATTAATAAAGAAAACATTGCATTAAAAGAAAAGAACGAGTCTTTGCAAAAAGAAATTCTTTCCATGAATAAAATGGTTGAAAATTTGAATAATCTTCTCGTATCTGTCAAAGACATATACGACGCTACGATGAAAATTGTTGAAAATTTCAACAAAGGAAAGGGAAAGCTCGATAGTTTAATTGATAATCAAAAAGCTTCATCTAGCAAAACGGGACTTGGATATGTTTCAAATCATACCAAGAAATGTGTTAAGCATACTAAGATGCATCATTCTAACAAAAATTTCTTGAGCATCTGGATACCAAAGAACTTGTCCGAGCAGAGACAAAAAAGGTACGCCACAAACTTTGTTCAAAAAGTTTATTTAAATAAAAATTATTAATATATTTTCCATGAAGGAAATAAACCATATTGGGTTTGGTTTCCAAAAGACTAATCCTCTGGACTCAAAAGCTAAGAGTACCATAAACGCTTATCTTTTCAGGTACTCTAAAAAGAACGAGGAGGAGAAACAAGAACAACGTCAATTGTTTTGCGACAAAAATTGCTTCGCAGAACTATATGATTGATATGCTTAAATGATTGAATGATTGTTAAATTCTTTTAAATTATTTTATATACGATTATAAATGTTTGTTTCATATTTATAAAACTTTTTCTAACAGAAACGCACTCAGCTTTTGGACCAAAACCCCTCGGGATGAGAAAACGACTCAACCCAGCAGGGAGTCGACTACCTATATGAGGGAGTCGACTGCCAGTAAGCTGGCGGAAATCTGGGTTATTTTCTTTCTTACTAGTTTTGGGTTCCATTGAGTTAAATGGGTTCAAAGACAAGAGGCAACTTAAACCCAATAAGGAGAAATGATCTCAACCCTTGATCTCTTGATCTAAAGGCCTCTATTCATCATCTTCTTTTACCCCAAGAGAAAACCCCAAAGCAATCAGCCCTAGGTAGCCAACTACCTGTCTTTCACCCCTCTATGAATTTTTTCTTGCTCTCTTGGGTTATTCACCTCATCTCAACATCCTCCCAAGTAAATCTCAAGGTAAAAACTCCTTTTATCAACTTTTACTTCATTTACTTCTTGATATTCTTGCATATCTATTTTTGTAAATCAATTTTATTTTTATCTAGATGCCTTTCAAGAGATTGATTTCAAAGAAGAGGAAGGTTACAAATGAATCATCTCTCTCTCAAAGAGAAATTATTGAAGCTTATCCTTTCAAATATGTTTCTTATGACAAATTTCTAAGCATTTCTAAAAGACAAATCCTCCATGAGAGGTTTGTTAATTTAGATCATGGTCTGAATTATGGAATTGTTGATATTCTAGAGTTTCAGAACCTCCTAACCTTATTTTCATTTAAAAATGTCTTCATGTGCTATCCTAGGCTTGTATATCTGTTTTACACCAACATGGACTATGAACTTGTCAAATCTAGATAGCAATGATTGTTAAATCCCTTGGGCAAGCCTTAGGAATTTCTTACTCTGGAGAACTGCTTGATAAAATTGAAATGACTGATAACGATATTCTTGATAGAATGTACTTGTCGGGTAGATATTTTCAAACTAAACTACCTTGTAGTGATTTGCGCTACCCAGCAAGAATTTTAGCAAACAGCATATCTTATAATATCACGCAGAAGTCTGGTATCCATTCTATCCTTTCTGAAAAACAGGCCAAATGTATTTACGCGATGCTAGGTAATATCCGCGTAAATTGGTCTAAAGTTATCATGGATTCCATTCTTGCCTCTACAACATCTGATATGTTATCTTCTGCCTTAGCTCATGGCCATTATCTTACAATTCTATTTATTGGTCAAAATGTGCCTCTTGACAATGAAATCAAAATTTTGGAACCGGCTCGTGTGTTTGATGCACATACGCTCGGTAGAATGTGGCTTCATATTGATCTCAACCAAAACGTCCCTGAAGAAACTCTTGCTGCTGAGCAAGGAGAATCTTCTGCTAAAAAGAAAGGTAATAAACCTATTTTTATAGATTCTGATGAAGAAGAAGAGGAAGAAAATGATGGCGAAGGAGAAGAAGAAGATGATGTGGAGCCACCAGCATACATTGTGGAACTTCAAAACATGCTGCTGAAGAAGATTTCAAAGTTGAAGATTTCTCAAAAGGAAGGATTTGATGCTCTTAACAAGAAGGTTGATAATCTGAAGGATCTGGTGGTAAGGAGCAATGATATGACCGAGCAAACTCTCAAGACAATCCTTGAAGAGATCAAGTCTTTGAAGAAGGAGAAGAATGTTGGTCATTCTTAATTTCAAAACAATGGTCTTTTAAACAATGGTTTTCAAAAAACTTCTTGGTCTGTAATAACTACTTTATGCTGTGGTGGTTGATACTCTTATGTTTTTAGTCATGCTTATGGTTAAACATTATGCTTAATTATTATCTGAAATATTCTATTAAAAATATGTTGATCATATCATATACTAACACTTTTCTACAGAATTGATCATTGATTTACTTTCTCTCCAAACTTCACACTTGTTGAATATAGTTTGAATGAAATATATGTTGGAATAGTATGCCATCTTTTTGATTGATGACAAGGGGGAGAAAGAGTATGAAATGCAAAAATGAATGTATTGACGGATGTATTGAATGTATTGTTTTGCTAACGGCTTTGATGCAAGGGGAGTACCGCATCAAAGCCAGTGGAGTAAGTTTCTTTTATGTCATACTTTTATGTCATACTTTTACTTCAACTTACTTCATCTTTCATTTGGGTGTCATCATCAAAAAGGGGGAGAGTGATGGAAATTGAATTCCACCCCAAGTGGGTTTGATGATGAGCACACCAAATGAGGTTAGTGTACTAACTACATAATAATTAAGTGTGCAGATTATGAGATGAATGAAAAGCTTTATACATACTCTGAAGAAGCACAATCTACGCTCACTTAGCAAAGACGAGGACAATGTTACTAGCTCGATGATGAAGCTCATGCTCTAATGGAAAGAAGCTCAAGAGAAGCTCGCATTCACATCATCATCTGATCAAGCTTCGGGAAAACTTGTACTAAGTCTATAGTGTGTAAGTTGCATCTTTCTTAGGATTATGTTAAAGCCAAAAGTAATTATAACATACACACACACAAATGATTTTGAAGTTAAATGTTTTAAATGTTTTTAAAATCTTTTTCAAAACTCTTGAGAGCAGCTACTGGCTACTTCTCATGTTAGTAGTTAATCTCCATTACACCCAGGAGTTAACTACATCTCTTGCTAGCTGAGTTTCAGAAGAAACTTCTTTGGGAGTCGACTACAAAAGAGTGGGAGTCGACTACCAGCTGGAAACTTTTCTTCTTCTGAAAAGCTCTGAGAGTCGACTAACACTCCTAGGGAGTCGACTACCAGCTGTCGAATTTCAACGTTTTGACTTGTTTAATTGTCTCTCCAATTCATTGCTTCCTTGATTTTCGGGACGAAAGTCAAACTTCGTTTGAAATTCAAATCCTCTCATTTTACCTATAAATAGAGGAACATCTTTGAGATCAACATACAATAGACAACATATTTGAATTCTACATTCTCTCTTGTGCAAAATTCTAAAAGATCTCTAATTTTCAGCTCTCATTATTTTTTCAGCCAAATCTGCGTTTATATTTCTGATCTCTTTTCTTTAAGTTATTATTATTTTTGAGATCAACATTTTATTTGGCTATCGTTTTTCAAAATCCTTGTTCTCTAATTTTTTCTATTTGAAAGGATTTTTGAAAACAATGATTTAGACCACAAAGACTTAATTCATATCTTTGTGTGATCTAAGATCATATTCTATTTAGCTATGAATTCACTTTGTTATCTATTACTCTTAGCTATAGAATCTGGGTGTAAATCCAAACTCCACCAAATTTGTGGTGAGTTGGATATTGGTTTTTATTTTGTAATCTGCCCTTTGTTGTAAGGGTGTTGGAAATCCTAGACAAGTCTAGGTGTTGAAGTGTTGCAATCGGAAATCCTGGTCATAGCTAGGTGTGCGGGAAATCCTAACGAGTGGAGTTAGGTGCTTGAATTTACCAAGGCAAATATTGGAAATTTTGTACCGGATTGGTCGGGGATTGGACGTACCCAAGGTTGTGGGGAACCAGGATAAAAACCCTTGTGTTTGCGTTTGCATTTTCTGTGGTTGTCTGTCTCTATTTGTTTGTCTTGATTTGTTATGCATTATATCTCTTGTAACTCGTTCATAATATATTGCAAGATCAATCTTTTTTTGTATCTGCTGTGTAAAGATTCTTTCTTGTTTTTCGGTGTAATCTTATATCTTTATTACGTATTCTTTCAGCTGAGCTGTGCATAATATCTATCTAGAAGTCGACTACCAGATGTGTTTTCTCTCTGATTTATTTTAAGATTACCGAAGTTGATTAAGAACCAAGCCTAGATCACTCTACTTGGTTTCTTAGGCAACATTAGAAGGTTTTGAATTGTGCTAATCAATTAGAAGGAAAAGTTTTATATTTTCACAACACTATTCAACCCCCCTTCTAGTGTTGTTTTCCATCCATAGGATCCAACAGAATAGACTTCTACTGTTAAAGTCTCTGATGTAGAGAAGGCAAAAGACATTATCTATATCAGGAGACATATTGATCGGACCGTGAAGGCCGAATATCTAACAGTGGAAGACCCTCATGAACTGTGGACAACACTTGATGACAGATACAAACATCAGAAGGATGTTATCCTCACTCGTGCACGTTATGAGTGGGAAAATCTCCGACTTCATGACTTATAGTCTGTAGCTGAGTATAACTCAGCTCTTCATAACATCACCTCACGCCTGAAGTTGTATGGTGAACAAGTCTGGGAAACCCGAATGCTTGAGAAAACATATACATCATTCCATGAGAAGGATGCTATTCTCATGAAATAGTATTGTGAACACAAGTTCACGAGGTACTCTGATTTACTCTCCTGTCTTCTTATGGCAGAGTAGCACAGAGACCTCCAAGTGGCCACTCATAACCTACGCCCTGCTGGCTCTTCTCCTCTCCCTGAAGCTCACACAGTTTCTTCCCAGAAGATGAAGAACAAGCACAAAGGAAGATTCAACAGGGGAAAGCTACGAAGAAGCAGCCCAGAGCTCCTCCCCAGAACAACAATTCTAAGGAGAAGAAAAAGAACACGTGGAAGAGGAGTACCTCTGACTAGACATCTGCTCCCAAGAAAAACTGGGAAGACAAATGCAACAGATGTGGCATGACTGGACATTGGTCCAGAGTTTGTCGTACTCCACGCCACCTACAAGATTTGTATCTGGAAAGCCTGAAGCCTTCCACAGAAACAAATCTGGTGGACATACAGCCTTCAACTCGGTTCAACACCGAGGATTTCGAGAATGACGACCTCCTTGACTAAATCAAATTTAGTCATCTTTTCAGCCTTTATCATTAATGTTTTAAATATATCTTCAATTATGTCCTTTTTTATCTTAATTATGAAACAAATGTTGTTTTACTTTTCAAAAAAGTTTTTACATTCTTTCCTTGAGATGAAGTGTGAAAGCTTAGTGGATTGTGCCTCCATGCACATGATCCTTCGTGATAGATGATATTTTAAAAGCATCATTAATTTTAATGGTCCCGTCACTACAATTTTGGGAATAAATAAAAAAAATCGAAGGATCAAGTGAAGCAATTTTATTGCTCGCACACCAAACACAAGTTGTAAAAGATGCTTTATTTTCTCCAATATCAAACAGAAATCTATTAATTTTCAAGGACATTCGTTTAAACGGATATTTCTTGGAAACTGAAGATTTCAAATAGTGTTGCATAATTGTATGTTATTCGTCATAAGGATGGTATTAAAACCATCCAAGAATGTTTTAAAGGCCTCCCATCGGGCCTTTATTAAACATACATCATACCTATATTAGCTAATCTGATAGAGCACCAGCAGTGTTCTACATCAACAGAATTCAGTCGCTGGCAATTATAAACTAGGTCACCTCAGATCGGTAATGATATACCGCATCATAACCCACTCCCGTGGACATAATTAGAGGAACTTGAAGATCATTCAAAAGGGTGATTTTCCTTGTCCCCCCTGTTATAAGGGTAAATTTAATCACGAGACCATCCCACCTGAAAGTAGGGCTTGAGTCTCCTGGCTACTTGGAGAAAATACAAGAAGAAATTTGTGGGCCAATTCTCCCATCAAGTTCTCCATTTCGGTACTTTATGGTACTGATAGATGCATCTTCATTTTCCATAATAGGCTCACAAAATTGTCACACCCTGCTTCCCAAAAATATGGAGGCGAGGCGTGAGAAGGTCCGCTCAGACTTGAAGCTGCAAAGCTGTAAGTCCGATAAGCGTCAATTAACTTTAAATGGCAGGTCCTTGCAATTACGATACGAAACAAAGATAATAATAAAGGAAATGAGACAAAAAGAATTCTCAGAATATCCATAAAATAAGCTCCAACATCGCAGAAAAGCCACCAGGCTAAAAGAAAAGAGTCTAAAAAGGCCCCAGCATGGCCAACAAAAGTACAATGTACGGAAAACAAAGTAATGGTGCTACGCACCGACAACTAATAGCAACCTAAAGAAAGCAACTCAGAACAGTCTCTAAGACTGGTCATCGGTGTCCACCAACTCCTCGTCAAACGTAGGCTCCGGCTCAGCGTCAGCAAACACCTCATCCTCAGCTATGGTCTCTGGCTCAGGGTCTAACATGTGACACCCAAAAGAGCAAGGGGCACATGTCAACAAGTCTACAATAGACTTGTGCAAGGAAACTGAAAGTAAAGGTAAAGCAACCTAGCAGTTCTAGCATGATGCAATGACATGGCAGTTATATCATAAGTGCAACAAGTAAAGAAAAGTACGAGCATGGTATTTAAATCATGGCATGGATGTCAAGTTTTGCAAGAACAATCACAAGTACAAGGACAAGTCTAGTAAGCACATCTTGCACAGAGATTACGCCTTTTGGCTAGAGTGGCTGTGCGGGCCAACTCCTAAGCTCAAGTGATCGCTTATCCCTACCCCTCCACATGTATATGGACTGGCGCCCATCTTCTGGATCACGAGCCAGGAAGTGTTTTTAAATATGGCATAGGGGTGCACCTAGCCGGAACAAGGAAGTACAAGAATTGTAGCGTGTTCTACGGATGCAACATTCAACTTGGATGACATGTAAGATGCAATGCATGGCAAATAACAGTTTAAGTGTGTACAGATAAGGAATTTAAACATGGCAGACAACAATGCATGAATGACATGACATGGTGACAGATCTAACTTCGTTGTTAAGCTAGATCTTAAAGTTGCGCCTAGACAGCTATCATTTCACTGTCTAGTCTCTTTTACGCTAAAAGTAAGGAAGTGGCCTAAAACATGGCCCTAAGCAAAAGTTGGCAAGTTTCACTTGCCTGCAAGTCAAACGTCTGAAAAACACCGTCCAAAGAGTCCAAAGTCACAAACAACCTATGTCCCAAGTCCACCAGCCTACAGTCCCATATTATTAATCTTAATTAGTGAATTTAAAACACTTTTAAAAACATCAATTTTAGTCTTGACTAACAGGCTATGGTTGGGGTCCTAAGGGTGCAGAATGTTACCTCAACACGACGTGAAAGCTACACTGGCGTCGGGTACCGACGCCAGGGGTTGGAATATAAGAAGGCCCTCCTAGTCCAGATTCCAAAATATATTCCTCGCTCGCCAAGTCTGGACAGCAACCAGGTAAACGAACCAAAGCTAGAACGTGCGACGACGGGCTACGACGTATCGCAACATCGTAATCGACAAATCCACGAAGAAGAGACACCTAGGTGGGTCTCACAATAGTGCTAGGGGCCAATGGGGGACCCACAATACCTCAGGAGAACTTGGGGGACCCACGGTGGCAAGCGATGCAGAAGTTACGACGTTGCGATGAACGTCGCTCGGTCAGACCGAGCCGCTGCGAGGGATTCTCTCGGTCAATCCGAGAGAACACAGCGCACGGCGGTCGTTCCGCTTGCGGAGATGCGGGTCGTCGGTCGCAGCGGGCCGCTGCGAGGGGATCCTTCGGTCGGGCACTGCGGGCGGGGGTTGCAACGAAGCAGGGGTTGCAACGAGTGGGCGATGCAGGGGAACCTCTCGGTCGTAGCGGGGTGCGGGTCGTTCTATCGGTCAGACCGATGGGATCTCTCGGTCGGTGCGGGGGCGGTTTGATGCAACGAGCGGGGGCGACTGGGTGTAGTACAGAGCGGTCGATGTGAGCGGGGCTCTCGGTCAGACCGAGAGGAGCTCTCAGTCGGGCATGGGCTGCTACGGGGCTGGGTTGCGACGAACGTCGCAAGCGAGATTTTGAGTTGTGGAGGTGGCTAGGGTTTGTTCTCTTGTGAAAATAGGCTTTCCTAGGGGTTGTTTAAATAGGGTAGGTGGGTTGACTTGGTCTAGGGTTAATATTTGAATTTAAAATTGATTTTAAACCCAATTATTCACCCTCTCAAACACACATGCATGTGTGGGTGCGACCAAGGCAAGGGGCTTGGGTCAAAAATAGGTTTGAAGAGTTATAATCTAATAGAAATTATATTAGGTCGAAAATACATTAAAACTTGGTATTTAAAAATATTTAAAGCTTGGCCAAAAATATATAATAGGTCAAATGAAATCCAAAAATTGTGAAATAAATATTGGGGTGATCGGGACGACGAGAGAAAGAAAACTAAGAAGACTGATCTTAATTTCGACGTCGAGCGATGAAACTAAAAATAGAAACGTCTCACGTCAAAAGTGAAAATCACAACGTCTCTTCGAATAAGATCAAATCGTGGGAGAACGACCCGAGAAATGTCGTTCCAAATTAGTGCCACAATTTAATACTCTCAGAGACGTTCATAACAACATATCACACCACAGTGTTCACAAACAAACAGAGTCTAAAATAAATACGTGCACGGTCAAAAGCACGTGCACGAACAAAGTACAACAAAAACAGACCGTTACATCCTCCCCACCTTAGAAATGATTCCATCCTCGGAATCAACATCAAGCACTACTCGGGAAGAGGTGCGGGAAGCACTCTCTCATATCATCCTCACGCTCCCAGGTGGACTCCCCAGGGGAATCATGATGCCACTGCACTCGAACCAAGTCGACGGTCTTATTCCTCAGCTGCTTCTGCCGTCGATCCAGAATCTCAACTGGCTGCTGATCATAAGACATATCCAGACGAACCGTGATCTCTGAGAAATCCACAGCATGGGACGGATCACTAACGTATCGACGTAACTGAGATACGTGAAATACGTCGTGAACTCCCTCTAGCGATGGTGGCAACGCCAAGCGATAATCCACCGCTCCAACTTTCTCCAGAACATCAAACGGCCCAATGTACCTCGGACTCAGCTTGCCTCTCTTCCCAAATCGGATAACTCTGCGGTTTGGAGAAATCTTCAGAAAGACATGATCTCCAGGATGAAACTCCAAAGGCCACCGTTTAGCATCTGCCCAATGCTTGAAACGGTCCTGCATAATACTCAGCTTCTCACGAATGTTCCTCACAACATCCACGGCCTCCACAATCATCTCCGGTCCTAAGAGCTCCCGATCTCCAATGTCATCCCAGCTCAGTGGCGATCAACATTTGTTCCCATATAGCGCGGCGAAAGGCGCCATACCAATACTCGCCTGGTAGCTGTTATTGTAGGCAAACTCCACATGATGGAGATGATCCTCCCAAGATCCCTTGAAGTCCAACATGCACGCTCTCAGCATGTCCTCCAAAATTTGAATCGTCCTCTCGGACTGGCCATCAGTCTGCGGATGGAACGCAGTGCTGAAACTCAGACTCGTAACCAGACTCTTCTGCAGACTCTGCCAAAACTGTGTTGTGAATCTCGTGTCTCTGTCTGACACGATACTCACAGGGACTCCGTGAAGTCGTACGATCTCCTGCACGATTCACGTTACATCACTATCTAAACTAGGAAAAGGAAATAAAAACGGAGCGTAAATGAATTTACCTCCATATATCTCCTCGCTAGCATCTCAGTAGACTGTCCTACTCGGAAGGGAATAAAGTGTGTCGATTTGGTCAATCGGTATACGATCACCCAAATCGCGTCATTCTGCTTCGGACTCCGAGGTAGTCCAGTCACGAAATCCATAGTGATGTGTTGCCACTTCTACTCCGGAATCGAAAGCGATTGTAGCAACCCCGCCGTACGCTGATGCTCCGCCTTTACTTGCTGGCATACCAAACACTTGGCGACACTCCGTGCCACAATCCTCTTCATACCATGTCACCAATAGTTCAGACGAAGATCCTTGTACATCTTGGTGCCACCAGGATGTATAAAATACAGTAAACTGTGTGCCTCCACCAATAATTCCTCTCTGATATCCCCAGCTGTCACACACAACCTGGCTCCATACCTCAATGAACCATCCTTATGAATCAAGAAGTCAGTCCGCAGACCGGCTTCCACTTGCTACCGAATCTTCACCAGCTTGGCATCTCCAGCCTGTCCAGCCTTGATCCTATCCACGATCGTCGACTGTATCTGTATACTCATTAGCGAAGAAGTCTCTCCAGGAAGAATAATCTCGATACTAGACTCGCAAAAATCCTGCTGCAATCTCCACTAAGAAGTCAACATCATCACCGCTGGAAGTCTGCTCAGCGCATCTGGAACCATATTCACCTTGCCAGGGTGATACTGCAAATCAATCTCATAATCTGCCATGAGCTCTAACCATCGACACAGTTGCATGTTGAGCTCCTTCTGAGTAAAAATGTACTTCAAGCTCTTGTGATCAGTGAAGATCTTCACCTTCTCACTCAGCAGGAAGTGCCTCCAAATCTTGAGCGCAAACACGACAGCAGCCAACTACAAATCGTGTGTCGGGTAATTCTTCTCATGAGCCTTGAGCTGACGAGAAGCATACGCAACCACGTGCCCATGCTGATGCAACACACAACCAAGACCCTTGCCAGAAGCATCGCAAAAGATCTCGAATCCTCCACTCCGATCAGGTACAGCAAGAACAGGGGCAGTCGTCAATCTCTCCTTCAGAATATCAAAAGCCTTCTCACCATCATCAGACCAAACAAATGGTACATCCTTTCGCATCAATCTGATCATCGGCTCAACAATCCGAGAAAGGTCCTTAATGAAACACCGATAATAACCTGCAAGCCCAAGGAAACTCCGGATCTCAGATGCTGACTGCGGAACAGGCAACTCTCTGATAGCCTTAATCTTCTCGTGATCCACCGAAATTCCATCGCCCGACACCACATGCTCGAGAAAACCAACTCTATCCAGCCAAAACTCGCACTTGGAATACTTAGCATACAAACGATGCTTCCTCAAAATCTCCAACAATGTCCTCAAGTGCGATGCATGCTCTTCCTCCGACTTCGAATAGATCAGGATGTCGTCAATGAAGATAACGAAAAACTTGTCTAGAAAGTCGTAGAATATCAGATTCATCAGGTTCATAAAAACTGCGAGTGCATTGGTTACACTGAAAGGCATAACCACGAACTCGTAGTGACCATACTTCGTCCTGAATGCTGCCTTCGGGATATCTTCCTTCTTCACCTTGAGCTGATGATAACCACTCCTCAGATCCAACTTAAAGAACACCCTCGAACCTCCAAGCTGATCAAAAATGTCATCTATACGAGGCAATGTGTATTTATTCTTGATGGTCATAGCATTCAGCTCCCTGTAGTCCTTACACATGCGACGCGAACCATCCTTCTTCTTCACCAGCAACACCAGTGCTCCCCATGGAGACACACTGGGATTAATGTAACCCTTTTGCAAAAGCTCATCCAGTTGCCTACGCAACCCCTCCAACTCTGCTGGAGCCATACAATACGGCGCCTTCGAAATAGGCTGTGCTCCTGGAATAAGATCGATCGAAAACTCGAGAGCTCGATCGGGCGGCAGTCCAGACATATCCTCGGGGAAGACGTCATCGAATTCACGCACCACAGCTGGTCTACTCTGCTCCATCTGCATAGCAACGATCTCCATCGGCTTGGCCCGAAACCTGACAGGACTAAGCGAACTGCTTCCTCGACTGAACTCAAACACTGGATGTCCCGGGATCTCGAACACCACCTTCTTCCTCTGACAATCGATCGTAGCATAGAAACTCACTAGCCAATCCATCCCAAGCACTGCATCATAGTTGATGATGTCGTGGACAATAAAATCAGTGTAAAGCTCATGTCCACAGACCACCAAAGGGCACGAATTGCAACCACGATGCACCGATATAACGCCATTTCCTGTAACGATGTTCCAACTCTTAGGAAGAGGGGATGTCGTCAAGGAATGCTTCTCCACGAAGCTCCGGGATATAATGCACATCGATGCACCTGAGTCAAAGAGGACTCGTGCAGGAAATGTGCAAACCAAAATCACACCTAACAAACAATCTAACAATCAAACCCTATTCTAGCAAACAATTATATGCAAGCAACCAAACTTGAGCTAACAACCAAAACTAACTAAGGAAGGAAACAACTAGACTGAGAGTTACCTGCGATAACCTTATCCACAGCCTCGCTCTCCACTGCCGTCATCAGAAAAGCCTGCCTCCTCGACTGCATCGCCTGCTGAAAAGGCTGCCTCTGTGGAACGAGGGCTGCTCCACGTCCTGCAGGTACAGGTGCTCTCTGCTGCAACTGGCTCCTTCCAAGGCTGCTTAGACTTCGGGCACTCCTTCATAGTATGAGTAGGATCTCCACAAATCAGGCACTGTCCCAACATCCTCCTACACTGTTCTTTGACATGCCCGGTCTTGCCACAGAAATGGCAAGTCTTCTGAGTAGGCCCACCTGGCCTCTTGAACTGCACTGGCTGATTAGGCTTGAACCCAAGCCTAACCACTCCTCTGACCTGCTCCATAGGCCTCTTTCCACCTCCCGATGTCTGTCCTCCCTTCTGCTTCGCAATCCGCTCCTGTCTCCAAGCAGTTACCAGCAACTTCTGATATGACTCCAGATCTGATGAAGACATCAGGCTCTGCAAGTCTAAGGAAAGGCCCTGCAGAAACCTCTGAGCTTTCTCCTCAGCATCCCCCACTATCTTTGGTGCGAAGCGACTCAGCCTGGTGAACTCCTGATAGTACTGGTCCACCGTCAGATTTCCCTGCTTCAGCTCAATGAAGCGCTGCAACATCTCCCTCCTGGCAGCATTCGGGAAGTACTCCTCATCGAACCTGGACTTGAAAGTAGCCCAAGGTATAGGACTCACCAACAGCTCCTCTTCTACATCCCACCAGTTGCGGGCATTATCCTTGAGCTGCTTCTTCACCAACTCAACCCATCCAGCTGGGTTGATCTTCGACATCTTCAGATTGTCCTCAGTATTTTTGATCAACTCCTCAGCTGCCAACGGTCCTTCAGATCCATCAAAGTAAGTCGGGCCCAGCTCCCAAAACTGCTTCGCTCCCGGCTCGAAGCGAGGGGCATTCTGGGTATTCTGGAGCATACCCTGCTGCACCTGCATCATCTGATGCATCATCCTCATGATCTCTGCATTGGTGGGCTCTCTATCCGGCACCTCAACACGATTGGGCCCACCACTAGCCCGGGTCTGTCGTCGCCCAGCCATCTAATGACATATAAAACGAACAAAAATTAGACTCAAAGCTTATGGCTGGGAAGTTGTAATTTATTTACTGGACATTCCGTTATTATCGTTGTTCCGTTAATTCACAATTACAAGATGTGGCCTATATGGGCCACCAACAAAACCTGTCACGCCCCGCTTCCCAAAAATATGGAGGCGAGGCGTGAGAAGGTCCGCTCAGACTTGAAGCTGCAAAGCTGCAAGTCCGATAAGCTTTAATTAACTTTAATTGGCAGGTCCTTGCAATTGCGATATGAAACAAAGATAATAATAAAGGAAATAAGACAAAAAGAAATCTCAAAATATCCATAAAATAAGTTCCAACATCGCAGAAAAGCCACCAGGCTATAAGAAAAGAGTCTAAAAAGGCCCCAGCATGGCCAACAAAAGTACAACGTACGGAAAACAAAGTAATGGTGCTACACATCGACAACTAACAACAACCTAAAGCAAGCAACTCAGAACAGTCTCTAAGACTGGTCACCGGTGTCCACCAACTCCTCGGCAAACGTAGGCTCCGGCTCAGCGTCAGCAAACACCTCATCCTCAGCTATGGTCTCTGGCTCAGGGTCTAACATGTGACACCCAAAAGAGCAAGGGGCACATGTCAGCAAGTCTACAAGAGACTTATGCAAAGAAACTGAAAGTAAAGATAAATCAACCTAGCATTTCTAGCATGATGCAATGACATGGCAGTTATATCATGAGTGCAACAAGTAAAGCAAAGTACGAGCATGGAATTTAAATCATGGCATGAATGTCAAGTTTTGCAAGAACAATCACAAGTACAAGGACAAGTCTAGTAAGCACGTCGTGCAGAGATATAACGTCTTTTGGCTAGAGTGGCTGCGTGGGCCAACTCCTACGCTCAAGTGATCACTTATCCCTACCCCTCCACGTGTATATGGACTGGCGCCCATCTTCTGGATCACGCGCAAGGAAGTGTTTTTCAATATGGCATAGGGGTGCACCTAGCTGGAACAAGGAAGTACAAGTATTGTAGCGTGTGCTACGGATGCAACATTCAACTTGGATGACATGTAAGATGCAATGCATGGCAAATAACAGTTTAATTGCGTACAGATAAGGAATTTAAACATGGCAGGCAACAATGCATGAATGACATGGCAGGGTGACAGATCTAACTTCGTCATCAAGATAGATCTTAAAGTTGCGCCTAGACAGCTATCATTTAACTGTCTAGTCTCTTTTACGCTAAAAGCAAGGAAGTGGCCTAAAACATGGAAATAAGCAAAAGTTGGCAAGTTTCACTTGCCTGCAAGTCAAACGTCTGAAAAACACCGTCCAAAGAGTCCAAAGTCACAAACAACCTATGTGCCAAGTCCACCAGCCTACAGTCCCATATTATTAATCTTAATTAGTGAATTTAAAATACTTTTAAAAACATCAATTTTAGTCTTGATTAACAGGCTGTGGTTGGGGTCCTAAGGGTGCAGAACGTGACCTCAACATGACGCGAAAGCTACACTGGTGTCGGGTAGCGACGCCAGGGGTTGGAATATAAGAACGCGCTCTAGTCCAGATTCCAAAATAGATTCCTCACTCGCCAAGTCTGGACAACAACCAGGTCAATGAACCAGATTCCAAAGCTAGAACGTGCGACGATGGGCTACGACATATCGCAACGTCGTAATCGGCAAATCCTCGAAGAAAAGACACCTAGGTGGGTCCCACAGTAGTGCTAGGGGCTAATGGGGGACCCACAATACCTCAGGAGAACTTGGGGGGCCCACGGTGGCAAGCGATGCAGAAGTTGCGACGTTGCGACGAACGTCGCTCGGTCAGACCGAGCCGCTGCGAGGGATTCTCTCGGTCAGACCGAGAGAACACAGTGCATGGTGGTCGTTGTGCTTGCGGAGATGCGGGTCGTCGGTCGCAGCGGGCCGCTGCGACGGGATCCTTCGGTCAGGCACTGCGGGCGGGGGTTGCAACGAAGCGGGAGTTGCAACGAGCGGGCGATGCGGGCGATGCAGGGGAACCTCTCGGTCGTAGCGGGCGGATGCGGGGCTTGTTAAGCGGGAGGCTGCAGCGGAGCGCTGTGGTGCGGAGTGGAGCGGGGTGCGGGCCGTTCTATCGGTCAGACCGATGGGATCTCTCGGTCGGTGTGGGGGCGGTGCGATGCAACGATCGGGGGCGACTGGGTGCGATGCGGAGCGGTCGATGCGGGTGGGGCTCTCGGTCAGAACGAGAGGAGCTCTCGATCGGGCATGGGCAGCTGCGGGGCTGGGTTGTGAAGAACGTCGCAAGCGAGATTTTGAGTTATGGAGGCGGCAATGGTTTGTTCTCTTGCGAAAATAGGCTTTCCTAGGGGTTGTTTATATAAGGTAGGTGGGTTGACTTGGTCTCGGGTTAATATTTGAATTTAAAATTGATTTTAAACCCAATTATTCACCCTCTCAAACACCCATGCATGTGTGGGTGCGACCAAGGCAAGGGGCTGGGGTCAAAAGTAGTTTTGAAGAGTTATAATCTAATAGAAATTATATTTGGTCGAAAATACATTAAAACTTGGTATTTAAAAATAGTTAAAGCTTGACCAAAAATATAAAATAGGTCAAATGAAATCCAAAAATTGTGAAATAAATATTGGGATGATCGGGACGACGAGAGAAAGAAAACTAAGAAGACGGACTCAATTTCGACGTCGAGTGACGAAACTAAAAATAGAAACGTCTCACGTCAAAAGTGAAAATCACAACGTCTCTTCGAATAAGATCAAATCGTGGGAGAACGACCCGAGAAATGTCGTTTCAAATTAGTGCAACCATTTAATACTCTTATAGACGTTCACAACGACATATCACACCAAAGTGTTCACAAACAAATAGAGTCTAAAATAAATACGTGCACGGTCAAAAGCACATGCAAAAACAAAGTACAACGAAAACAGACCGTTACAAAAACAAAAGCCTGAGGCTTCTGAGACCATTTCTTGGTACACTAAGTCTTTGTCTCAATATGTTCCGCGTACTAATCTCTGTGAAGATGAGATCCTGAAGAGCCTTCACATTTAGAATAATTTTACTACCGGAAAAATTTACAGATAACCAGAAGATTATCAGATCATATGTCCCTGCTGCCAATACACCAGCTAGGATTGACATCCCCAAAGATGGGAGCAATCCACCGGCAGCAGAATCGGCCGTACCTCAAATAAAAAGAGGACGACCGCTTGGCTCCAAGGATAAATTCCCTCGTTAAAGGAATATACCTGGAGAAATAAAGAATATCCCACCACAAGATGCTGAGCTTGGACCATGTAACGGTCGCTTTCTGACCTTATGTATTTCTGCGTGTACGTACGTTTTTCGTATGCGTATTTTTTTGACCTCTTCTTGGTTTCGGACTATGCGATGTGATATGTCGTTGTGACCGTATGGAAGAGTAGTTATTTGTGTGATTCTTAGTGAACGTCATTTCACGGATTGTTCTCCCACAAATCAGGTTTGATTGCAGAGTTGTCGTAGCTTTAGACTTGGTTGCCGGATCTTTTATTTTTTTGTTCGTTCTCCGTGAACCCAACACACGATCGACTACCATACCCCTGAGCCTCTCTTCGTCACGGTCGTCCCGATATTTTTTTCGTAATTTGCTGACACCCCTAGCCCACCCAAATCACTAATCAATTTCGAAGCCGTCTAGCCTAATCAAATTCAAATTCAAATTGCTAATCAAATCTTAATGGGATTTTTACGTATCATAAATATTTGATTCTGCCACTACTCTCACCCAACTTTCCCCCTCTTTGTACTTTCCTTATCTCTATCCCCCTCTCAACTAACCCTATATTCTAAAGGTGTTTAGCAACTTATCTCCTTAAATCATGCAAACTCCCCCAACCCTAACAAAAACTCACGGCAAACCCATAACCAGCTGCCGTTTTTCCTCTTTGGAACACCACATCGCTGCCGACGGCCACCACCAGCCTCCCCTCAACTCCGGCCATCTCCTCCACCTTCATCTCCTCCCTCTCCTCCCCTCTCAAGCCCTCAAAATCGCAAGTTTTCCAAGCCCAGGCCAGATCTGTGCGCCCGTCGGAAACAAGACCGCTGCCGCCGCTCTGGCCACCCACTCCAGCGATCTCCACCTCTGATTTACTCCCCTCAAGTCCCCCTATTACCTGCAACTCTCCTTCCCCTTTCATCTACTCTCTATCTCCCTCAAAACACTCTCAAATACAACACAACGGCAGTTTGGACAGATCTGTCCATCTCTGGAAAAACGCCGCGTCCGGCCACCTACGGCCACCTCCGGAGACCAAAATATCACCGTTGGACTACTATCAAACCTCTCTATCATCTGCAATTTCCCTTTCCCTCTTTCCTCATCTCTAACTCCTCGAAAACCCGTTGAAACTCAGCCCTAGCGGTTGTTTTTGACAGATTTGTGCGTTGTTCTTCAACGCCATTGCACGGCCATCTCCGACCACTTCTGACGACTATACCACGACCATTGGATCTCTATTGAACCCCTTTAGTTACTACAAGTTCCTTTGGGCTCCTCAGATCGCTGTTTTTCCGCTGAGCTGCGCGACAACGACCGTTGCGCGAATCTGTCCACTTCGGCTTCTCATGGCCGCCCACCACCGTGTGATGATGCCGTCAGCCACCCACCTAGCCGAGCAATCCCCACTGATCTCATTCAACCCCCGACATTCCCATTTTCTCCTCAGAGTTCATGCGCGTCGTCGAACTCGCGTGTTTTTCCCAGACGTTGCCGCCGTCGTGAAGATCCATTGCGCTACCCGCAACGGGAGAGAGATCGCCACTTGCTCACTATTTATGCCTCCACCTGGCTATACAGAAGGGTCTCGCTGTGCTACCCGCGGCTGAGACATTGCAGACGACGTCGATCCATCGCCGTTCAGACCCGACATCCGCTTTTTGATCGACGTCAAAAGGTTAGTCCTCTAACGCGTAGGTAGAACCCTCACTGTTGCAAAACGAAAACCTAATCTAAAAATCGTCAACAATAACTAACTTTCATTTCCGCACCTTTAAAACTTTGGAAAATATTAGACATCGACGAAGGACTGAATTTCTGTGCACATCGGATAGATCGTCGATTAGGCTGAACCAAAAAAAAACGTGACTTTGATTGCTAGGATAGTCCCGTTCAACCTAGAAATGAACTCTAATAGGAATGATGAAAAACGTGTCCTGACACCGCCGTTGACCCGTGTTTCAGACGGACCCTCGCTGACGCACCACTTCGACGGGACGCTCCGGACAGGCGACGCTCTCGCTACCGCAGGCAAGTGTTTACACTTGTGCTCTTACGGCCACATTTGGGCCATCTCATTCTTAGAATATTAGAGTACTTTTAAAGAGAAACAGACGTGAAATGATAGCGTCCGGGACCCCACCTTGACAGCGTAGACTTGACAACAAAGTCTGAGCACAAACAACTACAACAACTGACACCTTAGGGCTATTCTGTGTGAGCGTGCGTGTGGACCCCCTAGAATATACAACTACAACAACTGCTACCATATGTTTCACCTGTGTGTGCATGCGTATGGACCCCTTAGAATGAACAACTCCTTGTTACTTGTCGTGTCATGGTCCCTGTTACAAAAAGCATACATGCGTTTCGGATGCTCTCCACGCGAGAGTGATCCCTGTGTTACAAAAAGCCTGCTGGCATTTTGGATGCTCTCCACGTGAGAGTGATCCATGTATTACAAAAAGCCTACGGGCGTCTCGGATGCTCTCCACGCAAGAGTGATCCCTGTGTTACAAAAAGCCTACGGGCGTTTTGGATGCTCTCCTTGCGAGTGTGATCCCTGTCTTGTCTTGTCTTGAGCACTTGGGTTTGGGGTAGGGTTGAGCGGTCGCATGGGGAAAGGGTCTGGATGCCCTCAAACCGTAAGGCGTGAACCCTTCGAGTCACTCATGTCTTGTCTTGTTTGGTCCTGTCTCTTCTAGCTTAGTCCCGTAGCCGGTAGCACACGCTACGGCTACTGTCTGCCACGTTTACTTTTCCTGCATCACTTTTACTTTCTGCATAGTATAACTGCCTTGTCATAACAACATCATGTTAATCAACCAGTAAAATGTTGCCCTGAAATTACCTTACACTTGCAGTAGAGTCTCTCACCCTTTCTTGTAGACTTTACCTGACGTACAGTTCCTTTTCTCTTCGGTGCTGTACGTCAGGTGTTGAGCCAGAGTACGTGGACGCGCCGGACATACCTGAGTACCTGGAGCCAGAGGACGTCGACCCGGAGTACGTACCTAACGAGGACCAGTCCTAGAGGTCCCTCACCGTTGCGGACTTTCAGAGGTTACTAGTTTTTAGTTCGGTGCGTAGCACCACTTTACTCTCTGCCTAGGTTGGGTGCTTCGCATCATTAGTTTCCTTTTCTGCAGTTTGTTGCCATTCTTAGTCTTCTCTTATTAGACTTTTCACATGCTGGATATTATCTCTTTTATAAAATGAATGCATCCTTTTCTTTCTGTACTTTTGTTGTTCCGAATTATATATATGCAAGAACCTGAAATTTTTAAATGGTACCCCCTACAGACACTTATTGGGTCCGAGCCTCATATCTCCGGCCCAAGCGGGCCTTAGTCACGCTTCGTCTCCGTAGTTTTAGGAAGTGGGACGTGACAGGTTTTAGTGGTGGCCCATGCAGGTCATGCAAAAAGCTCGGAACAATAAGAGTACTGCATTCATTTAATATCCATGTACATGTCTAAATTAGGGTTTCCTTGTCTTAGGTGGTAGGAAGAGTTAGATAGACATCCAGGGTTGATAGTTAGGTGCCTTGGTTAAGATTTAGTCATTCTTCTCTTAGGATACCTTAGTAGCCCGTCACCTGGCTCTGACCATGTTAGATTTCTAGAGTCCTTCTGTTAGTCGTTCGCTAGAGTCCATCAACTTCGGGCCCAGCAAAACGTAAACATGATTCTCTTAGGGCCCTTTCCTGAGATCTCTCTATTACAATCTAGTTCATTAGGGTGCCTTAGTGCTCAGTTCTCCTGACCTTTAGATGGCCCGATAATTAGAACACCTGATTTCTAGCATCTACCTAATCGTTATCCTTCTGTGCTATCGGCCGTAAAATTCCATTGTAGCTTTTCATGAATCATATCCTAGGCGTATTCATCATGCGATCATGTTCTTTGCCTTCGATTCACGTGATCGCTTCGTGACGATTATCGTTAATTCTTCGAATCTTCCCCATTGCAAATCTGGATTCCTTTAAAGGTATTTTCGAAAATTCCTTATTAAATCCTTCGCTCAGTTTAACTTCTTTGAAAACCCCCTCGTTATATATTTAAATTTCTTGCTTTTCGGTTGAGTTAAAATTCCTTCTTGGATTTTGTATCCTTCTTGGTCATAATTTTTTAGTTACTATCTTGTAATAATTTCTAACCGGTATCTTTTGGATTTCAGTTTTTAAACTTTGTTACCATTTTTGATAATTCAAGAGGTAAGTTTTTTTTCTAAACTATGAAATTATTTTAACCACTTACCGTATGTAATTTCAGAATATTTTTCTAAGCTAAATCGAGTTTCATTTTTTTTATATAGCAGTTCTATGTTCATTGTGCTCATACTTCGAAAATCTTTGTATAAATCTATTTTCATTTGCGAAACAAATCACTACCTCACCCTATTCCGAGTAGTAATTTTCTACCATCTGCTCACTATTTCTACATATTTTTATATGTATAAATATTTGTATATGATACCATATTTTACACGTAATTCTTCTTTCATCTATTTAATTATTTTGAGCAATACTTTTGTCCCATCCAATCAGCTATCTCCTTATTTCGCCTTATTTGACCTTGTTTCTTCTGATCTTGTTTCGTTTCACTTTTGGTTTCGGTTTCCTTTCTATTGTTTAGACATTAGAGCATGTTGTCTGTGTCAACTCTAGTTTAGTAGTGGGCCCTTTGGTTTGTGATGTTGTCGTGGTGCATGTTTATAGGTAGAGTGTGTGGACCTGTATGAGTGTGTTACCTTTAGGATCTTAATGATTGCCCTTGTTTCATGTGTGTATACTCAGTGTTATTCGTAATATACATATAGAGCTGTCTGAATGATGGTATTCCTAGGGGTACGGATAGCGTCATGGCAGGCAATTCCTTAGACTTAGTCTTTCGTATTATAGTATATCTTATCTTTGGCTGCGTATGATTGTATCAAAACTTTTGTCTTCTTTTGAACCAAATCTTTGAAGTTTTGAAACTAGCCACACAACATCACAACCCCCTGTCTTCCCCAATCAATACCATAACTCCACACGTTTTTCCCACATGTTTTTTTACATTCTTCCTTCTCTTTCCCTCTTCGGGAGTGTTATTTTTTATTGTTATGATACTGTTAGTACTAGCTATTATTGTTATAGGATTATGTTTGCGGGTAGGCATAGAGTGAGCTGAGATATGTTGTACATATGATTAGTTGATTTTGAACACAAAGATATTAAATTTGATTTCCTTCGGATGAAAAGAATGAGGTGTCCAAGACTTATTTATAATACCGATGTGTGACAGACTCGATGGAGAATTCTGGTTGGACGAAATTATATGCGGGGAGATGAGAACTTATTAGCCAGAAACTTGGACGAGTGGTAGATAGGAGTAGCTAGGAAGGTATAGTATGAGTTAGGGTGATCATGAGAATGAGTAGAGCACTTAAAGCATCAAGATTTGACTATAGGTTGGGGTGAGAAGACATTGGAAGTAACACGACATGTTGAGATGAATGGATAGTTAGGAAGGCGGATTTTATATTATTAGGAGTTTAGATGATAGGGGTAAGGATAGATGTAGTTTGATGGTTCATTGATTATGGAGGATAAATTTATGAGTCAGTGTGATGGATGGTATATTGGGGAAGAGATGATTGTTGATTTGTACACGGTAATATGGCTTTATAGTCAGGTGCTAGGATGTGATTCTAGTTTTAGCTTATTCAGTGGAGAGACGAGTAATGAAGAATTATTTAAGGAACGTTGTTTGAAGTTATAGAATTAGCGATCATTATGTGGAATATGGGAGTTATAGGCATAACTGTTTATAGATATTATTAGTATTTGTATAAGTGATTTCGAGGACGGAATCATTTCTAAGGTGGGTAGAATGTAATGGTCGCTTTCCAACCTTATGTATTTCTGCATGTACGTACGTTTTTCGTACGCGTATTTTTTTGACTTCTTCATGGTTTCGGACTATGCGATGTGATATGTCATTGTGACCATATGGAAGAGTAGTTATTTGTGGGATTCTTAGTGAACATCATTTCACGGGTCGTTCTCCCACAAATCAGGTTTGATTGCAGAGTCGTCGTAGCTTTAGACTTGGTTGCCGGATCTTTTATTTTTTTTCGTTCTCCATGAACCCAACGCACGATCGACCACGGTACCCCCGAGCCTCTCTTCGTCACGGTCGTCTGTATATTTTTTTCGTAATTTTCTGACACCCCTAGCCCACCCAAATCACTAATCAATTTCGAAGCCGTTTAGCCTAATCAAATTCAAATTCAAATTGCTAATCAAATCTTAATGGGATTTGTACGTATCATGAATATTTGATTCTGCCACTATTCTCACCCAACTTTTTCCCTCTTTGTACTTCCCTTATCTCTATCTCCCTCTCAACTAACCCTATATTCTAAAGGTGTTTAGCAACTTATCTCCTTAAATCATGCAAACTCCCCCAACCCTAACAAAGACTCACTGCAAACCCCTAACCAGCCGTCGTTCTTCCTCTTTGGCACCCCACCTCGCCGCCGACAGCCACCACCGGCCTCCCCTCAACTCCGGCCATCTCCTCCACCTTCATCTCCTCCGTCTCCTCCCCTCTTAAGCCCTCAAAACCGCAAGTTTTCCAAGCCCAGGCCAGATTTGTGCCCCCGCCAGAAAGACAGCCACCGCCGCCGCTCTGGCCACCCCCTCTGATGATCTTCACATCTGCTTGACTCCCCTCAAGTCCCCCTATCACCTGCAACTCTGATTCCCCTTTCCTCTACTCTCTATCTCCCTCAAAACACTCTCAAATACAACACAATGGCAGTTTGGACAGATCTGTCCATCACCGAAAAAATGCCGTGCCTGGCCAGCTCCGGCCACCGCTGGAGACCACCCTACCACCATTGGACTCCCATCGAACCCCTCTATCATCTGCAATTTCCATTTTCCTCTTCCCTCATCTCTAACTCCTCGAAAACCCGTTAAAACTCAGCCCTAGCGGCTGTTTTTGACAGATCTATCTGCTGTTCTTCAACACCGCTGCACGGCCATCTTCGACCACTTCCGGTGACTACTCCACCACCATTGGATCCATATTGAATCCCTTTAGATACTGCAAGTTCCCTTTGACTCCTCGGATCGCTGTTTTTCCACTAAGACGTGCGACAACGACTGTTGCGCGAATCTGTCCACTTCAGATTCTCACGGCCGCCCACCGCCGTGCGCTGACGCCGTCGGCCACCCACCAGGCCGAGCAACCCTCACTGATCCCCTTCAACCCCTGGCAGCCCCCTTTACTCTTCAGAGTTCACGCGCGTAGCCGAACTCGCGTGTTTTTCCCCGACGTTGCCGCCGTCAAGAAGATCCATTGCGCTACCCGCAACGGGAGAGAGATCGCCGCTTGCTTACTGTTCGTGCCTCCACCTCGCTGTTTAGAAGGGTCTTCATGTGCTATCCATGGTCGAGACATTGCAGACGATGCCGATCCATTACCGTTCAGACCCTACATCTGCTTTTTGATCGACGTCAAAAGGTTAGTCCTCTAACGCGTAGTAAGAACCCTCACTGTAGCAAAATGAAAACCTAATCTAAAAATCGTCAAAAATAACTAAATTTCATTTTCACACCTTTAAAACGTTACAAAATATTAGACATCGACGAAGGACTAAATTTCTGCTAGGATAGTCCCGTTGAAGCTAGAAATGAACTCTAATAGGAATGATGAAAAACATGTACTGACACCGTCGTTGACCCGTTTCAGACGGACCCTCGCTGACACACCACTTCGATGGGACGCTCCAGACAGGCGAAGCTCTCGCCACTGCAAGCAAGTGTTTACACTTGTTCTCTTACGACCACGTTTGGGACATCTCCTTCTTAAAATGTTAGAGTACTTTTAAAGAGAACGGGACGTGAAATGATAGCGTCCGGGACCCCACCTTGACAGCTTAGACTTGACGACGAAGTCTGAGCACAAACAACTACAACAACTGACACCTTAAGGCTATTCTGTGTGTGCGTGCGTGTGAACCCCCTAGAATCAACAACAAAAACAACTGCTACCATAGGTTTCACCTGTGTGTGCGTGCGTGTGGACCCCCTAGAATGAACAACTCCTTGTTACTTGTCGTGTCATGGTCCCTGTTACAAAAAGCCTGCAGGCGTTTCGGATGCTCTCCACGCGAGAGTGATCCATGTGTTACAAAAAGCCTGCGGTCGTTTCGGATGCTCTCCACACGAGAGTGATCCCTATGTTACAAAAAGCCTACGGGCGTTTCGGATGCTCTCCTTGCGAGAGTGATCCATGTCTTGTCTTGTCTTGAGCACTTGGGTTTGGGGTAGGGTTGAAAGGTCGCACAGGGAAAGGGTCTGGTTTCCCTCAAACCGTAAGGCGTGAACCCTTCGAATCACACATGTCTTGTCTTGTCATGTCCTGTCCCGTCTAGCTTAGTCCCATAGCCAGTAGCACACGCTACGGCTACTGTCTGCCGCATTTACTTTTCCTGCACCGCTTTACTTTCTGCATAGTATAACTGTCATGTCATAACAACAGCATGTTAATCAACCTATAAAATGTTGCTCTTAAATTACCTTACACTTGCAGTAGAGTCTCTCACCCTTTCTTGTAGACTTTACCTGACGTATAGTTACTTTTCTCTTCAGTGATGTACGTCAGGTGTTTAGCCAGAGTACGTGGACGAGCCGGACATACCTGAGTACCTGGAGCCAGAGGACGTTAACCTGGAGTACGTACCTGACGAGGACCAGTCCTAGAGGTCCCTCACCGTTGCGGAATTTCAGAGGTTACTACTTTTTAGTTGGGTGCATAGCACCACTTTACTCTCTGCCTAGTTTGGGTGCTTCGCACCATTAGTTTCCTTTTCTGCAGTTTGTTGCCATGCTTAGGCTTCTCTTATTAAACTTCTTACATGATGGATATTATCTCTTTTATAAAATGAATGCATCCTTTTCTTTTTGTACTTTTGTTGTTCCAAATTATATATACGCAAGAACCTGAAATTTTTAAATGGTACCCCTCTACAGATGCTTATTGGGTCCGAGCCTCACAGCTCCGGCCCAAGCGGGCCTTAGTCACGCTTCGCCTCCGTAGTTTTGCGAAGCGGGGCGTGACAGACTAGTAACCTCTCCCCTCCTTCAGTCCCCCGAAGAGGACAATACAGGAGAAATATAATAAAAATTCGTACGTACTGGGGATGTACTGGACAGAAAAAGCACGGTCGATGACGACGACTTTGCGTTCGATATTGCTATTCACGTTGCTAAAGGCGACGATGATATCGATCCACTATCTCTAGCTAAATACAAATGCTGAGATGATTGGCCAAAGTGGAACGAGCAATATGAGTAGAGCTGGACTCACTCTTGAAATGCAAAGTTTTTGGACCAGTAGTCCAAACACCAAGAGGTGTAAAACCTGTGGGATACAAGTGGGTATTCGTAAGGAAAATAAATGAGAATAATCAGATCGTACGCTACAAAGCACGGCTTGTAGCTTAGGGATTTTTCCAACGACCGTGGATGGATTATGAATATACATATTCCTCGGTTATGCATACGATCACATTCCGATTGATAATAAGCTTAAATGGAAGGCCCGGAAATGCCGCTCATTGACTTTGTGACTGCATATCTAAATGACAAATATAGATCGAAATATTTATATGAACCTTCTAGATGGTTTCAAAATACCAACAGAAATAAAAGATAGACCTCAGGATGTCTATTCTGTTAAATCTTCAAAGATCATTATTTGGTCTTAAATAACCAAGAAAAATGTTGTATAACATACTGAGTGATTTCCTTGTTCAACAAGTTTTCACCACTAATGAACTCTGCCTGTATATTTTCATTAAAATCACGGTAACATGATTCGTATTAATAATCGTCTAATTAGATGACTTAAACCTCATCGGATCTCCTACAGAGATTGATGATATATCTGCAAGCCTCAAACTAACATTTGGAATGAAAGACCTAGGCAAGACTAAATATAGTCTTGGCTTACAGATAGAAAACCTCAGCGGAGGAATCCTATTACACCAATCCACATACAAAAGGAAATTACATAAAAAGCACCATTCTCTAAGTACACCAATGGCCATTAGATCATTGGATGTACATAAAGACCCCTTCCGGCCGCTGGAAGAGGGGGATGAAATATTAGGTCCGGAAATACCTTAACTTAATGCCTTTGGAGAACTACTATATCTGGAAAACTGCACGCGTCCCGACATAGCGTTTGCAGTCTTCCTACTAGCCAGATACAGTTCCGCGCCTGAAGCGCCACTGAAACGGAGTAAAGCAGCTTCTGCGCTACCTCCAAGGATCAGTTGACCTCTGATTATACATCCCGAAAGGTGGATCTTCCACTTTGTTTTGGTTATGCAGATGGAGGTTATAGGTCTTATCCACACACCGAGAAATCATAGACTGGTTTTGTGTTCACCTTCGGTGGTACGACCATCTCCTGGAAATCTGTGAAGTAGACCACCACAGCAGTCTCATCTAACCACTCAGAGCTCCTGGTGATCCATGAATCTATCAGAGAATGTCTCTGGCTTTGTTCAGTCATTCCTCACATTCTAGCGACGTCCGACCTGAAGACGGACTACCTTGAGTAAACCATATTATTTGAAGATAATGCAGCTTGTATAGCTCAACTACAAGTTGGTTACATCAAGGACGACAGGATGAAGCACATCTCTCCCAAGTTCTTCTTAACGCACGAGCTAGAGGAGCAAAAGTAGATTGAAGTACGGCAGATCTAGACTTGTAAATAATTTAGTTGAGCTGTTTATTAAGGCATTGCCTAGATGTACTTTAAGAAAGCTTGTATATGGATGCGACAGCTGAAAGGCCTACAAGCCTGAAGCTTGTACGGATCAGGGGGAGTCACTTGTGTATTGTACTCTTTTTCCTTAAGCTGTTGGTTTTTCCTACAGGGTTTTTCACAGCTAAGGTTTTAACGAGGCAAACAAGATAAGTCTGGATCCAGCAGTATCCATCCCATATTAGCATATTGGATCTTGAAGAATTCATATGCTAAGAATGGATGGATGAGGGGGAGTGTTATGAATGGGGGAGACCTTTGGTCTACCCCACTATCATCCACCATTAAACACACTCTTAGCGTGGGTGTCCTTTGGGTTCTAAAGGACTTGTAACTCATATATATTAATATATATATTTCTATGGTGAAGACCATATGCTGACTTCTCTATATTCCAACAATTTAAACTTTATTGTTTCTGAGTGTTTTTATATTTCTTTGTTGTAAATGTATAATACCAGAGTTGGTTAGGATCGCGGCTATCTTATAGATATGCTCATATCTTCTGTATCCTATCTATGTACGCTCCTCTGTATGCTATAAATAAAGAGCTGGGGTTCCCCCCAGATAATGATTCATAACACGTTATCAGCACGAGCCTCTAAATAAAATTTCCACACAATCGATCGTTGTGAAAGCGAAGAAAGGCGGGAGATCCACGTGCGCAGCGTCAAGCTTCATCAAATGAGCATCGTCATCTGTGTAGGATTTGTTCAACCGTCGCTATATCCAGAGGACGGATATAGAGGTAAACCTCGCTAAAAATATCGTTTTTATCATACGTATGATTGTATTCTGCATAGATCTCGCAAGATCGAAGTGGAATTAGGGCAAATCGCCTAAATCGACGATTTTTATCATCCAAAATCATGTTTTATACATGTTTAAGATATGAAAATAACGAGAATAGGGTTTTCTACCCATCTTACCGCCAGCCGTCCCTCTAACCCCGCCAGAAGCGAGGGAGGCCGCCCGACTCCGTGCGTCGCCCCCCACCCACAAGGGGGGTGCGGTCTACGGGCCACCGCTGTTACCCCCCAAAGGGGGTGTGCTATCTACGGTCCACTGCTGTTACCCCCTGAAGGGGGGCGTTCAGGCCGTCGCTGCTATCCCCCCCTGAAGGGGGGTGGCCTCCGGGCCACCGCCGTTTCCCCCCAAAGAGGGGACGGTGTTCAGGCCGCCACCGTTATCCACCCACACACGTAGCCCATCCCCCAAAGGGGGCACTGTTGTTCCCCTTTCCCCCATTGATACGGCGAGTGGGGGCCGCCGATCCCCCCCACTATGACGGCGGAGGAGGGTCCCCCTTCTGCCCTCAACCCACCCCTAATACCCTTGGGCCTGAAGCCCATGAGAAAAAAAATTCAGCCTTGCGGGCGTGAAGCCTGCAGGCTAACTGTGGGCTTCATGCCCGCATGCCATATTTCCTTCTAAAAAAGTTTTAAGACTACGGGCCTGAAACCCGCAGCCACACTGCGAGCTTTAGGCCCGCAGGCCAGTTTTTTTTTAAAAAAACAGATTATATTTAAAAGGTTCTTTAAAAAGCTTTAAAAGGCTTTTTGGAGGCCAAAAATAAGTTTAAAAAGGATTCAGAGGGCCTAAAAATTCATGAAAAATCATGATATAATATGGGACATTAAATGGACTCTTGGGGACATTTGAGGATAAATTGGGGATAATTTAAAAAGGAGAATTTCTTCCTTTTATGAAGAACATGTTATATTTTGGGCTCTTTTCAATCTTTTTGAATAAACCCAACTAGCACAACCCTTTCATTATATGATACCTTTGTGGATCATAACTATATGCTTCACATCATTTTGGCTTATTCTGTGGATAAACTATATTTGGTTGTGCAAATATTAAAACTTAATTATTTGGAAGATCTTGCGACCTCTCTGCCGTTAGTCAGCTACCCTAACGGTGTCGGACATTGTCCAGTGGTCCAATAATTATTAAGTAATTAAATCGTATATCCTTTCTGTGAATATAAATGCATGTGATGGATTTCGAAGTACTGGACGCATCGTGAAGAAACTATCTGAGCTGGCAGCTCGATGTGAAGTTTTATTTGCAGGTTAAATCCTACATTTCTGCTGTGACTAATAATGAAAATGTAAGCGATATCGAAAAGACGCAAGCCATTATCTATATTCGTCGCCAAGTGGACAAGACCCTAAAGGCTGAATACCTTACGGTTGAAGATCCATTTGAGCTGTGGACTGCCCTTGAGGATAGGTATAAACATCAAAAAGATGTTATACTACCGAGGGCACGATATGAGTGGGAGGACCCGAGAATGCAGGACTTTTAGTCCATAGCTGAGTACAACTCAGCTCTTTTTAGCATCACTCACGCCAGAAGTTGTTTGGTGAAAAAGTCTCAAAAGATCGCATGCTGGAAAAGATGTACACGTCTTTCCATGAGAAAGATGCGATACTAATGCGGCAATATCGTGAACGAAAATTCACCAAGTATTCTGAGCTGCTGTCATGTTTACTCATGGCTGAACAAAACAGAGAGCTTCTTCTCGCCGCTAACAGCATGCGCCTCCCTGGCACTGCCCCCTACCAGAAGCTCACAATGCATCTTCTTTTTCCAAAAAGAAGAGAGACAATAAACGAAAAGAAAGACCACAGAAAATGGGACAGAACAAAAGGGCCAGGGCCAAGTCCAGCAACAAAAAATGAAGGGGGGCGGAAGTTCACTTGGCACAGAAATGACAAAAATAGAAATGATGCACCCCCACCCAAGAGGGATTGGGAAGACCAGTGCCATAGCTGTGGCATGAAAGGCGACTGGTCTAGAGTGTGTCGAACTCTGCAGCATCTCCAGGATTTGTATTAAGAAAACAAGAAAAATAAAGCTGAAACAAACCTGGTGACCTCTGATGCTCCAGTCAAGTTTACAGCTGACGACTTCAAAAATAAAGACCTGCTTATGTAGCCTTCTATTTTTATCTTAGCTACTTGTTTTAAGAACATTTCAGGTTATGAGAGCTTTTTGAATTATGTAATTTGATTTTGAATGAAAATGTTTCTCTGAAAATGTGCTTATATGATTCATCTTTCAATAGATGAACTGCTCTCATAACTTATTAGTGGACAATAAATAAACACATACGACCCTTCAAATCAAAGCACAATATCAGGTCCATATTGTATTAGGGTTTCTATCATGCATCACTAGTTTATACGCAGCGAAAAATTAGAAACCTACCAAGATCCATGTGTTTCAAATTGATTCGAATAGATTACTAACCTTGTGACGATCTGAATATGTCGGACTACAGGTGCTGCTCTACGAATAACCACCCTCAATTGGTATCCACACACGAATGTCACGAACATGAATTGCGAGGGTGCTAGCTCCTTCTCCACAACTAGGGTTTCTCTCGCTCTTTGTTTTTCTCAAAAACGGAGGAGATAGATTGAAATCATAAAAACTGAAAATCCTCTTTCTATATCTTATATAGAATCACACGTTAACCCCTTAACGCATTTCAATTACGTGGCGATATTCTAGGGATAATATCTTAACGAGATGCAATATCTGACAGTTAAGATATTTCACCTTATTACGAATTTCAAATTAAATTCAAAATCACGTTTAAACCCTATCTTATCCATTACGTTCTTTGTGTGTGACCCAATAGGCTCATATCAAATTGGTAGTGGGCCTAATCCCATTAAAAGCCCACGAGTCATAATTGGTCTCTAGCAAGACATTATGACTACCCAATTAATATGAATATCGTTAGTCTGATTTTAACCTAACCAATAGAACACGTTGTAATCCTTTTGTCACACGCTATCTTATTTGAACATAAGTCATGGACAGTGTCACACTTATATTGTCCAAATATTTAATTTCTCGCTTACTAAGTAGACTGATAAAATCAAATGACATTCATTTGAGCACGACCATGCATTTCTCAGTCCTACTTATCGAGGGGCCCATTAGATATCTCTCTCATAGGAGAGGGACAAATTCCATCTTGTTCATTCACTTTCCTCTGCATAATTCACATCATATTCAATCATAACCTTTATGATTATCTGATTAAAGATAATGTTTGGTTATGTCAAAACATGATGTTCCTTATGTAGGAAACTATGATGATCTCAGGTCTAAGGATTCTATGGCATAACTATTATGAGATCATTTATGACACTAATCCATGTAATGATCTAATAGCGAGTCTATCCATTACCTGTTCTCCAACAAATAACTATAAGTTTGATTTGTATCACCATACATATAATTATCTTATAATTATCAACCAAACTTGTACTAGTCTTAATTCATTATTAAACCTTTAACGATGAATGACTAGGGATGCTTAGAATAACAAAAAAGCTATTCAAATATTATTATAAAGAAACATGCAAGCAATATAATAATAACAATAAGAGAAACATTTTATAAATGAAAATGACATAACATAAATGTCCAAATATTCGGCCTAGGGCAAAACCACTAACATATTGAAGGTTCTGGGAATGCAACACTGTTGCTCCAAAATGATACAAAAATAAAGGATGCACAAATCTCTCCAAATTCTAACCAAAACTTACTTAGTTTAAAGGACATCCGTTTCAACGGATTCCATTTGGAAACATCAAATGTAAATGAAAAAGAATTACTGTATGTAACGTCTCAAGAAAAAAGGAGTAAAATCCGGACTTAAACGTTTTGAGATCCTTTCAGGCCTCTACCATACAATGATTCGGAGAGAGGAAGCGAATTTAACGGAGCACCTGAAGTGCCCGACATCAGCCAAGATTTTACTTTGGCATGATATACTTGGCCACCCTGGATCAGTGATGATTCACCGCATCTTATCCTACAGGTATGATTTTAAGAAGCAGAAGATTCTTCAGAAGAGAGAATTCCCTCACATCCCTTGTTATAAGGGAAAACAAATTACAAGGTCGTCTCTACTAGAAGTTGACAAAGAATCTCCACGCTTCCTCAAAAAGAATATAAGGAGATAGATGTGGACAAATCCACCCCCTAGTGGGCTATTTCAGTACTTTATTTTATTGATAATTACTTCCTCAAAATATTCGTTTTTGTGTCTACTATCGACCCGCAACCTAGCTTTTCCAAAGCTATTGGCACAAACAATAATGTTGCTGGCACATTTTCCAAACAATCAAATAAAGAAAATAAGTCTGGTTAATGTTGGGGAATTTACCTTCCGGTCATTTCAAGAGTACTACCAAGCAACGGGAATAGAAAATGAACATACAGTTCTGCATTTTCATACACAAAATGGGTCGGCAGAGTCACTGATAAATAGACTCCAATGGATTGCATGTCCATTGTTAATAAAATCCCGATTACCGGTGGATGCATGTGGACATGCAAATTCTGCATGATTCACCGTAAATGAAAATAAGACCATCTGGAGGTCAGAGTCTCCAATGCAACTTGTATATGGAATGCCACCAAATATTTCTCACTTGAGAATCTTCGGTCGCGCATTTTAAATCTCTGTCGCACCACCAACGAGGACAAAAAATGGGTTCTCAACGTCGCCTAGATATCTACGTAGGGTTTGACTCACCCTCAAGTATAAGATACCTAGAACCCTAAACGGGCGACGTAGTTAAGGTACATATTGAAGAATGTGATGAGACGAGCTTCGCTAAAATAGGCCCAGATACTGATAAATCTGGCGTAAAGTAAATTATAACGTGGGATACAAAAAGTTTGACCCACTATGATCCGGTAACTATACAATGTGAAGATGAGATCCTGAAGATCCTCTACATACAGACCACTATTCACCAATTACCGGAATCATTTACTGACAACTAGAAGTTTGCCAGATCACACATCCCTGCTGCAAATACTCTAGCTAGGATTGACATCTCCGAGAATGGATGTAATCAACCAACAGCAGAAGTTGCTGATCCTCAACAAAAAAGAGGCAGACCACTAGGCTCCAAGGATAGAAATCTAAGAATAAGAATAATACCTTGAGACCTTGAGACAATAATTCCACATGAAAATGAGTTTACGTCCACAACCTCACCCTTCCTGGAATCCACTGCAGAGGAACTGCCGGGAAAAACTGAAATGAAAGTAAATGTTGTACATACTAGGGAGGTGTTGGATAGAAAGAACATAATTTTCGACAATGTATTCACGTATCTTATGGCCATATACATCTCAAAAGCGATGATATTTATATAATATCGTTCCATACTCAGTTGCTAAAATGCAAACATAGAGATTGGCCAAATATGGAACGCGGAAATAAAAGATGGGCTGGACTCATTTATGAAATGTGAAATGTTCGGACTTGAAGTCCAGACACCAAAAGGTGTCAAACCTGTGGGTAAAATAAGTATTACACACATAAGAAAAATAAATACAAGATCATATGCTATAAGGTACAACCTATAGCCCAAGTAAAATTTCGCTGAAACTATGGAATGAACAAATTAAAATGAGCATGTCTCATAAATGCTGCATCAGATTCCCTAAGTTATCAGATACGAATACCTTTGTGGATATCTTGGTAAAGATAAATTCCACATTTTCTTAAATGCCTGAATAAACTTCGGGACGTCTATTCTATTGAAGAAACATAATAAGAATAATACATAATGTTCAACCAAGAGAATCACATGACAAAGTAATTATTCCTACTGAAGGTTGTCTTTGCATCTAAGCAAAGAACGTGATTTGAGATCATAGTTGTAAACAACTTAAGTCTCATCGGATCTCCTGAAGAGAAAACCGAAATATCTGTTCAAGCCTGACTATTAAACATGAAATGAAAGACCTAGGCAAAAATAAACTAAGTCATGGCTCACAGATTTATTATCTTAACAGAATTCTGTTACATACGCTCAGAAGTGCATTGAAGAAATTATAAGAACCATTGTCATCCAAAGTACACCTATGGTAGTACACTCTATAGTTGTACAAAAAGACCACTTCTGATCGCTGGAAGAGGGGGAGGATATAATTGTTCCTAAAGTCCCTTATCTAAGTGCAATCAGGCACTCCTGGATAACTACATGCGTCCCGATATAGTAGTTACGGTAAATTCATTAGCCATAGATAATTAGGCACCTAAAAAGGGCCATTAGACCAGAGTTAAGCATCTTCTGTGTTTCCTCCAAGGGTCGAAAAATTTGGGCTTACATTATAAAGTATCATCCTCCATGTTTATGCAAATACAGGTTAACAGGTCTGATCCCTATACTGAGAAATCACAGACTGGGTACCCAAAGTGGGATGGCCATCTACTGCAGATCTGTAAAGCAAATTATAAAGGCAACATCATCATATCATTCCGAGATCCTTACCACACCAATGGTGTATTTGAGGGTGCCTGGTGGTACATTACATCCCAGTGACGATTGGGATAGAGGCTGGTATTGTGGAGCTGACCACATAGTCTGAAGACCACATCAAAGGCAATGTAACTTAGCACACCTCTCCAGAGTTTCTGGATTTAGCAGCTGCTTAATGGTGATAATATTTGTACTCTTTGTATATCTTCGGAATGTTGTAAATATGAGAGATGAGATAAGCCTAAGAGATCTGAAAGCCTAAGGGCTTTTACAGATCATGGGAAGTTAAGGGAATTTATACTCTTTTCCCTTCGCTATGGTTTTTCTCACAGGGTTTTCCATAGCCAAAGGTTTTAACGAGACAAATCACATCAATTTTGGATCCTGAAGTATCCACTCCTTTGTGACGCTCAGAATCCCGAAGTGTTCATGAGCAGAGTCGCTTGTACAAATCAGGGAGAGTTAGAGAGCCTCTGTACTCTTTTTTCTTAACTATGGTTTCTCCCACAGGGTTTTCCATGGCTAAAGGTTTTAACGAGGTAAACCTCACTAACTCAAGATCCTGAAGTATCCACCCCATGTGAGACTCCTACTGCGCTCAGAATCCTAAAGTATTCATGAGCAGAGTCCACACTTATGGCTGGATAAGGGGAGTGTTGTGAATGTATAATACCTGAGTAGGTTAGGATCACGGCTATCTTCTGTAAGGTCCCTGGCTATGAGGAAAACACTAGATGGGGGGTTGAATAGTCTATATGTAATTTAAAAAGATAGTTACACCAAATTAAATTCCTAACCAACAAATAGTGCGGAATAGAAATAAACCTAAAATGAAACAAATGCAAACGCAAGGATGTTTCAAGGGTTCGGCTTACCCAAGTCACTTTTCGACTTGTTCCCGGTAATCCTACGTCCCTTCCACTCGGTTAACAACCGGATACTCAAGTTAGAACCCTAACTTGAGATTTCTTTAAAACCCACTTGTAGCAACCTTACAAGTGAAATCGAAATACAATCGACTGACCTTGACTCCCACAACGTGGGAGCAAGAAAACCACTCTCACAAACCGAGAGTAAATCAAATAACTAAAGTTATGAAATATGAAATTGAGCAACACTTACAATCACCTATGCCTTGAAGTAGAACTTGAAGGAGAAGTGTGTTGTGTGTTGAAAGACTCTCTTGGAAGAGAGAAAAGCCCTTTCACTTGATTGCACCAACTGCCTAGAAGATTTCTCTTTGGTTCTAGGTTGGAGAGCAAGAGATTGAAGAATGGAATTCTAGGGCTTTAGGATTTGAGAGCTTTTATCTTGAGAGAATGAAAGCTTGAATGATTTAGCAACTTGATAATCAAAGAGTCTAGCCCCTCAATGAAACAGTAGAGGCTCCTTTTATAGGTTTCTCAAACCCTTCAAACGAAATCAACAAAACCCCCTTTGAAATCCGCGAGGAAAAACTCAACGGATAGAATCTGTGCCCGAGACAGTCGACTGTTGAAGAACTCACAGTCGACTGCTGCACAGTGACAGAGGGTAGGTGAGAATTCATAACGGTAACTTACCACGTGGACAGTCGACTAATGAGGCATAGACAGTCGACCGTTGAACCAACAGGCGACTATAAATCCTACTACATGTGACTGGCCGTAAGCTGGGTAAGTTGATGAAATCTGAAAAATTTCAGGGAGAACAGGACAGACAACCGATGAAGAAAAGACAGTCGGCTGTTAAAATGAACAGACGACTATCAAGACCCTGAGATTTTCCCGAGAGTTGAGTCATCAAATAAGCTCAAAGACAGACGACTGTTGAAGCATTGACAGTCGACTGTTCCATTGGACAGTCGACTGTAAATCCAACAATAGTTGACTGGCCAGATTAAACAGAGAAATGGAATTTGGGCTAAAGATAGACAGGAGACTGATTAACAAAACACAGTCGACTGTCTCTTGGACAGGCGCATGTGAATCATTTATAAGTCGCCTGTGAGAGTTAAAGCTACGAAGCCCAAAAACTAGACTGTAAAAGTTTGTGCATAACAGACGACGGTAGAACAAAACACAGTCGACTGTTTTGAGACATGCGACTATAAAACGATCAACAGTCGACTGTTATAAACACGATATGCACAATCTAAATCGAAAAGAATTGGAGTTTAAGGAAGGTTGATCTAATGATATCCTAAGACTGAAATGAAGATGTGTGTGTGCTCCAACAAAGTTCTACTTATAAGCTACATACTAGAAGAGAAACAAGAAAGTTACATTTGACGAATTCTCTCTTCTTTCCAACGCATGAGCTTGAAGTCTTCTAGGAGCTTCAATCACCATCTACGATCATCCAATCCACTTCATTTGCTTTCAATGATCTTTGAGTGTCATCCATTGCAAATAGATCTTCATAATAAGCTTAGGCAATGGATTAACTGAAAATAAGGGATTAGTCACAAGTATTTATGTTTGCTCATCATTAACATCAAGTAGGGAGAAGTCCAATACTCAACATTCTCCCCCTTTTTGATGATGACAAACAAACATAAACAAAAAGATAAATAATTGTGCTTAATGAAAACTTACTCCCCCTACATAGATGCCAATCAAGTTAGTCAAGAAATATTAGGGCATCTATATATCAAATGAAACAAATTAGTAAGATATGCATGAGTGAAATGAATCCATGAAATCTAGGATTTAAAATCCATATTCATTATATCGTACTCCTCCTGAATCTAAGGCAACTTCAATCTTAGATTCAAGTGTTATTAGACTATACTTAGCACATTCATTATGAATCTGCCTGTTTATTTCTCTTCCCCTATGGCATTATCCAAAATACGGGAGTAAAATAACAACAACAATCGTGCTAAAAAAGAACTAGCAACAATTACAAGAGGTTAAAGATATAAAAAAATCAAAAACTCATAAAACCACATTAAAAACCTAGGTGATAAGAGGAATGAGAGTCCAATATCAACATTGAGATATGCGAAGGAAAAATATTGTCTCAAATCACATCACAAATGTAATATAGCATACATGGAGACAATATCACAAAATTCACACAAATATAATAAACAATTATACAATGTGTGAAACTGAACGAAGAAACTGCATGTTCAATTTTTTTTTGAAGAGTAAATGAAAATCAATATAGAATCAGAAGCTATACAAAGGGACCTATAAAGGGTCAGATGAAGAGTAAAGAGGGGATAGGGCACAAGCGCCGTCACCTTCTAATACCATTCCTCATCACCACCATAGATCCCAACAAAACCAACCAAATAAAAGTCATCAAGTACATCCCCTTTCTCCCATCAGACCCCAATAGATCAAGGGGGAGGTATCCGAGGCTTCACTCCTGTCAATGTTGCAAAGCTCGACCTTAATATCTGCCGCAATATCATCAAAAACCTGAGTCCTGGATCTAGTAATGCCATCAAAGATCCTCCTATTGCGCTCTCTCCATATATGCCAAACCACCGCAGCAATAATAGTCTTGGCCAGGACCCCCAAGCTATCCGAATGCCTGAACTTGTCATTAATGATGTCACAAACTCCCTGGAGGGATGAAGGGACCGGATCGTGAATTCCCAACTTAAGGAAGCATCTGCAGAGAATGTACTTTGAGTAGTCACACTCAAAATATAAATGATCGACGCTTTCTCCCGATCCATCGCTGCATAATTCACAACCTAGGGCCGTCTCCACCCCCCAACGAGAGAGAACATCCCTAGTAAGCATTTTGCGATGAATGCCTCTAAGCAGTGTAATAGCCATCTTGGGAATGTGCCCTTTGTACCAAACAAACTTGTGATACAGGAATCTAGTATGTCTGGCCCTCGTACCATCCCATACACTCCTAAGAAACTGCATGTTCATATATATATATATATATGTGTGTGTGTGTGTGTGTGTGTGTGTGTGTGTGTGTGTGTGTGTATGAAAGGTTAGCGTGATATTTTATTGATCAAAATTGATCAAAATACAATATACAATGTACATCAATAGCTCATTCAGGCGTGTGTCATTAATAGGGAGAGGATAGGGCACAAGCGCCGTCACTCTCCACTAGAAATCCCACACCCTAAATGAAGCTATTCAGCAAAACTCAACCCAAGTCCCTAAATTCCCAATTGGCAAATGCTGCAATTTCCTCTGCAGATGAAGGTTTAAGACCGTCCAGGGCAATCCGAATTTCATTGGCTATCTCATTAAAGACTGCGGTCTTACTTTTCATCTCCCCTTCAAAGATACGAAGATTCCTTTCTCTCCAAATATGCCATACCGTTGCCGCGAGAACGGTTTTAGCCAATCTATCCAAAGCACTCTTCCCTGCAAAATTGGTAATATAGTAGTTCCCGATGTCCCGCAATCCGGAATTAATGCAATTTCTTACTCCTAGCTTCAGTAAGGATCTGTGCCAAATGTAACCAGAAAAGCTACAAGTGAAGAAAAGGTGTTCAGTGTTCTCCTCTTTGTTGTCGTCGCAGAGGACACAATTGATTGGCGTGTTAAACCCCCATCTGTTAATCATCTCTTTAGTGAGTAACTTGTCCGAAAAAGCTCGACGAAGAGTGAGAGACCATTTAGGCACGTGATTGTTATACCAAATTAGTTTGTGAAAAGGAAAGAAAATGCCACGACGACGCGTTCCTTCCCAAGCATCCCTGAACCGGAAAAAATCCCCAGGCACTCACAGCCAATCATCCGGCCCCGCCTTTAACACAATGTGATCAAGGAGAGGCCGCACATGATCCAGCGCTTGATTGGAGGTCCAAGCACCTCCCGCCCAGTAGTCTCTAACACATTCACGCTCAGCTCCAGGTGGTGTTTCGAATAGCTGACATAAGGGGACGCAATCTAACCACGGGTCGATCCAGAAGAGGGTGCTTCAGCCATCACAAACACGCCTGCGGATTAATTTGTGAGAGATTTGCTGACTTTTGAGAAGTCTCTTCCACGTACCAGATTGTGTGGTCTGCTCCTTAGCCGTAAAAAATCCCTTGCTACCCCCATATAATAAACTCATATGCTTGGCCCAGATACTGTCGGTGGTGAGATACCTCCATGTTAGTTTCAAGCCCATCGCATCGTTCAATTCTTCCAAAAGCCTTAACCCCACACCGCCCTCCTTCTTTGGTTTACAAATATCTTCCCATGCCCAAGCTCTAGATGATCCCAGAATGAAGCGCCTACACATGGAAGAGATGGTCCTCAGGACAGTCATAGGGATACGGAAAGCGTGCATCCAAAATGCAACAATTCCGTAAATAACCATCCTCACCAGTTCAATACGCCCCGCCACAGAGAGCAAAGTAAGCTCCAACCCAACATCCTTTTCTTGTATTTATCCACCAGTCTGCCATAGTTGGTAGTTTTGGGGTACTTGGAGGAGAGGGGTAAACCAAGGTAGGTTGATATTGTGGTAGCAATCTTGATACCCAGAATGTCCGCCAAAGTGCTTTTATTATCACTAGCCCCTTTGCTAAACAAGCCAGCACTCTTATCCCAGTTCACATGGAGGCCAGTGTAATCAAAAAATTCCAACAATAATTTTTTAAAGCCCAAGAAAGTAGACCTGTCAGCTCGGCTGAACACCAGGTGGTCGTCGGCAAACAGAAGATGGGAAATGGAACCAGTGCGCCTCATTGGATGGATGTTCCCCAAATTAATTTCCTTAGAGATCAAGATAGTAAAGGCCTCCATAATAATAACAAATAAATAAGGTGAAAGTGGGTCTCCTTGTCGAATACCTCTATTTCCTTTGAAATACCCATGTGGTGCCCCATTAATCATAACTGAGAAGGTCGCAGTAATGCACTCCTTGATCCAACCTATGAATTGTTCAGGGAAACCCAATTGCCCCATGAAGTATTAGATGAAATTCCTATTGACACTGTCAAATGCCTTTCTCAAATCCAGTTTCAGACAAGCTCTTCGACCCATAGGGTTGTTGAAGTCTCTAATCTGCTCGTGGGCCAGGAGAGTGCAATCTGATAAGAGTCTTCCTTTGAGGAAGGCAGCTTGATTAGGAGATATTAGCTCATGGATCACCATTTTAATCCTGTTGCAGATAACTTTACTGATGATTTTGTAAATTACATTGCAACAGGCAATAGGCTTGTAATCTCCAAAGGATGAAGCACCATCACTTTTAGGAACAAGTGTCAGGCATGTATGATTGATACTTCTGAGAAGGGAACTGGAGGTTAAAAAAGATTTAACAGCAGTGGTTACCTCATCTCCAATTCGGGCCCAATTATGTTGAAAGAAGAACCCATTGTAACCGTCTGGTCCAGGGGATTTATCTGCCCCGATCTGAAACACAGCCTTTTTCACTTCATCATCAGAGACTCTCCTGCTCACCCAGGCTGCTGTGCTAGCAGTCAAAATGCACCGAGGTACAAGTTTCGGGAAGGAGGAAAAATAGTGGGTCTGATTATATAACTCTTCATAGTAAGAGGGTGCTTTCTTCTTCAGGTCATCATAGACATAGTTACAATTTCCATTAATATCGACTAGATGGCGAAGATTGTTGCGAGAGTACCTAGACTTCATAGCAGCATAGAAAAATTTTCTATTCATATCCCCAATGGTAAGCCAGTCCTGCCTGCTTTTTTGACGGATCCTCTCCTCTTCGAGCTTCATAGCCGACCTTAATTCATGTAGTACCTGCCTCTCCTTTAGCTGGAGGGTAGAGGAAGAGTGCAAACTAGGGTTCTTGCGGATATCTTCAAGATCTTGTGTATATTTCTTCACCAAGTTAGAAGCATGATAGTCTCTCGCCCACCCCCGAAAAGCTGGATTTAGTCTCTTTAATTTTTGTGTCAGTTTGAACATTGGGGTACCCTTCACATGGCCGGCCCAATTTGAATCAAAAATCTCCTTATAACCTGGGCATTTAGTCCAAAAGTTAAAAAACTTAAAGGGCTTAGGATTAGAGATAATCTGAGTATGGAGATTCACCACCATAGGTGAGTGGTCACTGGTAAGAGGATCCAGATATTTAGTAAAAGTCTCAGACAACATATGGAGCCAGGCCGAATTACAGAAAACCCGGTCAAGTTGGGCCGCAATCCTGTCCTTGCCAACCCGATTATTACACCAGCTTAGATTGTTTCCCTTGCTTTTCAGCTCCTGAAGTGAACACCTGTCAATGAACTCAGTGAAATCCATATATATATATATATATATATATATATATATATATATATATATATATATATATATATATATATATATATATATATATATATATATATATATATATATATATATATATATATATATATATATATATACTAGTCTTAACCCGTGCCCGCGGGCACGGTTCATTCTAGATTTTTCCCCATGAAATTTTTGTTACCCAAAAAATTATTTCAACAACCAAATTCTGCGTAAAACAACAAATTCGGCGTGCCCGCGAGCACAATTATTCTAGATTCTCCCCCGTGAAATATTTGTTCCCCCAAAAATTATTTCCACAACCAAATTCGGCGTAAAATAACAAATTCGGCGCATGTGCCTTCGACGCGGAACAACAAATTAGCATAAAAAATTTAGCAGGCGCCTTCGGCGCGGACGCCGAATGCGGAACAATACATTGGCATAGGCGCCTTCGGTGCGGGCCCCTTCGGTGCCAGATTGTGTTGACCTGGATCACTACGCAGATCATGCATAGTTCGTGTTTTTTTTGAGCCAATGCAATAATCAATGTTTATAAGCACTTTTTTTATGTGCCAGCTCAACTCAATGCAAAGAAACCGAGGCAATAGATCTCTCTCTCCCTCTCTCTCTCTCTTGTGTAGGTAATTAATGTTTGAGTCAATGCAATTATTAGTATTTCCCCCAAAAAATTTCCCCCCAAAACTTGATTTGACACTGCCACATAGGACATAGAATCAAAATCTGCCCTGAATTGTAATATTGATGATAAAGATGGAAACCAGGATGCACATTGGCTCTTGCAGATTTGAATTCAGGCAGTGGGTCCCACGATAGCCACGTATATCTCCCCTTTCATGGTTGGCTTGTTGTTGAGGTTTCCAATTTCACTGGCTCAGTCAAAACATACATATGAAGGCGAAATACATGTTACCATCAAACAAAAAAAAAAGATTACTTCCAAAAAAAACCAAGCTGACCAAGGATTTCTACATCTTGCAATCAAGTTTCCATCATATAGTCAAATACAGGACAACATACATCCAGACTCCAACCAACAAAAATACACATTGTGAGGCTACTGAAGCTCTCACAACCAGCCGAATGCCCGGCTCGCTCTTGAATCAGCCCCTCAAGCTTTCACACATATTTCTTGCTCCAATTCTATGAGAAGAGCAAGATTATTATACTCATCACAATCCATAAATGGATTAAGTACCATAAGTAATCTAGTAAAGACACCAAGACTCCGACCCTATTATTTTTTGTAGCATACATCCCCATCACACACATATCCTTCCTTTTCAACCTTGGCCCCGGTATCATCATCATCATCCTTCTTCTCTTCATCATCCTTTTTAAAAGCACACTTGGGATGCAGATCGAAATTGCACTTTTCGCAGTAGAAGAACCACCCCATCCCCCCATCTTCACATTTGTCGCAATTGTATCCCGCCTTCCGATGGGTCCTAACCAGCTCATGCTCCTCATGAAGGGGGTGCCACAGCTTCTCCTGCCACTGTTTGGCCTCTTCCTCTGCTGCTACCTCCAATTCCTTAATGTGCTCCTCAGTAAACGGGTAAGCCTCTGCTCCGTGTGCCATTATCATATTCCTGGCCTCCTTTGTGACCGTCTTTCCAGTAGGCCCAATGGCCACCAGAGATGGAATGCCGAGGATTTTGAAGGTCCGACTGAGCGATTCCTTTCTTTCGTCACCAAAAGGTATGGCAAGCCACGGCATTGATGCAAAGTAGCTATCGAAGGAGGCCTTAAGGAACATGTCACCACCAAGATCCATCCTGTCATCGAATACGTTAGGGGCAACCTGGCCGCATAGTGGTAGATTCACAATCTCCTGAGAAAGAAAGAGAATTGAATACTCCAACATTAATTAGCTTATGAATAACAAACCCAACACCCCTTCATTGTAGCAGCAAATCAGTTAATAACAATGATGCCCTTATGTTAGCATCAAATACTCCAATATCAAGAAACATCTGCTGACGCATGGTTCTCTTGGTTTGACCTTCTTCCAGATCCAGCACCATTTTCTTATGTCATCTTCTGATGCTATTGTTGATAATCACCTTCTTAATTCCAGATCCAGCACCATTTTCTTATGTCATCTTCTGATGCTATTGTTGATCAATCACCTTCTTAACCAAGGTTGAAATTTGTCAGCGATATTGCAAAATATAAAAGATGACTTAATTTCACACACAAAAATCCTATTGGTTTTCATCCATCAACTTTCCACACTAAATCCTTTGATCAAATGAAATAAGCAACGTGCCTGAGCAGCTTATTCTATTTCTTCTTCTACATGCTGGGCTCCATCCCTCTTCTTCTACATGCTTGGCTCCTTGGCTTTGATCCCATCTGAATCCGTCCGCAAGCGATGGGGGCAATGCTACGGCAAGAACATCCATGTCTCCGCGCGATGGGGCAATCCTCTTGCTGTGGAGCGATGAGCCCTTTTGATCCCTGGGAATCGCTCCGCGCGAGCCTCGGTGCCAGCAGGAAACTCTGGTGGCCATACCTCTTGTTGTGGCGATGATGATGATCGTAACTGAAGCCGATTCGATCATAAAATCAACAGCTATGAAACAATTGTTTGGATATAATAATTAACTAATAATAGCTCATGACAATTGTAACGTTTACCTTCTTTGATATTGACCGCCGCCAGGTATGCTGAATTCAACGAAGAGACGAACGTCGGCGACCTCTTTGCAGTTGAGTTCCGTGAGGGCTCGGGCGACGTCCCGCACGTCGAAGAATTCCACGAATTTGTGTTGCGGCTTTGACGACGATTCGCTCACTTCCATCACTGGTCCAATTACGTTATCAAACATCAGAAAAAATGACAGGCTGCAACTTGACAAAAAATAGAAACAAATTGATTTATTTCATCCAGCCCCTTGAAAAATAATCAAGAACCTTACACATGTTGCTATTTTTTACTTTTTTTATTTCACTTACCAAATGCTTGGAAGATTTCCCGAACATCATCCAAAGAAAGCGCGGCGGGATCCGAAACGATAACGAACAGGTGCTCATTCACCATCTGCAAAATTTTGAAAAAAAGGAAATAGAAATAGAAAGTTGACAACAGTTATTTATTTCCACCATTTTCAAAAATGGAATGGACAACGCAAGGCACTTTTAATTTATTTGTGCCATTTTCTGATGCTGATTTTGCTTTCCACCATTTTCAAAAGATCTTGATTAAAAAATAGGGCAAGGAATCAATCACTTGTTGTTCGGTGGAGAGGGTGCTTGAGATTACCATCGGAGCAACAACTACGTGAAATTTAGGTTCTAACGGAGCAACAACATGTATCAAACTCCAGAAGATCTTGCTCCTCATCCTTGAAGTCGCGACGGCAAGCACCCTGGGCGATCTCGACGGTCTCCTCAGTTGAAGAGGCCAAGCTGCTGTTTTGGGGAAGAGATGTTGCGGTGGAGAGAAGCAATGCCAAGGGTAAGATCAAGAGCTTCATATACGCCTGTTGCGAAATAGCCTTGTGAAATCTGTTGCGAAATGATCTTGGCGTTGGCGAGAATCAAGGCCAAGGGGAAGATCAAGATCTTCATACACGGAGAGGGCTTTGGAAGAGTAGCTGCGGCCTTGTGTGGCTTCTCGTTCCTCGTTATCTTCTTCCCCCTCCCTAAATTCTCTGATTATTCCTTCAAAATTCCCATCTTTCCCCCTTCAATTCCGCTAAAAACCTCACCCTGTTAGCTCCCTCTTGCGCTGAGTCTCGATTCTGTTCTCAGCAGTCGGTGAGCTGTCGATTGATGAGATTTCTCGATTCGAGCTTAATGACAAAAATAGAAACAAAGAAGGCATCCACGTCATCAATCCGCGAGACGTGTTTATTTGGTGCGGGCCTCTCAAGGCAAGAAAAGAGACTGATGTTGAAAAGAGACGTGTTTCTTTGGAGCGGCCTCTCAAGGCTGGAAAAGCGAGCATTTAAAAATGAAGAGAGACTGTTGACTTGACAGTATGTCTTTGGTCTTTCCCAAAAGCTTTCTCCTCAAAATACAAACTCTTTGCCCCAAATTTTTTAAACAAAAACTCATTCTAGTCGTTCAATTTTTAAGATTAAATCTAGACCGTCTTTTATCAACCAGTTTGTCCTAGTCAGCTTGTCCTAGTCATCCCTAGGATTCAAAAATCGCTGTCAAATGTATAATAGATATATAATATAAAATAGGGATGTTATCATGAGAAATTGGATAAGAGAATTTGGACATGAAAAATTGGATAAGAGAATTTGGATATCTATTATATAAAAGAGGAAAACTGGATAAGATAAAATATAAGAGATAAGATTTTGAGGGATAAGAGAGGAGGTGTGGAATTTTGCACATACAACCCTAATTTTGGCATTTTTGCCCCTGGACCCTCCCCACACACCCACCCACACTTTTTATTCTCCCCCTTCTGACCATTTTTTCCAGTCATTTGACGATTTTGAATCTTATCCTACTTTGAAAAGCTTTGTCCTACGTGGCAAGTTTGTCCTAGGTGGCAAAGACAATTTTGGGGGGACTTAAATTTTGGGGGAAAACTTAAAATTTGAAGGGAAACTTGAAATTTTGTGAGAAAACTTAAAATTTGGGGAACTTGAAATTTGTGGGGGAAAAAACTCAGCCATTAAATAAACCGTGCCCTATAGGCACGTGTAATGACTAGTATATATATATGAAAGACCACATGAATACAAAATACATGAACAACACCATGTGTATCAAAGTGAACAAAATACATGATACTCCATATATCATCAGTACACAAAATATCCATCATACATACAACATTGAACTACTCCACCCTACCCAAAACAAACAAAAAAAATCCTGGTCTAAGGGTGAGTGACTAAAACAGCAACATCAGCATCAGTCAATGTGGATGACAGATGGATTTGAGGGACGACCAGACTGGCGAAACATAAGTCTGGCGGAGCGACGAGTAGGATAAGGAGGAGCCTTCCTCTTGGAAGACGACGCACTCGCGACAGAGGTTTCTGCATGAGCATGAACGGGGGTATGGACCTCAGAAGGCACAGGCACAGAGCCTAAAGGAGGGGGGACAGTAATATGAGTAGTATCCTCAGACGGAGGAAACAAGGACTGAAGCTCGGCAGGAATGGGAAACCCATGAAGCACGAAAGACTTGTACGAAGCTCGAGAAGGAGAGAAAGCTTCTAATCCATAGAGGCAGCAATCTTCTCGATCGAAGTGACACGGTCACACAGTTGACCGAGAAGGAAATCTTCTAGAGGTACCGATAGAGGAGAATGGGGAGGTTGATCGGCTGGCTGAGAAGAGGGTTCATCGACGTTTGCTGAGGGAATAGGATCACCAACCAAGATATCCAAGAACTCCCCAGATGATGGAGGTGAAGATGGTAGCTGCTCAGTAGGTGGAGGAGAGGATTCAGCGAGAAAGATGTTCAATGTTTCTCCTGACGACGAAGGACCAGTAGGATCCATGAAATCAAGTGACCGAAGCTAGGTCAAGCAAGCGACGAGAAACGAACGGGGAAGTTACCTTAGACTTGTCGATCGACTGACGAGAGTCAATCGAGCAACCAATCGAAGGAGGAAGACTTCGTTTCGGCTCGAAATAGACGGAGGAGAGATTGATTGAGAGAACGAATCAGGGAAGACGAAGGGGTTTTTCAATCGGAGGAGAGAGAAAATGTTCGATCAAAATGAAGGTTCTCGATCATATATCAAAGGGGCAAATGAATCTGGGACGTTAGATCGAGAAATCGACGGCTCAGATCAAAATAACGAACCACCACAATAGGAGATAGTCGACTGATGAACAATAGTCAGCCGACTGGTTGAAGTGATAAGAGAAGAGCTTTGGTTAACAGACAGTCAATAGTTGGGTAACATACAGTCGCATGTCCGTGAGACAGTCAACTATATTATACTCATCAGTCGACTGACTGAGAATTAATAAAATCGTTGATAAAAACAGAGACTACTGATGAAATGGACAGGCACCTGATGACCAAAATGCAGTCGCCTGTTGATCCAACAGTCGACTGTAAAGTCGTCATCAGTCGCTTGGGCGAAAAATACAGTCTGCTGAAAGAGAGGATAGAGTAGGGCAGTCGACAGTCGAAGGAAAGACAGTCGTCTGTCCTGGTCCAAAAATGAACAGTGAGGTTTAAATCCAGAAGATATGCACAACTCACCCTAGGACCTATACTCGAGCACAAACTCATCATAAAAACAATATCAAAAGATAAATCATTTATTACACAAATCTCTTAAGAGAATCCGAAAACTCATGAAAACAACGAAATCTCAATAGCCTTCCTTAAAACCAATATATGATTTATCAAATGAAGAGAGGCAACATGATGAAATGAGTTCAAAAGATGATATAACTCCTAAATCTCATATTCACCCATAATCCCTAATTCTCCACGCAACCTCACAAATGAATATTCTTTAAGAGGTTTTGTGAAGATGTCGGCAATTTGTTTTTGGGTTTCAATGTACTCTAAGATGATGTCCATCTTAGCTACATGATCAGTGATAAAATGGTGTCTAACATCTATGTGTTTGGTACGGGAGTGATGTACCAGATTCTTGACATATAGCACTTTGGTTATCAACCATGATAGGGCAAGTATCACAATTGACACCATAGTCCTTTAAAGTGTGTCGCATCCAAAGAACTTGTGCACATGCAAGACCCACGGCAATATATTCCGCTTCAGTCGCGGACAATGATACCGAGTTCTGTTTCTTGGAGAACCAAGAAACTAGAGAATTTCCTAGAAAATGGCAAGTGCCACTAGTACTCTTCCTATCAGATTTGCATCCGGCAAAGTCGGCATCACTATATAAGATTAACTCATATGTGCTAGATTTAGGGTAAAGTAACCCATAATCTAGAGAATGATTGAGATAACGAAAAATTTGTTTAATCGCAATCAAGTGTGACTCCTTAGGTCTAGCTTGATATCTAGCCCACAAGCATACAAAAAACATGATATCGGGCCTACTAGTCATTAAATAGAGTAAGCTACCGATCATACCTCGATATAGACGAACGTCTACATCTTTTCCATTCTCATCCTTGTGAAGATGGGTTGTCGTACTCATGGGAGTCATTTTGCTTGAAGACGATTCCATCCCGAATCGCTTGATAAGCTCCCCTGTGTACTTGGTTTGATGTATGAAAGTCACATCCTTCATTTGTCAAATTTGTAGTTCAAGGAAGTAGTTGAGCTCATCTGTAACGACCGGTTTTTATCGTACGTTATAACTGTTTTTCCTCGTGTATTATTTTTTTTCCCGTATCCATTGTTCGACGTTTCTGTCTTTGTACCCGTAACCATTTCTATTTTTCTTCATACTCATTATTATTATTACTGTAAACCCTTTATTATAACTATTTTTAAATGTCTCTTCTTATAATTAAATTAAACTTTCAAATTCAAATTCAAATTTCAAAACGTATTTTAAAACATTTATAATACAAACTTCTAACCTTTTAAACTTTTAAAATTCAAATGCAGCTTTCCATTTTTAGACCCTTTAAACCTATTGATTAGCTCTTATTCTCCTATTAAACATATTGATTATCAAACCTATTAAATCTTATTTCAAATTATTTCCTAATTTAAGCCCTAGCCACTTTCGTAACCATTAGGCCAAACCCAACACAACTCACGCACCCAGCTGCACTCACGCACACAAATAACACAAAAAAAAGAGAAACAACAAACCTAGGACCCTAAACCCCTCTTCACGTGTTGTCCCTCACACACAACAACTTATATTATAATAAACCCTAAGGGCTAACACAAATAGCAGCAACTCTCTATTAGTTTTTAACCTAGGCTCTTACGTGCTGTCATTCCCAAGCCCTCACCCTACCAATATTATAAGAACCCTAGTTTCTTTTGTTTCTAACCCTACTCCCTACACACAGCCGCCCCCTACCCTCTCTATTTTCTCCTCCATGCAAGAGCAAAGCCCGTAGCTCCCTTGCTCATGCAAACGCCCCGCGGCCTTCTCCCTCCGTTCATTATCCACGCACACAGTCCTTCACGCAACGCACGTCGTCGACCTCCTCTTCCCATCTCCACACAACAAGAAAAGAAACAGAGAGTTGGGTACAGCAAACTTCCCTCGTTCGTGAGCCGCTCGGGCGGACGAACTTATGTGCTCGGCCGAGTAACTAGTATACTCGGCCGAGTGAACCCTTTTTTCTGCTGTTTGGCTTCGTTTGGGCTCTAAACTCTGTTTTTCTTCCTACAGTCGATTTCATCTTCCTCCTAAGCATCGAGCGCATTCCTGGAGTGCTCCTCGTCGCCTTGTTCATCCTCCTAATGATAGATATCCCTTTCTTCTCTCCTGTCAAAGAAAAATAGGACCCGTTATCACGAAATTTTTTGGGCAAACGACTCAAAACACTAATAATTTCTTAAAAAATAAAAAAAAATTAAAAATAAAGCGATAACCGTCGGGTTGCCTCCCGACAAGCGCTCGTTTAAGGTCTTGAGCTCGACCCCCTTTGATTTTCAATTCAATGCGGGATATTGGGTGCATATGAGATGCACCCGTCGAATTTATTGGGAAGAACGCTTAAATTTGGATGTTGTGGCAGGGCGTTCTTCCTCGGTGCTCCTTTGCCTTGGGTAGTGTTTGGGGGTGACTCCCCCAAGCTAGTGCTTGCTCTGGGCCTCGGCTTCACCGGCGACACCGATTTCCGTATCGGTGGGGCTTTCTTTGGAGTCTTCATCTTCGAGAGCTTGCAGAGCTCTCGTATTCTCGCGACATCAGCGTCGCCTTCATCAATTTCCATGGAGAGGTCGGGGGAATGCTCCATCTTTTCTTCTTGGCCCAAATCCGGCCCTTCCTTAAAATCTTCCTTGAATAGAGCGCCGATCGAATGGGGGATCGCCTCCTCAATAACCTCGTCAAGGAGGTCCATATAGTCCAGCTCCTCATGATAAGGCATATGTTTCATTGCCTTGAGAATATGAAGCTCCACCTCGATGTTGCTGACATTCAATGTTAGGGTCCCTTCACGTATATCGACAATGACACCGGCGGTGGCGAGGAATGGGCGTCCAAGTATTAGCTGTTGGATATGGAAGACGTTTGTACACCCTTGTGGGGGATGTACGAGGGAATACGGACCTCGAACGTCGCGTACAAGAAGTCGTGTGCAAAGGGAATATGTTCCCTTGCGGAGAGGATCTCTGGATGAGTGGAAAAGTCGCATTATATATGCATAAGTGCATGCGACATATGGCTAATAAAGGGGGAATATCTTAAGCTTATGTTGTACCATGCATATGGTACAACTTAAGCTTATAATGTGCCATGTATCATGGTACACCTTAATTAAGTTGTTCCAAAGGAACAACTTACCCTAAAATAACTACCTTGGGGGCTATAAATAAGACCCAAGGGTAGCCATTTTCCTTACACCTTTTGCATGAAATTCATGCATGCATCTTCATCCTAGCGAAGCTCTGCAGAAATCCTTTCTCTCCCTCTTATCCAAGTTCTTAATCTAAAGTAGAGATTTAGATTGTGGATTAGTAGCCTTACTCTGTTCGTGAGAAGACTCGATCCGTCGTGGCGAATCCGAAGGCGAAGTTTGTAGACTACAGTGCCGCATACGCAAGCGTAAGTCTAAACTTCATATTATCGATCCTAACTCTGTTTTGGACAGGATCCTGCATTGGTATCAGAGCCATACGGGTTCGCCCCGGAGAAACTATGAACGAGTCGTTGTCTTTTTCACGGATGGGTATCCTACCATTACGGATATGGTAGGAACGCTTCGTGACGGAGAGAACGCAGCGGTTGTTCTTTTCACGTTAGGGTCTTCTGTCATTACGGATATGGCAGGAACTCTCCGTGACGGGAAGAACCGACCGTTCATATCGTCAAACTCACTCTCTTCATGGATGCTGAGTCTCCATTCATAGGGAATGGGCGCTCTCTTCATGTGGAGCGCGTAGTTTACGAGTTTTTTGAAGTGGGTTCATTTTTTGGCACACGGCCATTGGAGGGTAACTACTTCCTCGACGAACGGGTGCTTCACCGGAGAAGAAGATGGTGGTTATTCCCATCAGGGAAGATGAATTTTAGTGCATGTGCACCATGGCCAAATGGGCTATGAAGGCCATGCACCCCCTCCCCATGCGGAGGGGGTTGGCTACGGCCAATAACCACCACAGCCACCCCTCCGACGGGGTGTGCGGCAACCCCATGAAGGGGGGAGACCGACCATGGCCAAAGGGCCATGGCCGGTCAAGGCCAAAAAGCCATGGCCGGGCCATGGCCGGCCGGCCCTAGCCGGCCACGGCCGCGGCCTGGCCGAGGCCAGGGCAGGGGCCCTGGCCCCAGTCAGGGGCCCCTGGCCGCCCTGGCAGAGGCCAGGGCAGCGCCCTGGCCTCAGGCCAAGGACCCCTGGCCGCCCTGGCCGAGGCCAGGGCAGGGGCCCTGGCCCTGGCCAGGGACCCCTGGCCGCCCTGGCCGAGGCCAGGGCAGGGGCCCTGGCCTCGGCCAGGGGCCCCTGGCAGCCCTGGCAGAGGCCAGGGCAGCGCCCTGGCCTCAGGCCAGGGCGTGGCCGCCCCGGCCGAGGCCAGGGCGTGGCCGCCCCGGCCGAGGCCAGGGCGTGGCCGCCCTGGCAGAGGCCAGGGCCGCGCCCTGGCCTTAGGCCAGGGCCTGGCCGCCCTGGCCGAGGCCAGGGCAGGGGCCCTGGCCCCGGCCAGTGGCCTCTGGCCTAGGCCAGGCCAGGCAGAGGCCTGGCCGGCCTCTAGCCGAGGCCAGGGAGAGGCCTGGCCGGCCTCTGGCCGAGGCCAGGCCATTGGCCCGGCAGGCCCTGGCAGTGGCCAGGGCTGCCGCAGGCCGTCCCTGGCCGGCCAGGGCAGGGGCCCTGGCCGGGAGTGAAGAAAACCAGATTTTGGTCGACCAATTTTGGTGTTTTGGTCGACCAATTCGGCAAAAGGCCTTGGTTGAACATGAACGTGCCAACTAGCCCATACGGGGCCAAACAACAGTCGTCTGCATCAAAATTCTCTCATACGGGGGGAAACGCCTGGATCCATACGGGAGCCGGCGACGAAAATTTGCAGAAGAATCCCCAAAAGGGGGATCCGACTTAGGCACGGCTACGGCTCATTCCCGAAAAATGGTCAGGAAGTGTCGAATATTTCACTAGTATCATAAGGGTACTAAGTTGAAATATAATTTTTTTGAAAAATACGTTTTCATACGTTTTGAAAAATACGTTTTCAAAAACGCTTTTCCGCTGCAAAGTACTATAAGAGTACTAACATTTGATAAAGTGAGGGAGAAATATTGAAAGTTACTCTAGATGGTGATTGGAAACATTGTGACCTTTCCGATTCTAGAGTAACATCTTCAATATTTTTCGAAAGTAACTTATCAAATTATGAATATCATTCCAAGTGGGAGTTGATTTTATAACTTTCCATATGGGATATTCTATTATCATTTCAAGTGGGAATTATATCTGAAAAATACGTTTTCAAACTCGTTTTCCGCTGCTAGTACTATAAGAGTACTATTGTTTGATAAGTGATGGGGGAATATTGAAGGTTGTTCTAGATGGTGATTGGAATCGAAGAGACCTTTTCGATTCTAGAACAACATCTTCAATATTTTTCGAAAGTAACTTATCAAATATAATATAATTCCAAGTGGGATTTGAATTTTTAGAACTATCCAAATGAGATATTCTATTATCATTTCAAGTGGGAGTTATATTTTAAGAATTTTTATGCAATGTTTTGATCAAACCTTCGGTTTTGTGTCTTTTGCAGCATTTTAAAAGTAAAATGTCTTCCGCTTCAAAGAATATCGTCGCTGAGTTAAACAAAGGTGAAAAACTCAACGGCGATAATTACAAACTTTGGTCCATCAAGATACAATACGTTTTAGAGGAGCAAGAAGTGCTCGAAACTCTAAAGAACGTAATGATTGAACCTGAGTTGGGCACTACGGCCCAACACAGACGAGACAAGGAAGCTTTTGATGCTTGGTCTCGGAAGAACAAGATAGCGCGCATTACGTTATTAAGCAGTATGGCTGATGACATAATGCGCATCTTCCGAGAATATGACCTAGCCATGGACATATGGTCCAAGCTAGAGGAGAAGTTTGGTGGCACATCGGTGTCCAAACTTCGAACCTTAACTATAAGGTTCGATACATATAAGAAACGTCCAGATCATTCCATGGGGAAACATCTGCGACATATGGCGAACCTTATCTCGGAGTTAAAGGATGCAGGTCATGTGCTCACGGATGAGCAACAAATCCAAGCAGTCATACGTTCCCTACCAAATGGGTGGGATCAAATGAAGATGCATCTCACTCACAATGAGAGCATCAAGACCTTCAACGACGTTTCCAAGCACCTCGAATTAGAGGAAGAGCGGCTTGCGGCTGCCAAGCCAAGTGCAGAAGTGCACATGGTTGCTAGTTCCTCACACGGGGGAAAGAAACGTAAAGATCGTTCGAAGTCTTCTAATGAACGTAATAAGCAACCTGAGTCTACTAAGGAACCCAAACATAAGGGTGGGCACAAGAAATGGCAGAAGAAGAAAGACTTGAAAAGGATCAAGTGCTTCAAGTGCAACAAACTCGGTCACTATGCTCGTTCGTGTACGAGTGGAAGTGTCGAGGTGCCACCGACCACTTATCAAAGGACAGACGGTCCTTCGTGGAGTATCACCGGATACACCATGGAATGAAGTAGATCAATGTAGAAAACAACACAAGTGTTGTAGAGAAAGGCGTTGGGAATTGCAAGCTAGACTTGGACAACGGCCACACTCTCCTACTTTATGATGTTCTCTTCATTCCATATATTCAAAGGAATATTAATACTGTGGTCAATTTAATGGGTCTTGGTTATAGTTGGTTCCTTCATGATTGTAATATGGACCTATTTTGTAATGATTCCTTTATTGGAACTGGGTTTGTATTTCAAAGGATTTATTGTAATAAGTACAATGTATTTCCTCATGTAATGAAAATTTCCTTGTGACAAATTCTTTGACTAATGAGTCTAATATAATTTGTTGGCACGCAAGGCTTGGTCATATTGGACCAATGCGTATAGATAGACTTGCCAAACGTGGCTTTCTATCCAATGTTTCAAAGGTTGAAATGTCGACCTGCGAACATTGCCTTATAAGGAAATCTTGTCGCAAGCCGTTTGGAACCGGCACAAGGGCCGAGGTTCCAATACAGCTTATCCATTCGGACATATGTGGTCCGATGAATGTCAAGACAAGACGCAGGAAGTCCTATTTCATCACTTTTATTGATGATTTCACTCGATTCGGTCATATCTATTTGATATCCCACAAAAGTGAAAGCACTAAACCTGCTTTAAAAACTATATGAGTTTAGTGGAGAATCAATTAGATCGCAAGATTAAGGTCATGCGAACCGATAGGGGCGGTGAATATCAATCAACAAGTTTAAAGGAACTTTGTGATGAAAAAGGCATAGTACATCAGGTAACTATGCCTTATACTCCTCAACAAATTGGTGTTGCAGAAAGGAGGTATAGGACTTTAATGAAAAATGGTCCGTTCAATGATGGAGCAAGCTAACTTGCCAATCACCTTTTGGGGTGATGCATTATTGACGGCCGCTTTCATTTTGAAAACGCGTACCCTCGAAATCAGTTAGCTCCACTCCTTATGAGTTGTGGAACCAAAAGTCTCCTGACTTAAACATTTTTTGAAACCTTGGGGTTGTGCATTCTACGCACATATTTCCTCCTATAAGTATGGCAAACTTGGGCCAAGGGGAAGGAAACGTATCTTTATACGATACGCAGAAAACTCCAAAGGTTATGTTTTATGTTAGTCAGGAAGACAATGGTGGGCTAATTGAGTTTGAGTCGAGGGATGTCACTTTCTTGGAAAATCGAGTTTCCAAGACAGGGCGAGATAAGTCAGGACTTATCTCTATTTGAGATTTATGATCAAGAAGGATTACCTCATTCGAGTGGGAGAATTCTTGGTGAAAACGAAAATACGTTTCAACCTTCACCAATGGATTATACGAATGACGATTATCCTATTCCATACGGGAATAATGATCCAAGTGGGAGCAATTCTAACGACATTCCAAGTGGGAGTGATATTAGAATTGATCTAAATTCGAGTCAACAAGGACTTGAAGAAATCTCAAATACAACGTAGTAGTCGTACAAGGTTGGCTCCTCTAAGATTTGAGGATGAATTTCCGTAAACCTTTATGACTTTACTACAAGATGATGACAAGCCTGCCACTTTCAAACAGGCCGCATCATGCCCTGCGAAAGACAAATGGATGGAAGCGATGAAGGAGGAATTGAAATCCATGAAAGTTAACCAAGTCTGGGACTTGGTTAAACCCAGAGGACATAGAGCAATTGGGAACAAATGGGTTCTCAAGATCAAGCATAAGGCTGATGGCTCTATTGACAGATATAAAGCTCGCCTTGTCGCGAAAGGTTTTACGCAACAGGAAGGGATAGACTACGAAGAGACCTTCTCACCTGTTGTGCATTTTACCTTGATTCGCATGATTCTGGCAATGGTAGCTTACTTATACCTCGAATTACATCAGATGGATGTAAAGACTGCCTTTCTCAATGGAGAATTGGACGAGGAGATCTATATGGAACAACCAACAGGGTTTGTAAAAGAAGAAAACGAACATAAGGTTTGTAAACTTCGTAAGTCCATATATGGTCTTAAATAATCCTCGAGGCAATGGTATATACGATTTCAAGAAGTTGTCTTATCAAATGGATTTTTCCATGCTTCATGAAGATAACTGAGTATATATCAAGAGGATTAAAAGCAAGTATATTATCATGTCTCTATATGTAGATGCCATTTTAATAGCCAGAAGTGACAAGGGCTTTGTGATGAGTATCAAGGCTTGGCCTTCATCAGTATTTGAGATGAAAGGCATAGGAAAAGCCGCACATATCCTTGGAGTTAAGATTTCAAGGAATCGTTCGAAGAAACTTCTTTCTCTTTCACAGGAGACTTATATAAAGAAGGTTCTAGAACGATTTAATATGCAGGACTGCAAGTCCATTGATATTCATATAAGCATATGCGATAATTTATATCTGGAATCGTGTCCAAAGAACCAAAAGGAAAAGGAAATCATGGAAAAAATTCCATATTCCAGTGCAGTTGATAGTCTTATGTACGCTATGGTGTGTACGAGACCGGACATCTGTTTTACCATTGGAAATGGTAAGCTGTTACCAATCCAACCCAGGGCAAGAACACTGGAAAGCGGTTAAGAGGATAATGCAGTATCTTAAAGGAACTGCAGATTTGCAAAAGACTAAGATAAAACCAAGAAGGTAGACATAAGGTACATATCTACGCATGAGATGATAGAGGATCAGCTTACGAAAGCGATCCCCAGAAATGTGTTTTATAAACACTTATCATCCCAAGGATTGCGTATGAGCTGAGTTGTACCAATACATATTCCCATGTCTAAGAAAGATCAAATTTAATAAAAGAATAAGTTCTTTTTCAAACATTGCATATGAATTTCTTAAGAAATGTTTGTGTACATTTTTGAAATCTCAGCTGAATTGTGTGTATGTCGGACAGATAAAGGTTGGCTCTCTCACATGAGCAACCGCCTTATCTTATCAGATGGATAAGATAGAGATGAGACTAGTTTAAAGTCAAAATCATTAGACGAATGATTTAGAGTCATGACTTAAACAAGATAGTCGAATGAAAGATCTGCATCATATGGATGCTTACAAAAGATCTGAGATCTGTATCACAAGGATATTTTAAAGGGATCTCGTAGGATTTTTTAAATCCTATCTGTCTTATGCAGGATGAGAGTCCGTGAATATTTCACGAGTAGTAAAGGGACTCAAAAAGATAGGCACTGTGGTGTCTGATCTTTTTCATCCGTACAACATCATTAAGACATACTCTCCCTGGGAAAGGAGTGATGTTGTAATACGTGTTCATACCACGTATGCATTTCGACCACTGAGTTAGTAGCAATAGTGTTTGCTATTATATGAGACTCAAAGGCCATACGGGTCTTAACTCTTACCCTCAAGGACTCCAATTGGTTCCTTTAGATTTGACGAGATGATCGCTATCTTAGCGTGTTACTTATGGGCTATGATAATTCGGCTCGGCGGGGCACGTTAGAAAAGCGAATCAAGTCAAGATCAGAAGGTTCGCAAGAAGAGGAAGATTGATTTCATATTCACATTTGGACTTTAATGATTCAAAGCTGGCCAGCCAATTGTGATCCAGGTGGGATTCAATTGTTGAATATAAAGTATAAGAAATGTGAAGAAATAATCTAGGGTAAAGCATGCGTTGAACTACTCAACTTTGCACCTTCGAGGTCGTTGTGTATCTCTAACAAGTGCACAACAACAAACTCTACGCGCATGACGGTCGCACGGTCTATTTCTCGGTATGATAGATGAAAGAACTAAGAGAAAGACGTTCTCTTACAATCCCCTCAAGTGTGAGTGGGAGATGTTGGATATGGAAGACGTTTGTACACCCTTGTGGGGGATGTACGAGGGAATACGGACCTCGAACGTCGCGTACACGAAGTCGTGTGCAAAGGGAATATGTTCCCTTGCGAAGAGGATCTCTGGATGAGTGGAAAAGTCGCATTATATATGCATAAGTGCATGCGACATATGGCTAATAAAGGGGGAATATCTTAAGCTTATGTTGTACCATGCATATGGTACAACTTAAGCTTATAATGTGCCATGTATCATGGTACACCTTAATTAAGTTGTTCTAAAGGAACAACTTACCCTAAAATAACTACCTTGGGGGCTATAAATAAGACCCAAGGGTAGCCATTTTCCTTACACCTTTTGCATGAAATTCATGCATGCATCTTCATCCTAGCGAAGCTCTGCAGAAATCCTTTCTCTCCCTCTTATCCAAGTTCTTAATCTAAAGTAGAGATTTAGATTGTGGATTAGTAGCCTTACTCCGTTCGTGAGAAGACTCGATCCGTCGTGGCGAATCCGAAGGCGAAGTTTGTAGACTACCGTGCCGCATACGCAAGCGTAAGTCTAAACTTCATATTATCGATCCTAACTCTGTTTTGGACAGGATCCTTCATTAGCAACGTGTCTCCCTCCTACTTGACATCCATGATCACGAAGTCACATGGCAAACATATGCCCCCCAGGACTTGTAGCGGGATGTCCTCTGCGATCCCTACCGGCCTTGTGATCCGACCATCGGCTAGTTGTATCCGCATGTCGGTAGGCTTCAATTTTGTGTCGGTGTTTAGTCTTAGGAACATAGACAGAGGCATGAGGCTAACGCTAGCCCCTAAGTCCACTAACGCCTTTTGTAGAGGGACGCCGCCTAAGGTGCAAGGAATTCAGAAACTCCCCGGGTCTTTGAATTTGGCGGGCTCCTTCTCTCTCTTGGTGAACCAAGAGCCCTCCTCGGCGAGCATGATTTTCTCCTTCCTCTTTCTTCCCGTAATCAAATCTTTCAGGAACTTGGCGTATGTCGGGATTTCCACGATAGCGTCGAGGAAAGGAATGTTGAGGCTTACCCCTCTCAAATACTCGAGAAACTTGGCTAGCCGTTTCTCCATTTTTGCTCTAGCAAGCCTCTGAGGGAATGGGATCCGTGACATAAAACGCCTCTCTTCAATCAATTGCTCCGCTCTAGACTTTTCTTCTCTTTGCGGCTCTTTCTCTCTCTCAACTTCAATGGCCGGTTCGCTTGGCTCTACAATCTCTACCACGGGCTCCTCGGTGGGAATCATGACGGGAGTGGTATCCTTTCCGCCTCTCGTAGTAACTGCAACCACAGCGTTGATATGGCCGGTGTTGCCCCGTGGATTTTGCTCGGGTTGCACCGACAACTGTTGACTTTTTCTATTGAGCAATGCAAGTTGCTCCGCAATTTGTCCAACGACAGTTGTAAGAGAGTCTTGGCCCGCTTTCAAGGAAGCATTGATCTTCTTCTGCTCGAACATAAACTCCTCCACCTTAGCTTCAAATTCAGATCGTTGTTGAGCTTGTGGAGGGTTTTGATTTCTCCACCCTTGATTGTATCCGGGCGGCCTATAGGGTCCAACTTGTTACTTTGGTGCGAAATTTTGTTGTGGAGGCCCCCTCGGTGGATATTGTTGTTGTTGTTGTTGTTATTGTTGTTGTCGAGCTTGTTGAGGTAGTTGTTGCGGCAGATTCAATGCTCCATCATTGTTTACGTAGGAGAATCCGGGATGGTTTCTTGTGGCCGGATTGTCCCAATATCATTGGTTCCCCGCGACGTATTGAACTTGCTCCAAAGATCCCTCTCCTTGTTCTCCTCCCAAATACATGGCTTGGGATTGGTCTTGCCAATCACACATTTGATTTGTTGGTGCGGATGTGGAAGGGGGTCCTTGGGGCTCCGTAATATACTTCTCCAGTCTCTCCACTACCTTGTGGAGAGAATCAAACTTGTTGGTAAGCTCCGCTACGGCCTTTGCCTCATAGATGCTAGATGGCTTCAAGGAGGACGAAGAGTGTCCTCGCTCGTCGTCCCATTGTTGATTGTTTGATGTCATCTCCTCAATTAGGGCCGTAGCTTCGTCGGGAGTCTTCGATAGGATGGCACCATTTGCTGCGGCATCAATAATCTGCTTGGTCCCCGGTTGGAGACCATTGTAGAAGCTATGGACTAGCTCCCAATCTTCAATGCTATGGTGGGGGCACTGATGTTGCAGGTCTTTGAAGCACTCCCAAGCCTCGTAGAGTGTCTCTTGAGGTCCTTGCTTGAAGGACATGAGAGCACTCCTAATCTTTACCGTCTTGGAAGGCGGATAGAACTTGTCGATGAACGCGCTTGTCAACTCATCCCATGTGGTAAAGACTCCCTCAGCTTGCGTCCTTAACCAATAAAGAGCTTTATCCTTTAATGTGAAGGGGAAGAGGCACAGTCTGATGGCATCCAGGGTAATGCCTGGCATCTGGAAGGTGGCGCACTTTGATAGGAAGAGCTGGATGTGGTAGTGGGGATTTTCATGGGCGTTCCCATGAAATGGATCCTGCTGCATCAGAACCACAAGCCCAGTCTTCAACTCAAAATTCTTGTCGGCCGCCAACTCCGGCATGGCTATGGACGAGGTCGTGGAGGAAGTTTTAGGTCGGAGCCTATCTCGATAGAAATAATCCTCGCCATTCTTGCCGCTAACTCTTCAGGCATCTCCCGGACGTTCATAAACCTCCCTTCTGTATCGGTTCTCCTCTCCGCTCTGATTCTCTACAAAGTACGCTCGATCTCAGGATCAAACAATATATCAGTGGGGTCCGCAGTGGATCTTGTGTACATGCACGGGAGAACAAAGTTTCAAAGAAGTGATTAGCACAATGGAAGGGTTAGATAAAAATAAAGAAATAAAACAAAAAGAAATAAATAGCTAGGGTGGTAGGATCAAACACAATCGCCTCCCCGACAACGGCGCCAAAAACTTGATCGCTCCAAAATGTAACCCAAAAGGGCGACCGTGTAGTTTTACCACAAGCGCACGGTGTAGCGGCGAGCGGGTTATCGAACACAGGGAGGACGTATGACAGTGCCTTCTCCGAACAACCTGGCTATAGGAACAGAAAAGAGAGAGTTTGCCTTTTGGCGATCCTGTCACAATCGTCAGACAAAGTATGGAGATATAAAATCAATTAAAGACGCCTAGGGAATGGGGAATCCCTGCTACTCACCGTATCTCGTCAATGTGATTCATTGGTATCACAATTGCTAGAGTAGAATTTCGGATGAACTAGTTGCAACTGAATGTAAAACCTAGCTCACGCTCTCGCGCTGTTACCGGTCTATAGCTATCCTAGGTTTGGGTCCAATCTCTTGCAAACCCTAGCCTAGGCAAGCTAGCATTAGGATCAACATCATCGTTCAATCGCGTCACGAGCCCACTCTCGTGCAAACTCGGGCCACGACCTAGGTTGGGATAGTTCCTACCCGTCCAATCTCTTGCAAACGGGTATCGGTATGGAATTGCAACCGAGAACCCTAGTATCGGTCCAATCTCTTGCAAACCGATACTACTGAAACTCAATTTCAACCCAATTCGGATTTCTAGGGTTTCCTATCGAATTGGGATCCAATCTCTTGCAAATCCCAATCGATATGAACACATAGCTATCCGTAATATATCGATCCCAAACTAACCCTAAAAGCAATTCTAGCAATATTTCTACCAAATCATCACAAATCGGAAATTGGGCTCGTAGGGTTCATCCACACGCCCCAAGACGTTAGGACTACTCACAATTCATATCACAATTGCAAAAATAATCAATTGAAATAACAATAGAATTCATCACAATATTCAAATAAGCAATAAAAATAAGATTTTTAATGGGGAGGGAGACAAACCAATAGAGTTCTCCAAGAATCCAACAAAAATAAACTTTCCTCTCCTCTCCAATAGCAAGAATCAAAAGCTAAAAAATTTAATCTAAAAAGCTGCAAAAAGCCAAGGAAAAAGCTCTCTCACCTAGGTTAAAAACTGGGGTTAAATACCCCCCAAAATCGCCCAAAAAACTGTGACCAAAATGCCCCTGCGCAGCCTGAAAATCGCAATTTACGCTACAGGCAGCGCGGCTCACTCGGCCGAGTGACAAAAGTCGCTCGGCCGAGTGGGAGACCCTGAGAATTTCCAGTAAGTCTGGGGTCTTGGGGGTCTTCACTTCGGGCGTCGCTCGGCCGAGTGAGTTGTCGTCACTCGGCCGATGTCTTCTCTTCACTCGGGCGGTCGGCAATTTCCACTCGGCCGAGTGGGTCTTCTGATGCTCAGGCAGACGAAAAACAGTAAGGTGGGAGTTTTTGATGAGCGTCGTCTGAGCGCCACTCGGGCGGATGAAGTCTCGTCACTCAGCCGATGTGGCTTCTGATGCTCGGCCGAGTGCACACATGAAGCGTGTCCGATCTGGTCGGTCGAGCGGGGTCTCGCTGGTCGGCCGAGTGACTCCTTCACTCGGCCGAGTGAGACACCAAAAATGCCCATTCTGATTGTTTTTGCCTCCTCGTCGCTCCTATGACGTTCTTTCTTCTTCCGCTCCTCTCCAATAGCTAAATACCCATTGGGGAAGTCGTCGGTGACACTCTGGAGTATGTGTATCTCGGGATCACTCCAAATCGCTCCAAATCTCCTGAAATACGACAAAAACAACAAATCGTGAAAAGTATCGCAATATTGTCGGTAAATCGTGAAAAGCGTGATTTGAGCGATCTAAATGGCATGCAATCATGCAGAAAAAAGTTGTAAAACACGGAGTGATCAGGTCACCATCTGATGATGGACGACGTCAACAAGTGGTCACCAAGGCATGGGCTTAGTTTGAGGGTCTTGGGTCAGATTTGGTTTGCCTTTTATTCAATTGTTAGATCAAGATTAAATTCAAAAGAGATAATTTGACTCAAATTAAGACTCTTATGTATTAATAGATTACTATGAATTTTTCTTTAATCACACATTTAATTTGATAGAGTTTGACTCTAACTAGAACTCTTAAAAATGAAAGTTCTTCTAGGGATCCTAGTACTATATAAAGGGGTCCTCTTCTTCTTTCAAAGGAATCCAACACCAAGCAAAATCAAAAGAGAATAATAATCTCCAACTTTGAGGCAAAATTTTTCTCTCTAAAAGAAAACGTATTTTTTTCCTCTTTTTCTCAAGCTCTAGCAATGATTGAAACCGTTCAAGTTCTTGGAGTGCGCATCGATCATAAAGAGTTTTTATCATTAAGGTGAAACTACTATTGTGCCTAGTTGGTGAAAAGATAGAAGATCTTCACCAGGATTTTTTAGAGAGCAGATATCACGTAAGAATATCCAGGCAAAGGTACGATCTTCATCCTTCAACTTTAATTTATGAGTTCTATAGTTTTTCTCGGTTTAATGCTAGGATAATAAAAAAATTGGAATTCATCGCATTCATCTTTTCTAATGTGATTAGAAATCATATCCATGTAGACTTGTATGCCTTGTTTGCATGTGATTTTCGTAACATCAAGATATGAATCTGGCACAAGCATATCCTACTTACTATTTTTTTTGCCTTGGTACATCATGGGAAAGTATCTTACTCTTATGGTCAAATTTTCACCAAATACATGATTCATGATTTTAGGATGATTGGGATCAACCCAGTTAACTCCCCCCATTAATTGAAGAGCACCTAACTGGCCACCATTGGTACCCATTCATGGGGCCTTGGATATACCTGGGAGAGAAGCCGGCAGGATAGGTGTATCAACAGCAAACAATTAGGCCGTTAAAAATCATGTTGCCAAAATTCACATCACACAACAGCGTAAGTAGAACATAAATAACAAATAATGTCTGTATTTTCACATGTTCTCTCTCTTTACATTGATTGCATTTTTTTGTACCTTCAAATTTATGGTACTTGTTTATTTTATGATACGTGTATATTTATTATTTTTGCAGCTTACAAGAACTTATCGTTCAGAGGAGGTGAGATTAATTTCTGATGACGTTTTGTATAATCAAGCTTATCATTGTTCTACATATTAACTACATAGGTAGTATGAATTTTCATAATATTATTGTTGTTAGCTATTTGTATGGTGCTGGTGTTTACAATATTAATTTTCTCATTGCTTGCTTGTAGGATGCTATTATTGGAGTTGTAAATCATTCGTGCGTGCATTCTGTTTGGGTTATAGAGAATGAGCATGTCGCTTATTATGCTATAGTGGCTAGGTACCTGTACTTTGTTGCAATGAATTAGGTTGGGCTAGACACTAATTACTACGTTTGTGGAGAAATGGAGACCTAATACCATCACATTTCATGTTTGACATGACGATCACACTTCAAGATGTGACAGTTATTACGGATATACCTGTTGACAGTCATGATATATATTATGGTGAGAGTCGTTCCACTTAAGACGAGTTGTTTGTGCGGCTCAAGTGCCAAGCCTCCATCGAAAACCAACATGCTAAGGCCAACCTTTCCTTGCTTTAGGAGACCTTTATTGAACTAATCTAATAAGTCACAGATGAGCAGGTTCAGCTCACACTTACTGTGATGCCCCACTTCTCAAGTATGGAAGGCGAGACGCGAAGAGGTACGATCAGACTTGGAGATGTGAAGCTATAGTCTGATAAGCGCCTGTGCGTTCATCCATTCGCAGATTCTTGCATTGCAATAAAACAACAACAATAATAAATATGAATGTAGGCAATAAAAAACCAACATTCAAAACTTCCATTTCATTATTCCAAACATCCAAAGATATAGTCATAAAATAAAGGTACAAGAGTCTGAATGAAAGGCCCCAAGCATGACACTACAACAAGATAAGTGCTATTCACCGAACAACCTAACAGCAGCTATTAGGTAACAACAGTAACTAAGAAGAAGCCTCCTGCTGAGACTAAGACTGGTCACCGGTATTCTCGAACTCAACGTCGGCAACCTGGTAGTCCTCAACAACTACCTCAGACTTAAAGCCTGACATGTGACTCCCAAAGAGAAAAGGGCACATGTCAGCAAAAATATCCAAAAGGGAAAAGGGAGACTTTTATGCTAGGAAACATAAAAGTAATGACAGTTATATGATGAATGCAACTAGCAGTTTAAATACGATGACATGGCATATTATTTCATGAATGCAATAATTTAAATGAACATGATATTTTGCAATGCATGACACGTCGTAACAAAAAGCTACTAAACAATAATTCACGATATCACGATTTCACGAAAAACATGCATTCACGATGTGCACAGGGTTTACTCCTTACAGCTGAAGTTGCTGATCGGGCACACCTCTACGCTGCGTGACAGCTTAACCCTACCCCTCCACGTGTATATGGACTGGCGCCCATCTTCTGGATCACGAGCCAGGAAGTGTTTATAGCATAGGGTTGACCTAGCCTCATTCATGATGTAGGAGTCAAAATCCAACTCGCCGCAGCTTACATTTCAATAGTAGCGTGTGCTACACATTCATTACAAGACATTCAATGCATGAAATGACATGGTATTTGCAATACGATGGTATGAGAGCAGATATTGAATTGCGTACAGTTATATCAAAATAAACGTGACATGTGATATGCATGAAATGACATGGCAAGGGTGTCGGATCTAGCTTCGTTGTCAAGCTAGATCAAGTATGGGCGTCTAGGCGACTATCATTTCACCGCCTAGTCTCTTTTGCACAAATTCACAGAATGGCCTAAGCATGGCCTAACAATAATCGGAGCAAGTTTCACTTGCCTGAAGTAACGTCTGTAATTCTTAGATCAATGGGGTCCAGGATCTTCCTATGTGCTCAATCACCAATCACCAACCTAAAGTCCCGTATTATTTATCTTAAATTAGTTATTTAATCAAACGATGAAAATTACAGTTTTTATCATGTTAACATGCGGTGAGCGGGTTCCTACGGATCGTGGTATACCTTAATACGATGCGAGAGCTACACTGACGTCGGGTAGCGACGTCAGGGGTTGGATTTCGGTAACGTCCAAGGGTACGGCATGCTACGGCGAAGACATCGACAACTAGAGGAAACAGACAGTGGTAAAGGCGGCCGCGGCAGGAAGATGAACGGCAGGGCTACGATCTAGTGCTCGCGGCCTAGGGGAGGCTGGCAACGGCACGGGGAGGCGTGCAAAAGGCGGTGCGGGGCTGTCGTTGCTTGCACGTGGCCTGCTGTCAAGGGTTGCGGCAGTTCATTAAGGGTGGAGCAGGTGAGCGCGTGGAGGAGGAGGGGGACAGTTTTTATAGGGGCTTACGGCCGTATTTTGTGGACAAGGGGGCCGGATGCTGGTGTTTTAGAGGGGGCTTGCCTGGAGGGAGGGTGGTGCGTCGGTGGCAGGCGGAGGAGCAGCTGGCCACAGGTTTTTTAAGGGCAAGTCAGCAGTTTTTAGGGGGAGATAGGTGGCAGGACGGGCTGTTGAGGGTGTTTGGCGGCAGTTTAGGGTGGTGTGGCCGTGGTGTTGTGCAGGTTGTCGAGGAGAGGGGAGTTGCGGCTGTCAATGGGCCGTGGACTAGGCTGCCGGCGTGTAACGGTCGCTTTCCGACCTTATGTTTTTCTTCGTGTACGTACGTTTTTCGTACGCGTAATTTATTTGACTCTTTCTTGGATTCAGTATATACAATGTAATATGCCGTTGTGACCGTATGGAAGTATAGATTTTTATAGTAATTTTTGGGAACGTCATTTCACGGCTCGTTTTCTCGCAAAACAGCTTTGAATGGAATGGCGTTTTGGTCTTTTGGCTTCAACGCTCAGTTCTTGATTTTATAATAATTCTAGGTAGGGTTAGCACGCGGCCAGACCCCGTAGCCCCGTACTTCTCGTCTCTGCGATCGTCCCGATATTTTCGGATTATTTTTCCGATGCCTGTAGTGGGACTTATCCCCTAATCCTTTTCCTTCCTTAATTAACCCTTAATCAATTTGAAATTCGAATTTAATTGGAATCTTAATCAATCCTTATAATATCTCCAACGTATCAAGAGTTATGATATCATCCGCTATTGTCACTTTCCTTTTTCCCTAACTCTACTCCCCCTATCCCTATCTCTCTCCCACAATATCCTTAAACTCTATTGGTATTTAGCATATGTTTCATCTTCTTAAAACCAACCCGTGCGAAATCCCTAGGGCACACAAAAACCTAGCATCCGCCACTTGCTATCTCCAACCCTAGCCTCCCCCTCATCGTCGGCTCTCCTCCACGACATCCCCCATCGCCGGCCACCCGCGCCTCCCCTCCGAACGGCCTGCTCCCGTCGCCGCTGAAGACAGCCGTCGGGTTGTCTCTCCACGCGAAGAACAGCAGCAGCTCGGCGCTGCTGCTCTTTCCGGCGCCGCCCGACCACCTGCGAAGGCCCAGTCGCCTTAGATCGTCGAAGAAGCCTCTCTCCGGTCCTCAGCGCCGTCAAGACCCTCCATGCAGGCATTTTCCTCCCGCAGCAGCGCGTGCAGATCGGAAATAGCTGCTGCAACGTTTTCGACCGTCGCGTCGCCGCACCAGCCGTCCCCCGGACCCCCTGTGCCGCCTCAACCGCAGCCGTCGCCGATCAGTGCCTCAGCAGCCCCCTCGCTCGCTGTTTTGCCTTCCCGATCGCTGTCTGCTCTCTCCTGTCACCGTTAGACGTCTTGACGACGCCCCCTCTCTCGCAGATCTTCTTCCCGCTCACTGTCCAGCCCTTGCTCGCTATCCTCACTTTCTATTCGCTGCCAGGACGCGTCTTACTATGTCAACCGTAGCCGAGACGCCGTAGACGACGAGGAGCTTCCACCGTTCAGACTCTACGTCCATTCTACATCAAATGTCGAAGAGGTTGGTGCCCCTAACATGTAGTTGAACCCACACGTAGCAAAACCAAAAACCTAATCTAAAATTTGTCAACGTGAACTAAAGTTATTTTTCTGCATCTTTAAAACGTTGTCCACCGTATAAGAAATCGACGAACGAACTGAATTACTGTGCACATAGGGTAGACGTCGATCTAGAATGAATGAATCAGTAAAAGACGTGACTTTTTGACTGTTAGGGTAGCCCGCCAAATTTAGAAACAAACCGTAATAGGACTGACGAAAAGCGCGATCTGACATCGCCGTTATCCTGTTTCAGACAGACCATCACCGACGCGACGCTTCGACGGGACGCTCCAGACAGACGACGCACTCGTCACCACAGGCAAGTGTATACACTTGTACTTTTGGCCGTGTTTAGGCCATAGACTCTTAGAACTGTTAAAACATAAACAAAGAGAACCGGACATGAAATGATAGCGCCCAGGACCCCCCTTGACAGCTTAGACTTGACGACGAAGTCTAAGCGCACCAACAACAACAACTGATACCTTAGGGCTATTCTGTGTGTGCGTGCGTGTGGACCCCCTAGAAAGAACTATCCCATTCACTTGTCATATCGTGTCATGTTACAAAAAGCCTGCGGTCAAATAAGGCACTCTCCAAGCTAGAGAGTGATCCCTTGTCACAATTGGAAATGGTTAAGCCTGCGGGCGAATAGGGCACTCTCCAAGCCAAAGAGAGTGATCCCTTGTACGGATACACAGCCTGCGGGCAATAGGGCACTCACATAGCAGAGTGAGTGATCCCTTGTACGGATACACAGCATGCGGGCAATAGGGCACTCACCTAGAAGGGTGAGTGATCCCTTGTACAGACTTGTCTTGTTCACTTGGGTGGGGGTAGGGTTGAGCGTGCGCACGGGGAGAGGGTTTGATCCCCCTCAAACTGTAAGGCATGAACCCTTCGAGTCACACGTGTCTTGTCTTGTCTTGTCTTGTCTTGTCTTGTCCCGTTTAGGTTAGTCCTGTAGTCGGTAGCACACGCTACGGCTACTGCTTGTCGTGTTTACTTTTCCTGTACCGTTTTACCTTCTTTAACTGCCATGTTATAACCCCAGCATGTTAATCAACACCTAAACTGTTGCTTTAAATTACAATACACTTGCAGTAGAGTCTAACCCTCTGTTGTAGACTTTACCCGAAGTACAGTTCCTTTTCTCTTGGGTGTTGTATGTCAGGTGTCGAGCCGGAGTTCGTGGACGAGGCAGACTTACCAGAGTATGTGGAGCCTGAGGACGTCGACCCAGAGTACGTGCCTGAGGAGGACCAGAGCTAGAGGTTCCTCACTGTTGCTGATTCAGAGTTCTCCTGCTTTCTAGGTTGGTTGTGTAGCACCGTTTACTTTTCTGTCTAGGTTGGGTGCTTGCACCAGTAGTTTGTTTTCAGCTGTTGTAGCCGTGTTGGGATTTTGCTTAGACTCTTAGTACTCTTCTGGATATCTGTTTGGAATAAAATGAATGCTTGTCTCTTTAGTACTTTTTGTTGTTCCGTACTTTTCTGCAGGGACATGTTCCTTCGTCTTGGAGTACCATACAGACGCTTATTGGGTCCGAGCCGCACAGCTCCGGCCTAAGCGGGCCTTAGTCACGCTTCGCCTCCGTAGTTTTGGGAAGCGGGGCATGACAGGTTTTAGTGGTGGCCCAAGCAGGTCCTACCCTTTCTGCAAGTTCGGAACGATAAAAGTATTAACATTCATTTTTATTATCCAGTAATATGTGCAAGTCTAAATTGTGTCTTTCTTGTCAATAGGATGGCAGGACGACGCATCACCCAATCTGGGAGCTCAGGCGATGGAGTTCCGGAAGACCAGAGCGGTGAATTCCGCCAGTTTCTGGGCGTGATGAGAGAGATGCTGGACGTGCATCATCAATTGGTTCAGCAGTCCCACCGTGCTGCACAGGCTCCTCCAGTTGCACCACCACCGCCTCCGCCTGCCCCTCGAGCTGCTCCTGGAGTGAAGCAGTTCAATGAGCTTCAGCTGAAGACATTTTCTGGGAAGGAAGGACCCTTAGGTGCTGATGAGTGGATCCAGAGCACAGAAGATAAGCTGGTAGCTGCGAAGATTCCTGAAGAGACCAGAGTTGAGATAGCGAAGATGCAGCTGGCCGAGAATGCTAGGAACTGGTAGCGCATTGAGGAGAGGCATCTGCAGAAGCCAGTGGAGTGGAAGACTTTCAAGTCTATGTTCCAAGAGAAGTATTTCCTTAAGGCTGCTAAGAGGGAAATTCCGAGCCGATTCGTAAATCTGAAGCAGGGGGACATGACGGTTGATGAGTACGAGGCAGAGTTCGAGATGCTCAGTCGATTTGCCTCTCATATGGTGAAGAAGGAAGAGAACCAAGCTGATCGGTTTCGTCAGGGACTACGTCCAAAGATTCAGGCTTCCATGTCCTCGGCAGACTTTTCGACCATGAGAGCTGTTTTGAATGCCGCCAGGAATCATGAGAGCATATCACGTCTACCTGATCCTCCAGCTGGTGGAGGAAAGCGTCCCATGGAGCAGTACCGGCCACCTGCTAGGGCAGCTATGAGACCAGTTCAGACAGTGCCTTTCAAGAGGCCTGGAGCACCTGTGCAGGGTCAGAGCAAAGGCCCGTGTCACTTCTGCGGCAAGCCAGGGCATGTTCAGGCCAATTGCAAGAGGAAGATGGGATTGTGCTTGGTGTGTGGAGATACCTCGCACGCTGCTAGAGATTGCCCTAGAGCGCGTCATGCTGTAGTCGGAGCACCTACCCCAGTTCAGAGAGGAGCTACTGTCCGTGGACCACCCTTGGCACCACAGAAGCAGATGTTTCAGCAGGCAGTGCAACCCCAGAGGCCGGCTTACAACATGATAGCCGTTGAGACTGAATACTTGGATGAAGTTATTGCAGGTATTTTTTTCAGATCTAGTCTTTCATTTCTTAGTTTAGACCTTATTGTTTAGCATTGTTTGTCTGCCTTGTTAGTTAGAGTAGTTTTGTTTGACCTTAGTTCCTTTATATCTTAGGCACCAATCTAGTGTCCTCTCACCCGGCCTTGGCCTTGTTCGACTCCGGTGAATCCATGTGCATCATATCCCGGAGGTTTGTAACAAGGCACTCTATTCCCACCTATACACTTCCAAAGTGTTGGGATATCACCACAGGGAACGGAGTGGTGACAGTGAACCTGGGTTGTCTATCGATTCCATTGGTGGTCAGTGGACACGAACTATTTGCACTTCATTGTCCATGATCTGCCACACTTCGACGTCGTCCTTGGAATCGATTGGCTGGGTGACTTCCTTGCCTTGATAGAATGCCATGGCAGGAAGGTGGTATTCAGGATTCCAGGCCATCCAGAGTTCGAGTTCCGCAGCAGAGATGAGTCGCTTGGGCCCATCAGATTTCGGGCTAAGCCGGAGGTGCCGATTGTCGCAGCTATGCGGATGGAGATCAGTCGACCAGCAGTCATCAGAGATTTCGACGACATCTTCCCAGAGGATATCTCAGGTTTACCACCCGACCGAGCTTTAGAGTTCGGTATAGATCTTATGCCGGGAGCGCAACCAATATCGAAGGCGCCGTATCGGATGGCTCCCGCTGAGCTTGAAGAGCTGCGGAAGCAATTGGACGAGTTGCTGCAGAAGGGATTCATCCACCCTAGTGTGATACTGTGGGGAGCACCAGTCTTGCTCGTGAAGAAGAAGGATAGGTCCCACCGGATGTGCGTGGACTATCGAGGCTGAATGCTGTGACCGTGAAGAATAAGTATCCGCTGCCGAGTATCGACGATATTTTCGACCAGCTTGGAGGTTCGAGAGTCTTCTCAAAATTGGACTTGAGGAGCGGATACCATCAGCTGAAGGTGAAGAATCAGGATATTCTGAAGACAGCCTTCCGGACGAAGTACGGACATTATGATTTTGTGGCATGCCGTTCAGCGTGACCAACGCTCCAGCGGTGTTCATGAATTTGATGAACTTAATTTTCTACGACTTCCTGGATAAGTTTGTCGTTATCCTTATAAAAAACTTCCTTATTTACTCGAAGTCTGAGGAGGAGTACAGCTGTCATCTGAGGACAGTGCGGGAGATACTGAGACGTCATATGCTATATGCCAAGTATAGCAAGTGTGAGTTCTGGTTGGACAGAGTCGCTTTCTTGGGACACATAGTGTCTGGTGATGGCATATCTATAGATCCGGAGAAGGTCAGAGCAGTCAGAGATTGGCCGACTCCGCAGTCAGCGTTAGATATCAGGAGCTTTCTTGGTTTAGCTGGCTACTATCGGCGGTTCATCAAGGATTTCTCGAAGATTGCAGAGCCGATGACAAAGCTGACGAGGAAGCATGTGGAGTTTTAGTAGTCAGAAGCTTGTCAGGAGGCCTTCAGTATCTTGAAGGCGAGGTTGACTTCAACACCGGTTTTGGCGGTACCGGATCGGAGTGGTGGCTTCTAGGTATATTGTGACGCATCAGGGAAGTGCCTTGGATGCGTTTTGCATCAGCATGGCCATGTGGTCATGTACGCTTCTCGTCAGTTGAGGACTCACGAGAAGAATTACCCAATGCACGATCTGGAGTTGGCAGCGGTGATATTTGCACTGAAGATCTGGAGGCACTTCTTTCTGAGTGAGAGCGTGAATATTTTCACCGATCACAAAAGCTTGAAGTACATCTTTACACAGAAGGAGCTCAACATGCGTCAGAGACGATGGTTGGAGCTTAAGGCTAACTACGAGATAGATCTTCAGTATCGCCCGGGGAAGGTGAATGTAGTGCCAGATGCTTTGTGTAGACTCCCCACCCTGATGATGCATACTGCCGACTGGAGGATACATCAGGAGCTGAGAGAGATGGATTTAGATGTCGTCCTACCTGGTGTGGTTCTTTCATTCATGAATTTGCAGATTCAGTCCACAATCGTGGATCGAATCAAGGCAGCACAGGCAGGAGATCCGAAGCTGCAGAGGATCAGGAGGCAGGTTGAAGCTGGACTTCGGGCAGAGTTCGTGATTCATGAGGATGGTTCGCTGAGGTACGGTAGTAGGCTCTGCGTACCCGCAGGTGATATCCGAGGGAGCTGTTGAGCGAGGCTCATAGCTCGTTATATTCTATACATCCTGGAGGCACCAAGATGTATAAGGACCTCCGTCTGAATTATTGGTGGATTGGCATGAAGAGGAGTGTGGCATGGAGCGTTGCCAAGTGTTTGATATGCCAACAGGTGAAGGCTGAGCACCATCGTACAGCTGGTTTGCTACAATCGCTTCCTATCCTGGAGTGGAAGTGGCAACATATCACGATGGATTTCGTGACTGGTTTACCTCGGAGCCCGAAACAGAACGACGCAATCTGGGTGATCGTTGACCGATTGACCAAGTCTGTGCACTTCATCTCATTCCGGGTGGGACAGTCTACGGAAGTTTTGGCTAGGAAATATCTAGAGGTAAATTTTGTTTTACTTCTCTTCATAGTTCCTCTTTGAGTTAGTTTGTGACCTAGGCCGTGTACGTGCAGGAGATTGTACGCTTACATGGAGTCCCCGTGAGCATCATGTCTGACAGAGACTCGAGGTTCACAACTCAGTTCTGGAAAAGTTTGCAGGAGAATTTGGGTACGAGTCTGAGTTTCAACATGGCGTACCACCCGCAGACCGACGACCAGTCCGAGAGGACTATTCAGATCCTGGAGGATATGCTGCGAGCTTGTACGCTTGATCTGAAGGGTTCATGGGAGGACCATCTTCACTTGGTGGAGTTTTCATATAACAACAGCTACCAAGCGAGCATTGGTATGGTGCCGTTTACTGCCTTGTATGGAAGGAAATGTCGATCGCCACTGAGCTGGGATGACATCGGAGATCGGGAGCTGTTGGGTCTAGAGATGATAGTGGAAGATGTGGATGTCGTGAGAGACATCAGGGAGAAGCTCAGGATTGCGCAGGATCGCTTCAAGCATTGGGCAGATGCTAAGAGGAGACCTTTGGAGTTTCAGCCTGAAGATCACGTCTTCCTGAAGATTTCTCCGAATCGCAGAGTCATTCGTTTTGGGAAGAAGGAGAAGCTGAGTCCAAGGTATATTGGACCATTCGATGTGCTGGAGCGTGTGGGAGCCGTGGCCTACCGCCTTGCTCTGCCACCATCTTTGGAGGGAGTTCATGACGTATTCCACGTATCTCAGCTATGTCGATATGTCAGTGATCCATCGCACACTGTTGATTTCTCAAAGATCACGGTCCGCCCGGACCTGAATTATGACCAACAGCCTGTGCAAATTTTTGACCGTCGACAGAAGCACTTGAGGAATAAGGTAGTCGACCTGGTGAGAGTGATGTAGCGTCACAGATCACCTGGAGAGTCCACTTGGGAGCGCGAGGAGGAGAGGAGAGAGCATTTCCCATTTTTGTTTTCTGATTAGTGATGTTGTTGATTCCGAGGACGGAATCTTTCTTTTAGTGGGGTAGAATGTAACGGTCGCTTTCCTACCTTATGTTTTTCTGCGTGGACGTACGTTTTTCGTACGCGTATTTTATTTGACTCTTTCTTGGATTCGGTATATACGATGTGATATGTCGTTGTGACCGTATGGAAGTGTAGATTTTTAAGTAATGTTTGGAAACGTCATTTCACGACTCATTTTCTCGCAAAACAGCTTTGAATGGAAGGGCGTTTTGGTCTTTTGGCTTCAACGCTTAGTTCTTGATTTTATGATAATTCTCGGTAGGGTTAACACGCAGCCAGACCCCGTAGCCCCATACTTCTCGTCTCTATGATCGTCCCGGTATTTTCGGATTATTTTTCCGATGCCCGTAGTGGGACTTATCCCATAATCCTTTTCCTTCCTTAATTAACCCTTAATCAATTTGAAATTCGAATTTAATTGGAATCTTAATCAATCCCTATAATATCTCCAATGTATCAAGAGATATGATATTAACCGCTATTGTCACTTCCCTTTTTCCCTAACTCTACTCCCCCTATCCCTATCTCTCTCCCACAATATCCTAAAACTCTATTGGATTTATCATATATGTTTCATCTTCTTAAAACCAACCCGTGCGAAATCCTTAGGGCACACAAAAACCTAGCAGCCGCAAACTTGATATCTCTAACCCTAGCCTCCCCCTCATCGCCGGCTCTCCTCCACGACATCCCCCGTCGCCGGCCACCCGTGTCTCCCCTCCGAACGGCCTGCTCCCACTGCCGCTGATGACAGCCGTCGGGCTGTCTCTCCACGCGAAGAACAGCAGCAGCTCAGTGCTGCTGCTCTTTCCGACGCCACCTGACCACCTGTAAAGGCCCAGTCGCCTTAGATCGTCGGAGAACCCTCTCTCCGGTCCTCAGCGTCGCCAAGACCCTCCGTGCGGCCTTTTTCCTCCTGCAGCAGCGCGCGCAGATCGGAAACAACTGTTGCGATGTTTTCGATCGTCGTGCCTCCGCACCAGCCGTCCCCCAGACCCATTGTGCCACCTGCAACCACAGCCGTCACCGATCAGCACCTTGGCAGCCCCCTCGCTCACTGTTTTACCTTCCCGATCGTTGTCCGTTCTCTCCCGACGTCGTTAGACGTCTTCATGATGCCTCCTCGCTCGCAGAACTGCTTCCCGCTCACTGTCCAGCCCTTGCTCACTGTCCTCGCTTTCCGTTCGCAGCCAGGACGCATCTTACTACATCAACTGTAGCCGAGACGCCGTAGACGACGAGGAGCTTCCACAGTTCTGACTCTACGTCCATTCTACGTCAAACGTCGAAGAGGTTGGTACCACTAACATGTAGTTGAACCCATACGTAGCAAAACCAAAAACCTAATTTAAAATTTGTCAACGTGAACTAAAGTTATTTTTCTGCTTCTTTAAAACGTTGTCCACCGTAGGAGAAATCGACGAACGAACTGAATTATTGTGCATATAGGGTAGATGTCGATCTAGACTGAACGAATCATCAAAAGACGTGACTTTTTGACTGTTAGGGTAGCCCCGCCAAATTTAGAAACAAACAGTAATAGGACTGACGAAAAGCGCGATCTGACATCACCGTTATCCTGTTTCAGACGGACCATCACCGACACGACGCTTCAACGGGACGCTCCGGACAGACGATGCACTTGCCACCACAGGCAAATGTATAAACTTGTACTTTCGGCCGTGTTTAGGCCATAGACTCTCAAAACTGTTAAAACGTAAACAAAGAGAACCGGACGTGAAATGATAGCACCCCGGGACCCCCCTTGACAGCTTAGACTTGACGACGAAGTCTAAGCGCAACAACAACAACAACAACTGATACCTTAGGGATATTCTGTGTGTGCGTGCGTGTGGACCCCCTAGAAAGAACTATCCCTTTCACTTGTCATGTCGTGTCATGTTACAAAAAGCCTGCGAGCGAATAGGGCACTCTCCAAGCTAGAGAGAGTGATCCCTTGTCACGATTGGGAATGGTTAAGCCTGCGGGCGAATAGGGCACTCTCCAAGCCAGAGAGAGTGATCCCATGTACGGATACATAGCCTGCGGGCAATAGGGCACTCACTTAGCAGAATGAGTAATCCCTTGTACGGATACACAGCCTGCGGACAATAGGGAACTCACCTAGAAGGGTAAGTGATCCCTTGTACGGACTTGTCTTGTGCACTTGGGTGGGGTATGTGTAACGACCCGATTCCCGGGCCCGTTACTTTTTGGTAATTGCGCAGGTCTTGCAGTTAACCAGTGAAAACAAAATAGCCACGATGCAGAGATGTACAAAAATACCCAAATAGTGTCCAATTATTACATCTGTATTGTACAAAATGGTCCAACAATCGTACATGAAGGAAGGTAAATACAACTGGAAACAACTCTGAAAGCTGCAGTCTCATAGTCAATTTCTGGCGCTATTAACTCTAGAGCATCTGCCTCCATATGTATGTCGTCTGCGGTGCCACAGAGGTGAAACCGTAGGTAAGTCACAACAATTCTAGCAATAGAAACAAAGTAGTGCAAAAAGTATGGAACAAAAGATGGTCAGATAGGTACAAAAAGTAAAGTATGAGCTGACAGGTATGTAAGAGAATAATTAAAGTACTGGTAACTATTCAGATGTGGTATGTAATGCTTAAAGTAAGTGCAAAAGTAGCGAATGTGGTGTGGCATGTGGTAGTAACAATATTTTTACTAATGGCAATAGTAAGACAACCAGGTTAACAATGTTTTGACCAATCGGTAATGGGATGACAATAGATAGACTTAGTAATACTTAAGAAAAGATGAGTGTCGCTTGACTATCTAATAGTGTAGGATGGCCTAATAATAAGAAGTCTAACTTAACTCCCAAATCAGCCAGTCAGTCAGGGCTTGAAGGCACAGGTCACTTCAAAGACCGCAGGAACAAGTCCCTTGGTTGACCAACCCCCTTCCCATTTCCTTTCTAGACACTAATTCAGTCGTAATTCAAGACCGCCCATTATTAAACCGTTCTATCACGTACGAGTAGTCTCGACTTAGTCCGTAGAATAGTAGTAGTCGTGACTGAAGCAATGGTATCAATCAATTATCAATTAGTGCAACATCAATCAAACTAGTGCATCAGTCTGAAATGCCGCAAGGGCCCAATAGTGTGCTCCGTAAATGTGCTCCGTAAATGCCCGTAGGCCCAATAGTGTTCTCAGTAAATGTGCTCTGTAAATGACCGTAGGCCCAATAGTGTGTTCCGATAATACAAACAACCATGAGTACAATACAGCAATCAAACTAGTGCATCAGCCTTGGCTCGAGTGTACGATATGCAACCAGAAGTGCACCCATCCCACAGAGCAACTCGTGAGATATCTACCTACCATTCCTGCAGGGTGATGGTACAGCTTAACTAATAATGGTGGACCCGGTCACTCCCGCACACTTCATAGCTCAAGACTACCCCGTATCCCGTGTACTATCATAGTCCAATGTTCCGATCAATATTCGTATCAATATGGCCTCATGGGCCCTGTATCAATCAGCTAGTGCAACAGTCTTAGCTCGAGTGTACGATATGCAACCAGAAATGCACCCATCCCACGGAGCAACTCGTGGAATATCTACCTACCATCCCCTTTAGGGTGATGGTACAGCTTAACTATTACGGGTGGACCCAGTCACTCCCGAACAGTACATAGCTCAAGACTACCCCATAACCCATGTTGTATTACATTTCACATTTGTATCCGTATCAGTATCCGTGTCCGTATCCAAATCGGTATCCGTATCTGTATGGCCTCATAGGCCCATCATTTCATACATCCAATAATGTGTACAATAATACATCCATCAATGAGTACACCAAATACATATATATGGTATTTACTTGCTGAAAAGTCAATGCAGAAGCCTCAACAGAGAATATCAGTCCTGAGCAATGATTTGAAGTCCAACAACTATGATATCAAATTTCATAAAAGTTTACTATCTCAATTTAGTCCGAGCAATGATTTGAAGTCCAACAACTATGATATCAAATTTCATAAAAGTTTACTATCTCAACTTAGTCCGAGCAATGATTTGAAGTCCAACAACTATGATATCAAATTTCATGAAAGTGTACTATCTCAATTTAATCCTTTGGTCATTCCACTATTGATTGGTTTTCTAGTTAATCAGGTCTCTAATCCTTGGTTCAAGTCAATAGTTGTTCTGTGACTAGATGACATGTCCTAAGTTCATACGAGTACACTATCCAGATTTCTAATGATAGAATTAGAGTGACTTACTATCGAGATCGTTGTAGCAAGACGAGGTTGGAGCTAGAGCTTATAAAGATGCTGGTGTAAGAAAATGGGTACATGGAAATACAAGAAATCGTTAGTTACAGGCTACTCTATTTTCCATCTATTTGATTTGGTTGTTTCGATTTTATAATCGATTGAAACATTGTCAAAAACTGTTCTAAATTTTTCTATAGCCTAGATATAGGGAAAATAATTTTATCGTAGGAGGAAATATTTTTATGAAGTTTATACTAATTTTTATAATTTTTAAAAGCATAAAATCAATTTAAAAACTAATTTTTAATTAAGTACGTAATTATTCAATAATTTCTCCTGGATGCAATCTGCATCGGAAAGTAGCGAATGAACTGTCAAAATGACCGTATCGGAGAGTACTTTAACATATATTTTTCTCATATATTAATAAACGTGAAAATATAAAGTTACGGATTTTTGAACGAAAATCACGTATTTAACTTTTAGGGTTAAAAATTAATTCTGGAAAATCAAAGCATCCGATTGAGACGAAACTAGCGACATTGGGTCCAGAATGTCATTTCTGATTTTCCAGAGGTTGTCTCACATATTTCCGATCCCTATATTATTTATTATAAATTTAAACACCAATAAACTCATTTACTAATTATTTAAAATACCGTATTTATACGAAATACGTTTTCGTATTAAAAAAAATACGTTATAAAACTTACCTATCTTCGATCGTACGCATTCATGCGGCGGGAGGAGCGTTCGCCGATGGCGATGAGCTCCGGTGGCGGAGGAGCGCGGCAAGAGGCGGAGCGAAGCACGGTGGGGCGCTGCTTCTTGGATAGGGGGTTCTCGAGGGTGGAACGACATCGGAGTGCACGGGAGACAGTCGGAGCGACGGGGGAAATGAATAGGATGTGGAGCTCGAGCAGCGGAGGTGGTAGCGCAGGCGCCAGAGCATGGTGGCAGCGGCGAGCGGCGGTCTGCTGCAGCGGCGACGGCGAACACAGAGGGGAGGCGGGTCGCGGCGGTGGCGTGGTTTTGAGGTGAAGGGGCGGTGGCGGAGTGGGTTGCTTCGGGGGCTGCCGTCAAGACTCCGGAGGAGGGCGGAGCAGTGGCGAGGCGTGTAGCAATCACGGAGGCGGCGACGTGGGCCACGGCGAGGAGGCAAGCTCCGGAGAGGTGGCATGGAGCGCAGGGGTTCGTCAGAGCGGGGGCCATTGAGAGCGGAGCGGGGAAGAGTGGGAGGAGGCTCTGTTGACGGGGAGAGGCGGAGCTGGCGGGTAGCGGCGGCGTGAGCTGAGGGGAGGGTGACGATGTGGGGGGGGGGGGTTGTCGTGGTGTAGCGACGGGCGGAGCTCGCAAGGCGGGCTGCAGGCGTGGGTTGGTGTCACCGGCGAGAGGAGGTGGTGAGGGCGGGAGAGAGGCTCGAGAGCGGGGCTTGCGGTGGTCTCTCCAGGCTGCAGGTGGGGAAGCTCGAGGGCGGTGGCGGGCACACGGCGAGGAGTCGTGTCGAAGTTCAAGGCATCGGAAAGGGAGGGAGATGGCCTCGAATGGGTAAGGGTGAACGAGAGAGGGAGGAGAGAGGTTATGTACGGGGTGAGGGAGAGAGAGATTAGGGTTATTTATAGATAATTAAATTAGTATTAGTCAAAGTATTTAATACAATTAGGTATGTATTAAATGCAACTTTTAGACTAAATGTATCATGCATGAACCTCTTTTAAACGTGGGGGGTTACGTAAGTGGTTAGAATAGGTAATTAGGGGGTAATTAGAATAGTTAGATAGGTAATTAGTAATAAGTAAAACCCCATTAGTGAAAGTATTTTGTCAAATACAAGAACGAAATTACGATTTTGCCCCTACTAGTAAACGTGTCCGAAAAATTACGAATACATACCCACGGGATCGTGTCGTCGCGAGGATTGTGAATACGAAGTCCGTTTCAGGATTTGAGCTACGGAAATACTAGTTTTAAGGCAAAACGTTTAGGAAGCGGGTTCGCGGGTTCTCTATTGATTTGACTTCAGAAAATTACGAAATTAATGTGGGAAGCCCTAAATGATCATTGAATGTTACTGTAAAAGTTTGAAATCATTTTGATGTCGTTTGTATAGAAAATAAATTCATTAAGTCAAAACGGTAAAAACTGAAAATGAATTTTATCAGAAATGTTTTGAGCATTTGATGAAATCTGATCTTACTAAAATACTCCATAACTAGTCTGGTACTTCAAAATATTTTTATAAGAAATTTTTGAATCTCAAAAAGAACTCCTGACAAACCATTATAAAATAGTTAAAAAATTGAAAAAAAATTGGTCAAATACGTAAATAGTTTGTCTTGATGAAAACAGGCCGTTACATCCTACCCTCCTTAAAATAATTCCGTCCTACGAATTCTTAAACAAATAATCTTCGTTATGAAGAAGCTCAAGCAAATAAATGATAGAAAAGATAGTAATCTAGTAAAATATGTTGTAAATAACATGAAATATAATGTGACATCACAGAATCCAGAAAGCAAGAGATGTTACATATGAATAAATACTATTGACATCACCATAGCTTCCGTAACTATTCCTGAGACCAGTATCATCATAATAGTTACTTTGGCTCACCAAAATTAACATGAGATAATAACATCACAGGAAAATGAGGGCTATTCTGATGAGAACATCTGTTCGAACTTGGAACCTGAGGTGATAAGCTAGTAGCAAGCTATTTAAACCACATAAACCGGAAGACCATAAAGTTTATTCGTGCTACTGTTGACTAACTGGATCCAGCCACAGATGTCGTTCATAATATATAATGTAACGATTAATCCACGGGTACCAACAACATCACTTTCCATAATGCCCAACCACATGCTATCGTCCAGATCAACGCCCAAAGGTAAGTACAGGGCCAACACCCAAAATCAGTACTCACTTCTAGTATTCCTTCCATTAATCTCCATAATATCCCACAATAAGGCAAGATCCAAGTTCTCATCCAGAGCCAAGCACAAGGCCTACATCCAACTTCAACTCCCAAGGCCAAAATCATGCCAATAAGCATCGCCATCATTCCTTCCGTAGACCAATACTTGACATCCGCAACACCCAACATTACCCAACAAATAAACAACCAAAAACACACTTTTCCGCAAACCAAAAGGAGTGGTCGCAAGAGGAAGCCTAGACGGGACATCAATCTGGGTGAGACCCAGGGCAGAGAGCTCAAGAGAAGCCCAAGGATCATGGCTTCCCAAGATCTCAGCCACACGGCGGTAGCGAAGGTGGTGGCGAGGGTCGTCGCCAAGGCCAAAAATCCCAAAACATATCGTGGGAGGGCCATCGGTGGTTGTCGTTTTATGGTGGTTGTGACTGCTTGACGTGGCGGGTGTCACTGGAGTAGGGTGGGGTGGTGGAGCTTCGGGTGAGGTCGGAGGAGCTTGAGGGGAGATGGGTCGAGTTCGCTTGGGGAAGAGGCCGGGAAGAGGAGTGAAAGGCGATATGGTGTAGGGGAAACCACGGGGTGGCTTGGTGGAGAAGGAAAAAGGGGGTCTCTTGAAGAAAAGAGGGGCACCGAAAGTCATCAGTAGGTGGGCTATGTTAGGCGGGACCGGGGCTCGAGGTGAGGATGAGGACAAAAAGCAATAACGAGGGGGTAGGTGGTAGGTGGGAAAGGAATTCAAACTTATGGAAAATCGGGCACAAGATAGAAAGTAGGGGTTAGAATAGAAATACGATCTCAAGAGGACGTAACAACCTACACTTGCATGTCGGGTTTGGCTCGTCTCAAATCCTTTAGCATCATCCTTCAATACTTCTGAGTGTCCTTCAATTCACTTCCGTTGTCGAGCTACCCTCCTTAAAATAGACGTAGCGAATTTTCAAGGTCAATCGAAAGGTCATCAAGAGCGATGGGAATCAAGGAAGTCCTAATAAAGATGTCAATAAGGACGCTTCACCCGTATATCCAACACGGGTGAACACTCGAGACATCCTGTACTCGAGAGTTCTATTTGAGTATTTTATAACGTACACCCTGATCTTGCTATATTGTTCACGAGGTAGGTAGCGCGGACCTGCATGGGCCACCAAAGCTGTAACGACCCGATTCCCGGGCCCGCTACTTTTTGGTAATTGCGCAGGTCCTGCAGTTAACCAGTGAAAACAAAATAGCCACGATGCAGAGATGTACAAAAATACCCAAATAGTGTCCAATTATTACATCCGTATTGTACAAAAATGGTCCAACAATCGTACATGAAGGAAGGTAAATACAACTGGAAACAACTCTGAAAGCTGCAGTCTCATGGTCAATTTCTTGCGCTATTAACTCTAGAGTATCTGCCTCCATATGTATGTCGTCTGCGGTGCCATAGAGATGAAACCGTAGGTAAGTCACAACAATTCTAGCAATAGAAACAAAGTAGTGCAAAAGTATGGAACAAAAGATGGTCAGATAGGTACAAAAAGTAAAGTATGAGCTGACAGGTATGTAAGAGAATAATTAAAGTACTGGTAACTATTCAGATGTGGTATGTAATGCTTAAAGTAAGTGCAAAAGTAGCGAATGTGGTGTGGCATGTGGTAGTAACAATATTTTTACTAATGGCAATAGTAAGACAACACGGTTAACAATGTTTTGACCAATCGGTAATGGGATGACAATAGATAGACTTAGTAATACTTAAGAAAAGATGAGTGTCGCTTGACTATCTAATAGTGTAGGATGGCCTAATAATAAGAAGTCTAACTTAACTCCCAAATCAGCCAGTCAGTCAGGGCTTGAAGGCACAGGTCACTTCAAAGACCACAGGAACAAGTCCCTTGGTTGACCAACCCCCTTCCCATTTCCTTTCTAGACACAGATTCAGTCGTAATTCAAGACCGCCCATTATTAAACCGTTCTATCACGTTCGAGTAGTCTCGACTTAGTCCGTAGAATAGTAGTAGTCGTGACTGAAGCAATGGTATCAATCAATTATCAATTAGTGCAACATCAATCAAACTAGTGCATCAGTCTGAAATGCCGCAAGGGCCCCGTAGTGTGCTCCGTAAATGCCCGTAGGCCCAATAGTGTTCTCAGTAAATGTGCTCTGCAAATGCCCGTAGGCCCAATAGTGTGTTCCGACAATACAAACAACCTTGAGTACAATACAGCAATCAAACTAGTGCATCAGCCTTGGCTCGAGTGTACGATATGCAACCAGAAGTGCACCCATCCCACGGAGCAACTCATGAGATATCTACCTACCATTCCTGCAGGGTGATGGTACAGCTTAACTAATAAGGGTAGACCCGGTCACTCCCGCACACTTCATAGCTCAAGACTACCCCGTATCCCGTGCACTATCATAGTCCAATGTTCCTATCAATATTCGTATCAATATGGCCTCATGGGCCCTGTATCAATCAGCTAGTTCAACAGTCTTAGCTCGAGTGTACGATATGCAACCAGAAGTGCACCCATCCAACGGAGCAACTCGTGGAATATCTACCTACCATCCCCTTTAGGGTGATGGTACAGCTTAACTAATACGGGTGGACCCAGTCACTCCCGTACACTACGTAGCTCAAGACTACCCCATAACCCATGTTGTATCACATTTCACATTTGTATCCGTATCAGTATCCGTGTCCGTATCCATATCTGTATCCATATCTGTATGGCCCCATAGGCCCATCATTTCATACATCCAATAATGTGTACAATAATACATCCATCAATGAGTACACCAAATACATATATATGGTATTTACTTGCTGAAAAGTCAAGGCAGAAGCCTCAACATAGAATATCAGTCCTGAGCAATGATTTGAAGTCCAACAACTATGATATCAAATTTCATAAAAGTTTACTATCTCAATTTAGTCCGAGCAATGATTTGAAGTCCAACAACTATGATATCAAATTTCATAAAAGTTTACTATCTCAATTTAGTCCGAGCAATGATTTGAAGTCCAACAACTATGATATCAAATTTCATGAAAGTGTACTATCTCAATTTAATCCTTTGGTCATTCCACTATTGATTAGTTCGCTAGTTAATCAGGTCTCTAATCCTTGGTTCAAGTCAATAGCTGTTCTGTGACTAGATGACATGTCCTAAGTTCATACGAGTACACTATCCAGATTTCTAATGATAGAATTAGAGTGACTTACTATCGAGATCGTCGTAGCAAGACGAGGTTGGAGCTAGAGCTTATAAAGATGCTGGTGTAAGAAAATGGGTACCTGCAAATACAAGAAATCGTTAGTTACAGGCTACTCTATTTTCCATCTATTTGATTTGGTTTTTTCGATTTTATAATCGATTGAAACGTTGTCAAAAAGTGTTCTAAATTTTTCTATAGCCTAGATATAGGGAAAATAATTTCATCGTAGGAGGAAATATTTTTCTGAAGTTTATACTAATTTTTATAATTTTTAAAAGCTTAAAATCAATTTAAAAACAAATTTTTAATTAAGTACGTAATTATTCAATAATTTCTCCTGGATGCAATCTGCATGGGAAAGTTGCGAATGAACTGTCAAAATGACCGTATCGGAGAGTACTTTAACATATATTTTTCTCATATATTAATATACGTGAAAATATAAAGTTACAGATTTTTGAACGAAAATCACGTATTTAACTTTTAGGGTTAAAAATTAATTCTGGAAAATCAAAGCGTCCGATTGAGACGAAACTAGCGCCATTGGGTCCAGAATGTCATTTCTGATTTTTCAGAGGTGGTCTCACATTTTTCCGATCCTTATATTATTTATTATAAATTTAAACACCAATAAACTCATTTACTAATTATTTAAAATACCGTATTTATACGAAATATGTTTTCGTATTAAAAAAATATACGTTATAAAACTTACCTATCTTCGATCGTACGCATGCATGCGGCGGGAGGAGCGTTCGCCGATGGCGACGAGCTCCGGTGGCGGAGGAGCGCGGCGAGAGGCGGAGCGAAGCACGGTGGGGCGCTGCTTCTTGGATCGGGGGTTCTCGAGGGTGGAATGGCGTCGGAGTGCACGGGAGTCAGTCGGAGCGACGGGGGAAATGAAGAGGAGGTGGAGCTCGAGCAGCGGAGGTGGCAGCGCAGGCGCCAGAGCATGGTGGCAGCGGCGAGCGGCGGTCTGCTGCAGCGGCGACGGCGAACACAGAGGGGAGTCGGGTTGCGGCGGTGGCGTGGTTTCGAGGTGAAGGGGCGGTGGCTGAGTGGGTTGCTTCGGGGGTTGCCGTCAAGACTCCGGAGGAGGGCGGAGCAGTGGCGAGGCGTTCAGCAATCACGGAGGCGGCGACGTGGGCCACGGCGAGGAGGCAAGCTCCGGAAAGGTGGCATGGAGCGCAGGGGTTCGTCAGAGCGGGGGACCTTGAGGGCGGAGCGGGGAAGAGAGGGAGGAGGCTCTGTTGACGGGGAGAGGCGTAGCTGGCGGCAGCAGCGGCGTGAGCTGAGGGGAGGGTGACGACGTGGGGGGGGTTTTCGTGGTGTAGCGACGGGCGGAGCTCGCAAGGCGGGCTGCAGGCGTGGGTTGGTGTCAACGCTGAGAGGAGGTGGTGACGGCGGGAGAGAGGCTCGAGAGCGGGGCTTGCGGTGGTCTCTCCAGGCTGCAGGTGGAGAAGCTCGAGGGCGGTGGCGGGCACACGGCGAGGAGTCGTGTCGAAGTTCAAGGCATCAGAAAGGGGAGGGAGATGGCCTCGCATGGGTAAGGGTGAACGAGAGAGGGAGGAGAGAGGTTATGTACGGGGTAAGGGAGAGAGAGATTAGGGTTATTTATAGATAATTAAATTAGTATTAGTCAAAGTATTTAATACAATTAGGTATGTATTAAAGGCAACTTTTAGACTAAATGTATCATGCATGAACCTCTTTTAAACATGGGGGGTTACGTAAGTGGTTAGAATAGGTAATTAGGGGTTAATTAGAATAGTTAGATAGGTAATTAGTAATAAGTAAAACCCCATTAGTGAAAGTATTTTGTCAAATACAAGAACGAAATTACGATTTTGCCCCTACTAGTAAACGTGTCCGAAAAATTACGAAAATATACCCACGGGATCGTGTCGTCGCGAGGATTGTAAATACGAAGTCCGTTTCAGGATTTGAGCTACGGAAATACTAGTTTTAAGGCAAAAAATTTAGGAAGCGGGTTCGCGGGTTCTCTATTAATTTGACTTCAGAAAATTACGAAATTAATGTGGGAAGCCCTAAATGATCATTGAATGTTACTTTAAAAGTTTGAAATCGTTTTGATGTCGTTCGTATAGGAAATAAATTCATTAAGTCAAAAAGGTAAAAACTGAAAATGAATTTTATCAGAAATGTTTTGAGCATTTGATGAAATCTAATTTTACTAAAATACTCCATAACTAGTCTGGTACTTCAAAATATTTTTATAAGAAATTTTTGAAACTCAAAAAGAACTCCTGACAAACCATTATAAAATAGTTAAAAAAATTGAAAAAAAAATTGGTCAAATACGCAAATAGTTTGTCTTGATGAAAACAGGCCGTTACATCCTACCCTCCTTAAAATAATTCCGTCCTCGGAATTTCTTAAACAAATAATCTTCGTTATGAAGAAGCTCAAGCAAATAAATGATAGAAAAGATAGTAATCTAGTAAAATAGGTTGTAAATAAAATGAAATATAATGCGACATCACAGCATCCAGAAAGCAAGAGATGTTACATATGAATAAATACTATTGACATCACCATAGCTTCCGTAACTATTCCTGAGACCAGTATCATCATAATAGTTACTTTGGCTCACCAAAATTAACATGAGATAATAACATCACATGAAAATGAGGGCTATTCTGATGATTACATCGGTTCGAACTTGGAACCTGAGGTGATAAGCTAGTAGCAAGCTATTTAAACCACATAAACAGGAAGACCATAAAGTTTATTCGTGCTACTGGTGACTAACTGGATCCAGCCACAGATGTCGTTCATAATATATAATGTAACGATTAATCCATGGGTACCAACAACATCACTTTCCATAGTGCCCAACCACATGCTATCGTCCAGATCAACGCCCAAAGGTGAGTATAGGGCCAACACCCAAAATCAGTAGTCACTTCTAGTATTCCTTCCATTAATCTCCATAATATCCCACAATAAGGCAAGATCCAAGCTCTCATCCAGAGCCAAGCACAAGGCCTACATCCAACTTCAACTCCCAAGGCCAAAATCATGTGTAACGACGGCTTTTCATGTATCTGGATTTATTATAATATAATATATGTTTTGGAGGATTTTCTCCTCATGTGTGGTTTTCGTCTCCGTAACTTTCATTTTCGATCGTTTCGTCGTGTTTTCTCGTTTCTTCCTTAGGATCGTCGATTTCGAAGTATGTCATTCGTGACAGACTTCATAACGGTCGTATCTTACTGTTAGATCAAGCCTAGAAGTCTTAGGAATTGATCCCGGAGCTCCGCGCTCCGTATCGGAACTTTTGGTGCTTATTAGCCGGTATAAGAAGGGGCACCGACCGACTAGATGACGATCCAGTCGGTCGGCAATCCTTCTTGGACCGACTAGTTAGCTTTCTAAATTATTCAAGAGTTACTGTTTATCGTTAGTCGGTCTAAGAACGTTGGTTGACCGACTAGGTTGCAAACTAGTCGGTCAGCAATGCTTCTTTAACCGACTAACTCATCATCTTATTTTTGGTATCAATACTGTTCACTCTTAGTCGGTCTAAGAACGTTCATCGACCGACTAGATGTTAAACTAGTCGGTCAGTAGTTGTTCATGGACCGACTAACTCTAAATCCTATTTTCGTTCAGAAGTTACTGTTTACACTTAGTCGGTCTGCGTTGGTCGACCGACCGACTAGTTGCCAAACTAGTCGGTCAGTGGTTGCTCTTTGACCGACTAACCTGTGTTAAAACCCTAATTTCTGGGCAGCCGCCAGCCCAACCTATTTATACCCCTCCAAAACGATTTCATCTTCCTCCACTCGACCCTAAACCCTAAAATCTCCCCCATTGAGTCCCCATCTTCCTCCAAGCTTTAATCCTTCATTCCAAGCCCTAAATCCATCATCTAAACCCTCCATCCACTCATTCAACCTCTCATCTTCCCCAAAATCTCACCAAATCCCCAAAATCCCCAAAATCCCCCAAAACCCTAGTTTCCCAAAATCCTCCATTCGTTTCCAGATCTGATCCTAGGGTTCTCCGGAGTGTTTTCTCCGCCTCCTCTCGGTAAGAAATCGATTCCCCGATGTTTTCATAACCTATTTGTATTTTTATGAAACCCTAATGAAATTTCATGTTGTTTTGATGGTTGTCTCCCCATAACAGCGATTTCCCCCGTAGATTAGCATACGCGAGACGAACCTTCGTGATCGTCATCCCCGGTGCTAGGCAAGTGAAACTTGCCACTTAGGGTTTAGGCCATGTTTTAGGCCATTTGCTTGTTGTAGGCGTAAAAGAGGCTAGGCGACGAAATGATACTCGCCTAGGCGCAAATTGGGGAACTAGCTTGATAACGAAGCTAATTCCGACATATATCATGTTGCACAATTGCCATGTCATGTTTACTTTCCATTAACGGTACGCGAATTAATTATCATGTCATTGCATTCTTCAAGTGATTCCGTGATTGCGTAGCATCGCTACAATACTTGTGTTTCCTGGCTCGTGACCAGAAGCGAGCATAATGAGTTGCTAACCCCAACGCTCGATATTGAATTGTGAACTAAGAAACAAGCTCCCGTGCGGGGCAACCCTGGCTCACTTGCTGGGCTCATGTGCAGGGACCCTGGCTTGTTTAGTGTGGGATGGGGTAAGGGTTAAGCGGCCATTCAACTGGGGGTCTGCCTGATCAGCAACTGCAGTTGTAAGGCGTAAACTCTGGGGTGGGGTAGTGTTTAGTGCCGATCGGTGTGAATGATGTACCATTCAACTGAAGGGCGTAAACATCTACAAACAACAGTGGAACGTGAATTGTGTTTAGTTCCGATCGGTGTGAATGATGTACCATTCAGCTGAAGGGCGTAAACACCTACATAACAATGTGAATTGATTGAGAATGTTAGTAGCTTGGCTACTCTTGTCTTGTCCCGATACTTGTTCTATTGTACTTACTGTTCACCATGTCTTAATTGTGCACTCATGTTATAACTGCCATGTCATGCATACTAAAAATGCTAGGTTGCTAGATGCCTTACTTTCAGTTTCCTTGCTCAAGTCTTTTAGACTTGCTGACATGTGCCCCTTTACTCTTTTGGGTGACACATGTTAGATCCCGAGCCTGAGTACCTTGTTGAGGACGAGGTGTTTGCTGACGCCGAGCCCGAGCTTGTGTTTGACGGGGAGTACGTGGACACTGGGGACCAGTCCTAGTGTCTTCGTTGTGTTTTCCTTTTGTTTAGACAGTTGTTTTGTTATCGGTGCGTAGCACCTATACTTTGTTATGTCGTCGCTTTTGTTGGCCTTGTTCTGGGCCTTAGACTCTTTTCTTTTAGCCTGGTGGCTTTTCTGGATGTTGGACTTATTTTCATGTTGGACAATTTATGAGATGTGAGATTTTATTTCAGTCTCTCCTTGTGTTATTATTGTTATTCCGTTGTGGTTACAGGGACCTGCTTATGTTTTATTGACGATTATCGGGTTTGGGGCTTCACAGCTCCACTCTCGTGCGGACCTTTTCATGTCTCGCCTCCATTTTAGGGAAGCAGGGCGTGACAGGTTTTGTTGGTGGCCCATGCAGGTCCTTCTGTAACTGCAATTATCGAAATAGCGATAATAATATTAGAATGTCCAATAAACTAAGTTCGACGTCCGATGTCATAAGCTATGAGTCTAATCTGATTCGTTCTCTGTGTCACTAGATGGCAGGAAGACGATTCACCCGTGGTGGGGGTAGCGGTGCGCTCCCTCATGATGAGGAGCCTGAGCGGGAACCCACCAGCGGTGAGATGATGCGGATGATGCTCCAGATGATGCAAGTGCAGCAGGGCGTGCTTCTGCAAGTCCAGAATGCTCCACTTGCTCGAGCTACCCGGGCTCTTTCGGATGCCCCTCGCTCTGAGCCAGGAGCGAAGCAATTTCGGGAGCTGGGTCCCGCATATTTTGATGGTTCTGAGGGTCCTTTGGCTACCGATGAGTGGATTTGGAACATCGAGGACAATCTGAAGATGGCCAAGATCACCCCGGCTGGATGGGTTGATTTGGAGAAGAGGCAACTTAAGGATAATGCTCGGAATTGGTGGGATGCGGAAGAGAAGATGTTGGTGGAGCCGATAGCTTGGGCTACCTTCAAGGCCAGATTTGAGGGTGAGTTCTTCCCGAAAGCTGCCAGGGAAGAGATGCTGCAGCGTTTTATCGATTTGAAGCAAGGGAGCTCGTCGGTGGACATGTATCACCAGGAGTTCATGAGGCTGAGTCGGTTTGCACCAAAGATGGTGCAGGACGCTGAGGAGAGAGCTCAGAGGTTCCTGCAGGGGCTTGCTTCGGAGCTCCAGAGTTTTGTGACCTCTTCTGACCGGGAGTCTTATCAGAAGGTTCTAGTAGCAGCCAAGAGGCAGGAGCTGCTCGTGAACCAGAGGAGGGGGTCTATTGTTGGTGTTGGGAAGAGGCCTGTGGAACATGCGAGAGCTGTGGTTAGACCTGGATTCAGGCCTAATCAGTCTGCTCAGTTTAAGAGGCCAGGAGGGCCTATTCTGAAGTCTTGCCATTTCTGCGGCAAGCCTGGCCACATCAAGGATCAGTGTCGGAAGTTTTTGGGCCAGTGTCTGGTTTGTGGTGATGCTTCCCATGTCGCGAAGGATTGTCGGCATGCGGGTCAGCTGCGGAGGGCACCTGTTGCAGCACAGCCGTTGCAGTAGCGAGCGTCTGTTCCTGCCGGTCGTGGAGCGGCTCTTGTTCCGCAGAGGCATGCTTTTCAGCAGGCTGTTCCGCCGAGGAGGCAGGCTTTTCTGATGACCGCTGTGGAGAGCGAGGCTGTGGATGAGGTTATCGCAGGTAATCCTCAATCTAGCTGTTACTTTCCTAGCTGGTTTTGATTGTTAGATTGTATTGTTTGCTTGAACATGGTTGTTTGCTAGATCAGGGTTTGATTGTTAATTGCTTGTTAGGTGTGGTTTTGGTTTGCACATTTCCTGTACGAGTCCTCTTTGACTCTGGTGCGTCGATGTGCATCATTTCTCGGAGCTTCGTGGAGAGGCATTCCTTGTCGACGTCCCCTCTTTCCAAGAGTTGGAATATCGTTACAGGGAATGGCGTGGTCTCGGTGTCGTGGTTGCAATTCTTGCTTGTTGGTGGTCTGTGGACATGAGCTTTTCGCTGATTTCATTGTCCACGACATCATCAACTATGATGCAGTTCTTGGGATGGACTGGCTTGCGAGCTTCTATGCTACGATCGACTGTCGGAGGAAGAAGGTGGTGTTCGAGATTCCCGGACATCCAGTATTTGAGTTCAGCCGTGGTAGCAGTTCGCTTGGTCCTGTCAGGTTTCGGGCCAGGCCGGTGGAGGCTGTGGCTATGCAGATGGAGATGGAGTGGCCAGCTGTGGTGCGAGATTTTGGCGACGTCTTCCCCGAAGAGATGTCTGGTTTGCCACCCGATCGAGCTTTGGAATTTTCTATTGATCTTGTTCCAGGTGCGCAGCTGATTTCGAAGGCACCGTATCGTATGGCACCTGCAGAGTTGGAAGAGTTGCGGAAGCAGTTGGATGAGCTTTTGCAGAAGGGTTATATCAATCCTAGTGTGTCTCCGTGGGGAACACCGGTGCTGCTGGTGAAGAAGAAGGATGGTTCGCGTCGCATGTGCGTGGACTATCGGGAGTTGAATGCGGTGACCATTAAGAATAAATACTCGTTGCCTCGCATCGATGATATTTTTGATTAGCTTGGAGGTTCGAGGGTGTTTTCTAAGTTGGATTTGAGGAGTGGTTACCATCAGTTGAAGGTGAAGAAGGGTGATGTCCCGAAGACAGCGTTCAGGACGAAGTATGGACACTATGAGTTAGTGGTTATGCCTTTCGGCGTAACTAACGCGCCCGCAGTTTTCATGAATCTGATGAACCTGATTTTCTACGACTTTTTGGATAAGTTTGTCGTTATCTTTATTGACGACATTCTGATCTATTCGAGGTCGGAGGAAGAGCATGCCTCGCACTTAAGGACGGTGTTGGAGATTTTGAGGAAGCATCGGTTGTATGCTAAGTTTTCGAAGTGCGAGTTCTGGCTGGATCGAGTTGCTTTTCTCGAGCATGTGGTGACTGGAGATGGTATTTCAGTAGATCCCGAGAAGAATAGGGCCATCAGGGAGTGGCCTGTTCCGTCGTCTGCGTCTGAGATTCGGAGTTTCCTTGGACTTGCTGGTTATTATCGGCGATTCATTAAGGACTTTTCTCGTATTGCTGAGCCGATGACCAGGTTGACGCGGAAGGATGTTGCTTTTGTTTGGTCGGGTGATTGTGAGAGTGCTTTTGGTATTCTGAAGGAGAGGTTGACGACTGCCCCTATTCTGGTTGTGCCTGATCGCAGCGGTGGATTTGAGATCTTTTGCGATGCTTCTGGCAAGGGTCTCGGTTATGTGTTGCATCAGCATGGGCATGTTGTGGCGTATGCGTCTCGTCAGCTTAAGGTTCATGAGAAGAATTACCCGACGCATGATTTGGAGTTGGCTGCCGTTGTGTTTGCTCTTAAGATTTGGAGGCACTTCCTGCTGAGTGAGAAAGTGAAGATTTTCACCGATCACAAAAGCTTGAAGTACATTTTCACTCAGAAGGAGCTCAACATGCGACAGCGTCGATGGTTGGAGCTTATGGCGGATTATGATATTGATTTGCAGTTTCACCCTGGCAAGGTGAATGTGGTTCCAGATGCTTTGAGTCGGCTTCCAGCGGTGATGACTTTGACCTCGCAGTGGAGATTGCAGCAGGATTTTTGCAAGTCTGGCGTAGAGATTGTTCTTCCTGGGGAGGCTTCGTCGTTGATGTACATGCAGGTACAGTCGACGATCGTGGATCGGATTAAGGCTGGCCAGGCTGAGGATCCGAAGCTGGTGAAGATTCGGGAGCAGGTGGAAGCCGGTCTGCGGACTGACTTTTTGGTTCATGAGGATGGCTCGCTGAGGTTTGGAGCCAGGTTGTGTGTGCCAGCTGGGGATATCAGAGAGGAATTGATGGTGGAGGCACACAGTTCGCCATATTCTGTGCATCCTGGTGGCACCAAGATGTACCAGGATCTTTGTCTGAATTATTGGTGGCATGGTATGAAGAGGAGTGTGGCTCGGAGTGTAGCCAAGTGCTTGGTTTGTCAGCAAGTGAAGGCGGAGCATCAGCGTGCGGCCGAGTTGCTACAACCGCTTCCGATTCCGGAGTGGAAGTGACAACACATCACTATGGATTTCGTGACTGGACTACCTCGGAGTCCGAAGCAGAATGACGCGATTTGGGTGATCGTAGATCGATTGACCAAATCTGCGCACTTTATTCCGTTCCGAGTGGGACAGTCCACTGAGATGCTAGCAAGGAGATATATGGAGGTAAAATTCTTTTACTCTCCGTTTTATTTCCTTTTCCTAGTTTGGATAGTGATGTAACGTGAATCGTGCAGGAGGTCGTGCGACTTTATGGAGTCCCCGTGAGTATCGTGTCGGACAGAGACACGAGGTTCACATCTCAGTTCTGGCAGAGTTTGCAGAAGAGCTTGGGTACACGTCTGAGTTTCAGCACGGCGTACCATCCGCAGACGGATGGCCAGTCCGAGAGGACGATTCAGATTTTGGAAGACATGCTGAGGGCGTGCATGTTGGATTTCAAGGGTTCGTGGGAGGACCATCTACATTTGGTGGAGTTCTCTTACAACAACAGCTTCCAGGCGAGTATTGGCATGGCGCCTTTCGCCGCTCTTTATGGGAGGAAATGTTGATCGCCATTGAGTTGGGATGACGTTGGTGATCGGGAGCTGTTGGGACCTGAGATGATCATGGAGGCCGTGGATATCGTCAGGAATATTCGGGAGAGGTTGAGGATTGCTCAGGACCGTTTTAAGCATTGGGCGGATGCTAAACGTCGTCCTTTGAAGTTTCAGCCGGGCGACCATGTGTTCTTGAAGATTTCCCCGAATCGTGGTGTGATTCGTTTTGGGAAGCGAGGGAAGTTGAGCTCGCGATACATTGGACCGTTTGACATTTTGGAGAGGGTTGGCGAGGTAGCTTATCGCTTGGCCTTGCCGCCATCTTTGGAAGGAGTTCACAATGTTTTCCATGTGTCACAGCTTCGTCGATACATTAGCGATCCGTCTCATGCGATGGATTTTTCGGAGATTACAGTTCGCCCCGATTTGACGTATGACCAGCATCCAGGGCAGATTCTGGACAGGCGTCAGAAATCGCTTCGGAACAAGATTGTCAATCTTGTGAGGGTGATGTGGCGACACGGCTCACCTGGAGAGTCTACTTGGGAGAATGAGAATGAGATGCGAGAGCGTTTCCGACTTTTGTTTCCGGACTCGTGAGTATTCAGAAATTCCGAGGACGGAATTTTTCTTAAGTTGGGGAGGATGTAACGACTGCTTTTCATGTATCTGGATTTATTATAATATAATATATGTTTTGGTGGATTTTCTCCTCATGTGTGGTTTTCGTCTCCGTAACTTTCATTTTCGATCGTTTCGTCGTGTTTTCTCGTTTCTTCCTTAGGATCGTCGATTTCGAAGTATGTCATTCGTGACGGACTTCATAACGATCGTATCTTATTAATAGATCAGGCCTAGGAGTCTTAGGAATCGATCCCGGGGCCCCGCGCTCCGTATCGGAACTTTTGGTGCTTATTAGCCGGTATGAGAAGGGGCACCGACCGACTAGATGACGATCCAGTCGGTCGGCAATCCTTCTTGGACCGACTAGTTGGCTTTCTAAATTTCTCAGGAGTTACTGTTTATCGTTAGTCGGTCTAAGAACGTTGGTTGACCGACTAGGTTGCAAACTAGTCGGTCGGCAATGCTTCTTTAACCGACTAACACATCATCTAAATTTTAGTATCAGTACTGTTCACTCTTAGTCGGTCTAAGAACGTTCATCGACCGACTAGATGTTAAACTAGTCGGTCAGTATTTGTTCATGGACCGACTAATTCTATAACCTATTTTCGTTCAGAAGTTACTGTTTACACTTAGTCGGTCTGCGTTGGTCGACCGACCGACTAGTTGCCAAACTAGTCGGTCAGTAGTTGCTCTTTGACCGACTAACCTGTGTTAAAACCCTAATTTCTGGGCAGCCGCCAGCCCATCCTATTTAAACCCATCCCAAACGATTTCATCTTCCTCCAGTCGACCCTAAACCCTAAAATCTCCCCCATTGAGCCCTTATCTTCCTCCAAGCTTTAATCCTTCATTCCAAGCCCTAGATTCATCATCTAAACCCTCCATCAACTCTTTCCACCTCTCATTTTCCCCAAATCTCCATCAAATCCCCAAAATCCCCCAAAACCCTAATTCTCCAAACTTCTCCATTGGTTCCCAGATCTGATCCTAGGGTTCTCCGGAGTATTTCTTCCGCCTCCTCTCGGTAAGAAATCGTTTCCCCGATGTTTTCCTAACCTATTTGTATTTTTATGAAACCCTAATAAAATACTTGTTATTTTGATGTTTTTCTCCCCATAACAGCGATTTCCCCGTAGATTAGCATCCGCGAGACGAACCTTCGTGATCGTCATCCCCGGTGCTAGGCAAGTGAAACTTGCCACTTAGGGTTTAGGCCATGTTTTAGGCCATTTTGCTTGTAGTATGTGTAAAAGAGGCTAGGCGACGAAATGATACTCGCCTAGGCGCAAATTGGGGAACTAGCTTGACAACGAAGCTAGTTCCGACATATATCATGTTGCACAATTAACATGTCATGTTTACTTTCCATTAACGGTACTCGAATTAATTGTCATGTCATTGCATTCTTCAAGTGATTCCGTGATTGTGTAGCATCGCTACAATACTTGTGTTTCCTGGCTCGTGACCAGAAGCGAGCATAATGAGTTGCTAACCCCAACGCTCGATATTGAATTATGAACTAAGAAACAAGCTCCCGTGCGGGGCAACCCTGGCTCACTTGCTGGGCTCATGTGCAGGGACCCTGGCTTGTTTAGTGTGGGATGGGGTAAGGGTTAAGCGGCCATTCAACTGGGGGTCTGCCTGATCAGCAACTGCAGTTGTAAGGCGTAAACTCTGGGGTGGGGTAGTGTTTAGTGCCGATCGGTGTGAATGATGTACCATTCAACTGAAGGGCGTAAACATCTACAAACAACAGTGAAACGTGAATTGTGTTTAGTGCCGATCGGTGTGAATGATGTACCATTCAACTGAAGGGCGTAAACACCTACATAACAATGTGAATTGATTGAGAATGTTAGTAGCTTGGCTACTCTTGTCTTGTCCCGATACTTGTTCTATTGTACTTACTGTTCACCATGTCTTAATCGTGCACTCATGTTATAACTGCCATGTCATGCATACTAAAACTGCTAGGTTGCTAGTTGCCTTACTTTCAGTTTCCTTGCCCAAGTCTTTTAGACTTGCTGACATGTGCCCCTTTACTCTTTTGGGTGACACATGTTAGATCCTGAGCCCGAGTACCTTGTTGAGGACGAGGTGTTTGCTGACGCCGAGCCCGATCTTGTATTTGACGGGGAGTACGTGGACACTGGGGACCAGTCCTAGTGTCTTCGTTGTGTTTTACTTTTGTTTAGACAGTTGTTTTGTTGTCGGTGCGTAGCACCTATACTTTGTTATGTTGATTCTTTTGTTGGCCTTGTTCTGGGCCTTTAGACTCTTTTCTTTTAGCCTGGTGGCTTTTCTGGATGTTGGACTTATTTTCATGTTGGACAATTTATGAGATGTGAGATTTTATTTCCGTCTCTCTCTTTGTGTTATTATTTTTATTCCGTTGTGGTTACAGGGACCTGCTTATGTTTTATTGATGCTTATCGGGTTTGGGGCTTCACAGCTCCACTCCCGTGCGGACCTTTTCACATCTCGCCTCCATTTTAGGGAAGCGGGTCGTGACATCATGCCAATAAGCATCACCATCATTCCTTCCGTAGACCAATACTTGACATCCACAACACCCAACATTACCTAACAAATAAACAACCAAAAACACACTTTTCCGCAAACCAAAAGGAGTGGTCGCAAGAAGAAGCCTAGACGGGACATCAATCTGGGTGAGATCCATGGCAGAGAGCTCAAGAGAAGCCCAAGGATCATGGCTTCCCAAGATCTCAGCCACACGGCGGTAGCGAAGGTGGTGGCGAGGGTCGTCACCAAGGCCAAAAATCCCAAAACATATTGTTGGCCTAGTTAGTCTTCTAACTAGGTCGTACGATATACTTTTGATGATGACAAATAAGCCGTGTGACTAACATTTTTCATTAAGTGTTTTCAGGGAGTAAACTACAAAATAAATTTCGTTTGCAAAAGAGAGAAAGTGTATGTGGGCATTAGTGAAAAACAGGGAGGATTCAAATGATCTCTTATCCCAAACTGACGCAACAAACCAAAGTCCGAATTCTTTTTAGTGGCCGCATGATCTCTTAAAAAAATGTGATAAGTCGTTTGCAACACAGTTTCATTTTTAAAACAAAAATGAAGCCTATCCTTCTATCCTCAAAGCAATCACATATTTTTGAAGTGGCATGATCTCAAAAAAAAACAGTTGATGTTATGAATCAACTACTGAGGGGAGAGCCCTCAAGTCTATATTTATAGTCAAAGGGGAGAATACAAGTGGGTATGGGCCCAACCACTTGGGTTGGCCCAATAACTCACCAACCCAGTAAATACCCATTCACAACACTCCCCCTTATCCAGCCATGGTTGTGGACCCCGCTCATGAATACTTCAGGATTCTGAGCCTGTATAGGTCTCACATGGGGTGGATACTTCAGGATCCTGAGTTGGTGAGATTTGCCTCGTTAAAACCTTTGGCTATGGAAAACCCAGTGGGAAAAACCATAGCTAAGGGAAAAGAGTACAAACTCTGCCAAGCTCCCCCTGATCTGTACAAGCTCTCAAGCTTTCAGATCTCTTAGGCGTCTCATTCCAATCCTATGTACAAGTTTTCTAAAGGTAGCAGTAGGAAGGGCTTTAGTGAACAAATCTACCAAATTGTCACATGATTGCACTTGTCTGATGTCGATCTTGCCATCTCTCTGTAGCTCGTGCGTCCAGAAAAACTTTGGTGAAATGTGTTTCGTTCTGTCGCCTTTGATGAAGCCACCTCGTAGCTGAGCTATGCAAGCAGCATTGTCCTCGAACATGGTAGCGGGCTCGAGGTCTCCAGTCTTCAGTCCGGTCATGGAAAAGATGTGGTGGATGACTGAGCGTAGCCATACACATTCTCTGCTTGCTTCATGGATGGCAATGATCTCCGAGTGATTGGATGAGGTTGCCGTCAAGGTTTGCTTGATGGATATCCAGGAAATGGCTGTCCCTCCATAGGTAAACACGTACCCAGTCTGTGATTTTTCTTTGTGGGGATCAGACAAGTACCCTGCATCAGCATAACCTACAAGTGTAGAGGATGTTCCATTTTTGTAGAAGAGTCCCAAATCTGTAGACCTTTGGAGGTAGCGCAGAAGGTGCTTTACCCCGGTCCAGTGGCGCTGCGTAGGCGCTGCACTGTATCTGGCAAGCAAATTTACTGCGAACGCTATATCGGGACGCGTGCAGTTTGCCAGATATAGTAGTGCTCCGATGGCACTCAGATAGGGAACTTCCGGACCAAGTATATCCTCCCCCTCTTCCAACGGCCGGAAGGGGTCTTTATGTGCATCCAGGGATCGTACCACCATAGGTGTACTCAATGGATGGCAATGGTCCATATGGAATCTTTGCAACATTTTCTTCGTATATGTGGTTTGGTGTAATAGGATTCCGTCTTTCTGATGTTCAATCTGTAAGCCAAGGCAGAATTTGGTTTTGCCTAGGTCTTTCATTTCGATTTCTTTTATTAGGCTTACAGATATCTCAGTGATCTCTTCGGGAGATCCTATGAGATTCAGATCGTCTACGTAGACAGCTATTATCACGAATCCTTTTCCCTTTGTTCTTATGAAGATACAAGGGCAGACTTCATTGTTCGTGAATCCTTGTTGAACAAGGAACTCACTGAGTCTATTATACCACATTCTTCCTGATTGTTTGAGACCATACAATGATCTTTGTAGCTTAACAGAATAGACGTCCCGAGGTCTATCTTTCAGTTCAGCAGGCATTGAAAAGCCATCAGGAAGTTTCATGTAGATCTCCTTGTCGAGATTGCCGTATAGATACGCAGTCACAACATCCATTAGCTGCATTTCTAGGCCTTCCTTTGCTGTTAAGCTTATCAGGAATCTAAACGTGATCGCATCCATGACCGGGGAGTATGTTTCGTCATAGTCTATACCCGGTCTTTGGGAAAATCCATGTGCTACAAGTCTAGCTTTGTAGCGTACGATCTCATTATTTTCGTTTCTTTTTCTGACGAATACCCATTTGTATCCCACAGGTTTGACACCGGTAGGTGTCTGGACTATTTGCCCAAAGACTTTTCGTTTCTGAAGCGAGTCCAGCTCGGCTTCTATTGCCTGATTCCACTTTGGCCAATCATCTCTACGTTTGCATTCAGCAACGGAGTGTGGTTCATAATCATCATCGCTTCCGGCGACGTGAATGGCAATGTGAAACGCGAAGTCATCGTCGACGACTGTACTCTTTCTGTCCAATACCTCCCCTGTACGTACATAATTTAGTGATATTTCTGTTTCTCCCGGCAGTTCCTCTGCAGTGGATTCCGGGAGGGGAGAGGGTATGGACACGAGCTCGTTTCTCTGTGGGGGTATCGTCCCAAGGTCTCCGGATATTTTTCTTTTTCTTGGATTTTTATCCTTGGAGCCTGGTGGTCTGCCTCTTTTCTGTTGAGGTGCAGCCACTTCTGCTGTCGGTGGATTGCATCCATCCTTCGGGATGTCAATCCTAGCTGGAGTATTCGCAGCAGGGATGTGTGATCTGACAATCTTCTGGTTGTCAGTGAACGAGTCCGGTAATCTATGGACTGTGTCCTGGATGTGTAAGGTCTTCCGGATCTCATCATCACATTGTCTTGTTACCGGATCGTAGTGGGTCAAGCTTTTTGTATCCCACGTCAACATTTGCTTTGCACTAGACTTTTCGATGTCTAGGCCCATTTTGGGGAAATACGTCTCATCAAAATTGCAGTCTTCAAGGCGTGCCTTGAAAGCGTCCCCCGTTTGGGGTTCTAGGTATCTTATAATGGAGGGTGAGTCAAACCCTACGTAGATACCTAGGCGACGTTGAGGGCCCATCTTGGTCCTCTGGGTGGTGCAATGGGGATATAAACTGCGCAGCCGAAGGTTCTCAAGTGAGAGATGTTCGGCGGCGTTCCAAATGCGAGTTGCATTGCAGATAGACTCTGACCTCCTGAGGGTCTAATTTTTATTAGTGATGCAGCATGCAAAATTGCATGTCCCCATGCATCCACCGGCAACTGGGATTTCATCAGCAATGGTCGTGCGATCCATTGGAGTCTTTTAATTAGCGACTCAGCTAACCCATTTTGGGTGTGAACATGTGGCACTGGATGTTCAATTTCTATTCCCGTTGCCTGGCAATATTCTTGGAATGACTTAGAGGTAAATTCCCCGCATTATCCAGATGTATTTTCTTTATTTGGTTGTCTGGGAAATGCGCCCGCAACTTTATTATTTGTGCCAAAAGCTTTGGAAAAGCTAAGTTGCGGGTTGAAAGTAGACACACATACGAGTATTTCGAAGATGCATCAATCAGTACCATAAAGTACCGAAAGGGCCCGCTAGGGGGGTGGATAGGTCCACATATGTCTCCGTGTATTCTTTCAAGGAAGCTAGGAGACTCAATATCCACTTTAAGTGGTGATGGCCTTGTTATTAATTTACCCTTAAAGCAGGGTACACAAGGGAATTCTCCCTTCTGAAGAATCTTCTGGTTCTTCAGGTTATGCCCATGGAATTGTGCTAGGATGCGGTGCATCATCACAGATCCGGGGTGGCCAAGTCTATCGTGCCAAAGTAAGAATTTGGCCGATGTCGGGCACTTCAGGTGCTCCGTCAAGTTTGCTTCCTCTCTCCGAATTTTTGTATGGTAGAGGCCTGATGAGAGGCTCTCAAAACGTTCAAGAAAGGTTTTAACTCCATTTTCTTGAGAGGTTACATACAGTAATTCGTTTTCTTTGACATTTGCTGTTTCCAAGTGGAATCCGTTAAAACGGTATCTTTGAAACTTAGTAAGTTTCTCTTGGAATTCGGAGAGTAAAGTGCATCTTTTATTTTTATCTCTGTTCCATTGGGGAGCAACAAGGTTGCATTCCCAGAACATTCAATTATGTCTGATGGCCCTGAAATTGTGTTTACAGGGCTCTTATACGGGATAATGCTATGAAAATAGCATTTGTGTTGAAGGATCGTATGTGTTGACGCGCTGTCTACTAAGCAGTCATGAGAGCATTCCATCTAAAAAATGAGTAAACATTTGCATTCAGAAAAGCTAAATTTTATTCAGCAGAATTGAAGATACATAAAAGCTCTCATGAAATAGAAATGTTCATACAATAGAAATGCTAAGATAAATGATAACGGGCTAATCAAGCAGATTATCTGACTCGAAGTCTTTTGCTGTAAATTTGACTGCATTATTCGCAGCCACCAGGTTTGATTCAGCATTCTTTTTCTTGCTTTGTTTATAAAGCTCCTGGAGATGCACTGGGGTCCTGCATACTCTAGACCAGTGGCCTGTCATGCCACAGCTGTGGCACTGGTCTTCCCAGTCCCTCTTGGGTGGGCGTGCATTGTTTTTCTTGTTATCATTCCTGCGCCAGGTGAACTTGCGCTTCCCTTCATTCTTGCGCTGCTGTGGTGGGCCCTTGGCTCTTTTCTGTTGCCCCCCTTTCTGTGGTCTTTCTTTTCTTTTATTTTCCCTCTTCTTTTTGAAGGAAGAGGTATGGTGAGCTTCTGGTAGGGGGACAGTTCCGGGAGGGCGCATATTGTGAGTGGCGAGAAGAAGCCCTCTGTTTTGCTCGGCCATGAGAAGACATGACAGCAGCTCTGAATACTTGGTGAACTTACGTTCACGGTATTGCTGCATAAGTATCGCATCCTTTTCATGGAAAGACGTATACGTCTTTTCCAGCATGCGATCTTCTGAGACTTTTTCACCACACAACTTCAGGCGTGAGGTGATGCTAAAAAGTGCTGAGTTGTACTCAGCAATGGACTTAAAGTCCTGCAGTCTCAGGTTCTCCGACTCATATCTCGCCCTTGGGAGTATAACATCTCTCTGATGTTTATACCTATCCTCAAGGGCAGTCCATAGCTCAAGTGGATCTTCGACCGTAAGGTACTCATCCTTTAAGGTCTTGTCCACATGGCGGCGAATATAGATGATGGCTTGCGCCTTCTCTATATCGCTAACATTTTCTTTTTCAGTCACAGCAGTGATGAGGGACTTGGCCCGCAGGTGAAACTTAACATCTAGCTGCCAGCTTAGATAGTTTCTGCCTGATGCATCCAGCACTTCAAAGTCAACGCTTGCAATTTTAGCCATTTATCTAGCAGAGCACAAAAATGCATGAATTAATAATCAACCAGAAAAACATTTTCATGCGGAAGCAATATTTAATGAAAAGCTAAATGTGTGGATCGGCCAGTCCCACAAGAAAGAGTCCAAGAGTCCACAGTCCAAATTATACAAATTTGCAGCTTGAATTAAAATGAAAATACAACTTTGGAAACCCCGTGGGTCCCATTTTAATATCTTCGTCTTCAAGCGTAGCTTCCGACTCCATGGAAGTAGGTCTTCTTTCTTTGACATTTACATAAATTCCTTACTACAAGTTCTCTCAAAAATAAAAGAAAAGTGCGGGAAATAAACTGTGGGACTAAACGGCCGATCCAAAAACCACATTTAGCAATTCATGCAAGAATATTGTGCTCATCAACATTTTCATCCACAGACATCACAGGCAGTTTATTCATATGAGGATAAAGCAATATTTAATCACTTAATAATTATTGGACCACTGGGCAACGTCATACACCGTTAGGTTAGGTAACTAACGGCAGAGCGGTCGCAGGATCTTCCTAATTATTAAGTTTTTAAATAAAATGTACAACCACGCAAATAATATCCACATAATTTTGCCAGAGATGTAAAGCATGTAAAAGAGATTACGATGCATAGGTTGTAAAGTAAATGGGTTTAATCAATAAAATTGATTAAGAGCCCAAAATTAACATTTTCTTTGTCAGAGGGAAAAGTCTCCCTCGTCATCCCAAAAAGTCCCCCCTAAAAATCCCCAAAACGCCCTTGTCTGCCCGATATTTGTCCCGTAATTTACCGTGATTTTTCACGAATATTTTGCCTTTGAATCCCCATTTTAAATTAATTTTTAGGCTAATAGGTTGCCTTTTGAGGCACATTCATAGCCCTATTTCCTCCCCCCAAATTGTTTTTTTTTGAAGAAAATCTGTGGGCCTGAAGCCCACAGATCTGCTGTGGGCTTCTGGCCCACAGATCTGTTTTTTTTGTGAAAGAGTTCTGTGGGCCTGAAGCCCACAGATCTGCTGTGGGCTTCAGGCCCACAGCACTGTTTTTTTTCTTCTTTCTCTCTGATTAGGGTTTACTGCGGGGGCGGGGGGGCCGCCGCCGCCGCCGCCGCCGCCGCAGAGGGGGCCGAGGCCAGGGGGCCGCCGCCCCCCGCTGCGAGGGGGAGCGGCGGGGGCCGCCGCCGCCCACAGAGGGGGGCGAGACCAGGGGGCCGCCGCCGCCCGCTGCGGGGGGGAGCGGCGGGGGCCGCCGCCCCCCGCAGAGGGGGGCGAGGCCAGGGGGGCCGCCGCCCCCCGCTACGGGGGGGGAGCGGCGGGGGCCGCCGCCCCCCTCTGCGGGGGGACGGCGGGGGCGCCCCCCCTGCAGAGAGGGGGGGCGGCCACGGGGGGGGGGGGGGGGGGGGGGGGGGGGGGGCGCCGCCCCCCTGCAGGGGGGACGACGACGGCCGCCCCCCCTGCAGGGGAGGGCGGCGGCAGAGGCCGCCGCCCCCCCCCCCCCCCCTTGTAGGGGGGGTGCGGCGGCTACCGCCCCCCCTATGGGGGGACGGCGTGGCGTGCGCGGGGGGGGGGGGGGGGGGGGGCGGCGGCGAGACCGCCGGCGGATCTAGATTTAGGGTTTTAGAACAAAAAATCCAAAAGGCCATAAAAATTTGATTTTGGGAAGAAAAATCCGTCGTTTTCAAGGCGACGATGAATCCCCATGACAATCTTGTGAGATCTAGGGGAGGGGTAATCATACGTATGATTAAAAATATCGTTTTTAGTGTTTTTACCTCTATATCCGTCCTCCGGATATAGCGACGGTTGCTCGAAGCCCTACGCGGATGATGACCCTTGATGGAGGAAGCCTTGCACCGCGCTCGTGGATCTCCCACCTTCACCTTCGCAACGAACGGGAAAAAAAAATTTTGTGGAAAAAAGAAAATTTAGAGGCTCGTGCTGATAACGTGTTATGAATCAACTACTGAGGGGAGAGCCCTCAAGTCTATATTTATAGTCAAAGGGGAGAATACAAGTGGGTATGGGCCCAACCACTTGGGTTGGCCCAATAACTCACCAACCCAGTAAATACCCATTCACAACAGTTGAAAATGTGATAAGGAGCAATCAAACCTCCTTTGCGTAAGATAGGATCCTTGCGAAATATTAAAAGGCCAAAAAGACTTCTTAAAAAAACCTGAGAGTGGCTCCTAAAATTTTTTTTTCATTGGTCTGTCAAAAATCACGCACTGTGATCTCTTGTTCATGCGTGTGCTATTTTCTTTATCCTTAGCATGCACAGTTATTTGTGTAACAAATTGGCAAGCACAGATTATTATTTTTTTTGGTGTTCTTCCTCGACAAAAGCACACATAGGGGATCTGATCTTTGCCGTGGGATATCTTTTTGCGGCCGCTGTCAAACAGAGGTGGCTTTCCGAACATCATCACAAGAGGTGCTTACGGCAAGGGGTTCTTCAAGCAAGTTCAAGCCTTTAACATCTACAAATCTGTCTTGATCACGTAACCGACTTTGTACGCTCATATCTCCTGATCCAGACGTCGGATTGACGAGCCGTTTGCGCTCACGTGACCACATCTTTATGCCATTCGCAACGGTGATAGTCTTCTTCGCTCAGTTCTCAGGATCATACCCAGACGTCGGATCGACAGCCGTTTGCGCTCACGCGACCACATCTTCATGCCCTTCGCAACGGTGATAGTCTCCATTACTCAGTCCTCAGGATCATACTCAGTTCGGACGTTTTACTACAGATCAGCCACTGCAGAATTCAGATTCACGCAATCATCTTCCGAAGACTATATCTTCCAATCCAGACATCGGATCAGCGAACCGTTTGCGCCCACGCGATCACGATCTCACAAAATTCATCACGGTGATATCTCTCTGATTTTTTACTGCAATATTAAAGCTATTTGAATCTGTTTTATTTGTGAGATTGTATTAAGAATAGCTTTATTCTGAAGCTATCTCTGCGCTTCAACTCTTGAACTATATTTGTGTACGGTGAGATCACTACCCGTAAGTGTGATCGGTTTCATTAAGTGAAATCCTCATAGGTCTTGGGGTCGGAGTTTTGGCGGGGAGCCACTCCGTTAAAAAAAAAATATCTGTGTCTGATTATCTCTGTGTTTGTGATTATTTTTAAATTTGTGCCACACACCCTATTCACCCCCCCTCTAGGGTGTTTTTCAATTGGTATCAGAGCGGGATTTCTTTTAGACTCAAAGTCTAGTGGAATTTCGATCCTATGGCACAAATTCCGCACACATACTCATATGACACGCACAATCAAAGAGAAGGACAATCGTATCTTAGATCACCTCTATTTGATGGTACGGACTATAGTTATTGGAAACAACGTATGTCCATACACATCAAAGGTATCGATATGGCATTATGGAAAATAATCAGTGAAGGATTTACACTATTTGATAAACACACTCCTGAGCAGCAAAAAGAAAATGATCGGTTAGAAAATCTAAACTTTAAGGCCATGAGCATATTGTATTGTGGTCTTAGTAAAACTGAATTTAACCGCATTAGTTCTTGTTCTACTGCTAAGGATATTTGGACGAGACTTGAAGTTACTCATGAGGGAACTAGTGAAGTTAAGAAAACTCGTATTAGAATGTTATTACAGAAATATGAAAATTTTGCTATGATGCCTAATGAGTCTATTGATGCTATGTTTTCTCGTTTTGCAGATATCGTCAATCCACTGAAATCCTTAGGGAAGGACATCCCAGAGGAAGATCTGGTCGGAAAGATTTTATACTCCTTATCTGGCGATTGGATTCAAAAGAGGACCGCGATCGAAGAAGCACATGATTTGGCAGATATCAGTTTCGAGAAGTTAATGGGAAAATTAATGGCTTATGAGGTTCAATTGAAGATGGCCAATGACAGCACACCAAAGATGGAAGAGAAACCTAAGAAGGAGGAAACAAAGGAAAAGAACTTAGCTTTTCAAATCTCCAAAATGCTCAAGGAGGAGATGAATGAATCGGATGATGAAAGCATGGCTCTTGTTACAAGGAAATTCGTGAAATTCATGAAAAACAACAAAAGAAGGACGGGAAGCATTTGGGGAACCAGGAAAAATGAAGAAAATGATGGAGAAAGTTCTGCACCTCAGTGTTTCAGATGCAACAAGAGAGGGCACATGAAAGCAGAATGTCCACTTCTGAAAGGAAAAGACTGGTGATGGAGAAAAGAGAACATCAAAGCGAGGAATGGTGGCTACATGGGGAGAAAGTGACGCAGAAGAGCTCTCCTCAGATGATGACTGGAACGACAACACTGGAACCTGCTTTATGGCCGGAAACGAAAAGGTAAAAATTAGCTCTCTTGTTCAAAGCTTTGATGATGAAATGAATATTAGTGATGATATGTTTTCTAGCATGGAGGAAGCTTATGAATTTCTTGTAGAACTCCTTCAAGAAATGGGTCCTAAATTCCTTAAACTAAAAAAAGTTCGCGATTCATTAAAAGATGAACTAGGGAGCATGACAAGAGAGAGAGATGAGCTATTTGTTAAGTGGAAAGAACAAAAGGAAATAATATATAATTTTGATGAAACCCACTTAGAAACAAAAACCTTAGAGCTAGAAAATACTAATAAAAAATTGGCTACGTTAGAGTTTGACCATGTTAATCTCGCTAAAGAATTAAAAGAGAAAATTAGTATTCTTAGTTCTAAAGATTCTGAAATAAAATTATTGAACATAAAAGTGGCTAGCTATGAAGAAAAATGGGAAGAGCTTGAAAAAGAAAAATCTAATCTAATAAAAGGAAAACACATAGCCATCGATTCTGAAGCTAGCGAAAAAGAAAAAAGATATGAGACTAAGATTAGTGAACTTGAAAATGAAAATCAAAATCTTAGCTTGACATTAAAGAAATTCACAAATAGCCAAGAAAGCTTTAATAAGATGATAAATGGGCTTAATGAACAATCTAGTAAACATGGTCTTGGCTTTCAGAAAAAACAACCTAAGAAAAAAAACTAGGAAGATCGTTGAAAGGAATTTTGTAAGAGACATGAGCTTTGAACATTGCATGCACAAAAATCATATGTCATCTACTAATAAGCATTTCAATGTTACATGTTTTTATTGCAACAAAAATGGGCATGTTATGTATGATTGCTTGGCCAGATATTATCCTGCATATTTCATATGGGTTCCAAAGCATCGTACTAACAATTGTGGATCCAAAATTTGGTTACCAAAGGGTGCATCTTCTTTTGCAGGTGCATCTTCAAGTGGAAAATGACAGCATTTGGTACCTTGATAGCGGTTGCTCGAATCACATGACGGGCAACGAATCCCTCTTCACGACGCTATCAAGGAAAGATGGAGGGACGGTTATTCTTGGAGATGGAAAGAAGTGCAAAATCTTGGGTAAAGGTAACATTGGTAAGCATCCTCTTGTGGTCATTGAAAATGTTAATCTTGTTGATGGTTTAGCACATAACTTGTTAAGTGTGAGTCAGCTATGCTCTATAGGCCTTAAGGTTCATTTCGAAAATGACAAAGTATATATTTTAAAAGGTGATGATATTCTTTTCAAGGGTACATCTTATAATAACATCTATACTATCAAACTTAGTGATTCAAATAATCTAAAATGTTTAGTTGCATCACATGAGACTAGTTGGCTTTGGCATCGAAGATTAGGCCATGCCGGTATGGATCTAATCTCAAAGCTTGCTCGAAAGAAACTAGTGAGAGGTTTACCTCAAATTAGCTTTGATCGGGATAAGCTTTGTGATGCATGTCAACTAGGTAAACAACATAAAAGTAGTTTCAATCCTAAAAACGTTGTAACTACTTCTAAGCCATTGCAACTGATACATTTGGATTTATTTGGACCCACAAAGGTTGCTAGTTTAGGTGGTATGCATTATTTCTTTGTTATTGTCGATGACTTTTCACGTTTCACTTGGGTTTATTTTTTGACACACAAACATGAAACTTTTGATGTTTTCAAAATGTTTTGTAAAAAGGTTGAAAATGAAAAAGGTTTTTCAATTGTCAAAGTTAGAAGTGATCATGGAGGAGAATTTGTTAATACTAGCTTTGATGATTTTTGCATTTCAAAAGGTTATTCGCATAATTTTTCCGCCCCGAGGACACCACAACAAAATGGGGTGGTTGAGAGGAAAAACCGTACTTTGCAAGAAATGGCTAGGACCATGATTCATGATTACAAATTGCCTTTATATTTTTGGGCTGAAGCTATACATACTTCTTGCTATATTTTAAATCGTGTGTCCATTAGACCTATTTTGAAGAAAACACCTTATGAGCTTTATAGAGAGTTGACTCCCAACTTATCACATTTAAAACCATTTGGATGCAAGTGCTATATTCTGAAAGTAGGCGTAAATCTGGATAAATTTGATGCTAAATCCGATGAGGGTATTTTTGTTGGCTACTCACCACATAGCAAATCTTACCGAGTATTTAACAAAAGAACTCTTACTATTCAAGAAACTGTGCATGTGAAATTTGACGAGAAAAGTGCTATTAATGAATCTTCTAGTGCTGCAGAATCTACAGATATTACAGGTGGCTTGGATGGACTGGAGACAAACACTAGCAATTCCAATGAGCAAGAGAACAACAATGATGGTGTATCAAAAGAAGCAGAAGCTACTACGTCATCACAAGATCTTCCTAAGGATTGGCACTTTCAGAAGGATCATCCAAAGAATCAAATCCTTGGAGACACGACGGAAGGTATACGTACTAGAAGTAGCTTTAATTTGATGGTTAACTTTGCATTTATATCCATTTTGGAGCCTAAAAATGTTGATAGTGCTTTAGAAGATTCCTATTGGATTATGGCGATGCAGGATGAATTGTCACAATTTGATAGGAATCAAGTTTGGGAACTTGTTCCTAAACCAAAAAATCAAACAATTATAGGCACTAAATGGGTATTTAGAAACAAACTTGACGAAATGGGAAATGTTGTGCGTAATAAAGCTAGATTAGTAGCACAAGGCTATAACCAAGAGGAAGGGATTGATTTTGATGAAACCTTTGCTCCCGTCGCAAGATTGGAAGCAATTAGGATGCTTCTAGCATTTGCTAGTTTCATGAAATTCAAACTCTTTCAAATGGACGTCAAGAGTGCCTTTTTGAATGGAGTTTTATCTGAGGAAGTCTATGTCAAACAACCTCCTGGGTTTGAAGACTCCATCCACCCGGACTATGTTTTCAAGCTTAACCGTGCTTTATATGGGCTCAAACAAGCTCCGAGAGCTTGGTATGAGCGACTTAGTAAATTTTTGCTTGAAAATAATTTTTCCATGGGAAAGGCGGATAAAACTCTATTTGTTAAACATCAAAGTGAAGATCTACTTGTAGTACAAATATATGTTGATGATATTGTTTTTGGTGCTACTAACAAACTATTGTGTGAGGAATTTGCTTCATGTATGTCTAGGGAATTTGAGATGAGCCTGATGGGTGAACTTACATTCATGCTCGGTTTACAAATCAAACAATGTGAGGACGGAATTTTCATCAATCAAGCAAAATATGCAAAGGAGTTAGTGAAGAAGTTTGGACTTGAAAATGCTAAGGAATGCTCTACTCCCATGGCAACGACGGCAACGATGGATAAAGACGAAAAGGGAAAGAAAGTGGATGAACGCTTGTACCGAGGTATGATTGGTAGCCTATTATACTTGACAGCTAGTAGGCCTGATATAATGTTCAGTGTATGTTTATGTGCAAGGTTTCAATCTTGTCCAAAAGAGTCCCATCTTTCTTATGTTAAACGAATAATTCGATATGTTAAAGGAACCTTAGATTTTGGTTTATGGTATCCTTGTTCCACATCATTTGAGCTTGTAGGATATTGTGATGCGGATTTTGCGGGAAGTAAGACCGATCGTAAGAGTACCACGGGCACTTGCCAACTACTAGGTATGTCTCTTGTTTCATGGTTCTCCAAGAAGCAAAACTCCATAGCATTGAGTACAACCGAAGCCGAATATGTTTCAGCAGGTTGTTGTTGTGCTCAAATTCTATGGATGAGACAAACCCTCAGAGACTACGATCTTACTTTCCAACCTACAACCATTTGGTGTGACAACAAGAGTGCTATAAATCTATCTAAAAATCCTATTCTACACTCTAGGACAAAACATATCGATATTCGTCACCACTTCCTTAGAGATCACGTTGATAAGAAAGATATCTCTTTAGGATATATTGATACAGAAAAACAATTGGCGGACATTTTCACCAAACCCTTAAACCAAAAACAATTTTGCTTCATTCGAAGGGAGTTGGGGATTATGTCACTAATTGAGCATTAGCATGCATATCCATGCACATACACATGCTTACTTATTGTACCTAAGCCACACACTATTTCATCTTAATGTGGATTTGGTCATTCTTGGTATGTGCATGCATGATCGTCATCACTATTATTGATTTTGGTTGAGCATTTGATTTGAACCTTGTTAGACATCTTAGAAACATTAAAATGTTTTTGATGATGATGCAACATATTATTGTAAAATCCCCATGCTTGAATTATTAATAAAAAAAGTGAAACTTGTAAGCATGCCAAATTGTACGAATCAAATAGATTGATTGTGTCTTATAAACTATGGAGACAATTGAATGTGCTTAGATTCTAAAAGTTTCTGAATTTATATTTTATCTTTACAATTTTGTGTGCTTACATCTCTATGGAAAATTATTTAGTAGGAGTCGAGTATGTGATGCCTTCATGCGTCACTATTCTGAGACACCAACATTGTTATAATAATAAAAAAAATTGCTATGAGCATTTATTAAAAAATTAGAAAAAGAAAAAGGGAATAGCAAAACATCTTCAAATATACTACATTTGATACCGACGGCTAGTAACCGGATTTCGGGGGTTTGTTGAGCAATGCGTATGAAATATGGTAGATAAAGCAACCACTTAGCGCACCTCAATTCCAAAGGACCCGAAATTTAACACCATGGTATCCCTTGATTGGTGTCTCCCTACACATTACTTATTGATTATTCCATAGCAACGAAGGCTCACAAAATGTATTAGATAATCTTATCTTTTCATCTCTTAAGTTTCTAAGCACCCTTCATATTGTCAAAGTGTTTCTTAATACAACATCTTCTTGTTAGATTTCATACAACGATCGTATGCTTTCAATGCTCATGATATTTGTTATACTTTAAGTTCGTGGGGAATAAGCATTAATATGAGCATCGTCATCAATTTCTTGTTTCTTCGATTTGTAAACTTGTTTCATGTCTCATTCTTAACCTCTTCAATTTATTTTTGTGATCTTTTCGATTAATGGCAAAAGGGGGAGAGTAGAAAAAAAATGCGAAAAATATTGCACGGGGAGAGATGCACATCTTGAGGGGGAGCTTATATTGCACGGGGAGAGATGCACATCTTGAGGGGGAGCTTGTTACAACTTTTCATGAGAGCACATCTTGTACAATGTTTATAATCATGTGCACTATTCGACTTGCTCTTTAATATCATTTCTCAATTTTTCCCTACTTGTTTGCCATCATCAAAAAGGGGGAGATTGTTGGCCTAGTTAGTCTTCTAACTAGGTCGTACGATATACTTTTGATGATGACAAATAAGCCGTGTGACTAACATTTTTCATTAAGTGTTTTCAGGGAGCAAACTGCAAAATAAATTTCGTTTGCAAAAGAGAGAAAGTGTATGTGGGCATTAGTGAAAAACAGGGAGGATTCAAATGATCTCTTATCCCAAACTGACGCAACAAACCAAAGTCCGAATTCTTTTTAGTGGCCGCATGATCTCTTAACAAAAATGTGATAAGTCGTTTGCAACACAGTTTCATTTTTAAAACAAAAATGAAGCCTATCCTTCTATCCTCAAAGCAATCACATATTTTTGAAGTGGCATGATCTCAAAAAAAAACAGTTGAAAATGTGATAAGGAGCAATCAAACCTCCTTTGCGTAAGATAGGATCCTTGCGAAATATTAAAAGGCCAAAAAGACTTCTTAAAAAAACCTGAGAGTGGCTCCTAAAATTTTTTTTCATTGGTCTGTCAAACAAAAATCACGCACTGTGATCTCTTGTTCATGCGTGTGCTATTTTCTTTATCCTTCGCATGCACAGTTATTTGTGTAACAAATTGGCAAGCACAGATTATTATTTTTTTGGTGTTCTTCCTCGACAAAAGCACACATAGGGGATCTGATCTTTGCCGTGGGATATCTTTTTGCGGCCGCTGTCAAACAGAGGTGGCTTTCCGAACATCATCACAAGAGGTGCTTACGGCAAGGGGTTCTTCAAGCAAGTTCAAGCTTTCAACGTCCACAAATCTGTCTTGATCGCGCATCCGACTTTGTACGCCCATATCTCCTGATCCAGACGTCGGATCGACGAGCCGTTTGCGCTCACGTGACCACATCTTTATGCCATTCGCAACGGTGATAGTCTTCTTCGCTCAGTTCTCAGGATCATACACCGTCCGGGCATTTTTCTACAGATTCATCACTGCAGATTTCAGATTCGCGCATCCGACTTCGTACGCTCATATCTCCTAATCCAGACGTCGGATCGACGAGCCGTTTGTGCTCACGCGACCACATCTTCATGCCCTTCGCAACGGTGATAGACTCCTTTGCTCAGTTCTCAGAATTATATACAGTTCGGGCGTTTTACTACAGATCAGCCACTGCAGAATTCAGATTCGCGTAGTCATCTTCCGAAGACCATATCTTCCAATCCAGACATCGGATCAGCGAACCGTTTGCGCCCACGCGACCACGATCTCACAAAATTCATCACGGTGATATCTCTCTGATTTTTTACTGCAATATTAAAGCTATTTGAATCTGTTTTATTTGTGAGATTGTATTAAGAATAGCTTTATTCTGAAGCTATCTCTGCGCTTCAACTCTTGAACTATATTTGTGTACGGTGAGATCACTACCCGTAAGTGTGATCGGTTTCATTAAGTGAAATCCTCATAGGTCTTGGGGTCGGAGTTTTGGCGGGAAGCCTGATCACTCCTTATTTTACACCTTTTTCCCGCACGTTTGCATGCCATTTAGATCGACCAAATCATGTTTTTCACGATATATCGATGATATTGCGATGATTTTCACGATTTGTTGTTTTTGTCGCATTTCAGGTGATTTGGCGCGATTTGGAGTGATCTCGAGATGCGCTTACTCTAGACGGTCACCGACGACCTCCCCGAGGGGTATTTTGCTGTTGGAGAGGAGCGGAAGAAGAATGGACGTCGCAGGAGCGACGAGGAGGCCAAAATAAGCAATCTGGGCATTTTTAGTGTCCCACTCGGCCGAGTGGAGGAGCCACTCGGCCGACCAGCGAGACACCGCTCGGCCGACCAGATCAGACACGATTCCTATGTGCACTCGGCCGAGCGACGGAGACCACATCGGCCGAGTGACGACATCTCGTCCGCCCGAGTGGCGCCCAGACGAAGCCCTTCAAAAATCGCCATATTACTGTTTTTTGGCTTACTGAGTTTCAGAAGACCCACTCGGCCGAGTGGATTATCCCGTCCGCCCGAGTGCCATGAAACCATCGGCCGAGTGACGACAACTCACTCGGCCGAGCCGCCCCCGAAGTAGAGACCCCTGAAGGCCCCGACTTACTGGAAAATTACAGGGTTTCTCACTCGGCCGAGCGACTTTTGTCACTCGGCCGAGTGCGACGCGCTTCCTGTAGCGAAAATTGCGGAAAACAGGCTGCGCAGGGGTATTTTGGTCACAGTTTTTGGACGATTTTGGGGGCTATTTAACCCATGTTTTTACCCTAGTTTGAGAGAGCTTCTTCTTAGATTTTTTGCAGCTTTTTAGGTCTACTTTTTAGCTTTATTTTGGAGATTTGAGAAGAGACAAAATCTTATTTTTGTTGGATTAATTGAAGAACTCCATTGGTTTGTCTTTCTCCACTTTAAAAATTCTATTTTTATTGCATATCTCAATATTGTGATGAATTCTATTGCTTATTTCATTGTTTATTTTTGTGATCTTGCTATGAATTGTGAGTAGTCGCCACGTCTTGGGGCGTGGGGATGAACCCTACAAGCCCAACTTCATATTTGTGATGAATTAGTAGAAATTTTGCTAGAATTGATATTTAGAGATTAGATTGGGATCAATTTATTACGGCTAGCTAGGAGTTCATATCGATTGGGATTAACAAGAGATTGGATCCCAATTCGATAGGAAACCCTAGAAATCCGAATTGGGTTGGAATCGAATTTCTATAGTATCTGTTTGTAAGAGATTGGACCGATACTAGGATTTCCGGTTGCAATTCCGTACCAATACCCGTTTGCAAGAGATTGGACGGGTAGGAACTATCCCAATCTAGATCGCGAGCCGAGTTTGCAAGAGATTGGGCTCGGTGCGCGATTGGACGATGATGTTGATCCTAATGCTAGCTTTCCTAGGCTAGGGTTTGCAAGAGATTGGACCCATACCTAGGATAGCTATAGACCGGCAACAGCACGAGAGCGTGAGCTTGGTTCTACATTCTGTTGCAACTAGTTCATCCAAAATCCTAATCTAGCAATTTTGATACCGATAAACCACATTTATGAGATACAGTGAGTAGCAGGGATTCCCCATTCCCTAGACGTTCTCTATTTGATTTGATATTTCCGCACTTTGTCTGACGATTGTGACAGGATCGCCAAAGGCAAATCTTTCTTCTTAAATAGCCAGGTTGATTGGAACAAGCACGGTCATTCGTCCTCCCTGTGTTCGATATCCCGCTCGCCGCTATACCGTGCGCTTGCGGTAAAACTACAACCGTTGCTCCGGGTGTGTATCCGGGGTGCGATCAAGTTTTTGGCGCCGTTACCGGGGAGGCGATTGCGTTTGATTTTTTTCACCCTAGCTATTTCTTTTTATTATTATTATCATTTTATTTCTTTATTTTTGCCTAACCCTTCCACGGTACTAATCATTTCTTTGAAACTCTGTTTTCCCTGTGCATGTACACGAGATCTACGGCGGACCCTGCAGCTATATTATTTGATCCCGAGATCGAACGTACCGCGCGGAGACTTAGAGCGGAAAGGAGACAAAATCCGAAAGGGAGGTTTATGACCAACCCGGAAACTGCGGACCAATTAGCGGCAAGGATGGCGAGGATAATTTCTATTCGAGATAGGCTTCGGCCTAAGACCTCTTCTACTACCTCATCCATTGCCATGCCGGAGTTGGCGGCTGACAAGAACTTCGAGCTAAAGACTGGACTAGTGGTTCTGATGTAGCATGATCCATTTCATGGGAATGCCCATGAAAATCCCCACTACCACATCCAATTGTTCTTGTCGAAGTGCGCCACATTCCAGATGCCGGGGGTCTCCATCGATGCCATCAGACTGCGTCTCTTCCCCTTCACGCTAAAGGACAAGGCACTCTACTGGTTGGGGACGCAAGCTGAGGGTGTTTTCACCACTTGGGACGAGTTGGCGAGTGCATTCATTGACAAGTTCTATCCGCCCTCCAAGACGGTGAAGATTCGGAGCGCTCTCATGTCCTTCAAGCAAGGACCCCAAGAGACGCTCTATGAGGCTTGGGAGCGTTTTAAGGATCTGCAGCATCAATGCCCGCACCATAGCATAGAAGATTGGAAGCTAGTGCATAGCTTCTACAATGGTCTCCAACCGGGGACCAAACAAATTATTGATGCCGCGGCGAATGGTGCTATCTTATCAAAGACTCCCGAGGAAGCTACGGCCCTAATTGAGGAGATGGCCTCAAACAATCAACAATGGGGCGATGAGCGAGGACACTCTACGTCCTCCTTGAAGCCGACTAGTATCTATGAAGCGAAGGCCGTAGCGGAGCTTACAAGCAAGTTTGATTCTCTCCACAAGGTAGTGGAGAGATTGGAGAAGTTTATCACGGAGCCCCAAGGAGCCCCTTCCACCTCCGCACCGACCAACCAAATGTGTGATTGGCAAGACCAATCTCAAGCCATGTACATGGGAGGAGAACAAGGAGAAGGATCCTTGAAGCAAGTACAATATGTCCTTGGAGCAAGTACAATATGTCGTGGGGAACCAAGGGTATTGGGCCAATCCGGCCGCAAGAAATCATCTCGGATTCTCTTACGCCAATAATGAAGGAGCTTTAAACCCGCCACAACCACCACCTCAACAAGCTCGACCACCACCACCCCAACAACATAACTATCCACCGAGGGGGCCTACTCAACAAAACTTTCAACCGAAGCAACAAGTTCCACCATATAGGCCGCCCGGATACAATCAAGGGTGGAGGAATCAAAATCAAAACCCTCCACAAGCTCAACAACGATCCGACTTCGAAGTTAGAGTGGAGGCGTTCATGATCGAGCAAAATAAGGTCAATGCTACCTTGAAGGCGGGGCAAGACTCCCTTAATACCGTTATGGCTCAAATATCGGAACAATTGGCGTTGCTCAATCGGAACACTCAACGATTGCCAGCGCAACCTGAGCAAAACCCACGGGGCAACACCGGCCACATCAATGCCGTAGTTGCCGTTACCACTAGAGGCGGAAAGGATACCACCCCCGCCATGATTCCTACCGAGGAGCCCGTGGAGTAAAGTTTGGAGCCGATTGAGCCGGTAGTCGAAGTTGATAAGGAGAAGGAGCCACAAGAAAGGGAGAAATCTAGAGCGGAGCAATTGATCGAGGAGAGGCGCTTCATGCCACCGGTCCCATTCCCCCAAAGACTAGCTAGAGCGAAAATGGAGAAAAGGCTAGCGAATTTCCTCGAGTATCTAAGAGGAGTTAGCCTCAATATTCCCTTCCTAGACGCCATCGTGGAGATCCCCACATATGCTAAATTCTTGAAGGACTTGATTTCGGGGAGAAAGAGGAAGGAGAAGATCATGCTAGCCGAGGAGGGCTCTTGGTTCACCAAGAGAGAGAAGGAGCCGGCCAAATTTAAAGATCCAGGAAGTTTTCGGATTCCTTGCACCTTGGGCGGCGTCCCTCTTCAAAAGGCGTTGGTTGATCTAGGGTCTAGTGTGAGCCTCATGCCTCTCTCCATGTTCTTAAGGCTAAACACCGGGACGAAGTTGAAACCTACCGACATGCGCATTCAATTGGCCGATGGGCGAATAACAAGGCCAGTAGGGATCGCCGAAGACATACCGCTACAAGTCCCGGGTGGAATATGCTTGCCATGTGACTTTGTGATCATGGACGTTAAGGAGGAGGGCGATACGTCATTGATACTTGGACGCCCGTTCCTCGCCACCGCCGGAGTCATTGTTGACGTGCGCGAAGGGACCCTAACTTTAAAGGTCGGCAACATCGAGGTGGAGCTTCACATTCCTAAGGCTATGAAGCACATGCCTTACCACGAGGAACTTGACTACATGGACCTCCTTGATGAGGTAATAGAGGAGGCGATCCCCCACTCAATTGGCACTCTTTTAGATGAAGATTTAGAGGAAGGCCCGGATTTAGGCCAAGATGAGAAGATAGATGATTCCCCCGACCTCTCCGCTGAAAATGATGAAGGCGACGCTGATGTCGCAAGGATTCGAGAGCTCTGCAAGCTCTCGAAATTAAGGTCTCCAAAGGAACCTCCGCCGGTACGGAAGTTGGCATCACCGGTGAAGCCGTTGACCGGAGAAAATGCTAGCTTGGGGGAGCCTCCCCCCAACACTATTCGAGATGGGAGACCACCGAGGGAGAACACGCCGCCACGTCCAAATCCAAGCGCGCTCCCCGGAAAGTTTGATGGGTGCATCTCATATGCACCAAACATCCCACATTAATTGAAAATCATAGGGGGTTGAGCTCACGACCTTAAACGAGCGCTTGTCGGGAGGCAACCCGACGATTTTTGCTTTATTTTTACTTTTTCTTATTTTCGGTTTAGAAATTTTTAGTGTTTTGAGTCGTTCGCGCCCAAAAATTTTGTGATAACGGGTCCTATTTTTCTTGACATGAGAGGAGATAGGTAGATCTATCATGAGGAGGATGAACGCGACGACTAGGAGCGCCCCAAGAAGGCGCTCGATGCTTAGGAGGAAGATGGAATCGACTGGAGGAAGAAAGACAGAGTTTAGAGCCCCCCCCCCCCCCCCCCCCCCCCCCCCCCCCCCCCCCCCCCCCCCCCCCCCCCCCCCCCCCCCCCCCCCCCCCCCCCCCCCCCCCCCCCCCCCCCCCCCCCCCCCCCCCCCCCCCCCCCCCCCCCCCCCCCCCCCCCCCCCCCCCCCCCCCCCCCCCCCCCCCCACCCCCCCCCCCCCCCCCCCCCCCCCCCCCCCCCCCCCCCCCCCCCCCCCCCCCCCCCCCCCCCCCCCCCCCCCCCCCCCCCCCCCCCCCCCCCCCCCCCCCCCCCCCCCCCCCCCCCCCCCCCCCCCCCCCCCCCCCCCCACCCCCCCCCCCCCTCCCCCCCCCCACCCCCCCCCCCCCCACCCCCCCCCCCCCCCCCCCCACCCCCCCCCCCCCCCCCCCCCCCCCCCCCCCCCCCCCCCCACACCCCCCCCCCCCCCCCCCCCCCCCCACCCCCCCCCCCCCCCCCCCACCCCCCCACCCCCCCACCACCCCCCCCCCCCCCCACCCCCCCCCCCCCCCCCCCCCCCTCCCCCCCCCCCCCCCCCCCCCCCCCCCCCCCCCCCCCCACCCCCCAAACGAAGACAAACAGCAGAACACAAGGCTCACTCGGCCGAGTATACTAGTCACTCGGCCGAGTACATAAGTTCGTCCGGCCGAGCCGCTCACGAACGAGGGAAGTCTGATGTACCCAACTCTCTGTTTATTTTCTTGATTTTAGTATAACTGCTACTCGGCCGAGTATTTATTTGCACTCAGCCGAGTTAAACGGATACCCTCCTAGGGCGAGTCTTGCCGAGTAGCTTGAGCCACTCGGCCGAATGAACTTACTCCACTCGGCCGAGGCTGGCAAAGCCACTCGGCCGAAGCGTAAGCGAGAAGAAATTTCCATTGATCTCACTCAGCCGAGTGACCCAGTCACTCGGCCGAGTGACCCAGTCACTCGGCCGAGTGACCCAGTCACTCGGCCGAGTTGTAACTTTTATTATATAAGGGCCGAGGGGGGGCGCGATTTTCGAAACGCAAAACCCAATCGCGCCCCGACTCTTCAGCTCCCCTCGCCCGATTCCCCTCGCTTGCGCCCCCACTCGCCCGACCGGCCACCTCGCACTGCCGCTCGGCCCGCCACCGCCGGCCGAGCACCCGCCGACGCCTCGCCCGAGTCACCGCCGGCGGCCGCCGCTCCGATCGCCTCCGGTACCCCCTATTTCGCCTTTTTCGCCTCTTTTTGTGTATTTTTCGAGGATCCATGTGCTTAACGAACCCCTAACCCAAATCAATTTCTATATTTATCTGTTATATCCCTAATGATCCATACGTTTTGAATATTACCCGCTGATATCTCCATTTCATGCATAGGTTGTTTTTGGGAGCTTAGGGGAGCCCAGGGGAGCTTCTACGGACTGATTTGGGCTTCGCGGAGGCGCTGTCTTCGCACGCTTCCATTGCTTAGCACTCGCGGCGTGTCGGTGGTACACTCTTTCCTTTATTTTGCACACGCCGCACTTTTTACACTTTTTCGGCGCGCGCTCGGGGCCGATATGCCGCCCCGGACACGGCCGCGGTCGAGGAGACCTTCCACCAAGCGGAAGCGGTCGGATGACGCCGGCCCCTCCCATGAGTTGGAGGACTCTCCTCCGCCTTCTCCCACACACCCCGTCCACCCAGCACAGCCTGCAGGCCCCGCACACCCCGCATAGCCTGCAGCGCCCGCACAGCCCGCACAGCCACTCCCCGCCGCTCCACAGCCACCACCTCCGACTCCACTGATCGGGCCGCTCGGGATTACGTTCCGAGACGACGCACACCGCGCCGTCTTCGAGCGTATCTCCCAGCGCTTGATCGTACCCTCCAGGTTTGCACACCTTGCCGACCTAGGACGCCTGGGGGTACTAGAGGGGATGCTCACGTTGTACGACAACGTGGGCTGGCGAGATTTCTTACAGGTGTCGGCGGATACGTTTACCCGCCCGACACTTGAGGTTCTTAGTTCGATCGCCCGGACCGACGAGGGATGCTCTTTTCGGTTCATGGACTGGGAGTGCCAGGTCACTCTCGATACGATGAGAGCATTTTTCTCGTGGCCCGCTGTCCCCAGAGCCGATCGCGGTTACGGCCCCACCCATATCCCCCCACCTTCCTTCGACGCCGGTGCCTTCTGGGCCCAGATTACAGGTCTCCACGCTGCCTTTGACCCTAGTAGGGCCAAGGCCTCGGCCATTGTCCATCCCTGCCTACGTATTGCTCAGCGCCTTATGGCGACGACCTTTTTGGCCAGATATGAGCCGGGCACGATGTCTATGCAGGAGCTCTACATGCTCTACACAATGACACGTCCCAGAGCTCTATCTAGGGATGGCGATGAGCTTGTCCCCGCCGTCGTGATCGATATCGCGGCATGGTTTTTAGACCGCATCATTGTATCGGTGGGCGCTCGCTCACCGATATGCCGCGGCGGCCTGATCACCTTGCTTGCTCTTATGACCGGCGAGGATTTCCCCAACGACCTGCGACGAGTATCGGGCCCCACTTCTTTGTCGATCGATGTTATGGACCGGATGAAGATGCATCGTCCGCACGGTGAGCGTCACTGGGTCTGGTTGCACGGCCCTTACGGTGCCGATTACATGATTCTCCCGAGCCCTGATCGGACTCAGATTGCACCAGCCCACGTTGACTGGCTCCCTGCGATGGATGTTCTCATCCCTGCTGCTTACGTGCTCGAGGCTGAGGAGGCCGAGCAGGCCCACGCTGCCCCTGTAGACCCTGTTGCCCCTGCCGAGCCTGCTGCCGAGCCTGTTGACCCTGTGGCCCCTCAGCCTATCCCCGATGTTTCCGCCGCTCCTGACACCTCTGTCGGTGTCGGGAGTACCTTAGCTGAGCCCACTTCCACCAGTCCCATGGCTGTCACCACCACCACCGGCCCTCTGTCTGCTGAGCCTGTTTCATCTGCCCCACCCGAGCGCCCGCCGATCATAGTTGAGTGCGGCGAGCCCTCTTTTGCCACCGCCGTTGAGACCTCTGTCTACACCTCTGTCTCCACTGCTGCTGTGTTTTCTGAGAGTTTCGTGGCGTCTGTCCATACTTCTGTGCCACTGACCTCTCTGGCCGCCTCGCTGCCACTTTTATATTCTTCTTTCGTTGCTGCTGCCTCCACTTCTCACCAGCCGGTGCCCCGTCCTCACACTGAGGCCAGGCCCACATTTGCTGGCACAGCACCTTTTGTACCCTTCCCCGCTGAGCCCGTCACATACGCGACCAGAGTACGCCAGCCCAGACCTGCACAGCCCCGACCGGTGCGTCCCTCTGCACCACCTCCCCCTGACACCGTACTTCAGAGCATTCGTGCTCTAGAGGGGGCGGTGAGTGGCCTCAGAGGCGACCTTCGGACCCTGTCCGCCACCGTCACTGCGATGGCTGGCCACTTCGACCTGCTCCCGCACATTCACTACTGTCTTACCCAGGTCCTGGAGCGTCTCCCCCGCGTACACACCCAGCAGGTTCCCACCCAAACTTCCACACACACTCAGCCTGCTACCACTTCCACACCCACCCCCGCTCAGCAGTCTGTCCAGCCACCACCACCACCTCCGCCTCAGGACGGAGACGGTGCAGCACCACCTTCTTAGGCACCCTTGATGCCATCTATTAGTCTTGCCGTCGTGATGCCCGTTTCTGCTAGGTCCTGATGCATTTTTGTCCACCCCTCCTCCCCTCACTTATTTTGAGAGTCTCATTCTGATCGTATCCTTATATATCTTTTTGGGAGAGAGGGAGAGTTTTGGTGCCACTTTTATATCTGTATCACCCATATCTTAGCATGCATCATGTCCGCATCATATTTTTCATTTCTTTATTTTTCTTTTTTTTATTTTTATTTTCCTTTTCATTTTTTTTCCATCTTGCATGCATTCTCACTTGCCCCTCACCTTCCTTGTCTCTCGGTGTGCCACACTTTGCACATTGAGGACAATGTGCCATTTAGCTTGGGGGAGTGAGTTCTCACGTTCTTTTTCGATTTGCCACCTTTATTTTTACTTTTTCACACCATTTTTCGCTTTTGCACTCATTTTCTTCATTTTTCTTTTATTTTACCATGCATCACGTTTTTCTTATTTTTCTGTGTGCCGCATTGTAAATAGTTCTATTTTCCCTTTATCTTTATTTCTTTTTCATCTCATGCTAGAGATGACTTTTCTATGATGATGATGACGTTGGATTTAACTTACTCTATATGCATGCTATATATGTTATGTCTTAGATTTTATTTTTGATATCATATGCTATGACTTGCCTTGCATCTAGAGATAGTAACCCACACTTTTTCCACATGAAAATGGATGAAATTTTATTATTAGCTGAGTCTGAATATTCATATGTATGCTATCACAGAAAACACACCAAGGTTCACGCATTGAATGCTTATATCTGGAGTACTGATTTCTTTTTCCTATATCACTTCTATATGCATGAATTGTACACTTCACTTCAGGATGATTGAATGATGTTAGCTATGATAAATATGGATTAGTTAGCTTTTTTGTGATCGAAACTGAGTAGATTAGATTACCCTGCTGAAGTTGTCGTGCGTGTCTTATAGAGTGAACCGAGAGATATATCTATTTCTTTCTCCACAAATCTTGAACATCATTTCTCTACTTTTAAAATCATTGGTGAATCTCCCCTTAGTGATTCTATTATATGGCATTTCCCCCACTATTCATTCCTAGCTCCAAATCTCTTATTCTCTAAAAAAAGAGAAATATTCTTGTATATCATTATCTCTCTTTGAGTTGGGATCACCGTGTATATATGCTATATCCAAAAAAATAGAAAAAAAAGAGAGAAAAGAGGAAAAATCCTCAATAAAAGATCCCATCTCACTTTCTTTCTTTCTTCTTTCTTTTCATTGCTTTTGGAGCTATATATAAAAATGGGGATGTGAATATTTTTTATGCCACCATGCTTATAGATAAGCTTGGGGGAGGGAATCCATTGATGTGTGAGAGAGTGACTACTTGACGTTGCACGACAACCTAGGCTAAGTAATATTCTATACTCGGTGAGATTTTTTTTAGCTTTACGAAATCCAGAAATCTAAGCCTAGCACTCATTTCATGAAATCCATACTTTTCTATTCTCTCTATTCTATAGTGTGATACTCTTATACTCCGGATAGAAAGCATTCAATTGAAAAGTGTGTGATCTGTGATTTGTATACCGCTTTAAATGATTCAGACGATGTTAATTATAAGATTATTCCGTTTTTCATGATTATATCGTTGTTCGTGGGTTTTCTATTTCTATTTGCACTATTATACTATGACATCAAAATAAAATTCTTTGACATGTATTTTTCATTCGGTGCATGCTATATGAGTAAGTGGAACCCACGTCCTGAGAAAATGATCTAGCAGCTTACCTCTTCGCTTCTTTCTTTCTATTTTATTTTTATTTCGTTTTTCATTCTTCTCCGTTTTTCATTTTTTTTCGCCGTTTTCGTTTTCCGAATCCACCGGGTTCGCCTTTTACTTATCTTCCTCGAGGACGAGTAAGAGGCAAGCTTGGGGGATTTTGATCACTCCTTATTTTACACCTTTTTCCCGCACGTTTGCATGCCATTTAGATCGACCAAATCATGTTTTTCACGATATATCGATGATATTGCGATGCTTTTCACGATTTGTTGTTTTTGTCGCATTTCAGGTGATTTGGCGCGATTTGGAGTGATCTCGAGATGCGCTTACTCTAGACAGTCACCGACGACCTCCCCGAGGGGTATTTTGCTGTTGGAGATGAGCGGAAGAAGAATGGACGTCGCAGGAGCGACGAGGAGGCCAAAATAAGCAATCTGGGCATTTTTAGTGTCCCACTCGACCGAGTGGAGGAGCCACTCGGCCGACCAGCGAGACACCGCTCGGCCGACCAGATCAGACACGATTCCTATGTGCACTCGGCCGAGCGACGGAGACCACATCGGCCGAGTGACGACATCTCGTTCGCCCAAGTGGCGCCCAGACGAAGCCCTTCAAAAATCGCCATGTTACTGTTTTTTGGCTTCCTGAGTTTCAGAAGACCCACTCGGCCGAGTGGATTATCCCGTCCGCCCGAGTGCCATGAAGCCATCGGCCGAGTGACGACAACTCACTCGGCCGAGCCGCCCCCAAAGTAGAGACCCCTGAAGGCCCCAACTTACTGGAAAATTACAGGGTTTCTCACTCAGCCGAGCGACTTTTGTCACTCGGCCGAGTGCGACGCGCTGCCTGTAGCGAAAATTGCGGAAAACAGGCTGCGCAGGGGTATTTTGGTCACAGTTTTTGGACGATTTTGGGGGCTATTTAACCCCTGTTTTTACCCTAGTTTGAGAGAGCTTCTTCTTAGATTTTTTGCAGCTTTTTAGGTCTACTTTTTAGCTTTATTTTGGGATTTGAGAAGAGACAAAATCTTATTTTTGTTGGATTAATTGAAGAACTCCATTGGTTTGTCTTTCTCCACTCTAAAAATTCTATTTTTATTGCATATCTCAATATTGTGATGAATTTTATTGCTTATTTCATTGTTTATTTTTGTGATCTTGCTATGAATTGTGAGTAGTCGCCACGTCTTGGGGTGTGGGGATGAACCCTACAAGCCCAACTTCATATTTGTGATGAATTAGTAGAAATTTTGCTAGAATTGATATTTAGAGATTAGATTGGGATCAATTTATTACGGCTAGCTAGGAGTTCATATCGATTGGGATTTGCAAGAGATTGGATCCCAATTCGATAGGAAACCCTAGAAATCCGAATTGGGTTGGAATCGAATTTCCGTAGTATCGGTTTGCAAGAGATTGGACCGATACTAGGGTTTCCGGTTGCAATTCCGTACCAATACCCGTTTGCAAGAGATTGGACGGGTAGGAACTATTCCAATCTAGATCGCGAGCCGAGTTTGCAAGAGATTGGGCTCGGTGCGTGATTGGACGATGATGTTGATCCTAATGCTAGCTTTCCTAGGCTATGGTTTGCAAGAGATTGGACCCATACCTAGGATAGCTATAGACCGGCAACAGCGCGAGAGCGTGAGCTTGGTTCTACATTCTGTTGCAACTAGTTCATCCAAAATCCTAATCTAGCAATTTTGATACCGATAAACCACATTTATGAGATATGGTGAGTAGCGGGGATTCTCCATTCCCTAGACGTTCTTTATTTGATTTGATATTTCCGCACTTTGTCTGACGATTGTGACAGGATCGCCAAAGGCAAATCTTTCTTCTTAAATAGCCAGGTTGATTGGAACAAGCACGGTCATTCGTCCTCCATGTGTTCGATATCCCGCTCGCCGCTATACCGTGCGCTTGCGGTAAAACTACAACCGTTGCTCCGGGTGTGTATCCGGGGTGCGATCAAAGGCACTCCGTTAAAAAAATATCTGTGTCTGATTATCTCTGTGTTTGTGATTATTTTTAAATTTATGCCACACACCCTATTCACACCCCTCTAGGGTGTTTTTCACATATCGTCGGAGGGCCATCGGTGGTTGTCGTTTTATGGTGGTTGTGACTGCTTGACGTGGCAGGTGTCACTGGAGTAAGGTGGGGTGGTGGAGCTTCGGGTGAGGTCGGAGGAGCTTGAGGCGAGATGGGTCGAGTTCGCTTGGGGAAGAGGCCGGGAAGAGGAGTGGAAGTCGATATGGTGTAGGGGAAACCACGGGGTGGCTTGGTGGGGAAGGAAAAAGGGGGTCTCTTGAAGAAAAGAGGGGCACCGAAAGACATCGGTAGGTGGGCTATGTTCGGCGGGACCGGGGCTTGAGGTGAGGATGAGGACAAAAAGCAATAACGAGGGGGTAGGTGGTAGGTGGGAAAGGAATTCAAACTTATGGAAAATCAGGCACAAGATAGAAAGTAGGGGTTAGAATAGAAATACGATCTCAAGAGGACGTAACAACCTACACTTGCAAGTCGGGTTTGGCTCGTCTCAAATCCTTTAGCATCATCCTTCAATACTTCTGAGTGTCCTTCAATTCACTTCCGTTGTCGAGCTACCCTCCTTAAAATAGACGTAGCGACTTTTCAAGGTCAATCGAAAGGTCATCAAGAGCGATGGGAATCAAGGAAGTCCTAATAAAGATGTCAATAAGGACGCTTCACCCGTATATCCAACACGGGTGAACACTCGAGACATCCTGTACTGGAGAGTTCTATTTGAGTATTTTATACCGTACACCATGATCTTGCTATATTGTTCACGAGGTAGGTAGCGCGGACCTGCATGGGCCACCAAAGCTGTAACGACCCGATTCCCAGGCCCGTTACTTTTTGGTAATTGCGCAGGTCCTGCAGTTAACCAATGAAAACAAAATAGCTACGATGCAGAGATGTACAAAAATACCCAAATAGTGTCTGATCGGACTATTTTGACCGGGCCTGAACGTGCCAGGTCTATTAAGGCCTTGGGGTCCCGGCCCAAGGATCCTACGGGCGGGCCGCACTTCTCCCCCCAATACGAAGGCCCAAAAAGATTACCCACTTTCATAGTGGATGAAATGATGGCCCGACTTAACGGCCATCATTTTAGCCATCATGGCTCGTAAAACATGGCAACCATCTTCATGGCCATAAACTTCCCAATAATGGTCCGACTTAAATGGCCATCTAGCCATCAAGGCTCGACTTCATGGCCCGACTTAATGGCCATCACTCCCCCGCCATCCTGGCCCGCCAATTATGGCGATCACTCATGGCCATGACTCCACCTTCATGGCGTCATCAAGTGGGCGCAATTAGAGGGGGTCAAGACTTCCCCATTTACATGACCCCATGAATGGCGGCCATGATGTCATGTCATGGCACATTATGAGCCTGATTCGTCTACATGAGGACGGGGCGGGCGTCATTTGAAGGGGCCGGATCTTCGCGATTGACAACCATGGTATCGTATACTATCACTATTACTCCTTCTTCCACCTATAATATTCTTCCTCCAAAGCTCGGCCTGAGGACTCGGGTATCGATCTCTCCACGAGCCATACTCGATCCCACCGAGCTCCTACACAGATCCGTTCTGACTTAGGCATCGGAGGGGAATTGGTCGGAACCAAGGTCCGACCCCCCTGACGAGCTCCCTCGTCTATTCAGGTCCAGGAGATCCAGCGACGCCGAGGCTACCCCTCAGCGTCCTTCCAACCGGAGCCGAGCGCCCACGTCCCTGAGCCCGTTCGTCTCCTCCTCCACGAGGATGTCGCTCTGCCGAGGCCACCCCTCGCCGAGCTGACGCGAGGATCTGCGCGTCCCGCGATGAGCGACTCCGCCTTCAATCGATCCCGGAGGTCGTCGTCACACCGAGGCTTCCCCTCCGCTCCATGCCGGCCGCGCATCAAGCGAGACGACTGAGGCTACCCCTCGTCGTCTGACCGACCGAGGCCGAGCGCATCCATCTGAGCCAAGGCTCTCCCTCAGCTCCGCATCGGTCGTGCATCAAGCCCGGGCGCCGAGGCTTCCCCTCGTCGTCCGACCATCCGAGGCCGTGCATCTCACACCGGGCCGAGGCTTCCCCTCAGCCCCCTTGAGGCCGAGGATCCAGACCCGGCCCATCTGACGTGCTCCACGTCGACTGCATCTCCGATTCGCGTCGCGTCCATACGTGCTTGACGCACCCAAGGGATCCAAATCGGCCCCTTGACCACGTTGACCGGGCAGTCCACGGTCAACGCTTCTGTAGTGAGAAAACACCAACATCTGGCGCCGTCTGTGGGAACGAGTCAAAAATCCACGTCGCCAACCACACGGACGATGACTTGTTCCAAAAATCGTATTATATGATTCATCGGTTGGGGCAATGCTGGTGAGAGTCATCCTTTTCCGGTGACGTCGCTCTCTCCCGTCGGAAGCATCGCCACCAACACCAAATTGCAGGATGCCGCAGTGGAGAGATCACATATCTCCATGCCGCGATAGCCAGATCCAAAAGTTCCCCGGTCGACTAGCTTATCGCTCTCTCAATAGAAGCACTCTTACCGAACGGACGATCTACTGGCGGTTGCGGCTGTCGGTTCTGCCTCTCCGACCTTCACCGCATGGACAACCGGCTGGAGGCCCTTGACACCACCATCCTCGCTTCTGGTGATGGGGTCCCACCGGACCGATTCAGACTCTTGCAGCCTCTCTGGTCTTGCGTCTCGGATTGGCTCCATGCTCGATCTCGCGCAAACCCCATCTGAATCCCATTGCCTTGGATTCCCAGGACACATACCGATCACTCCTCTTTGTTGGAGCTAAAGGAGAGGGAGAAAATAAGGTTAACAAAGAATTTCATCACGCTCATAACTTGTTTCTTTGTTTCTTTGGGATTTGTGTTCAGGGTTGCATGAAACCTTGATGATGCTCCAACATCAACGAATGCAAAGAGGGATACAGGAGGGGGGAGAGGGACCCATCTGGAGGGGATGATTAGGGCTGTGACGCTGCGACTCATGCCCTTTGTTCCCCCCAGGTCTCCGAGTCCACTGTCGAGACGCACAACAGCGAACTTTCCCCCCCGCTCCCTGCTGAAGCGCGCAGATGCCGCCGCTTCCCTGGACAATGATGCCATCTGTGACATCTGCAAGCTTCCTCTTGGCACTGAGCATCCGAAGCCGAAGCTGAAACCCATGTCATATTACGCCCACAAGCCGTTCGACGAAACGCCTGATGAAACGTGGCCTGCAATCGGTTATGTTCTCTTTTAAACCCATCATACCTCCCTCTCGTTATGTTTTTTCTCGTAACTTCTCCCCAAAGTTTTCAGGTCACTCCTGGGCGACTGATGCTCCGTGACGCACCCACCGAGTTTGGCGATGCCTTACCACCCTGCCTCCATTTGAGCCTGTCAAAACACCTCAATCCGAGCTCAGAGGCCACGGTATCAATGTCCGCCCTCCGGAGGAACATACCCGGCCGTGGGCAAAGCTCAGTGCAGCATCAGACACGCCTTTACAAGGACGATGAGGGCTACAAGTCGGAGACCTCAGCTCATATCTTAGACTCGCCTCCGCGAAGACGCTGAGGACTGCAAGCTGGGGGGACCTGATCGGTGATCGCTGACTTTGAATCGGTAAATCCAGAAGGACTAATCCAGGATGCCGGTATCCGGAGGCGTGATCCACCTGCTGGCCGACGAACGCAATGGACTGCTGCTTGCTATCGTGACACTGCGTTCAGCCACGCGGTCAGCGCACGCACAAAGAAAGTACACGCTCTTTAAATGAAAGGCCAGTCGAGCTAATCCCCAACGCCCCCTTCTGTTCATTGAACTTGGATTGTGGGTGAAGCTTTTTGGCATTTGTGTGCACACTCAGCTTGTTTGGTCTTCATTATTTTGTGATTGATTTAGTCACTACACGTGGAGCTGCATGGCACCCTCATCATTTTGTTCTCCAGCTCATTCTCGACCTAAGGAACACATCTACAACAACATGCTTGACATCCTAGTTCTATGGGTTATGTTGATATTGCAACTCATCAACATGGATGAGTTGTCCTGCAACGCTGCGTAGCTAACTCCAGTGGAGAATATCTGACGCACATGGTCCACGAGGTTTCTGCTAATGGACTACCTCGTGTTCCTCACCAATTACGAGTTCACGCTGGCGGACAACTTCGTCGACTTCCCGATCCAGACACTATGTCCGCTGCCAGATTCGCTCTCGTCGTCACCACCATCGGCGTTCGAATTGACGCCATCGTCGACCTCGATTCAATTCACCATGCAAAGAGTGAAGGAGAGCAGACTGAGGCCATTTTGGGGGAGGGTTAGATCTTCAAGCACGAATCACAAGTCTGCAGTTCACCTCTGCCTCCCGGCCGAGCACCTCTGCTTGCAGAGCTGCCACCACTCCGAACCTCCGAACAGCTCAGCAAAGACTCCCCGTGTCCTCTTCCGTCGAAATCGTCCTCTTCCTCCAGTGACGTCGGCTACGGCATTAACCCCAAAGGAGCCGGGATTGCGATGGGTCCTCTGGGCTACGGCCAGCGAGAGAACCCCATGAAGAGCTTTCACTTGGTGGATCCAGGGTCCTCCGCTTTTCCCACAGTCGACGCCTCCTGTGCTGCCTCCATCGCAGCCGCGGCTGAATCTTCTATCGTCATCCAGGACGAGGAGAACGAGACGGAGTCGTCACACGCTCCGACCGCCCAACGCCGAAGATCCTTCCTCCGGCCGTTGAAGAACTTCCGAGGTGACAGCGCCCAGCTTCGATGTGCACCCGATGACCCTGGCAGGCAGATTTCGTTTGCGGCTTCCCTCATGGCCGACATCGGAGTGAAATGACATGTTTCGATCACCTCATTTGCCGCCACAAGCACATCCGTCCCACATGAATATGCCCATCGACGCTCCGGTTGCTACCAAGGTGAAGAAGACGAAGACCGGAGGCTGTAAGTCTTTGGTCAAGAGCAGCGAAGACGACCGCAAGAGCAAATGAGGAAGATGGAGACAAGGAGGCCGCTCGTGAGACCGCATGAGGCAGAGGCACCTGGAGGTAGGTGTCGCTCCACACGGCAACCAACATCGCCACCCCGGCAGCCGACGCTCCGTTGCCCTTCGCCATCACCTCTCCTGGCTGTCCCCTCGGTGTCTATTGCTTGATTGATGTAGCGTTGGAGGCTTGACTCCTGCCATCAGATAACCCAGGTAATCCATCTCTTTAGGTGATTTGCTGCAGAGTTTGGGCAAGCGTCCGAGCGTCCGAGCCGAGCCTTCATGTCGAGCATTCACCCCCACCGAACACCATTTCCGAACTCCCATCTCCGAGCACCCTCCGCTAGACGTAGAACTTGAGATATCCGAGCTGCCCTGGCCACTCCAGCAAGTGGATCCTCAAGCCAACTACTCGACCCCGAGTACTCCAGGAAGATGCGACTGATCGAAAAATCACACGCGCACTGACCCAGTGTGGTACCGCTAAAGACGATGTGTGATTGACCAGCGTTGGGCCCGGGCTCGGCGCTACCGGAAAGAGCAGGTGAACTCTGCTTAATTGGGCGACGGAGCTGGAGCCGGAGATGGAGCTAGGAGCTGGAGCCGGAGATGGAGCTAGGAGCTGGAGCCGGAGCTAGGATCCAGAAAAAGTTAGAGCTGGAGCTGAAGTTGGAAATGGAAATGGAGCTGTGTCTAGATGAGACCGGCCCATCCAAGAGGAGGCCGACCATACCAGTTCAACCGACCCAGGAGGAGGCCGACCAGACGAGTCCGACCGCCTTGCCAAGTATCTGAGTCTCGACGCCTTGTCGAGCTCACAAAGTCATCCTCATCATGGCCGAGCCGTCAGCCATGTCGAGCTCTCTCACCGATCCGATCTGACTGAACCACAGTCAGCCGAGTTTAAGCGTCCATACAGCTCCTCTGACTGTGCACCTGGGCAACCGCTTGCCGAGCTGTCGAAATTCGCCAGCCAATCCGGCCCCGCTGCTCGTTCGAACTCCGTTCAGATATTCGAGTAGCCCTTCCGAAGGGCCGCCAAAGCTACCGCTAGACGAATTGCCCCGACCGGGCGGCCGAACTGCTCCCGCATCCACCCGAGCCGGACGAAGTAGTGGCGGAGCGCCACCATGGAATCTTCAAAGGACTTCACAAGGTCCTCACCCTTCGTCGGCAGTAAGCCGAGGGGCAACTCCCCTCGCCACCGAGCGGATCTCCTTCGCCGGCAGTAAGCCGAGGGGCAACTCCCATCGCCACCGAGCAGATCTCCTTCACCGGCCGTAAGCCGAGAGGCAACTCCCCTCGCCACCGAGCGGATCTCCTTCACCGGCCGTAAGCCGAGGGGCAACTCCCCTCGCCACCGAGCGGATCTCCTTCACCGGCCGTAAGCCGTGGGGCAACTCCCCTCGCCACCGAGCGGATCTCCTTCGCCGGCCGTAAGCCGAGGGGCAACTCCCCTCGCCACCGAGGGGATCTCCTTCACCGGCCGTAAGCCGAGGGGCAACTCCCCTCGCCACCGAGCGGATCTCCTTCGTCGGCCGTAAGCCGAGGGGCAACTCCCCTCGCCGCCGAGCGGATCTCCTTCACCGGCCGCAAGCCGAGAGGCAACTCCCCTCGCCACCGAGCGGATCTCATTCGCCGGCCGTAAGCCGAGGGGCAACTCCCCTCGCCACCGAGTGGATCTCCTTCACCGGTCGTAAGCCGTGGGGCAACTCCCCTTGCCACCGAGCGGATCTCCTTCGCCGGCCGTAAGCCGAGGGGCAACTCCCCTCGCCACCGAGCGGATCTCCTTCGCCGGCCGTAAGCCGAGGGGCAACTCCCCTCGCCACCGAGCGGATCTCCTTCACCGGCCGTAAGCCGCGGGGCAACTCCCCTCGCCACCGAGCGGATCTCCTTCGCCGGCCGTAAGCCGAGGGGCAACTCCCCTCGCCACCGAGCGGATCTCCTTCGCCGGCCGTAAGCCGAGGGGCAACTCCCCTCGCCACCGAGCGGATCTCCTTCGCCGGCCGTAAGCCGAGGGGAAACTCCCCTCGCCACCGAGCGGATCTCCTTCGCCGGCCGTAAGCCGAGGGGCAACTCCCCTCGCCACCGAGGGGCAACTCCAAATCGCAACAACTTATTGTCACTAGTCGGCTCGGTAAGCCGGACCGATTTTACAAAAGGAACATCTTCTCCCCCCTTATACTACATCTCCCGACCTCCACCTTAACAATGGTGGAGCTCAGAAGATGGGGCAATTGATCGGACTATTTTGACCGGGCCTGAACGGGCCAGGTCTATTACGGCCTTGGGGTCCCGGCCCAAGGATCCTATGGGCGGGCCGCACTTCTCCCCCCAATACGAAGGCCCAAAAAGATTACCCACTTTCATAGTGGATGAAATGATGGCCCGACTTAACGGTCATCATTTTAGCCATCATGGCTCGTAAAACATGGCAACCATCTTCATGGCCATAAACTTGCCAATAATGGTCCGACTTAAATGGCCATCTAGCCATCAAGGCTCGACTTAATGGCCCGACTTAATGGCCATCACTCCCCCGCCATCCTGGCCCGCCAATTATGGCGATCACTCATGGCCATGACTCCACCTTCATGGCGTCATCAAGTGGGTGCAATTAGAGGGGGTCAAGACTTCCCCATTTACACGACCCCATGAATGGCGGCCGTGATGTCATGTCATGGAACATTATGAGCCTGATTCGTCTATATGAGGACGGGGCGGGCGTCATTTGAAGGGGCCGGATCTTCGCGATCGACAACCATGGTATCGTATACTATCACTATTACTCCTTCTTCCACCTATAATATTCTTCCTCCAAAGCTCGGCCTGAGGACTCGGGTATCGATCTCTCCACGAGCCATACTCGATCCCACCGAGCTCCTACACAGATCCGTTCTGACTTAGGCATCGGAGGGGAATTGGTCGGAACCAAGGTCCGACCCCTCTGACGAGCTCCCTCGTCTATTCAGGTCCAGGAGATCCAGCGACGCCGAGGCTACCCCTCAGTGTCCTTCCAACCGGAGCCGAGCGCCCACGTCCCCGAGACCGTTCATCTCCTCCTCCACGAGGATGTCGCTCTGCCGAGGCCACCCCTCGCCGAGCCGACGCGAGGATCTGCGCGTCCGGCGATGAGCGACTCCGCCTTCAACCGATCCCGGAGGTCGTCGTCACGCCGAGGCTTCCCCTCCGCTCCATGCCGGCCGCGCATCAAGCGAGACGACCGAGGCTACCCCTCGTCGTCCGACCGACCGAGGCCGAGCGCATCCATCCGAGCCAAGGCTTTCCCTCAGCTCCGCATCGGTCGTGCATCAAGCCCGGGCGCCGAGGCTTCCCCTCGTCGTCCGACCATCCGAGGCCGTGCATCTCACACCGGGCCGAGGCTTCCCCTCAGCCCCCTTGAGGCCGAGGATCCAGACCCGGCCCATCTGACGTGCTCCACGTCGACTGCATCTCCGATTCGCGTCGCGTCCATACATGCTCGACGCACCCAAGGGATCCAAATCGGCCCCTTGACCACGTTGACCGGGCAGTCCACGGTCAACGCTTCTGTAGTGAGAAAACACTCTGAAACAGTGTCCAATTATTACACCCGTATTGTACAAAAATCGTCCAACAATCGTACATGAAGGAAGGTAAATACAACTGGAAACAACTCTAAAAGCTACAGTCTCATGGTCAATTTCTTGCGCTATTAACTCTAGAGCATCTGCCTCTATATGTATGTCGTCTGCGGTGCCACAGAGGTGAAACCGTAGGTACGGCACAACAATTCTAGCAATAGAAACAAAGTAGTGCAAAAGTAAGGAACAAAAGATGGTCAGATAGGTACAAAAAGTAAAGTATGAGCTAACGGGTATGTAAGAGAATAATTAAAGTACTGGTAACTATTCAGTTGTGGTATGTAATACTTAAAGTAAGTGCAAAAGTAGCGAATGTGGTGTGGCATGTGGTAGTAACAATATTTTTACTAATGGCAATAGTAAGACAACCAGGTTAACAATGTTTTGACCAATCGGTAATGGTATGACAATAGATAGACTTAGTAATACTTAAGAAAAAATGAGTGTCGCTTGACTATCTAATAGTGTAGGATGGCCTAATAATAAGAAGTCTAACTTAACTCCCAAATCAGCCAGTCAGTCAGGGCTTGAAGGCACAGGTCACTTCAAAGATCGCAGGAACAAGTCCCTTGGTTGACCAACCCCCTTCCCATTTCCTTTCTAGACACTGATTCAGTCGTAATTCAAGACCGCCCATTATTAAACCGTTCTATCACGTTCGACTAGTCTCGACTTAGTCCGTAGAATAGTAGTAGTCGTGACTGAAGCAATGGTATCAATCAATTATCAATTAGTGCAACATCAATCAAACTAGTGCATCAGTCTGAAATGCCGCAAGGGCCCAATAGTGTGCTCCGTAAATGTGCTCCGTAAATGCCCGTAGGCCCAATAGTGTTCTCAGTAAATGTGCTCCGTAAATGCCCGTAGGCCCAATAGTGTGTTCCGACAATACAAACAACCATGAGTACAATACAGCAATCAAACTAGTGCATCAGCCTTAGCTCGAGTATACGATATGCAACCAGAAGTGCACCCATCCCACGGAGCAACTCATGAGATATCTACCTACCATTCCTGCAGGGTGATAGTACAGCTTAACTAATAAGGGTGGACCCGGTCACTCCCGCAAACTTCATAGCTCAAGACTACCCCGTATTCCGTGCACTATCATAGTCCAATGTTCCTATCAATATTCGTATCAATATGGCCTCATGGGCCCTGTATCAATCAGCTAGTGCAACAGTCTTAGCTCGAGTGTACGATATGCAACCAGAAGTGCACCCATCCCACGGAGCAACTCGTGGAATATCTACCTACCATCCCCTTTAGGGTGATGGTACAGCTTAACTAATACGGGTGGACCCAGTCACTCCCGCACACTACGTAGATCAAGACTACCCCATAACCCATGTTGTATCACATTTCTCATTTGTATCCGTATCATTATCCGTGTCCGTATCCATATCTGTATCCGTATCTGTATGGCCCCATAGGCCCATCATTTCGTACATCCAACAATGTGTACAATAATACATCCATCAATGAGTACACCAAATACATATATATGGTATTTACTTGCTGAAAAGTCAAGGCAGAAGCCTCAACAGAGAATATCAGTCCTGAGCAATGATTTGAAGTCCAACAACTATGATATCAAATTTCATAAAAGTTTACTATCTCAATTTAGTCCGAGCAATGATTTGAAGTCCAACAACTATGATATCAAATTTCATAAAAGTTTACTATCTCAATTTAGTCTGAGCAATGATTTGAAGTCCAACAACTATGATATCAAATTTCATGAAAGTGTACTATCTCAATTTAATCCTTTGGTCATTCCACTATTGATTAGTTTGCTAGTTAATCAGGTCTCTAATCCTTGGTTCAAGTCAATAGTTGTTCTGTGACTAGATGACATGTCCTAAGTTCATACGAGTACACTATCCAGATTTCTAATGATAGAATTAGAGTGACTTACTATCGAGATCGTCGTAGCAAGACGAGGTTGGAGCTAGAGCTTATAAAGATGCTGGTGTAAGAAAATGGGTACCTGCAAATACAAGAAATCGTTAGTTACAGGCTACTCTATTTTCCATCTATTTGATTTGGTTTTTTCGATTTTATAATCGATTGAAACGTTGTCAAAAAGTGTTCTAAATTTTTCTATAGCCTAGATATAGGGAAAATAATTTTATCGTAGGAGGAAATATTTTTCTGAAGTTTATACTAATTTTTATAATTTTTAAAAGCTTAAAATCAATTTAAAAACTAATTTTTAATTAAGTACGTAATTATTCAATAATTTCTCCTGGATGCAATCTGCATCGGAAAGTTGCGAATGAACTGTCAAAATGACCGTATCGGAGAGTACTTTAACATATATTTTTCTCATATATTAATATACGTGAAAATATAAATTTACGGATTTTTGAACGAAAATCACGTATTTAACTTTTAGGGTTAAAAATTAATTCTGGAAAATCAAAGCGTCCGATTGAGACGAAACTAGCGCCATTGGGTCCAGAATGTAATTTCTTATTTTCCAGAGGTGGTCTCACATTTTTCCGATCCCTATATTATTTATTATAAATTTAAACACCAATAAACTCATTTACTAATTATTTAAAATACTGTATTTATACAAAATATGTTTTCGTATTAAAAAAATATACGTTATAAAACTGACCTATCTTCGATCGTACGCATGCATGCGGCGGGAGGAGCGTTCGCCGATGGCGACGAGCTCCGGTGGCGGAGGAGCGCGGCGAGAGGCGGAGCGAAGCACGGTGGGGCGCTGCTTCTTGGATCGGGGGTTCTCGAGGGTGGAATGGCGTCGGAGTGCACGGGAGACAGTCGGAGCGACGGGGGAAATGAAGAGGGGGTGGAGCTCGAGCAGCGGAGGTGGTAGCGCAGGCGCCAGAGCATGGTGGCAGCGGCGAGCGGCAGTCTGCTGCAGCGGCGACGTCGAACACAGAGGGGAGGCGGGTCGCGGCGGTGGCATGTTTTCGAGGTGAAGGGGCGGTGGCGGAGTGGGTTGCTTCGGGGGTTGCCGTCAAGACTCCGGAGGAGGGCGGAGCAGTGGCGAGGCGTGCAGCAATCACGGAGGCGGCGACGTGGGCCACGGCGAGGAGGCAAGCTCCGGAAATGTGGCATGGAGCGCAGGGGTTCGTCAGAGCGAGGAACATTGAGGGCGGAGCGGGGAAGAGAGGGAGGAGGCGCTGTTGACGGGGAGAGGCGACGCTGGCGGCAGCGGCGGCGTGAGCTGAGGGGAGGATGACGACGTGGGGGGGTTGTCGTGGTGTAGCGACGGGCGGAGCTCGCAAGGCAGGCTGCAGGCGTGGGTTGGTGTCACCGGTGAGAGGAGGTGGTGCGTGCGGGGAGAGGCTCGAGAGCGGGGCTTGCGGTGGTCTCTCCGGGCTGCAGGTGGAGAAGCTCGAGGGCAGTGGCGGGCACACGGCGAGGAGTCGTGTCGAAGTTCAAGGCATCAGAAAGGGGAGGGAGATGGCCTCGCATGGGTAAGGGTGAACGAGAGAGGGAGGAGAGAGGTTATGTACGGGGTAAGGGAGAGAGAGATTAGGGTTATTTATAGATAATTAAATTAGTATTAGTCAAAGTATTTAATACAATTAGCTATGTATTAAATGCAACTTTTAGACTAAATGTATCATGCATTGTCACGACCCGCTTCCCTAAAATGGAGGCGAGACGTGAAAAGGTCCGCACGAGAGTGGAGCTGTGAAGCCCCAAACCCGATAAGCGTCCACAATACATAAACAGGTCCCTGTAACCACAACAGAATAGCAATAATAACACAAGGAGAGACTGAAATAAAATTCACATCTCACAAATATTGTCCAACATCACAAATATGTTCAACATCCAGAAAAGCCACCAGGCTAAAAGAAAAGAGTCTAAAGGCCCAGAACAAGGCCAACAAAGGCAACGACATAACAAAGTATAGTATAGGTGCCACGCACCGATAACAAAACAACTGCCTAAACAAAAGTAAAGCACAACGAAGACACTAGGACTGGTCCCCAGTGTCCACGTACTCCCCGTCAAACACAAGCACGGGCTCGGCGTCTGCAAACACCTCGTCCCCAACAAGTAACTCAGGCTCGGGCTCTAACATGTGTCACCCAAAAGAGAAAAGGGGCACATGTCAGCAAGTCGAACGACTTGTGCAAGGAAACGGGAATAATGGTAAACTAGCAACCTAACAATTAAAACATGGTGCATGGCAAGTAAAGTACGGTGGTAACAAGTAAGGTAAAGTATAGTACAAGTGGCAAGGGGTTGTTGTGACATGTAATGTCAAGTAACAAGTACAAGTACAAGGGATCACTCAACGAGTGCCCTATTGCCCGCAGGCTGTGTTCAGGTATCAAGTACAAGGGATCACTCAACGAGTGCCCTATTGCCCACAGGCTGTGATGAGCTCGTCTTCTGGAACACGAGCCAGAAAGTGTATTTGATAAGTATGGCGTAGGGGTGCACCTAGCCGGAACGAGTAACACTAGTATGTAGCGATGCTACGCAATCACGATGAGCATTCAAGCATGCAATGACATGAGCAGATAATTTGCATACCGTTAATTAAATTAAACGTGACAGGCGAAATGCAATGACATGAACATATTCGCGTACCGTTAATTAAATTAAACATGGCAGTTAAGATGCAATAGCAGTTAAGGATGCATGGATGACATGAACAGTTATTTTCGCGTACCGTTAAGGAAAGTAAACGTGACATACAAGCATGATGAGGGTGACGGACCGAGCTTCGTTGTCAAGCTAGGTCAATGGCGTCTAGACGGCTATCCTTTCACCGTCTAGTCTCTTTTACGCTAAAGCAAGGTAAATGGCCCAAAACATGGCCTAAATCAAGAGATGCAAGTTTCACTTGCCTATCACCGGGGAGAACGGTTACGAAAGTTCGTCTCCGCGGATGCTAGCCTACGGGGAATCGCTGTTATGGGGAACAATCATCAAAACACAAGTATTTTATTAGGGTTTCATAAAAATTGCAATAGGGTAAGAAAACAACGGTGGATCGATTTCTTACCGGGAGAAGACGGAAGGAACACTCCGGGGAACCCTATGATCAAATCTGGAGAAGATTGGAGAAGATTGGGGAAACTAGGGTTTTTGGGGGATTTGGGGATTTGATGGGTTTTGGTGAGATTTTGGGGAAGATGAGAGGTAGATAGGGTAGATGGATGGTTTGGATGATGGATTTAGGGCTTGGAATAAAGCAATGGAGCTTGGAGGATGATGGGGGCTCAATGGGGGAGAAACTAGGGCTTAGGGTCGTGTTGGAGAAGAAGAAGTCGTTTGGGGGGGGGGGTATTTATAGGTTGAGCTGGCGGCTAGGGCAAAACTAGGGTTTCCTGCACTGCTTAGTCGGTCAAAGAACAACTGTTGACCGACTAGTTCGAGATCTAGTCGGTCGGTTGAACAACGCAGACCGACTAAGTGTAAACAGTAACTCCAGTCGAAAACCTGAACTAAGAGTTAGTCGGTTCAAGAAGCATCGCCGACCGACTAGTTTGCAACCTAGTCGGTCAACCAACGTTCTTAGACCGACTAACGATAAACAGTAGCTTCCTCAGAAAATTAGAAAGCTCACTAGTCGGTCCAAGAAGGATTGCCGACCGACTGGATCGTCATCTAGTCGGTCGGTGGCCCTTCTTACACCGGCTAATGAGCACAGAAAGTACCAATACGGAGCGCGAGGCCCCGTGATCGAATCCTAAGACTCCTAGGCTTGATCTAATAGTTAGATATGACCGTTATGAAGCCCGTCACAAACGACGTACTTCGAAATCGACGATCCTAAGGAAGAATCGAGAAAATACGACGAATCGATCGAAAATGAAAGTTACGGAGACGAAAACCACACAAGAGGAGAAAACCCACCAAAACATATATTATAATATATAAAATCCAGATACATGAAAAGCAGTCGTTACATCCTCCCCAACTTAAGAAAAATTCCGTCCTCGGAATTTCCAAAACTCACGAGTCCGGAAACAAAAGTGGAAAACGCTCTCGCATCTCATCCTCATTCTCCCAAGTAGACTCTCCAGGTGAACCGTGTCGCCACATCACCCTCACAAGATTGACAATCTTGTTCCGAAGCGATTTCTGACGCCTGTCCAGAATCTGCACGGGATGCTGGTCATACGTCATATCGGGGCGAACGGTAATCTCCGAAAAATCCACCGCATGAGACGGATCGCTAATGTATCGACGAAGCTGCGACACATGGAAAACATTGTGAACTCCTTCCAAAGATGGCGGCAAGGCCAAGCGATAAGCTACCTCGCCAACCCTCTCCAAAATGTCAAATGGTCCAATGTATCGCGGGCTCAACTTTCCACGCTTCCCGAAACGAATCACACCACGATTCGGGGAAATCTTCAAGAACACATGGTCGCCTGGCTGAAACTCCAAAGGACGCCGTTTAGCATCCGACCAATGCTTAAAACGGTCCTGAGCAATTCTCAACCTCTCCCGAATATTCCTGACGATATCCACGGCCTCCACGATCATCTCAGGTCCCAACAACTCCCGATCACCAACGTCATCCCAACTCAATGGCGATCGACATTTCCTCCCATAAAGAGCGGCGAAAGGCGCCATGCCAATACTCGCCTGGAAGCTGTTGTTGTAGGAAAACTCCACCAAATGCAGATGGTCCTCCCACGAACCCTTGAAATCCAACATGCACGCCCTCAGCATGTCTTCCAAAATCTGAATTGTCCTCTCGGACTGGCCATCCGTCTGCGGATGGTACGCCATGCTGAAACTCAGACGCGTACCCAAACTCTTCTGCAAACTCTGCCAGAACTGAGATGTGAACCTCGTGTCTCTGTCAGACACGATACTCACGGGGACTCCATGAAGTCGCACAACCTCCTCCATATATCTCCTCGCTAGCGCCTCAGTGGACTGTCCCACTCGGAACGGAATAAAGTGCTCAGATTTGGTCAATCGATCTACGATCACCCAAATCGCGTCATTCTGCTTCGGACTCCGAGGTAGTCCAGTCACGAAATCCATAGTGATGTGCTGCCACTTCCACTCCGGAATCGGAAGCGGTTGTAGCAACCCGGCCGAACGCTGATGCTCCGCCTTCACTTGCTGGCAAACCAAGCACTTAGCTACACTCCGAGCCACGCTCCTCTTCATACCATGCCACCAATAATTCAGACGAAGATCCTGGTACATCTTGGTGCCACCAGGATGCACAGAATACGGCGAACTGTGTGCCTCCACCATCAGCTCCTCTCTGATATCCCCAGCTGGCACACACAACCTGGCTCCAAACCTCAGCGAGCCATCCTCATGAATCAAAAAGTCAGTCCGCAGACCGGCTTCCACCATCTCCCGAATCCTCACCAGCTTCGGATCCTCAGCCTGGCCAGCCTTAATCCGATCCACGATCGTCGACTGTACCTGCATGTACATCAACGACGAAGCCTCTCCAGGAAGAACAATCTCCACGCCAGACTCGCAAAAATCCTGCTGCAATCTCCACTGCGAGGTCAAAATCATCACCGCAGGAAGCCTACTCAAAGCATCCGGAACCACATTCACCTTGCCAGGGTGATACTGCAAATCAATCTCGTAATCCGCCATAAGCTCCAACCACCGACGCTGTCGCATGTTGAGCTCCTTCTGAGTGAAAATATACTTCAAGCTTTTGTGATCGGTGAAAATCTTCACTTTCTCACTCAGCAAGAAGTGCCTCCAAATCTTAAGAGCAAACACAACGGCAGCCAACTCCAAATCATGGGTCGTGTAATTCTTCTCATGAACCTTAAGCTGACGAGACGCATACGCCACAACGTGCCCGTGCTGATGCAACACACAACCGAGACCCTTGCCAGAAGCATCGCAAAAGATCTCAAATCCACCGCTGCGATCAGGCACAACAAGAATAGGGGCACTCGTCAACCTCTCCTTCAGAACACCAAAAGCCCTCTCACAATCACCCGACCAAACATAAGCAATATCCTTCCGCGTCAACCTGGTCATCGGCTCAGCAATACGGGAAAAGTCCTTAATGAATCGCCGATAATAACCAGCAAGTCCAAGAAAACTCCGAATCTCAGACGCAGACGACGGAACAGGCCACTCCCTGATGGCCCGAATCTTCTCGGGATCCACTGAAATACCATCTCCAGTCACCACATGCCCGAGAAAAGCAACTCTATCCAGCCAAAACTCGCACTTCGAAAACTTAGCATACAAACGATGCTTCCTCAAGATCTCCAACACCGTCCTTAAGTGCGAGGCATGCTCTTCCTCCGACTTCGAATAGATCAGAATGTCGTCAATGAAGATAACGACAAACTTATCCAAAAAGTCGTAGAAAATCAGGTTCATCAGATTCATGAAAACTGCGGGCGCGTTAGTTACGCCAAAAGGCATAACCACGAACTCATAGTGTCCATACTTCGTCCTGAACGCTGTCTTCGGAACATCTCCCTTCTTCACCTTCAACTGATGGTAACCACTCCTCAAATCCAATTTAGAAAACACCCTCGAACCTCCAAGCTGATCAAAAATATCATCGATGCGAGGCAACGGGTATTTATTCTTAATGGTCACCGCATTCAATTCCCGATAGTCCACGCACATGCGACGCGAACCATCCTTCTTCTTAACCAGCAACACCGGTGCTCCCCACGGAGACACACTAGAATTAATATAACCCTTCTGCAAAAGATCATCCAACTGCTTCCGCAACTCTTCCAACTCTGCAGGTGCCATACGATACGGCGCCTTCGAAATCGGCTGCGCACCTGGAACAAGATCGATAGAAAATTCCAAAGCCCGATCAGGCGGCAAACCAGACATCTCCTCGCGGAAGACGTCGCCAAAATCTCGCACCACAGCTGGCCACTCCAGCTCCATCTGCATAGCCACAGCCTCCACCGGCCTGGCCCGAAATCTGACAGGACCAAGCGAACTGCTACCACGACTGAACTCAAACACTGGGTGTCCGGGAATCTCGAACACCACCTTCTTCCTCCGACAGTCGATCGTAGCATAGAAGCTCGCAAGCCAATCCATCCCAAGAACTGCATCATAGTTGATGATGTCGTGGACAATGAAATCAGCACAAAGCCCTCGTCCACAAACCACCAGCGGGCAAGAATTGCACCCACGATGCACCGAGACCACACCATTCCCTGTAACGATATTCCAACTCTTCGAAAGAGGGGACGTCGACAAGGAATGCCTCTCCACGAAGCTCCGAGAAATAATGCACATCGATGCACCGGAGTCAAAGAGGACTCGTGCAGGAAATGTGCACACCAAAATCACACCTAATCAATCAATTAACAATCAAATCCTAGTCTAGCAAACAATCATGAGCAAGCAACCAATATAATCAAAAAATCAACTAACTAAGGAAGATAAATAGCTAGAATGAGCGTTACCTGCAATAACTTCATCCACGGCCATGCTCTCCTCCTCAGTCATCAGAAAGGCCTGCCCTCTCGGCGGAACAGCCTGCCGAAAGGCCTGTCTCTGTGGAACAAGGGGCGCTCCACGTCCAACGGGCACAGGAGCTCGCTGCTGCAACGGCTGTGCTGCAATAGGAGCCCGCCAAGGCTGTCTCGACTTCGGACACTCCCGGATGGTGTGGGCAGGATCTCCGCAGACAATGCACTGTCCTAGAAACCTCCTACACTGATCCCTGAGGTGTCCAGTCTTGCCACAGAAATGGCAAGTCTTCAGGATAGGCCCTCCTGGCCTCTTGAACTGCACCGGATGACTAGGCTTGAAACCAGGCCTAACCACCGCCCTGGCCTGCTCCATAGGCCTCTTCCCAGCTCCGGAAACATGTCCCTTCCTCTGATTCAAATTCAACTCCTGCCGCCTCGCAGCAATCAGAACCTTCTGATATGTCTCCAAGTCAGAAGAGGTCACAAAGCTTTGAAGCTCCAAGGCAAGTCCCTGGAGAAATCGCTGAGCTTTCTCATCGGCATCCTGCACCATCTTAGGTGCAAACCGACTGAGCCTCGTGAACTCCTGGTGGTACTGATCCACCGACAAGCTCCCCTGCTTCAGATCTATAAAGCGCTGCAGCATCACCTGCCGAGCAGCCTTCGGGAAGAACTCTCCATCGAATCTGGACTTGAAGGTAGCCCAGACGATCGGCTCCACCAGCATCTTCTCTTCAGCATCCCACCAATTCCTGGCGTTATCCTTCAGCTGCCTCTTAGCCAGATCAATCCATCCAGCCGGGTTAATCTTTGCCATTGCCAAGTTATCCTCAATGTTCCTTATCCATTCGTCGGCAGCCAGAGGACCCTCAGAACCATCAAAGTATGCGGGACCCAGCTCCCGAAATTGCTTCGCTCCTGGCTCAGAGCGAGGGGCATCGGGAAGAGCCCGGGCAGCTCGAGCAGGTGGAGCATTCTGGACTTGCAAAAGCACGCCCTGCTGCACTTGCATCATCTGGATCATCATCCGCATCATCTCACCGCTGGTGGGTTCCCGCTCAGGCTCCTCATCATGAGGGAGCGCACCACTACCACCACCGCGGGTGAAACGTCTTCCTGCCATCTAGTGACACGGAAAACAAATCAGATTAGACTCATAGCTTATTACTCGGACGTCGAACTTAATTTATTGGACATTCTAATGTTATTATCGCTATTCCAAAAATCGCAGTTACAGAAGAGGACCTGTATGGGCCACCACTAAAACCTGTCACGACCCGCTTCCCTAAAATGGAGGCGAGACGTGAAAAGGTCCGCACGAGAGTGGAGCTGTGAAGCCCCAAACCCGATAAGCGTCCACAATACATAAACAGGTCCCTGTAACCACAACAGAATAGCAATAATAACACAAGGAGAGACTGAAATAAAATTCACATCTCACAAATATTGTCCAACATCACAAATATGTTCAACATCCAGAAAAGCCACCAGGCTAAAAGAAAAGAGTCTAAAGGCCCAGAACAAGGCCAACAAAGGCAACGACATAACAAAGTATAGTATAGGTGCCACACACCGATAACAAAACAACTGCCTAAACAAAAGTAAAGCACAACGAAGACACTAGGACTGGTCCCCAGTGTCCACGTACTCCCCGTCAAACACAAGCACGGGCTCGGCGTCTGCAAACACCTCGTCCCCAACAAGTAACTCAGGCTCGGGCTCTAACATGTGTCACCCAAAAGAGAAAAGGGGCACATGTCAGCAAGTCGAACGACTTGTGCAAGGAAACGGGAATAATGGTAAACTAGCAACCTAACAATTAAAACATGGTGCATGGCAAGTAAAGTACGGTGGTAACAAGTAAGGTAAAGTATAGTACAAGTGGCAAGGGGTTGTTGTGACATGTAATGTCAAGTAACAAGTACAAGTACAAGGGATCACTCAACGAGTGCCCTATTGCCCGCAGGCTGTGTTCAGGTATCAAGTACAAGGGATCACTCAACGAGTGCCCTATTGCCCACAGGCTGTGATGAGCTCGTCTTCTGGAACACGAGCCAGAAAGTGTATTTGATAAGTATGGCGTAGGGGTGCACCTAGCCGGAACGAGTAACACTAGTATGTAGCGATGCTACGCAATCACGATGAGCATTCAAGCATGCAATGACATGAGCAGATAATTTGCATACCGTTAATTAAATTAAACGTGACAGGCGAAATGCAATGACATGAACATATTCGCGTACCGTTAATTAAATTAAACATGGTAGTTAAGATGCAATAGCAGTTAAGGATGCATGGATGACATGAACAGTTATTTTCGCGTACCGTTAAGGAAAGTAAACGTGACATACAAGCATGATGAGGGTGACGGACCGAGCTTCGTTGTCAAGCTAGGTCAATGGCGTCTAGACGGCTATCCTTTCACCGTCTAGTCTCTTTTACGCTAAAGCAAGGTAAATGGCCCAAAACATGGCCTAAATCAAGAGATGCAAGTTTCACTTGCCTATCACCGGGGAGAACGGTTACGAAAGTTCGTCTCCGCGGATGCTAGCCTACGGGGAATCGCTGTTATGGGGAACAATCATCAAAACACAAGTATTTTATTAGGGTTTCATAAAAATTGCAATAGGGTAAGAAAACAACGGTGGATCGATTTCTTACCGGGAGAAGACGGAAGGAACACTCCGGGGAACCCTAGGATCAAATCTGGAGAAGATTGGAGAAGATTGGGGAAACTAGGGTTTTTGGGGGATTTGGGGATTTGATGGGTTTTGGTGAGATTTTGGGGAAGATGAGAGGTAGATAGGGTAGATGGATGGTTTGGATGATGGATTTAGGGCTTGGAATGAAGCAATGGAGCTTGGAGGAAGATGGGGGCTCAATGGGGGAGAAACTAGGGCTTAGGGTCGTGTTGGAGAAGAAGAAGTCGTTTGGGGGGGGTATTTATAGGTTGAGCTGGCGGCTAGGGCAAAACTAGGGTTTCCTGCACTGCTTAGTCGGTCAAAGAACAACTGTTGACCGACTAGTTCGAGATCTAGTCGGTCGGTTGAACAACGCAGACCGACTAAGTGTAAACAGTAACTCCAGTCGAAAACCTGAACTAAGAGTTAGTCGGTTCAAGAAGCATCGCCGACCGACTAGTTTGCAACCTAGTCGGTCAACCAACGTTCTTAGACCGACTAACGATAAACAGTAGCTTCCTCAGAAAATTAGAAAGCTCACTAGTCGGTCCAAGAAGGATTGCCGACCGACTGGATCGTCATCTAGTCGGTCGGTGGCCCTTCTTACACCGGCTAATGAGCACAGAAAGTACCAATACGGAGCGCGAGGCCCCGTGATCGAATCCTAAGACTCCTAGGCTTGATCTAATAGTTAGATATGACCGTTATGAAGCCCGTCACAAACGACGTACTTCGAAATCGACGATCCTAAGGAAGAATCGAGAAAATACGACGAATCGATCGAAAATGAAAGTTACGGAGACGAAAACCACACAAGAGGAGAAAACCCACCAAAACATATATTATAATATATAAAATCCAGATACATGAAAAGCAGTCGTTACATGCATGAACCTCTTTTAAACGTGGGGGGTTACGTAAGTGGTTAGAATATGTAATTAGGGGGTAATTAGAATAGTTAGATAGGTAATTAGTAATAAGTAAAACCACATTAGTGAAAGTATTTTGTCAAATACAAGAACGAAATTATGATTTTGCCCCTACTAGTAAACGTGTCCTAAAAATTACGAAAACATACCTACGGGTTCGTGTCGTCGCGAGGATTGCAAATACGAAGTCCGTTTCAGGATTTGAGCTACGGAAATACTAGTTTTAAGGCAAAACATTTAGGAAGCCGGTTCGCGGGTTCTCTATTGATTTGACTTCAGAAAATTACGAAATTAATGTGGGAAGCCCTAAATGATCATTGAATGTTACTGTAAAAGTTTGAAATCGTTTTGATGTCGTTTGTATAGAAAATAAATTCATTAAGTCAAAAAGGTAAAAACTGAAAATGAATTTTCTCAGAAATGTTTTGAGCATTTGATGAAATCCGATCTTACTAAAATACTCCATAACTAGTTTGGTACTTCAAAATATTTTTATAAGAAATTTTTGAAACTAAAAAAGAATTCCTGACAAACCATTATAAAATAGTTAAAAAAATTGAAAAAAAAATTGGTCAAATACGTAAATAGTTTGTCTTGATGAAAACAGGCCGTTACATCCTACCCTCCTTAAAATAATTCTGTCCTCGGAATTTCTTAAACAAATAATCTTCGTTATGAAGAAGATCAAGCAAATAAATGATAGAAAAGATAGTAATCTAGTAAAATAGGTTGTAAATAAAATGAAATATAATGCGACATCACAGCATCCAGAAAGCAAGAGATGTTACATATGAATAAATACTATTGACATCACCATAGCTTCAGTAACTATTCCTGAGACCAGTGTCATCATAATAGTTACTTTGGCTCACCAAAATTAATATGAGATAATAACATCACATGAAAATGAGGGCTATTCTGATGAGAACATCTGTTCGAACTTGGAACCTGAGGTGATAAGCTAGTAGCAAGCTATTTAAACCACATAAACCGGAAGACCATAAAGTTTATTCGTGCTACTGGTGACTAACTGGATCCAGCCACAGATGTCGTTCATAATATATAATGTAACGATTAATCCACGGGTACCAACAATATCACTTTCCATAATGCCCAACCACATGCTATCGTCCAGATCAACGCCCAAAGGTGAGTATAGGGCCAACACCCAAAATCAGTACTCACTTCTAGTATTCCTTCCATTAATCTCCATAATATCCCACAATAAGGCAAGATCCAAGCTCTCATCCAGAGCCAAGCACAAGGCCTACATCCAACTTCAACTCCCAAGGCCAAAATCATGCCAATAAGCATCGCCAGCATTCCTTCCATAGACCAATACTTGACATCCACAACACCCAACATTACCCAACAAATAAACAACCAAAAACACACTTTTCCGCAAACCAAAAGGAGTGGTCGCAAGAGGAAGCCTAGATGGGACATCAATCTGGGTGAGACCCAGGGCAGAGAGCTCAAGAGAAGCCCAAGGATCATGGCTTCCCAAGATCTCAGCCACATGGCGGTAGCGAAGGTGGTGGCGAGGGTCTTCGCCAAGGCCAAAAATCCCAAAACATATCGTCGGATGGCCATCGGTGGTTGTCGTTTTATGGTGGTTGTGACTGCTTGACGTGGCAGGTGTCACTGGAGTAGGGTGGGGTGGTGGAGCTTCGGGTGAGGTCGGTGGAGCTTGAGGCGAGATGGGTCGAGTTCGCTTGGGGAAGAGGCCAGGAAGAGGAGTGGAAGTCGATATGGTGTAGGGGAAACCATGGGGTGGCTTGATGGGGGGAAAAGGGGGGTCTCTTGAAGAAAAGAGGGGCACCGAAAGTCATCGGTAGGTGGGTTATGTTAGGCGGGACCGGGGCTCGAGGTGAGGATGAGGACAAAAAGCAATAACGAGGGGGTAGGTGGTAGGTGGGAAAGGAATTCAAACTTATGGAAAATCGGGCACAAGATAGAAAGTAGGGGTTAGAATAGAAATACGATCTCAAGAGGACGTAAAAACCTACACTTGCATGTCGGGTTTGGCTCGTCTCAAATCCTTTAGCATCATCCTTCAATACTTCTGAGTGTCCTTCAATTCACTTCGGTTGTCGAGCTACCCTCCTTAAAATAGACGTAGCGAATTTTCAAGGTCAATCGAAAGGTCATCAAGAGCGATGGGAATCAAGGAAGTCCTAATAAAGATGTCAATAAGGACGCTTCACCCGTATATCCAACACGGGTGAACACTCGAGACATCCTGTACTCGAGAGTTCTATTTGAGTATTTTATACCGTACACCCTGATCTTGCTATATTGTTCACGAGGTAGGTAGCGCGGACCTGCATGGGCCACCAAAGCTGTAACGACCCGATTCCCGAGCCCGTTACTTTTTGGTAATTGCACAGGTCCTGCAGTTAACCAGTGAAAACAAAATAGCCACGATGCAGAGATGTACAAAAATATCCAAATAGTGTCCAATTATTACATCCGTATTGTACAAAAATCGTCCAACAATCGTACATGAAGGAAGGTAAATACAACTGGAAACAACTCTGAAAGCTGCAGTCTCATGGTCAATTTCTTGCGCTATTAACTCTAGAGCATCTGCCTCCATATGTATGTCGTCTGCGGTGCCACAGAGGTGAAACCGTAGGTACGACACACCAATTCTAGCAATAGAAACAAAGTAGTGCAAAAGTATGGAACAAAAGATGGTCAGATAGGTACAAAAAGTAAAGTATGAGCTGACAGGTATGTAAGAGAATAATTAAAGTACTGGTAACTATTCAGTTGTGGTATGTAATGCTTAAAGTAAGTGCAAAAGTAGCGAATGTGGTGTGGCATGTGGTAGTAACAATATTTTTACTAATGGCAATAGTAAGACAACCAGGTTAACAATGTTTTGACCAATCGGTAATGGGATGACAATAGATAGACTTAGTAATACTTAAGAAAAGATGAGTGTCGCTTGACTATCTAATAGTGTAGGATGGCCTAATAATAAGAAGTCTAACTTAACTCCCAAATCAGCCAGTCAGTCAGGGCTTGAAGGCACAGGTCACTTCAAAGACCGCAGGAACAAGTCCATTGGTTGACCAACCCCCTTCCCATTTCCTTTCTAAACACTGATTCAGTCGTAATTCAAGACCGCCCATTATTAAACCGTTCTATCACGTTCGAGTAGTCTCGACTTAGTCCGTAGAATAGTAGTAGTCGTGACTGAAGCAATGGTATCAATCAATTATCAATTAGTGCAACATCAATCAAACTAGTGCATCAGTCTGAAATGCCGCAAGGGCCCAATAGTGTGCTCCGTAAATGTGCTCCGTAAATGCCCGTAGGCCCAATAGTGTTCTCAGTAAATGTGCTTTGTAAATGCCCGTAGGCCCAATAGTGTGTTCCGACAATACAAACAACCATGAGTACAATACATCAATCAAACTAGTGCATCAGCCTTGGCTCGAGTGTACGATATGCAACCAGAAGTGCACCCATCCCACGGAGCAACTCATGAGATATCTACCTACCATTCCTGCAGGGTGATGGTACAACTTAACTAATAAGGGTGGACCCGGTCACTCCCGCACACTTCATAGCTCAAGACTACCCCGTATCCCGTGCACTATCATAGTCCAATGTTCCTATCAATATTCGTATCAATATGGCCTCATGGGCCCTGTATCAATAAGCTAGTGCAACAGTCTTAGCTCGAGTGTACGATATGCAACCAGAAGTGCACCCATCCCACGGAGCAACTCGTGGAATATCTACCTACCATCCCCTTTAGGGTGATGGTACAGCTTAACTAATATGGGTGGACCAAGTCACTCCCGCACACTACGTAGCTCAAGACTACCCCATAACCCATGTTGTATCACATTTCACATTTGTATCCGTATCATTATCTGTGTCCGTATCCATATCTGTATCCGTATCTGTATGGCCCCATAGGCCCATCATTTCGTACATCCAATAATGTGTACAATAATACATCCATCAATGAGTACACCAAATAAATATATATGGTATTTACTTGCTGAAAAGTCAAGGCAAAAGCCTCAACAGAGAATATCAGTCCTGAGCAATGATTTGAAGTCCAACAACTATGATATCAAATTTCATAAAAGTTTACTATCTCAGTTTAGTCCGTGCAATGATTTGAAGTCCAACAACTATGATATCAAATTTCATAAAAGTTTACTATCTCAATTAAGTCCGAGCAATGATTTGAAGTCCAACAACTATGATATCAAATTTCATGAAAGTGTACTATCTCAATTTAATCCTTTGGTCATTCCACTATTGATTAGTTTGCTAGTTAATCAGGTCTCTAATCCTTGGTTCAAGTCAATAGCTGTTCTGTGACTAGATGACATGTCCTAAGTTCATACGAGTACACTATCCAGATTTCTAATGATAGAATTAGAGTGACTTACTATCGAGATCGTCGTAGCAAGACGAGGTTGGAGCTAGAGCTTATAAAGATGCTGGTGTAAGAAAATGGGTACCTGCAAATACAAGAAATCGTTAGTTACAGGCTACTCTATTTTCCACCTATTTGATTTGGTTGTTTCGATTTTATAATCGATTGAAACGTTGCCAAAAATTGTTCTAAATTTTTCTATAGCCTAGATATATGGAAAATAATTTTATCGTAGGAGGAAATATTTTTCTGAAGTTTATACTAATTTTTAAAATTTTTAAAAGCTTAAAATCAATTTAAAAACTAATTTTTAATTAAGTACGTAATTATTCAATAATTTCTCCTTGATGCAATCTGCATCGGAAAGTTGCGAATGAACTGTTAAAATGACCGTATCGGAGAGTACTTTAACATATATTTTTCTCATATATTAATATACGTGAAAATATAAAGTTACGGATTTTTGAACGAAAATCACGTATTTAAATTTTAGGGTTAAAAATTAATTCTGGAAAATCTAAGCGTCCGATTGAGACGAAACTAGCGCCATTAGGTCCAGACTGTCATTTCTGATTTTCCAGAGGTGGTCTCACATTTTTCCGATCCCTATATTATTTATTATAAATTTAAACACCAATAAACTCATTTACTAATTATTTAAAATAGCGTATTTATACGAAATACGTTTTCGTATTAAAAAAATATACGTTATAAAACTTACCTATCTTCGATCGTACGCATGCATGCGGCGGGAGGAGCGTTCGTCGATGGCGACGAGCTCCGGTGGCGGAGGAGCGCGGCGAGAGGCGGAGCGAAGCACGGTGGGGCGCTGCTTCTTGGATCGGGGGTTCTCGAGGGTGGAACGGCGTCGGAGTGCACGGGAGACAGTCGGAGCGACGGGGGAAATGAAGAGGAGGTGGAGCTCGAGTAGCGGAGGTGGTAGCGCAGGCGGCAGAGCATGGTGGCAGCGGCGAGCGGCGGTCTGCTGCAGCGACGGTGGCGAACACAGAGGGGAGGCGGGTCACGGCCGTGGCGTGGTTTCGAGGTGAAGGGGCGGTGGCGGAGTGGGTTGCTTCGGGGGTTTCCGTCAAGACTCCGGAGGAGGGCGGAGCAGTGGCGAGGCGTGCAGCAATCATGGAGGCGGCGACGTGGGCCACGGCGAGGAGGCAAGCTCCGGAGAGGTGGCATGGAGCGCAGGGGTTCGTCAGAGCGGGGGCCATTATGGGCAGAGCGGGGAAGAGAGGGAGGAGGCTCTGTTGATGGGGAGAGGCGGAGCTGGCGGCAGCGGCGGCGTGAGCTGAGGGGAGGGTGACGACGTGGGGGGGTTGTCGTGGTGTAGCGACGGGCGGAGCTCGCAAGGCGGGCTGCAGGCGTGGGTTGGTGTCACCGGCGAGAGGAGGTGGTGAGGGCGGGAGAGAGGCTCGAGAGCGGGGCTTGCGGTGGTCTCTCCGGGCTGCAGGTGGAGAAGCTCGAGGGCGGTGGCGGGCACACGGCGAGGAGTCGTGTCGAAGTTCAAGGCATCGGAAAGGGGAGGGAGATGGCCTCGCATGGGTAAGGGGTGAACGAGAGAGGGAGGAGAGAGGTTATGTACGGGGTGAGGTAGAGAGAGATTAGGGTTATTTATAGATAATTAAATTAGTATTAGTCAAAGTATTTAATACAATTAGGTATGTATTAAATGCAACTTTTAGACTAAATGTATCATGCATGAACCTCTTTTAAACGTGGGGGGTTACGTAAGTGGTTAGAATAGGTAATTATGGGGTAATTAGAATAGTTAGATAGGTAATTAGTAATAAGTAAAACCCCATTAGTGAAAGTATTTTGTCAAATACAAGAACGAAATTATGATTTTGCCCCTGCTAGTAAACGTGTCCGAAAAATTACGAAAACATACCCACGGGATTGTGTCGTCGCGAGGATTGCGAATACGAAGTCTGTTTCAGGATTTGAGCTACGGAAATACTAGTTTTAAGTTAAAACGTTTAGGAAGCGGGTTCGCAGGTTCTCTATTGATTTGACTTCAGAAAATTACGAAATTAATGTGGGAAGCCCTAAATGATCTTTGAATGTTACTGTAAAAGTTTGAAATCATTTTGATGTCGTTTGTATAGAAAATAAATTCATTAAGTCAAAACGGTAAAAACTGAAAATGAATTTTATCAGAAATGTTTTGAGCATTTGATGAAATCCGATCTTACTAAAATACTCTATAACTAGTCTGGTACTTCAAAATATTTTTATAAGAAATTTTTGAATCTCAAAAAGAACTCCTGACAAACCATTATAAAATAGTTAAAAAATTGAAAAAAAATTGGTCAAATACGTAAATAGTTTGTCTTGATGAAAACAGGCCGTTACAGTATGGTTGAGCGTGCTTACGGGGAGAGGGTTTGATCCCCCTCGAACCGTAAGGCGTGAACACTTCGAGTCACATGTGTCTTGTCTTGTCTTGTCTTGTCTCGTTTAGGTTAGTCCCGTAGTCGGTAGCACACGCTACGGCTACTGCTTGTCGTGTTTACTTTTCCTGCACCGTTTTACCTTCTTTAACTGCCATGTTGTGACCCCAGCATGTTAATCAACCAGTAAACGGTTCCTTTAAATTACAGTACACTTGCAGTAGAGTCTAACCCTCCTTTGTAGACTTTACCTGACGTACAGTTTCTTTTCTCTTGGGTGATGTATGTCAGGTGTCGAGCCAGAGTTCGTGGATGATGCGGACTTACCAGAGTACGTGGAGCCCGAGGACGTCGACCCAAGGTATGTGCCTGAGGAGGACCAGAGCTAGAGGTTCCTCACTGTTGCTGATTCAGAGTTCTCCTGCTTTTTAGATTGGGTGCGTAGCACCGTTTACTTTTCTGTCTAGGTTGGGTGCTTGCACCAGTAGTTTGTTTTCGGCTATTGTAGCCGTGTTGGGCTTTTGCTTAGACTCTCAGTACTCTTCTGGATATCTGTTTGGAATAAAATGAATGCTTGTCTCTTTAGTACTTTTTGTTGTTCCGTACTTTTCTGCAGGGACCTGTTCCTTCGTCTTGGAGTACCACACAGACGCTTATTGGGTCCGAGCCTCACAGCTCCGGCCTAAGCGGGCCTTAGTCACACTTTGCCTCCATAGTTTTGGAAAGCGGGACGTGACACGGCGGCAGTTTTAGGGGCTGTGGGTCGGGCGGTTTTGCGCAAGGGAGGAGAGGCCGTGAGTTTTATGGAGGGGGAGAGGGATCGGCAGTTGGGGGGTTGCCGGAGGTGGTCGGAGATGGGAGGAGCTTGGCCGGAGGTTGGGTTGGTCGGCGGCAAGGCTAGGGTGCATGAGTTTTGCGAAGGCTGCATTTGGAGGGTGAGAAAACCTTAGGATGGGTTTCGTGAGTAATGAGGAGGGGTTTTCTATATGGGGTAGAATAGGAGTATAGTTAGACTTGATTGGAGAGAGAGGGTGTGAAAGGGGGAGGGAAGAATTAGTGTGGTCAATAGCTAGGAGAAACTTAACATAATACGCATGACATCCTTTGGGTTTAGATTATATTATTTGATTAATTTTTGTTTTAGGGATTAGCTAGGGCTAATTTGAGATTAAATATAATTAGGGTGAAGGGTCAGTCTAACGGTGTCCGATAAATACAAGAAAAATATCGGGACGACCGTATCGACGGGAGGATCGAGACTACGATGATTGGTCACAAGCTTGGTTAACGGAAAACCAAACTAAAAATAAAAAGATCAAACGTTGAAGTCTAAAGTTACGACACCCCTTTAAACAAAGCTGTTTTGTGGAAGAATGAGCCGTGAAATGACATTCGCGAAAAATTCTACAAATAAGTACTCTCTCATAGGGCCACAACGACATATAACATCGCGCATTCGAGATACAAGAGGAGGTCACAAAAATACGCGTACAAACAAGAAGGTACACACACGAAAAAAAACATACGGTCGAAAAGCGACCGTGACATCCTACCCACCTTAGAGAAAAGTCCGACCTCGGGCTTTCTAACTAAAATTAAAAAAGAATATATCTATCAATTATAGTAACTACCCCAATCATATCACACTATAATTTAAACCACGTATAGTTACTACAAGTGCTTATATATGCACTAGGTAGTCAAACATTAATACTACAAACATGTATATATATGCACATTCTATACTTATACCTATCATAGATAGTCAAATTCATACACGTATTTCAATCATTCATATAGTCACGTACATCCCTTATATAGCTATCACTCACTTAGCACGTAACCATGGCACAGATACCTACATAAAAATAGTTCACACCAGCAAATACAGTCGTAGTACTTCACGTATAGATTACTACCTATGTATAAAACGAACATGGATAAACTACTCCCTATGTCTCCTAGTATACATCCAACACCAAACATATCAACACATGTAATCACACCATACAATATTAAATCTTGTTTGCTATATCTATTATACATTCACCACTACTATAAATACACAAATATATAGTTATTCAAATACACACAGATACTTCACCATATATACGCATCACATACAATCCTATAACTATATTCAAGACACAACACACATACCATAGTCGCAAACTCCTATAGCTAAGCACATACTTACCTGTGTATGGTGAACGCCCACACACACGCTAATATGCTATTCATACATGCCACTCATACCACTATATACTTAGCACATCTACACACCTAGTTTAGCTAGCATATATACATTCAAACATGTAAAAATTTCGTAAAGAACTACACTACAAAACCAACACCTATATCTATATAATGGTATAGCCACCCACAACCATGTGTGTAACGTAACCATGTACAACCAAACCTATCACTATACACACATCATCCATTACTATGTTCATAGCAGTATACACAACCACAGACAAATATAACTATATACTTAGAGTATACCCACTCAAGCATGCGTGAGACTCAAAGACCCATACAAGAACCAGAATACCTCATAACACGATATTTATACATATACCAACACACCACTCCTATGTGTGTGTGTGTGTGTGTGAAAAATGGAGAAGAGCTGACAGCGTTGGAAATTTTTCCAGCGCTGTCAGCGTTTTGGGAGACCTAAAAGTATTTTTTTTAATTTTTTTGCAGTAGTTAGATATAATTGTTAGGAAGCTCCCCACAAATTTTCAGGTCGATCTGACACCGTTTGATCCTCCGTTCATCTATTTTAAAAATGTTGCGCAAAACTGTCCAGATTTTGCGCAACGTTTTTGAAATCGATGAACGGAGGCCCAAACGGTGTTGGATCGACCTGAAAATTTGTGGGGAGCTTCCTAACAAGTATATCTAACTACTGCAAAAAATAATTAGGTCGACCAAAACACTGACAGCGCTGGAAAAATTTCCAGCGCTTGTGCCCTATCCCCTCTCTGCGCCTTTCCCATTAGTTGTATTTTTTTACGTTACCTGTAACCTTTTTGGTATTTTTTAATAAAGATAGCTAACTAAATTTCCTCTATATATATATATGTATATCCTTTGCCGTTTCGTCTCTCTCTCTCATCGCTTTTTAGAGTGAGAAGCTCCGGGCGATTCTCGAGTGTGGTGTTCATCGTCGGCCGCTTTTGCGACTGGCTCGGTGACCGTTCAAATCTGTTGTTTGCGATCCAGATTCAAGGTCCTGATCTATCGGTCGGCGCTTCGATCTTCGAGTGTGAAGCTACAGATCTTTCGTTTGCGATCCAGATCTGTGCGTTCCTGAAGATCTGAGAATGGCGACATCGAAGGTGTCCTGCGTTCTTAGATATTCACTGTTAGAGTGCTAATTGATTCATCGTCGGTGATTCGAGTTTGAAGACCTCAGTTGTCTTTGTGCGACCTCATGGACAGATCGAGATCTCGTCGAGAGATCTCGATCCGGTGGTAAGTCTTTGATCGCTGCTATTCATCGGTGATTCTTTTTGAGCTTGTAATCGCTAATCTCTTGTCTACTCATGATTGGTGATTGGTGCTGCTGAGCTCCGTTGTGGCTGTTGAGCTCCGGTACGGGGTGGTTGCTGAGCTCCCTTGGAAATTTGAGATCATGTGTTTCTTTCGATTGAAGGATCAAGATCTTACTATAGATCTTGATCCTGGGGTGAGTCATTCAAGATCCTTGATTTGGTAGCATATTTCCTTGAGTTTTTTCCACTCTGACTGCTGCTTTGCTCTGCCTGACGGATGGTGCTCCGGTTATAATGGAGAATGAAGATGCAGCAGGAGTATGGAAAGAAGTCGCAAAGAGAAGCAGTAGGCCTCTTGCTCAAGGATTTAAGCGGGGAGCTGTGATGAATTTGGAAGGGAAAGCTGGGAAGAAGATAGATGCTCGCAAGGTGTTCGAGAGAAGGGCGCTGAGGCCGAAAATCCCGCTGAAGATCAGTGCCAATACAGAGAAGAAGTCATGGTTTGAAGTATGCTCTAGCAGCAAGAACATGTCCAACTCCCTGAGTATGTCGTTCATTGCTCCGGAGATCGATGATGCTGGTGTAGCGGTTGACGTGCTATCGGAGGAAATGTTGGCTGAGGGGGGTGGAACGATGGGAGAACATCGTAGTCGGATACGTAGTGGGTGACATCCCTTATTACGGACAAATCAAATCCTGGGCGATGCGGACATGGAGGATCAAAGGTGAGATTAATATTTTATCTCGAGAGAATGGCTTCTTCTTCTTCCACTTTGAGACCAAGGAAGACAGCGACGCTGTTCTCCATGGCGGTCCATGGATGTTCGATGGAAGACTCGTCGTATTGTAGAGGTGGAGCACGGAGGCAGGTTTTGAGCGTGACCTCCTCACGGTAGTACCTATCTGGGTCCAATTTCCCAATCTACTTACCAATCTGTGGACTCTCCGTATCCTCAATGCCATCGCAAGTGTCAACGGCGTCCCCATTTGCTTAGATCGTGCGACGGCGAGGCTGGAGAGACTCTCATATGCCAGGTGTTTGATAGAGGTGAAAGCCTAAGATACTCTTCCAGGGTCCGTCTCCGTGCAGCTTGGGGATAAAGCGTCGATCGACGTTGGCATCAGGTATGAGTGTGAGCCTCCCTGCTGTATCAATTGTATATGTTTTGGCCATAGTCAAGGGAAATGTCCCGCTGTGAAAAATGTCGAGAGAACGAAGGACACCCAGCCTTCTGTTAGTCTATAGGTTGATGGTGGTCTTATTGAGGGTGAGGTTGTTACCCAGGCGACTATTAGTCTGGACGATGTGGATGAGTGTAATAAGGAAACGGGGATAAGTGTTGAAGGTGATGTGGGGACACAGCGGGGAGTAGATGTGGATGAGAATGTTAGCATGTACCCTTGTATAGATGGGAAGGGCACGGGGGCTGTTGTCAAAGCAGTGGATGTTACTGCTATGCGGATGGATGTAAAAAATCTGGCTGCGTCCAGTATTAGCAAGGGCGGTAATAGAGTAGAGAAAGCTGTAGTTATGATCGGGGATAATCAACAAAATGAGGGGACCAAAGGTGGGAGCAGTGGAGTCAAGGCTAAAGAAGGAGTGGCTTCTACTTAAGGGACTGGACCTGTTCGGGATGCTGCTAATGAGCTGGGAGGTGATCACACGTCTGTCTCTAATGAAAATGTGATGTATGATAAGGGAACTACGCTAGCTGCGTCTAGCAATGCGGGGGCGAATAGCGCCCCGCGTAATAGGGTGTGCAGTATCTCTAATGAAATTGGGGGTGATGGGTCAGGGGTCTCGGAGTCATCAAGGCCCACAGCACCCGCCAAGCCCCACTCACCCAACATAAACTCTAAGACGACACCCCTCGAAAATAGCAAGCCAAAGCCGAGCGACAACAATCCGTTTAGTGTTCTAAGAAGGGAGAATAATTCTCGGCTAAGAGCTTCCTTACTAAATGATTCGAGTGATACCATAGATTCTGATGATGAGCCCATTGATATGATTATCATCAATGAAGCTTGGCATGAGGAATAAGAGGAGTTGAAACAAAAAAGTAAGGAACGGAAAAAACTAAAGAGCAACGGGGGAGCGGCCTATTTGAAGGGCACCCGTAAAAACTCTAGAATTAATAAGGATGTTGAGCATCCTCCATCTTCCATTCAATGACTTTGCTCATATGGAATACTCGGGGGCTTAATAACGTCGCTAGGTGTAATGAGATCAAGTTCCGGGTTCGTAAGCACGCTCCCTCTATGATTAGTCTTCTTGAAACCAAGGTTGTTGGCAATAATGCCCATAGAATCCTCAAGTGTTTCCCAAAGAATTGGATGTCTATTGACAATCGTTCCTCTCATCAAAATGGACGCATTGTCATTATGTATAACCCTGACATTTGGAAGTGCATGGTTGATGAGATGATGGCTCAACATATCTCCATGAAATGTGTTAACATTGCGGGCTTTACTATGATGGCGACTATTGTCTACGCTTCCAACTCATACCAAGAACGCAGAACCCTTTGGAAGAATATTGTGGTTGCTGCCAACAACTATAGAAGTACCCCTTGGATTATAAGGGGTGACTTCAACTGTGTCAAATATTCTATGGATAAAGTGGGGGGTAGGTTGATTGATGGACACATAGTTGATGAGTTTGATGACTGCATTAATACCAGCGCACTCATGGAGCTTAAAACTGTTGGTAATACTCTGAGTTGGACTAATCGTAGTATTGGGCAACGACGTATTACTGCTACTCTGGATCGCTCTTTCTACAATAGTTCTTGGATGGATGTCCTCACGTCCTCTTACTGTGAATATTGTGCTGGTGGTACTAGTGATCAATCCATCCTTATCATTCATACCCACCGGGTTGAGGGGGCTGACCCTAAACCCTTTAAATTTTTCAATGCTTGGCATCGCAGTCCTGAGTTCTTTAATGTGCTGAAGGAGCAGTGGCGCATCAGGGTTAGTGGTTGCCCGATGATTAGACTGGTTGCTAAACTTAAGAATCTAAAAATGGGGCTTAAGAGTTTTGGGGCGGCTTTTAGAGATACCAATGATGTGTCTAAAATTCGTACTGAGCTTGATGTTATTCAGAATAATCCAATCTAGGTTCATGTGCTGAGATGCAAAAGAAAGAGCATACCCTAATTAAACAGCTGGCAGAAGCTATTGATATTGAAGAATCCAATCTTAAACAGAAAAGCAGGCAAGATTGGTTACATCTCGGAGACCGTAATTCCCGATTCTTCTATACTGCCATGAGGGCCAGGCAAAGCCATAATAACCTTGGGCATCTTATCTCTGTTGATGGCTCCCATAACAATTCTATTGAATTGCTTACAGTCGATGCTCCTGATTTCTACTCAATCTTATATAATCAGAATGATTACTAGAGGGTTTTTCCTTGTCTTACCACCAAAAGAGTACTTACTAAAGATGCTGCTAATTGGGTTGAGAGACCTGTGCATGCTGAGGAAGTTAAAAACGTTGTTTTTCAAATTGGGGCTGACAAAGCCCCTGGCCCTAATGGTTTCAATGGGTTTTCTACCAAAACTCTTGGGATATCATTGGCAAAGATGTTACCATTGATGTCCTAAATTTTTTCAAATCTGTGAAAATATATCGGCAGATTAATCACACTTTCTTAACTCTCATACTTAAAAGTGCCAATGCTACTGGGCTTGGAGATTACAGACCGATATCCTGCTGCAATGTTTTATACAAGATCATAAGCAAAATTCTATGCAATCGATTGAATAGAGCAGTTATTGAGTTCATTTCTCCTAATCAAGCAGCCTTCCTTCAAGACCGGTTACGTGCAGATTGTGCGCTGCTTGCCCATGAGCATATAATGAGTTTCAATAATCCTATGGGTGCTCGGGCCTGTCTTAAATTGTACTTGCATAAAGTTTTTGATAGTGTTAACAGAGAATTTGTCTATTAAATGCTGCATTAGATGGGGTTCAAACATAAATTTATAAGCTGGATTTGCGAGTGTATCTCCACTCCCTCCTTCTTCGTCATGATTAATGGTTCCCCTTATGGTATGTTTCAGTTTAATAGGGGGCTGAGGCAGGGAGACCCACTATCCCCTTATCTCTTTGTGATCGTTATGGAGGCTTTTTCCTTACTCATGGCTAAGGCCAATGCTACTTGCAACATTATGCCGATGAATAGCGTTGGGGCGGTCAATCACCTTCTCTTTGCAGATGACTTGCTGGTTTTTTATTGTAACGACTGGTTTTTTCATGTATTTGGATTATCTATATTATATATATTTTGGTGGATTTTCTCCTTACGTGTGGTTCCAATCTCCGTAGTTTTCGTTTTCGTTCGTTTTGTTGCGATTTCCTAGCTTCTTCCTTAGATCGTTGAGCGTGAGTAAGTCACACATGACGAGCATCATATCGCTCATATCTTAGAGATAGGTTGATCTTAGAAGCCGTAGGAATCTTCCTGGAAACTTCGCGCTTCGATTCGAGACTTTTTGTGCACTTTAGTTGGTTCAAGAAGGGGGACCAACCGACTAGATTCCAATCTAGTCGGTCAGGAACTCTTCTGGAACCGACTAATTCATTAAATCAAAAACTCAGAAGTTACTGTTTACTCTTAGTTGGTCTAAGAACAACCACCGACCGACTAGATGTGAAACTAGTCGGTCAGAACTTGCTCTCAGACCGACTAGTTCCTTTGATTAATTTTACCTAAGTTACTGTTTATCGTTAGTCGGTCTAAGAACATTTTTTGACCAACTAGGTTGCAAACTAGTCGGTCAGCCATTGTTCTTTAACCGACTAGTTCTTTGACCATTTTGACGACCTGAGTTACTGTTTGGTGTTAGTCGGTCGCAGTTGGTCTACCGACCGACTAGTTCATAAATTAGTCGGTCAACAACCCTTCTTTGACTTGGAGGGGTAAGGGTTAAGCGGCCATTCAACTGGGAGTCTACCCGATCAGTAACTTCGGTTGTAAGGCGTACACTCTGGGTTCTGGGGTAGTGTTAAGCGGCCACTCAATGTGAATGTTAAACAGTTCAGCTGTTAGGCGTAAACATCTACAAATAACTTGGAAAACGTGACTAGTGAGAAGATTGGGATTGTTAGTAGCTTGGCTACTCTTGACATGCCATGATAATTATTCTCTTGCACTTATTGTTACACCATGTTTTACTTGTGCACTCATACCATAACTGCCATGTTATGCATACTATAACTGCTAGGTTGTTAGTTTACCTTTCCTTCAGTTTCCTTGCCCAAGTCTTTTAGACTTGCTGACATGTGCCCCTTTCTCTTTTGGGTGACACATGTTAGATCCTGAGCCAGAGTTCGTTGTTGAGGACGTGGTGTTCGCTGACGCTGAGTCAGAGCCCGCGTTCATCGAGGAGTTTGAGGATACGGGGGATCAGTCGTAGAGACTGTTTGTGTTGTTGTTAGACTGCTTTAGTTGTCGGTGCGTAGCACCAATACTTTGTGCCATGTTGGCTTTTGTTGGCCATGTTTTGGGCCTAGACTCTTTCTTTTAGCCTGGTGGCTTTTCTGGATGTTGAACTAAATTTTAATGTTTGGACATTGCTGAGATTTGGGATTTTATTTCTGTATCTCCTTGTGTTATTATCTTGTTCTGCTCATGGTTACAGGGACCTGCATATGTTTTATTGACGCTTATCAGGCGTGTAGCTTCACAGCTCCACATTTGAGCGGACCTTTTCACGTCTCGCCTCCATTTTAAGGAAGCGGGACGTGACAGGTTTTGTTGGTGGCCCATGCAGGTCCCTCTCATCTGTAACTGTGATTATCAAAATAACGATAATAATATTAGAATGTCTAATAAACTAAGTTCGACATCCGAGTCATAAGCTATGAGTCTAATTGTTTCGTTTTCTATGTCATTAGATGGCAGGAAGGCGAAATACCCGTGGTGGTGGTGGTGTGCCCCCTCATGACGAGGAGCCTGAGCGGGAGCCCACCAATAGGGAGATGATGCGGATGATTCTTCAGATGATGCAGGTGCAGCAGAGCATGCTCCTGCAAGTCCAGAATGCTCCAGTTGTTCGAGCTACCCGGGCAATTCCAGAGGTCCCTCGTTCCGAGCCAGGAGCGAAGCAGTTTCGGGAGCTGGGTCCCGCTTATTTTGATGGGTCTGAGGGTCCTCTAGCTGCCGATGAGTGGATTCGGAACATAGAGGACAATTTGAAGATGGCGAAGATCAGCCCAGCTGGATGGGTTGATTTGGCGAAGAGGCAGCTCAATGATAATGCTCGGAACTGGTTGGTTGCGGAAGAGAAGATGCTGGTGGAGCCGATAGCTTGGGCTACTTTCAAGTCCAGGTTCGATGAGGAGTTCTTCCCGAAGGCTGCCAGGAAGGAGATGCTGCAGCGTTTTATTGATCTGAAGCAAGGGAGCTTGACGGTGGACCAGTACCACCAAGAGTTCACTAGGCTAAGTCGGTTCGCCCCAAAGATGGTGCAGGATACTGATGAGAGGGCTCAGAGGTTCCTGCAGGGACTTGCTTTGGAGCTTCAGAGTTTCGTGTCTTCCTCTGATCTGGAATCTTATCAGAAGGTTCTGGTAGCTACGAGGAGGCAGGAGATGAACCTGAGCTAGAGGAGAGGACATGTTGCTGGAGCTGAGAGGAGGCCTATGGAGCATGCCAGAGCGGTGGTTAGGCCTGGTTTCAAGCCTAATCATCCGGTGCAGTTCAAGAGGCCAGGAGGGCCTAATCTGAAGACTTTCCATTTCTACGGCAAGACTGGCCACATCAAGGAGCAGTGTAGAAGATTTCTGGGCCAGTGTTTGGTTTGTGGTGATGCTTCTCATGTCGCGAAGGATTGTCGGCATGCGAATCAGTTGCGGAGAGCGCCGGATGGTGTTCAGCAGCAGAGAGCACCTGTTGCAGCTCAGCCGTTGCAGCAGAGAGCACCGGTACCAGCTGGTTGCGGAGCAGCTCTTGTCCCACAGAGGCATGCCTTTCAGTAGGCTTTTCCGCCAAGGAGGCATGCTTTTCTGATGACCGCTGTGGAGAGCGAGGCAGTGGATGAGGTTATCGTAGGTAACCCTCAATCTAGCTGTTTCCTTCCTTAGTTAGTTTTAGTTAGTAGATTATGTTTGGTTGCTTGCATATGATTGTTTGCTAGAATAGGATCTGATTGTTAGATCGCTTGTTAGGTGTGATTCTGGTTTGTACATTTTCTGCACGAGTCCTCTTTGACTCTGGTGCATCGATGTGCATTATTTCTCAGAGCTTCGTGGAGAAGCATTCCTTGTCGACGTCCCCTCTTCCCCAGAGTTGGAATATCATTACAGGAAATGGCGTGGTCTCGGTGCATCATGGTTGCAATTCTTGCTCGTTGGTGGTTTGTGGATATGATCTTTACGCTGATTTCATTGTCCGCGACATCATCAACTATGATGCGGTCCTTAGGATGGATTGTCTTGCGAGCTTCTATGCTACGATCGATTTTCGGAGGAAGAAGGTGGTGTTCGAGATTCCCGGACATCCAGTATTTGAGTTTAGCCGGGGTAGCAGTTCGCTCGGTCCGGTCAGGTTTCGGGCCAGGCCGGTGGAGATTGTGGCTATGAAGATGGAGCTGGAGAGGCCTGCTGTAGTGCGGGACTTCGATGACGTCTTCCCCAAGGAGATGTTTGGATTGCCACCCGATCGAGCTCTCGAATTTTCGATTGATCTTATTCTGGGAGCGCAGCCGATTTCGAAAGCGCCCTATCGTATGGCACCAGCTGAGTTGGAGGAATTGCGGAAGCATCTGGATGAGCTTCTTCAGAAGGGTTTCATTCATCATAGTGTGTCTCCATAGGGAGAATCAGTCTTGCTGGGGAAGAAGAAGGATGGTTCGCGTATTATGTGCGTGGACTATCGGGAGTTGAATGAGGTGACCGTGAAGAATCGATACACGTTGCCTCGCATCGATGACATTTTTGATCAGCTTGGAGGATCAAGGGTGTTTTCGAAGTTGGATCTGAGGAGTGGTTACCATCAGCTGAAGGTGAAGAAGGAAGATGTTCCGAAGACAGCATTCAGGACGAAGTATGGACATTATGAGTTTGTGGTTATGCCCTTCGGTGTAACCAATGCACCCGCAGTTTTCATGAATCTAATGAATCTGATCTTCTACGACTTTTTAGACAAGTTTGTCGTTATCTTTATTGACGACATTCTGATCTATTCAAAGTCGGAGGAGGAGCATGCCTCGCACTTGAGGACAGTATTGGAGATTTTGAGGAAGCATCGTTTGTATGCCAAGTTTTCGAAGTGCGAGTTTTGGCTGGACAGAGTTGCTTTTCTCGGGTATGTGCTATCTGGAGAGGGTATTTCAGTGGATCCTGAGAAGATCAAGGCCATCAGAGAGTGGCCTGTTCCGCAGTCAGCGTCTGAGATCCGGAGTTTCCTTGGGCTTGCTGGTTACTATCGGCGCTTCATTAAGGACTTTTCCTGTATTGCTGAGCCGATGACCAGATTGACGTGGAAGGATGTACCTTTTGTTTGGTCGGGTGATTGTGAGAATGCCTTCGGTGTTCTGAGGGAGAGATTGACGACTACCCATATTCTTGTTGTACCTGATCGCAGTGGAGGATTTGAGATCTTTTGCGATGCTTCTGCAAGGGTCTCGGTTGTGTGTTGCATCAGCACGGGCATGTTGTGGCGTATGCTTCACATCAGCTCAAGACTCATGAGAAGAATTACCCGACGCATGACTTGGAGTTGGCTGATGTCGTGTTTGCGCTCAAGATTTGGAAGCACTTCCTGCTGAGTGAGAAAGTGAAGATCTTCACCGATCACAAAAGCTTGAAGTATATTTTTACTCAGAAGGAGCTCAACATGCGACATCGTCGATGGTTGGAGCTCATGGCGGATTATGAGATTGATTTACAGTATCACCCTGGCAAGGTGAATGTGGTTCCTGATGCGCTGAGTAGGCTTCCAGCGGTGATGTTGTTGACTTCGCAGTGGAGATTGCAGCAGGATTTTTGCGGGTCTGGTGTTGAGATCGTTCTTCCTGGAGAATCTTCTTCGTTGATGTGTATGCAGATACAGTCGACGATCATGGATAGGATCAAGGCTGGTCAGGCTGGGGATGCTAAGTTGGTAAAGATTTGGGAGAAGGTGGAAGCCGGTCTGCGAACTGACTTCTTGATTCATGAGGATGGCTCGCTGAGGTATGGAGCTAGGTTGTGTATGCCAGCTGGAGATATCAGAGAGGAGTTGTTAGTTGAGGCACACAGTTCGCCGTATTCTGTGCATCCTGGTGGCACCAAGATGTACAAGGATCTTCGTCTGAATTTTTGGTGGCATGGTATGAAGAGGAGTGTGGCTCGGAGTGTGGCCAAGTGTCTGGTTTGCCAGCAGGTAAAGGCGGAGCATCAGCATACGGCAGGGTTGCTACAACCGCTTCCGATTTTGGAGTGGAAGTGGCAACACATCACTATGGATTTCGTGACTGGACTACCTCGGAGTCCGAAGCAGAATGACGCGATTTGGGTGATCGTAGATCGACTGACCAAATCCGCGCACTTTATTCCATTCCGAGTAGGACAGTCCACTGAGGCGCTAGCGAGGAGATACATAGAGGTAAATTCTTTTACTCTCCGTTTCTATTTCCTTTTCATAGATAGATAGTGATGTAACATGAATCATGCAGGAGATCGTACGACTTCACGGAGTCCCTGTGAGTATCGTGTCGGACAGAGACACGAGGTTCACATCTCAGTTCTGGCAGAGTTTGCAGAAGAGTTTGGGTACGCGTCTGAGTTTCAGCACGGCGTACCATCCGCAGACAGATGGCCAGTCCGAGCAGACGATTCAGATCTTGGAGGACATGCTGAGGGCGTGCATGTTGGATTTCAAGGGTTCGTGGGAGGACCATCTACATCTGGTGGAGTTCTCTTACAACAACAGCTTCTAGGCGAGTATTGGCATGGCGCCTTTCGCTGCGCTGTATGGGAGGAAATGTTGATCGCCATTGAGTTGGGATGACATTGGTGATCGGGAGCTGTTGGGGCCTGAGATGATCGTGGAGGCCGTGGATGTTGTCAGGAACATTCAGGAGAGGTTGAGGATTGCTCAGGACCGTTTTAAGCATTGGGCGGATACTAAACGCTGTCCCTTGGAGTTTCAGCCTGGCGACCATGTGTTTCTGAAGATTTCCCCGAATCGTGGAGTGATTCGCTTTGGGAAGCCAGGGAAGTTGAGCCCGCGATAGATTGGACCGTTTGACATTCTGGAGAGAGTTGGCGAGGTAGCCTACCGCTTAGCCTTGCCGCCATCTTTGGAAGGAGTTCACAATGTTTTCCATGTGTCGCAGCTTCGTCGCTACATCGGCGATCCATCTCATGCTGTGGATTTCTCGGAGATTACCATTCGCCCTGACATGACGTATGACCAGCAGCCAGTACAGATTTTGGATAGGCGTCAGAAGTCGCTCCGGAACAAGGTTGTCAATCTTGTGAGGGTGATGTGGCGACACGGCTCGCCAGGAGAGTCTACTTGGGAGAGAGAGGATGAAATGAGAGAGCGCTACCCACTTTTATTCCCGGACACGTGAGTGTTGGGAAATTCCGAGGACGGAATTTTTCTTAAGTTGGGGAGGATGTAAGGACTGGTTTTTTTCATGTATTTGGATTATCTATATTATATATATTTTGGTGGATTTTCTCCTTACGTGTGGTTTCAATCTCCGTAGTTTTCGTTTTCTTTCGTTTCGTTGTGATTTCCTAGCTTCTTCCTTAGATCGTTGAGCTTGGAGTAAGTCACACATGACGAGCATCATATCGCTCATATCTTAGAGATAGGTTGATCTTAGAAGCCATAGGAATCTTCCCGGAAACTTCGCGCTTCGATTCGAGACTTTTTGTGCACTTTAGTTGGTTCAAGAAGGGGGACCAACCGACTAGATTCCAATCTAGTCGGTCAGGAACTCTTCTGGAACCGACTAGTTCATTAAATCAAAAATTCAGAAGTTACTGTTTACTCTTAGTCGGTTTAAGAACAACCACCGACTGACTAGATGTGAAACTAGTCGGTCAGAACTTGCTCTCAGACCGACTAGTTCCTTTGATTAATTTTACCTAAGTTACTGTTTATCGTTAGTCGGTCTAAGAACATTTTTCGATCGACTAGGTTGCAAACTAGACGGTCAGCCATTATTCTTTAACCGACTAGTTATTTGACCATTTTAACGACCTGAGTTACTGTTTGGTGTTAGTCGGTCGCAGTTGGTCTACCGACCGACTAGTTCTTAAACTAGTCGGTCAACAACCCTTCTTTGACCGACTAATCGCCCCCGAAACCCTAGGTTTCGGGCAGCCGCCACAACTTTTCCTATTTAAACCCCCAACCGTTTTCTTTTCTTTCTTTCTCTTCTCTTGGCCATTTTCTTTCCCCCTTGACCTCTGATCTTCCCCAACCTTCCTCTAACTCTTCTCCTTCATTCCCGGACCCCTCACCCTCACCATTTGCGCCGGCCACCTCCTTTAGGCCGTCGGCAAACCCCCAAAACCCCTCGGAACTACATTTCTCAGATTTTCTCTCCATTTCCAGATCTGAGCCGTAGTTCTTCGGATCGTTCTTCCGTTGCCATGCTTGCTCGGCATCGTTCTTCCGCTACGATACGGGTAGTAAATCGATCCTTTAATATTCTCATAACCCACCTTGTGATTTTTGTTAAACCCTAATATAACTGATATCGTTTTGTCATGGCAGCGATCCCATTCCGTAGAATAGAGTTGTGAGACGTTTTACCGTCGACCGTCATCGTCGGCATCAGGCAAGTGAAACTTGCCACTTAGAGTTTTAGGCCATGCTTTAGGCCACTTACTTGTTGTAGGCATAAAAGAGACTAGGCGACGAAATGATACTCGCTTAGGCACAACTTCAGGATCTATCTTGACAACAAAGCTTCATCCGACTACTTTTAATTATTTGCATCTTATCTGCCATGTTTAAATTCAATTAACGGTACGCGAATTATCTGTACATGCCATGCTATCCATGTTGAAGGCTGCATTCTTAGCACACGCTACATTACTTGTACTACTTGATCCGGCTAGGCACCTGCTTCCAGCGGGCACAACCCTACGCCAAAAATACCTTGGATTGTGAACCAGAAAACGAGCTCTTGTGCGGGACAACCCTGGCTCATTTACTGAGCATCGTGTACAGGGACCTTAGCTCGTTTACATGTGGGAGGGGTAAGGGTTAAGCGGCCATTCAACTGGAAGTCTGCCCGATCAGCAACTTCGGTTGTAAGGCGTACACTCTGGATTCTGGGGTAGTGTTATGCGGCCACTCAATGTGAATGTTAAACAGTTCAGCTGTAAGGCGTAAACATCTACGAATAACTTGGAAAACGTGACTAGTGAGAAGATTGAGATTGTTAGTAGCTTGGCTACTCTTGACATGTCATGATAATTGTTCTCTTGCACTTATTGTTACATCATGTTGTACTTGTGCACTCATACCATAACTGCCATGTCATGCATACTATAACTGCTAGGTTGTTAGTTTACCTTTCCTTCAGTTTCCTTGCCCAAGTCTTTTAGACTTGCTGACATGTGCCCCTTTCTCTTTTGGGTGACACATGTTAGATCCTGAGCCAGAGTTCGTTGTTGAGGACGTGGTGTTCGCTGACGCTGAGTCAGAGCCCGCGTTCATCGAGGAGTTTGAGAACAAGGGCGATCAGTCATAGAGACTGTTTGTGTTGTTGTTAGACTGCTTTAGTTGTCGGTGCGTAGCACCAATACTTTGTGCAGTGTTGGCTTTTGTTAGCCATGTTTTGGGCCTAGACTCTTTGTTTTAGCCTGGTGGCTTTTCTGGATGTTGAACTAAATTTTAATGTTTGGACATTGCTGAAATTTGGGATTTTATTTCTGTATCTCCTTGTGTTATTATCTTATTCTGCTCTTGGTTACAGGGACCTGCATATGTTTTATTGATGCTTATCAGGCGTGTAGCTTCACAGCTCCACGTTTGAGCGGACCTTTTCATGTCTCGCCTCCACTTTAGGGAAGCGGGGCGTGACATTTATCGAGCTAACCCTAAATCATTCGAGGGGCTAAGAGATCTTCTTACTGTTTTCAAATCCTTCACTGGGCTTGAGGTTAACTGGAGTAAAAGCGCTGGCATCTTTAGTAAGGGCGCCACGGGGCCTGGTAGTCTTGCAGATATCTTGGGTATTCGTCGTGTGTAATCCATATCCACGTATTTGGGCCTTCCTCTGTCCCCTAAGTATCCTAATGCCTCTATGTATGGTCGACTGATTGATAAATGCAAGAGCAGGTTGCAGGGGTGGTCCTCAACATTATTATCCATAGTAGGACGTATTGAACTAGTCAGATCTGTTATCTGTGGCATGGTTAGTTTTTGGATGCAGGCCTTCCGAATGCCTAAGTCTGTTCTTCGTTCTCTTACTTCCATATGCAGGAAATTTATTTGGGGGAGAAATCATCTTTGGGCTTGGAATGATATGTGTGCTCCCAAACAAGAAGGGGGGTGGGAATCAGAAATTTCACTGAGCTTAACAATGCTTATGGTGTTAAACTGACATGGTGCATGCTTACACATAGAGGTATTTGGGCTTCTCATATAAGGAATCAGTATCTGAGTAATACGGGGTTGTTTCAGGCCAAGGCTCATCCTATGCAATCTGGAACCTGGAAATTCATTCTTCATTGCCGTGAGTATACTAAAAACTTACCAAATGTAATGTCAGATGGTACTTCTACATTCTTCTGGTATGATAATTGGCTTCCCTGTGGGCCCCTTAGTGATACTTATGATGTTCCTGTTGGGGAGGAGAGGAATATGGTCAGTGATTACTGGTCAGCTGAGGGTTGGGCGGATAGCAGTTCTCTTCTTCCCGTTCGCCACATTATCAATATGGTGACTTTGACTACTGGCAATGAGTCTTGGTCATGGGTTACTAAGACTCCTTCTCTACACAATGCTTGGGATGGTTCACGGGCTATAAAACCCCTTTTCCCTTATTACAGGGTGGTCTGGTTTCAGGGGCATATCCCCAAGATGGCTATCACCTTATTGCGAGCTTTCCACGTGAAACTTCTTACCCGTGACAAGCTCGTATAATGGGGAGTGCCTACTTCATCTTTCTGTGTCTTATGCTCTGATAATATTCATGAAGATATGAATCATATATTTTTTGATTGCAGTTATACTAACTACCTCCTTTGTAGTTGTTTTCTTAAAATGGGGGTCACCTCTACCTTGCCAACTTCTCTAGCAGGAATAGGTGATCTGATACTTTCCCAGTTTCATACAAAGGACAACATGGGTAGGTTGGTCAGGACGGTCCTAACAGCATTGACTTGGAACATCTGGAGAGAGCGAAACATGAGAATTTTTGAAGGTACTAGTTAGATGCAGACTCTTCTATTTGAGAACATAGCTGATGACGTCAGAATTGCCTTGAGGCACGTGGAATGGGATCAGGATGATGTTGGTACTCCCCCTTCAATTTGGGGGCTACTAGACTAGGTTGATCTGTCCATGTATTCTTGTTTTCTATTTTGGCTCTTTGGATAGCGGAAGGTGTTAAGTATTGGTTGGGGTGATGGCGCCTGTGCCCTTATCCTGCTTTACAAACATCCGTCTTCCATCCGGGAGAGTCTTGTATTTTTCGTGAGATTCAATAAAGACGCAAAGCATATTCTATATATATATATCTATTCTATAAAGCATGAATAATTTGAATTTTGTCCCAGTCATTAGTCCAGTCATATTGCTTTGTCCCAGTCAGCATGTAATTTGAACTCTTATGAATTTGACTTGAATTTGAATGAAATATGAATGAAATTGAACTCAGTGAATGAAATTTGAATGAAAGTGAACTCAGTGAAGTTGACCTCATTTGAAGAACCCTCAACCCGTTGGCATCATGGTGTGAAATTGGAGGGAAACTTAGGAGGGAAACTTAGGGGGGAAATTGGTGATGTGATCAAATTATTTGATCACGTCAGAGCCATCTCCCTCATGTTTCCATCTAACCGGAGCTTGGAGGGAATTAATTTGGAGAGAACAACGTTGCCATCTCCCTCATCTTCAACATCATCTTCAACCATTCCTCACGTTGCCATCTGGATCCATCCCTCTACGCAAAGAAAACCGAGCTTCAGCCGTAATCAACTTCCTCACGTTGCCATCTTGAGTTTTATCAATCGCACATGTTGCAGCAATATTTTAAGTTTTATCAATCATCTTCCTCACTTGGTTGTTTCGGATTTTTGCAAGGTGGCTGGGTGTGATCTTCAAACGTTCAAGTCTGTGATTTGAACATTTGACTGGGATATATTCATCATTTCATGCAACATCAGGTAAGAGATATTAATTAAGATTTTGTGTTTCACCCATAGTCATGAGAGATATGTGAACTTAAGTGTAACAGTGTTATATGTGAATGAATTCTGAGAAGGAAGACAGAAATTTTGAATGAATTCTGTGAAGGAATGTTTGAATCATTTTTAAGTGTTATTGCAACTATTTTGAATTTGAGTGTAACAGTGTTATATGTGAACTTGAGAATTGAGATACAGGATATGTGTTATTGTTGTAGGATATATATACTATGTGAACTCAATCTTGCATAATTTATGAGATATTTTTGAATGAAACACATTAGCACATAATTATTCATGCTTACAGGAATTGAGATATTTTTGAATGTGAACTCAATCTTACAGGATATTTGATTCATACTTGAAGTTCACATAATTTATATCTCATTTCTTCATCATTCTTAGACAGAAATTTTTGAATGAATTCTGTGAATGCATTTTTGAATCAATTTTGAGTTGATATCCTGTGAATGAGTGAATGCTAACATTTGATATAACTCTGTGAATGATTATCTGTGAATGAGTGAAAATTTCCCATATGTGTTAAATTATTCAATTCACATATATGATTATCTGGGGAATATTTGATTCAATTCACATATGGAATTGAGATATTTTTGAATCTGAACTCAATCTTACAAGATATTTGATTCATACTTGAAGTTCACATAATTTATATCTCATTTCTTCATCATTGTCAGACAGGAATTTTTGAATGAATTCTGTGAATGCATTTTTGAATCAATTTTAAGTTGATATCCTGTGAATGAGTGAATGATAACATTTGATATAACTCTGTGAATGATTATCTGTGAATGAGTGAAAATTTTCCATATGTGTTAAATTATTCAATTCACATATATGATTATCTGGGGAATATTTGATTCAATTCACATATGGAATTGAGATATTTTTGAATGTGAACTCAATCTTACAGGAAATTTGATTCATTCTTGAAGTTCACATAATTTATATCTCATTTCTTCATCATTGTCAGACAGAAATTTTTGAATGAATTCTGTGAATGCATTTTTGAATCAATTTTGAGTTGATATCCTGTGAATGAGTGAATGCTAACATTTGATATAACTCTGTGAATGATTATCTATGAATGTGTGAAAATTTTCCATATGTGTTAAATTATTCAGTTCACATATATGATTATCTGGGGAATATTTGATTCAATTCACATATGGAATTGAGATATTTTTGAATGTGAACTCAATCTTACAGGATATTTGATTCATACTTGAAGTTCACATAATTTATATCTCATTTCTTCATCATTGTCAGACAGAAATTTTTGAATGAATTCTGTGAATGCATTTTTGAATCAATTTTGAGTTGATATCCTGTGAATGAGTGAATGATAACATTTGATATAAATCTGTGAATGATTATCTGTGAATGAGTGAAAATTTTTGAATTCACATATTTATATCAAATGTTATTCCTATGTTATTCACAGAGTGAAAATTTTTGAATTCAGAGATTTTCAACTCATTCAAGTGAATTCAAAAGTTTGATTTTCAAAATTTGATATAATTCAAAAATCTATGAATGATCTAGCATATTTAACATTTGAATTTTGATTTGCAAATAAGGTGAATGATATGCAAAATCACGATTTCAGTACATCAAGTTTCCATTCATTTCAACATCAGGATTAGAAGGGAGATTTTCAGCTGGATGAGATATTTGGTAGAATTTTTGAAGAATTTTTGAATTTTTAGCAGGTTGATTTTCAGCATGATTAGAAGGTTCATTTCATTCATTTCAACTTCAAGTTTCCACTCATTTCAATAATTTTTGAATTCACAGAGTTATATCAAATGTTATTCCTATGTTATTCACAGAGTGAAAATTTTTGAATTCAGAGTTTTTCAACTCATTCAAGTGACTTCAAAAGTTTGATTTTCAAAATTTGATATAATTCACAAATCTGTGAATGATCTGGGATATTTAACATTTGATTTTTGATTTGCAAATAAGGTGAATGATATGCAAAATCATGATTTCAATACATCAAGCTTCCTAACTGAGATGTCCTGATTGGTTTTCAAATTTTTAGTTTGAAAGGTGATTGATATTTCAGGATCAAAAGGTGAATGATATTTGTAAATGAGTTCAAAGTGAATGAAGTGTCAAAAGTTTCAATTTCTTTAATGTGAATGAATATCAACTGAAAATGAATGAAGTATCAACTCAATCAAGTGAATGAAGTGAATGACGTATCAACTTAATCAGGATATCTCAAACTGATAAATTTTTGAGATATCATTCACCTTTTGAGATATCTCAGTTGATTCAGTGAATACTTCATTGTTGATACTTCATTGTTGATACTTCATTGTTGATATCTCAGCAGGATCACAGTGAATGAAGTGAATGAAGTATCAACTCAAAAGTGTCAAATGAGTTCACATAGTTGAGATATCAACTGAAAATGTGAATGAATTTGTAAATGAAGTTCACATTGTTGAATGAATTTGTAATATCAATTGAACTCTTTTGAATTTGTTGAATTGAACACATTGTTGAATGACTTCAACTAAGATATAATGTTTGAGTACTCAAAGTTTTGATACGATATCCTGATTGGTTTTCAAATTTTCAAATTTTAAGTTTGAATCTGTGAATCTGTGAATCTGTGAATGAATTCAACTGAGAAATCAAATTTGAGTACTCAACAATGTGTATCAGTTGAATTCATTCACAGATTCACAGAAGTACCAAATGCTTGATTACTTGCTATAATGTTTGAGTACTGAAAGTTTTGATATGATGTTGAAATATCAATAATATCATATTTGGCTGTTCCAAATATGATTTTATTTCAAACTTCCAAGTGTGAAATATCATTGCAAATTGGAAGTTTTGAAGGTGAGCCCAATTTGCAAAAAATGATATTATCTGTGAACTTGGCAGTTGGAAGTTTTGAAGATCACAGTTGCTATAAATTTGCAAATTTGCTATAAATTGCTATAAGTTTCCAAATTTGCTATAAAGTTCAAGTTTAACTGTTTAACTGGGATCTTCAAAATTTCAATTTCCAAATTTATAGCAAATTGGGATCTTCAAAAGTTCAATTTGGATGTTTATAGGAACTGGGTTCTTCAAAATTTCAAAAATGATATTATCAAATAATTTGCAAATTGGAAGTTCAGTTAAACTTAAACAGTTAAACTTCTTGATAACACAGTTTGTTTCAGAGTGTTTTCTCACTACAAGGCGTTGACCGTGGACAACCCGGTCAACGTGGTCAAGGGGCCCACTTGGGTCCCTCGGGGGCTTTGAATCGATGCAGATGGGACGAGGGGAAGCCTCGGCCCAGGTTGAGATGCTCGGCCTCGGTCAGACGAGCACGGCCTTGGAGGAAGGAAGACGTGGGACAGCCTCAGTCGTCCAGCTAGATGCACGATCGGCGTAGGGCGAGGGGAAGCCTCAGCCCTAGTTGAGACGCTCGGTCTCGGTCGGATGTGATCGGCCTCGGCGGGCGAACGGTGAGGGGAAGCCTCACTCGTCCAGCTGATTATGTGGTTGGAGAGGGGCGAGGGGAAGCCTCGGCCCATTGATCTGCTGTCCTCCTGCGAAGACGAGAATGCTCGTCAGGGGGCCGGACCTAGGTTCCGGCCAAATCCCCTCCGATGCCTAAGTCAGATAGAGATCTGAAAGAGGAGGCCCGGCGGAGACGGCTCGACTCGTGAGGAGATCGGAGCGGCGTCACACGGCGTGAGCGGGGGAGGAAGGAGATGAAATGGGGGAGCTAGGTCGTTGATGGAGTACCTTAGGTTTTAGATACCTGAGAAGCGGTCCCGTGCTTCGTCGTCTTCCTAGCCCTTTTATGGAGCTTCCCGCGTGATTGCCTCTGGCCCACGTCCCTCGCCCGCCCTCAATCGTGCCCCCTCAATCCGCCCTTCCGCCGCCGCTCCCTATGCCATGCCAGCACCTCCCCATTACTGCCATTTAGTGGTCGCACAACCGGGGGAGCGGTTATTGCAGGAGTGGGCGAGTGACCAGCGGGTTATCGGGGCCGGGTCGGATCGACACTCGAGAGGGCCCCTTATAGGGCCTTGTAGAATGGGCTTGAAGGCGCAGATGGGCTCTCGGTCAGTAGTCGGGCTCCCGGTCTCGTGTCTTTTGGGTCTCGGTCAAATAGGCGTAACAATTGCCCCCATCGGTCGGGTCGGTCGGCTTTGGCCGGTTCGGCTCGGCCGATGTGACTTCTGCCGACTTTGACAAGCTCGCCAGTCGATGCCGACTCATTTATTAGTCGTCATCATGAGTTGGCCCGTTCGATATTTTTAAGGCGCGGGCTCCGAAGCGCCGTCGGTCCTCTGATGTTGCCACGTGTAGCGGCAAGCTTATCCTCACCGCTCGCGGGGTCGTCTTAAGTTGAGAAACCGAGGGGTTCGTGAGCCGCCATCTCGCCGTCTTCTTCTTTGCGCTGATCCCTATTCTTCCTCTGCTCTGCTTCATGTCGTCTTCCTCTGCCACGGGTTCGAGTCGGCCGGAGCGCGACGCCGCTCCGGGCCTGGCGGGTAGCCCTCCTTCGGCGATCCGTCGGTACGGGGGCGATCTTTCTGGGGTGCCCACAGAGGTCTTGTCGTGGCCTTCGTCGATCTGTGCCACTGCCATCGGGAGTCTGCGCTCCGCCTACCTGCTTCCGCCTTACTCGGCTCGTGCCCCTGGGGCTGATGAGCGGGTCTGCCTCCCTGGCTCCAACGAGGTTGGAGTATACGAGAAGTGTTTCCGCTTCGGGCTTAGTTTCCCGCTCCATCCTTTTGTCGTCGAATTCCTTCAGGCCCACAACGTGTGCCTGTGTCAATTCTGCCCCAATGCCGTCGGGCTCCTCGTCGGGTTCATTGTTGTCTGCATGCTGAGGGGAGTGGCGCCCTCTCTTCGTCTCTTTGCCCAGTTCTACCGGCTGAGCCACCACCAATCAGGGGCATGGATTTACATCAGCTCCCGCCCGAAGATGACCATGGTGTTGGGGTTGTCGAGCTCCTTGAAACGCTGGAAGGGGGAGTACGTGTTTGTCACGTTCCCGTCGAGTGTACCCTTCCCGGTTCGGTGGGAGGCGGCCGGTGCAGTCATCCTCGATCTGGGTGAGCCGACGGTCACCGAGCAGCAGGCGGTGAAGGACATGCTGGCGATTCCTGCGAGGGAGCGCTCGATTGACGTCCTTCTTAGTGACCATAACTTGCGTAAGACGGTGTGGCCCCTGGGTAAGCTTTTCCGAGTGTTCGCCATTCGAGGTTGCCCGGGCTCTGCTTGGTCTCTCATTTCTCCTTTGAGTGCAGGTGGGTTCCCTCTCGGTCCTTCTCTCGCCAGCGCTCTCGTGCAGGTCCCAAATCCGGATCCGCGCAGAAGGGATCATGTGCTGGAGGTCCGGAAGAAGCAGCGGGTCGTGACCGCGACCGGAGGCTCAAAAAGGAAGAAGGTGTCGTCTCCCTCTCTCCCCTTGCTGGGGTATTCCAAGAGGGTCCGTGAGGGGGTCGAGGGGGTTGATGTCATGCCGACTGCTGATCCACCTCAAACCGCCCCCGTCGAGGTTGCCTGGCCGTGGGTCGGCCCTTCACCTCTCCCGGACGGCTCTCTCCCTGATGCCTACGGTCGGTATCTTGGCGCGTTCCGATCCACTCCTGGCGAGTTCCCTTCGTCAGGGGAGGGTCTTCTTCGTCCACGCTTCCTAGTGGGGGAGAAGGAGTCGGTGTTTTTGAGTCGCGGAGCCGCCGCTCGAGTGGCCGAGAACTGTTGTCTCCCTCCCGATCAGGCAGTGTTGGACAGAGTCAGAGGTGACTGTTTGGCCACCTTCGTGATTCAGGCTGGTCAACAGGTAGTGTGTCTCTGCTTATCCTCCCTTCTTCCTGCTGCTCTCTCTGTCTAATCTTCGTTGCCTCGGTGCAGTTGTCCTCGGTGGGCCTCTCAATGAGGCGCCAATTCGTGGCTATTCCCAAAGCCAAATCCGATGCCGGGCGGGGCCCTGAGGCCCCCGGCGAGGAGGGGGAGGCAGGTCAGTTAGAGGAAGCGCGTGTCCAGTCCCTGGATTCCCGCGTAACTGAGCTGTCCTCTGCCCTGGAGGTAGCGGACCGGGAGAGAGCCTTGGCTCTGGCTGCGAAGTCGGAGGCCGAGGAGCGGCTCGCCGAGCTCTTGAGAGGTGCCGACGCGTCTGGAGGAGCCGAGCAGATCCCCAACCCTGCTGCTGCCTCCGAGGCCTTGGAGCTCTCCGATCGTCTGGAAGCGGCGGAGGAGCAGGCGAGGGCCCTCCTTGCCCAACTTGGCGAGAAATCCCGGGAGATCGAGAAGGAGAGGGCGGAGCACCAACGCCAGATCGAGACCTTAGAGGCCCGGATGCGTGGGCTCGAGGAGGTGGATCTGGCCCGGATCGCTCAGGATGCCGTGGCGGAGTATGCCACCTCCTTTGTGGAGACCGCCTTGTCGGAGGCGTACGAGAAGGGGTTCGCCCGGTGTCAGTCCGAGATCCAAAAGAAGTTCCCACTCTCGGGGGTCAACTTCGAGGATCTTCGGGTGTACCCTGCCGTCGAACAGAGTGGGGGGGAGACCCTAGCATGCTGCCAGCCTGTGGCTCCACTGGTGCCCCGGAGAAAAATGAGGGAGGGGAATGCCCCTCGGCCTCTTCGTGCGCCTCTCTGTATATCTTTTTGCTTTATCTAGAAAGGAATGAATTCAAAATAAATTTATTTCATAGGAAATGATACATCTATCGAAAGTACTTGCGTAAATGTTCCGTGTTCCAGGTGTGAGTGAGAATCCTCCCCTCCATATTGGCTAGTCGATAGGCTGCGGGTCCGAGGACCTCGACGACTTTGTAGGGCCCCTCCCATCTAGCCGCGAGTTTCCCTTTGCGAGCGGTGTCGGGGTTGAAACCCGCTTTCCGGAGGACTAGGTCCCCAAGGTGGAAGCTCCTTCCCCGCACCCGAGCGTTGTAGTATCGGGCCACCTTCTGCTTCTGGCGGACGATGGTGGCCAGTGCCTGTTCTCGTCACTCGCCGAGGAGCTCCAGACTGAGCCCCAGACCTTGCGAGTTCCTGTCTTCGTCAAAGTATTTGAGGCGGAGAGACTCTTCGCCCAATTCGACCGGCACCACCGCCTCGGCCCCGTAGGTGAGCATAAACGGGGTCTCGCCAGTGGCCTCCTTGTGGGTCGTCCGGTAAGACCAGAGTATCCCGGGGAGCTCTTCTGGCCAGTTCCCTTCGGCGTCCTTCACTTTCTTTCGGAGGGGTTCTATGATGCACTTGTTGGCCGCTTCCGCCATTCCGTTGGTCTGGGGGTGCGCTACAGAGGCGAAGAGAAGCTTGATTCCCCATTCCTAGCAAAAATCTTTAAACCCTGCGGAGTCGAACTGCTTCCCATTGTCTGTGACGATTGCCCGTGGCACTCCGAATCTGGAGATGATGGAATTCCATACGAAAATTTTTTGCTTTCTTCCACGTGATGGTGGCCAATGGTTCGGCCTCGATCCACTTGGTGAAGTAGTCCACCGCCACAATTAGATACTTCCGTTGCCCTCGCCCCGGTTTAAACGGTCCGAGGATGTCGAGCCCCCATTTCGCAAAGGGGATGGGGCTCACGATAGGGATGAGCTCTGACGGGGGAGTCGAGGTGTGGTGGGCATACCTCTGGCATTCTTGGCATTTTTGGACATAGCTTGTTGCATCTTGGGTCAGGGTCGGCCAGTAGTACCCCTGCCTCAAGATCTTCTGTGCTACCATCTTGCCCCCATGGTGATTCCCGCAGATCCCTTCGTGAACCTCCCGTAGGACGTAGTCAGCCTCCTGCGGTCCGATGCACTTCAAGTATGGGAGGACGTCCGTCTTGGTCCAGCGTCTCCGGTAGAGCGTCCCTTCATGAATCACGTATCGGAGCGCCTTTCTCTCCAGGGTCCGGCGTTCGTCCCCATCGGTCGGCACCTCCCCATGAGTGAGGTACCGGATGATCGGGTCCATCCAGGTGGGTTCCTGGTCGATCGCCATCACCTCGTGCTCTTCCGTGCTGGGGGACTGCAGGTTTTCCACGTAGATGGTGCGGCCCAGCTGTCACGCCCCGCTTCCCAAAAACGTGGAGGCGAAGCGTGAGAAGGTCCGCTCAGACTTGAAGCTACAAAGCCGCAAGTCCGATAAGCGTCAATCACTTTAAACTGCAGGTCCTTGCAACGCGAAACGAAACAAAAATAATAATAACGAAAGAGACAAAAAGAACATCTCAGATTATCCATAATAATACATCTCAACATCGCAGAAAAGCCACCAGGCTAAAAATAAAAGAGTCTAAAAGAGGCCCAGCATGGCCAACAAAAGTACAAAGTACGAAAACAAAGAAAAGGTGCAAGCACCGACATCAAACAGCAACCTAAAGCAAAAGCAAGTAAAATCAGTCTCTAAGACTGGTCTCCGGTGTCCTCGAACTCCTCAACGAACGTAGGCTCGGGCTCAGCGTCAGCAAACACCTCGTCCTCAGCAACTGTCTCTGGCTCAGGGTCTAACATGTGACACCCAAAAGAGAAAGGGGCACATGTCAGCAAGTCTGGAAGACTTGTGCAAGGAAACTAGAAGTGGGAAAAGTAAAGCAACCTAGCAGTTCTAGCATGATGCGATGACATGGCAGTTAAAGTAATGAGTACAACAGGTAAAGAAAAGTAAAGTAAGGTACGAGCATGGCATGGCATTTACAAGACAAGTACAAGACAAGTAAGAAAGCACCTCGTGCACAGAGATTCCGTCTTTTGCCTAGAGTGGCTGCGCGGGCCAACTCCTAAGCTCAAGCGAACGTTTATCCCTACCCCTCCACGTGTGTCGAGCCAGGGCCTTACCCCCGAACTTGGAATGCTCGCTTCTGGACCACGAGCCAGGAAGTGTGTAAACAAGTATGGCGTAGGGGTGCACCTAGCTGGACAAGTAGTACGAGGACAAGTATTGTAGCGTGTGCTACGATGCAACAATCAATGCATGGATGACATGGCATGACAAGTAGTAAAGCGTACAAGTAAGAAAAGTAAACGTGACAGTTTAGCATGCATGAATGACAAGTTTAAGGGTTGGATCTAGCTTCGTTGTCAAGCTAGATCATTTAGGTGACGGATCTAGTTTCGTTGTCAAACTAGATCAAGTAGGCGTCTAGCCAGCTATCATTTCACTGACTAGTCTCTTTTACGCTAAAAGCAAGGAAGTGGCCTAAAAACATGGCCCTACACAAGAGTTGGCAAGTTTCACTTGCCTGCAACTATCACGTCAAAAAAACACCGTCCAACGAGTCCAAAGTCACGATTCCTACGTGCACAAGTCCACCGGCCTACATCCGTTTTATTAATCTTGATTAGTGATTTCTAAAACATTTAAAATACTTTAAAATACTGATTTTTAGTCTTGATTAGCATGCAATTGGGTTGGGGGTCCTAGGGGTGCAAAACGTTACCTCAACACGACGCGAAAGCTACACCGGCGTCGAGTAGCGACGCCGCGGGTTGGAATAAAGATCGCGCTCCAAGTCCAGATTCCAATTAGTTTCCTCGCTGGAAATTTCAGAGCAAATAACTCGGGCGACGATTCCAGATTCCAAAGCTAATACGTGCAGCGACGGCTACGACGTGCGACGACGTCGTACGCGGCAAGTCGTCGAAGAGAACGTACCAAAGTGGGGCCCACAGTAGTCCTAGGGACCTTTGGGAAACCCACAATACCTCTGGAGAACTTGGGGGGCCCACGGAGGCAAGTGGTGCGACGGATGCGGGGTTGCGACGAGTGGCTCTCGGTCGTACAGCCTCGGTGCGGGGAAATCTCTCGGTCAGACACTAGGAACGGCGCTGTGCGACGCTTTGGGTCGGTCGCAGCAGCGGGGGCGGGCGTTTCCTTCGGTCAGACCGGTCGGGGGCTTCGGTCGTGGGCTTGGGATGCGAGGCGGGGCAGCGTTGCAACGTGCAGCGCTTGGGCGATCGGTCACAGCGGGCGGGGCGACCGGTCAGACACGGATCGGAGCGGGGCGACGGGGCGGGTCGATGCGGAGCGCTTGTGCGGAGCGGGGCCTCGGTCAGACCGAGGGCCTCTCTCGGCCAAGCGGGGGGAACGGGCGTGGGCGGCTGCTGCAGCGTGCGGACGGTGAGGATGCGGGGGCGGCTATCGGTCGGAGCGGGCGGATGCGGTGGGTTTTCTCGGTCGTGCGGGGGGCTGAACGTCGCAACGTTGCGACGATTCGTCGCAACGTCCAATTTCAAGTTTGGAAGAGGCTAGGGCTAATTTCTTGTGAAAATAGGTCTTCCTAGGGGTTGCTTATATAGTATAGGTGGGTTGACTTGGTCTAGGGCTAAATCTAATAGGATTAGAATATTAAAATAATTTAAAATTTGAATTAAAACTACTCCAACTCACCCAAGGGTTTGACTTGGTCCAAATGAGCTGGAAATTTCCTCAAAAATTCTTTAAAACGTTTAAAACTTAAATAAATTTTATTTGGCCGAAAATAATTTATAAATTAATTATTAAAAATAATATAAAACTTGTAAAAATTATAAAAGTGGTCAAATAAACTCCAAAAATTATAAAATAAATATCGTGGTGATCGTGGCGACGAATGTGAGCTAACTAAGAAGACGGATCTCAAATTCGACGTCGGACGACGAGACTAAAAATAGAAACGTCTCCCGTCAAAAGTGAAAATCGTCACGTCTCATCGAGTAAGTTTAAATTGTGGGAAAACGACTCGAGAAACGTCGTTCTAAGATAGTGCCACTATTTAATACTCTCAGAGACGTTCGCAACGGCATATCACACAAAAGTATTCAAAATCAAACAAAGTCTAAAATAAACACGTGCACGGCCAAAAGCACGTGCACGAACGAAGTACATCGAAAACGTACCGTTACATCCTCCCCACCTTAGAAATGATTCCGTCCTCGGAATCAACATCAAGCATTGCTCGGGAAAAGGTGCGGGAAGCGCTCTCTCATCTCATCTTCACGCTCCCAGGTAGACTCACCGGGGGAACCGTGACGCCACTGCACACGAACCAAGTCGACGGTCTTATTCCTCAGCTGCTTCTGTCGACGATCCAGAATCTCAACGGGCTGCTGATCATAAGGCAGATCCAGACGTACCATAATCTCCGAGAAATCCACAGCGTGGGAGGGATCACTAACGTATCGACGTAACTGAGATACGTGAAATACGTCGTGAACTCCCACAAGCGACGGTGGCAACGCCAAACGATAAGCCACAGCGCCAACTCTCTCCAGAACATCGAACGGTCCAATGAACCTCGGACTCAGCTTGCCTCTCTTCCCGAATCGAATAACTCCGCGGTTCGGAGAAATCTTCAGAAAGACATGATCGCCAGGCTGAAACTCCAAGGGCCTCCGTTTAGCATCTGCCAATGCTTGAAACGGTCCTGCGCAATCCTCAGCTTCTCTCGAATATTCCTCACCACATCCACGGCCTCCACGATCATCTCCAGTCCTAACAGCTCCCGATCTCCAACGTCATCCCAGCTCAGTGGCGATCGACATTTCTTTCCATATAGCGCGGCGAAAGGCGCCATTCCAATACTCGCCTGGTAGCTGTTATTGTAGGCAAACTCAACGTGATGGAGATGATCCTCCCAAGATCCCTTAAAGTCCAACATGCAAGCTCGCAACATATCCTCCAAAATCTGAATCGTCCTCTCGGACTGGCCATCCGTCTGCGGGTGGTACGCCGTGCTGAAACTCAGACTCGTACCCAAGCTCTTCTGCAGACTCTGCCAAAACTGAGATGTGAATCTCGTGTCTCTGTCCGACACGATACTCACGGGGACTCCGTGAAGTCGTACGATCTCCTGCACGATTCACGTTACATCACTATCTAAACTAGAAAAAAGGAAATAGGAACGGAGAGTAAACGAATTTACCTCCATGTATCTCCTCGCTAGCGTCTCGGTAGACTGTCCTACTCGGAAGGGAATAAAGTGCGCGGATTTGGTCAATCGGTCTACGATCACCCAAATCGCGTCGTTTTGCTTCGGACTCCGAGGTAGTCCAGTCACGAAATCCATAATGATGTGCTGCCACTTCCACTCCGGAATCGGAAGCGGTTGTAGCAACCCTGCCGTACGCTGATGCTCCGCCTTTACTTGTTGGCAAACCAAACACTTGGCTACACTCCGAGCCACACTTCTCTTCATACCATGCCACCAAAAGTTCAGACGAAGATCCTTGTACATCTTGGTCCCACCAGGATGCACAGAATACGGCGAACTGTGTGCCTCGACCAATAATTCCTCTCTGATATCTCCAGCCGGCACACACAACCTGGCTCCAAATCTCAACGAACCATCCTCGTGAATCAAAAAGTCAGTCCGCAGGCCGGCTTCCACCTGCTCCCGAATCTTCACCAGCTTAGCATCTCCAGCCTGTCCAGCCTTGATCCTATCCACGATCGTCGATTGTATCTGCATGCTCATCATCGTAGAAGTCTCTCCAGGAAGAATAATCTCGATACCGGTCTCGCAAAAGTCCTGCTGCAATCTCCACTGCGACGTCAACATCATCACCGCTGGAAGTCTGCTCAGCGCATCCGGAACCACATTCACCTTGCCAGGGTGATACTGCAAGTCAATCTCGTAGTCTGCCATGAGCTCCAACCATCGACGCTGTCGCATGTTGAGCTCCTTCTGCGTAAAGATATACTTAATGCTTTTGTGATCGGTGAAGATCTTCACCTTCTCACTCAGCAGGAAGTGTCTCCAAATCTTCAGCGCAAACACGACGGTAGCCAACTCCAAATCATGTGTCGGGTAATTCTTCTCATGAGCCTTAAGCTGACGAGAAGCATACGCAACCACATGCCCATGCTGATGCAACACACATCCAAGACCCTTTCCCGAAGCATCACAAAAGATCTCGAATCCTCCACTCCTATCAGGCACAGCAAGTACGGGGGCAGTCGTCAACCTCTCCTTCAGAATACCAAAAGCCTTCTCGCAATCATCAGACCAAACATAAGGTACATCCTTCCGCGTAAGTCTGGTCATCGGCTCAGCAATCCGAGAAAAGTCCTTAATAAAACGCCGGTAATAGCCTGCAAGTCCAAGGAAACTCCGAATCTCTGACGCCGACTGCGGAACCGGCCACTCTCTGATAGCCACAATCTTCTCGGGATCCACAGAAATTCCATCACCAGACACCACATGCCCGAGAAAAGCAACTCTATCCAGCCAGAACTCGCACTTGGAATACTTAGCATACAAACGATGCTTCCTCAAGATCTCCAACACAGTCCTCAAGTGCGAGACATGCTCTTCCTCCGACTTTGAATAGATCAGAATATCGTCAATGAAGATGACGACGAACTTGTCTAGAAAGTCGTAGAAGACCAAATTCATCAGGTTCATAAAGACTACGGGCGCATTGGTTACGCCGAAGGGCATAACCACGAACTCGTAGTGACCATACTTCGTCCTGAACGCTGTCTTCGGGATGTCGTCCTTCTTCACCTTAAGTTGATGGTAGCCACTTCTCAAATCCAATTTAGAGAACACCCTCGATCCTCCGAGCTGATCAAAGATGTCATCTATCCGAGGCAAAGGATATTTATTCTTGATAGTCACAGCATTCAGATCCCGGTAATCCACACACATGCGACGCGAGCCATCCTTCTTCTTCACCAGCAACACCGGTGCTCCCCACGGAGACACACTGGGATTGATGTATCCTTTCTGCAAAAGCTCGTCCAGCTGCCTACGCAACTCCTCCAACTCTGCTGGAGCCATCCGATACGGCGCCTTCGAAATAGGCTGCGCTCCCGGCATAAGATCGATAGAAAACTCGAGAGCTCGATCGGGAGGCAATCCAGACATCTCCTCGGGGAAGACGTCGTCGAATTCACGTACCACAGCTGGTCTATCCTGCTCCATCTGCATAGCGACAAGCTCCACCGGTCTGGCCCGAAACCTGACAGGGCCAAGCGAACTGCTACCTCGACTGAACTCAAACACCGGATGTCCGGGGATCTCGAACACCACCTTCTTCCTCCGACAATCGATCGTAGCATAGAAGCTCGCGAGCCAATCCATCCCGAGCACGGCATCGTAATTGATGATGTCGTGGACAATAAAGTCAGCGTAAAGCTCATGTCCACAGACCACCAAAGGGCAAGAAGTGCACCCACGATGCACCGAGATCACGCCATTTCCCGTGACGATGTTCCAACTCTTGGGAAGAGGGGAAGTCGTCAAGGAATGCTTCTCGACGAAGCTCCGAGAGATAATGCACATCGATGCACCTGAGTCAAAGAGGACTCGTGCAGGAAATGTGCACACCAAAATCACACCTAACAAACAATCTAACAATCAAGCCCTATTCTAACAAACATTCATATGCAATCAATTCAAACATAATCTAACAATCAAGCTATCTAGGGAGGAAACAACTAGTTTGAGAATTACCTGCGATAACCTCATCCGTAGCCTCGTTCTCCACTGCCGTCATCAGGTAAGCCTGCCTCCTCGGCTGCACGGCCTGCTGGAAGGCCTGCCTCTGAGGAGCGAGAGGTGCTCCACGACCTGCAGGTACAAGTGCTCTCTGCTGCAACGGCTGTGCGGCAACGGGATCCTTCCAGGGTTGCTTAGAACTCGGGCAGTCCTTCATAGCATGAGTAGGGTCTCCACAAACCAGGCACTGTCCCAACATCTTCCTACACTGATCCTTGAAATGCCCGGTCTTGCCACAGAAATGGCAAGTCTTCACAATAGGCCCACCTGGCCTCTTGAACTGCACCGGCTGGGTAGGCCTAGTCCCAGGCCTAACCACTCCTCTGACCTGCTCCATAGGCCTCTTTCCAGCTCCAGAAATCAGTCCTCTCTTCTGCTTTGCAATCTTCTCCTGTCTCTGAGCAGCTACCAGTAACTTCTGATATGACTCCATGTCCGACGTAGACACCAGACTCTGCAAGTCTAGAGAAAGACCCTGCAGAAACTTCTGAGCCTTCTCCTCAGCATCCTCTACCATCTTTGGCGCGAAGCGATTCAATCTAGTAAACTCCTGGTGGTACTGGTCCATCGTCAGACTCCCCTGCTTCAGCTCAATGAAGCGCTGCAGCATCTCCCTCCTAGCAGCCTTCGGAAAGTACTCCTCATCGAATCTAGACTTGAAAGTAGCCCAAGGTATAGGGCTCACCAACAGCTCCTCCTCTGCATCCCACCAGTTTCGGGCATTATCCTTCAGCTGCCTCTTTGCCAGATCAACCCATCCAGCCGGGTTGACCTTCGACATCTTCAGATTATCCTCGGTATTTCTGATCCACTCCTCTGTAGCCATCGGTCCTTCAGATCCATCAAAGTACGTCGGGCCCAGCTCCCGAAACTGCTTCGCTCCTGGCTCATAGCGAGGAGCACTCTGAGTGTTCTGGAGCATGCCTTGATGTACCTGCATCATCTGATGCATCATCCTCATGATCTCAGCATTGGTGGGCTCTCTATCCGGCTCCTCAGCACGATTGGGCCCACTGCCAGATCGGGTCTGTCGTCGTCCAGCCATCTAATGACATAGAAAACGAACAAACAAATTAGACTCAAAGCTTAATGACATGGATGCTGCAATTTATTTAATGGATATTCCGTTTATTATCGTTGTTCCGTTAGTTCGCAATCGCAAGATAGGACCTGCATGGGCCACCAACAAAACATGTCACGCCCCGCTTCCCAAAAACGTGGAGGCGAAGCGTGAGAAGGTCCGCTCAGACTTGAAGCTACAAAGCCGCAAGTCCGATAAGCGTCAATCACTTTAAACTATAGGTCCTTGCAACGCGAAACGAAACAAAAATAATAATAACGAAAGAGACAAAAAGAACATCTCAGAATATCCATAATAATACATCTCAACATCGCAGAAAAGCCACCAGACTAAAAATAAAAGAGTCTAAAAGAGGCCCAGCATGGCCAACAAAAGTACAAAGTACGAAAACAAAGAAAAGGTGCAAGCACCGACATCTAACAGCAACCTAAAGCAAAAGCAAGTAAAATCAGTCTTTAAGACTGGTCTCCGGTGTCCTCGAACTCCTCAACGAACGTAGGCTCGGGCTCAGCGTCAGCAAACACCTCGTCCTCAGCAACTGTCTCTGGCTCAGGGTCTAACATGTGACACCCAAAAGAGAAAGGGGCACATGTCAGCAAGTCTGGAAGACTTGTGTAAGGAAACTAGAAGTGGGAAAAGTAAAGCAACCTAGCAGTTCTAGCATGATGCGATGACATGGCAGTTAAAGTAATGAGTACAACAGGTAAAGAAAAGTAAAGTAAGGTACGAGCATGGCATGGCATTCACAAGACAAGTACAAGACAAGTAAGAAAGCACCTCGTGCACAGAGATTCCGTCTTTTGCCTAGAGTGGCTGCGCGGGCCAACTCCTAAGCTCAAGCGAACGTTTATCCCTATCCCTCCACGTGTGTCGAGCCAGGGCCTTACCCCCGAACTTGGAATGCTCGCTTCTGGACCACGAGCCAGGAAGTGTGTAAACAAGTATGGCGTAGGGGTGCACCTAGCCGGACAAGTAGTACGAGGACAAGTATTGTAGCGTGTGCTACGATGCAACAATCAATGCATGGATGACATGGCATGACAAGTAGTAAAGCGTACAAGTAAGAAAAGTAAACGTGACAGTTTAGCATGCATGAATGACAAGTTTAAGGGTTGGATCTAGCTTCGTTGTCAAGCTAGATCATTTAGGTGACGGATCTAGTTTCGTTGTCAAACTAGATCAAGTAGGCGTCTAGCCAGCTATCATTTCACTGACTAGTCTCTTTTACGCTAAAAGCAAGGAAGTGGCCTAAAAACATGGCCCTACACAAGAGTTGGCAAGTTTCACTTGCCTGCAACTATCACGTCAAAAAAACACCGTCCAACGAGTCCAAAGTCACGATTCCTACGTGCACAAGTCCACCGGCCTACATCCGTTTTATTAATCTTGATTAGTGATTTCTAAAACATTTAAAATACTTTAAAATACTGATTTTTAGTCTTGATTAGCATGCAATTGGGTTGGGGGTCCTAGGGGTGCAAAACGTTACCTCAACACGACGCGAAAGCTACACCGGCGTCGGGTAGCGACGCCGGGGGTTGGAATAAAGATCGCGCTCCAAGTCCAGATTCCAATTAGTTTCCTCTCTGGAAATTTCAGAGCAAATAACTCGGGCGACGATTCCAGATTCCAAAGCTAATACGTGCGGCGACGGCTACGACGTCGTACACGGCAAGTCGTCGAAGAGAACGTACCAAAGTGGGGCCCACAGTAGTCCTAGGGACCTTTGGGGAACCCACAATACCTCTGGAGAACTTGGGGGGCCCACGGAGGCAAGTGGTGCGACGGATGCGGGGTTGCGACGAGTGGCTCTCGGTCGTACAGCCTCGGTGCGGGGAAATCTCTCGGTCAGACACTAGTAACGGCGCTGTGCGACGCTTTGGGTCGGTCGCAGCAGCGGGGGCGGGCGTTTCCTTCGGTCAGACCGGTCGGGGGCTTCGGTCGTGGGCTTGGGATGCGAGGCGGGGCAGCGTTGCAACGTGTAGCGCTTGGGCGCTCGGTCACAGCGGGCGGGGCGACCGGTCAGACACGGATCGGAGCGGGGCGACGGGGCGGGTCGATGCGGAGCGCTTGTGCGGAGCGGGGCCTCGGTCAGACCGAGGGCCTCTCTCGGCTAAGCGGGGGGAACGGGCGTGGGCGGCTGCTGCAGCGTGCGGACGGCGAGGATGCGGGGGCGGCTATCGGTCGGAGCGGGCGGATGCGGTGGGTTTTCTCGGTCGTGCGGGAGGCTGAACGTCGCAACGTTGCGACGATTCGTCGCAACGTCCAATTTCAAGTTTGGAAGAGGCTAGGGCTAATTTCTTGTGAAAATAGGTCTTCCTAGGGGTTGCTTATATAGTATAGGTGGGTTGACTTGGTCTAGGGCTAAATCTAATAGGATTAGAATATTAAAATAATTTAAAATTTGAATTAAAACTACTCCAACTCACCTAAGGGTTTGACTTGGACCAAATGAGCTGGAAATTTCCTCAAAAATTCTTTAAAACGTTTAAAACTTAAATAAATTTTATTTGGCCGAAAATAATTTATAAATTAATTATTAAAAATAATATAAAACTTGTAAAAATTATAAAAGTGGTCAAATAAACTCCAAAAATTATAAAATAAATATTGTGGTGATCGTGACGACGAATGTGAGCTAACTAAGAAGACGGATCTCAAATTCGACGTCGGACGACGAGACTAAAAATAGAAACGTCTCCCGTCAAAAGTGAAAATCGTCACGTCTCATCGAGTAAGTTTAAATTGTGGGAAAACGACTCGAGAAACGTCGTTCTAAGATAGTGCCACTATTTAATACTCTCAGAGACGTTCGCAACGGCATATCACACAAAAGTATTCAAAATCAAACAAAGTCTAAAATAAACACGTGCACGGCCAAAAGCACGTGCACGAACGAAGTACATCGAAAACGTACCGTTACACCAGCTCTTTTGGAGAGGACGAGGCCAGCTTCGACAACGCATCTGCCCGCGCATTCTCTGATCGCGGGAGGTGCAGGACTTCCACGTTCTTGAACTTGGACATCGCCGCTCTGGCAACAGGGAGATACCTCTGCATCGCCTCCTCCCGTGCCTCGTAACTCCCCAAGAGTTGGTTGACAATGAGCTTCGAGTCGCTGAGGAGGCGGACGGATTCGGCCCCGAGCTCCAGGGCCAGCCTCAGGCCGTTGATCACCGCTTCATATTCCGCCACCTTGTTCGTGGCTGGGAACTCGAACCGCAACGCGTATTCCATAATGTTCCCTTCCGGAGATCGGATTGCAATCCCAGCCCCGCCTCCTGACTGTGTGGCCGACCCATCCACATGGACTATCCACGCTCCTGGATCCCCTGGCTGGAAGTGTTCAGCCGAAAGAAAGGACAATGGTTGAGCAATTACCGTCGCTGGGTCCTCTTCCTCCGGGAGTCCATTTCCTCCCGTTGTGCACTCGGCGATGAAGTCGGCTAGAGCCTGCCCTTTGATGGCCGTGCGCGGTTTGAATCGGAGGTCGAACTCGCTCAGTTCCACTCCCCAGTTCAGCATTCTCCCCATTCGATCGAATCTCTTGAGGTTCTGCTCCAGTTGTGAGTCGGTCAGGATCAGTATGGTGTGGGCCTGGAAATAGGGTTGGAGCCTTCGTGCTGAGAGGACGAGGGCGTACGCCAGTTTCTCCATGGACGAGTATCGCACCTCCGCCCCCTTCAAGATCCGGCTCGTGTAATATACCGGCCACTGCACCCCACCGTCTTCCCGGATCAGCACCGAACTCACAGCTTCCTCCGCGCACGCCAGGTAAAGGCTCAATGACTCCCCTTCCCGTGGCTTGGACAGGAGAGGTGGGCTGCGGAGATACTCTTTGAGGTCTCCGAACGCCCTGGAGCAGTCTTCGTCCCACAGTATCGCCTTCCTATTGTCTGGAGGCTCCGCGATCGCTTTCCTCAGGACCTTGAAGAAGGGGAGCGATATTTCCGCTGATTTGGAAAGGAATCGCCCCAAGGCTGCGATGCGCCCATTCAGCCTCTGCAGCTCTTTGATCGTCGTCGGCTCACGTATGTTGATCAGTGCATCGATCTTGTCGGGATTAGCTTCAATGCCACGGTTAGTTATCATAAATCCCAAGAATTTGCCAGATCTTACCCCGAACGTGCACTTCGCGGGGTTGAGTCGAATGTGGTGTCGTCGCAATCGCTGGTTTCCCGCAGGTCGGTGATGTGGTCTTCGGGTCGTCTTGACTTGACAAGCATGTCGTCGACGTAGACTTCCAGGTTCCCCCCGATCTGGGAGCTAAAAACCTTGTTGACCATTCTATGGTAGGTGGCCCCTGCGTTCTTCAAGTTGAAGGGCATCTTCTTGTAGCAGTAAGTTCCCCGGTCCGTCATGAAGGCTGTCATTTCTTCGTCCCGGGGGGTCCATTTGGACTTGATTATACCCCGAGTAAGCGTCCATGAAGCTAAGCATCTCGTACCCCGAGGCGTTGTCCACCAGGTGGTCGATGCGTGGCAAGGGGTAGCTGTCCTTGGGACAGGCCTTGTTGAGGTCACTGAAGTCCACGCACATTCGCCACTTCCCGTTAGGTTTCCTGATCATCACCACGTTCGACAGCCACTCCGGGTACCAGACCTCTCGTATGAAGCCGGCGTCAAGGAGACGCTCCACTTCCTCGGAGGCTGCCTTCATCTTCTCGCCGCCCAGGTTACGCTTCTTCTGCCTGACCGGCTTGAAGTTGGGGTCGGCGTTGATCTGGTGGACGATCACCTAGGGGTCTACACCGGGCATGTCCTCCGGTGACCAAGCAAAGATGTCCAGGTTCGCCTCCAGGCATTCGATCAGCTGGTTCCTCAGGTCCTGGCTCAGTCCTCTCCCGATCGAGATGAACCGGCCCTCGATGTCCGTGACCGGGATCTGCTCTTGCTCCTCTACAGGGGTGGGCCTAGGCCCACTCCTCAAGTCGAGCTCGGCCATCCGGTCGGCTAGGCGATCCTCGGGATTCCCCTCCGCCAGTTGATAGCAGGCGTTCGGTCTTCCCGTGTCGCCTTCGACTTGACCCATCCCCGCGGGCGTTCGGAACTTGATAGTCTGATGGAGGGTCGAGACCACCGCTCCGATGGTGTTGAGAAGGGGTCGGTCGATGATCCCATTGTACTCCGATTCGATCCCCAGTACGATGAATTCCACCGCCAGGGTCACCGAGTCCGGTGGGCCTCCGAGCGTCACCGGGAGATGGATCGTGCCAATGATGGGGGTGGAATGACCTGTGAATCCCACCACGGGACCCGAGCGAGGTCGCAAATCCTCCCTCCGACACCCCATCTTTTCCAGGGTCGACATGAAGAGGACGTCACAGGAGCTACCGGTGTCAACGAGCAGTCGTCGTACCATGGTTGTGTCTATGATCACCGACACCACCAAGGCTACGTCCGAGCTGCGTGCCGTTACAGACGTGCTCGGTCTTCCAACCGGTAGGGACGGTGAGGGTCCCCTGGTCCTCTCCTCACGATCCTCCTCGCGTTGGGCTTGGGCCCACTCTTGCCAACGATGGCGGGCCCTGTCGCTTCGCGTTAGAGCCTTGCTCTCCTTTCGTCGAGACGGGTGGAGGCGCGTCATCGCAGGTGTGGTTTGTTTCTTCGTGGGACCGTTCGTTCCCACAGACGGCGCCAGATGTTTCAGAGTGTTTTCTCACTACAAGGCGTTGACCGTGGATAACCCGGTCAACGTGGTCAAGGGGCCCACTTGGGTCCCTCGGGGGCTTTGAATCGATGCAGATGGGACGAGGGGAAGCCTCGGCCCAGGTTGAGATGCTCGGCCTCAGTCGGACGAGCACGGCCTTGGAGGAAGGAAGACGTGGGACAGCCTCAGTCGTCCAGCTAGATGCGCGGTCAGCGTAGGGCGAGGGGAAGCCTCAGCCCTAGTTGAGACGCTCGGTCTCGGTCGAATGTGATCGGCCTCGGCGGGTGAACGGTGAGGGGAAGCCTCACTCGTCCAGCTGATTGTGTGGTTGGAGAGGGGCGAGGGGAAGCCTCGGCCCGTTGATCTGCTGCCCTCCTGCGAAGACGAGAACGCTCGTCAGGGGGCCGGACCTAGGTTCCGGCCAAATCCCCTCCGATGCCTAAGTCAGATAGAGATCTGAAAGAGGAGGCCCGGCGGAGACGGCTCGACTCGTGAGGAGATCGGAGTGGCGTCACACGGCGCGAGCGGGGGAGGAAGGAGATGAAATGGGGGAGCTAGGTCGTTGATGGAGTACCTTAGGTTTTAGATACCTGAGAAGCGGTCCCGTGCTTCGTCGTCTTCCTAGCCCTTTTATGGAGCTTCCCGCGTGATTGCCTCTGGCCCACGTCCCTCGCCCGCCCTCAATCGTGCCCCCTCAATCCGCCCTTCCGCCGCCGCTCCCTACGCCATGCCAGCACCTCCCCATTACCGCCATTTAGTGGTCGCGCAACCGGGGGAGCGGTTATCGCAGGAGTGGGCGAGTGACCGGCGGGTTATCGGGGCCGGGTCGGATCGACACTCGAGAGGGCCCCTTATAGGGCCTTGTAGAATGGGCTTGAAGGCGCAGATGGGCTCTCGGTCAGTAGTCGGGCTCCCGGGCTCGTGTCTTTTGGGTCTCGGTCAATAGGCGTAACACAGTTAAACACTTCCAAATGCTTGAATACATTATAACAAGTACTCAAAATTATCAAATTTGCAAAAATTATCAAATTGGAAGTTTAACTTGCTACATGATATTAAACAAGTTTTGATACAATTATCAAATGCTATAGAATATCCAGGATACCCAAATATAATGTTTGAGTACTCAAACATTAAAGCAAGTCAATTTGAGTGCATATCCAGTTTTCGAATTCAAATTCTGTAGCAAGTATTGAAGGGGATAACTCTGGATACAGGCTAACTCATGTGTGAATGATAAAGCAAGTTAATGTACTCAATTTTCAGATTTCGAACTCATGTGTGGATCAGGCCCATTTCATTTTGAACAAAGTGGTCAAGTTAATGTACTCAAGTTAATGTACTCAGATTTTGGAACTTGAACTCAATTCAAAAGTTTCAATTTTTAGATAAAGCAAGTTTCAAATATCCTGGCATTCAGATTTTCAATTTTCAAAAGTTTCAATTTTCAATTTTGAATATGTTAATTGAATTGTGATATTGTATATGAATTGGAATTTTGAATATCAATTTGATTTGTTATATGATATCCTGTCAAGTAACTAAAATTCTCAATTTGAATTTTGAACTTGAATTTTAGTTACTTGGGTTGATATTTCTCAACAGATGAATTGGGATGCTATTGTTACTTGACAGGATATGCACTCAATTTGCATTTTGAACATGTCAAGTACAGAGCACCATCGGAAATTTTGTATGCACTCAATTTTGAAATGGGATATAGGATATGCTCAAATTTTTGAATATGTGAACATTGAAATGAATTTGATATCCACACTTTTTCAATTTGGGCCTTCAAACTGTTATAAAATCTGGGCTCACCAAATAGCCCAGATGTTTGACTTTGCGCAGATTTTTGAATGCCCAGATTTCCATTTTGCATTTTTGATATTTGGAATGATATTATCTTGGCTCATTTTATTCCAAATATGATATTATTGATATTGGAATTTTGAAATATTCCAAATCGCCCACCAGATATTCCAACTAGCCCAGTTTGATATTATTGATAGCCAACTATTATAGTTTTTATAAGTTTTTTTTGGAACATTTTTTTAAACATTATTACAGTTTTTTTGCAAGCATTTTTTGAACTTACATTTTTGAGTTATCAACATTATTTGAAACAAATGTTGTGAGTTGATAATTATGACCCATTGGAACTTACATATATTTTTGATCGTACATGTTTGACTTATGGATTTCCAATTTGCAGTGTACTTCAGGCCAATTATTTTTTGTTTATGCTTTGAATTAAGTTCTCACATTTCCAATTTCCAATTTGCAGGGTACTTCCAATTTGCATGGTACTTCATTTCCAATTTTCATAAGTTTGTGATGTATGCTTTGAATAGAAATCAGGTACTTCAGTCCTATTACAAGTTACTTTAGAACTTAAAATTATGACCCATTCTACTGTATGCTTTGAATATGTAAGTTCAAAGAAAAATTATATGCTTTGAGTTGATAAAACATTTTTTTTTGAAATGAGTTCTTCAAACAAATGTTGTTGCATTTGGAGAATTTACTGGTGCGATTTGATAAAATGGTGTGCATCTGCATTTTAGCAACAACAGTTGGAGCATTTGGAAATTATAGTTACAGTTTTTATAAGTTTTTTTTGAAACATTTTTTGAAACATTATATTACAGTTCTTATTGATGTTGATAGCACACAGGGATTTTTTGATGTTTTTTGATGTTATTACAGTTTATATGCAAAAATTGTGCATCCTGAAACTTATATATATGTTTTTTTGAACTTACTTGTTTGAGTTATCAACATTTTTGAAACAAATGCTCCAATTTGCAGGGTTGAACTTACAATTTTTTGAAATGAGTTATGAGTTTTTAAAACAAATTATATGTTGTTTCATTTGGAGTTTTGTTTGTAAATTTTAAATCATTTATTGGATCAAGTTAATGTGTTTCAACCCTGCAACAGCAAATAGAAAATAGAAAATTTGTTTAATTTAGATGTTTATTGGGATTTCCTGTCTAATTTGTTCATTAAGCAAATATTCCAAATACTCCAAATATTCAGTAACAATAAGTTTAGCATTTGAGCTCAATACCCCAAATTGGGATACTCCAAATACTCCCAAATACTCCAAATACTGCAGTTTAAAAATTATTTGGAGTATTTGGAGTATTTGGAATATTGAGCTCCAAATACTCCATTTTGGGAGCTCAATACTCTATTTTGGGATACTCCAAATACTCCCGACACTGAGTATAATTTAAGTATTGACAGGATCAATTAGAAAAACAATATAATATGAGTATTGACATGAAACTGTAAAATTAGAGTGTTGATAAAATTCCTTATGCTTGGTTAGAAATTGTATCAAAATATGAATATGCTAATTGTATCAACACATCCTGTCATTTGCATATTTTGCTATTTGGATTAGGGTCCTGATGCCCAGAAACTGAGCAAATGAATATGTCACAGTTTGACATATGGAATTTAAATTTGTCAAATTCATTCAAATAAGTGATAAACTTCAAATGACTATGTCAAATTCACTTCAAATTTTATAAACTGTGATAAAATTTGAATATGTCAACCTTCAAACTCATTTGAATATGTCAAATTCACTCATTTGCTCAGAATATTCAACTGTGATAAAATTATGTTAACACAAATTTTAAATTATTCAGTTGTACGTTGGTATTCTTTGACCATCCTAAGGATTTTCGCATTCCCATTTGCTTCACACCAGCATACGAACGGTATGGAATTTGTTAGTATAAACTACTGTATTCATGCTTGATTTATCATCATTAATCAAGTTTATGCTATGCACTCAATTTAGGCATCTGTTGATAGTGACGTATCAGCCTCACGGAAAGGACAAGAACAACATAGCTCTCTCACTGAGCCTATGATTAGTTCTTCACTACCAAGTGTTCGTCGCATTTCTCCCTTGCGCAATGGCAACATAAAAGGAATCATAATGATACAATTTTTGAACACGACACAGAACCATCTGCAGGTTATTTCCATTTGAATGTGCCAATATACTCTAGTGTATTTTAATTGTAATTAGTTTGGGTGTAATTTGGATAGGTCTTTTGCTCAACACAGAAGGAGAGATCGAGAGCGTAAACAAGAACACCGAAACATATCTCACGCTCTGACGTCTGACAGTGTCCTTGATATGCCTCATATAACACCAGCACTGACAACTTCCCCGGTTGAACAAGAAGATGCTGTCTCAGCCTCGCGGAACGCTATGAATTCTGGACAAGTACCTGGACCCTCTGTTAGGTAATTATCACCTGACTAAACATAAAATCTATACTACGATCATGTATTTTAATTGTAATTAGTTTGGGTGTAATTTGGATAGGTCTTTAGCTCAACGCAGAAGGCGGGCTCGAGAGCGTGAACAAGAACACCGAAACATATCTCATGCTCTGACGTCTGACAGTGTCCTTAATATGCCTCATATAACACCAGCACTGACAACTTCCCCGGTTGAACAAGAAGATGCTGTCTCAACCTCGCATCACGCTATGAATTCTGGACAAGTGCCTGGACCATCTGTCAGGTTATTATCACCCGACTAAACATAAAATCTTTACTACTATCATGTATTTTAATTGTAATTAATTTGGGTGTAATTTGGATAGGTCTTTAGCTCAATGCAGAAGGCGAGATCGAGAGCGTGAACAAGAACACTGAAACATATCTCACGCTCTGACTTCTGACAGTGTCCTTGATATGCCTCATTTATCACCAGCGATGACAACTTCCCCGGTTGAACAAAAAGATGTTGTCTCAGCCTTGCGTAACGATATGATTTCCGGACAAGTACCTGGACCATCTGTCAGGTTATTATCCACCTGACTGTACATAAAATCAATTCTACTCATGTATTGTATTTGTATTTAGTTTTGGGTTTATTTTTGATAGGGCTTTAGCTCAACGCAAAAGGAGAGATCGAGAAAAAAAAACTAGGAAACATATCTCGATATATGACTCCTAACAGTATATTTGATATACCTCAAAGCACACATGCATTACCAACTTCTACTGTTGAACATGAAGGTGAGGTCTCAGCCCAAGATGCTGAACCATCTTCCAGGTTATTCTCTATAGAATCTATCTACTTTCATGTAATGTAAATTTATTTAATGTTGGTTTTATATTGGATAGGTGTTTAGCTACAGGATCACTTAATATACCTCACATAATACCTCCAGTCGCAACTTCTCAAGCTGAACAAGAAGATGATGGCACAGCTTCGATGTTAGTTTGTAGGTCAACTCATCATATAGCTGGTCCGCCAACAGAGGTTGATTATGGTCGACATTATCTTGGATTAATGAACATTCCATGCCCTCATTGTTCAGCCTTACACTGGTGGGATGAACGGTTGTCGAGGTCAACTTTGACAACATGTCTTTTTGGAACATGTTGTTTGCAAGGAAAAGTAAAATTGCCAAAACTTAACGAACCCCCTCCAGCACTTCGAGAATTATATGATGGTGACAGTGAAGCATCAAAATCATTTCGAAAGTATACTTGGGAGTATAATGCAGCTAATGCATTTACCAGCCTTGGTGCGACAATGGATCAAAGATTGATTGCTGGCAGAGGCCCGAACATATTTACTATTCATGGAGAATTACGCCATCGAACAGGATCACTTCTGCCGCAACCGGATCAAACAGCCAGTTATTGTCAACTTTACATTTATGATCCGAATTCTGCTATAGAGTTACGCAGTAATAGAAATCCACATTTGAGCAAGGATGTCATACAAATTATTCAAAATTGTCTATCAGGCATAAATCCATTCATCAAATTATATTGTCAGGCTTATTCTGTTTTAGCTCAAGCAGATTTAGGTGGTCATGATCTTCCTGTATATCTACATTACAATTCAAACAAGGATCGTCTCCGTTATAACCTCCCAACTGTAGATGAGATTGTGGTTATTTTACCTGGAGATGGCTATCGATCTTTCGGGATGCGAGATATAGTTTTACATCTTCGAGGAAATAATCAATTAATGCAAATCAATGAGGCTCATCCTACATACTTACCATTACACTATGTCTTATTATTTCCTGATGGTCAGCTTGGATGGGAACCTTAGTTGAAGCAGTGGGATCCAGTTCAAAACATATCCTCAAGTAGACGCCTTACCAAGTGTGAGTTTTATAGCTACCGTCTGTTTGAAAGACAGAACGAGTATTCCGCAATTTTGAGAGCTGGAAAATTATTCCAAGAGTTCATAGTTGATGCTTAGGCAGCAACTGAGCAACATCGTTTGACATTCATCAAACTTAATCAAAGAAAACTCTGCTCAGAGCTATATCAGGGTCTTGCAGATATTGATGCCTATGTCAAATGTGACCAAATTGGACAGCGCATGATACTTCCCTCATCTTTCACTGGCAGTGCCCGTCACATGTTTGAAATCTTTCAAGACTCAATGGCTATCACACGTTATAACCAGCACCCGGATATTTTTCTTACCATGACTGCAAATCCAAAGTGGCCGGAAATTACTTCGGCTCTACTACCCAATCAAAAGGCTACCGACCGGGCAAATTTAGTTGCACGTGTATTTGAGTTAAAAAGAAAGGCTTTGATGAAGGAGATTGATGTTAATAAAGTATTTGGAAAGAATGTAGCGCATGTATTTACAATTGAATTTCAGAAACGGGGTCTTCCACATATGCATGCTCTTTTCTTTCTTCGTGGTCCAGATAAGATTCATACATGTGATCAAGTGGATAGAATTGTTTGTGCTGAATTTCCTGATCCTGCTCAAGATCCTGTATTATTCGATACTGTGTCAAAATGTATGGTACATGGACCATGTGGTGTTCGAAACCCAAATGCTTCATGTATGGAAAATGGTAAATGTACTAAGAAATACCCTCGAAATTATGCAGATGCAACAACCATGGATCGTGATGGATATCCTATTTATCATCGTCGTAATAATGAACATCGATATACTGTAAGGGGGCATCAAGTTGATAAACGAGATGTTGTTCCGTACAACATGTATCTCTCAAGACGCTTTAACTGCCATATTAATGTCGAAGTTTGTGCTGGGGTAAGATGTGTAAAGTACATTCATAAGTATATTTATAAAGGTCATGATTGGACCACAATGGTGTTGGGCGCAGTAGATGAGATCCAACAATACCTTGATGCAAGATATATTGGACCACCTGCGGCAGCTTGGCGAATATTTGAGCATCACTTACAACAGGAGATTCTGTCAGTTCAAAGATTGATACTTCATTTACCAGGTCAACACCGTGTAGTTTTTGATCCAGATGAAGATGTAAATGAAATAAGGTCAAGGGCTGAAAACGAGAATACAACTTTGACTGAATTTTTTACATGTTGCGCTTTGCATGAGTCTGCACATGATCTCACATATCAAGAATTTCCTCAAAAGTTTGTGTGGCATTCTTCAATAAAGGTCTGGACTCCAAGACAACCTGGATATGCAAAAGGCAGAATGTATTTTGCATCCCCTAATTCTGGTGAGCGATTTTATCTACGGTTGCTACTAACAGTTGTTAAAGGGCCAACATCGTGGGAAAATTTACGCACATACAATACTATCGAGTACCCTACATTTAAAGCAACATGTATTGCAAAAGGTCTTCTTGAAGATGATTCCGAGTGGAGACAATGTCTTTCCGAGGCTTCCATTATGAAAACAGGATATCAATTACGAAGACTGTTTTGTATTATTCTTATCGAATGTTCGCCGATCGACCCCTTGCATTATGGAATGAATTTTCAGTGCACATTTGCGATGATCTTCCATATAAACTACACACTTTATTTGCAATTTCCCCCCAACTTAAGGCCAACTTGAAGATTATGGATTATTCCTTATCAATGAATTGCTTGAAGAGTACGGTAAGTGTCTATCCGACTTTCCACCAATGCCACTTCCTGCTGGAGATTGGAATGCAATTGTTGGTAATACATTGTTGCATGAACATCAGGAACTTATAAATAAAGCGACACAAATGGATGCACAAAAAGACATTGATTGCCTCAATGATGCACAACGCAATGCTTATTCAGCAATTACTTCATCTGTATTTGAAAATAAAGGTACTACATTCTTCTTGAGCAGCTGTACTGGAACTGGAAAGACTTTTTTGCACAATGCAATAGCAACAATGTTGCATAGTCTTGGAAATATAGTTATCACCGTCGCGTCTTCCGGTATTGCATCATTGCTACTTAGCGGAGGTCGGACTGCACATTCCACATTTCGTATCCCGTTAGATGTGCACGATAATTCAATTTGTAATTTTAGCAAGCAATCCATGCAAGCACAATTATTCAAAAAAGCGAAACTTATAATATGGGATGAGGTACCTATGCAACATCGGCACTGTGTTGAGGCAGTGGATCGATCGCTAAAAGATATCTGTGATAACAACAGATCATTTGGTGGTATTACTGTTGTTCTTGGTGGTAACTTCCAACAAATCTTGCCCGTCATACCAAAGGGGGTTCGAGAAGAAATTGTTGGCGCCTCATTGAGACGATCTGTATTATGGTGCTCTGTACAAGTTTTGATATTGGATCCGAATATGCGGTTAAATAACTCATCTACTGAGAATACAAATTTTGCAAAATTTATTTTGGAGGTATTTTATTTCAAGCCTAATTTAATTTTACGAACTATTTTTATCTTAACCATTCCTTAAACTAAAATTATATCTATATGTATTAGGTTGGGACAAATCCTACAGAAGTGGTAGAACTTCCTTCTAACATATTTAGGTGCAAGGATTTAAACGAGTTAATGCTTCGAATTTATCCGCAGCTTGATATTGAGGGTGCAGTGACTCCGGCATACCTTACTGAACGAATAATTCTTTCTGCACGGAATGATGATGTTACTTTTATAAATGCTGCTGCAGTAAACATTTTTCCGGGACAGAAGATTACGTATCAAGCTGCAGACAGTTTGTCTGAAAATGAAGAAACCGATCCAACCATTATAAATAGATATCCAACTGAGTACATAAACTCTTTGGATCCTCCTGGGTTGCCACAATTTACACTTGAGCTTAAGGTTGGTTGTCCTATTATTTTATTACGAAATATTGCACCTAAAGACGGGCTCTGCAATGGAACTCGATTGATGGTTATCAGATGTGCATCACGTGTCATTGAAGCTCAAATTTTAAATGGGGATAAAGCCGGTTGTTTTGTGTTTATTCCAAGAATATCTTTGTCACCATCCGCTACAGAATTACCTTTTCATATGACAAGAAGGCAGTTTCCTATCCATGTGACATATGCTATGACGATTAATAAAGCCCAAGGACAATCTGTAAAGTTCGTTGGAGTTGATTTGCTGACCCGAGTTTTCAGTCATGGACATCTTTATGTGGCACTTTCAAGGTGCACATCTTTTAATCGTGTATGTGTCCTTCTTTAGCCCAATATAAATAACACAGTAAACATCGTTTACTCAGAAGTTCTGCTATGATTTCAAGTGTATGATAAAAATTGTATGTAAGTTTTTTATTTTTCTTTCTTTACATTATTTTATTAATATTATTGTTTAAATGATCTTTTAAAAAAAGTATTTATCGATTGTTGTCTAACATGCAGGTATATCATTATCATACGTTACCAAGCTTTAAAATGTGGACACACATTACCATATATGGCAGGGTAAAAAAATTTTCATTTACTTCATTTCATTGCATGACTTAATAGTTTTCGGTATGCATTGTTTGATAAAATGTATTGGTTTGTATTTTTATATAGATGGATGATGATGAAGATTTGGCAAAAACTGTAAGTTTCTTATCATTATTCTACATTATATATTTTATCTACTATATTTGCATTAACATTATTGGTCTCATAGGTTCTGTTACTTCAAAACATTCACATAAATGTCAAGCTACGGGGTTATATCAGATTTTGGTTTGATAAGGTATGCATACCGTTACAAACATTCCCATTTTGCCATTAAAAATTAGTTACTGTTTATTGTTATTATTATTTTCAGCAAATTGCTAAAAGAACTTTACAGGCAACGGCGACGAGTCACATCGAAGACAAAGCAACCTTCTTTTCCGAGGTAATATAAAAATCTTAGATTTCGTTTTTCAAAATATCATGTTCATTGACCATCCAAATACCTTTTTTATTATAGAAGTGGAAGATGGTTCTTGCCGAGCTTGCTTGGTTCCAAAAAGCACGACCTCCACCACTCCAACGAAAAAAGGTAAATAAATGTATAAATTTAAATTTTTCCATATTATCAAATATATATTAATTTTCTAAGAAATTTATGTTCTTAATTTATCTAGGTTATTGCTCATCCCATTAACTCTCCACTTTGGATTGAGCTTGACACGTCATCTTTTTATAATGTGATGATGAAAAGGTTTTCTGCTTAAACATGATGAAGGTAATAAAAGTGAGTTGTACAAAGTAATTAGATATATCTTCGTTTCTAATTTTTCTATTCTAGTCTATGATTTTATTTTTTATTTTCAGGACACACGGCCCTAGCTTCATATGTAAATTTTGTTGGTTTTAAATGCCTGTGTGAGAGATGGTGTTTTTGAAATTGGACTGCATGGTTGTTCAATCCAAAATGTATTTTTGTGTATATTTGTTCATAGTTAAGGGTTTTTTCTTTTAGCATATAGTTTAGGTTGTGTGATATTATTATAAGTCGATGTAAAAAAAATGTTGTCTTAAGTACTATTTTGGTTGAAAATATGATTTGGGAAAAACTCCCTTCAAAAAATCACTGAGTACGACTTTATCCTTTGTAGAAGAATGAAAAATTTATTAATATCTTTGTCTCAATGATGTTTCTTATTTATTTCTTAAGAAGGAAAGTTTTACTAATATTTGAAGCTAAATTTGGTGTTGATCTAAATATTAGCTTAGAGGGTGTTGATCCCCTTTGGACTTTTTTTCCCTGTTGAGGAAAGTTGCCTTTCAGGTCAATGGCCACGACCAGCCTTAATTCATGTTCAATGGAAGCTAGGATGGTGGAAATTCTAGCAAGTGGTCCATGGACCATGGGGGATGAATGAATTCGTGCCAGGTATATATCATTTTATTCATATAGGACAGCTTTATATGGGTCAAAATTTTGCTTTTTGTTGTGATTTGAGGGAGGCCTTTGGCCTCCCCCCTCAACATCTCACCTTTACTCCCCACTAAGTTAGTGGGGAGTCCCTTGGACTCCTATTTTCTCTAAATTGAATATATAGAGAGCCATGACTTGTGCCAAGGCTACTCCTTATGAGAGATTTTTTACTCTCTTCTCTAAAATCCTTCAACACGTTATCAGCACGTTTGCTCTAAAATCTTTGAGCTTTTCATCCCGTCTCCCCTCAAAAATTCAATCACTATGCGCGAAGGAATCTTTTGATGCGGTGAAGCAATGCGTGGATTTTTTTTTGGCGTATCGGGAGCGGGATTACTATCTACAGATTTTTTTATTACGATCGTCCCTAGATCTTTTGATCTAAAGGTAACTTTTTCGATCCCGTAGAAACTTCCAAAATATTGTTCGCCATGATTTTACATAGCTTTTCTTGAGGCTTGTATAAATCTGCAACATCTTGCTAAACATCTAAAAAAAATTATGTGTGGTTAATAACATTACTGAATTGATGTGAATTCATATAAAAAGAGGTAATGTTTCATATTCACATAGCCAAGTTATGCTTGAGATACATTACTGTATATGCTTGAGAATTGAGCCAAGCACCTAACATATAATGGTACCATGCTTAACATTTAACAAGCTATTACCTTAATGGGCAAGACATTACTTACAAAGGGTAAAACGATGAATATGAGATTAAACCAATCTATTTTTCCCTGGATACCTTGTTTTGCCTGGCAATTTATACTCGCAATGAGTTGCCATGATTAGATTGGACAAAGATAAATGTCCTCAGTCACATTCAATATTATGAGTGGGCCGGTTTGAATTTGGGCCAGAAGCCAAAATTATGAACACTTGAAAGGGACTCAAAAATCCAGGAGGCACCAAGATAATGGCACACTTGGCAGCATAAAGTATTAAATTATGAACACTGGTTTGTGGGCCTAATATTGAGACCCTTGTTGTTTTCTTTGATTCTGGATAAAAAGGAAGGGATTAAGGAACAGACTTAGGGTTTGGGATTTTTGGAATTCCTCAGCCCAAAAATGGGCTGAAGGGCACTATTCTGTTTATTTTAAATAAATTAAATATCTTCATTGTTGGGCCTGTAGCTCATTTGTAACCTGGTTAATAATTTCTATGGGCATGCAGCCCAATTTTATTAATAATTTGTTTTGCCTACCAAAAATGGGCCCAAAACCCAGAAATTCCTATTGCAATCTTCATTGTGTTAATTAAAATTTTGATTATTACAGTAGTTTAGCTGTTTATTTGGGCCTGAAGCCCAGATTATACATGAAAATAAGTTTTATGGGCCTGCAGCCCCATTCAGCTTAATTATTATTTGGGTTTTCCCAATTGGGCCAGAAGCCCAGTAAATCCAATTGCCAGCTTATTTTGTCAATTAAAATTTTTCCAATGGGCCTGAAGCTCAAGTATTAATGATATTTTAATTTGACTAATTCGGTCTGAAGCCAAATTAATTCAAAATTTTGACACTGGGCCTGCAGCCCAAATGTTAACAATATTTTAATTTGATTACTTAGTGCAAGAAGCCCATTAAATTTTATTGCAATAATTAATTTGTTAACTTTGGGCAAATGGGCCTGTAGCCCAAATATAATGAAATATTACAATGATTAATATTTTTGGGCCTGCAGCCCAATTCAAACTATTAATTTATTTTAATTCCTTGTCATGGGCCTGTCGCCCAGTCTTTCATATTGCTAAAATAATAACACTATTTCATTATTATTAAATTATGGAATATTAGGATTTTTTTCAAAATATAATTATCTTAAGGATCCTGCGACCGCTCTGCCGTTAGTAAACTAACCTAACGGTGTATGACGTCTCCACGTGGTCCGAGAGATTATTATATTTTATAGTCTATTTTTCCATATTTTATATGCCTGTGTTATATACATGCGTGGTTGTTTATTTTATGCATGTAGCATTTATAAACTGCGTGGATGTTTATGTAAGCTAAAATGTGATTTTTGGGATCGGCCAATTTGATACCCTTTAAATTCCTTGCAATTTAATTTTCTTTTTTGAGAGAATTTGTAAGTGAGGATTATATGTATTTTTGCCAAAGACCGGTGTACCGACAAAATGAAGACGGCGTCGTAAATTTGAAAATATAGGGATCCATTCTGGGTTTCCAAGTTGTATTTTTCTTTTCTTTATGGACGGTATATTCGAACTTTGGACTTTGTACATTTTTGGGTATCTGGCCGATCCCCACATTTTGCTTACTTTATTTGCTATGCGTGAATTTCAATTTTAAATTAATTCATGCTTATTTTAAATTGCGTAGATAAAATGGCAAAATTGGCAAGCGTCGATTTCGAAGTCCTTGACTATGCAGGGAAGAATTACCTGAGTTGGCGAGTGGACCTGAAGTTCCACTTGCGTTCGATGGCCCTCCTTGGGTCCATTTTGTCTCCTTCCTCGGCCCCAGCAGCGGCCGATGCTTCTGCTGCATCCAGCAGCGGCACTTCAACCACTGTATCCTATGTAGATAAGGCGAAAGCCATAATTTACATTAGGAAACATATAGATCGGACCTTAAAGGCTGAATACTTAATGGTTGATGACCCAAAGGACCTGTGGACAGCGCTGGAGGCACGGTATAAACATCTAATTGATGTTATATTACCGCGTACCAGTTATGAGTAGGAAAACCTCAGACTTCAGGACTACAAGTCCGTTGCTGAGTATAATTCTGCACTTCATAACATCACCTCACGCCTGAAGTTGTGCGGTGAAGAAGTGACAGAACAGCGCATGTTGGAAAAGACATTTACCTCGTTTCACGAGAAAAATGCAATCCTCATGCAGCACTATCGTGAACGCAACTTCACGCAATTCTCTGATCTGATCTCATGCCTACTTAGGGCAGGGCAGAATCGAGACTTACTGCTAGCCACTCATAATTTACGTCCAGCTGGCACTGCCACTATCCCTGAAGCCCACCACGTTTCTCCCCAGAAGTGGAAAAACAAGAAGAAGGCTAATAATAACAAAGGGAAAGCTGTGATGAAGAATGGACGAGGAGCAGCACCCCCGTCCAAAAACAACAATACAGGAAAGAGTAACTTCATATGGAAGTAAAAGAACACTGACCAAGTGTCACTTCCTAAGAAGAACTGGAAGGATAAATGCCATAGATGCGGCATGACTGGCCATTGGTCCAGAATATGTCGCACTCCTCGCCACCTCCAGGAACTATATCAGGCGAGCCAGAAGTCTCTGCCTGAAACAAACTTTGCGGCTGTTCAGCCACCAATGATGTTCACTGCAAATGACTTCGAGAACGACGACCTGCTCGATTAAGCTTCGTCTTTTATCTATGCATTTAAAATTCAATGTTGCTTCATCTAATTTGCTTAAGTACGAACTTTTATTTTGAATGTATTTTTCATTGACTTAAATAAAATTTCGTTTTACTTATAGATGAAGTATGGAATATTGTGGACAGTGCCTCGTTGCACTGGTGTAGCATTGATATTGCTCCCACATACAACAAGACTATAAGATGCAAATTCTCCTCTTAAACGTATAGAAAATCTCCAATTTTCAAGGATATTTCTTTTAAGGAAAATAACTTGAAAATTGTGGATAATATATATTGAATATCAAAATGTAACTCGTCAAGAAAAATGGCCAGAAGTGTAGGAATATGATGCCCTCAAGGCCATTTATTCCTGTGTGAATAGCACAAACATCTTGTTCAAAATAACAGTAAGCTGTTTGGTAATAATTTATCTAAGCTATATTGTAATGTAGTCAACATTAGATATAAACTTAGGTAAAGTCCTGAGACTTTATGCAAGGTCAAACGGGTATCGAGATGAGTATCTCGATCATGGAGAAACGTTTGACCGTCTGTAGCATAAGTCTAAAATGGTTCGTGGTCGTAGATGTTCCGAGACAAGGATATCGAAACATCGGATAGACCATTGTGTCTTAGTCTTCACCGTTTAGCGGTGGCGATGATCTCATGATCGCTTGACTTGGCGAAGTCGAAGACGAGACACAGGTGCTCATTAGAATGAGTTCACTGAACGATCCACTAGAGTTATCATATGGTTATATTGACCAATCTGTCAGTGATAACTCTGAGTGATGATAGGATAGTTGGTCTTTTGACTTGAGGTCATTTTGACGGACCTGTGCGTGAACGGTGCCACTTAGATCAACTGACCTAGCTTCGAGGCAAGGCCTGTCGAAAGGTCTTTTGATTAGGTGTCACTTGAAACGTACGAGGCGAGTAATGACCAAGAGAGGATTCGACTCTCCCGGTCAATGGGAGTTAGTGTCGTAGAGTTAGTTCGGTCTTTAGTAAAAACTCTGCGCAGAGTATGTTAGAAGAAGTCCAATACTTATTGACTAAAGATTGATAGAAACTAACCGGAGTCAAGTTATTGGGGTTGACAGTTTGACCGTACCCCAGACTTGATCCGAACGACATATTTAAGACGAAGAGACTATAACTGCGGAATTCATCACAGAAACAGTCAGGTGGTCCCGACAATACTCATGTCAATGAGTTAACCACATAATGATGATACCTGAAGCAGGGACGGCAACCACTGCTCGTGGTCACTGCCGTATAGGGCTTCGAGCCCAACCTGTTGTAAGGGTCAGGCTGTAGGGTCTCACACAGAGTGCAACGCTTCGTCCAATAATAGGTAGAAAATAGTTAGGGAGAATATTTGCATTTGATGCAAAAGAAGAGATAATTGCATTTGATGCAATATGATAATTTAAGCTTAGATAGGGACTATTTTGCATTTGATGCAAAAGCGATTAAATGCGTATTAAATTGTTTAATACAATATTTAATAAAATAAACGCAAGGAAAAGTTCACGGGTAAGACGGGAATGTCCCGGTCTACGCCCAGGTTCGAACGGCGTCCAAATCGGACGCCAGATGATCAAGTTATGCCCAAAACAGTCCAAAGGGTCAGATCAGGTCAGACCAGGCAGACCAGCCCAGTCTGGACCTGGTCTGGCCTGCTGGCCAGACCCAGACTGCCCACACCTGGGCGCCAGGCCCAAACAAGGGCCTGGGCGCCCAGGCACCTGGGCACAGGCCCAGGCGCTGGGTGCCTGGGCCTGGGCCCAGGCGGCCCAGGACGCCTGGGCGCTGGGCGCCCAGGCGTTCTGGGCCGGGCGCCTGGCCCGGCCCAGGCGCCCGCGCCCAGACTTGGGCGCCCGTGCCCAGGTCTGGGCCTGGGCGCCCAGTCAGCAGATTCTGAATCTGTGGTGCCCACTTGTTGGGCCCCACCAATGGGTGCAGAACCCTAGGTTTACTGGACAGTTTTGACGACTGATTTTAGTCGAAAATCAAGCCTAGGGCTGATCTTTGGACACTCAATTGGAGGGTCAAACGAACTCCGATTGACGAACGGTTTTTTCCTATGCGTTCACCGTTGAACGCTTGTCATATTGATAGGTTGTATCGATCCTGAAGCTCAACGGTGAGTGAGTTAAAATTCACGGAAGTTTGCACTTTGTGAAGTGCAAACTAACTTGATTTTAACTAAACCAATTATTTAGTCCCACATCGGATTTTGAGAAATGGGGAGAGTCCGCCGCCTATATAAATAGGGGTCTCCCCCCTTTCTCAAAACTCGTCCCAAGCTCTAGATCTGAGCGGCTCTCGTAAATGTTGGAGCACGCTCGGATCTAAGCTTAAATAAATATTTCTCTATCTCCCTAAATTTCTGCCTTACTCCTGCGGGCTCTAGCAAAGCCACAAAGGAGTTCGGATTCTGAATCTGAAATCTTGGCGGAGGTTTCACTCGCGTGAAACTTTCTTCGGCGCGTGGTTGGCTCGGCGGCACGGGGATTGATCGCCTCGGGATGCGGAGCGATTCGAGGAGCGGTTCGGGGAGCGGTTCAAAGGAGCGGCTCGGCGTGGGACGGGAGCAGCTCGGAAGACGGCGCGGAACATCTCGCCTGCTCCAGGGCTGAGATTCCGGGTATGTGGTTAAAGTATTATTAGCATTAGTTTAGTTTAATCGCAGTAGGCTAGATCCTTCTTGGGATGGTCAGACCCATCCCAAGTCGGCATAGATCTTGGCTTAGGGTCTTGGACCTTAGGGCTAAGTTAAAAATGTTTTAACTGCATGTTAATTTAGATTAACTAGTTTTTCTTCCGCTGCTATAGTTTTTTCTGTCTATGTTCCGTCCGACTTAGGACGGGACTAGAGTTTTTGTGCCCTAAGGGACCGCCAATTCCCCTACAGTGGTATCAGAGCAAGGTTTGCGTAGTCGATCTAGCCTGCGATTAATTTTAATCTTAAGAATGCTTTTAAATACTTTTAAAATGTTTTAAAGTTATGAGATAAATTTTAAAAATGTTTTATATGTTCAAATTTATTTGATAAATTTTTTAAGCATGAAAGTTTTTAAAATGATGTTTTAATTTATGAGATATTTTAAAACTGTTTTAAAAGTTAAAAAATTTTATGCGATAAATTTTTAACGTAGCATGCAAATTAGTGATTTTAAAATTAAGTTTTTTTTATGAGATAAAAAAATAAAATAATTTTAAAATCATATTTTAAATTTAAATGTTAAATTTATGTATGCATGCTAAAAATTGTTTATGCGATAAACTTAGTATATTTAAATGTTAAATAGTTGTGCACTATCTTTATGCGATAAATTAGTGTAGTTTTTTTAATGGCTTGTTAATGTTGTCCCTTATTTGATAATACAAGACAACCTTTTAGGTTAGCCATTAAAAATGATTAAAATTTATTACTTGAATTTTAATGACATGCTATGTTTTAATAAAACATTAACAACAATATAAAGACCTAATTCCTGATTAGGGTAGTCCTTTAAATGAACTTTAAATTCTAATTGTTATAATTTTCATTAAAGGACTTCGCTTTTAGCGTTGTTAATAATTTATTAAAATCCTAATAATGATTAGGGTAGCACGTGAACCTTATAGTTGATAAGGACTTAATAAAAGTTATTAAACAAATCCTAAAAATTTTGAATTTAAGGATTCAACTAGTTGATAGGATTAATTAGTTGTTAATAAAAGCTGTTTAGTCTATGGCATACATACAAAAATGACAAGCTTCATTCAATGGACCATGATCCAGTCAATGTGCTTGGCTAAGAGTTCTGGGTCAACCCTTGCTAGTCCAAGGGGTAGTGATCCTGGCTTAGTCAATTCCCTGGCTGAGTTCCGCTGGACCGCAATGTCGCGAATCATGATTGTATGACACCCTGGACTATATCTAAGTCAAATACGTTAATGATCTTTTTCAAGATTAACCGTAGCCCTCCTTGTTTTAGGGGTTAGCAACTATAGGGCCCGTGTTATAGTTGTTGAGATACACTCAAGCTGTGACATGGCAACCCTGTAGAAACCAACTCCTTAAATACATAAGATGAAATCTTGACTAACCCTAACCGTCGTCTCGTACCTCGAGCGCCGGCGTAAGTTAAGTCAACGATGTAGTCTGCCCAGATGTAGTCTAAGACCTAACCCTAACCAACGTGTCGTGCATACACCGAGCTGAGGGGCAAGTCAGGCTAGACATGAAAACAAGGGTCCGACTAGACTAGACAATGTGATTTGGATGAGCACACTCATGATCACGAATGGCTAGGGGCAAAAACCGATTAAGAGAGTCATATCCGATATGATCGATGAAGAGTCATCTTCCGATCGCAGAGTCAATCAACTTGTTGAGCTACACTCAAGGTTATTTAGACTCAAGGTGATTGGAACTCTTACCCATTAATTTTAATTCGATTAAATCGTTCGTTATTAAGCTTTAAAACGATCATAAAAATAGTGGGAGGATATAGATAGATAAAAGCCAATCTACCTATATTTAATATTGAACATATGCTAAAACTAGGGCAAGACTATGTTTACCGTAGGAATTAAAATATAATATTTTAATTAGTTAACTGGTCAATAGGTTGATTAATTGAATATCGAATTAAATTCTAATTGATAGAATTAAAACTATATTCTCGTTGACATTAAATGACCTTCTAAAGAACAGACTTAAGAAATATGATTTCATTAAGTTCTGGGTCCAACAAATAAATTAAAGCTACATGTCACTCGTCTCTATATGAGGCAGCTTGAACATATAGGACATTCAAAGTATGTTTCTCCCTACAATTTGTCGAGCTACCCTCAAGGTTGTATGGACAAACAATTTTGATTCGTAAAGTTCAAAAATTCGATCAAACCGTTTGAGTCGAATACGAGTGCATGAGCGATGCAAGACTATATATCCCAACCGGATCTTGAGACAAGCAACTTCTTGAGCTACACTCAAGATTGCAAAGCTCAAGCGTTTGGATACATAAGTTGCTTGCATAGCTATTTATTTATGTTGATATCTAAATGTGATTTAGAAAAGGAAGAAGGCACTTCGGAAAGTCAATAGAGTTAAATAGTTTAATTTATCATTAAGGCATAAGTAGGAGGAAATGAAAATGTGACATATTTTGATGTCACGATTTCAGAATAAATTGTTATACAAAAGACGTTTAACACATTTTGACGAATGTCGTCACATTGCTTCTGAAGTAATGTTTTGTGTTAAGTAATTTGTAAATAACTATATATATATATATATATTAAATGTTAATATATAAATACACAAGATAGTAGCAAACTTATATGGTAAAATTAGACTAGGCCGTATCTAGAGATTAAGCTTCACAAGTCACATAAAGAGGGGTCTGACCTCTAGTATTATGAAGTCTACGGACACTTGTGAGTCTTAGCCTCTTAGATACAATGGCCGAAACCCATCTGTGAGACAGTGGGAGAATGAGTTGTCGAACTCAGTCTCGTACATACTGATGTACCCGAGTCTATCTTTTAACAAAATAAGTTATTCGTATATTTTATTAAGACGCGTGTTCTTGATGAAACACAAGTCTGATAAAATAAAGAACGAAATGCCTAAAGTATTTAAACTGATTCGATTAGATCGAATGGTCAAATACTTTGCCACATAAAATCTTGTGTAATTAAAAGAAAATGTGATTTTCTCTCAGGTCAAGTCTGTTAACACATCAGAGTGTTAAAAGGTATGAATCACACTTAGTTAGACTTAGTGCGATCCATAAAGAAGTGACTCTGAGTTAACTCCTCCCTCTGGGTTAAGTCCCAGATAGTAATGCCTAGGTTTTGATAATGTTCTATAAGGACATTATCAATAATATATTCAATAAATCAATCGTAAGGAAGTTGTATTATTACTCGAATCTCGTGAGACGGATTGTCGAGTTAGACATCATAACTGATGATGACTTAGTCAACTTCTAGGATGAGATTCGGAGTAGTAACTCCGATTTAAAAACTTGATGCAATCAGAATAGGTCCGTGTGCGTAAATAAATTTGAGAATTTAGTTTACGTACCCAAGGAAAATGTTTCCTCACTGCAAGTAAATCTTTAAGTTGAAAGATTGGTGCAGAAAAGAAAATAGTGAAGTACAATAATGTTGGACGGAAACAGTTTTCATCCTAATTTCTTTAAAACGGATTATGATGAAACCGGTTTCGCCAACAGATGTGTACAGATCTACTCGGACCAAAGCCGATGTAAAATGCTTAAGGTGACCATGAAAGTTGGAGCATTCACTTATAAGTTCGTTTTTCTAAATATGATTTAGACGGACCAACTTATATGAATTGACCAGAGAATTTTCAAGGTCAGTGGGAGCGTGAAAATTACATGCGAGACATCAAAGAGATGGAACATATATTTATCAGAAATGAATATGAACCATTTGAAATGACAAATAACTAATTTGAAATTATTATCGTAAGATACGAGGAACTGGATAAGATCCAGGGAAATAAAGTATTATAGATTCCGATAGACCAAGTGAATTATTTGAATGAGATTCAAATGGTTGGTCTAACATAAACATAGAAACCCCTTAAGTCTATAGTGTAGACGGTTTTTAGCAGATCCACTCACGAAGGCTCTATCACATGAAGTCGGGAAAACTTATGTGTAAAAACGATCTTAGATATCGAGATAAATGGGCCTGAGTGCAAGTGGGAGATGTAGGAATATGATGCCCTCAAGGCCATTTATTCCTTTGTGAATAGCACAAACATCTTGTTCAAAATTACAGTAAGCTGTTTGGTAATAATTTATCTAAGCTATATTGTAATGTAGTCAACATTAGATATAAACTTAGGTAAAGTCCTGAGACTTTATGCAAGGTCAAACGGGTATCGAGATGAGTATCTCGATCATGGAGAAACGTTTGACCGTCTGTAGCATAAGTCTAAAATGGTTCGTGGTTGTAGATGTTCCGAGACAAGGATATCGAAACATCGGATAGACCATTGTGTCTTAGTCTTCACCGTTTAGCGGTGGCGATGATCTCATGATCGCTTGACTTGGCGAAGTCGAAGACGAGACACAGGTGCTCATTAGAATGAGTTCACTGAACGATCCACTAGAGTTATCATATGGTTATATTGACCAATCTGTCAGTGATAACTCTGAGTGATGATAGGATAGTTGGTCTTTTGACTTGAGGTCATTTTGACGGACCTGTGCGTGAACGGTGCCACTTAGATCAACTGACCTAGCTTCGAGGCAAGGCCTGTCGAAAGGTCTTTTGATTAGGTGTCACTTGAAACGTACGAGGCGAGTAATGACCAAGAGAGGATTCGACTCTCCCGGTCAATGGGAGTTAGTGTCGTAGAGTTAGTTCGGTCTTTAGTAAAAACTCTGCACAGAGTATGTTGGAAGAAGTCCAATACTTATTGACTAAAGATTGATAGAAACTAACCGGAGTCAAGTTATTGGGGTTGACAGTTTGACCGTACCCCAGACTTGATCCGAACGACATATTTAAGACGAAGAGACTATAACTACGGAATTCATCACGGAAACAGTCAGGTGGTCCCGACAATACTCATGTCAATGAGTTAACCACATAATGATGATTCCTGAAGCAGGGACGGCAACCACTGCTCGTGGTCACTGCCGTATAGGGCTTCGAGCCCAACCTGTTGTAAGGGTCAGGCTGTAGGGTCTCACACAGAGTGCAAAGCTTCGTCTAGTAATAGGTAGAAAATAGTTAGGGAGAATATTTGCATTTGATGCAAAAGAAGAGATAATTGCATTTGATGCAATATGATAATTTAAGCTTAGATAGCGACTATTTTGCATTTGATGCAAAAGCGATTAAATGCGTATTAAATTGTTTAATACAATATTTAATAAAATAAACGCAAGGAAAAGTTCACGGGTAAGACGGGAATGTCCTGGTCTACGCCCAGGTTTGAACGGCGTCCAAATCGGACGCCAGATGATCAAGTTATGCCCAAAACAGTCCAAAGGGTCAGATCAGGTCAGACCAGGCAGACCAGCCTAGTCTGGACCTGGTCTGGCCTGCTGGCCAGACCCAGACTACCCACACCTGGGCGCCAGGCCCAAACAAGGGCCTGGGCACCCAGGCCTGGGCGCCCAGGCACCTGGGCACAGGCCCAGGCGGCCCAGGACGCCTGGGCGCTGGGCGCCCAGGCGTTCTGGGCCGGGCGCCTGGCCCGGCCCAGGTGCCCGCCTGGGCGCCTGGCGCCTGGCGCCTGGTGCCTGGCTGGCGCCTGGGCGCCAGGCGCCTGGCGCCTGGCGCCTGGGCGCCCGCGCCCAGCCTTGGGCGCCCGTGCCCAGGTCTGGGCCTGGGCGCCCAGTCAGCAGATTCTGAATCTGTGGGGCCCACTTGTTGGGCCCCACCAATGGGTACAGAACCCTAGGTTTACTGGACAGTTTTGACGGCTGATTTTAGTCGAAAATCAAGCCTATGGCTGATCTTTGGACACTCAATTGGAGGGTCAAACGAACTCCGATTGACGAACGGTTTTTTCCTATGCGTTCACCGTTGAACGCTTGTCGTATTGATATGTTGTATCGATCCTGAAGCTCAACGGTGAGTGAGTTAAAATTCACGGAAGTTTGCACTTTGTGAAGTGCAAACTAACTTGATTTTAACTAACCCAATTATTTAGTCCCACATCGGATTTTGAGAAATGGGGAGAGTCCGCCGCCTATATAAATAGGGGTCTCCCCCCTTTCTCAAAACTCATCCCAAGCTCTAGATCTGAGCGGCTCTCGTAAATGTTGGAGCACGCTCGGATCTAAGCTTAAATAAATATTTCTCTATCTCCCTAAATTTCTGCCTTACTCCTGCGGGCTCTAGCAAAGCCACAAAGGAGTTCGGATTCTGGATCTGAAATCTTGGCGGAGGTTTCACTCGCGTGAAACTTTCTTCGGCGCGTGGTTGGCTCGGCGGCACGGGGATTGATCGCCTCGGGATGCGGAGCGATTCGAGGAGCGGTTCGGGGAGCGGTTCAAAGGAGCGGCTCGGCGTGGGACGGGAGCAGCTCGGAAGACGGCGCGGAACATCTCGCCTGCTCCAGGGCTGAGATTCCGGGTATGTGGTTAAAGTATTATTAGCATTAGTTTAGTTTAATCGCAGTAGGCTAGATCCTTCTTGGGATGGTCAGACCCATCCCAAGTCGGCATAGATCTTGGCATAGGGTCTTGGACCTTAGGGCTAAGTTAAAAATGTTTTAATTGCATGTTAATTTAGATTAACTAGTTTTTCTTCCGCTGCTATAGTTTTTTTCTGTCTATGTTCCGTCCGACTTAGGACGGGACTAGAGTTTTTGTGCCCTAAGGGACCGCCAATTCCCCTACAAGAAGACCATCTACTTACGATTTCATTGGACCCCCGTCGGGCCCCTATTATTACAGATATTCATCCTATAGAAAGCCAACTCGACTGAGCACCAGAAGTGCCTTTCTTTGCCATAATTTTTTAACTCTGGTAAAATGGACTTGGTCATCCTGGATCAGTAATGATGGACGCATCATCAAATGAATCCATTGGAGAACCTGAAGATTCTTCAAAAGGTTGAGTTTCCTTGTCCCCCTTTGTCATAAGGGAAAACTAATAGAGAGACATTCCCTCCTGAAAGTGGGTTTAGAGTCTCCTGGCTTCATTGAGAGAATACATGGTGACCTTTTGCGGGCCTATTCACCCCGCAAATGGCCCATTTTCGGTACTTCATTACTGTACTGATATATGCATCTACTAGATGGTCTTATGTGTGCCTTTATATTCACTCGCAACCTAGCTTTCTCAAAAGCTTATAATGCGGGTGAATTTACTACACATATCATTCAAGACTTCTGCCAAGTAACTGGCATTAAAATTGAACATCATGCAGCATGTTCAAACTCATAACAGGTTAGCAGAGTCTCTGGTAAAGAGACTCCAATGGATTTCACGTCCATTGTAAAATCACAGTTGCCTATTGATGTTTAGGTACCATCACACTTCATTCCGTATTGCTTATCACGATACGGCCCGTTTGTTGCCATATCTTATTGCTGATGCTGTTTGCTTATGGTTTACCACCAAGTCTTGATAAATGTGAATTTGATGAGCATAATCTCATTGAAATAGGTACGCAGTCTAAAGAAGCCTGAAGCTTTTGAGACCATATCATGGGACACAAAAGTCCTCATCTCGTTATGATCCGCATACTTTTTCTGTGTGAAGTTGAGATCTAGAAGATCCTTCACATTAAGACTAAAGTACATCAATTACCGGATAAAATTGCGGACAACCAGAAGATTGTTCGTTCACACGTCCCCGCTGCCAACACGCCAGCTAGGATTGACATTCTCAAAGATGGATGCAATCCACCGGCAGCAGAATTGGCCGTACCTCAATTGAAAAGAGGACGCCTGCCAGGTTCAAAATATAAAATTCCTCAAAATAGGAAGATTCCTGGATATATCAAAATGATCCAACCACAGGATGCTGAGCTCAGACCAGCAACGTCTCCCCTCCTAATTTCCCCTGCAGAGGAAACAACAGGAGAAACATCATTATATTACGTACGTACTAGAGAGGTACTGGACAGATATAGCATAGTCGTCGACGACGGTTTTGCTTTCGCTATTGCCGTTCACGTCGCTGAATACGACGATGACGTCTACCCACTTTTCTATAGCGTAAACGCATAGATTGGCCAAAGTGGGATGCGGCAATAAGAGTAGAGCTGGACTCACTCTTGAAAAGTAAAGTCTTTGGACCAGTAGTCCATACACCTGAATGTGTAAAACCTGTGGAATATAAGTTGGATTTCATAAGAAATTGAAATGAAGGAAATGTGATCATTTTCCTACTAAGCCTAAACTTCTCTGAAAAAGCCAATACATGCAGCTCATGGACGTTGTGACTGCATATAATATGGCAATATAGATATAGAGATCTATATAAAACTTCCAGAAGGGTACTCTACCCCAGAGATGAAAGAGAGACGTAGAAACGTCTTCTCCATAAAGGCTACAAAGATCATTAGTTGATCTTAAACAATATTCTGCATGTGTATCTTTTTCAAAAGATCGTTGACAGGATTTGTGATATTCGCCGTATAGGTGGTAGAGTTAAAGCTAATAGGATCTCCTGCAGAGACCATTTAGCAATCTGATAGCTTTAAGCATATCTTGTAAATGAAAAACCTTGGTATAACAAGGTATTATCTCGGCTTGTATATTTAACACCTTCATGGTGGAATCCTTTAATATCCTTCATACACCTGGAGTATATGAAGAATGATGTCCACTTGCATCCTATTAAAAATGTATGCTTATTTATGACACCTCCCAGTAGCTGGAAGAGGGGGAGGACATCCTAGGTCCTGAAGAGCCTAACTTTAGTGTACTTGTTACACTTCTTTATCTGGGCAACTGCACGTGTCTTTGATAGAACGTCTGCAGTAAAGTTGTTAACCAGATAAAGTGTTGCCCTGGAGAGCACCACTAGACCAAGGATAAGCTGCTTCTGCGCAACTTCCAAGGGTCAAGAAATATATATCGCATATGCAGGTTTAAAGATCATCGTAATGACTAAAACATAATAGGCCGGCCACCTCCTAAATATCTACACATCATCCTACAATGTCTACATCTTCTGAGAAGCTTATCATCCAAGAAGCAAGTATTAGAAACGCTCTACCAGGTCCAGCAGTACCTCGCAGACACACTGAAGACTGATTCAATGAATACTTTAGTGGCATCATCTACCAAACTTCGAAGAGCTTTCCACTCTAGAACACCACTGCTTTACTATATCCGCTAGATGAGTGAAACTTGTATAGCTGAGTGATGATTGTATTTTCTTTCAGAACATGATGGATGTATAGATGAATAGGAGATGATTGTATAAATACATAGGAGATCTGCAAGCCTGAAGCATGTACAGATCAGGGGGAGTCCATCGATAGTTGTACTCTTTTCCCTTAAGCTGCTGGTTTTTCCCACTGGGTTTTCCACAGCTAAGGTTTTAACGAGGCAACCACAGTGGCTCTGGATCCAGAAGTATCCACCCCATTAGCATACTGAATCCTGAAGTATTCATATGCTTAACCCAAGGTAATGGAGAGATGAGGGGGAGTGTTGTGATTTGAGGGAGGCCTTTGGCCTCCCCCCTCAACATCTCACCATTACTCCCCACTAAGTTAGTGGGGAGTCCCTTGGACTCCTATTTTCTCTAAATTGAATATATAGAGAGCCATGACTTGTGCCAAGGCTACTCCTTATGAGAGATTGTTTACTCTCTTCTCTAAAATCCTTCAACACTTTTTGTGTTTTGTATTTTGATAACATGATTTTCATTTTGATATGTTTTTGGAGCTTTGCAAAAAAACATGTAGCTGGTTTTTATAACAAGCATCAAAATGTGGAACCAAAAAAACAAACAATAACATTAAGGTGATTTTGTTTGCCAAGCTCCACATTCATGTGTGAACAATCCATCAGAATTTATTTGCAAAATTGGAGCTTGGTTCTCACTATTTGTGTTTTGTATCTCAAACAACAAATTTCACACCAAAATTCATTAAAACCTCAATAGCCGACGTGTACGTACATTTCCAGTATTATTTTGTTTTTGGGGAAAAATTACTCTTTTTATTCTAGATTTATGAAAGTTTAAGATTTCATAGCAATTGCTCATGTATGCAATTCTCCCGGACTTTTGTGAGAAAGGTTTCATTCAGGCTATATTCGCAGTTTTGCAAGCAGATTTTGTGATCATGGATCAAATGACGTTGGTTCTCACTGTTAGTATTCTGATAACAGGTTTTGGTAGACATCACTCTATGTGTTTTCACCTAATGCACGTCTTTTTCATGGTGTTTGATTCACTTCATCTAGGCCTTGACACCAACTCTTATTGTTGTGAATCATGGTTGATATCCCTTCATCAAAATTTGTATCCCCTACAAATCTTCCTGTGACTTTCCTAATAACATCATGTTTATTTGGTTGTAAACAATTTAAGAACCATGTTGACATCTTTCATGGAGCTTGCAGATCTTGATATGGAATTAGTGGAGAATTTCTTTGAAAAGCTTAAACATCAGGTTCGATAGCAAGGGTCTCTCTTGCATTATGAGCGTCAGGTTAAAACATTCTGATTGTGGTATGCTTGCATTTTTGGCTTGCATCTGGCAATATATGTAAGATAACATCATGTTAAAAACACAAGGCCCTTTGCATTATTCGCTTCTTTATACTTTAATTTTTTTGTGATGTTGAATAGGCTGATGCTGGTTGGCTTATACAATTGAGTGTTGGTTCATACAAGAAATGTGACATGTAAACGAGTTAAATATTGAGCTAATTGAGCTAATTAGGGTTTCTTATTTTATGATCTATTTTATCATTAAGAAAGATTATCAGAAGCATATAAAGATGAACAAATGTGAGCAATTTTTTGGTCAAAATGATTGGGTTTGCTTTGTGTATATTCTGTGTAGCTTTAATCAAAGCAAGTAACAGCAAAGAGCATGCATAAGTCAAATCCCATTTCATTTTATTCTATTTCAATGGATAAAAATAAGTCATGGCAAATGAACACATACAATTGAGGATATGTGCATAAAAGCCTTGTTAATAATATAAATTAATGGCAGAATGGCATTTTGTGTGTGATTTCTCTGTTAAAAACTTCAAATATATACAAATATGAAAGAATCCAATGTTCTTAGGTATTGTTGTCAAAGTTTAACTATAAATATACTTTGATTCTTTGTTTTTTATACTAAAAAAACACCTGCTAATCAAATTTTTTTAACTAAAAGGTTCACATGTTTGTTTTATAATTTGACTTGTTGGTTATTTGTAAATTGTTTGGATCTTTGATTCAAACATATGTTAGTTGATTAGTATCTCTCTATCATATGTTAGTTGATTTGATTGTGCAATTATAGTTTTATGTATTTATGTCAGATTGGCATCAGGAAATCTTGAATAGCAATCAAAAGGAGAATTTTCAGTTATATCCCATGCCAAGATCAAGTTACGGTACAGAGTCCATGTTTGTTCTTAAATCTGGAAATACTTCAAAAGTCTGCATGAATGAATTCACTGTTACTACAATATTTTGAGCAGAGGGTCTAAAATGCCACATCGACAAAGGGGTAAAGCTCATAATTCCTCATATTAACTATTTGACTGAAGATTTTTTTAATTCACATTGCATCCTAGATTGCTCATAATTCCTCATCAGGTGTATTTTTAATATCGCTAAAGTCCATGTGTTTTTATTCTTTCAAACTATATCTACCCTTGGTTTGTTCTCTTTATAGTAATAAAAGAATAACATAGTAGATACATCTTTTCTATTATATATACTTGCATTATATTTGGTAGTCTCATTCTTTTTAAGAGGCACATCAACAGTAGAAGCATTCTTATGTAAATCTCTCATAATTAAATCGATGACAACCAATCCATATGGCAATGTAAATAGAGAAATATACAAATTCTTTTGAAACCACGCGCAATGAAACCAATTTTTACAATTTTATTTCAAACACCATTACATGAAATAATATGGGCATTAATTTTGTGGTGACTTCATGCTTAGAAAATTATTGGCTTTTCATTTCGGTAACACTTCAAATGGTGTATATCAATTTCACATAGAGAATCCTCAGGTATATTATCCATTTTTACAATTTTATTTCAAACACCATTACATGAAATAATCTGGGCATTCATTTTGTGGTGACTTCATGCATAGGAAATCATTGGCTTTTCATTTCTGTAACACTTCAAATGGTGTATATCAATTTCACATAGAGAATTCCGAATCCTCCGGTATATCAATTTTTACAATTTTATTTCAAACACCATTACATGAAATAATCTGGGCATTCATTTTGTGGTGACTTCATGCATAGAAAATCATTGGCTTTTCATTTCTGTAACACTTCAAATGGTGTATATCAATTTCTCATAGAGAATCCTCAGGTATATTATCCTGTGATTGGAATTTAGTCAAAATGATTTAGCAAATTCTTTCCAAAGGAACCAATTTTTGGTATACTACTGTCATAAGCCCTCACCTAAACTGAGCTTGGAAACCTCAGTCTGATTCTATTGAAAGATAATATAAAAACAATTATAACTAACTTTTTAATTAACTTAAAATTTACGTATTAGAAACATAATTTGGTTTTACCTTTTGAGAATTTTGAATAAAGGGAGTTTGAAAGTCACATATTCAAATTTAATATTCCTTGCTGAGTGCACCATTTATCTTATAAAAATATGTTTTGTTTAAAAAAACCAGTTCAAGAACAAATAACCAGAGTACTGGAGGCTAAAATGTTACAGTGCCTCCTTGACTAAATTATAACTAAAATTTTGACTAAATTTTTGACTTAAAATGGAAAATGAATCAACAAAGGGAAACAACATAGTTCTAATAAGTTATAATTTGAATGAATCACCATTCATCCTAAGACCAGATAAATTTTTTTGACTAAACACCATTCATCCTAAGAACACACACTGTACACATTAGTTGCCATTTTACGAGACATTTGCCTCTCACTTTAACAGGTTATGATGTTAAACTATAGTATCTATAGCATCAATTTTACAGGATATGATGTTAAACTGAATAAAATCTATAGTATCAATTTTACATAATATGATGTTAAACTGAATTGGAGACATGGAATACAGTTTAGTTGATAGCATGGAGACATGGAATACATTTCAGTTTAGTAGGTGATTTGGGAGGAAATTTTTTTGGAATACTATTCCCTACTAAACTAAAATGTAACGATGGAATGCATCATTGAAAACCAGGCTTCCAATGCATTCTTCAGATCTTGGGCATCTTCCTCTATTGCATCTAACCGCATGTCAATTTTGTTTATTTTTACAGAGGCGTTGATGATGTCAATATTCTTTTTTGTTGTGGTTTTTGATGATCTCATTTATGCCTTCATGTTGCATATCATGCCTGGGTTGCATATCTGAAATGTGTGTTTTTGTAATATTATTGAAGATCTTATGTGTATATGTTAAAGCTAAAACTTGATTGTGAAGATGAAACTTTGTGATCTGTTGAAGATGAAACTTTGTGCTCTGCAACCCTATTCTGTTATTGTTCTAACTTTGTGATTTGTCAGCTGGGGAGTATGATTCTTTCTTCAATGGGTATGATTGCTTGATGGTTATCTTTTACAATAATAAGCTCAAGTTGCACTGGAACTTCAGTTAGCAGAATGGCTTAAATTGTAATGGAGCTGCAATTAGTCTTCAGCTTGGCTTAAGAAGAATCCCGCTTTGTTTAGGAATTTGTTCAATTAGCCTCAAGGAGAATCGGCTTTTAGCTGAAATGTACTACAACATGGGTGTATTTAAATTATCTCCACACCTGATTGTATTTTGGCTGATGCTAAATTCTTTTAGCAAACATCATTTGTTTTAAAATTGTATAAAGTAGGAGTTTAATTGAAATATAGAGAGTCAGAAAATGTGGTGCTGATATGTGCTGTGTGTATGGGCAGTTTCTTCATGTTAGTATGTGATGAAATGTGGTGAAATGTGTGTTGAAATGTTTTTGCATAAAATGAGCAGATTAAATGTGGTAAAATGAGTAATGAAATGCTGGTTGAAATGTGATGAATTGTATGATGAAATGTGTAATGTGAGCAGATGAAATGGTTTGAAATATGTTGAACTACATGTTGAAATGTCTCTAGGCTGTCCCCAGGCTCTATATATGGTAGAAGGCTATATCTGGTAAAATGTTGTCTGAAATGTGGAGAAATAAGCAATGAACCTCTTCTAGATACAAGATATATATGACTCTAAAAAGCAATATAATCTAAGTACGCAATCAAAGAGAGAGCAGTAAAACATCTCCTAATGAGCAATGCACCTATTTATGAACCAATCGAGCAATCCAACAGATGTTGGCTCCAATAGATATTCGCATCAAACAGATATTAAAAGACCAATCATCCATACATTCATATAGAGAAATACAAACGCATGCACTTCGTTTCATATACATACTCATACATATACTCATTCATACATGAACAAAAACAACGTTAGGTTTTGAAGTCTGCAAGGACCTGTAATTGCGGCAGCGCAACATCCTTATATCCTTGAGCAACCTGGACAAATCTCCTTAAGAAACACTTGGCTATCAGCACAATCAACTCATACTTCAATTGCTATGGCAGAAGGAGCTCGCACAATTTTTTCAAGCTAATTTTTTGTTTCACGCTAAATTTTTCACGCTAATTTGTTATTCTGTGCCGAAAGCGCCTTGCCGAATTTGTTGTTCTATGCCGAATTTGATGTTCCGCTCCGAAGGAGCCCACGCCGAATTTGTTTTTCTGTGTCGAATGCACCTACGCTGAATTTGTTGTTCCACGCCGAAGGCACCTGTGCAGTTAAATATTTTTACGCAAATTTGTTCTTTTAAATTTTGGCTATGAAAATAATTTTTTGGGGAACAACGATTGTGCGGGGGAAAATCTTAAATGAATCGTGCCCGCGGGCACGGGTAATGACTATCTATTCTATAAAGCATGAATAATTTGAATTTTGTCCCAGTTATCAGTCCAGTCATATTGCTTTGTCCCAGTCAGCATGTAATTTGAACTCTTATGAATTTGACTTGAATTTGAATGAAATATGAATGAAATTGAACTCAGTGAATGAAATTTGAATGAAATTGAACTCAGTGAAGTTGACCTCATTTGAAGAACCCTCAACCCGTTGGCATCTTGGTGTGAAATTGGAGGGAAACTTAGGAGGGAAACTTAGGGGGAAATTGGTGATGTGATCAAATTATTTGATCACATCAGAGCCATCTCCCTCACGTTTCCATCTAACCGGAGCTTGGAGGGAATTAATTTGGAGAGAACAACGTTGCCATCTCCCTCATCTTCAACATCATCTTCAACCATTCCTCACATTGCCATCTGGATCCATCCCTCCACGCAAAGAAAACCGAGCTTCAGCCGTAATCATCTTCCTCACGTTGCCATCTTGAGTTTTATCATTCGCATATGTTGCAGCAACATTTTGTGTTTTATCAATCATCTTCCTCACTTGGTTGTTTCAGATTTTTGCAAGGTGGCTGGGTGTGATCTTCAAACGTTCAAGTTGGTTATTTGAACAGTTAACTGGGATATATTCAACATTCCATGCAACATCAGGTGAGAGATATTAATCAAGATTTTGTGTTTCACCCATAGTCATGAGAGATATGTGAACTTGAGTGTAACAGTGTTATATGTGAATGAATTCTGAGAAGGAAGACAGAAATTTTGAATGAATTCTGTGAAGGAATTTTTGAATCATTTTTTAGTGTTATTGCAACTATTTTGAATTTGAGTGTAACAGTGTTATATGTGAACTTGAGGATTGAGATACAGGATATGTGTTATTGTTGCAGGATATCCTATGTGAACTCAATCTTGCATAATTTATGAGATATTTTTGAATGAAACACATTAGCACATAATTATTCATGCTTACAGGAATTGAGATATTTTTGAATGTGAACTCAATCTTACAAGATATTTGATTCATACTTGAAGTTCATATAATTTATATCTCATTTCTTCATCATTGTCAGACAGAAATTTTTGAATGAATTCTGTGAATGCATTTTTGAATCAATTTTGAGTTGATATCCTGTGAATGAGTGAATGATAACATTTGATAAAACTCTGTGAATGATTGTCTGTGAATGAGTGAAAATTTTCCATATGTGTTAAATTATTCAATTCACATATATGATTATCTGGGGAATATTTGATTCAATTCACATATGTAATTGAGATATTTTTGAATGTGAACTCAATCTTACAGGATATTTGATTTATACTTGAAGTTCACATAATTTATATCTCATTTCTTCATCATTGTCAGACAGAAATTTTTGAATGAATTCTGTGAATGCATTTTTGAATCAATTTTGAGTTGATATCCTGTGAATGAGTGAATGCTAACATTTGATATAACTCTGTGAATGATTATCTGTGAATGAGTGAAAATTTTCCATATGTGTTAAATTAATCAATTCACATATATGATTATCTGGGGAACATTTGATTCAATTCACATATGGAATTGAGATATTTTTGAATGTGAACTCAATCTTACAGGATATTTGATTCATACTTGAAGTTCACATAATTTATATCTCATTTCTTCATCATTGTCAGACAGAAATTTTTGATTGAATTCTGTGAATGCATTTTTGAATCAATTTTGAGTTGATATCCTGTGAATGAGTGAATGATAACATTTGATATAACTCTGTGAATGATTATCTGTGAATGAGTGAAAATTTTTGAATTCACATATTTATATCAGATGTTATTCCTATGTTATTCACAGAGTGAAAATTTTTGAATTCAGAGATTTTCAACTCATTCAAGTGAATTCAAAAGTTTGATTTTCAAAATTTGATATAATTCAAAAATCTGTGAATGATCTGGCATATTTAACATTTGAATTTTGATTTGCAAATAAGGTGAATGATATGCAAAATCATGATTTCAGTACATCAAGTTTCCATTCATTTCAACATCAGGATTAGAAGGAAGATTTTCAGCTGGATGAGATATTTGGAAGAATTTTTGAATAATTTTTGAATTTTCAGCAGGTTGATTTTTAGCAGGATTAGAAGGTTCATTTCATTCATTTCAACTTCAAGTTTCCACTCATTTCAATAATTTTTGAATTCACAGAGTTATATCAAATGTTATTCCTATGTTATTCACAGAGTGAAAATTTTTTAATTCAGAGATTTTCAACTCATTCAAGTGACTTCAAAAGTTTGATTTTCAAAATTTGATATAATTCACAAATCTGTGAATGATCTAGGATATTTAACATTTGATTTTTGATTTGCAAATTAGGTGAATGATATGCAAAATCATGATTTCAGTACATCAAGCTTCCTACTGAGATATCCTGATTGGTTTTCAAATTTTTAGTTTGAAAGGTGATTGATATTTCAGGATCAAAAGGTGAATGATATTGGTAAATGAGTTCAAAGTGAATGAAGTGTCAAAAGTTTCAATTTCTGTAATGTGAATGAATATCAACTGAAAATGAATGAAGTATCAACTCAATCAAGTGAATGAAGTGAATGACGTATCAACTCAATCAGGATATCTCAAAATGATAAATTTTTGAGATATCATTCACCTTTTGAGATATCTCAGTTGATTCAGTGAATACTTCATTGTTGATACTTCATTGTTGATATCTCAGCATGATCACAGTGAAAGAAGTGAATGAAGTATCAACTCAAAATTGGCAAATGAGTTTACATTGTTGAGATATCAACTGAAAATGTGAATGAATTTGTAAATGAAGTTCACATTATTGAATGAATTTGTAATATCAACTGAACTCTTTTGAATTTGTTGAATTGAACACATTGTTGAATGACTTCAACTGAGATATAATGTTTGAGTACTCAAAGTTTTGATACGATATCCTGATTGGTTTTCAAATTTTCAAATTTTTAGTTTGAATCTATGAATCTGTGAATGAATTCAACTGAGAAATCAAATTTGAGTACTCAACAATGTGTATCAGTTGAATTCATTAACAGATTCACAGAAGTACCAAATGCTTGATTACTTGCTATAATGTTTGAGTACTGAAAGTTTTGATACGATGTTGAAATATCAATAATATCATATTTGGCTATTCCAAATATGATTTTATTTCAAACTTCCAAGTGTGAAATATCATTGCAAATTGGAAGTTTTGAAGGTGAGCCCAATTTGCAAAAAATGATATTATCTGTGAACTTGGCAGTTGGAAGTTTTGAAGATCCAAGTTGCTATAAATTTGCAAATTTGCTATAAATTGCTATAAGTTTCCAAATTTGCTATAAAGTTCAAGTTTAACTGTTTAACTGGGATCTTCAAAAGTTCAATTTCCAAATTTATAGCAAATTGGGATCTTCACAAGTTCAATTTGGAAGTTTATATGAAACTGGGTTCTTCAAAAGTTCAAAAATGATATTATCAAATAATTTGCAAATTGGAAGTTCAGTTAAACTTAAAAAGTTAAACTTCTTGATAACACAAGTAAACACTTCCAAATGCTTGAATACATTATGGCAAGTACTCAAAATTATCAAATTTGCAAAAATTATCAAATTGGAAGTTTAACTTACTACATGATATTAAACAAGTTTTGGTACAATTATCAAATGCTATAGAATATCCAGGATACCCAAATATAATGTTTGAGTACTCAAACATTATAGCAAGTCAATTTGAGTGCATAACCAGTTTTCAAATTCAAATTCTGTAGCAAGTATTGAAGGGGATAACTCTGGATACAGGCTAACTCATGTGTGAATGATAAAGCAAGTTAATGTACTCAATTTTCAGATTTCGAACTCATGTGTGGATCAGGCCCCTTTCATTTTGAACAAAGTGGTCAAGTTAATGTACTCAAGTTAATGTACTCAGATTTTGGAACTTGAACTCAATTCGAAAGTTTCAATTTTTAGATAAAGCAAGTTTCAAATATCCTGGCATTCAGATTTTCAATTTTCAAAAGTTTCAATTTTCAATTTTGAATATGTGAATTGAATTGTGATATTGTATATGAATTGGAATTTTGAATATCAATTTGATTTGTTATATGATATCCTGTCAGGTAACTAAAATTCTCAATTTGAATTTTGAACTTGAATTTTAGTTACCTGGGATGATATTTCTCAACAGATGAATTGGGATGCTATTGTTACTTGACAGGATATGCACTCAATTTGCATTTTGAACATGTCAAGTACATAGCACTATAGGAAATTTTGAATATGCACTCAATTTTGAAATGGGATATAGGATATGCTCAAAAGTTTGAATATGTGAACATTGAAATGAATTTGATATCCACACTTTTTCAATTTGGGCATTCAAACTGTGATAAAATCTGGGCTCACCAAATAGCCCAGATTTTTGACTTTGCGCAGATTTTTGAATGCCCAGATTTCCATTTTGCATTTTTGATATTTGGAATGCTATTATCTTGGCTCATTTTATTCCAAATATGATATTATTGATATTGGAATTTTGAAATATTCCAAATCGCCCATCAGATATTCCAACTAGCCCAGTTTGATGTTATTGATAGCCAAATATTATAGTTTTTATAAGTTTTTTTTGGAACATTTTTTTAAACATTATTACAGTTTTTTTGCAAGCATTTTTTGAACTTATATTTTTGAGTTATCAACATTATTTGAAACAAATGCTGTGAGTTGATAATTATGACCCATTGGAACTTACATATATTTTTGATCGTACATGTTTGACTTATGGATTTCCAATTTGCAGTGTACTTCAGGCCAATTATTTTTTGTTTATGCTTTGAATTAAGTTCTCACATTTCCAATTTCCAATTTACAGGGTACTTCCAATTTGCTGGGTACTTCATTTCCAATTTGCATAAGTTTCTGGTTTATGCTTTGAATAGAAATCAGGTACTTCAGTCCTATTCCAAGTTACGTTAGAACTTAAAATTATGACCCATTCTACTGTATGCTTTGAATATGTAAGTTCAAAGAAAAATTATATGCTTTGAGTTGATAAAAGATTTTTTTTGAAATGAGTTCTTGAAACAAATGTTGTTGCATTTGGAGAATTTACTGGTGCGATTTGATAAAATGGTGTGCGTCTGCATTTTAGCAACAACAGTTGGAGCATTTGGAAATTATAATTACAGTTTTTATATGTTTTTTTTGAAACATTTTTTGAAACATTATATTACAGTTTTTATTGATGTTGATAGCACACAGGGATTTTTGATGTTTTTTTGATGTTATTACAGTTTATATGCAAAAATTGTGCATCCTGAGACTTATATATATTCGTTTTTTTTGAACTTACATGTTTGAGTTATCAACATTTTTGAAACAAATGCTCCAATTTGTAGGGTTGAACTTACAATTTTTTGAAATGAGTTATGAGTTCTTGAAACAAATTATATGTTGTTTCATTTGGAGTTTTGTTTGTAAATTTTAAATCATTTATTGGATCAAGTCAATGTGTTTCAACCCTGCAACAGCAAATAGAAAATGGAAAATTTCTTTAATTTAGATGTTTATTGGGATTTCCTGTCTAATTTGTTCATTAAGCAAATATTCCAAATACTCCAAATATTCAGTAACAATAAGTTTAGCATTTGAGCTCAATACCCCAAATTGGGATACTCCAAATACTCCATTTTGGGAGGACATGGAGTATTTTAAAATTGCAGTTTAAAAATTATTTGGAGTATTTGGAGTATTTGGAATATTGAGCTCAAAATACTCCATGTTGGGAGCTCAATACTCTATTTTGGGATACTCCAAATACTCCAAATACTCCAGACACTGAGTTTAATTTGAGTATTGACAGGATCAAATAGAAAAACAATATAATTTGAGTATTGACAGGAAACTGCAAAATTAGAGTTATTGATAAAATTCCTTATGCTTGGTTAGAAATTGTATCAAAATATGAATATGCTAATTGTATCAACACATCCTGTCATTTGCATATTTTGTTGTTTGGATTAGGGTCCTGATGCCCAGAAACTGAGCAAATGAATAAGTCACAGTTTGACATATGGAATTTAAATTTGTCAAATTTATTCAAATGAGTGATAAACTTCAAATGACTATGTCAAATTCACTTCGAATTTTATAAACTGTGATAAAATTTGAATATGTCAACCTTCAAACTCATTTGAATATGTCAAATTCACTCATTTGCTCAGAATATTCAACTGTGATAAAATTATGTTAACACTAAGTTTAAATGATTCAGTTGTACATTGGTATTCTTTGACCAGCCTAAGGTTTTTCGCATTCCCATTTGCTTCACACCAACATGCGAACGGTATGGAATTTGTTAGTATAAACTACTGTATTCATGCTTGATTTATCATCATTAATCAAGTTTATGCTATGCACTCAATTTAGGAATCTGTTGATAGTGATATATCAGCCTCACGGAAAGGACAAGAACAACATAGCTCTCTCACTGAGCCTATGATTAGTTCTTCACTACCAAGTGTTCGTCGCATTTCTCCCTTGCGACAATGACAACATAAAAGGAATCATAATGATACAATTTTTGAACACGACGCAGAACCATCTGCCAGGTTATTTCCATTTGAATGTGCCAATATACTCTACTGTATTTTAATTGTAAATAGTTTGGGTGTAATTTGGATAGGTCTTTAGCTCAACACAGAAGGCGAGATCGAGAGCGTGAAGAAGAACAATGAAAAATATCTCACGCTCTGACGTCTGACAGTGTCCTTGATATGCCTCATATAACACAAGCACTGACAACTTCCCCGGTTGAACAAGAAGATGTTGTCTCAGCCTCGCGGAATGCTATGAATTCTGGACAAGTACCTGGACCCTCTGTTAGGTTATTATCACCTGACTAAACATAAAATCTATACTACTATCATGTATTTTAATTGTAATTAGTTTGGGTGTAATTTGGATATGTATTTAGCTCAACGCAGAAGGCGAGCTCGAGAGCGTGAACAAGAACACCGAAACATATCTCACGCTCTGACGTCTGACAGTGTCCTTAATATGCCTCATATAACACCAGCACTGACAACTTCCCCGGTTGAACAAGAAGATGCTGTCTCAGCCTCGCGTCACGCTATGAATTCTGGACAAGTGCATGGACCATCTGTCAGGTTATTATCACCCGACTAAACATAAAATCATTACTACTATAATGTATTTTAATTGTTATTAGTTTGGGTGTAAGTTGGATAGGTCTTTAGGTCAACACAGAAGGCGAGATCGAGAGCGTGAACAAGAACATCGAAACATATCTCACGCTCTGACTTCTGACAGTGTCCTTGATATGCCTCATTTATCACCAGCGATGACAACTTCCCCGGTTGAACAAGAAGATGATGTCTCAGCCTTGTGTAATGATATGATTTCCGGACAAGTACCTGGACCATCTGTCAGGTTATTATCCACCTGACTGTACATAAAATCAATTCTACTCATGTATTGTATTTGTATTTAGTTTTGGGTTTATTTTTGATAGGGCTTTAGCTCAACGCAAAAGGAGAGATCGAGAACAAAAACGAGGAAACATATCTCGATATATGACTCCTAACAGTATACTTGATATACCTCAAAGCACACATGCATTACCAACTTCTATTGTTGAACATGAAGATGAGGTCTCAGCCCAAGATGCTAAACCATCTTTCAGGTTATTATCTATATAATCTATCAACTTTCATGTAATGTAAATTTATTTAATGTTGGTTTTATAGTGGATAGGTGTTTAGCTACAGGATCACTTAATATACCTCACATAATACCTCCAGTCGCAACTTCTTAAGCTGAACAAGAAGATAATGGCACAGCTTCGATGCTGGTTTGTAGGTCAACTCATCATATAGCTGGTCCGCCAACAGAGGTTGATTATGGTCGACATTATCTTGGATTAATGAACATTCCATGCCCTCATTATTCAGCCTTACACTGGTTGGATGAACGGTTGTCGAGGTTAACTTTGACAACATGTTGTTGAGTATTGATTCCCCGGATTTTGTTTTGGATGATGAGCAAACATAAATATCGTGTACTAACTGTTTGTGAGCGTAGTTATGGAGATCGTCGCCAAAAGAATACGTATATCAAAAGCGACGTCTCAAGACTTCTCAATACGCGTGATCGTGTGCATGAAGCTTCGTTGAAGCTCTAGGAGCAATATTGAAGTCAAGAAGAATGAAGATTGAAGCTTCGAAGACGGTTCGTCATGTATTATTTATTGTCTTCTAGCTTCATAGATTAGAATGTTAAGCCTTGAGTCGGACTTACATTATTATCTTCATTTCGCTCATATCTTAGAGCTAGGACTATCATAGAAGCCATTTGAAACTTTACCGAAGCTTATCGCTTCTTCCCTCGGCTTCTAGTACATCTTAGTTGGTTCATGTAGAAGTACCAACCGACTAGATGACGATCTAGTCGGTCGACAACTCTTCATGAACCGACTAGATGTCCTTGCTAATTTCAGCTCATTCCCTGTTGATCAATTAGTTGGTCAAAGAAGGTTCACCGACCGACTAGATGACGATTTAGTCAGTTAGGAATTCTTCTCAGACCGACTAGTTATCTTTGCCTCATTTCAGCCTGAGCTACTGTTTCGAGTTAGTCGGTCCAAGAACGATTGTCGACCGACTAGTTGAGAAACTAGTCGGTTGGAATTTATTCTCAGACCGACTAGTTCAACTTGTTTCCAGCCTATTGTTTTTCTCTCTTAGTCGGTCAAAGAACACTCACCGACCGACTAGTTGTGAAACTAGTCGGTTGGCAAGTCTTCTTAGACCGACTAGTTCATGTTGCCTGGAACTTTCTCGTTTGGTTGTTTGCCTGTTAGTCGGTTCATGAAGAATCACCGACTGACTAGTTGCCAATCTAGTCGGTCAGTGATCCTTCTTAGACCGACTAACTGCTTCAGAAATATGACCGTTGGAAATCTTTTGAGCACGATTTTTCTTGCCTCTATAAATACAAACCTGATTCATTTGAGGCAAGGTTAGAGGTCCATTATCCAAGTATTTTTAGGCCTAAGAGAAGAGTTTTCTCAAGATAATTTCAAGCTCTCTCTTCCTCACAAGAATCTCTCTCTTCACTCTTTGAGCCCTAATCCTCAAGAGAGATTCTCTCCATTGTGTGCATTCAAGCCAAGAGCTTGATTCTAGTCACCATCCTCCACCCTATGCTTCCATTGTTGGTCAACTTCTTGGAGCTAGGGTTTGGTGACATCTTCTTCCCCAAAATCCATCTTTGCCCTAATTTGGTAAGTATACTCAAGGCATAGGATTTTGTGGTAAGTGTTTGATATTTCATTTCAATTGATATTGCAATTGTGTCTCTCGGGTGTGAGAGAGGGTGTGATCCCGGTTTGTGGGAGTCACATGTCATTTGTATGATTTGGTCTTGTGAAGGTTTTTCACAAGAATTTCATAGTGCTAAATCTTGAGTTAGGGTTTCTAACTCGAGTATCCGGATGAGATCTGGGTGGTTGGGACGTAGGATCACCAGGAACAAGTCGGAGAGACTTGGGTGGATCCAAACCCGTTACATGTTTTGTTTGCGTTTGTCTATCTCTTGTTGATTGTTGTTTATTCCGCATTGTCGTTTGTTTCTTGCACAATAATTAGGAATGACTATCTTGATTATTTTAAAGTACTATTCACCCCCCCCTCTAGTACATATGCAGTAGCTTCACAGGGCACTACAATTGGTATCAGAGCCAAGGTTAAAGCTACAAATTCAAAGCTATGACGAACAATGACTACAGCGTCTTCAAGGATCGTCAAGGATCTTCTTCGGTTTTGGAAGGGCAATCCTCAACTAGGCATCCCTCCTTCAATGGTACCAATTATGGGTACTGGAAATGCCGGATGGAAACCTTACTCCGGAGCGCTTCACTTTGGAGAGCCACGATGAAGGAGTATGTCGAGCCTGAAGAAGAAGATTTCGCAAAGTGGACTCCCGCGGAGGTCACCGCGGAGGTAAGCAATGCTAAGGCAATGAACGCCTTGCAATGCGCATAGGAGCCCGAGGACTTCAATAAGATATGCACATGTACGAGTGCATATCAAGTATGGAACTCCCTCCTCATCTTGCATGAAGGGACAAGTATGGTAAGAGACTCTAAACTTGTTGTTGTAAATAAAGATTTCGAATTATTTCACATGCAACAGGGCGAGAAGATGAAAGATTATTATGCTCGATTCGTTGACATTACCAACGAATTGGAGGCTCTTGGGAAGACCTACACCCAAAAGGAGAAAGTCTCGAAGATCATCGATGGACTTCCTTCTTGTTGGGAGAAACGTACCTTCGCCATCAAGGAAGGTAATGATATGAAAACATATACTGTCGTACAACTAATAGGTACCTTGATGTCTTATGAGGTACGCAAGGACAGTAAGCTCATGTTGAAAGAAAAGATGAAGTCGTACTTGAAGCAAGACAAGCCAAAGAAAAAGGCGATTGCGTACAAGGCCTCTCCATTTACCGATGATGAAGAATCGGAAGAAGAATCAGAAGAAGAGTTAGACATGGAAGCTTTGGCCGATATGTCAAAGAAGTTCAACCGATTCTTCCGACAAGGTAAGTTGAAGAAGAAGTCTAAATTTATTTCGACTAATGCTTCTACTCCTGTGTGTTAAAAATGCAATAAGCCAGGACATATCAAGCCGAATTGTCCTCTATAAAAACACAAGGAGAAGTGGAAGGCTTCCAAGCACGACAAGTCGAGAAGGCACAAGAAAGGACTTGTAGGCACTTTCACCGACTCCGACGAGGACTCCTCAAGTGGAGAGTCGGACGATGAAAGAGTGGAGAGCACACGCGTGCTTCATGGGAAAAGAGGAACGTGATCAAGAGACTTCCTCCGATGAAAGCGGGGATGAAAGAGAGGATGAAGGCGATGAGGTAACAAAGAACGAAGTTAGAATAGCTAATGAACAACTTTGGAGAAAGTTTTCTTATTTAGCTACTAGATTTATTAAGACTAAAAATCAGTTAGATAGTCTTAAAACCTCGCCTAAACCTATCATCGTCAACAACGACACCGTTGTTGAAGAGTTGAGAAATGAGATTGTAAATCTCAAATCTCAACTTGAGCATGTTCATATCGAGGACTCGTATGAACATGTGATAGCAGATTTGACGTCTCAAAACTCAACTTTTAGTATTGAGAATAAAAATCTCAAATCACGTGTTTGCGCACTCACATCGCAAGTGTCCACCTTGGATGCTTCAATGCGTTCTCTCACCGAGAAGTATGAGTGCACATTAGGCCGAATTCATGAATTCAATAAAGGTAAGGGCCATTTGAATAATATCCTAAATGACTTACTTCCGGCCAATCACCACATTTGCTTGGGGTGTAAGATGGGAGACTCATCCAAATCGGCCACGACCTTTGTTAGGCCTTCTTCCGAAGCTTCTACTAGTCGGAGTAAACACTTCATTGGTAGTTCTTCTACCAATGGTGCTTCCGCTAGGTACACACCCCCATTTGGAAAGAAACCCACTTTGGGTGGACCTCCAAAGAGGGGTCATGCTTTCATGTATGACATGCCACGTAGGAACACTGTAACGGCCACTTTCCGATCGTACTTTGTTCGTGCACATGCTTTCGACCATGCACGTAGTTATTTTAAACTTTGTTTGTTTGTGAATATTTCGGTGTGATATGCCGTTGTGACCATCTCTGAGAGTATTAAATCGTGGCACTAATTTGGAACGTCATTTCAGGGTCGTCCTCCCATGATTTAATCTTATTCGATGAGACGTTACGATTTTCACTTTTGGCGGGAGACGTTTCAAATTTTAGTTTCGTCGTCCGACGTCAAAATTGTGATCCGTCTCCTCTGCCTTCTTTCTCTCGGCCGTGCGGTCACCCCAGTATTTATTACAAAATTTTTGGGCTTCGTTTGACCTACCTACACTTTTCGCCCAACCTATTGTTGGCTTAACCCTAATTTTATTGATTTGCATCAATCTAATTATTATATTATATTAGTCTTAATCTCCCTTTACTTAGCCTAGCCATTAGTTGCTACTGGCCGCACTCATACCCAGGTGTGAGGGGGGGTTATGTTTTTATATAATAATAACAAATTTTTCTCTATCAAAACAACTAGCCTGTGTACCCATCCTAGCCCATGTTTCCCATGGGGGCCCCACTCCTTTGTGCTTTCACCCTTCGGCATGAGAGAGGAACCGGCCCTACACCTACTCACATGAAGCCCATGCTTTAAGCCTACTCCTATTTTTAATATTAAACCCACAGGCCCCCGCATTCGCGTGAGTACACATCATCCCTAGCAACTTTTTAAAACCCTAAGCTATAAATGATTATAATCCTAAGGCCAAACGTCAGCAACCCTACCCTTTTCTTAGAGCTGCCGCCGCCCCCTACACTTTCGCATCACAGACTTCCCTCCACACGCGAAAAACATCACGATGGCACCGTAACCCATCCCCTTCGACATCATCGTCGACCAAACCCCCGACCACCCACATCACCAGTCACTCGCCGTCTAGCTCTCCCCTCCGACCTCCGACGTCAGCGTTCGCAGCAGCCAGATGCTGCTCACCGCAGCAGTGCGCGGCAACGTCCCACGGCGACGCTGTCGACTCAGTTGACCCCCCCTCCGTCTCGACAGCGATCTCCCCACAGCCTAACACCTGTCCGCGGCCTCCTCCACCGTCCAAACGTCAGCAGTCCCTCTCATCCCTCGCGGCCATCTCTCCATCTCCGACCGCCCACCTTGCATCACCGGCAGATCGTAGCTCCGGCCTCTTTGCCTCGCTCTCTGACCAAGCACCGCCCTCCCGACCACCTTGCTCCGACAAACACCAACTTCAGGCCATCCACAGCCATGCCGCAACCCCCAGAGCTACGCCCCCCTCGTAAACTCCTCACCGGCATTACCCCCTCGCCATCTCCGGCCTCCTCCCCTTCGTAGCCCCGTTGGTAGCACGCGCCGGCGCCCCTCGTACTGCGCACTCCGGCCATCCCCGAGACAGCTGCTCCTCCCCTGGATCCAAATGGTCGACGCCCCATGTACCAAACTACTGAGCCCCTCCTCTGTTCAGAGCAGAGATTTGAGGTGCCTTATTATATTTGGTAGTGAGTTGGATTATTAACATAAGCTTCATCAAATGCAGGGTATGTTATCCTAGTAGAATCCAAATACCAGGGTGTTTAGGGGGGTTAAGTTGTCAGTATATGTTTGCCTGTTAGATAAAATGCCTTAGTCCATATGATTTAGTACCATTATATTATGTGTAAGCTAGCAGTGCAAATACGCAGTAAAATAGTATAGGGTACTGTTGGGCTAATATGATTATTGGTTGGTATTATTCTCCGATGATAGCTTATTTTGTTATCCATATCGCAGTTACGATACGCATTCTTTGCGACCGGTTACCGTTTTCGAACCGACGCCGTTACCTTACACGATACCAGAATCCAACCCCTGACGTCGCTACCCGACGTCAGAGTAGCCCTCGCGTCGTGTAGAGGCTGGTGGACTTGTGCACGTAGGTTATTTGTGACTTTGGACTCTTTGGACGGTGTTTTTCTGATGCCAGACGTGCAGGCAAGTGAAACTTGCATCTTTTGATTTGGGCCATGTCTTAGGCCATTGCCTTGCTTTAGCGTAAAAGAGACTAGACGGTGAAAGGATAGCCATTTGGACGCCATGGACCTAGCTTGACAACGAAACTTGGTCCGTCACCTTCATCATGCTTGTATGTCACGTTTAATTTCACTTAACGGTACGCGTATTAACTGTTCATGTCATCCATGCATCTTTAACTGTCATGTTTAATTTAAATTAACGGTACGCGAATATCTGTTCATGTCATTGCATTTTGCATGTCATGTTTAAATTCAATTAACGGTACGCGTATTACTATTCATGTCATCCATGCATCTTTAACTGCCATGTTTAATTTAAATTAACGGTACGTGAATATCTGTTCATGTCATTGCATTTTGCATGTCATGTTTAAATTCAATTAACGGTACGCGAATATCTGCTCATGTCATTGCATGCTTGAACACTCATCGTGATTGCGTAGCATCGCTACATACTAGTGCTACTTGTTCCGGCTAGGCACCCGTCTTGCGGGCACAACCCTAGGCCAATTACAAATCTGGCTCGTGGTCCAGAAAACGAGCTCAATACAGCCTACGGGCAATAGGGCACTCGCCTGTGTGTGAGTGATCCCTTGTACTTGAATATAGCCTGCGGGCAATAGGGCGCTCACATGTGTGTGGGTGATCCCTTGTACTTGTTACTTGACAATACATGTCACACCTACCACTTGTTACTAGCTACTTGTACTGCACTTGTTACTTCCATACGATACTTGCCATGCCATGCATCATACTATAACTGCTAGGTTGTTAGTTTACTTCCTTTCAGTTTCCTTGCCTAAGTCTCTTGTAGACTTGCTGACATGTGCCCCTTGCTCTTTTGGGTGTCACATGTTAGACCCTGAGCCAGAGACCCTAGCTGAGTACGTGGTGTTTGCTGACGCTGAGCCTGAGTCCATGTCTGCCCAGGAGGAGTTTAGTGGATACCGGTGATCTTTCTTAGCGACCTTGCTGAGTTTCCTTTTATTTTAGGATTTTTGTTAGTCGTCGGTGCGTGGCACCTTTACCTTGTACGTTGTACTTTCGTTGGCCATGTTTGGGCCTTAGACTCTTTTTCTTTTAGCCTGGTGGCTTTTCTGCGATGTTGGAATTTATTGTTATGGATATTCTGAGATTTCTCTTTTGTCTCATTTCCTTATTATTATCTTTGTTTCGTTTCGCGTTGCAAGGACCTGCAGTTTAAAGTTGATCGACGCTTATCGGACTTGCAGCTTTGTAGCTTCAAGTCTGAGCGGACCTTCTTACGTCTCGCCTCCACATTTTAGGGAAACGGGGCGTGACAGGTTTTGTTGGTGGCCCATGCAGGTCCCGTCTTGCAATTGCGAATTAACAGAACAACGATAATAACGGAATGTCCATTAAATAAATCGCAACATCCGAGTCATAAGCCTTGAGTCTAGTCATTTTCCTATGTCACTAGGTGGTAAGAAGACTTAGTTAGACATCTCTGTTTGCTAGATAGAAGCCTGATTGTTAGTTAGACTCCCTGCTGGGAATTGATTTAATCGTCTTAGGAGTTACCTTAGTGGTTCTTGCCTAACTCTGACCATATTAGACTCCTAGAATTTCCTTAGTCGTTCGTTTGGGTCCATCGATTTCGCGCCAAGCCGAGCGCATTTCACTACAGTCTAGATCCTTAGGAAGTCATAGCGCCAGGTTTCCAAATTTTTAGTTGGTCGACCGTAGGAGTTCTCGTAGATTTTTTTGAGTCATATCCTAGGCGTGTTTGTATTTCGATCATGTGACCAAATTCCTTGCCTCGATTCACATGATCGCCACATGACGATAGTCGTTGATCTTTCGAATGTTCCCCAACGTAAAACTTGATACCCTCAAAGCTATTTTTGATTTCCCTTTTTCTAAAAACTTTTCGCTAAGTTTAAATTTTGTTTTAAACCCTCTATGTATATATTTAAATTCCTCACTTTTCGATTGAGTCAAAATTCCTTTTGTAGATTTCGAGGACTATTTAATTACCATCTCGTGACAATTTTCTAATCTATATTCTTCGCATTTCGGTTTAAAATATTTATTACTATTTTGATATTTCAGTATATATATATATATATATATATATATATATATATACTGTGAAATTTATTATAATCGCTTACCATACATACTTTAAAATATTTTTCAAAGATAAATAGAACTTCAATTATTAATATTTTTCAGTTCTAGGTATGTCGCACTCCCACTTTAAAATCCTTGTATAAAACAGCTTCTTTTGGCAAAGCCTGGTTCCTCTAAAAGTAGTTTCAATATTGATTATTTTAAAATTTTCCCTAGCTTAAAGACTTAGAAAGCATTTAACATGAGTTTAAATTCTTCAGTTAATTTAATTTCATTTCAAAACTTTTGCCAACATTATCTTAAATTACTGCCGTATAATATTTTCCAAACTACGTCCTTAATGTTCGTATGAATGATTTACTTCCTTTTTATAATGATTTTCGATAAGCCAATAAACCATTTTCTCTTATTATGTATATCCGACTCAAACTTATTCTGAACAACTCGTTTTATCGATCTCCAAATATTTTATATAGACGAGGACTTCAACTTTTGAAGTACAACAGTTTTCAAATTTCACGTATTTTAGCTTATGCTATTTACCCAATTTTCCTTCTGTAACCTATAAAAGTATCACTACATCTCCCTTTCCTCTACGATATCCTGATTGGTTTTCAAATTTTCAAATTTTTAGTTTGAATCTGTGAATCTGTGAATGAATTCAACTGAGAAATCAAATTTGAGTACTCAACAATGTGTATCAGTTGAATTCATTAACAGATTCACAGAAGTACCAAATGCTTGATTACTTGCTATAATGTTTGAGTACTGAAAGTTTTGATACGATGTTGAAATATCAATAATATCATATTTGGCTATTCCAAATATGATTTTATTTCAAACTTCCAAGTGTGAAATATCATTGCAAATTGGAAGTTTTGAAGGTGAGCCCAATTTGCAAAAAATGATATTATCTGTGAACTTGGCAGTTGGAAGTTTTGAAGATCCAAGTTGCTATAAATTTGCAAATTTGCTATAAATTGCTATAAGTTTCCAAATTTGCTATAAAGTTCAAGTTTAACTGTTTAACTGGGATCTTCAAAAGTTCAATTTCCAAATTTATAGCAAATTGGGATCTTCACAAGTTCAATTTGGAAGTTTATATGAAACTGGGTTCTTCAAAAGTTCAAAAATGATATTATCAAATAATTTGCAAATTGGAAGTTCAGTTAAACTTAAAAAGTTAAACTTCTTGATAACACAAGTAAACACTTCCAAATGCTTGAATACATTATGGCAAGTACTCAAAATTATCAAATTTGCAAAAATTATCAAATTGGAAGTTTAACTTACTACATGATATTAAACAAGTTTTTGTACAATTATCAAATGCTATAGAATATCCATGATACCCAAATATAATGTTTGAGTACTCAAACATTATAGCAAGTCAATTTGAGTGCATAACCAGTTTTCAAATTCAAATTCTGTAGCAAGTATTAAAGGGGATAACTCTGGATACAGGCTAACTCATGTGTGAATGATAAAGCAAGTTAATGTACTCAATTTTCAGATTTCGAACTCATGTGTGGATCAGGCCCCTTTCATTTTGAACAAAGTGGTCAAGTTAATGTACTCAAGTTAATGTACTTAGATTTTGGAACTTGAACTCAATTCGAAAGTTTCAATTTTTAGATAAAGCAAGTTTCAAATATCCTGGCATTCAGATTTTCAATTTTCAAAAGTTTCAATTTTCAATTTTGAATATGTGAATTGAATTGTGATATTGTATATGAATTGGAATTTTGAATATCAATTTGATTTGTTATATGATATCCTGTCAGGTAACTAAAATTCTCAATTTGAATTTTGAACTTGAATTTTAGTTACCTGGGATGATATTTCTCAACAGATGAATTGGGATGCTATTGTTACTTGACAGGATATGCACTCAATTTGCATTTTGAACATGTCAAGTACATAGCACTATAGGAAATTTTGAATATGCACTCAATTTTGAAATGGGATATAGGATATGCTCAAAAGTTTGAATATGTGAACATTGAAATGAATTTGATATCCACACTTTTTCAATTTGGGCATTCAAACTGTGATAAAATCTGGGCTCACCAAATAGCCCAGATTTTTGACTTTGCGCAGATTTTTGAATGCCCAGATTTCCATTTTGCATTTTTGATATTTGGAATGCTATTATCTTGGCTCATTTTATTCCAAATATGATATTATTGATATTGGAATTTTGAAATATTCCAAATCGCCCATCAGATATTCCAACTAGCCCAGTTTGATGTTATTGATAGCCAAATATTATAGTTTTTATAAGTTTTTTTTGGAACATTTTTTTAAACATTATTACAGTTTTTTTGCAAGCATTTTTTGAACTAACATTTTTGAGTTATCAACATTATTTGAAACAAATGCTGTGAGTTGATAATTATGACCCATTGGAACTTACATATATTTTAGATCGTACATGTTTGACTTATGGATTTCCAATTTGCAGTGTACTTCAGGCCAATTATTTTTTGTTTATGCTTTGAAATAAGTTCTCACATTTCCAATTTCCAATTTACAGGGTACTTCCAATTTGCTGGGTACTTCATTTCCAATTTGCATAAGTTTCTGGTGTATGCTTTGAATAGAAATCAGGTACTTCAGTCCTATTCCAAGTTACGTTAGAACTTAAAATTATGACCCATTCTACTGTATGCTTTGAATATGTAAGTTCAAAGAAAAATTATATGCTTTGAGTTGATAAAAGATTTTTTTTGAAATGAGTTCTTGAAACAAATGTTGTTGCATTTGTAGAATTTACTGGTGTGATTTGATAAAATGGTGTGCGTCTGCATTTTAGCAACAACAGTTGGAGTATTTGGAAATTATAATTAGTTTTTATAAGTTTTTTTGAAACATTTTTTGAAACATTATATTACAGTTTTTATTGATGTTGATAGCACTCAGGGATTTTTGATGTTTTTTTGATGTTATTACAGTTTATATGCAAAAATTGTGCATCCTGAGACTTATATATATGTTTTTTTTGAACTTACATGTTTGAGTTATCAACATTTTTGAAACAAATGCTCCAATTTGCAGGGTTGAACTTACAATTTTTTGAAATGAGTTATGAGTTCTTGAAACAAATTATATGCTGTTTCATTTGGAGTTTTGTTTGTAAATTTTAAATCATTTATTGGATCAAGTCAATGTGTTTCAACCCTGCAACAGCAAATAGAAAATGGAAAATTTCTTTAATTTAGATGTTTATTGGGATTTCCTGTCTAATTTGTTCATTAAGCAAATATTCCAAATACTCCAAATATTCAGTAATGTTGTAAACTTGGCGGCTATGGAGACCATAGCCCTATATTTATAGTGGTAGGGTTACATAATGGGTGGATACCCACTAACGGGTAGGCCCACCAAGAAGCCCGTTTATAACACTTCCCCTTATCCATCCATTGTTGTAAGCCATGGTGAACACTTCAGGGTTCATGAAGCTTGTTTGATCATGGGGTTGGAGATACTTCTGGATCTCTAAGTTTAAGAGTGCTTGCCTCATTAAAACCTTTGCCAAGGAAAACCCAGTGGGAAAAACCTGTGGCTAAGGGAAAAGAGTACAAGTCTCTGTAACTTCCCCTGATCGATGGATAACATCAGTGGTGGATACTTCTGGATCCTGAGTTAATGTGGCTGCCTCGTTAAAACCTTTGACTGTGGAAAACCCAGTGGGAAAAACCAACAGTCAAGGAAAAAGAGTACAGCACTACGTTAACTCCCCCTGATAAGTTCAAGCTTCAGGCTTGTACATCTCTCAGCTGTCTCATCCCAATTCCTAGTACAAGTTTTCTAAAGGTACTGCGAGGCAAAGCTTTAGTGAATAGGTCAGCCAGGTTGTTGCAGGACTGGATCTGCTGGATGTCGATCTGGTTGTCTACTTGCTGTTCATGCGTCCAGAAGAGCTTGGGGGAAATGTGCTTCGTCCTGTCACCTTTGATGTAGCCACCTCGTAGTTGAGCGATGCATGCAGCATTGTCTTCGTACATGGTAGTAGGCCCAAGATCTCCCGTCTTCAGGCCGGTGGTCTTGAGGATGTGGTTGATGACTGATCGAAGCCAGAAGCATTCTCTGCTAGCTTCGTGGATCGCGATGAGCTCAGAGTGGTTGGACGAGGTCGCTGTGGATGTCTGCTTCACGGATCTCCATGAGATGGCCGTCCCACCGTATGTGAATACGAAACCGGTCTGGGACTTTGCGGTATGTGGGTCGGACCTGTATCCCGCATCTGCGTAACCGACCAGGTCGGCGGATACACCTTTCTTGAAGTATAGTCCCATGTCTACAGACCCTTGGAGGTAGCGCAGAAGTTGTTTCACTCCGTTCCAGTGGCGCTTTGAGGGCGCTGAACTGTATCTGGCTAGTAGATTTACTGCGAACGCTATATCGGGACGCGTGCAGTTTGCCAGGTATAGGAGTGCTCCAATTGCACTTAAGTAGGGTACTTCAGGACCCAGTGTTTCCTCCCCCTCTTCCAGCGGTCGGAAGGGGTCTGTTTCAACATCCAATGATCTGACAACCATTGGTGTGCTAAGCGGATGACATTTGTCCATAAGAAAGTTCTTCAGCACTTTCTTTGTATATGTCGATTGGTGTAACAGGATTCCTCCGCTTAAATGTTCAATTTGTAGCCCTAGGCAAAACTTCGTTTTGCCGAGGTCTTTCATCTCAAAAGTCTGTGTGAGACTTTTGGATATCTCATCTATCTCTGCAGGAGATCCGATGATGTTCAAGTCGTCTACGTAGACGGCGATAATTACGAATCCTGTTCCCTTTGCTCGTATGAAGATGCAAGGGCAGACTTCATTTGTTGTGAATCCTTGTTGCACTAGGAATTCACTCAGCCTGTTGTACCACATTCTACCTGACTGTTTGAGACCATACAGTGATCTCTGGAGTTTGACAGAATAGACGTCCCGAGGTCTTTCTGTCATTTTTGTCGGTAGTTTGTATCCGTCTGGGATTTTCATGTAGATGTCCTTATCTATATTTCCGTATAGGTATGCAGTCACAACGTCCATGAGCTGCATATCCAGACCTTCCTTCGTGGATAGGCCTATGATGAAACGGAAGGTGATCGCGTCCATGACCGGAGAATAGGTATCGTCATAGTCTATTCCTGGTCGTTGGGAAAAACCTTGTGCAACAAGGCGCGCTTTATAGCGCACGATCTCATTATTCTCATTTCTTTTTCTCACGAATACCCATTTATATCCCACAGGTTTAACACCTTTTGGTGTTAGGACTACAGGTCCAAAGACTTGGCGCTTCGAGAGTGAGTCCAGCTCTACTCCTATTGCCTCGTTCCACTTTGGCCAATCCTCTCTGCGTTTACATTCTGCTAGAGAGCGTGGATCGGTCTCATCGTCGTATTCAGTGACGTGAGTGGCAATAATGAGCGCGAAGTTATCATCGATGATTGTGCTTTTTCTGTCCAGTACCTCCCCGGTACGTACATAGTTTAATGAAATTTCTCCTATATTTTCCTCTTCAGGGGTTGTTAGGAGTGGAGAGGTAGCTGGGCTGAGCTCAGCATCCTGTGGTGGTATCGTTATTGTTGCTCCAGGATTTTTCCTCTTTCGAGGATTCTTATCTTTGGAGCCTGGGGGTCGTCCTCTTTTTTGTTGAGGTACGACCGCTTCTGCTGCAGGTGGATTGCATCCATCTTTGGGTATGTCAATCCTAGCTGGCGTATTTGCAGCAGGGACGTGTGATCTGACAATCTTCTGGTTGTCAGTGAATTTATCCGGTAAAATGTGAACTGTGTTCTGAATTTGAAGGATCTTCAGGATCTCTTCTTCACATTGATTTGTGCGCGGATCAAAATGGGATAAGGTCTTTGTGTCCCATGTAATGGTCTTTGAAGCTTCTGGCTTCTGTGTGTTAATGCCTAGTTTTGGAAAAATGCTTTCATCAAACTCACAATCTGCTAGACGCGCTTTAAAGGCGTCCCCTGTAAGGGGTTCGAGGTATCTAATGATCGATGGTGAGTCGAAACCAATATAGATACCAAGACGCCGTTGAGGACCCATCTTGGTCCTCTGCGGTGGTGCTATGGGGACATAGACAGCACATCCGAATATCCTCAAGTGAGAGATATCGGGCGGGTTCCCATATGCAAGTTGCATCGGAGAATAAGATTGACTACCTGACGGTCGTAATCTTATCAGCGATGCAGCGTGCAGTATGGCATGTCCCCATGCACATACCGGCAACTGGCATTGCATTAACAATGGTCTAGCGATCCATTGTAGTCTCTTTATGAGAGATTCGGCCAACCCGTTCTGGGTGTGAACATGAGCTACAGGATGTTCAACTTCTATGCCGGTTGCTTGGCAGTAGTCTAGGAAGACTTGTGAGGTGAATTCCCCAGCATTGTCCAGACGCAATTTCTTGATCTGGTTGTCTGGGAAATGTGCCCGCAATTTTATAATTTGTGCAAGTAGCTTTGCAAAGGCTACGTTGCGGGTGGACAAGAGGCACACATATGACCATTTTGAAGATGCGTCGATTAGTACCATGTAGTACCTGAATGGTCCACTTGCGGGGTGAATAGGCCCGCAAATGTCACCATGTATTCTCTCTAGGAAGCTTGGAGACTCAGAGTCCACCTTCAGGGTGGATGGTCTCGTAATCAATTTCCCTTTGTAACAAGGGGGGCAAGGATTTGCACCCTTCCGAAGTAGCGTCAGGCTTTTCGGATTAATTCCACGGGATTGGGATATGATGCGACGCATCATATTCCTTCCAGGGTGTCCTAGTCTATCGTGCCAGAGTTTGAATTCTGGTTGATTTTGGCACTTCTGGTGCTCCAAAGTGTTTGCTTCCATTGCTCTGATCCTTGTGTGGTAGAGACCCGACGGGAGTCCCTCGAAACGTTCGACGGTGTTTTTAGCACCGTTTTTATGGAACGTTACATCAAGGTATTCACTGTTTCCTTTGCTCACCGTTTCTAGGTGGTATCCGTTTAAGCGGATATCTTTAAAGCTCAACAGGTTCCTATGTGAGCTAGGGGAGAGAAGGGCATCTTTTATGAGTAGTTTTGTACTATTGGGGAGCATAAAATGTGCTTCCCCTGATCCTTCAATGATACTTGATGGACCGGAAATCGTATTTACGGTGCCATCGTATTTATTAATGCTTTGAAAAAAGCAGATGTCTTGGAGGATCGTGTGCGTAGAGGCACTGTCCACTAGGCATTTAAAGTCCATCTATTTTAAAGAAAAGTCGCAGTATAAGGAAAAAACACAAAGGTATATACTACGAAAATTAAATTGATGTCTGAAAAAGTACTTAAAACATGCCAGAGATAAGCAGATAAATTGTTTCTCAAAAGGAAAAACTACAATGCATATAAAGTAGATAAATGTCCTCAGTCGAGCAGGTCATCGTTGGAGAAGTCCTCGGCGATGAACCTGATTGGTGCCAGGTTTTCTTGAACCGCCAGGTTTGTCTCAGCTTGCTTCTGGCTTGCTTTGTACAACTCCTGAAGGTGGCGTGGAGTACGACAATTTCTGGACCAGTGTCCAGTCATGCCACACCTGTGGCATTTATCTTCCCAGTCCTTTCTGGGGGCAGAAGTCTGGCCGTCGTCTTTTCTCTTCCACACATTTTTCTTCTTCCCCTCTTGGTTGTTTCTTGGAGGGGGTCCTCGAGCCTGCTTCTTCATGGTCTTGCCCTTCTGGGGTTTGCCTTTGAAGTTGCCCCTTTTCTTCTGGAAGGAGCTGTGGTGCGCTTCAGGCGCAGGAGCAGTGCCGGTAGGGCGTGAGTTGTGGGTGGCCAGAAGGAGGTCACGATTCTGCTCTGCCATCAGAAGGCATGAGAGAAGCTCAGAGTATTTTGTGAACTTTCGTTCACGATACTGTTGCATCAGTATGACATCCTTCTCATGGAAGGATGTATACGTCTTCTCTAACATGCGTTCCTCCGTCACCTTTTCACCACACAACTTCAGGCGTGAGGTGATGCTAAAGAGTGCCGAGTTGTACTCGGCAATAGACTTGAAGTCTTGGAGACGGAGGTTCTCCCATTCATATCGCGCTCGAGGTAGGATAACATCCCTTTGATGTTTATACCTGTCCTCGAGGGCGGTCCACAACTCATACGAGTCCTCCACCGTTAGGTACTCGGCCTTCAGGGTCCGATCGATATGGCGTCTGATATAGATAATTGCTTTCGCTTTATCTATGTCAGAAACCTTATCGCCTAAGGCGATGGCGTGACTCAATCCCTGTGCTCGCAGATGGAATTTTATATCCAGCTGCCAGCTTAAGTAATTCTTTCCTGAAGCATCCAAAACGTCGAAATCGACGCTCGCAATTTTGGCCATTTATTACTCTAGCATGTAAAAAGATAGCATTAATTAGATATTTTGCGCAAAAATAAGTAATCAAGCACATCAGACATAAATATTTGCTGCGTGGATCGGCTAATCACCATAAATAATTACAGTCCATTACAGTCCCAAAAAGAAAGAAAGTACAACTCGGGAACCCCCGTGGGGCCCCTATTCTTCTGGAATAGTCCTTCATCTTCTTGAAGCGTCCGCCGGGCTTGTAATTTTACAAAATTATCCTCACTACATTTTTCTCTCAAAAGGAAAATAATGCATGAAAAATAAAAATGGTGATAAACTAGCCGATCCAAAACCACAGCAAATATTAACCATTCATCGCAGGCAGTTATAATGCAGCAGGCATTATCACAGGCAGTTTATACATCGCAGGCAATTTTATTTATTCATCACAGGCAGTTTATAATGGAAAATGAAATCTACCGTTTAAAAATTATTGGACCACTAGGCAACGTCATGCACCGTTAGGTTAGTTGACTAACGGCAGAGCGGTCGCAGGATCTTCTTAATTTTTAAACGTTTTTTAAAGAAAATCATAAATCCAAATATAATTTGCGATGAGTAAAAATCACATGCATTTTGGTCCAGATTTTAACGAGAAAAAAATCGCAATAAATCTGAAAAAATTTTGAAAATTCGAAAAAATTTTCTGGGTCAGAAACCCTAGTTAGGGTTTTTGGGGTACTCACGCCGGGCCCGTACCCGCTACTGGCGGGCGGGCCCGTTTGCCGCAGCAGGCGGCGGGGAGGGGGGGGCCCGCCGCTGCAGGCGGCGGGGAGGAGGGGGGGGGCCCGCCGCGGCAGGCGACGGGGGTTGCCCGCCGCTGCAGGCGGCGGGGAGCCCCCGCCTGCGGCGGCGGGGGTTGCCCCCGTCGCTGCAGGCGGCGGGGGTTGCCCCCGTCGCTGCAGGCGGCGGGGGTTGCCCCCGCCTGCGGCGGCGGGGGTTGCCCCCGCCGCTGGCGGCGGGGGTGCCCTGCCGCTGCAGGCGGCGGGGTTGCCCCCGCCGTTGGCGGCGGGGTTGCCCCGCCGCAGCAGGCGACGGGGAGCCCCCGCCTGCCGCGGCGGGGGTTGCCCCCGCCGATGGCGGCGGGGGTTGCCCCCGCCGATGGCGGCGGGGTTGCCCCGCCGCAGCAGGCGGCGGGGGGGGCCCCCGCCTGCCGCGGCGGGGGTTGCCCCCGCCGATGGCGGCGGGGGTGCCCCGCCGCTGTAGGCGGCGGGGTTGCCCCCGCCGTTGGCGGCGGGGTTGCCCCGCCGCAGCAGGCGGCGGGGAGCCCCCGCCTGCCGCGGCGGGGGTTGCCCCCGCCGGCGGCGGCGGGGGTGCCCCGCCGCTGCAGGCGGCGGGGAGCCCCCGCCTGCCGCGGCGGGGGTTGCCCCCGCCGGCGGCGGCGGGGGATGCCCGCCGCTGCAGGCGGCGGGGAAATCCCCGCCTGTAGTGGCGGGGGGGTTCCCGCCGCCGCAGCGACGGCGGGAAGGCCCCCGCCGCTGCCAGCGACGGGGGGGGGCGGTGAACCCTATTTCGGGTTTGGGTGATTTTTGGGGAAAAACAACGGGTAAAAATCCGATTTTTAGTGGAAAAAACCCAATTTTTTCTTCCAAAAATACGTTTTTTAATTGAAAAAGGGTGATTTTTAGCGATAAAAACGGTGTTTTTAATCGATTGAGCCAAAAAGAATTAAATCACCACATATGCGCATATACAAAATTTAGATCTAGAGAGAAAGTTACCTCTAGATCCTACCCGCCGGATCTAGCGACGTTCGGTGAAGGAAGCCCGTTCGCGTCGCGTCCGTTCGTCGCGTCCGTCCGTCGGCAGGGGTTCGGCTTAGCTTTGAGCGTGCTGATAACGTGTTGTAAACTTGGCGGCTATGGAGACCATAGCCCTATATTTATAGTGGTAGGGTTACATAATGGGTGGATACCCACTAACGGGTAGGCCCACCAAGAAGCCCGTTTATAACAAGTAACAATAAGTTTAGCATTTGAGCTCAATACCCCAAATTGGGATACTCCAAATACTCCATTTTGGGAGGACATGGAGTATTTTAAAATTGCAGTTTAAAAATTATTTGGAGTATTTGGAGTATTTGGAATATTGAGCTCAAAATACTCCATGTTGGGAGCTCAATACTCTATTTTGGGATACTCCAAATACTCCAAATACTCCAGACACTGAGCTTAATTTGAGTATTGACAGGATCAATTAGAAAAACAATATAATTTGAGTATTGACAGGAAACTGCAAAATTAGAGTTATTGATAAAATTCCTTATGCTTGGTTAGAAATTGTATCAAAATATGAATATGCTAATTGTATCAACACATCCTGTCATTTGCATATTTTGCTATTTGGATTAGGGTCCTGATGCCCAGAAACTGAGCAAATGAATAAGTCACAGTTTGACATATGGAATTTAAATTTGTCAAATTTATTCAAATGAGTGATAAACTTCAAATGACTATGTCAAATTCACTTCGAATTTTATAAACTGTGATAAAATTTGAATATGTCAACCTTCAAACTCATTTGAATATGTCAAATTCACTCATTTGCTCAGAATATTCAACTGTGATAAAATTATGTTAACACTAAGTTTAAATGATTCAGTTGTACATTGGTATTCTTTGACCAGCCTAAGGTTTTTCGCATTCCCATTTGCTTCACACCAACATGCGAACGGTATGGAATTTGTTAGTATAAACTACTGTATTCATGCTTGATTTATCATCATTAATCAAGTTTATGCTATGCACTCAATTTAGGCATCTGTTGATAGTGACATATCAGCCTCACGGAAAGGACAAGAACAACATAGCTCTCTCACTGAGCCTATGATTAGTTCTTCACTACCAAGTGTTCGTCGCATTTCTCCCTTGCGACAATGGCAACATAAAAGGAATCATAATGATACAATTTTTGAACACGACGCAGAACCATCTGCCAGGTTATTTCCATTTGAATGTGCCAATATACTCTACTGTATTTTAATTGTAAATAGTTTGGGTGTAATTTGGATAGGTCTTTAGCTCAACACAGAAGGCAAGATCGAGAGCGTGAAGAAGAACAATGAAACATATCTCACGCTCTGACGTCTGACAGTGTCCTTGATATGCCTCATATAACACCAGCACTGACAACTTCCCCGGTTGAAAAAGAAGATGCTGTCTCAGCCTCGCGGAACGCTATGAATTCTGGACAAGTAGCTGGACCCTCTGTTAGGTTATTATCACCTGACTAAACATAAAATCTATACTACTATCATGTATTTTAATTGTAATTAGTTTGGGTGTAATTTGGATATGTCTTTAGCTCAACGCAGAAGGCGAGCTCGAGAGCGTGAACAAGAACACCGAAACATATCTCACGCTCTGACGTCTGACAGTGTCCTTAATATGCCTCGTATAACACCAGCACTGACAACTTCCCCGGTTGAACAAGAAGATGCTGTCTCAGCCTCGCGTCACGCTATGAATTCTGGACAAGTGCCTGGACCATCTGTCAGGTTATTATCACCCGACTAAACATAAAATCATTACTACTATAATGTATTTTAATTTTTATTAGTTTGGGTGTAAGTTGGATAGGTCTTTAGGTCAACACAGAAGGCGAGATCGAGAGCGTGAACAAGAACACCGAAACATATCTCACGCTCTGACTTCTGACAGTGTCCTTGATATGCATCATTTATCACCAGCGATGACAACTTCCCCGGTTGAACAAGAAGATGCTGTCTCAGCCTTGTGTAATGATATGATTTCCGGACAAGTACCTGGACCATCTGTCATGTTATTATCCACCTGACTGTACATAAAATCAATTCTACTCATGTATTGTATTTGTATTTATTTTTGGGTTTATTTTTGATAGGGCTTTAGCTCAACGCAAAAGGAGAGATCGAGAACAATAACGAGGAAACATATCTCGGTATATGACTCCTAACAGTATACTTGATATACCTCAAAGCAGACATGCATTACCAACTTCTACTGTTGAACATGAAGATGAGGTCTCAGCCCAAGATGATAAACCATTTTCCAAGTTATTATCTATATAATCTATCAACTTTCATGTAATGTAAATTTATTTAATGTTGGTTTTATATTGGATAGGTGTTTAGCTACAGGATCACTTAATATACCTCACATAATACCTCCAGTCGCAACTTCACAAGCTGAACAAGAAGATAATGGCACAGCTTCGATGTTAGTTTGTAGGTCAACTCATCATATAGCTAGTCCGCCAACAGAGGTTGATTATGGTCGACATTATCTTGGATTAATGAACATTCCATGCCCTCATTGTTCAGCCTTACACTGGTTGGATGAACGGTTGTCGAGGTTAACTTTGACAACATGTTGTTGAGTATTGATTCCCCGGATTTTGTTTTGGATGATGAGCAAACATAAATATCGTGTACTAACTGTTTGTGAGCGTAGTTATGGAGATCGTCGCCAAAAGAATACGTATATCAAAAGCGACGTCTCAAGACTTCTCAATACGCGTGATCGTGTGCCTGAAGCTTCGTTGAAGCTCTAGGAGCAATATTGAAGTCAAGAAGAATGAAGATTGAAGCTTCGAAGACGGTTCGTCATGTATTATTTATTGTCTTCTAGCTTCATAGATTAGAATGTTAAGCCTTGAGTCGGACTTACATTATTATCTTCATTTCGCTCATATCTTAGAGCTAGGACTATCATAGAAGCCATTAGAAACTTTCCCGAAGCTTATCGCTTCTTCCCTCGGCTTCTAGTACATCTTAGTTGGTTCATGTAGAAGTACCAACCGACTAGATGACGATCTAGTCGGTCGACAACTCTTCATGAACCGACTAGATGTCCTTGCTAATTTCAGCTCATTCCCTGTTGATCAATTAGTCGGTCAAAGAAGGTTCACCGACCGACTAGATGACGATCTAGTCAGTTAGGAATTCTTCTCAGACCGACTAGTTATCTTTGCCTCATTTCAGCCTGAGCTACTGTTTCGAGTTAGTCGGTCCAAGAACGATTGTCGACCGACTAGTTGAGAAACTAGTCGGTTGGAATTTATTCTCAGACCGACTAGTTCAACTTGTTTCCAGCCTATTGTTTTTCTCTCTTAGTCGGTCAAAGAACACTCACCGACCGACGAGTTGTGAAACTAGTCGGTTGGCAAGTCTTCTTAGACCGACTAGTTCATGTTGCCTGGAACTTTCTCATTTGGTTGTTTGCCTGTTAGTCGGTTCATGAAGAATCACCGACCGACTAGTTGCCAATCTAGTCGGTCAGTGATCCTTCTTAGACCGACTAACTGCTTCAGAAATATGACCGTTGGAAATCTTTTGAGCACGATTTTTCTTGCCTCTATAAATACAAACCTGATTCGTTTGAGGCAAGGTTAGAGGTCCATTATCCAAGTATTTTCAGGCCTAAGAGAAGAGTTTTCTCAAGCTAATTTCAAGCTCTCTCGTCCTCACAAGAATCTCTCTCTTCACTCTTTGAGCCCTAATCCTCAAGAGAGATTCTCTCCATTGTGAGCCATTCAAGCCAAGAGCTTGATTCTAGTCACCATCCTCCACCCTAGGCTTCCATTGCTGGTCAACTTCTTGGAGCTAGGGTTTGGTGACAACTTCTTCCCCAAAATCCATCTTTGCCCTAATTTGGTAAGTATACTCAAGGCATAGGATTTTGTGGTAAGTGTTTCATATTTCATTTCAATTGATATTGCAATTGTGTCTCTCGGGTGTGTGTGAGGGTGTGATCCCGGTTTGTGGGAGTCACATGTCATTTGTATGATTTGGTCTTGTGAAGGTTTTTCACAAGAATTTCATAGTGCTAAATCTTGAGTTAGGATTTCTAACTCGAGTATCCGGAGGGGATCCGGGTGGTTGGGACGTAGGATCACCGGGAACAAGTTGGGGAGACTTGGGTGGATCCGAACCCTTTACATGTTTTGTTTGCGTTTGTCTATCTCGTGTTGATTGTTGTTTATTTCGCATTGGCGTTTGTTTCTTGCACAATAATTAGGAATAACTATCTTGATTATTTTAAAGTACTATTCAACTCCCTCTAGTACATGTGTAGTAGCTTCACAGGGCACTACACATGTCTTTTTGGAACATGTTGTTTGCTAGGAAAAGTAAAATTGCCAAAACTTAATGAACCCCCTCCATCACTTCGAGAATTATATGATGGTGACAGTGAAGCATCAAAATCATTTCGAAAGTAAGATGATGGCACAGGATCACTTAATATACCTCACATAATACCTCCAGTCGCAACTTCTCAAGCTGAACAAGAAGATGATGGCACAGCTTCGAAGTTAGTTTGTAGGTCAACTCTTCATATAGCTGGTCCGCCAACAGAGGTTGATTATGGTCGACATTATCTTGGATTAATGAACATTCCATGCCCTCATTGTTCAGCCTTACACTGGTGGGATGAACGGTTGTCGAGGTCAACTTTGACAACATGTCTTTTTGGAACATGTTGTTTGCAAGGAAAAGTAAAATTGCCAAAACTTAACGAACCCCCTCCAGCACTTCGAGAATTATATGATGGTGACAGTGAAGCATCAAAATCATTTCGAAAGTATACTCGGGAGTATAATGCAGCTAATGCATTTACCAGCCTTGGTGCGACAATGGATCAAAGATTGATTGCTGGCAGATGCCTGAACATATTTACTATTCATGGAGAATTACGCCATCGAACAGGATCACTTCTGCCACAACCGGATCAAATAGCCAGTTATTGTCAACTTTACATTTATGATCCGAATTCTACTATAGAGTTACGCAGTAATAGAAATCCAAATTTGAGCAAGGATGTCTTACAAATTATTCAAAATTGTATATCAGGCATAAATCCATTCATCAAATTATATTGTCAGGCTTATTCTGTTTTACCTCAAGCAGATTTAGGTGGTCATGATATTCCTGTATATCTGCATTACAATTCAAAGAATGATCATCGCCGTTATAACCTCCCAACTGTAGATGAGATTACGGTTATTTTACCTGGAGATGGCTATCGACCTTCCGGGATGCGAGATATAGTTTTACATCTTCGAGGAAATAATCAATTAATGCAAATCAATGAGGCTCATCCTGCATACTTACCATTACACTATGTCTTATTATTTCCTGATGGTCAGCTTGGATGGGAACCTGAGTTGAAGCAGTGGGATCCAGTTCAAAACATATCCTCAAGTAGACGACTTACCATGTGTGAGTTTAATAGCTACCATCTGTTTGAAAGACAGAACGAGTATTATGCAATTTTGAGAGCTGGAAAATTATTCCAAGAGTTCATAGTTGATGCTTGGGCAGCAACTGAGCAACATCGTTTGACATTCATCAAACTTAATCAAAGAAAACTCCGCTCAGAGCTATATCAGGGTCTTGCAGATATTGATGCCTATGTCAAATATGACCAAATTGGACAGCGCATGATACTTCCCTCATCTTTCACTGGCAGTGCCCGTCACATGTTTGAAATCTTTCAAAACTCAATGGCTATCACACGTTATAACTAGCACCTGGATATTTTTCTTACCATGACTGCAAATCCAAAGTGGCCGAAAATTACTTCGGCTCTACTACCCAATCAAAAGGCTACCGACCGGGCAAATTTAGTTCCACGTGTATTTGAGTTAAAAAGAAAGGCTTTGATGAAGGAGATTGATGTTAATAAAGTATTTGGAAAGAAAGTAGCGCATGTATTTACAATTGAATTTCAGAAACGGGGTCTTCCACATATGCATGCTCTTTTCTTTCTTCGTGGTCCAGATAAGATTCATACATGTGATCAAGTGGATAGAATTGTTTGTGCTGAATTTCCTGAACCTGCTCAGGATCCTGCATTATTCGATACTGTGTCAAAATGTATGGTATATGGACCATGTGGTGTTCGAAATCCAAATGCTTCATGTATGGAAAATGGTAAATGTACTAAGAAATACCCTCGAAATTATGCAGATGCAACAACCATGGATCGTGATGGATATCCTATTTATCATCGTCGTAATAATGAACATCGATATACTGTAAGGGGGCATCAAGTTGATAAACGAGATGTTGTTCCGTACAACATGTATCTCTCAAGACGCTTTAACTGCCATATTAATGTCGAAGTTTGTGCTGGGGTAAGATGTGTGTGAAGTACATTCTTAAGTATATTTATAAAGGTCATGATCGGACCACAATGGTGTTGGGCGCAGTAGATGAGATCCAACAATACCTTGATTCAAGATATATTAGACCACCTAAGGCAGCTTGGCAAATATTTGAGCATCCCTTACATCAGGAGATTCTGTCAGTTCAAAGATTGATACTTCATTTACCAGGTCAACACCGTGTTGTTTTTGATCCAGATGAAGATGTAAATGCAATAAGGTCAAGGGCTTAAAACGAGAAGACAACTTTGACTGAATTTTTTACATGTTGCGCTTTGCATGAGTCTGCACATGATCTCACATATCAAGAATTTCCTTAAAAGTTTGTGTGGCATTCGTCAACAAAGGTCTGGACTCAAAGACAATCTGGATATGCAAAAGGCAGAATGTATTTTGCATCCCCTAATTCTGGTGAGCGATTTTATCTACGGTTGCTACTAACAGTTGTTAAAGGGCCAACATAGTGAGAAAATTTACGCATATACAATACTATCGAGTACCCAACATTTAAAGCAACATGTATTGCAAGAGGTCTTCTTGAAGATGATTCCGAGTGGAGACAATGTCTTTCTGAGGCTTCCATTATGAAAACAGGATATCAATTACGAAGACTGTTTTGTATTATTCTTATCGAATGTTCGCCGATCGACCCCATTGCATTATGGAATGAATTTTCAATGCACATTTGCGATGATCTTCCACATAAACTACACACTTTATTTGCAATTTCTACCCCAACTCAAGTCCAACTTGAAGATTATGGATTATTCCTTATCAATGAATTGCTTGAAGAGTACGGTAAGTGTCTATCCGACTTTCCACCAATGCCACTTCCTGCTGGAGATTGGAATACAATTATTGGCAATAGATTGTTGCATGAACATCAGGAACTTATAAATAAAGCGACACAAATGGATGCACAAAAAGACATTGATTGCCTCAAGATGCATAACGCAATGCTTATTCAGCAATTACTTCATCCGTATTTGAAAATAAAGGTGCTACATTCTTCTTGAGCGGCGGTGCTGGAACTGGAAAGACTTTTTTGTACAATGCAATAGCAACAATATTGCGTAGTCTTGGAAATATAGTTATCACCATCGCGTCTTCCGGTATGCATCATTTCTACTTAGCGGAGGTCGGACTGCACATTCCACATTTCGTATCCCGTTAGATGTGCACGATAATTCAATTTGTAATTTTAGCAAGCAATCCATGCAAGCACAATTATTCAGAAAAGCGAAACTTATAATATGGGATGAGGTACCTATGCAACATCGGCACTGTGTTGAGGCAGTGATCGATCGCTAAAAGATATCTGTGATAACAACAGATCGTTTGGTGGTATTACTGTTTTTCTTGATGGTGACTTCCGACAAATCTTGCCCGTCATACCAAAGGGGGTTCGAGAAGAAATTGTTGGCACCTCATTGAGACGGTCTGTATTATGGTGCTCTGTACAAGTTTTGATATTGGATCAGAATATGCGGTTAAATAACTCATCTACTGAGAATACAAATTTTGCAAAATTTATTTTGGAGGTATTTTATTTCAAGCCTAATGCAATTTTACAAACTATTTTCATCTTAAACATTACTTAAACTGAAATTATATCTATATGTATTAGGGTGGGACAAATCCTACAGAAGTGGTAGAACTTCCTTCTAACATATTCAGGTGCAAGGATTTAAACGAGTTAATACTTCGAATTTATCAGCAGCTTGATATTGAGGGTGCAGTGACTCCGGCATACCTTACTGAACGAATAATTCTTTCTGCACTGAATGATGATGTTACTTTTATAAATGCTGCTGCATTAAACATTTTTTCGGGACAGAAGATTACGTATCAAGCTACAGACAGTTTGTCTGAAAAGGAAGAAACCGATCCAACCATTATAAATAGATATCCAACTGAGTACATAAACTCTTTGGATCCTCCTGGGTTGCCATAATTTACACTTAAGCTTAAGGTTGGTTGTCCTATTATTTTATTACGAAATATTGCACCTAAAGACGGGCTCTGCAATGGCACTCGATTGATGGTTGTCAGATGTGCATCACGTGTCATTGAAGCTCAAATTTTAAATGGGGATAAAGCCGGTTGTTTTGTGTTTTTTCCAAGAATATCTTTGTCACCATCTGCTACAGAATTACCTTTTCATATGACAAGAAGGCAGTTTCCTGTCCGTGTGACATATGCTATGACGATTAATAAAGCCCAAGGACAATCTGTAAAGTTCGTTGGAGTTGATTTGCGGACCCCAGTTTTCAGTCATGGACATCTTTATGTGGCACTTTCAAGGTGCACATCTTTTGATCGTGTATGTGTCCTTCTTCAGCCCAACATAAATAACACAGTAAACATCGTTTACCCAGAAGTTCTGCTATGATTTCCAATGTATGATAAAAATTGTATGTAAGTTTTTTATCTTTCTTTCTTTACATTTTTTTATTAATATTATTGTTTAAATGATCTTTTAAAAAAAGTATTTATCGATTGTTGTCTAACATGCAGGTATATCATTATCATACGTTACCAAGCTTTAAAATGTGGACACACATTACCATATATGCCAGGGTAAGAAATTTTTTCCTTTATTTCATTTCATTGCTTGACTTAATAGTTTTCGGTATGCATTGTTTGATAAAATATATTGGTTTGTATTTTTATATAGATAGATGATGATGCAGATTTGGTAAAAACTGTAAGTTTCTTATCATAATTCTACATTATATATTTTATCTACTATGTTTGCATTAACATTATTGGTCTCATAGGTTCTGTTACTTCAAAACAATCACATAAATGTCAAGCTACGGGGTTATATCGGATTTTGGTTTGATAAGGTATGCATACCGTTACAAACATTCCCATTTTACCATTAAAAATTAGTTACTGTTTATTGTTATTATTATTTTCCGCAAATTGCTAAAAGAACTTTACAAGCAACGGCGACGAGTCACATCGAAGACAAAGCAACCTTCTTTTCCGAGGTAATATAAAAATCTTAGATTTTGTTTTTCAAAATATCATGTTCATTGACCATCCAAATACCTTTTTTGTTACAGAAGTGGAAGATGGTTCTTGCCGAGCTTGCTTGGTTCCAAAAAGCACGACCTCCACCACTCCAACGAAAAAAGGTAAATAAATGTATAAATTTAAATTTTCCAAATTATCAAATATATATTAATTTTCTAAGAAATTAATGTTCTTAATTTATCTAAGTTATTGCTCATCTCATTAACTCTCCACTTTGGATTGAGCTTGACACGTCATCTTTTTATAATGTGATGATGAAAAGGTTTTCTACTTAAACATGATGAAGGTAATAAAAGTGAGTTGTACAAAGTAATTAGATATATCTTCGTTTCTAATTTTTCTATTCTAATCTATGATTTTATTTTTTATTTTCAAGACACACGGCCCTAGCTTCATGTGTAAATTTTGTTGGTTTTAAATGCCTATGTGAGAGATGGTGTTTTTAAAATTGGACTGCATGGTTGTTCAATCCAAAATGTAATTTTGTGTATATTTGTTCATAGTTAAGGGTTTTTTCTTTTAGCATATAGTTTAGGTTGTGTGATACTATTATAAGTCGATGTAAAAAAATGTTGTCTTAAGTACTATTTTGGTTGAAAATTGATCACTCCATATTTTACACCTTTTTTCTGCATTTTTGCATGCCATTTAGATCGCCCATATCGTGTTTTTAACGATTATTCGACAATATTGCGATGTTTTTCACGATTTCTTGTTTTTGTCGTATTTCAGGAGATTTGGAGCGATTTGGAGTGATTCTGAGATGCACCCACTCCGGAGTGTCACGCGTGACTCTTTAGAGGGGAATTCTGCGATTGGAGAGGAGTGGAAGAAGAAAGGACGTCGTAGGAGCGACGAGGGAACAAAAATACGAAGATTGGGCATTTTCAGCATGTCACTCGGCCGAGTGAAGGAGTCACTCGGCCGACCATCGAAAGCCCGCTCGGCCGGCCAGATCGGACACGCAACAGACTGAGTATCAGCGTGCACTCGGCCGACCGTCGCCAGCCCACTCGGCCAAACCACGGAGACACCACTCGCCCGAGTGGCATCAAGACGACGAAAACCCAAAAGTCCCAACTTACTGTAATCTATCAGTGCAGTCCCGAGTTCCGACTCGGCCGAGTGAAGAAACCCCATCGGCCGAATTGAAGAAAGTCACTCGGCCGAGTGACTCCCGAGGAGCCGACACCCAAAATTCCAGACTTACTGGAATCTGTCAGGGATTGTCACTCGGCCGAATGACATTTGTCACTCGGCCGAGTGAGCCGCGCTGCCTGTAGCGTAAATAGCGATTTTCAGGCTGCGCAGGGGCAATTTTGTCACAGTTTTTGGGCGATTTTGGGGGGTATTTAACCCCAGTTTTTAACCTAGTTTGGAGAGCTTTTTTCAGAACTTTTTGCAGCCTTTTTTTGATTACTTTTTAGGAGATTAGATTGAGCTTTTTGGAGGGAGATAAAAGTGCTATTTTGTTGGATACTATTGAAACTTCATTGGTTTGTCTTTCTCTCTATCAAAAACCTCATTTTTATTGATATATTGTCTATTGCAATGAATTCTATTGATTTTATTATTGAATTTCTAATAATTTGCATTATGAATTGTGAGTAGTTCTATCGTCTTGGGGCGTGGGGATGAACCCTACGAACCCCATTTTTAATTTGTAATGAATTGGTGAAATTATTGCTAGAATTGATTAGGGTTAGTTTGGGATTGATTTAATACGGATAGCTAGGGATTCATACCAATTGGGATTTGCAAGAGATTGGATCCCAACTCGATAGGAAGCCCTAGAAATTCGAATTGGGTTACAATTGGATTTCTCTGGAATCGGTTTGCAAGAGATTGGACCGAAACTGGGGTTTCGATTGCAATTCTATACCAATACCCGTTAACAAGAGATTGGACGGGTAGGAACTATGCCAACCTAGGTCGTAGCTCGAATTTGCACGAGAGTGGGCTCGAGATACGATTGAATGATGATGTTGTTCTTCACCCTAGATTGCCTAGGTTAGGGTTTGCAAGAGATTGGACCCTACCCTAGGTTTGCTATAGACCGGCAATAGCACGAGAGCGTGAGCTTGGTTCTACATTTAGTTGCAACTAGTTCACATGAATTGCGAGTCTAGCAATTGTGAAACCTACGAATCACAATGACGAGATACTGTTAGTAGCGGGGGATTCACTACCCCTAGGCGTCTTTATTAATTTGATATTTCCTTTATACAATTGAACGACTGTGACCGCTTATTGCGAATATTTCTCGACTGTCCTTATAGCCAGGTGGATTGAAGAAGACACCGTCATTTGCCCTCCTCGTGTTCGATACCCGCTCGCCGCTACACCGTGCGCTTGCGGTAAGACTAGCGAGTCGTTCACCCCGGTTGCATGTGCACTCCCGGGGCGTGATCAAGTTTTTGGCGCCATTGCCGGGGAGGCGATAGTGTTTGATTCTACCTACCTAGATATTTTTCTTTTTGTTCTATTATATCTATTTTTATTTCACCCTTCCTTTGTGCTAACTATTTCTTTGAAACTCTATCTTCCCTTGCATGTACACAAGATCCAAGGAGAACCCCGAAGAAATACTATACGATCCGGAGATCGAACATATATTAATGAGGATTAGAGCGGAGAGGAGACTCGATACAGAAGGGAATTTTATGACCCATCCTGAGAACCCCGAAGAATTGGCGGTGCAAATGGCGAGGATCATTTCCATTAGAGATAGGCTTCGGCCTAAGACTTCCTCCACGACCTCGTCCATAACTATGCCGGAGTTGGCGGCCGACAAAAATTTCGAGTTAAATACTGGATTGGTAGTTCTGATGCAGCAAGACCCTTTTCATGGGAATTCCCATAAGAACCCTCACTACCACATCCAGCTCTTTTTATCAAAATGTGCCACCTTCCAAATGTCGGGCGTCTCCATAGATGCTATCAGACTATGCCTCTTCCCCTTCACACTCAAGGACAAAGCCTTATATTGGTTGAGGACGCAAGCTGAAGGAATCTTCACCACTTGGGATGAATTGGTGAGTGCCTTCGTCGACAAATTTTACCCGCCCTCCAAGACGGTGAAGATAAGAAGTGCTCTCATGTCCTTCAAGCAAGGACCACAGGAGACCCTCTATGAGGCGTGGGAGCACTTCAAGGACTTGCAACATCAATGCCCCCATCACAGCATAGAGGTTTGGGAGCTTGTCCACAGTTTCTACAATGGACTCCAACCGGGCACAAAACAGATTATTGATGCTATCGCCAACGGAGCCATTTTGTCAAAGAACCCCGATGAAGCTACGGCCTTGCTAGAGGAGATGGCCTCCAACAACCAACAGTGGGGCGACGAGCGAGGACATTCTTCATCCTCCTTGAAGCCCACGAGTATTTATGAGGCCAAGGCCGTGGCGGAGCTTGCTAGCAAATTTGACTCTCTCCACAAGGTAGTGTAAAGGTTGGAGAAATACATTACCGAGCTGCAAGGACCCCCTACTACATCCACACAGACAAACCATATGAGTGATTGGCAAGACCAATCCCAAGCCATGTATGTAGGAGGAGAGCATGGAGAAGGAGCTTTGGAGCAAATTCAGTATGTTGCGGGGAATTTCAGATATTGGGCCAACCCGGCCGCTAGAAACCATCCGGGTTTTTCATATGCTAATAATGATGGTGCCTTGAACACCCCGCCTCAACAACCTCCTCAAGCTCGGGCTCCACCACCACAACCGAATTATCAACCAAGGGGGCCACCGCAACAAAACTTCCCACCTAGGCAACAAGTGGGACCTTATAGGCCACCCGGGTATAATCAAGGTTGGAGAAATCCCAACCCTCCACAAGCTCAACCACATTCGGATTATGAAGCTAAGGTGGAAGAGTTTATGGCGGAGCAGAGGAAGATTAACGCCACGTTGAAGGCGGGACAAGATCCTCTCACCATCGTCATCGCTCAAATTGGGGAACAACTTGTGTTGCTCAATAGAAACAACCAACAATTACCGGCTCAACCCGAGCCAAATCCACGGGACAACACCGGCCATATCAATGCAGTGGTTGCAGTTACAACAAGAGGTGGGAAGGATACCACTCCCCCCATGACTCAAGTCAAGGAACCAGTGGTGGAGATTCTAGAAGAGAGCGAGCCGGTAATTGAGGTGGAAAAAGAGAAGGAGCCGTAAGAAGGAGCAAAATCTAGAGTGGAGGAACCTATTGATGAGCGCCGATTCATGCCACTGGTGCCTTTTCCTCAACGGCTAGCTAGAGCCAAGATCGAGAAGAGGCTAGCCAAGTTCCTCGAATACTTGAGAGGGGTGAGCCTCAATATCCCTTTCCTTGATGCCATAGTGGAAATCCCATCCTACGCAAAGTTCTTAAAGGACTTGATTACGGGAAGGAAAAGGAAAGAGAAGATCATGCTCGCGGAGCAAGGAACTTGGTTTACTAGGAAGGAGAAGGAGCCCGCCAAATTTAAAGATCCTGGGAGTTTCCGGATTCCTTGCACACTCGGAGGCGTCCCCTTACAAAAAGCATTGGTTGATTTGGGCGCTAGTGTGAGCCTCATGCCTCTCACCATGTTCCGGAAGTTGAATACCGGTACGGATTTAAAGCCAACCGACATGAGGATTCATGTCACGACCCGCTTCCCAAAAATGGAGGCGAGACGTGAAAAGGTCCGCACGAGAGTGGAGCTTTGAAGCCCCAAACCCGATAAGCGTCAATAAAACATAAGCAGGTCCCTGTAACCACAAACGGAACAATTATAATAACACAAGGAGAGACAGAAATAAAATTCTCACATCTCATAATCTGTCCAACGCGAAAATAAGTTCAACATCCAGAAAAGCCACCAGGGTAAAAGAAAGAGTCTAAAGGCCCAGAACAAGGCCAACAAAAGCCACAACGTAACAAAGTATAGGTGCTACGCACCAACAATAAAACAACAGTCTAAACAAAAGGGAAAACACAACAGAGACACTAGGACTGGTCCCCAGTGTCCACGTACTCCCTGTCAAACACAAGCTCAGGCTCGGCGTCAGCAAACACCTCGTCCTCAACAAGGTACTCAGGCTCAGGATCTAACATGTGTCACCCAAAAGAGTAAAGGGGGCACATGTCAGCAAGTCTAAAAGACTTGGGCAAGGAAACTGAAAGTAAGGCAACTAGCAACCTAGCAGTTATAGTATGCGTGACATGGCAGTTATAACATGAGTGCACAAGCAAGACATGGCGAGACAATCAGTACAAGAGAACAATTATCGGGACACGACAAGAGTAGCCAAGCTACTAACAATCTCAATCAATTCACTATTCACGTTTTACTGTTGTTTGTAGATGTTTATGCCTTACAGTTGAATGGTATAACATTCACGCTGATTGGCCGCTTAACACTACCCCAAAACCCAGAGTTTACGCCTTACCACTGCAGTTGTTGATCGGGCAGACTCCCAATTGATTGGCCGCTTAACTCTTACCCCCAATACCCACAAGTAATCGAGCCAGGGTCCCCGCACACAAGCTTAGTAAATGAGCCGAGGTTGCCCCGCACAGGAGCTCGCATTCTAGTTCACGATTCATAAACAATTGGCGTAGGGGTGCACCTAGCCAGAAACAAGCAATTCGGGCATTGGCTATCAACCAACACATGGCCCGCTTCTGGAACACGAGCCAGGAACACAAACATTGTAGCGAAGCTACGCATTCACAGAAACACTTTAAGAATGCAATGACATGACAATTAATTTGCGTACCGTTAATAGAAATTAAACATGACATGGTAATTGTGCAACATGATATATGTCGGATCTAGCTTCGTTGTCAAGCTAGTTCCCCAATTTGCGCCTAGGCGAGTATCATTTCGTCGCCTAGCCCCTTTTACGCCTACAACAAGCAAATGGCCTAAAACATGGCCTAAACCCTAAGAGGCAAAATTCACTTGCCTAGCACCGGGGATGACGATCACGAAAGTTCGTCTCACGGATGCTATTCTACGGGGAAGTCGCTGTTATGGAGAAACAACCATCAAAACAACATTTATTCATTAGGGTTTCATAAAAACACAACGGGTTATGAAAACATCAAGGGATCGATTTCTTACCGTGAGGAAGCGGAAGAAACACTCCGGAGAACCTAAGGACCAGATCTGGAAATGAATGGAGAAGTTTGGAGAACTAGGGTTTTTAGGGGATTTTGGGGGTTTGATGGAGATTTGAGGGAGATGAGAGGTTGAATGTGTTGAGGGAGAGTTTGGATGATGGATCTTGGGCTTGGGATGGAGGAATAAGGGTTTGAGGAAGAAGGGGGGTCAATGGGGGAGAAACTAAGGTTTTAGGTCGGGTGGAGGAAGAAGAAAACGTTTGGGAGGGGTTTAAATAGGATGGGCTGGCGGCTGCCCAGAAATTAGGGTTTTAACACAGATTAGTCGGTCAAAGAGCAACCACTGACCGACTAGTTTGGCAACTAGTCGGTCGGTCGACCAACGAAGACCGACTAAGTGTAAATAGTAACTTCTGAACGAAAATAGGATTTAGATTTAGTCGGTCAAAGAACAACTGCTGACCGACTAGTTTGACATCTAGTCGGTCGGTGAACGTTCTTAGACCGACTAAGAGTGAACAATATTGATACCAAAAATTAGTTGAAGAGTTACTCGTTTAAAGAAGCATTGCTGACCGACTAGTTTGTAACCTAGTCGGTCAACCAACGTTCTTAGACCGACTAACGATAAACAGTAACTCCTGAAAAATTTAGAAAGCTAACTAGTCGGTTCAAGAAGGATTGCCGACCGACTGGATCGTCATCTAGTCGGTCGGTGCCCCTTCTTACACCGGTTAATAAGCACCAAAAGTTCTGATACGGAGCGCGGAGCTCCGGGATCGATTCCTAACACTCCTAGGCTTGATCTAATAGTAAGATACGACTGTTATGAAGCCCGTCACGAATGACATACTTCGAAATCGACGATCCTAAGGAAGAAACGAGAAAACACGACGAAACGATCGAAAACGAATGTTACGGAGACGAAAACCACACATGAGGAGAAAATCCACCAAAACATATATTATAATATAATAAATCCGGATACATGAAAACCAGTCGTTACATCCTCCCCAACTTAAGAAAAATTCCGTCCTCGGAATTTACAAACACTCACGTGTCCGGAAACAAAAGCGGGAAACGCTCTCGCATCTCATCCTCATTCTCCCAAGTAGACTCTCCAGGCGAGCCGTGTCGTCACATCACCCTCACAAGGTTGACAACCTTGTTTCGAAGTGACTTCTGACGCCTGTCCAGAATCTGCACCGGATGCTGGTCATACGTCATATCAGGGCGAACGGTAATCTCCGAAAAATCCACCGCATGAGACTGATCGCTAATGTATCGACGAAGCTGCGACACATGGAAAACATTGTGAACTCCTTCCAAAGATGACGGCAAGGCTAAGCGATAAGCTACCTCGCCAACTTTCTCCAGAATGTCAAACGGTCCAATGTATCGCGGGCTCAACTTCCCTCGCTTTCCAAAACGAATCACACCGCGATTCGGGGAAATCTTCAAGAACACATGGTCGCCCGACTGAAACTCCAAAGGACGACGTTTAGCATCCGTCCAATGCTTAAAACAGTCCTGAGCAATTCTCAACCTCTCCCGAATGTTCCTGACAATATCCACAGCCTCCACAATCATCTCAGGTCCCAACAACTCCCGATCACCAACGTCATCCCAACTCAATGGCGATCGACATTTCCTCCCATAAAGAGCGGCGAAAGGCACCATGCCAATACTCGCCTGGAAGCTGTTGTTGTAAGAAAACTCCACCAGATGTAGATGGTCCTCCCACGAACCCTTGAAATCCAACATGCACGCCCTCAGCATGTCTTCAAAAATCTGAATCGTCCTCTCGGACTGGCCATCCGTCTGCGGATGGTACACCGTGCTGAAACTCAGACACGTAACCAAGCTCTTCTGCAAACTCTGCCAGAACTGAGATGTGAACCTCGTGTCTCTGTCTGACACGATACTCATGGGGACCCCGTGAAGTCGCACAACCTCCTGCACGATTCACGTTACATCACCATCCAAACTAGGAAAAGGAAATAAAAACGGAGAGTAAAAGAATTTACCTCCATATATCTCCTCGCTAGCGCCTCAGTGGACTGTCTCACTCGGAATGGAATTAATTGCGCAGATTTGGTCAATCGATCTACGATCACCCAAATCGCGTCATTCTGCTTCGGGCTCCGAGGCAGTCCAGTCACGAAATCCATAGTGATGTGCTGCCATTTCCACTCCGGAATCGGAAGCGGTTGTAGCAACCCGGTCGCACACTGATGCTCTGCCTTCACTTGCTGGCAAACCAAGCACTTGGCCACACTCCGAGCCACACTCCTCTTCATGCCATGCCACCAATAGTTCAGATGAAGATCCTGGTACATTTTGGTGCCACCAGGATGCACAGAATACGGCAAACTGTGTGCCTCCACCATCAGCTCCTCTCTAATATCTCCAGCTGGCACACACAACCTGGCTCCAAACCTCAGCGAGCCATCCTCATGAATCAAAAAGTCAGTCCACAGACCGGCTTCCACCTGCTCCCGAATCTTCACCAGCTTCAGATCCTCAGTCTGGCCAGCCTTAATCTGATCCACGATCGTCGATTGTACCTGCATGTACATCAACGATGAATCCTCCCCAGGAAGGACAATCTCCACGCCAGACTCGCAAAAATCCTGCTGCAATCTCCACTGCGAGGTCAAAATCATCACCGCTGGAAGCCTACTCAGCGCATCAGGAACCACATTCACCTTGCCAGGGTGAAACTGCAAATCAATATCATAATCCGCCATGAGCTCCAACCATCGACACTGTCGCATGTTGAGCTCCTTCTGAGTAAAAATATACTTCAAGCTTTTGTGATCGGTGAAAATCTTCACTTTCTCACTCAGCAGGAAGTGCCTCCAAATCTTAAGAGCAAACACGACGGCAGCCAACTCCAAATCATACGTCGGGTAATTCTTCTCATGAACCTTAAGCTGACGAGACGCATAAGCCACAACGTGCCCGTGCTGATGCAGCACACAACCGAGACCCTTGCCAGAAGCATCGCAAAAGATCTCAAATCCACCGCTACGATCAGGCACAACAAGAATAGGGCAGTCGTCAAACGCTCTCTCAGAACACCAAAAGCACTCTCACAATCACCCGACCAAACAAAAGCAACATCCTTCCGCGTCAACCTGGTCATCGGCTCAGCAATACAGGAAAATTCCTTAATGAATCGCCGATAATATCCCGCCAAACCAAGGAAACTCCGGATCTCAGACGCAGACGACGGAACAGGCCACTCTCTGATGGCCCTAATCTTCTCGGGATCCACAGAAATACCATCTCCAGCCACCACATGCCCCAGAAAAGTAACCCTGTCCAGCCAAAACTCACACTTCGAAAACTTAGCATACAACTGATGCTTCCTCAAAATCTCCAACACCGTCCTCAAGTGCGATGCATGCTCTTCCTCCGACTTCGAATAGATCAGAATGTCGTCAATAAAGATAACGACAAACTTATCCAAAAAGTCGTAGAAAATCAGGTTCATCAGATTCATGAAAACTGCGGGTGCATTGGTTACACCGAAAGGCATAACCACGAACTCATAGTGTCCATACTTCGTCCTGAACGTTGTCTTCGGAACATCTCGCTTCTTCACCTTCAACTGATGGTAACCACTCCTCAAATCCAATTTAGAAAATACCCTCGAACCTCCAAGCTGATCAAAAATATCATCGATGCGAGGCAACTGGTATTTATTCTTAATGGTCACCGCATTCAACTCCCGATAGTCCACGCACATGTGACGTGAACCATCCTTCTTCTTTACCAGCAGCACCGGTGCTCCCCACGGAGACACACTAGGGTTGATATAACCCTTCTGCAAAAGCTCATCCAACTGCTTCCGCAATTCCTCCAATTCTGCAGGTGCCATACGATACGGTGCCTTCGAAATCGGCTGCGCACCTGGAACAAGATCAATAGAAAATTCTAGAGCTCGATCAGGTGGCAAACCAGACATCTCCTCGGGGAAGACGTCATCGAAATCACGCACCACAGCTGGCCTCTCCAACTCCATCTGCATAGCCACAACCTCCACCGGTCTGGCCCGAAATCTGACAGGACCAAGCGAACTGCTACCTCGACTGAACTCAAATACTGGATGTCCGGGAATCTCGAACACCACCTTCTTCCTCCGACAGTCGATCGTAGCATAGAAGCTCGCAAGCCAGTCCAACCCAAGAACTGCATCATAGTTGATGATGTCGTGGACAATGAAATCAACGAAAAGCTCATGTCCACAGACCACCAACGAGCAAGAATTGCAACCACGATGCACCGAGACCACGCCATTCCCTGTAACGATATTCCAACTCTTGGAAAGAGGGGACGTCGACAAGGAATGCCTCTCCACGAAGCTCCGAGAAATAATGCACATCGATGTACCAGAGTCAAAGAGGACTCGTGCAGGAAATGTGCACACCAAAACCACACCTAACAAGCAATTAACAATCAAACCCTAGTCTAGCAAACAACCATGTTCAAGCAAACAACACAATCTAACAATCAAAACCAACTAGGAAAGTAACAGCTAGATTGAGGATTACCTGCGATAACCTCATCCACAGCCTCGCTCTCCACAGCGGTCATCAGAAAAGCCTGCCTCCTCGGCGGAACAGCCTGCTGAAAAGCCTGCCTCTGTGGAACAAGAGCCGCTCCACGTCCAGCAGGAACAGACGCTCGCTGCTGCAATGGCTGTGCTGCAACAGGTGCCCTCCGCAGCTGATTCACATGCCGACAATCCTTCGCGACATGGGAAGCATCACCACAAACCAAACACTGGCCCAGAAACTTCCTACACTGATCCTTGATGTGGCCAGGCTTGCCGCAGAAATGGCAAGTCTTCAGAATAGGCCCTCCTGGCCTCTTAAACTGAGCTGGCTGATTAGGCTTGAAACCAGGCCTAACCACCGCTCTGGCCTGCTCCATAGGCCTCTTTCCAGCACCAGAAACATGTCCTCTTCTCTGACTCAGGTTCAGCTCCTGCCTCCTGGCAGCGACCAGAACCTTCTGATAAGAGTCCAGATCGGAGGAAGACACAAAACTCTGGAGCTCCAAAGCAAGTCCCTGCAGGAACCTCTGAGCCCTCCCATCAGCATCCTGCACCATCTTCGGTGCGAACCGACTCAGCCTAGTGAACTCTTGGTGGTACTTGTCCACCGTCAAGCTCCCTTGCTTCAGATCAATGAAACGCCGCAGCATCTCCTTCTTTGTAGCCTTCGGAAAGAATTCCTCATCAAACCTGGACTTAAAGGTAGCCCAAGATATTGGCTCCACCAACATCTTCTCTTCCGCATCCCACCAGTTCTAAGCATTATCCTTGAGTTGCCTCTTCGCCAAATCAACCCATCCAACCGGGGTGATCTTGGCCATCTTCAAATTATCCTCAATGTTCCGAATCCACTCATCGGCAACCAGAGGACCCTCAGACCCATCGAAATATGCGGGACCCAGCTCCCAAAATTGCTTCGCTCCCGGCTCAGAGCGAGGGGCATCCGGAAGAGCCCGGGCAGCTCGAGCAAGTGGAGCATTCTGGACTTGCAGGAGCACGCCCTACTGCACTTGCATCATCTGGAGCATCATCCGCATCATCTCTCTGTTGGTGGGTTCCCGCTCAGGCTCCTCATCATGAAGGAGCGCACCACTACCCCCACCACGGGTGAATCGCCTTCCTGCCATCTAGTGACACAGAAAACGAATCAGATTAGACTCATAGCTTATGACTCGGACGTCGAACTTAGTTTATTGGACGTTCAAATATTATTATCGTCATTCCGATAATCGCAGTTATAGAAGAGGACCTGCATGGGCTACCAACAAAACCTGTCACGACCCGCTTCCCAAAAATGGAGGCGAGACATGAAAAGGTCCGCACGAGAGTGGAGCTGTGAAGCCCCAAACCCGATAAGCGTAAATAAAACATAAGCAGGTCCTTGTAACCACAAACGGAACAACAATAATAACACAAGGAGAGACAGAAATAAAATTCTCACATCTCATAATTTGTCCAACGCGAAAATAAGTTCAACATCCAGAAAAGCCACCAGGCTAAAAGAAAGTGTCTAAAGGCCCAGAACAAGGCCAACAAAAGCCACAACGTAACAAAGTATAGGTGCTACGCACCAACAACAAAACAACAGTCTAAACAAAAGGAAAAACACAACGGAGACACTAGGACTGGTCCCCAGTGTCCACGTACTCCCCGTCAAACACAAGCTCGGGCTCGGCGTCAGCAAACACCTCGTCCTCAACAAGGTACTCAGGCTCAGGATCTAACATGTGTCACCCAAAAGAGTAAAGGGGGCACATGTCAGCAAGTCTAAAAGACTTGGGCAAGGAAACTGAAAGTAAGGCAACTAGCAACCTAGCAGTTATAGTATGCGTGACATGGCAGTTATAACATGAATGCATAAGCAAGACATGGCGAGACAATCAGTACAAGAGAACAACTATCGGGACACGATAAGAGTAGCCAAGCTACTAACAATCTCAATCAATTCATTATTCACGTTTTACTGTTCTTTGTAGATGTTTACGCCTTACAGCTGAATGGTATAACATTCACGCTGATTGGCCGCTTAACACTACCCCAAAACCCAGAGTTTACGCCTTACCACTGCAGTTGCTGATCGGGCAGACTCCCAGTTGATTGGCCGCTTAACTCTTACCCCCAATACCCACAAGTAATCGAGCCAGGGTCCCCGCACACGAGCTCAGTAAATGAGCCGGGGTTGCCCCGCACAGGAGCTCGCATTCTAGTTCACGATTCATAAACAATGGGCGTAGGGGTGCACCTAGCTGGAAACAAGCAATTCGGGCATTGGCTATCAACCAACACATGGCACGCTTCTGGAACACGAGCCAGGAACACAAACATTGTAGCGAAGCTACGCATTCACGGAAACACTTTAAGAATGCAATGACATGACAATTAATTTGCGTACCGTTAATAGAAATTAACCATGACATGGTAATTGTGCAACATGATATATGTCGGATCTAGCTTCGTTGTCAAGCTAGTTCCCCAATTTGCGCCTAGGAGAGTATCATTTCGTCGCCTAGCCTCTTTTACGCCTACAACAAGCAAATGGCCTAAAACATGGCCTAAACCCTAAGAGGCAAGTTTCACTTGCCTAGCACCGGGGATGACGATCACGAAAGTTCGTCTCGTGGATGCTATTTTACGGGGAAGTCGCTGTTATGGAGAAACAACCATCAAAACAACATTTATTCATTAGGGTTTCATAAAAACACAACGGGTTATGAAAACATCAAGGGATCGATTTCTTACCGTGAGGAAGCGGAAGAAACACTCCAGAGAACCTAAGGACCAGATCTGGAAACGAATGGAGAAGTTTGGAGAGCTAGGGTTTTTAGGGGATTTTGGTGGTTTGATGGAGATTTGAGGGAGATGAGAGGTTGAATGTGTTGAGGGAGAGTTTGGATGATGGATCTTGGGCTTGGGATGGAGGAATAAGGGTTTGAGGAAGAAGGGGGATCAATGGGGGAGAAACTAGTGTTTTAGGTCGGGGTGGAGGAAGAAGAAAACGTTTGGGAGGGGTTTAAATAGGATGGGCTGGCGGCTGCCCAGAAATTAGGGTTTTAACACAGATTAGTCGGTCAAAGAGCAACCACTGACCGACTAGTTTGGCAACTAGTCGGTCGGTTGACCAACGCAGACCGACTAAGTGTAAACAGTAACTTCTGAACGAAAATAGGATTTAGATTTAGTCGGTCAAAGAACAACTGCTGACGACTAGTTTGACATCTAGTCGGTCGGTGAACGTTCTTAGACCGACTAAGAGTGAACAGTATTGATACCAAAAATTAGTTGAAGAGTTAGTCGGTTAAAGAAGCATTGCTGACCGACTAGTTTGCAACCTAGTCGGTCAACCAACATTCTTAGACCGACTAACGATAAACAGTAACTCCTGAATAATTTAGAAAGCCAACTAGTCGGTTCAAGAAGGATTGCTGACCGACTGGATCGTCATCTAGTCAGTCGGTGCCCCTTCTTACACCGGCTAATAAGCACCAAAAGTTCCGATACGGAGCGGGGAGCTCCGGGATCGATTTCTAAGACTCCTAGGCTTGATCTAATAGTAAGATACAACCGTTATGAAGCCCGTCACGAATGACATACTTCGAAATTGACGATCCTAAGGAAGAAACGAGAAAACACGACGAAACGATCGAAAACAAAAGTTACGGAGACGAAAACCACACATGAGGAGAAAATCCACCAAAACATATATTATAATATAATAAATCCGGATACATGAAAGCCAGTCGTTACAATTCAACTCGCAGACGGTCGGATTACAAGGCCGGTTGGGATCGCTGAGAACATCCCACTCCAAGTTCCGGGAGGCATATGCTTGCCTTGCGATTTTGTGATCATGGACATCAAGGAGGAGGGTGACACATCGCTCATACTTGGACGCCCATTCCTCGCCACTGCCGGTGTAATCGTCGATGTGCGGGAAGGGACTCTTACCTTGAATGTCGGCAACATTGAAGTCGAGCTCCATATACCAAAGGCTATGAAGCACATGTCGTATCATGAGGAACTAGATTACTTGGACCTCCTTGATGAGGTCATTGAAGAGGTGATCCCCCATTCCATCGGTGCACTCCACGATGATGGCTTCGAAGAAGGCCAAGATTTGGTCGAAGAAGAGAAGACGGAGGACTATCCCAAAAGCTCCACGGTGAATGATGATGACGACGCTGATGTCGCAAGAATACGAGAGCTTTGCAAGCTCTCGACATTGAAGAATCCGAAGAAAGCTCCACCAATTCGAAGATCGGTGTCACTGACGAAGCCAAGGACAGGAACAAGCTCAAGCTTGGGGGAGCCATCCCCCAACATTGCTCATGATGAAGGGGCACTGAGGAAGGCCACGCACCACCATGATCTAAATCCGAGCGGTCTTCCCGACAAGTTCGACGGGTGCATCTCATATGCACCCAACATCCCGCGCTAAATTGAATATCCAAAGGGGTCGAGCTCAAGACCTAAAACAAGCGCTTGTTTGGAGGCAACCCGACGGTTATTGCATTATTTTATTTTGGCCTTTATTTTTGTTTTAGATTTTTTTTAGTGTTTTGAGTCGATTGCCAATAAAAATTGTGACAACGGGTCTTAATTTCTATGACAGGAGAGAAGAAAAGGAGATCTCTTATATGGAGGAAGATAGAGGCCAGGAAGAGCGCTCCAGGAATGCGCTCAGGCCTTGGAAGGAGGAAGAAACCAACTGGAGGAAGAAAAACAGAGAGTAGAGCGAAAACAGAGCCCCGAAGCAGAAAACAGCATGCCACTCGGCCGAGTATCATATGCGACTCGGCCAAGCAAAGGACCCCATTCGGCTGAGTGGGGCACCAACCAGGGAAGTCTGCGGAACCAACTCTCTGTCTTTTTTGTGCATTTCGTATTAACTGCCACTCGGCCGAGTATGTTTAGTCACTCGGCCGAGGGAAACGGATACTCTCCTAGGGAGAGAATTGCCGAGTATCTTGTGCCACTCGACCGAATGAGTTTTCTCCCTTCGGGAGAGTGAACATAGTCCACTCGGTCGAGTCGTAAGTGGCGGGGAGAAATTTAAATTTTTTTTAACGTTACGTCACTCAGCCGAGTAACATAGTCACTCGGTCGAGTCGTAACTGCCCCTATATTTATCGCTGCGGGCTCGGCGCGAATTTCAACGCAACTAATTCCCCAATTCCACCCGAGCCCAGCGACATTTCCTCTCCCCTCGCTCGTGATCGTCACCCCCCCCTCGCCCGAATCGCCTCGCCGTCGGCCCCACTCGACCGACCACCATCGGTGAGCACCTCCCGCCGACGCCCCGACCTCCGGCGAGTACCCTTGCCACCGGTCGACCGCCTGCAACCCCAATTTTGCCCCTTAGCTCCATTTTCTCCCATTTTTGATGATCTGTATGCCCATTGAGCCCATAACCCAAATTAACTTCTTTATCTATCTATTATACCCCATCTCCCCCATGTATTTCGAATATTATCCGCTGATATCATTGTTTGATGTGCAGGCTATCTTGGGGGAGCTTTGGGGAGCTTCAGGACGCACTTTTAGCTTCATGGAGGCGGCACTCTTCACACGCACTTGCTAATTTGCTCTCACGGCGTGTTCAGGTACACTCGTTCCTTTTATTCAGCACGCCGCGTTATATTTTTGTTGGGTGAGCACTCACGGCACACTTGCCGCCCCGTACTAAGACACACACGCGGGGAGCCTCTTCCAAGCGGAAGAGGACCGATGATGCCAGTCCCTCTCACACTAGGGAGGACTCCCCTCCACTTAGCCTGCCACAGCCACCACCACCCACACAGCCGCTTCCCATCGATCCCATCCACGCACATCCACCACCGGCTCCCGTCGTCGGGCCGCTGGGGATCACGTTCAGAGACGACGCACAGCGCGTCCGATTTGAGCGTATCGCCCAGCGCTCAATAGTGCCATCTAGGTTCGCACACTTAGCAGACCTTGACCGCCTAGGGGTACTAGAGGGGATGCTCACGTTGTACGACAACGTGGGTTGGCGCGACTTCTTGTCTATGTCGACAGACACCTACGTCCGTCCGAAACTTGAGGTTCTTAGCTCGATAGCCCGGACCCCTGGAGGATGCACATTCCGCCTGATGGATCGAGATTACGAGATCACTCTCGCCATGCTTCGTGCGTTCTTCTAGTGGCCCGATGTCCCTGTCCCCGACCAAGCCTACGCACCCACTCACATCCCACCACCTTCATTCGACACTTCCACATTCTCGACACGGATCACAGGCTCCCACCATGGCTTTGACCCTAATAGGGCCAAGGCCTCAGCCATCCTGCACCCCTGCCTCTGCATTGCCCAGTGCCTCATGGCGACCACTTTCTTGGCGAGGTACGAGCCTGGGACGATGTCTACGCCTGAGCTCTACATGCTCTACGTGATGACTCGCCCCAGAGTTCTGGATAGGGGTAGCGACGACCTGGTCCCCGTCGTTGAGATTGATATTGCTAGCTGTTTTTTAGACCGCATCATCATTTCGGTGGGGGCTTGCTCACCAATTTGCTGCGGCGGTCTGATTACTCTGCTAGCCTTGATGACCGGTGTGGACCTACATGCTGACCTTCGACGAGCCCCGGGCCCCACTGCACTATCGATAGACGTTATGGCCCGGATGAAGATGCTTCGTCCCCACTGCCAACGGCACTGGGTATGGTTGCACGGTCCTTTTAGTGCCGATTACATGATCCTCCTGAGCCCTGCTCGGACATATATAGGACCGGCCCACGAGGATTGGATCCCAGCGATGGATCTCCTCATCCCAGCTGCCTACGTACTTGAGGCTGAGGGCACTGAGCAGGCACCCCCTACACCCCCTGCACCTCCTGCTGACCTCGTGATCCCTCAGCCTGAGCCTGCACAGTCTGCACCTCCCGGCACTTCTGTCCCCACTTCTGTCAGTGTCGGGAGTACCCTTGCTGAGTCGTCCACCACGTCCACCCCCACCCCTACCACTGTTTTGCCTATCTCAGTTGAGCCTATTTCCTCACTTCTTCCCGAGCGTCCACCAACTATCCTTGAGAGCGGCGAGCCTTCCTTCGCTGCCGTCGTGGGGACCCTATCCGGTTTGATCTCTGCTGGGGTGTCACCTTTTGGGACTTACACTTCCTCCCCAGTGGTCGACCCTTCTATCTCCACCGCAGCCGTCCTATCCGAGAGTGTCGTGACGTCTGTCCTCACACCTGTGTCACCGACCTCTCTTGCTGCCTCGTCGTCGATTTTGTCTTCCACCACTACTGCTGCTGCCTCCTCATCCCAGCCTGCATCCCAGCCTGCGGATGGGCATCCACTAGTGAGCACAGCCCCCTTCCCGCACTTTCCTGCTGGGTCGATTACTTACACTGCCCGTGTCCGACTGCCCCGTCCTTCACAGCCTAGACATGTGCGTCCCCCTGCTCCACCACCCCCTGACTCTCTACTTCAGAGCCTTCGTGCTCTTGAGTGGGAGGTGAGTGGACTCAGAGGCGATTTTAGGGCTCTCTCTGCCACGGTCAGTTCCATGGAGTCCCGTGTCGCCATGCTTCCTGATATTCAGGTTTGCCTGAATCAGATCCTGGTGCGACTCCCTCCACTACACCCACCCACCCAGCCGACACCTCGACCACCACCTCCACCACCACCTCCGCCACAGGACGGAGATGGTGCAGCACCACCAGCCTAGGCACACCCTTGATGCCATTGATCTTTTTTGTCGTTATGCTGCCCATTTTCTGCTGGTCCTGTAGATTTTTTCCCCCACCTCCTCCCCGCACTATTTTTGTCCCTATATTGCTCACATCATTTTATATCTTTTTTGGGAGAGAGGGAGAGTATTTTTGGTGACATATTACCTGCATCACTCTGATCTTTGCATGCATCATTCATATCCGCATCATATTTTTTTTGTTTATTTTTCCTTTTTGTATCATGCATGCATCCTCACCCACCCCACCCATTTCACGTCTCTCGGTATGCCACACTTTGCACATTGAGGACACTGTGCACTTTAGCTTGGGAGAGTGAGTTCTCACACTTTTTGCTTTTATCCCCTTTATTTTTAGTTTTTTTTCACGTCTTTTCCGCTTTTGCACCCATTTTTCATCACTTTTTCATTTTTTTTCCTACCATGCATCACGTTTTTCTTATTTTCTTTGTGTGCTGCATTGTAAATAGTTCCGTTTTCCTTTATCTTTATTTCTTTCATCTTTTGCTAGAGATAATTTTTCTGTGATGACGATGACGTGGTGTTAGTTTTTCTCTATATGCATGCTGATTTTGTCATGTCATAGCTTTTGTTTCTGATATCATATGCTATGTTTTGCTTTGCATTTAGAAATAGTAACCCACTTCTTTTTCCGTATGAAAATGGATGAAATTCTACTATTAGCTGATGTCTGATAATTCATATGTATGCTATCGTAGAAAACACACCAAGATTCACGCATTGATTGCTTATATCTGGAGTACTGCTTTCTTTTCTCATATCACTTCTTATTCATGATTTGTACGCTTCACTTCAGGTTGATTGAATGTTTGTTAGCATTGATATATCTGGACTAGTTTGATTTTTGAGATTAAACTGAGTAGATTAAATTACCCTGCTGAAGTTGTCATGCACGTCCTATAGAGTGAACCGAGAGATGCATTTAATTCTTTCTCCACATATCTTGAACATTATTTCTCTATTTTAAATTCATTGGTGAATCTCCCCTTAGCAATTCTATTATTGGCATTCCCCCGTTATTATATCCCATGCTCCAAATTCCCCAAACCAAAAAAATACTTGTATATCCTTCTCTTTTGATTTGGGATCATTTGTGAATATATATCATTTGAAAGAAAAAAAGAGAAAGAAAAAGAAAAAAATTTGAGAAAAAGAAAAGAAAAGAGAAAAGAAGTTCGAAAACGATCCCATCTCATACCTTTTCTCTCTTTCTTCCCTATTTTGCTTTTATTTTTATTTCTTTGACTTTTGGAGCTTCAAAAGAAACGGGGGACGTAAATATAGTTTTGTTTATGCCACCACGCTTATGGATAAGCTTGGGGGAGAGGATCCTATGATGTGTGAGAGAGTGACTACTTGACGTTGCATGACAACCTAGGCTAAGTAATATTTTATACTCGGTGAGATTGCTAAAAGTTTCACGAAATCCAGAAATCTACGCTTATCATTCATTTCATGAAAACCACACTTTTCTATTATTACTACTCTATTGTGTGATATCTCTTATACTCCTCATAGAAAGCATTCAATTGAAAAGTGTGTGATCTACTATTTTGTATACTGCTTTAGATGCTTCAGACGATGTTAATTCTAGAATTATTCCATTTTTCATGCTATATTGATATTCTTGGGTTTTCTATTTCAAATGCACCATTATACTCTGATATCGAGATAAAAGTCTTTGACATGTGTTTTGTATTCGGTGCGTGCTATATGAGTAAGCAAAACCCACGTCCTGAGAAAAATGATCTAGCAGCTTCCTTCTTCGTTTTGTATTTTGTTTTTCTTTTTATTTTATTTTCCACCTTTCCATCGTTTCTATTATCTTTATCCACTGGGTTCGTTTTTTACTCATCTTCCTCGAGGACGAGACAGAGGTAAGCTTGGGAGATTTTGATCACTCCATATTTTACATCTTTTTTCTCCATGTTTGCATGCCAGTTAGATCGCCCATATCGCGTTTTTCACGATTATTCGACAATATTACGATGCTTTTCAAGATTTCTTATTTTTGTCGTATTTCAGGAGATTTGGAGCGATTTGGAGTGATTCTGAGATGCACCCACTCCGGAGTGTCACCCGTGACTCTTTTGAGGGGAATTCTGTGATTGGAGAGGAGTGGAAGAAGAAAGAACGTCGTAGGAGCGACGAGGGAGCAAAAATACGAAGATTCGGCATTTTCAGCATGTCACTCGGCCGAGTGAAGGAGTCACTCGGCCGACCATCGAAAGCCCGCTCGGCCGGCTAGATCGGACACGTAACAGACTGAGTATCAGCGTGCACTCGGCCGACCGTCGCCAGCCCACTCGGCCGAACCACGGAGACACCACTCGCCCGAGTGGCATCAAGACGACGGCAACCTAAAAGTACCAACTTTCTGTAATCTGTCAGTGCAGTCCCGAGTTCCGACTCGGCTGAGTGAAGAAACCCCATCGGCCGAATTGAAGAAAGTCACTCGGCCGAGTGACTCCCGAGGAGCCGACCACTAAAAGTCCAGACTTACTGGAATCTGTCAGGGATTGTCACTCGGCCGAATGACATTTGTCACTCGGCCGAGTGAGCCGCGCTGCCTGTAGCATAAATTGCGATTTTCAGGCTGCGCAGGGGCAATTTTGTCACAGTTTTTTGGGCGATTTTGGGGGGTATTTAACCCCAGTTTTTAACCTATTTTGGAGATCTTTTTTCAGAGCTTTTTGCAGCCTTTTTTTAGATTACTTTTTAGGAGATTAGATTGAGCTTTTTGGAGGGAGATAAAAGTGTTATTTTGTTGGATGCTATTGAAACTTCATTGGTATGTCTTTCTCTCTATCAAAAACCTCATTTTTATTGATATATTGTCTATTGTAATGAATTCTATTGATTTTATTATTGAATTTCTAATGATTTGCATTATGAATTGTGAGTAGTTCTATCGTCTTGGGGCGTGGGGATGAACCCTACGAACCCCATTTCTAATTTGTGATGAATTGGTGAAATTATTGCTAGAATTGATTAGGGTTAGTTTGAGATTGATTTAATACGGATAGCTAGGGATTCATACCGTTTGGGATTTGCAAGAGATTGGATCCCAACTCGATAGAAAGCCCTAGAAATTCGAATTGGGTTACAATTGGATTTCTCTGGAATCGGTTTGCAAGAGATTAGACCGAAACTAGGGTTTTCGATTGCAATTCTATACCAATACCCGTTTGCAAGAGATTGGACGGGTAGGAACTATCCCAACCTAGGTCGTAGCTCGAGTTTGCACGAGAGTGGGCTCGAGATACGATTGAACGATGATGTTGTTCTTCACGCTAGCTTGCCTAAGTTAGGGTTTGCAATAGATTGGACCCTACCCTAGGTTAGTTATAGACCGGCAATAGCGCGAGAGCGTGAGCTTGGTTCTACATTTAGTTGCAACTAGTTCACCTGAATTGCGAGTCTAGCAATTGTGAAACCTACGAATCACAATGACGAGATACGGTTAGTAGCAGGGATTCACTACCCCTAGGCGTCTTTATTAATTTGATATTTCCTTTATACAATTGAACGACTGTGACCGCTTTATTGCGAATATTTCTCGACTGTCCTTATAGCCAGGTGGATTGAAGAAGACACCGTCATTTGCCATCCGCGTGTTCGATACCCGCTCGCCACTACACCGTGCGCTTGCGGTAAGACTAGCGAGTCGTTCGCCCCAGTTGCGTGTGCACTCCCGGGGCGCGATCAAAAATATGATTTGGGGAAAACTCCCTTCAAAAAATCACTGAGTACGACTTTATCCTTTGTAGAAGAAGGAAAATTTTATTAATATCTTTGTCTCAATGATGTTTCTTATTTATTTCTTAAGAAGGAAAGTTTTACTAATATTTGAAGCTAAATTTGGTCTAGATCTAAATATTAGCTTAGAGGGTATTGATCCCCTTTGGACTTTTTTTATTTTTTTCCCTGTTGAGGAAAGTTGCCTTTCAGGTCAATGGCCACGACCAGCCTTAATTCATGTTCAATGGAAGCTAGGATGGTGGAAATTCTTGCAAGTGGTCCATGGACCATGGGGGATGAATGAATTCGTGCCAGGTATATATCATTTTATTCATATAGGACAGCTTTATATGGGTCAAAATTTTTCTTTTTGTGTTTTGTATTTTGATAACATGATTTTCATTTTGATATGTTTTTTGGAGCTTTGCAAAAAAACATGTAGCTGGTTTTTATAACAAGCTTCAGAATGTGGAACCAAAAAACAAACAATAACATTATGGTGATTTTGTTTGCCAAGCTCCAAATTCAAGTGTGAACAATCCATCAGAATTTATTTGCAAAATTGGAGCTTGGTTCTCACTATTTGTGTTTTGTATCTCAAACAACAAATTTCACACCAAAATTCATTAAAACCTCAATAGCCGACGTGTACGTACATTTCCAGTATTATTTTGTTTTTGGGGAAAAATTACTCTTTTTATTCTAGATTTATGAAAGTTTAAGATTTCATAACAATTGCTCATGTATGCAATGCTCCCGGAATTTTGTGAGAAAGGTTTCATTCAGGCTATATTCGCAGTTCTGCAAGCAGATTTTGTGATCATGGATCAAATGACGTTGGTTCTCACTGTTAGTATTCTGATAACAGGTTTTGGTAGACATCACTCTATGTGTTTTTCACCTAATGCATGTCTTTTTCATGGTGTTTGATTCACTTCATCTAGGCCTTGACACCAACTCTTATTGTTATGAATCATGGTTGATATCCCTTCATCAAAATTTGTATCCCCCACAAATCTTCCTGTGACTTACCTAATAACATCATGTTTATTTGGCCGCAAACAATTTAAGAACCATGTTGACATCTTTCATGGAGCTTGCAGATCTTGATATGGAATTAGTGGAGAATTTCTTTGAAAAGCTTAAACATCAGGTTCGATAGCAAGGGTCTCTCTTACATTATGAGCCTCAGGTTAAAACATTCTGATTGTGGTATGCTTGCATTTTTGGCTTGCATCTGGCAATATATGTGAGATAACATCATGTTAAAAACACAAGGCCCTTTACATTATTCGCTTCTTTATACTTTTAATTTTTTTGTGATGTTGTATAGGCTGATGCTGGTTGGCTTATACAATTGAGTGTTGGTTCATACAAGAAATGCGACATGTAAACGAGTTAAATATTGAGCTAATTGAGCTAATTAGGGTTTCTTATTTTATGATCTATTTTATCATTAAGAATGATTATCAGAAGCATATAAAGATGAACAAATGTGAGCAATTTTTTGGTCAAAATGATTGGGTTTGCTTTGTGTATATTCTGTGTAGCTTTATTCAAAGCAAGTAACAGCAAAGAGCATGCACAAGTCAAATCCCATTTCATTTTATTCTATTTCTATGGATAAAAATCAGTCATGGCAAATGAACACATACAATTGAGGATATCTGCATAAAAGCCCTGTTAATATTATGTATTAATGGCAGAATGGCATTTTGTGTGTGATTTCTCTGTTAAAAACTTCAAATATATACAAATATGAAAGCACCCAATGTTCTTAGGTATTGTTGTCAAAGTTTAACTATAAATATACTTTGATTCTTTGTTTTTTATACTCAAAAAAACACATGCTAATCAAATTTTTTAACTAAAAGGTTCACATGTTTGTTCTATAATTTGACCTGTTGGTTATTTGTAAATTGTTTGGATCTTTGATTCAAACATATGTTAGTTGATTAGTATCTCTCTATCATATGTTAGTTGATTTGATTGTGCAATTATAGTTTTGTGTATTCATGTCAGATTGGCATCCGAAAATCTTGAATAGCAATCAAAAGGAGAATTTTGAGTTATATCCAATGCCGAGATCAAGGTACGGTACAGAGTCCATGTTTGTTCTTAAATCTGGAAATACTTCAAGAGTCTGCATGAATGAATTCGCTGTTACTACAATATTTTGAGCAGAGGGTCTGAAATGCCACATCGACAAAGGGGTAAAGCTTATAATTCCTCATATTAACTATTTGGCTGAAGATTTTTTAATTCACATTGCATCCTAGATTGCTCATAATTCCTCATCAGGTGTATTTTTAATATCGCTAAAGTCCATGTGTTTTTATTCTTTCAAACTATATCTACCCTTGGTTTGTTCTCTTTATAGTAATAAAAGAATAGCATAGTAGATACATCTTTTCTATTATATATACTTGCATTATATTTGGTAGTCTCATTCGTTTTAAGAGGCACATCAACAGTAGAAGCATTCTTATGTAAATCTCTCATAATTAAATCGATGACAACCAATCCATATGGAAATGTAAATAGAGAAATATACAAATTCTGATGAAACCACGCGCAATGAAACCAATTTTTACAATTTTATTTCAAACACCATTACATGAAATAATCTGGGCATTAATTTTGTGGTGACTTCATGCATAGAAAATCATTGGCTTTTCATTTCTGTAACACTTCAAATGGTGTATATCAATTTCACATAGAGAATCCTCAGGTATATTATCCATTTTTACAATTTTATTTCAAACACCATTACATGAAATAATCTCGGCATTCATTTTGTGGTGACTTCATGCATAGGAAATCATTGGCTTTTCATTTCTATAACACTTCAAATGGTGTATATCAATTTCACATAGAGAATTCTGAATCCTCAGGTATATCAATTTTTACAATTTTATTTCAAACACCATTACATGAAATAATTTGGCATTCATTTTGTGGTGACTTCATGCATAGAAAATCATTGGCTTTTCATTTCTATAACACTTCAAATGGTGTATATCAATTTCTCATAGAGAATCCTCAGGTATATTATCCTGTGATTGGAATTTAGTCAAAATGATTTAGCAAATTCTTTCCAAAGGAACCAATTTTTGGTATAATACTGTCATAAGCCCTCACCTAAACTGAGCTTGGAAACCTCAGTCTGATTCTATTGAAAGATAATATAAAAACAATTATAACTAACTTTTTAATTAACTTAAAATTTACCTATTAGAAACATAATTTGGTTTTACCTTTTGAGAATTTTGAATAAAGGGAGTTTGAAAGTCACATATTCAAATTTAATATTCCTTGCTGAGTGCACCATTTATCTTATGAAGATATGTTTTGTTTAAAAAACCAGTTCAAGAACAAAAAAAAAGAGTACTGGAGGCTAAAATGTTACAGTGCCTCCTTGACTAAATTATAACTAAATTTTTGACTAAATTTTTGACTTAAAATGGAAAATGAATCAACAAAGGGAAACAACATAGTACTAATAAGTTATAATTTGAATGAATCACCATTCATCCTAAGACCAGATATATTTTTTTGACTAAACACCATTCATCCTAAGAACACACACTGTACACATCAGTTGCCATTTTACGAGGCATTTGCCTCTCACTTTTACAGGTTATGATGTTAAACTATAATATCTTAAGCATCAATTATACAGGATATGATGTTAAACTGAATAAAATCTATAGTATCAATTTTACATAATATGATGTTAAACTGAATTGGAGACATGGAATACAGTTTAGTAGATAGCTTGGAGACATGGAATACATTTCAGTTTAGTAGGTGATTTGGGAGGAAATTTTTTTGGAATACTATTCCCTACTAAACTAAAATGTAACGATGGAATGCCTCATTGAAAACCAGGCTTCCAATGCATTCTTCAGATCTTGGGCATCTTCCTCCATTGCATCTAACCGCATGTCAATTTTTTTTATTTTTTACAGAGGCGATGATGATGTCAATATTCTTTTTTGTTGTGGTTTTTGATGATCTCATTTATGCCTTCATGTTGCATATCATGACTGGGTTGTTTATCTGAAATGTGTGTTTTTGTAATATTATTGAAGATCTTATGTGTATATGTTAAAGCTAAAACGTGATTGTGAAGATGAATCTTTGTGATCTGTTGAAGATGAAACTTTGTGATCTAAAACCCTATTCTGTTATTGTTCTAATTTTGTGATTTGTTGAATCTTTCAGATGGGGAGTATGATTCTTTCTTCAATGGGTATGATTGCTTGATGGTTATCTTTTACAATAATAAGCTCAAGTTGCACTGGAACTTCAGTTAGCAGAATGGCTTAAATTGTAATGGAGCTGCAGTTAGTCTTCAGCTTGGCTTAAGAAGAATCCCGCTTTGTTTAGGAATTTGTTCAATTAGCCTCAAGGAGAATCAGCTTTTAGCTGAAATGTACTACAACATGGGTGTATTTAAATTGTCTCCACACCTGATTGTATTTTGGATGATGCTAAATTCTTTTAGCACACATCATTTGTTTTAAAATTGTATAAAGTAGGAGTTTAATCGAAATATAGAGAGTCAGAAAATGTGGTGCTGATATGTGCTGTGCGTATGGGCAGTTTCTTCATGTTAGTATGTGATGAAATGTGGTGAAATGTGTGTTGAAATGTTTTTGCGTGAAATGTGTGTTGAAATGTTTTTGCATGAAATGAGCAGATTAAATGTGGTAAAATGTATAATGAAATGCTGATTGAAATGTGATGAATTGTATGATGAAATGTGTAATGTGAGCAGATGAAATGGTTCGAAATATGTTGAACTACATGTTGAAATGTCTCTAGGCTGTCCCCAGGCTCTATATATAGCTGAAGGCTATATCTGGTGAAATGTTGTCTGAAATGTGGAGAAATAAGCAATGAACCTCTTCTCGCTACAAGATATATACAACTCTAAAGAGCAATATAATCTAAGTACGCAATCAAAGAGAGAGCAGTAAAACATCTCCTAATGAGCAATGCACCTATTTATGAACCAATCGAGCAATCCAACAGATGTTGGCTCCAATAGATATTGGCATCAAACAGATATTAAAGGACCAATCATCCATACATTCATATAGAGAAATACAAACGCATGCACTGCGTTTCATATACATACTCATACATATACTCATTCATACTTGAACAAATACAACGTTAGGTTATGAAGTCTGCAAGGACCTGTAATTGCGGCAGCGCAACATCCTTATATCCTTGAGCAACATGGACAAATCTCCTTAAGAAACACTTGGCTATCAGCACAATCAACTCATACTTCAATTGCGATGGCAGAAGGAGCTCGCACAATTTTTTTCAAGCTAATTTTTTGTTTCACGCTAAATTTTTCACGCTAATTTGTTATTCTGTGCCGAAAGCGCCGTGCCGAATTTGTTGTTCTATGCCGAATTTGATGTTCCGCTCCGAAGGCGCCTACGCTGAATTTGTTGTTTTGTGTCGAATGCACCTACGCTGAATTTGTTGTTCTGTGTCGAATGCACCTACGCTGAATTTGTTGTTCCGCACCGAAGGCACCCGTGCAGTTAAATATTTTTCCGCAAATTTGTTCTTTTAAATTTTGGCTGTGGAAATAATTTTTTGGGGAACAACGATTTTGCGGGGGAAAATCTTAAATGAACCATGCCCGCGGGCATGGGTAATGACTAGTATATATATATATATATATATATATATATATATATATATATATATATATATATGAGAAAAAGGGATATGAGCATTCGGTATAGGAAATTTCCTACACCGTCCTCCTAAAACTTCAATTTCCAATCTTTTTTCCAATAATCACTATCATTCATCTTGATGTACTTATCATGGATGATGAACATACCAAAAATTAAGTGAATCCAACGCTATTTTACCCTCGATCCAATTGTTACAAATTCAACGTTTTCAGAACAATAGAACTTTTTGTCACGGGTCGATCGAAGGTCAAATCCCCTTAGGGTTCACCCATATTTGAGGTTTTGGGGTTTTAGAATGTGTACAGCAATTCTAATCAAAAAAATTTCAAAAAAATTAAGTGAAATGTGGTGTTTTTGAAGGGCGATGTAGGAAATTTGCTACACCGAATGCTCACCTCCCTCAAGCCCTATATATATATATATATATATATATATATATATATATATATATATATATATACTAGTCATACCCCGTGCCCGCGGGCACGGTTCAATTTAGATATTTCCCCCTCAAAATCTTAGTTCTCCCGAAAATGTAGGCACGATTCATTTTAGATATTCCGCCCTCAAAATCTTAGTTCTCCTGAAAATGGGGACATGATTCATTTTAGAAATCCCCCTTCAAAATCTTAGTTCCCCGAAAATTTAGCTCATCCCAAGGAATTTTGTTCCCCAAAAATCTTAGTTTCTCCCAAAAATTAGTGCACTCCAAATTTAGTTCCGCTCCAAAATTTTAGAGCTTTTCCAGCTAAATTTTCACTTTCCAAAAATATTAGTTTCTTCCAAAATTTAGTTTCCAAAGAGAATTTAGTTCCCCTCAAAAAATTTAGTTTACCCCAAATATTAATTCCTACCAGGATTAGTTCCCTCAAAAGTTCCAACCAAAAATTTGATTACCTCCAGATTTAATTCCCCTTAAAATTTTAGATTTTAGTTTCCCCAAAAATTTATTTCCACAAATATTTTATGTTTTAATTACCCCGAAAAGTTTAGCTCCTCCCCAAAATGTAATTCCCCATAATTTAATTCCCACAAAATGTAAAATTTTAGTTCACTAAAATTTTTTAGTTCTATGTATTCTGTCTTCGCATTTACTGGCATCAAGCAAGGAGTTAAGAGCAGTGCATGATGCATGAATGCAACAGATATACATGTTGTTAGCAAAGCAAAAATATTCCATAAGATCTCCCGCTGCTTATATTGAGCTTATTATGTGTTAACACATGTTGCCAGCATGTTAATCAAGGCATGAGAAGGAAAGTGGTGTAAATTATTTTACCTAAGACCAGTTTTTTATGCGCAATGCTTTGTTACGTAATTTTAAATGAAAAATGATAACCAAAGCACAATAATTGTTATTCAATTTTTCAAAAAATTTATTCCCCAGAAATCTAACTGTGTGTTTATTTTTTTATAGATTAGGATAAATTTTGTTTAAAAATTAGAGTAATCCCAAAAAATTCTTTAGCGTTTATGCTTTAGGAACATGATTATGCATTAGTGCAGGATTGCAAGATAAGTGATGAATGCAACTAAATCTATAACATTATTTCTTCAAATTTGGCCAATGGACTATGTACACAAATTTTAAAGTTAGTGAGGAGGTTGTCAATTCCATGGAAACAGGTGTTCCATCAAGTGATAAGATTCGCTTAAAGAAAGATTTTTTGGAGTTATTACAGCAAATCATTGAAAGAAACTCATAGATTCGATGAATCTCACAATTCCTATTTACTTATTATCTCATTTTGGCAGTTTGTAGCTAAATGCAACAAAGAATTGGTGCCAGCAAGAAGAGGAATGTGCAATGAGCTCAACAGAGTTCCATAGAAGTTAATCTATGGTGTTGTTTGAGTTTGGCTTTTGTTTCAAACAGAAGTTATCATTTTCTACTATTAACATGGTTACTTTTTTTTATCTTTTTCTAGTGTTTCGTAAAAAATTCATCTTCACACTGTATCATAAGCTTGCTGGTGCTAATCAATGAAGTTCATAGGAAACATGGAATGATATCAATCTTTCAAGGGGGTCTGGGCATTCCTTACCACTTCTCGTGTGTTGTTAATGACAACTGTGAGGTCTGATCCCAAGAAGAAGCAGACGAAGACGTCCATCTGCGGGGGGGGGGAAATAAAATCTGACATCATTTCGAAAAACATAAATTTACTATAAAATTGTCGATATGTTCCACCTTTAAAGACGGAGGTGATGGCTCCTGAGGGCATCCCCGGTGCCAAGCGCATCCAATTCTTTCCACGCATTCGTCCACCTGGAAGATAAAGAGCAAACCTGGAAGATAGCAAAAGATCACCCACCAAAGATCAGAGCTTACCCATCAAATATCAAAGAAGAGAATTATTTTTTAGTGGAATTAGCTCACATGTTACAGTTCAAAATCCCCGAGTGTTGGATGGTGAAAGACAGCACCAGTGCGAGATCGATTAACCCTGATGCTCCTCTCCCTCTTCACAGCCTCAAGTAGTTCTTGGCTATCACATTCAGCATGACAAAGTGCACCAATCAAAAAATTATCAGTGTTCCAATTCTAACTACGGTGTTATCTAAGTCAAGTATGAATCAACTGAACCTGGTAGGATCCCTCAAGCTGATTGCCTGCCAACACATGGGGCATTGTGAGCTTCTCTGGCACATATAAAACACATTAGGTCTCATCATTTTCATAAAGAACAAAAAGAGATAGAAAGGTGACATGAAAATTTTTTGAGCATACAGTTCACACAACTAAAATGCAATTTCAGCCAGAATGATTTATAAATAAAGTCATTTTATTGTAAATATAAAACTCCAGTTTATATGTGGTTCCTATTAGAATCCCCGTTAGAACCAATTCATTTATATTTCAGCATGCTATATCGATGTTCAAAACATAAGTAGTCATGAAAGCAGCTATATTCTACCAACTGCTAAAAGCTAAACACATCCAGGACTTTGGAATTAGGAAGGAGACTTTCAATTGAGTAATATGAATAATTTCAACCATGAGAATTTTGTTACAATGAATAAATTTAGCACATAACTGTGAGGATTTAGTAATAACAGCATTAGTTCTTCCTTGTCAATATGTTCTTCCTTGTCAATATGCTTAGAGATAGAGACATCCAGCTATCCATTTTAATCAAAGAAAGAATTTCGATGAACACGATATAACTGTGGGGTAAGTACCATTCAAGAATGCATTGAAGATGGAATTCATGCTTGCAGCATGTCACCTAGAAACAATAAACAAACATGAATTAAATCAACACAATAATTAACAAACATAAAACCAAGCATATACTTTTACACAGCCCATCAAATAACACCGTTGGAAGGATCGTTTTGGGGAACTCTTCGAGGCAAATGCTGCAAGCATCATCACAGCAATCCTGAACTCCTCCTTCCATGAAGGCGGCAGCTGATTGTACGTGACCCTCCATCTTGATAGCCTCGTCCATCCACAAATCCTAAAATCACATTTTTAAACTAAATTCAATCAAAATCTTGTCAAAATTTCAAATCCCTGATAGAATCAAACAGCAAGCACCACAACATCAACAAATATTACGGCATGAATGACTTCGACTGCGGCTGTGTCTTCGACATGGGGCATATAGACACCAAATAGTATTCCTTCATGTAAGCCTACATAAATAAAAATATAAAAATAAATATTGCACACAAAATAAAGGGAAAATTTTGCACGCAAATTAAATGTACAGTAAGGGATACAAATGCAAACCTGCAGGTAACATGAAGACATGTGGCATCATGCAGTCGCTTTGATCCCATATTATGAAGACATCCTGCAGTGAAGTGCCTCGAAGAGGTTTGCTGCACTTCATGTTATACAGACATCATGCACTTCAAATGTAGTCTCTTTGAGTTACTGTATTCTTTTGGGGTTGGAGTTAGTAAATCATGAAAACATGAGGAAATAATACAACTCAAGCAAACGAACTAACATCTATGTCGGAGTCAGCATACTTGTCCTGTAAAATAGAAAACAACAATACAGTTAATTGTAATCCACAATGCAACCATATATATAACACATGATCGATTAAAAGATAGAATATAACATCTATTCTTGTTTAAAAAGTAGCAGTATGTGAAGACAACTGACTTGAATTTAACAATAATTATGGGGTTAGAATTTTTATGGTGCAGCTGGCTTTATTTTTAGCAACTTGTTTGCCGTTATGTTGATGGCGATGATGTATAGTCTACAACTAAAATACAACCTCTTCAAGCCTTATTTTGCCCATATAACAACATCTATTCTTTTTATGATCCCTGTTCAAAATAAAAGGACAATAGGTAGGCTTTGTGATTAAGCTTTTTGGTTGAGTCTCTTTGGACATGAATTCAAATTAAAAATATCTTGGTTATTTCTCCTGTTTAAATTGAGAAGTTTCGGTTAGTGGGAAGACATAGATGACTAAGATATGTAATATTTCAAAAAGACAATGCAAAGATGCACTACATGTGGGCATGCAACAAATTTCTTTGTTATAATTTGGAAAGACATGCTAGGATAAGGATGCAGTGAGGTGCTTTGTTGTAATAGTCCATACCACAAATAAAAATGATGGCCAATTAGCTAGTTACATAATGGCCTATTAGCCTGTCTTTTTTGTGAGAATGGTCAGTAAGCTCACCTAAATTAATGCGGTGTTGGTATTTTTTAACTACAACATTACTTCTTTCTCTTCATGTACCCCCACTTAAATTAGTTTAGTGTACCTATTTTTATCCTTGCTCCTGAATCAACCCATATCATAAACCAATGAGTGACTATATCCTTGCTCCTGAAGTCTGGAACACAGAAAGAAAACAAAATTCTACATTGCATGATACTAACAGGTAAGAGCCACCTATTTTCCAATAATTAAAACGAAGCTCATTCTCCTGACATTTTAGAATCTCCCTACTGAATCTAGATACACACAATTTGCAGAAGCCGGGCTGATGGAATATTTAGCAATAGAAACCACCGATTACATTGCAAAGAAAAGCACATGATATAATGTTTAAGAAACATCACAACATCAACATAACAAAAATCAAACATCGAAACCATAATGGCATTTGAATCCTCCGATTTATCGTTTACCAGGAAGCATCTTAGTGAAACATTCAAATAATGACATCCGATACACTTTCTACTTAGTGAAGCCAAATTTCGTCTAATAATGAGACAATATCCAACCTAAGAAGCACAAATGAATACTATGATATTGTTGATACTATGATTTGGATGGGAATAATGGATATGCTAAATGAATACAGGAAAAAAAAGGCTAAAGTTGTGACCAATCACACATCTAAGTGGTGCACATGGGTTTGCTTCTGACATACCTCATGGCTATATTTGGAGCCCTCATTTAGTCCCAAAACCTAAAGGTCAGAATCACTTAAATTATGTAACAAAAGACAATGTTTAATGCATGCTGATTTAAATTGAAAATATTGAAGATCAAATAATGTTTAATGCAACCCCAAAGGATATTTTAAACAATATAACAACAACATGATGGTTCATTTTCCAAGATATTTTTGTGTAATGGTTCCAGGATATATCATAGTCAGAATATATGAGAAAACTAAATAATTTGTTCAAGGCCATCAAGTTGGTTTTGTATTGGCATCAAAGAATGGACTCCGTGAGAAAATTTATATGAGAAAAATTAAAATGTATAGTTGGCACATATTAGTTTCATATTGACACATATGAGAAAACTTAAAATCACACACAAACTTGATACATCAAAGAAAAGATTTTGTATTGGTACAAATGTATAGAACTTGATACATCAAAGCTTGCAGAAATACATCAAAGAAGATGAGAACTTGATACATCAAAGAAGAGAACATCAAGTTGGATGTTTTAAGTTTGTTGTTAGCTTTGCCTGGAAACATTGAGGATGATTAACCTGGAACCCAAATATCTACAACACAGAAATTTTTTTAAATTACCATGTTAACAGTGAGAACATTATGTTTTTCTCATAATGTATCAAAAGAGAGCATTAGTTGATACATTCAGTAAACATTTATGTGCCAACTAATGTTCAATAAACATTTGTCAACATGGTATTCAGTACCCATTATGTTCTCAATTTGAATGTAGCAATTAATTTGTGCCAACTTATATCAACATTTTTCAACAGTAAACATTATCAACTAATGTTTAGTAATCAATGTTGCAACATATTAGAACACACTAATTTCAAGAAAGTTTGTGGAAGGTGTATTATCATTTTGATCTTAAACCACACCATTTCTTACTACCATTCTAGGAGTTGCCCAGGACAATAACATGACATTTAGTACCACATCAATCTTTGTATATACCTGACATCCAATTCCTTCCGGAACTATGTCTTCAACGCAGCGCATGATTTCATGAAGAGCACATCTTGCCTTCTCAAATTTCATAAGAATGGCGTCACTTGTTATAGCCTGAGAAATCAAAAGAATGCAGAGATAAGGTATAGCTATGAAGAAAAAATGGTTCCAAGAACAATCAGACTATTAGAGCCAAATTTAAACCATATGCGAATCAAATCTGAGGTCTAACTGTTTCAAGGGATTGAGATAACCATCAAGGTCAAAAATTTCACAATGTTGATATCTTGCAAGACAAAACAAACACAATTTTAAGTTTTAGCTGCAGGGCTGTGCTCACCAAATAAAGCTTGCTGCAATCCAAGCAATGCTTGAGGAGAATCTTGGCCTTATCAAGAGCTACATGCAATGAACACAATGCCTGTATCACAGACTTTCTCCTTGGCCTCGAAGCTTCTATAAAAGGAAAGATCTCTAGTGCATCACCACCATTCTCTTTATCAATCACCCAGGGCAGTGTGGGTTTTTAGCAGCAATTTGACATGAATAGTTTCTTTTTACAGTTTGCTTTTTACAGTCTCAGTTAGTGTTATTGAAAATACATCATTCTCAAAATGAATATCCATTATCAGTTAGTGTTATTGAAATGAATAACACTAACTGTGTTAACTTTGACAGGATATTCATTTTTGACAGGATATTCATTCAAAATTAGTCCATGTCAACTTTCAAAATATGAACTTAGTGTTATTTATCCTGTCAACTTTCAAAAATATGAATAACACTAACTTTAAGTCCATTATCCTGTCAAAAACACTAAGATGAATAACACTAACTTTATTGAAATGAATAACACTAAGATTGTGTTATTCATTCAAAAGATTGAAATGAATAACACTAACTTTCAGTCCATGACAGGATATTCATTTTTGAAAGGATATCCTGTTTTGGTTATTCAAATGGAGTGATAATGGAGTGATAATTGACAGGATAATGGATATTAAAAAAAATGAATATCCTGTCAATTGTTTCAAAAAATTTCAGTATAGTTGCAAAACACTTCAAACTTGTTTTCACTATTTCAAAATTTCAACAATTCAAACTATACTTGAAATTGGAAGTTGGAATTTCAGTATAGCTTTCAGTATACTTGGAAAACAATTGCAACTTCCAATTGCAACCAAGCTTGGAAAACAATTGAAACCATTCCAAACTATTCCAAAAATTCCAACCAATTGGTTGCAATTTCAATTCAAAAATTGTTTTCAGTCCATTATCACTACATTTGAATATCAAAAACAATTGAGAGGATATTCATTATCACTCCATTTTTTTTCATAATGGATATCAAAAACAATTGACAGGATATTCATTATCACTCCATTGTTTTTGACAGAATATCAAAAACAATTGACAGGATATCCATTTGAATATCAAAAACAATTTTCAGTCCATTATCACTCATTTGACTATCAAAAACAATTGAATTTCAATTGCAATTTCAATTCAAAATTATACTGAAATTGTTGAATCCAAAAATGAATATCCTGTCAAAGTTTGAAATTATACTAATTTTGAATGGACTAATTATGAATAAACTGTCAAAAATTGAATGGACTAATTATGATAATGGACTAAGTACGATGTACTAATTATGAATAATGAATATCCATTATCAAAATTTTTGACAGGATAATTTTGAGAATGATGTGATAATGGACTAATTATGAATAAAGCAAGCTTGTAAATTCAATTTGAGTACAAATTTGTAAATTCAATTTGTAAATTCAATTTGTACTCAAATTTGTACTCAAGTTTGTAAATTGAATTTGTACTCAAATTTGTACTCAAATTTGTAAATTTGTAAACTCAATTACTGAGTTTGAGTACAAATTTGTAAATTTGTAAATTGAATTTGTAAATTTACAAAACTCAAAGTTTGTAAATTGAATTTGTAAATTTACAAAATTTGTACTCAAAAAAATTTGCACTCAAAATTGACTTTGTAAATTGAATTTGTAGATATCTGAGAAATTGAATTCAGTATCTTACTTTATGTTATCAAATGAAAATCATGTTTGGGATATCTACAAATTGGATATTTCATAAGTTAATTTGCACTCTCAAGCTCAGTTTTTTGCACTCTCAAGCTTAGTTGCTATCCCAAACAGGATATTAACAAAACTGGTTTATATTAACAATTTGTCAGCATCTTGAGTTCATATTGAGTGATAGTGCAAATTGGATATGAATTTTTGATATAAGCAGCTTGAATTTTCCAACTTGAATGGCAGTGTGGAACATTCATTTCATATCAGTTGCTCATTTCAGTTTGCAAAAAAAACATGGAGAAATCAGTTTGGGATAGCTAATTGATATCCTGATTGGGTTAATAAAAAATGAATTGAAGTTCACATATAGTTTAAATTGGCATATCAAGATCAGGATATAAGCATCTTGAGTTCACATAAAGTTAAATGAATTCATTTGCTCATTTCAGTTTGCAAAAAAAACATGGAGAAATCAGTTTGGGATATCTACAAATATACTCCCTAGCATAATCAGGATATAATGTACTCACCCAGTACAAAATCCACAAAGTACACGTAGTTCAAACAGTTGATGAACACTGGAATATTGAGTTAATATTAAGTGATAGTGCAAAATCCTCAACATTTGATGAACACTGGAATTTTCAAACTAAACCAAACTAAACCTTAAAGTACACATATTTCAAACTAAACCAAACTGAAATAAGATTGTGCAAAATGAAAAAACATGATTTTCAACAAAGACAAAAATATTTCAGTACATCAATAATCTCTACACATGACACATTTGTATTCCCCCTGCAAAATCTCACCTCTGAGGGTTTCAAACTTAATTAAGTCAGATAATCCTATAACTAAAATCATATCAAGGTTTTCAAACTTAAGTTGAGAGATATAGATGAAATGCTCATTTAGTATTCATTATAATGAGGTGAGAGATATTAAAATTTCACTAAACTATAGCCTTCAATTCATGTTGCATTTCAGTGTCATGCAAAAATGATATTTAACAACCAATCTCACCTATCTTTAGCATATCATCAAATACCATATCTTTAGCATATCATCAAATACAATATCTTTAGCATATCTTTAGCATATCATGGACAATAAAAAACATGGACAATAAAAAAATTTATTGTATTCTCACCTATCTTTAGCATATCATCAAATACCATATCAACATTGACAAAAATTTTAAATATTCTCACTGAAATATTATTCAACTTGCAATATAGAAAAAAACCTCATTTTTCAGTTGGTTTAAACAAAGCTGCCTTGAAAAACCCTCATTATTCAACTTGCAATAAACAGAGAAATGATTCATAACAATAAAAGCAAGCTCATTCTTAAGCAATATAAATGATTCATAACCACCAATTCTCTTATCCAAGCAACTTGCTTTTATGGTTATCCAAGCAACTTGCTTATATAAGCAAATTCATCATGTATAAGCAACTTCAGGTTATCCATTATATTTATGTAAGAATGATCTATTATCCAATTACACATAACACCCAATTACACATAAACATAACACCCAATTTATATGTGTAATTACACATAAATTCAGCCCTAAAATGAGTGAAGCAAATATTAGAAGCATGTCAATTACATATGCAATAACATGGCAATGACAGGATTAGTGGTGTGACAGGATTTTGGAAATTTGCATGAAAGTGTCCTGTTAAAAAAATAACCAAAATGAAGCAAATCAGCAAGCTCTCATCCAACATTAAAATTTTCATTAACAAATTAAAAAAATGCATTTTTGGTTATCCTTGACAGGACCCAAAATAATTTTTTCATATGCAAATCATTGACAGGACCCAAAATTACACATATTGAATGAAAATCATTTCAGGATAGTCAATTGGTTATTGGTTATTGATAAGAGCTTATCAGGAATGAAGCTTATCAGGAATTGGATAGTCAATTGGTCAATTGGTTATTGGTTATTGGTTATTGGTTAAAATTTTCATTAAAAAAATTCACATATGAGATATTGGTTATTGGTTATTGAAATAAAATTAACAAATTCACATATGAGATATTGGTTATTGACATTCCTTATATCATTTTTGAAAACCCAATTTTGCAATACATAGAGAAGTGATAAACATATGAGAAAGTAGAGAATTTTGCATATAAAAAAACAATTTTTTGGGTCCTGTCAATGAGAATTATAACAACAGAATAATTGAATAAATAATTTGTTCACAATTTTTTGTATATACATGATTTGTTCACAAATTTGTATATACATGCCTAAATTCCAAAGGAGAACCAATAAAAATGCCACAGTAATAGTGCCTACATGCGTAAGGCAATTAGCTCTCAAACAACACTTGATTAGATCTCAAACAACAGTAATAGTGCCTACATGGAACCGGGAATTGCTCTCACTAATAGAGATGAAACCCTAGACACCACATAGAGAGAGAGAGAGGAGAGAGAGAGACTCACCATTGAGATTTTCGAATTAAGGGGTTTAGGGAGTGAAGAGGAGGAGGCGGAGGCGGAGGCAGAGGCGATGCCGACGGTGTTCCTCAAGCTTTGGCTTGGGGGAGTTCTTAGGTGATGTTGATTTGAGGGGGGGGGGCGAGTTCGGAGGGGGCTGAGTTCTAAGCGGGGGGGGTTGATTTCTGAGGGGGGGCTGAGTTCGGGGGGGGTGCTGATGCGTTTGGGGGGAGGGAGTTCTGAGGGGCTGCCGTTTGATTTCGTTTGGGGTGCTGCTTCGTTTGGGGGAAGGAGACTGGGTTTTCATTTAAGTCCCCCCCTTTGTTTTCCCCCCAATTTGAGGTTTCATGATTGAGTTTTCAAATTTTGAGTTTTCATAACAAAATTTCCCCCCAAAGTTTGTCCTAGTCAACATCAACTTATATCATTTATCCAATTTCTCTTATCCAATTTCTCATATCTTATCCAATTTCTCTTATCTTATCCAATTTTCTCTTAACAACATCCCTCATATATACCCAATTTATCATCTCTTATCAAAAACTCTTATCCAAAAACCCATGATAACATCCCTGTTTTATAATATAGATATCTCTTATCCAATTTCTCTTGTCCAATATCTCTTATCCAATTTCTCTTGATAACAACCCTCTTTAATAATATAGATATCTCTTATCCAATTTCTCTTTTCCAATATCTCTTATCCAATTTCTCTTGATAACATCCCTATTTTAAAATATAGATATCTCTTATCTAATTTCTCTTTTCCAATATCTCTTATCTAATATCTTTCTTGATAACATCCCTCTTTTATAATATAGATATCTCTTATCCAATTTCTCTTGTCCTATATCTCTTATCCAATTTCTCTTGATAACATCCCTCTTTTATAATATAGATACATCTTATCCAATTTCTCATGTCCAATATCTCTTATCCAATTTCTCTTGATAACATCCCTCTTTTATAATATAGATATCTCTTATCCAATTTCTCTTGATAACATCCATCTCTTATAATATAGATATCTCTTATCCAATTTCTCTTGTCCAATATCTCTTATCCAATTTCTCTTGATAACATCCCTCTTTTATAATATAGAGATATATATATATATATATATATATATATATATATATATATATATATATATATATATAGGAAAATTTTCAAATGAGAACATTTCGCACCGTGCGAAAATGTTTTTAGTTTTTTTTTGAAATTTTTTTTTTCAAAAATTCTTTTTCCCACCCTCATTATATGTTGTTATACCCCCCTCAAAAAATAATCAATGAGAAATAATGTCATTTGGCCTTCGATCAAGGCATTTCATCAAATTCGCACGTTTTGAGACCGTTAAATTTGTAACGGGTGGATGGGTGCTCTAATCCCCAACGGGTTCACCCATTATTTTCCCTGGGGTATATAATTGTATGGATTAAACATCAAAAAAAAAATTTTTGAAAAAAAAAATTTCAAAAAAAAGATAAAAATCTTTTCGCACGGTGCGAAAAGCCTCTTTTTCGCAACCGAAGATCGCCCTATATATATATATATATATATATATATATATATATATATATATATATTCTATAAAACAGGACCTTTTTTGAATTTTGTCCCAGTCATAAGTCCAGTCATATGCTGACTAGGACAAAGAAAAGATGATGAGGAGCTCAAGTTTGGGGGGAAATTTGGGGGTTTTGAAAATTTCAAATTGAAATTTGTATTTCAAAATGTCTGCTGAAATTTGCGTTTGAAAATTTTAATTTCAATTGACCCGTCCTCTCTCTCTCTCTGGGCCGCCCCAAACCTGGGTTCTCTCTCTCTCTCTCCCCCTGCCTCCCTGTGGCCTGCCCCCAAAAACGTTCCGATCTCTCTCTCTCTCCTGAGGGCGAAGATGAAGGGAAGAAGAAGAGGAAGAAGATGAAGGGAAGAGGCAGAGGGGAGAAGTTCCGATCTCTCTCCCCCCCCCCCACCGCCAAAAAACCTCACTTGCTAGCTTTCATGCCGTTTTCCTCCGCCATCGAAGATTTCCAACACTCTCAACTTTGAAATCAAAACTTCCTCCGTGAGGCTCCAAGATCTCCAGTCCAGTGTCTCGCCCCTCAACTTTGAAATGGTCGATTCAGCCGCCTCTGCCGCTAATAGGCTTCGAGATCTCCAGTCGTAGCGTCTCCACAAGCACCACAACAAAGTGTAAGCTTTTCTTCACTTCTTTCTTTTTTAATTTGATAGCTTTGTTTTTTTTCTTCCTCAAAATTAAAAGTTTTGATTTTGATGAACTGTGTTATTTCAATAGTTTTTTAATTGCATTATTTGAAACCCTATGTCTATATACCATATGCATTACTTGCATTATTTGAGCACCGAGATGGAATATCACATGTTTATTCATATGGGGAACGAAGGCAAGGTTCGAATTTTGATGTGTGGATGTAAATATGTATTCATATGAACTGATTTAGTACCAATTTGAGAAGTTACAGAAAGCAATCTATATTTGAGCATGAATTCTGACTGATTGGCATGAAAAATACAATTTCAGGTACCAATGTTTGTCAGAAACTACATTGCATATGCATCCAGAAATGTATGTGAGATGATCATCTCATATACTGGTCAGAAATATATTGGTATGAAATATTATGAGATGACGAGGAAATGAAATGATCATTTCTAGCAATGTATTCAATAGAATAATGGTGTTTATTCGAAATGAAATGGATAGAATTCTATGTGACCTGTTGAATGCTCCAAGCTCTAGAGGAAAAAAGGAAACAATAATTGAACTAACAACCACAAAATCCTGGAAGAAACATGGTAGTCTAATGAAGCTATACCTTGGCAACACACTCCCGAAACATGGTAGACTGATGAGCAGATGATATCATTCACATTAAATCGTATGAAGGCATCAGCTGTATTTTTAGCTCCATTTCCTACTCTTTTGAGGAAGTATATTAAGGTATGATCATCTCATATACCTTTTGTAGTTTGTACAAATGGTCAGAATTCATGTTGGTCAGAAAGAAATCTATAGCTAACTGATTTTAGTACCAATTTGAGAAGTTACAGAGAGCAATCTATATTTAGTACCAATGTGCATGAATTCTGACCAACATTGCATATGCATCCAGAAAGCAATCTATATTTAAAATAATAATGTTAAAATGTACAATTTCAGGTGGCACTCCACTCATGGGGTACTGGAAGAGGTGAACTGCCGGTTGTTTCATTCATATTTCAAAGAGATTTGTGCATTCATCTTGCTTCAGATTGTCTTGATACTTGCCTCAAGGGTGTGTACAAAGCATATGTGATGAATTGCAAATTATCCAAATTTGTTATCAGATCAAAGCAGCAGCACATTCATTTTCTTGGGAATTGTGTAACTGAACTCTATGGTCTGGACATACCAAGTGCATATCAACATGCATTTGTTTCCATTTGTTAGTTAGCTATGATATTACGGGGTGCCCTTACTGAAAGAGGGAATAAGGTAATCTTAAGCCTCTGTTTACATTTGTCAGTTAGCCAACTGATTGGCAATTTATTTTTCTCTATTTTATGTTTTTTTCTGAATATATATGCATATGTGATTATTGATGCAAAAAGCATGCATATCTTTTGCTCCCTTATTCCTGATTCATTGTTCTTTTGTTGAATGAAAAATTGTAAGGTGTTGGAAGTTCGCAGACATGTGGATCATTCTTTGGTTCCATGGAGACTAAGATCAGGTATGTTGAATTCCAATGCAACACACCACTAAGAACAAAACTTACTGACATATTCAAAGCTTATTGTTTGATTACATGAACCCATTATTGGCTACCATAAATATCCTCTAATTATGGTACTGTTAACACTGTCGATTGTAAGGGCTCACATCAATGACTCATGTTTTAATTTAAATTTTGAATTAATTTGTGATGCAGGACGCACAAGAAGCAATGGGTGACAGTGAAGAAGAAGAAGATGATGAAAGCTCTGAGGAATATGATGCTACTCCTAAGAAGGTAATTGTAAGGTGTTGGAAGTTCGCTGACATGTGGATCATTCTTTGGTTCCATGGAGACTAAGATCAGGTATGTTGAATTCCAATGCAACACACCACTAAGAACAAAACTTACTGACATATTCAAAGCTTATTGTTTGATTACATGAACCCATTATTGGCTACCATAAATATCCTCTAATGATGGTAATGTTAACACTGTCGATTGTAAGGGCTCACATCAATGACTCATGTTTTAATTTAAATTTTTGAATTAATTTGTGATGCAGGACGCACAAGAAGCAATGGGTGACAGTGAAGAAGAAGATGATGATGAAAGCTCTGAGGAATATGATGCTACTCATAAGAAGGTAACTAGACATTCTTTTATGGAGGTGGAAAGATCTTTGGTTCTGTTTCTGGATAGTTTCTCAACTTTGTGTTCTCATTGTAGGGTGCACCTGGAAAGCGATCTGCTGAATCTGCTTCAAAAACTCATGTTCCAGACAAGAAGGCTAATGTTGTTACCATGGCTGGAGTACAGAAAACAGGTTGCTCTTTGTTTCTTTTGGATGACCATTTTAATTTTAGAGTACAATCTCTTTTTCAAATATCATTTTTTTCAAATATTATTTGTATCTAGACTGTTACCTGAGAACACAGCCCACCCAACTATTTTCCCAATTGGAGTTCGGATCCAAAGATTTGAAACCAAAATTCTTATCAGATTGGATTTCGGTAAGACCCTTTTCAAACCCGAACCCAATAAATAAAACCAAAATTAGAATCGATGTATGCCGGTACTCTAAAATTGTCCTTGGTTATTACGCAACAAACATTAATATCATCCTTCTTTTGCTAATGAAATGCCCAATGATGGTTGCAGATGAAGATTGATTTCAATTGCTTCAGAATCATCTCATTGCAAATTAGTTCTGAAGGTTGCCAGGATTACGCCTTTTATCGGTTGATCCCTTTATATAAAGTGTGTGAGGGATTCATTGGAAAGGTCATTAACGGTGAGTAGCCTCAAACTGATTGGCAATTTATTTTTTTCTATTTTATGTTTTATTCTGAATATATATGCATATGTGATTATTGACGCAAAAAGTCTGCATATCTTTTGCTCCCTTATTCCTAATTCATTATTCTTTTGTTGAAAGAAAAATTGTAAGGTGTTGGAAGTTCGCAAACATGTGGATCATTCTTTGGTTACAGGGAGACTAAGATTAGATATGTTGAATTCCAATACAACACACCTCTAAGAACAAAATTGGATAGTATAACAAGAACAAATTGATAGTATAACAAGGACAAATTGGATATCTTCAATATGTGAATAGGCTCCTTTGATATTATGTACTAAGCAGATTTATTTGTTCTCAGATTCAGTACTAAACTAACAATGTGGAAATTGGATTCCTCAGTGTCTATAGACTGGCAATTCATAGATCGAGTGTTCATTGTGTGGTTAGTTTTTGCCATAAGCTACCAGTGTAAAAACTCAGATAAGCTCAGGATTTCAACTTCCTGATTATTGTACATCACTTGCTACGCTCACCCATCGTCCATTTGGCGGTCATGGGATGAAATAGTTTGAAGAAGCAAATCTTTTGTCATCTAAAATGACTGAAATCTTGCGGTTGATTTGTCAATACTTTATTCTTTCTATCGTTGGGTTATTCATGCTGATCGAAAACTATAATGTTCTTCATCAGAGGATATGAATAAGGAGAAACCGACTCCTTCCATATTTGTCTAAGTCCAAGAACAAACTGGATTTCTACCTTATTGTGGAAGATCCGCATTCCTTAAACTACATCATCAACTTTGCACAGTTTCTTAACACGGCAGTAAACCTGAGGCAATATTTTATGTGACAGTATATTTGAAATAATTGAGGTAAGAAATTTCCATAGATACGTTTTTGAATGGAGATACCAATCCACTTACCCTTTTCACATGAGATTATCGCAATGCATATATATGCTGGTTCATGAATGTGAAAAAGTCACTGCATATATACTCTGTTTCTTATTGCTTTAAAAAATTCACCCCCTCCCCCGTGCAGCCAATTTTTGGTAGTTTTCTTGCTTAACTCCGATTTGATTTGTAGACTATGCCTTGATGTCATCCATATGCTCATAATAAATCAACAATGCAGGCAAATGTGGGCATGAGTTTCTTCTTCACAGTCACATAGGACACACCAATTCACATATTGCACTCACTTTCTTTGAATAACATCAACAATGTTTAGTTTGTTAATCAAAAGCGATCTTCCTCAATAAATTATCTCCATAACAATTTTCAATAAATTTTAGTTTTTTATTCATATGCTGTAAATTAATGATACCTAGCACCATTGAGGTTTCAAAATATGCAGTTTATTGTCATGCATCTTCCTCTAATTCGAGAATCATGCAGTTCTATGTGCATACATGTTCTTTGAACTATAATTTTGCTTTTACTTATTTGATTTCACTTAGCAAAACAAGATCTTAATTGCTTTAGAATGCTTCAGGGTTTTTGTTCGAGAAACAACATTCAAGGCTTTAAGTTGACCAAGCACGGAACCTCAGGGTGTCCAAATGCAATTTATTCTATACCGTGAAAAGCTCCAGGACTGACCTTACCCAGTCCAGTTCTAAGAATTAGAGCTTCATAAAAGTAACCAACTTTGTTGGCTAGAAATGCATCCTGCAGAGACTTGTGACGTCTGGAGTTGCCTTGCCTCCAAAAGATAATTCAAAAAGAAGAACAAAAAGAAAGCAAACCCTTATTCAAGTAGTTCAAAGAAAATTATTATCACCTCATAGCACTCATTGAGAAGGCGGTAAACATATGCAATGATTTGACCAGATCCAGTTCTGCATGAATATTTGTCAAAATATTGATAATAGGGACTTAAAAATCTCCAGGTCGGACTTATTTTCCTTTTCCAGGATCTTACCTGCAACCAACACATGTGAAGTAATTGAATTAGGGCTGTTAATGGTACCCAAAATCTGATCCAACCATGACTATTTGGATATCAAAATCATACGTAAAATTCTTATTGTTAATGGTAGACCGCCATCTTTTTTATACCATCATCAATTCTGTTAGATGTGACTTTTATACAAGTCTTCCCCAGTGTTTCTTTGGTCATCTCTATTTGTCATATTTGTGTGTTTTATCTGCCTATTTTATTAAACTAACTGTGACACTTGGATGATTACAATATTAGACAACAACACTTAATAGAGAAAGCATATTGGTGAAAATATTTTGTACTTGATTACATACACTAGGCGTAGTTTAGGCTCATTTGTTGATATCGGAGTATCCAAAGAGACATACAACAAAGAGACATGCTCAGCCACTGGAGGTTGATCTTCATTATCATAAACTTGAATATTTGAATATGGTTTTTTGTTTTTCAAGCTTGATTAACTATTTCTTTTGTAGTTTGTTTTAGTAGACCTGGAGCATACAAACCTGGAGCACGTTCTAACCTTGAGCTTGTGCTCGCTTACAACCCTGGAGGATGTTCAAGTTCTAGCTTACTACACTGGAGCCTGTGCTACCTGGATATTTGCAATTACTAGGTAGAGAATGTGATAGCTGGAGCATGTCATTCATAAGTTCATGTAAGACATGGATATTTCTATATGTGTTATGCTGATGTTTCTAGATATTTCAATTTTTAGTAGATATTTCGATGTTTCTAGATATTTCTGTATGTGTCATGTAATATATGGATATTTCTCATTTTACCCCCCTTTTTACACTTTGCGCCCGGGTGACGATTGTCTCCGTGCCCTCCGGGTACGGGCATACATTAGGTTCACCTTTTAAACCATTCAACCAACTTATCTGGTTTCACTGCTGAAAGGTTAGGTTTTTTGAATTTTTTTGGCTATTTTATCTTTTCATGAATATGTACTTTAATGAATAAAAATTCTATTCTTTGCGGTTCACATGCACTTCCTTTCCATTATAAGAAATTGATGACCGATCCAAGCTCACATATTATTGATTTCTATCCGACTGGTATTACTTTTAACATCATGACTTTGGTCATCCCCGTGTTTTCTTCTCTCTAACAATACTCTCTATTTTACTCTATTATCAGATTTTGAGGTTGACATGAATGGGAAGAGGTTTGCTTGGCAGGTAAGATAATTTTATCTCATTAGAATTTCTGGGTATGGTTTCTATTTTATTGGATCATTTGATGGAGTTCATCTTGCATGTCTACTCTGAAGGGTATTGCAAAATTTCCTTTTATTGATGAGGACCACTTACTTGGTGAAATAAAGAATATAGAGCACAATTTATCGGTATGCTACTTGACCCATATATATGGTCATATTGTATCTCTTCGTCGACAATCTATTCACATCTCAAAAATGTGTACCGAGTATTGGGATGTATGTAGAATTTAAGGATGAATGGATAACTTGAGATTTGTATGCGTTGGACTATGGACGGCCTTCCCCATTTACATTTTTGTTCTCTCATGGCATTGTTACCTACTGTACTTATCCATTGCTGTCATTGTCTTAGCTATCAAATGAAATAATTGTATTTTGTGAACTTCCCAGGTTGTAGTTTTGATGAGGAGGAAGACTCCACTTCAGGTATGCTCTATATGGAGTTGTTCTATGTGTATATCATCATCCAGGCTACTGGCAATGTAAATTTTTTTGGACTTTTCATCTGGGTCTGTTTTGTTTTCGAATTTTAGGTTCTTTTGGTAAAAGAATAGATTTTTCAATGTGGGATTTTATCATTTTTCGAATTTGTGGCGCTAAATGCTTTTTTTGCTGAGCTTAGATAATTTTAGTAAATGGGTTCTGATAGTGTGAACCGAGCTCTCATTCATGTGAGTATTGAATAATTTTTTAATAAAGATTTTTTTGTATTCTAAGTAAATAGATTGTTGTTGCATTTGCATTTGATGTTATATGTGTATACTTTCATTTTGTTTTTAACTTGATTCAAGTATTGTATATATTTCATGAACTATGTGGTAACTAGGAGATAACTGACAGATTTTAAACCTTTTGGTATATTTCTCTCCGCTTCCCGTCATCGGCGGTGGTTGCCCTCTAGAAGACGGTGGAAAGCCTACTTAGTTGGTCAGTTTGTGGACACCAATCTATGCTTGATTCATGCGAAGAGGTTGACGATCATGCCCAAGGGCATCTAGCTCATGAGGAGGATCCAAGGCAAGAGAGGGCTTATAATATTAACAAGTTGCTTTAGCTTACCTTTTTGTGTTTAAGCGTTGTTTTAGTTGGTGTCGGTTCTCTTTTTTTTAAAGTCTTTTTATTATGATTGTATTTGTCGTGGGTTTCAGAAGTATTGGGAAGGTTTGATGTATGATGTAATATTATGGAATGAAAGGAAAACTAAGTATTTTGTTAAAGATTTAGGTATATGAATTCTATTTTGTAAGCATTATTGTTTATTTTCCCAGCATTTGTGGTATGCAATCATTTTTTCCAAATAAATTGTGCATAATGCTTCTGCATAATACTATTTGATAATGTACGCAGAGACAAACAAAGTTATTTTCTTAGCATTGGCCATTTTGGGATCATAAAACAGATTTGAGATATGATGTAGTTTTATTCATGGAGAAGTCAAAAGTTAAGCGACTACATTTGTTCTTTACAATAAAAAAAGAGAAGTGTATCAGAGAGAAGGAATACTTGATCCCGCATCAAAAACTGTGTTGAAAGTTTTTACTATCGATTTTATGCTACAACGTATTAGCTCCTATTGGTAAATTACAGCTGTCAAATTTCACCTTCTCTTTAGATCTGTACATTGTGTGTTTGGCAAGAGGAAACAAAAGAAACTTGAGTAAACCATGCCCCCAACAGCAGATTGAATTCATCATACAAGTAATAAAAGAGAACCAAGAACCATTGGTAATTTTTTCTTAGAGAATAGAATGATGCTCCGCAATACAATTTAATCCTATTTGATTTTCACACACACATACACACACCCCCCACATATTATACTTTTAAGGAATGTTTTTGAATTGGTTTGCTGACTTGGACAAATGAGTTGGAAAATGCTAAAATTTATTTTTTGTTTTTAAATTTTAATTTTATTTCTAATTTATTATATTGGAAAGTTCATTATGAACTATTAAATGATGTGTTGGTTTTTTGGCTCACGTGAAAATTGCATATGTAGCGATCATTTCAAATATATGCTTACTTAGATTTGCTTGAATTGAATTTAAAATTAAAACACATTTGTAGCCAACTCAGATTATATATTTTTTGAAAACAAATTGGATTATGTTATGAATCAACTACTGAGGGGAGAGCCCTCAGGTTTATATTTATAGCCAAAGGGGAGAATACAAGTGGGCTTATACAGATATGGGCCCAAACACTTGGGTTGGCCCAATAACTCATCCATCCCAGTAAATACACATTCACAACACTCCCCCTTATCCAGCCATAGTTGTGGACACTGCTCATGAATACTTCAGGATTCTGAGCCTGCATGGGTCTCACATGGGGTGGATACTTCAGGATCCTGAGTTGGTGAGATTTACCTCATTAAAACCTTTGGCTATGGAAAACCCAGTGGGAAAAACCATAGTTAAGGAAAAAGAGTGCAAACGCTCTTTAACTCCCGCTGATTTATACAAGTGACTCTGCTCATGAATACTTCTGGATTCTGAGCGTCACAGAGGGGTGGATACTTCGGGATCCAGAGTTGATTTGATTTGCCTCGTTAAAACCTTTGGCTATGGAAAACCCAGTGGGAAAAACCATAGCTAAGGGAAAAGAGTACAAATTCCCTCAACTCCCCTGATCTGTAAAAGCTCTTAGGCTTTCAGATCTCTTAGGCTTATCTCATCACTTTACAATATTCCGAAAATGTACACAGATTACAAATTTTGTCACCATCAAGCAGCAGCTGAATCCAGAAACTCTGGAGAGGTGTGCTAAGTTTCGTCGCCTCTGATGTGGTCTTCAGACTATATGGTCAGCTCCACAGAACCAGCCTCTATCCCAGTCGTCACTAGGATGTGATGTACCACCAGGCGCCCTCAAATACACCATTGGTGTGATTCTGGAATGGTGAGGATCTCGGAATGATAGGATGATGTTGCCTTCATCAGTTGCTTTGCAGATCTGCAGGGGATGGCCATCTCACTGTGGGTACATGTTCTGTGATTTCTCAGCATAGGGACTGGACCTGAAACATGCATTTGCATAAACATTGGAGGATGCTACTACATTTTGTAAGTCCAAATATTTCGACCCTTGGAGGAAGCGCAGAAGGCTTAACTCAGGTCTAATGTCCCTTTTTAGGTGCCAACTATCTCTGGCTAATGAGTTTACTGCAATTGCTATACCGGGACACATGCAGTTAGCCAGGAGTGCATGATTGCACTAAGATAATGGACTTTGGGACCAGTTATATCCTCCCCCTCTTCCAGCGATCGGAAGGGTTCTTTTTGTTCATCCAGTAAGTGTACCACCGTAGGTGTACTTTGGATGACAATGGTCCTGTTTAATATCTCCAACGCACTTCTGGGCGTTTGTAACAGGATTCTATGAGCCATGACTTTATATTTGCCTAAGTCTTTTTATTTCATGTTTAAAGGTCAGGCTTGTACATTTATTTTCGGTTTTCTCTTCAGGAGATCCAATGAGATGTTAGTTGTCTACAACTAAGATCTCTAATCCTGTTCTTTGCACAGGTGCAAAGACAACCTTCAGTAGGAATCATTGACTTGTCAAGTGATTCTCTTGGTTGTACATTTATTTATACTTATTGTTTTTCTTGAATAGACGTCCCGAAATCTATTCAGGCCTTTTAAGGAAATGTGGAAATTATCTTTACTAGATATCCACGAAGGTATGCCGTCACAACATCCAATAACAGCATATCCAAAATTTTCCTTCGCCAAATCTAAGGTATTCGCTTTTGATAACTTAGGGAGATTGATGCATCATTTATGAGACATGCTCATTTGAATTTGTTCGATACCTAGTTTCAGCAAAATTTTCCTTGGGCTATAGGTTGTACCGTATAGCATACGATTTTGTATTTATTTTTCTTATGTTTGCAATACTTTGTTTTATCCACAGGTTCAACACCTTTTAGGTGTCAGGACTTCAGGTCCGAACATTTCACGTTTCATAAGTGAGTCCAGCTCATCTTTTATTGCCACGTTCCACATTTTTGGCCAATCTCTACGTTTGCCTTCCAGCAACGGAGTGTGGAACGATAATTTATAAACATCATCGCCATTGCGATGTATATGGCAATATGATACGTGAATATAGTGTCGACAATTTATGTTCTATCTGTGCAACACCTCCCCAGTATGTACAACATTTACTTAATTTCACTTTTTCCCGGTAATTCCTCTGCAGTGGATTCCGGGAAGGGTGATGGTGTGGAAAGGAGCTCATTGTCCTGTGGTAGTATTGTCTTGAGGTCTCCAGGAGTTTCTTGTCCTAGGAGCCTGGTGGTCTGCCTCTTTTCTGTTGAGGATCAGCCACTTCTGCTGCTGGTGGATTGCATCCATTCTCGGGGATGTCAATCCTAGCTGGAGTTTTTGCAGCAGGGATGTGTGATCTGACAATCTTCTGGTTGTCAATAAATGATTCCGGTAATTGGTAGACAGTGTTCTGTATGTGGAGGATCTTCGGGATCTCTTCTACACATTGTATTGTTACCGGATCATAGTGGGTCAAACTTTTTGTATCCCACGTTATAATTTTCTTCGCGCCAGATTTTTTAGTATCTGGGCATATTTTTGGGAAATTCGTCTCATCGAAATCACAGTCTTCAAGATGTGCCTTAAATGCGTCCCCCGTTTGGGGTTCTAGGTATCTTATAAGTGAGGGTGAGTCAAACCCTGCATGGATACCTAGGCGACGTTGAGTACCGTTTTGGTCCTCTTTGGTGGTGCAATGGGGATTTAAGACTGCGCGACCGAAGATTCTCAGATGAGAAATGTTCGGTGGCCTTCCATATGCAAATTGCATTGGAGACTCTGACCTCCAGAGGGTCTTATTTTCATTTACGATGCAGCATGCAGAGATTGCATGTCCCCATGCATCCATAGGCAATCGGGATTTAATGGACGTTCAGTCCAATGGAGTCTACTTTTCAGTGACTCTGCCGACCCATTTTGGGTATGAACATGCGGCACTTGTATGTTCATTTTCAATTCCTGTTGATTGGCAGTACTCTTGAAAAGACTGGGAGGTATATTTCCCAACATTAACCAGACTTATTTACAACATTTTATTGTCTGGGAAATGTGCCCGCAACATTTTTATTCTTGTGCCAATAGCTTTTGGAAAAGCTAAGTTGCGGGTCTTGTAGTAGACATACGTACGAATATTCTGAGGATGCATTTATCAGTACAATGAAGTACCAAAATAGCCCACTAGGGGTGGTGGATTTTATCCACATCTGTCTCCTTGTATTCTTTTTGAGGAAGGGTGGAGATCCTTTTTCAACTTTTCGTGGAGATGGCCTTGTAATTAATCTTCCCTTATAGTAAGGGATGCGAGGGAATTTTCCCTTCTGAAGAATCTTCTGGTTCTTCAAGTCATACCCATTGGATAAGATGATGTGCATCACAAATCCAGGGTGGCCAAGTCCATCATGCCAGAGTAAAAACTTGGCTGATGTAGGGCACTTCAGGTGCTCCGTTTAATTCTGCTTCCTTTCTCCGAATCTTCGCATGGTAGAGGCCTATAAGGCTCTCAAAACATTCAAGTGTGGATTTTACTCCTTTTTCTTGAGACGTTGCATACGGTAATTTTTCATTTACATTTGCTGTTTCCAAGTGGGATCCGTTGAAACAGATGTCCTTGAAACTTAGAAAGTTTCTTTTTGGAATTCGGAGGGATTAGTGCATCCATTATTTTTGTGTCGTTTGGGGGCAACTGTGTTGCATTCCATGGATCTTCAATATAGCCCTGATATTGGGCTTTGTATTGATAGACATCGTACGTGTTTATTGTCTACTAAGCATTTATGAGAGCAGTTTCAAAAGATGAAACGTGTCGGCACATGCATATTTAGATAAACATTTTCATTTATTGTCTACTAAACATTTTCATTCAAAACAAATTTCATAATTAAAATGCTCTCATAAATTATTCTCAAAACAAATTGCTAAGATAAAAATAAGGGCTAATCAAGCAAGTCATCATTTTCGAAGTTGTCAGCTGAAAACTTGACTGGAACATCAGATGTCATCAGGTTTGTTTCAACTTTATTTTTCTTGTTCTTTTTATACAAATCCTGGAGATGATGCGGAGTTCGGCACACTCTGGACCAGTGGCTTTTCAAGCCACAATTGTGGCACTAGTCTTCCCATTCCCTCTTGGGTGGGGGTGAATTATTTTTGTTATTTCTGTGCCACGAGAACTTCCGCTTACTTTCATTATTTCGCTGCTGCTGTACATGGCCCTTGGCATTTTTCTGTTGACCCCCCTTCTGTGGTCTTTCTTTTCTTTTATTATCTCTCTTCTTTTTGAAGGAAGAGGAGTAGTGAGCTTCTGGTGGGGGGCAGTGCCGGGGAGCGTATATTGTGAGTGGAGAGAAGAAGCTCTCTGTTTTACTCGGCCATGAGTAATCATGACGGCAGCTCGGAATACTTGGTGAACTTGCGTTCACGGTATTGCTGCATGAGTATCGCATCTTTTTCATGGAAGGACGTATACTTCTTTTCCAGCATGCGATTTTCTGAGACTTTTTCACCACACAACTTCAGGCGTGAGGTGATGCTAAAAAGTGCTGAGTTGTACTCAGCAATGGACTTAAAGTCCTGTAGTCTCTTGTTCTCCCACTCATATCGTGCCCTTGGGAGTATAACATCTTCCTGATGTTTATACCTGTCCACAAGGGCGGTCTATAGCTCAAGTGGATCTTTGACCGTAAGGTATTCAGCCTTTAAGGTCTTGTCCACATGGCGGCGAATATAGGTGATGGCTTGCGCCTTCTCTATATCGCTAACATTTTCTTTTTCAGTCATAGCAGCGATGAGGGACTTTGCCCGCAGGTGAACCTTTACATCTAGCTGCCAGCTTAGATAGTTTCTACCTGATGCTTCCAGTACTTCGAAATTAACGCTTGCAATATTAGCCATTTATCTAGCAGAGCACAAACATGCATGAATTAATAATTAATTCAGAGAAAACATTTTCATGCGGAGGCAATATTTAACGAAAAACTAAATGTGTGGATCGGCCAGTCCCACAAGAAAGAGTCCAACAAAGTCCACAGTCCAAATTATACAAATTTGCAGCTTAAAGAAAATGAAAATACAACTTTAGAAACCCCGTGGGTCCCATATGATATCTCCATCTTCAAGCGTGGTCTCCGTCTTCATGGAAGTTGGTCTTCTTTCTTTGACATTTACATAAATTCCTCACTACAATTTCTCTCAAAAATAAAAGAAAAGTGCGGGAAATAAACTGTGGGACTAAACGGCCGATCCAAAAACCACATTTAGCAATTCATGCAGAAATATTGTGCTCATCAACATTTTCATCAGACATTTTCATCACAGGCATCACATGCATTTAATATTCGCAGAGATGGATAAATAATTTAAACACTTAATAATTATTGGACCACTGGGCAACGTCATACACCGTTAGGTTACTAACGGCAGAGCGGTCGCAGGATCTTCCTAATTATTAAGTTTTAAATACAATGCACAACCACGCATATAATATCCAACAGAATATACCAGAGATGCAAAACATGTAAATATGATATTTGCAGAAAACATCATTACAATGCAAAGGTTGTAATTTGAATGGGTTTAATCAATTAAATTGATTAAGAGCCCAAAATAAACATTTTCTTTGTCAGAGGAAAAAGTTTTCCTCATCATCCCAAAAGCCCCCCCAAGAATCCCCAAAAAGTCCTCGCCTGCCCGGTATTTGTCCCGTAATTTACCGTGATTTTTCACGAATATTTTGCCCTTAAATCCCCCTTTTGAATTAATATTTAGGCTAATAAATTGCCTTTTGAGGCGAGTTTATTGTAGTGCCCTGTGGTAGCTACTGCACACGTACTAGAGGGGGGGTGAATAGTACTTAAAATAATCAAGATAGTTATTCCTAATTATTGTGCAAGAAACAAACAACAATGCGGAATTAAACAATTATCAACAAGAATTAAAACATACGCAAACAAACAATATTACTGGGTTCGGATCCACCCAAGTCTCCCCGACTTGTTCCCGGTGATCCTACGTCCCAACCACTCGGATCCCCTCCGGATACTTGAGTTAGCAACCCTAACTCAAGATTTCCACTATGAAGTACTTGTGAACAACCTTCACAAGTCAAATCATACACAAAGTAATTTGTGACTCCCACAACCCGGGATCACAAACACAACTCTCACAACCGAGAGATAAAAACTTACAAAATGAAAGTAAATGAAATGAAATAAACTCTTACCGTACAAAATCCTATGCCTTGAGTATACTTACCAAATTAGGGCAATGATGGATTTTGAGGAGAGAAGTGTCACCAAACCCTAGCTTCAAGAAGATGACCAGCAATGAAAGCCTAGGGTGGAGTATGGTGACTAGAATCAAGCTCTTGGCTTGAGAAGCTCACAATGGAGAGAATCTCTCTTGAGGAAGATGGCTCAAAGAGTGAAGGGAGAGATTCTTGTGAGGGAGAGAGAGCTTTGAATTAGCTTGGGAGAGCTCTTCTCTTAGGTCTGAAATTGCTTGGAAAAATAGGACCTCTAACCCCTCTTCAAACGAATCAGGATTCTATTTAAAGGGGCAAGAGAAATCGAGTTTGAAAGAATCCCAACGGCTCTATTCTGAAGCAGACTAGTCGGTCAAAGAAGGATCACTGACCGACTAGTTCATCAACTAGTCGGTCGGTGATACAACGTAGACCGACTAACGGTAGAACAGCCAAGAAGTCGAAGTACAGGCAAAGACAACTAGTCGGTCTAAGAAGACTTGCCGACCGACTAGTTTCACAACTAGTCGGTCGGTGAATGATCTTTGACCGACTAACGTTGAAATAGAATAGGTAGACTTCAAGTTGACTTAGTCGGTTTAAGAACAAATGCTGACCGACTAGTTTTTCAACTAGTCGGTCGGTAAACGTTCTTTGACCGACTAACTCGAAACAGTAGCTCAGGCTGAAAATGACTGTACACAACTAGTCGGTCTGAGAAGGACTCCTGACCGACTAGATCGTCATCTAGTCGGTCGGTGACTCTTCTTTGACCGACTAACTGTAGTCATGGAAAGAGCTGAATATAGAGAAGGCAAACTAGTCGGTTCATGTAGAGTTGCCGACCGACTAGATCGTCATCTAGTCGGTTGGTGACTCTTCTTGAACCAACTAACATGCACAAGAAGCCGAGGGAAGAAGCGATAGGCTTCGGGAAAGTTTCTAATGGCTTCTATGATAATCCTAGCTCTAAGATATGAGCGAAATGAAGATTATAAAGTAAGTCCTACTCAAGGCTTAACATTCTAATCTATGAAGCTAGAAGACTATAAAAATCAACCTTACGATCCGTCTTCAAAGCTTCAATCTTCATTCCTCTTGACTTCAATATTGCTCCTTGAGCTTCAACGAAGCTCCAGGCACACGATCACGCGTATTGAGAAGTCTTGAGACGTCGCTTTTGTTGTACATGGTATTTTGGCGACGATCTCCATAACTGCGCTCACAAATAAGTTAGTATCTATTATTTATGTTTGCTCATCATCCAAAACCAAATCCGGGGAGTCATATCACAACATTCTCCCCCTTTTTGGTGATGACAAACCAACATAAATAATAACAATAATAATGATTCAATATGAGATTTACTTACTCCCCTCTGCATTGATGACACGTTAGTTCCATATTCAATAATATTCATATGCATCAAGCAGCGAGGGAAGATATGAAATATGAATCCTACTATTGACATATAGGATCTAAATCCATTTTATATCTTCACTCCCCCTGAATCTAACACATCAAATTAGATTCATGGTAAATCCCTTTGAATTATTAGTTAGCACATTGTCATTTTTATATCTCTCCCCCTTTGGCATTAGCAAAAAGAGCGGGAGGAGATCAACGACAAAACCAATGGCTAAAAAAAATAACGCATGGGAGTCGAAGAATACGACCAAGGCCCAAAATAACACCAATGCAAAAAATCAAATTCAAAATACCGAATAAAAGCAAAGCGTGTCAAGAAGACCAAAGTCGAAAATCGGAAACCGAAATCATCAAACCATAGGCGAAATACGAAATCCGAAATCATAAAATCATCGGCGAAAATCGGAAAGCGAAATCACAAAGCCATAGGCGAAAATCGAAATACGAAATCATCAAAACTCAAATCAATTTCATTTATTGAGTTTTGGAACATACTCTCCAAAATCAATTGAATGCATGGAAAACAATTCTATGTTTCCATAGAAAGAATTCAATTAAATCCATAAAATCGTCGAATCGACGAAATCAACATCAGAGACAAAAATAATCCGATGTACATACCAAATGTAGGATGCAAGAATGTTATGCCAAAATTAGATAGAACATCATATAACAGTGGCATACACTAATCTAGCATACCAAATGAAGCAAAATGATACCAATCGTAATATATTCTACCAATGGATACCAATGTGACTCAAAAGTATGAAAATACTTACAACATTAAGCTCCCCCTACTTTGGTGCATCACTTAAGCACCAACAACTCCATTTGAATGAAAATCCTTGCAAATCACGGAGTTGGTAGGGTTGGTATCCCATGGTGAAGTTAACCTAGAGAATATTATTTTGGTATCCAAAAATCTATTTGGATCCAATGGGTTAGGCAATAAATTTAGAGAACTAAATTCAAAATAAATGTAACCCATTCTTACCACAATTATTTTGGTACCCATAAAAAAATGAAATTAAACTTATGGTACCAAGCAATGAAGGGTCAAAGGAAACTAACCCTTCAGAAACCAAGTCCACGAGGAACTTGATTTCCCAACATAATTATCATTTAAAATAACGTCATTAATAAACGATTTCACATACAAATTCTTATTATGCATGCTTGTGTTCTTCGGACCCCAAATGGTGTATGTCTTGGGAGTCCTAATCCTATTGGGAACATGCATACGTTGTTGATTTCTATGTGATGCATGACGTGGGTAAGCATATGGCATGCGATGCAATGGTGCATGACGATAATTATTCATATGAGAATGAGGATGAACATATGAATGTGGATGAACACGTGCATGAGTGTGTCTCACAAGGTGTGCACGTGCTCGTGGGTGCGGTGCATAAAAATCATCATGTGTGCTAACATGTGGGGTAGGATGTGTGTTCCTACGTGGCATGGTATACATGAAGGCATGACCCTTCTTTGGAGGTCCACCCAAAGTGGGTTTCTTTCCAAATGGGGGCGTGTTCCTAGCGGAAGCACCATTGGTAGAAGATCTACCCATGACGTGTTTACTTCCACTAGTAGAAGCATCGGAAGATGGCCTAACAAAGGTGGCGGACGATTTGGATGACTCTCCCATCTTATACCCCAAACCAATGTGATGATTGGCCGGAGGTAAGTCATTTAGGATATCATCCAACTTGCCCTTACCTTTGTTGAATTCATGAATTCGGCCTAATGTGCTCTCATGCTTCTCGGTGAGAGAATGCAAAGAAGCATCCAAAGTGGACACTTGCGATGCGAGTGCACAAACACGTGACTTGAGATTTTTATTCTCAATACTCAAAGTTGAGATTTGAGACGTCAAATCCGCTATCACATGTTCATCCGAATCTTCGATATGAACATGCTCAAGTTGAGACTTGAGATTTTCAATCTCATTTCTCAAACCATCAACAACGGTGTCGTTGTTGACGATGAAAGGCTTAGGCGAGTTTTTAAGACTATCTAATTCATTTTTAGTCTTCATAAACTTAGTAGCCATATTAGAAAACTTATTCCATAGTTGTTCATTGGCTATTCTAAGTTCATCATTGGTTACCTCTTCGCCTTCATCCTCGCTTCCATCCTCGCTTTCATCGGAGGAAGTCTCTTCATCACAATCCTCTTTTCCCATGAAGCACGTGTGTGCATTCTCCATTCTTTCATCGTCCGACTCTCCACTTGAGGAGTCGGAGTCGGTGAAGGTACCTACAAGTCCTTTCTTGTGCTTTCTCGACTTGTCGTGCTTGGATGCCTTCCACTTCCCCTTATGTTTGTAGAGAGGACAATCCAGCTTGATATGTCCTGGCTTATTGCATTTATAACACACGGGAGTAGAAGCATTAGTCGAAATAAATTTTGATTTACGATTCAACTTACCTTGTCGGAAGAATCGGATGAATTTCTTTGCCATATTGGCCAATGCTTCCATGTCCAATTCTTCGTCCTCTTCTTCTTCCGAATCTTCATCATCGGTAGATGGAGTGGCCTTGAATGCAATTGCCTTTTTCTTTGGCTCGTCTTGCTTCAAGTACGCCTTCATCTTTTCCCTCATCCGGATCTTACTATCCTTGCGTACCTCATAAGACAACAAGGTACCCATTAGTTGTACGACGGTATATTTATTCATGTCATTACCTTCCTCGATGGCGAAGGTACGCTTCTCCCAACAAGATGGAAGTCCATCGATTATCTTCGAGACTTTCTCCTTTTGGGTGTAGGTCTTCCCAAGAGCTTCCAAGTCGTTTGATATATCCACGAAGCGAGCGTAATAATCTTTCATGGTTTCGCCCTGCTCCATATGAAACAACTCAAATTCTTTATTAGCAACGACGAGTTTAGAATCTTTTACCGTACTCGATCCTTCGTGCAATATGAGGAGTTGGTTCCATATTTGATATGCACTCTTACATGTGCATATCTTGTTGAAGTCTTCGGGCTCCAACGCACAATTCAAGGCATTCATTGCCTTGGCATTGGCTACTTCCGCGGCGATCTCCGCGGGTGTCCACTTCGCGAAATCTTCTTTGGAAGGCTCGACATACTCCGTCATGGTGGCTCTCCATAGTGAAGCGCTCCGGAGGAAAATTTGCATCCGGCATTTCCAGTACCCGTAGTTGGTACCGTTGAAGTGTGGAGGCCTGATGGAGGATAGTCCTTCCATAACTGAAGAAGCTCCATCGCGGTTCTTGAAGACGTTGTAGTCGTTGTTCGTCATAGCTTTGAACTTGTAGCTTTAACCTTGGCTCTGATACCAATTGTAGTGCCCTACAAGCTACTGCACACGTACTAGAGGGGGGGTGAATAGTACTTAAAATAATCAAGATAGTTATTCCTAATTATTGTGCAAGAAAAAAACGACAATGCGGAATTAAACAATTATCAACAAGAATTAAAACATACGCAAACAAACAATATTACTGGGTTCGGATCCACCCAAGTCTCCCCGACTTGTTCCCGGTGATCCTACGTCCCAACCACCCGGATCCCCTCCGGATACTTGAGTTAGCAACCCTAACTCAAGATTTCCACTATGAAGTACTTGTGAACAACCTTCACAAGTCAAATCATACACAAAGTAATTTGTGACTCCCACAACCCGGGATCACAAACACAACTCTCACAACCGAGAGATAAACACTTACAAAATGAAAGTAAATGAAATAAACTCTTACCGTACAAAATCCTATGCCTTGAGTAAATCTTACCAAATTAGGGCAAGGATGGATTTTGAGGAAGAGGGTGTCACCAAACCCTAGCTTCAAGAAGATGACCAGCAATGAAAGCCTAGGGTGGAGTATGGTGACTAGAATCAAGCTCTTGGCTTGAGAAGCTCACAATGGAGAGAATCTCTCTTGAGGAAGATGGCTCAAAGAGTGAAGGGAGAGATTCTTGTGAGGGAGAGAGAGCTTTGAATTAGCTTGGGAGAGCTCTTCTCTTAGGTCTGGAATTGCTTGGAAAAATAGGACCTCTAACCCCTCTTCAAACGAATCAGGATTCTATTTAAAGGGGCAAGAGAAATCGAGTTTGAAAGAATCCCAACGGCTCTATTCTGAAGCAGACTAGTCGGTCAAAGAAGGATCACTGACCGACTAGTTCATCAACTAGTCGGTCGGTGATACAACGTAGACCGACTAACGGTAGACCAGCCAAGAAGTCGAAGTACAGGCAAAGACAACTAGTCGGTCTAAGAAGACTTGCCGACCGACTAGTTTCACAACTAGTCGGTCGGTGAATGATCTTTGACCGACTAACGTCGAAATAGAATAGGTTGACTTCAAGATGACTTAGTCGGTTTAAGAACAAATGCTGACCGACTAGTTTCTCAACTAGTCGGTCGGTAAACGTTCTTTGACCGACTAACTCGAAACAGTAACTCAGGCTGTACAGAGGCAAGCTCAACTAGTCGGTCTAAGAAGGATTCCTAACCGACTAGATCGTCATCTAGTCGGTCGGTGACTCTTCTTTGACCGACTAATTGATCAACCTGAAAAGAGCTGAATATAGCAAGGCATCTAGTCGGTTCATGTAGAGTTGCTGACCGACTAGATCGTCATCTAGTCGGTTGGTGACTCTTCTTGAACCAACTAACATGCACTCGAAGCCGAGGGACGAAGTGATAGGCTTCGAGAAAGTTTCTAATTGCTTCTATGAATATCCTAGCTCTAAGATATGAGCGAAATGAAGTATATAATGTAAGTCCTACTCAAGGCTTAACATTCTAATCTATGAAGCTAGAAGACTATAAAAATCAACCTTACGATCCGTCTTCAAAGCTTCAATCTTCATTCCTCTTGACTTCAATATTGCTCCTTGAGCTTCAACGAAGCTCCAGGCACACGATCACGCGTATTGAGAAGTCTTGAGACGTCGCTTTTGTTGTACATGGTATTTTGGCGACGATCTCCATAACTGCGCTCACAAATAAGTTAGTATCTATTATTTATGTTTGCTCATCATCCAAAACCAAATCCGGGGAGTCATATCACAACATTTATAGCCCTTTGTCTCCCCCAAATTTTTTTTTTCCAGATAAATCAGCCTGCGGGCCTGAAGCCCGCAGTCGACCTATGGGCTTCAGGCCCATAAGCCTCTTTTTTTTTGAAAATCTGACTGTGGGCCTGAGGCCCGCAGCAGGTCTGTGGGCTTCAGGCCCACAAATTTTTCTGTTTTTTTTAAATCAGTGGGCCTGAAGCCCACATATCTGGAAATTTTAAATTTTTTTTTTCCTTTAGGGTTTCATTGGGGGGGTCGGCGCCGCCGCCGCCCCCTGTAGGGGGGGGGGGGGCGCGGCCGGCGCCGCCGCCGCCCCCCGTAGGGGGGCGCGGCCGCGGCCGCCCCCCCCCCCCCCCCCCCCCCCCCCCCCCCCCCCCGTAGGGGGGCGCGGCCGCGGAGGCCGCCCCCCCTGCAGGGGGAGCGGCCGGGGCCGCCCCCCTGCAGGGGGAGGCGGCCAAGGGGGCCGCCCCCCCTGCAGGGGGAGGCGGCGGCGGGGGCCGCCCCCCTGCAGGGGGAGGCGGCCAGGGTGGTGGGGGGGTTTTTTCCGGCGAGGGGGGGTTTGGGGGGGGTCCGGTGACGGGTAGCCGCCGGAGGGTTCAAAATTAGGGTTTTTACCCTAAAAATTGAGTTTTGGGGATGAAAAATCTGTCGTTTTCAAGGCGACGATGAATCCCCATGACGATCTTGCGAGATCTTGGGGAGGGGCAATCATACGTATGATTAAAAATATCGTTTTTAGTATTTTTACCTCTATATCCGTCCTCCGGATATAGCGACGGTTGTTCGAAGCCCTACGCGGATGACGACCCTTGATGGAGGAAGCCTTGCACCGCGCTCATGGATCTCCCGTCTCGCCTTCGCCTTCGCCTTCGCAACGAACGGAAAATATTTGTGGAAATGAAAAATTTTTTAGAGGCTCGTGCTGATAACGTGTTATGAATCAACTATTGAGGGGAGAGACCTCAGGTTTATATTTATAGCCAAAGGGGAGAATACAAGTGGGCTTATACAGATATGGGCCCAAACACTTGGGTTGGCCCAATAACTCATCCAACCCAGTAAATACCCATTCACAACAGATTAAAAATATTTGAAGAATTTTAAAATTTTTTGAAAGCAAACAAAATAAATATAAAAAACATGGGCTTGTGAAACTTTTGGCTCGAACTAAATCTGGATGGAACTTTTGGTGGAACTAAATCTGGAGGGAATTTATTTTTGGGTTGAACTAAATTTTTTGAGGGGAACTAAATTTTTTGAGGGGAACTAAATTATATGGGTAACTAATTTTGAGAGAACTAAAATTGTTGGAAAGTGAAAATTTAGCAGGAAAACCCCGAAAATTTTTGGGGTGGAACTAAATCTGGAGGGTTCTAAATTATGGGAGGAAGTAAAATTTTTGGGAGGAACTAAATTCTCTAGGATGAGCTAAATTTTATAGGGAACTAAATTATTTGGAAAAATTTTCGAGGCACTAAGTTTGGAGGGAATTAAAATTTGGAGAACTAAAATTTTTTAGGGGAACTAAATACAATTACGGAATCAAAGATTTTGAGTGAGGAATATTTTAAGTGCATCGTGCCCTTAGGGCACGGGTTATGACTAGTATATATATATATGGAGATGATATGGTGAGCAAGTGAGCAAACCCTATTAAAGTGAGCAAAATAGCCCTGGCCGTCGGATCTGAGCCAACCGCTCAGATTTAACCCGCCCAACACATCCTCACGCGCCCATCACGTGACCCCAACCCAGCCTCCCATCGCAATCTCCCCCTTCTCCCTCACGAGGACGAAACCCCAAAACAGGCGAAATCCCCAAAATCCGAGCGCCCTCATCTCCCTCTCTCTCCCCTTCGCGTTCTCCCTCATCTCTGCTCTCTCCCACAGACGAAGCCCCCGCAACCCAATCCGAAATCCGTCCGTTCTGATCCAACGACGCTCGTCGTTTCAGCCCGCGTTCGTTGAAAAAACCCGCTTCGATGCCAAGGCCACATCGATGTGAAAAAACCCAAAGCTTCTCATCTCTTCATCAATCAAGAAAACCCAAAGCTCAGCTCGTACGACCGAAAACCCCCAGCGCAGCTTCGAGAAATCCCAAAGCCCTAGCCTCCGATTGCAGCTCCTCTCTTCCTGCGCTCGAGAAACCCAACGCCCTAGCCTCCCTTCGCATCTCATCTCTTCCTGCGCTCGAGAAACCCAACGCCCTATGGAGATGCCCTGTGCCCTAGCATCTCCTCCCTTATTCAATCGAGCAAACCCCATCGCAGAAACTTCTGACCGAAAAAACCCCTTCCATCAACGGATTTAGCCCTAGCAGCTCCTCCCTTCTTCGATGAAGAAGCATCTCCTCCGGCCTCCCTTCATGCGATCGACTAATTTGTTGTTAAATTTTGATAGTTTGATGCAAGTTGTTTTAAAAGGTCAGGTAGTACTTTGAAATCGGGCGAAAATTCAAGATTAGGTCAGGTAGTACAAAAAACATTTCAATTTTTATAGTTAGCATTCTAAACTAGTTTTATTTGTGATAAATTTTGAATCCATGGATTCACTTGTATTTAGAATTGGATGTTACTGGAATAGTTGTTAGATATATGATCCCACTATATTTTGTTGGTATTTTGTTGTACTCTTTTAGCTAGGATAATAATGGATTCTTCTGTGTAGCATAATCATGGATGAACTAGCATTCTTCTTTTTAGCATAATCATGTATTACTGGAATTGTTGGTAAATTCATGATTCCAATGCAATCAATAGTTGATATTTTGTTGTGTTCATCTAGTTATCATTAGATGAATCCAAAGCATACTTGCAGTATAAATTTTTGTTTATCGTTATGAAATAGTTTTAATTTTGCAAGCACGTGTTGGTAATCGTGTTTATATTTAAGATTCATTCTGGTAGGACATTTAAATTTATTCCATCATGCATATACGGTGGAGTGGGCATCAGTTTTACTGCTTGTATTGCACCTGAGTTCGTGAAATGGGTTGATATTGAAGGTTGTATGCATTAATTGTGATATCGGTATCGCGTTACAAAGCGGTGTGGAAAGTCATGTACAGATACACGTCATATACAGAGAACATAATTTGCTTTAGTATTTGCAATATTGCTTGACCATAATTTGCTTGATTAGTGCTCCAGTATTTGCATGCACACACAAAGTGGTAGACAGACATATATAAGCATATTTATTCAAGCAAATTATGGTTTATCTTTCAGTTCTTGCAGTTCTCAATGGCGTGCTCACGATTCACCGATGATTTAGTTGCTGGAGGTCTCTTGGCCATTTTTTTGTCATCCAGCAACTCGCAGATCCATGCAGTCTACTTAAGTAAATGCTTGGAAGTGAATGCTTCCTGTTCTTAAACAGTCTACTCACACATCCATGCATAATTTTTGAACTCTTCCTGTTCTTAAACACATGCAAGTGAATGCTTGGAAGGAGAAATGGAGAAGCAAGGACTTGTAAGGAAGATTGAAGAGGTGCTCACGAGCAGTCATTTTAACCATGTCAGTACACACAAGCAGTCATTTTAACCATGTCAGTATGAGATGTAATATAATATGGAAAAAATCCATTGTTATGTGATAGCTAGCTATCTCTCACTCATCATTGTTGAAAGCTCTTCTTTTTAGCATGGATGTCTACTTGGTGATGCATACTGAAGGTGGTTACTTCCCTCTTACCCTTCACTTCAGCGAGGCAGAGAAAGAAGACAGCGGCGAAAAGGAAAATCAGCAGGCGGAGGAAGGAGACGCAGCAGCAGCAGCTGGGGCAGTCTGGATTGAACTGGGGCAGCAGCTGGGGCAATCTGAGGCAATATGGGGAAGCAGCTGGCAGTTGTGTATTTGGTCTTAGAAATGAGATTGTTGTTGACATACTAATTTGTTGTTGGTCTTAGAAATGAGATTGTTTAGGCAGTCTGACTTGTTTAAAGCATGGGATTTGGACTTAAATACATATTCTCAGCTTGGGGATTTGGACTTAAATATATAAAGCCTTGGAAACTTTTTCTATCAATGTTGTATGGTATGCTGGCTTCATTTGTGATGTGGAGTGGTTGCTTTATGATGATTGCTAATGTTGCATGGTATGCTTAAATGTTGTATCCTATCAGCAAATTGTGTTGCATATAACGCCGCAGGCTAGCATACTTACCAACTATATGAGCAGCCGATGATTGATTCTGTAAATATCTGAACCAACTTTCACGTGTGTCTTGTTTTCTTGTCTACTCTTTCTGGTCACAATATCATGATGTATCTCCAAATCTGGACTCAGATTCTCTAAACAAGTCTCAAATTTATGACAACAGTTGCCACATTTTATTCTGTGTTCTTTTATATTCTAAGAAACTTGAGACTGTGTTCTATTATGTTCTGTTTATATCTTTGGAGCATATTGCCAATGAGTTGCCATTTTATTCTTGCTCTAGATATTGTAGTAGACTTATAATATTGCTATAGGGGACCATTATGTGTACTTCTTTGATGTTCTTCATCCTCACCTCACAATGCCCTGCCTTGAGGATTCATGCAATTTAGAATCCGTCTATTCATTAAGTAAATGCTACATGTTTGCAAATGCTACATGTATGCAGGAGAACAACTGGGCCACTTAATCAATGTTTAATATTTCTCTCACAATTTAGGACAGGGAGATGATTGAGCTGTTAGGATATCCATAGAATGCATCCTGTTTGTTTCAGCTGTTATTAGAAATTTTCGCCAGTGGCAAGTAATTTTCATGTGCACCCTACATCCTCCATAACAATGAAACTTTGTTGCCAGGTGAATGCACTTGCGCTCATCTGTTCTTTCATACATGGAATGCAAATACATGATCAGTGAAAAACTTGAGAGTCAAATCACATATATTAACATAGAAAACCAACAAATGGTACACAACATCACGCAGATCCTCATTCAAATCACATATATTCACGTAGAACTGAATTCTAACAATTGCCAATAACTTGAGAGTCGGCGAACATGATGATGCCGCCAAGAGAGGCAAGCTTCTTAGGTTCCCAACCTTACACGAGTTGCTCAGCAAATAGCCGTCATAATCTCCCCAGTAGCAGTACACTGCATTATCAACAAGAAATGATTAGCATACATGGAAACATTCAGACACTTTGAGCATCAATAAATTTTGAGCATCAATATATTTTGATGCTATGCAATCTGTCTAATTCAGCCAAGGAAATTTTGACATACCATCATGTCTTGGTTGTACGCACATGAAATCTTGGCTCCTTTGGTACTGTTTGAGGCCTCACTGACCTTTCATTTGGCTCATGTGCTGAGTATGGAGTCGAACTTCTCTTTCCTTTGGCTCTCCTGCGCTGAGTGATTGCACTAGAGGATCAGTAGGCAGCTTTCTTGCTGATACGTGCTTTTGCCCATTTCTGGTATGCTTTAGTTGTTTTGAGCTCTCCTGCAAAGAGAGAACAACTTATATGGTCAAGAATGAAAAGATCATACTGCAATAACAGAAAAAACTGAGCATGATTAAAAATGAAAGAATGTTTTTATCCCGTAAAATTTGATCTTGGTAATTACTTCTAAAAATCAATTTTTGCAGAAGAACAAGAAAAAAATTATGTTTTGGCTTCTCGACTGTAGAAGCCTAAAGCGTGCTCATGATCTCTCCTCTTTTCTCACTCTTTTTGTTGCTTTTTTTCTCTCCCATGATTTTCAACAGGATATAAATTTAACCAATAACTAAATTATTCTTTTTAATTTGTTTCGATCATAAATTTCTTCATATTTACTCAAGAGCATAAATGTTTTGAAATAGACATGGGGAGAACTTGATATCCATTAAAAATTAATTTCAAATAATTTGTAACCAGACATGTAAAAAACTTAACGAAGATAAAACCATTGAACTAGCAAGTTTAACTATGCAAGATCTTTGACAAATTCCTCACCAATCGTGCAGTACTCCAGTGTTTTAGCTACAATGCTTCCTGAATTGTAAACATGGATTGATTATCTGCAAAACTATCTCCATTAATTCAAGTTCATTCTTTAAATATTGAAGCCTACATGAGAATAAACAGTCAAGGTGTTGATTGACCTCAAAACTTGCACTGCCAACTTATAAATCACATTTTTCAGCATACAAATTGAACAAAATATGATATCATAACAATATGATCGGATGCATGTGATCAACTATAGGAAACGGCCTTCATGATAAGAACAATGTAGCCAAATCCATGTTTCTAGACTGTCTTCCTCACTGGGTGAAATAAATCGAGTAAATTGCACTCTGACACAGTATTCTATGAAGGATATACGACTAATAACCATCCTTGTATAAAACTGGCACCGACATCTCCTAAGCTAACCTCTAAAGTGCTAATTTCGGGGGGTCTAGGTGCAACTTATCCAATGACTATTCAGTTAATAAAAAAATGTATCGGTACTAGTTTCATACATTTGTGTTAATTAGTCACATACTCACACGTATAATATAGGTTCTGAGTGCAATTTACCCAAATTATTTAATGAAATTTCAATACTAAATAATTATAAGCTGAATATGCTTTGTTGTTAAATGTGAAAATATGATGAAAGATACTACTTATTTATATCATTAAATCGGCGATCATGCATGGAACCATTAAGAGAAACATCATTGCCATGTTTCTAATATGAAATTGCATCAATGATCGGTTACCGTGAATGTGAATACCAACTACTATGATTAAGTGGATTAAGTGAAGCATTTGAACTCCCAAAATTTAGCGAATATGAAGTTCCTTGCATTAAAATGTGTATAAATTAGATCCAAAGTAATTCAGAAGTTTCATTAATGTCAGTTCAAGGACAGAAAGTTATGGTAGAATTAACCACTACTATATTCATGTTAACTCAAGTTATGGTAGAGTTAACATTTATGCACTGAATATGTTGACATTTATCTCTTTTCCAACTTTTAAATGTTTTGAAATTTAACCAATAACTACAACCCAACATGCATGCTGTTCTGGTCACTAACAGGTGAACTAAACTCCTTTCACTAACAGGACCCCTTCACCGAATCAAAGCATACATTATCTCCTTTTACTGTTCATTATATTCATGAATATGCCATGCACATGGAAAAAAAAAGATGCGCCTAAAAAAGATGCACATAGAAAATTTTCAATGACTGACTGACTATGATCCCACAAATCGATTGCAGTATAAATGACAAAGTAAGAACTTGATAGATATCACTCAAGCCTCAATAGCTTCACAAAATATGCTTCAACCATGCATATGGAGATTCAAACCCAACGAGAATAATGCTTTAACATTCCTCCTCATTATCGGATGTGATTAAAAAAGATAGCATACATTGTTGTTTTAGTGGTCAAATGAAGAACATTGATGCAAAAACCAAATTCCAAGAAATTGATTTTGTGTAGGATTTCAAAAGACCTGTCATGCATATTCATGGGCTTAACTTTTAAGAATTATCAAAGTATCAGACTCATCACCCAAAAGATTTTCAGAATATAATGACTTAAAAACAAAGAAAATGACACACAACTTCCAGAATATAAAGCCATTCTATATTTGCACACAAGATTTGAATAATTATAATCAAGCTTCCAGACATGATGATTGGCTGCTTATTAGAAATCTATTAATTGGAATAAAGGCAGATTATAATCGAAGTCATAGATCGCATATCTGCATTCATTCTTAGGGAGGCTGGCAGTGAAATCCTCATATTTCAAATTTCATGGTGGTTTCGCCAAGCTTCTCCACAATAACCTGCTTCAACTTCTCATCGATCTAGTAAATTATGAAACGATAAGTTCTCTTGGCCTTCAGTTCCAAGAATTTCAGCTTGCACTCATCATTCACCGCCATTCCTGATGCTCGGTTGGCCTGAAATCAATCGCAGGTATATGATAGAAGAAATTGGACGGGGGGAGATGCTTCTTCAATGGGGTTTTCTCGATCGAAGAAGGGAGGAGCTGCTAGGGCTAAATCCGTTGATGGAAGGGGTTTTTTCGGTCAGAAGTTTCTGCGATGGGGTTTGCTCGATCGAATAAGGGAGGAGATGCTAGGGCACAGGGCATCTCCATAGGGCGTTGGGTTTCTCGAGCGCATGAAGAGATGAGATGCGAATGGAGGCTAGGGAGATGAAGGGAGGCTTCGTCTGTGGGAGAGAGCAGAGATGAGGGAGAACGCGAAGGGGAGAGAGAGGGAGATGAGGGCGCTCGGATTTTGGGGATTTCGCCTGTTTTGGGGTTTCGTCCGCGTGAGGGAGAAGGGGGAGATTGCGATGGGAGGCTGGGTTGGGGTCACGTGATGGGCGCGTGAGGATGTGTTGGGCGGGTTAAATCTGAGCGGTTGGCTCAGATCCGACGGCCAAGGCTGTTTTGCTCACTTTAAGAGGGTTTGCTCACTTGCTCATCATATCATCTCCCATAAACATATACCTACCAACGTAATCATATCACTCGTCACACTATACAGGTAAAAACGCATGCCATCATATACACACAATAATATCAGTCACACTTTAAATTTAATCAAGTAACACCCACATAATGCAATCACTTTACATACTATAATAATATTGCAAATATCAGTACATGTATACAATCATAATACACCATCCTATACATGCATACATTGTATAGTCACATACATATAATATATATACACCATAGAAATTTACATATAATTAGTATACTACTACATATGCCTATTCATACATAGTCACGACATACAATAATCGTGTATACCTCATGGTATACACGTACAAACACAACATCCTGTAAAGGCAAGCAATACTGTATAAAACTATAACTCTATTACCATACGTAAATCACACATATTCATACAGTAGATATATATCTACCTATGACTAAGCACATACATATCTATGTACGAGCACACGCTCATACGCGCTAACATATAGATCATATAATAGGCATGCACACTTAACTATAAGTATACCTATTATCATTACACCTAACATGGACATGACTTACTAGTATACTATTTCAAGCATTTACAAGTACCTTCAAACTACATACACCACTAGTAGATATTGTAACACCAATTCCAATATACACAGACATCCCTAATGTGGTATAGTTATCCACACATATATAAATACTATCATTCTTACAACTTCATATATATCATGAATAACACTGAGTATGCATATATAACACAAGAGACAATCATTAATATACTAAGGGTAGCACACTCATACATAAGTGGTACGCAGGGTTCACACACACGGTCCACACACTCTACCAATAAACATGCACCACGACGACATCACAAAAACTAATGGGCCCACCACTAAACTAAGGTTGACATAGGCAACAACAAGAACTAGTAGGATGACTAAGCCAAAGCAAGGGAACCGAAATCAAATAATGTAACGAAACAAGATCGTAATGAACGGGTCCAGATAAGGCGAGGATAAGGAGATAGCTTGGTTAGGTAAAACAGAGACATAATTGTGAATATTTAAGTAAGGAAAAGAAAGATATAATAATATCCTTATAAAATACAGGAGATTAGTGTGTAGATGGTATAAGTTAAAAACACGAAATAGGGATTAGACGAAAGAGTAATTGAAATAAGTTTGAGTAGTATATATATAGTAAGAGAGAAAAAAATGGTATATTGGATTATCGAAAAGTCATTATATGAAGGAAGTAAGATATTCACATGAGTATGAAAGTTATATGTTAGAAAATATTATAAGGTAGTAATTTAAAGATTCCGGCGAAAAAAATTCGAAATTCAAAAAACCTGCATTTAAGTCAACCGAAGGATAGGAAGTCTACGCTCATGCTAAATGTTTTCAATGACTTAAACTGGGAGCGGAATTCAAAAAATAATATTGAAAATACTTTTCGAAGGATCAGGATGATAATGGGGAATATTCAACGATTGATGATGAACGACATGAAGGAATCATGTGAAACAAAAGCAAGGAAGTGAATCAAATATTCAAAACGTAAATACGATTGGGAAATAACTTAGTGAATCTGCTACGATGGGATTCTACGGTCAATAGCTCAAAAGTGTAATGATTAGGAAATTGATAGAAATCAGTGATTTCAATTACTGGGCGGACTAAAAATTAGGAGAACTTAGAACTAAGACTTCCTAATGAACTAGACTGTAATAGAGATCTCAGGGAAAGGGTCCTTAGAGGATCAAGATTATGTTCTGTTGGGCCCGAAATTTGAGGGACCCAAGAGAACGACTAAAGAAAACCTCTAGAAATCTAATATGGTCAGGCTGGGTGAGAGGCTACCAAGGCATCCTAAGATGAGTACGACTAAATCTTAACGAAGTTGCCTGACTTTCAAACTTGGACGTTTATCTAAGTCTTCCTACCATTTAAGACAAGGAGAACATCCACATCAGACTCAAATTTTTATGACTCGAATGTTTCGAATGTTTACATGGATATTTTATTATTATCATTGTATCGATATTTCGCAGGTGCAACGACCTGCATGGGCCACCACAAAAACATGTCACGCCCCGCTTCCCAAGTATGGAAGGCGAGACGCGAAGAGGTCTGCTCAGACTTGGAGCAGTGAAGCTACAGTTTGATAAGCGTCTGTATGTTCATCCATTCGCATATTCTTGCATTGCAATGAAACAACGATAATAATAAATATGAACGCATGTAATAAAATAACCAACATTCAAAACTTCCATTTCATTATTCCAAACATCCACAGATATAGTCATAAAATAAAGGCACAAGAGTCTGAAAATGAAAGGCCCCAAGCATGGCCGAAACTACAACAAGATAGGTGCTACGGACCGAACAACCTAACAACAGTTACTAGGTAACAGCAGCTACTAGGTAACTACAGCAACTAAGGAGAAGCCTCCTGCTGAGACTAAGACTGGTCTCCGGTATCCTCGAACTGAATGTCGGCAACCTGGTAGCCCTCATCAACTACCTCAGACTCAAAGCCTGACATGTGACACCCAAAGAGAAAAGGGCACATGTCAGCAAAAATCTCCAAAAGGGAAAAGGGAGATTTTTTTGCAAGGAACCATAAAAGTAATGGCAGTTATAGGATGAATGCAACTAGCAGTTTAAATATGATGACATGGCATATTATTTAATGAATTCAACAATTTAAATGAACATGATATTCTGCAATGCATGACACGTCGTAGCAAAAAGCTACTAAACAATAATTCACGATATCACGATTTCACGAAAAGCATGCATCACGATGTGCACAAGGTTTACTCCTTACAGCTGAAGTTGCTGATCGGGCACACGTCTACACTACGTGACAGCTTAACCCTACCCCTCCACGTGTAAATGGACTGGCGCCCATCTTCTAGATCACGAGGCAGGAAGTGTTTATGGCATAGGGTTGACCTAGCCTCATTCATGATGTAGGAGTCAAAATCCTACTTGCCGCAGCTTACATTTCAATAGTATCGTGTGCTACACATTCATTACAAGACATTCAATGCATGAAGTGCCATGTGATTTGCAATACGATGGTATGAGAGCAGATATTGAATTGCGTAAAGTTATATCAAAATAAACGTGACATGTGATATGCATGAAATGACAGGGCAAGGGTGTTAGATCTAGCTTTGTTGTCAAGCTAGATCAAGTATGGGCGTCTAGGCGACTATCATTTCACCGCCTAGTCTCTTTTGCACAAATTCACAAAATGGCCTAAATATGTCCTAACAATAATCTGAGCAAGTTTCACTTGCCTGAAGTAACGTCTGTAAGTCTCAGATCAATGGGGTCCAGGATCTTCCTATGTGCTCAATCACCAATCACCAACCAACAGTCTCGTATTATTTATCTTAAATTATTTATTTAATCAAATGATGAAAATTACAGTTTTTATCTTATTAACATGCGATGAGCGGGTTCCTACGGATCGGAGTATACCTCAACATGACACGGAGCTACACTGATGTCGGGTAGCCACGTCAGGGGTTGGATTTCGGTAGCATGCAAGGGTACGACGTGCTACGGTAAAGACAACGACAACTAGAGGCAATGGACATCGACGAAGGCGGCTGCGGGAGGAAGATGAACGGCAGGGCTGCGATCTAAGGCTCGTGGCCTAGGGGAGGCCGGCAACGGCACGTGGAGGCACGCAAAAGGCGGTGCTGGGCTGTCGCTGCTTGCGCGTGGTCTGCTGTCAAGGGTTGTAGCAGTTCATTGAGGGTGGAGGAGGTGAGCACGTGGATTAGGAGGGGGACAAGTTTTATAGGGCTTACGGCAGTATTTTGTGGACAAAGGGGCCGGATGCTGGTGGTTTAGAGGGGGCTTGGCCGGAGGGAGGGTGGTGCACCGACGGCAGGTGAAGGAGCAACTGGCTTTAGGTATTTAGGGGGCAAGTCGGTAGTTTTTAGGGGGAGATGGGTGGCAGGACGGGCTGTTTAGGGTGTTTGGCGGTGGTTTAGGGTGGTGCGACCGTGGTGGTGCGCAGGTTGTTGAGGAGAGGGGAGTTGCGGCTGTTAATGGGCCGTGGACTAGGCTGCCGGTGGCATTTTTAGGGGCTGTGAGTCGGGCGGTTTTGTGTAAGGGAGGAGAGGCCGTGAGTTTTATGGAGGGGGAGAGGGACCGGCAGTTGGGGGGTTGCCGGAGGTGGCCGGAGATGGGAGGAGCTTGGCCGGAGGTTGGGTTGGTCGACGGCAAGGCTAGGGTGCGTGAGTTTTGTGGCAGCTGCGTTTGGAGGGTGAGAAAACCCTAGGATGGGTTTCATGAGTAATGAGGATGGGTTTTCTATATGGGGTAGACTATGAATATAGTTAGACTTGATTGGAGAGAGAGGGTGTGAAATGGGAAGGGTAGAATTAGTGTGATCAATAGCTAGGAGAAACTTAACATGATACACATGACATCCTATGGGTTTAGATTAGATTATTTGATTAGGTTTTGATTTAGGGATTAGCTAGGGCTAATTTGAGATTAAAGATAATTAGGGTGAAGGGTCAGTCTAACGGTGTCCGATAAATACAAGCGGGAGGACCATGTCGATGGGAGGATCTAGACTACGATGATCGGTCACGAGCTAGGTTAACGGAAAACGGAACTAAAAATAAAAAGATCAAACGTCGAAGTCTAAAGTTACGACACCCCTTCAAACACAGATGTTTTATGGAAGAATAAGCCGTGAAATTGATCACTCCATACTTTATACCTTTTTTTCTGCATGTTTGTATGTCATTTTGATCGCCCATATTGCGTTTTTCATGATTATTCGACAAGATTACGATGCTTTTCACTATTTCTTGTTTTTGTCGTATTTCAGGAAATATGGAACGAATTGGAGCGAATTTGAGATCAAGGGATTTGTACACTCTTAGGAGTGTCGTCCTCGGCTCATTCGAGGACTTATCAGTGATAAAGGATGAGCGAAAGAAGAAGGATATCAATAGGAGCGACGAGGAGGCAAAAAGAAGAAGAATAAGCACAGCAACACATCACTCGGCCGAGTAGAACAGCCACTCGGCCGAACAAGAAGTCCCACTCGACCGACCAAAATGGATACGCACACGGAGTTTTTAGCGTATACTCGGCCGAACGAAGAAAGCCTACTCGGTCGAGTGAGAAATCTCACTCGCCCGAGTGGTACAGGGAAATCGTCCAGAGAAAGGCCAGAGATACTGGAATTTTTAGAGATCCTGATGAAGCCTCACTCGACCGAATGACAAAGCTACTCGGCCGAATGAAGAAGTATACTCGGCCGAGCCACCCCTCGAAGACAGACCCTGAAACATCCGAAGTTACTGTATTTTTACAGGGTTTGTCACTCGGCCGAGTCACAAGGGTCACTCGGCCGAGTGACCCTCTGGCAGTTTGGGCACGATTTTTTGGACGATTTTAGAGGGTATTTATGTTGGATATGGAAGACGTTAGTACACCCTTGTAGGGGATGCACGAGGGAATACGGACCTCGAACGTCGCGTACACGAAGTCGTACGCAAAGGGAATATGTTCCCTTGCGGAGAGGATCTCTAGATTGATGGGAAAGTCGCATTATGTGTGCATAAGTGCATGCGACATATGGCTAATAAAGGGGTAATATCTTAAGCTTATGTTGTACCATGCATATGGTAAAACTTAAGCTTATAATGTGCCATGTATCATGGTACACCTTAGTTAACTTGTTCCTAAGGAACAATTACTCCTAAAATAACTACCTTGGGGGCTATAAATAAGACCCAAGGGTAAGCCATTTGATTACACTTTTGCATGGCATTCTTGCATGCATTTTCATTCTAGCGAAGCTCTGCCGAAATACTTCCTCTCCCTCTATCCAAGTTCTTAATCTAAAGTAGAGATTTAGATTGTGGATTTAGTAGCCTTACTCCGTCGTGAGAAGACTCGATCCGTCATGGCGAATCCGAAGGCAAAGTTCCGAGACTACCGTGCCGCATACGCAAGCGTAAGTCTCAACTTTATTTATCGATCCTAACTCTGTTTTGGCAGGATCCAACATTGGTATCAGAGCCATATGGGTTCGCCCCGGTCAAACCGCCGTCCCGTCGAAACTATGAACGAGTCGTTGTCTTTTTCACGAATGGGTATCCTACCATTACGGATATGGTAGGAACGCTTCGTGACGGAGAGAACGCAGCGGTTGTTCTTTTCACGTTAGGGTCTCCTATCATTACGGATATGGTAGGAACTCTCCATGACAGGAAGAACCGACCGTTCACGTAGTATGTTATTTTTCATTTTTGGCACACGGCCATTAGAAAATAACTAATTTCTCGACGAACGGGTGCTTCATCGACGAACGGGTGCTTCATCGAGGAAGATGATGGTAGTTATCTCCATCGGAGAAGATGAAATTTTAGTGCATGTGCGCCATGGCCAAATGGGCTATGAAGGCCATGCACCCCCCTCTCCATGCAGAGGGGGTTGGCTACGGCCAATAACCACCACGGCCACCCCTCCGGTGGGGTGTGCGGCAACCCCATTCAAAGGGGGTGGCCGGCCATGGCCAAAGGGGCCATGGCCGGCCAATGCCAAATGGCCTTGGCCATGACCGGCCATGGCCAAGCCATGGCCGGCCATGGCCAGGCTGGCAGTGGCCGGCCAAGGCCAGGCCGGTAATGGCCGGCCTCGGCCACGGCCTGCCGGCCTGACCGGCCCTGGCCGGCCTGGCCGGCCCTGGCAGAGGCCAGGGCCAATGCCCTGGCCTCGGCTAGGGCATGGCCGGCCCTGGCCGGCCTCGACCAGGGCAGAGGCACTGGCCGAGGGGCCAGGGCCCCTGGCCGGCCCTTGGCCACCCTCGGCCAGGGCAGAGGCCCTGGCCGGGAAGAAGTTGCAGACCAAAATTGGTCGACCAATTTGGTGTTTTTGGTCGACCAATCCGACAGAAGGTCTGGGTCGATTGCAAACTTGCCAACTGACCCATACGGGGTGACAAAAGGCCTTGGTCAAACTCGAATGTGCCGATTATTCCATACGGGGCTAACCACAGTGCCAACTAGTCCATACGGGGCTAACGTTTTAATGAAGTTTTTCATTGGGCTCTACTCCTTGAAGATTAGCCATAGTGCTCTACTTCATGCGAGATTAGCCATGTCATTGTGCTCTACTCTACGGAGATTAGCCAATGTACACATAACATTGTGCTCTACTCTACGGAGATTAGCCAATGTATTTTCAAATTTTTTGAAAAAGGTGTTTTTCAAATAGGTTATGTCCCGTCCTTAATCGGGATAGCGCAATTTAGAATTTTAAGTCCTACCACGATCCGGTCATGGTTATCTAACCCATGGGTGTGTAGAACAGGTCTCGTGGCTTGGCAATTGTTGCGCTAAAATTCTTTGCGCAAACTCTCACCTATTCCATTTTGAAAGATATGTTTTTCAAAGTATTTTTCCGCTGCTAATACCATACGGGTATTATTTCTTATTTCTTTTTACTTAAGATAAGTAAGAGGGATACTTTGAAAGTTACTTCTAGATGGTAGTTGGGAACGTAGTGAACTTCTCGATTCTAGAGTAACATTTCAACGCATCCAAGGAACTTATCATGTGTTTAAAGAATCGAAACTTTATGCATAGAATTTTGATCGTGTTTTTCATTTTCTTTGCAGTTTTTTGATTCGAATATGTCTACCGCTTCTAAGAACATTATCGCAGAGCTTAATAAAGGTGAAAAGCTCAACGGCGACAATTATAAACTTTGGTCAATTAAAATCCAATATGTTTTCGAGGAGCAAGATGTGCTTGAAACACTCAAAACATAATGGAAGAACCTGAGTTGGGCAATACGGCTCAACACAAAAGGGACCGGGAAGCTTATGAGACTTGGACTCGAAAGAACAAAATAGCACGTATTACGTTACTGTCCGCAATGGACAATGACATAATGCGTATATTTCGGGAATTCGACCTAGCCAAAGACATATGGTCTGAGCTAGAAGTAAAGTTTGGTGGAACTTCGGTTACCAAACTCCGCTCCTTAAATATTCAATTTGATTCGTACAAGATGCGGCGAGATCATTCTATGAAAAAGCATCTCCGCCACATGGCGAATCTCATATCTGAATTAAAGGATGCAGGTGTTACGATGTCTGACGAACAGCAGATCCAAGCAGTCATTCGTTCACTCCCAGATAGCTGGGATAACATGAAAATGCACCTCACTCATAATGAGTGCATTAAAACTTTAAGCGATGTTTCAAAACACCTCGAACTCGAGGAAGAGCGGATTCAAGCCGCAAAACCTAGTGCAGAAGTGCACGTGGCCGCTAGTTCCTCACATGGAGGAAATAAGCGGAAGAATAAATGCTTAAGGTTTGTGAACGAACGAAAGCAAGAACCGGAAACCTCAAAGAAGACTAAGAACAAAAAGTGGCAAAAGAATGTGCACTCAAAGAAGAAAAACTTGAAGAAGATCAAGTGCTTTAAGTGCAACAAGTACGGTCACTTCGCCCGTACATGTACGGATGGAAGTGATAAGGTAACTTGTAGGGCTAGTTACATATGTGTTTCTAGTTCCATGTTTCTTACTGAATCTAACTATTTTTGGTTAATTGATTCAGGGGCCACAGACCACGTAGCGAAGGACAGAAGGTTCTTCGTAGAGTATCGAAAGATAACTCAAGGAACAAAGTGGATATACGTCGGCAACAACACTCGTGTTGAAGTCAAAGGCGTCGGAACATGCAAGCTAGTTCTCGACAACGGCCGGACTTTATTATTGCACGACGTCCTCTTTGCTCCAGATATTAGAAGGAATATCGTATCTGTGGTCATGTTAATGTCTTTAGATTATGAATGGAGGTTCTATAAACAGAAAGTTGACCTTGTTTGTAATAGTTCTTTAATTGGGTCAGGTAATGTTTGTAATGGATTAATTGTTTTAAACACAATGTATGATGATTCTTCTTCCATTAATGAAAGTTTCCATTTGACAAATGCTTCTAACTCTGAATCTGAGATCATTTGTTGGCATGCAAGACTTGGTCATATTGGACCAACTAGAATGGATAGACTTGCCAAAAGTGGCTTGCTATCTAATGTTTCAAAAGTTGAAATGTCAACTTGCGAACATTGTCTTGTAAGTAAAACTTGTCGCAAGCCGTTTGGAACTGGCACAAGGGCCGAAGTTCCATTACAGCTTATCCATTCGGACATTTGCGGTCTAATGAATGTTAAGACAAGATGCGGGAAGTCCTATTTCATCACCTTCATTGATGACTTCACTCGTTTCGGTCATATTTATTTGATTTCCCACAAACATGAAGCTTTATCTTGCTTCAAAAACTATATGAGTTTAGTGGAAAATCAACTAGATCGCAAGATAAAGGTCTTGCGAACCGATCGGGGTGGAGAATATCAATCAACGAGTTTTAAGGAACTCTGTGATGAAAAAGGCATAGTTCATCAAATAACTATGCCTTATACTCCGCAACAAAACGGTGTTGCGGAAAGAAGAAATAGGACATTGATGGAAATGGTCCGATCAATGATGTCTCAGGCAAATTTGCCCATCACCTTTTGGGGTGATGCATTATTGACGGCAGCATTCATCTTAAACCGTGTACCCTCGAAGTCGGTAAGTTCTACTCCTTATGAGTTGTGGAACAATAGAACTCCAGACTTAAGCATTCTAAAACCTTGGGGTTGTGCCTCTTACGCACATTTATCCTCTCACAAATATGGCAAACTTGGGCCACGTGGGAGGAAGTGTATCTTCATCCGATACGCTGAAAACTCCAAAGGATATGTTTTCGTCGGTCAAGAGGACAATGGGGGTCTAATAGAATTCGAATCGAGGGATGTTGTCTTCTTGGAAAACGAGTTTCCAAGACAGGGTGAGATAAGTCAAGACTTATCCTTGTTTAAGACTTGGGATCAAGAAGGATCGGAACGTTCGAGTGGGAGAATTCTTGGTGAAGAAGAAAATACGTTTCAAACTTCACCAATGGATGATACGAACGATACCAATCCTATTCCGAGTGGGAGTGATATTATTCCAAGTGGGAGTGATGTCATTCCAAGTGGGAGTGATCAAACTCAAGCAAGACGTAGTAATCGAACGAGGCTAACACCTCTGAGATTTGAGGATGAATTTCCTCAAACATTCATGACATTACTACAAGATGATGACGAACCTGCAAATTTCAAACAGGCCGTCACATGCCCTGCTAAAGATAAATGGATAGCGGCAATGGAAGAAGAACTTCAATCCATGAAAACAAACCAAGTCTGGGACTTGGTTGATTTACCTAAGGGACGTAGAGCCATTGGGAACAAGTGGGTTCTCAAAATCAAGCATAAGGCTGATGGCTCCATCGAGAAATATAAAGCTCGCCTTGTTGCGAAAGGTTTCACGCAACAGGAAGGAATAGACTACGAAGAGACTTTCTCTCCTGTCGTGCGTTTTACCTCCATTCGCTTAATTCTGGCAATGGTGGCTTGTTTGGACCTCGAGTTACATCAGATGGATGTAAAGACTGCTTTTCTTAACGGAGAACTAGATGAGGAGATCTACATGGAACTACCAAACGGGTTCGTACAAGAAGAAAACAAACATAAGGTTTGTAAACTTCGTAAATCCATATATGGTCTTAAACAATCCTCAAGGCAGTGGTATATGCGCTTTCAAGAAGTCGTTTTGTCGTATGGTTTCTCCATGCTCGACGAAGACAACTGCGTATATATTAAGAGGATTAGAAACAAGTATGTAATTATGTCTCTTTATGTAGATGACATACTTATAGCCGGAAATGATAAGCGTCTTATCATGGATATCAAAGCTTGGCTTTCATCCGTCTTTGAGATGAAAGACATGGGTGAAGATCTCAAGGAATCGTTCCAAGAAACTTCTTTCTCTCTCTCAAGAGACATATATAAAGAAAGTTTTAGAACTGTTTAATATGCAGGACTGCAAGCCAATTGATACTCCAATAAGCAAAGGCGAGGGTCTATGTTTGGAAATGTGTCCCAAAGATCCAAAAGAAAAGAAAGCTATGGAAAAGGTTCCATACTCCAGTGCTGTCGGGAGTCTGATGTACGCCATGATGTGTACCAGACCTGACATTTGCTATGATGTTGGAACGGTAAGCCGTTACCAATCCAACCCAGGACAGGCACACTGGAAAGCGGTGAAGAGGATATTAAGATACCTCAAAGGGACTGCGGACTATGCGTTATGCTATCAAGGCAATACCTTGAGACTCGAAGGCTATACCGATGCTGATTGGGCGGGTGATCTCGACGAGCGAAGATCTACCTCAGGCTTTGTTTACTTGCTCGGGAATGGTGCAATATCCTGGAGCAGCAAGAAGCAAATCTGCATCGCCCTATCAACCATGGAAGACGAATTCGTAGCATTCAGCATGGCGGTCCAAGAAGCTGTTTGGCTTAGGAAATTCTTAGACAGGCTAACGGATGCCACTGACTCGAGCACTGTTCCAATATACAGTGATAGTCAAGCTTCGATTGCCTATGTTAAAGATCCTACATTTCATTGTAAGACCAAACACATTGATATTCGATTCAAGTTTGCGAAGGACTATGACAAACGGAAGGAAGTAGACATAGGATACATATCCACGCATGAGATGATAGCGGATCCCCTTACTAAGGCGATCCCCAGAGATGTGTTTTTCAAACACTTATCATCTATGGGAATGCGTAGGTGCTGAGCTGTATCATGTAATATTTCCCATGTCTATAGAAGATCAAAGTTTAATTTGCATACAAGTTTCTTACAAATGATTTTTATATACATTTGTGTTTAAGTCTCAGCTATTTTATTGTGTGTATGCCGGACAGATTAAGGTTGGCTCTCTCACATGAGCAACCGCCTTATCTTATCAGATGGATAAGATAGAGATGAGACTAGTTTAAAGTCAAAATCATTAGACAAATGATTTAGAGTCGTGACTTAAACAAGATAGTCGAATGAAAGATCTGCATCATATGGATGCTTACAAAAGATCTGAGATCTGTATCACAAGGATATTTGAAAGAGATCTCATAGGATTTTTTAAAATCCTATCTGTCTTATGCAGGATGAGAGTCCGTGAATATTTCACGAGTAGTAAGGGGACTCAAAAAGATAGGCACTGTGGTGTCTGATCTTTCATCCGTACAACATCATTAAGACATACTCTCCCTGGGAAAGGAGTGATGTTGTAGTATGTGTTCATATCACGTATGCATTTCGACCACTGAGTTAGTAGCAATAGTGTTTGCTATTATGTGAGACTCAAAGGCCATACGGGTCTTAAACTCTTACCCTCAAGGACTCCAATTGGTTCCTTCAGATTTGATGAGATGATCGCTATCTTAGCGTGTTGCTAATGGGCTATGATAATTCGGCTCGGCGGGGCACGTTAGAAAATCGAATCAAGTCAAGATCAGAAGGTTCGCAAGAAGAGGAAGATTGATTTCATATTCACATTTGGACTTTAAATGATTCAAAGCTGGCCAGCCAATTGTAATCCAGATGGGATTCAATTATTGAATATAAAGTATAAGAAATGTGAAGAAATAATCTAGGGTAAAGCATGCGTTGAACTACTCAACTTTGCACCTTCGAGGTCGTTGTGTATCTCTAACAAGTGCACAACAACAGACTCTACACGCATGACGGTCGCACGGTCTATTTCTCGGTATGATAGATAAAAGAACTAAGAGAAAGACGTTCTCTTACAATCCCCTCAAGTGTGAGTGGGAGATGTTGGATATGGAAGACGTTAGTACACCCTTGTAGGGGATGTACGAGGGAATACGGACCTCGAACGTCGCGTACACGAAGTCGTACGCAAAGGGAATATGTTCCCTTGCGGAGAGGATCTCTAGATTGATGGGAAAGTCGCATTATGTGTGCATAAGTGCATGCGACATATGGCTAATAAAGGGGTAATATCTTAAGCTTATGTTGTACCATGCATATGGTACAACTTAAGCTTATAATGTGCCATGTATCATGGTACACCTTAGTTAACTTGTTCCTAAGGAACAATTACTCCTAAAATAACTACCTTGGGGGCTATAAATAAGACCCAAGGGTAAGCCATTTGATTACACTTTTGCATGGCATTCTTGCATGCATTTTCATTCTAGCGAAGCTCTGCCGAAATACTTCCTCTCCCTCTATCCAAGTTCTTAATCTAAAGTAGAGATTTAGATTGTGGATTTAGTAGCCTTACTCCGTTCGTGAGAAGACTCGATCCGTCGTGGCGAATCCGAAGGCAAAGTTCCGAGACTACCGTGCCGCATACGCAAGCGTAAGTCTCAACTTTATTTATCGATCCTAACTCTGTTTTGGCAGGATCCAATAATTTAAACCCTGTTTTTACCCTAGTTTAGAGAGCTTTTAGAACATTAATTTTTTGACTTTATTTTAGGATTTTGACGGCTACTCTTTATAAAATCTCAGCTGCAGATCGTCGGCAATTACATTGGTTTGTCTATTTCTATTAAAAACTTGATTTTATGCATTACTTCTCTTTTGCAATGAATTGTGCCGTGATCATAATTGTTATTTCTGATATTTGCATGATGACTAGTGAGTAGTGCCGTCGTCCTAGGGCATAGGGATGAACCCTATGGACCTTATTTATAAATTGTGATGAATTTGTAGATTTGTTGCTAGAATTGACTAAGGTTAGGTTGTGATCAATTTATTACGAATAGCTAGGAATTCATATCGATTGGGATTTGCAAGAGATTGGATCTCAATTGATAGGAAGGCCTATATATTCGATTTAGATTGACAATTGGATTTCTCTAGATTTGGTTTGCAAGACATTGGACCAAAGCCAGGACTTTTAATTGTGAACATATACTAATATTCGTTTACAAGAGATTGGACGAATACGAACTATCACAACCTAGGTCGTAGCTCGAGTTTGCATGAGAGTGGGCTCGAGATACGATTGAACAATGATGTTGTTCTTCACGCTAGCGGCTTAGGCTAGGGTTTGCACGAGAGTGGGCCCTATCTTAGGTTTGCTATAGACCGGCAATAGCGCGAGAGCGTGAGCTTGGTTCTACATTAAGTTGCGACTAGTTCACCTATATTCAAGCTTAGCAACAATGAAACTTATGAATCACAAGGATGAGAGATGGTCCGTAGTGGGGATTTCCTATCCCTAGACGCTTTATTATATTGATATTTCTCTTGATATTTGAACAATTGTGACTATTACACACAACTATTCTTGATTCTCTTGATAGCTAGGTGATTAGAAAAAGACACGGTCATTTTTCCTCCTTGAGTTCGATACCCGCTCGCCGCTACACCGTGCGCTTGTGGTAAGACTACAAGTCGTTTTTTGGGTGTACACTCGGACGCGATCAAGTTTTTGGCGTCGTTGCCGGGGAGGCGACAGTGTTTTTATTCTCTTTACTTAGTTATTTCTTTTGTTTTATTTTTTCTATTTTACTCCTCTATCGTGCTAACAATTCCCTCGAAGCTCTATTTTTCTGTGCATGTACACGAGATCGACGGCGAATCCATAGGATATATTATTTGATCCGGAGATCGAACGTACCACAAGGAGGCTTAGAGCCGAGAAGAGACTTAACATAGAGGACGTTTGTATGAACCGCCCGGAGACACCGGAAGAACTAGCGGCACGCATGGCGAAGATTATATCTATCAGAGATAGGCTTCGACCTAAGACTTCTTCTACTACCTCTTCCATCGCTATGTCGGAGTTGGCGGCGGATAAGAATTTTGAGCTCAAGACGGGATTAGTGGTCTTAATGCAACAAGACCCCTTCCATGGGAATTCCCATGAGAATCCACATTATCACCTGCAGCTATTCTTGTCCAAGTGCGCCACCTTTCAAATGCCGGGTGTTTCCGTTGATGCTATCCGCTTGAGACTCTTCCCCTTCACCCTCAGAGACAAAGCTCTATATTGGTTGAGGACGCAGGCGGAAGGGATATTCACTACTTGGGATGAGTTGGCTAGTGCTTTTGTTGATAAATTCTACCCGCCATCTAAGACAGTGAAGATTAGAAGCGCACTCATGTCCTTCAAGCAAGGACCGCAGGAGCCCCTATACGAGGCATGGGAGCGCTTCAAGGATCTACAGCATCAGTGTCCCCATCACAGCATAGAAGCATGGGAGCTAGTTCACAGTTTTTATAATGGACTCCAACCGGGCACTAAGCAAATCATAGATGCAACCGCCAACGGAGCCATTCTTTCCAAAACGCCGGATGAAGCCACGGCCCTATTAGAGGAGATGGCCTCTAATAATCAACAATGGGGCGACGAGCGAGGGCAATCTTCTACCTCCTTGAAGCCAACGAGCATATATGAGGCCAAGGCCGTAGCAGAGCTTTCGAATAAATTTGACTCTCTCCATAAGGTAGTGGAGAGATTGGAGAAGTATATCACCGAGCCACATGGAGCTCCCTCCACATCTACGACAGGAAGCAATATGAGTGATTGGCAAGACCAATCTCAAGCTATGTTCGTAGGAGGAGAGCATGGAGAGGGAGCCTTGGAACAAGTGCAATATGTTGCGGGGAACTCCGGTTATTGGGCCAACCCGGCCGCAAGGAATCATCCGGGATTTTCGTATAAAAATAATGAAGGGGCTCTAAACCCGCCGCCGCCGCAACAACCTCAAGCTAGGCCCCCACCTCCACAACCTCACTACCAACCGAGGGGGCCACCGCAACAAAGCTACCCGCCTAAGCAACAAGCGGGACCATATAGGCCGCCCGGATATAACCAAAGTTGGAGAGCTGCAAACCCACCACAAGCTCAACCACGATCGGATCATGAAGCTAGGGTGGAGGAATTCATGGTGGAGCAAAGAAAAATCAATGCTAGGTTGACGGCGCAACAAGATTCGCTAAATACCGTCGTTGCGCAACTTGGAGAGCAACTTGCGTTGCTAAACAAGCACACTCAACAATTGCCGGCTCAACTGGAGCCCAATCCACGGAGCAATACCGGCCACATAAATGCGGTAGTGGCGGTTACTACTAGGGGCGGGAAGGATACTACTCCCGCCATGGTCCAAACCAAGGAGCCCGTGGAAGAAATCTTGAACGACAAAGAGCCGGCTATTGAAGAGGAGAGCACAAAAGGGCCGCAAGAAGTTGGAAATTCTGAGATAAAGAGGCCTAATGAGGAGTGCACCTACATGCCGCCGGTGCCCTTTCCACAACGGTTGGCAAGAGCCAAAATAGAGAAGAGGCTCGCCAAGTTCCTTGAATATTTGAGGGGAGTAAGCCTCAACATACCTTTCTTGGATGCTATAGTGGAGATCCCGTTGTATGCAAAGTTCTTGAAGGACTTAATATCGGGAAAGAAAAGGAAGGAGAAAATAATGCTTGCCGAACAAGGGACTTGGTTCACCCGGAGGGAAAAGGAGCCCGCGAAGTTCAAGGATCCCAGAAGCTTTCGCATCCCATGCACACTTGGAGGAGTCCCATTGCAAAAGGCCTTAGTTGACTTGGGAGCAAGTGTAAGCCTAATGCCCCTTAGCATGTTCCAAAAATTGAATACGGGGACCGACTTGAAGCCAACCGACATGAGGATACAACTAGCGGATGGTCGCGTTACTAGGCCGGTAGGGATTACCGAGAATATTCCGCTTCAAGTACCGGGAGGCATATGCTTGCCTTGTGACTTCGTCATTATGGACATCAAGGAGGAGGGTGACACATCACTTATACTTGGACGCACGTTCTTGGCCACCGCTGGCGTTATAGTCGACATGAGAGAAGGTACATTATCCTTGAATGTCGGGATCATCGAGGTTGAGTTCCATATCACCAAAGCCATGAAGCATATGCCCTATTAAGATGAGTTGGACTATGTGGACCTCCTTGACGAGGTGATCGACGAAGCCATTCCATACTCTATTGGCGCTCTCCATGATGATGGCCTTGAAGAAGGCCAAACTCCTAGCATTGAAGAAAAATTGGAGGACCCTCCGGATAGCTCCACGGCCGATGATGAAGACGACGCTGATGTTGCAAGGATAAGGGAGCTTGGCAAGCTCTCAACGGCCAACAACTCAAGGAAAGCTCCGCCGGACCGAAGGCCGGTGTCACCGGTGAAGAAGAGGATTGTTACTAGCTCAAGCTTGGGGGACTTACCCCCCAATACTACCCATGATGAGGGGACGTCGAGAAAGGCCAACTAGCATCAACAAACAAATCCAAGTGGCCTTCCCGGCAAATTTGACGGGCGTATCTCGCATGCGCCCAATATCCCGCGCTAAACGAAAATCATAAGGGGTCGAGCTCATGACCTTAAACGAGCGCTTGTCGGGAGGCAACCCGACGGTTTTATATCATTTTTAGTTGATTTTTTATTTTTATTCTAGATTTTTCTTAGTGTTTAGAGTCTAATGTCTATAAAAATCGTGACAACGGGCTTTGTTTTTAATGACAGGAGATGGAGAAAGAGAGATCATCCATATGGAGGATGACTAAGGCAAGGGAGAGTGCTTCAGGAACGTGCTCAGGTCTCAGGAGAAGGCAGGGACTGACCGGAGGAAGAAAAATAGAGAATAGAGCGAAAACAGAGAGCCGTTGCAGAAAATAGGATGCCACTCGGCCGAGTAACATATGTCACTCGAATATATGTCACTCCGAGTAAAGACTCCATTCGGCCGAGTGGAGTACAGATCAGGGAAGATCGTTCTGACCAAATCTCTGTTATTTTGCGATTTACAGTATTATTTTCCACTCGGGCGAGTGACTTGTCACTCGGCCGAGTGAATCAGATAACATGCACGCTCTAAAAGCTTGCTGAGTGGCTATGTCACTAGGCCAAATGGAACTTACCCATTCGGCCGAGTGGGAAAAGCCACTCGACCGAGTCGTAACTTGTGGGAAATATTTTCGAAATTTTATTTTATGTCCCACTCGGCCGAGTGAACGTGTCACTCGACCGAGTCGTAACTACCCTATATAAGTACTGGGCAGGCAGCGCGAATTTTGAAACGCCATTTCCCCGAAATTTTCGCCCGAGCCCGCTGTGCTTCTTCTCCCTTCGCCCGAATTGCAACCCCCTCGCCCGATCTGCCGCACACCGGTCGACGACACACCGCCGACCGGTGCCGATGCTGCCATACCGTCGCACGCCGCCAGCGCCGACCTCCCCCGCCGTCGGTCACCCTCATTTCTCCCACAATTCGATTTTTTTTCCTCCATTCTCCCACCTCGTACGCCCATTGCGCCCCAAACTCAAATCAACTCCTATATATATCTGTTATCCCCTACCTCCCCCATGTATAGTGATTATCACTCGCTGATTTTATTGTTTACGTTTCAGGTTAGCTTAAGGGAGCTCGGGGGAGCTTTTGGACACATCGGGAGCCTCACGGAGGAGGCGTTCTTCGCACATAGCAGATTTTGCACTCGTAGCATGCTCAGGTATACTCGTTTCATTGAATAGCACGTCTCATTTTTATTTTGGGTGGGTACGTCTCGCGGCACTCATGCCGCCTCACCTTAGGCCATGCACCTGGGAGCCTTCTTCCAATCGGAAGAAGTCAGGTGATCCTTGCTCCTCTTCCGCTAGGGCAGACTCCCCGCCACCTAGCCCACCTCCACCTACACAGCCGCCTCCTGCTGATCCTATTCCACCACCTGCACAGCCTGCCCCCGCGTTCGACGCGATGGGGATTACGTTCCGAGATGACGCCCAACGCGCCAGATTCGAGCGTATCTCCCATCGCTCGATCGTTCCCACTAGGTTCACACACCTCGCTGACTTAGAGCACCTAGGGGTCCTTGAGGAGCTACTCCAGTTGTACGACAATGTGGGGCGACGTGATTTCTTGTCGGTGTTGACGGACACTTATATCCGCCCGACACTAGAGGTCCTTAGCTCTATCGAGCGGACCGCTGGAGGATGCTCATTCCGACTGATGGATCAGGAGTGCCAGGTCACTCTTGACATGCTCCGAGCATTCTTCCAGTGGCCTGATGTCCCTGACCCAGATCGCGCTTACGCTCCCACGCACATCCTACCCCCGTCGTTTGACATCCACACTTTCTGGACTCGGATTACAGGATCACCACTTGCCTTTGACCCTAGTAAGGCCAAGGCCTCTGCCGTCCTCCACCCGTGCCTCCGCATTGCACAGCGCCTTATGGCGACTACTTTTCTTGCGAGGTACGAGCCCGGGACGTTGTCGATGCCAGAGCTCTACATGCTCTATGCGATGACACGTTCCAGGGTTTTTGATGAAGCTGACGTTCTGGTCCCTGCTGTAGAGATAGATATCGCCAGTTGGTACATCGACCGCATCATTATTTCTGTCGACGCTCGTACGCCTATTTGCTGTGGCGGTCTGATTACCCTCTTGGCCCTATTATGCGGAGTTGACCTCCCAGATGACTTGCGTAGACCACCGGGCCCCACCTCACTTTCCATAAATGTCATCGCCCGGATGAGGATGCTTCGTCCTCATGGTCAGTGTCACTGGGTTTGGCTGCACGGTCCCCACAGTGCAGATTACATGATTCTCCCGAGCCCTGCTCGGACGCATATTGGACCCGCAGGTGGGGACTGGATTCCACCGATGGATCTTCTCATCCCCGCCGCGTACGTGCTAGAGCCTGAGGGCGCTCAGTAGGAGCCCCTCCTTCCACCACTTGACCCTGTGATCCCTCAGCCCGCGCTTGTTTCGTCTGCCCCTCCCGACACCTCTGTCCACACTTCTGCTAGTGTCGGGAGCACTTCAGCTAAGTCCACCCAGGCCACCACCACCACCACTGTGCCCATTTCGATAGATCCCATTCCTGCTACCAGCCCCGAGCATCCCACCACGATAGTTGAGTGCGGCGAGCCTTCTTTTGCATCCGCGGTAGAGACCCTGTCCTCATTTCTGTTCTCGACCCTTGGGGAGTCTTTCCCTACACATTTCACGCCCTCCCCAGTCGTCGACCTCACTGTCTCCACCGCCGCTGTATTTTCCGAGAGCGTAGTGATATCTGTCCCCACGTCTGTGTCACTGACCTCTCTGCCCGCCTCGTCGTTAGCCACCACTACCGTTTCTGCTGCCGCTCCTTCCTCGTCTACCATTCCTGCGTCTCAGCCTCACACGGGGGCTGAGCGACCCTTAGCGAGCACAGCACCACCTGCCCACCCCACCGTATCACCCATTCTTTACAGTAGTCGAGCGAGACAGCCCCACTCTTCGCCTGTTCGTCCTGCTCGACCCGCTGCCCCACCTCCCCCCGACACCTTAGTTCAGCACCTACGTGCTCTTGAGGGGACGGTGAGTGGACTTAGAGCAGATTTTTGGGCTCTCTCCGCTACTGTTAGTGCTGTCCAGACCCACATTGCATTGCTCCCTGGTATTCAGGCTTGCCTGAACCAGATCCTTCAGCGTCTGCCTCCGCCACCGACACCCACCCAGCATCCACCTCGCCCACCACCTCTGCCACAGGACGGTGCTGGTGCTCCCCTCACCCCCTTAGGCACACACTGGATGCCTTCCATATTTTTGCTGTCGATACGCTGGATATTTTTTGAGCCTGCTGCTTTTGCACCCCTCCTCCACACACCGTTTTGTTCGCATATTGGTCCTACCTGTGTATATCCCTGTGTGGGAGAGAGGGAGTACTTTTTGGGGACACTCATATCTGCATTATTTTGATCTCTACATGCATCACCTGTGTTACGCCTATTTGGCCCGAAGCCCAAAAGACACGAGCCCAGAAACCTGACTACCGATCAGAAGCCCATCTGCACAATCCGGCCCGCCCGACAAGGCCCTATAGGGGACCCCCGAATATCGATCTGACCCGGCCCTGATAGTGCGCTGGGCACTCGCCCACTCCAGCGGTAGCCGTTCCCCTGATCCCGCTACCACTTAATGGCTGTGATGGGGAGGTGCTGGCATGGCGCAAGGAGCGGCGACGGGGGGGGGCGGATTGAGGGGGCACGATCGAGGGCGGACGAGCGACGTGGATCGGGGCAATCACGGCGGGAGGTCTATAAAAGGGTTAGAAGGACGACTGGACAAGGGACCGCATCTCAGGTATCTAAAACCTAAGGTACTCCATCAACGACCTAGTTCCGCCATTTCATCTCCTTCCTCCCCCCGCTCGCGCCGTGAGACGCCGTTCAGATCTCCCCTCGAGTCGAACCGTCTCCGCCGGGCCTCCCTTCTCAGATCACTATCTGACTTAGGTATCGGAGGGATTTGGCCGGAACCAAGGTCCGGCCCCCCTGACGAGTGTTCTCGTCTACACAGGAGGACATCAGATCCACGGGCCGACGCTTCCCCTCCGCCCCCCGACCGGCCACGTAACCAGCGGGACGATCGAGGCTACCCCTCGTCACCCGCCCGACCGAGGCCGAGCACGACCGTCCGAGGCCGAGCGTTTCACACCGGGCCGAGGCTTCCCCTCCGCCCCGCGACCGGCCACGTAACCAGCGGGACGATCGAGGCTACCCCTCGTCGTCCGACCGTCCGAGGCCGAGCGACTCTGATCGGGTCGAGGCTTCCCCTCGCCCTCCTTGCGACCGAGGACCCCGTATTCGGCCCAGTCGACGCGCTCCACGTCGTCTGCAACTCTGACTCGCGTCTCGTCTGCACCGACTCGACACACCCGAGGGACCCCCGTGGGCCCCTTGACCACGTTGACCGGGTTATCCGCGGTCAACACTTTTGTAGTGAGAAAACACTCTGAAACATCTGGCGCCGTCTGTGGGATCGAACTATCCCACGAAGAAACAAACCACACATGCAATGACGCATCTTCACCCGTCTCGACGAAAGGAGAGCAAGGCTCTGACGCGAAGTGACAGGGCCCGCCATCGTTGGCAAGAGTGGGCCCGGGCCCGACGCGAGGAGGATCGTGAGGAGAGGACTGGGAGACCATCACCGTCCCTACCGGTCGGGAGACCAAGCACGTCTGTAACGGCGCGCAGCTCGGACGTAGCTTTGGTGGTGTCGGTGATCGTAGACACAACCATGGTACGGGCAACTGCTCGTCGACACCGACAGCTCCTGCGACGTCCTCTTCATGTCAACCCTGGAAAAGATGGGGCGGCGGAAGGAAGACTTACGACCTCGCTCAGGTCCCGTGGTGGGATTCACGGGTCATTCCACCCCCATCATCGGCACGATCCATCTCCCGGTAACGCTCGGAGGCCCACCAGACTCGGTGACCCTGGCGGTGGAATTCATCGTATTGGGGATCGGGTCGGAATACAATGGGATCATCGGCCGACCCTACTCAACGCCATCGGCGCGGTGGTCTCGACCCTCCATCGGACTATCAAGTTCCGAAAGCCTAGGGGAATGGGGCAAGTCGAAGGCGACGCTGGGAGACCGAATACCTGCTATCAACTGGCGGAGGAAGGTCCCGAAGATCGTCTAGTCGACCGGATGGCCGCGCTTGACTTAAGGGACGGGCCGAGGCCCACCCCTGCGGAGGAGCAGGAGCAGATCCCGGTCACGGACGTCGAAGGCCGGTTCGTCTCAATCGAGAGAGGGCTAAACGACAACCTGAGGAGCCAACTGGTCGAGTGCCTGGAGGCGATTCCTAGACGTCTTTGCTTGGTCACCAGAGGACATGCCGGCGTGGATCCCCAGGTGATCGTCCACCAGATCAACGTCGACCCCAACTTCAGGCCGGTCAGACAGAAGAAGCGGAACCTGGGCAGCGAGAAGATGAGGGCGGCCTCCGAGGAAGTGGAACATCTCCTCGACGCCGGCTTCATACGAGAAGTCTGGTACCCGGAGTGGCTATCGAACGTGGTGATGGTCAGGAAACCCAACGGAAAGTGGCGAATGTGCGTGGACTTCAGTGACCTCAACAAAGCCTGTCCCAAGGACAGCTACCCCCTGCCGCGCATTGACCACCTGGTGGACAACGCTTCGGGGTACGAGATGCTTAGCTTCATGGACGCCTACTCAGGGTACAACCAGGTCCAGATGGACCCCCGGGACGAGGAGATGACGGCCTTCACGACGGACCAGGGAACATACTGCTACAAGAAGATGCCCTTCGACTTGAAGAACGCAGGGGCCACCTACCAGAGAATGGTCAACAAACTTTTTCACTCCCAGATCGGGAGGAACCTGGAGGTCTACGTCGACGACATGCTTGTCAAGTCAAAAAATCCAGAGGACCACATCGCCGACCTACGTGAAACCTCGAGCGGTTTGCGGCGACACAACATTCGACTCAACCCCACGAAGTGCACGTTTGGGGTAAGATCTGGCAAATTCTTGGGGTTTATGATAACTAACCGTGGCATTGAAGCTAATCCTGACAAGATCGATGCACTGATCAACATGCGTGAGCCGATGACGATCAAGGAGCTGCAGAGGCTGAACGGACGCATCGCAGCCTTGGGGCGATTCCTATCCAAATCGGCAGAAAGATCGTTCCCCTTCTTCAAAGTTCTGAGGAAAGCGATCGCGGAACCATCGGACAATAGGAAGACGATACAGTGGGACGAAGACTGCTCCAGGGCGTTCGCGGATCTCATGGAATATCTCCGCAGCCCACCTCTCCTGTCCAAGCCATGGGAAGGGGAGTCGCTAAGCCTTTACCTGGCGTGCGTGGAGGAAGCAGTGAGCTCGGTGCTGATCCGGGAAGATAGTTGGGTGCAGTGGCCGGTGTACTACACGAGTCGGATCCTGAAGGGGGCAGAGGTGTGTGATACTCGCCCATGGAGAAACTGGCGTACGCCCTCATTCTCTTAGCGCGAAGGCTCAGGCCCTATTTCCAGGCCCACACCATACTGGTCCTGACCGACTCACAGCTGAGCAGAATCTCAAGAGATTCGACCGAATGGGAATGATGCTGAACTGGGGGGTGGAATTGAGCGAATTCGACCTCCGGTTCAAACCGCGCACAGCCATCAAGGGGCAGGCCCTTGGCTGACTTCATCGCTGAGTGTACGACAGAAGGAGAACATCCTCCAGAGGAAGAAGGCTCAGCAACGGTAATCACCCAACCCTTGTCTTTCCTTTCGGCTGACCACCTCCAGTCAGGAGTTCCAGGAGCGTGGATAGTCCATGTGGACGGATCGGCCACACAATTAGGAGGCGGGGCTGGGATCGCGATCCGATCTCCGGAAGGGAACGTCGTGGAGTACGCGTTGCGGTTCGAGTTCCCGGCCACCAACAACGTGGCAGATTACGAAGCGGTGATCAACGGCCTGAGACTGGCCCGGGAGCTTGGGGCCGAATCTGTGCACCTCCTCAGCGACTCGAAGCTCATTGTCAATCAACTTCTGGAAGTTACGAGGCGCGGGAGGAGACAATGTAGAGGTATCATGCCGTTGCCAAAGCTGCGCTCTCCAGGTTCAAAAACGCGGAAGTCTTACATCTCCCGCGGTCGGAGAACGCACGGTCGGACACGCTGTCGAAGCTAGCCCGTCCTCGCCTAAGGAGCTGGGCCACACCATCTACATGGAGAACCTGCAATCCCCTAGCACGGAGGAGCGGGAGGTGATGGCGATCGACCAAAATCCCACCTGGATGGATCCGATCATTCGGTACCTCACTCATGGGGAAGTGCCGGTGGATTGGGACAAGCGTCGGACCCTGGAGAGGAAGGCGCTCCGATACGTGATCCATGAGGGGACTCTCTACCGGAGGCGCTGGACGAAGGCTGATGTCCTCCCGTTCCTGAAATGCATCGGACCGCAGGAAGCCGACTACGTCCTACATGAGGTTCACGAAGGGATCTGCGGGAATCACCACGGGGGCAAGATGGTTGCACAGAAAATCTTGAGGCAGGGATACTATTGGCCGACCCTGGTACAAGACGCAACAAGCTACATCCAAAAGTGCCAGGAATGTCAGAGGTATGCCCACCACTCCTCAACTCCCCCGTCGGAGCTCATCCCTATCGTGAGCCCCATCCCCTTTGCGAAATGGGGGCTCGACATCCTCGGACCGTTTAAACCGGGCCGGGGGCAGCAGAAGTATCTGATAGTGGCGGTGGACTACTTCACCAAATGGATCGAGGCAGAACCGTTGGCCGCCATCACATGGAAGAAAGCGAAAAGCTTCGTGTGGACTTCCATCATCTCCAGATTCGGAGTCCCCCGGTCCATCGTCACAGACAATGGGAAGCAGTTCGACTCCGCGGGGTTCAAAGACTTCTGCGCGGAATGGGGAATCAAGCTTCTCTTCGCCTCTGTAGCGCACCCCCAGACCAACGGAATGGCGGAAGCGGCCAACAAGTGTATCATAGAGCCCCTCCGAAAGAAAGTGAAGGACACCGAAGGAAGCTGGCCGGAAGATCTCCCCGGAATACTCTGGTCATACCGGACGACCCACAAGGAGCCCACCGGTGAGACCATGTTCATGCTTGCCTACGGGGCCGAGGCAGTGGTACCGGTCAAGTTGGGTGAGGAGTCTCTCCGCCTCAAATACTTTGACGAAGACAGGAACTCGCAGGGTCTGGAACTCAGCCTGGAGCTCCTCGGCGAACGACGGGAACAGGCCCTGGCCACCATCATCCGCCAGAAGCAGAAGGTGGCCCGATACTACAATGCTCGGGTCATGGGCCGAAGCTACCACCTTGGGGACCTGGTCCTCCGGAAAGCAGGCTTCAACCCGGATACCGCTCGCAAGGGGAAGCTCGCGGCTAAATGGGAGGAGCCCTACAAAGTCATCGAGGTCCTCGGACCCGCAACCTACAGACTAGCCAATATGGAGGGGAGGATTCTCACTCACGCCTGGAATGCGGAACATTTACGCAAGTACTTTCAATAAATGTATCGTTTCTGTGAAATAAATTTATTTGAATTCGTTCCTTTCCAGATAAGCAAAAAGATGTACAGAGAGACGCGCGAGGAGGCCAAGGGGCATTCCCCTCCCTCATTCAAACTCCAGGGGCACCTGTGGGACCACCGGCTGACGGTCCACTTGGGTCATCCCCCACACTCCGTTCGACGTCAAGGTGCATCCGGAGATCCTTGAAGTTGACCCCCAAGAGTGGGAACTTCTTTTGGATCTCGGACTGACACCGGGCGAAACCCCTTCTCGAACGCCTCCGTCAAGGCGGTCTCAACGAAGGAGGTGGCATACTCCGCCACGGCATCCTGAGCGATCCGGGCCAGATCCACCTCCTCAAGCCCACGCATCCGGGCCTCTAAGGTCTCGATCTGGCGTTGGTGCTCCGCCCTCTCCTTCTCGATCTCCCGGGATCTCTCGCCAAGTTGAGCAAGGAGAACCCTCGCATGCTCCTCCGCCGCTTCCAGACGATCGAAGAGCTCCAAGGTCTCGGGGGGCAGCAACGGAGACGGGATCTTCTCGGCTCCCCCAGACGAATCGGCACCTCTCAAAAGCTCGGCGACCCGCGCCTCGGCCTCTGACTTTGCAGTCAGAGCCAAGGCCCTCTCCCGGTCCGCCTCCTCCAAGGCAGAGGACAGCTCAGTTACGCGGTCTCCCAGGACCTGACCCGCACTTCCTCTAACTGGCCTGCATCTCCCTCCTCGCCATGGGCCTCAAGATCTCGCCCGACATCAGCCTTGGCTTTGGGAAGCGCCGCAAACTGACGCCTCATCGAGAGACCCACCGAGGACAACTGCACCAAGGCAACAAAGGTAAGACGGCGACAGCAGTTGGAGGGAGGACAAGCGGAGGCACTCTACCTGTTGGTCGGCCTGAATCACAAAAGTGGCCAGACAGTCACCTCTAACTCATCCAGCGCAGCCTGATCGGGAGGGAGGCAACTATTCTCGGCCACTCGCGCGGCGGCTCCGCGGCTCGAAAACACCGATTCCTTCTCCCCTACCAGGAAGCGTGGACGAAGAAGACCGTCCCCTGACGAAGGAAACTCGACGGGGTTGGAGCGGAACGCGCCTAGATACCGATCATAGGCATCAGGGAGAGGACCGTCCGGGAGAGGCGAAGGGCCGACCCACGGCCAGGCAACCTCAACAGGGGCGGGTTGGAGCTGATCGGCGGGCGACGGGACATCAACTCCCTCGACCCCCTCATGGACCCTCTTGGAAGACCCCAACAAGAGGGGACCAGTGGGGGATGACCCCTTCTTCCTTTTAGAGCCTCCAGACGAGGTCACGGCCCGCTGCTTCTTCCGGACCTCCAGCACATGATCCCTCCTACCGCGGACCCGGATCTGGGGCCTGCACGTGAATGCTGGCAAGGGGAGGACCGAGAGGGAAACCACCTGCACTCAACGAAGAAATGAGAGACCAAGTAGAGCCCAGGCAACCTCGAAGGACAAATGCTCAGGGAGCTTACCCAAGGCCCACACCGTCTTACGCAAGTTATGGTCACTAAAGAGGACGTCAATCGGACCGCTCCCCTCGCAGGAATCGCCAGCATTGTCCTTCGCCGTCTGCTGCTCGGTGACAGTCGGCTCACCCAGATCGAGGATGACTGCGCCAGCCGACTCCCACCGAACCGGGAAAGGTACACTCGACAGGAACGTGACGAACACGTATTCCCCCTTCCAGCGTTTCAGGGAGCTCGGTAACCCCAACACCAGGGTCATCTTCGGGCGAGCGCTGATGTAAATCCACGCCCCGATTGGTGGTGGCTCAGGCGGTAGAACTGGGCGAAGAGACGAAGAGAGGGCGCCACTCCCCTCAGCATGAAGACGACAACGAACCCGACGAGGAGCCCGATGGCATTGGGGCAGAATTGACACAGGCACACGTTGTGGGCCTGGAGGAACTCAACGATGAAAGGGTGGAGCGGGAAACGAAGCCCAAAGCGGAAGCACTTCTCGTATATTCCAACCTCGTTGGGACCGGGAAGGCAGATCCGCTCGTCGGACCCAGGGGCACGAGCCGAGTAAGGCGGAAGCAGATAGGCGGAGCGCATGCTCCCAATGGCAGTGGCACAGATCGACGAAGGCCACGACAAGACCTCTGGGGGCACCCCTGAAAGTTCACCCCCGTGCCAACGAATCGCTGAAGGAGGGCTACCCGCCAGGCCAGGAGCAGCTTCGCGCTCCGACCGACCCGAACCCGTGGCAGAGGAAGACGACATGAGCAGAGCTCAGGCTGAATCAGGATCAGCGCAAAGAAGAAACGACGGGATGGCGGCTCACAACCCACTCGGCTTCTCAACCTAAGACGACCCCGCGAGCGGTGGGATAAGCTTGCAGCTACACGTAGGCAGCATCAGAGGACCGACGACGCTTCGGAGCACGCGCCTTAAAAGTATCGAACAGATCAACTCATGATGACGACTAATAAATGAGTCGGCATCGACTGACGAGCCTGTCAAAGTCGACGGAAGTCACATCGGCCGAGCCGAACCGGCCGAGGCCGATCGACCCGACCAATAGGGGCAATTGTTACGCCTATTTGGCCGAAGCCCGAAAGACACGAGCCCAAAAACCTGACTACCGATCAGAAGGCCCATCTGCGCAATCCGGCCCCGCCCGACAAGGCCCTATAGGGGACCCCCGAATATCGATCCGACCCGGCCCTGATAGTGCGCTGGGCACTCACCCACTCCAGCGGTAACCGTTCCCTTGATCCCGCTACCACTTAATGGCTGTGATGGGGAGGTGCTGGCATGGCGCAAGGAGCGGTGATGGGGGGGCGGATTGAGGGGGCACGATCGAGGGCGGACGAGCGACGTGGATCGGGGGCAATCACGGCGGGAGGTCTATAAAAGGGTTTGAAGGACGACTGGACAAGGGACCGCATCTCAGGTATCTAAAACCTAAGGTACTCCATCAACGACCTAGTTCCCCCATTTCATCTCCTTCCTACCCCGCTCGCGCCGTTAGACGCCGTTCAGATCTCCCTCGAGTCGAACCGTCTCCGCCGGGCCTCCCTTCTCAGATCACTATCTGACTTAGGCATCGGAGGGGTATTTGGCCGGAACCAAGGTCCGGCCCCCCCTGACGAGTGTTCTCGTCTACATAGGAGGACATCAGATCCACGGGCCGATGCTTCCCCTCCGCCCCCCGACCGGCCACGTAACCAGCGGGACGATCGAGGCTACCCCTCGTCCCCGCCCGACCGAGGCCAAGCACGACCGTCCGAGGGCCGAGCGTTTGGGAGAGAGGGAGTACTTTTTGGGGACACTCATATCTGCATTATTTTGATCTCTGCATGCATCACCTGCATTATCATTCTCTTTCATTTTTTTCCATCATGCATGCATCCTCACCCTTCCCCACCCACTTTTTGCCTCTCGGTGTGCCACACTTCGCACATTGAGGACACTGTGCACTTTAGCTTGGGGGAGTGAGTTCTCACGCACTTTTTATTTTTCGTCACCTTTTATTTTCCCACCTTTTCTTCATTTTTTTACACCTTTTGCACCCACTTTTTCGTTTTTACCATGCATCACGTTTTTCTTACTTTTTATGTGTGCTGCATATATACAGTATTTTTTATTTCTTTTATCCTTATTTCTTTCATCTTTTTGCTAGAGATGAATTTTCTGTGATGATGATGACGTGGTGCTAGCTTATCTCTATATGCATATTACTTTGTCATGCCACAGTTTTTATTTCAGATATCATATGTTATGTCTTGCTATGCATTTGAGATAGTAACCCGCACTTTCATGTATGAATATGGATGAAATTCTTTTATTAGCTGAATCTGATGATTTTTACCGTATACTCTTTGTAGAAAACACACCAAGCTTCACGCATTGATTGCTTATATCTGGAGTACTGCTTTCCTTTCTTTTATTGCTTCTTATTGCATAAAAATTGTACGCTTCACTTTCAAGTTGAATGAATGTATGTTAGGTTGATATAACTGGATTAGTTTACTTTCTAAGATTAAACTGAGTAGATTACATTACTCTGCTGAAAGTTGTCGTGCACGTCCTCTAGAGTGAACCGAGTGTTACATTTATTTCTTTCTCCACATATCTTGAGCATTATTTCTCTACTTATATTCATTGGTGAATCTCCCTTTAGCGATTCTATTATTGGCATTTCCCCCGCTATTAAATACCATGCTCCAATACCCCCAAAACATGAATATCTTTCTATTCTTTTGATTTGGGATCTCAGATGTATATATGTTATGAAAAGAAAAAAAAGAAAAAAAAGAGAAGAAAAAGAAAAGAAAAGAGAAAAGAAGCTTATACATGATCCCATCTCATACTCTTTCTCTCTTTCTTCCCTCTTTTGTTTTTTTTCATTTTATTTTTATTGGAGCTTCAAAAAAAATGGGGAATGTACTTATTGATTTTTCTTATGCCACCACGCTTATAGATAAGCTTGGGGGAGAGGATCCAATGATGTGTGAGAGAGTGACTACTTGACTGTGCATGACAACCTAAGCTAGGTAATTTTCTATACTCGGTGAGATTACTAAAAGTTTTACGAAATCCAGGAATTGATACTTGGCATGCATTTCATGAAAACCATACCTTTCTATTCTTATTGATCCATATTGTGTGATATCTCTTATACTCCAAATAGAAAGCATTCAATTGAAAAGTGTGTGGTCTATGATTATGTATACCGCTTTAGATGCTTCAGATGATGTTAATTCTAGAACGATTCCATATTTCATATTATTTTGCTATTCTCAGGTTTTCTATTTTGAATGCACCCTTATATCATGATATCGAGATAAAAATCTTTGGCATGTGTTTTACATTCGCCGTATGCTATATGAGTAAGCAAAGCCCACGTCCTGAGAAAATGATCTAGCACCTCTCTCTTTGCTTTCTTTCTTTCTTTATTTTCTATCTCTTCCATTTTTCATTTTTATTATTTTTTCCGTCGGGTTCGCCTTTTACTTATCTTCCTCGAGGACGAGTAAGAGGTAAGCTTGGGGGATTTTGATCACTCCATACTTTATACCTTTTTTCTGCATGTTTGCATGTCATTTTGATCGCACATATCGCGTTTTTCACGATTATTCGACAATATTGCGATGCTTTTCACTATTTCTTGTTTTTGTCGTATTTCAGGAAATATGGAGCGATTTGGAGCGAATTTGAGATCAAGGGATTTGTACACGCTTAGGAGTGTCGTCCACGGCTCATTCGAGGACTTATCAGCGATAAAGGATGAGCGGAAGAAGAAGGAAATCAATAGGAGCGACGAGGAGGCAAAAAGAAGAAGAATAAGCCCAGCAGCACATCACTCGGCCGAGTAGAACAGCCACTCGGCCGAACAAGAAGTCCCACTCGGCCGACCAGAACGGATACACACACGGAGTTTTTAGCGTATACTCGGCCGAACGAAGAAAGCCTACTCGGCCGAGTGAGAAATCTCACTCGCCCGACTGGTACAGGGAAATCGTCCAGAGAAAGGCCAGTGATACTGGAATTTTTAGAGATCCTGATGAAGCCTCACTCGGCCGAACGACAAAGCTACTCGGCCGAACGAAGAAGTATACTCGGCCGAGCCACCCCCCGAAGACAGACCCTGAAACATCCGAAGTTACTGTATTTTTACAGGGTTTGTCACTCGGCCGAGTCACAAGGGTCACTCGGCCGAGTGACCCTCTCCGCCTGCTGTTAGGATTGCGATTTCTGGGCTGCGCAGTGGCAGTTTGGGCACGATTTTTTGGACGATTTTAGAGGGTATTTAAACCCTGTTTTTACCCTAGTTTAGAGAGCTTTTAGAACATTAATTTTTAGACTTTCTTTTAGGATTTTGACGGCTACTCTTTGTAAAATCTCAGCTGGAGATCGTCGGCAATTACATTGGTTTGTCTATTTCTATTAAAAACTTGATTTTTATGCATTACTTCTCTTTTGCAATGAATTGTGCCGTGATCATAATTGTTATTTCTGAGATTTGCATGATGACTAGTGAGTAGTGCCATCGTCCTAGGGCATAGGGATGAACCCTATGGACCCTATTTCTAAATTGTGATGAATTTGTAGATTTGTTGCTAGAATTGACTAAGGTTAGGTTGTGATCAATTTATTACGAATAGCTAGGAATTCATATCGATTGGGATTTGCAAGAGATTGGATCTCAATTGATAGGAAGGCCTAGATATTCGATTTAGATTGACAATTGGATTTCTCTAGATTTGGTTTGCAAGAGATTGGACCAAAGCTAGGATTTTTAATTGTGAACCTATACTAATATTCGTTTGCAAGAGATTGGACGAATATAAACTATCACAACCTAGGTCGTAGCTCGAGTTTGCACGAGAGTGGGCTCGAGATACGATTGAACAATGATGTCGTTCTTCACGCTAGCGGCTTAGGCTAGGGTTTGCACGAGAGTGGGCCATATCCTAGGTTTGCTATAGACCGGCAATAGCATGAGAGCGTGAGCTTGGTTCTACATTAAGTTGCGACTAGTTCACCTATATTCAAGCTTAGCAACAATGAAACTTATGAATCACAAGGATGAGAGACGGTCCGTAGTGGGGATTTCCTATCCCTAGACGCTTTATTATATTGATATTTCTCTTGATATTTGAACAATTGTGACTATTACACACAACTATTCTTGATTCTCTTGATAGCTAGGTGATTGGAAAAAGACACGGTAATTTATTCTCCCTGAGTTCGATACCCGCTCGTCGCTACACCGTGCGCTTGCGGTAAAACTACAAGTCGTTTTTTGGGTGTACACTCGGACGCGATCAGAAATGACGTTCACGAAAAATTCCACAAATAAGTACTCTCTCAGAGGATCACAACGACATATAACATCGCGTGTTCAGGATACAAGAGGAGATCACAAAAATACGCGTACGAACAAGAAGGTACGCGCACGAAAAAAACATACGGTCGAAAAGCGACCGTGACACTTACATTCTCCAAATATTTAAAGATTATTTGTTCTAGATCCAAGTAAAGGTTCAATGCAGCTGTGATAGTTAACGAAGCTGGAGAATTTTTAATTAGCAGCAAAGTACTCATTGGGAAGTGCAGTTCTTGTACACATGTATACCGAGTTTACAAATCTCACACGTATGAAAACTAAAGCGCATTCTATATACACATCATGTTGTTGCATTTATACACTTTTTTACATATTTAAAATTTATATATATATATATATATATATATATATATATATATATTATACATTTGACAGTGATTTTTGAATCCTAGGGCTGACTAGGACAAGCTGACTAGGACAAACCGGTTGATAGAAAGAGGGCCAGGATTTAATCTTGGATGATGAACGGTTGGGATTAAAAATTGAGAAGATTGGTTTGTATTTTTGAGTTTTCGTGGGTCACATTTCTTTTCATAAGCTGCCATTTGACTTGGGAAAGCAACAGTCTGCTTTATGGGAAGAGTAAGGGGCTTTTTTGGGGATAGCAACAGCCATTTAATTGCTGAGATCTTTTCCAAAAGAGCAACAGACACTTAATTGCTAGAGCATCATTTCCAATCAACTGGCAGGCATTTCCCAAAAGAGAGGCATTTCCCAAAAGAGAAGCAAGGCGCAAGGTAGCCATTTGAAGTGACGGGCATGCATTTAATTGCTAGAGCATCTTTCAACCAATAAAGTGCCGAACTCTCTCTCTCTCTCTCTCTCTCTCAGTGACCAATCTCTCTCCTCTCTCTCCCCCTCCCTCCCCCAACCTCTGTTGCGACACCCCAGTAAAGTGATCGATCTCGGCGTCGATCTCACCGGGGACGGCGACACACCACTGGGCAACGGATTGGCCAACCCATGGGTGTACGGGCTTGGCCATACCGGCATAGCGACGGCGATGGCTACGGGAGTCATGGACCCACTCTTGGCGGCTGCTGCTACTGTTGTGTCTCCGTTGGTCTTCGTCGTCCTCGACGATGGGGATGTTCTTGCCATAGCATTGCCCCATCGCTTGCGGACAAATTCAGATGGGATCAAAGCGAAGGACACAGCCCTCCTTCGATAGCTACTTAATTCTTACAGTTGGGAATTTGTTGCTGGTGTAGCAGATGAGCATGCAAGTTTTCCCAACGGCGCCATCGCCAACAGTGACGCATTTGATGAACCTCGAAGCGCATGAAGACATTGTTCTTTGATTTTTCTTTCTTTCTTTCCTTTTTCATTTGTTTATAAATGATCATGTCCTAATCTTTCGACTTTTTTCCTGCGATTATATTTAATTACAGCTCCAGAGTGGGGTTTAGACATTGTTATAATTTTCTAGCTCCTAAGGTGTTTGTTGAATCGCATAAAAGAATATGTTTTCTGTATGACGTAAAATCATTGCACCGAACTTGAACTCAGAGTGAATGAGGCCCAGAGATCATATGGTATAAGCCAGGGAACTTATCTCTTTACTAATGCTTTGAAAGTGTTTGTTGTATTGCCTGAGAGAATATGGATGTTAAGTATGTGCAATTCTTATTTTTTGCTTTTTTCTATATTTGTTAAAATTATTTGCTCACATGCTGCTGGTAGCTCTGGGATGGTAGAGAGATTTTAATCTATTTTTAAATGCAGCCTTCTTCAGTGTTTCTTGTGTTTGAAGAATCTTGTTCTTGGCAAGAAAGAGTTCTTAAAGCGTGTCCGGCTACTCGAATTAAGAATGAATGAAAAAGATAGCTTTGTGTGTTTTAAACCCTTTGGAAAATGATTATTTTAAATTTTAACTCTTTTCCTTATTTATTACTTCTTTTTATTTTTTTTATTTTTTTTGGAGAGAGATGGATGGAAACATTTAAAAGTTTGGAAGCACCGAATTTATATATATATATATCTTACATTTGACAACATTTTTTGAATTCTAGGACTGACTAGGACAAGATAATGAGTGGTTGAGATTGCAAGATAATGAGTGGTTGTGATCATCGTGTGAATCAATGGAGGAGATCAGTTGTAAAACTTTTTAGGGGGCCAACTTTGAGTTTTGAGACAAAATAATTAGGTGGGTTCAGCTGGAAAGAGAAGGGGTGAATATGGGGTTTCGTTGGGTTGGGTATATGTGGGTTTCATTTCTCTTCCCAAATTTACGTTCATCTCAACCCACCAACGCACAACGCCCTCGATCTCCATGCACAACACACCTCGACCCCTCCCCACGACGCCTCGCCTTCTACCCAAAAAAACCCCAATGGGTTCCGCTTCTTCTCCAGCCTCGAGATCATCCTCCAGCCTCGCAAGCATCCTCCACATCATCCATCCTTGCAAGCATCCTCCAGAACATCCTCCAGCCTCGAGAGCATCTTGGATCTTCATCTCCCATCGCAAAGTTCTTCAATCTCCTCGCATGTAACCAATCACAGGTAACCCCATCTGCTTCTGATCTTTGTTCTAATCTCTCCTTCCGATCTAATTTTTGTTCTGGTCGTAAAGTTCTGATCGCAGGTAACCCCTGGCAAAGTTCTTTGTTCTATCCTTCCGATCTGCTTTTATTTGAGCCTTTTCTCATCTTCAAGGTACACAAACCAGCATACCCACAAACTTAGATATTATTCTGCAAAATCAGCATCATCTTCAAGTTTATTGTTCTGCAATTTTAATGTTAGCAGTTCATTGTTCATTGCAATTGATCCCAAGTTTATTGTTCTGTAATTAATGAGCATTTTTATATAGTTCTAAGTTTATTCATTGCAATTGATCCCAAGTTCACGTGCTAAGACTTCATTGCCCTGCAATTATTTTTATACATTAGAATCTCACTGGGGTCAAAGGCCCATAGCCGAATTTTTAGAAGAAATTTGTTAGTAGTTGACTTTTTGGAAGAAATTTGTTAAGCATTTGGATTATTGGAACAATCCTTTAGGAAAGACCCAATCAAGATTGCAAACAAACCCATTTGAGACTTCCAACAAAATGGCGAGAGAGGAGCAAAATGGTTTGGATGTGTTTGTGAGTTCTGATTTTGTACTCGATTTGAATGCAATGGGTTCTGTGGGTGTGTTGATGGGTGGTGGATTTCTTTTCTTTTGTTTTTCTTTTCTTTTGTTTTTCATTTTCTCCCAAGAGCTGATCTATTGAGATTGAATTGGAGATCAATTTCTATTTAGTGCTGATGTATGTTTGGAGAGTTTTGTTCAATCTGGCTAATCATTTTCCCATGACCAATGCAACTGCCATTTCCATGAGCTAATCTTTAGATGTAGTCTTCCATCTCAAAGCTACTTCCAGCAAGATGTGTCAAACTTCAATAGTATTGCACATCATCACTGAAGTTGTTTTATAGCTGGAATTCTGTTCAAATAATGAGGTCCAAAACAAGTAATATGGTTGAGCAGGTAATGATTTGGAGTTTGTGAGGAGATAGGAGAAGATAGAGAAAGAAACAAATAGAAACCGTTAAGAAAATTAAAAGCATTTTTCAGAATTCTCTTATTTTTGATGATAGAAAGTAAGAAAACAGCTAATTTTGATGCTAGAAAATTAAACATATTTTTATTATCAAAAGTTACATACTATAGTTTTTGGAGATAATGATGTGTAATTATTTTTTACGAACTACTTGGGACAAACTAAATTGTAAGATCGGCATATCCACAAACTTAGATATGCTTGAAACCAAACTTTAAGGTTTCGTTCGATACCAGAGAGCTTCTGTTGATTAGTACCTATTTTACCATAGATCTATACAAAACCAGTCTTAAAACTCAGTTTCGATGGATTGACCCTCAAAACGTCAAAAAATTCCAAATATATTCAAATTCCATAACAATGTTGGCTATTAAATTTGTTAATAATGGATATTCACATATATGCTACAAAATGGGTGTGTTTGGTGAAGTTTTGAATGCTTTTGGTCTTCTTCAGGTTCGATTGAGTTGCTTCAATTGAGTTGGAACTCGTATTGCTGCAATCAGGAATGATTTTCTTCAGTTAGGATAAAGTTTTGATGAGTGCTGCAGTAGTTTAAATTTACGTTTAGCTTTGAAAATTTACGTTTAAACTTTTTTGGTTTCTCTAGATTCGTTTGAGTTGATGCGGTGGATTTGAGTCTCACATCTAGGCAAATTCAGGTAGGTTTTTCGTTTGTTCCTTTATTTTTTTTCTATATGTGCAATATCTAAACTTTTGATATGGGATTTCTGATTAAAAACTTTTTGCAAATTTTTATCCGTTTGTTGGTTTATTGAGATTGGATTGATTTTAGTTAATTTGGGCCTTAAATTTCAACTGTCATGGGAGCATTTACTGAATCATGATATCTTCTTTGTGATCCCAATTTGCTGAATTTATGTTAATTCTGAATAGAACATATCGTAATGCAGGCCATCTACAGGTCCGGTGAGATGCTTAGTTAGAAGAATAGTGATTTTAAGTGTTGTCATAAGGAGTGTATTTTAAATATGCATACATGATTCATTATGATACAAATCCATGTTAAAAATCCTGTCTCATCTTACTTTAAATTTTAAATGATTCCTGTATGCATATTTTTTCATTGTGATACAAATCCATGATACAAATACTGTATAAAGGTGTTCCTGTATGTGATAATATTTTATATACTGAAGTAACTTATGACTTACATTGTTAACGAAGCCACAATACGTGATACAAATATAAGATTTTATCCAAAACTGTATTTAAAAACTGAAAACTTGCACACGAACAGGAGAAAGAAAGTGCAAATTTTCCCCCTTAATTTTCCTTATCCCAGTGAAAGTAGCCATATCCGCAAACCTTGACGGGAACTTACAAATTTAATAGCAGTCCAAATAATAATCGAACTTAGAAACCGGATAAACAGATTAGGGCGCATATGTCTATATACGGATAGAAAGATGAGGGGGGAAAATAGAAAGAAATGAAGAAAGAGAGAGAGAGAGTTGCAAAGATGAAAACTTCGGTGAAGATTACTGATGTTATTGGAAGTGGACGTTGCAGAGTCGTGAGGGTAGCGATTCTTCAGTGCGGCGATGGCTCGACAAATCATCTTACACTCCTTTAACTTCATCGATGATTAAATGCGAGAACTAAATATTACGGGCCTTGAGGGTCTGTCCTGGCGTCATCCAAAGTTTTTGCACGGATGCAATCTGCGTCGCCGGCGTGTCAAACTGAATTCAATCAAACTGAATCATAGACAAGCTAACCAAATAGATGTATCTCGCAAAATCTTAATCATTTTTCAGCAATGAAATATTGTGTTTTGTGGGCTTCACAAAGTAAAACATATACTAGGATCCAATGAAATATGCAATTGTGCATATTACTTTAATCCATTAGCTTGATTAGTTTCATACATAACTGAATACAAGCTCAAATTTTATAAGAACCTGTAATCAAAAATTGCTAGATAACAAATGCATACCATGTATATAGTCATGAAATATTAATTTTGGCATCCATTCTTAGTAATTTCTGGTGAATACATTCATCCTTTCGATATTCATGTGGACATTGACATGATTAAACTTAAAAATGAGGTTAGATTGATGTTAGATTAATCTGATTTTTAGTAATTTGACATGCTTCTCATTTGCGACTCTCTCGACGCCAGCGGCATCTCCTCTTTTTATTATTCCTATATTTGCCCATAACATATTACACAGTAGAAGTTACTTATATGATGCATCCCGACGTCAACAAGCATCATGCCGTCTTTCGTACATATTTGTTTAATATTATTTTAACATTTATTTTAAATGATTCAGTTGGACGTTGGCATTATTTGAACAGCCTAAAGATTTTAGAATTCACATTTGCTTCACACCAACATGGTACCGGTACGGAATTTTTTATTAGACATCAATGAATTCTATACTTGATTTACCATTATTAATCACTCTTATATACACACGATTTATTCATCTGTCGATAATTACATGATAGTTACATAATTTACATAATAGTTACAGAATTTTTGATAGTTACATTATCAAAAAGACAATTAGCTCAACGCAAAAGGAGAGAACGTGAACAAGCACAAAGAAACATTGCTCGATATGATGAGGGCTCTGTCCCACGCAATGTTATGAATTCTGAGCAAGACGTTGATCCAGTTGTCAGGTGATCACCCATTTGATTGTACCTAATGTCTAACCTAATATATTGTAATTTATTATATTTTGTTTTGGGTTTAATTTGGATAGGTCTTTAGCTCAACTCGGAAGGAGAGAACGAGAACACGAACAAAGAAACATATCTCGATATATGACTCCTACTAGCATACTTGATGTACCTCAAATAACGTCTGCATTATCCACTTCTCCAATTGAACAAGAAGATGAGGGTTCATCCTCGCGTTTTGATATGATTCCTGAACAAGATGCAGGATCAATTGTCAGGTTATTATCCATTTGTCTGTACATAAAATCTAATATATTTTAACAAATTTAAATATTTAGTTATAACTTAAATTTGTATAGGTCTTCAGCTCAACGCAGACGGATAGAACGAGATCAAGAAACACCTCAAGTAACACCTTGTTTAACAACTACTTGAGTTGAACAAGAAGATTAGGGCTCAGCTCAATGTAGAAGCATAGAACGAGATCGAGAAACACCTCAAGTAACACTTGGTTTAACAACTTCCCGATTTCAACACGAAGATGAGTGCTCAGCCTCGCTATTACTATGCAGGCCAACTCATCATAGAGTTGGTCCACCAACACAGGTGGATTTTGATCGGCATTATCTTGGATATATGAACATTCCATGTCCTCATTGCTCAGCCTTACATTGGTTGGCAGAACAGTTGTCGACTTTAACTTTGACAACACATCGTTTTGGAACCTGCTGTTTACAAGGAAAAATAAAATTAGATACACTTATTCAACCCCCTTCACCACTTTGAGATTTATATGATGGTGACAGTGACCAATCAAAATCATTTCTACAATATACTCGGGAATATAATGCGACTAATGCATTTACCTGCCTTGGTGCTTCATTGGATCGAAGATTGATTGCTGGCAGAGGTCCGACAACATTTACAATTCATGGAGAATTACGTCATCAAACAGGCTAACTTTTGCCACAACAGGATCAAACATCAAGTTATTGTCAACTTTACATATATGATCTAGCTGCTGCTATAGAGTTACGAAGTAATAGAAATCTTCATTTGAGAAGGGATGTATTAAAAATTATTCAATATTTTTTATTAGTCATAAATCCATTCATCCATCTGTATCGTCAAGCTTGTGCTGTTTTAAATCAAGAGGATTCATATGCTCATGATCTCCCATTCATCCATCTTCTTTTAATTATTGTTATTGATTGAAAAGATGAATCTTTTTGGACATTAGAGTTTATACGTTTTTTTGTGATTTTTGTGTTATCTTTGGACATCAGTTAAAGCCCTTTATAAATATGGAGAAAGAAAGTGATTTATGTAGGTTTCATCATCCGATAAAGCTGATATTGGGTGTGCCTCAATTTTGTCATTTGTTAGGATCCTCAATTTTGTGATTCTATAGATCCTCAATTTTGTCTCAATTTTGTGATTCTGTATCAATGTTGTCACTGGATCAATTTGCCAGTAAGTGGTTCCAAATTTGTTAGTTGCCAGTATGTGGTTTCCACTTCAGCTCTTGAGTTCGCAAGGATTCTTCAGTTCAAAGATCCTATGTTTATTGCTACATACATCTTGCCTGTTTGTTAATGTTTTTAGCATGTACCTCTCATCATAGAGTAGTCTTTGACTCTTTGTGTTGCCCATTTCAAATTATTGAGGTATGATTTTTTTTTCTATCTTTTCTTTGTGTTTCATTTTTGTTTGAGTTGAAATAATAAGAGTATGCATAAAGTTGATAACAAAGGATTTGAAAATATTCTTTTGATTTGGTATTGACTACAAATGTTGCAGCAGCCAAAAGAATAGTAATGTGTTTCATCATCTGAAGCATTCTGTAAAATCTGCATGGAATCGGCACCAACATCAGTAATACTCTTCAACCCCAACTGCTCTCATGCATTCTGTTACGAATGTCTAAGCCGATACATTAGTACGAAGATCAAGGAGAACATATCAGCAGTGAAGTGCAGGATCCCACATGAAGTGCCCAGAAGAGGGTGCAAGGGACTTCTCAAACCTGGGCATTGCCAGGATATCATCCCTAGAGAAGTGTTTGAGAGGAGGGGGAATGCATTATGCGAAGCTATGGTCATCGATGCGAATAAGTTTAGCTACTGCCTGTTTAAGGATTGTTTAGCGCTGCTGCTGGCCGACAAAGTGGATGAGAGGAGAGTGGATCAGTCTGGATGCCCAAGCTGCAGGAGGCTGTTATGTGCAATATGCAAGGTTGCTAGGAATTTGGGGGTGAGATGTGAAGATTTTTGGGGGCTCGAAGTAGATGAGAGAGGGAAAGAGGATCTGATGTTTCTTGAGACTGCTAAGGATGTCTTCATGTTACCTGCATGTTTGCATCTCTAACTGTACATTTATTTTTGTGTGAAAAAATTTTCATTTATTGTGTGCCTAACAAGTATTATACTATAATCTGATGCTGCATGATTCGTTAAAGATGTCACAAGTTTGAATTACTGAATTTTATATCCTAAGTTGATATATTAGCATATTCAAATCCATAGTCTATTGATTTGCTTATGTCATTCATGTTTAGTTTATATTGAGCTATACCAAGAACGTTTTGAGCTTCTCTGCATGAATGTACAACATATTCCAGAATTTTGTACGTGAAGGTACCCATTTTCTACTGAGAGACCATTAAGATGCATGTACCCGGTCGTGTTGTGTAACAATTTGGGATTACTAAACACATCCCAATTCTAGTTCAAGACATGCTTGTGAAGACTGGTAGGACACCACGACAATAGAAGCACGCGTTAAGCCTGCTTCCCCAAGAGTGGCTTTTCAAAGCATAGCGAGTAATTGAGATGAGGATGCCCTCTACCTTATTAGAGTATTACAGTATATGGCATGGAGGATCACAAAGAGGTGAATATTCACTTGGTAAAAGCCCCATACACATAAATGATCATGATTATGTGTTCATCTTTGTACTTGTTACATCTTATTTGCATGTTCATTTCTTTGTTTTGCAGGCTTATGCGTTACTTTGAGGTAATGATTAGGCATTGTAGTCTTTATAAGAACCAGAGCCTTCTACCAACTGGTCTTACATAAGTATCATTAGTAACCAGATTAAATTGGTGATGTATTATACAAGCCTTCTTCCATCCAATCTAAAACGAGTCATCCTCATTGATTTTATCAAAGAAAATCAACTCAGCCTATGATTTTCGAGGATGACCTAGGACCGTCTCAGCGGTGGCAACAAAAATAACAAGGTATAGAAGAAACCTATGCAACCCAATGGGCACATCTACTTACATATACCCTTAGATTGCATTCGACCGTTGGACGATGAAATGATGATGAAGATGGACATTCTCAAGCACCCAGTTTCATTTCTCGCCATCATTTCATGTGATCTTCATAGTTTTATTGTTTACGACTATTTAATATATTGCATTAGGTTTTGTATTTAATTAGTATTGTGATAAACGTGTATTAATATTGTCTACTGTTGTGAGTTGAGGGAGACCTTTGGCCTCCCTCCCCTCATCATCTCACCATTACTCCCCACTAAGTTAGTGGGGAGTCCCTTGGACTCCTAAACCCCATTATGAAGTGAATATATAGAGAGCCATGGCTTATGCCATGGCTACTCCTAATCTTAGATTATTTTCCTTTTCTCAACACATTATCAGCTCGTTTGCTCTAAATTATTTGAGCTTTTTCTCCCGTATCCCCTCAAATTTAACCCTCTACGCGCTAAGGAATCTATTTGTTGCGGCGATTCGACTTGCGGCAAACCAACCGTTACGGCGAACCGTTGCGGGGATTTTTTTTGAGCCTATCGGGGCGGGACTATCTACTAATTTTTATTATCACGATCGTCCCTAGATCTTTGAACTAGAGGTAACTTTTTAGATTCCCCCGATTTCATCATCGATTCTTCACGCGACCTTAATCACGCGACTAATGACAATAAGCATTCGACAATTTAGTCCACGCATTTCAATCTAATCTTTAACAAGGATATTTTTAAAATTACAAATGCATACAAAAATATCAATCTCATGACATCATGAGTTTTGCATATTTTTTAATTATGGAAGAACCCTGCCAGGTGTCCATAATTTGTTTATGCTAACACTGTTAATTCTTGGACACAGTGATTAATTCATTGATTAGAGAATCTGATTAGAAAAATACAGAGCCATTAAAATCGCGACTGCAAGACCCTTGCCATGATCAATCCATGTGCGAAAGGGCAAAAGACAGGCTTAGCATAATTGAGCTTTATTATATTTGATTTGTTCTTTATTATATTTGATCTGTCTGCGAGGCACCCCCGAAGGGGGGCTCTGGCCGTCTACGCACCGCCCCCCCCAGACCGGGGGGCTCTTTGTGTTCCGTCGTGTGGGAAGGGGGAGAAGACGATCCCTAAAATTCTGGAGACTGTTCATATTCCCTTAAAATTTCTTGGATTTTGGGACTGTTCATATTCCCTTACAATTAACTTTAAAATTTGTTTAAGGGCTTATGTTCAATTATATTTAATAAATTAGATGGCTGATTATTAGGCCTGAAGCCTACTACATAAAATTAACTCATTTTGTCTGGTTATTTGGGCCAAAAGCCCAGATAATTTAAATTGCTAATTAAAATGATTTTTCATTAGGCCTACATCCCATATTAGAATAAATATTAATTTTGTGTTCTAATTTGGGCCTGAAGCCCAGTTTATAACAATGAAAATAAGTTTTATGGGCCATCTGCTCCATTCAGATTAATTATTAATTTTGACTTCTAAATTGGGCCAGAAGCCCAATTAACCCAATTGCAAAATTAATATGTTAATTAAATTTTTGCAAATGGGCCTGCAGCCCAAATATTAATAATAATTTAATTTGGCTATTTTTTATTGGGATAGAAGCCAAGTTAATAAAATTGCTTATTAAAATGATTAATATTTTACTTAGGGGCCTGCAGCCCCAATCAAAATATTAATTTATTTTAATTTCTTGTTTTGGGCCTGACGCCCAGTTTGTCAAATTGCTAAAATTCTGTTAAATATCACTCTTGCATTGTTAATTATTTATGGATTATTATGATTTTTCAAAATATAATTATCTTAAGGATCCTGCGACCGCTCTGCCGTTAGTCATCTAACCTAACGGTGTATGACGTCTCCCCGTGGTCCGAGAGATTATTATATTTTATAGTCTCTTTTTCCATATTATATATGCCTGAGTTATATGTGTGGTTGTTTCTTTGTGCCTGTAGCATATTAAAAACTGCGTGGATGTTTATATAAGTTAAAATGTGTTTTTGGGATTAGCCAGTTTGATACCTTTAATTTCCTTGCACTTTTATTTTCTTTTGAGAGCATTTGTAAGTGATGATTTTATGTGTATATGCCAAAGACCGGTGTACCAATATATGAAGACGGAGGTGAAATTTGCAAAAGATAGGGACCCCTTCTGGGTTTTCAACTTGTAATTTTCTTTTCTTTATGAACTATAAATCGGACTTTGGACTTTGTACGTTTTTGGGTATCTGGCCGATCCCCACATTTTATTTATTTTATTCTTTATGCATGAATTTACATCTTAATTAATTCATGCTTATTTTAAATTGCATAGATAAATGGCAAAATTGGCACGCGTCGGTTTCGAAGTTCTTGATGCTGCAGGAAAGAATTACCTGAGTTGGCGAGTGGACCTGAAGTTCCACTTGCGTTCAATGGCCCTCCTTGGCTCAATTTTGGCTCCTTCATCAGCCCCAACAGCGACCGATGCTTCTACTAGTAAGGCCCCAGAAGCAGCCCAATCATCTAGCAGCACTCCTACCACTGTCTCTGATGTGGATACGGCGAAAGCCATTATCTATATTAGGAGACATATAGATCGGACCTTAAAGGGCCGAATACCTAACGGTAGAGGACCCAATTGAGTTATGGACAGTGCTGGAGGCACGGTATAAACATCAGATTGATGTAATATTACCACGTGCCTGTTATGAGTGGGAAAACCTCAGACTTCAGGACTATAAGTCCGTTACTGAGTATAATTCTGCACTTCATAATATCACCTCCCGCCTGAAGTTGTGTGGTGCAGAAGTGACTAAGCAACGCATGTTGGAAAAGACATTTACCTCGTTTCACGAGAAAGATGCAATCCTAATGTAGCAGTATCGTGAACGCAACTTCACGAAGTTCTCTGATTTGATCTCTTGCCTCCTTAAGGCAGAGCAGAATAGAGATTTACTGCTTGCCACTCATAATTTGCGTCCGGCTGGTACTGCCACTATCCCTGAAGCCCACCATGTTTCACCTTAGAAGTGAAAAACAAGAAGAAGGCTAGAAAGAACAAAGGGAAGGCTGTAATGAAGCCAGCATGAGGAGAAGCACCCCAGACCAACAACAACAACACAGGAATGAGAAACTTCACATGGAAGCATAAGAACACTGACCAAGTGTCAATTCCTAAGAAGAACTGGAAGGATAAATGCCATAGATGTGGCATGACTGGAAATTGGTCCAGAAACTGCCGCACTCCTTGCCACCTCCAGGAACTGTTTCAGGCGAGCCAGAAGTCTCTGCCTGAAACAAACTTGGCGGTTGTTCAGCCGCCAACGAATTTCACTGCAAAAGACTTCGAGAATGAAGACCTGCTCGATTGAGCCCTATCTTTATTTCTATGCATTTAAAATTACATATAGCTTCATCTTTAGTTTGCTTTTGTACGAACTTTTATTTGAATGTCATTTTACATTTACTTAAATAAAATTTCGTTTTGCTTTTAGATGAAGTATGTAATATTGTGGACAGTGCCTCGTTGCACTGGTGTAGCATTAATATTGCTCCCACATACAACGAGACTATAAGATGCAAACTTCTCCCCTTAAACATATAGGAATTTTCCAAGTTTCAAGGATATTTTGTTTAAACGAACATAACTTGAAAACAGTGGATAATAAATATTGAATATCAATGTGTAACTCGTCAAGAGGATGGCCAGAAGACCATCTACTTACGATTTCATTGGACCCCCGTCGAGTCCCTACCATTACAGATATTCATCATATATAAAGCCAACTTGACTGAGCACCAGAAGTGCCTTTCATTGCCAGAGTTTTCAACTCTGGCACAATAGACTTGGTCACCCTAGATCAGCGATGATGGACGCATCATCAAATGAATCCTTTGGAGAACTTGAAGATTCTTCAAAAGGTTGAGTTTCCTTGTCCCCCTTTGTCGTAGGGGAAAACTTATAGAGAGACCTTTCCTCCTGAAAGTGGGATTAGAGTCTCATGGCTTCATTAAGAGAATACATGGTGACCTTTGCGGGCCTATTCACCCTGCAAGTGGCCCATTTTCGGTACTTCATTGTACTGATAGATGCATCTACTAGATGGTCTTATGTGTGCCTTTATATTCACACGCAACCTAGCTTTCTCAAAAGCTTATAATGTGGGCGAATTCACTACACATATCTTTGAAGACTTCTGCCAAGCAACTGGCATTGAAATTGAACATCATGTAGCATGTTCATAATGGGTTATTAGAGTCTCCGGTAAAGAGACTCCAATGGATTTCACGTCCATTGTTAAATCCCAGTTGCCTGTTGATGTTTAGGGACCAACACACTGCATTCCGCATCGCTTATCACGATACGTCCCTCTTGTGGCCATATCTTATTGCTGATGCCACTTGCTTATGGTTTACCAGCAAGTCTTGATAACTGTAAATTTGATGAGCAAAGTCTCATTCAAATAGGCACGCATTCTAAAGAAGCCCGAAGCTTCTGAGACCATATCATGGGACACAAAAGTCCTAATCTCATTATGATCCGCATACTTTTTCTGTGTGAAGATGAGATCCAGAAGATCCTTCACATTCAGAATAAAGTACATCAATTGCCGGATAAATTTACGGACAACCAAAAGATTGTTCGTTCACACGTCCCTGCTGCCAACACGCCAGCTAGGATTGACATTTCCAAAGATGGATGCAATCCACCGGCAGCAGAATTTACTGTACCTCATTTGAAAAGAGGATGCCCACCAGGTTCAAAATATAAAGTTCCTCGAAAGAGGAAGATTCCTGGATATATTAAAATGATCCATCCACAGGATGCTGAGCTCAAACCAGTAACCTCTCCCCTCCTAATTCCCCTTACAGAGGAAACAATAGGAGAAAAATCATTATATTACGTACTTACGGGAGATGTACTGGATAGAAATAGCACAGTCGTCGTTGACGGATTTGCTTTCGCTATTGTCGTTCACTTCGCTGAATACGACGATGACGTCAACCCACTTTTCTATAGAATAAACGCATAGATTGGCCAAAGTGGGACGAGACAATAAGAGTAGAGCTGGACTCACTCTTGAAAAGCAAAGTCTTTGGACCAGTAGTCCATACACCTGAATGTGTAAAACCTGTGGAATATAAGTTGGATTTCATAAGAAATTGAAATGAAGGAAATGTGATCATTTTCCTACTAAGCCTAAACTTCTCTGAAAAAGCCAATAAAATGCAGCTCATGGACGTTGTGACTGCATATATATACGGAAATATAGATGTAACGACCACTTTTCGTCGTACATTGTTCGTGCACGTGCTTGTGGCCGTGCACGTGTTTGTTTTATACTTTATTTGATTGTGAACACTTTTGTGTGATATGCCGTTGTGAACGTCTCTGAGAGTATTAAATAGTGGCACTAATTTGGAACGACGTTTATCGAGTCGTTTTCCCACAAATTAAATTTATTCGATGAGACGTGACGATTCTCACTCTTGACGGGAGACGTTTCTATTTTTAGTCTCGTCGTCCGACATCGAAATTGAGAACCGTCTTCTTAGTTAGCTCACATTCGTCATCATGATCACCCTGATATTTATTTTATAATTTTTGGAGTTCATTTGACCACTTTTATATTTTTAACAAGTTTTATATTATTTTTAATAATTTATTTTTAAATTAATTTCGGCCAAATAAAATTTATTTGAGTTTAAAACGTTTTAAAGAATTTTTGAGCCAATTTCCAGCTCATTTGGACCAGGTCAAACCCTTGGATGAGTTGGAGTAATTGAATTTCAAATTTTAAATCTTTTTAAACTTCTAATCCTAATAGATTTAGCCCTAGACCAAGTCAACCCTTCTATACTATATAAGCAACCCCTAGCAAGACCTATTTTCCAAAGAAATTAGTCCTAGCCTCTTCCAAAACTCAGATTTGACGTTGCGACGAATCGTCGCAACGTTGCGACAAGCTGCTGCCGTACGACCGAAGAAACGAGGCCGTTTTCACCGCTCTGACCGAGGCCACCGCCCGCACCCAGCCTAGCCGCACCGCTCCGCTCCGTCCCCCGCTCCGACCGAGAGGACCTCTCGGTCAGACCGAGAGACCCGCCCGCTCCGCACCACACCGACCCCCCGCTCTGTCGCCCCGCTCCGCCCGCATCTGACCGAGGCGCCTCTCCGCTCCGACCGGAGCTCCGCGACGTTGCAATGGTTGCAACGTTGCAGCGACCCCGCTCCCCGCATCCAAGCACCCCGACCGGGACCTTACCCCGCACCGACCGAGAACCCCGACCCCGCACCGACCCGCTGCGCTGCACAAGTCCGTTCCCCATTGTCTGACCGAGCCACACCCCCGCATTTGGCTGTGTACGACCGATGGCCAATCGTCGCAACCCCGCACCCGTCGCACCGCTTGCCCCCGTGGGCCCCCCAAGTTCTCCAGAGTTATTGTGGGTCCCCCAAAGGCCCCTAGGACTGCTGTGGGCCCCACCTAGGTGTGTTCTCTTTGACGACTTGCCGCGTACGACGTCGTCGCACGTCGTAGCCCGTCGTCGCACGTGCGAGCTTTGGAATCTGGAATCGTCGCCCGGGTAGATGCTCAGAACTTTCCAGCGAGGAAACTAAATTGGAATCTGGACTTGGAGCGCGATCTCTTATTCCAACCCCCGGCGTCGCTACCCGACGCCGATGTAGCTTTCGCGTCGTGTTGAGGTAACGTTTTGCACCCCTAGGACCCCCAACCAAATTGCATGCTAATCAAGACTAAAATCAGTATTTTCAAAGTATTTTAAATGTTTTAAATTCACTAATCAAGATTAATAATATGGACTTTAGGCCGGTGGACTTTGCACGTAGGATAATTGTGATTCTTGGACTCATTGGACGGTGTGCTCAGACGTCGTACTTGCAGGCAAGTGAAACTTGCCAACTCTTGTGTAGGGCCATGTTTTTAGGCCACTTCCTTGCTTTTAGCGTAAAAGAGACTAGTCAGTGAAATGATAGCTGGCTAGACGCCTACTTGATCTAGTTTGACAACGAAACTAGATCCGTCACCTAAATGATCTAGCTTGACAACGAAGCTAGATCCAACCCTTAAACTTGTCATTCATGCATGCTAAACTGTCACGTTTACTTTTCTTACTTGTACGCTTTACTTCTTGCCATGCCATGTCATCCATGCATTGATTGTTGCATCGTAGCACACGCTACAATACTTGTCCTCGTACTACTTGTCCGGCTAGGTGCACCCCTACGCCATACTTGTTTACACACTTCCTGGCTCGTGGTTCAGAAGCGGGCCTCATGTGTTGGCCAGAAACCAATGCCCGATACACGTGGAGGGGTAGGGATAACGGTTACTTGAGCTTAGGAGTGGCCTGATCCGCCCTCTAGCCAAAGGACGGAATCTCTGTGCACGAGGTGCTTACTTTCCTTGTCTTGTACTTGTCTTACGAATGTCATGCCATGCTCGTACTGTACTTTACTTTACTTTACCTGTTGCACTCATACTTTAAACTGCCATGTCATCGCATTCATGCTAGAACTGCTAGGTTGTTCACTTGTACTTTCAGTTTCACTTGCACAAGTCTTCCAGACTTGCTGACATGTGCCCTTTCTCTTTGGGTGTCACATGTTAGACCCTGAGCCAGAGATAGTTGTAGCGGACGAGGTAGTTGATGACACTGAGCCTACGTTCGTCGAGGAGTTCGTGGACACCGGTGACCATTCTTTGAGTCTTTGTTGAGCTTTATTTTGCTTTAGGCCTTTTGTTAGTTGTTGGTGCGTAGCACCGTTGTTTTGTACTTTGTACTTTTGTTGGCCATGTTTGGGCCTTTAGTCTCTTTTTCTTTTAGCCTGGTGGCTTTTTCTGTGATGTTGAAACTTATTTTATGGATATTCTGTGATATCTCTTTTGTCTCATTTAATTATTATTATCTTTGTTTCGTTCGCATTGCAAGGACCTGCAGTTCTAAATTTGATTGACGCTTATCGGACTTGCAGCTTTGTAGCTTAAAGTCTGAGCGGACCTTCTCACGCTTCGCCTCCACATTTTTGGGAAGCGGGGCGTGACAGGTTTTGTTGGTGGCCCATGCAGGTCCTATCTTGCAATTGTGAATTAACGGAACAACAATAATAACAGAATGTCCATTAAATAAATTGCAACATCCGAATCAGAAGCCCTGAGTCTAGCCGTTTTTAGGACACTAGGTGGTAAGAAGACTTAGTTAGACGTATGTGCTTGCTATTTAGAGGCCCCTGATTGATAGTTAGACCCCTTCTAGCAATTGATTTGATCGCCGTAGGAGTTACCTTAGTGGTTCATGTCTACCCCTGACCATTTTAGACTTCTAGAATTTCCTTTAGTCGTTCGCTTGGGTTCATCGATTTCGGACCAAGCTGAACGCATTTCGTTACCGTTTAACCTTTAGAAGTCTGGGCGATTAGTTTTTAATCTTTAGTTGGTCGACCGTAGGAGTTTCCGTAGACTTTTCTGATTCATATCCTAGGCGTACGAATGTTTGGATCATCCGACCAATTTCCTTCCCTCGATTCACGAGATCGCCTCTTGACGATCGTCGTCAATTTTCGAACCTCTCCATTATGAATTTTGAAACTCTTGAAAGTATTTTTCGAACTTCCTCATTTCCGAAGTTTAATTTTGATCCAAATTTCAATGCATGTATACTTATACTTCATCCCCCTTCGTTGATTTAAAATTTTTAAAACGTTGTCGGAATTTCTGAATACTAGTTTATAGTATTTTCCCAGCCTATGTTTTTCGTACTTGTGTAAACGTGTCGTTCCTTCATATATTAATTTTATCTTGAACCGTACTTTTATTTTGCTCAGTTCGATTTATAATTTTCCCTCTTATTTATGCCATTTGAATAATACATCGTGTTTACTTTTAATATACTTTTCATGTCACATGGAATTTCAGATTTCAGCAAGTTGATTTTTACTCGTCGTACTCACTATTCCAAATTTTTGCAAAACTACTATTTTCATAACCTCTTCCTGCTTTAGACCCTCCCTGATTTGATTTTAAAGATTTGCTATTCGATCCTGATAATTCTTATGCTAAGTTACTACTATTTTCTTTCCGCTCACCATACACGCTTTTAGAAAAATTTCTAAACCAAATTGAATTTCAACTATTTTTATAACCGTGCCAGACTTGTTGTACTCATATATTAAGAACCTTGTGCAAATCTGTTTCACATTCTTGGCAAACCTTGGTTCCCTAAAAGTAGTTTCAAATTGATTATTTTCAATTTTCCATAGCCTAAAGTTTTGAAAGCATTTAACCTGATTTTAAATTCTTCCGTTGCTTGATTCCATTCTTTGACTTTCAAAAACTTTTGGCAACATTATATTAAATTACTGACGTATAAATTTTCTAAACCATGTCCTTAATATTCGTGTAAATGATTTTACTTCCTTTTAAAATGATTTTTAAAACCAATAGGCCATTTTCGATTATTTTGAATATTCGACTCATATTTATTCTGAACAACTCGTTTTATCAATCCCCAAACATTTCTTCGCAGACGAGGATTTTAAAGCACAACAATTTTCAGATTTCACGTATTTTAGCATGTGCTACCTACCCTATCTTCTTTCCTATATCCTATGTATGTATCACTACACCTCCTTTTCCCTCAACCTAAACATCACCATTGAGCCAATGTTCGTCTAACCAAGCTGTCTCCTTGCATTCGTCCTATCTGAACTCGTGCTTATCGATCCCTCCCTCGCCACGCACTCGACCTCTCTTTATTGCTTAGGCCTTAGGGTCCTTCAATGTCTGGTCAACTCTTAGTTGTTAGTAGACCCTTGGACCCTTATGAAGTTGTTGTGTGTTAGTAATTATGGATTGTTGTGTGGATAGTTATATTATACTAGGGATGCCTGTGTATATAAGAGTTAGCGTTGAAATGTCTAATGGAGCGTATGAAGTTAGAGATACTTGTGATGGTTGAAATAAATGATTGGTAAAGCTATGTGTATGATATGTGTGATAATAATAAGCGTATGTATAGTTACGTAAGTAGGCCTATTGAGTGACCCATATACTAGTACGTGTGAGTATGTGCTCGTAGGTAGATATATATGTGCTTATATGTAAGTAGTTATGTTTCGTTGCATAAGTATATAGGTGATATATATATATGTAGTAGGGTTATAATTTTGATTGATATTGCTAGCCCTTACGGGATGTTGCATGTGTGCATACCGTGAGGTATACACGACTATTGCACATCCTAATTATGTATGTGTGGATGTGTTAGTATACTAATTATAGGTAGTAGGCTATGGTGTGAATATATATGTTACATGTGTGTGATTATACGATGTATACGTATGCGTGTACTAGGGAGTGTATTATAATTATACGTATGTTGATGTCTATATTATTATTATGGTGTATAAATTGATTGAACTATGTATGTATTACCGGACTAAATATTAAGTGTGATTGACTTATGGTATGTATATGGTTGTATTGGTAGACGTATAAATATTGGAGTGATATTGGTATAGGTATGAATGCCGTGTTACGTATATAGAATATCCTGATATGTGTATTGAGTCTCACTCAAGCTTGAGTGGGTATACTCTAAGTATATTGAATGTATGTTTGTAGTTTGAATATAGCAATGTTTGATGAATGTATAGTGATAGGAGTGTTTGTGCCTGGTTGTGCTACGCACATGATTGTGGGTCGCTACGCCAGTATATAGTTATAGGTGTTTGTCTTGTGGTATAGTTATTTACTAAGGACTTGTTACGTGAACATATGTGTACTAGCTAAACTAGATGAGTGGTTGTGCTATGTATATAGTGGTGTGATTGGTATGAATGAAATGTTAGCGTGTATGGGTGTGCACCATGCACGGGTAAGTATGTGCTTAGTTATAGGTAATGATGACTATGATATATGTGGCGTGTCGTAAATACAGTTATAGGACCGTACGTGATGTGAATATATGGTGAACTATTTGCATGCATATGAATGACTATATGTTGTGAAACTATAGTGGTGGTGAATATATATATATATATATAGTAAAATTTGACTTAATAATGGTATGGTATTACTGCATGTGTTGAAGTGGTTGGTGTTGGATGAATACTAGGAAATATTAGAGGGAAGTATACCCTTGATGTTTGTGCATAGGTGGCTATCTATACGTAGAGCAATGATTGTAGTTTGTGAGACTATCCTTATATGAGTACTTGAAATATTGTTTTGTGATTATGTAGGTAGTAGTTATATAAGGGAGGCATGCTTATATATATGATTGAAATACGTGTATGAGTTTGACTGGCTATAATAGGTATAAGTATATGACGTACGTGAATGTATATGTATACGTGTTGGTAGTATTAATGTTTGACTACCTAGTGCATATATAAGCACTTGTAATGACTATACCTGGTTTAAATTATAATGACTTGAATGGGGTAGTTACTAGAGCGACTAGCTATATTAGAAAGTCCGAGGACGGACTTTATTCTAAGTTGGGGAGGATGTAACGACCACTTTTCGTCGTACGTTGTTCGTGCACGTGCTTGTGGCCGTGCACGTGTTTGTTTTATACTTTATTTGATTGTGAACACTTTTGTGTGATATGCCGTTGTGAACGTCTCTGAGAGTATTAAATAGTGGCACTAATTTGGAACGACGTTTCTCGAGTCGTTTTCCCACAAATTAAATTTATTCGATGAGACGTGACGATTCTCACTCTTGACGGGAGACGTTTCTATTTTTAGTCTCGTCGTCTGACATCGAAATTGAGAACCGTCTTCTTAGTTAGCTCACATTCGTCATCACGATCACCCTGATAAGTATTTTATAATTTTTGGAGTTCATTTGACCACTTTTATATTTTTAACAAGTTTTATATTATTTTTAATAATTTATTTTTAAATTAATTTCGGCCAAATAAAATTTATTTGAGTTTAAAACGTTTTAAAGAATTTTTGAGCCAATTTCCAGCTCATTTGGACCAGGTCAAACCCTTGGATGAGTTGGAGTAATTGAATTTCAAATTTTAAATCTTTTTAAACTTCTAATCCTATTAGATTTAGCCCTAGACCAAGTCAACCCTTCTATACTATATAAGCAACCCCTAGCAAGACCTATTTTCCAAAGAAATTAGTCCTAGCCTCTTCCAAAACTCAGATTTGACGTTGCGACGAATCGTCGCAACGTTGCGACAAGCTGCTGCCGCACGACCGAAGAAACGAGGCCGTTTTCACCGCTCTGACCGAGGCCACCGCCCGCACCCAGCCTAGCCGCACCGCTCCGCTCCGTCCCCCGCTCCGACCGAGAGGACCTCTCGGTCAGACCGAGAGACCCGCCCGCTCCGCACCACACCGACCCCCCGCTCTGTCGCCCCGCTCCGCCCACATCTGACCGAGGCGCCTCTCCGCTCCGACCGGAGCTCCGCGACGTTGCAATGGTTGCAACGTTGCAGCGACCCCGCTCCCCGCATCCAAGCGCCCCGACTGGGACCTTGCCCCGCACCGACCGAGAGCCCCAACCCCGCACCGACCCGCTGCGCTGCACAAGTCCGTTCCCCAGTGTCTGACCGAGCCACACCCCCGCATTTGGCTGTGTACGACCGATGGCCAATCGTCGCAACCCCGCACCCGTCGCACCGCTTGCCCCCGTGGGCCCCCCAAGTTCTCCAGAGTTATTGTGGGTCCCCCAAAGGCCCCTAGGACTGCTGTGGGCCCCACCTAGGTGTGTTCTCTTTGACGACTTGCCGCGTACGACGTCGTCGCACGTCGTAGCCCGTCGTCGCACGTGCGAGCTTTGGAATCTGGAATCGTCGCCCGGGTAGATGCTCAGAACTTTTCAGCGAGGAAACTAAATTGGAATCTGGACTTGGAGCGCGATCTCTTATTCCAACCCCCGGCGTCGCTACCCGACGCCGATGTAGCTTTCGCGTCGTGTTGAGGTAACGTTTTGCACCCCTAGGACCCCCAACCAAATTGCATGCTAATCAAGACTAAAATCAGTATTTTCAAAGTATTTTAAATGTTTTAAATTCACTAATCAAGATTAATAATATGGACTTTAGGCCGGTGGACTTTGCACGTAGGATAATTGTGATTCTTGGACTCATTGGACGGTGTGCTCAGACGTCGTACTTGCAGGCAAGTGAAACTTGCCAACTCTTGTGTAGGGCCATGTTTTTAGGCCACTTCCTTGCTTTTAGCGTAAAAGAGACTAGTCAGTGAAATGATAGCTGGCTAGACGCCTACTTGATCTAGTTTGACAACGAAACTAGATCCGTCACCTAAATGATCTAGCTTGACAACGAAGCTAGATCCAACCCTTAAACTTGTCATTCATGCATGCTAAACTGTCACGTTTACTTTTCTTACTTGTACGCTTTACTTCTTGCCATGCCATGTCATCCATGCATTGATTGTTGCATCGTAGCACACGCTACAATACTTGTCCTCGTACTACTTGTCCGGCTAGGTGCACCCCTACGCCATACTTGTTTACACACTTCCTGGCTCGTGGTTCAGAAGCGGGCCTCATGTGTTGGCCAGAAACCAATGACCGATACACGTGGAGGGGTAGGGATAAACGGTTACTTGAGCTTAGGAGTGGCCTGATCCGCCCTCTAGCCAAAGGACGGAATCTCTGTGCACGAGGTGCTTACTTTCCTTGTCTTGTACTTGTCTTACGAATGTCATGCCATGCTCGTACTGTACTTTACTTTACTTTACCTGTTGCACTCATACTTTAAACTGCCATGTCATCGCATTCATGCTAGAACTGCTAGGGTGTTCACTTGTACTTTCAGTTTCACTTGCACAAGTCTTCCAGACTTGCTGACATGTGCCCTTTCTCTTTGGGTGTCACATGTTAGACCCTGAGCCAGAGATAGTTGTAGCGGACGAGGTAGTTGCTGACACTGAGCCTACGTTCGTCGAGGAGTTCGTGGACACCGGTGACCATTCTTTGAGTCTTTGTTGAGCTTTATTTTGCTTTAGGCCTTTTGTTAGTTGTTGGTGCGTAGCACCGTTGTTTTGTACTTTGTACTTTTGTTGGCCATGTTTGGGCCTTTAGTCTCTTTTTCTTTTAGCCTGGTGGCTTTTTCTGTGATGTTGAAACTTATTTTATGGATATTCTGTGATATCTCTTTTGTCTCATTTAATTATTATTATCTTTGTTTCGTTCGCATTGCAAGGACCTGCAGTTTTAAATTTGATTGACGCTTATCGGACTTGCAGCTTTGTAGCTTCAAGTCTGAGCGGACCTTCTCACGCTTCGCCTCCACATTTTTGGGAAGCGGGGCGTGACAATAGATATAAAGATCTATATAAAACTTCCAGAAGGGTATACTCTACCCACAGAGATGAAAGAGAGACGTAGAAACGTCTTCTCCATAAAGGCTACAAAGATCATTAGTTGATCTTAAGCAATATTCTGACCGTGTATCTTTTTCAAAAGATCGTTGACAGGATTTGTGATATTCACCATACATGTGGTCGACTTAAAGCTAATAGGATCTCCTGCAGAGACCATTGAGATATCAGATAGCTTTAAGCATACCTTGGAAATGAAAAACCTAGGCATAACAAGGTATTACCGCGGCTTACATATTAAACACCTTCGTGGTGGAACTCTTTAATATTCTTCATACACCTGGAGTTTATGAAGAATGATGTCCATTTGCAACCTATTAAAAATGGATGCTTATTTATGACACCTTCCAGTCGCTGAAAGAGGGGGAGGACATCCTAGGTCCCGAAGAGCCTAGCTCTAGTGTACTTGTTACACTTCTTTATCTGGCCAACTGCATGTGTCTTTGATATACCGTCTGTAGTAAAGCTGTTAACCAGATACAATGTTGTCCTGAAGAGCACCACTAGACCACGGATAAGCTGCTTCTGTGCAACTTCCAAGGGTCAAGGAATATATATTGCATATACAGGTTTAAAGATCATCACAATGACTAAAACACAAAAGGCGGACCGCCTCCTAAATATCTACACATTATCCTCCAAAGTCTACATCTTCTGAGAAGCTCATCATCCAAGAAGCAAGTATTGAAAACTCTCAGCCAGGTCCAGCAGTACCTTGTAGACACAGTGAAGACTGATTCAAAGAATACTTTAATGGAGTCATCTACCAACTTTGAAGAGCATTCCACTCCAGAGCGCCACTTGTAACACCCCGCTTCCCAAAAGACACCGGAAGCAAGAACGTTACGCGGTCCGCTTGAACTGGAGCGGTGAAGCTCGAGTTCAATAAGCGTCTGTGATAAAAACACAGATGAGGTTCTTGCATTTGCGATTCAGAACAATCAGAAACATTTCAGAAAAGTAAAGCCACATCCAGAGATAATGTTCGTACAAGAATATAAACAAACAAGCCACATCAGGGCTAAAGTAGTAACAAAAGAAACGTACATAACTACAGCAAGTGACTAAAAGTAAACTAAGAAAACTAATAGTAGAGGGGTCCTCTAGTCCTCTGCTGGAAGAGGCACTGCGTCAGGTGCGAACTCCTGACTCTCCAACTCTGGCGTCTCGTACTGGTCCTCCTGGTACTCAAGCTCTGAACCTGACATACATCCACAAACATGAATGTATGTCAGCTAGGGGTCTGCAAGAAAAGTTAACATCCCAAGGTAAAGTATATGACAGATATATGAATTTTAGAAGCATTAATAATTTAAGAAAAGTGATTGCAACAATTTAACATTTAACAATTCATAGAAACGGAACCGAACAATCCTAGTATGCAGTTCTAGACGATTGCAAGATTAAGGTTAAGATTACTCGGAGTTCAATGGCATTTCAATTTTCAAGATGACCAAGTTAGCATTGTAAGTTTTCATGTCAGGAGTTAGCATTCTAATCTAGGGTTTACGCCTGTAGGTCGTGATGAGAAGGTCGTTCCTCTCACGGGGGCTTACCGTGATTGACGCTAACCCACCGCATGCGGATGGTGCTCTTGAGGAGAGTACCTTTCATACGCCTAGTGACCGCTCAACCCTAACCCCACCCAAAAGTTTGCCGGAACATGAGCCGGCCTAGTCGACTCACACGACATCACGATATCACGATACCGCCTTTGAGGCGCACGATTTCACGATGTCCACATTGTTAAACATGTCAGGACTCACTGAATTTCACTGTTAACAATTATTATGGTGTTATGGTGACAGTTCTACAAAGCGGAAACGGGTCGAACGACCGTTTCTGTAATTTCAAATAATGACGAATACGTCATGTTTGTTCAACTTGCTACAGAAATGATTTCTTTCTCTTATTGTTTAAAATGGGGATATATCGTATGATATACCGTTGGATCCCAAATTTCGTCCAGATTATCATGGCATCGTTTTTATACGTCATTTCACGTCTAGTTTTCAAGTTACACATCCATAACAAAAAGTGACGCAAAAGTTCCGAAACTTCAAAAATTCATATAAAATCAAATACTCGCCAGTTTTCGAAGTTCTTGGTGTCGTTGGAATCGTCTCGATGTGTACTACGCCGTGGAGTGTTTGGTTTGCTGTTTTGGCAGAACATAAAATCAGAAATTTGCGGTTTTTGTTCAGGTCAGATTACAAAAAGCCCCTATGACGTCTAATCAACCGGTTTTATTAGGGTTCTCTACTTTACGGTGTGGGTTAAGAGTTATAGGGGGTAGATCTACTGACCTGAAGTGTAGCGAGAGATCGGATGACGTCAACGGGCAGTGGCGACGCGTCGGGTCCCGGAACAGCGGCGTAAAAGCTTCGGGAAGGAAAAGATCGGCTGTCCGCATCTCTCGAGTGCGTGGATCTGCTTCGTTGGGTCCACGCGATAATCAGCGACGGGGAGAGGCTGCTCGCGTGAAGAAGGAGGCTGCGGGGTGTTAGATCTCGGCCTGGCCGTGTGTGCCGGGTGAAGAGAGGCCTGTGCGGGTGTTGGATCTCGGCCTGTGGGAGTTTTCTTGCGTGGAGAGAGGCCGTGAGAGTTGTGTTGGCCTGTGGGGGGTGTTGCGGCTCTGTGGGGAGAGGAGGCTGCGGCCTTGTGAGGGGGATCTCGGCGGGCTGGTGATGTAGATGGAGAAGGAGGCCGGCCTGTGGGTTGTTGTTGCGGGTTGTTTTGCGTGGAGGTGGGAAGAGGAGTCGGCGGCTGCTAGGAGTTGTCTGCGGGTTGTTGGAGAAGAAGAAGAAGGGAACTCGGCCTGGAGATGGTTGCGTGCTTGTGAGGAAGAAGAAGGAGCAGTGGAGGAGTACTCGGCGGCTGGTAGATGTACCTAGGGTTTGTAAAAGTAGCTAGGGTTGTAAATAGGGTAGGGCTACGGCTACAGGGGTTTATATAAAAGAGTTTGGTGATAAGTTAGGGTTTTTATTTATAAACAATTAGGGTAGAGGCAACCTGGTTTTTATTAAAGGGCTAGGTTTGAAAACATAGGCTGCGGCTGCTGTGGGTTTTAGCTCTAGGGTTTGATTAAAGAAATGGGTGTAGGGTTCTTATAATAGTATGCCTAGGCTTTGTTATCATGTGAAAAAAAGAGAAACCTGATACTGTTGCGTGAGTTGGATTATAAGAGTTGGCCTTGGGGTTTCTATCAAATAGGTAGGCTGAGTCTTAGGGTTTGAATAAAATATAGGCCTAGGTTGAAATTTATTACGATGTTGGGAAATATTAAAATAGGAGATACAAAAAGATAATAGTAGTAATAATAATAACAATATTAATAATAAATAACTAAGTGCCATCAGAATAATAATACGAATAATTATTATGAAGAAGTTGGCACGTGCACAGGGACAGATACGCTAATACGGATACGGGACGTCTAACTCCGGATACGGGAAAAATAATATACTAGATAAATACAGATAATAGTAACGGCAAAAACCAGTCGTTACACCACTGCTTTCCAATAGCCGCTAGATGAGTGAAACTTGTATATATGAGTGATGATTGTATTTTGCTTTCAGAACATGATGGATGTATAGATGAATAGGAGATGATTGTATAGATACATAGGAAATCTGCAAGCCGAAGCTTGTACAGATTAAGGGGAGTCCCTCGATAGTTGTACTCTTTTCCCTTAAGCTGCTAGTTTTTCCCACTGGGTTTTCCACAGCTAAGGTTTTAACGAGGCAACCGCAGTGACTCTGGATCCAAAAGTATCAACCCCATTAGCATACTGAATCCTGAAGTTTTCATATGCTTAACCCAAGGTAATGGAGAGATGAGGGCGAGTGTTGTGAGTTGAGGGAGTCCTTTGGCCTCCCTCCCATCATCATCTCACCATTACTCCCCCGCTAAGTTAGTGGGGAGTCCCTTGGACTCCTAAACCCCATTATGAAGTGAATATATAGAGAGCTATGGCTTATGCCATGGCTACTCCTAATCTTAGATTATTTGCCATTTCTCAACATCTACGAATTTTATATTGTAATTGAATTGAATATTGTATTTGTTATGAGTGAGGGGGGCTTTTGGCCTCCCCACCTCTATATCCCTCCATTACTCCCCACTATTTAGTAGTGTGGACCAATGGTATTTCATAGATATGAATATATAGAGAACCATGGCTATGAGCCATGGTTACTCCTTTTTTAAGTTTATTTAACACGTTATCAGCACCTTGCTCTAAGAAAAATTTCTACACATCAAATTTTCTTCTCTTCTAAAAGCGAAGGAATCAATTTCTTGGCTATTTTGATAGCCACCATCGCATGGAGGTTGCGCTATGGAATCTATTCTCGGCAGCTCTTTCGCCGACGTCGCAAAGATGTGGATCATATTATTCTCTTCGGATCTCTTTTTCCAGATTTTTCTGGTTAGAGGTGTCACGCCCCGCTTCCCAAAACAGTGGAGGCGAAGCGTGACTAGGCCCGCTTAGGCCAGAGCTAAGGATCCCTGTCCCAATAAGCGTCTGTGTGGTACCAAGGCGAAGGTACAGGTCCCTGCATGTTAGTACAGAACAATAAAAGTACAAGAAAGGGAAAGACAATTCATTTTATTCCAACATATCAAAGTACCAAGTCTCAACGCCCGAAGGGCTACAACAGCAGAAAAGGAAATCTAACGGTGCATGCACCCAACCTAAACACGCAACAAAAAGGTGCTACGCCCCCAACTAAAATAAATAGATAACTCTGGAAACTGCAACTGAAAGTATCTAGCTCTGGTCCTCCTCAGAGTCGTACTCAGGATCGACGCTCTCTGGCTCCACGTCAGCTGGCAAGTCAGTCTCCTCAACGTACTCTGGCTCGATTTCTGACGTACAGCACCACAAGAAGGAACTATACGTCAGGTAGGGTCTACAAGAAAAGGTTAGACCAAACTGCAAGTTCACCAATTATTTAACAAACGTTTTACTGGTTGATTAACATGATGAGGTTATAACAGACGAACAAACGAAAGCGCACGCAGCAGGAAAGTAAACACTACAAGTAGTAGTCGTAGCGAGTGCTACCGACTACGGGACTAGCCTACAGGTATCAAGACAAGACGGTACATGGAGAGCCAGACGAGACAAGACAAGACACGAAAAAGGGTTCATGCCTTTACGGTTCGAGGGGGATCAGACCCTCTTGCCGCGTGCACGCTCAACCCTACCCCAAAACCCCAAGAATCGTGAAAGGACAATGGATCACTTGCTCTAGCTTGACAAGTGCCCTATTGCTCTCTGAGATGTGTTTCAGTACAAGGGATCACCTGCTCTAGCTTGACAGGTGCCCTATTGCCCATCGGGCTGTGAATCAGTACAAGGGATCACTCGCTCTGGCTTGGCGAGTGCCCTATTACCCATCGGGCTGTGCAAGACGGAACGGAACATGACAAGACGGAGGGGACATGACACGACAAAACAGGAGGGGTTGTACTAGGGTGTCCACAACTCACACACATGCATGTCAATCCTATGATGTCAAAATTATTGTTGTTGGACTCAGACTTCGTTGTCAAGTCTGAGCCATTAAGGGCGTCCCGGACGCTATCATTTCACGTCCGGTTCTCATTGTTCCAAGGTATCAATTCTAACAAGACAAGGCCTAAACATGGCCGAGAACGCAAGTGGTACACTTGCCTACGGTGGCGAGTGCGTCGTCTTCCTGGAACGTCTCATCCAAACGTCTCGTCGGCGAAAGAACGTCTGAAAATTATGACACGGCGACGGTGTCAGATCGTGATTCAATAATTCATATTAGGGTTGTGTCTAGGTTATCGGGACTATCCTATTCATAAAAATCACATTTTTAATGCATTTAACCTAATCGACGATCTATTCTATGTGCACATGCATAAAGTCCATTCGCCGATTTATCTACGGTTGCACAACGTTTTAAAGAGGAGCAGAAAGTAAATTTATTTTGGTTATGTTGTTGATTTTAATTAGGGTTTGATTATCTATTGTGTGGGTTACTACGAATTTAGGGAACCAACCTGATTTGACGATTGCACAAAGATCCGGCGTCTAATCTGAATGGTGGAAACTTGGCGGCGTCTGGAAATTCCTAGGCTGCGGGTAGCGTAGCGAGGAACACTGATTGTTGATGATGACGTTGGCCTCCGAAGGTGATAACGAAGATCTTGGCGTCTCCAGGGGTCGTCGTCGCTAGATCCGAGGTAGGAACACCACGCGAGAGGGAGAAATGGATCTTGGAAGAAAGGACGCGGCCGGAGCTTGGCCGCAGATCTCAGATCTGAGGGGAGATGAGGTGATCGGATGTATGTGGGGAAATATAGGAAGGAGAAGAAGAAATGGGAAAAGAAGGGAAAGGAGAAAAGGGGGGAGAAGAACCTTGGAGAAGATGGAGGGCGCAAAGGAGGAGGAAGGAGAGGCAAGGAAAGAGAAGGAGGTGGGTTGGGGAAGCCAACTCAAAACAATGAGGAGGAATGAAGAGCAGCCGCGCGTTTAAATAAGAAAACGAAACGGCGGCTAGGTCAAAACTAGGGTTTTGGGGGTCAGTTAGTCGGTCTGAGGAGGGTGGTTGACCGACTAGTTTGAGAACTAATTGGTCGGTCGTCTAACTGTGACCGACTAGAAGGCAAACAGAGAACAGTGTCGGTACAGGGTTGACAGATTTAGTCGGTCTGTGAAGGCTCGTCGACCGACTAGTTTGCAACCTAGTCGGTCGGCCAGTGTTTATTAACCGACTAAAAGATAAAAGTGGTCGACAAGAAATTTTGAAAGTTAGTCGGTCTGAGAAGAAAGCCCAACCGTCTAGTTCGTCAACTAGTCGGTCGGTATTCGTTCTTAAACCGACTAAAGGTAAACAGTAACTCGACTACATGAAATGATCTCTAACTTAGTCGGTCTGCGAAGAAGTGTTGACCGACTAGTTTGACAACTAGTCGGTCGGTGGATGAACTTAGACCGACTAAGAGTAAACAGTAACTCAGTGGAAAAATCTGACGGAAACTAGTCGGTCCATGAAGGGTTTCTGACCGACTAGATTGACATCTAGTCGGTCGGTCCTTGTTCTTGAACCGACTAAAATGCACACCAAGTCTCCAAATGGAGTGCGAAGCTTCGGGATGGGTTCTAGGGACTTCTAAAATGAGTCTGGCTCTAAGATAAGAGCATCATGAAGCACGCTCAGCTCCAGATAGGGAAAAGAGATACGGAAAAGAAAAAGAGAGAAGACAAACAATTATATATATATATATATATATATATATATATATATATATTAATTAATATCATCTTACAAAAACCAGCCGTTACATCCTACCCACCTTAAGAAAAATCCTCCCTCGGAATTTCTATCAGAATAGGTGAGGGTAACGCTCTCTCATCTCATCCTCTCTCTCCCAAGTGGACTCTCCAGGTGATCCGTGACGCCACATCACTCTCACCAGGTCGACTACCTTGTTCCTCAACTGCTTCTGTCGACGGTCCAAAATCTGCACAGGCTGCTGATCATAGGTCAGGTCCGGACGGACCGTGATCTCCGAGAAATCCACCGTGTGTGACGGATCGCTGACGTACCGACGCAACTGAGATACATGGAATACGTCGTGAAATCCCACCAAGGATAGTGGCAGAGCAAGGCGGTAGGCCACTGCTCCCACACGCTCCAGCACATTGAAAGGTAATATGTACCTCGGACTCAGCTTCCCCTTCTTCCCGAATCGGATAACTCCGCGGTTCGGAGAAATCTTCAAGAAGACGTGGTCTCCAGGCTGAAACTCCAAAGGTCTCCTTTTGGCATCCGCCCAATGCTTGAATCGATCCTGTGCAACTCTGAGCTTCTCCCTGATGTCCCTCACGACATCCACAGCTTCTACTATCATCTCCGGACCCAACAGCTCTCGGTCTCCAATGTCATCCCAGCTCAGTGGCGATCGACATTTCCTCCATATAAGGCAGCAAACGGCGCCATGCCAATGCTCGCCTGGTAGCTGTTGTTATAAGAAAACTCCACCAAATGGAGATGGTCCTCCCCAAGATCCCTTCAAATCGAGCGTACGAGCTCGCAGCATATCCTCTAGTATCTGAATAGTTCTCTCGGACTGGCCATCGGTCCGCGGGTGGTACGCCGTGCTGAAACTCAGACTCGTACCCAAATGCTCCTACAGACTTCTCCAGAACTGAGATGTGAACCTCGAGTCTCTGTTAGACACGATGCTCATGGGGACTCCGTGTAAGCGTACAATCTCCTGCACGTACACGGTCTACGTCACAACTAGCTCAAAGAGGAAAAATAAAGAGAAGTAAAAGAAGAAATTTTACCTCTAGATATTTCCTCGCCAAAGCTTCCGTAAACTGGCCCACTCGGAAAGGAATAAAATGCACAGACTTAGTCAACCGATCAATGATCACCCAGACTGCGTCGTTCTGTTTCGGGGTCCGAGGTAAACAAGTCACGAAATCCATCGTAATATGCTGCCACTTCCACTCCGGAATAGGAAGCGGTTGTAGCAACCCAGCAGTACGATGGTGCTCAGCCTTCACCTGTTGGCATATCAAACACTTGGCAACACTCTGTGCCACACTCCTCTTCATGCCAATCCACCAGTAATTCAGTCGAAGGTCCTTATACATCTTGGTACCACCAGGATGTATAGAATAAGGCGAGCTATGAGCCTTGCTCAAAAGCTCCTCCCGAACATCTCCTGCAGGTATGCAGAGTCTACTGCCGTATCGCAGCGAACCATCCTCATAAATCACAAACTCTGCTCGCAGTCCAGCTTCAACCTGCCTCCTGATCCTCTGCAACTTCGGATCTCCTGCCTGTGCTGCCTTGATCCGATCTACGATCATGGACTGAATCTGCAAATTCATGAATGAAAGAACCATACCAGGTAGGACGACCTCCAAATCCATCTCCTTCAGCTCCTGCTGAATCCTCCAGTCAGTGGTATGCATCATTGCAGTAGGAAGTCTACTCAAAGCATCCGGCACTACGTTCACCTTCCCCAGATGATACTGCAAATCTATCTCATAGTCGGCCATGAGCTCCATCCATCGTCTCTGACGCATGTTGAGCTCCTTCTGCGTGAATATGTACTTCAAACTTTTGTGATCGGTGAAAATCTTCACGCTCTCACTTAGTAAGAAGTGCCTCCAAATCTTCAGTGCAAAGATCACCGCTGCCAACTCCAGATCATGCATCGAGTAATTCTTCTCGTGCGTCCTCAGCTGACGAGAAGCATACGCGACCACATGGCCATGCTGATGCAGAACGCATCCTAGTCCCTTCCCTGATGCATCACAATACACTTTGAAGCCTCCCCTCCAATCCGGTACTGCCAAAATTGGTGCCGTGGTCAACCTCGCCTTCAAGATACTGAAAGCCTCCTCACAAGCATCAGACCACTGAAACTCCACGTCCTTCCTCGTCAGCTTCGTCATCGGCTCAGCAATCTTCGAGAAATCCTTGATGAACCGCCGATAATAGCCTGCTAAACCAAGGAAGCTCCTGATGTCGAATGCTGACTGCGGAGTCAGCCAATCTCAAACTACTCTAACCTTCTCCGGATCTACTGATATGCCATCACCGGACACCACGTGTCCCAGGAATGTGACTCTGTCCAGCCAGAACTCGCACTTACTATACTTGGCATACAGCTTATGTCGCCTCAGCGTCTCCAGCACTGTCCTCAGATGACAGCTGTGCTCCTCCTCAGACTTCGAATAAATAAGAATGTTATCGATGAAAATCACAACAAACTTATCCAAGAAGTCGTAGAAAATCAAGTTCATCAAATTCATGAACATAGCTGGAGCATTGGTCACGCCGAAAGGCATAACCACGAACTCATAGTGCCCGTACTTCGTCCGAAAAGCTGTCTTCGGAATGTCATCCTTCTTCACCTTCAACTGATGATATCCGCTCCTTAAATCCAACTTCGAGAAAACTCTCGAACCTCCTAGCTGATCAAAAATGTCGTCGATGCGCGGCAGCGGATACTTGTTCTTCACGGTGATAGCATTCAATCCACGATAGTCCACGCACATCCTGCGGGACACATCCTTCTTCTTCACAAGCAACACTGGTGCATCCCACGGTGACACACTAGGGTGGATGAAACCCTTCTGTAACAGCTCATCTAGTTGCTTCCGCAGCTCCTCTAGCTCCGCGGGAGCCATCCTATATGGCACCTTCGATATCGGCTGCGCACCCGGCATCAGATCGATGCCGAACTCCAAAGCCCTGTCGGGTGGCAGACCCAAGATATCCTCCAGGAAGACGTCATCGAAGTCTCTGACAACCGCTGGTCAGTCGATCTCCATCTCCATCTGCAACGCTGCTAACACTGGCACCTCCGGCTTGGCCCGAAATCTGATGGGCCCAAGCGACTCATCTCTGCTGCGGAACTCGAACTTCGGATGGCCTGGAATCCGGAATACCACTCTCTTACTGTGACAGTCGATCGAAGCGTGGAAATCTCCCAGCCAATCGATGCCAAGGACGACATCGAAATGCGACAAATCGTGGACGATGAAATCTGCATACAACTCATGTCCACTGACCACAAGAGAAATCGATCGACATCCCATGTTCATAGTCACCACCCCGTTCCCTGTGGTGATGTCCCAACACTTAGGTAGTGTGTGGGTAGGAATGGAGTGCTTTGTTATAAACTTCCGGGATATGATGCACATGGATGCACTGGAGTCAAACAAAGCCAAAGCAGGGTGAGAGGACACTAGAATGGTGCCTAGGGAAAACAAGGGTCTAAGGTCACAACACTACTCTAGTAATCAAACAACCAAACAACACTAACATAACTAGCAATAAGGTCTAACTATGAAATGAAAAGACTAGGTCAAAGAGTTACCTGCAATAACTCCATCCAGCTCCTCGGTCTCAACAGCAGTCATCGTATAGGCCGGCCTATGAGGCTGCACTGCTCGCTGGTACATCTGTCGCTGTGGCACCAAGGGTGGTCCACGAACAGCAGATCCTCTCTGAACTGGGGCGAGCACCCTCATCTGCAACAGGGCTGGCGTTCCAACAACAGCATTACGGGCTCTTGGACAATCCTTCGCAGCATGCGAAGCATCTCCACAAAGTAAGCACAAACCCAGCTTCCTCCTACAGTTGGTCTGAACATGTCCGGGCTTACCGCAGAAATGGCACGGACCCTTGCTCTGTTGCTGCACTGGTGCTCCAGGTCTCTTGAATGGCACCGTCTGGACTGGCCTCATCGCCAGCCTGGCAGGTGGCCGGTACTACTCTATAGGGCTCTTTCCTCTGTCCGCTGGAGTGTCAGGCAAGTGCGAAATCGTCTCATGATTCTTCGCAGCATCTAACACTTCCCTCATAGTCGAGAAACTAGCAGAGGACATGAAGGCCTGGACCTTTGGACGAAGTCCCTGTCGGAACAGCTCAGCTCGATTCTCCTCCTTCTTCACCATGTGCGGGGCAAAACAGCTCAGCATCTCGAATTCAGCCTCATACTCATCGATCGTCATGTCCCCCTGCTTCAGATCCATAAATTTGCCCATCAGCTCTCTCCTAGCTGCCTTGGTGAAGTACTTCTCCTTGAACATGTGGCGAAAAGTCTTCCACTCCACAGGCTTCTGCAGACGCCTCTCCTCAATACGCCACCAGTTTCAGGCAATCTCAGTCAGCTGCATCTTCGCGATCTCCACCCGGGTATCCTCTGGAATCTTGGCAGCTACCAACTTTTCCTCAGTGCTCTGGATCCACTCATCGGCACCCAGAGGTCCCTCCTTCCCAGAGAAGGTCTTCGGCCGAAGCTCGTTGAACTGCTTCACTCCTGGAGCAGCTCGCGGAGCAGGCGGAGGTGGAGGTGGTACAACAGGTGGGGTCTGGGCAGCACGGTTGGACTGCTGCACCAGTTGATGCTACACCTCAAGCATCTCTCACATCACGCCAAGGAACTGGCGGAACTCAGCACCATGGTCCTCCGGACCGTCATCACTCGAATTCGAGGATCGAGTAATGCGTCGCCCAGCCATCCTGTGTCAGAAACAAAAACACAGGTCAGACTCGTACAATGTTTGAATATCAAAATGATTGTCCTTACTCTTACGGTTCTGTACTTGTAGAAAGATTGGGACGGTGACCTGCATAGGCCACCACTAAAACCTGTCACGCCCCGCTTCCCAAAACAGCGGAGGCGAAGCGTGACTAGGCCCGCTTAGGCCAGAGCTAAGGAGCCCTGACCCAATAAGCGTCTGTGTGGTACCAAGGCGAAGGTACAGGTCCCTGCATGTTAGTACAGAACAATAAGAGTACAAGAAAGGGAAAGACAATTCATTTTATTCCAACATATCAAAGTACCAAGTCTCAACACCCGAAGGGCTACAATTGCAGAAAAGGAAATCTAACGGTGCAAGCACCTAACCTAAACAAGCAACAAAAAGGTGCTACGTGATTCGGGTTCAATATTACATATTTAACCCCTCATTTAGCCCTATTTTGTGCTCATGTGATGCTACATTGTTCTCTAATTCATACGTATTTTCTACACATTTATTTATTAGAAAAAACACCTTATTTGAGCACAAAACAGCAATTAACGACGCATTTCTGCACTTTTAATATTTTTCCTAGCATCGTCTCGATCTCACGATTCCAACGAATATTTATTTGTATTTTTCTGAGATCTGTGCTAATTACTGTGTATTTTTGAATGCAGAATACAATTTAATTGAAGAAATATGAAAGAAAATACGTTTAAATAAGTATATACGGTCGCCAGCCAATCACAGCACACCATGTGGCAGCATCCTGCGCATTACACCTTTATCTGACGGCAGACACAGCGGTCGACGCGGCCGACTTTCAACCGTTGGATTCAAATCCAACGGTACAAAAGCGATGCGTTCGAAATCAAAATCGCCGTCGACGTGGCAGCATCCGGGCCGTCGCTTTACAATCCAACGATCCGCTATCGTCTTGGACTTGATCTCGAAGAGCAGCAAAGAAGTGCGACGTGGCGAGCATCCGTTCAGTTGCCGCTTCATCGAACGGTCGACATCGACTCCGAAGCGAGCGAGAAGCGGGAACTTCCGCTTGTCGACGTGGCGCGATCTCATTGAGTTTCCGCGCGATCCAACGATCCAGGATAGCTCCGACCCGAACTTGATTTCCAAACGGGCACGGATGCGAGAAGATCCGCTAAGAAGTGCCACGTGTCGAGCCCAGGATAAATCCCTCTTGGATCGACGGCCTACAAATGCGCCGATCTGGATGTGCGGCTGGGATGAGTTCAGGTAGCGAAAATGAAGCGGGGTTCGACCCGCTAAGCACAGTAAACCCGCAATCTTATTATATAAGCGTATTTAGGGTTTTTTGGGCGTATACAGCCAGATTGGGGCGTATTTTGAGCATATTGGAGGCTCTAGGAGCCGTATTTCCCCTCTGAAAAATCCTGTAAAATTCCAGAGGCTTTTATTATTATTTCCAGAGAGTTTGAAGTCTTTTCAAAGAGAATTCGTGATATATTTCTTAACTTAAACCCCTTATTTGATGCTTTTCTACCGTATTTTGCTATAATCTTGATGTATTTTGCCATGAAAGTTGTTTATTATTGCAGATGAGTAGCTAAATCTTATTTGTGCATGATATGGCGTAGTTAGGGGCTATGATTTGTGTTAGTTTGGTTGTATTCCATGTGCTAAATCGTTAAAACGTCGTTAAAGTTATGATCTTTGTTCTTAAATCGCCTTTTTCATCTTCCAAAAGAAGTGATTAAGTTGATGATCGCCCCAAAAGGGCGAGATTTGATCTCCCCAAAAGGGAGTTTCATACCGTAGTTTTGATCTCTCCAAAAGAGAGTTTCATATCGTATTATAACTTTAGCGACGATCTTTTTGAATATTGTGTTTGAACCCCCAAAAGGGCATCTTCCGATGAATTGCTCCCAAAAGGAGAATTCATTGAGTTATATTGGATATTTTCCAGGTGAATTGCTCTCAAAAAGAGAATTCATTGTGATATATTCATCAACCAAATTAATACGAATCATTGATCCTAACGAACCCATACCATGTGCATACTTTTTATAGATATTTGTTCTCACGTATTTTCCTTGTTCGTATCATTCACGTATCCCCATTCACACCACCATCACCACCATTAAAAGTGTTTAGTTTCTCTTCGTTAGCTTTCTATTTGATTTGAATTGTGGTTGCAACAGATTTCTTTCCGTGGATTCGACATCTGGACTCCCAGATTTTACTACTTGTACGGACTCTTGCACTTGAGAGAGAGCACCTTTCCGGTCCCACCAAGTTTTTGGCGCCGTTGCCGGGGAGGAATGGTTTGCGACTACGGTTTATTTCATTTAGAGGACCTCCGGTGAGATCTTTCCACTTTACTGTACATAAAATTTTTTTTATTATTTTATTTCAATTTTTAAAAAATGGAATATATGAACTTCTATTGCACAAACAATCTGTATGATGCAAGGTATGCTAATGCACACAAACATAGAATGGAGAAGCTCAAAATTGTTAATTTTAATCAAACTGATTGTGAAACTTTCTTTCAGGCCTGGAGGAGGTTCACAGACCTAATAGCGAGCTATCCGTAGCATGGGTACACAAATGAAGAGCTTATGGCGTCCTTCCTAGATGGACTACAACCACAGCTGCAGGAATTTTTGGGAGTCATGACGCCGACAGAGGCGTGGGAATACATGGAGTCTCTGCAAGAAAACGAAGAAACCATGGAAGGGACTTCAGAGAGCGATTCAACGGAGCCTTCGTGCCTCGATCAAGGGGAGCAAAGTGTAGACGTACCTTTGCCATCCTTGAAAGAGGAAGTTTACCTGATTATTCAGACACAGGAGGCCACATCTCATCAATTCCAGGAGAATTTCCTTGCTCGGAGCCGGCAGATTCAAAAATCTATTGAAGATCTTACGCTGATTGCCACTTGCTTAGAAGAAGGTAATGCTTTTGAAACTCAATTTAAAGAATCTAATACGAGTTCATCTTCTATTGCAGGAATATCGAGCGAGCCATGTCACATTGATGACACGAATAAAAATATCCACATGGCAGAAAGTGTGTGCAAAAGAGAGGACGAGCTAGCAATTTTGGATGAACGAGAGGATGAGACAGCTAGGGAAAAGGGTTTTGAGATTATCACCATGGAGTCAGAACCATGCCCTCCTCCAGTTTTGTCCCAAAATCATTTACCCCTCTCCCCATTGATCGAGCATCGTACAGAGAGTAGTGCAAATCTTTCAGGGAGTAGTCGTCAACTTGCTTTAATTTCTTTCACTTATTTTGATGACTATATTTGGAATATTTTTATTGCGAAGAATCTTAAATTAATTTGGACTGACATAACTCATCTCTCGCAGGACATTGGCAAACAACTTATAGAGATGCTTGGAGTCATGTTGCTGGGGTCCAAATTAGTTTTTGGAGGAAAAATAATTGCCGAGGAGCGCAAGGAGCAAATTGAACAACTTCCTCCACCATCAAAGATTCGGGATCCGCCATTTGATCACGGTGTGTTCTTTCCAGTAGTGTAGTTTTTATATGCTTTCTAGGTTGCTTGCTTGAATAAACTCGTACCTCTTCCGACATTGAGGACAATGTCCATCTTTAGTTGGGGTGTGTGTATGAGACCTTAGTTTTTTTAGAAGAATAAATCACCAAATCTCATCATTTTAAAACTCATTCATATGCCTCAAATACGGATGATTACGCATTAATTGAGTTCTAAAATTGTTTATGGCTTGATTAAATTATTTTTCCTTGATGGAATTGCCGTTAATATGCTATTCATGAAAATTTTCAATTTCCATGATTAATATTTCGAAATAGTTTGACTTTATTGCATGCATGCTAATGTGATGAAAAAGCTTAAGTATACACGATTTTGTAGAATAGTCTTCAAGTTGAAGAGGAATGTGGCCATGATATTAATGTTTATGTTCAGAAATATGGGTGTTGAGTTGCTTACAAAGAAAAAGAAAGAAAAGAAATGAAAAATGAATGAGGAAAAATGAATGAATGAGTATGTCACTAATAAATAACTTGGATGGCTCGAGTAGTATAGTCCGAGGGGTCCTTTTGGCCTAATGCCCTATTATCGTCTGATTTGGGAGCCATTGACAGGAAACTCACTCATTTGATGGAGCGATCCAAGTTATACATTTTTCTACGAATGTTGATTGATGCGCGTTACGCGGAACGAATAAAAGAAAAGAAATGGTGAATATACTAAGCAACTTCAATACCCATGTCTTGAATGATTATTTTGATAGGCCAATTCCTTGGAAATGAGAAAACTAGGATAAAACGACGTGTTACACTTTCGCTTGCGCAAAACGATGCTTGCATGTTATTTATTCATACTAAATTAGAGAAAATATCATGTGATTGATTTTGTTCATGGATGTGTATATTGATGGTCAAGATCATGTTGGAATGCGTATTATTGAACCATGCCATGAGCAATTTGAAAGAATTTATTGTTTTATTAATCATCCGAATTAATCGCTCTTTTTGCTAGATACTAGCAAATCGCTAGTTGGGGGGTGTGATTCGGGTTCAATATTACATATTTAACCCCTAATTTAGCCCTATTTTGTGCTCATGTGATGCTACATTGTTCTCTAATTCATACGTATTTTCTACACATTTATTTATTAGAGAAAATACCTTATTTGAGCACAAAACAGTAATTAACGACGCATTTCTGCACTTTTTATATTTTTCCTAGCATCGTCTCGATCTCACGATTCCAACGAATATTTATTTGTATTTTTCTGAGATCTGTGCTAATTACTGTGTATTTTTGAATGCAGAGTACAATTTAATTGAAGAAATACGAAAGAAAATACGTTTAAATACGTATATACGGTCGCCAGCCAATCACAGCACGCCACGTGGCAACATCCTGCGCATTCCCACCTTTATCTGACGGCATACACATCGGTCGACGCGGCCGACTTTCAACCATTGGATTCAAATCCAACGGTACAAAAGCGATGCGTTCGAAATCAAAATCGCCGTCGACGTGGCAGCATCCGGGCCGTCGCTTTACAATCCAACGATCCGCGATCGTCTCGGACTCGATCTCGAAGAGCAGCAAAGAAGTGCGACGTGGCGAGCATCCGTTCAGTTGCCGCTTCATCGAACGGTCGACATCGACTCCGAAGCGAGCGAGAAGCGGGAACTTCCGCTTGTCGACGTGGCGCGATCTCGTTGAGTTTCCGCACAATCCAATGATCCAGGATAGCTCTGACCCGAACTTGATTTCCAAACGGGCGTGGATGCGAGAAGATCCGCTAAGAAGTGCCACGTGTCGAGCCCAGGATAAATCCCTCTTAGATCGACGGCCTACAAATGCGCCGATCTGGATGTGCGGCTGGGATGAGTTCGGGTAGCGAAAATGAAGCAGGTTTCGACCCGCTAAGCATAGTAAACCCGCAATCTTATTATATAAGCGTATTTAGGGTTTTTTGGGCGTATACAGCCAGATTGGGGCTATTTTGAGCGTATTGGAGGCTCTAGGAGCCGTATTTTCCCTCTGAAAAATCCTGTAAAATTCCAGAGGCTTTTATTATTATTTCCAGAGAGTTTGAAGTCTTTTTAAGGAGAATTGGTGATATATTTCTTAACTTAAACCCCTTATTTGATGCTTTTCTACCGTATTTTGTTATAATCTTGATGTATTTTGCCATGAAAGTTGTTTATTATTGCATGATGAGTAGCTAAATCTTATTTGTACATGGTATGGCGTAGTTAGGGGCTATGATTTGTGTTAGTTTGGTTGTATTCCATGTGCTAAATCGTTAAAACGTCGTTAAAGTTATGATCTTTGTTCTTAAATCGCCTTTTTCATCTTCCAAAAGAAGTGATTAAGTTGATGATCGCCCCAAAAGGGTGAGCTTTGATCTCCCCAAAAGGGAGTTTCATACCGTAGTTTTGATCTCTCCAAAAGAGAGTTTCATATCGTATTATAACTTTAGCGACGATCTTTTTGAATATTGTGTTTGAACCCCCAAAAGGGCATCTTCCGATGAATTGCTCCCAAAAGGAGAATTCATTGAGTTATATTGGATATTTTCCCGGTGAATTCCTCTCAAAAAGAGAATTCATTGTGATATATTCATCAACCAAATTAATACGAATCATTGATCCTAACGAACCCATACCATGTGCATACTTTTTATAGATATTTGTTCTCACGTATTTTCCTTGTTCGTATCATTCACGTATCCCCATTCACACCACCATCACCACCATTAAAAGTGTTTAGTTTCTCTTCGTTGGCTTTCTATTTGATTTGAATTGTGGTTGCAACAGATTTCTTCCTGTGGATTCGACATCTGGACTCCCAGATTTTACTACTTGTACAGACTCTTGCACTTGAGAGAGAGCACCTTTCCGGTCCTACCACTACGCCCCCAACTAAAATATATAGATAACTCTGGAAACTACAACGAAAAGTCTCTAGCTCTGGTCCTCCTCAGGGTCGTACTCAGGATCGACGCTCTCTGGCTCCACGTCAGCTGGCAAGTCAGTCTCCTCAACGTACTCTGGCTCGATCCCTGACGTACAGCACCACAAGAAGGAACTGTACTTCAGGTAGAGTCTACAAGAAAAGGTTAGACCAAACTGCAAGTGCACCAATTATTTAACAAATGTTTTACTGGTTGATTAACATGTTGATGTTATAACAGACGAACAAACGAAAGCGCACGCAGCAGGAAAGTAAACACGACAAGTAGTAGTCGTAGCGAGTGCTACCGACTACGGGACTAGCCTACAGGTGTCAAGACAAGACGGTACATGGAGAGCTAGACGAGACAAGACAAGACACGAAAAGGGTTCACGCCTTTACGGTTCGAGGGGGATCAGACCCTCTTGCCGCGTGCATGCTCAACCCTACCCCAAAACCACAAGAATCGTGACAGGACAAGGGATCACTTGCTCTAGCTTGACAAGTGCCCTATTGCTCTCTGAGCTGTGTTTCAGTACAAGGGATCACCTGCTCTAGCTTGACAGGTGCCCTATTGCCCATTGGGCTGTGAATCAGTACAAGGGATCACTCGCTCTGGCTTGGCGAGTGCCCTATTACCCATCGGGCTGTGCAAGACGGAACAGAACATGACAAGATGGAGGGAACATGACACGACAAAACAGGAGGGGTTGTACTAGGGTGTCCACAACTCTCACACACGCATGTCAATCCTATGATGTCAAAATTGTTGTCGTTGGACTCAGACTTCGTTGTCAAGTTTGAGCCATTAAGGGCGTCCCGGACGCTATCATTTCACGTCCGGTTCTCATTGTTCCAAGGTATCAATTCTAACAAGACAAGGCCTAAACAAGGTCGAGAACGCAAGTGGTACACTTGCCTGCGGTGGCGAGTGCGTCGTCTTCCTGGAACGTCTCGTCCAAACGTCTTGTCGGTGAAAGAACGTCTGAAAATTGTGACACGGCGACGGTGTCGGATCGCGATTCAATAATTCCTATTAGGGTTGTGTCTAGGTTATCGGGACTATCCTATTCATAAAAATCACATTTTTAATGCATTTAACCTAATCGACGATCTATTCTATGTGCACATGCATAAAGTCCATTCGCCAATTTATCTACGGTTGCACAATGTTTTAAAGAGGAGCGGAAAGTAAATTTAATTTGGTTATGTTGCTGATTTTAATTAAGGTTTGATTATCTATTGTGTGGGTTACTACGAATTTAGGGAACCAACCTGATTTGACGATTGCACAAAGATCCGACGTCTGATCTGAATGGTGGAAACTTGGCATCGTCTGGAAATTCCTAGGCTGCGGGTAGCGCAGCGAGGAACGCTGATTGTTGATGATGACGTTGGCATCCAAAGGTGATAACGAAGATCTTGGTGTCTCCCGGGGTCGTCGTCGCTAGATCCGAGGTAGGAACACCACGCGAGAGGGAGAAATGGATCTTGGAAGAAAGGACGCGGCCGGAGCTTGGCCGCAGATCTCAGATCTGAGGGGAGATGAGGTGATTGGCTGTTTGTGGGGAAATATAGGAAGGAGAAGAAGACGGGAAAAGAAGGGAAAGGAGAAAAGGGGGAGAAGAACCTTGGAGAAGATGGAGGGCGCAAAGGAGGAGGAAGGAGAGGCAAGGAAAGAGAAGGAGGTGGGTTGGGGAAGCAAACAACTCAAAACAATGAGGAGGAATAAAGAGCAGCCGCGCGTTTAAATAAGAAAACGAAATGGCGGCTAGGTCAAAACTAGGGTTTCAGGGGTCAGTTAGTCGGTCTGAGGAGGGTGGTTGACCGACTAGTTTGAGAACTAATCGGTCGGTCGTCTAACTGTGACCGACTAGAAGGCAAACATAGAACAGTTTCGGTACATGGTTGACAGATTTAGTTGGTCTGTGAAGGCTCGTCGACCGACTAGTTTGCAACCTAGTCGGTTGGCCAGTTTTCATTGACCGACTAAAAGATAAAAGTGGTCGACAAGAAATTTTGAAAGTTAGTCGGTCTGAGAAGAAAGCCCAACCGATTAGTTTGTCAACTAGTCGGTCGGTATTCGTTCTTAAACTGACTAAAGATAAACAGTAACTCGACTGCATGAAATGATCTCTAACTTAGTCGGTCTGCGAAGAAGTGATGACCGACTAGTTTGACAACTAGTCAGTCGGTGGATGAACTTAGACCGACTAAGAGTAAACAGTAACTCAGTGGAAAAATCTGACGGAAACTAGTCGGTCCATGAAGGGTTTCTGACCGACTAGATTGACATCTAGTCGGTCGGTCTTTGTTCTTGAACCGACTAAAATGCACACCAAGTCTCCAAATGGAGTGCGAAGCTTCGGGATGGGTTCTAGGGACTTCTAAAATGAGTCTGGCTCTAAGATAAGAGCGTCATGAAGCACGCTCAGCTCCAGATAGGGAAAAGAGATACGGAAAAGAAAAAGAGAGAAGACAAACAATTATATATATATTAATAAATATCATCTTTCAAAAACCAGCCGTTACAAGAGGTAATTCATCGATCCATAATAAATTTTTAGATCTAAAACTAGATTAGAATGAATCTGTTTAGATCTAATATTATTGGACCAATAATATTATCATATCAAAGTTAAATTGTGGTGTCCCTAATTTTGGGATGGATTTCTTTTTGTTTGATTTGTAATGTTTGTTATGTGGCGACATGTTTTGCTTTTAGTTTCAGAGAAATTCGTTCTTTTGATGCTTTAAATATCATTGAAACAATTTAAGGCATGATCAATTGTGAGCATGCATCTATCTCATGCACTGTTGGTATGAAGTTAAAAATCATCAACATTGTTGCATAATTCTTCATGTATGGACTTGTGTACGACGTAACCTTTGTGTTACTGTAATATCGGATCTATGAGCAAAAGCCATACACTTAACTCTTAACCTTCATATATTTAATATAGAAAAATGTCTAAGCTATTTGTTTATGGGTTTAATTGAATGGAATCTGAAGCCATTTGTGTCAGCCTGAAGCCCGTGATTCTGACGCCGCTAGATCGGAATCTGGCATGGATTCTGATTGGCTTCGATCGTACCCGAAGGACATTGATCGGCGCCCCTGCAGCGGCGATTGGCATGCCTGAAGCATGACCGTCTCCTGCCTGTACAAAGATGGGGCATGTGGAGTCGCTGTACGGCCCTCCCCTGCCTTGGCCGCGACCCGATGGGGATATTGATGTGTGTCAAATTTATTATGCCAAATTTATTATGCTCGGTCAAAAGGTGCAAATGCAATTCTTTTAATTGCTGTTGTGTTGCCTGATCTTGATATCAAATATATGACCATAATTTGCCACAATCTTGGGCTAGCAGCATTGTTTGAGGTATTTGCCATTTGATGTAATCTGTGCTTTTGATTTCCTAATAATTAGTGCTTTCAAGAATTTATTTATTTCTGGTAGATCGAGAAGTTAACAAATGCCAGAACATAAGAAATTGTGCATGAGTTATATGATTGAAGGATCCTGCCAAAACAGAGTTAGGATCGATAATTAAAGTGGAGACTTACGCTTGCGTATGCGGAACGATAGTCTCGGAACTTTGCCTTCGGATTCGCCACGACGGATCGAGTCTTCTCACGAACGGAGTAAGGCTACTAATCCACAATCTAAATCTCTATTTTAGATTAAGAACTTGGAAGGAGGGAGAGGAAATATTTCTGCAGAGCTTCGCTATGAAGAAGATGCATGCATGAATTTCATGCAAATGGTGTAAGGAAAATGGCTACCCTTGGGTCTTATTTATAGCCCCCAAGGTAGTTATTTTAGGGTAAGTTGTTCCTTTGGAACAACTTAATTAAGGTGTACCATGATACATGGCACATTATAAGCTTAAGTTGTACCATATGCATGGTACAACATAAGCTTAAGATATTCCCCCTTTATTAGCCATATGTCGCATGCACTTATGCATATATAATGCGACTTTCCCGCTCATCCAGAGATCCTCTCCGCAAGAGAACAGATTCCCTTTGCACACGACTTCGTGTACGCGACGTTCGAGGTCCGTAATCCCTCGTACATCCCCCACAAGGGTGTACAAACGTCTTCCATATCCAACATCTCCCACTCACACTTGAGGGGATTGTAAGAGAACGTCTTTCCCTTAGTTCTTTCATCTATCATACCGAGAAATAGACCGTGCGACCGTCATGCGCGTAGAGTCTGTTGTTGTGTACTTGTTAGAGATACACAACGACCTCGAAGGTGCAAAGTTGAGTAGTTCAACGCATGCTTTACCCTAGATTATTTCTTCACATTTCTTATACTTTATATTCAACAATTGAATCCCATCTGGATTACAATTGGCTGGCCAGCTTTGAATCATTAAAGTCCAAATGCGAATATGAAATCAATCTTCCTCTTCTTGCGAACCTTCTGATCTTGACTTGATTCGCTTTTCTAACGTGCCCCGCCGAGCCGAATTACCATAGCCCATTAGCAACACGCTAAGATAGCGATCATCTCGTCAAATCTAAAGGAACCAATTGGAGTCCTTGAGGGTAAGAGTTAAGACCCGTATGGCCTTTGAGTCTCACATAATAGCAAACACTATTGCTACTAACTCAGTGGTCGAAATGCATACGTGGTATGAACACGTACTACAACATCACTCCTTTCCCAGGGAGAGTATGTCTTAATGATGTTGTACGGATGAAAGATCAGACACCACAGTGCCTATCTTTTTGAGTCCCCTTACTACTCGTGAAATATTCACGGACTCTCATCCTGCATAAGACAGATAGGATTTAAAAAATCCAATGAGATCTTTATATCCTTGTGATACAGATCTCAGATCTTTTGTAAGCATTCGTATGATGCAGATCTTTTATTCGACTATCTTGTTTAAGTCATGACTCTAAATCATTTGTCTAATGATTTTGACTTTAAACTAGTCTCATCTCTATCTTATCCATCTGATAAGATAAGGCGGTTGCTCATGTGAGAGAGCCAACCTTAACCTGTCTGACATACACACAATAAAATAGCTGAGACTAAAACACAAATGTACATAAAATCATTTGTAAGAAACTTGTATGCAAATTAAATTTTGATCTTCTATAGACATGGGAAATATTACATGATACAGCTCAGCTCCTACGCATTCCCATAGATGATAAGTGTTTGAAAAACACATCTCTGGGGATCGCCTTAGTAAGGGGATCCGCTATCATCTCATGCGTGGATATGTATCCTATGTCTACTTCCTTCCGTTTGTCATAATCCTTTGTAAACTTGAATCGAATGTCAATGTGTTTGGTCTTACAATGAAATTTAGGATCTTTGACATAGGCAATCGAAGCTTGACTATCACTGTATATAGGAACAGTGCTTGAGTCAGTGGCATTCGTCAGCCTGTCTAAGAATTTCCTAAGCCAAACAGCTTCTTGGACCGCCATGCTGAATGCTACGAACTCGGCTTCCATGTTTGATAGAGCGATGCAGGTTTGTTTCTTGCTGCTCCAGGATATTGCACCATTCCCAAGTAAGAAAACAAAGCCTGAGGTAGATCTTCGCTCGTCGAGATCACCTGCCCAATCAGCATCGGTATAGCCTTCGAGTCTCAAGGTATTGCCTTGATAGCATAACGCATAGTCCGCAGTCCCTTTGAGGTATCTTAATATCCTCTTCACCGCTTTCCAGTGTGCCTGCCCTGGGTTGGATTGGTAACGGATTACCATTCCAACAGCATAGCAAATGTCGGGTCTGGTACACATCATGGCGTACATCAGACTCCCGACAGCACTGGAGTATGGAACTTTTTCCATAGCTTTCTTTTCTTTTGGATCTTTGGGACACATCTCCAAACATAGACCCTCGCCTTTGCTTATTGGAGTATCAATTGGCTTGCAGTCCTGCATATTAAACCGTTCTAAAACTTTCTTTATATATGTCTCTTGAGAGAGAGAAAGAAGTTTCTTGGAACGATTCCTTGAGATCTTAACCCCAAGGATATATGCAGCTTCACCCATGTCTTTCATCTCAAAGACGGATGAAAGCCAAGTTTTGATATCCAATATAAGACGCTTATCATTTCCGGCTATAAGTATGTCATCTACATAAAGAGACATAATTACATACTTGTTTTTAATCCTCTTAATATATACGCAGTTGTCTTCGTCGAGCATGGAGAAACCATACGACAAAACGACTTCTTGAAAGCGCATATACCACTGCCTTGAGGATTGTTTAAGACCATATATGGATTTACGAAGTTTACAAACCTTATGTTTGTTTTCTTCTTGTACAAACCCGTTTGGTTGTTCCATGTAGATCTCCTCATCTAGTTCTCCGTTAAGAAAAGCAGTCTTTACATCCATCTGATGTAACTCGAGGTCCAAACAAGCCACCATTGCCAGAATTAAGCGAATGGAGGTAAAACGCACGACAGGAGAGAAAGTCTCTTCGTAGTCTATTCCTTCCTGTTGCGTAAAACCTTTCGCAACAAGGCGAGCTTTATATTTCTCGATGGAGCCATCAGCCTTATGCTTGATTTTGAGAACCCACTTGTTCCCAATGGCTCTACGTCCCTTAGGTAAATTAACCAAGTCCCAGACTTGGTTTGTTTTCATGGATTGAAGTTCTTCTTCCATTGCCGCTATCCATTTATCTTTAGCAGGGCATGTGACGGCATGTTTGAAATTTGCAGGTTCGTCATCATCTTGTAGTAATGTCATGAATGTTTGAGGAAATTCATCCTCAAATCTCAGAGGTGTTAGCCTCGTTCGATTACTACGTCTTGTTTGAGTTTGATCACTCCCACTTGGAATGACATCACTCCCACTTGGAATAACATCACTCCCACTCGGAATAGGATTGGTATCATTCGTATCATCCATTGGTGAAGTTTGAAACGTATTTTCTTCTTCACCAAGAATTCTCCCACTCGAACGTTCCGATCCTTCTTGATCCCAAGTCTCAAACAAGGATAAGTCTTGACTTATCTCACCCTGTCTTGAAAACTCTTTTTCCAAGAAGACAACATCCCTCGATTCAAATTCTATTAGACCCCCATTGTCCTCTTGACCGACGAAAACATATCCTTTGGAGTTTTCAGCGTATCGGATGAAGATACACTTCCTCCCACGTGGCCCAAGTTTGCCATATTTGTGAGAGGATAAATGTGCGTAAGAGGCACAACCCCAAGGTTTTAGAATGTTTAAGTCTGGAGTTCTATTGTTCCACAACTCATAAGGAGTGGAACTTACCGACTTCGAGGGTACACTGTTTAAGATGAATGCTGCCGTCAATAATGCGTCACCCCAAAAGGTGATAGGCAAATTTGCCTGAGACATCATTGATCGGACCATTTCCATCAATGTCCTATTTCTTCTTTTCGCAACACCGTTTTGTTGTGGAGTGTAAGGCATAGTTACCTGATGTACTATGCCTTTTTCATCACAAAGTTCCTTAAAACTTATTGATTGATATTCACCACCCCTATCGGTTCGCAAAACCTTAATCTTGCGATCTAATTGATTCTCCACTAAACTCATATAGTTTTTAAAGCAAGCCAAAGCTTCACTTTTGTGGGATATCAAATAGATATGTCCGAAACGGGTGAAGTCATCAATGAATGTGATGAAATAGGACTTCCCGCGTCTTGTCTTAACATTCATTGGACCGCAAATGTCCGAATGGATAAGATGTAATGGAACTTCGGCCCTTGTGCCAGTTCCAAACGGCTTGCGACAAGTTTTCCCTACAAGGCAATGTTCGCAAGTTGACATTTCAACTTTTGAAACATTAGATAGCAAGCCACTTTTGGCAAGTCTATCCATTCTAGTTGGTCCAATATGACCAAGTCTTGCATGCCAACAAATGATCTCAGACTCAGAGTTAGAAGCATTTGTCAAATGGAAACTTTCATTAATGGAAGAAGAATCATCATACATTGTATTTAAAACAATTAATCCATTACAAACATTACCAGAACCAATCAAAGAATTATTACAAACAAGGTCAACATATTGTTTATAGAACCTCCACTCATAATCTAAAGACATTAACATGACCACGGAAACGATATTCCTTCTAATATCTGGAGCAAAGAGGACGTCGTGCAATAATAAAGTCCGGCCGTTGTCGAGAACTAGCTTGCATGTTCCGACGCCTTTGACTTCAACACGTGAGTTGTTGCCGACGTATATCCACTTTGTTCCTTGAGTTATCTTTCGATACTCTACGAAGAACCTTCTGTCCTTCGCTACGTGGTCTGTGGCCCCTGAATCAATCAACCAAAAATAGTTAGATTCAACAAGAAACATGGAACTAGAAACACATATGTAACTAGCCCTACAAGTTACCTTATCACTTCCATCCGTACATGAACGGGCGAAGTGACCGTACTTGTTGCACTTAAAGCACTTGATCTTCTTCAAGTTTTTCTTCTTTGAGTGCACATTTTTTTGCCACTTTTTGTTCTTTGTCTTCTTTGAGGTCTCCGGTTCTTGCTTACGTTCGTTCACAAACCTTAAGCGTTTATTCTTCCGCTTATTTCCTCCATGTGAGGAACTAGCGGCCACGTGAACTTCTGCACTTGGTTTTGCGGCTTGAATCCGCTCTTCCTCGAGTTCGAGGTGTTTCGATACATCGCTTAAAGTTTTAATGCACTCATTATGAGTGAGATGCATTTTCATGTTATCCCAGCTATCTGGGAGTGAACGAATGACTGCTTGGATCTGCTGTTCGTCAGACAGCGTAACACCCGCATCCTTTAATTCAGATATTAGATTCGCCATGTGGCGGAGATGCTTTTTCATAGAATGATCTCGCCGCATCTTGTACGAATCAAATTGAATATTCAAGGAGCGGAGTTTGGTAACCGAAGTTCCACCAAACTTTACTTCTAGCTCAGACCATATGTCTTTGGCTAGATCGAATTCCCGAAATAGACGCATTATGTCATTGTCCATCGCGGACAGTAACGTAATGCGTGCTATTTTGTTCTTTCGAGTCCAAGTGTCATAAGCTTCCCGGTCCCTCTTGTGTTGGGCCGTATTGCCCAACTCAGGTTCTACCATTACGTTTTGGAGTGTTTCGAGCACATCTTGCTCCTCCAAAACATATTGGATCTTTATTGACCAAAGTTTATAATTGTCGCCGTTGAGCTTTTCACCTTTGTTAAGCTCTGCGACAATATTCTTAGAAGCGGTAGACATTTTCGATTCAAAAAACTGCAAAGAGAATGAAAAACACGATCAAAATTCTATGCATAAAGTTTCGATTCTTTAAACACTTGATAAGTTCCTTGGATGCGTTGAAATGTTACTCTAGAATCGAGAAGTTCACTACGTTCCCAACTACCATCTAGAAGTAACTTTCAAAGTATCCCTCTTACTTATCTTAAGTAAAAAGAAATCAGAAATAATACCCGTATGGTATTAGCAGCGGAAAATTACTTTTGAAAAACATATCTTTCAAAATAGAATAGGTGAGAATTAGCGCAAAGAATTTTAACGCAACAATTGCCAAGCCACGAGACCTGTTCTACACACCCATGGGTTAGATAACCATGGCCGGATCGTGGTAGGACTTGAAATTCTAAATTGCGCTATCCCGATTTAAGGACGGGACATAACCTATTTGAAAAACATCTTTTTCAAAAATTTGAAAGCACGTTGGCTAGTCTCCGTAGAGTAGAGCACAACGTCTCAAGTACATTGGCTAATCTCCGTAGAGTAGAGCACAATGACATGGCTAATCTCGCATGAAGTAGAGCACTATGGCTAATCTTCAAGGAGTAGAGCCCAATGAAAAACTTCATTAAAACATTAGTTCCGTATGAACTAGTCGGCACTGTGGTTAGCCCCGTATGGACTAATCGACACATTCGAGTTTGACCAAGGCCATTTGTTACCCCGTATGGGTCATTTGGCAAGTTTGCAATTGACCCAGACCATCTGTCGGATTGGTCGACCAAAAATTTTTCGAAAGCAACTTCTTCCCGGTCAGGGCCTCTGCCCTGACCGGAGCTTGGCCAAAGGCCGGCCAGGGCCTCTGCCCTGGCCGGCCAGGGGGCCTGGCCCCCCTCGGCCAGGGCCGGCCAGGCCCTGGCCTCTGCCAGGGCCGGCCGGCCAGGCCACTGGCCGGGGCCAGGGCTCCTGCCCTGGCCTCGGCCAGGCCCTGGCCTGAGGCCAGGGCTCCTGCCCTGGCCGCTGGCCGGGGCCAGGGCTCCTGCCCTGGCCTCGGCCAGGCCCTGGCCTGAGGCCAGGGCGCCGGCCCTGGCCTCTGCCAGGGCCGGCCTGGCCGGCAGGCCCTTGGCCAAGGCCGGCCACTGCCGGCCTGGCCTTGGCCGGCCACTGCCGGCCTGGCCTTGGCCGGTCATGGCTTGGCCATGGTCGGTCATGGCCAAGGCCATTAGGCGTTGGCCGGCCATGGCCCCTTTGGCCATGGCCGGCCACCCCCTTTGAATGGGGTTGCCACACTTTCTCCTCCCCCTTGATGGGGTGGTCGCCGGTGGTTATTGGCCGTAACCAACCCCCTCCGCATGGGGAGAGGGGGTGCATGGCCTTCATAGCCCATTTGGCCATGGTGCACATGCACCAAATTTTCCTCTTACCCGATGGAAATAACTTCTATCATCTTCCTTGATGAAGCACCCGTTCGTCGAAGAAATTAGTTATTTCTTAATGGCTGTGTGCCAAAAAATGAATAACGTACTACGTGAACGGTCGGTTCTTCCCGTCACGGAGAGTTCCTACCATATCCGTAATGATAGGAGACCCTAACGTGAAAAGAACAACCGCTGCGTTCTCTCCGTCACGAAGCGTTCCTACTATATCAGTAATAGTAGGAGACCCATTCGTGAAAAAGACAACGACTCGTTCGTAGTTTCGACGGGGCGGTGGATTGACCGTGGCGAACCCATATGGCTCTGATACCAATGAAGGATCCTGCCAAAACAGAGTTAGGATCGATAATTAAAGTGGAGACTTACGCTTGCGTATGCGGAACGATAGTCTCGGAACTTTGCCTTCGGATTCGCCACGACGGATCGAGTCTTCTCACGAACGGAGTAAGGCTACTAATCCACAATCTAAATCTCTATTTTAGATTAAGAACTTGGAAGGAGGGAGAGGAAATATTTCTGCAGAGCTTCGCTATGAAGAAGATGCATGCATGAATTTCATGCAAATGGTGTAAGGAAAATGGCTACCCTTGGGTCTTATTTATAGCCCCCAAGGTAGTTATTTTAGGGTAAGTTGTTCCTTTGGAACAACTTAATTAAGGTGTACCATGATACATGGCACATTATAAGCTTAAGTTGTACCATATGCATGGTACAACATAAGCTTAAGATATTCCCCCTTTATTAGCCATATGTCGCATGCACTTATGCATATATAATGCGACTTTCCCGCTCATCCAGAGATCCTCTCCGCAAGGGAACAGATTCCCTTTGCACACGACTTCGTGTACGCGACGTTCGAGGTCCGTAATCCCTCGTACATCCCCCACAAGGGTGTACAAACGTCTTCCATATCCAACAATGATTACTCTAGACTATGATCTGATGATGCTATAACTTTTCTAATGGTGACTCTTTTCGGTCTTGTAAAATCTGCTTCAGTGAAAAGAGTTTTTCGGGTCCCATATGTAACTTTGTCTTCTCACGCCGCCCCCTCCCCCCTACACTCTGTCTATCTGGAAAAAGGTGAGGGCGGGGGGAGCTGCTTGGGCCCATGGGCCTGCAGCCCAATACTAAAATATTTAAGTGTTATTGGATGTTTTGGGCCTGAAGCTCTAACATAAGCCCAATAGGCTTTAAAAATAATTAAAAACAGATTTTATATCAGTTTCCCACTATAATTTCCTTAAAATTAGCAGAAAAATCCAGAATATTGCTGGAAAATTTTGTAAAAATGAGGAAACATCAAATGATTAGTTTTGACTTGATTAGTTTTGACAACTTTTTAGTTGATTTGGTTCATAAAATTAATTATTTGTTTAATATTATGTTAAATTCAACAAAAATGCAAATTATATAAAAATTTGATTTAATTTTAATTCTTCACGATTTAATAATTACAAATACCCTGAGACCGCTATGTCTTTAGTTACCTAACCTAACGGGTAATGACGTTTTCCCGTGGTCCAAGTAATTATTAAATGTAATTTTTATATAAATTGCTTGTTATGTTGAAAATACATCGTATGCATGTTATATCTAGTAGTTTCATAATTTTTGCATATGTTGTTACTTGTAATATATGTGAACTACATGTTTAATTGCTATTTGCATGATTTATTCGTGCTTTTGTACTCGAACTATGATTCTGGTACAATAATAATTTTTCAAAAAAAATTTATAAATCATATCTACATTGACAAATGAACTTGAAGTTCAAATAGAATGTCAATACCCTTCTAACCAAATAAAATACGTTGGAATTATGCGACCATTAATGCTTCCATCTTCTGGACATATGTCTAAATGATGCGTACTTTGCAGTAAATAGATATATCATATCTATTTTAATATATAATATTAGGCGCACCCGAAGATGCCATAAATCCGCTAATTTATTGAGTACACTCACGTTACAAGGTAAGATTCTTGAATCTAGCCTTGCATAATGCACACGCCTGAAGTCGTGCATGCATAAAAGTGAGAACTAAATTTTTCGCACCAATGTATCTTAACTCCCAGTATTCATGTTCCTCTATCCACATAAATCCAGAATGACTCAATAACATGGCTTGAAGACCATACTAGAACATTCACATGAACTTTGAAAAGTCTATCATAAATTAGATTAGTGGAATACTTAAAAAAGGGGGAAGACCATGACGTATAATGTCCTGGACATAAATATATAAAGGGAAGATATGATATACCTCTACTTGGAATAATCAATGGCAGACCTATATCAGACCCAGAAGTTCTGAAAAGTCCCATATTGCTTTTGTAATATGATAGGTCATTAGATTATGCCATTGAAAATATATGTACATATCTAGTCTAAACGACGTTTGTCGATCTACCTTTTTTGTATACATAGATATTCTACGAGGACAAATAAATTTATGAAAATAAAATTTAATCTAGTACCAGACCATAGTTATTAGTGAGTATTTTTCAAAAATAGCATCGGACGTATGCTTTAAAAATCATCTCACCCTTAATTTTATCCAGAAGATAATTATTTTTTGGGACGTCTACTTGAGGTTCAAGCTTTACAAAGCCTGAATACTCTATATAAGGATACACCCGTACTCTCAAATATTAAAAATCAATAAAGCCAGAAGCTTTTTTCCAAATAAATTCAAACATAGGAAGATAAAGGAACAACTGTAGTGCTCTCTTTCGTCTAAATCTTACTTTTGGCACGATATAATATGCCACCTTGGATTGTTATTGATGCAAAACTTCATTTACCAATCTTATATAAACAAAGAACTATAAGTTTCTTCAAATATGGTGACATTTTCATTATCCCATTAAAGGGGAAAATGATTACGAGAACATCTCCACTTCACGTGGATATTGAATCTCAATACTTCCTCTAATAGAATTTATATGATATATTTTACTATCATCATTAAATTATGAAGACCTCTTGGTCTCTTGAGAGTATTTTAGGGATAAAAGTTAAACTTTTTCACTCCCTAATAGGGCCGATGATGTACATTAGTGTACTCATCTATATATCCTCTTAAAATGGTCATAATCAAACCTTTGTTATCCAATCGCAGTCCAGATTATTATTAATCACAACGGACATGTTACCTTACTGGGATATTGGTTGGGTGTTACTTACCCTCATACCACCCTCAAAAATGACACAGTGGAACTTATTTATCGGGATTAACCATCCTGGATGAATATATTCTGATATCCCCAAACGGGGCAGGCATTACTATACATCTTATAGATTGTGCCTTGGCGGGTTCATATCCCCAGTTCTATGCTCAACTTTGTTGAAGTCGAGCTTATTGCGGATTTTTTGTGGATAACACTGGGAAATCAATTATATTTAACAACTGGAAGAAAATTGAACACCCTGAAGTTTTGTGCTCACACCCAGAAATGGGTTATATATAAATCATCAAAATGATTCAAACGGATTACTTATCTATTAAAAATCCAGTTGTATGTGACCGTGTGGGAACATGCAAACCATCACAACGCCTCCTTAGAACCTATTTATATGAGCCTGATCACCTCATATAAACAGTTTCCGAGAACCCCTAACGGGGGAAGCGTTTAGAGCACATCTTATCGATGGCGCCATGATGAGTATACATCCCCATATCACCACTATGGACCATCATAATACAGACTATTTATCGAAAGTAATTACCCCAGATAAATAGATTCTGAGCACTCTAAACAGGGGAAGCATTTAAAATCACTTCTCCTAAGACGTGCATTGATGGGCCCTCTTTTAAAGACTTGATGTGATCCTGAAGATCCTTCATAACCTTAATTCCCCAGTATTAGGTTTAACAAAAATACTATAATCATCCATAAGCCTGAAGCTCAATTTGACCATTTAAAATATTAATACCAATGATCTGATTATCATGAATAGTGATGAAATCCTGAAGATCCACACTTATGAAACTGTTAAACAGTTATCAGACATAGCTACTGACAATATAAATATTGTCAAATTTGCACATCCCTGCTACTAAAAACCCAGCTAAGATTGACATACCAAATATAATGTATGCAATCCACCAGTAGCAGAAGTGGATATCCTCAACGGATGAGAGGACATACCATGAGGCTCCAAAGCGAGAAATAACTCCTGGAGACCCTAAAACAATACCACCACAGGAAAGTGAGCTCATCTCCATATCATCTTCCTTTCCAGAACCTCCAGAAGATATGAATCTGGAATAAATTGAATAATGTACGTATACGGAGAGGTATTTGGATAAAACACACTTGTCGACAATTACTCATATTTCATTTTGCCATTGATACCGTTCCCAATCTCTGTTTCCTGAAGCAAACACAGAAATTTGGCCAAATTATGTGGAACGAGGCAATAATAAGTAGAGCTGGACTCACTTATGAAATGTGAAGTGTTTGGACCTGAAGTCCTGATATCAAAAGATATCAAACCTGTGGGTTGCCGAGTATTGTATAAATAAATAAAATCGTATGCTATAAGCAAAACGCTATAGCTTAAAGGTTTATTTCATAGAAACCAGGAAGTAACCATGTAAGATGAGCTTAACTCACTTACAAAATTATTTAAACTGATGCATCAGGCTCTCTGGTCATAGTTACGAAAACCACACGATTGGCAAAGAAAATTTTAGGCTATGTTGCTATGGATGATGTGACAACATACCCTTACGAATTACCATCTTGAAGATGAAATCATCATCCTGAAGATGAGCCTATCATCCTGAAGATGAAACCATCATCCCGAAGATGAATAATCATCCTGAAGATGAGACCATCATCCCGAAGATGAGACCATCATCCCGAAGATGAAACAATCATCCCGAAGATGAAACCATCATCCTGAAGATGAAATACTCATTCTGTAGATGATACCATCATCCTGAAGATGAATGTACATCTTGAAGATGATACCATCATCCTGAAGATGAAACTATCATCCGAAAGATGAAATACCCATTCTGTACACGATAACATCATCCTGAAGATGACTGTACATGTCGAATGTGAAAATATCATCCTTATGATTATACCATCATACTGAAGATGAAATAATCATCCAGAAGATGAATAATCAACCAAAAGATGAAAACATCATCCTGAAGATGACTCATCATCCTGCAGATGAGAACTTCATTAACCCGAAGTTGATGAAGAAACATGGACAATTGCATTCCACTATATACACCAACTGGGTGTCTGGATGCATATTGAAGACCTTTTCCCCTAGCTGGAAGAGGGGGAGAATATCCTAGGTCCTGAAGTACCCAACTCCTTTATCTGGCCACCTGCACGTGTCTTTATAGAACGTTTGCAGTAAAGCTGTTAGCCAGATACAGTGCAGTGCCTGTAGTGCAACACTGGACCTTGGATACATATCTTCTGCGCTCTCCAAGGGTCAAGGATCAGAAAACATGGAAATATATTTTCATATGCATATTAAAGATCATTGCGATGACTACGCACAAAATGAACAACCATTTCCTGAAGATATACACAACATCATCCTAAGTCTACATCAAACATCTATTCCGAGAAGCTCATCATCCAAGAATTAAATCGAATATATGCACAACCAGGTCCTATAGTACCTTGCAGATACAGTGACGACTGGGTCGAAGTCTACAGACATGGAGCCATCTGCCAAGTTTCGCAGATCATACCACGTCAGAGCCCACTTTTGTTTCAGCGGCTTCCAGATATGAGTGCAACTTGTATAGATGAGTGATTATTGTATTTTGTTTTTCTTTTTGGAATTTCGTGGAAGATGTATAGATACTTAGGATATTGGTGTATAGATACATAGGATATCTACAAGCCTGAAGCTTGTATGGTTCAGGGGGAGTAACCTGTGGGTTGTACTCTTTTTCCCTTAAGCTGTTGGTTTTTCCCACTGGGTTTTCCACAGCTAAGGTTTTAACGAGGCAAACATGATTACTCTGGATCCAGAAGTATCCACCCACTTAGCTTTATACGCTAAGACCAAAGAATTGGATGGATAAGGGGGAGTGTTATGAGTGAGGGAGGCTTTTGGCCTCCCCACCTCTCTATCCCTCCATTACTCCCCACTATTTAGTAGTGTGGACCTTTGGTATTTCATGGATATGAATATATAGAGAACCATGGCTATGAGCCATGGTTACTCCTTCTTTAAGTTTATTTAACAGTATTGGGTATTTATACTTTTGATTAAATAGAGTTGTATTGGGATTTTATTGAAAATTTTATTATATTTCATGTGATTATATTGGATTTGTATTGGAATATTTTCATTTTTATTAAAAATATAATTGGAATTATATTAAAAATATTATTGGAATTATATTTTGTGTTTGGTTAGAATGTGGTTGAATGGCCGACTCTCTCTCTCTCTCTCTCTCTCTCTCTCTCTCTCTCTCTCTCTCTCTCTCTCTCTCTGTGTGTGTGTGTGTGTGTGTGTGTGTGTGTGTGGTGATGGTGATGGTGGTGGTGGTGATATAGTAGAATGTGAATTTGGAGTGGAAACAACTCTTTCCTTTCTCTTTCCCCTTGCTTCCTTTGCCTGGAAGTCACCCTTTTACCGGTATCTGTATATTTATTTTTTCCCTTGAAATTTGAGTAGGTCGAACCATCAAAAGTCACTCTTTAACACTAGACCCCCACTGGACTGTTGGATCTGGATCTAAGCCTAGAGGGGGGGTGAATAGGCTTATAAAAATTCTTGTGCAACCCACGAGAAATCACACGCAATTATAATCACAGGCAGGGTTAACAATAATCAACCACAGATACACAGCAGATTTTACCCTGGTTCGGTCGCACCCACGACCTACTCCAGCCCCAAAAGCAATACTAGATTATTAGAGTTAACTGGTACAACCTGTAGCTAGGGCACCAACCCTACACTCACCTGGCTCTCAGCACCTGCACTCACCAAAGTGCCCAAACAATAACAATACTAGTAAAGCCTCTCTCTCTTGGCTAGCCCCAACTAGCCAAGTCCCCAAACAAATAATAAAATAGTTTCACAGAGATCACAACACCAAATCACAAATAAAATAAAGTTCAGAGTTTAGAATTTGCTCAGTCGTGACGGTGTTGATGTCTCTATCAATCAGCGCGATGTCAGATCAATCTGACAGGTAGTAGTCACTAGTCCCCTCAATCATCACGTTCCAGCTTGGAGTAACGTCTGAAACATGTCACGGATTTGCACACAACTAGGTCACAGCCTTCTCCAGCAATTGATACTTGCGGCCCCCCAAAGAAAAATGCCACACAAAAGTTCGGCCTCTTGGAACTCTCAATAGTAAAAGTCTGCTCTTGGAGATGTTTGAAACAGAAATTGCGGCTTGCCTCCTTTCTGAATTCGGATGTGCCTCTTGGAGATTATCAAAGGATGTGGCTTTTCATGAACTTTTGGGAAGAACAAGAAAGCACCATGCGCTCCCTACAATTGAAAGTGCTTGACAACGAAAATCAATTTTTTCTGAAGCAAATCTATTCTATTTTATTGAGATTCTCAAGGGGGAGTGCGGCTGTGCACAGAATCACTCAAAAAAAATGGGATCAAAACTGGTGTTTTTTGTTGTGTTCTCCCTTTGTGCGGCTGAGAGGAGGGTACCAAGGGTAAAAGAATTGCGGTTCTGTGTTAATTTTTCTAGGGCATGCTCTCCACTTTTTTAAAGTGGACGTCCTATAAATTGTTTATTATTTTTTTTGAAGACTCAAAAATCCGGCCTGAAAACAATGACCACTAAAAAATGAGTTATTCTTATAACAATGAGTTATAACAATCCGGCCTGAAAACAATGAGTTACTCTTAAAAAAATCCCCTGGGCTTTTCCTTTGTTTCGGCTAACCAATGACCACTAAAAAAATCCCTAAAACTTCCCAGGGCTTTTTTTCTTTGTTTCGGCTATCCTAGTGTATAAAACAATGACCTCACCAAACCAAGTTGAGTAACACCTTCTCCCCATCATATTGGTCGCGTCTCACAATGAGTCTCGTCAAGCTTTGCCTTTCCTGAAACACTTAACACACACATTAAAAAAGTTCACACACGTTTGTTATCATTAAACACGAAGTTCATAGATCGTTGTTACCAACAATCTCCCCCTTTTGATGATGACAAACTAAGTATAAGATTTGGGTAATGAAATTCCAAATAGTGTGTGTGTGTTTAGTGTGCGATATTGGGTGACATGCAATAAGATATAGTGATGTGCAAACACCGATGAGCAAAGTTAACAATATGCATGCTCCCCCTATTTTTGTGCGTCTCCAATATTCATTAATGCTCCCCCTTAGTCAGACAACCATATGCCAAATACCAAGCACACCATATGCCAAATACCAAGCACACCAAGTAAATACCAAATCTTCCCAAATTTTTCTCCCCCTTTGTTATCATCAAAAGTCATACCACGAAGGCAAAATCATATATCATGCAAAAAGAGAGTATTAGTAACCATTACCAACAATCGCATGCAAACTTATCATAGAATAATCAAGGCAAAATCCAAGGAAATTAAACAACTACGACTTCAACACCAACGTGCACGTGCGATGATTAAAATTGAAGCACATAGGGAGAATCATTTAAGAAAGTCAACCAAAACCAATCCACATTTTCCATATAACATCCTATCACCTAGGATTGATTTTTCCCACCTCATGAAAAAAATGAGTTCAAGGTACCGCACCCCAAAAACATAGCCTATAAGGACGCTTAGATGTGGGGGTGGTATTGCTTGACGAGTAAATACACCAACGCTAAAGTTTACCCATAAAGCTTATGTTGGATACTCGTGGGTAATACCGTTGCCAAGGATTGTATCCATTTTTCATACGGAGCATGTATTATCTTTTTCAATTTTTATACCTGGATTAACATGTTTTTTAATGCTCAATTTTTATCCATGGCAAGGTATATCATATCCCTTAGATTTTCAGTTAGGTTTTCCTCCTACATTCACATTTCCAATTTCAAAAACGATATCTCCAAATGTGCAACAATAATAATATATGTGGAAGTGAAGTTGGTGGTGTAGAAATCAAGTTATTTGCAGTCATTGAACATGCCATGAATATTTAGAGAGATGGACATGCGCATGTAGCAAAAGAAATAATACAACAATTTCTACATAGATATGAAAATCATTCATGAATACTTCTTTTGAATGAATCAAAGAGAAAGATACACAGTGAAGCAACATTTTTTGTGTTTTTGTTTTTCAATTTTTTTTGTTTTTAATGCATGAGATACTAAAGCAAACATGAGATGCAATCACACAAAGAAAAAAATAAATCATGCACACACAACAATGCAACTGCTAGCACACAAACAAAAAAAAATCAAGCACACAGGAAAGCATGGACTCTCGTACTAAGTTTTATCAATAATACCAAGCTCAAGACGAAGACGACAAAAGCGAGCCTCAACCAAAGGTTTGGTGAATATGTCTGCAAGTTGAGATTCCGTAGGAACAAACTCCACAGACACATCCTCTTTAGTGAGGTGATCTCTAAGAAAATGGTGTCTTACGTCAATATGTTTAGTACGAGAGTGGTGTACGGGATTATTAGAGAGATCTATGGCACTCTTGCTATCACATCGAAGAGGAACTCTTTTAAGAGCTAGTCCGTAATCAGATAATGTTTGCATCATCCACAATACTTGAGCACAGCAACTGCCGAGGGCAATATACTCTGCTTCAGTAGTGGATAATGCAACACTATTTTGCTTACGGCTAGACCATGAAACTAAAGAGTGTCCTAGCATAAAACAAGTACCACTAGTGCTCTTTCTATCAGTTAAACTTCCCGCATAATCAGCATCAGAAAAACCCACCAAATCAAAATTACCACTAGAAGGATACCAAAGGCCTAAAGTAGGTGTAATAATAAGGTACCTAAAGATCCTTTTAATGGCTTTCAAATGAGATTCTTTTGGGTTTGACTGAAAACGTGCACACAAACATACAGCAAACATTATATCAGGCCTTGATGCAGTCAAGTACAATAGAGAACCAATCATACCTCGATATAGCTTTTGGTCCACCGCAACTCCTTATTCATCCCTGTCCATTTTCGTGTTGGGGCACATCGGCGTTCCAATTCCTTTAGACTTCTCCATCCCAAACTTTTTCAGAAGTTCCTTGATGTATTTGGTTTGAGATAGAAAGATGCCTTCCTTTCCTTGCTTTACTTGGAACCCCAGAAAATATTTCAGCTCTCCCACAAGGCTCATCTCAAACTGATCCTGCATAACTTTCTCAAACTTTTGACATAGAAGATCGTTAGTAGCACCATAAATAATGTCATCAACATAAATTTGCACAATGAGAAAGTCTTCAGATTCATGCATCAAGAATAGTGTATTGTCAGCACTCCCCTTTTTAAAATTATTTTCTAACAAATATGTGCTTAGACGGTCATACCAAGCTCGTGGAGCTTGCTTAAGACCATACAAAGCTTTTTCCAATTTATAAACATGGTTTGGAAAATTATGGCTTTCAAAACCTGGGGGTTGCTCAACAAATACCTCTTCTTTTAGGTAGCCATTAAGAAAAGCGCTTTTTACATCCATTTGTTTCAGTTTGAGCCCTTTATAACTTGCAAAAGCTAGCAAGATTCTAATGGACTCAAGCCTAGCAACTGGTGCAAAAGTCTCATCCACATCAATCCCTTCAATTTGATTATACCCTTTAGCTACCAACCTAGCCTTGTTTCTAATTACATTACCAGATTCATCATGCTTATTCTTAAACACCCATTTAGTACCAACTACAGGATAATCAGTGGGTCTAGGTACTAGTTTCCAGACATTATTCCTGACAAATTGATTTAATTCTTCTTGCATGGCCAGAACCCAACTTTCCTCTTCTAACGCAATATCTATAGTCTTAGGCTCTATTTCAGAAATAAAGTCACCATAAATACATAGAGCGCAAAGATCTCTAAAAGAGGAACGTGTGCGAATACCTGCCGTAGGCTCACCTAGGATTAAGTCTGGTGGGTGGTTTGGAGTGAATCTCAACTCTCCTCTGGTAACTGCTTCATCTTGTATTTCTGTCGAATCAGTTTCAGCTTCTTTCTGTATTTCAGGTTGCTCCTCATTAACTTTTGGAATGCCTTGTTGTTCTACATTTTCCTCTTCAATGTTCTGCCTGCAATCCAAAGAATTTATATCAGATTCATCAAACTTTACATTTATAGATTCAACAATTGCAAGTGTGCGTTTATTATAAATCCTGTATGCTCTGCTCCTTGCTGAATATCCTACGAACACTCCCTCATCTGATTTTGATTCAAAGGTGCCAAGCTGATCTGCAGTATTTAATATAAAGCACCTGCATCCAAAGACTCTAAAGTAAGAAACTTTCGGGGTGTTGCCATGCCATAGTTCATAAGATGTTTTATTTAGTATAGGTCTAAGCATAACTCTGTTGCATACATGGCATGCCGTATTAATGGCCTCAGCCCAAAAAGACATAGGCAAGCTATATTCATTTAACATACTCCTAGCCATCTCTTTTAATGTGCGATTCTTTCTCTCGACCACCCCATTTTGTTGAGGTGTTCTAGGAGAAGAGAATTCATGTACAATTCCTTTTTCAAAACAAAATTTTTCAAAAATAGCATTTTCAAACTCACCTCCATGATCGCTTCTAATTTTTACAATGGAAGAATTTTTCTCATTAGAAACTTGTATGCAAAAGTTTTGAAAATGGTCAAATGAGTCTGATTTTTTGGCTAGGAAGTATACCCATGTATATCTAGAGAAGTCATCCACCAATACTAAACAATACTTTTTACCTCCTAGGCTAGCAATGTCTGTTGGACCAAATAAATCCATGTGCACTAATTCCAATATACGTGTGGTGGCAATTTCATTGATGCTAGAGAAAGTAGATCTAGTTTGCTTACCTTTGGTGCATGCCACGCACAACTTACCATTCTCATATGTCTGATGCGGTAGTCCTCTTACCAAATTTTTGCTTTCGAGCTTCTTTATCAATCCCATGCTTGCATGTGCTAATCGTCTATGCCAGAGTGTGGCCTCTTCTTCACCTACAAGCAAGCATTTAGAAACAGTTAGTTCTTCAATCATAAGAGTATACACATTATTCTTTCTATTTGCAGTAATAATAATGTCACCTGTGGATCTATCAATGATTCTACAAAGTTTTTCATCAAATTCAACTTTCATACCTTTGTCACACAGCTGACTGATAGAAATGAGGTTATGTTTCAACTTTTCAACCAATAGGACATCTGTAAGCCGAAAGGTGTCGTTACCTACAACACCTTTACCAATTACCTTGCATTTTCCATTGTCCCCTAAAGTAACACTTCCTCCTTCATGCTTTGTAAGGCTAAGGAACTTTTCTCTTTCACCTGTCATGTGTCTTGAGCAGCCAGAGTCTAAGTACCACTCACACTTTTGTTCCTTAGCCGTGCCATGTACCTACACATAAGAAGAGCATGATATGTGTGACCTAGGAATCCAAATAGGTCCACTAGTGTTAGTCACTTTATTTTTTGGAACCCAAATTTGCTTAAATTTGATGTTGGTATTCCTATACTTGCAATTATAATAAGCATGACCAACACCACCACATGTATAACATTTAGCAAACATCCTTCTTCCTACGCCAGTTTCTTTTTTATTCTTTCTATAAATTTTAGGCCTCTCATCAATTTTATTTCCATATCCCAAGCCACGCCTGTTATTTCCTTGTATCTGATTACCTAGAATAATGTCTAGTGAATGCTTTCCAACACCAAATTTTTTAATAGACAATTCAAGATCAGATATTTTAGACTTTAAAAACATATTCTCATTAACAAGCATGGTACATTTACTAATGAAGGCCTTTTTGTTCTCTTCCTCACTCTTTTTCAGATTAGCCATCTTCTTCTCTAGCTCTTTATTTTCATTTATTAGCATGCAAATCTTCTCATTTAGCGATTCATTTTCAACTTCTAGCTTAATCATATTTAGTTTAAACATGCTAATGTCGTTAAGCAAAGTAGAGCAATTCAGACACTCAGTTTCAGTAGGCATACAAGATTTTCCCTTTTCCAAAGAACTAATAGTAGAATTACATGCAACAAGTTTTTCTTTAATTTCATCAACTTCTAATGACATATTATAATTGTCTTGTTGCAATTCAAAATTGGCATTTTTAAACTTCTCTACATGGGATTCTAGTAACTCAACAGTTGATTCCAACCTTTCAATTTCATCTTGCATTTCTTTAAAGGTAGTCACAAGTTGAGCTTTAGTTAAAGATTTTACCTGATCTAGTTCTCCCATCAGACAAAGAGAGGAATGTGCAACTTCCTCTTGAGATTCATCCTCGCTGTCCATATCCCATGTGAGCACCAAAGATTTTCCCTTTTGTTCCGCAGCGTTATTCTTCCCTTGAGGGCATTGCTTCATAAAATGTCCCTGCTTTTTGCATTTAAAACATGTAACCGGATCAGTAGTATTCTGCTCAAAAGATTTATTATTAGAATTGAATTTAGAGCGATTAAACCTTTTTAGCATCTCTGATCTCCCGTTGCCAGTTCTGATATATTTCTTGAAGCTCCTCACCAAAAAGGCCTCCTCTTCATCTCCATCTTCATCCTCTTTAGCCTGAAGGGCTATTGCCTTTGAAGTCTTCATTTCATCTTTCTCTCTCAGTTCAATGCTCTGCAGCTCTAGCTCGTGGGACATCAGGTTCCCTATCAGATCCTCCACTTTCATCTGCGATAAATCCCTTGCTTCCTGAATAGCTGTGATTTTGGGACGGAAGGTGCTAGGCAATGCTCTTAAGATCTTTCTGATTTGCTCCAGACTCGAGTACGGCTTTCCAAGAGAGGTAGATTTGTAGACGATGTCTGTGAACCTCGCAAACATCTCTTTAATTGACTCCGATGGAAGCATGCGGAAGCTTTCATATTCAGTACTGAGCAGCGCAAGCCTGGACTCCTTAACCTGTGATGTACCTTCATGAGTCACCTCCAGAGTATGCCAAATTTCCTGCGCAGTTTGACATTGAGATATACGGTTAAACTCAGCTTTATCTAAAGCACAGATCAATGCATTCATAGCTTTGTTATTCAACGAAAAGCGCTTCTTATCAAAGTCATCCCACTTATCTTCTGGTTTTATCATTTCATTACTAGCAACATTAATAGTGGGAGGTTTATAGCCTTTTTCTACAATGCTCCATACATCATAATCAACAGCAGCTAAATAAATCCTCATCCTAGTTTTCCAATAGGCAAAGTCAACACCATTAAACTTGGGGGGACGAGAAATAGACTGACCCTCAGCAAAAGCAGAATCAGACATATTCATAGACATGATCAACTAGGCTAGATCCGCTAAACCTGCTCTGATACCACTTGTTGGATCTGGATCTAAGCCTAGAGGGGGGGGTGAATAGGCTTATAAAAATTCTTGTGCAACCCACGAGAAATCACACGCAGTTATAATCACAGGCAGGGTTAACAATAATCAACCACAGATACACAGCAGATTTTACCCTGGTTCGGTCGCACCCACGACCTACTCCAGCCCCAAAAGCAATACTAGATTATTAGAGTTAACTGGTACAACCTGTAGCTAGGGCACCAACCCTACACTCACCTGGCTCTCAGCACCTGCACTCACCAAAGTGCCCAAACAATAACAATACTAGTAAAGCCTCTCTCTCTTGGCTAGCCCCAACTAGCCAAGTCCCCAAACAAATAATAAAATAGTTTCACAGAGATCACAACACCAAATCACAAATAAAATAAAGTTCAGAGTTTAGAATTTGCTCAGTCGTGACGGTGTTGATGTCTCTATCAATCAGCGTGATGTCAGATCAATCTGACAGGTAGTAGTCACTAGTCCCCTCAATCATCACGTTCCAGCTTGGAGTAACGTCTGAAACATGTCACGGATTTGCACACAACTAGGTCACAGCCTTCTCCAGCAATTGATACTTGTGGCCCCCCCCCAAAGAAAAATGCCACACAAAAGTTCGGCCTCTTGGAACTCTCAATAGTAAAAGTCTGCTCTTGGAGATGTTGAAACAGAAATTGCGGCTTGCCTCCTTTCTGAATTCGGATGTGCCTCTTGGAGATTATCAAAGGATGTGGCTTTTCATGAACTTTTGGGAAGAACAAGAAAGCACCATGCGCTCCCTGCAATTGAAAGTGCTTGACAACGAAAATCAATTTTTTCTGAAGCAAATCTATTCTATTTTATTGAGATTCTCAAGGGGGAGTGCGGCTGTGCACAGAATCACTCAAAAAAAATGGGATCAAAACTGGTGTTTTTTTTTTGTTGTGTTCTCCCTTTGTGCGGCTGAGAGGAGGGTACCAAGGGTAAAAGAATTGCGGTTCTGTGTTAATTTTTCTAGGGCATGCTCTCCACTTTTTTAAAGTGGACGTCCTATAAATTGTTTATTATTTTTTTTGAAGACTCAAAAATCCGGCCTGAAAACAATGACCACTAAAAAATGAGTTACTCTTATAACAATGAGTTATAACAATCCGGCCTGAAAACAATGAGTTACTCTTAAAAAAAATCCCCTGGGCTTTTCCTTTGTTTCGGCTAACCAATGACCACTAAAAAAATCCCTAAAATTTCCCAGGGCTTTTTTTCTTTGTTTCGGCTATCCTAGTGTATAAAACAATGACCTCACCAAACCAAGTTGAGTAACACCTTCTTCCCATCATATTGGTCGCGTCTCACAATGAGTCTCGTCAAGCTTTGCCTTTCCTGAAACACTTAACACACACATTAAAAAAGTTCACACACGTTTGTTATCATCAAACACGAAGTTCATAGATCGTTGTTACCAACAACCACTTTAAATTCTCACCATCATGGACCAAGGGAATCCATCACTCATGGACTCATTCATTGAGGGAGAAAACCGGAGTCAATCCGACGGACTCTTGATATCTATTATACATTTGACAACGTTTTTTGAATTCTAGGGCTGACTAGGACAAGATAAAAAGTGGCTGGGATTTGATCTTGGAAAATCAATGGTTGAGATTGGATTTTGTGAAAATTTTAGTAGAAAAACTTAAATTTTGGTGGAAAAAGTGTCTTGGAAACCAAAACTTTGAAATTAGAAGTGTCTTGGGAAAGATTGTGGAGATTAAATTTGGGGGGAAAATGCCTTGGGAACCTAAACTTTGAAACTAGATGTGCCTTGGGAAATATTGTGGAGATTAAATTTGGGGTGAAAAGTGCCTTGGAAACATAAACTTTGAAATTACAAGTGCCTTGGGAAAGATATATCTGTTTGTTGTTGTTGAGGTTTGTTGTTCCGCGCCCGCACTAAAGGCGCCTGCGCTGGAGGCGCCCGCGCCGATTTTTTTACGCTCATTTGTTGTTCTGCGCCGGAGGCGCGACGTCAAATTTGTTGTTCGACGCTGAATTTGTTGTTCCGCGTCAAAGGTGTCCGTAACGCTAAATATTTTTACGCTAATTTATTGTTCTGTTAAATTGTGGCGGTGGAAATAATTTTTCGGGGAACATCTTGAATGAACCGTGCCTGCGGGCACGGGTTATGACTAGTTCCTATACAAAATAAGATATAACAGTAGGAATCAATTTTTTAGTCACATTAATGGTTTAAGGTCAACAGCAAAAGTTGAAGGCATCAAAATAAAAAGAATCAATTAAGCATCTAAGCTTCATGATACAGATGCTGGTGCTGAACCGAAAATATACCCTTAAAACTTTAATAGATGGTCAGATCACTAACAAGGTCTCTGTAACTCTCTCTTCTATATTCGCTTCTTTAATAATGGATTATTTTATGTTTTACTTTATTTTAATAATTATCAACGGGAAGTTTTGGAATTGTGTTTGAAGTATGAGTATGTGACAGTATAGGAGGGTGTGAATACGGAGGGAGAGTTGTGGTCGAAGGGGTTGTGTATGTGGTGGTGTAGGAGAGTGTGAGTTTGGAGTGGGTGGGATGTGCATGAATTGGCGGGGATTGCTAACCCCAGCCATTTTCCTGCTCTCTGGTCTGCTCTCTGATAAATAGTGAAATAATAGGTTAGGGTTGCCAAACCCGACCAATTCAAAATGCCTTGGATTACCAACTCCAACCATTTTAGCGGATACCGCAACAATGTAGAATTTTCCCTGAAATGCTGACGTGACAAAACTTGATCGGTTTTGATAAATACTACTAAACTTGGTCCATTTTTATAATTTTTTAAATATTTGACGTTTTAAGAAAATTTATCCTTTTATTTCTGTTAATACTAACTTAAAAAACATGCATGCAGACAAGCAGACAAGCAAAAGGGGTCACCTTTCAATTTGTCCTCGGAATTAACACGCCATAATTCCCATTGGTAATAGAGTACCATTGTAAATATATTATGCTACCGAAAGCTTTGTCGCATTGTAAATTTGTAACGTGTGGTATTTATATTATGGTGACATATTCAGTCTCTTTCTTTAAACTACATTAAAAGAGATTGATGACAACAGATTTGATTAGTCATACCAAAATAAAAATAGAAATAAAAAATAAAAAATAAATACGTGGCCACACACGCAGTGACGCAGATAAGAACAACGTCGAAAGCAGTTCGCATTTTAACTGGAGGTATTAGCTGGTCGTCTACGGGATATCCGAGGTTAAAGGTCTTTGTTTTTTTAAATAAAAACCATTTTATAAAATAAAATAGTCTAAATTTCTCTAAACAATCTTAATGTTTCATCGATTATCTACAAACTACAACTTTCTTCTAAACTTAGCTGACACTGCGTTTTGAAAAGTTAAAAATTACAAAGTTAAAGAAAAATCAACCACATGCAATGAACACGTTAAGCTTAGATACTTTTTATTTTTAGAGAAGTGTATTTTCGGCAAAAAAAAAATCCATTGATAAATATTCATCCACGGATGGTAATTTAGAAAGGATTTTAAAGAGAAGTTAAGGGTGTTTAAAAAGTTTACAGTAGTTTAAAGATAACCTATAGAAATATTTGGTAGTTTCAAAAAAATTGTGCATAAAAATAATATGAATCGATGACAGATTTGGATTGTGCCAAAGACAATTAATAATGCTAAATTGTCGCAAAGCATGATGCAAATGATCAAATCCACCGCCTTAACAGACCCAACTTGCTCGATTAAACCTAAATGCCAGAATTAGGGGAACTGCATGCGACCTAACGAAGTATCTTTTATTGTTGCTGCTGCAGCTGTTGATGTGATGTAGCCAACTGAGTAAGCCTTGTTTATAACGAGTTACAGTTGTTACTGTTAAGAGAATGATTAACGAACTTTCCTAGGTTGACAAAAGAGACTATGCTACAAAACTATTGAAGGGTAGTTTTGCTGTTGTCCTATTGAGGAAGAAAGAAAAATTTCAAATGGGAGGATCTAAATAAAATAAAATATATATGATATGCTTTATGAACCCTAATATTGGAACCACCCTACATGTCAAACAATGACGTGCTCCTGCTTTTTCTTCTCTTCTCCAACAAACTTATCAGTATTCTAATTCTAAATCATTAGACTTGTGGAAAAATGTGATGCAAAATATCAAAGATATCTCAAGATTAATATGAGATTTATGAAGATTTTTAAGAGATTTTTTGGATATTTTTGGGAGATTTTCTGGATCCCGAATAAACAAGCTTATTGAAGCCCAGTCCAAAGGATATTTATATGGATTTTTGAACGCACAATGGAGCCCAACAGTCGGCCCACGGGCACATGGTGCATGGCCAGTGTGGGCACGCATAGTACGTGCTTCACGGGCATTGTGCGGGCGTGGGTGCGTAGCACCGCACGCAACGCAATTGGCCTGCACGGCCATAGGGCGAAACCAGGCAGTCTTCGCAATGATCGGACAGACAAAATCAACGCCGACGTGAAGCAGTCACAGAAATGCAGCGATGCAGGTTCAGGTTCCGAATCCGATCTGGATTCAACCCACTGATCCGTTAACTCTGTGTGTGTGTGTGTGTGGCTAGGTTTTTATGCGCTTCTTGCTTGATTTTTAAGCAAATTTCTCTGTAAGGTTTGTGACTACATGTAGAAAATACAGAGTGCAAACTGAGTGACAAGGGAGGTGTTGTTTGAGAGTTTTCTCCATAGTTTTGTTCTCTGAATTCTTAACGGGTTTAGTTTATTCCCTTGAACGAAATGTCATTACTTGTAATCCAAAATTATTGAAGCATTAGTGATCTCTCCAACTAGACGTACACCAAGTTTAGGATGGAACCGGTACAAATCTTAGTGTCAAGTGCATGTTATTCTTTTATTTTGTATTATTTTTATATATATCATGTGTTGCAGGTTTGCAAGAGAAAGTCATCTGCTTTGTTCGTTGCTTTCAACAATCTTGGAATTCTGCAAAGCGATTACTTTCTTGGTAAGCCTATCGAGAGGGATAAGTGTCCAAGAGATATGATTTCAACCATCCTCAACAAGTGGTATCAGAGCAAGTTTTTATAAACAAGTCCAAGGCGATGGCAGGAAGTTCTTCTAAAAATGGTGATGTAACTAAAAAGTCAATTGGTTCGAGTTCATATGCTGGTGGCTTGTATGCGATGGTTAGAGGAGTGCAATACAAGGCTGAACTGTTTGATGGCAAGGAAAACTTCGAGATATTGCAGTACAAGATGAAAGTAACCTTAAGAAAAGAGTGTGTCCATAGGATAATGTATGATATAGAGACTCTGTTGGTGTAATCTCAAAAAGGTAGAAGATAGAGATAGAGGACTCGATGATGAGAACCATCTAGCTCAGTTTATCAAATGAGATGATTTATCAGGTGTCTAAGGAGACTATGACCAAGAAATTATGGAAAAAGCTCAAAAGGTAGTATTTAAAAATCGCTCAAAAACATGCTAATCTTGTTGAAGACTTTCTTTACTTTCAAGATGCGAGATGATACATCATTAAAGGATCATATGTATACCTTCAATGGATTAGTGATGAAAATGAGAGCCATTGGATTGACTATAGAGGTGGAGCACGAGGTGTTGATTCTGCTCCTATTGTTGTCAGAGCAATACATGACATTTGTTAACACCATGGTTTATAGTCAATATACTCTTAATATTAAAGATGTGAAAGCGAGGATTTATAGTGAGGAGTTGGGAGATTTGATGGCATGAGTTAGTTTGAGTGGAGGAGATTTAGACAGACAAAGAATATTTTCTTCAAGGGGAAGCAATGCAAGAGGCACCAACATGAGAATATCGAGATTGAGGACAATATGCATGTCGTTCTATATTTTCAAGAAACCAGGAAATTGGAAGAGAGACTACTCAGAGAGGAGAAACAAAGTTAAGGATAATCTGGGATCTTTGTCATTTACAGTTGTGCAGATGGAGGATGTGAGAAGCAAGACATCCTACGATGTTCTCATATGTACTCTTCAGATGTTAAGAATCATGCTTAGGTCATGGATTCAGAGGCGTAGTTCCACATGATGCCAAATAGGAACTGCTTTCAAACCTACTAGAGGAAGAAGGATGGATCAGTCTTTATGGGAAACAATGGCGAGTACAAGGTTATATGTGTTGGTTTGGTAAGAATCAGGATGTTCGATGTCGTGGTGCACACACTCACTAATGTATGGCTTGTTCCAGAGTTAAGGAAGTCACTAGTTTCTTTGATGGTGTTAGATTCTATGGATTGCAAGGTCATGATAGAAAAGAAAGCTCTAAAATATCAAAGGGTTTGATGGTGGTGATGACAGAAGAAAGAGTTAGGGACTTGCATCTGTTGAATATTAAGTCACCCCATGATAGTTTGGTGATGAGCAAACGTATTGGGTACTAATGATTCCATGAGTGTAGATGTGTCGATGACAATCAAACATGAATATCAAGGAAGCGTAGAACTAACTACGACAATGGAGATCAAAGCTATCAAGACAAGTGGATGAATTTCAAGAGTTTGCACCAAGGAGCTTCAAGTGTATATTTATTTTTTATATAATTTTCATTTTAGTCTTAGTAAATTGTTAATGCCTTGTTGAAGCATTTACATACTTAGGAATGCACTACAAATATTTTAAAACTATTTTAAAAGTTATTTCCTAAGTTTTTAGAGCCAATCTCATAATATCAGAAATCTAGTTGACTAGTTCTTATGCTATGGTCGACTACTGCTCTCGAGAAATTTTGGCACGCTGAACTAGTCCACCACTATTATTGAACTAGTCGACTAGCTCCATACTAGTCGACTAGTCCATCCATTATGGTTGATTAGTACTAGCAATTGGGCACAAACGGTAACTCTTGTACTAGCCCTTTTTGACTATTTTGAAGGCCTTTTGATAAATAGTTTTCAACCGATTTTTGCCTTATGAATACAGGGTTTGTCATTCATTTAACTATGAATTGAATGATCAATATTTTCAAAAGAAAAATTGTTTTGAGCTAAAATACTTTCAAAAGAAAACCCTCTCATTGGCATTATGTTTTAAAAAATTTCAAAACTCTTTTGGCCAAACTTCTTTATCTCAAAAGTTTCTTTTTTCTCATCAATTGAAGATCAACACTATAGCCACACCACTTCAATACAAGAGCTACAACTCGAAGGCTATAGGTAAAAGTATTGTAAGTATTTTCCTCTCACTTTAGTGTAAGTTGTATTCTCTTATCGGAGAGGTCTTAGTCTCATTGTAGATGTGTTAGTCCATTATGGATGTGTTATAGTCTTTGTCTCATTGGAGACTTGTTTAGTGGATTTTATCACTGAGAGGACATATGGATAGATGTAGGATACAAGGTACCTTAACCAATGTAAATCTATTTGGTTGTACTTGTCTATTTTTTACTTACGATTGTTTTAGCTTCTGCAATACTCTTTATCTTGTAAGTAATATTGTTGATTAATGATTAATTGTGTAACTTTAACCAATTTCGTTTGTAGATTTTCTAGAAGTTTTTATTATTTGCAAAAACACTATGCACCCCCTCTAGTGTCTAATTTCCATCTCATGATCAAATACTATGGTATCAAAGCCTTATTGAAAGATGGTATCAACAAACCAAGTTCTAGAAGTACAATCTATTGGATACAACGTGTAGTTGGATACAACGATCGATGAATTCGTGTTTGATGATAACAAACGTGTGTGAATGATTTAATGTGTGTGCTAAGTGTTATCAGGAACGACACTCTTGCAAATACGTAAAGGGAAGCTTGTAGCTAATGGATGGACATGAGAGCTTCTACAAGTTGCGGCCTAAAGGAGGGTTTGCAATGGAGAGGCTCTTGGAAACTTGCGCAAGGAGAGGTAGTTTGGATCCCTAGCTTTGTGTTGCGGCCTTGAGCAGTATGGGTTAAGCTTTGGTAAGGGATCTTGGCTATGGAGAAGATGACATTAGGGTTCGGCCATGGAGATTGGAGGTTGAAGCTTTGAACAATATGAACCCTTCCTACCAACTTGCGCAATATGTAAAGGGAGATGACTTGAAGCTTGGTTGCGCAAGGTATGGGGTATGGCCGAATTTTGCTTCGTGTTTTAGTTGCCCTCTCTCTCAAAAATCCCTCTCTTTGAATATGTGTTTATATAGGAGAGGATGGGATATGATAGGATCAATTAGAATACCATAATTGATGGAGATTGGAAGGAATCCTAAATTGATTAGGATTTGAATGAATCTCTTTGGATATGGATTTTGAATATGGATGGCTATAAAATTGAATTTGAGTAGCTATAGGATTTGAATTGGATCTCATTTAATCACCTTTGATTTGCATGAGATTCTCTATATCTCTCCATCTTTGACCAAATCTTCAATTTGCATGGCATTAGGATTTGAATGTCGCACTAATTGATTTGAATCAATTCAAATATAGATTTGAATTGATTTCTTCCTTATCTTTCCAACTTTGACTTAGTCCAATTTTTGTAGACATTATCTCCATCTTTGACTTAGTCCACTTGGCTAATGCATGGCACATTCTCCATCACTTTTACTTAGCTTCCCTTTGCGTATTTTCAAGAGTTCCATTCCTAAAAACACTTAGCACACACATTAAATCGTTCACACACGTTTGTTATCATTAAACACGAATTCATCAATCGTTGTATCCAACTGCGCGTTGTATCCAATAATCTCCCCTTTTTTATGATGACAAACCAATATAAGATTTGACCAATAACGATTTATATAATTTTATCGTGACATATGTGTATGAAGTGTGAAGATGGAGGGTGTATGCAATATGCAACAAGTATGTCAATATGTGCAAACATACAAGCATGAAACAATGATGTCATGCAACAATGGTGTTCAAGCATTCAAACATGTATGCATGCTCCCCCTTTATTCATGCTCACCCTTGAACCAATATTCATATATTCAATAAGCACATTTTCATTATTCTCATTATTCATTGTTCATTAATGCTCCTCCTTAAACCAATCTTCATATATGCAACATGTAAGCACTAATGCACATATTCAAATCTTCTCAATTCTTTCTCCCCCTTTTGTTATCATCAAAAGTGTATACAAGAAGGCAATTTCATACCACATGCAAAATAAAGAGTATTATAAATTACGACAAGCACTTGCATGTAGACATTCATAGAATAAGCATTTCAAGTTCAATGAAAATTATAACGACGACTTCAACACCTTCGTAAAAGTGTGATGATTAAACATTGAACTTGAAATGCTTAGTCTATGAATGTCTACATGCAAGTGCTTGTCGTAATTTATAATACTCTTTAGTTTGCATGTGGTTTGAAATTGACTTCATGTATACACTTTTTATGATAACAAAAGGTGGAGAAAGAATTAAGAAGATTTGAATATGTGCATTAATTCTTACATATTGCATATATGAACATTGGTTTAAGGGGGAGCATTAATGAACAATGAATAATGAGAATAATGAAAATGTGCTTATTGAATATATGAATATTGGTTCAAGGGGGAGCATGAATAAAGGGGGAGTGTGCATACATGGTTGAATGCTTGAACATCATTGTTGCATGACATTATTGTTGCATGCTTGTATGTTTGCACATCATTGCCATACTTGTTGCATATTGCATACACCCTCCATCTTCACACTTCACACACACATGTCACTTTCTCCATCACTTTTACTTAAATTCCCTTTGCATATTTGCAATAGTGCCATTCTTAAAAACACTTAGCACACACATTAAATTGTTCACACACGTTTAGGCCGCCATCTACAAGACCAAAACTCCAAGATCCCTTGCCAAAGCTCCCTTGTGCAAGACCATAGCCATAGCTCATCACCATGGACGCAAGTTAAAGGAGAGCCATACATTGCGCAACACATCTACAAGGCATCCATACATTGCACAACAACAAGGGAGAGTCATCTACTTCATTGCGTAACTCAACAAGGGAGAAACACATCATGGTCGCAAGTTACTAGAGGAAGGTGTGCCATTAAGCAGATGGAGGTGTGCGCATTTTTCTCAGTCTCATCCTCGCTATCCATATCCCAAGTTCGCGCTAGAGATTTTCCTTTCTTTTCAGCGACGTCATTCCTTTCTTATGGGCAATGTCTCGCGAAGTGTCAATGCTTCCTGCACATAAAACAAATAACTTTCCTCTTAGTTTTGCCATAAATAGAAGCACCCTGTTCATTCAAATTCAGAAGAGCGTTTCTTCCCTTTTGCTTCTTTTCATTGCTGCTAAGGGATTGCTCGCTTCATGCCTATCTAGTTTCCAAAGTCCTCCATATATCCTGCACAGAAGAGCAATGTGAGATATAATCAAATATTTTTCTATTCAAACCACACAATAAGATATTCATTGCTCTAGCATTTACAACACACACATTTCTATCATTTAAATGCAAATTACTTTCAGGCATAAAATATCTGTTTTCGATAATGTACCAGGTATCAACATCAACAGATAGTAAATAAGTTTTCATCATAGCCTTCTAGTATATATAATCATGGCCACTAAATAGAGGGGGACGATCAATAGGCATGCCATGAGGAAAAACTAACGTTGGTGTTTTCATGATAACTAGACTAGATCCTCTAACCCGCTCTGATACCACTTGTTGGATCTAGACCAAAACTCCAAGATTCCTTGCCAAAGTTCCCTTGTTGCATATTGCATACACCCTGCATCTTCACAATTCAAACACACACACATGTCACATTCTCCATCACTTTTACTTAACTTGAAATGCGTATTCTATGAATGTCTACATGCAAATGCTTGTCGTAATTTATAATACTCTTTAGTTTGCATGTGGTATGAAATTGACTTCATGTATACACTTTTGATGATAACAAAAGGTGGAAAAAGAATTGAGAAGATTTGAATATGTGCATTAATGCTTTCATGATGCATATATGAACATTGGTTTAAGGGGGAGCATTAATGAATAATGAATAATAAGACTAATGACAATGTGCATATTGAATATATGAATATTGGTTCAAGGGAAGCATGAATAAAGGGGGAGCATGCATACATGGTTGAATGCTTGAACATCATTGTTGCAAGACATCATTGTTGCATGCTTGTATGTTTGCATATCATTGCCATACTTGTTGCATATTGCATACACCCTCCATCTTCACACTTCACACACACATGTCACATTCTCCATCACTTTTACTTAGCTTCCCTTTGCGTATTTGCAATAGTGCCATTCCTGAAAATAATTAGCACACACATTAAATCGTTCACGCACGTTTAGGCCGCCATATACAAGACCAAAACTCCAAGATCCCTTGCCAAAGCTCCCTTGTGCAAGACCATAGCGTTAGCTCATCACCATGGCCGCAAGTTAAAGGAGAGCCATAGATTGCGCAACAAATCTACAAGGTGTCCATACATTGCACAACAACAAGGGAAAGTCATCTACTTCAGTGCGCAACTCAACAAGGAAGAAATACATCATGGCTGCAAGTTACTAGAGGGGGTCTTGCTATATTGCGCAACTTGAAGAGGAGTTTCCATCTATGACGGAAGGTTTAGAGGAGGACGTGACGTTAGTGACTACATCCAGTCAGATACTATCTGACCTGAGCTGATTGACAGAGACGACTGCCGCTGCACAAATTGAGATTCTCAAAACTCTTTATTAAGATATTGGTGTAGTATTAGCGATCTTTGTATGGGAAACTTTAGCGTTACTTATTTTTTTGGGGACTTGACGAGTTGTGGCTTGTCAAGAGTGAGAGCATCTGATTAGGTTGATAGTGTTGAGCACGCGGGAGTGTGTACGAACTAGGTGGGGAGCTGGAGGCTTAGGACTCATGCAAGTTATACCTTGATAACATATTAATCTAATATTTGCTTTTGGTGGTTGGACGTAGGTCGTGGGGACGACCGAACCAGGATAAATCTGCGCATACTCTGTGATTGCATTCTATTTACTCTACATGTGCTTATAACTGCATGTGATTCTTAAGAGGTTTGCACGAATATTTTTATTGTCCTATTCACCCACCCTCTAGGCTTAGATCCAGATCCAACAGAATCTAATACCGAGCACACATGCTCACCGGTTCCAACGATGGTGCATGCAAGACAAGGATGATGATCTTCCTTCAATCGATCGATATGGACTTATGGAGCATGGTGGAGATCCCTTATGTGAAGCCAACAAAGCCAATCTTGGAGTGGAGAGAAAGTGAGAAAGCTCTAAAAGTGAAAACTATGACTTCATTGTTTTGAGCACTTGGTAGTATGGAGTACAACTGCATGTGCACATCTACTACTACACATCAAATATGTCACTCTCTAGAGGAAACCGATGAAGGTAATGAAGGGTTTTCTATGTCCTTCGGGCTATAAAATCGACGTCCGGTCTAAGTCGGATAGACGACGAAATCAAAGTAAGTAGCAGAAAACTTCTTAAAACTATTTAACGAGAAGCTTTAAAGAATAAACCCTAGATAGAATCTCTACTATCCCGAGGTTGGGTCCGACCAACCCCTAAAGATAGATCTATCAATCTATTGCAATTATAAACACATGTTTATTAAACTACATACCTGTCAATCCGCTTCTGGGTGAAGCATCATTTTCAACAACTTATCTTTATCTCCGAAGTGATGCCCCCACGTTGGGGCTGAGCTGCTTCTCCTGAGTCGAACCGCATCCCGAGGCAAACTGTGTCCCGAGGATAGCAAGATCCTTGTTGTCGAATCAACCACGTGCTCATGAAAGTTTCACCTTGAGTGGATCCACCATCAAGATTTCGGATCCGATGCGATCTCCTTCGTGGCTTTGCAAGAGTCCGATCAGGAGCAAGGAAGAATAAGCGAGAAAGTTGGAATATTAATTAAGCTTAGCTATGCTTGGTGCAAGCTTAATTAATGGAGCTACTCAGATTTGGAGCTTGGTGCAAGTTTCGAGTAGCGGGATTGGCCCCTATTTATATATGCGGCTGACCCCTCCTCTTTTATCAACTTCTGATGTGGAACTAAACGCATTTGGAGAATTTTTTTAACACAAAATATGCATTTCGCAAAGGAAATGTTTGATCAAGTAAATCTCTTCCACCATTGATCTCCAAGAGCTATGTCATACATCGTTTCAAAGATGGTTGACTGCGTAGGAAAAGACGGCGATCCATTCCGAGTTCGTTTGACCCCTTAAACGAAGCTCTTAAGTTAGCCAAAAAACATGCTTTACGCATCGACCTGCCACCAAAATATTATAGGGTTTCAAAAAATCTGTGGGCCCCATCGTGGGGCCCACATTATGCGGATGTGCGTGCGCCTGCAGGTCAGTACGGACGGGCACCACCTGGGCCCAAACCCAGGCGACCAATGCATGGACTTGGTTACAGACGCCCGGGTGTCTGGGTGCCCAGGCTGCAGCTGGGCACCCTTTTAAGCCCAGATTTATTTTAAAAAAATTTTGGGCCCTTTTTAAATAAGATTTCTTTGGCTCTCTTTCTTTCTTTTGGTCCCTTTCCAATCTCTTTGTGCTTTAACCAAAACGAATGGGTTCAGGACTTTCTTGGATGCTTTGGTTGAGCTTTGTTCTATGCCTTTTATTATAAAATATTTTCGTAAACGTTTTACGATATATTTTATTCCTTTGCATCATATGCAATAATCCCACTTCCTTAATATTCTTTAGCCTATATCGCAAACCTTTTACGATATAATTAATTCTCATACATACGATGTATTATCTCCTTAATTCTACTTATTACTTGATGAAGGTCTCACTCTAAGTGAGACCCTACAGCCTGACCCTACTATAGGTGGGGCTCGAAACCCTTGACGGCAGTGACCAGGAGCAGGAGGTGTCGTCCCTTTTTCGGTATCATAATTATGTTGTTAACTCATAGATATGAGTATTGTCGAGACAACCTTAACTGTGTCCAAGATAAATGTCGCAGTTTTAGTCCCTTCGTCATAACTATGCCGCTTAGTCAGGCCTAGGGTTGGTCAACTGTCAATCCTACTAGTTTGAACTTGGTTAGTCTCGATCGGTCTTTATTCTATGAATGTTGGACTTCTTCCAACATACTTTGGCTAAAGTTTTCACTAAAGACCGAACCAACACGTGCAACACTAACTCCCCATAAACAGAAGAGACGAATCCTCTCTTGGTCATTACTCTGCCTGCACGCTTCAAGTGTCACCCAACTAAAGACCTTTCGACAGGCCTTGCCCCAAAGCTAGGTCAGAGATCTAAGTGACACCGTTCACATACAGGTTCTTACAATGACCTTAAGTCTAAGGACCAACTTTCATATCATCACAGAAAGTTATCACTGACAGATTAGTTATGTTAACCATGTGATAACTCTCGTTGGGTCGTTCAGTGAACTCATTCTCCAATGAGCACATGTGTCTCATCTCCGACTTCACCAAGTCGAACGACCATAAGATTATCATCACCACTCCATGGCGAAGACAAAGACACAATAGTCTATCCGATGTATCGATATCATTATCTCGAAACATCAACGATCACAAACGATTTCAAACTTATGCTACAAACGATCAAGCAATTTTCCATGATCGAGATCTTCATCTTGATACTTGTTTAACCTCGCATGAAGTCTCAGGACTTAACCTAAGTTCTAATATAAACTATATTATTATTAACTTAGGTAAATTCTTACCAAACAGCTTACTGTTATTTTGAACGAGATGTTTGTACACATACAAAGAGATAAATTTTCTCGAGGGCATACACATCTCTCAACATCTCCCAATTGCACATAGGTCTATTTATCTCGGTATCTCATACCATATTTACACATAAGTCTTTCTAGACTTCATATGGTAGAGCCTTCGTGAGTGAATCTGCTAAACCATCTTTAGATTAGACTTAATGAGTTTCTATGTTCATTCTAGACCCCACATTTGAATCTCATCCAAATAATTTCCTTGGTCTTTTGGAATCCATGACATTAGCATTGCCTGGATATCATCCAGCTCATCGTATACGTACCTTATAAGAATAATCACTGGTCATCTACATAGTTCATAATCATTTCTGATGAAGTGTCAAACTCTTTAACCACTTTGTCAAGACATATGTTCCGGCATGCCTTTTATTCGCTCCAACAGACCTTGAAAAGTCTCTAGATGATTCATATAAGTTTGTTCTTCTAAATCATATTTATAAAACGGACTATATAGGTATACTCCAGTTTTCATGGTCATCATGAGCATTAACATCGAGTCTGATCTGAATAGATCTGTACACAGCAGTTGGCGAGAAAGTTTCATTACAATTCGTTTGTAGGAGTTCTGATGATAACTATTCTCAACCATCATAACTTGTACTTCACTATTTTCCATCTGTACCAGTCTTTTGTCTTGAAGATTCCCTTGCAGCCAAAGAGAACACTTCCCTTAGGCACGTCTACTAAGGTACGTACCGTATTTACGTGCAAGGACCATTTTCGAATTGCATCAAGCCATTTATTAGAGTCACTACTCCGAATGGCACCTTGGAAGTTGTTTAGGCCAACATCAACTATCATGTCTTACTCGACTTTTTCGTCTCATGAGGCTCGAGTAATCATTTGACTTCCTAATGATTAATTTAAAGAATATCATATTGATAATGTCTTGACAGAACCTTATCTAGAACCTATGCGTTATTATCTGGGACTTAACCCGGAGGAAGGATTATAACTCATAGTCACTTGCCATGTATCGCACCATGTCTAACAGAGTGCGATTCATGCTCTCCAACAAATCAATGTGTTAAGAGACTTGACCTGAGAGAAAATCTCTTTTTCTTTTATTTTACGCAAGAATTATACAACTAAGTATTTGCCTCTTCGATCTGATCGAAGTAGTTCAAATACTTTTAACATTGTGTTCTCTAATTTATCAGACTTGTGTTTCATCAAGAACACATGTCGTAATAAGTATACCATATCTAGGCTAATTTAGACTTGGGTTCGGATACATCCCTATGTACGAGTCCACGAGTTCTCCAACTCATTCTCCCACTGTCTTACAGACGGAGTTTGGCCATCATACATTTGAGACAAGACTCACAAGTATCTTTCGACTCATAATACGAGAGGTCAGAGCCCTCTCTTTATGTGACTTGTCTAGTCTGTTCTCTTCGGTACGACCCAGTCTATTTTGTCATAGATAAGTTATCTATAACTTGTGCATTCTTGTATTAACATTTAATACAATATCGTTCTAAAACTGAGGCATCAATTATGTCACATAATCAGTTCATCCTACTTTTGCCTTTTCTTATGATAGACAAAACTTTCTTTCTTAAACGAGTATCCTCAATGCCTTCTCTGTTGGATCGGGATCTAAGCCTAGAGGGGGGGGGGGGGGGAGTGAATAGGCTATTAAAAATTCTCGTGCAACCCACGAGCAATCACACACAGTTATACAACACATATACAAATATGCAAGGTAAATAGAAACAATCACAGAGTACGCAGCAGATTTACCCTGATTCGGTCACACCCACAATATATGTCCAGCCCCCAAGAAAATACTAGATTAATATGTTTCTTTGCACAAATACAATGAGTCTTGAGCTCCCACTCCTCACCTAGTCGTACCACACTCCACCGGTGCAAAACACTATCAACCTAGTAAAAGCTCTACCTTGACTAGCAAAAACTCGTCAAGACCCTCTTGTCTAGCACCCACCTGACAAGACCCCAAAACATATATCAATGATAAAGTTTCACCTACAGAGATCAATACAACTACACAAATATAATAGTAAATAGTTTAGAGAATCTCAGTTTGTGTAGCGGCAGTCGTCTCTGTCAATCAGCTCAGGTCAGATCGCATCTGACAGGATGTCGTCGCCAACATCATGTCCTTGCCTCCAAAACTTGCGACCAAGGTGACTTGGGCTCCTCAAAAGTTACGGCCTAGGTGTGGATGTCCCTTGAAGCGTTGCGCAATGTGTTTAAGCTCCTCCTTGTAGATGTTGCGCAAGTTGTTGAAGCTTCTCCCTCTGATCTTGTGCAATGAAGTAGATTGGAAGCCCCTTGTTGTTGATGCCTTGAGCTTTTATCCCACCTATGTTTCACAATGTAGATGGGCTTGGTTATGGATTTTTGCAAGGTAGCTTTGGCAATGAGATCTTCGAGCTTTGGCCTAGGAAATGATGAAATATATGAAGTTATTCAGAATACAACTCATGCTAAAATAAATACCACTGATTCAATACAGAGATTAAAATCAGAAAAATATCACCATGTTGTATAGCACTGAGTTGTGATCGTCCTGGCGCAAACGGTTCGTCGATCCGAGCTTTGCGGAGAAACTTATGCACTTTTTAGCGTCGTCCGTCGAACTCCTAGCAAAGTTGCGGCCTAAAGCTCAGGAATTTAGGGTATGTCCAAATTCTTTGGTTGTCCTTTCTCTTAAAATCCCTCTCTTTGAATATGGGTTTATATAGGAGAGGATGGGATATGATAGGATCAATTATAAACCCATATTTGATGGAGATGGGAAGGAATCCTAATTTGATTATGATTTGAATAAATCTCTTAGGATATGGAGTTTGAATATGAATGACTATGGAATTGAATTTGAGTAGCTATAGGATTTGAATTAGATCTCATTTAATCACATTTGATTCGCATGAGTTTCTCCATATCTCTCCATCTTTGACCAATTCTTCAATTTGCATGTCATTAGGATTTGAATGTTGCAGCAATTGATTTGAATCAATTCAAATATGGATTTGAATTGATTTGCTCCTTATCTTCTCATCTTTGACTTAGTCCAATTATTGTAGCCATATTCTTCGTCTTTGACTTAGTCCACTTGAAGTGTGTATAGCAATTCCTCCATCACTTTTGGCTAGTCTCTCTTTGAGTATTCGCGAGAGTGCCATTCCTGAAAACACTTAGCACACACATTAAATCGTTCACACATGTTTGTTATCATCAAACACGAAGTCATCGATCGTTGTATCCAACAATATGTTGTATCCAACAATCTCCCCCTTTTAATGATGACAACCCAATATAAGAGTTGAGCAATAATGATTCAAATGATTTCATCGTGACATGTGTGTGTGAAGTGTGAAGATGGAGGATGTATGCCCTATGCACCAAGTATGGCAATGATGTGCAAGCATATACAAGCATACAAACAATGATCTTCAAGCATTCAAACATGTATGCATGCTCCCCCGTTATTCATGTATTCAATAAGCACATTTTCATTTCCATTATTTATTCATGCTCCCCTCTTAAACCAATATTCATATATGCAACATATGAGCATTAACACCAAGTCATTCAAATCTTTCTCAATATTTTCTCCCCCTTTTGTTATTATCAAATGTGTATAAACGAAGTCTAATTCGTGTCACATGCAAAAATAGATTGTTATAGATTACAACTAGCACTTGCATGTCATTTTTCTTAAAATAAGCACTTCAAATGCAATGAAAAGTGTAACGTATACTTCTACACCTTCGTGTAAGTGTGATGATTAAATAATCGAAGCACAAAGGGAAAAACTCTCAAGAAACTCAACCAAAACTATCCACTTTTCCATTAAAGCTTAAATCATCTAGGATTGATTTCCCCATCTCATTAAAAATGAGTTCAAGGTACCACACCCCAAAAACGTAGCCTATAAGGACTCTTAGATGGGTGGTGGCATTGCTTGATGAGTATAACACCAACCTAAAGATTACCCAGAAAGCATATGTTGGATACTCGTGTGTAGTATGTTTGCCATGAATTGTAACCATTTTACATATAAAGCAATTGATCACTCCATATTTTATACCTTTTTTCTGCATGTTTTCACGACAGTTTAATCACCCATATTGCATATTTCACGATTATTCGACGATATCGCGTTGCTTTTTAATATTTCTTGTTTTTGTCATATTTCAGGAAATATGGAGCGATTTGGAGCGAAAATAAGATCAAAGTAGTTTCACGCACTTCAGAGTGTCACCCACGGCTTATTTGAGGACTTATCAGCGATGGATGATGAGCAGAGGAAGAAGGAATTCGATAGGCTCGACGAGGAGGCAAAAAGAAGAAGAAATGAGCTCAGAATCACATCACTCGGCCGAGCAAGACTGCTCATTCGGCCGTGTGAAGGATCACGCTGGCCCGAGTGAAACGGATACGCACTGCAAATTTCAGACGTGTCCTCGGCCGAGCAAGGAAAACCACTCGGCCGAGTGAGAAAGCTCACTCGCCCGAGTCAGTCAGAGAATTTGACAGAAAAGAGCCCAAGTTACTGGAAAATCCGAGGAAGCTCACTCGGCCGAGCATGATTACTCACTCGACCGAATGAAGAAGACTGCTCGGCCGAGTCACCCCAAGATACGGACCCCTGAGAACCCCGAAGTTACTGTTTTTTATAGGGTTTGTCACTCGGGCGAGTGACAAGGGTCACTCGGGCGAGTGACCCTCTCCGACTGCTGCTAGGACTGCGAATTCTGGGCTGCGTGACGTGTGTTTATATTTCATATATTCACGCACGTCTTCTTTTGTGTTTTTCCGTTATTTTCCGCCGTCTCGTATCCGTTTTCTCGTATTTTCTAGTTTTCTTTCACTTCTCCATGTTTTTACGTGTTTGCAGGAGTTTACCAACATAGGGGACACATAACGATGATATCACATGTCCCCAGAGCAACGGGAGGAGTCACGCATGATCCAGGGGGTCAAACGACCAAGATCACTGTCTTTCAGCCCCCACTCGATCGGTTGGATAGAGCCAACCGATCGGGTGATGCATGCATGCACGACCCGGACAGCAGCTGAAACAACGCAAGTGTCAACCGACCGGGTCAGAGACCGGCTCAGCCCAACAGATCTCTCTGGAAATTGAAGCTGAATTCCAACCGATCGGGTGACCTTCACCCGATCGGTTCATCTGTAGCCGATTCCTCGAAGACATGACCCGGAGAGCTCACCCGATCGACAGATGACCGTGCCAAAATGTCGCAAATTACTGTCTTTTGGGCGATGTTTCCAACCGATCGGTTCATGACCGGCGCCCCGTTTACGTTTTGGGCGTGGTGTCGTTTTACCGCAAGTGCACGGTTAGTGTAGGGTGCGGGTTTATTGAACTCAGGGAGGTGGATGGCTTGAGTGGCTACTAGCCTCGCCTAGGTCGTGTGCTAGCTACGCGGATGATATGGATGTAAGTGTAGAAATAAAAGAAAGAAATGAAAAAGACACGAAATGAATCCCCGCTAACACGGGCTAGAGCACTCATGACACTTGGCATTTGACTTGACCCAGGGTGAGACATTGCCCCAAAAGGTGGTACCTAGCGTCCATGGCCCGATATTCCAGTCGGTGCCAAGTACGCTAGGCCTATCCGGTTCCGGACGGTGGGCATTCACATGTCCATTAACACCTTCCGCAACCGGGAGCATTAAGGCCACAATTATAACTCCCAACACTTCGTCCAAGACATTCCCACGCACGAGGACTCGATGTCAACGCTCGGGGCATGAGCTATGGCTAGGGAGTCAACCGCCAAGTTTATTCCCCCTTGGCCCGACGGTCGGAGGCGGTCTTTTTCCCGCCAATGACAATGAAACACCCCCGCATAACCCTAATGGCCAAATAGGTCAAATGTGATTTCTAGCAATACATCGAAGCGGATCTTGACTGGACAAGCACCAGACCCCAATCCCCAACACAACTAGTGTGTTGCCATACGAATTGGACTCAGATTGCTAGAAATCCCCATTGACACATTTCATCGAACACATGCCACGCAACCAAGCCAAATGTAAATTTCCAAGCATCAATCCTACTCTAACCCGTACAAATACTACTCGATGATGAAGAACATGATAGCAATCAATAAATCCAAACAAACATTCATTATTAAGCAAAACAAAAATAACACAAAACAATGAAATGGGAAAAGAAATACTTATCTTGCCATTGATTCTTCAATCCTTTACAAGACTTATTACAATAGAAAACCTAATCTAACCTAATCTAAACTCACAAGAGAAAGGGGCAAAAAGCCCTAGAAAATCTGAGGAAGAACTGATCCCAAGTCGTGCTCCAACTTCCCTTTTAAAAGCCCCCTCAAAACCCAACCGGTTCGGGTCCAAAACTGTCAAAACGGCCCACCCGATCGGGTGAAAATTCACCCGATCAGGTGGGATAAACAGAGACTACGAAACTGCTGAAATTGACTTCAACCGATCGGTTGGACTCCCAACCGATTGGTTGAAGTGAAATTTCAGACAGCAGCCAATTTCATCACATAGCTGCACTCAGAAAATTCCAGAAAAATCTAGAAAAATCGGATTTGGGCATACGACCTATCGTTGGAAAGCTAAAGACGATGCCGACGCTAGAAAAATAAGAGATCACCCAAAATCCCTCTGAAATGATAGAATATATTCAATGAGTGCATCAGCAGCGCGCAAAGGTGGAAGAAAAGGCCACCCGATCGGTTGAAACATCAACTGATCGGGTGAGCCGCTTGTTGATTTGGCCGTCGGGCTTCGGGAGCTTCAACCGGTCACTGAGGAGAACGGGTGGCATGACCAGGTCGTCGTTTGGGAAACTTCAGCTTCAGATGAACCGATCGGGTGAGATATCACCCGATCGGTTGGAATTAAGCTCCAACTTCCCGAGAACTCTGTTGGGATGAACCGGTCGGTGAAACAGTCGGTTGACTTTGCACTTCGCTCCAACTTCAGTCCGGGTCGTGCACGCGTGCATCACCCGATCGGTTGGCTGTATCCAACCGATCGGGTGGGGGCTGAAAAGTGGCAATCTTGGTCGTTTGACCCCCTGGATCACGCGTGACTCCTCCCGTTGCTCCGGGGACACATGATATCATCGTTTTACACCCCAAATGCCAGCAAACTCCTGCAAAACACAGAAAACACGGAAAAGTGAAAGAAAACAAGAAAACAAAAGAAAACACGAGAAAACGAATAAAAGACGGCGGTAAAATACGGAAAAACACGGAAGAAAACGTGCGTAAATGTATGAAATTTAAACGCACGTCAAAATCCCCTAAGCTGAACTATTCCTCGTCCTCGAGGAAGATGAGTGAGAGTAGGAGCTCGGAGGGGAAAAATAGAGAGAAAGAGAGAAAAAGAAAACTCTATATCCTAGATCGCCCGTCAGGGCCAACAAAATCAAAAACGACACACCAAGCAAGCAAACGCCAAATCACATCACTAAACCTAGGTATACGAGTCCAGACAAGTGCCGTGGGCCCACACGGTGGAGCACGAGTGAGTGTGGTCGTGCGCTAGCAGTCGGTGTCGCTATCTACGATGTGTAATAAAGCTCGATATACAAAGATCCAGGAAACGATCCAAATACCGATTCGAATTTGAAATTGCGATGAATATCAGCTCAAGCATGCATGAGAAGAGTATAAGAATAGAAGCGTAACATGCATCGGGGACTCCACAGCTAGGGACAAGGAAATCACCACACTATAGCCTAGATAACAGCTAAAAATTTCCTAAGCCAAGCGTTTTCGAAACCGATGGGGGTTGAGATGATGTGGAGAAGAACACTCGGTGCAAATTCTCGCCTTCCCTTTATTCTCGGTGGGTAGGAAAAGATATTCACACAGGAAATTTTTTTTTGGGTTTTGGGTTTTTGGCTATACAATTTTTCTTTCTTTACTTTTCTCTTCTTTTTGGATTTTTCTTTTCTTTTCTCCTTTTTTTGGATCTTTGGGGTTTTTGGCTATACACATGTGTACTCTCCCAAGTGGAAGAACGGTACACGACGAGGGGATTTACTCCAAGTAAAACAAAAAAGAAGTCGGAATCTAAACACTTGGGCAAAGGAAACTATTCTCGCTAAATATAGCATGGGCTAAATGGGTTATCCTAGTCCTTAATTGTGGAATCCTGACACATGCGAAATGAAGCGTACGATATATACAGCATGCAGAAGAAGCAGACAGTAGAAACGAGTACCGCATATTCATATCGAAGCATGATAATCTAGGGGTCATTCCTGGACAGGTATATAAAGTAAATCACAAAGCAGAAGCACACCAAACAGATAGGCACGACACACGACTCACAAAAAGCTAAGTGGACCCACGATGCGTGAAATGCAAGAGAACTCGAAATCATAGGGTTAGTGAATGTGATTATCGATGCTATGCTAGGTGTGTGTGATTTTGTGGCAATTCATCATAGGGTTCATCTCTAGGAGAAAGAGATAAAAAGAAGAAAATAAAAAAATCAAAACACGATGAAAACGGCACAAAAATGAAAAAGAAAGACTGAAATGGCGCACAAAGTGTGACTCCCCCAAGCTGAAGCTTGCATTGCCCTCAATGCAATAAGAGTGAGTACGGGAGGGTAATGAAAATGGGGAGAAATACGCACCGACACAAAAAGAAATGAAAAACACAGATACGAAACTAAAAATAAAGAAAAATCAAAATCAAACCACACGACACGAAAAACGAAAAAGAAAGAAGGAAATTGAACAAACTAGACGACACGACACGACAAAAAGCACATGACACGACACGACAAAAAGGAAAACAAGCACACACACACAAAGAAAATAAAACACGACAACACAGCAAAACAGACTTCCCCCAAGCTAGACATGACAGTGCTAGCAAATAAAATATGATCTTGAAAGTGCAGCGATATGCAAGGGGGATGTCAATCGGATTCGCTGGTACTAGAATGGTAGGGAGAGGGAGAGGAGGGTGGGGAATAGCGAATGAAAGAATCCTCAGAGGATGAGGAGGGTGTGCCTACAGAGGAAGGAGGTGCGACAGGCTGGAGCATGGGTGGATCGATATGTACCGGTGGGCTGTGGTGGAGAAAGATTGTACCAGGTGGGCCGACAGTTGGGTGCCAATCGGGAGGATCCAAGGGTGGTAGATGCACTAATGGAGAATACCAAGGATCGGGGTAAAACTCCCATGGCAGATGAGACGGGGGGTAGGGTAGCCGCAAAGGTGCTAAAGGTGGCAGGATCGCGAAAGGTGCGCAGGTGGGGCTATAGAGATAGACTTCACGGTCTTCACCGAAGGGAGTGAGCATATTGATATCGATCAAGTAATCACGATCAATACGGCTACGTCCAGGCAAAATAGGGAGGTCAGGCGGCACTCTCAAAACACAGCTGACAATAAGAGTGATCATCCCACCACAACAGATGGATCCAGAATTGGCGCGGCTAACAGCAAAAATTTCGTGGATGATCCAATGAGCGGCGTTTATGGGCATAGGGATGTGCCCAAGGATCCTGTCTTTGGACATGGCATAGAGAAAGAAAAGCTCATCCCTAGATACAGTGGACACATCCACGCGGGCGAAAACAGTGTTGGCGAGGATGCATTGGGCGAGGCAATAACACGGGTGAATAATGTAGGAGGCAAGAGCCTCAGGTGGAAAGGCGGTGTACCGGTTAAATCGTTGCCAAACACCATCAGCCCGAAATTGAGAGTAGATGTCAGTTTGATCGTGGGTGGAATGTTCAATATTAAGATCGGGGTGACAGAGATTGAGGATATTGTTCAACTCGATGAAACCCAGAGAAAAATCGCAGTTGAAAGCGCGGAAGGAGAAACCCCAATCAAACGCCTCGAGGGAACTGAGGAATTCAAGCGTGAGATTTCTGTGTGTGTGAGCATGGATGTAAGAAAGGGTATGGCACCCGATACAGTTGAAAATTCTGCCGACGCCGTTCGAAAGCCCTAGAGCTTCGAGTGTGGGGCGATCGGCAAAGAGTGTAGGTCGCATCGGACGATGAAGTAGTGGTCGTAAACGGTCAGACTGTTCTTCTGTAGAAGGGTTTATGCCAAGGAAAGAGGGTGAAAAGGGGCCGTAGAGCGGATCACGACGTGAAGATGAGGCAATCTCTTTCCCTTTCTTAGACATGGCGACTATGTGGGTGGCGAAAAGGAAAGTGGGAGCGTGCCTATGATGATTATAAAGCAGGTGAAGTAGATATAACACCAATTCAGGACATTGCAGATAAGGCAAGAGATGTGTAGAGTGGAAAGGTGTTACCCATCAATGTAGCAAGATCAAGCCCCCCGGGGGGGGGGGGGGGGGGGGGCTCACGTGGTAGGAGGAAGCGATTTGGGAAGCCGCCGCACGCTGATCCGACAAGATACAGAATTTTCGAAAATTTTGGGGGCTAGGGTTAGGGTTTGGATGTTTTGATGACAGAATGTTGATGATGGCAAGGTGGAGAGGGTGGGGAAGTATGGGGGTGAGTGGGGATGAGGATCTAGGGGAAGTATGTTGGGTGTATGGGGTCGATTCGACAGTTGGAGGGAGGGTAATCACGTGAAGGGGAGTTTGGGGGTCGGGTGGCGGTCATCGTGCGGCAGGGATATTTATAGGGGTGAAACTGAACCGATCGGGTGAGTTCTAACCTGATCGGGTGGACAAATTTCGAAAATTTCCTGTCGGCCAACAACTACTGGTGAACCGATCGGGTGGGTAGTCACCCGATCGGTTGACCTCTTCCCAAATCTTTCCCGAGAACATGTGATATTTCACCCGGTTACTCACCCGATCGCTATATTACTCAACCGATTGGTTGATTTGATCCCAATTTCCCGAAAGTTCAGCTCTACCCGCACGGTCTGCGACCCGGTCTCGGCTTTCTTCACCCGGTCGGTTCGTTAGGTAACTGTTACAGCCATTTAGCTGATACATCCAAACCGATCGGGTGAGTTCTCACCCGATCGGTTGGGGTCTTGTTTCCTGCAAAAAATGCACACATGGTCTCAGTCCTCAGGATTTATTTATCAGAAATAGATAAAATAAAGTTAGAAATAATTCCAAAAATTGGAGATAGATATTTTAGAGCATGGGTTGCCTCCCATGAAGCGCTTTTGTTTAACGTCGTTCGCTCGACGCCTCTAGCGGTAGTCAATTAGGATCCGGAGGGTTAGAGGAAGAGTTGTCACTCGTTGGGGATCCGACCGGAGAGAATTCTGGTTCTCCAACAGCATAGTGTTTCAGACGCTGTCCGTTGACTTTAAACAGCTCATCCCTTCCCATTATTTCAATAGCCCCATGCGGGAAAACCTTGGTGACGCGGAACGGTCCTGACCACCTTGACTTGAGTTTTCCAGGAAAGAGCTTCAGCTTTGAGTTGAATAGGAGAACTAAGTCCCCTTCTTTGAATTCCCTCTTCAAGATTTGCTTATCGTGCCACCGCTTCAGCTTCTCCTTGTAAATCTTGGCGTTCTCATAGGCATTGAGCCAGATTTCGTCGAGCTCGTTGAGTTGTAACTGCCGGTGCCCCCCTACCTCCTTGGCGTCGAAGTTCAGATTCTTAATTGCCCAAAATGCCTTATGCTCCAATTCCACAGGAAGATGGCAAGCTTTTCCATAGACAAGCCGGTAGGGAGTCGTACCGATCGGAGTTTTAAATGCCGTCCTGTAGGCCCAAAGCGCGTCAGGAAGCTTTGATGACCAATCCTTTCTAGAATTGGCCACCGTCTTTTCTAGTATGCTTTTAATCTCCCGGTTAGAGACTTCCGCCTGACCGCTGGTCTGCGGGTGGTAGGCATGCCCCACTCGGTGTTGTACCCCGTATTTTTTAAGAGAGCCTCGAATTTCTTCACTATAAAGTGGCTCCCTCCGTCACTGATCAGGACACGAGGTACACCGAACCACGGGAAGATGTTGCTTTTGAAGAACTTGGCCACTACTCTGGAATCATTGGTTGGACTGGCTATCGCTTCAACCCATTTCGACACGTAGTCCACAGCCACCAAGATATACTGGTTCCCTGAAGAGGAAGGGAACGGTCCCATGAAGTCCACTCCCCACACATCGAAGATTTCTACCTCCAGGATGTAGTGTTGAGGCATCTCATTCCTTTTGGAGATATTCCCCGTCCTTTGGCATTTATCGCAGGCTTGGACATAAGCATGTGTGTCCTTGAAGAGTGTAGGCCAGTAGAACCCACTCTGGAGAATTTTTACGGTGGTCTTGTAGGTGCTTGCGTGCCCTCCACATTGCTGCCCATGGCAGTGGGAAATGATGGAGGTCGCCTCAGTTTCAGGGATGCATCTTCATATCACCCCATCATTGCAGGTTTTGTATAGGTGGGGGTCATCCCAATAAAATTTGCGGACCTCATGGAAAAATTTCTTCTTCTGCTGAAAGCTCACATTGTGGGGGACGATGGCACAAGCCAGATAATTTGCGATGTCGGCGTACCAGGGGGTCCAGGAGGAAGAGACAGAGAAAAGATGCTCGTCAGGGAGCGAATCATCGATCGGCGTAGCATTTAAATCAAGGGTAGGCATCCTGGACAGGTGATCGGCAACAACATTCTCCGCCCCCTTCTTGTCTCTGATTTCCAGGTCGAATTCCTGGAGGAGGAGAATCCATCTAATGAGCCGCGACTTAGCTTCTTTCTTGCTCAATAGGTATTTAAGAGCCGCGTGATCTGTGTGCACGATCACCTTGGCGCCAACGAGATATTGCCGGAACTTATCCATGGCGTAGATGACCGCTAGCAATTCTTTTTCCGTGGTAGTATAATTTCTTTGGGCGGCATCAATGGTTTTGCTCGTATAATATATGACATGAAGATTTTTATCCTTCCTCTGCCCCAAGACGGCACCAACCGCATAATCACTAGCGTCACACAACAGCTCAAAGGGTAGATTCCAGTCCGGTGGCTGTATTATGGGCGCGGAAATCAAAGCTTGCTTCAAGGTGCGAAAGGCCTCCATACACTCCTCGCTGAAGACGAAAGGCACGTCCTTCACGAGGAGTTGGGTTAGCAGCCTGGAAATCTTTGAGAAGTCTTTTATGAAGCGGCGATAAAATCCCGCATGTCCTAAGAAACCACTGACTCCTCGAAGATTGAGCGGTGGTGAAAGCTTTTCAATCACCTCAACTTTAGCCTTATCAACCTCGATTCCCCTCGAAGAGATGACGTGCCCCAGCATAACCCCTTCTTGGAGCATGAAGTGGCACTTCTTCCAGTTTAGGACTAATCCCTTTTCTTGACATCTCTCCAGGACTTTAGTTAGATTACTGAGGCACGAGTCAAACTTAGTTCCATAGACGGAGAAGTCGTCCATGAAAACCTCCATGATGTGCTGGGAGTAGTCGGAGAACATAGCGGACATGAGTCTTTGGAATGTAGCAGGGGCGTTACAAAGTCTGAACGGCATTCTTCTATAGGCATATGTCCCGAATGGGCAAGTGAAAGTCGTCTTCTCCTGGTCATCGTTATGAATAGGGATCTGAAGAAATCCTGAGTACCCGTCCATGAAACAGAAATAATTATGCTTCGCCAGCCTCTCGAGCATCTGGTCAATGAAGGGGAGAGGGTAATGATCCTTCCTCGTTGCCTTGTTCAGCTTTCTATAGTCAATGCACATCCTGTACCCCGTGACGGTACTCGTTGGTATTAGCTCGTTCTTCTCGTTGCGAATCACTGTCATTCCTCCTTTCTTGGGTACGACGTGCACCGGGCTAACCCAGCGACTATCGGAGATAGGGCATATGATACCGGCATGTAGAAGCCTAACAATCTCCTTTTTTACAACTTCCATCATTATGTGATTTAGTCTCCGCTGCGGCTCAATCGAAGAGGCTTGCTCATCTTCAAGCAGAATTCTGTGTGAGCAGAGGCCTAAGCTAACCCCTTTTAAATCTTCAATTGCATATCCGAAAACTCCTTTAAACCTTTTTAAAACACTAAGAAGTTTGGTCATTTGGTCTTCAGGCAGTGAAGAGTTCACTATGACCGGAAGGGTCGAGCCAGCCCCCAAATATTCATACTTCAGCCCCGGGGGTAACTCTTTCATCTCAACTTCATGAGGCCCCGACGCATACTTCTCAAGCTGAGCATCCTCAAGGGAAAGGAGTTCTTCGTGGATTTCTTGGAAGCCAGCATCCGGAATCTCACTCCCAGCCGCGGTTCCGCATGGCAAGGTCTCTTAAGGTATTGTGGGAACGATCGAGGAAGGCACTAGGTCTCTTTCAAGCTCATAATAATTGTCCGGGAAGAATGCTTCTAAGTTAAAACAGGTTTCAACTGTCGATGGTTCCCCACAACTGTTTCTAGCTTCCTCATTGTTCAAAGATCTGGGATGCTCGATAGAAGTCTGCAAGGAATAGACCGGTTCCTGTCCAACGAAGCCCACAGACTCAGCCTGATGGTTCTCCTGACAAAACTCCGCGAAAAACTCTTCTTCACTAAATTCGGGACTAGGAATGTCGAAATACGCCACTTCACCATGAGGAAAGAGAGTTGCCGTGGCAAGGTTCTCCTGCGTATCTTGATATCTCCTCTGAATTTCCACGGCGGTAGACATGAGGGATAGTATATTCGAAGTATTCAAGGATTCCGCTAAGCTTCGTGCCAAACAGCGGATATGGTGTGAGTGATCCCAGATGTCTCCTGAAACTGCATGCAACATCCTCGTGGTGGGGCAAAGATCCTATACAGAAGGAGAGAGAGAACTGCACAAGTAGCAAACACGTCAAAAGCACGGGTTGCATAAACGGGAACCAAATGTAGCGATGGTAGTACGGCGATTCAGTCAATTAGCACTATACAATTACTATCTACAATATGTACAAGTGAAATTGAAAAGTGTAGAGTGCGAAAATTATCGCGAGGTAGGGATAAGAGCTAGACACTAGGGTTCATGAGATCCTAAAATAACAAGCACGTTGCCTCCCCGGTAACGGCACCAAAAACTTGACCGGCGCCCCGTTTACGGTTTGGGCGCGGTGTCGTTTTACCGCAAGTGCACGGTTAGTGTAGGGTGCAGGTTTATCGAACTCAGGGAGGTAGATGGCTTGAGTGGCTACTAGCCTCGCCTAGGTCGTGTGCTAGCTACGCGGATGATATGGGTGGAAGTGTAGAAATAAAAGAAAGAAATGAAAAAGACACGAAATGAATCCCTGCTAACACGGGCTAGAGCACTCAAGACACTTGGCATTTGACTTTACCCAGGGTGAGACATTGCCCCAAAAGGTGGTACCTAGCGTCAATGGCCCGATATTCTGGTCGGTGCCAAGTACGCTAGGCCTATCCGGTTCCGGACGGTGGGCATTCCCATGTCCATTAACACCTTCCGCAACCGGGAGCATTAAGGCCACAATGATAACTCCCAACACTTCGTCCAAGCCGTTCCCACGCGCGAGGACTCGATGTCAACGCTCGGGGTGTGGGCTATGGCTAGGGAGTCAACCGCCAAGTTTATTCCCCCTTGGCCCGACGGTCAGAGGCGGTCTTTTTCCCGCCAATGACAATGAAACACAACCGCGTAACCCAAATGGCCAAATAGGTCAAATGTGATTTCTAGCAATACATCAAAGCGGATCTTGACTGGAAAAGCACCGGACCCCAATCTCCAACACAACTAGTGTGTTGCCATACGAATTGGACTCAGATTGCTAGAAATCCCCATTGACACATTTCATCGAACACATGCCATGCAACCAAGCCAAATGTAAATTTCCAAGCATCAATCCTACTCTAACCCGTATTAGGGTTCATCAAACACTACTCGATGATGAAGAACATGATAGCAATCAATAAATCCAAACAAACATTCATCATTGAGCAAAACAAAAATCACACAAAACAATGAAATAGGAAAAGAAATACTTATCTTGCCATTGATTCTTCAATCCTTTACAAGACTTATTACAATAGAAAACCTAATCAAACCTAATCTAAACTCACAAGAGAAATGGGCAAAAAGCCCTAGAAAATCTGAGGAAGAACTGATCCCAAGTCGTGCTCCAACTTCCCTTTTAAAAGCCCCCTCAAAACCCAACCGGTTCGGATCCAAAACTGTCAAAAACGGCCCACCCGATCGGGTGAAAATTCACCCGATCGGGTGGGATAAACAGAGACTACAAAACTATTGAAATTGACTTCAACCGATCAGTTGGACTCCCAACCGATCGGTTGAAGTGAAATTTCAGACAGCAGACAATTTCATCACATAGTTGCGCTCAGAAAATTCCAGAAAAATCTAGAAAAATCGGATTTGGGCATGCGACCTATTGTTGGAAAGCTAATGACGATGCCGACTCTAGAAAAATAAGAGATCACCCAAAATCCCTCTGGAATGATAGCAGATCTTCAATGAGTGCATCAGCAGCGTGCAAAGGTGGAAGAAAAGGCCACCCGATCGGTTGAAACATCAACCGATCGGGTGAGCCGCTTGTTGCTTTGGCCGTCGGGCTTCGGGAACTTAAACCGGTCACTGAGAAGAACGGGTGGCGTGACCGGGTCGTCGTTTGGGAAACTTCAGCTTCAGATGAACTGATCGGGTGAGATATCACCCGATCGATTGGAATTAAGCTCCAACTTCCCGAGAACTCTGTTGGGATGAACCGGTCGGCGAACTGGTCGGTTGACTTTGCACTTCGCTCCAACTTCAGTCCGGGTCGTGCACGTGTGCATCACCCGATTGGTTGGCTGTGTCCAACCGATCGGGTGGGGGCTGAAAAGTGGCAATCTTGGTCGTTTGACCCCCTGGATCACGCGTGACTCCTCCCATTGCTCCAGGAACACATGATATCATCGTTTTACGCCCCAAATGCCAGCAAACTCCTGCAAAACACGGAAAAGTGAAAGAAAACAAGAAAACACAAGAAAACACGAGAAAACGAATAAAAGACGGCGGTACAATACGGAAAAACACGGAAGAAAACGTGTGTAAATGTATGAAATATAAACGCACGTCAGTTCACCCGATGACACCAAGATCCAAACGACGAGCTGCTTCCTCCAACCGATCGTGTCGTCTGACCGGGTGAAGTTTTTGAAGTCCACTACCGAAGATCGTAGTAGGTCACCCGATCGGGTGATTCTTCACCCTATCGGGTGAGTCGTTTTCTATAAATATAAGCCCTAGGTTTTCAGAAACGAGAGCTGTTGTATTTTTCCTGTTTTCTCTCCATTTTGGGCGGCTGGAATTTATTTGATATTTGCAAGTTGTCTGATCTTTACCAAACTTTAATATAGTGTTATTTGCATTGCTTTTACTACTTTTCAATCGCCGGATTATGTTTTTATGGTTGATTTTCATTTAGATTGCTTTTTACCCAAAATGTGTGAGTAGTTCCCAAATCTGGGATTTTGGTGGAAACCCCTTCGTGGGTTCTCCCTGATGCGTCCATAGGACTAGGAAATCGTAGGGATTAGGAACCTATTGGTTTCACGGGGTGTTTCATTGTCATCGGCGGGAAAAAGACCGCCTTTAACCGTTGGGCCAAGGGGGAATAAACTTGGCGGTTGACTCCCTAGCCATTGCTCATGCCCATAGCGTAGACATCGAATTCTAGCGCGTGGGAACGACATGACGAGATGTTGGGAGTTATCGTTGTGAGCTTAGTGCTTCCAGAGTCGGTTAATTTTAATGGACATGGGAATACCCACTGGCCGAACCCGGGTAGTCCGGCGTATCATCATGGGCACCGACCGGAATATCGGGCCCATGGGACGGTGGTATCACCCTTAGAGGCAACGTCTCACCATTAGACCCTAATTCCGATCGTTATCATATCCACCGATCGTATTAGCGAGAATCATACGATAGGGTGGAAACCGAAGTCCCGGGTTCCCCTTTATATTGTTTATCCCTCGCACTCTATTTCCGTGACAACCCATCTACTGATTCAGGCTAGCTCACCCATGGGGTGAATTTGGTCCTTTCTGACACAAGCACAACATCGCCTCCCTGTGTTCGACCCCTAGCCATACTACAACACTGACTGGCGCCCCGTTTACGGTATGGGCGCGGTGTCGTTTTACCGCAAGTGCACGGTTAGTGTAGGGTGCGGGTATATCGAACACAGGGAGGTGGATGGCTTGAGTGGCTACTAGCCTCGCCTAGGTCGTGTGCTAGCTACGCGGATGATATGGGTGGAAGTGTAGAAATAAAAGAAAGAAATAAAAATGACACGAAATGAATCCCCGCTAACACGGGCTAGAGCACTCATGACACTTGGCATTTGACTTGATCCAGGGTGAGACATTGCCCCAAAAGGTGGTACCTAGCGTCCATGGCCCGATATTCCGGTCGGTGCCAAGCACGCTAGGCCTACCCGGTTCCGGACGGTGGGCACTCCCGTGTCCATAAACACCTTCCGCAACCGGGAGCATTAAGGCCACAATGATATCTCCCAACACTTCGTCCAAGCCGCTCCCGCGCGCGAGGACTCGATGTCTACGCTGGGGGCGTGAGCTATGGCTAGGGGGTCAACCGCCAAGTTTATTCCCCCTTGGCCCGACGGTCAGAGGCGGTCTTTCTCCCGCCAATGACAATGAAACACCCCCGCGTAACCCTAATGGCCAAATAGGTCAAATGTGATTTCTAGCAATACATCGAAGCGGATCTTGACAGGACAAGCACCGGACCCCAATCCCCAACACATCTAGTGTGTCGTCGTACGAATTGGACCCAGATTGCTAGAAATCCCCATTGACACATTTCATCGAACACGTGCCATGCAACCAAGTCTAATGTAAATTTCCAAGCATCAATCTTACCCTAACCCGTATTAGGGTTCATCAATACTACTCCATGATGAAAAACATATAAACAAACAACACAAAAGACATACAAACATTCATCATGAAGCAAAAGAAATACAACACAAAAAATGGAGAACAAGAGAACGAAATACTTATCTTGAGTTTGAATCTTCAATCCAATACAAGATTTATTAACAAAAAGACCTAATCTAATCTAACCTAAAGCTCACAAGAGAAAGGGGCAAAAAGCCCTAAAAAACTGAGAAGAGATCTCCCTTCAGTCGGCCAACTTCGAGTATTTATAGCCCCACTTCGAAACCCTAATGGTTCGGGTCCAAACCCGCAGAAAAAACGTCACCCGATCGGTTGACAGGTCAACCGATCGGGTGATCCGTTACAAATAGTAAACAGAAAACGGCGGAGCTTCACCCGGTCAGATGAACCGGTCGGTTGAGTTCTTGGGGTGACCGGTTGGATCATGGAGCCGTCGGGTGAAGCGATCGGTTGGAAGCCAGTGTCTTCAGCTCTTCAACATCAGCTACAGATGAACCGATCGGGTGAGAGTCACCCGATCGGTTGGCATTTTGCTCGAAAAAAACAGAGAACAGCCCCCCGCTGAACCGGTCTGTGAACCGGTCGGGTGACTTCCTTATGAGCTGCGGCAGAGACCGGGTGGTGCACGCGTGCATCACCCGATCGGTTGGAGATGACCAACCGACCGGGTGAGGGGCTGAAAGATGAATTCTTTGACGTTTGACCCCCTGGATCATGCGCGACTCCTCCCGTTGCTCCGGGGACTTGAGATATCATCGTTAAACGTCCCCTACACGGTCAATCTCCTGCAAACACGGATAAACAAAGAAAAGTGAAAGAAAACGAGAAAATACGAAAAAACGAATACAAGACGACGGTAAATAACGGAAAAACACGGAAGAAAACGTGCGCAAATATATTAAATATAAACGCACGTCAAAATCCCCCAAGCTGAACTCTTCCTCGTCCTCGAGGAAGACGAGTGAGAGTAGGAGCTCGGAGGGAGAAAATAGAGAGGAAGAGAGAAAAAGAAAACTCTATATCCTAGATCACCTGTTAGGGCGAACAAAATCAAAAATGACACACCAAGCAAGCAAACGCCAAATCACATCACTAAACCAAGGAGTACGAGTCCAGACAAGTGCCGTGGGCTCACGCGGTGAAGCGCGAGTGAGCGTGGTCGTGTGCTACCAAACGGTGTCACTATCTACATTGTGCAATAAAGCTCGATATACACAAATCCAAGATATGACCCAAATATCGATTCGAATTGAATTAAGCGGTGAATATATGGTTCAAGCATGCATGAGAATAGAGAGAGAATCGAAACATATCATGCGTTATGGGCTCCACAACTAGGGTTAAGGAAATCACCACACTATAGCCTAGATAATAGCCAAAAAGTTCCTAAGCCAAGTGTTTTCGAAAACGATGGGGGTTGAGATGATGTGGAGTAGATCACTCGGTGCAAATTCTCGCCTTCCCTTTATTCTCGGCAAGTAGGAAAAAATATTCACACGGGAATTTTTTTGGGTTTTGGGTATTTGTATTTTTTTTTTGGATTTTGGGCTATACAAAATTTTTTTCTTTTCTTTTCTTTTTTGGATTTTTCTTTTCTTTTCTCCCTTTTTTTGGATTTTTGGGTTTTTGGCTATACACATGTGTACTCTCCCAAGTGGGAGAATGGTACACGACGAGAGGATTTGCACCAAGTAAAACAAAAAAAAGAAGTCGAAATCTAAACACTCGGGCAAAGGAAACTATTCTCGCTAAATAGAGCATAGGCTAAATGGGTTATCCTAGTCCTTAGTTGTGGAATCCCGCCGCATGCGAATTGAAGTATACGATATAAATGTAGCATGCATATAGTGGAAACAAATACCGCATATCCAAATCGGAGCATGATAATCTAGGGGTCATTCCTGAATAGGTATATAAAGTAAAATCACAAAGCAGAAGCACACCAAATGCTAGTCACGACACACGACTCACAAAAAGCTAAGTGGACCCACGATGCGTGAAATGCAAGAGGACTCGAAATCCTAGGGTTAGTGAGTGTGATTATCGATGCAATGCTAGGTGTGTGTGACTTTGTGGCGATTCATCATAGGATTCATCTCTAGGAGAAAGAGCTAAAAAAGGAAGAAAAGAAAAAAAACACGGAGAAAAACGACTCAAATAACGAAGAAAAAGAGACAAATGACGCACGAAGTGCGACTCCCCCAAGCTAAAACTTGCATTGTCCTCAATGCAATAGTAGTGAATACGAGAGGGCAATGAAAATGGGGGGGAGTTACGCACCGACACAAAAAATGAAAAACACGAAAAACACATGAGCGAAACTAAAAAATAAAGAAAAAGAAACACTCAAATAAAAGTTATAAAACACGACAGAAGAACACCTAGACACAGACACACAACAACGACACACGAAAACATGCACACAAAAGTCGATTTCCCCCAAGCTGAACATGACAATGCTAGCAAAATGATATGATCAATGTGATGCAGAAATATGCTAGGGGAAAATCAGAAAAGAAAGAAATCAGAATGCAGGAGAGACAGTCTGCTCGTTCTCCTCGGAAGAGGATGAGGGTAAAATAATAGAAGGGCACGACATGAAGGGTTATTAAGATGCAAAAGCAAATCTTAGATACGCTCCCCTCGCTAATGAGAGGAGACGAGATTATTCAAATCTAAACTAGAAAGCGATAAATTTTTACACTACTGGATTTAGATACACCTGAGCATAGGCGGATCCAAGATCTGGAGTGGGGCAGGTAGCTGCTCTAACTGCTCCTTCTGTGGCTCCGCCAGAAGCGATGTGCCACGTGTGCTAATGGACCCAAGCAATGCACCTCCAAGCATCCCTCGTAGGTGTCCACCTGTAACCTGCAAAGGACAAGGTGCATTAGTCCATGGCAAGAAATTATTTCCCAAAACAAATGTATCCCATAGATAATCGTCAACATAAGATGGAAAAATAATAAAAGGATGACGAATACTCCCTGAGAATCGATCGCTATCCTCTGTACTAGCGACAATCAAATCCCCGCTCTCCAAGTGAAGTTGCTCTCCAGGTGGTGACACACCGCAACATACCTCAAGGGAAGTCGATCCTGTGTCCTGCGAGAGATATGGTGTGTCAAAAATATATAAGTCTAAAGGAATAGGACGTGAAAAGCGAGACTTAAATGTGGAGTGAGACTGAGTATGAAAATCTCCCTGAATAGGGGCAATATGCTCAAGTAGATGCTCATGCGCAGAAGAAGTGGAGCGTGACGGTAGATGTAGAAGTGGCTCGGGCTCCATGGAGTGGGCCATCGTATCCAAGCCCTCATGCACATCCTCCTCGATAATATGCTCATGCTCCACCATCTGCCCGATGTCCTGAATGACATCCTCATGGTTGACCACCGACCAAGGAGGAAGCTGTGACAGAGATGGCTGTGGAGGTGGATGTGGAGCGGACCACTCGTATGTGGTCGTGGTGTCGTCGTCCTCACGCACATCCTCCTCGCCGGTATGCATAAGCTCTGTGGTCTCCTCGGTGCTCTCATAGGATTCATATGGGGTATCCAAATAAATATGACAAGCCTCTCCCACAGATCCTAGAGAAATCTCCCCGTCCTCACTATCATCATCAAAAAATGCTTCGTCATCCAAGTGGTAGTGATGGAAAAATGGGGTATCGGCTTGAGATGTGTCTATGGTGGCCGATGGCATGGTGGTCTCAACCATGAAAGTGGGTATATCCTCTCCTTCATCCCCTCTCCTCGGTGTCGGCTCGGTGATTGGTACCATTAAGTTTTGTAATATTTGGCCTTGGTTAAACACGGCACTTTCAAGGAGAGACACGAGGCTTGATTCTTCTTGTGTTTGTGGAGGGGTATAAGGTTGAGGAAATGGATGGGAGGTGTTTGGGCTAAGGTTGTGGGAAAATGTTTGGCCTTGGGGTGGGGGAAGGCTCTCAAGCATAAATGGGCAATCATAATACACATGCCCCGCCATCCCACAAGTCTCACAAACCACAACCGAATAAGGATTGTATCCTCCCATCTGAGCATCAAAATTTGATCTCCACATGGTAATATCAAAGATACCTGGACAACAAAAATAAGAAAACTAGAGAGGAGCGTCAATAGTACAAGAGAATAACAAAAAGATAATATAATGGTGGGGGAAAATTTCTTGTTTATTGAATATTTTTTTTCTAAAAAAAAGAAAAAGAAAATTTTTTTTTTTGTGTTTTTATGCGTAGTCTAACGAACCCAAGCTAAGCTAATATCAAACCGAACGCGTCCCCGGCAACGGCGCCAAAAACTTGACCGGCGCCCCGTTTACGGTATGGACGCGGTGTCGTTTTACCGCAAGTGCACGATTAGTGTAGGGTGCGGGTATATCGAACACAGGGAGGTGGATGGCTTGAGTGGCTACTAGCCTCACCTAGGTCGTGTGCTAGCTACGCGGATGATATGGGTGGAAGTGTAGAAATAAAAGAAAGAAATAAAAATGACACGAAATGAATCCCCGCTAACACGGGCTAGAGCACTCATGACACTTGGCATTTGACTTGATCCAGGGTGAGACATTGCCCCAAAAGGTGCTACCTAGCGTCCATGGCCCGATATTCCGGTCGGTGCCAAGCACGCTAGGCCTACCCGGTTCCGGACGGTGGGCACTCCCGTGTCCATAAACACCTTCCGCAACCGGGAGCATTAAGGCCACAATGATATCTCCCAACACTTCGTCCAAGCCGCTCCCGTGCGCGAGGACTCGATGTCTACGCTGGGGGCGTGAGCTATGGCTAGGGGGTCAACCGCCAAGTTTATTCCCCCTTGGCCCGACGGTCAGTGGTGGTCTTTCTCCCGCCAATGACAATGAAACACCCCCGCGTAACCCTAATGGCCAAATAGGTCAAATGTGATTTCTAGCAATACATCGAAGCGGATCTTGACAGGACAAGCACTGGACCCCAATCCCCAACACATCTAGTGTGTCGTCGTACGAATTGGACCCAGATTGCTAGAAATCCCCATTGACACATTTCATCGAACACGTGCCATGCAACCAAATCTAATGTAAATTTCCAAGCATCAATCTTACCCTAACCCGTATTAGGGTTCATCAATACTACTCCATGATGAAAAACATATAAACAAACAACACAAAAGACATACAAACATTCATCATGAAGCAAAAGAAATACAACACAAAAAATGGAGAACAAGAGAAAGAAATACTTATCTTGAGTTTGAATCTTCAATCCAATACAAGATTTATTAACAAAAAGACCTAATCTAATCTAACCTAAAGCTCACAAGAGAAAGGGGCAAAAAGCCCTAAAAAACTGAGAAGAGAGCTCCCTTCAGTCGGCCAACTTCGAGTATTTATAGCCCCACTTCGAAACCCTAATGGTTCGGGTCCAAACCCGCAGAAAAAACGTCACCCGATCGGTTGACAGGTCAACCGATCGGGTGATCCGTTACAAATAGTAAACAGAAAACGGCGGAGCTTCACCCGGTTAGATGAACCGGTCGGTTGAGTTCTTGGGGTGACCGGTTGGATCATGGAGCCGTCGGGTGAAGCGATCGGTTGGACGCCCGTGTCTTCAGCTCTTCAACATCAGCTACAGATGAACCGATCGGGTGAGAGTCACCCGATCGGTTGGCATTTTGCTCGAAAAAAACAGAGAACAGCCCCCCGTTGAACCGGTCTGTGAACCGGTCGGGTGACTTCCTTATGAGCTGCGGCAGAGACTGGGTGGTGCACGCGTGCATCACCCGATCGGTTGGAGATGACCAACCGACCGGGTGAGGGGCTGAAAGATGAATTCTTTGACGTTTGACCCCCTGGATCACGCGCGACTCCTCCCGTTGCTCCGGGGACTTGAGATATCATCGTTAAACGTCCCCTACACGGTCAATCTCCTGCAAACACGGATAAACAAAGAAAAGTGAAAGAAAATGAGAAAATACGAAAAAACGAATACAAGACGACGGTAAATAACGGAAAAACACGGAAGAAAACGTGCGCAAATATATGAAATATAAACGCACGTCAAACACCGTGCACTTGCGGTTACAAATATTAAATCTTGAGCCCCCAATCCTATTGCACCTTGCACATGAAAACGACATAAAACCGTGGGGACGTCAATGCGCAAGGGCAGTTTTGTCACGATTTTTTCGGATGATTTTGGCTTGTATTTAAACCTAGTTTTAGACCTAGTTTTAGGAGAGACTTGAATTATTTTTTAGAGACTTCTTTTAGGTTTTTGACGGCTATTCTTTGGAGAAATCTCAGCTGGAGATCATTGGAAATGTCATTTGTTTGTTCTTTCTTGTTAAAAAACTCATTTTATGAATTGTTTCTTCTTTGCAATGAATTGTGCCATGATTATTATTGTTATTTCTGAGATTTTCACGATGATTAGTGAGTAGTTCCATCATTCTAGGGCATGGGGATGAACCCTATGGACCCGATCTTTGAATTGTGATGAATTTATAGATTTGTTGCTAGAATTGATAATGGTTAGGTTGTGATCGATATATTACGAGTAGCTATGAACTCATATCGATTGGGATTTGCAAGAGATTGGATCCCAATTAATAGGAAGGCCTAGATATTCGATTTAGATTAATAATTGAATTTCTCTAGATTCGGTTTGCAAGAGATTGGACCAAAGCTAGGATTTTTATTATGAATCTATACCAATATTCGTTTGCAAGAGATTGGACGAATAAGAAGTATCATAACCTAGATCGTAGCTCAAGTTTGCACGAGAGTGGGCTCGAGATGCGATTGGACAATGATGTTGTTCTTCACGCTAGCGGCCTAGGCTAGGGCTTGCACGAGAGTGGGCCCTAACCTAGGTTTGCTATAGACCGGCAATAGCGCGAGAGTGTGAGCTTGGTTCTACATTAAGTTGCTACTAGTTCACCTATATTCAAGCTTAGCAACAATGAAATTTATGATTCACAAGGATGAGAGATGGTCCGTAGTGGGGATTTCCTATCCCTAGACGCTTTATTATATTGATATTTCTTGCTATTTGAACGATTGTGACTATTACATCAAAACTATTCTTATTCTCTTGATAGCTAGGTGTCACGCCCCGCTTCCCAAAAACATGGAGGCGGAGCGTGAGAAGGTCCGCTCAGACTTGAAGCTACAAAGCCGCAAGTCCGATAAGCATCAAATATTACAAAGAAGCAGGTCCATGTAATGTGACTCGGAACAACAATAACAATAATAGAGAAAGAGACAAATAATATAAATTATTCAACTCAGAGTCCAGATATAAAATTCGACAACAGAAAAGCCACCAGGCAACCAAAAAGAGAGTCCAAAGAAAAGGCCTAGCATGGCCAACAAAAGAAGCTAACAGCAACGGTGCTACTCACCGACAACAACTCACAACCAACAAAAGAAGAACGAAGGCGCACTAGGACTGGTCACCGGTGTCCTCGTACTCAACGTCAGCAACGGACTCGGGCACGAACTCCACGGACTCATCACTCTCAGCTGTAACCTCTGGCTCAGCAACTAACATGCGTCACCCAAAGAGAAGGGGCACATGTCAGCAAGTCTACAAGACTTGTGCAAGGAAAAAAAGGAGAGTGGAACAACCTAGCAGTTGTAAAGTAAAGTATGACATGACATGTTATGCAAATAGAACAACAAAAGTTTATGTTATAGCATGGTTATAGCATGGCAAGTAACATGGCATGGCAAGTAAACAATTACATTGCAAGTACAAGAATTTGTAAGCACGTCGTGTACAGAGATTCCGCCCTTTGGCTAGAGTGGCTGTACGGGCCAACTCTTACGCTCAAGTGACCGTTTATCCCTACCCCTCCACTTATGTCGAGCCAGGGCACTACCCCCGAACACGTAATGCTTGCTTCTGGATCACGAGCCAGGAAGTGTTTTTAACACGTATGGCGTAGGGTTATGCCCGCATAACGGGTGCCTAGCCGGTAACACGGAAACACGGATTTGTACAAGGATTTGTAGCGTGTGCTACGATGCAACATGCGACATGATAAGTATAATGGATGCACATGACATTTTAATTGAAATGAAATTTGCGTACCATTAAAGAAAAGTAAACATGACAGGCAATTGTATGAAATGACATGACATGGGAAATTCTAGCTTCGTTGTCAAGCTAGAATTGAAGTTACGCCTAGACCGCTATCATTTCACGGTCTAGTCTCTTTCACGCTAAAACAAGTATTGGCCTAAGAAGCATGGCCTAAAGGAAGGTTGGCAAGTTTCACTTGCCTGGAACCGAAGTTGTTGTTCGACGTGAGTCACGAGATCGGTATCTACGGAAATTGGGTTCGCTGTTATGGCAAAATAGAATATTAGACTTTAAGGTTCAAAACCGGTTTGCATTGGGATCCTACGTTGTCTAATGAATCGTTTTTAATTAGGGTTTCTAATTTACAGTGAGGGTTATGAGGATTAAAGGATAGATCCACTAACCGTAAGAGTAGCGAATGAAAGACGCCAACCAGATCTAGCTTTGGCGACGGAAGAACGATCCTGGAAAGCTACGGCTGAAATTCGAGATCCGACGGCCTAGGGAAGGTGGCCGGTGCAAGAATCAATGAGAGGGGAGCTTCAAGGAGGAAGGAAATAGTTTGAGGAATGTTGGGGATGATTTGGGGAAGATATTGGCTCAGAAAGAATGAAGAAGAATGAAGGAATCGAAGAGATTAAATAGAAAACGAAACGGCGGCTGCGACTTGACCTAGGTTTACTGGGCAGTTTAGTCGGTCAGAGAAGGGTGGTCGACCGACTAGTTTAAGATCTAGTCGGTCGGTCGTCTAACTTACACCGACTAAAAGCCAAACCGTGAACAGGGTTGGTACAGGTAGACAGATTTAGTCGGTCTGCGAAGGCCCGTCGACCGACTAGTTTAGAATCTAGTCTATCGTTGATCGTTCATAGACCGACTAAGAGAGAAATTAGGTAGATATTAAGCACTGAGAATTAGTCGATCAAGGAAGGAATCTTAACCGACTAGTTTAAGAACTAGTCGGTCGGTAATTGTTCTTTGACCGACTAACCATAAACAGTAACTTAGACGGTACAGTAGGACTCAGAGTTTTTCGGTCTGAGTACAAGTCCTGACCGACTAGTTTAGGAACTAGTCGATCGAAGAATGAGCTTAGACCGACTAAACGTAAACAGTAACTAAGCTGAAATTTACTGACAAGAACTAGCCAGTCTGAGAAGGATTGCCGACCGACTAGATTGCAATCTAGTCGGTTGGCTCTCCTTCACGAACCGACTAAGATGCACCAAAAGTGCCGAAACGAAGTGCGGAGCTTCGGGAAGATTCCTATGGCCTCTAGGATCACTCTAGCTCTAAGATTAAGACATTATGAAGCTAAACGTAAGGATTTCTAACGGAAAAACACACAAGGAAGGAAACATCCAATATTATTCAATTAAAATAGTCATTACAAAAACCGGTCGTTACATCCTCCCCACCTTAAGAAAAAATCCACCCTCGGAATTTCCTAACACTCACGTGTCAGGGAACAAAAGTCTCATCTTCTCTCTCCCAAGTAGACTCTCCTGGCGAGCCGTGTCGCCACATCACTCTAACAAGATTGACGATCTTGTTCCGAAGTGACTTCTGACGCCTGTCCAAAATCTGCACTGGCTGCTGGTCATACGTCAGATCAGGGCGAACGGTGATCTCCGAAAAATCCATAGCATGAGATGGATCGCTGATGTGCCGACGAAGCTGCGATACATGAAAGACATCGTGAATTCCTTCCAAAGAAGGCGACAAAGCTAAGCGATAGGCTACCTCGCCAACTTTCTCCAGAATATCAAACGGTCCAATGTATCTCGGGCTCAGCTTCCCCCGTTTCCCAAAGCGAATCACTCCACGATTCAGGGAAATCTTCAAGAACACATGGTCACATGGCTGAAACTCCAACAGACGCCGTTTGGCATCAGCCCAATGCTTGAAACGGTCCTGAGCAATCCTCAGCCTCTCCCGTATGTTCCTGACAACATCTACAGCCTCCACGATCATCTCAGGTCCTAACAGCTCCCGATCGCCAATGTCATCCCAACTCAGAGGCGATCGACATTTCTTCCCATTTAGCACAGCAAAAGGTGCCATGCCAATACTCGCCTGGTAGCTGTTATTGTAGGAAAACTCCACGAGGTGGAGATGATCCTCCCAAGAACCCTTGAAGTCCAACATACACGCCCTTAGCATGTCCTCCAAGATCTGGATCGTCCTCTCAGACTTGCCATCCGTCTGAGGATGGTACGCCGTACTGAAACTCAGACTCGTACCCAAACTCTTCTGCAGACTCTGCCAGAACTGAGACGTGAATCTCGTGTCTCTGTCCGACACGATACTTACATGGACTCCGTGAAGTCGTACGATCTCCTGCACGATTCATGTTACATCACCATCTAAACTAGGAAAAAGGAAATTAAAACGGAAGTAAAAGATTTACCTCCATATATCTCCTCGCTAGCGCCTCAGTAGACTGTCCTTCTCGGAAAGGAATAAAGTGCGCGGATTTGGTCAATCGGTCTACGATCACCCAAATCACTGTAGGATCCTGCCAAAACAGAGTTAGGATCGATAAATAAAGTTGAGACTTACGCTTGCGTATGCGGCACGGCAGTCTCGGAACTTTGCCTTCGGATTCGCCACGACGGATCGAGTCTTCTCACGAACGGAGTAAGGCTACTAAATCCACAATCTAAATCTCTACTTTTAGATTAAGAACTTGGATAGAGGGAGAGGAAGTATTTCGGTAGAACTTCGCTAGAATGAAAATGCATGCAAGAATGCCATGCAAAAGTGTAAGAAAATGGCTAACCCTTGGGTCTTATTTATAGCCCCCAAGGTAGTTATTTTAGGATCAATTGTTCCTTAGGAACAATTTAACTAAGGTGTACCATCGTACATGGCATATTATAAGCTTAAGTTGTACCATATGTATGGTACAATATAAGCTTAAGATATTACCCCTTTATTAGCCACATGTCGCATGCACTTATGCACATATAATGTGACTTTCCCATCAATCTAGAGATCCTCTCCGCAAGGGAACATATTCCCTTTGCGCACGAATTCGTGTACGCGACGTTCGAGGTCCGTATTCCCTCGTACATCCCCTACAAGGGTGTACTAACGTCTTCCATATCCAACATCTCCCACTCACACTTGAGGGGATTGTAAGAGAACGTCTTTCTCTTAGTTCTTTCATCTATCATACCGAGAAATAGACCGTGCGACCGTCATGCGCGTAGAGTCTGTTGTTGTGCACTTGTTAGAGATACACAATGACCTCGAAGGTGCAAAGTTGAGTAGTTCAACGCATGCTTTACCCTAGATTATTTCTTCACATTTCTTATACTTTATATTCAACAATTGAATCCCATCTGGATCACAATTGGCTGGCCAGCTTTGAATCATTAAAGTCCAAAATGTGAATATGAAATCAATCTTCCGCTTCTTGCGAACCTTCTGATCTTGACTTGATTCATTTTTCTAACGTGCCCCGCCGAGCCGAATTATCATAGCCCATTAGCAACACGCTAAGATAGCGATCATCTCGTCAAATCTAAAGGAACCAATTAGAGTCCTTGAGGGTAAGAGTTAAGACCCGTATGGCCTTTGAGTCTCACATAATAGCAAACACTATTGCTACTAACTCAGTGGTCGAAATGCATACGTGGTATGAACACGTATTACAACATCACTCCTTTCCCAAGGAGAGTATGTCTAAATGATGTTGTACGGATGAAAGATCAGACACCACAGTGCCAATCTTTTGAGTCCCCTTACTACTCATAAAATATTTTCGGACTCTCATCCTGCATAAGACAGATAGGATTAAAAAAAATCCTATGAGATCTCTTTCAAATATCCTTGTGATACAGATCTCAGATCTTTTGTAAGCATCCATATGATGCAGATCTTTCATTCGACTATCTTGTTTAAGTCATGACTCTAAATCATTCGTCTAATGATTTTGACTTTAAACTAGTCTCATCTCTATCTTATCCATCTGATAAGATAAGGCGGTTGCTCATGTGAGAGAGCCAACCTTTATCTGTCCGACATACACACAATTCAGCTGAGATTTCAAAAATGTACACAAACATTTCTTAAGAAATTCATATGCAATGTTTGAAAAAGAACTTATTCTTTTATTAATTTTGATCATTTACAGACATGGGAATTTACATTGGTACAACTCAGCTCTTACGCAATCCTTGAGATGATAAGTGTTTGTAAAACACATTTCTGGGGATCGCTTTCGTAAGCTGATCCTCTATTATTTCATGCGTAGATATGTACCTTATGTCTACCTTCTTGGTTTTATCATAGTCTTTTGCAAATCTGCAGTTCCTTTAAGATACTGCATTATGCTCTTAACCGCTTTCCAGTGTTCTTGCCCTGGGTTGGATTGGTAACGACTTACCATTCCAACGGCAAAACAGATGTTTGGTCTTGTATGCATCATAGCGTACATAAGACTAACAACTGCATTGGAATATGGAACTTTTTCCATAATTTCCCTTTCCTTTTGGTTCTTTGGACATGATTTCAGATATAAATTATCGCATCTGCTTATAGGAGTATCAATTTGACTTGTAGTCCTACATATTAAACCGTTCTAGAACCTTCTTTATATAAGTCTCTTGTGAAAGAGAAAGAAGTTTCTTTGAACGATTCATTGAAATCTTAATTCCAAGGATATATGTGACTTCTCCATGTCTTTCATCTCAAAACTGATGAAAGTCAAGCCTTGATATCCATCACAAAGCCCTTGTCATTTCTGGTTATTAAAATGTCATCTACATATAGAGACATAATAACATGCTTGCTTTTAATCCTCTTGATATACGCAGTTATCTTCATCAATCATGGAAAATCCATTTGATAAGACAACTTCTTGAAATCGTATATACCATTGCCTCGAGGATTATTTAAGACCATATATGTACTTGCGAAGTTTACAAACCTTATGTTCGTTTCCTTCTTTTACAAACCCTGTTGGTTGTTCCATATAGATCTCCTCGTCCAATTCTCCATTGAGAAAGGCAGTCTTTACATCCATCTGATGTAATTCGAGGTTTAAGCAAGCTACCATTGCCAGAATCAGGCGAAACGAGGTAAAACGCACAACAGGTGAGAAGGTCTCTTCGTAGTCTATCCCTTCCTGTTGCGTAAAACCTTTCGCGACAAGGCGAGCTTTATATCTATTTATAGAGCCATTAGCCTTATGCTTGATCTTGAGAACCCATTTGTTCCCAATTGCTCTATGTCCTCTGGGTAAGTTACCTAAGTCCCAGACTTGGTTAACTTTCATGGATTTCAATTCCTCCTTCATCGCTTCCATCCATTTGTCTTTTGCAGGGCATGATACGGCCTGTTTGAAAGTAGCAGGCTCGTCATCATCTTGTAGTAAAGTCATAAAGGTTTGCGGAAATTCATCCTCAAATCTTAGAGGAGCCAACCTTGTATGACTACTACGTCGTATTTGAGATTCTTCAAGTCCTTGTTGACTCGAATTTAGATCAATTCTAATATCACTCCCACTTGGAATGTCGTTAGAATTGCTCCCACTTGGATCATTATTCCCGTATGGAATAGGATAATCGTCATTCGTATAATCCATCGGTGAAGGTTGAAACGTATTTTTGTTTTCACCAAGAATTCTCCCATTCGAATGAGGTAATCCTTCTTGATCATAAATCTCAAAATAGAGATAAGTCCTGACTTATCTCGCCCAGTCTTGGTAACTCGTTTTCCAAGAAAGTGACATCCCTCGACTCAAACTCAATTAGCCCAACATTGTCTTCCTGACTAACAAAAAACATAACCTTTGGTGTTTTCTGCGTATCGTTTAAAGATACATTTCCTTCCCATTGGCCCAAGTTTGTCATATTTATGGGAGGAAATATGTGCGTAGAATGCACAACCCCAAGGTTTCAAAATGTTTAAGTCAGGAGACCTTTGGTTCCACAACTCATAAGGAGTGGAGCTAACTGATTTCGAGGGTACGCGGTTTAAAATGAAAGCAGTCGTCAATAATGCATCACCCAAAAAGGTGATTGGCAAGTTAGCTTGCGCCATCATTGAACGGACCATTTCCATTAAAGTCCTATTTCTCCTTTCTGCAACACCGTTTTGTTTAGGAGTATAAGGCATAGTTACCTGATGTACTATGCCTTTTTCATCACAAAGTTCCTTAAAACTTGTTGATTGATATTCACCGCCCCTATCGGTTCGCAAGACCTTAATCTTGCGATCTAATTGATTCTCCACTAAACTCATATAGTTTTTAAAGCAAGCCAAAGCTTCACTTTTGTGGGATATCAAATAGATATGTCTGAATCGGATGAAATCATCAATAAAAGTGATGAAATAGGACTTTTCGCGTCTTGTCTTGACATTCATCGGACCACATATGTCCGAATGGATAAGCTGTAATGGAACCTCGGCCCTTGTGCCGGTTCCAAACGGCTTGCGACAAGATTTCCCCACAAGGCAATGTTCGCAGGTCGACATTTCAACCTTTGAAACATTTGATAGAAGGCCGCGTTTGGCAAATCTATCCATACGCGTTGGTCCAATATGACCAAGCCTTGTGTGCCAACAAATTATATTAGACTCATTAGTCAAAGAATTTGTCACAAGGAAATTTTCATTACATGAGAAATCATACATTGTACTTATTACAATAAATCCTTTGAAATACAAACCCAGTACCAATAAAGGAATTATTACAAAATAGGTCCATATTACAATCATGAAGTAACCAACTATAACCAAGACCCATTAAATTGACCACCGTTTTAATATTCCTTTGAATATATATGGAATGAAGAGAACATCACGAAGTAGGAGAGTGCGGCCGTTGTCCAAGACTAGCTTTAGCTTGCGAGTCCCAACGCCTTTCACTTCAACACGTGTGTTGTTTCCTACATTGATCCACTTCATTCCTTGGGGTATCCGGTGATACTCCACGAAGGACCGTCTGTCCTTTGCTATGTGGTCGGAGGCACCTCGTCACTTCCACTCGTACACGAATGAGCATAGTGACCGAGCTTGTTGCACTTGAAGCACTTGATTCTTTTCAAGTCTTTCTTCTTGTGCCATTTCTTGTGCCCACCCTTATGTTTGGGTTCCTTGGTAGACTCAGGTTGCTTATTACGTTCATTAGAAGACTTCGAACGATCTTTACGTTTCTTTCCCCCGTGTGAGAAACTAGCAACCATGTGCACTTCTGCACTTGGCTTGGCAGCCGCAAGCCGCTCTTCCTCTAATTCGAGGTGCTTGGAAACATCGTTGAAGGTCTTGATGCTCTCATTATGAGTGAGATGCATCTTCATCTGATCCCACCCATTTGGTAGGGAACGTATGACTGCTTGGATTTGTTGCTCATCTGTGAGCACATGACCTGCATCCTTTAACTCCGTGATAAGGTTCGCCATATGTCGCAGATGTTTCCCCATGGAATGATCTGGACATTTCTTATATGAATCGAACCTTATAGTTAAGGAGCGAAGTTTGGACACCGATGTGCCACCGAACTTCTCCTCTAGCTTGGACCATATGTCCATGGCTAGGTCATGTTCTCGGAAGATGCGCATTATGTCATCAGCCATACTGCTTAATAACGTAATGCGCGCTATCTTGTTCTTCCGAGACCAAGCATCAAAAGCTTCCTTGTCTCATCGGTGTTGGGCCGTAGTGCCCAACTCGGGTTCAATCATAACGTTCTTTAGGGTTTCGAGCACTTCTTGCTCCTCTAGAACGTATTGTATCTTGATGGACCAAAGTTTGTAATTATCGCTGTTGAGTTTTTCACCTCTGTTTAACTCAGCGACGATATTCTTTGAAGCGGAAGACATTTTACTTTTAAAATGCTGCAAAAAGATACTAAACCGAAGGTTTGATCAAAACATTGCATAAAAATTCTTAAAATATAACTCCCACTTGAAATGATAATAGAATATCCCATTTGGATAGTTCTAAAAATTCAAATCCCACTTGGAATTATATTATATTTGATAAGTTACTTTCGAAAAATATTGAAGATGTTGTTCTAAAATCGAAAAGGTCTCTATGATTCCAATCACCATCTAGAACAACCTTCAATATTCCCCCATCACTTATCAAACAATCGTACTCTTATAGTACTTCGCAGCGGAAAATTACTTTTGAAAAACATATCTTTCAAAATGGAATAGGTGAGAGTTTGCGCAAAGAATTTTAGCGCAACAATTGCCAAGCCACGAGACCTGTTCTACACACCCATGGGTTAGATAACCATGGCCGGATCGTGGTAGGACTTGGAATTCTAAATTGCGCTATCCCGATTAAGGACGGGACATAACCTGTTTGAAAACATCTTTTTCAAAAAAAATATTTAAAATACATTGGCTAATCTCCGTAGAGTAGAGCACAACGTCATAAGTACATTGACTAATCTCCGTAGAGTAGAGCACAATGACATGGCTAATCTCGCATGAAGTAGAGCACTATGGCTAATCTTCAAGGAGTAGAGCCCAAGGAAAAACTTCATTAAAATGTTAGCCCCGTATGGGCTAGTCGGCACTATGGTTAGCCCCGTATGGGCTAATCGGCACATTCGAGTTTGACTAAGGCCTTTTGTCACCCCGTATGGGTCAGTCGGCAAGTTTGCGATCGACCAAGACCTTCTGCCGGATTGGTCGACCAAAACAACCAAATTGGTCGACCAATTGTTTGGTCTGCAACTTCTCCCGGCCAGGGCCTCTGCCCTGGCCGGCCAGGGGCCCTGGCCCCCTCGGCCAGGGCCTCTGCCCTGACCGAGGCCGGCCAGGGCCGTCCAGGCCCTGGCCTCTGCCAGGGCCGGCCAGGCCGGCCCCTGGCCTTGGCCGGGGCCGGCCACTGCCGGCCTGGCCATGGCCGGCCATGGCTTGGCCATGGCCGGTCATGGCCAAGGCAATTTTTGCCTTGGCCGGCCATGGCCCTTTGGCCATGGCCGGCCTCCCCTTGTATGGGGTGGCCGCACACCCCCGCCGGTGGGGGTTACCGCGGTGGTTATTGGCCGTAGCCAACCCCCTCCGCATGGGGAGGGGGGTGCATGGCCTTCATAGCCCATTTGGCCATGGTGCACATGCACTAAAATTCATCTTCCCTGATGGGAATAACCACCACCTTCTTCCTCGATGAAGCACCCGTTCGTCGCTGAAGCACCCGTTCGTCGAGAAAGTGGTTATTTTCTAATGGCCGTGTGCCAAAAACGAAAAATAACATACTACGTGAATGGTCGGTTCTTCCCGTCACGGAGAGTTCCTACCATATCCGTAATGATAGGAGACCCTAACGTGAAAAGAACAACCGCTGCGTTCTCTCCGTCACGAAGCGTTCCTACCATATCCGTAATGGTAGGATACCCATTCGTGAAAAAGACAACGACTCGTTCATAGTTTCGACGGGGCAGCGGTTTGACCGGGGCGAACCCGTATGGCTCTGATACCAATGTAGGATCCTGCCAAAACAGAGTTAGGATCGATTAAAGTTGAGACTTACGCTTGCGTATGCGGCACGGTAGTCTCGGAACTTTGCCTTCGGATTCGCCACGACGGATAGAGTCTTCTCACGAACAGAGTAAGACTACTAAATCCACAATCTAAATCTCTACTTTTAGATTAAGAACTTGGATAGAGGGAGAGGAAGTATTTCGGCAGAGCTTCGCTAGAATGAAAATGCATGCAAGATTGCCATGCAAAAGTGTAAGGAAATGGCTAACCCTTGGGTCTTATTTATAGCCCCTAAGGTAGTTATTTTAGGATCAATTGTTCCTTAGGAACAATTTAACTAAGGTGTACCATCGTACATGGCATATTATAAGCTTAAGTTGTACCATATGCATGGTACAATATAAGCTTAATATATTACCCCTTTATTAGCCATATGTCGCATGCACTTATGCACATATAATGCGACTTTCCCATCAATCTAGAGATCCTCTCCGCAAGGGAACATATTCCATTTGCGCACGACTTCGTGTACGTGACGTTCGAGGTCCGTATTCCCTCGTACATCCCCTACAAGGGTGTACTAACGTCTTCCATATCCAACAATCACGTCATTATGCTTCGGACTCCGAGGTAGTCCAGTCACGAAGTCCATAGTGATGTGCTGTCACTTCCACTCCGGAATCGGAAGCGGTTGTAGCAACCCCACCGTTCGCTGATGCTCCGCCTTTACCTGCTGGCATACCAAGCACTTGGCTACACTCCGAGCCACACTCCTCTTCATACCATGCCACCAAAAATTCAGGCGAAGATCCTTGTACATCTTGGTCCCACCAGGATGCACAGAATATGGTGAACTGTGTGCCTCCGTCAACAGCCCCTCTCTGATGTCCCCAGCTGGCACACACAACCTGGCTCCAAACCTCAGCGAGCCATCCTCATGGATCATGAAGTCAGTCCGCAGACCGGCTTCCACCATCTCCTGAATCCTCACCAACTTCGGGTCTCCAGCCTGTCCAGCCTTGATCCTATCCACGACCGTCGACTGTATCTGCATACACATCAACGAAGAGGCCTTACCAGGCAGAACAATCTCAATACTGGACTCGGAAAAATCCTGCTGCAATCTCCACTTCGAAGTCAACAACATCACCGCTGGAAGCCTACTCAACGCATCTGGAACCACATTCACCTTGCCAGGGTGATACTACAAATCGATCTCATAGTCCACCATGAGCTCCAACCACCGACGCTGTCGCATGTTGAGCTCCTTCTGAGTAAAGATGTACTTCAAACTCTTGTGATCGGTGAAGATCTTCACCTTCTCACTCAGCAGGAAGTGCCTCCAAATCTTGAGTGTAAACACAACAGCGGCCAACTCCAAATCGTGCGTCGGGTAATTCTTCTCATGAGCCTTAAGCTGACGAGAAGCATACGCGACCACGTGCCCATGCGGATGCAATACGCAACAGAGACCCTTGTCAAAAGCATCGCAAAGATCTTAAATCGTCCACTCCGATCGGGCACAACAAGAACATGGGCAGACGTCAACCTCTCCTTCAGAACACCAAAAGCTCCCTCGCAGTCATCAGACCAAACAAAAGATACATCCTTCCGTGTCAATCTGGTCATCGGCTCAGTAATACGGGAGAAATCCTTGATGAATCGTCGGTAATAACCTGCAAGTCCAAGGAAACTCCGGTTCTCAGACGCTGACTGCGGAACAGGCCACTCCCTGATGGCCTTAATCTTCTCGGGGTCCACCGAAATACCATCTCCAGTCACCACATGCCCGAGAAAAGCGACCCTATCCAGCCAAAACTCGCACTTGGAATACTTAGCATACAACCTATGCCTCCTCAAGATCTCCAATACTGTCCTCAAGTGCGACGCATGCTCCTCCTCTGACTTCGAGTAGATCAGAATGTCATCAATGAAGATAACAAAAAACTTATCCAAAAAGTCATAGAAGATCAGATTCATCAGATTCATAAATACCGCGGGTGCGTTGGTTACACCGAAAGGCATAACCACGAACTCGTAGTGTCCATATTTCGTCCTGAAAGCTGTCTTCAGAACATCCTCCTTCCTCACCTTCAGCTGGTGATAACCACTCCTCTGATCCAGCTTAGAGAATACCCTCGATCCTCCCAGCTGATCAAAAATATAATCGATACGAGGCAACGGATATCGATTCTTGACGGTCACTGCATTCGACTCCAGGTAGTCCACACACATGCGACTCGAACCGACCTTTTTCTTCACCAGCAAGACCGGTGCTCCCCACGGAGACACGATGGGATTAATGTAACCTTTCTGAAGAAGTTCATCAAGCTGCTTCCGCAATTCCTCTAATTCTGCTGGTGCCATGCGATACGGCGCTTTCGAAATAGGCTGTGCTCCCGAAATGAGATCGATCGAAAACTCGAGAGCTCGATCAGGTGGCAATCCAGACATCTCCTCAGGGAAGACATCGTTGAAGTCACGCACTACCGCAGGCTGACACTGCTCCACTTGCATAGCCACAATCTCCACCGGTCTGGCCCGAAATCTGACCGGACCAAGCGAACTGCTACCCCGACTGAACTCGAACACCGGATGTCCAGGGATCTCGAACACCACCTTCTTCCTCCGACAATCGATCGTGGCGTAGAAACTCCCAAGCCAGTCCATCCCGAGAACGGCATCATAGTTGATGATGTCGTGGACAATAAAATCTGCGTAGAGCTCATATCCACAGACCACCAAAGGGCAAGAGTTGCAACCACGATGCACCGTGACTACGCCATTCCTTGTAACGATATACCAACTCTTGGGAAGAGGGGAAGTTGACAAGGAATTCTTCTCCACGAAGCTCTGGGAGATAATGCACATCGATGCACCTGAGTCGAAGAGGACTCGTGCAGGAAATGTGCACACCAAAATCACACCTAACAGACAGTCTAATAATCAAATTCTATTCAAGCAGATAAACATATGCAAACAACCCGCATAATCCAATAGATTAAAACTAACTAAGGAAAGAAACATCTAGATCGAGGATTACCTGCAATAACCTCATCCACCACCTCGGTCTCAACAGCAGTCATCAGGAACGCCTGTCACCTCGGCTGAACGGCCTGCTGAAAAGCCTGCCTTAGCGAAATAAGAGGCGCTCCACGTCCAGCAGAAATAGGTGCCTTCTGCTGCAACGGCTGAGCAGCAATAGGTCCCTTCCATGGCTGCTTCGACTTCGGACAGTCTCTCATGGTAAGCGCAGGATCACCACAAACCAAGCACTGCCCCAGCATCTTCTGGCACTGATCCTTGACATGCCCCGTCTTGCCACAGAAATGACAAGTCTTCAGAGTAGGAGGTCCTCCGGGCCTTTTGAACTACACCGGCTGATTGGGCCCAAGCCCAGGTCTCATCACTGCTCTGGCCTGCTCCACAGGCCTCTTCCTAGCTCCAGAAATCAGACCCCTCTTCTGGATCATAATCCGCTCCTGCCTCTTTACCGCAATCAAAACCTTCTAATAAGACTCCGCATCAGAAGAAGTCACATAGCTCTGAAGGTCCAAAGAAAGCCCCTGCAGAAACCTCTGGGCTCTCTCATCAGCATCCTGCACCATCTTCGGTGCGAAACGGCTCAGCCTGGTGAACTCCTGGTGGTACTGATCCACCGTCAAGCTCCCCTGCTTCAGATCAATGAAGCGCTGCGCCATCTCCCTCCTGGCAGCCTTCAGAAAATACTCGTCGTCAAATCTGGACTTGAAGGTAGCCCATGATATCGGCTCCTCCAGCAACTCCTCCTCAGCATCCCACCAGCTCCGTGCATTATCCTTAGCTGCCGCTTCGCCAAGTCAACCCATCCAGTCGGGTCAACCTTCGACATCTTCAAGTTGTCCTCCATGTTCCTGGTCCATTCATCCGCAGCCAGGGGTCCTTCGGTCTCATCAAAGTAAGCAGGACCCAATGACGTGCGTATATATTTCATATATTCTTGCACGTTTTCTTTCGTGTTTCTTCGTATTTTCTGCCGTCTTTTATTCGTTTTCTCGTGTTTTCTCGTTTTCTTTCACTTTTCTTTGTTTCTCCATGTTTGCAGGAGATTGCCTGCATAGGGGACGTTTAACGACGATATCTCAAGTCCCCGGAGCAACGGGAGGAGTCACGCGTGACCCAGGGGGTTAAACGAAGATGATGACATCATTTTATCCCCTCACCCGATCGGTTGGACTAAGTCAACCGATCGGGTGATGCACGCGTGCACCACCCGGTCTCGGCTGGAGCTCAAGTGGATGTCACCCGACCGGTTCACAGGCCGGTTCAACGGGGCCGATTCTCTGTTTTTTCAAGCCAAATTCCAACCGATCGGGTGACTTTCACCCGATCGGTTCATCTGTAGCTGATGCTGAGGAGCCGAGACACGGGCACCCAACCGACCCCTTCACCCGATGGCGCCAAGATCCAACTGGTCACCCCAAGAACTCAACCGACCGGTTCATATGACTGGGTGAAACTCTGCCATTTTCTGTTTATTATTTGTAACGGATCACCCGATCGGTTGACTTGTCAACCGATCGGGTGATACGAGATCCTATAAATAGGACCCCTAGGGTTCCAGAAACGGGGAGCTGTTAGTTTTTACTGTTTTCTCCTATTTGTGACGGCTGTAATTACCTTTCTATTGTAATTTTTCGGATCTTTCTTAAACTTTAGTATTATTTTAATTGCTCTACTACATTCGCATTCCTATCGTCTGATTATGATTTTAACGGTTCATTTTCGTTTAGATTGCTTTTTAATGAATATTTGTGAGTAGTTCCCAAATCTGGGATTTTGGCAGAAACCCCTTCGGGGGCTCTTCCCGATGCATCCATAGGGTTAGGAAATCGACAGGGATTAGGAATCTAAAGGTTACGCGGGGTGTTTTATTGTCATCGGCGGGAAAAAGACTGCCTTTGACCGTTGGGCCAAGGGGGAATAAACTTGGCGGTTGACTCCCTAGCCATAGCTCACGCCCTTAGCGTAGACGCCGAATCCTAGCGCGCGGGAGCGGCAGGATGAGACGTTGGGAGTTATTGTTGCGAGCGTAGTGCTCCCGGAATCGATCAGTGTTAATGGACACGGGAGTGCCCACTGATCGAACCCGGGAAGTCCGGTGTATCATCCTGGGCACCGACCGGAATATCGGGCCCATGGGATGCCGGTACCACTTTCAGAGGCAACGTCTCACCATTAGACCCTAATTCCGATCACCATCCTACCCGTAGGCCGTATCGGCGAGAGTCGCTCGTTGGAGTGGAAACCAAAGTCTCGGGTTTATTTTCTTATTGTTCATACCTTGCATTCCTTTACCGTGAAAACCCATCAACCGATCCGGGCTAGCTCGCCCACGTGGTGATTTCGGTCCACCTTGACACAAGCACATCCTAGCTTCCCTGTGTTCGACCCCCAAGCCACACTACAACACCGTGCGCTTGCGGTTACAAATATCTAAACCCTCACGCAGGTCCCCCGGCCATTTGCGGCTCGCCAACCGGGGGCACGTCATGTTTATGGCGCCGTTGCCGGGGAGGCAACGTGCTTGTTATTTTAGGATCTCTTGAACCCTAGTGTCTAGCTATTATCCCTACCTCGCGATAATTTTCGCATTCTTCTTTTTCCTTTTTATTTTCTTCTTTTTATTTCTTATCTTATCTGTCCCTCTCCCACTTGTCGCTTCACGGGTGTTTGTTGTTTTTCATGCGCATGAGTTCAAGAAGTCTCGATGACTTGATCCCCGTTGATGCAGAGATTAACGCCACCCTTAGGCGTTTGGCCGCCGAGAATCGAAGAAGAGAGGATCCTGAAGCCATGGAGGAGAACACCCCGCCTCGCATGTCCCTGTTGGAGTACTCGATGCCATCTATCGAGCCCACTTCCGCCATCCGTCCTCCAGCTATTACGGCCCAAAGCTTCGAGCTAAAGCCGTCTTTGGTGATATGGATCCAGCAGGATCAGTTTTCGGGTGCACCCATGGAGAGCCCGATCGAGCATCTCGACTCCTTCTTGGAGAAATATGACACCTTCCGGATTAACGGTCTCACAACTGAGGCGATCCGTCTGAAGCTGTTCCCCTTCTTGTTGCGAGACAAAGCCAAGCAATGGCTTAGGGGGAAGGACCCCAACACTTTCAATACCTAGGAGAAGCTCTCCAATGCTTTCCTGATGAAGTTCTTTCCTCCGGGGAAGACCATGAAGTTGAGGAGTGAGATCTCCTCCTTCTCCCAGGCCAACCACGAGTCCTTGCATGAAGCTTGGACGAGATACAAGGAGATGCAGAGAAGATGCCCTCACAATGAGCTTCCGAAGTGACAGATTATTAATCTGTTCTACAATAGGCTGAGGGATGACCTAAAATCTTCTATGGATGCCGCGGCTGGGGGTTCCTTCATGTCAAGGAGCGAGGAAGATGCCGGACATATTCTGGAAAATATGGCATCCAATAATGAGCGGTGGTGTGACGAGAGAGCCACACCCAGGTCTGGGGGTATACACAGAGTTGAGGACGTCGACAAACTTTCAAACAAGTTCGACTTGCTTTTGACCCAGATCTCCGCACTAATGGTAGGAGCCGGTGGTGCCGGTGCACAACACGTCGCAGCGGTGGAAGCTGAAGTCCCTGGAGACTTCGACAGTGGTGACATTTCACCGCCGCTGGATGAGGCGATCACACTATTTTACAACCCCACGGGAAATGCGCCGTATCCACCAAGAACCAATTCCAACCTGGCCTACTCTCCAAACAACCGGAACCACCCTAACTTTGGTTACCGGGCACCATTCCAGCCCTCGCCACCTCAGCATCCGCAGCAACAAACATATCAGCCGACTAGGCCACATCATTGTCAGTTTCAACAGCAACAATATCAGCAGCAGCCTCAGCAACAATATTACACCCCCAGGAATCAGCAGCCAATCCAGCAGCAGCAGCAGTATGGCCAACATAGGGCCGTCTCTCCGATTGAGTCTCTCTTGACTCAATATATAACCAACCAGGAGAAGATCAATCAAAAGCTGGAAATGGGTCAGCGGGCCCTCACGGACCAAGTAACCCAGCTGGGGTTACAAGTGGCGACCCTTTCAAGGTCACAAAACCAATTGCCGCCACAACCTGAGGTGAACCCGAGGGGAGCAACCCAAACGTCGGCACTCGTGCACGAGCACGCAAATGTGTCTGCTATCGTTCTGAGAAGCGGGACACAAATCCCTACTAGAGTGCCCCCTAACAGACCGGAAGCACCGTTGGTCGTCGAGCGACCGATCGAAAAATCAAACGACGCCGGTGTTTCGTCATCAAATCCTACGACTCCGAAGGGAGTCTCTGATGAAGAGAAGAAGAAGAACGAGGAAGGGAGCCTGAAAGTGTTCAATCCCGTTGTGCCTTTTCCACAATGGTTAGCTCAGGCCAAGATCGATGAGAAGTATGGCAAGTTCTTCGCCATGGTCAAGGATCTGAGCTTGCAAATCCCCTTCATGGAAGCAATCGAAACAATCCCCTCCTATGCAAAATTCCTGAAGGATTTGGTGACGAGAGGGTCTAGAAAGGAGAAAGTAGTGTTGACGGCGGAGTGTAGCGCTCTTATCCAGAGGGCAAATCCGCCGAAACTTAAAGACCCGGGGAGCTTGTCAATCCCTTGCACGATCGGGGCAGTAAAGATTCATCGTGCACTCGTCGATCTCGGAGCGAGTGTCAGTTTGATGCCCTTATCGATGTATAAGAGGATAGGAATGGGTGATTTGGAGCCCACCGGTATGACCCTACAACTTGCTGACCGGTCGGTCAAATATCCGGTGGGGATTGTGGATGACCTCCCCGTCAATGTAAAAGGGGTGCATGTGCCAGTGGACTTCATTGTCATGGACATGCCTGAAGACGCACACACCCCCATCATCATGGGACGGCCTTTCATGGCCACTGTCGGCGTTTTGATTGATGTGAAGAATGGAAAACTTTCGCTAAACGTCAGCAGAGAAAAGGTTGAATTTGATCTGGGGTTGTCCATGAAGTACCCCGATCCCCCAGATGACCCTCGGTGTAATTTGCTGGAGGTGGAAGAAGATAAAGCTGCTGAAGAGAGCTCCTGGGAGATTCTCTTAAGAAATCCCCCCGATAACTTGGGGGACTCAGAAGACCAAGATGGCCCCAAGAACGATGATGCTGCTGGGAAAACGAATGCATCATGTACGACCCCTACCGGGTTCCCCAAGGCTCCTCTTGCGAGGAAAACGTGGAAAGAACCCATGGACCTCACCAAAGACGAGGTCCGGATCCTTAAGAAGATGGCGGTAAACGCCAATACGAAAGAGAAGCCCCTGGATCCCAAAAACAAGGAGGGGGTAGTCGAGCAAATCTTTCTCCAACCGCTGACTACTCCAAAGGCCGTAAGCTCTGATGAAGAAGAGATGCCGAACTTCGGGTATCACCCGTATCAACCACCGTGAACATCACTTGTGGGCGTCGAGCCAACGACGTTAAACAAGTGCGCTTCATGGGAGGCAACCCATGCTCTAAACTTTTGCCCCACTTTTTAGTGTTATTTTTGACTTTATTTTATCTATTTTTATAAATAAAATCAGCCGCAAGAACATCCGTTCAGGGACTTAGACAATCTGTTGGTTTTTGCAGGAAATAAGGCCCCAACCGATCGGTTGATAACTCAATCGATCGGTTGGGATGTATCAGATACAAGCCGCATCTGTCCCCAAATGAACCGATCGGGTGAAGAATGGAGAGACCGTGTGACAGACCGGGTGATCTGGGGAGAATTCTCGGGAAATTTTTGGGAAATATCAACCGATCGGTTGAGTTAGAGCGCGATCGGTTGAAGAGACCAGGTGAGAAACCCCCAGTTCTCGGGAAAATGAGTGGAGCGGCCAACCGATCGGTTGACAAGTCAACCGACAGGTTCGCCTGTAGCACTCCTTCGGCAAGAATTTTCGACCTAACAGTCAACCGATCGGGTGACGATTGGTTCGACTTAAACCCTATAAATACCCCACCCTCACCCGTTCGCATTCCACCTCGCCCGATCGCTCGAACCACCGTCGTTTCGCCTGCTTCTCCTCCCCAACGGCCCGATTTCTACTCCCCACATCCTCCACTCCTCCAATACTCCCTCTCTCCACCTCCTCCACCAATCTCTCCATCATTTTCACACTCTCTCCCCTTCATTTAGAATTTCTGATCTAATTCCCCCCAAACAACGCCTATTTCGAAAATTCTTGCTGAAAGAGGTCGCCGCGGCTCCACGCTTCTCTCATTGCACGGCGTGGGGTAATCTACGAGCAAGCTTTGCCATTTTGATTGGGTACACTCGCCCCTACGCTCGTATTTCTATTTTTTCCCTATATATTTTGCTTGCTCAGTTTGCTTGTGTTAGTGTGCATTCATTGCTTTTTGCACTCATTCACACACACACTCACGCATGGCTAGGGATAAAGACAAGGGGAAGGAGATTTTGCGGGAGGAGGAACCATCTCGAAAGAGACGAAAACAAACACGTCCCCCTCCCCACGCACGAGCACTGACACTAGGCCCTCCCGCGCCTGTTATCCCCCCTGTGGACCCAATGTTGGGCCCGCATGGGTATATCTTTAGGAACCAGGAACACAAGGATTTTTATCGTAGGCTCGATGCTCAGGGGCATCTATCAACTAAGTTCCCGCACACACAGTCACTAGTCGATCTCGGTGTCTTCACCGAGGTCGAATCTCTTTTCGCTAACTTAGGTTGGTTGGCCTTTCTTAATGCCTCTGCCTTATCCTACCCGTCACTCACCCTTGAATTTCTCTCTACACTTGTTTGGGAGTCCGGGTCGATCATAAAATTCCGGGTGTGTAACAAGAGTGTCACCATCAATCTGAATACCATTAACGATATATTTGGTTTCCCCAATCTTAGGGATGACTCCATCCGACACTACGGGTACACGCCCGAATTTGACGTCGATCAATTCTGGTTCCGCCTCACACTGCTCCCTAGCTATCCCCGAGGTAGGGCCAAGGCCTCCTCCATCATCCACCCCATATTTCGTTTGGCCCATAGGATCATATCATCTACATTTTTTCCCAGGGACGAGTCCGGCACCGTGACTATCCCTGATCTTTTTATCCTCTGGGCCATGACTTTCCCTTTTGTTCGGGACGATGATGGGATTAGCTTTAGGGCCCCTACCGTCCCCATCCATGGCGGCGATTGGCTTGTTTACAAGCTTCTCGAGATCAGCCGGGCCGGTAAGGGAAAGCTTTGTTGTGGGGGCATCATTATTATCATTTGTTCTTACCCCCAATTTAGTATTCCCATCCCCGATAATCTTCCCACTGCCGCAGGACCCTCACAGCTAGATATTGATGTCCTGCGGCACATTCACATGATTAAACCCCACTTCGATGGCCGCTTCATCTTCAATTATGGCCACCCCCAGCCCCTTACACCATTCTCCCCAACCCCGCTCGCATGACCAAAGCTCTGGTGGGAGATTGGACCTTCCCACCCGATTCGAACTTCCTAGCAGGGTTGCACCTTCCTTTCCTTCCTGCGGACGCACGCAGACCACCGTCCCCTACCACCCACTTAGGCGAGCAGGATATTCCTACGTCTCGGGGAGATATGGGGGCTGGCCCGAGTCGTCTTGTTTCTTTCCGGGCCCCATCACTTCTAAGCACCTCTTAGCGGCCATTTCTGGCCTTGTCTCCTGTGCCGGCATGACCACCGCCGATGGCACCACTTCCACCTTACCTGCCGGCACCACTTCTGCCTCACGTCAGTCCACATCCTTTGGTCGTCCCCAGGTCTCTGCCCGTCTTGGTCTTGAAAGGGAGGTCACTGCCCTCCGTGATCTCGCCATGTCCTCTGCCTCCTTGGACCCATCACCGTCCTCCTTTCTCACTCACCCACGTTTCCTCGCAGTTGAGAGGAACGTGGACACCATTCTTTGCCTTCTCACTCACATCCACGGTCCACCTCCACCTTCACCACCTCGACGATCTTCTCCTCCACCCTCCCACACATCCCCACATCCATCATCTCCCCCACCACATTCTTCTCCTCCCTCATCTATTCCCATCCCGGTATCCACTTCCCCCCTCCCGACCACTTCCATCCCACCCACACTACCTCCGCCCTCCTCCTCCATCACTTCATATGTGCGTCGGAGGAAATTGCCGGTGCGCTCCAAATCTCTCCCACCACCACCCACTACCGTCACCATCACATCTTCTCCCCCCATTTATATTCCTTTCACCACCGCCTTGATCGCCGTCCTACCACCACCCCCCCTCCACCGACACTCCTCCCATCGTTCACACCACCGCTGCACCTATTCCTTCGCCCCTTTCCCCACTTCTCCGCACACCCCCAGCCTCCCCCGACCACCCAGCCACACCCTCTTCAGAGGAGGGCGAGGATTCACCTTCTCCTGATTTTTGATTTCACTTTGTTTGTTTTTGACTCCCCCTTGCATATTTCTGCATTTCACGATCACATTTTATTTGCTAGCACTGTCATGTCTAGCTTGGGGGACGTCTATTTTGGTGTGTTGTCGTATTTTATTTTTTCTTATTTTTGTGTGTGTGTGCTTGTCTTTCCCCTTTTTAGTGTCGTGTCGTGTGGTTTTATTTCTATTTTCGTGTCGTGTGGTTTGATTTAGATTTTTCTTTATTTTCAGTTTCATCTCTGTGTTTTCCTCGTTCTCATTTCTTTTTGTGTCGGTGCGTATTCCCCCCATCTTCATTTCCCTCCCGTACTCACTCATATTGCATTGAGGGCAATGCAAGCTTCAGCTTGGGGGAGTCGCACTGTGTGCGCCATTTGAGTCTTTCTTTTTTGTTTTTGTGTCGTTTTCATCGTGTTTTTATTTTTTTCCTTTTTTCTCTTCTCTTCTTTTTATCTCTTTCTCCTAGAGATGAACCCTATGATGAATCACCACAAAATCACACACACCTAGCATGGCATCGATAATCACATTCACTAACCCTAGGATTTCGAGTTCTCTTGCATTTCACGCATCGTGGGTCCTCTTAGTTTTTGTGAGTCATGTGTCGTGCCTATCTGTTTGGTGTGCTTCTACTTTGTGATTTTACTTTATATACCTATCCAGGAATGACCCCTAGATTATCATGCTTCGATTTGAATATGCGGTATTTATTTCCCCTGTCTGCTTCTGCATGATATATATATATATATATATCGTGTACTTCATTTCGCATGTGTCGGGATTCCACAATTAAGGACTAGGATAACCCACTTAACCTATGCTCTGATTAGCAAAATATTTCCCTTGCCCGAGTGTCTAGAATCCGACTTCTTTTTTTGTTTTGCTTGGTGCAAATCCCCTCGTCGTGTACCGTTCTCCCACTTGGGAGAGTACACATGTATATACACCAAAATCCAAAAAAAAACCAAAAAAAAAGATAGAAAAGAAAAACCAAAAACAAAATAGAAAAAGAAAAGAAACACAAAAAAAAGAGAAAAGAAAGAGTTGTATAGCCGAAAAGCCAAAAAAATATATATACATCCAAAACCAAAAAATATATATATGTGTGTGTGAATATTTCCCCCGCTTTCCGAAAATAAAGGGAAGGCGAGAATTTGCACCGAGTGTCCTACTCCACATCATCTCAACCCCCATCGCCTTCGAAAACATTTGGAATAGGGAATATCTAGCTTTCTTCTAGGCAATATTGTGGTGATGTCCGAGTCCCTAGCTGTGGAGTCCCTGACGCATGATGCATTTCTATTCTTATGCTCCTCTCATGCATGCTTGAACTATATATTCACCGCTTATTTTAAATCGAGTTGATATTTGGGTCATTTCCTGGATTTGCGTATATGAGCTTATAGCACATTGTAGAAAGCGACACCATTTGCTAGCACACGACCGCACTCACACGCGCTTCACCGCGTGGGCCCACGACACTTGTCTGGACTCGTATTCCTTGGTTTAGTGATGTGATTTTTGTGTTTGCTTGCTTAGTGTGTTGTGTTCGATTTTGCTGGCTCTGACGGACGATCTAGGATTTTTGTTTTCTCTTTTTCTCTCTTTCTCTCTATTTTTCCCCCCCGAGCTCCTACTCTCACTCGTCTTCCTCGAGGACGAGGAAGAGTTCAGCTTGGGGGATTTTGACTTGCGTATATATTTCATATATTCACGCACGTTTTCTTTCGTGTTTCTCCGTATTTTCCGCCGTCTTTTATTCGTTTTCTCGTGTTTTCTCGTTTTCTTTCACTTTTCTTTATTTCTCCATGTTTGTAGGAGATTGCCCGCGTAGGGGACGTTTAACGACGATATCTCAAGTCCCCGGAGCAACGGGAGGAGTCACGCATGACCCAGGGGGTCAAACGAAGATGATGGCATCATTTTATCCCCTCACCCGATCGGTTGGACTAAGTCAACCGATCGGGTGATGCACGCGTGCACCACCCGGTCTCGGCTGGAGCTCAAGTGGATGTCACCCGACCGGTTCACATGCCGGTTCAACGGGGCCGATTCTCTGTCTTTTCAAGCCAAATTCCAACTGATCGGGTGACTTTCACCCGATCGGTTCATCTGTAGCTGATGCTGAGGAGCCGAGACACGGGCACCCAACCGACCCCTTCACCCGATGGCGCCAAGATCCAACCGGTCACCCCAAGAACTCAACCGACCGGTTCATATGACCGGGTGAAACTCCGCCGTTTTCTGTTTATTATTTTTAACGGATCACCCGATCGGTTGACTTGTCAACCGATCGAGTGATACGAGATCCTATAAATAGGACCCCTAGGGTTCCAGAAACGGGGAGCTGTTAGTTTTTACTGTTTTCTCCTATTTGTGACGGCTGTAATTACCTTTCTATTGTAAGTTTTCGGATCTTTCTTAAACTTTAGTATTATCTTAATTGCTCTACTACCTTCGCATTCCTATCGTCTGATTATGATTTTAACGGTTCATTTTCGTTTAGATCGCTTTTTAATGAATATTTGTGAGTAGTTCCCAAATCTGGGATTTTGGCGGAAACCCCTTCGGGGGCTCTTCCTGATGCATCCATAGGGTTAGGAAATCGATAGGAATTAGGAATCTGAAGGTTACGCGGGGTGTTTTATTGTCATCGGCGGGAAAAAGATCGCCTTTGACCGTTGGGCCAAGGGGGAATAAACTTGGCGGTTGACTCCCTAGCCATAGCTCATGCCCTTAGCATAGACGCCGAATCCTAGCGCGCGGGAGTGGCAGGATGAGACGTTGGGAGTTATCGTTGCGAGCTTAGTGCTCCCGGAATCGATCAGTGTTAATGGACACGGAGTGCCACTGATCGAACCCGGGAAGTCCGGTGTATCATCCTGGGCACCGACCGGAATATCGGGCCCATGGGATACCGGTACCACTTTCAGAGGCAACGTCTCACCATTAGACCATAATTTCGATCACCATCCTACCCGTAGGCCGTATCGGCGAGAGTCGCTCGTTGGAGTGGAAACCAAAGTCTCGGGTTTATTTTCTTATTGTTCATACCTTGCATTCCTTTACCGTGACAACCCATCAACCGATCCGGGCTAGCTCGCCCACGGGGTGATTTCGGTCCTCCTTGACACAAGAACATCCTAGCCTCCATGTGTTCAACCCCCAGCCACACTACAACACCGTGCGCTTGCGGTTACAAATATCTAAACCCTCACGCGGGTCCCCCGGTCATTTGCGGCTTGCAAACCGGGGGCACGTCACCCAACTCCCGAAACTGCTTCGCTCCGGGCTTGAAGCGAGGGACATTCTAAACAGGCTATGTTGCTCGAGCAGGTGGAACATTCTGGGCATTCTGCAGCATCACCTGCTGCACCTGCATCATCTGATGCATCATCTGTATGATCTCCCTGTTCGTGGGCTCCCGATCCGGCTCCTCGACACGAGGGGGCATACCACCTCCAGCACGGATATTCCATCTCCCAGCCATCTATTGACACAGGAAAACGAAATAAAATTAGACTCTCAGCCTTATGACTCGATGTTGAAATTGTTTATCGGACATTCTATAATTCTTATCGCTGTTCCGATTAAGTCACGGTTACAGAAAAATTAGGACCTGCATGGGCCACCAAAGAAACCTGTCATGCCCCGCTTCCTAAAAACGTGGAGGCGAAGCGTGAGAAGGTCCGCTCAGACTTGAAGCTACAAAGCCGCAAGTCCGATAAGCGTCAAATATTACGAAGAAGCAGGTCCCTGTAATGTGACTCGAAACAACAATAACAATAATAGAGAAAGAGACAAATAATATAAATTATTCAACTCAGAGTCCAGATATAAAATTCGACAACAGAAAAGCCACCAGGCAACCAAAAAGAGAGTCCAAAGAAAAGGCCTAGCATGGCCAACAAAAGAAGCTAACAGCAACGGTGCTACTCACCGACAACAACTCACAACCAACAAAAGAAGAACGAAGGCGCACTAGGACTGGTCACCGGTGTCCTCGTACTCAACGTCAGCAACGGAGTCGGGCACGAACTCCACGAACTCGTCATTCTCAATTGCAACCTCTGGCTCAGCAACTAACATGCGTCACCTAAAGAGAAGGGGCACATGTCAGCAAGTCTACCAGACTTGTGCAAGGAAAAAAAAGGAGAGTGGAACAACCTAGCAGTTCTAAAGTAAAGTATGACATGACATGTTATGCAAATAGAACAATAGCAGTTTATGTTATAGCATGGTTATAGCATGGCAAGTAACATGGCATTGCAAGTAAACAATTACATGGAAAGTACAAGAATTTGTAAGCACGTCGTGCACAGAGATTCTGCCCTTTGGCTAGAGTGGCTGTACGGGCCAACTCTTACGCTCAAGTGACCGTTTATCCCTACCCCTCCACGTGTGTCGAGCCAGGGCACTACCCTCGAACACGTAATGCTCGCTTCTGGATCACGAGCCAGGAAGTGTTTTTAACACGTATGGCGTAGGGTTATGCCCACATAACGGGTGCCTAGCCGGTAACACAGAAACACGGATTTGTACAAGGATTTGTAGCGTGTGCTACGATGCAATATGCGGCATGAAAAGTATAATGGATGCACATGACATTTTAATTGAAATGAAATTTGCGTACCGTTAAAGAAAAGTAAACATGACAGGCAATTGTATGAAATGGCATGACAGAGGAAATTCTAGCTTCGTTGTCAAGCTAGAATTGAAGTTGCGCCTAGACCGCTATCATTTCACGGTCTAATCTCTTTCACGGTAAAACAAGTATTGGCCTAAGAAGCATGGCCTAAAGGAAGGTTGGCAAGTTTCACTTGCCTGGAACTGAAGTTGTTGTTCGACGTGAGTCACGAGATCGGTATCCTACGGAAATTGGGTTCGCTGTTACGGCAAAATAGAATATTAGACTTTAGGGTTCAAAACCGGTTTGCATTGGGATCCTACGTCGTCTAATGAATCGTTTTTAATTAGGGTTTCTAATTTATAGTGAGGGTTATGAGGATTAAAGGATAGATCCACTAACCGTAAGAGTAGCGAACGAAAGACGCCAACCAGATCTAGCTTTGGCGACGGAAGAACGATCCCGGAAAGCTACGCCTGAAATTCGAGATCCGGCGGCCTAGGGAAGGTGGCCGGCGCAAGAATCGACGAGAGGGGAGCTTCGAGGAGGAAGGAAATAGTTTGAGGAATGTTGGGGATGATTTGGGGAAGATATTGGCTCAGAAAGAATGAAGAAGAATGAAGGAATCGAAGAGATTAAATAGAAAACGAAACGGTGGCTGCGACTTGACCTAGGTTTACTCGGCAGTTTAGTCGGTCAGAGAAGGGTGGTCGACCGACTAGTTTAAGATCTAGTCGGTCGTTCGTCTAACTTAGACCGACTAAAAGCCAAACCATGAACAGGGTTGATACAGGTAGACAGATTTAGTCGGTCTGCGAAGGCCCGTCGACTTACTAGTTTAGAATCTAGTCTGTCGTTGATCGTTCATAGACCGACTAAGAGAGAAATTAGGTAGATATTAAGCACTGAGAATTAGTCGGTCAAGGAAGGAATCTTAACCGACTAGTTTAAGAACTAGTCGGTCAGTAATTGTTCTTTGACCGACTAACCATAAACAGTAACTTAGACGGTACAGTAGGACTCAGAGTTAGTCAGTCTGAGTACAAGTTCTGACCGACTAGTTTAGGAACTAGTCGGTCGAAGAATGAGCTTAGACCGACTAAACGTAAACAGTAACTAAGCCGAAATTTACTGACAAGAACTAGCCGGTCTGAGAAGGATTGTCGACCGACTAGATTGCAATCTAGTCGGTTGGCTCTCCTTCACGAACCGACTAAGATGCACCAAAAGTGCCGAAACGAAGTGCGGAGCTTCGTGAAGATTCTTATGGCCTCTAGGATCACTCTAGCTCTAAGATTAAGACATTATGAAGCTAAACGTAAGGATTTCTAACGGAAAAACACACAAGGAAGGAAACATCCAATATTATTCAATTAAAATAGTCATTACAAAAACCGGTCGTTGCACTAGGTAATCAAAGTGAGATACATTCATTTGTCCTCCTTGTGTTCGATACCCGTTCGCCACTACACCGTGCGCTTGCGGTAAGACTACAAGTCGTTTTTCGGGTGTATATCCGGACGTGATCAAGTCTTTGGCGCCGTTGCCGGGGAGGCGACGGTATTTTAATTTTCTTTACTTAGTTATTTCTTTTTGTTTTTTTATTTTTGTCTTTTTATTCCTCTATCATGCTAACAATTCCATCGAAGCTCTATTTTCTGTGCATGTACACGAGATCAACAGCGAATCCAGAAGATATATTATTTGATCCGGAGATCGAACGTACTGAGAGGAGGATCAGAGCCGAGAAGAGACTTGTTATAGAGGACGATTGTACGAACCGACGGGAGACACCAGAGGAACTAGCGGCATGCATGGCTAGAATAATATCTATCAGAGATTGGCTTCGGCCTAAGACTACTTCTACTACTTCATCCATTGTGATGTCAGAGTTGGCAACAGATAAGAATTTCGAGCTCAAAACGGGACTTGTGGTTCTAATTCAATAAGACCCATTTCATGGGAACTCCCATGAGAATCCACACTACCACCTTCAGTCATTCTTATCCAAGTGCGCCAGCTTTCAGATGCCAGGTGTACCGGTCGATGCAATCCGATTGCTCCTCTTCCCATTCACTCTTAGAGATAAAGCATTATATTGGTTGAGGACGCAAGCGGATATGATCTTTAATACATGGGATGAATTGGCTAGTGCCTTTGTTGATAAATTCTACCCACCATCCAAGACCGTCAAGATAAGGAGCGCACTCATGTCCTTAAAGCAAGGACCTCAGGAGACTCTATTCGAGGCATGGAGCTCTTTAAAGATCTCCAACATCAATGCCCCCATCATAGCATTGAAGCATGGGAGCTAGTACATCGCTTTTACAATGGACTCCAACCGGGCACTAAGCAAATTATAGATGCAACCTCCAATGGAGCCATTCTATCTAAGACACCGGATGAAGCTACGACACTACTAGAGGAGATGGCCTCTAATAACCAACAATGGGGCGACGAGCGAGTATCTTGAAGCTGACATGCATTTATGAGGCCAAGGCCGTAGCGGAGCTTTCCACGAAGTTTAACTCTCTCCACAAGGTCGTGGAGAGATTGAAGAAATTGATCACCGAGCCGCATGGAACTCCCGCCACATCTACACCAGGAGGCAATATGAGCGATTGGCAAGACCAATCTCAAGTTATGTTCGCTGGAGGAGAGCATGGAGAAGGAGCTATAGAGCAAGTCCAATATGTTGCGGAGAACATCGGTTATTGGGCCAACCCGGCTACGAGAAATCATCCAAGATTTTCATATGCAAATAATGATGGAGCTTTGAACCCGCCACTGCAACAACCTCAAGCTCGGCCTCCACCTCCACAACCTCAACTGAGAGGGCCGCCACAACAAAGGTACCCGCCTAGGCAACAAGCGGGACCATATAGGCCACCGGGCTACAATCAAGGTTGGAGAGCTCCAAACCCACCACAAGCACCACCGAGATCGGATCATGAAGCTAGGGTGGAGGAATTCATGGTGGAGCAAAAGAAGATAAACGCTAGATTGATTGCTCAACAAGACTCTCTCAATACCATCGTGGGTCAACTAGCAGAGAAACTTACGTTGCTCAATAAAAATACTCAACAATTGCCGGCTCAACCAGAGCCTAATCCGCGGAGCAATGCCGGCCATATCAATGCGGTGGTTGCGGTTACTACTAGGGGTGGGAAGGACACTACTCCCGCCATGGTTTAAACCAAGGAGGCCGTGGAAGAAATTTTGGATGACAAGGAGCCGGCTATTAAGGAAGAGTGCCCAAAAGAGCTGCAAGAAGGTGGAAATTCTGAAATTAAGAAGCCAAATGAGGAGCGCACCTATATGCCGCCGGTGCCCTTTCCATAAAGGTTGGCAAGAGCAAAGATTGAGAAACGGCTCGCCAAATTCCTTGAGTACTTGCGAGGAGTAAGCCTCAATATACCTTTCTTGGAGTAAGCCTCAAAATTCCTTGTCAAGTTCTTGAAGGACTTAATTTCTAGAAAGAAAAGAAATGATAAGATAATGCTTGCCGAGCAAGGAACTTGGTTCACCCGGAAGGAGAAGGAGCCCACAAAATTCAAAGATCCCGGAAGTTTCCGCATCCCATACACACTTGGAGGAGTCCTGCTGCAAAAGGCTTTGGTAGATTTGGGAGCAAGTGTGAGCCTAATGCCCCTAAGCATGTTTAAGAAATTGAATACGGGGACCGACTTGAAGCCGACGGATATGAGAATACAACTCGCGGATGGTAGGGTCACTAGGCCGGTGGGAATTACAGAGAACATACCGCTCCAAGTACCGGGAGGAATTTGCTTGCCGTGCGGCTTCGTCATTATGGATATCAAGGAGGAGGACGATACATCATTAATACTTGGACACCCCTTCTTAGCCACCGTCGGCGTGATAGTTGACGTGAGAGAGGGAACCTTGTCTTTAAATGTCGAAAACATCGAGGTGGAGCACCACATCCCTAAAGCGATGAAGCATATGCCCTACCAAGAGGATGTCGACTACGTGGACCTCCTTTATGAGGTGATCGATGAAGCTATACAACATTCTATTGGAGCCCTACACGATGATGGCCGTGAAGAAGGCCAATCTTCTAGTGATAGAGAAAAGTTGGAGGACCCACCGGTGTATTCCTTGGTTGATGACAAAGACAACGCTGATGTCGCAAGAATAAGGGAGCTATGCAAGCTCTCCACGGCCAACAATTTGAAGAAAGCTCCGCCGGTCAAGAAAGTATCATCACCGGTGAAGAAAAAGAATGGTACAAGCTCAAGCTTAGAGGACTTATCCCCAACTCTACCCATGATGAGGGAAAGCTGAGGAATGCCCACGAACATCAAAAACTAAATCCAAGTGGCCTTCCCGGCAAATTTGAGAGGCGCATCTCGCATGCGCCAAATATCACGCACTAAACGATTATCTTAAGGGGTCGAGCTCAAGACCTTAAACGAGCGCTTGTCAGAAGGCAATCCGATGGTTTTATATTGTTTTTAGTTGAATTCTAGTTTTGGTTTTAGATCTTTCTTAGTGTTTAGAGTCTAGAGTCAACAAAAATCATGACAACGGGCTCTATTTTTCATGACAAGAGATGGAGAACGAGAAATCATTCATATAGAGGATGACTATGGCAAGGGAAAGTGCTCTAGGAATGCTCTCATGCCTCAGGGGAAGGAATAAACTGACGGGGACGAGAAAAACAGAGAATGGAGCAAAAACAGAGAGCCGAGGCTGAAAACAGCAAGCCACTCGGCCGAGTGTACATGTCACTCGGCCGAATGAAGAGTCTACTCGGTCGAGTAGAGTACTGATCAGGGAAGATCCTACAGACCCACTCTCTGTTATTTTCTATAGTTTATAGTATTTATTGACATTCGGCTGAGTGACTATGTTACTCGGCCGAGTGAATCTGATACCCTGCACGCTTCATAATCGCTGAGTGGCCTTGACCACTCGGCTGAGTGGAACTTGTCCATTCGGCCGAGTCGTATGTATAGGGAGATTTTTCGAAAATATTTTAACGCTGAGCTATTCGGCCAAGTGAACGCGTCACTCGGCCGAGTGACCCAACTTTATATACCCAAAGGGCGCGGTGCATTTCCCAAAACCGCAAAAATCCCAATTTCTTGCGCCCGAGCCGTTTTGTATTTCCCTCGCTTCGCCCGAATCCCCTCTCTCCTCGCCCGAGCCGCCCCCATCGCCATCGCCGACCACCACGTCGGTCGCCGATGTCGCACCGCCGCCAGTCACCGCCGGCGCCGCTGCCTCGTCGCCGTACTCCCCCCATTTTGACCAAAAATTCCCTTTTTCTCCATTCTCCCCAATCAGTAAGCCCATTGCACCCAAAATTCAAATTAATTCTTATATTTATCTATTATCCCCAATCTTTCCCATGTATATTGATTATTCATCTCTGATTTGATTGTTTGTGATTCAGGTTAGCTTGGGGGAGCTTGGGGGAGAGTCAGAACGTCCTGGAGCATCACGGAGGAGGCGATTCTCCGCACGCTTCACATTTTGCTCTCGCGTCGTGCTCAGGTATACTCGTTCCATTTTAGTGCACTTCGTATTTCATTTGGGTGGGCACGACTCAAGGTCCACATGCCCCCACGTCTTAGGCCACACGCTCGGGAGCCCGATCCCAAGCAGAAGAGGTCAGGTGATCCTGGTTCATCTTCCACTAGGGCGGACTCCCCTCCACCTAGCCCGCCACCACCCACACAGCCGCCTCCTACCGCACCCATTCCACCACCAGCACAGCTCGCCCCCACGTTCGATGCAATGGGGGTCACATTCAGAGATGACGCTCAGCATGTCAGATTTGAGTGTATCTCTCATCGCTCTATCATACCCATTAGGTTCGCACACATAGCTGACCTTGAGCGCCTAGGGGTACTAGAGGGGCTACTCCAGTTGTATGACAACGTGGGGGTGGCGTGATTTCTTGTCGGTGTCGGTGGACACTTATATTCGCCCGACACTAGAGGTCCTTAGTTCTATTACCCAGACCCCTGGAGGATGCTCCTTTTGTCTGATGGATCGAGAGTGCGAGGTCACTCTCGACATGCTCCGAGAATTCGTCCAGTGGCCCGCCATTCCGGACCCAGACCAAGCTTACAGTCCCACGTACATCCCACCCCCGTCATTCGACACACACGCTTTTTGGACACGGATCACGGGATCTCCCCTCACCTTTGACCCTAGTCGGGCCAAGGCCTCTGATGTCCTCACCCGTGCCTCTGCATTGCACAGTGCCTTATGACGACCACTTTTCTTGCGAGGTATGAGCCCGGGACGTTGTCGACACCAGAGCTCTACATGCTCTATGCAATGACATGTTCTAGGGTCTTTGATGGAGGAGACATTTTGGTCCCTACCATAGAGATTGACATCGCCAGTTGGTACATCGACCGCATCATTATTTCTGTTGGCGCTCAGACGTCCATCTGTTGCGACGGTCGGATTACCCTCTTGGCCCTTTTGTGCGGACTTGACCTACCAGCTGGTTTGCTGAGACCCATGTGCCCCACTTCTATTTCCATAGATGTTATGGCCCTGATGAGGATGCTTCGTCCTCATGGTCAGCACCACTGGGTGTGGCTGCACGGTCCCCACAGTGCCGATTACATGATTCTTCTGAGCCCTGCTCAGACACATATTGGACCCGCGGGCGGGGAGTGGATTCCAGCGATGGATCTCCTCATCCCTGCCGCGTACGTGCTAGAGCCTGAGAGTGCTCAGCAAGAGCCCTCCTTCCACCACTTGACCCCGTGATCCCTCAGCCTGCACCTAATCTGTCTGTACCTTCCGACATCTCTGTCCACACGTCTGTCAGTGTCAGGAGCACCTTTACTGAGTCCACCCATACCACCACCACCACTGTGCCCATGTCTATAGATCCCATTTCTGCGGAGAGCCCCGAGCGTCCCCCTACCATAGTTGAGAGCGATGAGCCTTCTTTTGCCTCTGCGGTGGAGACCATTTCCAGTTTATTGTTCTCGACCCTTGGTGAGTCATTCCCTGCACACTTCACGGCCACCCCAGCCGTCGACTCTTCAGTCTCCACTACCGCTGTCTTCTCAGAGAGTGTCGTGACATCTGTCCCTACGTCTGTGTCACTGACCACTCTGCCCGCCTCGTCGTATGTCACCACTACCGCTTCTGCTGCTGCTCCATCCCCTTCAACCATTCTTGCGTCTCAGCCTCCCACAGAGGCTGAGCGTCACTTAGTGAGCACAGCACCACCGCACCACCCCACAGTCGCACCTATCCTTTACAGTAGCCAAGCGAGATAGCCCCGTTCTTCACCTGTTCGACCTGTTCGACCCTCTGCTCCACCTCCCCCGACACCCTAGTTCAGCACCTCCGTGCTCTAGAGGGGAGAGTTAGTGGACTTAGTGGAGATTTTAGGGCTCTCTCTGCTACTGTCAGTGTTGTGCAGAGGCAGGTCGCTTTACTTCCTAGTATTCAGGCCTGCCTAAGCCAGATACTTGCACGACTGCCTCCGCCACCTACCACTACCCAGCAGCCTCCTCGACCACCACCTCCACCACAGGACGGTGCTGGTTTACCACCACCCGCTTAAGCACACACTGGATGCCTTCCATATTTTTTTGCTGTTGTTTCACTGGATATTTTGGATCTGATGATCTTGCACCCCTCCTCCGCACACATTTTGGTTACTTTTTGGTCATATCTATCTATATCTTTTTGGAAGTGAGGGAGTATTTTTGGGGACACCTATCTGGCACTATTTTGATCTCTGCATGCATCACTCGCATTCGCATCACGTTTTTATCTTTTTTATTTTCTATTTTCATCATGCATGCATCCTCACCTACCCCACCCATATCTTGTGTCTCGTTGTGCCACACTTTGCACATTGAGGATACTGTGCACTTTAGCTTGGGGGAGTGAGTTCTCATGCACTTTTTTTATTTTTTGTCGCCTTTTATTTTTATTCTCTCACATTTCTTTGTTTTTACACTTATTTTCATCCACTTTTTCATTTTTTTTCATGCATCACGTTTTTCTTACTTTTTGAGTGTGCTGCATTGTACAGTAGTTTTTATTTTCCTTTTATCCTTATTTATTTTATCCTTTTTGCTAGAGATGAATTTTCTGTGATGACGACGACGTGGTGCTAGCTTATCGCTATATGCATATTATCTTGTCATGCCATCGTTTTTATTTCATATATCATATGCTATGTCTTGCTATGCATTCAAGTAGTAACCCGCCTTTTCATGTATGAATGTGGATGAAATTCTTTTATTAGCTGAGTCTGATGATTTTACTGTAAACTCTTCGTAGAAAACACACCAAGCTTTACACATTGATTGCTCATATTTGGAGTACTGCTTTGCTCTCTTATATCACTTCTTATTGCATGAAAATTGTACGCTTCACTTTCAGGTTGATTGGTTGTTTGCTAGGTTGATATATTTGGATTAGTTTCCTTTCTGAGATTAAACTGAGTAGATTATATTGCCCTGCTGAAAGTTGTCGTGCACATTCTATAGAGTGAACCGAGTGATACATATTTTTCTTTCTCCACATATCTTGAGCATTATTTCTATACTTAAAATCATTGGTGAATCTTTCTTTAGCGAATCCTATATTGGCATTTCCCCCGGTGTAAAAATCCATGCTCCAACACCCCAAAATCAAAAAGAAAAAAATATTCGTGTATATCTTTCTATCTTTTGATTTGGGATCACAGTTGTATATATTGATTATGAAAAAAAGAAAAAAGAAAAAAATGAAAAAATGAAAAAAACGAAGAAAAAAGAAGAAAAAAAAAGAGAAAAGAAGTTCATGCATGATCCCATCTCATGCTCTTTCTCTCTTTCTTCCCTCTTTTATTTTTATTTTTTTGGAGCTTCAAAAATGGGGAATAAGTTATTGATTTATCTTATGCCACCATGCTTATAGATAAGCTTGGGGGATAGGATCCAATGATGTGTGTGAGAGTGGCTATTTGATTGTGCATGCCAACCTAAGCTCGGTAATTTTCTATACTCGGTGAGATCACTAAAAGTTTTACGTAATCCAGGAATTGAAGCTTAGCATGCATATCATGAAAACCACTCCTTTCTATTCTTATTACTTCATATTGTGTGATACTTCTTATACTCCAAATAGATGCTTCACACGATGTTAATTTTCGAATGATTCCATATTTCATATTATTTTGATATTCTTGGGGTTTCTATGTTGAATGCATCCTTATATCATGATATCGAGATAAAAATATTTGGCATGTGTTTTATATTCGTCGTGTGCTATATGAGTAAGCAAAACCCACGTCCTGAGAAATTGATCTAGCGCCTCCCTCTTTGTTTTCTTTCCTATCTTCTATTTCTTTTTCCCTTTTCTTTATTTTTACCCATTGGGTTTGCCTTTTACTCATCTTCCTCGAGGACGAGTAAGAGGTAAGCTTAGGGGATTTTAATCACTCTATATTTTATACCTTTTTTCTGCATGTTTCACGATGTTTTGATCGCCCATATTACGTTTTTCACGATTATTCCACGACATCACGTTGCTTTTCACTATTTCTTGTTTTTATCGTATTCTAGGAGATATGGAGCGATTTGGAGAGAAAATGAGATCAGAGGAGTTTCACGCACTTCGGAGTGTCACCCACGGCTTATTTGAAGGCTTATCAGCGAAGGATGATGAGCGGAGGAAGAAGGAATTCGATAGGATCGACGAGGATGCAAAAAGAAGAAGAAATCAGCTCAGAAGCACATCACTCGGCCGAGCAAGACTGCTCATTCGGCCGAGTGAAAGATCACACTCCCCGAGTGAAACAGATACGCACTTCAAATTTCAGACGTTTCCTCGGTCGAGCAAGGAAATCCACTCGGCCGAGTGAGAAAGCTCACTCGCCCGAGTCAGTCAGAGAAATCAAATAGAAAAGAGCCCAAGTTACTAGAAAATCTGAGGAAGCTCACTCGGCCGAGCATGATTGCTCACTCGACCGAATGAAGAAGACTGCTCGACTGAGTCACCCCATGAGACGGACCCCTGAGAACCGCGAAGTTACTGTTTTTTACAGGGTTTGTCACTCAGGCGAGTGACAAGGGTCACTCGGCCGAGTGATCCTCTCCGACTGCTACTAGGACTGCGAACTCTGGGCTGCGAAGGGGCAGTTTTGTTACGATTTTTTGGACGATTTTGGCTTGTATTTAACCTAGTTTTAGACCTAGTTTTATGAGAGACTTGAATTATTTTTTAGAGACTTCTTTTAGGGTTTTAAAGGCTGTTCTTTGGAGAAACCTCAGCTGGAGATCATTGGCAACGTCATTGGTTTGTTCTTTCTTGTTAAAAAACTCATTTTTATGAATTGTTTCTTCTTTGCAATGAATTGTGCCATGATTATCATTGTTATTTCTGAGATTTTCACGATGATTAGTGAGTAGTTAAGTCGTTCTAGGGCATGGGAATGAACCCTATGGACCCGATCTTTGAATTGTGATGAATTTATAGATTTGTTGCTAGAATTGATAATGGTTAGGTTGTGATCGATATATTACGAGTAGCTAGGAATTCAGATCGATTGGGATTTACAAGAGATTGGATTCCAATTGATAGGAAGGCCTAAATATTCGATTTAGATTAATAATTGAATTTCTCTAGATTCGGTTTGCAAGAGATTGGACAAAAGTTAGGATTTTTATTATGAATATATACCAATATTCGTTTGCAGGAGATTGGACGAATAAGAACTATCATAACCTAGATCGTAGCTCGAGTTTGCACGAGAGTGGGCTCGAGATGCAATTGGACAATGATGTCGTTCTTCACACTAGGGGCCTAGGCTAAGGCTTGCACGAGAGTGGGCCCTAGCCTAGGTTTGCTATAGACCGGCAATAGCACGAGAGCGTAAGCTTGGTTCTACATTAAGTTGCGACTAGTTCACCTATATTCAAGCTTAGCAACAATGAAATTTATGATTCACAAGGATGAGAGATGGTTCGTAGTGGGGATTTCCTATCCCTAGACGATTTATTATATTGATATTTCTTGCTATTTGAACGATTGTGACTATTACATCAAAACTATTCTTATTCTCTTGATAGCTAGGTAATCAAAGTGAGATACTGTCATTTGTCCTCACTGTGTTCGATACCCACTCGCCACTACACCGTGCGCTTGCGGTAAGACTACAAGTCGTTTTTCGGGTGTATATCCGGACGCGATCAGCAATATTCATGTATTTTTTTATATATAATTCTTTTGAGCTCAATTTTTATCCATGGCAAATACACATCACATGTAACGGTCGGTTTTCGATCGTACTTTCTTCGTGCACATGCTTTTGATCGTGCACGTATTTTATTTTAGACTAGTTTGTTTTTGAACACTTTTGTGTGATATGTCGTTGTGATCGTCTCTGAGAGTATTAGATGGTAGAACTATTTTGAAAGGACATTTCTCGGGTCGTTCTCCCATGATTTAATCATATTTGATGTGACGTCACGACTTTTAGTTTTGACGTGAGACGTTTCAATTTTTAGTTTCGTCCCTCGACGTCGAAATTTAGATCCATCTTCTTAGTCCTCTTTCTTTTGTCGTCCCGAGCAACCCATATTTATTTTACAATTTTTAGAATTCGTTTGACCTATTTTCCATTTTTGACTAATTTATAATACTTTTAAATTATACTTTTAAAAGATTTTTAATTCTAATAAAAATTCTAATTTCATTATAACTCCCCAAATAATTTTTAAGCCCAAGCCAAACCCCCTGCGTGAGAGAGGGTGAGGGAGAGTTATTTTAACTATTTTAATTATTTTAATAATTTTAAATAACTTCCTAAACCCTAGACCTAGCCCCAGCCTCTTTTCCTATTTAAATAAGCCTAGGTTAAATTATTTTCGCGCACACCAAAACCCTAGCCGTCAAAAACACTCCCCAAAGTTTCATTGCAACTGCAGCCGCAGCCGCCCGCGCGACCGACGGATCACCCCGCATTTCCTCGGTCTGACCGAGGCCATCGCCCGCATCCGCCCCCGCTCCGCAACATTGCAAGCTGCAACGTTGCAGCCCGCAGCCGCCCCGCAAAGACCGAGGCTTCCTCTCGGTCTGACCGAAGGGATTTTCCGCTCCGCACCCTGCTCCGCTGCAGCCCACAGCGCCCGACCCTCGCATCCGCAGTGTCTGACCGACCCGCTTCCCCGTATCGCCCGCTCCTCTGCATCGCTGCAGCACTCTGCGTTGCAACCCCCGCTCTGCAAGCGCCCGACCGAAGAGATCCCCCGCATTTGGCCCGCTACGACCGAGACTCTCGCCCACTGCAGCCTCCTCTTCGCAAGCGCCCACACCCACTGTGTCCGACCGAGAGCTCCTCTCGGTCTGACGGAGAGAAACCCCCGCACCGGCTAGCTGTGACCGACGATCTTCGTCGCAATCCCACATCCGTCGCATCGCTTGCCACCGTGGGTCCCCCCAAGTTCTCCCGAGGTGTTGTGGGTCCCCCATTGACCCCTAGCGCTGCTGTGGGCCCCACTTTGGTGATCTTCTTCGTGGATTTGCCGACTACGACGTTACGACACGGCGTAGCCCTTCGTCGCCAGATCTAGCTAGGAATCTCGTACATGATTCAGAGTTGACGACGAGGAATTTCTCGCCACTACATCTATTATATTCCAGACTCCGGAAAAGGTTGGTTTTTCAAACTCGTAGCGCAACCCACCCGTAGCGAAAACTGAAAACCTAACTAAAATCGACAACTTAACTCATTAAATTTACTTTCTGCTCCCTTAAAACGATGTGAACCGTAGAATCGACGAATGGACTTTTTGACTATGCACATAGGATAGAATCGTCGAATAGGGATAAACATCAAAAATGTGATTTCTGACAAATAGGATAGTCCCGATAACCTAGACACGAACCCTAATAGGAATTACTGAAAACGAGACCTGACACCGTCGACGTGACACTATTTTAGACGGACTTCCGCTGACGAGACGCTTGGACGAGACGCTTCGGGGAGACGACACACTCGCCACCGCAGGCAAGTGTATCTACTTGAACTTTTGGTCGTGCTTAGGCCTTAGTTTGTTAGAACTGTTAACTGTGAACAAAGAGAACCAGACATGAAATGATAGCGTCCGGGACGTCCCTTGACGGCTCAGACTTGACGACGAAGTCTGAGCCCAACAACAATAACTTTTGACATCGTAGGACTACCTTGTGTGTTCGTGCGTGTGGACACCCTAGAATAACCTTTCCTGTCTTGTCACGTCCCGTCCCGTCTTGCACAGCCCAGAGGGCAATAGGGCACTCTCCGAGTGATTCCTTGTCTTGTTACACAGCCCAGAGGGCAATAGGGCACTCTCCGAGTGATCCCTTGTCTTGTTACACAGCCCAGAGGGCAATAGGGCACTCGCCAAGCTAGAGCGAGTGATCCCTTGTCTTGTCACGTCTTGAATACTTGGGTTTGGGGTAGGGTTGAGCGTGCGCACGGTAAGAGGGTCTGATCCCCCTCGAACCGTAAGGCGTGAACCCTTTCGTGTCACACTTGTCTTGTCTTGTCCCGCCATGTCCCGATTTGTCATGACACCTGTAGGCTAGTCCCGTAGTTGGCAACACACGCTACGACTACTGCTTGTCACGTGTTACTTTCCTGATGCGTTACTTTCTTTTGTACCTCTGTCATAACCCCAGCATGTTAAATCAACCAGTAAACCGTTGTTAAATAGTTGATACACTTGCAGTTTGGTCTGACCCTGTTTGTAGACCTTACCTGACGTACAGTTCCTTCTTTTGGTGTTGTACGTCAGGTGTTGAGCCAGAGTACGTCGACGAGGCAAACTTGTCAGCAGACGTGGAGCAGGAGGGTGCTGATCCAGAGTACGATCCAGAGGAGGACCAGAGTTAGACGCCCTCTCGTTGCTGTTCCAGAGTTTCTGTTCCAGTTTTAGATTGGGTGCGTAGCACCTTTTGTTTTCTTGTCTAGGTTGGGTGCTTGCACCAGTAGATTTCTTTTCTGCAGTTGTAGCCCTTCGGGAGTTTAGACTCTCAGTACTTTGGATGATTATCTTTGGAATAAAATGATATGCTTTTCCTTTTAGTACTTTTATTGTTCCGTACTAAGTTACAGGGACCTGTTCCTTTGTTTTGGAATACCACAGACGCTTATTGGGTCTGAGCTCTCAGCTCCGGCCTAAGCGGGCCTTAGTCACGCTTCGCCTCCGTACTTTTGGGAAGCGGGGCGTGACAGGTTTTAGTGGTGGCCCATGCAGGTCAACCCTTTCTCCGGTAATTGTACGAGTCTAATCTATGTCTTCTATCAATAGGATGGCAGGACGACGTACTACCCGATCGGGGAACTCATGAGATGGAATTCAGGAAGACCAGGGTGGAGAGTTCCGTCAGTTTCTGTGCGTGATGAGAGAGATGCTGGAGGTGCAGCACCAGTTGGTTCAGCACTCCCAGCGTGCTGTCCAGGCTCCCCCAGTTGCACCACCACCACCTCCTTCTGCCCCTCGAGCTGCTCCAGGAGTGAAGCAGTTCAACGAGCTTCAGCCGAGGACATTTTCAGGGAAGGAAGGACCTCTAGCTACTGATGAGTGGATCCAGAGCACTGAGGAGAAGTTGGTAGCAGCGAAGATCCCTGATGATACTCGCGTCGAGATAGCGAAGATGCAACTGATGGAGAATGCAAGGAACTGGTGGCGCATCGAGGAGAGGCGTCTCGAGAAGCCAGTGGATTGGAAGACCTTCAGGTCGATGTTCAGGGAAAAGTATTTCACCAAGTCTGCTAGGAGGGAGCTGTTGAGCAAGTTTATAGATCTGAAGCAGGGGGATATGACTGTCGAGGAGTATGAAGCTGAGTTCGAGATGCTGAGTTGTTTTGCCCTGCATATGGTAAGGAAGGAGGAGAAGCGAGCTGATCGCTTTCGTCAGGGACTGCGTTCGAAGATTCAGGCTTCTATGTCTTTGGTGAATTTCACGACTATGAGAGTTGTGCTAGATGCTGTGAAGAATCATGATATTATATCGCGTCTACCTGACCCTTCAACTGATAGAGGGAAGCATCCTATGGAGCAGTACCGGCCACCTGCTAGGCCGGTGATGAGGCCAGTTCAGACGATGCCATTCAAGAGGCCTGGAGCACCAGTGCAGAATCAGAACTAGGGTCCATTCCACTTCTGCGGCAAGCCAGGACACGTTCAGGTCAACTGTAGGAGGAAGTTGGGACTGTGCCTCGTTTGTGGAGATGCCTCGTATGCTGCGAAGGATTGTCCGAGAGCCCGTAATGCTATTGTTGGAGCGCCAACACCGCTGCAGATGAGAGCGCCTACCCCAGTCCAGAGAGGACCTGCTGTACGTGGACCACCCTTGGTGCCACAGAAGCAGATGTTTCAGTGAGAAGCGTAACCCCAGAGGCCGGCGTATACCATGACAGCTGTTGAGACTGAGGAGCTGGATGGAGTTATTACAGGTAACACTTTAATCCTAGTCTTTCTTTTCATAGTTTAGATCTTATTGTTAGTGTTGCTTGCTTGGCTTGTTTGTTAGAGTAGCTTGGTTTGACTGTAGTTCTTTTATATCTTAGGCACAATTCTAGTGTCCTCTCACCCGGCCTTGGCCTTGTTGGACTCCGGTGCATCCATGTGCATCATATATCGGAGATTTATAACGATGCACTCCATCCCCACCCAAACACTCCCTAAGTGTTGGGACATCACCACAGGGAACAGAGTGGTGACAGTGAACTTGGGATGTCGATCGATTCCATTGGTGGTCAGTGGACACAAGCTTTTTGCAAATTTCATTGTCCATGACCTGCCATATTTCGATGTCGTTCTTGGCATCGATTAGTTGGGAGATTTTCACTCCTCGATCGATTGTCATAGCAAGAGGGTGGTATTCCAGATTCCAGGCCATCCGGAGTTCGAGTTTCGTAGCAGAGATGAGGCGCTTGGGCCCATCAGATATCGGGCCAAGCCGGAGGTGCTGATTGTTGCAGCCATGCAGATGGAGATGGAGATCGAGCGACCAGCAGTCGTCAGAGAATTCGATGACGTCTTCCCAGATGATATCTTAGGTTTGCCACCCGACCGAGCTTTAGAGTTTGGTATCGATCTTATGCCGGGAGCGCAACCGATATCGAAGGCGCCATACCGCATGGCTCCTGCTGAGCTCGAGGAGCTGCAGAAGCAGTTAGATGAGTTGCTGTAGAAGGGTTTCATCCACCCTCGTGTGTCACCATGGGGTGCACCAGTTTTGCTCGTGAAGAAAAAGGATGGGTCCCGTAGGATGTGCGTAGACTATCGAGGGCTGAATGCTGTCACAGTGAAGAATAAGTATCCGCTTCCACGCATCGACGATATCTTCGACCAGCTTGGAGGCTCGAGAGTTTTCTCGAAGTTAGACTTGAGGAGTGGATACCATCAGTTGAAGGTGAAGAAGGATGATGTTCCGAAGACAGCTTTCCGGACGAAGTACGGACATTATGAGTTCGTGGTCATGCCGTTTGGTGTGACCAATGCGCCAGCTGTGTTCATGAATTTGATGAACTTGATTTTCTATGACTTCCTGGATAAGTTTGTCGTTATTTTCATTGATGACATCCTGATTTATTCGAAGTCTGAGGAGGAGCACAGCTGTCATCTGAGGACGGTGCTGAAGACGCTGAGGCGACACAAGCAATATTCCAAGTATAGTAAGTGCGAGTTCTGGCTGGACAGAGTCACGTTTCTGGGACACGTGGTGTCTGGTGATGGCATATCTATAGATCTGGAGAAGGTCAGAGCAGTCAGAGATTGGCCGACTCCGCAGTCAGCGTCTGATATCAGGAGCTTTCTTGGCTTAGCAGGCTATTATCGGCGATTCATCAAGGATTTCTCAAAGATTGCTGAGCCGATGACGAGGCTGACAAGGAAGGATGTTGAGTTTCATTGGTCTGATGCTTGTGAGGAGGCTTTCAGTATCTTGAAGGCGAGGTTGACCACGGCACCGGTGTTGACAGTGCCGGATCGAAGTGGAGGTTTCGAGGTATATTGTGATGCGTCAGGGAAGCGCCTAGGATGCATCTTGCATTAGCATGGCCACGTGGTCGCGTATGTTTCTCGTCAGTTGAGGACTCATGAGAAGAATTACCTGATGCACGATCTGGAGTTGGCAGCGGTGATTTTTGCACTGAAGATCTGGAGGCACTTCTTGCTGAGTGAGATCGTGAAGATCTTCACCGATCACAAAAGCTTGAAGTACATCTTTACACAGAAAGAACTCAACATGCGTCAGAGACGATTGTTAGAGCTCATGGCTGACTACGAGATAGACTTGCATTATCATCCCGGGAATGTGAACGTAGTGCCCGATGCTTTGAATAGACTTCTCACTGCTATGATGCATACTGCTGACTGGAGGATTCAGCAGGAGCTGAGAGAAATGGATTTGGAGGTCGTCCTACCTGGTGTGGTTCTTTCATTCATGAATTTGTAGATTCAGTCCACGATCATGGATCGGATCAAGTCAGCACAGGCAGGAGATCCAAAACTGCAGAGGATCAGGAGGCAGGTTGAAGCTGGACTACGGACGGAGTTTGTGATTCATGAGGATGGTTCGCTGCGGTATGGCAGCAGACTCTGTGTACCTGCAGGTGATGTTTGGGAGGAGCTGTTGGACGAGGCTCATAGCTCGCCATATTCTATACATCCTGGTGGCACCAAGATATATAAGGACCTCCGTCTGAACTATTGGTGGATTGGCATGAAGAGGAGTGTGGCACAGAGCATTGCCAAGTGTTTGATATGCCAACAGGTGAAGGCTGAGCACCATCGTGCTGCTGGGTTGCTGCAACCGCTTCCTATCCCGGAGTGGAAGTGGCAACATATTACGATGGATTTCGTGACTGGTTTACCTCGAACCCCGAGGTAGAACGACGCAGTCTGGGTGATCATAGATCGATTGACTAAGTCTGCGCACTTTATCCCATTCCGAGTGGGCCAGTCTATGGAAGCTTTGGCGAGGAAATATCTAGATGTAAAAAAAATTTCATACTTTTACTTTAGTTGTGATGTAGACCTTGTACGTGCAGGAGATTGTACGCTTACCTGGAGTCCCCATGAGCATTGTGTCTGACAGAGACACGAGGTTCACATCTCAGTTCTAGAGAAGTCTGTAGGAGAACTTGGACAGGAGTCTGAGTTTCAGCACGGCGTACCCCCCGCAGACCGATGGCCAGTCAGAGAGGACTATTCAGATTCTGGAGGATATGCTACGAGCTTGTACGCTCGATTTGAAGGGATCGTGGGAGGACCATCTTCACTTGGTGGAGTTTTCATATAACAACAGCTACCGGGCGAGCATTGGCATGGCGCCGTTTGCTGCCTTATATGGAGAAAATGTCGATCGCCCCTGAGCTAGGATGACATTGGAGATCGGGAGCTGTTGGGTCCGGAGATGATAGTAGAAGCTATGGATGTCGTGAGGGACATCAGGGAGAAGCTTAGAGTTGCACATGATCGCTTCAAGCATTGGGCAGATGCCAAGAGGAGACCCTTGGAGTTTCAGCCTGGAGATCACATCTTCCTGAAGATTTCTCCGAACCACAGAGTCATTCGTTTCGGGAAGAAGGGAAAGCTGAGTCCAAGATATATTGGGCCATTTGATGTGCTTGAGCGTGTGGGGGCAGTGGCCTACCGCCTTGCTCTGCCACCGTCTTTGTAGGGAGTTCACGACGTATTCCACGTATCTTAGCTACGTCGTTACGTCAGTGATCCGTCGCATACGGTTGATTTCTCAGAGATTACAGTTCGCCCGGACCTGACGTATGACCAGCAGCCTGTGCAGATTTTGGACCGTCGACAGAAGCAATTGAGGAATAAAGTAGTTGACCTGGTGAGAGTGATGTGGCGTTATGGATCACCTGGATAGTCCACCTTGGAGCGTGAGGATGATATGAGAGAGCGCTTCCCGCATCTTTTACCCTGCAGTGCTTGATGTTGATTCCGAGGACGGAATCATTTCTAAGTTGGGGAGGATGTAACGGTCGGTTTTCGATCGTACTTTATTCGTGCACGTGCTTTTGATCGTGCACGTATTTTATTTTAGACTTGTTTGTTTTTGAACACTTTTGTGTGATATGTCGTTGTGATCGTCTCTGAGAGTATTAGATGGTGGCACTATTTCGAAACGACATTTCTTGGGTCATTCTCCCACGATTTAATCATATTTGAAGTGACGTCACGACTTTCAGTTTTGACGTGAGACGTTTCTATTTTTAGTTTCGTCCCTCGACGTCGAAATTTAGATCTGTCTTCTTAGTCCTCTTTCTTTTGTCGTCCCGAGCACCCCATATTTATTTTACAATTTTTAGAATTCGTTTGACCTATTTTTCATTTTTGACTAAGTTTATAATATTTTTAAATTATACTTTTAAAAGCTTTTTAATTCTAATAAAATTTTTAATTTCATTATAACTCCCCAAATAATTTTTACGCCCAAGCCCAAGCCCTAGCCGCACCCCATGCGTGAGAGAGGGTGAGGGAGAGTTATTTTATCTATTTTAATTATTTTAATTATTTTAAATAACTTCCTAAACCCTAGACCTAGCCCCAGCCTCTTTTCCTATTTAAATAAGCCTAGGTTAAATTATTTTCGCGCACACCAAAACCCTAGCCGTCAAAAACACTCCCCAAAGTTTCATCGCAACTGCAGCCGCAGCCGCCCGCGTGACCGACGGATCGCCCCGCATTTCCTCGGTCTGACCGAGGCTATCGCCCGCATCCGCCCCCACTCCGCAACGTTGCAAGCTGCAACGTTGCAGCCAGCAGCCGCCCCGCAAAGACCGAGGCTTCCTCTCGGTCTGACCGAAGGGATTTTCCGCTCCGCACCCCGCTCCGCACTGATCGCTCCGGGACATACACCCAAAGAACGGTTGTAGTTTTACCGTAAGCGCACGGTATAGCGGCGAGCGGGTATCGAACACAGGAAGGACGAATGACCGTGCTTGCTTCTAATCAAACTGGCTATTTAAGAATAGAGAGAATTGCCTTGGGCGATCCTGTCACAATCGTCAGACAAATGTGCGAAATATCAAATCAAATAAAGAACGTCTAGGGAATGGGGAATCCCCGCTACTCACCGTATTTCATAAATGTGGTTCGTCGGTATCAAAATTGCTAGAATGAGAATTTGGATGAACTAGTTGCAACTAAATGTGGAACCAAGCTCACGCTCTCGCGCTGTTGCCGGTCTATAGCTATCCTAGGGTCGGGTCCAATCTCTTGCAAACCCTAACCTAGGAATGCTAGCATTAGGATCAACATCATCGTCCAATCGTGCACCGAGTCCAATCTCTTGCAAACTCGGTCCACGATCTAGATTAGGATAGTTCCTACCCGTCCAATCTCTTGCAAACGGGTATCGGCACGGAATTGCAACCGGAGATCCTAGTATCGGTCCAATCTCTTGCAAACCGATACTTCGAAAATCCGACTCCAACCCAATTCGGATTTCTAGGGCTTCCTATCAAATTGGGATCCAATCTCTTGCAAATCCCAATTGATATGAATACCTAGCTATCTGTAGTAATTCGATCCCAATCTAATCCCTAATAATTGATTCTAGCACAATTTCTACCAATTTATCACAAATACGAAATTGGGCTTGTATGGTTCATCCCCACGCCCCAAGACGTGGAGACTACTCACAAATCATAGCAATAGCACAAAAATAATCAATGAAATAGGCAATGGAATTCATCACAACAATGATATAAACAATAAAAATAGAGTTTTTGGGGAAGAGAGATGCAAACCAATGTAGTTCTTCAATTAATCCAACAAAAATCCAAGTTTTTCCTCTTCTGCAATCACAAATAATAAAGCTAAAAAGTAATCTCAAAAAGCTGCAAAAAATCTAAGAGATGGCTCCCAAAACTAGGGTAAAAACAGGGCTTAAATAGCCCCAAAAATCGTCCAAAAATCCTGACCAAAACGCCCCTGCACAGCCTGTTTTCCGCAAATTTCGCTACAGGCAGCGCATCGCACTCGGTCGAGTGACAAAAGTTGCTCGGCCGAGTGAAAACCCTGTCATTTTCCAGTAAGTCGGGGGCTTCAAGGGTCTTCAGTTCGGGGGCGGCTCGACCGAGTAAGTTGTCGTCATTCGGCCGATGGCTTCACTGCACTCGGGCGGACGTGGTTTGCCACTCGGCCGAGTGGGTCTTCTGAAGCTCAGGTGGCCGAAAAACAAAAACTTTGATATTTTGGAGGGGCTTCGTCTGGGCGCCACTCGGGCGGACGTGGTATCGTCACTCGGCCGATGTGGACTCCGACGCTCGGCCGAGTACACATGGAAATCGTGTCTGAACGGGTCGGCCGAGCAGTGTCTCGCTGGTCGGCCGAGCGGCTCCTCCACTCGGCCGAGTGGGACACAAAAGATGCCCAATCTGATTGTTTTGGCCTCCTCGTCGCTCCTGCGACGTCCATTCTTCTTCCGCTCCTCTCCAACAGCAAAATATCCCTCGGGGAGGTCGTCGGTGGCCGTCTAGAGTAAGCGCGTCTCGAGATCACTCCAAATCGCGCCAAATCACCTGAAATGCGACAAAAACAACAAATCGTGAAAAGCATCGCAATATCGTCGATATATCGTGAAAAACATGATTTGGGCGATCTAAATGGCATGTGAATACACGGAAAAAAGGTGTAAAATGAGGAGTGATCAAAATCCCCCAAGCTTGCCTCTTACTCGTCCTCGAGGAAGATAAGTAAAAGGCGAACCCGGTGGATTCGGAAAACGAAAACGGCGAAAGAAAACGAAAAAAATTAAAAACGAAGAAGAATGAAAACCAAATGAAAATAAAGATGAAAGAAAGAAGCGAAGAGGTAGGATGCTAGATCATTTTCTCAGGACGTGGGTTTCACTTACTCTTATAGCATGCACCGAATGAGAAATACATGTCAAAGAATCTTATTTTGATATCATAGTATAATAGTGCAAATAGTAATAGAAAACCCACGAACAACGATATAATCTTGAAGAACAGAATGATTTTAAAATTAACATTGCCTGAATCATTTAAAGCGGTATACAAATCACAGATCACACACTTTTCAATTGAACGCTTTCTATCTGGAGTATAAGAGTATCACACTATAGAATAGAGAGAATAGAAAAGTTTGGATTTCATGAAATGAACGCTAGGCTTAGATTTCTGGATTTCGTGAAGCTAGAAACAATCTCACCGAGTATAGAATATTACTTAGCCTAGGTTGTCGTGCAATGTCAAGTAGTCACTCTCTCACACATCAATGGATCCCCTCCCCCAAGCTTATCTATAAGCGTGGTGGCACAAAAATATTTACATCCCCATTTTTATATAGCTCCAAAAGCAAAGAAGAGAAAGAAGAAAGAAAGAAAGTGAGATGGGATCTTTTATTGAGGATTTTTCCTCTTTTCTCTCTCTTTTTTTTTCTTTTCTTTTTTTTTCTTTTTTTTTTGCAATATATACACAATGATCCCAACTCAGAGAGAGATAATGATATACAAGAATGTTTTTCTCTCTTTTATTATTTTTTTAGAAGAAGGGATTTGGAGCTAGGAATTAATAGCGGGGGAAATGCCATAAAATAGAATCACTAAGGGGAGATTCACCAATGATTTTTAAAAGTAGAGAAATGATGTTCAAGATTTGTGGAGAAAGAAATATATATAACTCTCGGTTCACTCTATAAGACATGCACGACAACTTCAGCAGGGTAATCTAATCTACTCAGTTTTGATCACAAAAAAGCTAACTAATCCAGATATATCATAGCTAACATCATTCAATCATCCCGAAGTGAAGTGTACAATTCATGCATATAGAAGTGATATAGGAAAAGAAATCAGTACTCCAGATATAGGCATTCAATGCGTGAATCTTGGTGTGTTTTCTGTGATAGCATACATATGAATATTCAGGCTCAGCTAATAATAAAACTTCATCCATTTTCATGTGGAAAAAGTGTGGGTTACTATTCTAGATGCAAAGCAAGTCATAGCATATGATATCAGAAATAAAATCTAAGACATGACAAATATAGCATGCATATAGAATAAGCTAACTCCACGTAGACATCATCACAGAAAATTCATCTCTAGCATGAGATGAAAAAAGGAAGAAATAAAGATAAGAAAAATAAAACTATGCAATGCGGCACACAGAGAAATAAGAAAAACGTGATGCATGGCAAAATAAAAGAAAAATGAGTGCAAAAGTGAAAAAACGGTGTGAAAAACTAAAAATAAAGGTGGCAAATCGAAAAAGAACGTGAGAACTCACTCCCCCAAGCTAAACTGCACAATGTCCTCAATGTGCAAAGTGTGGCACACAGAGAGACAAGTAATGAGAGGGGCAAGGGAGGATGCATGCATGATGGAAAGAAAAAAGATAGTAAAACGAAAAATAAAGAAATGAAAATATGAAGAGGATATGATGCATGCACAGATATGAGTGATACGAGTATAAATGGGTCACCAAAAGCTCTCCCTCTCTCCCAAAAAAGATATATAAAGGTACGGCAAAATGAGAATCCCAAAATAAGTGAGGGGAGGGGGGTGGGTGGACAAAAAGGCATCAGGACCCAGCAGAGACGGGCAGCACAACGGCAAAAGGAATCGATGGCATCAAGGGTGCCTAGGAAGGTGGTGCTGCGCCGTCTCTGTCCTGAGGCGGAGGAGGTGGTGGTGGTGTAGGCTGCTGAGCTGGGGTGGGCGTGGAAGTGGAAGCAGGTCTAGTGTGTGTGGAAGTGTGTGTGGGAACCTGTTGGGTGGGTGGGGGTACGCGCGGAAGACGCTCTAAGATCTGTGTCAGGCAGTAGTGGATCTGAGGGATCAGGTCAAAGCGTCCAGCCATCGTAGAGACGGTGGAGGACAGGGTCCTAAGGTCACCTCTAAGACCACTCACCGCCAACTCAAGAGCACGTATGCTCTGCAGTACAGTGTCAGGCGGGGGTGATGCAGAGGGACCCACCGGTCTAGGCTGCGCAGGGCGGGGCTGGCGTACGCGAGTGGAGTATGTAACGGGCTCAGCAGGGAAGGGGACAAAAGGTGCCGCGCCAGCAAATGTGGGCCTGGCCTCAGTGTGAGGCCGGGACACCGGCTGGTGAGAAGTAGAGGCAGCGGCAGCAAAGGAAGCGTGCAAAAGTGGCAACGAGGTGGCAAGAGAGGTCAGTGGCCCAGAAGTGTGGACAGACGCCACGACGCTCTCGGAGAATACAACGGCTGTGGAGACAGAGGACTCTACCGCTGGGGCGGAACCGTGTGGACCAAAAGGCGCAATCCCAGCGGAGATCATGCTAGCCATGGTCTCCACGACCGCGGCAAACGAGGGCTCTCCACTCCCGACAAAGGTCGGCGGGCGCTCGGGGAGTGCGGAGCAAAGAGGCTCCACGGACAGAGGGCCAGAGGTGGCAGCGGGAGTGGTGGGGACAGCCTCGGAAGTGGTGACAGTGGTGGAAGTGGGCTCAGCAAAAGTACTCTCGACACTGACAGAGGTGGGGACAGAAGTGTCAGGAGCAGCGGAAACGTCAGGAACAGGCTGAGGGGCCACAGGGTCGACGGGGTCGACAGCAGGCTCGGCAGGGTGTGTAGCAGGGTCTGCGGGAGCAGCCTGGGCAGCGTGGGCCTGCTCGGCCTCCTCGGCCTCAAGCACGTACGCAGCGGGGATGAGGACATCCATCGCTGGGAGCCAGTCAACGTGGGCCGGTGCAATCTGGGTCCGAGCTGGGCTTGGGAGAATCATGTAGTCGGCACCGAAAGGGCCGTGCAACCAGACCCAGTGACGCTCACCATGCGGACGCAGCATCTTCATCCAGGCCATAACATCTATCGACAAGGAAGTGGGGCCCGGGACGCGTCGCAAGTCGTCGGGGAAGTCCTCGCCGGTCATAAGAGCCAGCAAGGTAATCAGGCCGCCGCAGCATATCGGTGAGCGAGCGCCCACCGATACAATGATGCGGTCTAAGTACCATGCCGCGATATCGATCACGACGGCGGGGACAAGCTCGTGTCCATCCCTAGATAGAGCTCTGGGACGTGTCATCGCATAGAGCATGTAGAGCTCTGGCGTAGACATCGTGCCCAGCTCATATCTGGCCAAAAAGGTGGTCGCCATAAGGCGCTGGGCAATACGTAGGCAGGGGTGGACAATGGCCGAGGCCTTGGCCCTACTAGGGTCAAAGGCGGCATGGTGGCCTGTAATCCGGGCCCAGAAGGCACCGGCGTCGAAAGAGGGTGGAGGGATATGTGTGGGGCCGTAACCGCGATCGGCTCCAGGGACTGCGGGCCATGAGAAGAACGCTCTCATCATATCGAGAGTGACCTGGCACTCTCGATCCATGAACCTGAATGAGCATCCCTCATCGGTCCGGGCAATCGAACTCAAAACCTCAAGTGTCGGGCGGGTAAAAGTATCCGCCGACACCTGGAAAAAATCTCGCCAGCCCACGTTGTCGTACAACGTGAGCATCCCCTCAAGTACCCCCAGGCGTCCTAGGTCAGCGAGGTGTGCAAACCTGGAGGGTACGATCGAGCGCTGAGAGATACGCTCGAAGACGGCACGGTGTGCGTCATCTCGAAACGTAATCCCGAGCGGCCCGACTAGTGGAGCCGGTGGTGGTGGCTGTGGATCGGCAGGGAGAGGCTGTGCGGGCTGTGGGTGCGCTGCAGGCTGTGCGGGGTGTGCGGGGCCTGCAGGCTGTGCGGGGTGTGTGGGAGAAGGCGGAGGAGAGTCCTCCACCAAGTGGGAGGGGCCGGGCTCGTCCGACCGCTTCCGCTTGGCGGAAGCTCTCGTCGACCGCGGTCGTGTCCGGGGCGGCATATCGGCCCCGAGTGCGCCGAAAAGTGAAAAAGTGTGGCGTGTGCAAAAAGAATGGAAAGAGTGTACCAAAACACGCCGCGAGTGCTAAGCAGTGGAAGCGTGCGAAGTTCGCGCCTCCACGAAGTCCAAAACAGCCCGTAGAAGCTCCCCTAGGCTCCCTTAGGCTCCAAAAAGCAACCTGCGCATGAAAAAGCGATATCAACGAGTAATAATCAAAATGTATGGAGCAATAGGGGTATAACAGATAGATATGGGAATTGATTCGGGTTAGGGGTTCGATTAATACACGGATCCTCGAAAACTACGCAAAAAGAGGAGAAAACGGGCAAATCAAGCTATACCGGAGGTGATCGGAGACAAGGCCGCCGGCGGCGACTCGGGCAGGGTGCGGCGATGGTCGGCCGGCGGTGGCTGGCCGAGCGGCGGCGCACGCGGGCTTGGTCGGGCGAGTGGGGGTTGGGTGAAGCGAGATCGGGCGATGGGAGCTGAGGGGGCGCGGGCGGATTTGGGATTTGCGATTTCGAAATCCGCGCCCCCCCCTCACCACTTATATATAAAAGAGTTACGACTCGGCCGAGTGACGTTCTCACTCGGCCGAGCGAGGCAATAAAAATTTTCTCCCCGATATCGCTTCGGCCGAGTGACTTCGCCAGCCTCGGCCGAGTGACGTAAGTCCATTCGGCCGAGTGACTCAAGCTACTCGGCATGACTCGCCCTAGGAGGGTATCTGTTTTACTCGGCCGAGTGAACAAATGTACTCGGCCGAGTAGCAGTTATATCGAAATCAAGAAAATAAACAGAGAGTTGGGTTCAGCAAACTTCCCTCGTTCGTGAGCGGCTCGGCCGGACGAACTTGTGTACTCGGCCGAGTGACTAGTATGCTCGGTCGAGTGAGCCTTGTTTTCTGCTGTTTGTCTTCGTTTGGGCTCTAAACTCCGTCTTTCTTCCTCCAGTCGATTTCATCCTCCTCCTAAGCGTCGAACGCCTTCTTGGAGCGCTCCTCGTCGTCTCGTTCATCCTCCTCATGATGGATCTACCTATCTCCTCTCCTGTCAAGAAAAATAGGACCCGTTATCACAAAATTTTTGGTCGAATGACTCAAAACACTAAAAATCTCTAAAACGAAAATAAAGAAAAAGTAAAAATAAAGCAAAAACCGTCGGGTTACCTCCCGACAAGCGCTCGTTTTAGGTCGTGAGCTCGACCCCCTATAATTTTCAATCAATGCGGGATGTTTGGTGCATACGGGATGCACCCGTCAAACTTTCTGGGGAGCGCGCTTGGATTTGGATGTGGCGGCGGCGCGTTCTCCCGTGGTGGTCTCTCGTCTCGAATAGTGTTGGGGGGAGGCTCCCCCAAGCTAGCGTTTGCTCCGGTCAACGGCTTAACCGGTGATGCCGGTCTCCGTGCCGGCGGAGCTTTCTTTGGAAACTTTAATTTCGAGAGCTTGCAGAGCTCTCGAATCCTTGCGACATCAGCGTCGCCTTCATCTTCATCAGCGGAGAAGTCGGGGGAATCGTCTTCACTCTTTTCATCTTGGCCTAAATCCGGGTATTCTTCAAATTCTTCATCATAAAGGGCTCCAATTGAGTGAGGAATCGCCTCTTCTATCACCTCATCAAGGAGGTCCATGTAGTCGAGTTCCTCGTGATAAGGCATATGCTTCATAGCCTTAGGAATGTGGAGCTCCACCTCGATGTTTCCGACGTTTAAGGTTAAGGTACCTTCGCGCACGTCGACGATGACTCCGGCGGTGGCGAGGAATGGGCGTCCAAGTATCAATGAAGTGTCTCCCTCCTCCTTAACGTCCATGATCACAAAGTCACATGGCAAGCATATTCCTCCCGGGACTTGTAGCGGTATGTCTTCGGCGATCCCCACCGGCCTTGTTATCCGTCCATCGGCTAATTGAATCCGCATGTCGGTGGGTTTCAACTTTGTCCCGGTGTTTAGCTTTAAGAACATGGAGAGGGGCATGAGGCTCACACTAGCCCCAAGATCGACCAACGCCTTTTGGAGAGGGACGCCGCCCAAGGTGCAAGGAATCCGAAAACTCCCCGAATCTTTAAATTTTGCCGGCTCCTTCTCTCTCTTGGTGAACCAAGAGCCCTCCTCGGCTAGCATGATCTTCTCCTTCCTTTTCCTCCCCGAAATCAAGTCCTTCAAAAATTTAGCATACGTGGGGATCTCGACGATGGCGTCAAGGAAGGGGATGTTAAGGCTAACTCCTCTTAGATACTCGAATAATTTCGCTAGCCTTTTCTCCATTTTCGCTTTCGCTAGTCTTTGGGGGAATGGGACCGGTGGCATGAAGCGCCTTTCCTCAATCAACTTTTCCGCTCTAGATTTCTCCTTGTCATGTGGCTCCTTCTCCTTATCAACCTCAACTACCGGCTCAACCGGCTCCAAGCTTGTAATGCCCTACCAGCTACTGCACAAGTACTAGAGGGGGGGTGAATAGTACTTTAAAATAATAAGGCGTATAATTCCAAATTAAATTGCAAACAACCACCAAATCAATTTGCGGAAGCTTAAATTGATTGACAACAATGAAATAAACAAAGCTAACAAACGATGTTAATGGGTTCGGATCCACCCAAGTCTCCCCGACTTGTTCCCGGTGATCCTACGTCCCAACCACCCGGATCCCCTCCGGATACTTGAGTTAGAAACCCTAACTCAAGATTTCCACTATGAATATCTTGTGAAAAACCTTCACAAGATCAAATCATACATGCAATGGCAAAGTGAATCCCACAACCCGGGATCACAAACTTCTCTCACAACCGAGAGAGCCAATAAGCAATATAAAGAGTTTAAATGAAATAAATACTCTTACCACAAAATCCTATACCTTGAGTTTTTCTTACCCAATAGGTGGAATGAAGGATTTGAGGAAGATGAAGTCACCAAGCCCTAGCACCAAGGAAATGAGCAGCAATGGGTGCCTAGGGAAGAGTTGGAGACTTGGATCAAGCAATAGCTTGAAGAGCTCACCAAGAACAAGCTTCTCTCTAGATCTAGAAATGAGAGAGAATGGCTTTCTTGTGAGGAAGAGAGCTTTAGATTTGAGGGAGAATGGCTATCTCTTTAGGGCTCAATGAATCTCTTAATGGCAGCTCTATTTAAGATAGAAATGACCTAGGTTCGTATTTATAGGAACCCAAAAACATAAGTTAGGTCAATCTCCAACGGAAAGAAATCTGGGAGAATTAGTCGGTCAAAGAACAATCACTGACCGACTAGTTCATCAACTAGTCGGTCAGTCACAAAGCATGGACCGACTAAGAGCAGATCAGAGAAGAGATAGAATTTCAGACCTAGAAAACTAGTCTGAAGGCAAGTTGACTTAGTCGGTCCAAGAACAAAAGTTGACCGACTAGATTGTCAACTAGTCGGTCATCAAACGTTCTTAGACCGACTAACGGAAAACAGTATCTTAGGAGAAATTTGGCATGTACAGTAAATCACAACTAGTCGGTCAAAGAAGCATCACTGACCGACTAGTTCACAAACTAGTCGGTCGGTGAGTCAACGTAGACCGACTAACTGTAAACAGTAAAGAACAAAGATTTAACTGACTGAAACTAGTCGGTCCAAGAACAGTGGCCGACCGACTAGATCTCCATCTAGTCGGTCAGTACTTGTTCTTGTACCAACTAACATGCACAACAAGGTCCGAATCGAAGCGCGACGCTTCGAGGAAATAAGAGTGAACTTGTGCAAGAATCCTAGAGCTACGAAATGAGCGAAATGAAGATAGAAACGTAAGATATACTCAAGGCTTAACATTCTATCAATCGAAACTAAAAGACTATAAATAAAACCTTAATAAACGGTCTTTGAGAGCTTCGATTGAATCTTCATTATTTCCAAAGCGTTGCATGAGCTTCAACGAAGCTTTAGGCTTGAATACGAGCTTTTGGAAGTGTTGAGATGTCGCTTTGAATATTCTCGTGAAATTGGCGACGATCTCCAATACTGCGCTCACAAATTGTTAGTTCATGAATTATTTATGTTTGCTCATCATCCAAAACCAAATCCGGGGAGTCCAATATTCAACATTCTCCCCCTTTTTGGTGATGACAAACCAACATAAATAATAATCAAAGATAATAATTCAAATGTAAAATACTTACTCCCCCTGCATTGATGACACGTTAATTCCAAAATGAATATAAATGAATTGTATCAAGCAGACGAGTAAGATAAATAAAGTGAATTGATTTTTGAAATATCGGATTTTGAAAATCCTTATTTGTATCTTAACTCCCCCTGAATCTAACATATCAAACTAGATTCTTGGAAATTGAGTTAAATTTTTCATTTGCGCTATTTATTATCATTATCTCTCCCCCTTTGGCATTATCCCAAAAATGGGGGGCATACAACGACAACAATTAGGAAATGTAAAATCCAACATCGGGAGTCGTAGACGAAGACAATGGACCAACTTGACACCAAGGGAAAAATGTGGAAATCAAAACAAGGTGTGTCAAATTTTCCATTATCAATAAAAATCAACGATAATCAAAATCATCAAAAAATACCAAATGTTTATTCATGTCTTGAATAAAGAAACATACTCTTCAATATTCAATATTCTTGGTTAATTTTGAGCATGGAAAACAATTCTATAAAATCCATTTAACCAACTTTTTATGCGTCGATTCGATATCATATTTCAAATATATTCAACGAATATTAAATTTGCACGACGAATAAAAGATAAAGTGATCGATGATGAACATATATATACATAGAGACAACATGAGTACATCCAAAAGATATCACATCGAATATAAGAGATACATCATATCAAGTGCTACATATCATCAAAAAGAAATACATCATCATCAACATATCATACAATCCAACACCGACAATCAGAAAGCACAAAAGCAATACAACAAGGCAACTCTCAACCCCATCCTAACCCAAAACTCTCTCACTAGAATACATCATCCAAAGTGTATATGGAGAGTCCTCGGAACAACGATCACGAGGAGGAGGCAGGATCTGCAGCGTCCGTGGGTCCAGTCGACGGAGTGGACTCAGGATCTGCAGGGAGCAGAGGTGTCTCAACAGATGGAATCGTCGGGGCAGGAGTCGAGATCTCAGCAACAGGCTCAACAGCAGCAGGAGTCTCGACAGAAGCAGCAGCAGATACATGAGCAGGCTCGGAAACTGGATCAGCAGCAGATGGCTCTGGAACACCGGAAGAGGTGGCAACTCCAGGAGCAGAAGTGGAAGTACCAGCAGCAGCTGAAGTGCCCTTGGGGGCACGAGTCGAAGCACGACAGATCTCCTCAACGTCCTCCTCATCCATCTCATCCATCTCCTCTCCCTCAGACACGGAAGGAGGAAGCTCAACACCCATCTGACGTGCCATACGGCAGACCACCTCCTCGGTACGAGCCAAGCGGGACTCGTGACGAAGAAGTATCCGGACGACGTCATCAAGGGTGGCAACGGGAGAAGCAGAGGCAGTGGCAGAGGCAGGGACAGACGCTGAAGGAGTCGTCCTCTGAACATGACGAAGCGCCGCAAGAGATTTCTTGACGGCCGTCGCATTCAACGGAGGACCGAGGGGACGCTCATCGTCACGAGGCAATGTGACACGAAAGTGACGAAACACGAGGGTCAACATGCAAGGAAAAGGAATATGAGCCGATTTATTGGACTTTCGAATACACTCGAAAGAATCAATCTTGTCGAGTATAATTCGAGCCCAATTAATCGAGCTCCCCATGAAGATCGCATAGATAAGCTTCAAAAATGGCTGGGATGGCAAAGATGAGGAGCCGTACTTGGGAAGCAAGCACGACTTCAGAATCAAATTAAGGACCCAAGCATTTGGCTTAAAAGATTTAGAGGGCACGCCAATCATAGCAGGAGGAATCTGATGGAAAATCTCTGATAGGATGGTCTGGTCAAGAGAGGAAATATCATCTACCGAGATATCAGAAGGAAGAAGGCCAGACGAAGAGATACCCAGAATCTCTCCTAAGATTTCCGCAGTGAGGACTATAGGAGTCCCCAAAACGGTCGTCTCAATAGAGTGGGTCTGATCGTACTGACCCCGGATCCTATTGGCATAGAAAAGCTTCACTAATCTAGGATAGGGGCGAGGATTCGCCTTCGGGTCAAATCGAAGGTAATCGAGAAGACCCGACGACGACAGAAGATCAGCTAGCCCTATGAAGTCGCTGAACTGGACGAAATGCTCCAGAAGCAGCGGACAATGTTCGATACGATTATATGCCGCAAGACACAAAGGGTCATCGCGACATAAGGAAATATCGACACCGCCCACCGGCATCGGAGCCTTTCCCTTAGGCTTTCGAGAAGACGTACGAGGGTGGGTGCTAGACTCGGGATGAATAGGAGGAGAGGGTTCCCTATGAGTCTCGGTCTCGGGATTATACTCCGTATCGGAATCGGTAGGAGTATGGAACGAAGAAGGAGAGGCAAGAGATTTGGCCTTTGGCTTAGGTTTGGGTTTGGGTTTGGGTTGACCTCTAGGCTTGGCGGTCGTCGTCCTCTTCTTCTTGAGAGGAGGCGAAGACGACGAAGGATGGGTGGTCTTGGCTCTACGCTTCGTAGGGGTTGGATGCTCGGGATCCGAAGAGGTTGGATCAATGGTCATCGGAGAGGGGTTAGAGGAAGGGATCGGAATGCGTGTTCTTGCCATAGTCGAAGCAAGACACGAGATCAAATCAACGAATCCTAGCACAACCCTAGAAATCCGAAACCCTAGAGGAAGAACTTTAGAACCCTAGGCAGAGAAACCTAACCCTAGAGCTGAAAACGAAACCCTAGATAGGAGAGGGAGGAGGTAGGTTTACCCTAGGAGGAAGAACGACGGCCGGCGACGGCGGAGATGATCGGAAAGAGGCCGGAAGTCGATCGGAAGGGGAAGGGTCGGGGTTTTGAGCGGAGTGAACTGAGTTTTCGATCGATTAGAATGGAAATCGATCGACTAAACTGAGTTTAAGTCGGTCGATTTCCCAAATGACCAAACAGCCCCTGGCACAACTAGTCGGTCACAGTTCAAGCACTGACCGACTAGTTCACAAACTAGTCGGTCGGTAAATGAGCTTGAACCGACTAGGTGCAAACAGTGGCTGAATCCAAGAAGACTGACAAGATTTAGTCGGTCTGCGTTCGATTACTGACCGACTAGATCTCAATCTAGTCGGTCGGTCACTGAACATGAACCGACTAAAGAGTCAAAAACTTGAAAATTAAGTTCTCTCCATAATACGCTTGGACGAAAAATCTCAAAACTCTCAATAGACATCTAAACTACCCCATTAAACATCGAAAAACAGAGATTTGACGATTACGCACAAATCGAACGAAAAATTAAGATAACACTTAAAATTCTCGAAAAATCCAATAATTCTAGCATGAATGAGATATTGTCAAGAATAATAGCATGCAAAATTATTGAATGAAACATGAATCCTATATTTCGGATTCACCCATAATCCCCAATTCTCGACGCAACCGCACAAAGGAGTCCTCCTTTAGGGGTTTCGTGAAAATATCGGCGATTTGCTTTTGGGTTTCAACGTACACTAGAATGATGTCCTTTTTAGCAACATGGTCATCTAAAAAGTGGTGGCGGACATCTATGTGTTTCGAACGGGAATGATGTACCGGGTTCTTGGAAAGACATATTGCACTTTGGTTGTCAACCATGATAGGGCAAGTATCACAATTTATACCAAAGTCTATAAGTGTGTGTCTCATCCAAAGAACTTGAGCACACGCGGCACCGGCGGCAATATATTCCGCCTCGGTGGTTGAAAGTGATACGGAATTTTGCTTCTTGGAAAACCAAGAGACAAGAGAATTTCCTATAAAATGGCAAGTGCCACTAGTACTTTTCCTGTCGGATTTGCATCCCGCATAATCGGCATCACTATATGAGATTAACTCATATGTGCTAGATCTCGGATAAAGTAATCCAAAATCTAAAGTGTAACTTAGATAGAGAAAAATACGCTTTACCGCTACTAAGTGAGACTCCTTAGGTTGAGACTGATAACGAGCACATATACATACGGCAAACATAATATCGGGCCTACTTGCGGTAAGATAAAGCAAACTACCAATCATACCTCGATATAAACGAATGTCTACATCCTTACCGCCCGTATCCTTGTCAAGATGCGTAGTCGTGCTCATTGGAGTCTTTTTCCCGGAGGTATTCTCCATTCCAAATCGCTTTAGCAACTCCACCGTGTACTTCGTTTGGTGGATGAAGATTGCATCGTTCATTTGGCGAATTTGGAGTCCTAAGAAATATTTGAGTTCGCCCATGTGGCTCATCTCAAATTGTTCCTTCATAACATTAGAAAACTCTTCGCATAGAGTGAAGTTAGTAGCACCGAAAATGATATCATCAACATAAATTTGTACTAATAAAATATCATTATTCGCATGCTTAACAAAAAAAGTTGAATCGGCTTCGCCCATTTTAAAATTCAAATCCAAAAGAAAATTCTTTAGGCGATCATACCAAGCTCGAGGAGCTTGTCTCAAACCATAAAGAGCTTTCTTTAGTTTAAAAACGTGATTTGGAAATTTTTCATTTATGAAGCCCGGAGGTTGAGAAACGTAAACTTCCTCAACGACATCTCCGTTTAAAAAAGCACTTTTAACATCCATTTGAAATAATTTAAAATTCTTATGGCATGCAAAAGACAAAAGTAATCTAATTGATTCTAATCTAGCTACCGGAGCGAAGGATTCTTCGAAATCAATACCTTCCTCTTGTCGATAGCCTTGAGCTACTAACCGAGCTTTGTTCCGGACGACGACTTGGTTTTCGTCGGTTTTGTTCTTGAAAATCCACTTTGTCCCTATGACGGTGTGGTTCTTCGAAGGCAATGGAACAAGCTCCCACACTTCATTCCTCTCGAATTGAATGAGCTCCTCCTCCATGGCAAGTATCCAAGCACTATCTTCGCATGCTTCAACTATATTCTTTGGCTCTATCGATGAGGCAAAGGCACAATTGGCGAAGTGGTGAACTTGTGATCTTGTCTTGACACTATCTTGAATATTGCCAATTACTTGCTCATGGGGATGGTCGCGAATGACATGAAGTCGCTTGGGAATACCTTGATCACTTGGAACATTCTCAACAACTTCATTAGTCGGGTTAGTCTCAATAGAATCAATAGACTTAGAATTATCAAATGAATCACATAAAACATCCATAGAATCATTATCATTTGAACTTCTAGTTGGAACAAATCCTTCATTAAATGAGACATGAAGCGACTCCTCGATCGTCGAGGTTCGTTTGTTGAATATCCGGTAGGCTTTGCTACGCGAATAATATCCCACAAAAATCCCCTCATCGGATCTCGGATCGAATTTGTCCAAACTACCATATGTGTTCTTAATAAAACATTTCGAACCAAAAACACGAAAATGTTTAACTTGAGGCAACCTACCAAACAACAATTCATAACAAGTTTGTTTAGTGCCGGGCCTCAAAAGTATTCTATTAAACACATAGCAAGCGGTGTGTACCGCTTCCGCCCAAAATTGATGGCCAAGTTGGCTATCATCAAGCATAGTGCGAGCACACTCCACTAGCGTCCTATTCTTTCTCTCAACTACACCATTTTGAGGCGGTGCACGAGGGAAAGAGAAGGTGTGAGTAATACCAACTTCATCACAAAATGTCTCAAAAGACTCATTCTCAAATTCACCTCCATGATCACTACGAATAGTGACAATGGTGTTTCCTAAGAGATTTTGTACTTTCTTAACAAAAATTGTGAAGTTTTCAAAAGCTTCATTTTTATTGCACAAGAAAAATACCCAAGTAAATCTTGAATAGTCATCTACGATGACAAGTCCATACCTTGCATTTCCTAAGGAAGCTACTCTAGTTGGCCCAAATAAATCTAGATGTAATAGCTCTAGTGGCCGTTTTGTAGAGATGCTTTTCTTAGGTTTAAATGAAGATTTAGGAAGCTTGCCGCGTTGACAACAATCACAAAAACTTTTCTTTTCAAAAACAAGCTTCGGAAAACCTTTAATAGAATTCAATTTTGAAAGCTTATATAGTGTTCCAAAGTTCACATGTCCAAAGCGTCGATGCCATAAGTGTTGTTCACTTGTGTTGGCAACGAGACATTGTTCATATGACTTAGGAAGATCCAAAATATAAATGTCTTTACGACGAGTTCCGGAAAATAATAATTTTTCATTATCCTTTCTTAAAATATGACACAATCCTTTCGCAAAGCTAACTTTGTAACCTTTGTCACAAAGTTGACTTATTGAAATAAGATTATGATTTAAACCACTAACAAGATACACATCACTAATTAATGGTTTAGAAGGGTTACCGACATTACCAACACCTATGATGGTTCCGCTCTCGTTGCCTCCAAATACGACGCGGTTTCCATTCACAATGGGAACCACTCCGGAGAGCAATCGAGCGTCACCCGTCATGTGTTTGGAGCACCCGCTATCGAGTATCCAATTCCCTTTGGAGCTAAATTTAAATTTGTTGCTCCTTTTCTTTTTCTTTTCCTTGAGTACCTAAAGATAGATAAGTTTCATATCATGGTACCCAAGGTCATTGGGTCCAAGGGATTAGACCTTTGGAAGCCAAGTCCAAGTGGACTTAGACTTCCCCACATAATTCTTACTATGCACAACATCCGAAAAATAAGCATTCATATATATTTGTTTTTCGTCCATGCTTGTGTCCTTTGGGCTCCAAATCGTGAAAACTTTGGGAGCCATCATCCTATTGGGTGCATGCATGCGACGTTGATTTCTACGTGATGCATGTTGTGGATAGGCATACGGGACATGATGGAATGGTGCACGACGAGAATTATTCATATGATGAGGTGGGTGTACATATGCATGTGTGGGAACACGTGCGTGAGGGTGTCTCACTTGGTGTGCACGTGCCCGAGAATGTGTTGCATAAAAATCATCATAAGTGTGAGATGGTGGAGTAGGACGTGTGTTCCTACGTGGCATGGAATTGGTGTACATATAAGCATGCCCCTTCTTTGGAGGTCCACCCAATGTGGGTTTCTTTCCGAAAGAGGGTGTGGACGAGGTGGAAGCACCATTGGTAGATGAACTACCAATAGAGTGTTTGCTCCCACTCGTTGAGGCTTCGGAAGTTGGCCTAACAAAGGTAGTGACCGACTTGGAAGAATTTCCCATCATATACCCCAAGCCAATGTGGTGCTTGGCCGGAAGTAAATCTTTTAGGATATTATCCAAATGGCCTTTACCCTTGTTGAATTTGTTGATTCGGCCCAATGTGTCCTCATATTTCTCTTTGAGAGAACGCAAGGAAGTATCCAAAGTGGATATTTGCGAAGTGAGCACATAAACACGAGATTTAAGATTCTCGTTCTCAATACTCAAAGTCGAGTTTTGAGAAGTTAAATCCGCTATCTCATGTTCTTCCGCATCCTCAATGCTAACATGTTCAAGTTTAGATTTGAGATTTACTATCTCTTTTCTTAACTCTTCAACAACGGTGTCGTTGTTGGTGATGATAGTCTTAGGCGATGTTTGAATGCTAGCTAGGTCATCTTTTACCTTAGTATATCTATTTACTAACTTAGTATATTTTGACCAAAGTTGAGTGTTAGCATCCCTAAGATCATCCATCGTTACCTCATCGCTTTCTTCATCACTATCATCGGAAGAGGAGGATCCTTGATCGTGCTCCTCTCTTGCCATGAAACACATGTGTGCTTGCTCCACGTGCTCATCGTCCGACTCTCCGCTTGAGGAATCCTCGGAGTCGGTGAAGGTAGCTCCGACAAGTCCCTTCTTGTTTCCTTTCGTGTACTTCTTGGACTTGTCATACTTTGGCGCCTTCCACTTCTCCTTTTGCTTGTTTTGAGGACAATCCGCTTTGATGTGTCCTGGCTTATTGCATTTAAAGCACAAAGGTGGAGAGGCGTTAGTAGATGTAAACTTAGATTTGTGTTTGAAGTTACCCTTTCGGAAGAAGCGATTGAACTTCTTTGCCATGAGTGCAATGGATTCCATGTCCATTTCTTCTTCCGAGTTCTCATCATCGGTAGAGGTGGATGAAGCCGCCTTGAATGCAATCGCCTTTTTCTTAGGCGCATCTAGGTTCAAATATGACTTCATCTTTTCTTGTAGCTTCACCTTGCTATCTTTGCGTACCTCATATGACATCAAAGTACCCATTAGTTGAACTACGGTATATTTGTCCATGTCATTACCTTCCTCGATGGCGAAGGTACGTTTTTCCCAAGAAGAGGGAAGTCCTTCAATAAGCTTTAAGCACTTCTCCTTTTGAGTGTAGATCTTGCCGAGGGCCTCTAACTAGTTTATTATATCAACGAAACTAGCGTAATATTCTTTCATCTTCTCGCCCTGTTGCATATGAAACATTTCGTAATCTTTGGTTACGACTACGAGTTTAGAGTCTCTTACCCTACTCGTCCCTTCGTGTAGAATAAGGAGGGAGTTCCAAATTTGATATGCACTCTTACATGTGCATATCTTATTGAAATCCTCGGGCTCCAATGCACATTGCAAGGCGTTCATTGCCTTGGCATTGCTTACCTCCGCGGCGACCTCCGCGGTAGTCCATTTCTCAAAATCTTCTTCTTCGGGTTCAATATACTCCTTCATTGTAGTTCTCCATAAAGATGCGCTTCGGAGGAAGGTTTCCATCCGACACTTCCAGTACCCGTAGTTGGTACCGTTGAAGAATGGAGGCCTCGTAGAGGAATGTCCTTCCATCACGGAAGATGCTCCTTCACGGTTCCTGAAGGTGTCATAGTTGGAAGGTGGACGCACGGTCTTGTTGTCGTTGGCAGACATAGCTGAGAATCTGGCTCTGATACCAAATGTAATGCCCTACCAGCTACTGCACAAGTACTAGAGGGGGGGTGAATAGTACTTTAAAATAATAAGGCGTATAATTCCAAATTAAATTGCAAACAACCACCAAATCAATTTGCGGAAGCTTAAATTGATTGACAACAATGAAATAAACAAAGATAACAAACGATGTTAATGGGTTCGGATCCACCCAAGTCTCCCCGACTTGTTCCCGGTGATCCTACGTCCCAACCACCCGGATCCCCTCCGGATACTTGAGTTAGAAACCCTAACTCAAGATTTCCACTATGAATATCTTGTGAAAAACCTTCACAAGATCAAATCATACATGCAATGGCAAAGTGAATCCCACAACCCGGGATCACAAACTTCTCTCACAACCGAGAGAGCCAATAAGCAATATAAAGAGTTTAAATGAAATAAATACTCTTACCACAAAATCCTATACCTTGAGTTTTTCTTACCCAATAGGTGGAATGAAGGATTTGAGGAAGATGAAGTCACCAAGCCCTAGCACCAAGGAAATGAGCAGCAATGGGTGCCTAGGGAAGAGTTGGAGACTTGGATCAAGCAATAGCTTGAAGAGCTCACCAAGAACAAGCTTCTCTCTAGATCTAGAAATGAGAGAGAATGACTTTCTTGTGAGGAAGAGAGCTTTAGATTTGAGGGAGAATGGCTATCTCTTTAGGGCTCAATGAATCTCTTAATGGCAGCTCTATTTAAGATAGAAATGACCTAGGTTCGTATTTATAGGAACCCAAAAACATAAGTTAGGTCAATCTCCAACGGAAAGAAATCTGGGAGAATTAGTCGGTCAAAGAACAATCACTGACCGACTAGTTCATCAACTAGTCGGTCAGTCACAAAGCATGGACCGACTAAGAGCAGATCAGAGAAGAGATAGAATTTCAGACCTAGAAAACTAGTCTGAAGGCAAGTTGACTTAGTCGGTCCAAGAACAAAAGTTGACCGACTAGATTGTCAACTAGTCGGTCATCAAACGTTCTTAGACCGACTAACGGAAAACAGTAGCTTAGGAGAAATTTGGCATGTACAGTAAATCACAACTAGTCGGTCAAAGAAGCATCACTGACCGACTAGTTCACAAACTAGTCGGTCGGTGAGTCAACGTAGACCGACTAACTGTAAACAGTAAAGAACAAAGATTTAACTGACTGAAACTAGTCGGTCCAAGAACAGTGGCCGACCGACTAGATCTCCATCTAGTCGGTCAGTACTTGTTCTTGTACCAACTAACATGCACAACAAGGTCCGAATCGAAGCGCGACGCTTCGAGGAAATAAGAGTGAACTTGTGCAAGAATCCTAGAGCTACGAAATGAGCGAAATGAAGATAGAAACGTAAGATATACTCAAGGCTTAACATTCTATCAATCGAAACTAAAAGACTATAAATAAAACCTTAATAAACGGTCTTTGAGAGCTTCGATTGAATCTTCATTATTTCCAAAGCGTTGCATGAGCTTCAACGAAGCTTTAGGCTTGAATACGAGCTTTTGGAAGTGTTGAGATGTCGCTTTGAATATTCTCGTGAAATTGGCGACGATCTCCAATACTGCGCTCACAAATTGTTAGTTCATGAATTATTTATGTTTGCTCATCATCCAAAACCAAATCCGGGGAGTCCAATATTCAACAAAGCTTTCCTCCACGGCCTCCTCGGTAGGAATCATAGCGGGGGTGGTGTCCTTCCCGCCTCTAGTAGTAACGACAACTACGTCATTGATGTGGCCCGTGTTGCCCCGTGGGTTTTGCTCCGGTTGCGCCGGCAATCTTTGAGTGTTCCGATTGAGCAACGCCAATTGCTCCGATATTTGAGCCACTACGGTATTAAGAGATTCTTGCCCCGCCTTCAAAGTAGCATTCACCTTATTTTGCTCGACCATGAACGCCTCCACTCTAGTTTCGAAGTCGGATCGTTGTGGAGCTTGTGGAGGGTTTTGATTTTGATTCCTCCACCCTTGGTTGTATCCGGGAGGCCTATATGGTGGAACTTGTTGCTTCGGTTGAAAGTTTTGTTATGGAGGCCCCCTCGGTGGATAGTATTGTTGTTGGGGTGGTGGTGGTCGAGCTTGTTGAGTTGGTGGTTGTGGCGGGTTCAAAGCTCCTTCATTGTTGGCGTAGGAGAATCCCGGATGATTTCTTACGGCCGGATTGGACCAATACCCTTGGTTCCCCGCAACATATTGTATTTGCTCCAAGGATCCTTCTCCTTGCTCTCCTCCCGCGTACATGGCTTGAGATTGGTCTTGCCAATCACACATTTGGTTGGTCGGCGCGGAGGTGGAAGGTGCTCCTTGGGGCTCCGTGATGAACTTCTCCAATCTCTCCACCACCTTGTGGAGAGAATCAAATTTGCTCGTGAGCTCCGCTACGGCCTTCGCCTCGTAGATGCTAGTTGGCATTAAGGAGGATGTGGAGTGTCCTCGCTCATCGCCCCATTGTTGGTTATTTGAGGCCATCTCCTCAATTAGGGCCGTAGCTTCTTCGGGAGTCTTTGATAAGATCGCACCATTCGCCGCGGCATCAATAATTTGTTTGGTCCCCGGTTGGAGACCGTTGTAGAAGCTATGGACTAGCTCCCAATCCTCTATACTGTGGTGCGGGCATTGATGCTGCAAATCCTTAAAACGCTCCCATGCTTCATAGAGCGTCTCCTGTGGTCCTTGCTTGAAGGACATGAGAGCACTCCGGATCTTCACCGTCTTGGATGGCGGATAGAATTTACCAATAAATGCACTCGCCAACTCGTCCCAAGTGGTGAAGACTCCGTCAGCCTGCGTCCTCAACCAATAGAGTGCTTTGTCCTTAAGCGTGAAGGGGAAGAGACGCAATCTGATAGCATCGTTGGAGACCCCCGGCATCTGGAATGTGGCGCACTTCGACAAGAATAGTTGGATGTGGTAGTGGGGGTTCTCATGTGTGTTCCCATGAAATGGGTCTTGTTGCATCAAAACCACCAATCCAGTCTTTAGCTCGAAGTTCTTGTCAGCCGCCAACCCCGGCATGGCAATGGATGAGGTGGTAGAAGAAGTCTTAGGCCGAAGCCTATCGCGAATAGAAATTATCCTCGCCATCCTTGCCGCCAATTCTTCAGGAGTTTCCGGGTTGGTCATATACCTCCCTTCCGGATCTTGTCTCTTTTCCACTCTAAGTCTTCGCGCGGTACGTTCGATCTCGGGATCAAATAATAAGTCTTCCGGGTCTGCAGTAGATCTCATGTTCATGCACAGGGGAAACAGAGTTTCAAAGAGATGATTAGTACCGTGGAAGGGTTAGGTAAGAATAGTAAAGGAAATAATAATGGTAACAATAAAAAAAATAAAAATAAAAGAAAGAAGTAGCTAGGGTGAAAAAGAATCAAATGCAATCGCCTCCCCGGCAACGGCGCCAAAAACTTGATCGCTCCGGGACGTACACCCAAAGAACGGTTGTAGTTTTACCGCAAGCGCACGGTATAGCGGCGAACGGGTATCAAACACAGGGAGGACGAATGACCGTGCTTGCTTCTAATCAAACTGGCTATTTAAGAATAGAGAGAATTGCCTTGGGCGATCCTGTCACAATCGTCAGACAAATGTGCGAAATATCAAATCAAATAAAGAACGTCTAGGGAATGGGGAATCCCCGCTACTCACCGTATTTCATAAATGTGGTTCGTCGGTATCAAAATTGCTAGAATGAGAATTTGGATGAACTAGTTGCAACTAAATGTGGAACCAATCTCACGCTCTCGCGCTGTTGCCGGTCTATAGCTATCCTAGGGTCGGGTCCAATCTCTTGCAAACCCTAACCTAGGAAAGCTAGCATTAGGATCAACATCATCGTCCAATCGTGCACCGAGTCCAATCTCTTGCAAACTCGGTCCACGATCTAGATTAGGATAGTTCCTACCCGTCCAATCTCTTGCAAATGGGTATCGGCACGGAATTGCAACAGGAGATCCTAGTATCGGTCCAATCTCTTGCAAACCGATACTTCGAAAATCCGACTCCAACCCAATTCGGATTTCTAGGGCTTCCTATCAAATTGGGATCCAATCTCTTGCAAATCCCAATTGATATGAATACCTAGCAATCCGTAGTAATTCGATCCCAATCTAATCCCTAATAATTGATTCTAGCACAATTTCTACCAATTTATCACAAATACGAAATTGGGCTTGTAGGGTTCATCCCCACGCCCCAAGACGTGGAGACTACTCACAAATCATAGCAATAGCACAAAAATAATCAATGAAATAGGCAATGGAATTCATCACAACAATGATATAAACAATAAAAATAGAGTTTTTGGGGAAGAAAGATGCAAACCAATGTAGTTCTTCAATTAATCCAACAAAAATCCAAGTTTTTCCTCTTCTCCAATCACAAATAATAAAGCTAAAAAGTAATCTCAAAAAGCTGCAAAAAATCTAAGAGATGGCTCCCAAAACTAGGGTAAAAACAGGGCTTAAATAGCCCCAAAAATCGTCCAAAAATCCTGACCAAAACGCCCATGCACAGCCTGTTTTCCGCAAATTTCGCTACAGGCAGCGCATCGCACTCGGCCGAGTGACAAAAGTCGCTCGGCCGAGTGAAAACCCTGTCATTTTCCAGTAAGTCGGGGGCTTCAAGGGTCTTCAGTTCGGGGGCGGCTCGGCCGAGTAAGTTGTCGTCACTCGGCCGATGGCTTCACTGCACTCGGGCGGACGTGGTTTGCCACTCGGCCGAGTGGGTCTTCTGAAGCTCAGGTGGCCGAAAAACAGAAACTTTGATATTTTGGAGGGGCTTCGTCTGGGCGCCACTCGGGCGGACGTGGTATCGTCACTCGGCCGATGTGGACTCCGACGCTCGGCCGAGTACACATGGAAATCGTGTCTGAACGGGTCGGCCGAGCAGTGTCTCGCTGGTCGGCCGAGCGGCTCCTCCACTCGGCCGAGTGGGACACAAAAGATGCCCAATCTGATTGTTTTGGCCTCCTCGTCGCTCCTGCGATGTCCATTCTTCTTCCGCTCCTCTCCAACAGCAAAATATCCCTCGGGGAGGTCGTCGGTGGCCGTCTAGAGTAAGCGCGTCTCGAGATCACTCCAAATCGCGCCAAATCACCTGAAATGCGACAAAAAGAACAAATCGTGAAAAGCATCGCAATATCGTCGATATATCGTGAAAAACATGATTTGGGCGATCTAAATGGCATGCGAATACACGGAAAAAAGGTATAAAATGAGGAGTGATCACGCACCCCGCTCCGCTCCGCACCCCGCTCTGCTCCACTGCAGCCCGCAGCGCCCGACCCCCGCATCCGCAGTGTCTGACCGACCCGCTTCCCCGCATCGCCTGCTCCTCCGCATCGCTGCAGCGCCCGCGTTGCAACCCCCGCTTTGCAAGCGCCCGACCGAAGAGATCCCCTACATTTGGCCTGCTACGACCGAGACTGTCGCACGCTGTAGCCTCCTCTTCGCAAGCGCTCGCACCCACTGTGTCCGACCGAGAGCTCCTCTCGGTCTGACCGAGAGAAACCCCCGCACCGGCTAGCTGCGACCGACGATCTTCATCGCAACCCCACTTCCGTCGCATCGCTTGCCACCGTGGGCCCCCAAGTTCTCCAGAGGTGTTGTGGGTCCCCCATTGATCCCTAGCGCTGCTGTGGGCCCCACTTTGGTGATCTTCTTCGTGGACTTGCCGACTACGATGTTAGGACACGTCGTAGCCCTTCGTCGCCAGATCTAGCTTGGAATCTTGTACGTGATTTAGAGTTGACGACGAGGAATTTCTCGCCACTACATATATTATATTCCAGACTCCAGAAAAGGTTGGTTTTCAGAACTCGTAGCACAACCCACCCGTAGCAAAAACTGAAAACCTAACTAAAATCGGCAACTTAACTCATTAAATTTACTTTCTGCTCCCTTAAAACGATGTGAACCATAGAATCGACGAATGGACTTTTTGACTATGCATATAGGATATAATCATCGAATAGGGCTGAACATCAAAAATGTGATTTCTGACGAATTGGATAGTCCCGATAACCTAGACACAAACCCTAATAGGAATTGCTGAAAATGAGACCTGACACCGTCGACGTGACACTATTTCAGACGGACTTTCGCGGACGAGACGCTTGGACGAGACGCTCCGGGGAGACGACACACTCGCCACCGTAGGCAAGTGTATCCACTTGCACTTTTGGCTGTGCTTAGGCCTTAGTTTGTTAGAACTGTTAACTGTGAACTAAGAGAACTGGACGTGAAATGATAGCATCCGGGACGTCCCTTGACGTCTCAGACTTGACGACGAAGTCTGAGCCCAACAACAACAACTTTTCACATCGTATGACTATCTTGTGTGTGCGTGCATGTGGACACCCTAGAATAACCTTTCCTGTCTTGTCACATCCCGTCCCGTCTTGCACAGCCCAGAGGGCAATAGGGCACTATCCGAGTGATCCCTTGTCTTGTTACACAGCCCAAAGGGCAATAGGGCACTCTCCGAGTGATCTATTGTCTTGTTACACAGCCCAGAGGGCAATAGGGCACTCGCCAAGCTAGAGCTAGTGATCCCTTGTCTTGTCACGTCTTGAATACTTGGGTTTGGGGTAGGGTTGAGCGTGTGCACGGTAAGAGGGTCTGATCCCCCTCGAACCGTAAGGCGTGAACCCTTTCGTGTCACACTTGTCTTGTCTTGTCCCGCCATGTCCCGATTTGTCTTGACACCTGTAGGCTAGTCCCATAGTTGGTAGCACACGCTACGACTACTGCTTGTCACGTGTTACTTTCCTGATGCGTTACTTTATTTTGTACCTCTGTCATAACCCTAGCATGTTAAATCAACCAGTAAACCGTTGTTAAATAGTTGATACACTTGCAGTTTGGTCTGACCCTGTTTATAGACCTTACCTAACGTACAGTTCTTTCTTTTGGTGATGCACGCCAGGTGTTGAGCCAGAGTACGTCGACGAGGCGGACTTGTCAGCAGACGTGGAGCCGGAGGGTGCTGATCCAGAGTACGATTCAGAGGAGGACCAGAGTTAAAGGCCCTCTCGTTGCTGTTCCAGAGTTTCTGTTCCAGTTTTAGATTGGGTGCGTAGCACCTTTTGTTTTCTTGTCTAGGTTGGGTGCGTGCACCAGTAGATTTCTTTTCTGCAGTTGTAGCCCTTCGGGCGTTTAGACTCTCAGTACTTTGGATGATTATCTTTGGAATAAAATGATATGCTTTTCCTTTTAGTACTTTTATTGTTTCGTACTAACTTGCAGGGACCTGTTCCTTTGTTTTGGAATACCACAGACGCTTATTGGGTCTGAGCTCTCAGCTCCGGCCTAAGCGGGCCTTAGTCACGCTTCGCCTCCGTACTTTTGGGAAGCGGGGCGTGACATCATATCCCTTAGATTTTCAGTTATTATTCATCCTACATTCACTTTCCAATATTTCTTAAAAGAATCTCCAATTATGCAACAATATTCAATACTAGTTGAAGTGAAAGTGTAGGTGTAAAAATCATGTTACTCAATTAATTACGCATGTAATGGCTATTTAAAGTTACTAACATGCGCATGTAGCTATAAAAATAATACAACGATTTCTAAAAGGATATGAATGACATTCATAGATATCACACAATGATACAAAGAAAAAGATACACAGTAAGAACCAAATTTTTTTTGCTTTTTGTCTTTTCAGCTTTTTTTTAATTTTTTCTTTATAAAGACCTAAACAAGCTAGAAAGCAAGTAAACTAGCACACAAAATAAAAATCAAATCAAGTACACAAAACAAAACAATGCTATGGAGGTATGCATTAAGTGCAAATTAGAAGAATATACCTTCTCGTCGTCGCTTGGCTAAGAAACTAAATAATGAAGCGTTCAATTTGTAGTTCCTTGACGTGCGTTTATATTTCATATATTTACGCACGTTTTCTTCCGTGTTTTTCCCGTATTTTGCCGCCGTCTTTTATTCGTTTTCGCGTGTTTTCTTGTTTTCTTTCACTTTTCTTTGTTTATCCGTGTTTGCAGGAGATTGACCGTTTATGGGACATAAAACGATGATATCATGAGTCCCCGGAGCAACGGGAGGGGTCACGCGTGATCCAGGGGGTCAAACGACCAAGATTGCCACTTTTCAGTCCCCACCCGATCGGTTGGACACAGCCAACCGATCGGGTGATGCACGCGTGCACGACCCGGACTGAAGTTGGAGCAAAATGCAAAGTCAACCGACCGGTTCGCCAACCGGTTCATCCCAACAAAGTTCTCGGGAAGTTGGAGCTTAATTCCAACCGATCGGGTGATATCTCACCCGATCGGTTCATCTGAAGCTGAAGTTTCCCAAACGACGACCCGGTTATGCCACCCGTTCTCCTCAGCGACCGGTTGAAGCTCCCGAAGCCTGACGGCCAAAGCAACAAGCGGCTCACCCGATCGGTTGATGTTTCAACCGATCGGGTGGCCTTTTCTTCCGCTTTCGCGCACCGCTGCTCATTCATTGAAGATCTTCTACCATTCCAGAAGGATTTTGGGTGATCTCTTATTTTTCTAGCGTCGGCATCGTCGTTAGCTTTCCAACGATAGGTCGCATGCCCAAATCCGATTTTTCTAGATTTTTCTGGAATTTTCTAAGCGCAGCTATGTGCTGAAACTGGCTGCAGTCTGGAATTTCACTTCAACCGATCGGTTGACTTGTCAACCGACCGGGTGAGATCTGTTTCTGCGTATATGAGCTCTCTGTTTGTTCCACCCGATCGGGTGAGTTTTCACCCGATCGGGTGGGCCTTTTTTGACAGTTTTGAACCCGACCCAAGAGGGTTTTTGAGGGGTTTATAAATAGGGTTTTGGGGCACGATGGAGGGGACTTCTTCCTCAGTTTTTCTAGGGCTTTTTGCCCCCTTTTCTTGTAAGTTTAGATTAGATTAGATTAGCTTTTACATTGCAATAAATCTTGTATTGGATTGAAGATTCAAACTCAAGATAAGTATTTCTTTCTCTTGTTCTCCATTTTTTGTGTTGTATTTCTTTTGCTTCATGATGAATGTTTGTGTGTGTTTTGTGTTGTTTGTTTATATGTTTTTCATCATGGAGTAGTATTGATGAACCCTAATACGGGTTAGGGTAGGATTGTTGCTTGGGAATTAACATTAGACTTGGTTGCATGGCACGTGTTCGATGAAATGTGTCAATGGGGATTTCTAGCAATCTGGGTCCAATTCGTACGGCAACACACTAGATGTGTTGGGGATTGTGGTCCGGTTCTTGTCCTGTCAAGATTCGCTTCGATGTATTGCTAGAAATCACATTTGACCTATTTGGCCATTAGGGTTACGCGGGGGTGTTTCATTGTCATCGGCGGGAAAAAGACCGCCTTTGACCGTCGGGCCGAGGGGGAATAAACTTGGCAGTTGACTCCCTAGCCATAGCTCACGCCCCCAGCGTAGACATCGAGTCCTCGCGCGCGGGAGCGGCTTGGACGAAGTGTTGGGAGATATCATTGTGGCCTTAATGCTCCCGGTTGCGGAAGGTGTTTATGGACACGGGAGTGCCCACCGTCCGGAACCGGGTAGGCCTAGCGTGCTTGGCACCGACCGGAATATCGGGCCATGGACGCTAGGTACCACCTTTTGGGGCAATGTCTCACCCTGGATCAAGTCAAATGCCAAGTGTCATGAGTGCTCTAGCCCGTGTTAGCGGGGATTCATTTCGTGTCTTTTTCATTTCTTTCTTTTATTTCTACATTCCACCCATATCATCCGCGTAGCTAGCACGCGACCTAGGCGAGGCTAGTAGCCACTCAAGCCATCCACCTCCATGTGTTCGATATACCCGCACCCTACACTAACCGTGCACTTGCGGTAAAACGACACCGCGCCCAAACCGTAAACGGGGCGCCGGTCAAGTTTATGGCGCCGTTGCCGGGGAGGCAACGTGCTTGATATTTTAGGATCTCTTGAACCCTCGTGTCTAGCTCACATCCCTACCTCGCGATAATTTTCGCATTCTCCTTTTTTCTTTTTCTTTTTGTTTTTCTTATTTTTACTTCTTATTTTATCTGTTTCTTTCCCACTTGTCGCTTCACGGGTGTTTGTTGTTTTTCATGCGCAGGAGTTCAAGGAGTCTTGATGACTTGATTCCCCTCGATCCAGAGATTAACGCCACCCTTAGGCGTTTGGCCGCCGAGAAGCGAAGAAGAGAAGATCCCGAATCCATGGAGGAGAATACCCCACCTCACAAGTCTCTGCTGGAGTACTCGATGCCATCCATCGAGTCGACTTCTGCCATCCGATCTCCAGCTATTGCGGCCCAAAGCTTTGAGCTGAAGCCGTCTCTAGTGACATGGATCCAGCAGGACCAGTTTACGGGTGCGCACATGGAGAGCCCGATAGAGCACCTGGACTCCTTCTTGGAGAAGTGTGACACCTTCCGAATTAATGGTGTCACTACAGAGGCTATCCGTCTGAAGCTGTTCCCTTTCTCTTTGCGGGACAAGGCCAAGCAGTGGTTAAGGGGGAAGGACCCCAATACTTTCAACACCTGGGAGAAGCTCTCCAATGCTTTTCTGACGAAGTTCTTTCCTCCGGGGAAGACCATGAAGTTGAGGAGTGAGATCTCCTCCTTCTCCCAGGCCAGCCACGAGTCCTTGCATGAAGCTTGGACGAGATATAAAGAGATGCAAAGAAGATGCCCTCACCATGAGCTTCCGAAGTGGCAGATTATCAATCTGTTCTACAATGGGCTGAGGGATGACCTTAAATCTTCTATGGACGCTGTGGCTGGGGGTTCCTTCATGTCTAGAAGCGAGGAAGATGCCGGGAATATTCTGGAGAACATGGTATCCAACAATGAGCGGTGGTGTGACGAGAGAGCCACACCAAGAACTGGGGGTATACACAGAGTCGAGGACGTCGACAAACTTTCAAGCAAGTTTGACTTGCTTTCGACCCAGATCTCCGCACTGATGGTAGGAGCCGGTGGAGCCGGTACACAGCAAGTTTCTGCAGTAGAGTCCGAATTCCTTGGGGAATTCGACGGTGGTGACATCTCACCACCGTTGGATCAGGCGAGCGCACTATTTTACAACCCCACGGGGAATGCGCCATATCCGCCAAGGACAAATTCCAACCCGGCCTACTCTCCCAACAACCGGAACCACCCGAATTTCAGTTACCGGCCACCATTTCAGCCCTCGCCGCCTCAGCAGCCGCAGTAACAAATTTATCAACCGGCTAGACCACCGCAGAATCAGGGTCAGCTGCAACCGTTTCAGCAGCAACCTCAGCAACAAACGTACGTTCCCAGGAATCAGCAGCCGTTCCAGCAGCAGCAGTATGGCCAACAGAGGGCCGTCTCTCCGGTTGAGTCTCTCTTGACTCAATATATTACCAACCAGGAGAGGATCAACCAAAAGCTGGAAATGGGCCAGCGGACCCTCATGGACCAAGTAACCCAGCTGGGGTTACAGGTGGCGAACCTTGCTAGGTCACAAAACCAATTGCCGCCACAACCGAAGGTGAACCCGAGGGGAGCAACACAAACATCGGCACTCGTGCACGAGCACACGAATGTGTCCGCTATCGTTCTGAGAAGCGGGACACAAATTCCTACTAGAGTGCCCCCTAGCAACCCGGAAGCACCATTGTTCGTTGAGAGACCGACCGAAAAATTAAGTGACACCGGTGCTTCGTCATCAAATCCCATGACTCCGGAGGGAGTGTCTGAAGAAGAGAAGAAGAAGGAGGAAGAGAGCCCAAGAGTGTATAAACCCGTTGTGCCATTTCCACAACGGTTGGCTCATGCAAAAATTGATGAGAAATATGGGAAGTTCTTCGCCATGGTCAAGGACCTAAGCCTGCAAATCCCCTTCTTGGAAGCAATCGAGACAATCCCCTCCTATGCAAAATTCTTGAAGGATTTGGTGACCAAAGGGTCAAGAAAAGAGAAAGTGGTGCTGACGGCAGAATGTAGCGCTCTTATTCAGCGGGATAACCCGCCGAAGCGCAAGGACCCGGGGAGCTTCTCTATTCCTTGCACGATCGGGGCTGTGAAGATTAATCGTGCACTCGTCGATCTAGGAGCGAGTGTTAGCTTGATGCCCTTGTCGATGTACAGGAGAATAGGAATGGGTGATTTGGAGCCCACCGGGATGACGCTACAACTAGCTGACCGGTCGGTCAAATATCCAGTGGGAATTGTTGATGCTCTCCCCGTGAATGTGAGAGGGGTGCATGTGCCTGTGGACTTTGTAGTCATGGACATGCCTGAAGACGCACACACCCCCATTATCCTGGGACGGCCTTTCATGGCCACTGCTGGCGTTCTTATAGATGTGAAGAACGGAAAACTCTCCTTGAACGTCAGCGGAGAGAAAGTTGAGTTTGACCTGGGACTATCCATGAAGCACCCCGACCCTCCTGATGACCTCCGGTGTAATTTGCTTGAGATAGAAGAAGAAAAGGCTGTAGAGGAGAGCTCCTGGGAGATTCTCCTGAGAAACCCCCCCGATGACTTGGGGAATTCTGAAGATGAAGAAGGCCCCGAAGACAAAGAAGCTGCTGGAAGACCGAGTGCAGCGAGAACGACCCCTCCCGGGTTCCCCAAGGTTCCTCCTGTGAGGAGAACGGGGAAAGAGCTCACGGACCTCACTAAAGACGAGGTCCGAATCCTGAAGAAGATGGCGGGGAGCGCCAACACCAAGGAAAAGCCCCCGGATCTCAAGAACAAAGGGAGGGTGGTCGAGCAAGTATTTTTCCAGCCGCTGACTACCCCGAGCGCCTTCAGCTCCAACAAGGAAGAGATGCCTAAGTTTGGGCATCACCCGTATCAGCCACCATGAGCATCTCTTGCAGGCGTCGAGCCAACGACGTTAAACAAGTGCGCTTCATGGGAGGCAACCCATGTTCCAAACTTTTTCCCACTTTTTAGCGTTATTTTTTTACTTTATTTTATCTATTTCTATAAATAAAATCAGCCGCGAGAACATCCGTTCGGGGACTTAAGCAGATTTCTTCGTTTTTGCAGGAAACGAGCCCCAACCGATCGGGTGATAACTCACCCGATCGGTTGGGATGTATCAGATACATGCCGAGATCTGCCCCCGAATGAACCGGTCGGTTGAATAATGAAGAGATCGGGTGGAAGACCGGGTGAGCTGGAGAGAGCTCTTGGAAATTTTTGGGGAAGTATCAACCGATCGGTTGAGTTCATGCGCCATCGGTTGACGAGACCGGGTGAGCAGCCCTAAGTTCTCGGGAAAATGTGCGAGCGGCCAACCGATCGGTTGACAACTCAACCGATCGGTTCGCCTGTAGCATTTCTTCGGCAAAAATTTTCGACCTAACCGTCAACCGATCAGGTGACATGTCACCCGATCGGTTCGACTTAAAACCCTATATAAACCCCCCCTGACACCCGCTCGTTTCCATCTCGCCCGATCGCAAAAACCCCCAAAATCCGCCGTCGTTTCGCCTTCCCCTCTTCGCCAACAACCGATCTTCACTCCCCCACGCCCTCTACTCCTCCATTACTCCCACTCTCCACCCCCTCCATCAACCCCCCCATCATCTACACCCTCTCTCTCCTCCCATTCCGAGATTTTGACCTAATTTTCCCCCAAACCACCCCCGTTTCGAAAATTATTGTCGAAGGAGTTCGCTGCGGCTCCAAGCTACTCTCGCTGAATAGTGTGGGGACATCTACGAGCAAGCTCCGCCATTCCGCTTGGGTAAACTCGCTCCTAAGCTTATATTTATATATTCGCCCTATTTGTCGAGCTTGCTCGTTTGCTTGTGTTAGTGTGCATCCACGATTTTTGCACTAATTCTTGCTCACACACACACATGGCTAAAGATAAGGATAAGGGGAAGGGTATCATGCGGGAAGAGGAGCCGTCTCGAAAGAGACGAAAACAAACGCGCCCCCCTTCCCGTACACGAGCACTTACGCTTGGCCCTGCTCCACCTGTTGTCCCCCCTGTGGACCCAATGTTGGGCCCACACGGGTATATTTTTCGGAACCAGGAGCACAAAGATTTTTACCGTAGGCTTGATGCTCGAGGGCATCTTTACACTAAGTTCTCGCACGCACGTACACTTGTCGATCTCGGTGTCTTCACCTAGGTCGAATCTCTTTTTGCTAACTTAGGATGGTTGGCCTTTCTTAGTGCTCATGCAATATCCTTCCCGGCACTCACACTCGAGTTCCTCTCCACACTTACTTGGGAGTCCGGGTCGATCATTAAATTCAGGGTGCGTAACCGTAGTGTCACCACGGATCTGAACACGATCAACGATATATTTGGTTTCCCCAATCTCGGGGACGATTCCATCCGACACTACGGGTACACGCCCGAGTTTGATGTCGATCAATTCTGGTTCCGCCTCACTTTGATCCGTGATTACCCCCGAGGTAGGGCCAAGGCCTCCTCCATCATTCATCCTGTGTTTCGTTTAGCCCACAGGATCATTTCATCTGCCTTCTTTCCTAGGGACGAGTCTGGTACTGTGACTATCCCTGACCTCTTTATCCTTTGGGCCATGACTTTTCCTTATGTCCGGGATGATGATGGAGTCAGCTTCAGGGCCCCTACCGTCCCCATCCATGGCAGCGATTGGCTTGTTTACAAGCTACTCGAGATCAGCCGGGCCGGGAAGGGGAAGTTTTGTTGTGGGGGCATCATCACGATCATATGCTCTCACGCCCAATTCAATATAACCATCCCCAACAATCTTCCAGCTGCCGCAGGACCCTCACATCTCGATATTGATGTCCTGCGGAACATCCACATGATCAAGCCCCGCTCGGATGGCTGCTTCATATTTCATTATGGCCATCCCCCAGCCCCTTACACCATCCTGCCCAACCCCGCTCGCATGACCCTTGCCCTCGTGGGAGATTGGACTTTTCCTCCTGATCCCGACTTCTTTGCCGAGTTGAATCTTCCTTTCTTTCCCGTAGACGCCCGCAGATCACCGTCCCCTGCCGCCCACTTAGGCGAGCAGGATATCCCTGCGTCTGTGGGAGATTTAGGGGCTGGCCCGAGTAGTCCTGTTCCTGCTCCGGGACCAATCACATCTGAGCACCTCTTTGCGGCCATTTCTGGCCTTGTCTCCTGTGCCGGCATGACCACTGCCGCTGGCACCTCTTCGACCTTACCTGGCGGCACCACCTCTGCCTCGCGTCAGTCTACATCTTTTTGTCGCCGTCAGGTATCTGCCCGTCTGGGACTTGAGAGGGAGGTCACTGCCCTTCGTGAGCTCGCGATGTCCTCTGCTTCCTCGAACCCATCGCCATCCTCCTTTCTTACTCACCCACGTTTCCTCGCACTTGAGAGGAACGTGGCCGCCATTCTCCGACTTCTTACTCATATCCACGGACCACCCCCACCTTCACCACCCCCACCTTCACCACCCCGGTGATCTTCTCCACCTCCACGTCCCATCCCGACATCCACTTCACCCCTCCCGACCACTTCCACCGCGCCCACGCTACCTCCCTCTTCCTCCGTCACTCCATACGTGCGTCGGAGGAAATTACCGGTACGCTCCAGATCCCACCCACCACCTCCCACTACCGTCACCACCACAGCTACTTCCTCCATTTCCATTCCTCTCACCACCGCCTTGATCGCCTTCCTACCACCACCACCCACCACCACCGACACTCCTCCCATCATTCACACCACCACTGCCCCTATTCCTTCACCTCATTCCCCACTTCTCAGCACACCCCCAGCCTCCCCCGACCACCCATCCCCACCCTCTTCCGAGGAGGACGAGGACTCACCTTCTGCTGCTTTCTGATTTTCCCTCTTTTGTTTTTGACTCCCCTTTGCATATATCTGGATTTCATTGATCGCATCATTTCGCTAGCACTTTCTGGTCTAGCTTGGGGGACGTCTGTTTTGTGTGCTGTCGTGTTTTGTTTATTTTTCTCATTTTTGTGTGTGTGCTTGTTTTTCACTTTTTGAGTGTCGTGTCGTGTGATTTTATTTTTACTTTTCTTTTCGTATTGTTTGATTTTTTTCTCAATCTTTCTTTCTTTTTCATTTTCATCTATGTGTTTTCCTCGTTTTCATTTCTTTTTGTGTCAGTGCGTATCCCCCCCCCATTTTCATTGCCCTCACGTACTCACTGATATTGCATTGAGGGCAATGCAAACTTCAGCTTGGGGGAGTCGCACTGTGTGCGTCGTTTGAGTCCTTCTTGTCGTTTATTTGAGTCGTTTTCCATCGTGTTTTTCTTTTTTTTCTTTTTCCTTCTTTCTTTAGCTCTTTCTCCTAGAAATGAATCCTATGATGAATCTCCACAAAGTCACACACACACCTAGCACTGCACCGACAATCGCACCCACTAACCCTAGGATTTCGAGTCCTCTAGCATTTCACGCATCGTGGGTCCACTCAGCTTTTTGTGAGTCGTGTGTCGTGACTAGCATTTGGTGTGCTTCTGCTTGGTGATTTTACTTTATATACCAGTCCAGGACTGACCCCTAGATTATCATGCTTCGATATTGAATATGCGGTATTTGCTTCTAATGTCAGTTTCTATATGCATGCTATATTTATATCGTATACTTCAATTCGCATGCGTCGGGATTCCACAACTAAGGACTAGGATAACTCATTTAGCCTATGCTCTATTTAGCGAGAATAGTTTCCTTTGCCCAAGTGTTTATATTTCGACTTCTTTTTTGTTTTACTTGGTGCAAATCCCCTCGTCGTGTACCGTTCTCCCACTTGGGAGAGTACACAAGTGTATAGCCAAAAACCCAAAAATCCAAAAAAATGGGAGAAAAGAAATGAAAAACCCAAAAAGAAAAGAAAAAGATTGTATAGCCAAAAAGCCAAAAAATATGCAAATACCCAAAACCCAAAAAAATTCCCGTGTGAATATTTTCCTACTTGCCGAGAATAAAGGGAAGGCGAGAATTTGCACCGAGTGTTCTTCTCCACATCATCTCAACCCCCGTCGTTATCAAAAACACTTGGCTTAGGAGCTATTTAGCTAGTATCTAGGCTATAGTGGCGTGATTTCCTTAACCCTAGTTGTGGAGTCCCCGATGCATGATACGCTTCTATTCCCACTCCTCTCATGCATGCTTGAGCTTATATTCGCCGCTTAATTCAATTCGGATCGATATTTTGGGTCATATCCTGGATTTGTGTATATCGAGCCTCATTGCACATCGTAGAAAGCTTCACCATTTGCTAGCACATGACCACGCTCACTCACGCTTCACTGCGTGGACCCACGACACTTATTTGGACTCGCTTTCCTAGGTTTAGTGGTGTGATTTGGCGTTTGCTTGCTTGGTGTGTCGTTTTTGATTTTGATGGCTCTGATGGATGATCTAGGGCTTAGAGTTTTCTTTTTCTTTCTTCCTCTCTATTTTTCCCTTCCGAGCTCCTACTCTCACTCGTCTTCCTCGAGGACGAGGAAGAGTTCAGCTTGGGGGATTTTGACGTGCGTCTATATTTCATATATTCACGCACGTTTTCCTTTGTATTTCTCCGTGTTTTTCCGCCGTCTCTTATTCGTTTTCGTGTATTTTCCCGTTTTCTTTCACTTTTCTTTGTTTGTCCATGACTACAGGAGATTGACCACGTAGGGGACGTTTAATGATGATATCCCAAGTCCCCGGAGCAACGGGAGAAGTCACGCGTGATCCAGGGGGTCAAACGGCGAAGTATTCATCTTTCAGCCCCTCACCCGATCGGTTGGTCATCTCCAATCGATCGGGTGATGCACGCGTGCACCAATCGGTCACTGCCGCAGCTCACGAAGAAGTCACCCGACCGGTTCATAGACCGGTTCTGCGGGCGGCTGTTCTCTGTTTTCTCGAGCAGAATTCCAACCGATCGGGTGATTCTCACCCGATCGGTTCATCTGTAGCTGAAGAAGATAAGCTGAAGACACGGGCGTTCAACCGATCGGTTCACCCGACTGCTTCAAGATCCAACCGGTCACTCAAGAACTCACCCGACCGGTTCATGTGATTGGGTGAAAACTCGCCGTTTTCTGATATCTATTTGTAACGGATCAACCGATCGGTTGACTTTTCAACCGATCGATTGATGCGACGGCCTATATATAGAACCCCTAGGGTTCCAGAAACAAGAGTTGCTGTTTTTCTACAGTTTTATTTCCTTGTGACGGCTGTAATTGCTACTCTTTTGTAAGTTTTCAGATCTTTCTAAAATTTTAGTATTGTCTTTATTACTCTATTACTTCTGCATTGCAATCGTCTTATTATGATTCCAACGGTTAAATTTCATTTAGATCGCTTTTCCATGAATTTTTGTGAGTAGTTCCCAAATCTGGGATTTTGGTGGAAACCCCTTCGGGGGCTCTTCCCGATGCGTCCGTAGGGTTAGGAAATCGATAGGGAGTAGGAATCTAACGGTTACGCGGGGTGTTTCATTGTCATCGGCGGGAAAAAGACCGCCTTTGACCGTCGGGCCAAGGGGGAATAAACTTGGCGGTTGACTCCATAGCCATAGCTCACACCCTTAGCGTTGACGTCGAATCCTAGCACGCGGGAGCGGCAGGACGAGATGTTGGGAGTTATCGTTGCAGGCTTAGTGCTCCCGGAATCGATCAGTGCTTATGGACACGGGAGTGCCCACTGATCGAATCCGGGAAGTCCGGTGTATCATCCTGGGCACCGACCGGAATATCGGGCACATGGGACGCCGGTACCACTTTCAGAGGCAACGTCCCACCATTAGACCCTAATCCCGATCGCTATCCATACCAGTAGGCCGCGTCGGCAAGAGTCTCACGTCGGGGTGGAAACCAAAGTCCCGGGTTTACTTTCTTTTCGTTCTTACGCTCTTATTTCCTTTCGTGACAACCATCCACCGATTCGGGCTAGCTCGCCCCTCGGGGTGATTTAGGTCCTACCTGACTCAAGCACAACCTCGCCTCCCTGAGTTCGATATTCCCGCACCCTACACTAACCGTGAAACTTGCGGTAAACGACACCGCGCCGCCGCATATTACGCGGGGCGCCGGTCATTCCTCGCCAAATCTCCATCTTACCTACATAGTATATGTTATGTGTAACCTTGGAATCCAACAAGGTCCACTCATGTTAGTCATCAAAGATTTAGGAACCAATATTTGCTTAAATTTCATATTCGTGTTTCTAAACTTACAATGATTCGATGTACGACCAACACAAGAACAAGTAAAGAACTTTGCATGCATATTTCCAACCTTTTTTGTTTCAATGTGAACTTTTCTATATTTAGTCTTTTCAACATTTTTTAAACCATATCCTAGTCCTCACCTTTATTGCCATAAAGTTGATTTCCAAGAATAATGTCCAACGATTGTTTTCCAATTGAAAATTTCTTTAATGACAATCTAGACTAGTGACTTTGGATTTCAATAAAGTATTTTCATTCACAAGAAAAGTGCATTTATTAATGAAAGCTTTCTTTTTTTTGTTCGATCTTGTGGATGGCAAACAACGCTAGAAAGGGGTGTTGAATAGTGTTGTATTAAAAAAACTTTTGCACAAATGAACAACACAAAAGAAATAACCTCCCTTCCACTGTTGCCTAAGGAACCAAGTAGAGTGATCTATACTTGGTCCTTAATTAACACGATTGATCTTCAAATATAGATAAGATATATAAACAATAAAATCAAAGGAGTAGAATAGATCTCAAAGTAGAATATAAACTTGTAATAATGAATTTAATTAGCAAGAGTAAATTAACAAATGATTGCAAATGACATATAATAAAATGAACTTGTTAGTGTAAAGTAAATGTCAATCGCAAACACAAAGATTTTTATCCTGGTTCCCCACAACCTGGGTACGTCCAGTTCCCGAGACTCTTGTCGGGCTTTAATCCACTATTATCCGTAAAGAGTACAAACCACCTCCTGCCAAGAGGATTTACAACCACCTTGCCTACAACAAGGATTTTCAACCACCTAGCCTTGTCTAGGATTTTCACTTGCCTAACAACCCGAGGACTTTTTCTTGCCTCACAATCCAAGGACTTTCAACACCCTTATCACCAACAGACTACAAGTAAAATCAAAACCAATACACCACAATGAATTAGTGTAGATTGGGATTAACACCCAATAATTTTATAGCCAAGATTAAATTTGTAATTGTGCTTGACATGACTAAAAGAATTTAAATCATTCGTAGATCATACAAAGAATATGAATTTATTTAATGTGATCTAGAATCTAGATGTATTCTTAGATCACACAAAGAATATGAAATTATTTGATGTGATCTAGAATCTAGATGTTTCAAAAATCCTTTGAGAATATGAAAAATCAAAGAGAAGGATTTTGAAAACCAATTTGCAATAGCCAAAAAATAATAATGATCTTAAAAAGAATTATAAAAGAATATAAGCAATAAGATCAGAAATTGAAAAATCGTTTTGGCTATGAAGAACTTTGAGAGCAATGAGAACGATGCGATCTTTTGATAGAATAAGAATTTTGCTCAAGAATGAATTGGTTAGGAAAAAAAGATCTCAATGCTTCTCTATTTATAGAGCAAAAGAGAATTCAAAAAATTTCAATTGAATTTTGACTTTTGCTCAAAAATCAAGTGAGAATTAAATGATAGAGGCAATCAAAAAAGTCAACACGTACAGCTGGCAGTCTACTCCCTAAGGTTGGTAGCCGACTCTCGGAGAAGTTTCTGAGAAAATCTGCTACATGCTCGTATTCGACTCCGTAACTTTGGTAGTCAACTACCAGAGTATCTTTTCAGGGAGAAGGCAGAAATCAGGGTAATGAACTACTGGGTGTTTGTAGTTGACTACAAGTTGAAACTTAGCTTCTATGAAAAGTATGTTCTAAAATAAGTTTTAAAACACGTTTAAAAACATTTTAGAAAATCATTTTGTGTATGTGTGCATATTCTTTCTTAGCTTTGACATAATCATAAAAAAATGAAAAACGACTCACACACTAGACTCTATGAAGAACTTGAAGCTATGGTTGAGCTTGAGCTAGCTGCATAGGCTTCACTTGAGTTTGAGCTCCTCTTTAGCTTGAGCTTGAGCACATTCTTTGAGCTTCATCTTCAAGCTCCTCTTGTGCTAAAGCTTTAGAATGTAGACGTGGAATGTGAGCTCAATCCATCTACATCTTCTATGTGTGTAGTTATAGTTCTTCTTCTCGGAGTATGTTTTGAGCTTCAACTAGCTTATTGCATAACATATACACTTAAGTAGTATGATTAGTAATTTAACAACATTTGGTGTGATCATCATCAAAACAAACCACTTGGGGTGGGACTAGATTCCTATCGCTCTCCCCTTTTTGATGATGACACACAAATGAAAAACGTATGAATAACATGATTATAAAAACATTGATCAAGTGAACTTACTCCCCTTACTTAGATGCGGTTATTATTCATTCATATTTTTGCTTTGCTTGTTGTCACTTTTTCTCCCTCTTGTCATCACAAAAAGTATAATAGTATACATACCAAATGAAGGAAAAAAATTTCATAGGCTCATCCTCAAAGTTTGTATCATTGAAGTTAGGTCTCCCCCTTAATGTATGCATGGATTTAGAGATTCATTGGGAGCTCTTCTACTAATCCTTTATAGTTTTGGTACCTGAAAATCAGACAAATAATTTTGGTACCTTTCTTTGTGGGTCTGTGCGATTAGTCATACATAATAATGTAATCATCAACCAAGAGGGAACCAAACCCAATTAGGTTGAGATTTTCCATAAGTAAATCTATAATCTCTACAAGAATGAACATTGTTCATAAAACTAGAAATGTAATTGTATTTCATTTAGACGGTTCCAATTTTGGGAATCCAAACTTTGACATATCCATTTTCAGTTTTAGGAACTCTAGCTTGATGATGAGAGATCCTAGCATTTTGATTGGTTATATTATAACCTAAGCCATGTTTGCTAGATTGGGGTTTTTGTGATATAATCAAGCTATCTAATTTTTCTTTACCTTTATTGAACCTAGCAACATTATTAACCAAGTCCTCATGCTTTGCCTTAATGGCGGTCATGTTCTTTTCTAAGTCCCTAAACCTATTTCCTAGGTCTTTGAGTTCTACCTTGAGCAACCTATTCTTTTCAATTAAATCTTTATTGTTGCTAATCAATTTTAGGTTCTCTTCCCTAATCTTTTCTAGCTCTTGATTAGTAGAATTAGAACCACATGATATATGCATCTTTTTGAGAGTAAAAAGCTTTTTGAGTTGGACCTCGTATAATGCATAAATTTTATGAAATTCCTCCTCATAATCAAGTTCCTCATCATCGCTACTATCGATATCACTAGAGTTATGGTAGGAATTTACCGTGGGATCTCCTCGTGCAATAAAGCACATTCATTCCTTATGCTTTCTTTTCCTTCATTTTCGGATGAGGATGAGCTATCGGAAACCTCTTCATCATCGCTTCTATCCCATGCCGCTAAAGCTTTTCTATTTGGCCTTTTGCCTTTTTATGGCTTTGTTCTCTTATCTCTGTTTTTCTTTAGAGGACACTCATTCTTCATGTGGCCTGGCCTATTACATTCATAACATTTTTGATTCTCCCCCTGAAAATGTGCATGTTCTTTGGGATCTTGGGGCAAGCAATTTATTCCCTTCAAATATGTGAGTACCTACAAAAATCAAAATTTGGTACTCTTTTCTTTCGAATCCATGGGGTTAAACATATTATCAATAAAATCAATGCAAGCAATTAAATAATATTCAATATGCCTTAAACTTGAGTATTCTAAAAATATACAATAAGCATAGATACTCAACATTATTGGGTTCATGTAAGATCATACAATTGAAACCCAAACCCATTTCGGATTTGTTTTCCTAGCTTACAAAGAATTTCTAGAATTATGCATATTCATCACAATATTATGGATATATGCATTTATATCTATCAAACTCAAATTCTTTGGAACCCAACACATATTATCATGTAATCTATGCATGGACATAGAATTATTCTTAGCATATGGATGCATAGTCACATGATTAGTACAATCTAACTTATGAATGAAACTATTAGAAATATTGGATTTCATCAATTTATTCCATGCAGTCTTACCATACATGAAATCATATTTATTTCTAGCAACATTTGCATGCATATTCTTTCTAACATGATTCTTTTTGTCTCTAACAGCATTATTAATCATGGAATCATGTTTGCATGAAGAAAAATTATTTAAGCTAGCATTGCGGTTGAAATTATTAAATTTAGAAACAAGCTCTTCATGCATACTTTTACGCTTAGACAAATCACTGAACAATAAATCGATTCTACCATTAATGCTAATGCATTCATTCATAAGCAAAGAATTTTCTACAACTAATCTATCATTATCAATTCTCAACTGTGCAATAATAGACTTAGCATCATTCAATCTTTCAAGACATTCATCATGTGCAAGCTTTAAACATTCATAATCATTCAATAAAGAATTATGCTCACTCTTCCAATTATCATGATCAATAAGAAGTGAATTATGATCTTTCTTTAAACTCCCAAGATCATGCTTCAAAGAATTAAATTCACTTTTCAATGATTTATAATCTTTAACTAAATCATTGTAAGCATGAAGTAAATCATTATTTTCATCTTCATCACTAGAGGTAGAGTTTACCTCATCGTTTGTTTGTGCCGTGTAGCAAGCATACAAACCTTATCTTTCTTTATTGGAGGATGAATCTTTAGAGGTGGATTCCTCAAACTTCTCTACCATGTGCCATTGTTGATACGCCGTAGTAGCTCCTGACACAAGACTAAAATTTTTGTTACTCGAAAAACTTTGAATATATCCAATTACCTCTCCATCTTTCATTTCCATTTCTTCTTCCTCTTTTGTCCATTGTGACTCGGGTGTGGTAGGTGCGTAATAGGGCTTCTCCACAAATCTCCACAAGTTGCTGTCTTTGGATTGAATGTAGACTTTCATCATTCTTTTCCAATCATCATAATTTGAGCCATCGAAGATTTGTGGAAGATGTCTTCTTGTTGACGCCATCTTGTAAACTCGCTCTGATACCAAGTATTGGATCCTGTGAAGGGCAAACAGCACTAGAAGGGGGGTTGAATAGTGTTGTATTAAAAAAATCACAAATGAACAACACAAAAGGAATAACTTCCCTTCCAATGTTGTCTAAGGAACCAAGTAGAGTGATCTATGCTTGGTCCTTAATCAACACGATTGATCTTCAAATATAGATAAGATAATATATAAACAATAAAGATCAAAGGAGTAGAATAGATCAGACACCAGAATATAAACTTGCAATAATGAATTTAAGTAGCAAGAGTAAATTAACAAATGATTGCAAATGACATATAATAAAAATGAACTTGTTAGTGTAAAGTAAATGTCAATCATAACCACAAAGATTTTTATCATGGTTCCCTACAACCTGGGTACGTCCAGTCCCCGAAACTCCTGTCGGGCTTTAAGCAACTATTATCGGTAAATAGGCAAACCACCACCCTCCAAGAGGATTTACAACCACCTTGCCTACAACACGGATTTTCAACAACATAGACTTGTCTATGATTTTCACTTGCCTCACAACCCGAGGACTTTTCCTTGCCTCACAATCCGAGGACTTTCAACACCCTTATCACCAAGGGACTACAAGTAAAATCAAATCCAATACTACACAATGAATTAGTGGAGATTGGTTTATACACACAATAATTCTATAACCAAGATTAAATTTGCAATTGTGCTTAACATGGTTAAAACAATTTAAATCGTTCGTAGATCACACAAAAAATATGAATTTATTCAATTTGATCAAGAATCTAGATGTGTTCTTAGATCACACAAAGAATATGAAATTATTCAATGTAATCTAGAATCTAGATGTTTCAAAAATCCGTTGAGAATATGAAAAATCAAAGAGAAGGATTTTGAAAGCTAATTTGCAATAGCCAAAAAATAATAATGATCTTAAAAATAATTATAAAAGAATATAAGCAATAAGATCAGAAATTGAAAAACCGTTTTGGCTATGAAGAACTTTGAGAGCAATGAGAACGATGAGATCTTTTGAGAGAATAAGAATTTTGCTCAAGAATGAATTGGTTAGGAAAAAAGATCTCAAGGCTTATCTATTTATAGAGCCAAAAGAGAATTCAAAAAATTTCAAATGCAGTTTGACTTTTGCCCAAAAATCAAGTGAGAAATTAATGATAGAGGCAATCAAGGAAGTCAACACGTACAGCTGGTAGTCGACTCCTTAAGGTTGGTAGTCGACCCCAGAGCAGTTTCTGAGAAATTCTGTTACATGCTGGTAGTCGACTTCCTAACTTTGGTAGTCGACTACAGGAGTATATTTTCAGGGAGAAGGCAGAAATCAGGGTAGTGAACTACTGGGTGTTTGTAGTTGACTACAAGTTGAAACTTAGCTTCTATGAAAAGTATGCTATAAAATAAGTTTTAAAACAAGTTTAAGAACATTTTAGAAAATCATTTTGTGTGTGTGTGCATATTCTTTCTTGGCTTTGACATAATCCTAAGAAAATGAAAAACAACTCACACACTAGACTCTATGAAGAGCTTGAAGCTATGGTTGAGTTTGAGCCGGTCGCATAGGCTTCACTTGAGTTTGAGCTCCTCTTTAGCTTAAGCTTGAGCACATTCTTTGATCTTCATCTTCGAGCTCCTCTTGTGCTAAAGCTTTAGAATGTAGACGTGGAATGTGAGCTCAATCCATCTTCATCTTCTAGGTATGTAGTTATAGTTCTTCTTCTCGGAGTATGTTTCAAGCTTCAATTAACTTATTGCACAACCTACACACTTAAGTAGTATGATTAGTAATTTAACAACATTGGTGTGATCATCATCAAAACAATGCACTTGGGGTGGGACTAGATTCCCATCAGTCTTCCTCTTCCTTCTTTTCAAACACAATCATTTTTTCTTTAAGCTCACTATTTAGCATGCACATTTTTTCAATAAGCAATTTATTTTCAGTTTCAATCTTAATAAATTTTTCTTTATGCATTCTAATCTCTTTTAACAAAGAGGGACGAGAAAGACAATCATCTTTTTCAGTGAGCTAGATTTTTCTTTCGTTCAGCATGGTGATGGTTAATTTGCAAGTAACAAGTTCTTCTTTTAGATTTTCAGTTTCTTTTAACATTTTACAATTTTCTTTTTGCAATTTAAAACAACCATTCCTATAGTCATCTAAAGTAAATTCTAGCTCATTAATCTCGTCTTGCATTCCTTTATAAATATTTAAAAGTTCAGCTTTGGTGCATGATTTTACCTCATTCTGTTTTGCCATTACGCAGAGGGAGGTGTGCGCAGTTTCCTCGGTCTCATCCTCACTATACATATCCCATGTTCGCGCTAGAGATTTTTCTTTCTTTTCAGCGACGTCATTCCTTTCTTATGGGTAATGTCTCGCGAAGTGTCAATGCTTCCTGCACATAAAACAAATAACTTTCCTCTTTGTTTTGTCACAAATAGAAGAACCATATTCATTCAGATTCAGAAGAGCGTTTCTTCCCTTTTGCTTCTTTTCATTGCTGATAAGGGATTGCTCGCTTCATGCATATCTAGTTTCCAAAGTCCTCCATATATCCTGCAAAGAAGTGCAATGTGAGTTATGATCAAATATTTTTCTATTCAAACCACACAATAAGATATTCATTGCTCTAGCATTTACAGCACACACATTTCTATCATTTAAATGCAAATTACTTTCATGCATAGAATACCCATTTTCGATAATGTACCAGGTATCAACATCAACAGATAGTAAATAAGTTTTCATCCTAGACTTCCAGTATATATAATCATGGCCATTAAATAGATGGGGACGATCAATAGGCATGCAATAAGGAAAAACTAATGTTGGGGTTTTCATGATAACTAGACTAGATCCTCTAACATGCTCGGATACCACTTGTTGGATCTGGTCTAAGCCTAGAGGGGGGTGAATAGGCTTTTAAAAATTCTCGTGCAACCCACGAGCAATTACACGCATTTAGACAGCACAGATACATATATGCAGGGTAAATAGAAACAATCACAGAGTACACAGCAGATTTACACTGGTTCGGTCACACCCACGACCTACGTCCAGCCCAAAGCAAATACTAAATTAATATGTTTCTTTGCAAAACTACAATGAGTCCTGAGCTCCCTCTCCTCACCTAGTCATACCACACTCCACCGGTGCAAAACACTATCAACCTAGTAAAATCTCTATCTTGACTAGCTATAATTCGTCAAGACCCTCTTGTCTAGCACCCACCTGGCAAGACCCCAAAAACATGTATTGTTGGATCTGGATCGTAGCCTAGAGGGGGGGGGCGAATAGGCTAATAAAAATATTCGTGCAACCCACGAACAATCCCATGCAGTTATATGCACAGACAGGGCAATAAAATAGCAATCACAGAATACGCACAGATATACCCTGGTTCGGTCGTCCCCACGACCTACTCCAGCCCCTGAAAGCAACTACTAGATAGATATGTAATCAAGTACAGCTACAATGAGTCAAGATCCCAAATCTACTCTCACCTAGCTCGTACGCACACCACATGCTCTACACTATCAATCTAGTCAGATGCTCTCCCTCCATGACGACTCCCAAAGTCGTCAGGTCCCTAAAAATAACACAAAAGGTAAAGTTTCCCCTACGAGGATCTAACACAACAACTACACAAAATAATGATAAATAGAGTTTAGGAATCTCAGTTTGTGTAGCGGCGATGTCCTCGTCAATCAGCACGGGTCAGATCTCATCTGACGTAGATGTAGTCTCTGATGTCCCCTCAACAGTCTGAGACTTGCGCCCTTCGCCAAAGATTGAAACTTGTGGCCTGGGAAGAAATATTTGAAATGTGCCTGTCTCTTCAATTGTTGCGGCCTGTCCCAAAAAAAATACAAGTCAAATCGATCTGCACTTGGGGAAATAAAATAGTGCGGCTGCTTTGAAATTTTCTTTGCCTACAAAAAACCGTTTGCAAGTTCACCAAGATAATGTGTCTGATAACAAAATGTGGGTGCCTTTAAAAAAATTTGATTTTGAAAACAAAAGTCCAGCTCCTCTTAAAAACTTTGTGCTCTAAAAAAACTGTGAATTTTTTAAAGGAAGCAAAAGGAAAGCATGGGCACGTGAGCTCTTAGGGAATTATTCCTTTCTCAATTTTTTGTGCACTCGTCCTTTGATGACATTGCGGCTGCCCCTTCAAGATTGCACAAAGAAATTTCGGCAACTTGAATAAATAGTTGTTGCATGCGCCTGATCTTCTGAGAATCAAATCTGTACGGCTCTTGGAGACACGTGAAGCTCTGGGAGAATTGCGGCTTGGTGCTCTTGGAAATCCTGCAAAGAAACAAAAGAAATCAATTCGGCCCCTTGAGAATTCCTTAAAAAAACTTCTCCCCTTCAAGACTTCTCTGATGATGATGAAGCACAGGCTCCTTTAATTTTTGATGGGTGATGGAGAAAAACAATTCGGCTTCATTTTGACGGTCTCTCCCTCTCGTTTTTTTTCCGGTTGTCCTTGTGTATACAAACCCTAAGTGCGCACCTCGCCTTTATTTGATTGGATGCCTTTATTAATTTCGGTTGCCCCCTGGCAACATTTTTGTGATGGGCTCTTGGTCCCCTTTTTTGACTTGAAAAAGCCCAGGCTCTCTATACCCTAATGCGCACAGACCCTAAAATAATTCGGCACCCATTGATTTCTTTTGTTTTTGTAGTTGTGTGGAAACGAGGGGATTTTTCCATCACCCTTTTTTTGGTGTGCTATTTTCAAAAGGAAGTGGCAATTAAATAAAAAGATTCACACTCCTTTTAATTTTCTGAATGATGCGATACTATCAATTTTTTGTGTATTGCTCTCCTGGGAAGATTATTGCGGGCTCTCCTTTGGGATTGCAATTGGAACGTGTGCAGACTCCCCTCTCTCCTTTATACATTGACCAAGTCTCTCTGCGAATAAATCGCATGTTCGCTTCGCCATTCCTGAAACACTTAACACACACGTTAAAAACATTCACACACGTTTGTTATCATCAAACACGAAGTTCACAGATCGTTGCTACCAACAATCTCCCCCTTTTGATGATAACAAACTAGGTATAAGATTTGCACAATAAAGTTCCAAATAGTGTGTGAAAGTGTGGCATGCAATGAGATGATGCAAACAATGATGTGTGAACACCAACGTGCAAAGTTAACAATATACGCATGCTCCCCCAATTTAAGTGCTTCCCAAATATTCATTAATGCTCCCCCTTAATCAAGCAATCAGATAGTACCAAATGCTAAATACCAAGCACGCCAAGTAACTACCAAATCTTCCCAATTTTTTCTCCCCCTTTGTTATCATCAAAAGTCATAACACGAAGTCAACAACATATAACATGCAAAAAGAGAATATTATTAACCATCACCAACAATTGCATGCATACAATCATAGAATAATCAAGTCAAAATCCAATGAAATGAAACAACGAAGAATTCAACACCAACGTGTACGTGTGATGATTAAAATTGCAGCACATAGGGAGAATCATTTAAGAAAGTCAACCAAAACCAATCCACATTTTCCAAATAACATTCTATCACCTAGGATTGATTTTTCCCACCTCATTAAAAATGAGTTCAAGGTACCACACCCCAAAACATGGCCTATAAGGACTCTTAGATGTGGGGGTGGCATTGCTTGACGAGTAAATACACCAACGCTAAAGCTTACCCATAAAGCTTAAGTTGGATACTCGTGGGTAATACCGTTGCAAGGATTGTATCCATTTTCCATACGGAGCAATTATCTTTTGTTTTCACATTTTTTTTTAAAAATACTTATACCAACAATTTCTTTTGCTCAATTTTTATCCATGGCAAGGTATATCATATCCCTTAGATTTTCAGTTAAGTTTTCCTCCTACATTCACTTTCCATTCTTCATAAACGATATCTCCAAATGTGCAACAATAATAATACATGTGGAAGTGAAGTAGGTGGTGTAGAAATCAAGTTATTTTCAGTCATTGAACATGCCATGAATATTTAGATAGATGAACATGTGCATGTTGCAAAAGTAATAATACACCAATTTCTACATAGATATGAAAATCATTCGTGCATACTTCAATAATAGATCAAAGAAAAAAGATACACATTTAATCACCAAAATATTATTTTTTTTCAGTTTTTTTAATGCATGAAGTACTAAAGCAAACATGAGATGCAATCACACAAACAAAAACAATCATGCACACATAGCAATGCAACTACTAGCACACAAACAAAGAAAAGTCATGCACAAAAAAAAACTATGAAGATATTCATTAAGTTCAAAGAATGAGATATACCTTCGCGTCGACGTTTGACTAAGGAGCTAAAAAGTAATGAGACATTCAATTTATCGCTCCTCGTCAACTTTCCATCCACCTACAAAAGAGGTGTCGTGTGTGACCTTGGAATCCAACAAGGTCCACTCACGTAGTCATCAAAGATTTAGGGACCCATATTTGTATGAACTTAATGTTTTTGTTCCTATATTTGCAACGATATGAAGTATGACCAACGCATCCACATGTAAAGCACTTTGCATGACAATTTCCAACTTTTGTTGTTTCAATGTGAACTTTTCTATAATTTGATTTTTCAGCATTTTTAGAACCATATCCTAGTCCTCGTCTATTATTGCCATAAAGTTGATTTCCAAGTATAATGTCCAAACTTTGTTTACCAATGGAAAATCTCTTTAATGACAATTCTAAATTAGCAACTTTGGATTTCAAATGATCATTTTCGTTCACAAGCAAAGTGCATTACTAATGAAAGCTTGCTTGTTTTCCTCTTCTTTCTTTTCAAAATCCCTCATTTTTCCTTTAAGTTCAAGATTTAGCATGTTAAGCTTTTCAGAAAGCAATTCATTTTCAACTTCAAGCTTTGTCTTATCAAGTTTATACATGCTAATATCCTTTAGTAAAGAGGAACATGAAAGACAATCAATTTTTTCAGACAAGCTAGCTTTCTCTTTTTCTAACATAGTAATTGTAGATTTGCATGCAACAAGCTCTTGTTTAATATTTTCCATTTCTATAGACATGTCATACTCAGTTTGTTGCATATCAAAATTATCATTCCTATAACATTCCACATCAGCTTCTAGCTCATCAATTCTATGTTGCATTCCTTTACAGATTTCTAAGAATTCAGCTTTAGTGGGAGATTCTACCTCATTGTGTTTGGCCATCAATGCCATGCAGGAGTGGGCTTCATGTTCCGCATCCTCCTCCTCAGCTTCGCTATCCATGTCCCACGTCAGCACTTTCGTTTTTCCTTTTGCAACTTGAGCTGTGTGTTGTGGGCAATCTGTTATGTGGTGCCCTTTCTTCCTGCATTTAAAACATTCACTTCTATTAATAGCTTTCTGATCATAGGAATTTCTACCAAAATTAGAATTATTAGAACGAATGAACCTTTTTCCCATCTCAGCTCTTCCTTGATCAGTCTGAATGTATCTCCTGACGTTTCTAACCATTAGGGCTTGCTCTTCATTAAGATCGTCGTCGTTAGCTTGAAGAGCTAATAGTGTGGAAGCTTTGGTCTTCTCTTCAGGTTTCTCTCTGGCTTCTATACTCTGCAACTCAAGCTCATGTGACATTAGGTTGCCTATCAAGTCCTCCACTTTCATTGTTGACAAGTCCTTAGCTTCTTGAATAGCGGTGACTTTAGGCCTGAACGAGCTTGGTAGATACCTTAAGATCTTTCGTACCTGTTCATGGCTAGAGTATGGCTTACCGAGGGAACTGGATTTGTAGACGATATCAATGAACCTCGCAAACATGTCTTTAACTGATTCTGTTGGTAGCATGCGGAAGCTCTCATATTCAGTGCTCAGCAATGCAAGTCTGGATTCCTTTACTTGCGATGGTCCCTCGTGTGTCACCTCCAGAGTATGCCAGATTTCCTGCGCAGTTAGACAATGTGAGATACGATTAAACTCAGATTTATCAACAGAGCATATAAGCGCATTCATAGCTTTACCATTAAGAGTATAAAGTTTCTTATTAGCTAAATCCCACTTGTCTTTAGGCTTAATCAAAACAGTGTCTTCAATTTTAATAGTGGGTAGACTATAACCATTTTCAACAATATCCCACACATCATAATCTACAGACACTCCGTGATGACTCCCAAAGTCGTCAGGTCCCCAAAAAAATAACACAAAAGGTAAAGTTTCCCCTACGAGGATCTAACACAACAACTACACAAAATAATGATAAATAGAGTTTAGGAATCTCAGTTTGTGTAGTGGCGATGTCCTCGTCAATCAGCCTGGGTCAGATCTCGTCTGACGTAGATGTAGTCTCTGATGTCCCCTCAACAGTCTGAGACTTGCGCCCTTCGCCAAAGATTGAAACTTGCGGCCTGGGAAGAAATATTTGAAATTCGCATGTCTCTTCAATTGTTGCGGCCTGTCCCAAAAAAATACAAGTCAAATCGATCTGCACTTGGGGAAATAAAATAGTGCGGCTGCTTTGAAATTTTCGTTGCCTACATAAAACCGTTTACAAGTTCACCAAGATAATGCGTCTGATAACAAAATGTGGGTGCCTTTAAAAAAATTTGATTTTGAAAACAAAAGTCCAGCTCCTCTTAAAAACTTTGTGCTCTAAAAAAATTGTGAATTTTTTAAAGGAAGCAAAAGGAAAGCATGGGCACGTGAGCTCTTAGGGAATTATTCCTTTCTCAATTTTTTGTGCACTCGTCCTTTGATGACATTGCGGATGCCCCTTCAAGATTGCACAAAGAAATTTCGGCAACTTGAATAAATAGTTGTTGCATACGCCTGATCTTCTGAGAATCAAATCTGTACGGCTCTTGGAGACACGTGAAGCTCTGGGAGAATTGCGGCTTGGTGCTCTTGGAAATCCTGCAGAGAAACAACAGAAATCAATTCGGCCCCTTGAGAATTCCTTAAAAAAACTTCTCCCCTTCAAGACTTCTCTGATGATGATGAAGCACAGGCTCCTTTAATTTTTGATGGGTGATGGAGAAAAACAATTCGGCTTCATTTTGACGGTCTCTCCCTCTCGTTTTTTTTCCGGTTGTCCTTGTGTATACAAACCCTAAGTGCGCACCTCGCCTTTATTTGATTGGATGCCTTTATTAATTTCAGTTGCCCCAGGCAACATTTTTGTGATGGGCTCTTGGTCCCCTTTTTTTGACTTGAAAAGCCCAGGCTCTCTATACCCTAATGCGCACAGACCCTAAAATAATTCGGCACCCATTGATTTCTTTTGTTTTTGTAGTTATGTGGAAACGAGGGGATTTTTCCATCACCCTTTTTTTGGTGTGCTATTTTCAAAAGGAAGTGGCAATTAAATAAAAAGATTCACACTCCTTTTAATTTTCTGAATGATGCGACACTATCAATTTTTTGTGTATTGCTCTCCTGGGAATATTATTGCGGGCTCTCCTTTGTGATTGCAATTGGAATGTACGCAGACTCCCCTCTCTCCTTTATACATTGACCAAGTCTCTCTGTGAATAAATCACATGTTCGCTTCGCCATTCCTGAAACACTTAACACACACGTTAAAAACATTCACACACGTTTGTTATCATCAAACACGAAGTTCACAGATCGTTGCTACCAACATGTATCAATGGTAAAGTTTTTCCTACAGAGCTCAATACAACTACACAAATATAATAGTAAAGAGTTTAGAGAATCTCAGTTTGTGTAGCGTCAGTCGTCTCTGTCAATCAGCTCACGTCAGATCGCATATGAGATGATGTCGTCGCCAATGTCACGTCCGTGCCTCTAAAACATGTGGCCTAGGTGATTTGGGCTCCTCAAAAGTTGTGGCCTAGGTGTGGATGTCCCTTGAAGAGATGCGCAATGTGTTGAAGCTCATCCTTGTAGATGTTGTGTAAGTTGTTGAAGCTTTTCCCTTTGATGTTGCGCAATTAAGGAGATGGGAAGCCCCTTTTTGTTGCGGCCTTGAGCTTTGCACCCTCCTTTGTTGTGCAATGTAGATTTGCTTGGTTATGGAGTTGTGCAAGGTAGCTTTGGCAATGAGATCTTGGATCTTTGGCCTAGGAAATGATGAAATATATGAAGCTATTCAGAATACAACTCATGCTAAAATAAATACCACTGATTTAATACAGAGATTAAAATCAAAAAAATATCACCATGTTGTAGAGCACTGAGTTTTGAACGTCCTGGCGCAAACGGTTCGTAGATCCGAGCTCTGTGGAGAAAGTTATGCACTTTTTAGCGGCGTCCGTCGAGCTCCTTGCAAAGTTGCGGCCTAAAGCTTAGGAATTTAGGGTATGGACAAATTCTTCAGTTGTCCTCTCTTTTAAAATATCTGTCTTTGAATATGGGTTTATATAGGATATGATTGGATATGATAGGATCAATTAGAATTCCATATTTGATAGAGATTGGAAGGAATCCTAATTTGATTAGGATTTGAATAAATCTCATAGGATATGGAGTTTGAATATGAATGGCTATGGAATTGAATTTGAGTACCTATAGGATTTGAATTAGATCTCATTTAATCACCTTTGATTTGCATGAGATTCTCCATATCCCTCCATCTTTGACCAATTCTTCAATTTGCTTGGCATAAGGATTTGAATGTTGCACCAATTGATTTGAATCAATTCAAATATGGATTTGAATTGATTTGCTCCTTATCTTCTCATCTTTGACTTAGTCCAATTGTTGTAGCCATATTCTCCATCTTTGACTTAGTCCACTTGGAGTGTTTATAGAAATTCCTACATCACTTTTGGCTAGTCTCTCTTTGAGTATTCGCGAGAGTGCCATTCCTGAAAACGCTTAGCACACCCATTAAATTGTTCACACACGTTTGTTATCATCAAACACGAAGTCATCGAACATTGTATCCAATAACACGTTGTATCCAAGGAAATCATTGTCCTTAAGCCAGTGTATGAAGGACACTTTAATGTCAGTGAGAACATGGTAAAATCTATCAAATAGAGTTTTGAGTTGATACTCCTTAAACAATCATTTTGACCAGTTAACTTATTCTTTTTTAGGATATTATTACTTGGATTCCAACTGGCAAAACATAAAACTACCCTAGTTTAGCATATGTTCATGATTTTTAAATAGTTAAATTGAATTTTATTCAACTATACCCTCCCACTATTTTAGCAAACATCTTAAGCCATATAGATGAACGAATAATAATATTTAGTGGGAAAGAGACCCGACCACCCTGAGTGTAACGACCAGTTTTATCGTTACGTTACATCTGTTCTCTCTCGTGTATTATTTTCTTTCATATATGTTGTTCGACGTTTCTGTCCCCGTACCCATATCTGTACCCGCATCCATTTCCTTTCATACTTAGTATTATTATTATTATCCTTTTTAGTAATTATTTTAAATGTCTCTTCTTAAATTTTGTTTTAAAATTTCCAATTCAAAATTCGAATTCGAATTCAAACCTCTAATCTTTTTTTACCTTTTAAAATTTAAATGCTACTTCCATTTTTAGACCCCTTTAAAACCTAATTAAATAGCACTAATTACCCCCTAATGACACAATCAAATCTCTTTCAATTTTCCTTTTATAACTTAGCCCTACCCATGTGGCAGTACACCCAGGCCAAAACAACACTCACGCACGCAACCCTTAAACCAAAAAAAGGACAACAAATAGAAAATTTAACATAAGGAGATCCTAAAGCCTACTCACGTGCTGTCATTTCTAAACTCCCACACACTAACAACTAATATTATAAGAACCTATGGTTTGTTTCTCCCTACACATCTGCCCGTACCCACTCTCCCCACTTTCCCCTCTCTCTCCACCCACGTGATAAGCCCTCACCCTACACTGCTTTATAAGGTAACCTAGGGCTACCCCCTCTAAACCTCAACATAGCCGTCCCCCTATTTTTCTCATCTCCACCCAACGAAAACACTGCCTTCATCTCACGGCCTCATGCGTCGCCCGACCCTCACCCTCTTCCGCGTGCCCTGTTCCCAAGGAACCGCCGGAAAACTCCCCTCCGGCCATCGCTCCTTCTCCTACATCCAGGCAAACAACCCACGCCCAGCTCTTCCCCCATCCTCCTCACACACAAGGTTCATGCCGATAACACCCATGCCCAGGCAACCGGAAACGCCACCCAGATCTCCCCCACCCGCGACAGAACACCGACGGCCTCCTCCACGAGCTCTTCTCCGCGCGTCTCCTCCACGCTATCAGGCGCCTACTGCTGCTCATCTTCTCCACACAGTTGCCTCAGATCTGACGCTGATTGCCACGGGTACTCAATGCAACCCTCGCAACCACCTGCAGAGCCACTAGACGCTGATGTCCGTCGGTTCCCTCGCTGCCGTGATGAGTTTCAACCCGTAGACGTTGTGCGTGTCTTCATCACTGCACCCATTCGCTGCGTAAAGTTAGTACCCCTACCAATAACCCATAATGCACACCGTAATTTAGAAGACCTAATAAAATCAAAATATTAGACGTCGTAGGAACTTGTTATAATGTTGTTACGATCAAAAACAGTCTAACCTGAATATGTGTTTTATCAAACCAGCAAACCGTTATCACCGTAGCGTAGTACCCATCGAGACGAACCCACGACCACTGATGTCCTCGAAAACAGGCAAGTGATACTTGCCAGTAATTGTTTAGGCCATGTTTTAGGCCAATTTGTGTAGTAGCGTAAAAGAGACTAGGCGATGAATTATAGTCGCATGACGCCTTATTTTGATCTAGCTTGACAACAAAGCTAGATCCGACACCATTATTATGCTATCATTTCATGATGCTTGTCATGTTTACTTTCAATTAACGGTACGCACTTTTAACTGCTCATTGCCATGTCATGTCATGCATCAAATTGTTCCATCGTGATTGCGTAGCATACGCTACAATAATTGTAACTATTGAGGCTAGGCACCTGCTTTGCGGGCACAACCCTATGCCAAACCAAAAACACTTTCTGGCTCGTGATCCAGAAGCGAGCTCAGTGTTGTTGGGAAACTAACGCTCGATACGCATGGAGGGGTAGGGTTAAACTATCACGCAGCATAGAGGTGTGCCTGATCCGCACCTTCAGCTGTAAGGAGTAAAGTCTGTGCACAATGTGAAAAGATAGTGTTCGTGATTCGTGAATAGTGTTTTTTTGTAGTTTTTGCGACGACGTGCATGCTTGTTTCCATCATGTCATTTTAAATTGTTGCATACTTTTAATTCCATGCCATTTCATCATATTAGAATTGCTAGTCGCATTACTTTTATTTGTATCCTTGCACAAAAGTTCTCCGCTTTCCTTGGGAGACTTTTGCTGACATGTGCCCTCTTCTCTTGGGTGTCACATGTCATGTTTAGAGACAGAGTTAGTTGCAGGAGACGAGCAGTACGCAGACGTAGAGTTCGAGGTCCCTGCAGAGGCTGAGTTTGAGGACACTGGTGACCAGCCCTAGACTCACTTGGAGACTTCTTTAGTTGTTGTTTCTTTTAGTAGTTGCTAGTAGGATTCGATGCGTAGCACCTTCCTTTTTTGCTTTATGTTTCGGCCATGCCTTAGGCCTTTTTGTACAGACTATGTACTCTTGTGACTTTTCTCTGTGATGTTGGAATATTTGTTGGATGTTGTTGGTGGATATTTCTATTTCTGCTTTCTATTTATCATTGATGTTGTTTTGTCGCATTGCAAGAACTTGCAAATTGTATCATTCATAGACGCTTATCGGACAGCACCTTCCAGCTCCAAGTTCGAGCAGACCTTCTCACGTCTCGCCTTCCGTACTTGGGAAGCAGGGCGTAACAGGTTTTAGTTGTGGCCCATGCAGGTCCTCTTTGCACCTGCGAAATAACGGAACAACAATAATGATAACAACATCCATTTAAATATTCGGAACATTCAAGTCATAATTGAGTCTAATCTGAACGTTTCCTTGTCTTAGGTGGCTGGGAGACGCATTACCCGAGCTGGTGGTGGATATGGAGCTGGTGGTGGAGCAGGACCCGGGGAGGATGCTGCTAGAAAACCCACCACGGCTGAGATGATGAGGATGATGCAGCAGATGATGCACGTAATGTCGATCACCACTGAGCTGGGATGACATTGGAAACAGGGAGCTGTTATGGCCTGAGATGATTGTTGTGGCGGTGGATGTTGTGAGGCACATCAGGGAGAAGCTGAGGATTGCTCAGGACCATTTCAAACATTGGGCAGATGCTAAATGACGACCGCTGGAATTTCAACCTGGGGACCATGTTTTTCTCAAGATCTCTCCGAATCGAGGAGTTATTCGATTTGGAAAGAGAGGCAAGATGAATTCGAGGTATATTGGACCTTTTGACGTCCTGGATCGTGTTGGAGCTGTGGCTTACCGCTTGGTGTTGCCACCATCATTGGAGAGAGTTCACGACGTGTTTCACGTATCTCAGTTACGTCGATACATCCATGATCCATCTCATACTGTGGATTTCTTGGAGATCACAGTTCGTCCGGATCTGACCTATGATCAGCAACCAGTTAAGATTCTGGATCGAAGGCAGAAGCAGTTGAGGAATAAAACCGTCGACCTGGTTAGAGTGTAGTGGCATCATGGTTCACCTGGGGAGTCCACCTGGGAGAGAGAAGATGAGATGAGAGAGCGTTACCCGCATCTGTTCCCTGACCTGTGATTGTTAGGAATTCCGAGGGTGGAATTGTTTTTAAGGTGGGTAGGATGTAACGACCGGTTTTATCGTTACGTTATAGCTATTCTCTCTCGTGTATTATTTCCTTTCATATCTATTGTTCGATGTTTCTGTCCCTGTACCCGTACCCGTATCCATTTCTTTTCATACTTATTATTATTATTATTATCCTTTTGAGTAATTATTTTAAATGTCTCTTCTTAAAATTTGTTTCAAAATTTTCAATTCAAAATTCGAATTCAAATTCAAACCTCTAATCTTTTTTTAACTTTTAAAATTCAAATGCTGCTTCCATTTTTAGCCCCTTTAAAACCTAATTAAATATCACTAATTACCCTCTTAATGACACAATCAAATCTCTTTCAATTTTCCTTTTATAACTTAGCCCTACGCATGTGGCTGTACACCCAAGCCGAAACAACACTCACGCACACAACCCTTAAACAAAAAAAAGGAAACCAAATAGAAAATTTAACCTAAGGAGATCCTAAAGCCTACTCACGTGCTGCCATTTCTAAACTCCCACACACTAACAACTAATATTATAAGAACATATGGTTTGTTTCTCCCTACACATCTGCATGTACCCACTCTCCCCACTTTCCCCTCTCTCTCCACCCACGTGATAAGCCCTCACCCTACACTTCTTTATAAGGTAACCTAGGGCTACCCCCTCTAAACCTCAACACAGTAGCCCCCCTATTTTTCTCATCTCCACGCAACGAAAACTCGGCCTTCATCTCACGGCCTCACGTGTCACCCGACCCTCACCGTCTTCCTCGCACCCTGTTCCCAAGGAACCGCCAGATAACACCCCTCCGGCCACCGCTCCTTCTCCTACAACCACGCAAACAACCCACGCCCAGCTCTTCCCCCATCCTCCTCACGCGCATGGCTTACGTTGGCAACACCCAAGCCCAGGCAACCGAAAACGCCGCCCAGATCTCCCCCCACCTGTGACAGAACGTTGACGGCCTCCTCCACGAGCTCTTCTCCGTACGTCTCCTCCATGCTGTCAGGCACGCGCGCTGCTGCTGCTCATCTTCTCCACGTAGCTAGCCTCAGATCTGATACCAACAGCCCCGGGAACTTGTTGCAACCCCGCAACCACCTGCAGAGCCTCCAGACACCGCTGTCCACCATTTCCCTCGCTGCCGCGACAAGTTTCAAACCGTAGAAATTATTCGTGTCTCCGTTGCTGCCCCCATTCGCTATGTAACGGTTAGTACCTTTACCTATAACCCATAACCCACACAGTAATTTAGAAGACCTAATAAAATCAAAATATTAGACGTTATAGGAACTTGTTATAATGTTGTTACGATCAAAAACAGTCTAACTTGAATATGTGTTTTATCAAACCAGCGAACCGTTATCACCGTAGCGTAGTACCCGTCGAGACGAACTTACGACCACTGATATCCCCGGAAACAGGCAAGTGATACTTGCCAGTAATTGTTTAGGCCATGTTTTAGGCCAATTTGTGTAGTAGCGTAAAAGAGACTAGGCGATGAAATGATAGTCGCTTAGACGCCTTATTTTGATCTAGCTTGACAATGAAGCTAGATCCGACACCATTATTATGCTATCATTTCATGCTGCATGTCATGTTTATTTTCAATTAACGGTACGCACCTTTAACTGCTCATTTCCATTTCATGTCATGCATCAAATTGTTCCATCGTGATTGCATAGCACACGCTACAATAATTGTAACTATTGAGGCAAGACACGTGCTTTGTAGGCACAACCCTATGCCAAACCAAAAACCCTTCCTGGCTCGTGATCCAGAAGCGAGCTCAGTGTTGTTTAAAAATCAACGCTCGATACACATGGAGGGGTAGCGTTAAGCTATCATGCAGCGTAGAAGTGTGCCTGATCCTTACCTTCAGCTGTAAGGAGTAAACACTGTGCACAATGTGAAAAGATAATGTTCGTGATTCGTGAAATAGTGTTTTTTCGTAGTTTCTGCTACGACGTGCATGCTTGTTTCCATCATGTCATTTTAAATTATTGCATACTTTTAATGCCATGCCATTTCATCATATTAGAACTACTAGTCGCATTAGTTTTATTTGTATCCTTGCACAAAAGTTCTCCGCTTTCCTTGGGAGACTTTTGCTGACATGTGCCCTCTTCTCTTGTGTATTTAGATGAAGGATAATTATAGTTGACTATTTGTAGTGCTTTGGAATATAATTGTTGTGACTTAGTGTGTGTGATGGTTTGTGTGTATATGTGTAAATATATAGTGTATTCATGTATAAAGTGGTTTTGTAAATATGTTTAGTAAAGAGGGTTATTGCGCATATGGCATAAGTGTTATATTATATTTATTATTAGTATTAGGGGGTGTTTTGTGTAAAGTTGGGTTTAGGACATGTATTGTATTCTTGGGTAGGTGAAGGTTATTAGTGTCACTTTACCTTTTTCATGATAAGTAGTTATTTCCATACATCCTAATTATCGTAAGATGACACCTAAGTAGACACTAAGTAAGGTGTTGGGTGAGTCATGACAACATGTGTCCTCTTCTTGGATTTTTGGATTTAAGGAATTAAGAAAAGAAAATGAAAATACAAAGGATGAAGAGAAGGGAGTTCATTTAGTTTTTCATTTCTCTTTCCATCTTCCTTCTCTCTTTCATTTTTTCATCTCCATTCCCTCCTCTCTCCCTTGTCAAATTCGGCCAAAAAATATATGACCCCTTTTCCTTCATATTTTTAGCCTAAAACACCCATTTTCATCCGCTTTTGAGCCTTGGTGATAGATAGATGGATGTGGGTGAGTTTGGGAGCTATATGGGATGTTTTCTTGGTCAAAGATGGTGTCTTTTTGGGGGGGGGGATGAAGTGTGAAAACGTGGATTCATGGAGCTAGGTGGGATCATGGGGGATTTCATGGAGGAAGCTTCCAATTTCATGGTAGGATTCCCTCTCCGTATGATATATTAATTCCTTTTTATCTCTTGTTGCTAAAGTTGTTAACTTTATTAATTAACATGCATTTTCATGCCATGCCAATAATCACCATACTACAAAGTTTTATCTTTAGTTGTAAATTGTATACTACATGCCATGTTGGATTTTGTTGTAAATTATTATTGTGGTTATGTTTAAATGATTGTTGTCTTTAAACCCTTTTATATGACTCTAGATGCTTGTACTTTATGTAATCCAAATAAATGAGAAATGCCACACTTGCACAATATAGCCATGGGCCAAGAGAAGTGATTGTGAAATTCTTGTGTTGGCATGAAGAAAATATGAAATGGGAAATGTTGGAAACATGTAAACGATGGAAATTTGGTAATTGAATCATGAAGCGTGGAGTAGGATGTTAGTGCCATGCATACTTGGGCAATGGTGATATTCATGGAATGGATTCATGTGTTATGTTATGATATAAAGAGGGGTGCACAAGGAGATGCATGACCATATAAGAATGAGAAATGGAAGGAAAGAAAAAAAACAAATTATGTAGCCATGTCATAGTGATCTCACATCCCACCTATGTATGACACTAATGTTCCCTAACCATGCATTAATGTAAGTTGTAGTAATCAATGTAATACATTACCCGTGTGAAACCACATTGTTCATTTAGTGTAGTTCCTTTCTTTCTTTAATGTACATGATATTATGCTTTTAATTTCCTATGGTATGCTTTTAATTTCCTATGGTTTTGTAGCTTGCATTGTACGTAAATCCCGGGATTCCTTTTATGCTTAAATGACATGATTCACCTTTATGTTACACCGCAAAATGCCATGTCATGCCACCCATTGTACCTTTATGTTCACTCTTATATTTCATTTCATAATGTCATGACATGTCACACATTGTAGCTTGCATTACATTGTTGAATAATATGTCACACATGATAGTTCGCATCATGCATTGAATAATATGCCATTTGGAGATGTGAAATTCATACTAGGGCACGATGTGACGTGCTCCTACTATGGTTTTTCAGGTGATAGCAGTTTAGCAGGTGTGGCTGGGTGTTTGGAAGTTGAGATGACTTGCGAGTGTAGCTTTGAGTGTTATTCTAGTGAGTTAATGTTGTACTGGAGAGAGTGGGACTAATAGTTGTATTCATATTTGTAATGATGTAATTGATATTCCTTGTGTGTGTGTGTGTGTGTGTGTGTGTGTGTGTGTGTGTGTGTGTGTGTGTGTGTGTACATATGTATACATATGTACATATACATATGTGTATATATACATATATATATATATATATATATATATAGGGCAATCTTCCATTGCGAAAAAATGGTGCGAAAGCCCGTGCGAAAACATTTTTTTTATTTTTTTGAAATTTTTTTTTTCAAAAATTCTTTTTTTGATGTTTAATCCATACAAATATATACCCCAGGGAAAATAATGGGTGAACCCGTTGGGCATTAGAGCACCCATCCACCCGTTACAAATTTAACGGTCTCAAAACGTGCGAATTTGATGAAATGCCTTGATCGAAGGCCAAATGACATTATTTCTCAACCATTATTTTTTGAGGGGGGTATAACAACATATGATGAGGGTGGAAAAAAGAATTTTTGAAAAAAAAAATTTCAAAAAAAAGATAAAAACATTTTCGCACCGTGCGAAATGTTCTCAATTGAAAATTTTCCTATATATATATATATATATATATATATATATATATATATATATATATATATATATATATATATATATATGACTGTGTTATTCCTTGTGGCATTTTTTTTATATGTTACTCTCTGGTGTTGTAGTGTTGTATGATTGGGCATTACACGTACTTCCTAGCATGTACATAGTGGGCTGCTGGTTCTATTGTATTTCTTTTCTCTTCTTCCTTCGTATCACTCGCTACTCTAGGATCACCTGGGACGGATTCGTACTTCCTGGGTATCCTGGGGAGCGGGGTGTGACATTACATATACTGGTATTATACTTAGTCAAGCCTAGGGTATGGTCAATTGTCAACCCTACTAGTTTGAACTTGGTTAGTCTCCATCGGTCTTTTGTCTATCAATGTTGGACTTCTTCCAACATATTTTGGCCAAAGTTTTCACAAAAAACCGAACCAACAAGTGCGATACTAACTCCCCATAAACAGGAGAGAAGAATCCTCTCTCGGTCATTACTCTCCTTGCATGCTTCAAGTGTCACCCAACCAAAGACCTTTCGACATGCCTTGCCTTGAAGCTAGGTCAGAGATCTAAGTGACACTGTTCACGTACATGTTCATATAATGACCTCAAGTCTAAGGACCAACTTTTCTATCATCACAGCAAGTTACCACTGACAGATTAGTTATGTTAACCATGTGATAACTCTCGTTAGGTTATTCAGTGAACTCATTCTCCAATGAGCACCTATGTCTCGTCGTTCGACTTGGCACCGACTTCACCAAGTCAAACAACCATGAGATCATCGTCACCACTCTATGGTGAAGGCAAAGACACAATGGTCTATCCGATGTATCGATATCCTTATCTCGAAACATCTACGACCATGAACGATTTCAGACTTATGCTACAAACGATCAAGAAATTCTCTATGGTCGAGATCCTCATCTCGATACTTGTTTGACATCGCATCAAGACTCAAGTCTTTACCTAAGTTCTAATGTAGACTACACTATTATTAACTTAGGTAAATTCTTACCAATCAGCTTACTGTTATTTTGAACAAGATATTTGTACATATACTTAGAGATAAATTGCCTCGAGGGCATACACATCCCCAACAGGTAATACCCGTGTTAATGATAATTTCTCTTTATTTACAGAAATACAAGTTCTCCATGATAATGGAAGAAGAGACTATTACTGAGATGCACATCTGCTTCATGGAGATAATCAACATACCCACTTCATGGAGTAAATGAGTAAGATTCTTTGTTCACTCACACCTGAGTGGGAGTCAAAGACAACGGTTATTGAAGAAGCTCATGAGATATCAAAGCTTAGAATGGATGACTTTATAGGAAATTTGTTGGCCTATGAGCTCCAAGTCAATAAGAGAAAGGTGGATGAATAAACAAAGAAGAAATCACTTGCTCTCAAGGCTTTCAAGAAGAAGGAAAGCTCAGAAGATGAAGATGAGGACCAAAATGCTCTCATGACAAGGAAATTCAAGAATTATCTTCAAGGTAAATTTAAATCCAAGCAAAGATTATCGAACAAATCTATTATTTTCTTTGGATGTAATAAGTTAAAACATGGCATAAAGGAGTGTCCGCTTTAAAATATTAAAGGCAAGGGCAAAGTGAAAGCAATAACAAAGGTGAAGAAGCCTAAAAACAAAGCATTTATGGCTTGGGACCAAGACCCATACGAGACGTCCGATGAATCCTTAAGTGAAGAAGAATAAGAAGAGGAAAGAAATGAAAGAACATACATGTGCTTTATGGACATTATAGATGAGAAAGAAGTAAATTCTGAACATGACTCAAATGATGATAATGATGTTTTTGCTAGATTATATGATAAGTATAAGAGCTTGCTTGCAGAGCATCTTAAATTTAAAAAGATTTATAGAATTATGTTGCTAGTTTAGAGCTTGAAAAGATAAAAGAAAAAACTTAAAATTAGTGAATATGTTGCTTATTGTTAAATATAGAAACCTTTAGTGGTAGCCTTAATACCTTAGATAAGACCTTGGCCACTATTAGAGCTTAGTATGACGTCTTACAAAAGAATGTAGATGCGTTTAATGGGAGTAAAGAGAATCTAGATGATTTTATTAGCTCACAAAGACCCTCTAACAGTAAATTTGGCCTAGGTTATAAGACCAATCAAAATGCTAGGCCTAGAAATAATCATGATATATTACATAGCAGTAGAAACAGTCTTGTCAAATTTTGGATACCCAAGAGAGGGAATATTTAAATGAAAGACGATTAAATTTCTAGTTTTACGCATAATGTACATTATAATATAAATTACAGATTTGTGAAAGGTGGGAACTCTATACCCAAATGGGTTTGGTTTCCCATTGAGTGATCTCATCTTTTATGACTAATCCCATGGACCAGAAATAAAAATGGTACTAAAATATTTAATTGTTTTTCAGGTACTCATATATGATGGGATTAGAAGCTAGCTCATAATTACACTTCGAGGTATATGCATGAATTAAGGGGGAGGCCTAAATGCTTATTATGCCTAAGTTCAGGTGGAAAAAAGTTAATAAGTTTGTAACAAATTATTTAATATTTCATTGTGATATCATTTTTATAACACTTGGCATCATGCACTACTTTATGGGGGAGAGATTGTTTTTATATGGCAATGGAGAAATCACAATTTATGGAGAGAAAGATTTTTTTCAAATATTGAGTCACTTGATTTATTTGCTAGGGAGAGAAAATTTTGTACATTTACCTCTATTCTTATTTATTATGACAAAGGGGGAGAAAGATGAGAGATATAAAATACAAATTTGGGAAGAATGTTGTTTGATACACATACACATGCATTCATTTCCTTATTTTTCATATTTTATATGATATATGTTTGTCATCATCAAAAAGAGGAAGAATGATGAATTTTGAGTCACTCCATGATAGTTTTGATGATGAGCAAATATATTATGTACTAATAATTTCATGAGTCTATATGTGTATATGATGAGCAAACAGAAATATCAAGGAAGAGTAGAACCAACAAAGACAATGGAGATCAAATCTACCAAGACAAGTGGACGAATTTCAAGTGATTGCATCAAGGAGCTTCAAGAATATATTTATTTTTGATTTAATTTTTATTTTAGTCTTGGTAGATTGTTAAAGTCTATGTTGAAGCTTTCACACACTTAGGAACACATTAAAATGTTTTAAAATTATTTTAAAAGTTATTTTCAAAGTTTTTGGAGCCGTGTCAGAATATCAGAAAACAAGTCGACTAGTTCGTGTGCTGTGGTCGACTAGAAATTCTAATATGCTAAACTAGTCGACAACTATTAGTGAACTAGTTGATTACATCTATACTAGTTGACTAGTCCATCAACTATAATGGACTAGTTCCAGCTGTTGAGCTCAAACTGTAACTTTTTATTGGCCATTTTTGGCTATTTGGGGGCTTTTTGATAAATAGTTTTCACCCAGTTTTGCCTTATAAATATAAGATTGTTCAAGCATTTAACCATGAATTGAATGATCAAATTTTTCAAGAGAAATATTTTTTGAGCTAAAATTCTTTCAAAAGAAACCCATCTATTTTCTCATCAATTGAAGATCAACACTATAGCCACACCACTTCCACACAAGAGCTTCAACTCAAAGGTATAGGTAAAAGTATTGTAATTATTTTCCTCTCACGTGAGTGTAAGTTGTATTCTCTCATTGAATTAGTCTCATTGGAGATGTGTAAGTCCATTGTGGATGTGTTATAGTCATTGTCTCCTTGGAGACTTGTATAGTTGATTTTTTTCTTTAAGAGAACGTGTGGTTGTATGTAAGATATGCAGAACCTGAACTAGTATAAATCTATGTGTTTGTGCTTGTCTATTATTTACTTGCAATTGTTTTAGCTTTTGCATTACTCTTTATCTTGCAAGCAATATTGTTGATTAAGGATTAATTGGAAAACTCTAATTAATTTCTTAGGTAGATTTTGTAGATGATTTTATTATTTGCATAAATACTATTCATCCCATCTAGTGTCTACTTGTCATCTCAAGATCCAATAATATCTGCTGAACGGGATGATGATCATCGGAGATTTTAGTATCTGTGTTGAGAGTTCGCAAGTGAATGAATTGACCAGGCTATGTCATCTCAGACTTAGACATGTCATGGAGAAAATCTTGGCGCCTTTGAGGAAGTGTGATTTGATAAAAGGTGTGAACATCAAGGATCTAGAGTTTTGCGAGGATTGTGTCTATGGCAAACAAACAAAGGTTAGTATCAATGAGAGGAAGCATGACACAAGATGGCTTTTTAAATATGTTAATACTGATGTTTGGGGTCCTGCACTAGTTCACTCTCTAGGGAGAGTTTGTTACTTCATATCGTTCATTGATGATTTCTTCAGTAAAGTTTGGGTGTATGTGATGAAAGAAAAGTCAGAGGAGTTTAAGAAGTTCAATGCATGAAAGACCCTTGTAGAGAGGCAAATGAGAAAGATGCTGAAAGTCCAAATATCCGATAATGGTAGCAAGTTTACTTCTACTAAGTTTAAGAAATTCTATCAGGAGTATGGGGTAAATAGGCACTTCATTACAATGGGAGATCTGAAGTCGAATAGAGTTAATGGAAAGAATGAATATGGCACTCCTAGAGAGGGCGAGGAGTCTCAGATTTATATCAGGTTTGTCGAAGGGATTTTGGGCCGAAGCTATTCTACCGTAGCTTATTTAGTGAATGGAATTCCATCTTCAGCAATCGACATGAAAATTCCAGAGGATGCTTGGATAAAGAAGCCCGTGGATTTGAATCATCTTCGGATGTTTGCATGCCCTGTAAATTCATAAGGAAGGTGACAAGTTTGACAAAAAGGAAAGGAAGTGTGTTATGTTAGGATGCATGGATGGGTCGAGGGTTATGTACTTTGGCATCCAGATGCAAAGCAGATCTTGGTTGGTCGAAAGGTGACATTCGATAAGTCGAAGGTGCTGCAAGGAAAGGCCTTAGGAAGTACTAAAACAAGTGGAGTCAAGGAGTGCCAAACGAGATGAAGGTACTTTGTCCAAATCATATGATTGGTATAGATTGTGATAAAGGCATGGTGGTTGATGGGGAGAGTTCACATGAGTTTATTACAGCAGATAGCGATGATACTGGGAGTTCTAGTTGAGGTGGAGATCCTAGAGCTAATTTGGATGACTCTATCACTAACAAAGTAGAGCGACGCATCATAAAGGCTCCAGCTCGTTTTGATGGCTACGTGAATTTGTTTTATGTAATGCATGTGCATGGAGACCCTACGACAGATAGGTTTGTAGTGGATGCATTGAGTTTGGACACAAACCCAGGGTGGCAGTCTGCTAGAAAAGATGTCGACATATTAGCATATCCCAAGAAAATTCATAAACAAGATAATCCGACTTTGGACCGATCAGCGGTGAAGTTTGAGCGGTGCTCAAACTTATTTTCCTAGAAAAGATGATATGGTGACATGAGATGGCACAGAGAGATACTATGTATTCTGTTGCAGGTATGGATTTAAGAGATATGATGACTTTAAATATTCACTTTCAAAAAAGGGTTTGTTGGACACTCGGTTAGTTGATGATGCTTTGTGTGAAACTCACTATCCAAGTGCACTAACCTCACCTCAATATAATGAGGTTAATTTTTTGTAGGTGGAAGATATGGAGTTTTCAGCTTAATTTGGTCATTATGGCGTGTTTATATCAAGATGGAGTTTTTAAAAATGTGATACAAAATTTCAAAAATATCTCAAGATTAACAAAGCATTTATGAGAATTTTTAGATATTTTTTGGAGCCGAATCAACGAGTATATCGAAGCCCAGCTGAAAGAATATTTCTTCATATTTTTGAATACACAGTGCAGCCCAATAGTCGGCTCACATGCACCCAGCACACATGCTCGGTCATGGGCATAAACTGCAAGTGTCGGCCCATGAGTGGCTTGTGCCAACATGTGCAGTACGTGTAGCACACACGTAATGTGCATTACGTGTGTGTGAGATGTAGACACTGGGATGCAGTCGGACCGCCTGGCCATGTGACAAAATTGAGGCAGTCCTTGTCTCGATCGGACAGACAAGATCAATGCCGATGCGGATCAGGCGCAAAAATGCCATGGATGCTGACCGAAACTGATATGGATTTATCCCAAAATTAAGGGAACTTCATTTGACCTAATGAAATATCTATTATTATTATTATTATTAATGTTTACGGGTGTTTTCTCACCACTGAATTGTTGACCAGAGGACGGGAGGTCAACGTGGACAAGGGGACATGTGGGACCTCCGGATTGGTTGGGGGCGCGTTTGCTTGGTAAGGGACACGCGGATCCTCGCGTCGGTTTTCCAAATGGCAGCCTCAGTGAAGTGTCAGCCTCCTTGTGGTGGGGCGAGTAGACTCGTTGCTGAGGACACTCGGCTTCGGTTGGAGGGGCGCTGAGGGGGAGCCTCAGCGTTGCTAGATCTGCTCGATCTGGACAGATGAGGAAGCTCGTCAGGGGGGGCCAGACCATGGTTCCGGACAAGTCTCCTCCGATGCCTAAGTAAGAATGGATCTGAAGGATACGCGTTGGGATCGGTATGGCTCACAGGGAGCCGATACACGAGTCCTCAGACCGAGTTATGGAGAGGAAATGTAAAGTGGAAAACAAGGTCGTGTGGGTAGAATACCTCCGTATTTCGGTATCCAGGAAGAGATCCTTTTCTCTGTCGCCCCTCGAGTCCTTTTATAGGAGTCATCCCACATTCGCCCACCCCCCCTCAACGTCCCCTTCCCCCGCCCCCACGATCTGCCTCTTTGATGGCGTCTTCATAGGTCATGAATGTAGGCATAATGGGGTCCCTTAATGGTGATTAAGGGGGCACGCTTTGAGGGGAGCGGTTAGCTCCTGCTGACGTGGGCTGATGGGGCGTCTGCTTTGGTCGTAGCTGACCTGATTCCAAGTCTTCATATGGGCCTCGACGCTCGGCCCGATCTCCTTCAGGGCTGCCTGCTTACAATGTGGGCTTGGACCGTTCGATCTTGGGCCATCGCAAAATAGTCGTATCAATTGTCCCCATTGCTCGGTCCGCTCAGATTCTACCGGTTTGGTTCGGGCGATGTGACTTTTGTGTGTTTTGTCAGGGGCGTTAGTTGAGTCAATGTCATTAAATGGAAGCCATCATGATACTGCCCAGTTGAACTTCTCCCACCCCTGGGTGCAGGATTCGAAGTGCCGTCGGTCGTCAGATGTCGCCATGCGTCCTCCTTTGAACGGCCCAGATTCTGAAATTGCTCTTCGTATAAAGACGACGCCCTTCTGGATTTGATCTTTGCACTTTTCGATCGAACCCTGTTCTTGCGAGTGCTGGTGAATTCTCCTTCGCCTTCCTTCCCCCGGTCTCCCTTCAAGGTAACCTTCTTCTCCTTATTCTGCCCCCCTCGATCCGTCCCATGGCTGCACTTAGAATAGGAGGTTCCGATCCTGGGTCCGGGGTTCCTCCGGTTCCAGAGTCTGACAACCCCCCGACCTCAGGGCCTGGTAACCCCCGACTACATGTCCGGCTCTTGACAAATGGAAGGGCTTACTATTCGAGGACCCGGTCCGTAGGGATGATGCTCAAGTGGCAGAGAGGCTCGATGTTCCTCCGGTGATCCTTAGGTCCTCGTCTATTATCCCTTTCTCGACGGCCAAGGAGATCAGGGCGAAGTATTTGTGTCACCCGTACGATGTCCGGGTCCCTTTTGGTGATGAAATGATCTGCTTTCCAGGGAGCCGTGAGGCCGGCGTGTATGTCGAGATTTTCTGTATGGGGCTCCGCTTCCCCCTCCACCATTTTTGTAGAGGAATATGCCCTCGGATCATTTCTATTTGATGCAAATGATAATTTAAGCCTATATAGGGACTATTTTGCATTTGATGCAAAAGGGATTAAATAAGTTTTAAATAGTTTAAAACAATATTTAATAATATAAACGCAAGAAAAATATCACGGGTAAGACGGGAATGTCCCGGTCTATGCCCAGGTTCAAACCGCGTCAGAAACGGAGTCCAAATGAGCCCAATAAGTCTATTTAAAGTGTTTAAATAGAAGAACAAATGAGTAAGGGCCCAAAAGCGCTTTTATTTGTTAAAAAAAGGCACGGAAACCAACCTGTGGGCCCGGCCCGCTGACCCAGGCGTCAGCCTACGCACTGACACGGGCTGACGCCCGCGTCAGCTGGCCCACCCGCTGATGCGGGGCCACTGCCTGCTGACGCGGGGCCCGCCCGCGTCAGCAAGGCAATTGCCCACTGACGCGGGTTTGCCCCGCGTCAGCAAGGCCAGCCGCCCGCATCAGCGGGCGGCTGGGGCCCACCCGCATTATTGCGGGTGGGCCTGGGTTCTGCGCGCGCCATCAAATATCAGGGCCCCATGGTGGGGCCCACGTGGGTTCAGAACCCTAGGAATAAACTGGCGGCTGCTGTTTTGCGTTTTTGGTGTGTTTGGGCTGAACTTTGGACATACAATTGAGTGGTCAAACGAACTCCGATTGACGAACGGATTTTTCCTATGCGTTCACCATTGAACACCCTTCGAATTGATAGGTTGTATCAATCCTGAAGTTCAACGGTGAGGGAGTTAAAATTCACGGAAGTTTGCACTTTGTGAAAGGCAAACTAAATTGATTTTATTAACTCTAATTATTAGTCCCACATCGGATTTTGAGAGAAGGGGAGCAGTCAGCCGCCTATATAAATAGGGGTCTGCTCTCCCCCTCAAAACTCGTCCCAAGATCTAGATCTGAGCGGCTCTCGTAAATGTTGGAGCACGCTCGGATCTAAGCTAAATTAATATTTCTCCTCTCCCTATAAATTTCTGCCTTGCTCCTGAGGGCTCTAGCAAAGCCGCAAAGGAGTTCGGATTCAGATCCGAAATCTAGGCGGAGGTTTCACTCGCGTGAAACTTTCTTCGGCGCGTGGTTGGCTCGGCGACATGGGATTGATCGCCTCGGGATGAGGAGCGGTTCGAGGAGCAGTTCGGGGAGCGGTTCAAGGAGCGGCTCGGCGTGGGACGGGAGCAGCTCGGAAGACGGTGCGGAACATCTCGCCTGCCCCAGGGCTGAGATTCCGGGTATGTGTTTAAGTTTTTCATTTAATTATTCGCAGTAGTTAGATCCCTCTTGGGGTGGTCAGATCCACTCCAAGTTGGCAGAGATCCTGGCTAATAGGGTCTGGTTCCTTAGGGTTGCATGTTAAATAGATTAACATAAAAATTTTTGCGCTGCATTTCTGTCTATGTTCCGTCCGACTTAGGACGGGACTAGAGTTTTGTGCCCTAAGGGTCCCAGAAAACCCTTCATTGGTATCAGAGCTATCTCTGTATGCTGATCTAGGACTGCAAATTTATTATTTGAATGCTTTTACAGAAAAATGTTTTCTTTAAATTTATGCGATAGATTTAATTTTTTTTAATAAAAAATGTTTTCTTTAAATTTATGCGATAAATTTAAATTATTTTTAAATGTTTAAAATTTTTATATGATAAATTTTAAACATAAAAGTTTTAAAATGGAATTTTAAATTTATGTGATAAATTTTAAAATTGTTTTAAAGCTTTAAAACTTTATGCGATAAGTTTAAAAGGTTGTTTAAAATTTTATGTGATAAATTTTAAGCATGGAATTTTTTAAATGATGTTTTAAATTTATAAGATATTTTTAAAAACTGATTTTAAAAGTTTAAAATTTTTATGCGATAAATATTTTAAAGGAGCATGCAAATGTTATGATTTTAAAACAAGCATTTACTTTATGAGATGAAATAAATGTTTTAAAATCATATTTTAAATTTAAATGTTAAATTTAAGAATGCATGCCAAAACTGTTTATGCGATAAACTTTAGTCTATTTAAATTTTTAAATATTTGTACACCTTTTTATGCGATAAAATTAGTGTAACATTATTTTAATGGTTATGTCATCTTGTCCTTATTTGATAACACAAGACAACCCTTTAGGTTAGCCATTAAAAATGATTTAAATTTATTTACTTGAATTTTAATGACATGCTATGTTTTAATAAAATATTAACAACCCTTTAAGACCTAATTCCTGGTTAGGGTAGTCCTTTTAATGATTTCTTAATTCTAATTGTTATTATTAATTCTCATTAAAGGACTTCGCTTTTAGCGTTGGTTAATAATTTTATTAAAATCCTAATAACGATTAGGATAGCACATGAACCTTATAGTTGATAAGGACTTAATAAAAGTTATTAAACAAATCCTAAAATTTTGAATTTAAGGATGCAACTAGTTGATAGGATTAATTCGTTGTTAATAAAAGCTGTTTAGTCTATGGCACACATACAAAAATGACAAGCTTCATTCAATGGACCATGATCCAGTCAATGTGCTTGGCTAAGAGTTCTGGGTCAACCCTTGCTAGTACAAGGGGCAATGATCCTGGCTTAGTCAATTCTCTGGCCGTGTTCCGCTGGACCGCAATGTCGCAAATCATGATTGTATGACACACTGGACTATATTTAGTCAATGCGTTATAAATCTTATTAAAGATTAATTCGTATCCCTCCTTGATTTTGGAGCTTGGTAACTCAAAGAAGACAATTATAGTTGTTGAGTCTCCTCAAGCTGTGACTTGTTTTTCTTTAAGGAACAAATTCCAACATATATGTGATGTAGTCTAGACTTGACCCAAATCGATGCGTCGGGTCTCCTCGAGTATCTATCTAAGTCAAATCTGGACACGAAATCAAGGGTCTGACTAGACCAGTCATTATGATTTGTTGAGTCTCCTCAAGATCATAAGTGACTGTGGGTAAAAATCGACAGGGAATCACATGTGATGTGATTGACCAAGAGTTAGTCTACCAGTCATGGAACCAATCAACTTGTTGAGTCTCCTCAAGGTTGTGAGGTTCGGGATGATTGGATCCCTCTTTCACTAATTTTTAAATTTGATTAAATCGTTCGTTATTAAGCTTTAAAACGATCGTAAAAATAGTGGGAGGATATAGATAGATGAAAGCCAATCTACCTATATTTAATATTGAACATATGCAAAAACTAGGGCAAGACTATGTTTACCGAAGGAATCAAAATATAATATTGGAATAAGTTAACTGGTCAAATAGTTGATTAATTGAATATCAAGTTAAATTCTAATTGATGGAATTAAACTATATTCTCGTTGACATTAAATGACCTTCTAAAGAACAGACTTAAGAAAATATGATTTCATTAAGTTCTGGGTCCAACAAATAAATTAAAGCTACATGTCACTCTTCTCTATATGAGGCAGCTTGAACATATAGGATATTCGAAGTATGTTTCTCCCTACAACTTGTCGAGCTACCCTCAAGGTTGTATGGACAAACAATTCCGATCCGCAAAGTTCGAGAATTCGATCAAACCGTTTGAGTCGAATACGAGTGCATGAGCGGTGCAAAACTATGTATCCCAACAGGATCATGAGACAAGCAACTTCTTGAGCTAAACTAGAGATTGCAAAGCTCAAGCGTTTGGATACATAAGATGCTTGCATAGCTATTTATGTTGGGTTAATTAAATATCTAAATGTGATTTAGAAAAGGAAGAAGGCACTCCGGAAAGTCATTTGAGAAAGTTAGTTTAATTTATCATTAGTAAAGGCATAAGTAGGAGGAAATGAAAATGTGATATATTTTGATGTCACGATTTCAGAATAAATAGTTATACAAAAACGTCTAACACATTTTTTTGACGAATGTTGTCACCTTGCTTCGGAAGCAATGTTTTGTGTTAAGTAATTTGTAATAACTATATAAATATATATTAAATGTTAATATATAAATACACAAGATAGTAGCAAACTTATATGGTAAAATAGATTAGGCCGTGTCGAGAGACTAAGCTTCACAAGTCACATAAAGAGGGGTCTGACCTCTCGTATTATGACGTCTACGGACACTTGTGAATCTTATCCTCTCAGATATAATGGCTGAAAACCATCTGTAAGACAGTGGAAGAATGAGTTGTCGAACTCAGTCTCGTACATACTGATGTACCCGAGTCTATTTTAACCAAAATAAGTTATTCGTATATTTTATTAAGACACGTGTTCTTGATGAAACACAAGTCTGATAAAATAAAGAACGAAAAGTAGAAAGTATTTAAACTGATTCGATTAGATCGAATGGTCAAATACTTAGCTACATAAAATCTTGTGTAATTAAAAGAAAATGTGATTTTCTCTCAGGTCAAGTCTGTTAACACATCCGTGTGTTAAAATGTATGAATCACACTTAGTGAGACTTGGTGCGATACATAGTAAGTGACTCTGAGTTAAGTCCTCTCTCTGGGTTAAGTCCCAGATCGTAATGTCTAGTTTTTGATAATGTCCTATGAGAACATTATCAATAAGATATTCATTAAATCAAGCATTAGGAAGTTGTATAATTACTCGAATCTCGTGAGACGAAGAGTCGAGTTAGACATCATAACTGATGATGACTTAGTCAACTTCCGGGATGAAATTCGGAGAAGTAACTCCGATTTAAAAACTTGATGCAACCAGAATAGGTCCGTGTGCGTAAATAAATTTTGGAGTTTAGTTTACGTGCCCAAGGAAAATGTTTCCTCACTTACTACAAGTAAATCTTTAAGTTGAAAGATTGGTGCAGAAAAGGAAAATAGTGAAGTGCAATCATGTTGGTCGAGAATGGTTTTTCCATACTAATTCCTATAAAATGGATTATAATGAAACCGTTTTCCACCAGCAGATGTGTACAGAACTACTCAGACCAAACTCGATGTAAACGCTTAAGTTGACCATGAAAATTGGAGCATTCACTAACAAGTTCGTTTTTTCTAAATATGATTTAGACGGACCAACTTATATGAATTAACCAGATAATTTTCAAGGTCAGTGGGAGCGTGTAAATTACATGTGTGGCATCAAAGGGATGGAACATATATTTTGACAAAGTGATCAAAAGAGTTTGATTCTTTATCAGAAATAAATATGAGCCATTTGAAATGACCAGTAACTAATTTAAATGATTATCGTAAGGTACGATGAATTGGATAAGATCCAAGTAAAGTAAAATATTATGGATTCTGAAAGACCAAATGAATTATTTGAATGAGATTCAAATGGTTGGTCTAAACATAGAAACCCTTAGGTCTATAATGTAGACGGTTTTAGCAGATCCACTCATGAAGGCTCTACCACATGAAGTCGGGAAAACTTATGTGTAAAAACGGTATGAGATACCGAGATAAATGGGCCTGAGAGTAAGTGGGAGATGTTGAGAGATGATACCCTCGAGGCTATCTATCTTCATGTGTGCATAGCACAAACATCTTGTTCGAAATAACAGTAAGCTGTTTGGTAATAATTTATCTAAGTTATTTTATAATGTTGTTAACATTAGACATTAACTTAGGTAAAGTCCTAAGACTTTATGCAAGGTCAAACATGTATCGAGATGAGTATCTCGATCATGGAGAAATGTTTGACCGTCTGTAGCATAAGTCTAAAGGGTTCGTGGTCGTAGATGTTTCGAGACAAGGATATCAAAACATCGGATAGACCATTGTGTCTTAGTCTTCACCATTTAGCGGTGGCGATGATCTCATGATCGCTTGACTTGGCGAAGTCGAAGACGAGACACAGGTGCTCATTAGAGAATGAGTTCACTGAACGATCCACAAGAGTTATCATATGGTTATTTTGACCAAATCTGTCAATGATAACTCTTAGTGATGATAGGCTAGTTGGTCTTTTGACTTGAGGTCATTTTGACGAACCTGTGCATGAACGGTGCCACTTAGATCAAATGACCTAGCTTCGAGGCAAGCCCTGTCGAAAGGTCTTTGATTGGGTGACACTTGAAGCGTATGAGGAGAGTAATGACCAAGAGAGGATTCATCTCTCCCGGTCAATGGGAGTTAGTGTCGTAGGGTTAGTTCGGTCTTTAGTAAAAACTCTGGCCAGAGTATGTTGGAAGAAGTCCAACATTTTTTGACTAAAAGATCGATAGAAACTAATCGGAGTCAAGTTATTGGGGTTGACAGTTTGACCGTACCCTAGACTTGATCTACACAACTTAGTTTTAGACGAAAAGACTATAACTGCGGAATTCATCACGGAAACAGTCAGGGTGGTCCCGACAATACTCATGTCAATGAGTTAACCACATAATGATGATTCCTGAAGCAGGGACGGCAACCACTGCTCGTAGTCACTGCCGTATAGGCCTTCGAGCCCAACCTGTTATAAGGGTCAGGCTGTAGGGTCTCACACAGAGTGCGATCTTCGTCTAGTAATAGGTAGAAATTAGTTAGGGAGAATAATTTGCATTTGATGCAAGGGATAAAATATTGCAAAAGATGTTTGCAATCATCTCCTACATTCGGGATAAATGATCCTGAGTGCAAGTGGGAGATGTAGAGGAATATGCCCTCGGATCATTTGTATTTGATGCAAATGATAATTTAAGCCTAGATAGGGACTATTTTGCATTTGATGCAAAAGGGATTAAATAAGTTTTAAATAGTTTAAAAAATATTTAATAATATAAACGCAAGGAAAAGATCATGGGTAAGACGGGAATGTCCCGGTCTACGCCCAGGTTCAAACCGCGTCAGAAACGGAGTCCAAATGAGCCCAATAAGTCTATTTAAAGTGTTTAAATAGAAGACCAAATGAGTAAGGGCCCAAAAGCCCTTTTATTTGTTAAAAAAAGGCACAGAAACCAACCTGTGGGCCCGGCCCGCTGACCCAGGCGTCAGCCTGCGCACTGACGCGGGCTGACGCCCGCGTCTGTAGGGCCCACCCGCTGATGCGGGGCCACTGCCCGCTGACGCGGGCCCACCCGTGTTAGCAAGGCACTTGCCCGCTGACGCGGGTTTGCCCCGCGTCAGCAAGGCCAGCCGACCGCATCAGCGGGCGGCTGGGGCCCACCCGCATTATTACGGGTGGGCCTGGGTTCTGCGCGCGCCATCAAATATCAGGGCCCCATGGTGGGGCCCACGTGGGTTCAGAACCCTAGGAATAAACTGGCGGCTGCTGTTTTGCGTTTTTGGTGTGTTTGGGCTGAACTTTGGACATACAATTGAGTGGTCAAACGAACTCCGATTGACGAACGGTTTTTTCCTATGCGTTCACCGTTGAACACCCTTCAAATTGATAGGTTGTATCAATCCTGAAGTTCAACGGTGAGGGAGTTAAAATTCACGGAAGTTTGCACTTTGTGAAAGGCAAACTAAATTGATTTTATTAACTCTAATTATTAGTCCCACATCGGATTTTGAGAGAAGGGGAGCAGTCAGCCGACTATATAAATAGGGGTCTGCTCTCCCCCTCAAAACTCGTCCCAAGCTCTAGATCTGAGCGGCTCTCGTAAATGTTGGAGCACGCTCGGATCTAAGCTAAATTAATATTTCTCCTCTCCCTATAAATTTCTGCCTTGCTCCTGAGGGCTCTAGCAAAGCCGCAAAGGAGTTCGGATTCAGATCCGAAATCTAGGCGGAGGTTTCACTCGCGTGAAACTTTCTTCGGCGCGTGGTTGGCTCGGCGACATGGGATTGATCGCCTCGGGATGAGGAGCGGTTCGAGGAGCAGTTCGGGGAGCGGTTCAAGGAGCGGCTCAGCGTGGGACGGGAGCAGATCGGAAGACGGTGCGGAACATCTCGCCTGCCCCAGGGCTGAGATTCCGGGTATGTGTTTAATTTTTTCATTTAATTATTCGCAGTAGTTAGATCCCTCTTGGGGTGGTCAGATCCACCCCAAGTTGGCAGAGATCCTGGCTAATAGGGTCTGGTTCCTTAGGGTTGCATGTTAAATAGATTAACATAAAAATTTTTCCGCTGTATTTCTGTCTATGTTCCGTCTGACTTAGGACGGGACTAGAGTTTTGTGCCCTAAGGGTCCCAGAAAACCCTTCAATTTTATCATCCAGGTCATGGAGTTGTTAATGGTGGCCTTAAGTTAGCTAACCCCTTATTCGATTTCGGTGCTGGTCGGGTTCTTCAGGATCTGCAGCATGCATGGCTTGGAGCCGACCTTGCCCCTCTTCTTCTACTATTTTCGGGTTCACACGATTGGCTGAGGATCATGGCAGCACATTCGTGCCCAAGCGAGGAGGGAGTGTCTACTAGGTCTACCCCGTTGGGTAGGCAACTGAAGCTCGTATTACGTCTTTGTCATTTTCCCCTGGGATGCAGTGATCCTTACAGGTTGGGGAGCCTTATGTCAGTATGACCTGATGTTGTCCCTCTCCGAGGCCGACAGGGCAGCGGTTGGATTGTTGTCGTTTTTGCCCCTAGTGGAGAGGTCGGTCTGGCCCTTGCTGGACGACCTTCTCCTTAAGAATGTCATGTGGTCCCCCGATAGGCGCTGTTTAATCTCTACTCCCCCTTTTGCATACCATGTTCTTCTTTCTTTCCGTAGAAATGAAGGGTCGAGAATTCAGCCGTGACGTCGGCGAGCTCATTCGCCAGGATGCTAGCAGTGGGTGCGAAAATCCTTCTAGCCACACGTCTCGCCGTACGGTGGAGGATGAGATCTGCAAGGGCGATCCTGTGGTGGGGACGCTGGAGCCGGCTGATCATTCCATATTTTACACCTTTTTTCTGCATGTTTGCATGCCATTTTGATCGCTCAAATCGTGTTTTTCACTTTTATTCGGCAATATTGCGATGCTTTTCACGATTTGTTGTTTTTGTCGTATTTTAGGATATTTGGAGCGATTTGGAGTGATTCTGAGATGCACCTACTCCGGAGTGTCACCGACGACTCCCTTGAGGGGTATTTTGCTGTTGGAGAGGAGTGGAAGGAGAAAGAACATCGTAGGAGCGACGAGGAGGCAAAGATATGAAGTTTGGGCATTTTTAGCACTTCACTCGGCCGAGTGAAGGAGTCACTCGGCCGACCATGGGAAGCCCGCTCGACCGGCCAGATCGGACACGCAACAGAGCAATATTAGCGTGCACTCGGCCGACCATCACCATGCCACTTGGCCGAGCACCAAGTCACCCATCGCCCGAGTGGAGTAAAGACGACGGCAAAAAAAGAGACTGAACTCTCTGTTTTTTCGTCTGTCAGTCCCGATGACTGACTTGGCCGAGTGGAGAAAGACGGTCCGCCCGAGTGACAACCGACGTCCGCCCGAGTGACGGAAGGTCGTCCGCCTGAGTGACCTCCGAGGAGACGACCCCCGAGACCCCCCAACTCTCTGTTTTTGTACAGGGTTCGTCACTCGGCCGAGTGACATTTGTCACTCGGCCGAGTGAGCCGCGCTGCCTGTAGCGAAAACTGCGGATTTAAGGCTGCGCAGGGGCATTTTCGTCAGAGTTTTTTGGGCGATTTTGGGGGGTATTTAACCACAGTTTTTAACCTAGTTTAGGAGAGCTTTTTCAGAAATTTTTGCAGCTTTTTAGATTAGCTTTTTAGGGATTAGATTTAGCTTTAAGGGAGGAGAGAAAAGTGAGATTTTGTTGGATGCTATCTTGTTCTTCATTGGTTTGTATTTCTCTCCCTCAAAAACTCAATTTTTGTTGATACTTTGAATATTGCTATGAATTCCATGGATTTTATTTGTGAATTTCTATTGCATTCTATTATGAATTGTGAGTAGTTCATCGTCTTAGGGTGTAGGGATGAACCCTACGAGCCCAATTTCGAAATTATGATGAATTGGTGAATCTATTGCTAGGATTGATTAGGGTTAGTTTGGGATTGCTATAATACGAATAGCTAGGGATTCATATCGATTGGGATTTGCAAGAGATTAGATCCCAATTCGATAGGAAGCCCTAGATATTCGAATTGGGTTGCAATTGAATTCCTCCGGAATCGGTTTGCAAGAGATTGGACCGAAACTAGGGTTTTTCGATTGTAATTCTATACCAATACCCGTTTGCAAGAGATTGGATGGGTAGGAACTATCCCAACCTTGGTCGTAGCTCGAGTTTGAACGAGAGTGGGCTCGAGATACGATTGAACGATGATGTTGTTCTTCACACTAGTTTGCCTAGGTTAGGGTTTGCAAGAGATTGGACCCTACCCTAGGTTGGCTATAGACCGACAATAGCGCGAGAGCGTGAGCTTGGTTCCTCATTTAGTTGCAACTAGTTCACCCAAATTTCAAGACTAGCAATTGTGAAACCCACGAGTCACAATGAAGAGATACGGCAAGTAGTGGGGATTCCCTATCCCCTAAGCGTCTTTATTAATTTGTTAATTCCTTATTACATTTAAACGACTGTGATCGCACATTGCGAACATTCTCCCGACTTCCCCTATAGCCAGGTGATACGAAGAAGACACTGTTATTAGGCCTCCATGTGTTCGATACCCGCTCGCTGCTACACCGTGCGCTTGCGGTAAGACTACGATCGTCGTCGCTCCGGGACGTGTATCCGGGGCGAAACCAAGTTTTTGGCACCGTTGCCGGGGAGGCAATAGTGTTTGATTCCTACAACCTAGCTAATTTTCTTTTTGTTCTATTATTTTTATTTTTATTTTACCCTTCCGTTGTGCTAACTATTTCTTTGAAACTATGTTTTCCCTTGCATGTACACGAGATCCTCGGCGAACCCCGAAGAGATACTATACGATCCGGAGATCGAGCGTACATTGAGGAGGATCCGAGCGGAGAGGAGACCCGATACGGAAGGAAATTTTATGACCCATCCTGAGACCCCCGAAGAATTAGCGGCGCGAATGGCGAGGATTATTTCCATAAGAGATAGGCTTCGGCCTAAGACTTCTACCACGACCTCGTCCATAGCCATGCCGGAGTTGGCGGCCGACAAGAATTTTGAGCTGAAGACCAGATTGGTGGTCCTTATGCAACAAGATCCTTTTCATGGGAACTCCCATGAAAACCCTCACTACCACATCCAGCTCTTCCTATCAAAGTGCGCCACCTTCCAAATGCTGGGCGTCTCCGTGGATGCTATCAGACTGCGCCTCTTCCCTTTCACACTCAAGGACAAGGCATTGTATTGGTTGAGGACGCAAGCTGAAGGAATCTTCACCACTTGGGATGAGTTGGCGAGTGCCTTCGTCGACAAATTCTACCCGCCCTCCAAGACGGTGAAGATTAGAAGTGCTCTCGTGTCCTTCAAGCAAGGACCTCAAGAGACTCTCTACGAAGCATGGGAGCGCTTCAAGGACTTGCAACATCAGTGCCCTCATCATAGCATTGAGGATTGGGAGCTTGTCCATAGCTTTTACAATGGACTCCAACCGGGGACGAAGCAGATTGATGATGCCACGGAAAATGGAGCCATTTTGTCGAAGACTCCCGATGAAGCTACGGCCTTACTTGAGGAGATGGCCTCGAACAACCAACAATGGGGGGACGAGCGAGGACATTCTTCATCCTCCTTGAAGCCCACAAGTATCTATGAGGCCAAGGCCGTGGCAGAGCTTTCTAGCAAGTTCGACTCTCTCCATAAGGTAGTGGAGAGATTGGAGAAATTTATTACGGAGCCTCAAGGAGCCCCTTCTACATCCACGCCAACAAATCATATGGGCGATTGGCAAGACCAATCCCAATCCATATATGTAGCAGGAGAGCAAGGAGACGGAGCTTTGGAGCAAGTTCAATACGTCGCGGGGAATTCTGGATATTGTGCCAATCCGGCCGCTAGAAACCATCCGGGTTTCTCATATGCCAATTATGATGGAGCATTAAACCCCCCGCCACAACAACCTTCTCAAGCTCGGGCTCCACCACCACCACAACCGAATTATCCACAAAGGGGGCCACCGCAACAAAATTTCCCACCGAGGCAACAAGTGGGACCTTATAGGCCGCCCGGGTACAATCAAGGGTGGAGAAATCCCAACCCACCGCAAGCTCAACAACGCTCAGATTTTGAAGCAAAGGTGGATGAGTTTATGGCGGAACAACGAAATATCAATGTCACATTGAAGGCGGGACAAGATTCTCTCGCCACCGTCGTAGCTCAAATCGGGGAGCAACTTGCGTTGCTCAATAAAAACAATCAACAATTGTCGGCTCAACCCGAGCCGAATCCACGGGGCAACACCGGCCATATTAATGCGGTCGTTGTGGTTACTACAAGAGGAGGGAAGGATACCACTCCCCCTATGACTCAAGTCAAGGAGCCCATAGTGGAGATTCTACAAGAAAGTGAGCCGGCAATTGAAGTTGAGAAAGAAAAGGAGTTGCAAGGAGAAGTGCAATCTAGAACGAAGGAGCTTATCGATGAGCGCCGATTTATGCCTCCGGTGCCCTTCCCTCAACGGCTAGCTAGAGCCAAGATGGAGAAACGGCTAGCCAAGTTTCTCGAGTATTTGAGAGGGTGAGCCTCAATATCCCCTTCCTCGACGCTTTAGTGGAAATCCCATCTTATGCCAAGTTCTTAAAAGACTTGATCACGGGAAGAAAGAGGAAGGAGAAGATAATGCTAGTGGAGGAATGGACTTGGTTCACAAAATGGGAAAAGGAGCCCGCCAAGTTTAAAGATCCAGGGAGTTTCCGGATTCCTTGCACTCTAGGCGGCGTCCCCCTACAAAAGGCATTAGTATACTTGGGGGCTAGTGTTAGCCTCATGCCCCTCTCCATGTTCCGGAGGTTGAATACCGGCACAGATTTGAAGCCTACCGACATGCGGATTCAATTAGCGGACCGGAGGATTACAAGACCGGTTGGGATAGCGGAGGACATCCCACTCCAAGTTCCGGGGGGCATATGTTTGCCATGCGATTTCGTGATAATGGACATCAAGGAGGAGGAAGATACATCACTCATACTCGGACGCCCGTTCCTCACCACCGCCGGTGTCATCGTCGATGTGCGAGAGGGGATCCTTACCTTGAACGTCAGCAACATCGAAGTGGAGCTTCATATACCGAAGGCAATGAAGCACATGTCATGTCACGAGGAGCTTGATTACATGGACCTCCTTGATGAGGTCATTGAAGAGGCAATACCCCATTCCATCGGCGCACCCCACGAAGATAGCTTCGAAGAAGGCCTAGACTTGGCCGAAGAAGAGAAGATGGAGCACTCCCCCGATATCTCCATGGCAATTGATGATGGCAACGCTGATGTCGCAAGAATACGGGAGCTCTGCAAGCTCTCGAAGTTGAGGACTCCAAAGAAAGCTCCACCGATGCGAAGATCGATGTCACCGGCAAAGAAGAAGACCGGAGCAAGCTCTAGCTTGGGGGAGCCACCCCCCAACATCGCCCATGACGAAGGGGCGCTGAGGAAGACCTCACACCACCATGATCCAAATCCGAGTGGTCTTCCAAGCAAGTTCGATGTGTGCATCTCGTATGCACCCAACATTAAGCGTTAATTGAAAATCAATAGGGGTCGAACTCAAGACCTAAAACGAGCGCTTGTCGGGAGGCAACCCGACGGTTACCGCGTTTTTCTATTTTTGGTTTTTATTTTTTGTTTTAGATTTTATTAGTGTTTTTGAGTCGTTCGCCCGAAAATTTTTGACAACGGGTCCTATTTTCTTTGACAGGAGAGGAGAACGGGATATCTATCATATGGAGGATGACTAAGGCGAAGAAGAGCGCTCCAGGAATGCGCTCAAGGCTTAGGAGAATGAAGAAATCAACTGGAGAAAGAAAAACAGAGATTAGAGCCAAAATGGAGCATCACAGCAGAGAACGGAGCCTCACTCGGCCGAGTACCATAGCCACTCGGCCGAGCCACCAACGTCGTCCGTCCAAGTGGCGCACCAATGAGGGAAGTCTGCTGCACCGAACTCTCTGTTCTTTTTCCAATTTCAGTATAAATTGTCACTTGGCCGAGTATATATCTTCACTCGACCGAGTGAAACTGATACGCTCCTAGGGCGAAAATTGCCGAGTAGCTTGTGCCACTCGGCCGAATGGACTTTCTCCACTCGGTCGAGGGTGGTAAAGACACTCGGCTGAGTCGTATGTGGGGAGGAGTTTTTGAAAATATTTTTCGTTACGATCACTCGACCGAGCGACACCGTCCCTCGGCCGAGTCGTAACCTCTCCTATATAAGGCGCAGCGGGCTCGGCGTGGAATTCGAAACGTCATTCCCCCAAATTGCCCGAGCCCGCGTGCGATTGCTCCTCGCTCGCCCACTGCGACATCCCCCTCGCCCGAACGCCGCCCTCGACCGCTGACCGCTGGCGGCCGAGCGCCGATCGCCGATCTCCGACCACCCCCTCACCGTCGGCGACTCCCTCGCCGTCGGCCGACCTCCGGTAACCCCTATTTCGCCCGTTTTCTCCATTTTCTCCTATTTTTTGATGATCCGTGCACTAATCGAGCCCCTAAATCAAATTAACTTCTTTATCTATCTATTATACCCCTAACCCCCCATGTATTTTGAATTTTACACGCTGATATTCTTGTTTGATGTGTAGGCTATCTTGGGAAGCTTAGGGGAGCCTATGGAAGGTTTCGGGACGCGCTTTTGGCTTAGAGGAGGCGGCGTCTGCGCACGCATCTGCTGTTTTTCTCTCACGGCGTGTTCAGGTATCATCGTTCTATTTATTTTGGCACGCCGTGCTTTACTTGTTGGGTGAGCACTCGGGGCGCACATGCCGCCCCACACACGACCACACACTCGGGGAGCTTTCGCCAAGCGAAAGCGGTCGGATGAGCCCGGCCCCTCCCACGAGGTGGAGGACTCTCCCCTGCCTACACCACCTCACCCCACACAGCCATAGCCTGCCGACCCAGTCCACCCACAGCCACTCCCAGCCGAGCCCATTCACCCACAGCCACCACCGGCTCCTATCGTCGGGCCGCTGGGTATTACGTTCTGAAACGATGCACATCGCGTCGCTTTTGAGCGTATCTCCCAGCGCTCGATAGTGCCCTCCAAGTTCGCACACCTTGTTGACCTAGACCGCCTGGCGGTACTCGAGGGCATGCTCACGTTGTACGACAACGTGGGTTGGCGAGACTTTCTTTCTGTGTCGGCGGACACCTACGTCCGTCCGACACTCGAGGTGCTCAGCTCGATCACCCGGACCGCTGAGGGATGCTCCTTCTGACTCATGGATCGAGAGTGTCAGATCACTCTCGATATGCTTCGAGCGTTCTTTCAGTGGCCCGCAGTCCCCACACCCGACCGAGCCTACGCCCCCACACACACATCCCCCCCATCCTTCGATTCACACGCCTTCTGGCCAGGATCACAGGTTTGCCTCAGGCCTTTGACCCTAGTAGGGCCAAGGCCTCGGCCATAGTACACCCCTGCCTCCGCATAGCACAGCGCCTTATGGCGACCACCTTTCTGGCGAGGTACGAGCTTGGGACGATGTCGACGCCCGAGCTCTATATGCTCTACGCGATGACTCACCCCAGAGTTCTAGATAGGGATGGAGTTACGTTGGTCCCCGCCGTTGAGATTGACGTTGCTAGCTGGTTTTTGGACCGCATCATCGTATCGGTGGGCACTCGCTCCCCGATATGTTGTGGCGGTCTGATCACCCTGCTGGCCCTGATGACCGGCGAGGACCTTCCGGCTGACCTGCGACGAGCCCCGGACCCCACTGCACTATCGATAGATGTCATGGCCCGGATGAAGATGCTTCATCCGCATGACCAGTGGCACTGGGTTTGGTTGCACGGTCTGTACGGTGCTGACTACATGATCCTTCCGAGCCCTGCTCAGACACACATAGGACCAGCACACGACGACTGGCTTCCAGCGATGGATCTCCTGATCCCCGTCGCCTACGTGCTAGAGGCCAAGGGAGCTGAGCCTGCACCACCTGCACACCCTACACCGCCAGCTGACCATGTGTTCCATCAGCCTGAGCCTGCACTTTCTGCCGGTCCCGACACTTCTGTCCCCACTTCTGCCAGTGTCGGGAGTACACTTGCTGAGCCTACGCCTACCACGTCTACCACTACCACCACCACCGCTATGCCCTTGTCGGTTGAGCCACTCAACTCTCTGCTACCCAAGCGTCCACCCACCATACTTGAGAGCAGCGAGCCTTCTTTCACTGCTGTCGTGGAGACCATGGCCAGTATGATCTCCGCTGGGGTTTCACCTTTTGGACCCCACACTTCCTCCCCAGCGATTGACCCTTCTGTCTCCACCGTAGCTGTTCTATCTGAGAGTGTCGTGACGTCTGTCCCCATGTCTGTGTCACTGACCTCTCTTGCCGCCTCGTCACCGATTTTGTCTTCCACTCCCACTGCTGCTGCTTCCACCTCACACCAGCCTGCGTCCCAGCCTCGCACTAAGGCTGGGCATCCACTAGTGAGCACAGCACCCGTACCACCCATGTCTGCTGCCCGATCACCTACACCGCCCGTATTAGACAGCCCCGACCAGCCCAGCCTAGACCTGTCCGTCCCTCCGCCCCACCACCCCCTGACACGTTAGTTCAGAGCGTTCGAGCTCTTGAGGGGGGGTTGAGTGGACTCCGGGGTGATTTTAGGGCTTTGTCTTCCACAGTCACCGCCATGCAGCATCGCCTCGAGCTACTTCCTAGCATTCACTATTGCTTGACCCAGATCCTCGAGCGACTGCCACGACCCCCACCCACCCAGCAGACTGTTCCACGTCCACCACCCCCCCACCTCCGCCTCAGGACGGAGATGGCGCAGCACCACCAACTTAGGCACACCCTTGATGCCTCTGATTTTTTGTCGATATGATGCCCATTCTCTGCTTGGTCCTGATGATTTCTGCCTACCGCCCCTCCCCTCACTATTTTTGTCCATATTTTGATCATATCATTCTATATCCTTTTTCGGGAGTGATGGAGAGTATTTTTGGTGACACACACACTCTTGCATCACTCTTATCCTTGCATGCATCACATTCGCATCATATTTTTCATTTTGTTCTTTTTATTTCTTTTTATCATGCATGCATCCCCACCCCCCCTCCCATTACACGTCTCTCGGTGTGCCACACTTCGCACATTGAGGACACTGTGCACTTTAGCTTGGGGGAGTGAGTTCTCACGCTTTTTGCTTTTGTCACCTTTTATTTTTAGTTTTCCCACGTTTTTCCACTTTATCACGCACTTTTTCATCACTTTTTCATTTTTTTTTACCATGCATCACTTTTTTTCTTATTTTTCTTGTGTGTTGCATTGTAAATAGTTTTTATTTTTCGTTTATCCTTAGTCCTTTCATCTTTTGCTAGAGATGACTTTTCTGTGATGATGATGACGTGGTGTTAGCTTTTCTCTATATGCATGCTATACTTGTCATGTCATAGCCTCTTATTTCTGATACCATATGCTATGGTCTGCTTTTCATTTAGAAATAGTAACCCGCTCTCTTTTGGTGTATGAAAATGGATGAAATTCTATTATTAGCTGATGTCTGATAATTCATATGTATGCTATCGTAGAAAACATACCAAGATTCACGCATTGATGCTTATATCTGGAGTACTGCTTTCCTTTCTCTCATATCACTTCTATTTGCATGATTTGTATGCTTCACTTCAGTTTGATTGAATTGTTGCTAGCAATGATAAATCTGGATTAGTTTACTTTTTGAGATTAAACTGAGTGGATTATATTGCCCCGCTGAAGTTGTCATGCACGTCCTATAGAGTGAACTGAGAGATACATTTATTTCTTTCTCCACATATCTTGAACATTATTTCTCTATTTTAAATTCATTGGTGAATCTCTCCTTAGCGATTCTATTATTGGCATTCCCCCGTTATTAAAATCACATGCTCCAAGTTCCCCAAAATCCAAAGAAAAAAATACTTGTATATCCTTCTCTTTGATTTGGGATCATTGTGTATATATGCTATTGAAAAAAAAGAAAAAAAAGAAAAAAAAGGGTAAAAAAGAAAAATAAAAAGATTTGAGAATAAGAAAAGAAAAGAGAAAAGTAGTTCGAAAACGATCTCATCTCATATACTTTGTCTCTTTCTTCCCTCTTTTGTTTTATTTTTGACTTTTGGAGCTTCATAAAAATGGGGATGTAAATATCGTTTTGTATATGCCACCACGCTTATAGATAAGCTTGGGGGAGAGAATCCAATGATGTGTGAGAGAGTGACTACTTGATGGTGCATGACGACCTAGGCTAAGTAATATCTTACACTCGGTGAGATTGCTAAAGTTTCACGAAACCCAGAAATCTACGCTTAGCATTCATTTCATGAAAACCGCATTTTTTCTATTCTTACTACTCTATCGTGTGATATCTCTTATACTCCTTATAGAAAGCATTCAATTGAAAAGTGTGTGATCTACGATATTGTATACCGCTTTAGATGCTTCAGACGATGTTAATCCTAAAATTATTCCATTTTTCATGCTATATTGGTATTCTTGGGTTTTCTATTTCAAATGCATCATTATACTATGGTATCAAAATAAAAGACTTCGACATGTGTTTTATATTCGATGCATGCTATATGAGTAAGCAAAACCAACGTCCTGAGAAAAATGATCTAGCAACTTCCCTCTTCGTTTTCTATTTTGTTTTTTCGTTTTCCGTTTTCCACCTTTCCGCCGTTTTCGTTATCTTTATCCATCGGGTTCGCTTTTTTACTTATATTCCTCGAGGACGAGTAAGAGGTAAGCTTAGGGGATTTTGATCACTCCATATTTTACACCTTTTTTCTGCATGTTTGCATGCCATTTTGATCGCTCAAATCGTGTTTTTCACGTTTATTCGGCAATATTGCGATGCTTTTCACGATTTGTTGTTTTTGTTGTATTTCAGGAGATTTGGAGCGATTTGGAGTGATTCTGAGATGCACCTACTCCGGAGTGTCACTGACGACTCTCTTGAGGGGTATTTTGTTGTTGGAGAGGAGTGGAAGGAGAAAGAACGTCGTAGGAGCGACGAGGAGGCAAAGATATGAAGTTTGGGCATTTTTAGCACTTCACTCGGCCGAGTGAAGGAGTCACTCGGCCGACCATGGGAAGCCCGCTCGGCCGGCCAGATCGGACACACAACAGAGCAATATCAGCGTGCACTCGGCCAAGCATCACCATGCCACTCGGCCGAGCACCGAGTCACCCATCGCCCGAGTGGAGCCAAGACGACGGCAAAAAAGAGACTGAACTCTCTGTTTTTTCGTCTGTCAGTCCCGATGACTGACTCGGCCGAGTGGAGAAAGACGGTCCGCCCGAGTGACAATCGACGTCCGCCCGAGTGACGGACGGCCGTCCGCCCGAGTGACGGACGGCCGTCCGCCCGAGTGACCTCCGAGGAGACGACCCCCGAGACCCCCAACTCTCTGTTTTTGTACAGGGTTCGTCACTCGGCCGAGTGACATTTGTCACTCGGCCGAGTGAGCCGCGCTGCCTGTAGCGAAAACTGCGGATTTGAGGCTGCGCAGGGGCATTTTCGTCAGTGTTTTTTGGGCGATTTTGGGGGGTATTTAACCCCAGTTTTTAACCTAGTTTAGGAGAGCTTTTTCAGAACTTTTTGCAGCTTTTTAGATTAACTTTTTAGGGATTAGATTTAGCTTTAAGGGAGGAGAGAAAAGTGAGATTTTGTTGGATGCTATCTTGTTCTTCATTGGTTTGTATTTCTCTCCCTCAAAAACTCAATTTTTGTTGATACTTTGAATATTGCTATGAATTCCATGGATTTTATTTGTGAATTTCTATTGCATTCTATTATGAATTGTGAGTAGTTCATCGTCTTAGGGCGTAGGGATGAACCCTACGAGCCCAATTTCGAAATTGTGATGAATTGGTGAATCTATTGCTAGGATTGATTAGGGTTAGTTTGGGATTGCTATAATACTAATAGCTAGGGATTCATATCGATTGGGATTTGCAAGAGATTGGATACCAATTCGATAGGAAGCCCTAGATATTCGAATTGGGTTGCAATTGAATTCCTCCGGAATCGGTTTGCAAGAGATTGGACCGAAACTAGGGTTTTTCGATTGCAATTCTATACCAATACCCGTTTGCAAGAGATTGGATGGGTAGGAACTATCCCAACCTTGGTCGTAGCTCGAATTTGCACGAGAGTGGGCTCGAGATACGATTGAACAATGATGTTGTTCTTCACGCTAGTTTGCCTAGGTTAGGGTTTGCAAGAGATTGGACCCTACTGTAACGACTGGTTTTCGTGTAATTGGATTATCTATATTAAAATATATGTTTTGGTGGATTTTCTCCTCATGTGTGGTTTTCGTCTCTGTGACTTTCATTTCCGATCGTTTCGTCGTGTTTTCTCGTTTCTTCCTTAGGATCCTCGATTTTGAAGCAAGTCATTCGTGACGGGCTTCACAACGGTCGTATCTTACTGTTAGATCAAGCCTAGGAATCTTAGGAATCGATCCTGGAGCTCCGGGCTCCGTATCGGAACTTTTAGTGCTCGTTAGCCGGTATAAGAAGGGGCACCGACCGACTAGATGTCGATCCAGTCGGTCGGCAATCCTTCTTGGACCGACTAGTTGGCTTTCTAAATTATTCAGGAGTTACTGTTTATCGTTAGTCGGTCTAAGAACGTTGGTTGACCGACTAGGTTGCAAACTAGTCGGTCAGCAATGCTTCTTTAACCGACTAACTCTTCAACTTATTTTTAGTATCAATACTGTTCACTCTTAGTCGGTCTAAGAACGTTCATCGACCGACTAGATGTTAAACTAGTCGGTCAGTATTTGTTCATGGACCGACTAAATCTAAATCCTATTTTCGTTCAGAAGTTACTGTCTACACTTAGTCGGTCTGCGTTGGTCGACCGACCGACTAGTTGCCAAACTAGTCGGTCCATGGTTGCTCTTTGACCGACTAATCTGTGTTAAAACCCTAATTTCTGGGCAGCCGCCAGCCCAACCTATTTATACCCCTCCCAAACGTTTCTTCTTCCTCCCTCACGACCCAAAACCCTAAAATCTCCCCCATTGAGCCCCCATCTTCCCCCAAGCTTCATTCCTTCATTCCAAGCCCTAAATCCATCATCCAAACCATCCATCCACTCTATCTACCTCTCATCTTCCCCAAATTTCCATCAAATCCCCAAAATCCCCCAAAAACCCTAGTTTCTCCAAACTTCTCCATTTGTTTCCAGATCTGGTCCTAGGGTTCTCCGGATTGTTTCTTCCGCTTCCTCTCGGTAAGAAATCGATTCCTCTATGTTTTCATAGCCTATTGGTATTTTTATGAAACCCTAATAAAATTTCATGTTGTTTGATGATTGTTCCCCCATAACAGCGATTTCCCCGTAGATTGGCATCCGTGTGACGAAGTGGTCGTCATCCCCGGTGCTAGGCAAGTGAAACTTGCCACTTAGGGTTTATGCCATGTTTTAGGCCATTTGCTTGTTGTAGGCGTAAAAGAGGCTAGGCGACGAAATGATACTCGCCTAGGCGCAAATTGGGGAACTAGCTTGACAACGAAGCTAGTTCCGACATATATCATGTTGCATAATTACCATGTCATGTTTACTTTCCATTAACGGTACGCGAATTAATTGTCATGTCATTACATTCTTTATGTGTTGCTGTGATTGCGTAGCTTCGCTACAATGCTTGTGTTCCTGGCTCGTGTTCCAGAAGCGAGCCCTGTAGTTGGAAACCCCAACGCTCGGATACCGGCTAGGTGCACCCCTATGCCAATTACACTTCATGGCTCGTGTTCCAGAAGCGAGCTCAGTGAGTTGGAAACCCCAACGCTCGACACATATGGGTGGGGTAAGAGATAAGCGGACTGAGCCCCGAGTTGGCCTGATCCGCCACTCCGGCCAGCAGGTGGACTCTCTAGTGCACCAGTGATTAATAGTGATAGAGATAAGCGGCCTGAGCCACGAGCTGGTCAGCAGGTGGACTCTCTATGCACTAAGTGATAAACAGTAATGAGTGATTAATAGTGATAGAGATAAGCGGCCTGAGCCACGAGCTGGCCAGCAGGTGGACTCTCTATGCACTAAGTGATAATCAGTGATAAGTGAAAATAGTGATGAGTGATTCGTGAATTAGTGATTTGGTAGCTTTTGCTACATAGTGCGTGCTTGCCTCTCTTTTAAACTGTTGCATCATACTTAACCCCATGTCATTGCTTAATATTATAAGTGCTAGGTTGTTAGTTACTTTCAGTTTCCTTGCTCAAGTCTTTTAGACTTGCTGACATGTGCCCCTTTACTCTTTTGGGTGACACATGTTAGATCCTGAGCCCGAGTACCTTGTTAAGGACGAGGTGTTTGCTGACGCCGAGCCCGAGCTTGTGTTTGACGGGGAGTACGTGGACACTGGGGACCAGTCCTAGTGTCTTCGTTGTGTTTTACTTTTGTTTAGACAGTTGTTTTGTTATCGGTGCGTAGCACCTATACTTTGTTATGTCGTTGCTTTTGTTGGCCTTGTTCTGGGCCTTTAGACTCTTTCTTTTAGCCTGGTGGCTTTTCTGGATGTTGGACTTATTTTCATGTTGGACATTTTATGAGATGTGAGATTTTTATTTCAGTATCTCCTTGTATTATTATTGTTGTTCCGTTGTGGTTACAGGGACCTGCTTATGTTTTATTGACGCTTATCGGGTTTGGGGCTTCACAGCTCCACTCTCGTGCGGACCTTTTCACGTCTCGCCTCCATTTTAGGGAAGCGGGTCGTGACAGGTTTTAGTGGTGGCCCATGCAGGTCCTTCTGTAACTACGATTATCGGAATAACGATAATGATATTAGAATGTCCAATGAACTAAGTTCGACATCCGAGTCATTAAGCTCTGAGTCTAATTTTGGCCCGTTTCTCTGGCGCTAGATGGCTAGAAGACGTCAGACCCGCGCTGGTGGGGGATCTGCTCGTAAGGCTTGCTATTTCTGCGGTAAGACCGGGCACCTCAAGGGGTCGTGCAGAAGCTTTCTAGGTCAGTGTTTGATTTGTGGTGGTGCTACTCATTCGGCGAAGGATTGTCGGCATGCGAATCGGCTGCGGAAGGCGTCGGATGGAGTTCCGCAGCAGCAAGCACCGGAAGCTGGGCCGAGTCGGAAGGTGTGCCATCATTGTGGCAAGATTGGTCATAAGAAGGAACAGTGTCGGAAGTTTTTGGGCCAGTATCTGGTTTGTGGGGATGCTTCCCATGTTGCGAAGGATTGTCGGCATGCGGGTCCGCTGCGGAGGACACCTGTTGCGGCACAGCCATTGCGGCAGCGAGCGTCTGTTCCTGCTGGTCATGGGGCAGCCCTTGTTCCACAGAGGCAGGCTTTTCGGCAGGCTTTTCCGCTGAGGAGGCAGGCCTCCCTGATGGCTGTAGTTGAGGCTGAGACTGTGAATGGGGTCATTACAGGTAACCCTCAGTCTAGTTACCTTCTTCCTTTTGACAGTCTTGTTTGTTTGAACATGTTTGGTTGCTTGAATATGTTATGCTGCTAGAATGGAGTTTGATTGCTGGGTTGGTTGTTGAGTGTGATTGGGTTTGCACGTTTCTGGCACGAGTCCTCTTGACTCTGGTGCATCAATGTGCATTGCACCCTGGTGCTTCGTGTAGAAGCAATTCTTGATGGCCCCTTTTCTTTCTTAAATATTCAATTCCTTCCTATTCGATCGAGTTAAAATCCCTTCGTAGATTTTGAAGTCTATTGGTTGAAATTTTTAATCTCGTAGCTTTTGCTAACCAATATTTCTCGTATTTTGGTTTTAAGAGCTTTACCACTATTTTGATTACTTTAGAATATCTTCCAAGACAAGTAGAACTTCAATTATTTTCATATATCAGTTCTAGGTTCATTGAACTCGTACTTTAAGGTCTTGTATAAATCAGTTATTTGGCAAATCCGGGTCCCTCTAAAAAGTATTTTAAATGATATTTATTTGGAATTTCTCTTCAGTTTTAAAACTTGTAAGCATTTAGCATGGGCCTAAATTTTCACACTATAGTTGATCGGATTTCATTCGTTGGATTTCACAATTTTACCGAAATATTACATTAAGCTCTGCCGTAAAATATTTTCGGACCTCTCCGTTGTAAATCTTGACTTTTCTGAGGGTATCCCTTCGACTTCCTCTTCCTAAGTTTAAATTCGTTCGAAATTTTAATATTTATATATTTATACTTCATGCTCCTTCGTTGACTTAAAGATCTCTGAAGCTTTTGTCGAAAATTCGGAATACTAACCCATTGTATTTTGCCAGTCTATAACTTCTGTACCCATGAAAAAAAAATACCTTGTCCCTTCTTATATAAATTTTATTCTGAACTGTATCTTTATTTTTGCCCAATTCGATTTATAATTTTCCTTATCTTACTTATGCCATACAATCGACTCATCGCGTTTTCTTTAATATACTTTTCAAGTTACACATGATTTCAGCTTTCAACTAACCAAGGATATGTTCGACATTTTCTCTATTACAATTTTTTTTTGGAAAAATTACGTCTTCATAACTTTCTCACGATCTAGACCTTCCATAATTTGGTTTTAAAGCTTATTACAAATTTTGACAAACCTACTACTAAGTTTTCCGTCCGCCACACGTGCTATTGGAATAATTTCTAAACTAAATTGAATTTCGAATGTTTTCATATATCCGTATTAGGCTCATTAGCCCGTATGATAATAGCTTTGTGTAAAACGATTTCTTTTGGTAAATCCTGGTTACACTAAAAGGTAGTTTCAATATTGATTATTTGAGCTTTTTCCTGGCTTAAAGACTTTGAAAGTATTTGGCATGAATTTAGAATTCTTTCGTTAATTAAATTTTGTTTCAAAACTTTTGCCAACATTGTTAAATCACTGCCATATAATATTTTCTAAAACTACGTCCTTAATGTGCGTATGAACGCTTTACTTCCTTTCATAATGATTTCCGTTAAGCCAATAAATCATTTCCTCTTATTATGTGCATTCAACTCAAACTTATTTCGAACAAGTGATTTTATCGATCCTCAAATATCGTTTTTACGGAGGGGAACCCCAACTTTTCAAAATATGACCGTTTTATACTTCTAGTGTTTTGACTTTCGCTATTCACGTATCATTTCCGAAAACTTATGAGAGTAATGTTTACATCTTTCCCCCGCCTAAACATCCACAATTATACCTCCGTTCCACTTGATCCAGTTACCTCCTTGTCCTCGCCCTACATGAACCCATTTTTACGATCTTGTTTCGTTGCGCCATCTAATCTTGGTTTCCTTCCTTCTGCCTAGTTATTCCACTAGTGTTCACCGTTATTTACGTCGCGTCAGTTAGTAATGGGTCCTTAGACTTTTGGTGATGTTGTCGTAGCGCATGTACCTAAGTTGAATATGTAGGCTTGAAGAGTGTACCCCCCTATAGCATGATGATGTTTGCCTATTGTGTGATATATACATACTCAGAGTTATTCATGATGTTATGAAATTGTAAGTGTGTTAATATTTATGGATACGTGCGAGGATAGCTATACCACTCTAGGGGCGTCTATGTATATAAGATTCTGTATTGGAATGTCTGAATAGAGTATATGTAGTTGGATATACTTATGATGGTTGAAATAATATGATTGGTGAAACTATATGTATGCTGGGTGTGACTATAGGTAAATACTTTCATTAGGGAGAATATTGTGATTATAGGTGTGCTGAAGCTTGTAATAATATCATGGTATATGAAGTGATTGAAAAATGTGATATTACCTGATTAGATATTAAGGGTGTTTGACACTTAGATGTGTATGTGGTTATGTTGGTAGACGTGTATGCATTAGCTAGTATTGGCATATGTATGAATGCTATGTTATGTATATGGAATTATTCCGCCATGATTTTGAGTCTCACTCAAGCTTGAGTGGGTACACTCTAGGTACATTGGTGTATTGTATGTGGTTGGTGTATAGTGATGGATGATGTATGTATAATGTTAGGATTGTTTGTGCCGGTTGTGTTACGCACACGATTGTGGGTGGCTATACCAATATATAGTATGTGAGTTGGTCTTGTGGTATAGTTTTCACTAATGACTTGGTTGCGTGGGTATATGTGCGCTAGCTAAACTAGGTGCGTAGATGTGCTAAGCATATAGTGGTGTGATTGGTATATATATGAATGAAATATTAGCGTGTGTGGGTGTGCACCATGCACGGGTAAGTATGTGATAGCTATAGGAATTGGTGACTATGGTATGGATGGTGTGTCGTGATTATAGCTATAGGACTATATATGGAGTGGTAATACGGTGAAATGTGTGCATGCATTTGAATGATTATAAATTGTGAAATCATAATGATGGTGAGAGTATATTAGATATAGTGAACTTGTTTTAACAATTGTGTGGTGTGATTTCACATGTTGATTATTTGGCGCGTACTAGGAGATATGGGGACTAGTGTATTCTTATTGTCTTGTACATAGGTAGTTACTTATACGTGTAGATTCCGATGGTATTTTCTAGTGTGAAATTATTTTCGTATAAGTAAGGGAAACTTGGTTATTTTCATATAGTGTGTAATAAGTGTTTTATAGTTATATAGAATATACTTGCCTATATGAATGATTTGAATACGTGAATGGAGTTGTTTGATTATAATAAGTATAAGTGTACTATGTGCGTGAATATATATTTACTTCCGTGGTGTTAATAATTGACTACCTAGAGTATGTATATATAAGCACTTGAAATGAATGTACTTGGTTGAAATTTTGATGTGATATTGATTGAGGGTAGTTACTAGGGTGACTAGTTATAGCTATAGTTAGAAAGTCCGAGGACGGACTTTATTCTAAGGTGGATAGGATGTAACGACTGGTTTTCGTGTAATTGGATTATCTATATTAAAATATATGTTTTGGTGGATTTTCTCCTCATGTGTGGTTTTCGTCTCCGTGACTTTCATTTCCGATCGTTTCGTCGTGTTTTCTCGTTTCTTCCTTAGGATCGTCGATTTCGAAGCAAGTCATTCGTGACGGTTTTCACAACGGTCGTATCTTACTGTTAGATCAAGCCTAGGAATCTTAGGAATCGATCCCGGAGCTCCGGGCTCCGTATCGGAACTTTTGGTGCTCGTTAACCGGTATAAGAAGGGGCACCGACCGACTAGATGTCGATCCAGTCGGTCGGCACTCCTTCTTGGACCGACTAGTTGGCTTTCTAAATTATTCAGGAGTTACTGTTTATCGTTAGTCGGTCTAAGAACGTTGGTTGACCGACTAGGTTGCAAACAAGTCGGTCAGCAATGCTTCTTTAACCGACTAACTCTTCAACTTATTTTTAGTATCAATACTGCTCACTCTTAGTCGGTCTAAGAACGTTCATCGACCGACTAGATGTTAAACTAGTCGGTCAGTATTTGTTCATGGACCGACTAAATCTAAATCCTATTTTCGTTCAGAAGTTACTGTTTACACTTAGTCGGTCTGCGTTGGTCGACCGACCGACCGACTAGTTGCCAAACTAGTCGGTCGGTGGTTGCTCTTTGACCGACTAATCTGTGTTAAAACCCTAATTTCTGGGCAGCCGCCAGCCCAACCTATTTATACCCCTCCCAAACGTTTCTTCTTCCTCCCTCACGACCCAAAACCCTAAAATCTCCCCCATTGAGCCCACATCTTCCCCCAAGCTTCATTCCTTCATTCCAAGCCCTAAATCCATCATCCAAACCATCCATCCACTCTATCTACCTCTCATCTTCCCCAAATTTCCATCAAATCCCCAAAATCCCCCAAAAACCCTAGTTTCTCCAAACTTCTCCATTTGTTTCCAGATCTGGTCCTAGGGTTCTCCGGAGTGTTTCTTCCGCTTCCTCTCGGTAAGAAATCGATTCCTCTATGTTTTCATAGCCTATTGGTATTTTTATGAAACCCTAATAAAATTTCATGTTGTTTGATGATTGTTCCCCCATAACAGCGATTTCCCCGTAGATTGGCATCCGTGTGACGAAGTGGTCGTCATCCCTGGTGCTAGGAAAGTGAAACTTGCCACTTAGGGTTTAGGCCATGTTTTAGGCCATTTGCTTGTTGTAGGCGTAAAAGAGGCTAGGCGACGAAATGATACTCGCCTAGGCGCAAATTGGGGAACTAGCTTGACAACGAAGCTAGTTCCGACATATATCATGTTGCACAATTACCATGTCATGTTTACTTTCCATTAACGGTACGCGAATTAATTGTCATGTCATTGCATTCTTTATGTGTTGCTGTGATTGCGTAGCTTCGCTACAATGCTTGTGTTCCTGGCTCGTGTTCCAGAAGCGAGCCCTGTAGTTGGAAACCCCAACGCTCGGATACCGGCTAGGTGCACCCCTATGCCAATTACACTTCCTGGCTCGTGTTCCAGAAGCGATCTCAGTGAGTTGGAAACCCCAACGCTCGACACATATGGGTGGGGTAAGATATAAGCAGACTGAGCCCCGAGTTGGCCTGATCCGCCACTCCGGCCAGCAGGTGGACTCTCTAGTGCACAAGTGATTAATAGTGATAGAGATAAGCGGCCTGAGCCACGAGCTGGCCAGCAGGTGGACTCTCTATGCACTAAGTGATAAACAGTAATGAGTGATTAATAGTGATAGAGATAAGCGGCCTGAGCCACGAGCTGGCCAGCAGGTGGACTCTCTATGCACTAAGTGATAATCAGTGATAAGTGAAAATAGTGATGAGTGATTCGTGAATTAGTGATTTGGTAGCTTTTGCTACATAGTGCGTGCTTGCCTCTCTTTTAAACTGTTGCATCATACTTAACCGCCATGTCATTGCTTAATATTATAAGTGCTAGGTTGTTAGTTACTTTCAGTTTCCTTGCTCAAGTCTTTTAGACTTGCTGACATGTGCCCCTTTACGCTTTTGGGTGACACATGTTAGATCCTGAGCCCGAGTACCTTGTTGAGGACGAGGTGTTTGCTTACGCCGAGCCCGAGCTTGTGTTTGACGGGGAGTACGTGGACACTGGGGACCAGTCCTAGTGTCTTCGTTGTGTTTTACTTTTGTTTAGACAGTTGTTTTGTTATCGGTGCGAAGCACCTATACTTTGTTATGTCGTTGCTTTTGTTGGCCTTGTTCTGGGCCTTTAGACTCTTTCTTTTAGCCTGGTGGCTTTTCTGGATGTTGGACTTATTTTCATGTTGGACATTTTATGAGATGTGAGATTTTTATTTCAGTATCTCCTTGTATTATTATTGTTGTTCCGTTGTGGTTACAGGGACCTGCTTATGTTTTATTGACGCTTATCGGGTTTGGGGCTTCACAGCTCCACTCTCGTGCGGACCTTTTCACGTCTCGCCTCCATTTTAGGGAAGCGGGTCGTGACACCTACCCTAGGTTTGCTATAGACCGGCAATAGCGCGAGAGCGTGAGCTTGGTTCCTCATTTAGTTGCAACTAGTTCACCCAAATTTCTAAACTAGCAATTGTGAAACCCACGAGTCACAATGAAGAGATACGACAAGTAGTGGGGATTCCCTATCCCCTAAGCGTCTTTATTAATTTTTTAATTCCTTATTACATTTAAACAACTGTGACCGCACATTGCGGACATTCTCTCGACTTCCCCTATAGCCAGGTGATTCGAAGAAGACACTGTTATTAGGCCTCCCTGTGTTCGATACCCGCTCACCGCTACACCGTGCACTTGCGGAAAGACTACGATCGTCGCCGCTCCGGGACGATAATCCGGGGCGCGACCACCGGCAATCACCACCACGCCACCAGCTCTGGTTGTCGCTGAATCCCCTACGCGGGAGAACGCGGCTAGCGGCCCTCCTGGTTCTGTTCGCATCGATGGGGACAACAGGGGTGCCGGCCAGGGATCCTGGACCCCAGCTGGGGGTCGTGGTGGAGAAATGAAGTACCCCCCTCTGGAGTCCGGGAGACCTGAAGAGAAGAAGAAGAGGAGGAAGATCGCGGAGGTCCGACCCGCGACGGTGCCTGAGACATCGATCATCTTGGGGACAACCCTACCGTTGGCAGAGGTTGCCGCCTCCGCTTGCCTGGCTGAGCCGTCTCCGGTTAGTACTAGAGGCACCCTGCTGATGCTCGAGGCTGGCCCAGATGTCACGCCCAGGGAGTCGGTTTTCGTCAATTGAGACGTGGCCACCCATTTGGCACAGGGCTCCATCCTTCCGAGGGACCGCTCCCTCTTGGAGAGGATCTGCTCTGATCGCTTGGCAGACTCCCTAGTCTGGCAGCTCCAGCAGTTTGATTTTTCTGTTGCATCCGACCCCGCTTCGCGTCATCCCTGGCTCACACCTTCTATCTTGCAAGTTTCTACAATGGTCGTGGAGGCGCAGCGTCGCACAGCACGGGCGATCAGTCTCGAGGAGTCCTTGGCGCAGGAGCATCTGAGGGCTGGGGAGGTTGAGGTGGCGGTCGAAGAAGCCCGCATGGAAGCTCATCGCTTGTGGCATCGGGTGGATGAGCTCACCTCCGAGGTGGGGTGTCACGGTCACTTTTTGATTGTGTGTTTTTCGTGTGTGTATTTTATTTTTGTATGCGTATTTATTGTGACCTCTTCTTGTATCCCGAACGCATGAAGTTATATATCGTTGTGACCCTCTGAGAGAGTACTTATTTGTGGAATTTTTTGTGAACGTCATTTCACATGTCGTTCTCCCACAAATCAGCTTTGATTGAAGCGGTGCCGTAACTTTAGACTTCGACGTTTGATCTTTTTATTTTTAGTTCCATTTTTCATTAACCTAGCCTGTGACCGATCATCGTAGTCTCGATCCTCTCGTCGACACGATCGTTTCGATATTTTTCTTATATTTTTCGGACACCGTTAGGCTGACCCATCACCCTAATCACTTTCAACATATACTTGGCCCTAATTAATTCAAAATTCGAATCTTAATCAAATCTAATTAAATCTAATCTTTGATCTTACGTATCACATGAATATTTCCCTAGCTATATGTCACACTAGATCTACCCTCCCCCTCACACACTCTCTCTCCCCAATCACCCCTAAACCCACTCCTTTTCAACCCCATATAGCAAAACCCTTCATTATAACGTAACCAAGCCTTAGGGTTATCACCTTCACCCAGCCGTTACCCAACTCATGCACAGCAGCCGCCATCAACCCGACAGACTGTCGAACCTCCCTTGCCGACGGCCTCCTCCACGGCAACTGTCACGCCCCGCTTCCCTAAAATGGAGGCGAGACGTGAAAAGGTCCGCACGAGAGTGGAGCTGTGAAGCCCCAAACCCGATAAGCGTCAATAAAACATAAGCAGGTCCCTGTAACCACAAACGGAACAACAATAATAACACAAAGAGAGACAGAAATAAAATCTCATATCTCATAATTTTTCCAACATGAAAATTTAAGTTCAACATCCAGAAAAGCCACCAGGCTAAAAGAAAGAGTCTAAAGGCACAGAACAAGGCCTGTAGTGCCCTGGGAAGCTACTGCACATGTACTAGAGGGGGGGTGAATAGTACTTTTAAATAATAAGGAGTGTTATTCCTAATTATCGTGCAATTAACAAACAACGATGCGGAATAACTACAATCAAGAAATAATGCAAACGCAAACACAATGGATTAATGGGTTCGGATCCACCCAAGTCTCCCCGACTTGTTCCCGGTGATCCTACGTCCCAACCACCCGGATCCCTTCCGGATACTTGAGTTAGCAACCCTAACTCAAGATTTCCACTATGAAGTACTTGTGAACAACCTTCACAAGTCAAATCATACACAAAATAATTTGTGACTCCCACAACCCGGGATCACAACCACACTCTCACAACCGAGAGTGAAACTTACAATTCAAATATGAAATGAAATAAACTCTTACCTTACAAAATCCTATGCCTTGAGTATACTTACCCAATTAGGGCAATGATGGATTTTGAGGAAGAGGATGTCACCAAACCCTAGCTTCAAGAAGATGACCAGCAATGGAAGCCTAGGGTGGAGTATGGTGACTAGAATCAAGCTCTTGGCTTGAGAAGCTCACAATGGAGAGAATCTCTCTTGAGGAAGATGGCTCAAAGAGTGAAGGGAGAGATTCTTGTGAGGGAGAGAGAGCTTTGAAATAGCTTGGGAGAGCTCTTCTCTTACGTCTGAAAATGCTTGGAAATAGGACCTCTAACTCCCTTTCAAACGAATCATGATTCTATTTAAAGGGGCAAGAGAAATCGAGTTTGAAAGAATCCCAACGGCTCTATTCTGAAGCAGACTAGTCGGTCAAAGAAGGATCACTGACCGACTAGTTCATCAACTAGTCGGTCGGTGATACAACGTAGACCGACTAACGGTAGAACAGCCAAGAAGTCGAAGTACAGGCAAAGACAACTAGTCGGTCTAAGAAGACTTGCCGACCGACTAGTTTCACAACTAGTCAGTCGGTGAATGATCTTTGACCGACTAACGTCGAAATAGAATAGGTAGACTTCAAGTTGACTTAGTCGGTTTAAGAACAAATGCTGACCGACTAGTTTCTCAACTAGTCGGTCGGTAAACGTTCTTTGACCGACTAACTCGAAACAGTAGCTCAGGCTGAAAATGACTGTACACAACTAGTCGGTCTGAGAAGGACTCCTGACCGACTAAATCGTCATCTAGTCGGTCGGTGACTCTTCTTTGACCGACTAACTGTAGTCATGGAAAGAGCTGAATATAGAGAAGGCAAACTAGTCGGTTCATGTAGAGTTGTCGACCGACTAAATCGTCATCTAGTCGGTTGGTGACTCTTCTTGAACCAACTAACATGCACTCGAAGCCGAGGGAAGAAGCGATAGGCTTCGGGAAAGTTTCTAATGGCTTCTATGAATATCCTAGCTCTAAGATATGAGCGAAATGAAGTATATAATGTAAGTCCAACTCAAGGCTTAACATTCTAATCTATGAAACTAGAAGACTATAAAATAAACCTTACGAGCCATCTTCAAAGCTTCAATCTTCATTCCTCTTGACTTCAATATTACTCCTTAAGCTTCAACGAAGCTCCAGGCACACGATCACGCGTATTGAGAAGTCTTGAGACGTCGCTTTTGATGTACGTGTTATTTTGGCGACGGTCTCCATAACTGCGCTCACAAATAAGTTAGTATACATTATTTATATTTGCTCATCATCCAAAACCAAATCCGGGGAATCATATCAAAACATTCTCCCCCTTTTTGGTGATGACAAACCAACATAAATAATAATCAATAATAATGATTCAATTGAAATTTACTTACTCCCCCTGCATTGATGACACGTTAGTTCCATATTCAATAACATTCATATGCATCAAGCAGCGAGGGAAATATAAAATATGAATCCTATCATTGACATATAGGATCTAAATCCCTTTTTATATCTTCACTCCCCCTGAATCTAACACATCAAATTAGATTCATGGTAAATTCCTTTGAATTATTAATTAGCACATTGTCATTATTATATCTCTCCCCCTTTGGCATTAGCAAAAAGAGCGGGAGGAGAACACCAACACAACCAATGGCTAAAAATAATGCATGGGAGTCGAAGAATACGTCCAAGGTCCAAAATAACACCAATGCAAAAAATCAAATGTAAAATACCGAATAAAAGCAAAGCGTGTCAAGGAGACCAAAGTCGAAAATCGGAAACCGAAATCATCAAACCATAGGTGAAATACGAAAACCGAAATCATAAAATCATCGGCGAAAATTGGAAAACGAAATCACCAAGCCATAGGCGAAAATCGAAATACGAAATCATCAAGCCATGGGCGAAAAACGAAATCCGAAATCATCAAAACTCAAATCAATTTCACTTATTGAGTTTTGGAACACACTCTCCAAAATCAATAGAATGCATGGAAAACAATTCTATGTTTCCATAGAAAGAATTCTATTAAATCCATAAAATCGTCGAACGACGAAATCAACATCAGAGACAAAAATAATCCGATGTGCATACTAAATGAAGCATGCAAGAATGTTATGCCAAAAAAAATAGATAGAACATCATATAACAATGGCATACACTAATCTAGCATACGAAATGAAGCAAAATGATACCAATTGTAATATAATCTACCAATGGATACCAATGTGAATCAAAAGTATGAAAATACTTACAACATTAAGCTCCCCCTACTTTGGTGCATCATTCAAGCACCATCAACTCCAATCGAATGAAAATCCTTGCAAATCACGGAGTTGGTAGGGTTGGTATCTCATGGTGGATTTAACCTAGAGAATATCATTTTGGTATCCAAAAATCCTTTTGGATCCTATGGGTTAGTCAATAAATTTAGCTAACTAAATTCAAATTAAATGTAACCCATACAAACCACAATTGCTTTGGTACCCTTAAAATGAAATTTAAACTTATGGTACCAAGCAATGAAGGGTCAAAGGAAACTAACCCTTCGGAAACCAAGTCCAAGAGGAACTTGATTTCCCAACATAATCATCATTCAAGATAACATCATTAATAAACGATTTCACATACAAATTCTTATTATGCATGCTTGTGTTCTTCGGACCCCAAATGGTGTATGTCTTGGGAGTCCTAATCCTATTGGGAACATGCATATGTTGTTGGTTTCTATGTGATGCATGTCGTGGGTAAGCATATGGAATTCGATGCAATGGTGCATGATGATAATTATTCATATGAGAATGAGGATGAACATATGAATGTGGAGGGACACGTGCATGAGTGTGTCTCACATGGTGTGCACGTGCTCGTGGGTGCGGAGCATAAAAATCATCATTTGTGCTAACATGTGGGGTAGGTTGTGTGTTCCTACGTGGCATGGTATACATGTAAGCATGACCCTTCTTTGGAGGTCCACCCAAAGTGGGTTTCTTTCCAAATGGGGGCGTGTTCCTAGCGGAAGCACCATTGGTAGAAGATCTACCCATGACGTGTTTACTTCCACTAGTAGAAGCATCGGAAGATGGCCTAACAAAGGTGGCGGACGATTTGGATGACTCTCCCAACTTATACCCCAAACCAATGTGATGATTGGCCGGAAGTAAGTCATTTAGGATATCATCCAACTTGCCCTTACCTTTGTTGAATTCATGAATTCGGCCTAATGTGCTCTCATGCTTCTCGGTGAGAGAATGCAAAGAAGCATCCAAAGTGGACACTTGCGATGCGAGTGCACAAACACGTGACTTGAGATTTTTATTCTCAATACTCAAAGTTGAGATTTGAGACGTCAAATCCGCTATCACATGTTCATCTGAATCCTCGATATGAACATGCTCAAGTTGAGACTTGAGATTTTCAATCTCATTTCTCAACCCATCAACAACGGTGTCGTTGTTGACGATGAAAGGCTTAGGCGAGTTTTTAAGACTATCTAATTCATTTTTAGTCTCCATAAATTTAGTAGCCATATTAGAAAACTTATTCCATAGTTGTTCATTGGCTATTCTAAGTTCATCATTGGTTACCTCTTCGCCTTCATCCTCGCTTCCATCCTCGCTTTCATCGGAGGAAGTCTCTTCATCACGATCCTCTTTTCCCATGAAGCACGTGTGTGCATTCTCCACTCCTTCATCGTCCGATTCTCCACTTGAGGAGTCGGAGTCGGTGAAAGTGCCGACAAGCCCTTTCTTGTGCTTTCTTGACTTGTCGTGCTTGGATCCCTTCCATTTTCCCTTGTGTTTGTAGAGAGGACAATCCAGCTTGATATGTCCTGGCTTATTACATTTGTAACACACGGGAGTAGAAACATTAGTCGAAATAAATTTAGATTTACGATTCAACTTACCTTGTCGGAAGAAGCGGATGAACTTGTTTGCCATATCGGCCAAAGCTTCCATGTCCATCTCATCATCCGATTCTTCTTCCGATTCTTCATCATCGGTGGATGGAGCGGCCTTGTATGCAATCGCCTTTCTCTTAGGCTCGTCTTGCTTCAAGTATGCTTTCATCTTCTCCTTCATCCTTATCTTACTCTCCTTGCGTACCTCGTAAGACAACAAGGTACCCATTAGTTGTACAACCGTGTACTTGTTCATATCGTTACCTTCCTCGATGGCGAAGGTACGCTTTTCCCAAGAAGAGGGAAGTCCGTCGATAATCTTTGCGACTTTCTCCTTTTGGGTATAGACCTTCCCGAGAGCTTCCAATTCGTTGGAAACGTCCACAAACCGAGCATAGTATTCCTTCATCGTTTCACCCTGTTCCATGTGAAACAACTCAAATTCTTTATTAGGAACTACGAGTTTATAATATTTTACCGTGCTCGATCCTTCGTGCAAGATGAGGAGGGAATTCCATATTTGATATGCACTCTTACATGTGCATATCTTATTGAAGTCCTCGGGCTCCAACGCGCATTGCAAGGCGTTCATTGCCTTGGCTTTGCTTACCTCCTCGGCGACCTCCACGGGAGTCCATTTCACGAAATCTTCTTCGGTAGGCACGACATACTCTGTCATCGTGGTTCTCCAAAGTGAAGCGCTCCGGAGGAAGGTTTCCATCCGGCATTTCCAGTACCCATAGTTGATACCGTTGAAATGAGGAGCTTTGACAGAGGATTGTCCTTCCAAAACAGAAGAAGATCCGTGACGATCCTTGAAGACGTTGTAGTCGTTGTTCGTCATCTTTGAACTTGTAGCTTTAACCTTTGCTCTGATACCAATTGTAGTGCCCTGGGAAGCTACTGCACATGTACTAGAGGGGGGGTGAATAGTACTTTTAAATAATAAGGAGTGTTATTCCTAATTATCGTGCAATTAACAAACAATGATGCGGAATAACTACAATCAAGAAATAATGCAAACGCAAACACAATGGATTAATGGGTTCGGATCCACCCAAGTCTCCCCGACTTGTTCCCGGTGATCCTACGTCCCAACCACCCGAATCCCTTCCGGATACTTGAGTTAGCAACCCTAACTCAAGATTTCCACTATGAAGTACTTGTGAACAACCTTCACAAGTCAAATCATACACAAAATAATTTGTGACTCCCACAACCCGGGATCACAACCACACTCTCACAACCGAGAGTGAAACTTACAATTCAAATATGAAATGAAATAAACTCTTACCTTACAAAATCCTATGCCTTGAGTATACTTACCCAATTAGGGCAATGATGGATTTTGAGGAAGAGGATGTCACCAAACCCTAGCTTCAAGAAGATGACCAGCAATGGAAGCCTAGGGTGGAGTATGGTGACTAGAATCAAGCTCTTGGCTTGAGAAGCTCACAATGGAGAGAATCTCTCTTGAGGAAGATGGCTCAAAGAGTGAAGGGAGAGATTCTTGTGAGGGAGAGAGAGCTTTGAAATAGCTTGGGAGAGCTCTTCTCTTACGTCTGAAAATGCTTGGAAATAGGACCTCTAACTCCCTTTCAAACGAATCATGATTCTATTTAAAGGGGCAAGAGAAATCGAGTTTGAAAGAATCCCAACGGCTCTATTCTGAAGCAGACTAGTCGGTCAAAGAAGGATCACTGACCGACTAGTTCATCAACTAGTCGGTCGGTGATACAACGTAGACCGACTAACGGTAGAACAGCCAAGAAGTCGAAGTACAGGCAAAGACAACTAGTCGGTCTAAGAAGACTTGCCGACCGACTAGTTTCACAACTAGTCAGTCGGTGAATGATCTTTGACCGACTAACGTCGAAATAGAATAGGTAGACTTCAAGTTGACTTAGTCGGTTTAAGAACAAATGCTGACCGACTAGTTTCTCAACTAGTCGGTCGGTAAACGTTCTTTGACCGACTAACTCGAAACAGTAGCTCAGGCTGAAAATGACTGTACACAACTAGTCGGTCTGAGAAGGACTCCTGACCGACTAAATCGTCATCTAGTCGGTCGGTGACTCTTCTTTGACCGACTAACTGTATTCATGGAAAGAGCTGAATATATAGAAGGCAAACTAGTCGGTTCATGTAGAGTTGCCGACCGACTAAATCGTCATCTAGTCGGTTGGTGACTCTTCTTGAACCAACTAACATGCACTCGAAGCCGAGGGAAGAAGCGATAGGCTTCGGGAAAGTTTCTAATGGCTTCTATGAATATCCTAGCTCTAAGATATGAGCGAAATGAAGTATATAATGTAAGTCCAACTCAAGGCTTAACATTCTAATCTATGAAGCTAGAAGACTATAAAATAAACCTTACGAGCCGTCTTCAAAGCTTCAATCTTCATTCCTCTTGACTTCAATATTACTCCTTGAGCTTCAACGAAGCTCCAGGCACCCGATCACGCGTATTGAGAAGTCTTGAGACGTCGCTTTTGATGTACGTGTTATTTTGGCGACGGTCTCCATAACTGCGCTCACAAATAAGTTAGTATACATTATTTATGTTTGCTCATCATCCAAAACCAAATCCGGGGAATCATATCACAACAAGGCCAACCAAAGCAACAACGCAACAAAGTATAGGTGCTACGCACCGACAACAAAACAGCAGTCTAAACAAAAGGGAAAGCTCAACGAAGACACTAGGATTGGTCCCCAGTGTCCACGTACTCCTCGCCAAACACAGGCTCGGGCTCGGCGTCAGCAAACACCTCGTCCTCAACAATGTACTCAGGCTCAGGGTCTAACATGTGTCACCCAAAAGAGTAAAGGGGCACATGTCAGCAAGTCTAAAAGACTTGGGCAAGGAAACCGAAAAGGAAGGCAACTAGCAACCTAGCAGTTATAGTATGCATGACATGGCAGTTATAACATGAATGCACAAGCAAGACATGGTGAATCAATAAGTACAAGAGAACAATTATCGGGACAAGTCAAGAGTAGCCAAGCTACTAACAATCTCAATCATTTCAATAGTCACGTTTCAAGTTGTTTGTAGATGTTTACGCCTTACAGCTGAACGGTTTGGCATTCACGCTGATTGGCCGCTTAACACTACCCTAAAACCCAGAGTTTACGCCTTACCACTGCAGTTGCTGATCGGGCAGACTCCCAGTTGATTGGCCGCTTAACTCTTACCCCCAATACTCACATGTAAACGAGCCAGGGTCCCTACACACGAGCTCAGTAATTGAGCCAGGGTTGCCCCGCACAGGAGCTCGCATTCTAGTTCATGACTCATAAGCATTTGGCGTAGGGGTGCACCTAGTCGGAAACAAGTAGTTCGGGCATTGGCTATCAACAAACACATGGCCCGCTTCTGGAACACGAGCCAAGAAACACAAGTATTGTAGCGAAGCTACGCAATCACGGAAACACTTAAAGAATGCAATGACATGACAATTAATTTGCGGACCGTTAATGGAAATTAAACATGACATGGGAATTTGTGCAACATGATAAATGTCGGATCTAGCTTCGTTGTCAAGCTAGTTCCTAAATTTACGCCTAGGCGAGTATCATTTCGTCGCCTAGCCTCTTTTACGCCTACAACAAACAAATGGCCTAAGACATGGCCCAAAACCCTAAGTGGCAAGTTTCACTTGCCTAGCACCGAGGATGACGATCAACGAGGGTTCGTCCCACGGATGCTAATCTACGGGGAAGTCGCTGTTATGGGGAAACAAACATCAAAACAACATTCATTTCATTAGGGTTTCACAAAAACATAACGGGTTATGAAAACATTAAGAGATCGATTATTACCGTATCAGAAACGGAAGAATGATGCCGAGCAAGCACGGCAACGAAAGAAACGCTCCGGTGAACCTAGGGTTCAGATCTGGAATAGATGGGGAAAATCTGGATAACTGGGTTTTGATGTGGATTTTGGGGTTTTGATGAGATTTTTAGGAAGATGAGAGGTAGAATGTGCTAAGGGAGGGTTTGGATGATGGAGGATGAGCTTGGGATGAAGGAATAAGGGTTTGAGGTAGTAGGGGGCTCAATGGGGGAAAAACTAGGGTTTTAGGTCATGAGGAAGAAGAAGAAAATGTTTGGAGGGGTATTTATAGAGTTTGGTGGCGGCTAGGGCAAAACTAGGGTTTCCTGTACTGTTTAGTCGATCAAAGAGCAACCACTGACCGACTAGTTTGGGAACTAGTCGGTCGGTTGACCAACGCAGACCGACTAAGTATAAACAGTAACCCTAGACGAAAACCTGAACTAAGAGTTAGTCGGTTAAAGAACAACTACTGACCGACTAGTTTGACATCTAGTCGGTCGATGAACATTCTTAAACCGACTAAGAGTGAACAGTATGCGACTGTACAGAAGAACTAAGAATTAGTCGGTCTGAGTAAAAAACTTAACCGACTAGTTTAACAACTAGTCGGTCGAAAGATGAACTTAGACCGACTAAGAAGGAACAGTAACGGGTACCAAAAATAGTTAATGAGTTAGTTGGTTAAAGAAGCATTGCCGACCGACTAGTTTGCAACCTAGTCGGTCAACCAACGTTCTTAGACCGACTAACGATAAACAGTAACTCCTGAGAAATTTAGAAAGCCAACTACTCGGTTCAAGAAGGTTTTCCGATCGAAGAAAATGTTTGGAAGGGTATTTATAGAGTTTGGTGGTAGCTAGGGCAAAACTAGGGTTTCCTGTACTGTTTAGTCGGTCAAAGAGCAACCACTGACCGACTAGTTTGGGAACTAGTCGGTCGGTTGACCAACGCAGACCGACTAAGTATAAACACTAACCCCAGACGAAAACCTGAACTAAGAGTTAGTCAGTTAAAGAACAACTACTGACCGACTAGTTTGACATCTAGTCGGTCGATGAACGTTCTTAGACCGACTAAGAGTGAACAGTACGCGACTGTACAGAAGAACTAAGAATTAGTCGGTCTGAGTACAAAACTTAACCGACTAGTTTAACAATTGGTCGATCGAAAGATGAACTTAGACCGACTAAGAAGGAACAGTAACGGGTACCAAAAATAGTTAATGAGTTAGTCGGTTAAAGAAGCATTGCCGACCGACTAGTTTGCAACCTAGTCGGTCAACCAACGTTTTTAGACAGACTAACGATAAACATTAACTCCTGAGAAATTTAGAAAGCCAACTAGTCGGTTCAAGAAGGTTTTCCGACCGACTGGATCGTCATCTAGTCGGTCGGTGCCCCTTCTTACACCGGCTAATGAGCACCAAAAGTTCCGAAATGGAGCGCGAAGCTCCAGGATCGATTCCTAAGACTCCTATGCTTGATCTAACAATAAGATATGACTCATATGAAGCCTGTCACGAATGACTTACTCCAAAATCGACGATCCTAAGGAAGAAGCGAGAAAACACGACGAAACGATAGAAAATGAAAGTTACAGAGACGATAACCACATATAAGGAGAAAATTCATCAAAACATATAATATAGTATAATAAATCCAGATACATGAAAACCAGTCGTTACATCAACCACCCTCCTCCGGCTAACCATCCACGCAAGCCCCCATCTCCTCTCCCAAATCTACCGATCCACGCCCCCTAAAACACACTCTGGCCGCACCTATCACTGTCGCACCCTCCTCCCTTCATCCCCTTACCGCGGCCTGCACCCACGCCGACCATCTTTACCTCCAGTCATCCCCAAGACTACCGGCAGCCGCACCCGAACACCCCCATCTCCTTACCCATTTCCGCACAACACCAAGCTGTAGCCCCTCCTACCTGTCGGCATCCCCATTGTCGTAACAGCCGACCTGCACTTCCCCTAGGCCGCACCCAACGCCAGCCCGCCGGTCACCTCCCTTACCCCATGCTCCCGCGGCCGCTTCTGCCACCGTGTACACTGCCCTAGTTGTCGTCGTCTTTGCTGCAAGTCGTAGTCGACGCCATACCTTGCTCGCTACCGGAATCCAGCCCCTGACGTCGCTACCCGACGTCAGTGTAGCTTTCGCGTCGTGTTGAGATAACTCTCGATCCGTAGGAACCCCAAACACCCGCCTGTTTAAACAAGATAAAAGTCATAATATTTCATTGTTTTGGTTAAATTACTAATTGAAGATAAATAATACGGGACTGTATGTTGGTTATTGGTGATTGGTGTTTGAGCATATAGGAAGATCTGGACCACCGTTGAACAAAGATTACGGATGGTTATTTCAGGCAAGTGGAACTTGCAAAGTTAAATATTAAAGCCATGTTTTAGGCTATTGCGAGCTTTTGTGTAAAAGAGACTAGGCGGTGAAATGATAGTCGCCTAGACACCCAGCTTGATCTAGCTTGACAACGAAGCTAGATCCGACACCCATACTTGATCTAGCTTGACAACGAAGCTAGGTCCGACACCCTTGCAATGTCATTTCATGCATATCACATGTCACATTTAATTTCCATAAACTGTACGCATTCAGTAACTGCTTTTATACTATCATGTTGCATATCACATGTCATTTCATTCATTTGAATGTCTTGTCATGAATGTGTAGCACATGCTACTAATAAAATTTAAGCTGCGGCGAGTAGGATTCTGACTCCAATATCATGAATGAGGCTAGGTCAACCATATGCCATAAACACTTCCTTGCTCGTGATCTAGAAGATGATCTCCAGTTCATACACAAGTGGAGGGGTAGGGTTAAGCTATCACTCAGCGTAGAAGTGTGCCCGATCAGCAACTTCAGCTGAAGGGCGTAAACCCTGTGCACGACGCGAACGCATGTTTTACTGCTTTTCATGAAATATTGTTTAGTATCTTTTTGCTACGACGTGTCATGCAAATGTTAAATTCATGTTCATTTTAATTGCTGCATTCATCAAATATCATGCCATGTCATCATATTGTAGAACTGGTAATTGCATTCATTACCTTTAAGTTTCCTTGCACAAAAGTCTCCTTCTTTTTACTTTTGGAGATTTTTGCTGACATGCGCCCTTTTCTCTTTGGGTGTCGCATGTTAGGTTTTGAGTCTGAGGTTGTTGCTGAGGACGACCAGTTTACTGATGTCGAGCTTGAGGCTTTGCTAACGTCCAGTTCGAGAATACCGGAGACCAGTCTTAGTATCAGCTGGAGACTTTTTCTTAGTTGTTTTTTCTTTCCTAGTTATTGTTGTTAGACTTTTTCGGTGCGTAGCACCATAACTTGTTTTAATTTTGGCCATGCTTGAGCCTTCTTTTACACTCATGTTCTCTTTTATGACATTATCCGTGGATGTTTCGAATAATGAAATGGATGTTTTGAATGTTGGTTATTTTATTGCCTACCTTCTTGTTTATTATTGTCGTTGTTTCATTGCAATGCAGGAATCTACGAATGGATGAACACATAGACGCTTATCAGACTGTAGCATCACAGCTCCAAGTCTGAGCAGACATCTTCACGTCTCGCCTTCCATACTTGGGAAGCAGGGCATGACAGGTTTTTGTGGTGGCCCATGCAGGTCGTTGCACCTGTAAAATATCGAAACAATGATAATAATAAAACATCCATTGAAATGTTCGAAATGTTCGAGTCATAAAATTTGAGTCTAATCCGAATGGTTTTCTTGTCTTAGATGGCTGGAAGACGTATTACCCGAGCTGGTAGTGGATCAGGAGATGGTGATGCAGCTGATGGAGCTGATAGTGCCAATACCATTCCTGAGATAATGAGGCTGATTCAGCAGATGATGCAAGTACAGCAGGGCATGCTTCAGAATGCCCCTCGCTTCGAGCCTGGAGCGAAGCAGTTTCGAGAGCTGGGCCCGACATACTTCACTGGATCAGAAGGACCTTTGGCTACTGAAGAATGGATGAGGAACACTGAGGACAACCTGCTTCTTTCGAAGACTGACCTGGCTGGTTGGGTCGAGTTGGTGAAGATGCAGCTGAAGGACAATGCCCATAATTGGTGGAATGCTGAAGAAGAGATGCTAGTGAGGCATGTCCCTTGGGCTACTTTCAAAGCTAGATTTGATGAGGAGTTCTTCCCTCGAGCTACCAGGAGGGAGTTAATGCAGTAGTTCATCAACTTGAAGCAAGGAAGTCTGACGGTGGACCAATACCATCAGGAGTTCACCAAGTTATGCCGCTTTGCATCGAATTTGGTGCGAACCCCCGAGGATCGAGCTCAGCGATTCCTTCAGGGTATTTCCTTGGATCTGTAGAGTTCGATGTCTTCTTTGGACTTGGACTCGTACCGGAGGTTACTGATAGCTGCGAAGAGGCAGGAGTTGATTGCTAATCAGAAGAAGGTGCATCTATTAGGAGGAAGAAAAAGGCCTATGGAGCAGGCCAGAGCTATGGTTAGGCCTATGATGAAGCATAATCAGTCTGCACAGTTTAAGAGGCCAGTTGGGCCTGGTCAGAAGATGTACTATCACTGCGACAAAGCTGGACATATGAAGGAACAGTGCAGGAGGTTGCTGGGCCAGTGCTTACTTTGTGGCAATGCTACGCATTCAGTAAAGGAATGCTCGCATGCTAATCAGCTGCAGAGAGTACCAGTAGCTGCCAGACGTGGAGCGCCTCTTATATCCCAGAACCAGGCTTTCCAGCAGGCAAATCAGCCTAGGAAGCAAGCTTTCACAATGACTGCGATAAATGCGAAGGCTGAGGACGGAGTTATTACAGTTAATCCTCAGACTAGCCTTTACTTTTCATTAGTTGATCTTGCATGTTAGATTAGATCTTGTTTGCTAGAATAGGTTTTGATTGCTAGCTTATTTGTTAGGGGTTATCCTTGTTTGTGCTTTTCCCGCTCGAGTTCTCTTCGACTCTGGTGCTTCCTTGTGCATCTTATCTCGGACTTTTATGGACAAACATTCTCTGTCGAGTTCCCCTCTTCCTAAGAGTTGGGATATCGTTACGAAGAATGGTGTGATCTCAGTTCACATTGGTTATCGATCATGTTCCTTGGTTGTCTGTGGACACGAGTTATATGCCAATTTTATCGTCCACGACATCACCAATTTTGTTGCTGTTCTTGGGATGGATTGGCTTGGTTGTTTCTTTGCTATGATCGACTGCTGACCGAAGAAGGTGGTGTTTGAGATTCCAGGTCATCCGACCTTCCAGTTCAACAGCGGTAGCAGATCTCTTGGGTGTAGGATCATGTCCAAAACAGAGTTAGGATCGATAACATGAAGTTTAGACTTACGCTTGCGTATGCGGCACGGTAGTCTACGAACTTCGCCTTCGGATTCGCCACGACGGATCGAGTCTTCTCACGAACGGAGTAAGGCTACTAATCCACAATCTAAATCTCTATTTTAGATTAAGAACTTGGATGGAGGGAGAGGAAATATTTCTGCAGAGCTTCGCTATGAAGAAGATGCATGCATGAATTTCATGCAAATGGTGTAAGGAAAATGGCTACCCTTGGGTCTTATTTATAGCCCCCAAGGTAGTTATTTTAGGGTAAGTTGTTCCTTTGCAACAACTTAATTAAGGTGTACCATGATACATGGCACATTATAAGCTTAAGTTGTACCATATGCATGGTACAACATAAGCTTAAGATATTCCCCCTTTATTAGCCATATGTCGCATGCACTTATGCATATAGAATGCGACTTTCCTGCTCATCCAGAGATCCTCTCCGCAAGGGAACAGATTCCCTTTGCACACGACTTCGTGTACGCGACGTTCGAGGTCCGTAATCCCTCGTACATCCCCCACAAGGGTGTACAAACGTCTTCCATATCCAACATCTCCCACTCACACTTGAGGGGATTGTAAGAGAACGTCTTTCCCTTAGTTCTTTCATATATCATACCGAGAAATAGACCGTGCGACCGTCATGCGCGTAGAGTCTGTTGTTGTGCACTTGTTAGAGATACACAACGACCTCGAAGGTGCAAAGTTGAGTAGTTCAACGCATGCTTTACCCTAGATTATTTCTTCACATTTCTTATACTTTATATTCAACAATTGAATCCCATCTGGATTACAATTGGCTGGCCAGCTTTGAATCATTAAAGTCCAAATGCGAATATGAAATCAATCTTCCTCTTCTTGCGAACCTTCTGATCTTGACTTGATTCGCTTTTCTAACGTGCCCCGCCGAGCCGAATTACCATAGCCCATTAGCAACACGCTAAGATAGCGATCATCTCGTCAAATCTAAAGGAACTAATTGGAGTCCTTGAGGGTAAGAGTTAAGACCCGTATGGCCTTTGAGTCTCACATAATAGCAAACACTATTGCAACTAACTCAGTGGTCGAAATGCATACGTGGTATGAACACGTACTACAACATCACTCCTTTCCCAGGGAGAGTATGTCTTAATGATGTTGTACGGATGAAAGATCAGACACCACAGTGCCTATCTTTTTGAGTCCCCTTACTACTCGTGAAATATTCACGGACTCTCATCCTGCATAAGACAGATAGGATTTAAAAAATCCAATAAGATCTTTATATCCTTGTGATACAGATCTCAGATCTTTTGTAAGCATCCGTATGATGCAGATCTTTTATTCGACTATCTTGTTTAAGTCATGACTCTAAATCATTTGTCTAATGATTTTGACTTTAAACTAGTCTCATCTCTATCTTATCCATCTGATAAGATAAGGCAGTTGCTCATGTGAGAGAGCCAACCTTAATCTGTCCGACATACACACAATAAAATAGCTGAGACTCAAACACAAATGTACATAAAATCATTTGTAAGAAACTTGTATGCAAATTAAATTTTGATCTTCTATAGACATTGGAAATATTACATGATACAGCTCAGCACCTACGCATTCCCATATTTGATAAGTGTTTGAAAAACACATCTCTGGGGATCGCCTTAGTAAGGGGATCCGCTATCATCTCATGCGTGGATATGTATCCTATGTCTACTTCCTTCCGTTTGTCATAATCCTTCGCAAACTTGAATCGAATGTCAATGTGTTTGGTCTTACAATGAAATTTAGGATCTTTGACGTAGGCAATCGAAGCTTGACTATCACTGTATATAGGAACAGTGCTTGAGTCAGTGGCATTCGTCAGCCTGTCTAAGAATTTCCTAAGCCAAACAGCTTCTTGGACCGCCATGCTAAATGCTACGAACTCGGCTTCCATAGTTGATAGAGCGATGCAGGTTTGTTTCTTGCTGCTCCAGGATATTGCACCATTCCCGAGTAAGAAAACAAAGCCTGAGGTAGATCTTCGCTCGTCGAGATCACCTGCCCAATCAGCATCGGTATAGCCTTCGAGTCTCAAGGTATTGCCTTAATAGCATAACGCATAGTCCGCAGTCCCTTTGAGGTATCTTAATATCCTCTTCACCGCTTTCCAGTGTGCCTGCCCTGGGTTGGATTGGTAACGGCTTACCATACCAACAGCATAGCAAATGTCGGGTCTGGTACACATCATGGCGTACATCAGACTCCCGACAGCACTGGAGTATGGAACTTTTTCCATAGCTTTCTTTTCTTTTGGATCTTTGGGACACATCTCCAAACATAGACCCTCGCCTTTGCTTATTGGAGTATCAATTGGCTTGCAGTCCTGCATATTAAACCGTTCTAAAACCTTCTTTATATATGTCTCTTGAGAGAGAGAAAGAAGTTTCTTGGAACGATTCCTTGAGATCTTAACCCCAAGGATATATGCAGCTTCACCCATGTCTTTCATCTCAAAGACGGATGAAAGCCAAGTTTTGATATCCAAGATAAGACGCTTATCATTTCCGGCTATATGTCATCTACATAAAGAGACATAATTACATACTTGTTTTTAATCCTCTTAATATATACGCAGTTGTCTTCGTCGAGCATGGAGAAACCATACGACAAAACGACTTCTTGAAAGCGCATATACCACTGCCTTGAGGATTGTTTAAGATTCCCATATATGGATTTACGAAGTTTACAAATCTTATGTTTGTTTTCTTCTTGTACGAACCCGTTTGGTTGTTCCATGTAGATCTCCTCATCTAGTTCTCCGTTAAGAAAAGCAGTCTTTACATCCATCTGATGTAACTCGAGGTCCAAACAAGCCACCATTGCCAGAATTAAGCGAATGGAGGTAAAACGCACGACAGGAGAGAAAGTCTCTTCGTAGTCTATTCCTTCCTGTTGCGTGAAACCTTTCGCAACAAGGCGAGCTTTATATTTCTCGATGGAGCCATCAGCCTTATGCTTGATTTTGAGAACCCACTTGTTCCCAATGGCTCTACGTCCCTTAGGTAAATTAACCAAGTCCCAGACTTGGTTTGTTTTCATGGATTGAAGTTCTTCTTCCATTGCCGCTATCCATTTATCTTTAGCAGGGCATGTGACGGCCTGTTTAAAATTTGCAGGTTCGTCATCATCTTGTAGTAATGTCATGAATGTTTGAGGAAATTCATCCTCAAATCTCAGAGGTGTTAGCCTCGTTCGATTACTACGTCTTGTTTGAGTTTGATCACTCCCACTTGGAATGACATCACTCCCACTTGGAATAACATCACTCCCACTCGGAATAGGATTGGTATCGTTCGTATCATCCATTGGTGAAGTTTGAAACGTATTTTCTTCTTCACCAAGAATTCTCCCACTCGAACGTTCCGATCCTTCTTGATCCCAAGTCTCAAACAAGGATAAGTCTTGACTTATCTCACCCTGTCTTGGAAACTCTTTTTCCAAGAAGACAACATCCCTCGATTCGAATTCTATTAGACCCCCATTGTCCTCTTGACCGACGAAAACATATCCTTTGGAGTTTTCAGCGTATCGGATGAAGATACACTTCCTCCCACGTGGCCCAAGTTTGCCATATTTGTGAGAGGATAAATGTGCGTAAGAGGCACAACCCCAATGTTTTAGAATGTTTAAGTCTGGAGTTCTATTGTTCCACAACTCATAAGGAGTAGAACTTACCGACTTCGAGGGTACACGGTTTAAGATGAATGCTGCCGTCAATAATGCGTCACCCCAAAAGGTGATAGGCAAATTTGCCTGAGACATCATTGATCGGACCATTTCCATCAATGTCCTATTCCTTCTTTCCGCAACACCGTTTTGTTGCGGAGTGTAAGGCATAGTTACCTGATGTACTATGCCTTTTTCATCACAAAGTTCCTTAAAACTTATTGATTGATATTCACCGCCCCTATCGGTTCGCAAAACCTTAATCTTGCGATCTAATTGATTCTCCACTAAACTCATATAGTTTTTAAAGCAAGCCAAAGCTTCACTTTTGTGGGATATCAAATAGATATGTCCGAAACGGGTGAAGTCATCAATGAATGTGATGAAATAGGACTTTCCGCGTCTTGTCTTAACATTCATTAGACCGCAAATGTCCGAATGGATAAGCTGTAATGGAACTTCGGCCCTTGTGCCAGTTCCAAACGGCTTGCGACAAGTTTTCCCTACAAGACAATGTTCGCAAGTTGACATTTCAACTTTTGAAACATTAGATAGCAAGCCACTTTTGGCAAGTCTATCCATTCTAGTTGGTCCAATATGACCAAGTCTTGCATGCCAACAAATGATCTCAGACTCAGAGTTAGAAACATTTGTCAAATGGAAACTTTCATTAATGGAAGAAGAATCATCATACATTGTATTTAAAACAATTAATCCATTACAAACATTACCAGAACCAATCAAAGAATTATTACAAACAAGGTCAACATATTGTTTATAGAACCTCCACTCATAATCTAAAGACATTAACATAACCACGGAAACGATATTCCTTCTAATATCTGGAGCAAAGAGGACGTCGTGCAATAATAAAGTCCGGCCGTTGTCGAGAACTAGCTTACATGTTCCGACGCCTTTGACTTCAACACGTGTGTTGTTGCCGACGTATATCCACTTTGTTCCTTGAGTTATCTTTCGATACTCTACGAAGAACCTTCTGTCCTTCGCTACGTGGTCTGTGGCCCCTGAATCAATCAACCAAAAATAGTTAGATTCAGCAAGAAACATGGAACTAGAAACACATATGTAACTAGCCCTACAAGTTACCTTATCACTTCCATCCGTACATGAACGGGCGAAGTGACCGTACTTGTTGCACTTAAAGCACTTGATCTTCTTCAAGTTTTTCTTCTTTGAGTGCACATTCTTTTGCCACTTTTTGTTCTTTGTCTTCTTTGAGGTTTCCAGTTCTCGCTTTCGTTCGTTCACAAACCTTAAGCGTTTATTCTTCCGCTTATTTCCTCCATGTGAGGAACTAGCGGCCACGTGCACTTCTGCACTTGGTTTTGCGGCTTGAATCCGCTCTTCCTCGAGTTCGAGGTGTTTCGATACATCGCTTAAAGTTTTAATGCACTCATTATGAGTGAGATGCATTTTCATGTTATCCCAGCTATCTGGGAGTGAACGAATGACTGCTTGGATCTGCTGTTCGTCAGACAGCGTAACACCCGCATCCTTTAATTCAGATATAAGATTCGCCATGTGGCGGAGATGCTTTTTCATAGAATGATCTCGCCGCATCTTGTACGAATCAAATTGAATGTTTAAGGAGCGGAGTTTGGTAACTGAAGTTCCACCAAACTTTATCTCTAGCTCAGACCATATGTCTTTGGCTCGGTCGAATTCCCGAAATAGACGCATTATGTCATTGTCCATTGCAGACAGTAACGTAATACGTGCTATTTTGTTCTTTCGAGTCCAAACATCATAAGCTTCCCGGTCCCTCTTGTGTTGGGCCGTATTGCCCAACTCAGGTTCTTCCATTATGTTTTGGAGTGTTTCGAGCACATCTTGCTCCTCCAAAACATATTGGATTTTAATTGACCAAAGTTTATAATTGTCGCCGTTGAGCTTTTCACCTTTGTTAAGCTCTGCGACAATGTTCTTAGAAGCGGTAGACATTTTCGATTCAAAAAACTGCAAAGAGAATGAAAAACACGATCAAAATTCTATGCATAAAGTTTCGATTCTTTAAACACTTGATAAGTTCCTTGGATGCGTTGAAATGTTACTCTAGAATCGAGAAGTTCACTACGTTCCCAACTACCATCTAGAAGTAACTTTCAAAGTATCCCTCTTACTTATCTCAATTAAAAAGAAATCAGAAATAATACCCGTATGGTATTAGCAGCGGAAAAATATTTTGAAAAACATATCTTTCAAAATGGAATAGGTGAGAATTAGCGCAAAGAATTTTAGCGCAACAATTGCCAAGCCACGAGACCTGTTCTACACACCCATGGGTTAGATAACCATGGCCGGATCGTGGTAGGACTTGGAATTCTAAATTGCGCTATCCCGATTAAGGACGGGACATAACCTATTTTGAAAACATCTTTTCCAAAAATTTGAAAGCACGTTGGCTAATCTCCGTAGAGTAGAGCACAACGTCACAAGTACATTGGCTAATCTCCGTAGAGTAGAGCACAATGACATGGCTAATCTCACATGAAGTAGAGCACTATGGCTAATCTTCAAGGAGTAGAGCCCAATGAAAAACTTCATTAAAACGTTAGTCCCGTATGAACTAGTTGGCACTGTGGTTAGCCCCGTATGGGCTAACCGACACATTCGAGTTTGACCAATGCCCTTTGTCACCCCGTATGGGTCAGTTGACAAATTTGCAGCCGACTCAGACCTTCTGCCAGATTGGTCGACCAAAAACACAAAATTGGTCGACCAATTTTCGAAATGCAAATTCTCCCGACCAGGGCCTCTGCCCTGGCCGGGGCTTGGCCAAGGGCCGGCCAGGGCCTCTGCCATGGCCGGCCAGGGGCCCTGGCCCCCTCGGCCAGGGCCGGCCAGGCCCTGGCCTCTGCCAGGGCCGGCCGGCCAGGGCTCCTGCCCTGGCCTCGGCCAGGCCCTGGCCTGAGGCCAGGGCGCTGCCCTGGCCTCTGCCAGGGCGGCCTGGCCGCTGGCCGGGGCCAGGGCTCCTGCCCTGGCCTCTGCCAGGCCCTGGCCTGAGGCCAGGGCGCCGGCCCTGGCCTCTGCCAGGGCGCCGGCCCTGGCCTCTGCCAGGGCCGGCAGGCCTCTGGCCGGGGCCAGGGCTCCTGCCCTGGCCTCGGCCAAGCCCTGGCCTGAGGCCAGGGCACCGGCCCTGGCCTCTGCCAGGGCCGGCCTGGCCCTGGCAGTGGCCAGGGCACCGGCCCTGGCCTCTGCCAGGGCCGGCAGGCCGGCCTGGCCGGCAGGGCTTGGCCAAGGCCGGCCACTGCCGGCCTGGCCTTGGCCGGCCACTGCCGGCCTGGCCTTGGCCGGCCACTGCCGGCCTGGCCATGGCCGGCCATGGCTTGGCCATGGCCGGTCATGGTCAAGGCCATTCGGCGTTGGCCGGCCATGGCCCCTTTGGCCATGGCCGGCCACCCCCTTTAAATGGGGTTGCCGTACTCATTCCTCCCCCTTGATGGGGTGGTCGCCGGTGGTTATTGGCCGTAGCCAACCCCCTCCGCATGGGGAGAGGGGGTGCATGGCCTTCATAGCCCATTTGGCCATGGTGCACATGCACCAAATTTTCCTCTTACCCGATGGAAATAACTTCCATCATCTTCCTCGATGAAGCACCCGTTCGTCGATGAAGCACCCGTTCGTCGAGAAATTAGTTATTTCCTAATGGCCGTGTGCCAAAAATGAATAACGTACTACGTGAACGGTCGGTTCTTCCCGTCACGGAGAGTTCCTACCATATCCGTAATGATAGGAGACCCTAACGTGAAAAGAACAACCGCTGCGTTCTCTCCGTCACGAAGCGTTCCTACTATATCCGTAATAGTAGGAGACCCATTCGTGAAAAAGACAACGACTCGTTCGTAGTTTCGACGGGGCGGTGGATTGACCGGGGCGAACCCATATGGCTCCGATACCAATGTAGGATCCTGTCCAAAACAGAGTTAGGATCGATAACATGAAGTTTAGACTTACGCTTGCGTATGCGGCACGGTAGTCTACGAACTTCACCTTCGGATTCGCCACGACGGATCGAGTCTTCTCACGAACGGAGTAAGGCTACTAATCCACAATCTAAATCTCTATTTTAGATTAAGAACTTGGATGGAGGGAGAGGAAATATTTCTGCAGAGCTTCGCTATGAAGAAGATGCATGCATGAATTTCATGCAAATGGTGTAAGGAAAATGGCTACCCTTGGGTCTTATTTATAGCCCCCAAGGTAGTTATTTTAGGGTAAGTTGTTCCTTTGGAACAACTTAATTAAGGTGTACCATGATACATGGCACATTATAAGCTTAAGTTGTACTATATGCATGGTACAACATAAGCTTAAGATATTCCCCCTTTATTAGCCATATGTCGCATGCACTTATGCATATATAATGCGACTTTCCTGCTCATCTAGAGATCCTCTCCGCAAGGGAACAGATTCCCTTTACACACGACTTCGTGTACGCGACGTTCGAGGTCCGTAATCCCTCGTACATCCCCCACAAGGGTGTACAAACGTCTTCCATATCCAACATTGGGCCTGTCAGGTTTCGGTCCAAGCCAGTGGTGGAGCTTGTAGCTACGGAGATGGAGGTGAATAGACCAGCTGTGGTGAGAGATTTCGATGACGTCTTTCCCAAGGAGATGTCAGGACTACCACCCGATCAAGCTCTTGAGTTCTCAATTGATCTTATTCTGGGAGCGCAGCCCATTTCGAAAGCACCATATCATATGACTCCGATAGAGTTAGAGGAGCTGTGTAGACAGTTGGACGAGCTCTTGCAGAAAGGTTATATTCATCCTACCGTATCCCCGTAGGGAGAACCTGTTTTACTAGTGAAGAAGAAGGACGGTTCGTGCCAGATATGCGTGGACTACAGAGAGTTGAATGTCGTCACCATCAAGAACAAGTATCTGTTGCCGCGTATAGACGACATTTTCGATCAGCTTGTAGGATCGAGGGTATTCTCTAAACTGGATCTCAGGAGTGGATATCACCAGCTGAGAGTGAAGAAGGAGGATGTGCAGAAGGCAGCGTTCAGAACGAAGTATGGACACTACGAGTTCGTGGTTCTGCCTTTTGGTGTGACCAACACACCTGCAGTTTTCATGAACCTGATGAACCAGATTTTCTACGACTTCTTCGATAAGTTCGTCGTTATCTTCTTGACGACATCTTGATCTATTTAAAGTCGGAAGAGGAGCATGCCGAGCACTTGAGGACAGTTCTGGATGTTCTGAGGAAGCATCGTCTGTATGCGAAGTATTCCAAGTGCGAGTTTTGGTTGGATAGAGTTACCTTGCTTGGACATGTGGTGGCAGGAGATGGCATATCCGTGGATCTGGAGAAGATCAAGGCTCTCAGAGAGTGGCCGATTCCACGGACAGCATCGGAGATCAGGAGTTTTCTTGGGCTAGCAGGATATTATCGGTGCTTCATCAAAGATTTCTCTAGTATTGCAGAGCTGATGACTAGACTGACGAGGAAGGATATACCGTTCATTTGATCCGATGCTTGTGAGGAGGCCTTTTCTATTCTAAAGGCGAGATTGACGTCAGCACCTATTCTGGCTATGCCTGATTGGAGTAGTGGCTTCAAGATCTTTTGCGATGCATCTGGAAAAGATCTCGGTTGTGTTTTGCATCAGCATAGACACGTGGTCGCGTACGCTTCTCGACAGCTCACGGCTCATTAGAAGAACTACCCGACGCATGATTTAGAGTTGGCTGCAGTCATATTCGCACTTAAGATCTGGAGACATTTTCTGCTAGGTGAGAAAGTGAAGATTTTCACGGACCACAAAAGCATGAAATACGTCTTTACGCAGAAGGAGCTCAACATGCGACATCGTCAATGGTTGGAGCTCATGGCAGATTATGAGATCGACTTGTAGTATCACCCTGGCAACGTGAACGTGGTTCCTGATGCGCTGAGCAGACTTCCAGCAGTTATGATGTTGACTTCACAGTGGAGGTTGCAACAGGAGTTTTGTGAGTCAGGGATTGAGATTGTGCTTCCTGGAGAGGTTTCGTCGCTGATGTGTATGCAGATACAGTCGATGATATCGGATCAAGGCAGGTCAGGCTAGAGATCCAAAGCTGAAGAAGATCCGTGAGTAGGTAGAAGCCGGTCTACGGACTGACTTTCTGATTCATGAGGACGGCTTGCTGAGGTATGGAGCCAGAGTTTCTGTGCCAGCTTGAGATGTTAGAGAAGAGTTGCTTGCTAAGGCACATAGTTCGCTTTATTCTGTTCATGCTGGAGGCACCAAGATGTACAAAGACCTTCGCCTGAACTACTGGTGGCATGGCATGAAGCGGAGTGTGGCACGGAGTGTGGAACAGAGTGTTACCAAGTGTTTAGTATGCCAGTAGGATAAGGCAGAGCATCAGCGTACAGCTGGGTTGCTACAGCCTCTTTCGATTTCGGAGTGAAAGTGGCAACACATCATTACGGATTTTGTGACTGGACTGCCTCGGAGTCCGAAGTAGAATGATGCGGTTTGGGTAATCGTAGACCGATTGACCAAATCTACGCACTTCATCCTTTTTCGAGTGGGACAGTCGAAGGAAATGCTAGTGAAGAGATACATGGAGGTAAATTCTTTACTCTCCATTTTTATTTCCTTTCCCTAGTATAGATAGTGATGTAACGCGAATTGTGGAGGAGATCGTACGACTACACAGAGTCCCCGTGAGTATCGTGTCGGACAGAGACACGAGATTGACATCTCAGTTTTGGCAGAGTCTACAGAAGAGTCTGGGTACGTGTCTACGTTTCAATACCGCATACCACCCGTAGACAGATGGCCAGTCCAAGAGGACGATTCAAATTTTGGAGGACATGATGAGAGCATGTATGTTGGACTTCAAGGGATCATAGGAGGATTATCTTCATCATGTGGAGTTCGCCTATAATAACAGTTACCAGGTGAGCATTGACATGGCGCCATTTGCCAAGCTTTATGGGAAGAAATGTCGATCACCACTGAGCTGGGATAACATTGGAGACAGGGAGCTGTTAGGGCCAGAGATGATTGTTGAGGCGGTGGATGTTGTGAGGAACATCAGTGAGAAGCAGAGGATTGCTCAAGACCGTTTCAAGCATTGGGCGGATGCTAAACGGCGACTGTTGGAGTTTCAGCCTGGAGATCATCTATTCCTCAAAATCTCGCCGAATCGAGGAGTTATTTGATTTGAAAAGAGAGGCAAGTTGAGTCCGAGGTATATTGGACCATTTGACGTCTTAGAGCGAGTTGGAGCAGTGGCTTACCACTTGGCGTTGCCGCCATCACTGGAGGGAGTTCACGAAGTATTTCACATATCTCAGTTACGTCGATACGTCAGTGATCCATCTCATGCTGTGGATTTCTCGAAGATCACGGTTCGCCCGGACCTGACCTATGAGCAGCAACCAATAGAGATTCTGGATCGACGACAGAAGAAGTTGAGGAATAAGACTGTCGACCTGGTTAGAGTGCAGCGGCATCATGGTTCACCTGAGGAGTCTACCTGGGAGCGCGACCTGTGAGCGCGAGGAAGAGATGAGAGGGCGCTTCCTGCACTTATTTCTGGAGCAGTAGATGATGTAGATTCTGAGGGTGGAATCATTTCTTAAGGTGGGTATGATGTCATGGTCGATTTTCGATCGTGTGTTTTTTGTGCGCGTATTTTCTTTTCGTACGCATATTTATTGTGAACTCTTCTTGTATCCTAAATGCGAGAAATTATATATCGTTGTGACCCTCTAAGAGAGTACTTATTTGTGGAATTTTTTGTGAACGTTAGTTCACGGGTCGTTCTCCCACAAATCAGCTTTGATTGAAGGGGTGTCGTAACTTTAGACTTCGACGTTTGATATTTTTATTTTTAGTTACATTTACCGTTAACCTAGTCCGTTACTGATGTGGTCAACACCTATTACTACTGCGCCCTCCTCCCTTCATCCCCTTGCCGCGGCCTGCACCCACGCCGACCATCTTTACCTCCGGCCATCCCCAAGACTGCCCGCAGCTGCACCTCAACACCCCCATCTCCTTATCCCTTGCTGCACAACACCAAACGGCAGACCCTCCTACCTGCTGGCCTCCCCATTACAGCAACCACCGGCCTGCACTTCCCCTAGGCCGTGCCCAATGCCAGCCCACCGGGCACCTCCCTTGCCCCGTGCTCCCGCAGCCGCTTCTGTCGCCGTGTACGCTCCGTCTTTGTCGCAAGTCATAGGCGATGCCTTACCTTAATCACTACCGAAATCCAACCCCTGACGTCGCTACCCGACATCAGTGTAGCTCTCGCGTCATGTTGAAGTAAATCTCGATCCATAGGAAACCCAAACACCCGCCTGTTTAAACAAGATAAAAATCGTAAAATTTCATTGTTTTGATTAAATCACTAATTGTAGATAACTAATACGGGACTGTATGTTGGTGATTGGTGTTTGGTTTTTGAGCACATAGGAAGATCTGGACCACCGTTGAACTGAGATTACGGAATATTATTTCAGGCAAGTGGAACTTGCATAGTTAAATATTAAAGCCATGTTTTAGGCTATTCTGAGCTTTTGTGTAAAAGAGACTAGTCGGTGAAATGATAGTCGCCTAGACACCATGCTTGATCTAGCTTGACAATGAAAATAGATCCGACACCCATACTTGATCTAGCTTTACAACGAAGCTAGGTCTGATACCCTTGCAATGTCATTTCATGCATATCACATGTCACGTTTAATTTCGATAAACTGTACGTATTCAATAACTGCTTTTATACTATCATGTTGCATATCGCATGTCATTTCATGCATTTGAATGTCTTGTCATGAATGTGTAGCATACGCTACTAATGAATTGTATGTTGCGAAGAGTAGGATTCTAACTCCTATATCATGAATGAGGCTAGGTCAACCATATGCCATAAACACTTCCTTGCTCGTGATCCAGAAATGAACGTCATTTCATATGCATGTGGAGGGGTAGGGTTAAGCGATCACTCAGCGTAGAAGTGTGCCCGATCAGCAACTTCAGCTGAAGGGCGTAAACCCTGTGCACGACGCGAACGCATGTTTTACTGCTTTTCATGAAATATTGTTTAGTAGCTTTTTGCTACGACGTGTCATGCAAATGTTAAATTCATGTTCATTTTAATTGCTGCATTCATCAAATATCATGCCATGTCATCATATTGTAGAACTGCTAATTACATTCATTACTTTTAAGTTTCCTTGCACAAAAGTCTCATTCTTTTTACTTTTGGAGATTTTTGCTGACATTCGCCCTTTTCTCTTTGGGTGTCGCATGTTAGGTTTTGAGTCTGAGGTTGTTACTGAGGACGACCAATTTGCTGACGTCAAGCTTGAGGGTTTGCTGACGTTCAGTTCGACGATACCAGAGACCAGTCTTAGTCTCAGCTGGAGACTTTTTCTTAGTTGTATTTGCTTTCCTAGTTGCTTTTGTTATACTTTTCGGTACGTAGCACCTTATCTTCTTTTAGTTTCAGCCATGCTTGGGCCTTCTTTTAGACTCATGTTCTCTTTTATGACATTATCCGTGGATGTTTGGAATAATGAAATGGATGTTTTGAATGCTGATTATTTTATTGCATACGTTCATATTTATTATCATTGTTGTTTCATTGCAATGCAAGAATCTGGGAATGAATGAACAAACAGACGTTTATCAGACTGTAGCTTCACAGCTCCAAGTCTGAGCGGACCTCTTCACATCTCGCCTCCATACTTGGGAAGCGGGGTGTGACATGGAGGACCTGAGGGAGGCCCTGGCGGTCGCTTAGAGGACTGCCCAAGAGGCGGAGGAGTCGTTCCGTTAGGAGAGAAACAATCTCTTGGCCGAGCTTGGGGCCCTGCAGTAAGCGCACCCCACCCGGCTCGTCAAGTTGGTGGAGAGGGGTTACGAGTGGATTTTGAGGCCGAGGATTGCAGAAGCCCTTAAGGAGGCATTCGAGTCATATGAAGACCTCCTGGCCCTGAGGATCGTGAGAGCCTTTTGGGACACCTTTCAAAGGTTCGAGGAGCGGGTCCAGCAGGCACTCCCCCGTCCCCCTCCAGGCCACGGGGAGCCCGCTTAGTCAGAGCAAGGTGAGGCTCCAGATGATGCTTCCTCCCGAGCCCCAGTGCCATAGGCAACGTTCCCCCACTCTTGTTCCCTCCTTTGTAAAAAAGGAACAATTTTGAAAGTAATAAATAGCTTGTTTTGCGGGCCCTTTTTACCTTTTTGCATTTTCTTCTATTTTCGTCAAGCGTTTTTCTGGACTGTCTCCCTTTATTGCCCCCATGCCGCCATTCAAGCCAAGGCGGACCGCGGGCTTGGACCACGGGGGGTTTTCTTTTCGCTAGTTGAGTCGATGTCCTGAGGAGGGAGTGGCCCTCAACCTCACGGATAACTGTTGTGATTGTATGGCCTGGGGGTAGCTCCCAGCCTCTCCGAATGATTGTTGCGGTTGGATTAATGAAGGGAAGCGGCCCTTTGAGTTTTCTCTAGTCCTCCCAAGGCATTCCTTCGTAGGCTCCTCGTCCCCCACTGAGTAGATGGGTCGGGGAGTGTCCCGTCGATTCGCCGGATGGCTGGTCTGACGAGTCGGAGCTAGTGAAGTGTTTAAAGTTGACCATATGTTCGGCCCGCCGAGGGTTTGCCTTCGGTCTTAAGGTCGAGTAGATGATTGCCTTGCCTAGAGTCTTACCTTCGGCCTTACGGGCGGTCATTCAATTGGCCCGCTGGGGGAGTCGCCCCCCGCCTCAGGGTCGAGCAAGTCAGTTGGCCTACCAGGTGAGCTACCCCGGGCTTACGGTAGATCGATGGACCGGCCTGCTAGGGGAGTTGTCCCCACCCTTACGGGCAGTCGGGTCAGTCCACCCACTTGGGAAGCCACCCACAGGCCGGTAGATCGATGGACTGGCCTGCTGGGGGAGTTGCCCCAGCCTTACGGACAGTCGGGTCGGTCCACTCGCTGGGGGAGCCATCCCCAAACTTACGGTAGATCGATGGACCGGCCTGCTGGGGGAGTTGCCCCCAGCCTTATGGCAGTCGGGTCGGTCCACCCACTGCAGGAGCTATCCCCAGGCTTACAGTAGATCGATGGACAGGCCTGCTGGGGGAGTTGCCCCAAGCCTTACGAACAGTCGGGTCGGTCCACCCACTGGGGGAGCCATCCCCAGGCTTACGATAGATCGATGGACCAGCCTGCTAGGGAAGTTGCTCCAAGACTTACGGACAGTCAGGTCGGTCCACCCGCTGGGGGAGATATCCCCAGGCTAACGGTAGATCGATGGACTGGCCTACTAGAGGAGTTGCCACAGCCTTACGGACAGTCGGGTCGGTCCACCCACTTGGGGAGCCATCCCCAGGCTTACGGTAGATCGATGGACCGGCCTACTGGGGGAGTTGCCCCTAGCCTTATAGACAGTCGGGTCGGTCCACCCGCTGGGGGAGCCATCCCCAGGCTTACGATAGATTGATGGACCGGCCTGCTGGGGGAGTTGCCCCGAGCCTTACGGACAGTCGGGTCGGTCCATCAGCTGGGGGAGCCATCCCCAGCCTTACGGTAGATCGATGGACTGGCTGCTGGGGGAGTTGCCCCAGCCTTATGGATAGTCTGATCGGTCCACCCACTGGGGGATCTATTCCCAGGCTTACGGTAGATCGATGGATCAGCCTGTTGGGGGAGCTGCCCCTAGCCCTACGGACAGTCGGGTCGGTCCACCTGCTGAGGGAGCTATCCCCAGGCTTATGGTAGGTCGATGGATCGACTTACTGGGGGAGTTTCCCCCAGCCTCACGGTCGACCCTTGTGATCAGCCTGCTGGGGGAGTTGCCCCCAGCCTTACAGTCAATCCTTGTGATGGCCCGCTGGGGGAGTCGCCCCAAGCCTTACAGCGGATCGTTATGATCGACCCGCTGGGGGAGTCGCCCCCAGCCTTACGGACGATTGTCGAGTCTCATACGGTGGTAAGGAGCATGGTTTCTTCAACGTGGACCAACATTTCATTCTTTGATCCGAGAGTACATTCAAAAGGAAATAAGCAGGGAAGATAAAGGAGAGCTAATCTCGCCTAGGGGGAGCTGTGGCTGATTGTCCTGCCCCCTCACTCGATGATGCACCGATCTGCCTGGACGACATTCACCTTCTTTCCTTTGTCCATCTATCTGGATGTCCCCTCTCCAGGGGTTGTGATCGGCTCCCGGATATACACCCGGGGGACACGATTGTATTCTTATCGCAAGTGCATGGTGTAGTAGCGAGCGGGGTATCGAACACAAGAAGGACTAATGACGGTACTCTATTTTGATCACAAAGCTATTGGTGGAAGAATGGTTTTGAGAATGTTGTCACAATCATTCAATTAACAATTCGAATTCAATATAATAAAGACGTCTATGCCTAGGGAATCCCTGCTGCGAATTGTCATTTATCTTCGTGAATCATTAATCTCAATGTTGCAAGACTTGAATTGAGGTGAACTAGTCGTAACAAAATAGAGAACCAAGCTCACTCCCTCGTGCTATTACCGGTCTATATCGACTTAGGTTAGGGCCCACTCTCATGCAAATCCTAACCTAAGCCACTAGCATAAAGATCGACATCATCGTCTAATCGCACCTGGATCCCACTCTCGTGCAAACTCAAGTTATGATCTAGGTTGTGATAGTTCGTATTCATCCAATCTCTTGCAAACGAATATGGGCATAGATTTAAAATAAAAATCCTAGCTTTGGTCCAATCTCTTGCAAACCAAGTCTAGTGGATTTCGATTACAAACCTAAATCGAATACCTAGGCCTTCACATTGATTAGAATCCATTCTCTTACAAACCACAAATCGATGGAAATTCCGAGCTATCCGTAATAAATCAATCACTACCTAACCTTTTATCAATTCTAACAACATATGAATCCATTCATCAAAATTCTAAAATCAAATCCTTAGGGTTCATCCCCAAGCCCTAGAACAGCGGAACTACTCGCAATTCATCATAGAAATAACAGAATAAATGAATGAAAGCATATAGCAATTCATAGGTGGAAGAAAGCAATTCACAAAAATGAGAAAATTCAATAATAAGAACAAACCAGATCTCCAATCTTCAATCTCCAAAAGGGAATTACAATTAGAATTCAGCTAAAACCTAATTTCTAGTCTCTCCCAAAACTAGGATGAAAACCAGGCTTAAATAAAAGTCAAACCGGCCAAAAAATCCGGACAGATTTGCCCCTGGCACAGCCCAGAACCCTAGTTTGTGATACAGACAGACTGCGCCACTCGACCGAGTAGAAAATGTCACTCGGCCGAGTGACAGACTCAAACAAAATAGAGAAGTCGGGGGTCTGGTCATCTTGGCTTCTGTGTCACTCGGCCGAGTAGAGTTTCTCACTCGGCCGAGTAGACTTCCTCACTCGGCCGAGTGAGTCTTCTGATGTTCTTCTCAAAATTCCAGAGAGTCGGCTTAAATCTTTTCTAAAAACTCTGACTCACTCGGGTGAGTGAAGTTCTCCACTCGGCCGAGTGGGATCATTCACTCGGTCGAGTGGACTTTGACTCCGGACGCTTTTGTATCTATTGTACTCGTCCGGGTACGTTCCTTCACTCGACCGAGTGAACTGTGTACTCGGCCGAGTGGCCTGTTCCTGGAGTCACATCTTCTCCTTCTCGCTTCCTCGTCGATTCTATCGATCTTCATCTTCTTCTGCTCATCATCCAGCACTGCTAGCTCCTCGATAGGGTAATGGGCGATGCTCCGGTATGCGTGCAAGTCCCTTGATCTCATTTATGCTCCCGATCGCCCCATATTTCCTGAAATCTGACAAAAACAAGAAATAGTGAAAAGCAACGTGATATCGTCGAATAATCGTGAAAAACACGATATGTGCGATTAAAATGATATGCAAACATGCAGAAGAAAGGTGTAAAATATGGAGCGATCAAAATCCCCAAGCTTACCTCTTACTTGTCCTCGAGGAAGATGAGTAAAAAGGCGAACCCGTTGGATAAAAATTAGAAAATGGACAAGAAAGATAGAATAGAAAACGAAGAGGGAGGTGCTAGATCATTCTCTCGGGACATGGAGTTGCTTACTCAAATAGCGCACGATGAATAAAAAACATGCCAAAGATTTTTACCTCGATATCATATCACATATAAGTGCATTCGATATAGAAAGCAAGAACGCCAAAGCGATATGAAATACGAAACCATTCTAGAATTAGCATCGTCTGAGGCATTCGAAGTGCTATACGTAATCATAGATAGCACACTTTTCAATTGATCTCTTTCTTCTTGGAGTATAAAAGATATCACACATTATAAAGCGCTAAGAATAGAAAGAGATGGTATTCATGAAATGCATGACAAATCTTCAATTCATAGACTTCGTAATACCCTAAGTAATCTCCCTAAGTGTCACAAATTACCTAGCTTAGGTCGTCATGTACATATAAGTGGGCACTCTCTCTCACATCATTGGATCCCATCCCCAAAGCTTATCTATAAGCGTGGTGGCATCAAATAGAACAGTACGACTTTTCCCATATTTTTTGAAGCTCCATTGGGATAAAGGAAAAAAAAGGACAGGAAAGAAAGAAGGAAGGAGGGATTACATATATACAAACGAACTTCTCCCCTTTTGTTTTTCTTTTTTTCTGTTCTCCTCTTTTTTTATAAACAATAGCAATCCCAAATCAAACATAAAAAGATATGCATGTATTTTTTTCTTTTTGATTTTGGGGTGATGGAGCTTGGACTTTTTAGCATAGGGAAGATGCCAATATGAGATTTGCCAAGGGGAGATTCACCAATGATTTTAAGTATAGAAATGATGTTCAAGATATGGGAAGAAAGAAAAATATGCAACGCTCAGTTCACTCTTTTATATGTGCATGACAACTTTCAGCAAGGTAATGTAATCTACTCAATTTGATTTCAGAAAGTAAACTAATCCAGTCATATCAAAAAGGCATACATTCAATCAACCGGAAAGTTGAGCGTACAATTTCATGCAAATAGAAGTGATAGTAGATAACAAAGCAGTACTCCAAGTTTAGGCAATCAATGCGTGAAGCTTGGTGTGTTTTCTATGAAAATTATACTCTATAAATTTTCAGACTCAGCTAATGCTAGAATTACATTCAAATCATATAATAAAGATGAAGGTTAATATTCTCAAATGCATGGCGATGTATAGCATATGATATCTGAATTAAAAATGATAGCATGGCAAGAGAATATGCATATAAGAGTAAGCTAACTCCAAGTCATCGTCATCACATAGAATTCATTTCTAGCAAAAAGGATAAAAGAAATAAGGATGAAGGGAAAATAAGAACTAACTATACAAATGCAGCACACACACAAAATAAGAAAATGTGATGCATAAGAAAAATATGAAAAAGTGGGTGAAAATAGGTGGAAAATAAAGAAAGGTAAACTGCACAGTGTCCTCCTATTTTTTTCTACCTTTCTTTATTTTCCACCTATTTTCACCCACTTTTTCATATTTTTCTTATGCATCACGTTTTCTTATTTTGTGTGTGTGCTGCATTTGTATAGTTAGTTCTAATTTTCCCTTCATCCTTATTTCTTTTATCCGTTTTGCTAGAAATGGGGCGAACAGCTGATGGCGGAGGCTGTGGCAAGCGCGCAAGAATCTGGTTCATGGTAACCTGAATACCAGGAAGTAGAGTGACGCGGGCCAGTACAGAGCCAACGGTGGCGGCAAGAGCCCGAAAATCCGCTCTGAGTCCACTGACGGCCCTCTCTACGGCACGGAGGTGCTGAACGAGGGTGTCAGAAGCGGGGGCGAGGATCGCGTAGGTGGAGGTCGGGGCTAACGCACACGGCCACCGTAGACAAGTGGGACCACGAGTGGGTGAGTGTGAGGGGCGGTGCTCGCTAAAAGTCACTCAGCCTCTGTGGGAGGTTGAGACGCAGGAATGCTCTCAGAGGTATGTGCAGCGGCAGAGCAGGATGATACGGGTAGAGAGGTCATAGACACAGATGTATGGACAGACGTCACGACACTCTCAATAAAAATAACGGCAGCAGATACAGAGGGGTCGACGAATGGGGAGGTCATGAAATCAACGGAAAATGACTCCCCAGGGGTCGAGAAATCAGGTGAGGACAGGGTCTCGGCTGTCGAAGCTAGGGAGGGCTTGCCTCTCTCAAGTGCAGCAGGGGAGGTGCTCTCAAAGCTCTTGTAAGAAATAGGATCAAAATTCAATGGCACAGAGGTGGTAATGGTGGTGGTGGCAGTCACAGAAACGGTGCTCCCGACACTGGCAGAGGTGTGGACAGCAGTGTCAGGGACTGGTATCAAATCAGGTGCAGACTGTGGGACAGTAATCTCTGTGGTCAGCGGGGGAAGGAGGGGCTCCTGCTGAGCACCCTCGGGGTCAAGCACATATGCAGCTGGGATGAGGAGGTCCATCTCTGGTCTCCACTCACCACCTGCGGGTCCAATGTGGGTCCGAGCAGGGCTCGGAAGCACCATATAATCAGCAGCAAATGCACCGTGCAACCAAACCCAGTGGTTCTGACCATGAGGATGCATCATCTTCATGCGGGCCATAACATCTATGGAAAGGGAAGTGGGATTGTATGTCGAAGCAAACCAGCTGGGAGCTCAACCCCACACAAAGGAGCCAGAAGGGTGATCAGACCGCCACAAAAAATCGTCGTCCTGGTAGCGACAGAGATAATGATACGATCTAGATACCACCTGGCAATATCAACCTGAGTGGCAGGGAGTAAGCATTTCCGCCGGCCTTGAAGGCTCTCTCTCTCTCTCTCTCTCTCTCTCTCTCTCTCTCTCTCTCTCTCTCTCTCTCTCTCTCTCTCTCTCTCTCTCTCTCTCTCTCTTCATCACGTAGAGCATATAGAGCTCAGGCATAGACATCGTCCCAGACTCATACCTCGCAAGAAAAGTGGTCACCATAAGGCGCTGAGCAATATGGAGGCAAGGGTGGACGATAGAGGAGGCCTTGGCCCGGCTAGTATCAAAAGCGAGTGGTGATCCTGTGATCAGTGTCCAGAATGCATGAGCATCAAAGGAAGGAGTGGTGTGGTGCGTGGGACCAAAAGCGTGATCGGGGTCCAGGACAGGGGGCCAATGGAAATAGGCTTACAGCATATCGAGAGTGATCTCGCACTCACAATCCATCAGATGAAACGTGCAGCCTCTGGGAGTCCTACGAATAGAACTCAGGACCTCGAGGGTCGGTCGGACGTAGGTGTCCGCCGACACCTAAAGGAAATCATGCCACCCCACGTTCTCATATAGCTGGAAGAGCCCCTGGGAGGGGACAATCGATCGATGGATGATTCTTTAAAATCTGGCGCGGTATGTGTCATCTTTGAAAGCGATCACCATCGTGTCGAATGCCCGGGCGGGCTATGCTGGTGGTGGGGAAAGGGTGCAGTAGGAGGCGGAAGTGTAGGTGGTGGTGGGCTAGGAGGCGGGGAGTCCACTCTAGCATAGGAAGAACCAGGATCACTGGGCTTCTTCCGCTTGGCAGCGGGCTCTCGCGCACGGGACCTAGTGTGTAGAGGCATGCGGACGTCGTGAAATCTGAAAACTATTGCGAAGTGCTAATAAAATGGAAAGAGTATACCAAAGCACGACGCAACTCCATGCAAGCAATATGAGCAAAGAGGTGCCTCCCCAGAGGCTCCGAATCAGCCCTCGATCTCCACAAAGCTATCCTAAAACACAAAATCGATTGATTAGCAATGAATATCGAAAAATTTAGGGGAAAATCAAGAGAAATAGATGTGAATTGGGTTTAATTTAGATTCGGGGAGGAATAGGGCTTATGAAATGGGAAATAGGAGAAAAAGGGAATTTTCGGGTGTAAGAGGGCCAGCCGACGGTGAGCGAGGCGGTGACGATGGGTGGTTGGACGGCGGGGGGGGTCGACGGGGGGTCGCACCACTCGGGCACGGCTGATGGTGGCTCGGGCGAGGGATCAGGATGCTCGGGCGAGAGATGGGGGATTTTGGTCGATTTTGAGAATTTGTGAATTTAGGAATTTAGGGATCCGAGCGCTTCCCTTTATAGGGTAAGTCACTCAGTCGAGTGTCATTGACCACTCGGCCGAGTGGCCTCAGTTTCGAAATATTTAAAAAATTTCAAATATGTCCCAACTCGGCCGAGTAAGACCTATCACTCAGCCAAGTAGACAAAGTCACTCAGCCAAGTAGACAAAGTCACTCAGCTGAGTAGCTAGGCCACTCAGAGCTTTTTAAGTATTGAATGTGTCAGGTTCACTCGGCCGAGTGACACAAAGTCACTCGGCCGAGTGGCATGTAATTTACATAGAGGGGTTTTTAGAGACTACCCTGAGTAGTGTCCTACTCGGCCGAGTAGGGTCTTCACTCGGTCGAGTGAAAATGTCACTCGGCCGAGTGGGCTGTTGTTTTCAACTCCAACTCTCTGTTTTTGCGACACATTCTGATTTTCTTTCTCCCATCAGTTTCTTCCTCCTCTTGGTGCTTGAGTGCATCCTTGGAGTGCTCCCCATCTCCATGGTTGTCCTCCGTTCATGTGGTCTCATATTCTCCTTTTTCTGAAATGAAGAGCGTAACCCATTGTCAGAATTTTCTTGGACTCTTGACTCTATACACTAATAAAATTCTAAAACAAAAAATGAAAAGAAAATTCAACTAAAAAGTGAGATAGAACCGTCGGGTTGCCTCCCAATAAGCGCTCGTTTAAGATCTTGAGCTCGACCCCTTAAGATTCGTGATTAATGCTCGATGTTCGGTGCATGGGAAATGCACACGTCAAACTTGTCAGGAGGGCCGCTTGGGTTCAGTTGTTGATTTTCTTCGGCGTTCCTCGGCTACCCTTCATCATGGATAGTAGTGGGGGTGACTCTCCCAAGCTTGAGCTCTTGGCATCCTTTTTCTTAACCGGCGGCGAAGATTTGTTCACCGGTGGAGCTTTCTTCACGTGCTTTGCCGTAGAGAGCTCACATAGCTCTCTAATCTTAACGACATCAGCGTCGTCCTTCTCTTCATCCATAAGAGGATCCGGTGGGTCTCCCATCATTTCACCTTCCTTAGTGCCTTGGACCTCTTCAAGGCCGTCATCGTGCTTGGCTCCAATGGCAAATGGCATGGCGTCGTCAATGACCTCATCGAGGAGGTCCACGTAATCCACTTCCTCTGGCCAAGGCATATGCTTCATCGCCTTCGGAATGTGGAGCTCAACCTTAATGTTACCGATGTTTAGGGACAAGATTCCTTCCCTCACATCTACAATCACTCCGACGATGGCTAGGAAAGGGCGTCCAAGTATCAGTAACATATCACCTTCTTCCTTAATGTCCATCACCATGAAGTTGCATGGCAAGCAAAGTCCACCCAGTACTTGCAGTGGTATGTTTTCAGTGATCCCCACCAGCCTAGTGATTCGCCCATCGGCGAGTTGTATCTTCATGTTCGTGACCTTGAGGTCGATCCCCATATTCAGCTTCTTGAACATCGTGAGGGACATGAGGCTTACGCTTGCTCCCAAATCTACTAGAGCTTTCTGAAGTGGAACTCCTCCAAGCATGCAATGGATTCGGAAATTACCGGGATCTTTAAACTTGGTCGGTAACTTTTCTTTTTTGGTGAACCACGTACTTTGCTCGGCAAGCATAACCATTTCCTTTTGCTTCTTTCCCGCGATCAAATCCTCGAGAAACTTTGCATAGGACGGAATTTCAACGATTGCATCTAAGAACGGGATGTTCAAGCTCTCTCCTTGCAAGTACTCCAGAAATTTAACGACCCTCTTCTCAATCTTTGCCTTTGCCAACCGTTAGGGAAATGATACCGGTGGCATATAAGTTCGCTCCTCTCATGGCTTCTCTACTTCAGATTTTTCACCATTGCTCGCCGCTTTTGGGTCCTCCTCTTCATGGACCGGCTTCTTCTCAACCAAAATTTTCTCCCTCGGTTCCATAGCTTGAATCATCACGGGAGTGGTGTCCTTCCCACCTCTAGTAGTTACCGCCACGACCGCATTGATGTGGCCGGTGTTGCGTCATGGGTTTTGTTCCGGTTGAGCCAGCAATTGTTGATTGGTCTTGTTGAGCAATGTGAGTTGCTCGCCAACTGTGCCATGATGGTGTTGAGAGAATCTTGTTGAGCCGTTAATGTTGTGTTAATCTTCTTTCGTTCGGCCATGAATTCTTCAACCCTTACTTCGTGCTCCGACCTTGGTGGCGCTTGAGGAGGGTTGGGTGCTCTCCATCTTGATTGTATCCCGGGGGGTCTATAGGGCCCTGCTTGTTGCCTCAGTGGGTAGTTTTATTGGTGGGGCAGCCTCTGTTGTTACTGTGGTTGTTGTGAAGGCCAGGCTTGTGTTTGTTGCTGCAGTGGATGCTGCGGTGGTGGAGTCAAGGCTCCATCATTGTTGGCGTATGAAAATCCGGGGTGACCCCTTGTAGCTGGGTTCACCCAATAACCGCTACTTCCTGCAACATATTGAGCATGCTCCATAGCTCCGTCTCCTTGCTCCCGTCCAACGAACATAATCTGGCTTTGATCCTGCCAGATGCTCATGCTTCCTCCAGGTGAAGACGCATTGGAAGCTCCATGTGGCTCGCTAACCAACTTTTATAATCTCTCTACGGCTTTATGAAGGGAATCAAATTTTGTAGAAAGCTCTGCCATTGCCTTTGCCTCATAGATACTAGCCTGCTTCAAAGATGACGAAGAATTTCCCCATTTGTCGGCCCACTGCTGATTATTCAAGGCCATCTCATCAAGTAAGGCGTAGTGTCATCCAGTGTCTTTGCCAAGATAGCTCCATTGACAGTTGCATCAATTATTTGTTTTGTGCTCGGTTGCAATCCATTGTAGAAGCTATGCACACGCTCCTACGGCTCGATGCTATGGTGAGGGCACTGGTGTTGGATGTCCTTAAAATGCTCACACACCTCATATAAAGTCTCCTGAGGGCCTTGCTTGAAGGACATCAAGGCGCTTCGTATCTTAATAGTCTTGGATGGCAGGTAGAATTTGTTGACAAATACGCTCGCCAGCTCATCCCAAGTGGTGAAGATCCCCTCGGCTTGCGTCCTCAGCCAATACAAAGCATTATCACGAAGATTAAATGGGAAGAGGCACAGTCGAATAGCATCTGCCAGCACTCCAGGCATCTTGAAAGTAGCGCACTTCGCCAAGAACAATTGCAAATGGTAGTGTGGGTTCTCTTGAGAATTCCCATGAAATGGGTCTTGTTGCATCAACACTACGAGCCCGGTCTTCAATTCAAAGTTCTTGTCGGTCACCAACTCTGGCATGACTATAGAAGAGGTGGTGGACGTGGTCTTGGGCCGTAGACTATCTCCGATGGAGACAAGCCTAAACATACGTTGCGCTAGCTCCTCTGGTGTTTCCGGCGCCGCCATTTGAATTTCCTCTATATCAGATCTCCTCTCAGCTCTAAGCCTACTTACCGTACGCTCGATCTCCGGGTCAAATAATATTTCTCCTTGGGGAGCCTTCGATCTCGTGTACATGCATAGAAAAAGAGAGTCTAGATAGAATTGTTTGCACAATAGAGGAATAAAAGAGTGAAAATAAAAAAATAAAAAAATAAATAGCTTAGTAAAGAAAATAAAATACCGTCGCCTCCCCGGCAACGGTACCAAAAACTTGATCGGCCCCCAGATACATACCAGGGGGACAAGATTATAGTCTTATCGCAAGCACCCAGTGTAGTGGCAAGCGGGTATCGAACACGAGGAGGACTAATGACGAAACTCTATTTTAATCACTAAGCTAATGGTGGAAGAATGGTTTTGAGAATGTTGTCACAATCGTTCAATTAACAATTCGAATTCAATATAATAAAGGCGTCTAGGGCTAGGGAATCCCTGCTACGGATTGTCATTTATCTTCGTGAATTGCCAATCTCAATGTTGCAAGACTTGAATTGAGGTGAACTAGTCGTAACTAAATAGAGAACCAAGCTCACGCTCTCGCGCTATTGCCGGTCTATAGCGACCTAGATTAGGGCCCACTCACGTGCAAACCCTAACCTAAGCCACTAGCATAAAGATCGACATCATCGTCCAATCGCACCTAGAGCCCACTCTCATGCAAACTTGAGTTACGATCTATGTTGTGATAGTTCGTATTCGTCCAATCTTTTACAAATGAATATGGGCATAGATTTATAATAAAAATCCTATCTATGGTCCAATCTCTTGCAAACCAAGTCTAGTGGATTTCGATTACAAACCTAAATCGAATACCTAGGCCTTCACATCGATTAGAATCCAATCTCTTGCAAACCACAAATTGATGGAAATTCCTAGCTATCCATAATAAATCAATCACTACCTAAACTTTTATCAATTCTAGCAACATATGAATCCATTCATTACAATCCTAAAATCGAATCCATAGGGTTCATCCCCATGCCCTAGAACAGCGGAACTACTCGCAATTCATCATAGAAATAACAGAATAAATGAACGAAAGCATATAGCAATCCTTAGTTAGAAGAAAGTAATTCACAAAAAGGAGAAATTTCAATTAAAAGAAAAACCAGATCTCAAATCTTCAATCTCCAAAAGGGAATTACAATTAGAATTTAGCTAAAACCTAATTTCTGGTCTCTCTCAAAACTAGGATGAAAAACAGGCTTAAATACAAGTCAAAACGGCCAAAAAAATCCTAACAGATTTGCCCCTGGCGCAGCCCAGAACCCTAGTTCGTGATACAGACAGACTACGCCACTCAGCCAAGTAGAAAATGTCACTCGGCCGAGTGACAGACTCAAACAAAACAGAGAAGTCGGGGGTCTAGTCTTCTTGGCTTCTGCGTCACTCAGCCGAGTAGATTTTACCACTCGGTCGAGTAGACTTCCTCACTCGGCCGAGTGAGTCTTCTGCTGTTCTTCTCAAAGTTTCAGAGAGTCTCTTAAATCTTCTCTAGAAAACTCCGACTCACTCGGGCGAGTGAAGTTCTCTACTCGGTCGAGTGGGATCATTCACTCGGTCGAGTGGAGTTTGACTCCGAGCGCTTTTGTATCTGTTGTATTCGGCCGAGTACGTTCTTTCACTCGGCCGAGTGAACTGCGTAGTCGACCGAGTGGCCTGTTTCTGGAGTCACATCTTCTCCTTCTCGCTTCCTCGTCGATTCCATCGAACTTCTTATTCTTTCGCTCATCATCTAGGGCTGCTAGCTCCTCAATAGGGCCATAGGCGATGCTCAGGTATGCATGCAAGTCCCTTGATCTCATTTATGCTCATGATCGCTCCATATTTCTTGAAATCCGACAAAAAAATAGTGAAAAGCAACGCAATATCGTCAAAAAATCGTGAAAAACACGACTTGGGCGATCAAAATGATATGCAAACATGCAGAAAAAAGGTGCAAAATATGGAGCGATCAGGTTGCCATTGGATCATCGATAAAGTTCTTCAAGTGATCGCGACTGACCAGCTTCTTTATAGCCTTCTTCATGTGCCAGCAGTCGTCGGTGTCGTGGCCGTTGTCTTTGTGGTACTTGCAGTATTTCTCCTCGTCCCTTCCACCTTTCTTCATTTTCGGGGGTGGCCTACCAAAGCGACCCTCTTTTTGGGCATGCGCTAGGATGACGTCCGGGGTGGCATTCAGCCTGGGGAGTCATGCCTCCTCCTTGCACTGCTTTCCCTTTGCCTTCTTTTCCCGTCGGTGTTCGTCCGGCTCGCAGTGCTTGCTCTCGTCTTGCTTGGAACCCCACCTAACCCATGTAGGGAGACCTCCTTCCTCCACTGCCAGTGCTTCCTCCATCAGCATGTAACGCTCTGCCAGGGCTATTACCTTAGCGAGGTCCCTCGGGGGCTCGTTGTGGAGCGACTTCTTCAGGCCCCTGTGTCGGAGCCCTTTCTTTAGGGCCGTTTTCACAACCATCTCGAGACAGCTCTCGACATTCAGTATCTCGGCATTAAAGCGACGTATGTAGCTTCTCAGGATTCAGCGGGGCTCTGCACCATATTGAACAGATGCTCCGAGTCCGGCTTTATCCGCCAGTCAGCCATAAACTGCTTGTAGAATTTCTGGGAGATGTCTTTGAAGTTGTTGATGGAGCCGTTAGGGAGGCTATGATACCAGCTCTGTGCGAATTTCTAGATAGTGGAGTAGAAACCTCGGTAGAGTAGCACGTCTTCGGGTCCTTGGAATGCCATAACCCCTTCGTAGTCCATTATGTGGTCTTCCGGGTCCCTCGTGCCGTCGTACTTTTCCAAAGTTGGTACCTTGAATCTGGATGGTAATCTTGCGTTGGTAATGCTCCTAGCTAGTAGGCAGCGGTCGCCCCTAGAGCCCCCTGGGCCTCCCCATGCCACGGCATGATGGCCGAGCTGTCGTGTCAGGCTGTTAGGGGTTCGAGGAGAGTCCGCTCGACGCCCATCCGAACTGGGGGTAGGCGTTGGTTGCCGAGCGCTTCTTTTCTCGCGGTGGTTCCCACGGCCCTTATGCCTCATCCAACGGGGACTCCCGCTCCGATCTTATTGGTCCTCGAGAGTTTGAAGGTCGGGTGACCGACGGCGCATTGAGTGTGGTCGTCGGGACGAGGCTATGGTCGACTCATCTTTAACCCGCTCAGGCCCCCCATCCACCTTTTCCTGGAGTGAAGTGGGTGTGAGGGGTCGCACCGGGATGAAGTTTGGCATGGTAAACTGTCGCTCTGGGTTGGCACCCTTGCCACCATGATCGGTAGCCACGGCCAAGCGTAGAGGTTGGCGGAGCACCCGTCGATCAGGGATGGCAGCTGACCCTTCTCCCGGGTGACGTGGTCCTCCTGCGAGCCATTGAATCGTCGTGGCCAGTGTCTGGAGGTGGTCATTTGTCTTCTGGGTGAAGAGGCAGAGCTGCTCTTGAGTCACCGAGCACGATTCACTGGTGCCCCCAGTGGTGTGGCTGTGCTGGTTCTCAGGCGGGACGTAGTCACCTTCCTCGTGGATGGAGGGCATGCGTCCCATGCCGTTGCAAGCTGGTTCCATTTCGGTGATGTGGTTTATTCAATGTGGGTATTTGTTCGTTCCCACAGACGGTGCCAGATGTTTACGGGTGTTTTCTCATCGCTGAATTGTTGACCAGAGGATGGGAGGTCAACGTGGTCAAGGGGACACGTGGGCCCTTAGGGATCGGTTATGGACGTGTTTGCTCGGTGAGGGACACACAGATCCTTGCATCGGTTTGCTGAAGGGTAGCCTCGGTGAAGTGGCGGTCTCCTTGTGGTGGGGGCGAGCGGACTCGTTGCTGAGGACACTCGGCTTTGGTTGGAGGGGCGCTGAGGGGGAGCCTCGGTGCCGCTAGATCTGCTCAACCTGGACAGACGAGAAAGCTCATCAGGAGGGGCTGACCTTGGTTCCAGCCAAGTCCCCTCCGATGCCTAAGTCAGAACAGATCTAAAGGATACTCGATGGGATCAGTATGGCTCATGGGTAGGGCGATACACGAGTCCTCGGACCGAGTTATGGAGAGGAATGTAAAGTGAAAAACAAGGTCGTGTAAGTAGCATACCACTGTATTTTGGTATCCAGGAAGAGATCCTTTTCTCTGTTGCCCCTCGAGTCCTTTTATAGGAGTCATCCCATGTTCGCTGCCCCTCAACATCCCCTTCCTCCGTCCCCATGATCTGCCTCTTTGATGGCGTCTTCATGGGCCATGAAGGTGGGCGTAATGGGGTCCCTTAATGGTGATTAATGTGGCGCGTTTTGAGGGGAGCGGTTAGCTCCCGCTGACGTGGGCTAATGAGGTGTCTGCTTTGGTCGTGGCTGACCCGATTCAAAGTCTTCATGAGGGCCTCGACGCTCGGCCCGATCTCCTTCAGGGCCGCCTACTTACAATGTGGGCTTGGGTCATTCGATCTTGGGCCATCTCAAAATGGTCGTATCAATTATTGTATTAAGAGAATGATTAACGAAATTAGACTTTGCAATAAAACTATGTGTTTACGGGTGTTTTCTCACCACTGGCTCGTTGACCGACGACTGTTGGGTCAACGTGGTCAAGGGGTCGGTTGGGATCCCTTGGATACTCCAAGCTCATGTGCACTCGGCATGGGTCGGAGATGGAATCGAGGTCGAGCGTCGGTCCTTGGCTGAAGCAAAACTGAGGGGAGGCCTCGGCTCTATTTGATGGGCTCGGCCTCGATTGGATGCACGTCGAGGGGTAGCCTCGGTGCTTCCCTTGGGGCTTGTTCTTCGGTCGGTCGCCACACCCTCTTGTAGCGAGGGTGGTCGTTGGTGCGCTGAGGGGTAGCCTCAGTGCCTCGGTCAGCCTCTTCCTGAATAGACGAGAAACTCGTCAGGGTGGCTGGACCTTGGTTCCGACCGAATCCCCTCCGATGTCAAAGTCAGATCAGGGTCTGAGGAATACTCGGCCGGTGTAGGTATGACTCGAGAGGAGATCGATACGCTGACCCTCGGCGCGAGCAAGGGAAGGGGAGAAATGGCGGAAAACCAAGGTCGTTGATGGAATACCTTAGATTTGGGTACCTGTGCTTCGATCATGTACTCTGTTGTCCATCCGGTCCTTTTATAGGGTCTTCGCCACGATTGGCCCCGATCCACGTTTCTTGTCTGCCCCCTTTCAGGCCCTCGCGATCCGCCTTCCTCTCCGCCCCGACATGCATCGTGGGGAGGCATTTACTAACTGGACTCTTAATGGACATTAAGGGGCTACAGGTTCAAGGGAACGGCTATTTCAAAGGAGCACGAGCTGATCGTGGATCCTTGGGGGCAGATTGGCCGGGCCTTGAGTTTTATCCGTGGGCCTCGTTAGGTGGGCCCAACTTTGTTCATGGGCTTCCCGTTCATGGCCGGGCCTCACGTCTCTGCTTCTTGGGCTTCTCCAAAACAGTCGTATCAATTTCCCCCATCGTCCTGGCTGTTCGGTCTCAGCCGGTTCGGCTCAGGCGTTGTGACTGTTGGAGGTTTTGACAGGCGCGTCAGTCGAGGTGTGCTCATTAAATGGGGGTCATCATGACATGGCCCGTTTGATCTTCCCCTGGTGCGGGTCTCGAAACGCCGCCGATCCTCTGATGCTGCCACGTGTTCCTCTCTGGAAAATTTGCATTCCTCAATTGCTTTGCATATAAAGACGCCGGCTTCCCAAACTTCAATCCTTTCGCGCTCTTCTGATCTTGGTTTCGCAAGCTCCCTCTTTTCGTCGTCCTTCTCCCTGCAGCTCCTTCTCAAGGTAACCTCCTTCTCTTCTTTTGCCCCATGGCTACGCTTAGAATAGGTAATTCGGCATCGGGATCTAAGGACCCCCCAGTGCCCGAGTCCGGTAATGTCCAACCTTTGGGACCTAGGGTCCCATCAGGGTCTCGTCCTATTCAAGACAAGGGGAAAAGGAAGCTCTTCACAGACCCTATCGGCAATGACGTGGCTCAGGCCGTCGAGAGGTTCGACGTTCCCCCGGTGGTCCTCGAATCACCATCCAAGGCTCCCTTCCTGGCGGCTGCAGAGATCCGGAAGAAGTATTTATATCATCCATACGACGTTTGGATTCCTTTCAATGATGAGTGGATCTGCTTCCCGCGGAGCAATGAGGTCGGCGTTTATGTCGAGATGTTTTGCTTGGGCCTCCGTTTCCCCCTTCACCCCTTCATCATCCAGGTCATGGAGTTGTTGATGGTGTCCTTATGCCAGCTGACCCCATACTCCGTCACGGTGCTGACTGGGTTCGTCATGCTCTGCTGTATCCATGGTTTAGAGCTGTCCCTCCCCCTCCTCTTTCATTACTATCGGGTTCAGACGGTCGGCCAAGGGTCGTGGCAGCATCTCCGGGCTCGTGCGGGGAGGGAGTATTTGCTCGGTCTGTCCAGCTGGGTGGGGGACTGGAGCTCGAGCTATGTCTTTGTCATTTTTCCTGAGGATGCCGAGATATTGACGGGTTGGGGAGGGCTATGTCAGTATGACTTGACATTGACCCTCTCCGAGGCTGACCGGGCAGCTGTTCCGCTGCTGTAGTCTCTTTCCTTAGAGGAGAGGTCGATCTGGCCTCTGCCGGATGACCTGCTTCTCAAGACCGTTCTGTGGTCCCCCGGTAGGCTCTTCATTTCTTTCTATTTTTTCTCTCTCTTACCCTGATCTTCTTTCCTTCTGCAGAGATGACTGGACGTGAATTTACTCGGAATGTCAACGAACTCATCCGAAGGGGTTTCAGCCGAAGCTGAGGGAATCCATTGGGACAGGTGCCTCGTCGTACCATTGACCAAGAGGTGCGACAGGCTAAGCCTGACGTGGGGAGAGTGGAGCCTATGGGTGTGGTGATTCCTCTCCCCTTGGCCGCGGAGATCCTCCCTGAAGGTGAGGCCCCGAGGGCCGAACTCCCTCGCCCTGCCCAAGCTGAGGGGGGTGAAAGAGTCGAGCCGACTCCTCGTGCGCCAGTGAGTGGTCAAGGCGTGGGACGTAAGCGTTCTCCCCCGAACTCCGTCGGCCCCAGCGAGAGGAAAAGGAGTTAGGAGGGTGGGGAGACCCGCACTCCGGTTGCCCCCGAGGTGCTGACGGCCCCCGGCGACACTCTCCCGCTGACCCTGGTGGTCACTCCCACCGTCTCGGTCGAGCCTTCCCTGGTGGGGGCTGGCAGTGTTTTGGAGAATGTCTTGGTAGGCCCTGAGGTTACCCCTGGTGACTCGGTATTCATCGATCGGATCGTGGCCGACCAGTTGGCACACGGCTCTATCCTCCCGAGGGACCGATCCCTCCTGGAGAGGGCTCCTACCGACACACTGTCGGACTCCCTGCTCTGGCAGCTTGAGCAGGTTTGGCAACTTCTCTATTCCCAAAATTGTCTCCTGACCTTTCTCTGTATAACTCCTTCCTTTGTGCAGGCCATCACGATGGCCGTCGAGGCGCAGCGTCAGGCAGCCCGGGCGAGAGAGCTGGAGGAGTCCGTTGCCCGGGAGCGCTTAAGGGCCGGAGCGGCCGAGGTGGCCGTCCAAGAGGCATGCATGGAAGCTCGGCATCTCCGACACCGGGTAGATAAGCTGGAGGCTCAAGTGAGGGACCTCCGGTGGGAGCTGGACGATGCTCAGAGGTCGGCTTGAGAGGCAGAAGAGGTGGTCCGACAGGAGAGGAACGATCTCCAGAGTGAGCTGGCGGACCTGCGCCAGATGACCCGGTTCGTCGACGAGGTGGAGATGGGCGTCGACAGGATCCTGGGTGAAAGGATCACGTGGGTCCTTAGGGAGGCCTTCAGCTCTTATGAGGACCTTCTAGCCCCTCGGATTATTGGCATTGTCCGGGACTCCTTCCGGTGATTTGCGGAGCATGCCCGGCAGCCCCTCCCGCCCGTCGAGCCCCCGAGCTCCGAGCAGGGCGAGGTGCCTGAGGATGCTTCCTCCCATGCCCCGGGGCCTTAGGCATTTGTATCTTGTTCCCCCCTCCCTTCTCTTTGTAATTTTTAACTATTTTATATATATATCTCCTTTGTCGCTGGGGTCATCCGCCCTGCGGGGGCCCTCAGCCTTTTTGGTCTTTTACTATGCTTTGAACTGGCTGCAAGTTCTACATTTCGTCGGCAATCCTTTATTGCTCATGGGGAGGGTGAGGGGTCTTTAGGACACCGAACCCCGTTGGCATCCGGGATTAGGACCTTATTGGCGCCCTCGTCTGTTTCTTCATAGTTTTTCCTTTAGTCTCAGTATTAGGTTTGCTCGAATAGTTTCCTCGCACGCGGCAGGGTTGTTCCCAGTCTCGCAGTCGTTCAGATCAGCTGGTCGGCGAGGGGGGGGCTGCCCCTCGGTTTACGACCAACCGATTCACTCTTTCGCTGGGGGGTCGCCCCCAGCCTTACAAGCAGGTGGATTGTTAGGTCTACAAGGGGGCTGCCCCGCGGTTTGTTACCGACTGATGTCCCCGCCTGCTGGGGAAGTTACCCCTAGCCTTACGAGCAGGTGGATCGTTCAATTGGCGAGGGATGCTATCCCTCGGCTTACGACCGACCGATGTCCCCACCTGCTAGGGGAGTTGCCCCCAGCCTTATGGGCGGGCAGATCGTTCGGTTGGCGAGGGAAGCTATCCCTCGGCTTACGACTGATTGATGTCTCCGTCTGTTGGGGGAGTTGCCCCAGCCTTACAGACAAGTTTACGGATCGACCTGCTTGGGGAGTTACCCCCAACCTTACGGTCGATCGGTTCGTTGAGCCTGCAAAGGGTTGCTCTCCAGCTAAGGGTCGACCGCAGAGCCCTTCTGATGGGGGAGTTTCCCCTAGACTCACGGACGAGTTCACGGATCGGCCTGCTGGGGGAGTTGCCCCCAGCCTTACGGCCGATTGGTTTGGTGGGCCTGCAGAGGGTTGCTCTCCGGCTTAGGACCGACCGCAGAACCCGTCTGCTGTGGGAGTTTCCCCTAGACTCACGGACGAGTTCACGGATCGGCCTACTGGGGGAGTTGCCCCCAGCCTTACGGTCGATCGGTTCAGTGGGCATGCGGAGGGTTGCTCTCCTGCTTAGGGCCGACCGCAGAACCCGTCTGCTAGGGGAGTTTCCCCAAGACTAACGGATGAGTTCATAAATCGGCCTGCTGGGGGAGTTGCCCCGGCCTTACGACCGATCGGTTCTGTGGGCCTGCGGAGGGTTGCTCTCCGGCTTAGGGTCGACCGCAGAACCCGTCTGCTGGGGGAGTTTCCCCTAAACTCACGGACGAGTTCACGGATCAGCCTGCTGGGGGAGTTTCTCCCAGCCTTACGACCGATTGGTTTGGTGGGCCTGTAGAGGGTTGCTCTCCGGCTTAGGGCCGATCGCAGAACCCGTCTACTGGGGGAGTTTCCTCTAGACTCACGGACGAGTTTCCAGATCGACCGGCTGGGGGAGCTGCCCCCAGCCTTACGGCCGATCGGTTCGGTGGGCGGCCTCCAGTCTGTCGAGTGACAGCGGTCCTCTGGGAGAGGAGATCGAATTCTCTATCGTGTTTTGAAACGGCTATTCAACCAAATGCAGAAAAAAGAGGTTGCGTTTGTACCAACAGGGCCCTTCTTTCTTTCCATGGTCCGGTACATTTGGAGGAAAAACAAAAAACAGAGGGAGCCAGGGCAGGAAAGCCCTCCCCCGACGAGGTTGCAGAAGTTTATCCCACCCGCTCACTCGATGATGCGCAAGGGCACCTGGACTACGTTTACTTTCTTCCCCTTGTCTAGCTGCCTGGACGCCCCCTCCCCCGGAGTGGGATCGTCCGTGAAATTCTTCAAGTGCCCCCCGACTCACCAGCTTTTTTATGTCTTTCTTCAGATTCCAGCAGTCGTCGGTGTCGTGGCCATTGTCCTTGTGATATATGCAGTATTTCTCTTCGTCTCTCCCGCCTCTCTTCATCCTCAGAGGAGGCCGGCTCATACGCCCCTCCTTCTGGGCGTGTGCGAGGACAACGTCTAGGGCTGCGTTCACATGGGTGTGTCGTGGCTCTTCCCTCCGTTGCTTTCCTCTGGCCTTCTTTTTCTGTCAATGTTCCTACGAGCTACAGCGCTCACCTTCGTCGCGCTTGGATCCTCGCCTGGTCCTTCCGTCGTCGACGGCCAAGACCTCTTCTGTCAGCATGAAGCGCTCGGCCTGCGCCATGACCCTGACGAGGTCCTTCGGAGGATCGTTGTGTAACGATTTCTTCAGGCCTCTATGCCGTAATCCTTTCTTCAGGGCCGTCTTCACGACCAGCTCTCTACACGATCAGTCGTTCCGTGTTGAAGCGACACATTAAGTGCCTCAGGGATTCTCCAGGACCCTGCACCACATTGAACAAGAGTTCTGAGTCTGGCTTTACCTGTCGCCCGGCCACAAACTGCCTGCAGAACAACTGGGTGAGCTCCTCGAAGCTATCGATGGAGCAATTGGGCAGGCTGTGATACCAGGTCCTTGCTGCTTTCCGGAGGGTGGAATAGAAACCTCTGTAGAGCAGGGTGTCGTCTGCCCCCTGGAATGCCATGACCCCCTCATAGTCCATCACGTGGTTAGCGGGATCACCCGTGCCATCGTACTTCTCCAACGTCGGCACCTTGAAACTTGAGGGCACCCGTGCCTCAGTTATCCTCCAGGTTAGGGGGCATCGTTCACCATTAACGCCCCCCGGCCTCCCTCCTTCGCTTATCTCGTGCTCGCCCGGTGGCAATGGGTGGCAGGTTCAGGCTTGGCTTTCCCACGCGTCCTGCCAAACTGGGGGCGGGGCTCGATCTGGGAGCGTCCTCTTTCTCGCCTCGGTATTCTCGCCTGTCCTGCTTCACTCGACGGGGACTTCTGCTCCGCTGGGACCGATCCCCCAAGTCTCGGTGATCGTCCTGACAGTGCCTGGATGAATATGATCATCTAGTTGAGGCAGTCACCGACTCACCCTCCGATTGCTCGAAGCCCCTTTTGTTTCTCTCGCGCAACGAGGTGGAGTTGGGAGACCGTGCTGGGTTGAAGCCTGGCATAGTGAATCACCGCTCCAGGTTGGGCACCCCGTTCCCGTGGTCAGTGACCACGGCGGACCGCATGGGTTGGTGACCCCCTCCCCAACGGTGGGCCTCACCCACCCCATCTCCCTGGATGGGCAAGTTGCCGACGAGCTGTTGAATTGTTGCGACCAACGTCTGGATATTGGCGTTGGTCTCCTGGGTGAAGGTGCGGAGTTGTTCTTGGGTGACCGATCGGGACTTGCCTATCCCCTCGGTGGTGTGGCAGAGCTGGTTCTCGGGGAAAATGTAGTCTCCCTCCTCTTGGATGGGGGACATGCGCCCCGCACCATTGCAGATGGGTTCCATTTCGGTGGTTTGATGTGGGCTTGCTTCGGTTCCCACAGAGGGCGCTAGATGTTTACGGGTGTTTTCTCACCACTGGCTCGTTGACCAACGACTGTTGGGTCAACGTGGTCAAGGGGTCGGTTGGGATCCCTTGGATACACCAAGCTCACGTGCACTCGGCATGGGTCAGAGATGGAATCGAGGTCGAGCGTGTTGAATATTGGACTCCCCGTATTTGGTTTTGATGATGAGCAAACATAAATAATCCATGAACTAACAATTTGTGAGCGCAGTATTGGAGATCGTCGCCAATTTCACGAGAACATTCAAAGCGACATCTCAACACTTTCCAAAGCTCATATTCATGCCTAAAGCGTCGTTGAAGCTCTTGCGATGCTTTGGAAGATATGAAGATTCAATCGAAGCTCTCGAAGACCGTTTATTAAGGTTTTATTTATAGTCTTTTAGCTTCGATATATAGAATGTTAAGCCTTGAGTATATCTTACGTCTATATCTTCATTACGCTCATTTCGTAGCTCTAGGATCCTTGCACAAGTTCATTCTATCTTCCTCGAAGCGTCGCGCTTCGATTCGGATTTGTATGTGCATGTTAGTTGGTACAAGAACAAGTACTGACCGACTAGATGGTGATCTAGTCGGTCGGCAACTGTTCTTGGACCGACTAGTTTGATTCCTTAATTTCTTGGACTTTACTGTTTACAGTTAGTCGGTCTACGTTGACTCACCGACCGACTAGTTTGTGAACTAGTCGGTCAGTGATGCTTCTTTGACCGACTAGTTGTGACTTACTGTTCATGCTAAATTTCTCCTAAGCTACTGTTTATCGTTAGTCGGTCTAAGAACGTTTGGTGACCGACTAGTTGACAATTTAGTCGGTCAACTTTTGTTCTTGGACCGACTAAGTCAACTTGCATTCAGACTAGTTCATTTTGACTCTTAGTCGGTCTACGTTCATTGACTGACCGACTAGTTGTGAAACTAGTCGGTCAGACAGTCTTCTTGGACCGACTAGATTTCTAGGTCTGAACTTCTATCTCTTCTCAGATCTACTCTTAGTCGGTCCACGTTGTTTGACTGACCGACTAGTTGATGAACTAGTCGGTCAGTGATTGTTCTTTGACCGACTAATTCTCACAGATTTCTATCCGTTGGTGAATGACCTAACTTGTTTTTATGGGACCCTATAAATACGAACCTAGGTCATTTCTATCTAAAAAAGAGCTTCCATTCAGAGATTCATTGAGTTCTAAAGAGATAGCCATTCTCCCTCAAATCTAAAGCTCTCTTCCTCACAAGAAACCCATTCTCTCTCATTTCTAGATCTAGAGAGAAGCTTGTTCTTGGTGAGCTCTTCAAGCTATTGCTTGATCCAAGTCTCCAACTCATTCCTAGGCACCGATTACTGGTCATTTCCTTGGTGCTAGGTCTTGGTGACTTCATCTTCCTCAAATCCTTCATTTCACCATTTGGGTAAGAAAAACTCAAGGTATAGGATTTTGTGGTAAGATTGTTTATTTCATTTAAACTCTTTAATATTGCTAATTGGTTCTCTCGGTTGTGAGAGAAGATTGTGATCCCGGGTTGTGGGATTCACTTTGCCATTGCATGTATGATTTGATCTTGTGAAGGTTTTTCACAAGATATTCATAGTGGAAATCTTGAGTTAGGGTTTCTAACTCAAGTATCCGGAGGGGATCCGGGTGGTTGGGACGTAGGATCACCGGGAACAAGTCGGGGAGACTTGGGTGGATCCGAACCCATTAACTTCGTTTGTTAGCATTGTTAATTTTGTGTTGTCATTCAATTTAAGCTTCCGCAAATTGATTTGGTAGTTGTTTGCAATTTAATTTGGAATTATACTCCTTATTATTTTAAAGTACTATTCACCCCCCCTCTAGTACTTGTGCAGTAGCTGGTAGGGCATTACATTTGGTATCAGAGCCAGATACTCAGCTATGTCTGCTAACGACAACAAGACCGTGCCTCCACCTTCCAACTATGACACCTTCAGGAACCGTGAAGGAGCGTCATCGGTGATGGAAGGACATTCCTCTACGAGGCCTCCATTCTTCAACGGTACCAACTACGGGTACTGGAAGTGCCGGATGGAGACTTTCCTCCGGAGTGCATCCTTATGGAGGACTACAATGAAGGAATACATCGAGCCCGAAGAAGAAGACTTTGAGAAATGGACAACCGCGGAGGTCGCCGCGGAGGTAAGCAATGCCAAGGCAATGAACGCCTTGCAATGTGCATTGGAGCCCGAGGATTTCAATAAGATATGCACATGTAAGAGTGCATATCAAATTTGGAACTCCCTCCTCATTCTTCATGAAGGGACGAGTAGGGTAAGAGACTCTAAACTCGTAGTCGTAAACAAAGATTACAAAATGTTTCATATGCAACAGGGCGAGAAGATGAAAGAATATTACGCTCGTTTCGTTGACATAATAAACGAGTTAGAGGCCCTCGGCAAGTCCTACACTCAAAAGGAGAAGTGCTCAAAGCTTATCGAAGGACTTCCTTCTTCTTGGGAAAAACGTACCTTCGCCATCGAGGAAGGTAATGACATGAATAAATATACCGTTGTTCAACTAATGGGTACTTTGATGTCATACGAGGTACGCAAAGATAGCAAGGTGAAGTTACAAGAAAAGATGAAGTCCTATTTGAACCTAGATGCGCCTAAGAAAAAGGCGATTGCATTCAAGGCGGCTTCATCCACCTCTACCGATGATGAGGACTCGGAAGAAGAAATGGACATGGAATCCATTGCACTCATGGCAAAGAAGTCCAATCGCTTCTTCCGAAAGGGTAACTTCAAACAAAAATCTAAGTTTACTTCTACTAACGCCTCTCCACCTTTGTGTTTTAAATGCAATAAGCCGGGACACATCAAAGCGGATTGTCCTCAAAACAAGCAAAAGGAGAAGTGGAAGGCGCCGAAGTTTGACAAGTCAAAGAAGTACAAAAAGGGGTACAAAAAGGGACTTGTCGGAACAACATTCACCGACTCCGAGGATTCCTCAAGCGGAGAGTCGGACGATGAGCACGTGGAGCAAGCGCACATGTGTTTCATGGCAAGAGAGGAGCACGATCAAGGATCCTCCTCTTCCGATGATAGTGATGACGAAAGCGATGAGGTAACGATGGATGATCTTAGAAATGCTAACTCTCAACTTTGGTCAAAATACACTAAGTTAGTAAATAGATATACTAAGGTAAAAGATGACCTAGCTAGCATTCAAACATCGCCTAAGAATATCATCACCAACAATGACACCGTTGTTGAAGAGTTAAGAAATGAGATTGTGAATCTCAAATCTAAACTTGAACATGTTAGCATTGAGGATGCGGAAGAACATGAAATAGCGGATTTAACTTCTCAAAACTCGACTTTGAGTATTGAGAACGAGAATCTTAAATCTCGTGTTTATGTGCTCACATCGCAAGTATCCAATTTGGATACTTCTATGCGTTCTCTCAAAGAGAAATATGAGAACACATTGGGCCGAATTAACAAATTCAACAAAGGTAAGGACCATTTGGATAAAATCCTAAGTGACTTACTTCCGGCCAATCACCACATTGGTTTGGGGTACACGATGGGATGTCCATCCAAAGCGGCCACTACTTTTGTTAGGCCAACTTCCGGTGACTCTACGAGTGGTAGCAAACACTCTATTGGTAGTTCATCTACCAATGGTGCTTCCACCTCGTCCACGCCCTCTTTTGGAAAGAAACCCACTTTGGGTGGACCTCCAAAGAAGGGGCATGCTTATATGTACACCAATATCATGCCACGTAGGAACACACGTCCTACTCCACCATCTCACACATATGATGATTTTTATGCAACACATTCTCGGGCACGTGCACACCGTGTGAGACACCCTCACGCACGTGTTCCCACACATGCATATGTTCACCCACCGCATCATATGAATAATTCTCGTCGTGCACCATTCCATCATGTCCCGTATGCCTATCCACAACATGCATCACGTAGAAATCAACGTTGCATGCATGCACCCAATAGGATGATGGCTCCCAAAATTTTCACTATTTGGAGCCCAAAGGACACAAGCATGGATGAAAAACAAGAGTATATGAATGCTTATTTTTCGGATGTTGTGCATAGTAGGAATTATGTGGGGAAGTCTAAGTCCAATTGGACTTGGCTTCCAAAGGTCTAATCCCTTGGACCCAATGACCTTGGGTACCATGATATGAAAGTTTCTATCTTTAGGTACTCAAGGAAAAGAAAAAGAAGAGGAGCAATAAATTTAAATTTAGCTCCAAAGGGAATTGGATACTCGATAGCGGGTGTTCAAAACACATGACGGGTGACGCTCGATTGCTCTCCGGAGTGGTTCCCATTGCGAATGGAAACCGCGTCGTATTTGGAGGCAACGAGAGCGGAACCATCATAGGTGTTGGTAAAGTCGGTAACCCCTCTAAACCCTTAATTAGTGATGTTTATCTTGTTAGTGGTTTAAATCATAATCTTATTTCAATAAGCCAACTTTGTGACAAAGGTTACAAAGTTAGTTTTGCGAAAGGATTGTGTCATATTTTAAGAAAAGATAATGATAAATTATTATTTTCCGGAACTCGTCATAAAGACATTTATATTTTGGATCTTCCTAAGTCATATGAACAATGTCTCGTTGCCAACACAAGTGAACAACACTTATGGCATCGACGCTTTGGACATGTGAACTTTGGAACACTTTATAAGCTTTCGAAATTAAATTCTATTAAAGGTTTTCCGAAGCTTGTTTTTGAAAAGAAAAGTTTTTGTGATTGTTGTCAACGTGGCAAGCTTCCTAAATCTTCATTTAAACCTAAGAAAAGCATCTCTACTAAACGGCCACTAGAGCTATTACATCTAGACTTATTTGGGCCAACTAGAGTAGCTTCCTTAGGAAATGCAAGGTATGGACTTGTCATCGTAGATGACTATTCAAGATTTACTTGGGTATTTTCATTGTGTAATAAAAATGAAGCTTTTGAAAACTTCACAATTTTTGTTAAGAAAGTACAAAATCTCTTAGGAACCACCATTGTCACGATTCGTAGTGATCATGGAGGTGAATTTGAGAATGAGTCTTTTGAGACTTTTTGTGATGAAGTTGGTATTACTCACACCTTCTCTTTCCCTCGTGCACCTCCTCAAAATGGTGTAGTTAAGAGAAAGAATAGGATGCTAGTGGAGTGTGCTCGCACTATGCTTGATGATAGCCAACTTGGCCATCAATTTTGGGCGGAAGCGGTACACACCGCTTGCTATGTGTTTAATAGAATACTTTTGAGGCCTGGCACTAAACAAACTTGTTATGAATTGTTGTTTGGTAGGTTGCCTCAAGTTAAACATTTTCGTGTTTTTGGTTCGAAATGTTTTATTAAGAACACATATGGTAGTTTGGACAAATTCGATCCAAGATCCGATGAACGGATTTTTGTTGGATATTCTTCGCGTAGCAAAGCCTACCGGATATTCAACAAACGAACCTCAACGATCGAGGAGTCGCTTCATGTCTCATTTAATGAAGGATTTGTTCCAACTAGAATTTCAAATGATAATGATTCTTTGGATGTTTTATGTGATTCGTTTGATAATTCTAAGTCTAATGATTCTATTGATTCTATTGAGACTAACCCAACTAATGAAGTTGTTGAGAATGTTCCTAGTGATCAAGGTATTCCCAAACGGCTTCATTCGGTTCGTGACCATCCCCATGAGCAAGTCATTGGCAATATTCAAGATAGTGTCAAGACGAGATCGCAAGTCCACCACTTCGCAAATTGTGCCTTTGCCTCATCGATAGAGCCAAAGAATATTAATGAAGCTTGCGAAGATAGCGCTTGGATCTTAGCCATGGAGGAGGAACTCATTCAATTCGAGAGGAATGAGGTATGGGAGCTTGTTCCTTTGCCATCGAAGAACCACACCGTCATAGGGACAAAGTGGATCTTCAAGAACAAAACCGACGAAAATCAAGTCGTCGTCCGGAACAAAGCTCGGTTAGTAGCTCAAGGCTATCGCCAAGAGGAAGGTATCGATTTCGAAGAATCCTTCGCTCTGGTAGCTAGATTAGAATCAATTAGATTATTATTGTCTTTTGCATGCCATAAGAATTTTAAATTATTTCAAATGGATGTTAAAAGTGCATTTTTAAACGGAGATGTCGTTGAGGAAGTTTACGTTTCTCAACCTCCGGGCTTCATAAATGAAAAATTTCCAAATCATGTTTTTAAACTAAAGAAAGCTCTTTATGGTTTGAGACAAGCTCCTCGAGCTTGGTATGATCGCCTAAAGAATTTTCTTTTGGATTTGAATTTTAAAATGGGCGAAGCCGATTCAACACTTTTTATTAAGCATGCGAATAATGATATTTTATTAGTTCAAATTTATGTTGATGATATCATTTTCGGTGCTACTAACTTTGCTCTTTGCGGAGAGTTTTCTAATGTTATGAAGGAACAATTTGAGATGAGCCACATGGGCGAACTCAAATATTTCTTAGGTCTCCAAATTCGCCAATTGAACGATGCAACCTTCATCCACCAAACGAAGTACACAGTGGAGTTGCTAAAGCGATTTGGAATGGAGAATGCCTCCGGGAAAAAGACTCCTATGAGCACTACAACGCATCTTGATAAAGATACGGGCGGAAAAGATGTAGACATTCGTCTATATCGAGGTATGATAGGTAGTTTACTTTATCTTACCGCGAGTAGGCCCGATATTATGTTTGCCGTATGTATATGTGCTCGTTATCAGTCTCAACCTAAGGATTCTCACTTAGTAGCGGTAAAACGTATTTTTCGCTATCTAAGTTACACTTTAGATTTTGGATTACTTTATCCGAAATCTAGCACATATGAGTTAGTCTCATATAGTGACGCTGATTATGCGGGATGCAAATCCGACAGGAAAAGTACTAGTGGCACTTGCCATTTTCTAGGAAATTCTCTTGTCTCTTGGTTTTCCAAGAAGCAAAATTCTGTATCACTTTCAACCACCGAGGCGGAATATATTGCCGCCGGTGCCGCTTGTGCCCAGGTTCTTTGGATGAGACACACTTTGAAGGATTTTGGTATTCACTGTGATACTAGCCCTATCATGGTGGATAACCAAAGTGCTATCTGTCTTTCAAAGAATCTGGTGCACCATTCCCGATCAAAACACATAGATGTCCGACACCATTTCTTAGATGATCATGTTGCTAAAAAGGACATCATATTAGTGTACGTTGAAACCCAAAAGCAAATCGCCGATATTTTCACGAAACCCCTAAAGGAGGACTCCTTTGTGCGGTTGCGTCGAGAATTGGGGATTATGGGTGAATCCGAGATATAGGATTCATATTTCATTCAATTATCTTGCATGCTATTCGATTTCGCGATATTTTGTTCATGCTAGATTAATTGAATTTTTGGGAATTTTATGTGATATATTTGAATTTATGATCGAATTCGTATTTGAAAGTCGTATTTAAGATTTCGACGTTTTATGGGGTAATTTAGATGACTAATGAGTGAGTTATGATGTTTCATCCAAGTGGTTTGTGAAGAGAAATCAATTATCAATTTTTGGACTCTTCTAGTCGGTCTAAGTTCACTTGTCAACCGACTAGATGCTCATCTAGTCGGTCAGCAAATGAACTCAGACCGACTAGATCAAGCCTATATCTAACTCCTATCATTTTCTTTCGTTAGTCGGTCACAGTACACTTACCGACCGACTAGATTGAAAACTAGTCGGTCAGTGAATATACTGCGACCGACTAATTCTTGCCCTAGAAATTCATATGTGCCTCTGTTTCGACTTAGTCGGTTCAAGCTCATTGACCGACCGACTAGATCGTAATCTAGTCGGTCAGTGCTTGAACTGTGACCGACTAAGTGTGTTAGGGCAGTTGAGTCTTTTCGTTTCCAGACCGACTTATACTCTTATTTCGTTCGACTAAATCATTTTTTAGTCGGTCTCCTCTCAGCTCAAACTCGAAAACCCCCAAACCCCCACTCGAAACCCTTCGACTTCCGGCCATCTCTCCGTCAATCGCCGCCGTCCGCCGCCGTCGACTCCACCTCCTAGGTATCTCCCTCCCTCTCCTAGGTCGATTTCCTACCCTAGGGTTCGATTCTATCTCATCTAGCTCCTAGGGTTTCTAGTTTTAACCTAGGGTTTGTGTGTTCAGATTTCTTTTGATTTCTAGGGTTTGTGCTAGGTTGTTTTTGATCTTATCTTAGATTGCTTGTGCTCGTAGTGCTATGGCTAAGACAAGAATTCCCATCGCCTCTTCCGGGGTTTCTCCTATGACCGTAGGGCCTTCTGACCCTAGGAATCCCCCGAAGCCTAAGCGTCGTGCCAAGTCAACCCAAGCCTCTCCATCATCGCCTCCTCCTAAGAAGCCTAGGACTGCCATAGCTAAACCCCGCAAATCCAAGACCAAAAAGCCTATTCTTCAATCTCCGGCTACTCCTCCCGATTCCGACACTGAATTTATCCCAGAGGATGAGCCTATTAGGGAACCCACTCCACCTCCGAAGACCCGTAAGGCTAAGGGTAAAGCTCCTATGCCAGTCGGCGGTGTAGACATATCGTTGTGCCGCGATGACCCTCAGTGTCTCGCAGCGTACAACCGTATAGAGCACTGTCCACTGTTGTTAGAGCATTACGTTCAGTTTTCTGATTTTCTCGGCCTTGCTGATCTTCTGTCCTATAGTGGTCTTCTAGATTATCTCCGATACGACCCCAAGGCCAATCCCAAACCGTATCCTCGCCTCGTGAAATTGTTCTATGCCAATCGTATTCGAGGCCAGTACGATGCCAGCCACTCCATTGAGACGACTGTCTTGGGAACTCCTATAGTTCTCACGGCAGAAATCTTGGGGGAGATTCTTGGTTGTTCATCGTGTGGTCTCCTCCCTTCGGACATTTCCGTCGATGACATTTCTTCCTTGGATCAGTCTATTCTTTCTGAGATTTTCCAGGTTATCCCCTCCGCATTCATTGGTGTTCCATCGAAATCCTTCAAGCCGAATGCGTGGGTTCTTAACCTGATTTTGAAGTCATGTCTCCTCCCTAAGTATGGATCCTCTTCACTCCCATCCCAGCCGTTCTTGAAATTGATCTACGCTCTTTTCTTGGGGTGCGAGATTAATTGGGCTCGCGTGATACTCGATAAGATGGATTCTTTCGAGTGTATACGCAAGACCAATAAGTCTGCGCACATTCCATACCCTTGCCTGTTGACTCTTGTATTTCGACATTTCCGAGTCCCCCTCCCTCCTGACGATGAGCGTCCCTTGGGTACGCCTCTGAACGCGACGGCCGTGAAGAAATCTCTAGCGGCACTTCGTCACGTGCAGAGGTCTACCGCATCTGCTTCTCAGGCTTCTCTGTCCGCTGCTGCAGCCCCCTCTCGTCCTGCTACATTGGACGATGTCGTACGCCTTCTTCGTCGGCACGAGTCACGTTTGGCTCGTACCGAGGAGGTAGTCTGCCGTATGGCTCATCTGATGGGGATTGATCTTCCTCCTTCAGTTTCTGAGGCCGAGGAGATGGTCGATGAGGAGATTGACGAGCTTGTCACTTCTTTTGCCCGTGGCGATGAGGCCACTGCTGCTACTGCTGGTACTTCCACTTCTGCTCCTGGAGTTGGCACCACTTCCGGTGTTCCAGAGCCATCTGCTTCAGCTCTTCAGACTTCCGAGCCTGCTCATGTATCTCCTGCTGCTTTTGACACTGCCACTGCTGCTGCTTCTGTCGAGACCCCTGCTGCTGTTGAGATTCCCGTTGTTGAGCCTGTTGCTGAGATCTCCACTCCTGTCCCGACGATTCCATCTGTTGAGACGCCTCTCCTCCCTGCAGATCCTGAGTCCACTCCGTCGACTGGACCCACGGAGACTGCAGATCCTGCCACCTCCTCGTGATCGCTTGTTTCGAGGACTCTCCACTTCGCTTTGGATGATATATTTTAGTGAGAGTACTTTGGGTTAGGATGGGGTTGAGAGATGTTTTGATGTATTTTTTACGCTTTCTGGATGTCGGAGTTGGATAGTATGTTATGATGTTGTTTTGATGTATGTTGATATACTTTGATGATGTCGATGATGTATGATGTATTTCTTTTTATGATATGTAGCACTTGATATGATGTACCTCATATATTCGATGTGATATTTTTTTGGATGTACTCTTGTTGTCTCTACATATATATATGTTCATCGTCATTCACTTTGTCATTTATTCGTCGTGCATTTTTTTTATATATTCATTGAATGCATTTGAATTGTGAATTCGTCGCTCGACGATTAAAAACTTGGTTAAATAGATTATATTTCTATAATTATATAGAATTGTTTTCCATGCACAAAATTAACCAAGAATATTGAATATTGAAGAGTATGTTTCTTTATTCAAGAAATGAATAATTATTTGGTATTTTTGATGATTTTGATTATCTTTTTGATAATGGACATTTTGGCACACCTTGATTTGATTTCCACATTTTTATTCCCTTGGTGTCAAGTTGGTCCATTGTCTATGTCTACGACTCCCGATGTTGGATTTTACATTTCCTAATTGTTGTCGTTGTATGCCCCCCATTTTTGGGATAATGCCAAAGGGGGAGAGATAATGATAATAAATAGCGCAAATGAAAATTTAACTCATTTTCCAAGAATCTAGTTTGATATGTTAGATTCAGGGGGAGTTAAGATACATATAAGGATTTTCAAAATCCGATATTTCGAAAATTGATTCGCTTTATTTATCTTACTCATCTGATTGATGCAATTCATATATATTCATTTTGGAATTAACGTGTCATCAATGCAGGGGGAGTAAGTATTTCACATTTGAATTATTATTTTTGATTATTATTTATGTTGGTTTGTCATCACCAAAAAGGGGGAGAATGTTGAATATTGGACTCCCCGGATTTGGTTTTGATGATGAGCAAACATAAATAATCCATGAACTAACAATTTGTGAGCGCAGTATTGGAGATCGTCGCCAATTTCATGAGAACATTCAAAGCGACATCTCAACACTTTCCAAAGCTCATATTCATGCCTAAAGCTTCGTTGAAGCTCTTGCGATGCTTTGGAAGATATGAAGATTCAATCGAAGCTCTCGAAGACCGTTTATTAAGGTTTTATTTATAGTCTTTTAGCTTCGATATATAGAATGTTAAGCCTTGAGTATATCTTACGTCTATATCTTCATTACGCTCATTTCGTAGCTCTAGGATCCTTGCACAAGTTCATTCTATCTTCCTCGAAGCGTCGCGCTTCGATTCGGATTTGTATGTGCATGTTAGTTGGTACAAGAACAAGTACTGACCGACTAGATGGTGATCTAGTCGGTCGACAACTGTTCTTGGACCGACTAGTTTGATTCCTTAATTTCTTGGACTTTACTGTTTACAGTTAGTCGGTCTACGTTGACTCACCGACCGACTAGTTTGTGAACTAGTCGGTCAGTGATGCTTCTTTGACCGACTAGTTGTGACTTACTGTTCATGCTAAATTTCTCCTAAGCTACTGTTTATCGTTAGTCGGTCTAAGAACGTTTGGTGACCGACTAGTTGACAATTTAGTCGGTCAACTTTTGTTCTTGGACCGACTAAGTCAACTTGCATTCAGACTAGTTCATTTTGACTCTTAGTCGGTCTACGTTCATTGACTGACCGACTAGTTGTGAAACTAGTCGGTCAGACAGTCTTCTTGGACCGACTAGATTTCTAGGTCTGAACTTCTATCTCTTCTCAGATCTACTCTTAGTCGGTCCACGTTGTTTGACTGACCGACTAGTTGATGAACTAGTCGGTCAGTGATTGTTCTTTGACCGACTAATTCTCACAGATTTCTATCCGTTGGTGAATGACCTAACTTGTTTTTATGGGACCCTATAAATACGAACCTAGGTCATTTCTATCTAAAAAAGAGCTTCCATTCAGAGATTCATTGAGTTCTAAAGAGATAGCCATTCTCCCTCAAATCTAAAGCTCTCTTCCTCACAAGAAACCCATTCTCTCTCATTTCTAGATCTAGAGAGAAGCTTGTTCTTGGTGAGCTCTTCAAGCTATTGCTTGATCCAAGTCTCCAACTCATTCCTAGGCACCGATTACTGGTCATTTCCTTGGTGCTAGGTCTTGGTGACTTCATCTTCCTCAAATCCTTCATTTCACCATTTGGGTAAGAAAAACTCAAGGTATAGGATTTTGTGGTAAGATTGTTTATTTCATTTAAACTCTTTAATATTGCTAATTGGTTCTCTCGGTTGTGAGAGAAGATTGTGATCCCGGGTTATGGGATTCACTTTGCCATTGCATGTATGATTTGATCTTGTGAAGGTTTTTCACAAGATATTCATAGTGGAAATCTTGAGTTAGGGTTTCTAACTCAAGTATCCGGAGGGGATCCGGGTGGTTGGGACGTAGGATCACCGGGAACAAGTCGGGGAGACTTGGGTGGATCCGAACCCATTAACTTCGTTTGTTAGCATTGTTAATTTTGTGTTGTCATTCAATTTAAGCTTCCGCAAATTGATTTGGTAGTTGTTTGCAATTTAATTTGGAATTATACTCCTTATTATTTTAAAGTACTATTCACCCCCCCCCCCCTCTTGTACTTGTGCAGTAGCTGGTAGGGCATTACAGAGCGTCGGTCCTTGGCTGAATCGGAACTGAGTGGAGGCCTCGGCTCTGTTCGATGGGCTCGGCCTCTGTTGGATGTGCGTCAAGGGGTAGCCTCGGCGCTTCCCTTGGGGCTTGTTCTTCGGTCGGTCGCCACACCCGCTTGCAGCGAGGGTGGTCGTTGATGTCCCCCGCTTATGTGTGCTAGATGTGTGCAATAATACGATTGGGGGCGTGAGATTTAAATATTTGTAACCGCAAGCGCACGGTGTTGTAGTGTGGCTTGGGGGTCGAACACAGGGAGGCGTGGATGTGCTTGTGTCAAAGAGGATCAAATTCACCCCATGGGCGAGCTAGCCCGGATCGAATGATGGGTTGTCACTGTAAATGGAATGCAAGGTATAGACAATATAAAGGAAAACCCCGGGACTCTGGCTTCCACCCTATCGAGCGACTCTCGCCAATACGGCCTACGGGTAGGATAACGATCGGAATTAGGGTCTAATGGTGAAACGGTGCCTCTAAGAGTGGTACCAGCGTCCCATGGGCCCGATATTCCGGTCGGTGCCCAGGATGATACGCCGGACTTCCCGGGTTCGATCAGTGGGCACTCCCGTATCCATTAACACTGATCAACTCTGGGAGCACTAAGCTCGCAACGATAACTCCCAACGTCTCATCCTGTCGCTCCCGCGCGCTAGGATTCGGCGTCTACGCTAAGGGCGTGAGCTATGGCTAGGGAGTCAACTGCCAAGTTTATTCCCCCTTGGCCCAACGGTCAAAGGCGGTCTTTTTCCCATCGATGACAATGAAACACCTCGCTTAACCGTTAGATTCCTAATCCCTATCGATTTCCTAGACCTATGGATGCATCGGGAAAAGCCCACGAAGGGGTTTCCGCCAAAATCCCATATTTGGGAACTACTCACACATATTTAGTAAAAAGCGATCTAAACAGAAATCGACCGTAAAAATCATGATCAGAAAATAGAAATGCAATGGTAGTAAAGCGATTAAGATAATACTAAAGTTTGACAAAGATCTGAAAACTTACAAAAACTGGGAAATTACAGCCATCACAAAATGAAGAAAACAGTAAAAAATAACCAACTCCCGTTTCTGGAAAACCTAGGGTTCTATATATATAATGATATCACCCGATCGGTTGACAAGTCAACCGATCGGGTGATCTGCTTCACTCATTTACAGCGCAATGCTGGACTTCACCCGGTCATCTTCACCCGGTCGGTTGACATATGAATGTGACCGGTTGGATCTTGGTGTCGTCGGGTGAGGAGGCCGGTTGAGCTGACCGTGTCTTGGCTCTGGAGATTCGGCTACAGATGAACCAATCGGGTGAAGGTCACCCGATCGGTTGGCAATCACAATAAAAATCCAGAGACTTTGGGCTTTTGAACCGACCTGCGAACTGACCGGGTGACTTCTTGTGAGCTCCAAGCTGCGTCTGGGTGGTGCACGTGTGCATCACCCGATCGGTTGAAGATGACCAACCGATCGGGTGAGGGGCTGAAAGATGATATCATCGTCGTTTGACCCCCTGGATCACGCGTGACTCCTCCCGTTGCTCCGGGGACTTGCGATATCTTCGTTTTATGTCCCATATGCCAGTAAACTCCTGCAAAATACGGAAAACATGGAAAAGTGAAAGAAAACAAGAAAACACGAGAAAACGAATATAAGACGGCGGTAAAATACGGAAAAACACAGAAGAAAACATGCGCAAATATATGAAATATAAACGCACGTCAAAATCCCCCAAACTGAACTCTTCCTCGTCCTCGAGGAAGACGAGTGAGAGTAGGAGCTCGGAGAGGGAAAATAGAGAGAAAGAGAGAAAAAGAAAACTCTATATCCTAGATCACCGTCAGGGCCAACAAAATCAAGAACGACACACCAAGCAAGCAAACGCCAAATCACATCACTAAACCAAGGAATCGAGTCCAGACAAGTGCCGTGGGCCCATGCGGTGAAGCGCGAGTGAGTGTGGTCTTGTGCTAGCAGACGGTGTCACTATCTACGATGTACGATAAAGCTCGATATACACAAATTCAGGAAATGATCCAAATATCAATTCGAATTGAATAAAGCGGTGAATATATAGTTCAAGCATGCATGAGAATAGAGAGAGAATCGAAACACATCATGCGTCAGGGACTCCACAACTAGGGTTAAGGAAATCACCACACTATAGCCAAGATAATATCTAACAAGTTCCTAAGCCAAGTGTTTTCGAAACCGATGGGGGTTGAGATGATGTGGAGTAGAACACTCGGTGCAAATTCTCGTATTCCCTTTATTCTAGGCAAGTAGGAAAAGATATTCACACGGGAATTTTTTTTGGGTTTTGGGTATTTGTATATTTTTTTGGATTTTTGGCTATACAATTTTTTTCTCTCTTTTCTTTTCTCTTCTTTTTGGGTTTTTCTTTTTTTTTCTCTTTTTTTTTTGGATTTTTGGGTTTTTGGCTATACACATGTGTACTCTCCCAAGTGGGAGAACGGTACACGACGATGGGATTTACACCAAGTAAAACAAAAAGGAAATCGGAATCTAAACACTTGGGCAAAGGAAACTATTCTCGCTAGTTAGAGCATGGGCTAAATGGGTTATCCTAGTCCTTAATTGTGGAATCCCGACACATACGAAATGAAATATACGATACATATATAGCATGCAGAAGCAAACAGGAGAAACAAATACTGCATATTCAAATCGAAGCATGATAATCTAGGGGTCATTCATGGACAGGTATATAAAACAAAATCACAAAGTAGAAGCATACCAAACAGCTAGGCACGACGCACGACGCACGACTCACAAAAAGCTAAGTGGACCCACGATGCGTGAAATGCAGGAGGACTGATATCCTAGGGTTAGTGAATGTGATTATCGATGCTTTGCTATGTGTGTGTGATTTTGTGGCAATTCATCATAGGGTTCATCTCTAGGAGAAAGAGATAAAAAGAAGAAAAGAAAATTTTAAACCACGATGAAAACGACACAAAAACGAAAAAGAAAGACTCAAATGACGCACAAAGTGCGACTCCCCCAAGCTGAAGCTTGCATTGCCCTCAATACAATAAGAGTGAGTATGGGAGGGTAATGAAAATGGGGGGGTACGCACTGACACAAAAAGAAATCAAAAACATGGAAAACACAGATACGAAACTGAAAATAAAGGAAAATCAAAATCAAACCACACGACATAAAAATAGAAAAAGAAAGAAAGAAAATGATACGACACGACAAATGAAACAAGCACACACACAAAGAAAACAAAACACGACAACACAGCAAAATAGACTTCCCCCAAGCTAGACATGACAATGTTAGCAAGATGATGTGGTCGTGAAAATGCAGAGATATGCAAGGGGGAGGTCAAAAAAACAAAGTGAAATCAAAAATCAGGAGAAGGCGAGTCCTCGCCCTCCTCGGAAGAGGATGTGGAAGTGTGGTCAGGAGAGACGTGTGGTGTGCGGAGAAGTGGGGAAAGAGGTGGAGTAATAGGTGCAAGGGGAATGTGGATGATGGGGGTAGTGTCGGAGGAGGTGGGTGGTGGAGGAAGAACGGCGATCAAAGCGGTGGTAGAAGGGATAGAAATGGGGAGAGAAGAAATGAAGGAGACGGTAGTGGATGTCGGTGGGAGTGATCTGGAGCGCACCTGCAGTTTCCTACGGCGCGTATATGGAGTGATAGTGGAGGAGGGAGGAGGTGGTGTGGGGGCGACGGAAGTGATCGTGAGAGGAGAAGTGGATACGGGGATGGGAATAGATGTGGGTGGGGGAGATGATCACCTAGGTGGGGGTGGGGGTGGTGGGGATGGGTGGGATGGTGGAGGAGAAGAATGTGACGGGGGAGGTGAGGATCGTCGAGGCGGTGAAGGTGGTGGTGAGGGTGGTGGTGGTCTGTGGAAGTGAGTGAGAAGGTGAAGGATGGCGGCCACGTTCCACTCAAGTGCGAGGAAGCATGGGTGAGTGAGAAAGGAGGACGGAGATGGGTCCGAGGGGACAGAGGACGTGGCAAGATCACGGAGGGCTGTGACTTCCCTCTCGAGAGCAAGACGGGCAGAGACCTGGCGGTGACCAAAGAAAGTGGACTGACGTGAAGCAGAAGTGGTGCCGGTAAGTGATGTGAAAGTAGTGCCGGCGGCAGTGGTCATGCCGGCACTATACAGAAGGCCTAAGGTGGCCTGAGAAAGGCTCACTGAAGGGATTGGGCCAGGAGCAGAAACAGGGTGACTCGGGCCAGCCCTGATATCAACCTGGGACACAGGAATATCATGCTCACCTAAGTGGTCGACAGGGGAAGGTGGTCTGTGTGCGTCCGGGGGAAGGAAAGGAAGGTGCAACCCTGCTAGAAACTCGGGATCGGGCGAAAAAGTCCAATCCGCCACGATAGCAACAGTCATGCGAGCGGGGTTGGGGAGAATGGTGTAGGGGCGAGTGGGTGGCCGTAATTTAATTCGAAACGACCATCAGGGCGGGGCTTAATCATATGAATGTGCCGCAGGACGTCAAGATCTAGACGTGAGGATCCTGCGCCAGTGGGAAGGTCACGGGGGATGAGAATGTTAAACTGCAGGAAAGAAGCAATAATAGTGATAATGCCCCCACAACAAATCTTGCCCTTCCCGGCCCTGCTAATCTCGAGAAGCTTGTAAACAGCTAATCACCGGCATGGATAGGGACAGTCGGGGCCCTAAAGCTAATCCCATCATCATCACGAACAAAGGGGAAAGTCATAGCCCAGAGAATAAAAAGATCAGGGATAGTCACGGTGCCTAACTTGTCCCTGGGGAAAAATGCAGAGGATATGATCCTATGGGTCAGACGAAATATGGGATGGATGATGGAGGAGGCATTGGCCCTACCTCGGGGATAGCGAGGGAGTATGGTGAGGCGGAACCAAAAGTTATCGACGTCAAATTCCAGCGGGTATCCGTAGTGTCGGATAGCACATTCCCAAGAATAGGGAAACCAAATATATTGTTGATGGTATTCAGGTTGGTACGGATAGTTTTGTTACGCACCCGAAAGATGACGGTCGACCCCCACTCACAAACAAGTGTAGAAAGAAACTCTAGGGTGAGTGACGGGTAGGATACCGCAGAGGCATTCAGGAAAGCCAACCAACCTAAGTTAGCAAAAAGAGTCTCGACCTCGGTGAAGACACCGAGGTCGACGAGTGATTGGGTGCGGGCAAACTTGGTCGAAAGATGCCCCCGAGCATCAAGTCTATGATAAAATTATTTGTGCTCTTGGTTCCTAAATAGATACCCATGCGGGCCCAACATTGGGTCCTCAGGGGGGATAATAGGTGGGGGAGGGGCAAGTGTCAGTTCACGTGTGTGGGGAGGAGGACGTGTTTGTTTGTGTCTCTTTCGAGACGGTTCCTCCTCCCGCAAGATACCCTTCCCCTTATCTCTATCCCGGGCCATGTGTGCGTGTGAGTGATGCAAATGAGTGTAAAATACTATCGAAGTGCACACACACGAACAATCAAGCAAATTAAATATCTCGGGTAAAAATTGAAATTTGAGAAGTGGAGAGAAGTTACCCAGCAGAGATTCGAGTTCTTCGCTTGTAGTCGACCCAATGCCGTGCAATGGGAGAAGTGTGGAGCCGCGGCACTCTTCTTCAGCAAAAATTTGAAAGATGGGTGGATATTGTGGATTAGGGCTAGAAAATGACGAAATAGGAGAGGAAGAGAGAGAAAGAGATGGAGGGATGGAAGGGGGAGGTGGAGAGAGAGGCTAATGGAGGAGTGGAGGACGTGGGAGAGAAGTTTTTGGCCGTTGGGAGAGGGTGGAAGGCGAAACGACGGTGAGAAAACGAGATCGGGCGAGGGGATGTGAACGGGTGGGTCGGGGGGTATTTATAGGGTTTAAGTCGAACCGGTCGGGTGAGTTGTCACCCGATCGGTTGACTTAGTGGTCGAAAATTTTGGCTGAAGAGTTGCTACAGGTGAACCGGTCGGTTGACATGCCAACCGATCGGTTGATCGCTCCACACATTTTCCCGAGAATTTAGAGTTTCTCACTCGGTCCCTCAACCGGTCTTGCTTCTTGTCACCCGATCGGTTGACAAATTTTGAAATTTTCCCGAGAGTTTACCCCTGGTCACCCGGTCTGCCAACCGGTCTCTCTTCTTTCCTCACCCGGTCGGTTCATTTAGTGGCAGACACGGCATCTAACTGATACATCCCAACCGATCGGTTGAGTTATCAACCGATCGGTTGGGGCCTTGTTTTCTGCAAAAACCCACAAATCGCCTAAGTTCCACAACGGAAGTTCGTGCGACTGGATTTATTTATAAAAATAGATAAAATAAAGTAAAAAAATAATCCTAAAAATTGAAACAAAATTTTAGAGCATGGGTTGCCTCCCATGAAGCGCTTTTGTTTAACGTCGTTAGCTCGACGCCCGTTGATGATGTTCATGGTGGGCGATACGGGTGATGCCCAAAATCCGACATCTCTTCAGCTCCAGAGCTTGTGGCTTTTGGTGTAGTCGGTGGCTGTAAGAAGATTCGATCAACTACCCTCCCTTTGTCGACAGGATCTGGGGGCTTCTCCCTCAAATTGGCGTCTACCGCCATCTTTTTCAGGATCCAGACCTCATCGCTGGTGAGGTCCATGGGTTCTTTCCCCTTTCTCCTCATTGGAGGAGCCTTAAGGAATCTGGGAGGGGTCACACGTTAGGCGACCGCCTCATTAGCAACTTCTTTCTTTGGGGAGCCAACTTGCTCTCCAAGGTCCCCCAAGCTATCGGGGGGATTCCTCGAGAGTACTTCCCAGGCACTTGTTTCAACAGCTCTATCTTCTTCGTTCTCCAGTATACTAATACTAGGATCGTCCGGGGGATTTGGGTGCTTCATCGACAAACCTAAGTCAAATTCGAATCTTTCTTGGCCGACATTGAGGGAAAGCTTCCCATTCTTCACGTCTATCAAAACTCCGACGGTTGTCATAAAGGGTCATCCAAGGATAATAGGGGTATGCTTGTCTTCCGGCATGTCCATCACCACAAAATCAACCGGTACTTGTACTCCTCTCACATCGACGGGGAGGTCGTCTACTACTCCCACCGGGTACTTGACCGAACGGTCAGCAAGTTGTAATGTCATGCCGATGGGCTCCAGGTCTCCCATCCCTATTCTCTTGTACAGTGATAGGGGCATTAAGCTGACGCTCGCTCCTAGATTGACGAGCGCCCTCTGGATTCGCACTTCCCCAATAGAGCAAGGGATGGAGAAACTTCATGGGTCTTTGAGCTTGGGCGGATTTGCGCACTGAATGAGGACGCTGCACTCATCCGTTAACACGACCTTCTCCTTTCTGGATCCCCATGTTACCAAGTCCTTCAGAAATTTGGCATATGAGGGAATTGTCTCGATGGCCTCGAGGAAGGGGATTTGTAAGCTCAGATCTTTCACCATTACAAAGAATTTGCCATACTTCTCATCGATCTTGGCTTGGGCAAGCCGTTGTGGAAAAGGCACAACGGGCTTGAATACTCTTAGGTTCCCTTCCTCGTCCTTTTTCTTCTCCTCTCTATGAACCCCCTCCGGAGTAGTTGGCTTGGGCGACGAAGCACCGTCGTCATTTATTTTCTCAATTGGTCGTTCCACGACCAACGGTGCTTCCGGTTCTTTGGGGGGCACTCTCGTGGGTATTTGCGTTCCGCTCCTCAAGACGATGGCGGACAAGTTCTCATGCTCATGCGTGAGCGTCAAGGTTCGATTTACCCCCCTCGAGTTCACCTCAGGCTGTGGTGGTAATAGATTCTGCGGTCTCTGAATGTTCGCCACTTGTAACCCCAGCTGGGTCACCTGATCAGTGAGGACTCTCTGTCCCATCTCCAGCTTCAGATTTATCCTCTCCTGGTTGGCGATGTATTGAGTCAAGATGGACTCAACCGGAGAGATGGCCCTCTGCTGGCCATATTGTTGCTGGGTGGGATGTTGATTTATTGGAGTGTACTGCTGGTACTGTTGTGGAGGTTGTTGCTGCTGAAATTGCTGCTGCTGAAACTACTGCTGAGGCCTAGCCGGCTGATATATCTGCTGTTGTTGCTGAGTCGATTGTTGATAAGGCGCTCAGTAGCTAAGATTCGGGTGATTCCGGTTGTTTGGAGAGTAGGCCGGGTTGGAGTTGGTTTGTGATGGAAAAGGCCCCCTCCCCCGGAGTGGGATCGTCCGTGAAATTCTTCAAGTGCCCCCCGACTCACCAGCTTTTTTATGTCTTTCTTCAGATTCCAGCAGTCGTCGGTGTCGTGGCCATTGTCCTTGTGATATATGCAGTATTTCTCTTCGTCTCTCCCGCCTCTCTTCATCCTCAGAGGAGGCCGGCTCATGCGCCCCTCCTTCTGGGTGTGTGCGAGGACAACGTCTAGGGCAGCGTTCACATGGGTGTGTCGCGGCTCTTCCCTCCGCTGCTTTCCTCTGGCCTTCTTTTTCTGTCGATGTTCCTACGAGCTACAGCGCTCACCTTCGTCGCGCTTGGATCCTCGCCTGGTCCTTCCGTCGTCGACGGCCAAGACCTCTTCTGTCAGCATGAAGCGCTCGGCCTGCGCCATGACCCAGACGAGGTCCTTCGGAGGATCGTTGTGTAACGATTTCTTCAGGCCTCTATGCCGTAATCCTTTCTTCAGGGCCGTCTTCACGACCAGCTCTCTACACGATCAGTCGTTCCGTGTTGAAGCGACACATTAAGTGCCTCAGGGATTCTCCAGGACCCTGCACCACATTGAACAAGAGTTCTGAGTCTGGCTTTACCTGTCGCCCAGCCACAAACTGCCTGCAGAACAACTGGGTGAGCTCCTCGAAGCTATCGATGGAGCAATTGGGCAGGCTGTGATACCAGGTCCTTGCTGCTTTCCGGAGGGTGGAATAGAAACCTCTGTAGAGCAGGGTGTCGTCTGCCCCCTGGAATGCCATGACCCCCTCATAGTCCATCATGTGGTTAGCGGGATCGCCCGTGCCATCGTACTTCTCCAACGTCGGCACCTTGAAACTTGAGGGCACCCGTGCCTCAGTTATCCTCCAGGTTAGGGGGCATCGTTCACCATTAACGCCCCCCGGCCGCCCTCCTTCGCTTATCTCGTGCTCGCCCGGTGGCAATGGGTGGCAGGTTCAGGCTTGGCTTTCCCACGCGTCCTGCCAAACTGGGGGCGGGGCTCGATCTGGGAGCGTCCTCTTTCTCGCCTCGGTATTCTCGCCTGTCCCGCTTCACTCGACGGGGACTTCTGCTCCGCTGGGACCGATCCCCCAAGTCTCGGTGATCGTCCTGACGGTGCCTGGATGAATATGATCATCTAGTTGAGGCAGTCACCGACTCGCCCTCCGATTGCTCGAAGCCCCTTTTGTTTCTCTCTCGCAACGAGGTGGAGTTGGGAGACCGTGCTGGGTTGAAGCCTGGCATAGTGAATCACCGCTCCAGGTTGGGCACCCCGTTCCCGTGGTCAGTGACCACGGCGGACCGCATGGGTTGGTGACCCCCTCCCCAACGGTGGGCCTCACCCACCCCACTCCCTGGATGGGCAAGTTGCCGACGAGCTGTTGAATTTTTGCGACCAACGTCTGGATATTGGCGTTGGTCTCCTGGGTGAAGGTGCGGAGTTGTTCTTGGGTGATCGATCGGGACTCGCCTATCCCCTCGGTGGTGTGGCTGAGCTGGTTCTCGGGGAAAATGTAGTCTCCCTCCTCTTGGATGGGGGACATGCGCCCCGCGCCATTGCAGATGGGTTCCATTCCGGTGGTTTGATGTGGGCTTGCTTCGGTTCCCACAGAGGGCGCTAGATGTTTACGGGTGTTTTCTCACCACTGGCTCGTTGACCAACGACTGTTGGGTCAACGTGGTCAAGGGGTCGGTTGGGATCCCTTGGATACACCAAGCTCACGTGCACTCGGCGTGGGTCAGAGATGGAATCGAGGTCGAGCGTGTTGAATATTGGACTCCCCGGATTTGGTTTTGATGATGAGCAAACATAAATAATCCATGAACTAACAATTTGTGAGCGCAGTATTGGAGATCGTCGCCAATTTCACGAGAACATTCAAAGCGACATCTCAACACTTTCCAAAGCTCATATTCATGCCTAAAGCGTCGTTGAAGCTCTTGCGATGCTTTGGAAGATATGAAGATTCAATCGAAGCTCTCGAAGACCGTTTATTAAGGTTTTATTTATAGTCTTTTAGCTTCGATATATAGAATGTTAAGCCTTGAGTATATCTTACGTCTATATCTTCATTACGCTCATTTCGTAGCTCTAGGATCCTTGCACAAGTTCATTCTATCTTCCTCGAAGCGTCGCGCTTCGATTCGGATTTGTATGTGCATGTTAGTTGGTACAAGAACAAGTACTGACCGACTAGATGGTGATCTAGTCAGTCGGCAACTGTTCTTGGACCGACTAGTTTGATTCCTTAATTTCTTGGACTTTACTGTTTACAGTTAGTCGGTCTACGTTGACTCACCGACCGACTAGTTTGTGAACTAGTCGGTCAGTGATGCTTCTTTGACCGACTAGTTGTGACTTACTGTTCATGCTAAATTTCTCCTAAGCTACTGTTTATCGTTAGTCGGTCTAAGAACGTTTGGTGACCGACTAGTTGACAATTTAGTCGGTCAACTTTTGTTCTTGGACCGACTAAGTCAACTTGCATTCAGACTAGTTCATTTTGACTCTTAGTCGGTCTACGTTCATTGACTGACCGACTAGTTGTGAAACTAGTCGGCCAGACAGTCTTCTTGGACCGACTAGATTTCTAGGTCTGAATTTCTATCTCTTCTCAGATCTACTCTTAGTCGGTCCACGTTGTTTGACTGACCGACTAGTTGATGAACTAGTCGGTCAGTGATTGTTCTTTGACCGACTAATTCTCACATATTTCTATCCGTTGGTGAATGACCTAACTTGTTTTTATGGGACCCTATAAATACGAACCTAGGTCATTTCTATCTAAAAAAGAGCTTCCATTCAGAGATTCATTGAGTTCTAAAGAGAGAGCCATTCTCCCTCAAATCTAAAGCTCTCTTCCTCACAAGAAACCCATTCTCTCTCATTTCTAGATCTAGAGAGAAGCTTGTTCTTGGTGAGCTCTTCAAGCTATTGCTTGATCCAAGTCTCCAACTCATTCCTAGGCACCGATTGCTGGTCATTTCCTTGGTGCTAGGTCTTGGTGACTTCATCTTCCTCAAATCCTTCATTTCACCATTTGGGTAAGAAAAACTCAAGGTATAGGATTTTGTGGTAAGATTGTTTATTTCATTTAAACTCTTTAATATTGCTAATTGGTTCTCTCGGTTGTGAGAGAAGATTGTGATCCCGGGTTGTGGGATTCACTTTGCCATTGCATGTATGATTTGATCTTGTGAAGGTTTTTCACAAGATATTCATAGTGGAAATCTTGAGTTAGGGTTTCTAACTCAAGTATCCGGAGGGGATCCGGGTGGTTGGGACGTAGGATCACCGGGAACAAGTCGGGGAGACTTGGGTGGATCCGAACCCATTAACTTCGTTTGTTAGCATTGTTAATTTTGTGTTGTCATTCAATTTAAGCTTCCGCAAATTGATTTGGTAGTTGTTTGCAATTTAATTTGGAATTATACTCCTTATTATTTTAAAGTACTATTCACCCCCCCCCCCCTCCTTGTACTTGTGCAGTAGCTGGTAGGGCATTACATTTGGTATCAGAGCCAGATACTCAGCTATGTCTGCCAACGACAACAAGACCGTGCCTCCACCTTCCAACTATGACACCTTCAGGAACCGTGAAGGAGCGTCATCGGTGATGGAAGGACATTCCTCTACGAGGCCTCCATTCTTCAACGGTACCAACTACGGGTACTGGAAGTGCCGGATGGAGACTTTCCTCCGGAGTGCATCCTTATGGAGGACTACAATGAAGGAATACATCGAGCCCGAAGAAGAAGACTTTGAGAAATGGACAACCGCGGAGGTCGCCGCGGAGGTCGCCGCGGAGGTAAGCAATGCCAAGGCAATGAACGCCTTGCAATGTGCATTGGAGCCCGAGGATTTCAATAAGATATGCACATGTAAGAGTGCATATCAAATTTGGAACTCCCTCCTCATTCTTCATGAAGGGACGAGTAGGGTAAGAGACTCTAAACTCGTAGTCGTAAACAAAGATTACAAAATGTTTCATATGCAACAGGGCGAGAAGATGAAAGAATATTACGCTCGTTTCGTTGACATAATAAACGAGTTAGAGGCCCTCGGCAAGTCCTACACTCAAAAGGAGAAGTGCTCAAAGCTTATCGAAGGACTTCCTTCTTCTTGGGAAAAACGTACCTTCGCCATCGAGGAAGGTAATGACATGAATAAATATACCGTTGTTCAACTAATGGGTACTTTGATGTCATACGAGGTACGCAAAGATAGCAAGGTGAAGTTACAAGAAAAGATGAAGTCCTATTTGAACCTAGATGCGCCTAAGAAAAAGGCGATTGCATTCAAGGCGGCTTCATCCACCTCTACCGATGATGAGGACTCGGAAGAAGAAATGGACATGGAATCCATTGCACTCATGGCAAAGAAGTCCAATCGCTTCTTCCGAAAGGGTAACTTCAAACAAAAATCTAAGTTTACTTCTACTAACGCCTCTCCACCTTTGTGTTTTAAATGCAATAAGCCGGGACACATCAAAGCGGATTGTCCTCAAAACAAGCAAAAGGAGAAGTGGAAGGCGCCGAAGTTTGACAAGTCAAAGAAGTACAAAAAGGGGTACAAAAAGGGACTTGTCGGAACAACATTCACCGACTCCGAGGATTCCTCAAGCGGAGAGTCGGACGATGAGCACGTGGAGCAAGCGCACATGTGTTTCATGGCAAGAGAGGAGCACGATCAAGGATCCTCCTCTTCCGATGATAGTGATGACGAAAGCGATGAGGTAACGATGGATGATCTTAGAAATGCTAACTCTCAACTTTGGTCAAAATACACTAAGTTAGTAAATAGATATACTAAGGTAAAAGATGACCTAGCTAGCATTCAAACATCGCCTAAGAATATCATCACCAACAATGACACCGTTGTTGAAGAGTTAAGAAATGAGATTGTGAATCTCAAATCTAAACTTGAACATGTTAGCATTGAGGATGCGGAAGAACATGAGATAGCGGATTTAACTTCTCAAAACTCGACTTTGAGTATTGAGAACGAGAATCTTAAATCTCGTGTTTATGTGCTCACATCGCAAGTATCCAATTTGGATACTTCTATGCGTTCTCTCAAAGAGAAATATGAGAACACATTGGGCCGAATTAACAAATTCAACAAAGGTAAGGACCATTTGGATAAAATCCTAAGTGACTTACTTCCGGCCAATCACCACATTGGTTTGGGGTACACGATGGGATGTCCATCCAAAGCGGCCACTACTTTTGTTAGGCCAACTTCCGGTGACTCTACGAGTGGTAGCAAACACTCTATTGGTAGTTCATCTACCAATGGTGCTTCCACCTCGTCCACGCCCTCTTTTGGAAAGAAACCCACTTTGGGTGGACCTCCAAAGAAGGGGCATGCTTATATGTACACCAATATCATGCCACGTAGGAACACACGTCCTACTCCACCATCTCACACATATGATGATTTTTATGCAACACATTCTCGGGCACGTGCACACCGTGTGAGACACCCTCACGCACGTGTTCCCACACATGCATATGTTCACCCACCGCATCATATGAATAATTCTCGTCGTGCACCATTCCATCATGTCCCGTATGCCTATCCACAACATGCATCACGTAGAAATCAACGTTGCATGCATGCACCCAATAGGATGATGGCTCCCAAAATTTTCACTATTTGGAGCCCAAAGGACACAAGCATGGATGAAAAACAAGAGTATATGAATGCTTATTTTTCGGATGTTGTGCATAGTAGGAATTATGTGGGGAAGTCTAAGTCCAATTGGACTTGGCTTCCAAAGGTCTAATCCCTTGGACCCAATGACCTTGGGTACCATGATATGAAAGTTTCTATCTTTAGGTACTCAAGGAAAAGAAAAAGAAGAGGAGCAATAAATTTAAATTTAGCTCCAAAGGGAATTGGATACTCGATAGCGGGTGTTCAAAACACATGACGGGTGACGCTCGATTGCTCTCCGGAGTGGTTCCCATTGCGAATGGAAACCGCGTCGTATTTGGAGGCAACGAGAGCGGAACCATCATAGGTGTTGGTAAAGTCGGTAACCCCTCTAAACCCTTAATTAGTGATGTTTATCTTGTTAGTGGTTTAAATCATAATCTTATTTCAATAAGCCAACTTTGTGACAAAGGTTACAAAGTTAGTTTTGTGAAAGGATTGTGTCTTATTTTAAGAAAAGATAATGATAAATTATTATTTTTCGGAACTCGTCATAAAGACATTTATATTTTGGATCTTCCTAAGTCATATGAACAATGTCTCGTTGCCAACACAAGTGAACAACACTTATGGCATCGACGCTTTGGACATGTGAACTTTGGAACACTTTATAAGCTTTCGAAATTAAATTCTATTAAAGGTTTTCCGAAGCTTGTTTTTGAAAAGAAAAGTTTTTGTGATTGTTGTCAACGTGGCAAGCTTCCTAAATCTTCATTTAAACCTAAGAAAAGCATCTCTACTAAACGGCCACTAGAGCTATTACATCTAGACTTATTTGGGCCAACTAGAGTAGTTTCCTTAGGAAATGCAAGGTATGGACTTGTCATCGTAGATGACTATTCAAGATTTACTTGGGTATTTTCATTGTGTAATAAAAATGAAGCTTTTGAAAACTTCACAATTTTTGTTAAGAAAGTACAAAATCTCTTAGGAACCACCATTGTCACTATTCGTAGTGATCATGGAGGTGAATTTGAGAATGAGTCTTTTGAGACTTTTTGTGATGAAGTTGGTATTACTCACACCTTCTCTTTCCCTCGTGCACCTCCTCAAAATGGTGTAGTTGAGAGAAAGAATAGGATGCTAGTGGAGTGTGCTCGCACTATGCTTGATGATAGCCAACTTGGCCATCAATTTTGGGCGGAAGCGGTACACACCGCTTGCTATGTGTTTAATAGAATACTTTTGAGGCCTGGCACTAAACAAACTTGTTATGAATTGTTGTTTGGTAGGTTGCCTCAAGTTAAACATTTTCGTGTTTTTGGTTCGAAATGTTTTATTAAGAACACATATGGTAGTTTGGACAAATTCGATCCAAGATCCGATGAACGGATTTTTGTTGGATATTCTTCGCGTAGCAAAGCCTACCGGATATTCAACAAACGAACCTCAACGATCGAGGAGTCGCTTCATGTCTCATTTAATGAAGGATTTGTTCCAACTAGAATTTCAAATGATAATGATTCTTTGGATGTTTTATGTGATTCGTTTGATAATTCTAAGTCTAATGATTCTATTGATTCTATTGAGACTAACCCAACTAATGAAGTTGTTGAGAATGTTCCTAGTGATCAAGGTATTCCCAAACGGCTTCATTCGGTTCGTGACCATCCCCATGAGCAAGTCATTGGCAATATTCAAGATAGTGTCAAGACGAGATCGCAAGTCCACCACTTCGCAAATTGTGCCTTTGCCTCATCGATAGAGCCAAAGAATATTAATGAAGCTTGCGAAGATAGCGCTTGGATCTTAGCCATGGAGGAGGAACTCATTCAATTCGAGAGGAATGAGGTATGGGAGCTTGTTCCTTTGCCATCGAATAACCACACCGTCATAGGGACAAAGTGGATCTTCAAGAACAAAACCGACGAAAATCAAGTCGTCGTCCGGAACAAAGCTCGGTTAGTAGCTCAAGGCTATCGCCAAGAGGAAGGTATCGATTTCGAAGAATCCTTCACTCCGGTAGCTAGATTAGAATCAATTAGATTATTATTGTTGTAACGACCACTTTTCGTTGTACGTTGTTCGTGCACGTGCTTTTGGCCGTGCACGTGTTTGTTTTAGACTTTGTTTGGTTGAGAACACTTTTGTGTGATATGCCGTTGTGAACGTCTCTGAGAGTATTAAATAGTGGCACTATCTTGGAACGACACTTCTCGAGTCGTTTTTCCACAATTTACACTTACTCGATGAGACGTGACGATTCTCACTCTTGACGGGAGACGTTTCTATTTTTAGTTTCGTCGTCCGACGTCAAAATTGGGATCCGTCTTCTTAGTTAGCTCACATTCGTCATCACGATCACCCCGATATTTATTTTATAATTTTTGGAGTTTATTTGACCACTTTTATATTTTTAACAAGTTTTATATTATTTTTAATAATTAATTTATAAATTATTTTCGGCCAAATAAAATTTATTTAAGTTTTAAACGTTTTAAAGAATTTTTGAGCCAATTTCCAGCTCATTTGGACCAAGTCAAACCCTTGGGTGAGTTGGAGTAGTTTTAATTCAAATTTTAAATTATTTTAATATTCTAATCCTATTAGATTTAGCCCTAGACCAAGTCAACTCATCTACACTATATAAACAACCTCTAGGAAGACCTATTTTCGCAAGAAATTAGCCCTAGCCTCTTCCAAAACCCAAATTTGACGTTGCGACGAATCGTCGCAACGTTGCAGCCGTCGCCTGTGCACGACCGAAGATTTCCGCTCCGTTCCCTCGGTCTGACCGAGGCCACCGCCCGCACCAAGCAAGCCCCGCACCCCGCTGCTGTCGCCACCCCACTCCCCGCTCCGACCGGGGACATCTCTCGGTCTGACCGAGAGATTTCCCCGCCTCCGCTCCGCTCCGCAACGTTGCAACTGCAACGTTGCAACCCCCGCACCGACCGATGCTCCCGCCCGCACCGACCGAAGCGCTCCCCCGCATCGCCCGCTCCCCCGCTCCGTTGCAACCCGCCTCGCTGCAGCCCCCGCATCCAAGCGCCTGACCGACTCTCCCCATCGATCTGACCGAAGGAAATCTCGCACCACAGCCACCCCGCAGCCGCTGCACGCCCCAAGCGTCGTTTCCCTGTGTCTGACCGAGCCAAGTCCCCGCACCGAGGCTGTACGACCGAGAGCCACTCGTCGCAACCCCGCATCCGTCGCACCACTTGCCTCCGTGGGCCCCCCAAGTTCTCCAGAGTTATTGTGGGTCCCCCAAAGGCCCCTAGGACTACTGTGGGCCCCACTTAGGTGTGTTCTCTTCGACGACTTGCCGCGTACGACGTCGTCGCACGTCGTAGCCCGTCGTCGCACGAGCGAGCTTTGGAATCTGGAATCGTCGCCCGGGTTGATGCTCTGAACCTTCCAGCGAGGAACCAAATTGGAATCAGGACTTGGAGCGCGTTCTATTATTCCAACCCCCGGCGTCGCTACCCGACGCCGGTGTAGCTTTCGCGTCGTGTTGAGGTAACGTTTTGCACCCCTAGGACCCCCAACCAAATTGCATGATAACCAAGACTAAAAATCAATATTTTAAAGTATTTTAAATGTTTTAGAAATCACTAATCAAGATTAATAAAACGGATGTAGGCCGGTGGACTTGTGCACGTAGGAATCGTGACTTTGGACTCGTTGGACGGTGTTTTCTTGACGTGATAATTGCAGGCAAGTGAAACTTGCCAACTCTTGTGTAGGGCCATGTTTTTAGGCCACTTCCTTGCTTTTAGCGTAAAAGAGACTAGTCAGTGAAATGATAGCTGGCTAGACGCCTACTTGATCTAGTTTGACAACGAAACTAGATCCGTCACCTAATTGATCTAGCTTGACAACGAAGCTAGATCCACCCCTTAAACTTGTTGTTCATGCATACTAAACTATCACGTTTACTTTCCTTACTTGTACGCTTTACTACTTGCCATGTCATGTCATCCATGCATTGAATGTCGCATTCGTAGCACACGCTACAATACTTGTACTCGTACTACTTGTCCGGCTAGGTGCACCCCTACGCCATACTTGTTTAAACACTTCCTGGCTCGTGGTCCAGAAGCGGGCCTCATGTGTTGGCTAGAAACCAATGCCCGATACACGTGGTGGGGTAGGGATAAACGGTCAACTGAGCTTAGGAGAGGTCTGATCCACCCTCTAGCCAGAAGACGGAATCTCTGTGCACGAGGTGCTTACTTTCCTTGTCTTGTACTTGTCTTGTGAATGATTCATGTAATACTTGTCATCCATGCCATGCCATGCTCGTACTTTACTATACTTTACTTTACCTGCTGCACTCATACTTTAACTGTCATGTCATTACATCATGCTAGAACTGCTAGGTTGCTTTACTTGTACTTTCAGTTTCACTTGCACAAGTCTTCCAGACTTGCTGACATGTGCCCCTTTCTCTTTGGGTGTCACATGTTAGACCCTGAGCCAGAGATAGTTGTAGCGGACGAGGTAGTTGCTGACACTGAGCCTACGTTTGTCGGGGAGTTCGTGGACACCGGAGACCAGTTTTAGAGACTGTTGGCGTTGCTTTTGCTTTAGGTTGCTGTTAGATGTCGGTGCTTGCACCATTACTTTGTTGTTGTACTTTGTACTTTTGTTGGCCATGCTCGGCCTCTTTTAGACTCTTTTCTTTTAGCCTGGTGGCTTTTTCTGTGATGTTGAGATTTATTGCTATGGATATTCTGAGATGTTTCTTTTGTCTCTTTCGTTATTATTATCTTTGTTTCGTTTCGCGTTGCAAGGACCTGCAGTTTTAATTTTGATTAACGCTTATCGGACTTGCAGCTTTGTAGCTTCAAGTCTGAGCGGACCTTCTCACGCTTCGCCTCCACGTTTTTGGGAAGCGGGGCGTGACAGGTTTTGTTGGTGGCCCATGCAGGTCCGGTCTTGCAATTGCGAATTAACGAAACAACGATAATAACGGAATGTCCATTAAATAAATTGCAACATCCGAGTCATAAGCCCTGAGTCTAGTTGTTTTCTTAGGACCCTAGGTGATAAGAAGGCTTAGTTAGACGTCCGTGTTTGCTGGTTAGAGACCTCTGATTGTTAGTTAGACTCCCTGTCAGCCATTGATTCAATCTTCGTAGGAGTTACCTTAGTGGCCCTTGTTTACCCTTGACCATATTAGAATTTTAGGATTTTCCTTTGGTCGTTCGCTTGGGTTCATCGATTTCGGACCAGGCTGAACGCATTTCATTACCGTCTAGCTCCTTAGAAGTCTTAGCGCCTAGTTCCTAATCTTTAGTTGGTCGACCGTAGGAATTTCTCCGTAGTCTTTTCTGATTCATAACCTAGGCATGTGTATGTTTGGATCATCGAACCAAATTCCTTGCCTCGATTCACGAGATCGCCCCGTGACGATCGTCGTCAATTTTCAAACATCGCCATTGCAAAACTTGAACCTTCTGAAAGTATTTTTCAATCTTCTCTTCCACTAAGTTTAATTTTGTTCAAAATTTTAATATACCTATATTACATCCTCCTTCATTGATTTAAATTTTTAAAACGTTTGTCGGAATTTTTGAATACTAGCTTATGGTATTTTCCCAGCCTATATTTTTCCACACTTATGTAAATGTGTCGTTCTTTCATATATTAGTTTTACTTTTACCCTGCCCAATTCGATTTATAATTTTCCCTCTTATTTGTGTTATTCGAATGATACGTCGTGTTTACTTTAATATACTTTCAAGACACATGGAATTTCAGTTTTCAGCAAGTTGGTCTTTGCTCCTCGTTTTCGCTACTTCAGATTTTTGCAAAATCGCTATTTTCATAACCTCTTCCTTCTTTAGACCCCCTGACTTGATTTTAAAGATTTGCTATTCGACCTTGATAATTCTTATGCTAAATTACTATTATTTTCTTCCGCTCACCATACACGCTTTTGGAAAAATTTCTAAACCAAATTGAATTTCAATTATTTTTATATCCGTGCCAGACTTGTGGTGCTCGTATATTAAGAACCCTGCGTAAATCAGTTTTTTTTTCATTTTTTTTTGCAAACCCTGGTTCTCTAAAAGTAGTTTCAATGTTGGTTATTTTAAATTTTCCATAGCCCAAAGGTTTTGAAAGCATTTAACATGAGTTTAAATTCTTCCGTTACTTGATTTCATTCTTGACTTTCCAAAACTTTTTGACAACGTTATATTAAATTACTGACGGAAAGAATTTTCTAAACCATGTCCTTAATATTCGTGTAAATGATTTTACTTCCTTTTATAACGATTTTTGTAAACCAATAAAACATTTTCTCTTATTATGAATATTCGACTCAAACTTATTTCAACTCGCTTTATCGATCTTCAAATATTTTATACAGATGAGGAATTCCAATTTTTGAAGTACAACAGTTTTCAATTTTGCGTATTTTAGCTCATGCTATTTACCCTACTTTCTTTTCCCCTCCTATTTAAGCATCACTACGTCTCCCTTTTTCCCTCAACCTAAACATCACCATTGAGTCAATATTTCCCTAACCAAGCCGTCTCATTGTATTCGTCCTATCTGAACTCGTGCTTATCGATCCTTCCCTCGTCACGCTCTCGACCTCTCTTTATTGCTTAGACCTTAGGGTCCGTCAATGTCTGTGTCAACCCTTAATTGTTAGTAGGCCCTTGGACCTTGTGAGGTGTCGTAGTGCACGTATCTAAGTTGTGTACGTGGGCTTGAATGAGTGTACCCCCATAGTATATTGATGCTTGCCTAATGTGTGATATATATATATATACTCGGAGTTATTCGTGATAGTATGAAGTTGTGGTGTGTTAGTAGTTATAGATCTTTGTGTGGATAGCTATACTATACTAGGGATGCCTGTGTATTAGAGTTAGCGTTGAAATATCTAAGTTGGGTATGTAGTTAGATATACTTATAATGGTTGAAGTAAATGATTGGTAAAGCTATGTGTATGATAGTAGTGATAATAATAAGTGTACGTATAGATAAGTAAGTAGGCCTATTGTGTGACCCATATATTAGTATGTATGAGTATGTGCTCGTAGGTAGATATGTAAGGTGTTTAGACGTAAGTAGTTATGTTTTGTTGCCTGAATATATACGTGATATACATATGGTAGTAGAATTATAAATTTGATTGGTATTGCTTGCTCTTGCGGGATGTTGCATGCGTGCATACCGTGAGGTATACACGACTATTGCACATCTTAATTATGTATGTGTGAAGGTGTTAGTATACTAATTATAGGTAGTAGGCTATGGTGTGAATATATACATTACTTAGGTGTGACTATACGGTGAATGTTTGTACTAGGGAGGGTATTATAAATATGTGGGTACTGATGTCTGTAATGTTATGATTATGGTATATACTTAGATTGAACTATGTGGGTGTTATCCGACTAAATATTAAGTGTGATTGCCTTATGGTATGCATATGGTTGTATTGGTAGACATATATATATATATATATATATATATATATATATATATACAATGGAGTGGTATTGGTATATGTATAAATGCCGTGTTACGTATATAGAATATTCTAATGTGTGTATTGAGTCTCACTCAAGCTTGAGTGGGTATACTCTAAGTATATTGAATGTATGTTTGTAGTTTGAATATAGCAATGCTTGATGTATGTATAGTGATAGAAGTGTTTGTGTCTGGTCGAGTTACGCACATGATTGTGGGTCGCTACGCCAGTATATAGTTATAGGTGTTGGTTTTGTGGTATAGTTAATTACTAAGGTCTTGCTCGTGTGAACGTATGTGTACTAGCCAAAATTAGGTGTGTATGTGTGCTAGTTATATAATGGTATGATTGGTGTATGTAAATGAAATGTTAGCGTGTATGGGTGTGCACCATGCACGGGTAAGTATGTGCTTAGTTATAGGTATTGATGACTACGATATATGTGGTGTGTCGTAAATACAGTTATAGGACCGTATGGGATGAGAATATATGGTGAATCATTTGCATGCACTGTATGACTATATATCGTGAAATTATAGTAGTGGTGAATGTATATTAGATATAGTGAATTTGATTTAATAATGGTATGGTGTGACTATATGGGTTGAGATGTTTGGTATTGGATGACTATTAGAGGGTAGTATACCCTTGATGTTTGTGCATAGGTAGCTACCTATAGGTAGAGCAATGATTGCATTTGCTAAGTGTGAGACTATCCTTATATGAGTATCTGAAATATTGTTTTGTGTTTAGGTAAGTAGTAGTGATATAAGGAATGTATGCTTATATATATGATTGAAATACATGTATAAATTTGACTGACTATAATAGGTATTAATGTATAACGTACGTGAATGTATATATATACGTGTTGGTAGTGTTAATGTTTGACGACCTAATGCATATATAAGCACTTGTAATGACTATACCTAGTTGAATTATTATATGACTTGATTGGGGTAGCTACTAAAGCGACTAGCTATATTAGAAAGTCCGAGGACGGACTTTACTCTAAGGTGGGGAGGATGTAACGACCACTTTTCGTTGTACGTTGTTTGTGCACGTGCTTTTGGCCGTGCACGTGTTTGTTTTAGACTTTGTTTGGTTGAGAACACTTTTGTGTGATATGCCATTGTGAACGTCTCTGAGAGTATTAAATAGTGGCACTATCTTGGAACGACACTTCTCGAGTCGTTTTTCCACAATTTACACTTACTCGATGAGACGTGACGATTCTCACTCTTGACGGGAGACGTTTCTATTTTTAGTTTCGTCGTCCGACGTCAAAATTGGGATCCGTCTTCTTAGTTAGCTCACATTCGTCATCACGATCACCCCGATATTTATTTTATAATTTTTGGAGTTTATTTGACCACTTTTATATTTTTAACAAGTTTTATATTATTTTTAATAATTAATTTATAAATTATTTTCGGCCAAATAAAATTTATTTAAGTTTTAAACGTTTTAAAGAATTTTTGAGCCAATTTCCAGCTCATTTGGACCAAGTCAAACCCTTGGGTGAGTTGGAGTAGTTTTAATTCAAATTTTAAATTATTTTAATATTCTAATCCTATTAGATTTAGCCCTAGACCAAGTCAACCCATCTACACTATATAAACAACCTCTAGGAAGACCTATTTTCGCAAGAAATTAGCCCTAGCCTCTTCCAAAACCCAAATTTGACGTTGCGACGAATCGTCGCAACGTTGCAGCCGTCGCCTGTGCACGACCGAAGATTTCCGCTCCGTTCCCTCGGTCTGACCGAGGCCACCGCCCGCACCAAGCAAGCCCCGCACCCCGCTGCTGTCGCCACCCCCCCCGCTCCCCGCTCCGACCGAGGACATCTCTCGGTCTGACCGAGAGATTTCCCCGCCTCCGCTCCGCTCCGCAACGTTGCAACTGCAACGTTGCAACCCCCGCACCGACCGATGCTCCCGCCCGCACCGACCGAAGCGCTGCCCCGCATCGCCCGCTCCCCCGCTCCGTTGCAACCCGCCTCGCTGCAGCCCCCGCATCCAAGCGCCTGACCGACTCTCCCCATCGATCTGGCCGAAGGAAATCTCGCACCACAGCCACCCCGCAGCCGCTGCACGCCCCAAGCGCCGTTTCCCTGTGTCTGACCGAGCCAAGTCCCCGCACCGAGGCTGTACGACCGAGAGCCACTCGTCGTAACCCCGCATCCGTCGCACCACTTGCCTCCGTGGGCCCCCCAAGTTCTCCAGAGTTATTGTGGGTCCCCCAAAGGCCCCTAGGACTGCTGTGGGCCCCACTTAGGTGTGTTCTCTTCGACGACTTGCCGCGTACGACGTCGTCGCACGTCGTAGCCCGTCGTCGCACGAGCGAGCTTTGGAATCTGGAATCGTCGCCCGGGTTGATGCTCTGAACCTTCCAGCGAAGAACCAAATTGGAATCAGGACTTGGAGCGCGTTCTATTATTCTAACCCCCGGCGTCGCTACCCGACGCCGGTGTAGCTTTCGCGTCGTGTTGAGGTAACGTTTTGCACCCCTAGGACCCCCAACCAAATTGCATGATAACCAAGACTAAAAATCAGTATTTTAAAGTATTTTAAATGTTTTAGAAATCACTAATCAAGATTAATAAAACGGATGTAGGCCGGTGGACTTGTGCACGTAGGAATCGTGACTTTGGACTCGTTGGACGGTGTTTTCTTGACGTGATAATTGCAGGCAAGTGAAACTTGCCAACTCTTGTGTAGGGCCAAGTTTTTAGGCCACTTCCTTGCTTTTAGCGTAAAAGAGACTAGTCAGTGAAATGATAGCTGGCTAGACGCCTACTTGATCTAGTTTGACAACGAAACTAGATCCGTCACCTAATTGATCTAGCTTGACAACGAAGCTAGATCCACCCCTTAAACTTGTTGTTCATGCATACTAAACTGTTACGTTTACTTTCCTTACTTGTACGCTTTACTACTTTCCATGTCATGACATCCATGCATTGAATGTCGCATTCGTAGCACACGCTACAATACTTGTACTCGTACTACTTGTCCGGCTAGGTGCACCCCTACGCCATACTTGTTTAAACACTTCCTGGCTCGTGGTCCAGAAGCGGGCCTCATGTGTTGGCTAGAAACCAATGCCCGATACACGTGGAGGGGTAGGGATAAACGGTCAACTGAGCTTAGGAGAGGTCTGATCCACCCTCTAGCCAGAAGACGGAATCTCTGTGCACGAGGTGCTTACTTTCCTTGTCTTGTACTTGTCTTGTGAATGATTCATGTAATACTTGTCATCCATGCCATGCCATGCTCATACTTTACTTTACTTTACTTTACCTGCTGCACTCATACTTTAACTGCCATGTCATTACATCATGCTAGAACTGCTAGGTTGCTTTACTTGTACTTTCAGTTTCACTTGCACAAGTCTTCCAGACTTGCTGACATGTGCCCCTTTCTCTTTGGGTGTCACATGTTAGACCCTGAGCCAGAGATAGTTGTAGCGGACGAGGTAGTTGCTGACACTGAGCCTACGTTTGTCGGGGAGTTCGTGGACACCGGAGACCAGTTTTAGAGACTGTTGGCGTTGCTTTTGCTTTAGGTTGCTGTTAGATGTCGGTGCTTGCACCATTACTTTGTTGTTGTACTTTGTACTTTTGTTGGCCATGCTCGGCCTCTTTTAGACTCTTTTCTTTTAGCCTGGTGGCTTTTTCTGTGATGTTGAGATTTATTGCTATGGATATTCTGAGATGTTTCTTTTGTCTCTTTCGTTATTATTATCTTTGTTTCGTTTCGCGTTGCAAGGACCTGCAGTTTTAATTTTGATTAACGCTTATCGGACTTGCAGCTTTGTAGCTTCAAGTCTGAGCGGACCTTCTCACGCTTCGCCTCCACGTTTTTGGGAAGCGGGGCGTGACAATTGTCTTTTGCATGCCATAAGAATTTTAAATTATTTCAAATGGATGTTAAAAGTGCATTTTTAAACGGAGATGTCGTTGAGGAAGTTTACGTTTCTCAACCTCCGGGCTTCATAAATGAAAAATTTCCAAATCATGTTTTTAAACTAAAGAAAGCTCTTTATGGTTTGAGACAAGCTCCTCGAGCTTGGTATGATCGCCTAAAGAATTTTCTTTTGGATTTGAATTTTAAAATGGGCGAAGCTGATTCAACACTTTTTATTAAGCATGCGAATAATGATATTTTATTAGTTCAAATTTATGTTGATGATATCATTTTCGGTGCTACTAACTTTGCTCTTTGCGAAGAGTTTTCTAATGTTATGAAGGAACAATTTGAGATGAGCCACATGGGCGAACTCAAATATTTCTTAGGTCTCCAAATTCGCCAATTGAACGATGCAACCTTCATCCACCAAACGAAGTACACGGTGGAGTTGCTAAAGCGATTTGGAATGGAGAATGCCTCCGGGAAAAAGACTCCTATGAGCACTACAACGCATCTTGATAAAGATACGGGCGGAAAAGATGTAGACATTCGTCTATATCGAGGTATGATAGGTAGTTTACTTTATCTTACCGCGAGTAGGCCCGATATTATGTTTGCCGTATGTATATGTGCTCGTTATCAGTCTCAACCTAAGGATTCTCACTTAGTAGCGGTAAAACGTATTTTTCGCTATCTAAGTTACACTTTAGATTTTGGATTACTTTATCCGAAATCTAGCACATATGAGTTAGTCTCATATAGTGACGCTGATTATGCGGGATGCAAATCCGACAGGAAAAGTACTAGTGGCACTTGCCATTTTCTAGGAAATTCTCTTGTCTCTTGGTTTTCCAAGAAGCAAAATTCCGTATCACTTTCAACCACCGAGGCGGAATATATTGCCGCCGGTGCCGCTTGTGCCCAGGTTCTTTGGATGAGACACACTTTGAAGGATTTTGGTATTCACTGTGATACTAGCCCTATCATGGTGGATAACCAAAGTGCTATCTGTCTTTCAAAGAATCCGGTGCACCATTCCCGATCAAAACACATAGATGTCCGACACCATTTCTTAGATGATCATGTTGCTAAAAAGGACATCATATTAGTGTACGTTGAAACCCAAAAGCAAATCGCCGATATTTTCACGAAACCCCTAAAGGAGGACTCCTTTGTGCGGTTGCGTCGAGAATTGGGGATTATGGGTGAATCCGAGATATAGGATTCATATTTCATTCAATTATCTTGCATGCTATTCGATTTCGCGATATTTTGTTCATGCTAGATTAATTGAATTTTTGGGAATTTTATGTGATATATTTGAATTTATGATCGAATTCGTATTTGAAAGTCGTATTTAAGATTTCGACGTTTTATGGGGTAATTTAGATGACTAATGAGTGAGTTATGATGTTTCATCCAAGTGGTTTGTGAAGAGAAATCAATTATCAATTTTTGGACTCTTCTAGTCGGTCTAAGTTCACTTGTCAACCGACTAGATGCTCATCTAGTCGGTCAGCAAATGAACTCAGACCGACTAGATCAAGCCTATATCTAACTCCTATCATTTTCTTTCGTTAGTCGGTCACAGTACACTTACCGACCGACTAGATTGAAAACTAGTCGGTCAGTGAATATACTGCGACCGACTAATTCTTGCCCTAGAAATTCATCTGTGCCTCTGTTTTGACTTAGTCGGTTCAAGCTCATTGACCGACCGACTAGATCGTAATCTAGTCGGTCAGTGCTTGAACTGTGACCGACTAAGTGTGTTAGGGCAGTTGAGTCTTTTCGTTTCCAGACCGACTTATACTCTTATTTCGTTCGACTAAATCATTTTTTAGTCGGTCTCCTCTCAGCTCAAACTCGAAAACCCCCAAACCCCCACTCGAAACCCTTCGACTTCCGGCCATCTCTCCGTCGATCGCCGCCGTCCGCCGCCGTCGACTCCACCTCCTAGGTATCTCCCTCCCTCTCCTAGGTCGATTTCCTACCCTAGGGTTCGATTCTATCTCATCTAGCTCCTAGGGTTTCTAGTTTTAACCTAGGGTTTGTGTGTTCAGATTTCTTTTGATTTCTAGGGTTTGTGCTAGGTTGTTTTTGATCTTATCTTCGATTGCTTGTGCTCGTAGTGCTATGGCTAAGACAAGAATTCCCATCGCCTCTTCCGGGGCTTCTCCTATGACCGTAGGGCCTTCCGACCCTAGGAATCCCCCGAAGCCTAAGCGTCGTGCCAAGTCAACCCAAGCCTCTCCATCATCGCCTCCTCCTAAGAAGCCTAGGACTGCCATAGCTAAACCACGCAAATCCAAGACCAAAAAGCCTATTCTTCAATCTCCGGCAACTCCTCCCGATTCCGACACTGAATTTATCCCAGAGGATGAGCCTACTAGGGAACCCACTCCACCTCCGAAGACCCGTAAGGCTAAGGGTAAAGCTCCTATGCCAGTCGGCGGTGTAGACATATCGTTGTGCCGCGATGACCCTCAGTGTCTCGCAGCGTACAACCGTATAGAGCACTGTCCACTGTTGTTAGAGCATTACGTTCAGTTTTCTGATTTTCTCGGCCTTGCTGATCTTCTGTCATATAGTGGTCTTCTAGATTATCTCCGATACGACCCCAAGGCCAATCCCAAACCGTATCCTCGCCTCGTGAAATTGTTCTATGCCAATCGTATTCGAGGCCAGTACGATGCCAGCCACTCCATTGAGACGACTGTCTTGGGAACTCCTATAGTTCTCACGGCAGAAATCTTGGGGGAGATTCTTGGTTGTTCATCATGTGGTCTCCTCCCTTCGGACATTTCCGTCGATGACATTTCTTCCTTGGATCAGTCTATTCTTTCTGAGATTTTCCAGGTTATCCCCTCCGCATTCATTGGTGTTCCATCGAAATCCTTCAAGCCGAATGCGTGGGTTCTTAACCTGATTTTGAAGTCATGTCTCCTCCCTAAGTATGGATCCTCTTCACTCCCATCCCAGCCGTTCTTGAAATTGATCTACGCTCTTTTCTTGGGGTGCGAGATTAATTGGGCTCGCGTGATACTCGATAAGATGGATTCTTTCGAGTGTATACGCAAGACCAATAAGTCTGCGCACATTCCATACCCTTGCCTGTTGACTCTTGTATTTCGACATTTCCAAGTCCCCCTCCCTCCTGACGATGAGCGTCCCTTGGGTACGCCTCTGAACGCGACGGCCGTGAATAAATCTCTAGCGGTACTTCGTCACGTGCAGAGGTCTACCGCATCTGCTTCTCAGGCTTCTCCGTCCGCTGCTGCAGCCCCCTCTCGTCCTGCTACATTGGACGATGTCGTACGCCTTCTTCGTCGGCACGAGTCACGTTTGGCTCGTACCGAGGAGGTAGTCTGCCGTATGGCTCGTCTGATGGGGATTGATCTTCCTCCTTCAGTTTCTGAGGCCGAGGAGATGGTCGATGAGGAGATTGACGAGCTTGTCACTTCTTTTGCCCGTGGCGATGAGGCCACTGCTGCTGCTGCTGGTACTTCCACTTCTGCTCCTGGAGTTGGCACCACTTTCGGTGTTCCAGAGCCATCTGCTTCAGCTCTTCAGACTTCCGAGCCTGCTCATGTATCTCCTGCTGCTTTTGACACTGCCACTGCTGCTGCTTCTGTCGAGACCCCTGCTGCTGTTGAGATTCCCGTTGTTGAGCCTGTTGCTGAGATCTCCACTCCTGTCCCGACGATTCCATCTGTTGAGACGCCTCTCCTCCCTGCAGATCCTGAGTCCACTCCGTCGACTGGACCCACGGAGACTGCAGATCCTGCCACCTCCTCGTGATCGCTTGTTTCGAGGACTCTCCACTTCGCTTTGGATGATATATTTTAGTGAGAGTACTTTGGGTTAGGATGGGGTTGAGAGATGTTTTGATGTATTTTTTACGCTTTTTGGATGTCGGAGTTGGATAGTATGTTATGATGTTGTTTTGATGTATGTTGATATACTTTGATGATGTCGATGATGTATGATGTATTTCTTTTTTATGATATGTAGCACTTGATATGATGTACCTCATATATTCGATGTGATATTTTTTTGGATGTACTCATGTTGTCTCTACATATATATATGTTCATCGTCATTCACTTTGTCATTTATTCGTCGTGCATTTTTTTTATATATTCATTGAATGCATTTGAATTGTGAATTCGTCGCTCGACGATTAAAAACTTGGTTAAATAGATTATATTTCTATAATTATATAGAATTGTTTTCCATGCACAAAATTAACCAAGAATATTGAATATTGAAGAGTATGTTTCTTTATTCAAGAAATGAATAATTATTTGGTATTTTTGATGATTTTGATTATCTTTTTGATAATGGACATTTTGGCACACCTTGATTTGATTTCCACATTTTTATTCCCTTGGTGTCAAGTTGGTCCATTGTCTATGTCTACGACTCCCGATGTTGGATTTTACATTTCCTAATTGTTGTCGTTGTATGCCCCCCATTTTTGGGATAATGCCAAGGGGGAGAGATAATGATAATAAATAGCGCAAATGAAAATTTAACTCATTTTCCAAGAATCTAGTTTGATATGTTAGATTCAGGGGGAGTTAAGATACATATAAGGATTTTTAAAATCCGATATTTCGAAAATTGATTCGCTTTATTTATCTTACTCATCTGATTGATGCAATTCATATATATTCATTTTGGAATTAACGTGTCATCAATGCAGGGGGAGTAAGTATTTCACATTTGAATTATTATTTTTGATTATTATTTATGTTGGTTTGTCATCACCAAAAAGGGGGAGAATGTTGAATATTGGACTCCCCGGATTTGGTTTTGATGATGAGCAAACATAAATAATCCATGAACTAACAATTTGTGAGCGCAGTATTGGAGATCGTCGCCAATTTCACGAGAACATTCAAAGAGACATCTCAACACTTTCCAAAGCTCATATTCATGCCTAAAGCGTCGTTGAAGCTCTTGCGATGCTTTGGAAGATATGAAGATTCAATCGAAGCTCTCGAAGACCGTTTATTAAGGTTTTATTTATAGTCTTTTAGCTTCGATATATAGAATGTTAAGCCTTGAGTATATCTTACGTCTATATCTTCATTACGCTCATTTCGTAGCTCTAGGATCCTTGCACAAGTTCATTCTATCTTCCTCGAAGCGTCGCGCTTCGATTCGGATTTGTATGTGCATGTTAGTTGGTACAAGAACAAGTACTGACCGACTAGATGGTGATCTAGTCGGTCGGCAACTGTTCTTGGACCGACTAGTTTGATTCCTTAATTTCTTGGACTTTACTGTTTACAGTTAGTCGGTCTACGTTGACTCACCGACCGACTAGTTTGTGAACTAGTCGGTCAGTGATGCTTCTTTGACCGACTAGTTGTGACTTACTGTTCATGCTAAATTTCTCCTAAGCTACTGTTTATCGTTAGTCGGTCTAAGAACGTTTGGTGACCGACTAGTTGACAATTTAGTCGGTCAACTTTTGTTCTTGGACCGACTAAGTCAACTTGCATTCAGACTAGTTCATTTTGACTCTTAGTCGGTCTACGTTCATTGACTGACCGACTAGTTGTGAAACTAGTCGGTCAGACAGTCTTCTTGGACCGACTAGATTTCTAGGTCTGAACTTCTATCTCTTCTCAGATCTACTCTTAGTCGGTCCACATTGTTTGACTGACCGACTAGTTGATGAACTAGTCGGTCAGTGATTGTTCTTTGACCGACTAATTCTCACAGATTTCTATCCGTTGGTGAATGACCTAACTTGTTTTTATGGGACCCTATAAATACGAACCTAGGTCATTTCTATCTAAAAAGAGCTTCCATTCAGAGATTCATTGAGTTCTAAAGAGATAGCCATTCTCCCTCAAATCTAAAGCTCTCTTCCTCACAAGAAACCCATTCTCTCTCATTTCTAGATCTAGAGAGAAGCTTGTTCTTGGTGAGCTCTTCAAGCTATTGCTTGATCCAAGTCTCCAACTCATTCCTAGGCACCGATTGCTGGTCATTTCCTTGGTGCTAGGTCTTGGTGACTTCATCTTCCTCAAATCCTTCATTTCACCATTTGGGTAAGAAAAACTCAAGGTATAGGATTTTGTGGTAAGATTGTTTATTTCATTTAAACTCTTTAATATTGCTAATTGGTTCTCTCGGTTGTGAGAGAAGATTGTGATCCCGGGTTTTGGGATTCACTTTGCCATTGCATGTATGATTTGATCTTGTGAAGGTTTTTCACAAGATATTCATAGTGGAAATCTTGAGTTAGGGTTTCTAACTCAAGTATCCGGAGGGGATCCGGGTGGTTGGGACGTAGGATCACCGGGAACAAGTCGGGGAGACTTGGGTGGATCCGAACACATTAACTTCGTTTGTTAGCATTGTTAATTTTGTGTTGTCATTCAATTTAAGCTTCCGCAAATTGATTTGGTAGTTGTTTGCAATTTAATTTGGAATTATACTCCTTATTATTTTAAAGTACTATTCACCCCCCCCCCCCTCTAGTACTTGTGCAGTAGCTGGTAGGGCATTACAGAGCGTCGGTCCTTGGCTGAAGCGGAACTGAGGGGAGGCCTCGGCTCAGGGAGGCGTGGATGTGCTTGTGTCAAAGAGGATCAAATTCACCCCATGGGCGAGCTAGCCCGGATCGAATGATGGGTTGTCACTGTAAATGGAATGCAAGGTATAGACGATATAAAGGAAAACCCCGGGACTCTGGCTTCCACCCTATCGAGCGACTCTCGCCAATACGGCCTACGGGTAGGATAACGATCGGAATTAGGGTCTAATGGTGAAACGTTGCCTCTAAGAGTGGTACCAGCGTCCCATGGGCCCGATATTCCGGTCGGTGCCCAGGATGATACGCCGGACTTCCCGGGTTCGATCAGTGGGCACTCACGTATCCATTAACACTGATCAACTCTGGGAGCACTAAGCTCGCAACGATAACTCCCAATGTCTCATCCTGTCGCTCCCGCGCGCTAGGATTCGGCGTCTACGCTAAGGGCGTGAGCTATGGCTAGGGAGTCAACTGCCAAGTTTATTCCCCCTTGGCCCAACGGTCAAAGGCGGTCTTTTTCCCATCGATGACAATGAAACACCTCGCGTAACCGTTAGATTCCTAATCCCTATCGATTTCCTAGACCTATGGATGCATCGGGAAGAGCCCACGAAGGGGTTTCCGCCAAAATCCCAGATTTGGGAACTACTCACACATATTTAGTAAAAAGCGATCTAAACAGAAATCGACCGTAAAAATCAGGATCAGACAATAGAAATGCAATGGTAGTAAAGCGATTAAGATAATACTAAAGTTTGACAAAGATCTGAAAACTTACAAAAACTGGGAAATTACAGCCATCACAAAATGAAGAAAACAGTAAAAAATAACCAACTCCCGTTTCTGGAAAACCTATGGTTCTATATATATAATGATATCACCCGATCGGTTGACAAGTCAACCGATCGGGTGATCTGCTTCACTCATTTACAGTGCAATGCGGGACTTCACCCGGTCATCTTCACCCGATCGGTTGACATATGAATGTGACCGGTTGGATCTTGGTGTCGTCGGGTGAGGAGGCCGGTTGAGCTGACCGTGTCTTGGCTCTGGAGATTCGGCTACAGATGAACCAATCGGGTGAAGGTCACCCGATCGGTTGGCAATCACAATAAAAATCCAGAGACTTTGGGCTTTTGAACCGACCTGCGAACTGACCGGGTGACTTCTTGTGAGCTCCAAGCTGCGTCTGGGTGGTGCACGTGTGCATCACCCGATCGGTTGAAGATGACCAACCGATCGGGTGAGGGGCTGAAAGATGATATCATCGTCGTTTGACCCCCTGGATCACGCGTGACTCCTCCCGTTGCTCCGGGGACTTGCGATATCTTCATTTTATGTCCCATATGCCAGTAAACTCTTGCAAAATACGAAAAACACGGAAAAGTGAAAGAAAACAAGAAAACACGAGAAAACGAATATAAGACGGCGGTAAAATACGGAAAAACACAGAAGAAAACATGCGCAAATATATGAAATATAAACGCACGTCAAAATCCCCCAAACTGAACTCTTCCTCGTCCTCGAGGAAGACGAGTGAGAGTAGGAGCTCGGAGAGGGAAAATAGAGAGAAAGAGAGAAAAAGAAAACTCTATATCCTAGATCACCGTCAGGGCCAACAAAATCAAGAACGACACACCAAGCAAGCAAACGCCAAATCACATCACTAAACCAAGGAATCGAGTCCAGACAAGTGCCGTGGGCCCATGCGGTGAAGCGCGAGTGAGTGTGGTCGTGTGCTAGCAGACGGTGTCACTATCTACGATGTACGATAAAGCTCGATATACACAAATTCAGGAAATGATCCAAATATCGATTCGAATTGAATAAAGCGGTGAATATATAGTTCAAGCATGCATGAGAATAGAGAGAGAATCGAAACACATCATGCGTCAGGGACTCCACAACTAGGGTTAAGGAAATCACCACACTATAGCCAAGATAATATCTAACAAGTTCCTAAGCCAAGTGTTTTCGAAACCGATGGGGGTTGAGATGATGTGGAGTAGAACACTCGGTGCAAATTCTCGTATTCCCTTTATTCTAGGCAAGTAGGAAAAGATATTCACACGGGAATTTTTTTTGGGTTTTGGGTATTTGTATATACCGCAGAGGCATTCAGGAAAGCCAACCAACCTAAGTTAGCAAAAAGAGTCTCGACCTCGGTGAAGACACCGAGGTCGACGAGTGATTGGGTGCGGGCAAACTTGGTCGAAAGATGCCCCCGAGCATCAAGTCTATGATAAAATTATTTGTGCTCTTGGTTCCTAAATAGATACCCATGCGGGCCCAACATTGGGTCCTCAGGGGGGATAATAGGTGGGGGAGGGGCAAGTGTCAGTTCACGTGTGTGGGGAGGAGGACGTGTTTGTTTGTGTCTCTTTCGAGACGGTTCCTCCTCCCGCAAGATACCCTTCCCCTTATCTCTATCCCGGGCCATGTGTGCGTGTGAGTGATGCAAATGAGTGTAAAATACTATCGAAGTGCACACACACGAACAATCAAGCAAATTAAATATCTCGGGTAAAAATTGAAATTTGAGAAGTGGAGAGAAGTTACCCAGCAGAGATTCGAGTTCTTCGCTTGTAGTCGACCCAATGCCGTGCAATGGGAGAAGTGTGGAGCCGCGGCACTCTTCTTCAGCAAAAATTTGAAAGATGGGTGGATATTGTGGATTAGGGCTAGAAAATGACGAAATAGGAGAGGAAGAGAGAGAAAGAGATGGAGGGATGGAAGGGGGAGGTGGAGAGAGAGGCTAATGGAGGAGTGGAGGACGTGGGAGAGAAGTTTTTGGCCGTTGGGAGAGGGTGGAAGGCGAAACGACGGTGAGAAAACGAGATCGGGCGAGGGGATGTGAACGGGTGGGTCGGGGGGTATTTATAGGGTTTAAGTCGAACCGGTCGGGTGAGTTGTCACCCGATCGGTTGACTTAGTGGTCGAAAATTTTGGCTGAAGAGTTGCTACAGGTGAACCGGTCGGTTGACATGCCAACCGATCGGTTGATCGCTCCACACATTTTCCCGAGAATTTAGAGTTTCTCACTCGGTCCCTCAACCGGTCTTGCTTCTTGTCACCCGATCGGTTGACAAATTTTGAAATTTTCCCAAGAGTTTACCCCTGGTCACCCGGTCTGCCAACCGGTCTCTCTTCTTTCCTCACCCGGTCGGTTCATTTAGTGGCAGACACGGCATCTAACTGATACATCCCAACCGATCGGTTGGGGCCTTGTTTTTTGCAAAAACCCACAAATCGCCTAAGTTCCACAACGGAAGTTCGTGCGACTGGATTTATTTATAAAAATAGATAAAATAAAGTAAAAAAATAATCCTAAAAATTGAAACAAAATTTTAGAGCATGGGTTGCCTCCCATGAAGCGCTTTTGTTTAACGTCGTTAGCTCGACGCCCGTTGATGATGTTCATGGTGGGCGATACGGGTGATGCCCAAAATCCGGCATCTCTTCAGCTCCAGAGCTTGTGGCTTTTGGTGTAGTCGGCGGCTGTAAGAAGATTTGATCAACTACCCTCCCTTTGTCGACAGGATCTGGGGGCTTCTCCCTCAAATTGGCGTCTACCGCCATCTTTTTCAGGATCCAGACCACATCACTGGTGAGGTCCATGGGTTCTTTCCCCTTTCTCCTCATTGGAGGAGCCTTAAGGAATCTGGGAGGGGTCACACGTTAGGCGACCGCCTCATTAGCAACTTCTTTCTTTGGGGAGCCAACTTGCTCTCCAAGGTCCCCCAAGCTATCGGGGGGATTCCTCGAGAGTACTTCCCAGGCACTTGTTTCAACAGCTCTATCTTCTTCGTTCTCCAGTATACTAATACTAGGATCGTCCGGGGGATTTGGGTGCTTCATCGACAAACCTAAGTCAAATTCGAATCTTTCTTGGCCGACATTGAGGGAAAGCTTCCCATTCTTCACGTCTATCAAAACTCCGACGGTTGCCATAAAGGGTCATCCAAGGATAATAGGGGTATGCTTGTCTTCCGGCATGTCCATCACCACAAAATCAACCGGTACTTGTACTCCTCTCACATCGACGGGGAGGTCGTCTACTACTCCCACCGGGTACGTGACCGAACGGTCAGCAAGTTGTAATGTCATGCCGATGGGCTCCAGGTCTCCCATCCCTATTCTCTTGAACAGTGATAGGGGCATTAAGCTGACGCTCGCTCCTAGATCGACGAGCGCCCTCTGGATTCGCACTTCCCCAATAGAGCAAGGGATGGAGAAACTTCATGGGTCTTTGAGCTTGGGCGGATTTGTGCACTGAATGAGGACGCTGCACTCATCCGTTAACACGACCTTCTCCTTTCTGGATCCCCATGTCACCAAGTCCTTCAGAAATTTGGCATATGAGGGAATTGTCTCGATGGCCTCGAGGAAGGGGATTTGTAAGCTCAGATCTTTCACCATGACAAAGAATTTGCCATACTTCTCATCGATCTTGGCTTGGGCAAGCCGTTGTGGAAAAGGCACAACGGGCTTGAATACTCTTAGGTTCCCTTCCTCGTCCTTTTTCTTCTCCTCTCTATGAACTACCTCCGGAGTAGTTGACTTGGGCGACGAAGCACCGTCGTCATTTATTTTCTCAATTGGTCGTTCCACGACCAACGGTGCTTCCGGTTCTTTGGGGGGCACTCTCGTGGGTATTTGCGTTCCGCTCCTCAAGACGATGGCAGACACGTTCTCATGCTCATGCGTGAGCGCCAAGGTTCGATTTACCCCCCTCGAGTTCACCTCAGGCTGTGGTGGTAATAGATTCTGCGGTCTCTGAATGTTCGCCACTTGTAACCCCAGCTGGGTCACCTGATCAGTGAGGACTCTCTGTCCCATCTCCAGCTTCAGATTTATCCTCTCCTGGTTGGCGATGTATTGAGTCAAGATGGACTCAACCGGAGAGATGGCCCACTGCTGGCCATATTGTTGCTGGGTGGGCTGTTGATTTCTTGGAGTGTACTGCTGGTACTGTTGTGGAGGTTGTTGCTGCTGAAATTGCTGCTGCTGAAACTACTGCTGAGGCCTAGCCGGCTGATATATCTGCTGTTGTTGCTGAGTCGGTTGTTGATAAGGCGCTCGGTAGCTAAGGTTCGGGTGATTCCGGTTGTTTGGAGAGTAGGCCGGGTTGGACTTGGTTTGTGATGGAAAAGGCGCATTCCCCGTAGGGTTGTAAAATAATGCGCTCGCCTGATCCAACGGTGGTGAGATGTCACCACCGTCGAATTCTCCAAAAACTTCGGATTCCACCACAGCAATCTGTTGTGAACCGATGCCACCGGTGCCTACCATCAATACGGAGATCTGGGTCGACAGCAAGTCAAACTTGCTCGACAATTTTTCGACATCCTCGACCCTGTGTATGCCCCCAGATCTGGGTATGGCTCTCTCGTCACACCACCGCTCATTGTTGGATGCCATGTTTTCTAGAATATGTCCGACATCTTCTTCTCTTCTTGACATGAAAGACCCTCCAGCCGTGGCGTCCATGGAAGATTTCAAATCGTCCCTCAACCCATTATAGAACAGATTTATGATCTGCCACTTGGGGAGCTCATGGTGGGGACATCTTCTCTGCATCTCCTTGTATCTCGTCCAAGCTTCATGCAAGGACTCGTGGCTGGCCTGGGAGAAGGAGGAGATCTCACTCAGCTTCATGGTCTTCCCTGGAGGAAAGAACTTCGTCAGGAAGGCATTTGAGAGCTTCTCCCAGGTGTTGAATGTATTCGGGTCCTTTCCCCTAAGCCACAGCTTGGCCTTATCTCGTAGAGAGAAGGGGAACGGCTTCAGTCGGATCGCCTCAGTTGTGACACCGTTTATCCGGAAGGTGTCACATTTCTCCAAGAAGGAGTCTAAATGTTCAATCGGGCTCTCCATGGGTGCACCTGAAAATTGATCCTGCTGGATTCACATCACCAAAGATGGCTTAAGCTCGAAGCTTTGGGCCGTAATAGCAGGAGGACGGCTGATGGAGGTGGACTCGATAGATGGCATCGAGTACTCCAGCAGGGACTTGTGAGGTGAGGTGTTCTCCCCCATGGTTTCAGGATCCTCTCTTCTTCGCTTCTCGGCGACCAAACGCCTCAGGGTGGCGTTTATCTCTGGATCAACGGGGATCAAGTCGTCGAGACTTCTTAAACTCCTGCGCATGAAAAACAACAAACACCCGTGAAGCAAAAAGTGGGAAAGAAACAGATAAGATAAAAAATAAAAACTAAAAATAAGAAGATAAAAAAAGGAAAAAGAAGAATGCGAAAATTATCGCGAGGTAGGGATGAGTGCTAGACACAAGGGTTCATGAAATCCAAAAATAACAAGCACGTTGCCTCCCCGGCAACGGCGCCATAAAGCTTGACGTCCCCCGCTTATGCGTGCTAGATGTGTGCAATAATACGATTGGGGCCGTGAGATTTAAATATTTGTAACCGCAAGCGCACGGTGTTGTAGTGTGGCTTGGGGGTCGAACTCAGGGAAGCGTGGATGTGCTTGTGTCAAAGAGGATCAAATTCACCCCATGGGCGAGCTAGCCCGGATCGAATGATGGGTTGTCACGGTAAATGGAATGCAAGGTATAAACAATATAAAGGAAAACCCCGGGACTCCGGCTTCCACCCTATTGAGCGACTCTCGCCGATACGGCCTACGGGTAGGATAACGATCGGAATTAGGGTCTAATGGTGAAACGTTGCCTCTAAGAGTGGTACCAGCATCCCATGGGCCCGATATTCCGGTCGGTACCCAGGATGATACGCCGGACTTTCCGAGTTCGATCAGTGGGCACTCCCGTGTCCATTAACACTGATCGACTCCGGGAGCACTAAGCTCGCAACGATAACTCCCAACGTCTCATCCTGCCGCTCCCGCGCGCTAGGATTCGGTGTCTATGCTAAGGGTGTGAGCTATGGCTAGGGAGTCAACCGCCAAGTTTATTCCCCCTTGGCCCAACGGTCAAAGGCGGCCTTTTTCCCGCCGATGACAATGAAACACCCCGCGTAACCGTTAGATTCCTAATCCCTATCGATTTCCTAGACCTATGGACGCATCGGGGAAGAGCCCACGAAAGGGTTTCCGCCAAAATCCCAGATTTGGGAACTACTCAAACATATTTAGTAAAAAGCGATCTAAACAGAAATCGACCGTAAAAATCATGATCAAACAATAGAAATGCAATGGTAGTAAAGCGATTAAGATAATACTAAAGTTTGACAAAGATCTGAAAACTTACAAAAACTGGGAAATTACAGCCGTCACAAAATGAAGAAAACAGTAAAAAATAACCAACTCCCGTTTCTGGAAAACATAGGGTTATATATATAGAAAATGATATCACCCGATCGGTTGACAAGTCAACCGATCGGGTGATCTGCTTCACTCATTTACAGCACAATGCGGGACTTCACCCGGTCATCTTCACCCGGTCGGTTGACATATGAATGTGACCGGTTGGATCTTGGTGTCGTCAGGTAGGAGGCCGGTTGAGCTGACCGTGTCTTGGCTCTGGAAATTCGGCTACAGATGAACCGATCGGGTGAAGGTCACCCAATCGGTTGGCAATCACAATAAAAATCCAGAGACTTTGGGCTTTTGAACCGGCCTGCGAACTGACTGGGTGACTTCTTGTGAGCTCCAAGCTGCGTCCGGGTGGTGCACGCGTGCATCACCCGATCGGTTGAAGATGACCAACCGATCGGGTGAGGGGCTGAAAGATGATATCATCGTCGTTTGACCCCATGTATCACGCGTGACTCCTCCAGTTGCTCCGGGGACTTGCGATATCGTCGTTTTATGTCCCCTATGCCAGTAAACTCCTGCAAAATACGGAAAACACGGAAAAGTGAAAGAAAACAAGAAAACACGAGAAAACGAATATAAGACGGCGGTAAAATACGAAAAAACACGGAAGAAAACGTGCGCAAATATATGAAATATAAACGCACGTCAGTCGTCGGGCGCTGAGGGGTAGCCTCGGCGCCTCGGTCAGCCTCTTCCTGAATAGATGAGAAACTCGTCAGGGTGGCCGGACCTTGGTTCCTGTCGAATACCCTCCGATGCCTATGTCAGATCAGGGTCTGAGGAATACTCGGTCGGGGTAGGTATGACTCGAGAGGAGATCGATACGCTGACCCTCGACATGAGCATGGGAAGGGGGAGAAATGGCGGAAAACCAAGGTTGTTGATGGAATACCTCAGATTTGGGTACCTGGGCTTCGATCCCGTGCTCCGTTGTCCCTCCGGTCCTTTTATAGGGTCTTCGCCACGATTGCCCCCGATCCACGTTCCTCGTCCGCCCCCTTTCATGCCCTCGCGATCCGCCTTCCTCTCCGCCCCGACGTGCATCGTGGGGAGGCATTTACTAACGGGGCTCTTAATGGACAATAAGGGGCTACGGATTCAAGGGAACGGCTATTTCCAAGGAGCACGAGCTGATTGTGGATCCTTGGGGGCAGATTGGTCAGGCCTCGAGTTTTATCCGTGGGCCTCGTCAGGCGGGCCCAACCTTGTTCGTGGGCTTCCCGTTCATGGCCGGGCCTCGCGTCTCTGCTTCTTGGGCTTCTCCAAAACAGTCGTATCACTATGGAAGGATAATTTGGGGGTTGTCCTTTTCAAGCAGAATCAAAATTTTCCAAGATAAGGGCCTAAATAAAATAAATTATATATGAGATGCTTTATGGACCCCAATATTGGAACCATTATGCATGTCAAACTATGACGAGCTCCTCTTTTTTCTTCTCCTCCCACAAATTTATTAGGATCCTAATTCTAAAACATCAGATTAGATAATCTCTGGTTCAGCTAGATTCTGACAAAACTCCATTTTAAAATATATTTCATAAAGTAATTGTTTCAAGAAAAATTGGCCATCCATATCATATCAGTAGGACCGTAAAATGGTAGCCGAGAACACAAAAACTCGCAGTGGCGGACCCACTCTTCGGCTAGCAACCCGGATTCGTCTTTGGGTTTAATTTTTTTTATAAATATGTATGAGCCAAAAAGCCAATGACAAGCAATAACTAATGTAATAAATCTTCAAATTAAGGTTGAAACTTGAGAGGAAAAGCTGCCGCTGATGTGGACGATTGAGCACTCAACAATTCGGCAAAAAAAAATCGCAGCTTTGGCGTGGCCCAGGATATTAGTTGCACAAGTTTAGTTCGATCCCGATGTAGCCCGAACCCCGCAAGAACGGAGCGATTCCAACGCAAGCCCAATCCCCAGTCGGCATTCCTTATCGGGTTTGGGTTCAATCAATATGGTTCGAGCACAAACGTGAGCCCCATTCCCGTTTGCCACGTCAAATATTGGCTTCGCCTAAAAATCTCATTCTGGTGGACTAATAGGAGGCCAACCATTTATTCAAAGGTCAATGTGGATTGGGGATCGCGAGGGAAAAGTCGTGAGATTGGGTTTTGAAATCCATTGATTCACCCACCAACAAATCAAACACAAAGACGGTGACCTTTAGAGAGGTTGCCAAGATGTTTCTTTCTTCGTTTGGGTTTGCACTTGGACAGCCTAGCCGCCGTCTCATTCTTGGATCAAGCTGTAGAGTTCCTTGAAAACGAAAGAAGCAAAAATGGTTATTATTTTATTCATGACGGCCATTAAAAAGAAAGAAACATATCATTTATGTGCTTTGTTTTAGATAACTGCTCTCCGCACCTCAACAATTGAGGTGCGGGTACGAGTTGTTTCTAAAAATGTTAATATTTCACATCACATTTCCTCCACCGTACTCTTCTTCACCCATAAATAGCAATTTTTGGCCCTGATTCCTATCTGCACCTCAATTCTTGATGTGCAGATAGCAATCCACTTGTTTTACTCTGTCTAATTAACGAGAGGATGCCAACTCATCTGAGGAGACTGTTGAAGTGATATCTGTTACGGGCACATTTAACTCATTTATAAATCAACTTGAACATCCATGTGCACAAGGTTCATGGGACCCCAAAAAAGCTTGCGTTAAAGTGAGAAAAAAAGTGTGGGTAAGTGTGTGGGTAGTGTTCGGGAGTAAAAATATGAAAAGAATGGGCCTAAGAGCAAAAAGCCCTGAGAGGAGGGGGGGCAAAGTGCAAAAAAGGAGAAAAAAGTGTGTGCGTGCGTGCGTGTAACGTCTGGAGTTAAAAATGTGAAAAGTATGGCATATGAGCGAAAAAAACCAGGTGGACAAAATGCAAAAAGGTATGTTGCAACCATGTAAATAATAGAGAGATGAATTTGCTTCTTTTGTTTCATGAAAAAGGGATATCAATTAAGGGATAACATGGGGATATTGTTTGGGCACCACAAAAACCTCTCCCCAAAGTGCACACATACACGCACCCCCCATGTGGGGAGATGAGTTGGCTGTTGAATATAAGATCCCCCAATGTGGCTTTGATGATAAACAAAAATAATCAAATATGATCAATCCCCATGTTTTGTTGTAAAGAAGAGTATCGTCAATATGGACAAGGTCATATCAAATGAAGACGATGGCTCGAAGCATTGATGCATGAAAATCAAACCATGAAGCATGAAAGTTAAGAGATGATCGAAGAAAATCAAAGTGTTAGACGTCACAAGCTCAATGGAAGTCTTCAAGGCATTCAATATGAAGTGAAGGGGATAAATATGTAAACCTTTCTTTCTTTACTTCTTAGTTGAATTAGCTTGTTAAGCCTTGAATAGACTCATTAGAATATCACTCATAACCCTCACAAAACACTCTAAATCATATATCATTGAGTGCTATAGGGTTAGAACTTGCATAAACTTAAAGAAGAGTTTTTTCAGCCTACAACAGGCATCTGGTGCATGGTCTCCAGACTACTGGTGCCCATGTGTATTTTGTTATCCAAAACCCTATTATAAACAGACGCCTGAAGTTCTAATTCCAGATGTCTGAACTATTTGTCAGATGCATGGATGATGAACTCCAGATGTCTGAATAATTCAATCCGCAAGTCCAGTAACTCGGCCCCTGCTGACTAACGAAAATCAGGCGTCTAGATGATATACATCAGACGTCTGGTAAATCAATGCAAATATTACCAGTAGCTCATTTCTACAGTCAGTCATTATTATGTGTCTGAAGTTGTATTACCAGACGTCTGAACAGTTGACCAGACGTCTAATGATGAACATCAAATGCCTAGGTATTTGTACCCACTATATTCCAGTAACCAACTTGCTCGATGTCTGTATAGTCAGACGCCTTATGCCTTTATGCCAGTCGTCTATACAGTGGACTAGACGTCTGGGAAACCTTCTTCAGATGTATGCTAAAGTGTCTGTTAGACTGCATTTATGACCCAGTCAGAATAGTACATCAGACGTCTGGTTGATCTTCTTCAGACGTCTGGTGACAATGATTTTTGCCCGTTAATAGCCGTTTCCAGCATTTAATGCTTGGATTTTTAATCGGTCTGTGAGCAGATTTCGGTGGCTTACAAATAGGGCTTTAATGTCTTGACTTGAGAGGTTAGCTAAGCATCTAAGACTTCATTCAATACACTCTCAAGTGATCTCAAAACATTAACTTCTTCACTAGAGCATTCAAGAGCATTCAAAGCCATTCAAGCTCAAGCTCAAAAGTTCAACTTGTGTCCAAAGCTTTCAAGATCAACTTCTAGCATTCTTTGCTATACATCTTAAGACAAGTTAGTAAGTGCTCATATTCTCATCATTTAGAGCATATCACACCCCCCCCCCCCTTTTGTCTCATTCTTAGGAGATTATTCAAGGCTTAGGTTGTGGAAAGTGTTTCATATTTCGTTCTATCCTTCTCTTTGATATTTGAGAAGTTCCTCTCAGTTGTGAAAGTAGTCCATTCCCGAGTTGTGGGAAGTGAAAGAAAAGGTGTATTGGTTTTACACTTGTCAGGTTTTGGCAAGTGGGTATTAGTGGATCACTAATCACTTGTGGGTTTGTTAGTGGGTTGCTGGAGTTGGATTCAAAGGAGTCAGGGAGACTCAAAGTCGGGTAGACTCGGTGAATCCGAACCAGTGTAAATCCCTTGTTAGCTTTTGCATTCTTGTGTTTGTTGCTCTCTTTATTTATTCCACACTAAGGTTGCATAATGGAACTTTAGTTTGGTGTAATTTCCATATTATTGTTATAAAGCACTATTTACCCCACATCTAGTGTTTTCACCCTATTGTTTCAGATCCTATAATTGGTATCAGAGCGAGGTTTTTAAAATATGGCAACCACAAGCAACAACAATTATGATGGTGCATCCTCTATCATTGAAGGCCAATCTATACTTCGACTCAACACTTCAACGTACCAAATTATGGACATTGGAAAGCCAAGATGATCATCTACCTTAAGAGTGCTTCTCTTTGGCATACGGTAGAAAAGGAGTATGTTGATCCACTTGACGAAGACTGCTCAAAGTGGACATCGGTTCAAGTGCTTGCGGAAACAAACAATGCAAAAGCGATGAACTCATTTATAAGTTCATTGAATGCAACCAAATTCAAAAAAGTCTCGAATTGCACAACCGCACATCAAATATGGAAGCATCTCCAAATTACTCATGGAGGGACAAAAGAGGTAAAGTTGTCAAAGCTTCATGTATTTGTACAACTATTTGGGATGTTTTCATTACATGATAAGGGAACCATCTCTAACATGTACGCAAGATTCACGGATATCGGAAATGAGCTTGAAGCCCTTGGAAATGAATATACCCAAGTAGAAAAGGTATGGAAACTCATTATGGCCGTCACCCCGTAATGGAAAAAGAAGACAATGGCCATTGAGGAAGGTAATAACATGGAAACATACACAGTTGAGGACTTCATAGGAAACCTCATGGCTTATGAGGTTAGGAAGGCGCATAGAGAAGAAAGGAATTCTCTAAAGGTTCTATCGGAACCAAAGAAGAAAGCCATTGCTTTCAAAGCCACTTTGGAGAATGAATACTCCGATGAAAAAATGGACATGGAGTCCATAGCTCGTATGGCAAGAAAGTCCAACGGTTTTACCAGTGAGGTAATTGCAAACCAAGGAATAAATTTGTTTCTACTAATAATTCTTCTTTGTGTTATAATTGTAATAAGTAAGGGCACATCAAGATGGATTGCTCTTGCTTAAGAACAAGGAGAAATGGAAAGCTCCCAAGTACAAAAAGGGAGATGTGTACAAAGGGAACAAAAAAAGAAGAGACTCGTAGGAACATGTGATGATTCTAGAAAAGATTCAAGTAGCGATGAATCTGATAAGGACAAGGGAGAAGTAGCACACATGTGCTTTATGGATAAGGTTAGCTCTCCAAAGGACACATCTAGTGAGAGTGATAGCGACACCGATGAGGTAACTATGGAATCTCAAATTAGCTAATGAGCAATTTTTTGATAAATATCAAAAATTGTTCAATTCTTATATGATTGCTAAGGATAAACTTGCTAGCATTTCTACCTCATCTAAGAATTTCGATATGAATGTTAGTTCCATTACTCATAATGCGCTTATTAAAAAGAAAGCCAATTTGGTTTCTCAAAATGATTGGTTGAAGAATGAGGTAATATCCCGCAAAGTATAATTGGATAAGGTTTAAATTAGTGATTCTAATGACATTGAGATCGAAACATTTCGATCTCAAACCACACTTTTGGTAAATGCGAATTTAGTCCTCAAAACCCAAGTACTCGAGCTCAATACATGTGTATCCACCTTGGATACTAATTTATCTTCACTTATGAAGAGATAAGAGCTCATATCCTCTAATGTTGATAGATTCAACAAAGGGAAGGACAAGTTGAACACAATTTTGGAAACCCAACTTCTCACAAATTACAGTGGAGGACTTGGATATGTTGGGACCTGAGATGGAAAAGAGAACACTAGATGGGTGTGAATAGTGTTTCGACAAATAAAACTTCACCTCTAGAAATCTCCCAAGGATTAATAAAGAGTTACCTGATATCAATCCTAATCAATACAAAAATAATACTTTCCCTAATAAAATAAACACAATTGCAAAGACCACGATGTATCCTGGTTCCCCACTCCCAGGTAGTCTAGTCCCTGAATCTCTGTCGGGCTTTAATCCATTATTTTTGGGTCAATAGTACAAACTAACTCACCTCCAATGAGGATTTTACCATGCCTCACAAATCGAGGAATTTTACAAACTCCTTGCCTACAATGAGAGTTTACTCACCACCTAGCCTCCAACTAGGATTATAACCCCTCACCTACAATGAGGAAATCCCTCTTACAAATGCACATGTAATAGATACTTACAACCTTTTGAAGATTTACAAATACATATAGCCACTTGATGAAGCCTTTATGTATGTGATGGCTATATGAGTGAATTTGATCTCAAAAATAAAAATCTTTAAAATCTTAAGAGATCAAAAATAAACTTGGTTTAAATCTCTTTTAAAATATAAATTCAAAACAGAGACTAAAACAAGTTTAAATGAAATCACAAAAATTCGTATAGCCAATATATATGTTTGTGAATATCTTGGCTAAAAGAAATTGAAATCCTTTTGATCAAATGAAATATTGAATGCTAAACATAAACTAGTATTATTTGGACTTTGTCAAAATCTCTTGCAACACGTAGTTCTTCTGGAATTTATGATCGAGAGCCTCCTGCGTCTCCTCGAGTTCTGATGTAGAAGCCTGGGCATCTAGATCCATATGAGCTTTTGGAGGTGGGTCGTTATTAGGGTGGTCGCCATTCGGAGCATGTACTTCATGCGTACCACTTGGTCCATCCACGGTAGTCTTCCTAGTTTTTTCCATCAGGGATGAGGGATGAGGTTGATGGAGAAAGGTACCAAAGAGAACAATGGTGAAGGGAGTTCTGGAGGTTACTGGTAGTAGCCTATGTAACAAAAAGTTGTCACAAGGCCCTTACTATAACGCTAACTGTTGATGCAGAGAATCTCGCAGGCACTAGATCTGTCACGACAATAAGTATTTTTGTAACAGGTTGACCCATACAGGTCGGTTTTACCGAACTAGAGGTGGAGATCTTGCGACGTCACCTGAAATAGATAGTACATACATCAGAGAAACATGTGGGATGCCCCTCCGATTCACATCCGATGCTTAAGTCAGGATCAAGCGAGAGAAGGAGGGGGCGTGACTAGAGGTAGCCATCGCCAATGACGTGGAATGTTATGGTTTGATAGAAAGAAAGTTGCATATGAAATTGGGTGTATCTGATGGAGAGTGTTTCCATCCTATTTATAGAATTGGAGGGTGGCTCGGCCATGTCAACAGACCCCGACAAATGCAACTGTGTGCCGCCTGACAAAGTGGACACACGTCCCTTTTGAAAAAGCTAATCGCACGCCGTCTGATTGAGATAGTCAGAACGGCCCTATGACAAAGCTGATCATTGCGTGCAAGGGACGGGCCCGCTAGTAATGGCTTGGAGAAAAAAGGAGGGGTTCACATGCCTGTGATCGTGTCGACCTGGCGGTAGGGGTCGATCCTACCAAGTGGGTCAGTGCCTTGGCTGTAGAGCCGAGTAGGCCAACCTCAAAGGGTTGTCTGCAAAGGATCATCAGATTTACCACTGAGTGGGCTGGGCTGACCGAGATGACTTCATGGGGGTCGTCTTGGTTGACTTGAGCAATTGGAGAAACTTGCTGGTTGCCGTTAGGGGCTAGGCATGCTCAACCTAGAAGGTCATATGATCCCTGGGAGAGCATGTGGCGTCTTGTGGGTCACATCTGTGAGGGACCCTGCGGGGCTACACACACACTAGAGTGGGGGTGAATAGCGTAATAGCAAGCAAAGTGCTTAATTAAAAGATACTAAAATTAAAGCACAATAAGCAGCGGAAATTAAAACAGAGTGCTCAACAACAACAATCGAAAACACAGAGAATTTACCCTAGTTCCCCAAAACTTGGGTACATCCAGCCACACCAATATTCAATATAATCCCACAAAGAGAAGTGAATACAAATCCCACAAAGGGATACACTCCCACAAATAGAGAGACCTTACCAAGAGGATTTTTCCCTACACAAGGACCCAACCAACCCTACATAGGGGTCAAACTCCCACCAAGAGAATTACTAACTCCCACTCAGAGAATTAGGGTTAGTCCTACACTAGGACACTAAACTCCCACTAAGAGAGTTACTCCCACAAAGAAAGTTATTCCCACAAAGAGAATATCCTAATCTCACAAAGAGATAAACTAATTCCCACAAAGAGAATTAGGGGAATCACAAAAGCGAAATGAAATAACACTTACCTATGCCTTGATATGGTCTTACCAATGCGATGAAGAAGGCATGAAAGTGAAACTCAAGTGCTTGAGATAAGGCTTTGATTGCACTTGATGATCTTTCTCTCTTCTAGGAATGAATCCTAACACTTCTCACTTGAGTGTATGAAATGAAGAGAAGAAAGATGTTCTCCAAGAAAAGGAATGAGATTGAAATCCCTTGGAGAAATTCCCTAGAGCTTAGATGCTATAGCATAAGATTGAAGCTCTAATGAGGGAATGTGGGAGGAGTGGCTTATAGAAGAGATTAAATGATCTTCTATGAATTCCTAACCCTTTCAAGAGTTCTAAATGAACTAAGCCAATCCCAATATATAGGAAGCCAAGAAGAGCCTATAAACACAGCCAAAACCCCAAAGGGAAGAAATCTGCAACGGCTAGATTTTGGCAGTTTACGGCAAGAACAGTCGACTGAAGATCATTAGACAGTCGACTGATCAACGGCTAGAAAATTTCCCAACGGCTATAATCTAAGCCATGACAGTCGACTGTAGAAGACTACACATGCGACTGAAAAGCAGACAGTCGACTGTATATCCTTCATCAGGCGACTGCAGCAGGGATGGACAAGAAACAGAGAGTTGCACTCTTTCTCCAGATAAGCATATAGGCGACTGATGTCAATAATACAGTCGACTGTCTTATAGTCAGGCGACTGTAATACCTTCATCAGTCGACTGCTGTATAAGATGGAGAAAAGACAGAGAGAGATGCATATTTCACACTTACTCCTTTCAGACGACTGTAAATATACAGGCGACTATAAAAACAGCAACATGCGACTATCTTGCAACATGGGAAAAAGCCCAGAAAATGCAAGAAGCGCACAGGCGACTGTCGACCAATTCACAGGCGACTGTAAGAATACAGGCGACTGTAAATTGAACTTCAGTCGACTGATGCGAAAAGCTCAAGATGAGTCAATAGAAAATTAGACTTGAGCTGTGCATCACAGTCGACTGTAAAAGGCTCGACATGCGACTGGAAATCACCCAGTCGACTGATAAACCTTCTGCAGGGGACTGCAGGAGAGCCAAAGACTCCAATTGAGTCTTTGGGCAAGATGAACCTATTCGGTTGGATTCTATGATAATCCTAAGGCTCACTAAGATGGTTAAAAGCATATGCATGAGAGTATGACCATCTATCAAGGCATTACAATAATCCTAGACTCAAAAATAGAAATGCAAGTAAATGAAATTACATGGATTACAAATTGCATCTCCTAGAGTCTAAGTCTTCAAGCTCAATATACCTTGATGCTCTCCATCATCTCCAAGCTTTGGCACTCCTTGATGAGCTTCCCTTCATCAAGCTCCAAGCTTTGACAATGCTTCTCTAGATGTCCATCCATTATCATGCTCCAAGCTTTGGCTTCATTAGATGATCTTCAAGACTTCATCCAAGCTTGAGCACTCCATCACTCTTGGAGGTCTTTAAGATTTCCCTTGTAATATCCTCCAAGCATTATGCTTTGTCTCATCAACAGATCATCATTAAGATAAACTGAGACTAAAACATAAGAATGATTAGCACACTAACATAATGTATTGATCATCATCAAAACAACGTTAGTCTTGAAACCAAGAACTAACAACATCTGCCTAACTCAGACGGGCCCTGACTCTGGTGGGCCCATGCCAGAGTATCATTTATACCTACACACAAAAATGTGACGCTGCTCTTTTATATTCTCTCATGTTTCGAACCCATTCTTGTATAATCTACCAATCATTCCTCATAACATACAAACGAGAGGAGGTAAAGAGATATATTTTTATTCTCAACTCGATTCCGTTAATGTTAATGAAGTTAGGAGGAGAACATTCTGTTGTTTTTTGTGATTCAAGCCTCATGTGGAAAGTTTCCAAGGTGACTTGGTCGAGTAGCTTGCTACTCGACCGAGTTGCAGGTGCAGAGCAGAAGTAGCAGAAAACAGAGAGTTGTGGGGTGGTTTTCCCACGATTCGGAAAACCCTTGACTCGGTCGAGTAGGGGGCTACTCGATCGAGTACCTTGCTACTCGGTTGAACTACAGAGGAATTCTGGTGGTCTCAGAAGTCCGAGAGTTTGTTGTTCTGAAGGGAATACTGACTCGGTCCGAGTAGCTAAGCTACTCAACCGAGTCGGCTCGACTCCATATCAGCACATGTCAGCTCGATCGAGCAGCTCGAGCTGTCGACCGAGTCAGCGCAGGCCCAGGCGAGACAACCAACAGCCAAATGCTATTTTCTGGATTTTGGTGCATTCTTATTTAAACCTAACTATTGTTTTATCCTAGGTTAAGCCTCTATTTGATTATTAGAGTTTTGGATAGCTTCTAGCCAACCCCTTAGATATTATTTAGGGTTTTTGGAGTTCTTGAGTAAAGGTGAGGTTTTTCCTTTTCTATCCCTCCATTGTTTTCATCTTCCTTGGTGGATTAGTGAGGGCTTGTGTGGTTTGACAAGTTATTACTCACTGAGAGGAAGCGAGGTTTATAACCCTAGTTTGATGGATCTCTCTGATAGTGGAATCATCTCAGAATGCTGGATGTAGGTTGTTTACAACCGAACCAGGGTAAATTCTATTGTGTCTACGATTGATTGTTTTGTTGCTTTGATTCGTTTGCTACTTTTTATTGCAAGGTCAATTGGGATTTTGTTGGGTGAATTGGGGTCATTGCTAGCCTTAGATTTCTGATCAACTTTTAGGGTTGCTATTTTCCGCGTGGATCCCAAGGGCGTCCATTTGCACTGGTGGTTTTATTCCCAACAAATGGTATCAGAGCTTGTGGTTCATTTGCAAAGGAAGTTAGTGGTGAAGGAAAGATGGTGTCTTTGGCAACTTTGAACATTGAGAAGTTCACCGGCCAGAATGAGCTTCGGATCTGGCAGACGAATGTGAAGAATGTTCTTATGCAGATAGGATGTTATTAGATCGTATTCGATGTATCAAATATTGATAAGGAGGTGAAGAAATCCGCTAAGGTAGAGATGGATAGGAAGGCGTACATCGCGATTCAGTTGTCGTTATCAGATAATGTTATGAGGGAAGTCTTAGATGAGGCTATGGCATCTGATATGTGGAAGAAGCTTGAGGGACTATATATGAAGAAATCCTTCACGAGTTGCCTATATTTGCTTCAGCAGCTGTATACTCTCAAGATGAAGTTTGGATCAGTGGTGAAGGATCACATGGATGAATTGAACCGGATTGTGCTGGAGTTGAATGGTATAGATGTGAAGATTGCGGATGGACAGCAAGTGGTTATCTTGCTGTGTTCATTGCCTGAGGAGTATAATCATTTTGTTCGGTCGATGATTTATAACCGAACTACTCTCATCGTGGAATAGGTGAAGGCAGCGCTTCACACAGAGCAACTATATGGCAAGGTTCAAGGTAGAGATCATGTGAGGAACCGTGAAGAGGCATTACATGTGAGGGGTCGACATGAGAGGAGAGGAGGATTTAAGAAGAACAATGACCGCTCCAAGTTGAGACATTTGCAGGATAGGTTTGTGAACATCACATGTTACAATTGTTAGAAGAAGGGTCATTATTCGAGCCTTTGCCCTAACAAGGTTAGGAAGAAAGGCAAGGAAACTGAAAAGGATTCCGGTTCGGCATCTTTGGTGATTGATGGTGAGCAGGTCTGTGATGAAGGTATAGTTACCGAGATGTTTGTCACAGGGATTACATGAGATGCAAATATGGCATGGCTCATGTACAGTGGATGCTCGTACCATATGACTCCTCATAGGAGTTGGTTTGGAACATACCATTCCAAGGAGGATGGAGGTTCAATCCTCATGGGAAACAATGCTGTGTGTAAAACTGCGGGTATTGGAACCGTTCGGATAAAGATGCATGACGGCATAGTGCGTACACTTGCCGATGTGAGACATGTCCCAGATCTGCAGAAGAGCCTAATCTACATAGGCATATTGGATAATGCCGGATGTAAGTCGGTCTTTGAAAAGGACCAACTTCGAGTTTCGAAAGGAGTCATGGTTGTGATGAAGGGAAGAAAAGTGGGAAACTTATATGCCCTTCAAGGTACCACAGTTGAAGGTGAAGCAGACGTAAGAACTACGAGCTTAGTTTTCGGAGATTCGGCCAAGTTATGGCATTTTTGCTTGTGTCATCCATGTGACAAGACCCTCGATGTACTCCGAAGAAGAAAGCTGATTGAAGCCTCGAATAAGAGTGTAGAATTCTACGAATCCTGTGTGTACAAAAAGAAGACAAAGGTGCAGTTCAACACAGGAAAGCACACTATTGGTGGACCACTTGACTATGTACACACCGATGTGTGGGGTCCGTGCCCAGAGAATGGGATTCTCTCTCAAGTCACACCTCCTTACACACCTCAACATAATGATCACTCCGTATTTTACACCTTTTTTCCGCATGTTTGCATGCCATTTAGATCACTCAAATCATGCTTTTCACGATTTATCGACGATATTGCGATACTTTTCACGATTTGTTGTTTTTGTCGTATTTCAGGAGATTTGGAGCGATTTGGAGTGATTCCGAGATACACCTACTCCGGAGTGTCACCGACGACTTCCCCGAGGGGTATTTTGCTATTGGAGAGGAGCGGAAGAAGAAAGAACGTCGTAGGAGCGACGAGGAGGCAAAAATACGCAATTTGGGCATCTTCAGCATCTCACTCGGCCGAGTGAAGGAGTCACTCGGCCGACCAACGAGACCCCGCTCGGCCGGCCAGATCGGACACGCTGCAAACGTGCACTCGGCCGAGCATCAGAAGCCGCATCGACCGAGTGACGTATCCCGTCCGCCCGAGTGGCACTCAGACGACACCCATAAAAAACTCCTTACTTACTGTTTTTCGTCAGTCTGAGCATCAGAAGACCCACTCGGCCGAGTGGCAATTGCCGACCGCCCGAGTGAAGATAAGCCCATCGGCCGAGCGACGACAACTCCCTCGGCCGAGTAACCCCCGAAGTGAAGACCCCCAAGACCCCAGACTTACTGGAAATTCTCAGGGTCTCTCACTCGGCCGAGCGACTTCTGTCACTCGGCCGAGTGAGCAGCGCTGCCTGTAGCGGAAATCACGATTTTGGAGCTACGCAGGGGCAGTTTGGTCACGAATTTTTGGGCAGTTTTGGGGGGTATTTAACCACAGATTCTAACCTAGTTTAGGGGGCTTTTTTATTGCTTTTGGCAGCCTTTTTAGATTAGACTTTTTAGAGTTTTATTCTTGTGATTGGAGAGGAGAGAAAGTGTTATTTTGTTGGATTCTTGGAGAGCTACATTGGTTTGTCTCCCTCTTCATTAAAAATCTTATTTTTATTGCTATTTTGAATATTGCCATGAATTCTATTGCTATTTCAACTGATTATTCTTCCACTTGTGATATGATTTGTGAATAGTCTTAACGTCTTAGGGCGTGGGGATGAACCCTACGAGCCCAATTTCCGATTTGTGATGATTTGGTAGAACTATTGCTTGAATTGCTATTAGGGTTAGTTTGAGATTGATATAACACGGATAGCTAGGTGTTCATAACGATTGGGATTTGCAAGAGATTGGATCCCAATTCGATAGGAAACCCTAGAAATCCGAATTGGGTTGGAATTGAGTTCCCGAAGTATCGGTTGCAAGAGATTGGACCGATACTAGGAGTCTCGGTTGCAATTCTATACCAGTACCCATTTGCAAGAGATTGGACGGGTAGGAACTATCCCAACCTAGGTCGAAGCCCGAGTTTGCACGAGAGTGGGCTCGGGATGCGATTGAACGATGACGTTGATCCTAATGCTAGCTTGCCTAGGCTAGGGTTTGCAAGAGATTGGGCCCGAGCCTAGGTTTGCTATAGACCGGTAACAACGCGAGAGCGTGAGCTAGGTTTTACATTCAGTTGCAACTAGTTCATCCGAAATTCTACCCTAGCAATTGTGAAACCGATTAATCACAATGACGAGATACGGTGAGTAGCGGAGATTCCCTATTCCTTAGGCGTCTTTATTTGATTTTATATCTCTTTACATTATTTGACGATTGTGACAACATCGCCGAAAGGCAAATTCCTACTTTTCTGTCCCTATAGCCAGGTTGTTCGGAGAAGGCACTGTCATACGTCCTCCTCGTGTTCGATACCCGCTCGCCGCTACACCGTGCGCTTGCGGTAAAACTACACGGTTGCTCTTTAGGGTGTACGCCCGGGCGCAATCAAGTTTTTGGCGCCGTTGCCGGGGAGGCGATTGTGTTTGATCCTACCACCCTAGCTATTTCATTCTTTTTATTTTATTTCTTTATTTTTTTTCTAACCCTTCCATTGTGCTAATCACTTCTTTGAAACTTTGTTTTCCCATGCATGTACACGAGATCCACAGCGGACCCCATAGATATATTGTTTGATCCTGAGATCGAGCGTACATTGCGGAGAATCAGGGCGGAGAGGAGACCCGATACGGAAGGGAGGTTTATGAACGTTCGGGAGACGCCTGAAGAGTTAGCGGCAAGAATGGCGAGGATTATTTCCATTCGAGATAGGTTCCGGCCTAAGACTTCCTCCACAACCTCGTCCATAGCCATGCCGGAGTTGGCAGCCGACAAGAATTTTGAGTTGAAGACCGGACTTGTGGTTCTGATGCAGCAGGATCCATTTCATGGGAACGCCCATGAAAATCCCCACTACCACATCCAGCTCTTTCTATCAAAGTGCGCCACCTTCCAGATGACGGGCGTCACCCTAGATGCCATCAGACTGCGCCTCTTCCCCTTCACACTAAAGGATAAAGCTCTTTATTGGTTGAGGACATAGGCTGAAGGAGTCTTTACCACATGGGATGAGTTGGCGAGCGCGTTTATCGACAAGTTCTATCCGCCCTCCAAGATGGTAAAGATTAGGAGTGCTCTCATGTCCTTCAAGCAAGGACCTCAAGAGACACTCTACGAGGCATGGGAGCGCTTCAAAGACCTGCAGCATCAGTGCCCCCACCATAGCATTGAAGATTGGGAGCTCGTCCATAGCTTCTACAATGGTCTCCAACCGGGGACCAAGCAGATTATTGATGCCGCGGCAAATGGGGCCATCCTATCGAAGACTCCCGACGAAGCTACGGCCTTAATTGAGGAGATGGCCTCAAACAATCAACAATGGGGTGACGAGCGAGGACACTCTTTGTCACGCCCCGCTTCCCAAAAACGTGGAGGCGAAGCGTGAGAAGGTCCGCTCAGACTTGAAGCTACAAAGCTGCAAGTCCGATAAGCGTCAATCAAATTTAAACTACAGGTCCTTGCAACGTGAAACGAAACAAAGATAATGATAACGAAAGAGACAAAAGAAACATCTCAGAATATCCATAATAATAAATCTCAACATCGCAGAAAAAAGCCACCAGGCTGAAATAAAAGAGTCTAAAAGAGGCCCAGCATGGCCAACAAAAGTACAAAGTACAGAAACAAAGTAATGGTGCAAGCACCGACATCTAGCAGCAACCTAAAGCAACAGCAACGCCAACAGTCTCTAAAACTGGTCTCCGGTGTCTACGAACTCCTCGACGGACGTAGGCTCAGACTCAGCGTCAGCAACACCTCGACCTCAACAATTATCTCTGGCTCAGGGTCTAACATGTGACACCCAAAGAGAAAGGGGCACATGTCAGCAAGTCTAAAAGACTTGTGCAAGTGAAACTGAAAGTACAAGTAGAAAAACCTAGCAGTTCTAGCATGATGCAATGACATGGCAGTTTAAGTAATGAGTGCAACAGGTAAAGTAAAGTAAAGTAAAGTACGAGCATGGCATGGCATGGATGGCAAGTATTACATGAATCATTCACAAGACAAGTACAAGACAAGGAAAGTAAGCACCTCGTGCACAGAGATTCCGTCTTTTGGCTAGAGTGGCTGCGCGGGCCAACTCCTAAGCTCAAGCGAACGTTTATCCCTACCCCTCCACGTGTGTCGAGCCAGGGCCTTACCCCCGAACGGGAATGCTCGCTTCTGGAACACGAGCCAGGAAGTGTTTTGCCTTGCTGGTCTAGGGGTGCACCTAGCCAGTCAAGGGAGTACAAGTACAAGTATTGTAGCGTGTGCTACCAATGCGACATTCAATGCATGGATGACATGACATGACAAGTAGTAAGGCGTACAGGTAAGGAAAGTAAACGTGACAGTTTAGTATGCATGAACATCAAGTTTTAAGGGTTGGATCTAGCTTCGTTGTCAAGCTAGATCAATTAGGTGACGGATCTAGTTTCGTTGTCAAACTAGATCAAGTGGGCGTCTAGCCAGCTATCATTTCACTGACTAGTCTCTTTTACGCTAAAACAAGTAAGTGGCCTAAAAACATGGCCCTACACAAGAGTTGGCAAGTTTCACTTGCCTGCAACTATCACGTCAAGAAAACACCGTCCAACGAGTCCAAAGTCACGATTCCTACGTGCACAAGTCCACCAGCCTACATCCGTTTTATTAATCTTGATTAGTGATTGCTAAAACATTTAAAATACTTTAAAATACTGATTTTTAGTCTTGGTTAACGTGCAATTGGGTTGGGGGTCCTAGGGGTGCAAAACGTTACCTCAACACGACGCGAAAGCTACACCGGCGTCGGGTAGCGACGCCGGGGGTTGGAATAATAAGATCGCGCTCCAAGTCCAGATTCCAATTAGATTCCTCGATGGAAATTTCAGAGCAATCAACCCGGGCGACGATTCCAGATTCCAAAGCTCGCACGTGCGACGACGGGCTACGACGTGCGACGACGTCGTACGCGGCAAGTCGTCGAAGAGAACGCACCTAGGTGGGGCCCACAGTAGTCCTAGGGACCTTTGGGGGACCCACAATACCTCTGGAGAACTTGGGGGGCCCACGGAGGCTAGTGGTGCGATGGATGCGGGGTTGCGACGAGTGGCTCTCGGTCGTACCCCTCCAATGCGGGAGATTCTCTCGGTCGCTGCGGGGAAACGGAGCTGTGCAGCAGCGGGGGTCGGTCACAGCAGCGGGTGCGGGCGCTTCCTTCGGTCAGATCGATGGGAGCGGTCGGTCGTGCGCTTGGAGAGCGGGGCGGGCGATGTTGCAACGTTGCAACGTTGCAACGTCGGTCGCTGCGGGCGTGGCCTTCGGTCGGGCACGGAGCGGAGCGGGGCGACGAGGCGGGTCGATGCGGAGCGCTTGGATGCGAGGCGGATGCGGGCCAATCGGTCGGTCAGACCGAGCGAACGGGGCGGTGCGGTGCTGTGCGATGCGAGCGGCGATGGCTGCGGGGCGGGGCTTCGGTCGGAGCGGGGGAACGGGGGCGTTTTTCTCGGTCGTGCGGCTGCTGAACGTCGCAACGTTGCGACGAATCGTCGCAACGTCCAATTTCAAGTTTGGAAGAGGCTAGGGCTAATTTCTTGCGAAAATAGGTCTTCCTAGGGGTTGCTTATATAGTATAGATGGGTTGACTTGGTCTAGGGCTAAATCTAATAGGATTAGAATATTAAAATAATTTAAAATTTGAATTAAAACTACTCCAACTCACCCAAGGGTTTGACTTGGTCCAAATGAGCTGGAAATTGGCTCAAAAATTCTTTAAAACGTTTAAAACTCAAATAATTTTTATTTGGCCGAAAATAATTTATAAATTAATTATTAAAAATAATATAAAACTTGTTAAAAATATAAAAGTGGTCAAATAAACTCCAAAAATTATAAAATAAATATCGTGGTGATCGTGGAGACGAATGTGAGCTAACTAAGAAGACGGATCTCAATTTCGACGTCGGACGACGAGACTAAAAATAGAAACGTCTCCCGTCAAGAGTGAGAATCGTCACGTCTCATCGAGTAAGTTTAAGTTGTGGAAAAACGACTCGAGAAGTGTCGTTCCAAGATAGTGCCACTATTTAATACTCTCAGAGACGATCACAACGGCATATCACACAAAAGTGTTCGCAATCAAATAAAGTCTAAAATAAACATGTGCACGGCCAAAAGCACGTGCACGAACAACGTACAACGAAAAGTGGTCGTTACATCCTCCCCGCCTTAGAATAAAGTCCGTCCTCGGACTTTCTAATATAGCTAGTCGCTCTGGTAACTACCCCAATCAAGTCACATTATATTTCAAGCCAGGTATAGCTATTGCAAGTGCTTACATATGCATTAGTTAGTCAAACATTAACACTACCAACACGTATATATATGCATTCACATACGTCATATACTTATACCTATTATAGTCAGTCAAATCCATACACGTATTTCAATCACGTATATAAGCATGCACCCCTTATATAACTACTACAAACAATATTCCAGATGCTCATATAAGTATGATCTCGCACTAGCAAATACAATCATTGCTCTACGTATAGATAGCTACCTATGCACAAACATCAAGGGTATACTACCCTCTAATATTCATCCAATACCAAACATCTCATCACATATAGTCACACCATACCATTATTAAATCAAATTCACTATATCTAATATACATTCACCACTACTATAATTTCACCATATATAGTCATACAGTGCATGCGAATAGTTCACCATACATTCTCATCACATACGGTCCTATAACTGTATTTACGACACGCCTCATATATCGTAGTCATCAATACCTATAACTAAGCACATACTTACTCGTGCATGGTGCACACCCATACACGCTAACTTTTCATTCACGCATACCAATCATACCATTATATTACTAGCACATCTATGCGCCTAGTTTAGCTAGTACACAAGCAAATCCTTAGTAAATAACTATACCACAAGACCAACCCCTATAACTATATACTGGTATAGCGACCCACAATCATGTGTGTAACACTACCAGGCACAAACACTTCTATCACTATACATACATCAAACATGGCTATATTCAAACTTCAGGCATACATTCAATATACTCAGAGTATAGCCACTCAAGCTTGAGTGAGACTCAAAACACATATCAGAATATTCTATATACGTAACACGTCATTCATACCTATACCAATATCACTCCAATATTATATACATCTACCAATTCAACCATATACATTCCATAGATCAATCACACTTAATATTTAGTCAGGCAATACTCACGTAGTTCAATCATTCTATATACCATAATTAATAATACAGACATCAGCACGCGTATTTTTATAATACACTCCCTAATACATGCATATGTATTCATCGTATAGTCACTCACATGTAACATATATATTCACACCATAGCCTACTACCTATAACTGGTGTACCAATACCTATTATTATTATCACACCTTACATACATATAGCTTCACCAGCATATTGCTTCAACCATTATAAGTATTTCTAATTACATACACAACTTAGATATTTCAACGCTAACTCTAATACACACCGGCATCCCTAGTATAGTATAGCTATCCACACACCAAACTATAACTACTATCATGCAAACAACTCCACACATCATGAATAACTCCGAATATATATAACACACAATAAGCAGCCATTAATATACCATGGGAGAGTACACTCATTCAAGCCAACATATGCGAAATTTGAAAACTGTCGTACTTCAAAAATTGAAATCCTCATCTGGAAAGAGATATTTGGGGATTGATAAAACGTGTTGTTTCAAAATAAGTTTGGGTCGAATATTCATAATAAGAGAAAATGGTCTATTTGTTAAAAATCATTAAAAGGAAGTAAAATCATTTACACGAATATTGAAGACGTAGTTTAGAAAATATTATACGGCAGTAATTCAATATAATGTTTGTGAAAGTCAAAGAAGGAAATCAAGTAACGGAAGGATTTAAACTCATGTTAAATGCTTTCAAAACTTCTAGGTTATGAAAAATTTTAAAATAATCAATATTGAAGCTGCTTTTCTAAGGAACCAGGATTTGCAAAAATAAAAAAAAGACTGGTTTACACACGGTCCTTAGCATACGAGCACAACGAACCTGATACAGTTATGTAAAAATAATTGAACTTCTATTTAGTCTCGAAATTCTTCTAAAAGCACGTAGGGAAAGCGGAAAGATAATATTAATAACTTGGTAGTAGAATTATCAAAATTGATAGTGAAGCTTTAAAATCAAATCTATGGAAGGTCCAGATTTAGGAAATGGTTTAGAAATAGTAATTTTACCAAACCTGAAATAAGGAAGACGATGAGCATAATATTGACTTGCGGGAAGCTGAAATCCCAAGTGACTTGAAAAGTATATTAAAGTAAACACGACGTATCATTCGAATGACGCATATAAGAAGGAAAATTATAAATCGAATTGGGCAAGGCTAAAGTATAGTTCGGAAAGAAATTAATATATGAAAGGAAATATGTATTTTCATAGGTACAAAAGTGTAGGCTGAAGAAGTATTATAAACTATTATTCAAAAATTTCGACAAAAGTTCTTTTTTTAAAATTTAAATCAACGAGGAGCATGAAGTATAAGTATGTATACATATTAAAATTTGAACACATTTAAAACTTAGGGGAAAAGGAAATCAAAGAGAAAATGCTTTCAGAAGGTTCAAGATTTCCAATGGAGAGATTTGAAAATTGACGACGATTGTCATGAGGCGATCTCGTGAATCGAGGCAAGGAAATTAGTCGGATGATCAGAACATACATACGCCTATGATATGAATCAGGAAAGTCTACGGAAATCCCTACGGTCGACCAACTAAAGATTAAGAACTAAACGCTAAGACTTTCTAAGGAGCTAGACGGTAATGAAAGGCGTTCAGCTTGGTCCGAAATCGATGAACCCAAGAGCGAACGACCGAAGGAAATTCTAGAAGTCTAATATGATCAGGGTTAGACAAGGGCCACTAAGGTAACTCCTACGACGATTAGATCAATTGCTGGCAGGGAGTCTAACTATCAATCAGGGGCCTCTAAATAGCAAGCACAGACGTCTAACCAAGTCTTCTTACCACCTAGTGTCGTAAGAAAACGACTAAACTCAGGGCTTATTACTCGGATGTTGCAATTTATTTAATGGACATTCCGTTATTATCGTTGTTCCGTTAATTCGCAATTGCAAGACTGGACCTGCATGGGCCACCAACAAAACCTGTCACGCCCCGCTTCCCAAAAACGTGGAGGCGAAGCGTGAGAAGGTCCGCTCAGACTTGAAGCTACAAAGCTGCAAGTCCGATAAGCGTCAATCAAATTTAAACTGCAGGTCCTTGCAACGCGAAACGAAACAAAGATAATAATAACGAAAGAGACAAAAGAAACATCTCAGAATATCCATAATAATAAATCTCAACATCGCAGAAAAAAGCCACCAGGCTGAAATAAAAGAGTCTAAAAGAGGCCCAGCATGGCCAACAAAAGTACAAAGTACAGAAACAAAGTAATGGTGCAAGCACCGACATCTAGCAGCAACCTAAAGCAACATCAACGCCAACAGTCTCTAAAACTGGTCTCCGGTGTCTACGAACTCCTCGACGGACGTAGGCTCAGACTCAGCGTCAGCAACACCTCGACCTCAACAATTATCTCTGGCTCAGGGTCTAACATGTGACACCCAAAGAGAAAGGAGCACATGTCAGCAAGTCTAAAAGACTTGTGCAAGTGAAACTGAAAGTACAAGTAGAACAACCTAGCAGTTCTAGCATGATGCAATGACATGGCAGTTTAAGTAATGAGTGCAACAGGTAAAGTAAAGTAAAGTAAAGTACGAGCATGGCATGGCATGGATGGAAAGTATTACATGAATCATTCACAAGACAAGTACAAGACAAGGAAAGTAAGCACCTCGTGCACAGAGATTCCGTCTTTTGGCTAGAGTGGCTGCGCGGGCCAACTCCTAAGCTCAAGCGAACGTTTATCCCTACCCCTCCACGTGTGTCGAGCCAGGGCCTTACCCCCGAACAGGAATGCTCGCTTCTGGAACACGAGCCAGGAAGTGGTTTGCCTTGCTGGTCTAGGGGTGCACCTAGCCAGTCAAGGGAGTACAAGTACAAGTATTGTAGCGTGTGCTACCAATGCGACATTCAATGCATGGATGACATGACATGACAAGTAGTAAGGCGTACAGGTAAGGAAAGTAAACGTGACAGTTTAGTATGCATGAACATCAAGTTTTAAGGGTTGGATCTAGCTTCGTTGTCAAGCTAGATCAATTAGGTGACGGATCTAGTTTCGTTGTCAAACTAGATCAAGTGGGCGTCTAGCCAGCTATCATTTCACTGACTAGTCTCTTTTACGCTAAAACAAGTAAGTGGCCTAAAAACATGGCCCTACATAAGAGTTGGCAAGTTTCACTTGCCTGCAACTATCACGTCAAGAAAACACCGTCCAACGAGTCCAAAGTCACGATTCCGACGTGCACAAGTCCACCGGCCTACATCCGTTTTATTAATCTTGATTAGTGATTGCTAAAACATTTAAAATACTTTAAAATACTGATTTTTAGTCTTGGTTAACGTGCAATTGGGTTGGGGGTCCTAGGGGTGCAAAACGTTACCTCAACACGACGCGAAAGCTACACCGGCGTCGGGTAGCGACGCCGGGGGTTGGAATAATAAGATCGCGCTCCAAGTCCAGATTCCAATTAGATTCCTCGCTGGAAATTTCAGAGCAATCAACCCGGGCGACGATTCCAGATTCCAAAGCTCGCACGTGCGACGACGGGCTACGACGTGCGACGACGTCGTACGCGGCAAGTCGCCGAAGAGAACGCACCTAGGTGGGGCCCACAGTAGTCCTAGGGACCTTTGGGGGACCCACAATACCTCTGGAGAACTTGGGGGGCCCACGGAGGCAAGTGGTGCGACGGATGCGGGGTTGCGACGAGTGGCTCTCGGTCGTACCCCTCCAATGCGGGAGATTCTCTCGGTCGCTGCGGGGAAACGGAGCTGTGCAGCAGCGGGGGTCGGTCACAGCAGCGGGTGCGGGCGCTTCCTTCGGTCAGATCGATGGGAGCGGTCGGTCGTGCGCTTGGAGAGCGGGGCGGGCGATGTTGCAACGTTGCAACGTTGCAACGTCGGTCGCTGCGGGCGTGGCCTTCGGTCGGGCACAGAGCGGAGCGGGGCGACGAGGCGGGTCGATGCGGAGCGCTTGGATGCGAGGCGGATGCGGGCCAATCGGTCGGTCAGACCGAGCGAACGGGGCGGTGCGGTGCTGTGCGATGCGAGCGGCGATGGCTGCGGGGCGGGGCTTCGGTCGGAGCGGGGGAACGGGGGCGTTTTTCTCGGTCGTGCGGCTGCTGAACGTCGCAACGTTGCGACGAATCGTCGTAACGTCCAATTTCAAGTTTGGAAGAGGCTAGGGCTAATTTCTTGCGAAAATAGGTCTTCCTAGGGGTTGCTTATATAGTATAGATGGGTTGACTTGGTCTAGGGCTAAATCTAATAGGATTAGAATATTAAAATAATTTAAAATTTGAATTAAAACTACTCCAACTCACCCAAGGGTTTGACTTGGTCCAAATGAGCTGAAAATTGGCTCAAAAATTCTTTAAAACGTTTAAAACTCAAATAATTTTTATTTGGCCGAAAATAATTTATAAATTAATTATTAAAAATAATATAAAACTTGTTAAAAATATAAAAGTGGTCAAATAAACTCCAAAAATTATAAAATAAATATCGTGGTGATCGTGGAGACGAATGTGAGCTAACTAAGAAGACGGATCTCAATTTCGACGTCGGACGACGAGACTAAAAATAGAAACGTCTCCCGTCAAGAGTGAGAATCGTCACGTCTCATCGAGTAAGTTTAAGTTGTGGAAAAACGACTCGAGAAGTGTCGTTCCAAGATAGTGCCACTATTTAATACTCTCAGAGACGATCACAACGGCATATCACACAAAAGTGTTCGCAATCAAATAAAGTCTAAAATAAACACGTGCACGGCCAAAAGCACGTGCACGAACAACGTACAACGAAAAGTGGTCGTTACACTCTTCGTCCTCCTTGAAGCCATCTAGCATCTACGAGGCCAAGGCCGTGGCGGAGCTGACCAACAAGTTCGATTCTCTCCACAAGGTGGTGGAGAGACTGGAGAAATATATCACGGAGCCCCAAGGAGCCCCTTCCACATCCACATCAACAAGTCAAATGTGCGATTGGCAAGACCAATCCCAAGCTATGTATTTGGGAGGAGAACAAGGAGAGGGATCTTTGGAGCAAGTTCAATACGTCGCGGGGAACCAAGGATATTGGGCCAATCCGACCGCTAGAAACCATCCCGGTTTCTCCTATGCAAACAATGATGGAGCATTGAACCCCACGCAACAACCACCTTACCACGCTCGACAACAACAACAACAACAACAACATTATCCACCGAGGGGGCCTCCGCAACAAAATTTCCCACCAAAGCAACAAGTGGGGCCCTATAGGCCGCCCGGATACAATCAAGGGTGGAGAAATCCAAACCCTCCACAAGCCCAACAACGTTCCGACTTTGAAGCTAGAGTGGAGGAGTTTATGGTCGAGCAGAAGAAGACTAATGCTTCCTTGAAGGCGAGCCAAGATTCCCTTGCGACCGTTGTAGGCCAAATCTCGGAGCAACTTGCGTTGCTAAATCGAAATAGTCAACAGTTGTCAGCTCAACCTGAGCAAAATCCATGGGGCACCACCGGGCATATCAACGTCGTGGTTGCAGTTACTACGAGAGGCAGGAAGGACACCACCCTCGTCATGATTCCTACCGAGGAGCCCGTGGTGGAGAGAGTAGAGCCAAGTGAACCGGTCATTGAAGTTGAGAGAGAGAAAGAGCCGCAAGGGGAAGAAAAGTCAAGAGCGGAGCAGCTGATTGAAGAGAGGCGTTTCATGCCACCGATCCCATTCCCTCAGAGGCTTGCTAGAGCAAAGATGGAGAAGCGACTAGCCAAGTTTCTCGAGTATTTGAGTGGGGTAAGCCTCAATATCCCCTTCCTCGACGCTATTGTGGAAATCCCGACATACGCCAAGTTCCTAAAAGATTTGATTACGGGAAGAAAGAGGAAGGATAAAATCATGCTCGCTGAGGAGGGGACTTGGTTCACCAAGAGAGAGAAGGAGCCCGCCAAATTCAAAGACCCGGGGAGTTTCCGAATTCCTTGCACCTTAGGCGGCGTCCCTCTACAAAAGGCGTTAGTAGACTTAGGGGCTAGTGTTAGCCTCATGCCTCTCTCTATGTTCCAAAGACTAAACACCGACACAGAATTGAAGCCTATCGACATGCGGATACAACTAGCAGATGGTCGGATCACAAGGCCGGTAGGGATCGCAGAGGATATCCCGTTACAAGTTCCGGGAGGCATATGTTTGCCATGCGACTTTGTGATCATGGATGTCAAGGAGGAGGGCGATACGTCGCTAATACTTGGACGCCCGTTCCTCGCCACCACCGGTGTCATTGTCGACGTACGTGAAGGGACTCTAACATTGAACATCGGCAACATCGAGATGGAGCTTCATATACCCAAGGCAATGAAACACATGCCTTACCATGAGGAGCTGGACTATATGGACCTCCTTGACGAGGTCATTGAGGAGGCGATCCCCCATTCCATTGGCGCAATATTCGAGGAAGACTTTGAGGAAGGGCCGGACTTGGGCCAAGAAGAAAAGATGAATGACTCCCCCGATCTCTCCATGGAAATTGATAAAGGCGACGCTGATGTCGCCCGAATACGAGAGCTCTGCAAGCTCTCAAAGATGAAGTCTCCGAAGAAAGCTCCGCCGATACGGAAATCAGTGTCACCGGTGAAGCCGAGGCCCAGAGCAAGCACTAGCTTGGGGGAGCCACCCCCCAACACTACCCGAGACAAAGGAGCACTGAGGAAGAACACGCCGCCGCAACATCCAAATCCCAGCGTTCTTCCAAATAAATTCGACGGGTGCATCTCATATGCACCCAATATCCCGCATTAATTTGAAAATCCAAGGGGGTCGAGCTCAAGACCTTAAACGAGCGCTTGTCGGGAGGCAGCCCGACGGTTATCGCTTTATTTTTACTTTGTTCTTTATTTTTGTTTTAGAAATTATTAGTGTTTTGAGTCGTTTGCCTGAAAATTTCGTGATAACGGGTCCTATTTTTCTTTGACAGGAGAGGAGAAAGGGATATCTATAATTAGGAGGATGAACAAGGAGACGAGGAGCGCTCCAGGAATGCGCTCGATGCTTAGGAGGAGGATGAAATCGACTGGATGAAGAAAAACAGAGATTAGAGCCCAAACGGAGCCAAACAGCAGAAAATAGGATTCACTCGGCCGAGTACACTAGCCACTCGGCCGAGCACATAAGCTCGTCCGCCCGAGCGGCACATGAACGAGGGAAGTCTGCTGTACCTAACTCTCTGTTTCTTTTCTTGATTTCAGTATAATTTCCACTCGGTCGAGTATATATCTTCACTCGGCCGAGTGAAACTGATACGCTCCTCGGGCAAGTATTGCCGAGTAGCTTGTGCCACTCGGCCGAATGGACTTTTTCCACTCGGCCGAGGGTGGCAAAGCCACTCGGCCGAGTCGTAAGTGGGGAGGAATTTTTGAAAATATTTCCGTTACGTTCACTCGACCGAACGACTTAGTCACTCGGTCGAGTCGTAACTTTTCCTATATAAGGCGCTGCGGGCTCGGCGCGGAATTCGAAGCGTTATTTATCGATTTCTCGCCTGATCGCTCCCTACGACCGCTGTGACCCCCCCCCCCACTCACCCGACCGCCTTGCATGCCGCCGCGCTCGGCCGACCACCACCGGCCGACGACCCCTCCGCACCGCCCGAGTCGCCGACGACTCCCTTGCCGCCGGCCGAGCTCCGGTATGCCCTATTTCACCCATTTCTCTATTTTTCTCCTATTTTTTGAAGATCCATGTGCTAATCGAGCCCCTAGCCCAAATCAACTTCAAAATCTATCTATTATACCCCTAACCCCCCATACATTTTGAATATTACTCGCTGATATCTTCGTTTGATGTGCAGGGTATATTGGGGAGCTTAGGGGAGCCTAGGGGAGCTTCCGGGGAGCGTTTTTGGCTTCGTGGAGGCGGCGTCTTCACACGCATCCACCATTTTGCTCGCGCGGCGTGCTCTGGTATATTCGCTCCACTCATTTTCGCACGCCGCATTTATTTCATTTTTGGTGAGCACCCGGGGGCCACATGCTGCCCCGGACACGACCACGCACCAGGAGAGCTTCTGCCAAGCGGAAGCGGCCGGATGAGGCCGGCCCCTCCCACGAGATGGAGGACTATCCTCCGCCTACACCACCTCACCCCGAACACCCACAGCCTGCAGACCCTGTTCACCCCACGCAGCCCAGCCTGCAGTCCCCGTTCACCCCGCACAGCCACTCCCTGCCGATCCACTGCCACCACTGGCTCCACTTATCGGGCCGCTGGGGATTACGTTCCGAGACAACGCACACCGCGTCGTCTTCGAGCGCATTACCCAACGCTCGATTGTACCCTCCAGGTTCGCACACCTTGCAGACCTAGGACGCCTGGGGGTACTTAAGGGGATGCTCACGTTGTATGACAACGTGGGCTAGCAAGATTTTTTCCAAGTGTCGACGGACACCTTCGTCCGTCCGACGCTTGAGGTGCTTAGTTCTATTGCCCAGACCGACGAGGGATGCTCGTTCAGGTTTATGGATCGGGAGTGACAGGTCACTCTCGGTATGATGAGAGCATTCTTTTCGTGGCCCGATATCCCCGGGGCCAACCGTGGTTACGCACCCACTCACATTCCCCCACCTTCCTTTGATTCCCACGCTTTCTGGGCCCGGATCACGGGTTTACCAGCTGCCTTTGACCCTAGTAGGGCCAAGGCCTCAGCCATCGTCCACCCCTGCCTCCGCATAGCTCAGCGCCTTATGGCGACTACCTTTTTGGCGAGGTATGAGCCTGGGACGATGTCCACTCCTGAGCTTTATATGCTCTATGCGATGACGCGTCCCAGAGTTCTAGCTAGGGAGAGTGACGATTTGGTCCCCGCCGTCGTGATTGATATCGCGAGCTGGTTTTTGGACCGCATCATCGTATCGGTGGGCGTTCGCTCACCGATATGTTGCGGCGGTCTGATCACCCTGCTCACCCTGATGACCGGCGAGGACCTACCGGCCGATTTGCGTCGTTCTCTGGGCCCCACTTCTCTGTCTATAGACGTCATGGCCCGGATGAAGATGCTTCGTCCGCACGGCCAGTGACACTGGGTTTGGTTGCACGGTCCCTACGGTGCTGACTACATGATCCTTCCGAGCCCAGCTCGAACACATATAGCACCAGCACAGGTGGACTGGCTTTCGGTGATGGATCTCCTGATCCCCGCCGCCTACGTGCTTGAGGCCGAAGAGGCTGAGCAGGCCCACGCTGCACTCGTTGACCCTGTGGCCCCTCAGCAGCCTAATATTTCTGATGCTCCCGACACCTCTGTCCACACTTCTGCCGGTGTCGGGAGTACACTCGCTGAGACCACCTCCACTACCTCCACGCCTACCACCACTCCCACCACAGCTGGCCCTCTGTCCGTTGAGCCCCTTTGCTCCGCACTGCCCGAGCGCCCACCTACTTTTGTTGAGAGTGGAGAGCCTTCTTTTACTGCCGTCGTGGAGACCATGGTCTGTATGATCTCCGCTGGGATTTCGCCTTTTGGACCCCACACTGCCTCCCCAGCGGTTGTCACTTCTGTCTCCACCGCAGCCGTACTTTCTGAGAGTGTCGTGACGTCTGTTCCCACGTCTGTGTCACTGACCTCTTTTGCCGCCTCGTCGCCACTTTTATATTCCACTTCCGTTGTTGCTGCTTCCACCTCACACCAGCCTGCGCCCCAGCCTCGCCCTGAGGCTAGGCCCCCACTTGTGAGCACAGCACCCTTCCTCCACATGCCTGCTGAGCCCATCCACTACACCACCCGAGTCCGCCAGCCCTGTCCTGCACAGCACAGACAGGTGCGTCCCTCTGCACCACCTCCCCCCGACACTGTACTTCAGAGCATTCGTGCTCTCGAGGGGGCGGTGAGTGGCCTCAGAGGTGACCTCAGGACCATGTCTGCCACCGTCACCGCTATGGCCAGCCGCTTCGACCTACTTCCGGGCATTCACTATTGCCTCACTCAGATTCTCGATCGGCTTCCTCGCGTACCGACCCTACCCACACCCACCCAGCCTGCTTCTACACCCATACCCACACCCACCCAGCAGACTGTTCCCCAGCACCCACCACCTCCACCTCTGCCTCAGGACGGAGACGGCGCAGCACCACCCTCTTAGGCACCCTTGATGCCATTGATCTTTTTTGCCGTCTTGCTGCCCGTCTCTGCTCGGTCCTGATGATTTTTACCCACCCCCCCTCCCCTCACTGTTTTGGGTCCACATTTTGATCATATCTTTCTATATCATTTTTGGGAGAGAGGGAGAGACTTTTTTTTTGGTGTGACACTCTTATATCTGATTCACTCTTATATCTGCATGCATCATGTCCGCATCATACTTTCATTTTGTTATTTTTATTTCTTTTTCATCATGCATGCATCCTCACCTGCCCCACACATTACATGTCTCTCGGTGTGCCATACTTCGCACATTGAGGACACTGTGCACTTTAGCTTAGGGGAGTGAGTTCTCACGTTCTTTTCGATTTACCACCTTTATTTCTAGTTTTTTCACGCCATTTTCCGCATTTGCACTCATTTTTCATCACTTTTTCTTTTTTTACCATGCATCACGTTTTTCTTATTTTCTTTGTGTGCTGCATTGTAATTAGTTTTATTTTCCCTTTTTATCTTTACTTCTTTCATCTCATGCTAGAGATGATTTTTCTGTGATGATGATGACGTGGAGTTAGCTTTCTCTATATGCATGCTATATTTGTCATGTCTTAGCTTTTATTTCTGATATCATATGCTGTGATTTGTCTTGCATCTAGAGATAGTAACCCACACTTTTTCCGTGTGAAAATGGATGAAATTCTATTATTAGCTGAGTCTGAATATTCATATGTATGCTCTCGTAGAAAACACACCAAGATTCACGCATTGGATGCTTATATCTGGAGTACCGTTTTCTTTTCCTATATCACTTCTATTTGCATGATTTGTACATTTCACTTCCGGATGATTGAATGATGTTAGCCATGATAAATCTGGATTAGTTTTGCTTTTTTGTGATCGAAACTGAGTAGATTAGATTACCCTGCTGAAGTTGTCATGCACGTCTTATAGAGTGAACTGAGAGACATATTTATTTCTTTCTCCACATATCTTGAACATTAATTCTCTATTTTAAAATCATTGGTGAATCTCCCCTTAGCGATTCTAATATTTGGCATTTCCCCCGTTATTAAATTCCTAGCTCCAAATTTCCCAAAACCAAAAAGAAAAAGAAAAAAATTCTTGTATATCCTTTTCTATCTTTTGATTTGGGATCATTTGTGTGTAAATGCTATTGGAAAAAAAAGAAAGAAAAGAAAAGAAAAAGATTTGAGAGAAAGAAAAGAAAAGAGAAAAGAATCTCAATAAACGATCTCATCTCATATACCCTCTCTTTCTTCCCTCTCTTTGTTTTTATTTTTATTTTTCTTTTGCATTTGGAGCTTCAGAAGAAATGGGGAATGTAAGTATAGCTTTGTATTTGCCACCACGCTTATAGATAAGCTTGGGGGAGAGAATCCAATGATGTGTGAGAGAGTGACTACTTGACGGTGCATGACAACCTAGGCTAAGTAATATTCTATACTCAGTGAGATTGTTTTAGCTTCACGAAATCCAGAAATCTATGCCTAGTACTCATTTCATGAAATCCACGCTTTTCTATTCTTTCTATTCTATCGTGTGATATTCTTATACTCCTCATAGAAAGCATTCAATTGAAAAGTGTGTGATCTGCGATATTGTATACCGTTTTAAATGATTCAGACGATGTTAATCTTAGAATTATTCTATTTTTCATGCTATATCAATATTCTTGGGTTTTCTATCTCTATTTGCACCATTATACTATGATATCGAAATAAAAGTCTTTGACATGTGTTTTACATTCGGTGCATGCTATATGAGTAAGCAAAACCCATGTCCTAAGAAAAATGATCTAGCAGCTTCCCTCTTCGCTTTCTTCTTTCTTCTTCGTTTTTCGTTTTCCGTTTTTCCATCGTTTTCATTTTCTGAATCCACCGGGTTCACCTTTTACTTATCTTCCTCGAGGACGAGTAAGGGTAAGCTTGGGAGATTTTGATCACTCCGTATTTTACACCTTTTTTCCGCATGTTTGCATGCCATTTAGATCGCTCAAATCATGCTTTTCACGATTTATCGACGATATTGCGATACTTTTCACGATTTGTTGTTTTTGTCGTATTTCAGGAGATTTGGAGCGATTTGGAGTGATTCCGAGATACACCTACTACGGAGGGTCACCGACGACTTCCCCGAGGGGTGTTTTGCTATTGGAGAGGAGCGGAAGAAGAAAGAACGTCGTAGGAGCGACGAGGAGGCAAAAATACGCAATTTGGGCATCTTCAGCATCTCACTCGGCCGAGTGAAGGAGTCACTCGGCCGACCAACGAGACCCCGCTCGGCCGGCCAGATCGGACACGCTCCAAACGTGCACTCGGCCAAGCATCAGAAGCCGCATCGACTGAGTGACGTATCCCGTCCACCCGAGTGGCACTCAGACGACACCCATCAAAAACTCCTGACTTACTGTTTTTCGTCAGTCTGAGCATCAGAAGACCCACTCGGCCGAGTGGCAATTGCCGACCGCCCGAGTGAAGATAAGCCCATCGGTCGAGCGACAACTCCCTCGGCCGAGTGACCCCCGAAGTGAAGACCCCCAAGACCCCAGACTTACTGGAAATTCTCAGGGTCTCTCACTTGGCCGAGCGACTTATGTCACTCGGTCGAGTGAGCAGCGCTGCCTGTAGCGGAAATCACGATTTTGGAGCTACGCAGGGGCAGTTTGGTCACGAATTTTTGGGCAGTTTTGGGGGGTATTTAACCCCAGATTCTAACCTAGTTTAGGGGGCTTTTTTATTGCTTTTGGCAGCCTTTTTAGATTAGACTTTTTAGAGTTTTATTCTTGTGATTGGAGAGGAGAGAAAAGTGTTATTTTGTTGGATTCTTGGAGAGCTACATTGGTTTGTCTCCCTCTTCGTTAAAAATCTTATTTTTATTGCTATTTTGAATATTGCCATGAATTCTATTGCTATTTCAACTGATTATTCTTCCACTTGTGATATGATGAGTAGTCTTAACGTCTTAGGGCGTGGGGATGAACCCTACGAGCCCAATTTCCGATTTGTGATGATTTGGTAGAACTATTGCTAGAATTGCTATTAGGGTTAGTTTGGGATTGATATAACACGGATAGCTATGTGTTCATAACGATTGGGATTTGCAAGAGATTGGATCCCAATTCGATAGGAAACCCTAGAAATCCGAATTGGGATGGAATTGAGTTCCCGAAGTATCGGTTTGCAAGAGATTGGACCGATACTAGGAGTCTCGGTTGCAATTCTATACCAATACCCGTTTGCAAGAGATTGGACGGGTAGGAACTATCCCAACCTAGGTCGAAGCCCGAGTTTGCACGAGAGTGGGCTCGGGATGCGCTTGAACGATGACGTTGATCCTAATGCTAGCTTGTCTAGGCTAGGGTTTGCAAGAGATTGGGCCCGAGCCTAGGTTTGCTATAGACCGGCAACAGCGCGAGAGCGTGAGCTAGGTTTTACATTCAGTTGCAACTAGTTCATCCGACATTCTACCCTAGCAATTGTGAAACCGATTAATCACAATGACGAGATACGGTGAGTAGCGGGGATTCCCTATTCCCTAGGCGTCTTTATTTGATTTTATATCTCTTTACATTATTTGACGATTGTGACAACATCGCCGAAAGGCAAATTCCTACTTTTCTGTCCCTATAGCCATGTTGTTCGGAGAAGGCACTGTCATATGTCCTCCTCGTGTTCGATACCTGCTCGCCGCTACACCGTGCGCTTGCGGTAAAACTACACGGTCGCTCTTTAGGGTGTACGCCCGGGCGCGATCACATAACGATGTGTCAGAAAGAAGGAACCGCACCTTGTTAGACATGGTGCTATCCATGATAAGTGAAGCTGAGTTAACAACTTCCCTCTGGGGCTATGCCCTAGAAACTGCTATATATATTCTCAATAAGGTTCCATCAAGGTCTGTGCCGATGACACCATATCAGATATGGACTAGCAAGAAACCCAACCTTAATCAACTAAAGGGTGTGGGGTTGTCCTGCATATGTCAAAAGGCATAATCCAGACAAACTGGAAGACAGATCTATTCTGTGTAAATTCATTGGGTACCCGAGACTGTAGAGGGACGTGCCCTCAGATCATTTGCATTTGATGCAAATGATAATTTAAGCTTAGATAGGGACTATTTTGCATTTGATGCAAACCGGATTAAATACGTCTTAAATATTTTAAGACTATATTTAATTAAATTAACGCGTTGAAAAGGTTAAGTTGATGACGGGTTCGTCTCGAGTTAAACGTAGGATCGAACGGTGTCCAAATCGGACACCAAACATGAATGTTATACCCAAAACAAATCCGGAAGCTCATATAGGGCATTGCGGATCGGGCCTGCTTCTGCTGGAGCCAGACCCATTTAGATGGGCAGGCACATGCACACCCATTAGTATCAGAGCGGGTGCCCTAATGGGCGCCCGCCTGATGCTAACAAGTGGGCCCGCCCGCTTATAGTAGGCGGAGCCCGCCCGCTGTGCGCGTGCACAACACGCGCCCGCGAGGCGCGTGCTGTGCACGTGCCTGCTGGGCACGCGCAAGGCACGTGATCGTGCCTTGCGAGTGCCCAGAAGCGCGTGCTGTGCACGCACTACTTGTGGGGCACACGAGAGGGCCCTACGACTTAGGGTTTCGAACCATATTGGCTGATTAGTTTTGGCGGCTCAGTTTTTAGAGAAAAACTAATTTTTGGCTATGTTTGGACACACGTTTAGAGGGTCAAACGGACTCGGATTGACGAGCCATTTTTTCCTACGCATTCACCGTTGAACCCCGTTCGATTTGGTAGGTTGTACCAAGACTGAAGTTCAACGGTGAGTGAGTTAAAATTCACGGAATTTTGCCCTTTGTGAAAGGCAAACTAACTTGATTTAATTAACTCCAAATCTTTAGTCCCATCTCAATTGTGGAGAAAAGGGGAGAGTCAGCCCCCTATATAAATAGGGGCCTTCCCCTTTCCTCCAAACTCGTCCCAAACTCAAGATCTGAGTGTCTCTCAAAAACGTTGGAGCACGCACGGATCAAAGCTTAAATTAATTCCTCTTCTCCCTAAATTTCTGCCTTACTCCTGAAGGGCTCTAGCAAAGCTACGAAGGGGTTCGGATTTGGATCCGAAATCTTGGCGAAGGCTTTCACTCGCGTGAAACTTTCTTTGGCACGTGGTTGGCTCGGTGACATGAGGATTTCTCACCTCGGGATGCGGAGCGATTCAAGGAACGTCTTGGCGTGGGACGGGGAGCGGCTTGGAAGACGGTGCGGTACACCTTGCCTGCCCCAGGGCAAGGTTTCGGGTATTTGTTTTATAAGTATTAGTTTAATTTAATCGCAGTAGGTTAGATCCTTCTTGGGATGGTCAGATCCATCCCGAGTCGGCAAAGATCTTGGCTAAGGGTCTTGTATCTTAGGGCTAAGTTAAAATGTTTAACTGCATGTTAATTAGATTAACCTGTTTATTTTTCTGATGCATATTTTTTGTTTCTGTGGTCCGTCCGACTTAGGACGGGCACAGATTTGTGCCCTAAGGATCCGCAAAACCCTTCAGTGGTATCGGAGCCTAGGTTTGCGTAACGATCTAGCACTACGATTTTATTAAACATTGAAATGCATTTAAAATACTTTTAAAATGTTTTATAGTTATGAGATAATTTTTAAAATGTTTTTAGATACCTTTTAAAAATGTTTTAAAATTTATGTGATATTTTTTAAAGATGATTTTAAAAGCCTAAAATTTTTATGCGATAAATATTTTAAGTAGCATGCAAATTTTGTGATCTTTTAAAACAAGTTTGTTTATGAGATAAAATAAAATGTTTCAAAAATCATATTTTAAATTTAAATGTTAAATTTAAGTATGCATGCTAAAAAATTTTATTTGATAAACATTATTCTATTTCATTGTTAAATAGTTGTACACTCTTTTATGCGATAAAATTAGTGTAACTTTATGTTAATGGCTATTGTCACTTATTTGATAACACAAGACAAACCTCTTAGGTTAGCCATTAAGAAACCATTAAATTTTATTAATTGAATTTTAATGACATGCTATATTTTAATAAAACATTAACAACACTTTAAGACCTAATTCCATATTAGGGTAGTCCCTTAATGAAAATTTTATTTTAATTGTTCTAATATTAATTCTCATTAAAGGACTTTGCTTTTAGCATTGTAAATAAATTTATTAAAATCCAAATATCGATTAGGGTAGCATGTGAACCTTATAGTTGATAAGGATTTAATAAAAGTTATTAAACAAATCCTAAAATTTTGAATTTAAGGATTCAACTAGTTGATAGGATTAATTAGTTGTTAATAAAAGCCTTTTAGTCTATGGCACGCATATAAAAATGACAAGCTTCATTCAATGGACCATGATCCAGTTAATGTGCTTGGCTAAGTTTGTTGGATCACCCTAGCTAGTCTAAAGGATAAGTGATCCTGGCTTAGTCAATTCCCTGGCTATGTTCCGCTGGACCGCAATGACGCGAATCATGATTATATAACACCATTGACTATATCTACGTCAAATACATTAATAATCTTCTTCAAGATTAGCCGTAGCCTTCCTTGTTTTAGGGGTTGGTAACTATACGACCCGTGTTCCAGTTGTTGAGCCACACTTAAGCTGTGACATGGCAACCTTGTAGAAACCAACCCTTAAATACATAAGATGAAATCTTGACTTGAGCCAAACCGTCGTGTCGTGAATACACCGAGCACCGGAGTAAGTTGAGCCATAGACGTAGTCTAAGACCTGACCCAAACAGACGTGTCGTGAATACACCGAGCGCCGGGGCAAGTCAGGCTAGACGCGAAAATAAGGGTCCGACTAGACTGCATTGTGATTTGGATGAGCACACTCATGATCACAAATGGCTAAGGGTAAAAACTGATAAGAGAATCAAATCTGATATGATTGATGAAGAGTCATCTACCGATCGCAGAGTCAAGCAACTTGTTGAGCTACACTCAAGTTTGTTAGGCTCAAGGTGATTGGATCTCTTACCCATTTATTTAATTCGATTAAATCGTTCATAGTTAAGACTTAAAATGATCGTAAAAATAGTGGGAGGATATAGATAGATAAAAGCCATTCTACATATATTTAATGTTGAACATATGCTAAACTAGGGCAAGACTATGTTTACCGATGGAATAAAAATATAATATTTTAATGAAATTAGTTAACTGGTTAAATAGGTTGATTAATGCAATGTCAAAGTTAATTTCTAATTGATAGAATAAACTATATTCTGGTTGACATTTAAATGACCTTCTAAAGGACAGACTTGAGAAATATCATTTCATTATGTTCTGAGTCCAACAAAATAAAATGCACGCTACATGTCGCTCGCCTCTATATGGGGCAGCTTGAAATTATAAACATTCGAAGTTTGTTTCTCCCTACAAATTGTTGAGTTACACTCAAGGTTGCATGGAAAAACAATTTTGATCCGCAAGGTTCAAGAATTCGATCAAACTGTTTAAGTCGAATGTAAGTGCATGAGCGGTGCAAGACTATGTATCCCAACCAAATCTTGAGACGAGCAACTTGTTGAGCTACACTTAAGGTTGCAAAGCTCAGGCGTTTGGATACATGAGATGCTAGCATAGCTATTTATTTATGTTGGGGTATTTAATATCTAAATGAGATTTAGAAAAGGAAGAAGGCACTCCGGAAAGTCAATTGAGAAAGTTAGTTATATTTATCATTAATAAAGGCATAAGTAGGAGGAAATGAAAATGTGACATATTTTGATGTCACAATTTTAGAATAATTGTTATACAAAAGACGTCTAACACATTTTGACAAATGTCGTCACATTGCTTCTCAAGCAATGTTTTGTGTTAGTAATTTGTAATAACTATAATATATTAAAAGTTAATATATAATGCACAAGGAAGTAAGAAACTTATATGTCAAAATAGACTAGGCCGTATCGAGAGACTAAGCTTCACAAGTCACATAAAGAGGGGTCTGACCTCTCGTATTATGAAGTCTAAGGACATTTGTGAATCTTATTCTCTTAGATACAATGGGCAAAACTCCTTCTGTAAGACAGTGGAAGACTGAGTTGTTGAACTCAGTCTCGTACATACAGATGTATCCAGACTCAAGTCTAAATTAGCCATAATTGAGTTAGTCTCATTTTTATTACGACACGTGTTCTTGCTGAAACACAAGTCTAATAAAAATAGAGAACAAAATGACAGAAGTACGAATTCGATTAGAACGAATGATCATTACTTAGCTGTATAAAAACTTGCGTAATTAAAAGAAAATATGATTTTCTCTCAGGTCAAGTCTGTTAACACATCGGTCTGTTAAAAGGTATGAATCGCACTTAGTTAGATTTGGTGTGATACATAGCAAGTGACTCTGAGTTAAGTCCTCCCTCTGGGTTAAGTCCCAGATAGGCCTAGGTTTTGATAATGTTCTATGAGAACATTATCAATAAAATATTCATTAAATCAATCGTAAGGAAGTTGTATAATTACTCTAATCTCGTGAGACGAAGGGTCAAGTTAGACATCATAACTGATGATGACTTAGTCAACTTCCGGGATGGAATTTGGTAGTAACTCCGATTAAAAACTTGATGCAGTTAGAATAGGTCCGAGCGCGAAAATAAAAGAATAGACTTTAATTTGCGTGCCCAAGAAAAATGTTTCCCATTTTCTGCAAGTAAATCTTCAAGTTTGAAGATTGCAGAAGAACGGAAAATAGCGAAGTACAATTATGTTGGTTGAGAACGGTTTTCATCCTAATTCCTATAAATGGATTATGTTGAAACCGTCTCACCAGCTGATGTGTACGGATCTACTCGGACCGAACTCGATGTAAATGGTCATGATGACCATGAAAACTGGAACATTCGATCATACGTTCGTTTTTCTAAATATGATTTAGACGAACCAACTTATATGAATCACAAAGAAAGTTTCCAGGGTCAGTGGGAGCAAACAAATTACATGCGAGGCATCAACGGGATGGAACATATGTTTTGACAAAGTAATCAAAGAGTTTGACACTTTATCAAAAATGATTATGAACCATCTTAAATTAACCAGTAACTAATTTAAATTATTATCGTAAGGTACGATGAACTGGATAAGATCCAGGGAAATAAAATATTATGGATTCCGACAGACCAAGAGAATTATTTGAATGAGATTCAAATGGTTGGTCTAACATGAACATAGAAACCCCTTAAGTCTATACTGTAGACGCTTTTAGCAGATCCACTCACAAATGCCCTACCACATGAAGTCGGGAAAACTTATGTGTAAAAACGGTACGAGATATCGAGATAAATGGGCCTGAGTGCAAGTGGGAGATGTTGAGAGATGATGCCCTCGAGGCAATTTATCTCTGTGTAAATAGCACAAACATCTTGTTCGAAATAACAGTAAGATGTTTGGTAATAATTTATCTAAGTTATATTATAATGTAGTTAACATTAGATATTAACTTAGGCAAAATCATGAGACTTTATGCAAGGTCAAACATGTATCGAAATGAGTATCTCGATCATGGAGAAATGTTTAATCGTCTGTAGCATAAGTCTAAAAAGGTTCATGGTCGTAGATGTTTCGAGACTAGGATATCGAAACACCAGATAGATCATTGTGTCTTAGTCTTTACCGTATAACGGTGACGATGATCTCATGGTCGTTTTGACTTGGCAAAGTCGAAGACGAGACACAGGTGCTCATTAGAGAATGAGTTCACTTAACGATCCACAAGAGTTATCATATGGTTATATTGACCAATCTGTCAATGATAAACTCTTAGTTATGATAGGCAAGTTGGTCTTTTGACTTGAGGTCATTTTACGAACCTGTGCATGAACGGTGCCACTTAGATCACTGACCGAGCTTCGAGGCTAGGCTTGTCGAAAGGTCTTTGATTGGGTGTCACTTGAAGCGTACGAGGAGACTAATGACCAAGAGAGGATTCATTTCTCCCGGTCAATGGGAGTTAGTGTCGTAGAGTTAGTTCGGTCTTTAGTAAAATATATGAACAGAGCATGTTCGAAGAAGTCCAACATTAGTTTACTAAAGATCGATGGAAACTAACCGGAGTCAAGTTATTGGGGTTGACAGTTTGACCGCACCCTAGACTTGATCTACACGACATAGTTTAGACGAAGAGACTAAAACTACGAAACTCATCACAGACAAAGTCAGGGTGGTCCCGACAATTTTCATGTCGATGAGTCAACCACATAATTATGGTTCTAAAACAGGGACGGCAACCACTGCTCGTGATCACTGCTGTATAGGGCTTCGAGCCCAACATGTAGCAAGGGTCAGGCTGTAGGGTCCCACACAGAGTGCGACCTTCGTCTAGTAATAGGTAGAAACGATTAGGGAGAATATGCATTTGATGCAAGGGATAAAATATTGCAAAATATGTTTGCAATTATATCCTGCATTCGGGATAAATGATCTTGAGTGCAAGTGGGAGATGTAGAGGGCTGTGCCCTCAGATCATTTGTATTTGATGCAAATGATAATTTAAGCTTAGATAGGGACTATTTTGCATTTGATGCAAACCAGATTAAATATGTCTTAAATAGTTTAAAACTATATTTAATTAAATTAACGCATTGAAAAGGTTACGTTGATGACGGGTTCGTCCCGGTTAAACGTAGGTTCGAACGGCGTCCAAATCGGACACCAAACATAAAAGTTATAGCCAAAACAAATTCGGAAGCTCATATGGCGCATTGAGGGTCGGGCCTGCTTCTGCTGGAGCCAGACCCGCACAGCCTGCCCATTTAGATGGGCGGGCACATGCGCGCCCATTAGTATGAGAGCAGGCGCCCTAATGGGCACCTGCCTGCTGCTAACAAGCGGGCACGTCCGCTTGTAGCGGGCAGAGCCCGCCCATTGTGCACGCGGACGCGTGCACAGGACGTGCTCGAATGGCGCGTGCTGTGCACGTGCTCGCTGGGCACGCGCAAGGCACGTGCCTGTGCCTTGCACATGCCCAGAAGCGCATGCTACATGCGCACAGCTTGTGGGGCCCATGAGAGGGCCCCACGACTTAGGGTTTCGAACCCTATTGGCAGATTGGTTTTGGCGGCTCAGTTTTTAGACATAAAACTGATTTTTGGCTATGTTTGGACACACGTTTGGAGGGTCAAACAGACTCGGATTGACGAGCCGTTTTTCCCTACGCGTTCATCGTTGAACTCCCTTAGATTTGGTAGGTTGTACCAAGACTGAAGTTCAACGGTGAGTGAGTTAAAATTCACGAAAGTTTGCCCTTTGTGAAAGGCAAACTAACTTGATTTAATTAACTCCTAATCTTTAGTCCCACCTCGATTGTGGAGAAAAGGGAAGAGTCAGCTGCCTATATAAATAGGGGCCTTCCCCTTTCCTCCAAACTCGTCCCAAGCTCAAGATCCGAGCGTCTCCTAAAAACGTTGGAGCACGCACGGATCAAAGCTTAAATTAATTCCTCTTCTCCCTAAATTTCTGCCTTAATCCTGAAGGGCTCTAGCAAAGCCACGAAGGGGTTCGGATTCGGATCCGAAATCTTGGCGAAGGCTTTCACTCGCGTGAAAATTTCTTCGACGGGTGGTTGCTCGGCGACACGATGATTACTCACATCGGGATGCGGAGCGGTTCAAGTAGCGGCTCGGCGTGAGATGGGGAGCGGCTCGGAAGATGGTGCGGTACACCTTGCCTGCCCCAGGGCAAGGTTCCGTGTATGTGTTTTATAAGCATTATTTTAAGTTAATCGCAGTAGGTTAGATCCTTCTTGAGATGGTCAGATCCATCCCGAGTCGGCAAAAATCTTGGCTAAGGGTCTTGTACCTTAGGGCTAAGTTAAAATGTTTAACTGCATGTTAATTAGATTAACCTGTTTATTTTTCCGCTGCATATTTTTTGTTTCTGTGGTCCGTCAGACTTAAGACGGGCACAGATTTGTGCCCTAAGGGTCCACAAAACCCTTCAGAGACATTCGTTAGGATATATCTTTTACCATCCAGAGCAACAAAAAATCGTTGTCTCTAGACATGCCACTTTTTTAGAAAAGGAGTTCCTTGTGAAGGAATCAACTGGAAAGTGATCGATCTGGACGAATGTTTGGAAGAAGTATTTGCACAGGACAACTATCGGAACCAGTGGGCGAATCAGAACCTTATATCTCCCAACCCGTCGTTAGGAGGTCTGATAGGATTCCTCGAGTCCCTGACAGGTACTACGGTTTTCTCGTAGACGGAGGGATTGAGGATAGCATCATATTAGATGATGATCCTATTAGCTTCTAGGATGCCATAAAGAGTAGAGACTCTGATAAATGGTTAGATGCAATGAAATCTGAAATAGATTCTATGCACGTGAATAAGGTCTGGATCTTAGAAAACGTGCCCAAGGGAAGCACTCCTATTGGCTGCAAATGGATCTTTAAGAAGAAGATTGGTGCAGATGGAAAGATAGAAACGTACAAGGCTAGGCTGGTTGCGAAAGGTTATCGTCAGATTCTAGGAATAGATTATGATGAGACTTTCTCACCAGTCGTCATGCACAAGTCTATCCGGATTATACTCGCTATTGCTGCCCACTATGACTACGAAATCCGGGCAAATGGATGTAAAAACTGTGTTTCTAAACGATGATTTAGAAGAGCAGATTTACATGACTCAGCCAGAAGGTTTCAAAGTCAGTAGGAGTAAAATAAAAATATGTAGACTGCATAGGTCCATCTATGGACTAAAGCAGGCTTCAAGAAGTTGGAACATCCATTTTGACAAGACAGTCAAAGAGTTTGGTTTTGTCAGAAATGAGGATGATCAGTGCATCTATAAAAGGACCAGTAATAATTCTTTGGTTATCCTCGTACTGTATGTGGATGATATTCTAATAATAGGTAACAACATAGAGATGTTGAAGTCTGTTAAAAAATGGCTATCAACTAACTTCTCCATGAAAGACTTGGGAGAAGCATCCTACATATTAGGTGTAAAGATCTATATAGATAGATCTAAACGAATGTTAGGATTCTCCCAAACTAGGTACATTGACACTATGCTAAAATGTTTTAGCATGGAAAACAGTAATGGTGGCTTAATACCAGCCAATCATGGAATAAACCTTTCCAAGGAGATGTCTCCAAAAACTGACTTGGAAAAGGATCGCATGAGTAAGATCCCATATGCTTCAGCAGTAGGATCTATCATGTATTACATGATCTGTACCAGACCCGATGTCGCTTATGCACTAGGTGCAGTAAGTCGATATCAGTCTAACCCTAGAGAAGAACACAGGAGAGCAGTCAAGACAATTCTTAAATACTTGAGAAGGACTAAAGACTTGGTCTTGATTTATGGAAGTGAAGAGCTCAAGGTTGAAGGCTTCACAGATTCCAGCTTTCAGAGTGATATAGATGATAGCAAATCGATCTCTGGATATGTTTTCACTCTCAACGGAGGAGCAGTCAGTTGGAGGAGTTCCAAACAAGATACTATTACAGACTCCACGATGGAGGCCGAATACATAGCGGCCAACGATGCGGCAAAGGAAGTAGTCTGGATGAGGAAGTTCATAAACCAGCTGGGAATGGTACCTACAATTGAAAATCCAATACCGCTGTATTGCGACAACAATGCAACCATCGGTCTGGTTCAAGAACCAAGATTCCACAAGAGATCCAGACACATTCTTCGGAAGTATCAGTTGATACGAGATATTGAGAAGAGGAAAGAAATAGAGCTCCTTAGAGTCTGTTCAGATGACAACTTAGCAGATCCATTCACGAAGGCGTTGGCACGCGATCGTCTAGAGAGACTAGTGTGTAAATGTGGTATGAGATACCAAGATAAATGGCACTGAGTGCAAGAGGGAGATGTAAAGAGATGTATGCCCTCGAGGCTATTTATCTTTGTAAACATCTTGTTCATAAGTGAAAGTATGCTTTCTGGTACAAATTGTCTGAATAATTTTCTATTTATATATTGCTTAGATAATTTCATTAGACTCCAAGTTAGGTCATACATATTTCGAGATATAGATAGCGATTATGAGAAATGTCTGACCGATAGGAGCTTGAGTCTTAAAAGCGCTCGTGGTCGTAGATGCGTTGAGATGGGATATCGACACATCGGACAGACCATTATGTCTTTGTCTTGTTGGTCTCATAATCATGTAACTGGATGAAGTCGGAGACAAGACATAAGTGCTCATTAGAGAATGAGTCCACTGAACGACCCAAATAATGAGTTATCAAATGGTTAAACATTAACTAAGTGGCATTAATAACTCTAGTGATGATAGGCAAGTTGGTCCTTAGGACTTGAGATCATTGTACGAAGCTGTGCGTGAACAGTGTCACTTAGGTCTATGATCTAGCTTCGAGGCAAGGCCTGCTGAAAGATCTTAGGCTAGGTGACATTTGAAGCGTATGAGTTGAGTAGTGATTAAGAGAGGATTCGTCTCTTCCGTTAATGGGAAGTTAGTGTCGCAGGTCAGTACAGCTCTCGGTAAAACCTCGGCCAAGGTATGTTGTAGGATGTACAACATGAATGTACCAGAGACCGATGAATACTGGCTGCTGCTAGCTAGTGGGGTTGACAGAGTTCCATACCCTAGGCTGGGCAAGTGACATAGTTAAGACGAAGGGAGTAAAACTGCGGAATTGATCACGGACACAGTCAGTATGATTCCGACGGCACTGTTGCCGATAAGTCAATCATATAAGTATGATTCTGAAATAGGGACGATACATGTTGCTCGTGGTTACTGTCGTCTAAGGACTTCGAGTCTCAACCTGTAGTAGGGTCAGGCTGTAGGGTCTCACACCGAGTAGTATTCACGTCTTAGTAATAGGAAGATCGTAAAAGAGGAATGCATTTGATGCAATAGAATTATTAAGTTCACAAGTGAGATTAAAGCATTTGGGATTGAAGAGGACTTCCTGTGGAATCCACAGGAACAAATCGCGTTGGAAACGGAGCTCAAACGAACCCAGAAACGCAAAAAAGGCACAAGGCAGAGGTGGGTTAGACCCACTTGGATAAGCGGGTCCGCCCGCAAGAAAAACAGGCGCAGCCCGCTGAACCAGCGGGCACGGCCCGCTTTGTTCAGCGGGCTGGGCGCCCGCTCTGGGTGCGCCCAATGTGGGTGCACCCATTGCCCTTGGAGGACGTGCCTGCAACTTAAGTTGTTTTTTGCTAGGGTTTTTGAAACCCTTGACGGCTACGAAAAGTGTGACTTTTGCTCAACTTTGAGCAATTGTTTGAAGGGTCAAACAAAGTCGGATTTCATCGTCGTTTGTTCCTACACGTTCATTATTCCTAGCTCTTCAAAATGATAACTTGTATCGTCTCTAGAGCTCAATGGCGAGGGAGATTTAATTGGTTGAAGTTAGGCCTTTGAGAAAGGCTCTCTAACTTAATTAAATCTCTCTTCACTAATTTTTTGTCTCATATTGGTCATAGCAAATGAGGAGGGGCCGGTCTCCTATATAAATAGGGGTGCCCCCTCTTCATTGAAGCTTGCACTAAATCTCTGATTGAGGAGCTTAGAAACTTTTGAGCACACTCGATCAAGACTTAAATTATTCTTCCTCTATAGTTCTTTCTATCCTCCAGTCGGGTCCTAGCAAGACTACGAGGAGGTTTGGATCTGATCCAGAATTCTCTGGTGTGGGTCTGATCAAGTGAAACTTTCTTCGACAAGTGATTGGCTCGGAGGCTCGGTGCGGCTCGGGAGGTGGTTCAGCTCGAGACCAGGCACGGTACGGTTCGGAAAGCGGCTCAGCTCAAGGCGCGGTGCGAGAAGACGGTGCGGTACATCTTGCATGTATCAAGGCAAGATTCCAGGTGAGTCCCTTTTATTATGCCTTTTATATTTTGCAGTAGTTAGACCTTTCTCGGGTTGGTCGGACCCAACCCGAGTCAGCAGATAATCCTGGCTAGTGAGCATGTTTCCTTATGGTAGCTTTTATTAAAAGAGTTTAATAATATTTTTCTGCTGCTTCTTTTATATTTTTGTTCGTTCGACTTAGGAAGGGCTAGAATATATGCCCTAAGGGACATTGAAAATCCTAACATGTGATTCCTTCCTGGATTTATAGAAGAAGGAAATAGAGCTTCGGAAGATCCCGACTGAACTGAATCCCGGAGACATGTTTACTAAGCCAGTTCCCGCCGTCAAGCTCCAGGTTTGTATGGAGCTGATTTCCTCGTTGGCTTAAGTGGTGCCGGAGGGCGCATGTTCCGAGACAATCGTGATAATCAGAGAGAGGATCATGGCGTGTAGCATGGAGATGCAGGAGTCATTGGTGATGAGACTTGAATCAAGGTAGAGTGTTATTTTTGGTGATTCAAGCCGCATGTGGAAAGTTTCCTAGGCGACTCGGTAGTGTAGCTTGCTACTCGACCGAGCTGCAGGTGCAGAGCAGAAGCAGCAGAAAACATATAGGAGTTCTAATCTTTGCAGCATGACGAGTAATACTAAATATATCCAAGATAAGAATATGTTAACTGGTAATAATAAAGAAGACTGGCTAAGGTGAATAATAGCAGTACGGGAACAAATGAAAAAAAGGGCATTTTAATGCCTCAACTTCAATAATGCAAAGTGTAATTCTTTCTGTGAATTCTAATGCATGGGTATTAGATACCGGTGTGGGCTCTCATATCTGTAATCAGTTACAATGAATGATAATTATTAGAAAGCTCGAAAAGAATGAAATCGTTCTTCAAGTTTGCAACACGGCAAATGTTGATGTTGTAGCCGTGGGAGATCTATAACACACATTAGCTAGTGGAGCTAACTTGCTTTTGAAGCAATGTTACTACATCCCAAACTTCCTATGCAATATTATCTCCATCTTGGCTTTGGCTAGAGAAGGTTATAATTTTGCTATCAACGAAAATGTTATGAACATTTTCTTTGATGGTAAGTTGATAGGTTTTGGGACACTAAAAATGGTGTATACCCTTTGTGTAATAAAGTTGTATTAAACATTAATACAAGAAAAACGTAAGGAATCAAGTTTTAATGAAACCTATCTTTCGCACTGTAGACTAGGCCATATCGAAGAGAAGAGACTCAGCAAGTTACATAAAGAGGGGCTCTTGGGCCTCTCGAATTATGAGTCATTCGACACTTGCGAGTCTTGCCTCAAAGGTGAAATGGCCAAAACTCCTTTTGCAAGTCAAGGGGAGAGAGTTATTAAACTCTTGGGTCTAGTACATTTTGATGTATGTGGACCCATTGTTGAGTATTGGTTTTTCATACCAATCTTATTTTGATGATGATCACAATATTATGTTGTTGCTAATGAATCTCATGTTTTAATCTCTCAGTTTTATTTCAAGAATATCTTTCTTGGAGACTAATCACTTGGTGCAAGGATGGACATCAAGTGGAGAAGAGCCAAAGCTTGGACTCAAGGAGTGCCAAAGCTTGGAGATGATGGAGAGCAATCAAGGCATCAAGATTGAAGACTTAGACTCTAAGGAAAGCATTGTAATCCATGTAATTTACTTTATTGCTTTCTCTCTCTTTTGAGTCTAGGATTAACGTAATGCATTGTTAGATGGTTTACTCTTCATGCATATGAATCTAACCATCTTAGTGAGCCTTAGGGTTATCATAGAATCCAACCCAATAGGTTCACTCTGTCCAAAGAATCATTTGGAGTCTCTGGCTTTCCGTCAGTCGCCTGCTGAAGGAAACACAGTCGACTGGGTGATTTCCAGTCGCCTGTAGATCCTTCTACAGTCGCCTGATTTGCACAGCTCAAGTCAACATTTCAATTGAATCAAACTTGAGCTTTACGTACAGTCGTCTGTCAATCAGTTTACAGTCGCCTGTATTCTTACAGTGGCCTAGAGATTGGTCATCAGTCGCCTGTATAGCGTAAGTGCATTCTCTGCATCTCTCTGTTGTTTCTCCATCTTATATAGTAGACGACTGATTAAGGTTTTACAGTCACCTGACAAATAGCCAGTCGACTGTATTATTGACATCAGTCGCCGGTGTGCTTAACTGGAGAAAGAGTGCAGCTCACTGTTTTATTCCATCCCCTGCAGCAGTCACCTGCTGAAGGATTAACAAGCGCATGTCATGTTTACAGTCGACTATATCGACTTCATCAGTCGACTGCCCTGGCTCAGAATATAGCCGTTGGATATTTTCTAGCCGTTGATTAGTCGACTGTCTTTTGATCATCAGTCGACTGTTCCTGTTGTTGTCACCCAGTTTCTAGCTGTTGCAGAATTGATTCTTTGGCTATTTCCTTGGGTTTTGGGGTTTGATATAGGGTTCCTATATATATGAGTGTGCTGCCATCTCTTATAGTTCTTGTTGCTATTGAATATCTCAAGAGATCTATAAGCAAATCTCAAACTCCCTCAATTCCCTCTCAAGAGCTCGCATTCATCTTCATGCATTGAAGTCCAGCTCAAGGGAATTCATCCAAGTGCTTTCAAGCATATCTCAACACTTGGAGATCCTCTTCCATGCCTTGCATCCATTCATGAGTAAGCATCTCAAGGCATAGGTAAGAGTATTTACTTTACTTGGTGTAATTTGTGTCTCTAATTCTCTTTGTGGGAATTAGAACTTTCTCTCTTTGTGGGAGGTTGTCTCTTTATGGGACTTAGGATATTCTCTGTGTGGGAATAACTCTCTTTGTGGGAGTAACTCTCTTTGTGGGAGTTTAGTGTCCTAGTGTAGGGCTAACCCTAATTCTCTGAGTGGGTGTGGGAGTCTTGATCCTCGTGTAGGATTGGTTGGGTCCTTGTGTAGGGCATAAATCCTCTTTGTGGGGTATCTCCTTGTGAGATTTGTAGTCACTTCTCTGTGTGGGAATATAGTGAATATTGGTGTGGCTGGATGTACCCAAGTTTGGGGAACCAGGGTAAAAACTGTGTGTTTACGTTTGGATTGATTGTGCCAATTAATTCCTCTTGTATTTATAATTCCTCATTTGCAAGTTAAATTTTAATTGGACAATTTTATTGCCATTACACTATTCACCCCCCTCTAGTGTGTGTTGTTGGTATTGCAAGGGTAAGGCGATCCTTACAATTGGTATCAGAGCGAGGTTATAGCATACTGCAACGATGGCATTCAACGCTACATCTGCGTGCCATGAAGAAGGTCACTCAACCGTTCGACCCCCGCTCTTCAACGGAACCAACTACCCTAGTTGGAAGATCAGGATGATGATCTACTTGAATGGTCATGACCTTTGGGACATTATAGAGTCGCCTTTTGAGGAGCCTACTTCACCCGCGGCCTCGAGAACTAAAGCGGAGAAGGATTCGATCAGAGTCAATGCTAGGGCTATGTGTGTACTCCATTGCACCCTCACTCCGGATGAGTTCGATCGCATCTCCATGTGCAAATCGGCCAACAGTATTTGGCATACTTTGGATATTTCTCATGAATTGCTTCTTCAGCATCAACCAACCAAGCCCGAGAAGGAAAAGGGGGTTGCACTCCAAGTTGAGAAGGAGTCATTCAAGTGGAAAAAGAAGTTTCATCAAGAAATTCCAAATGAAGAAGAAGATGATATTAGCGATGATGATTACATCGAGCTTGCCAAACAATTCAAGAGTTTCAAGGCATTCCTCAAGGACAAACAAGGTATATCGTCGTCAAAGTTTGCCTCCCAGTCTAACAAGCTTGTTTGTTTCAATTGTGCAGGAAAGGGTCATGTTGTTCCCGAATGCCCTTCCAAACCCACCAAAGATACATATAAGGGTAAAGGGAAGAAACATTGGAAAGCCAAGTCCGAGGTCAAGAGCCAAAAGAAGGGACTTATTGGCACATTTGATGATTCTGATATGGACACATCAAATGATGAAGAAGAATGTTGCTTCATGGCTAATAGGGAAGAGTTTTCGTCAAGCTCAAGCGAGGAGGAAAGCGATAAGGAAGTCGAGGAGGAAAGCGATGAGGAAGCTGAGGAGGAAAAGCCATCCTATGAGGAGCTTGAATATCGCCTAAATGTGACCTCCAATTTGGCAAGTAAGTGTATCGATTCATATGATAAAATGAAAGCTAAACTTGATAATGCTATGAGTAGGGTGCATGATTTAGAATCGTCTAATGTAAATATTCATGATGAAAGGCATGCTTATAACACTAGTGAGAGAGAGACACTTCTCTCTCAAGTTAAGGAATTGAGCCTTACAAATGAAAAACTTGTCGCTCAAAACCTTAGCTTAGAGTCTCACATTCAACAACTTACGTTGAAATGTGAAGAGGAATCCCGTAAGCTCATAAGTTTTGTGTATTCTAGGGATTCATTCCACGATTTGTTGGAAAAACAACATCCGGCAAATCATAAATGAGGTTTGGGTTATATTCAAAATGTGATACCCAAACCCACCTCTAATTCCTCTTATGGTGCAAATACAAGAAATATTGCTAAAGCACCTAAGAAGAATCAACATGCCTTCTTGTACGACAATAACATCAACAAGCAGCATGTAGATCACGAGGTAATGAGGAAGAATGAAAAATCTTCATTTTTTGCTAAGAAACAAAATCATCATTCTTTGCATGCCAAGAAATTAGTTTCTACACCTAAGCATGCCACATCCACCCCCCTTGCAAAGGCAATACCCTTGCCTATGAAATCCTTGAGATTATGGATTCCCACTAAGGTTAGTGTGCAAGAGAGAGATAGTTACATCAACTCTCTAGTTATGGATGTGATCACCTCGGGTGATTACATTAGGAAATCAAACTCCTCTTGGGTTTGGTTACCTAATGTTTAGGTTCCTCACACATATGCATATTGCATGAGTATTGTGCTTCAATGTTTATTTTTAAGCATACCCATTGACTATGTGTGTTTCATGATTTTGAAAATATCTTCAAATTTATTTCTTTTCATGAAAATGAGGACCTTGGGGTTTGTTGACATGCATGCATTTTTGATCCATGTGTATGTCAATGTGGAAGTTAATATGTTATATGTTTAAATTATTTTAAGACATATTTTAACTCTCATTTCGGGGTTGTTTGAGATCATTATTTACATTTGGTTATTTTGGGTATCAAACCAAACCTCTTGTTTATTGCCAACTTGTTTCATGTCTTATTGATTTTGGCAATATCTTTGTGTATCATTGAAGCTTGATTTTTCCATATCTATTGCTTTGATACACTTTTGGCCCATGGCTCCATTATTTCTATAATTGGTATTAGATCCTAGAAGTCAAAAATTGACCATTTCTATGATCTAGGGGAGCATGGGATAGTGAATTGATACCCACTAAATTTTTCAATTTGGTATCATACATATCTTTCTTTTCTTGCATATTGTCACATAGGGGGATATTTTTGATGTCCACCTTTTTGACGGTGTCAAGGGGGAGAGATATATGCATTATGTAAATATATATGGGGAGATATATTCATATGCATATGGGGAGAGATATATCTATGGGGAGAGATATATGGGATAAGATAAACCTTGCATGTTTGCATGATAATTGTATTTTACAATTGGTTTACAATTGGTTTATGTAATCCATGCATATTATATGTCACCTTAATTTCAGTTGGTATTATGAGTATTTACCTTTGTGTAGCTCATTGTTTATTTGGTGCATATAAGTAGGGGGAGCTCATTAGCATTGTGCTTTAATACTTTGTATTTTACATAATGTGTGTCATCATCAAACAGGGGCAGATTGTTGAGTATTGGTGTTTCATACCAATCTTATTTTGATGATGATCACAACATTATGTTGTTGCTAATGAATCTCATGTTTTAGTCTCTCAGTTTTATTTCAAGAATATCTTTCTTGGAGACTAATCACTTGGTGCAAGGATGGACATCAAGTGGAGAAGAGCCAAAGCTTGGACTCAAGGAGTGCTAAAGCTTGGAGATGATGGAGAGCAATCAAGGCATCAAGATTGAAGACTTGGACTCTAAGGAAAGCATTGTAATCCATGTAATTTACTTTATTGCTTTCTCTCTCTTTTGAGTCTGGGATTAATGTAATGCCTTGTTAGATGGTTTACTTATCATGCATATGCATCTAACCATCTTAGTGAGCCTTAGGATTATCATAGAATCCAACCCAATAGGTTCACTCTGTCCAAAGAATCATTTGGAGTCTCTGGCTTTCTGTCAGCCAGCTGCTGAAGGAAACACAGTCAACTGGGTGATTTCCAGCCGCCTGTAGATCCTTCTACAGTCGCTTGATTTGCACAGCTCAAGTCAACATTTCAATTGACTGAAACTTGAGCTTTACGTACAGTCGTCTGTCGATCAGTTTACAGTCGCATGTATTCTTACAGTCGCCTGGAGATTGGTCATCAGTCACATGTATAGCGTAAGTGCATTCTCTGCATCTCTCTGTTATTTCTCCATCTTATACAGCAGACGACTGATTAAGGTTTTACAGTCGCCTGACAAATAGCCAGTCGACTGTAGTATTGACATCAGTCGCCTGTGTGCTTAACTGGAGAAAGAGTGCAGCTCTATGTTTTATTCCATCCCCTGCAGTAGTCGCCTGCTGAAGGATTAACAGGCACCTGTCCTGTTTACAGTCAACTGTATCGACTTCATCAGTCGTCTGTCCTGGCTCAGAATATAGCCGTTGGATATTTTCTAGCCGTTGATCAGTCGACTGTCTTTTGATCATCAGTCGACTGTTCCTGTCGTTTTCACCCAGTTTCTAGCCGTTGCAGAATTGATTCTTTGGCTGTTTTCTTGGGTTTTGGGGTTTGATATAGGGTTCCTATATATATGAGTGTGCTACCATCTCTTATAGTTCTTGTTGCTATTGAATATCTCAAGAGATCTATAAGCAACTCTCAAACTCCCTCAATTCCCTCTCAAGAGCTCTCATTCATCTTCATGCATTGAAGTCCATCTCAAGGGAATTCATCCAAGTGCTTTCAAGCATATCTCAACACTTGGAGATCCTCTTCCATGCCTTACATCCATTCATGAGTAAGCATCTCAAGGCATAGGTAAGAGTATTTACTTTACTTGGTGTAATTTGTGTCTCTAATTCTCTTTGTGGGAATTAAAACTTTCTCTCTTTGTGGGAGGTTGTCTCTTTGTGGGACTTAGGATATTCTCTTTGTGGGAATAACTCTCTTTGTGGGAGTAACTCTCTTTGTGGGAGTTTAGTGTCCTAGTGTAGGACTAAGCCTAATTCTCTGAGTGGGAGTTAGTGATTCTCTGTGTGGGAGTCTTGATCCTCGTGTAGAATTGGTTGGGTCCTTGTGTAGGGCATGAATCCTCTTTGTGGGGTATCTCCGTGTGAGATTTGTATTCACTTCTCTGTGTAGGAATATAAGGAATATTGGTGTGGCTGGATGTACCCATGTTTGGGGAACCAGGGTAAAACTGTGTGTTTCCGTTTGGATTGATTGTACCTATTAATTCCTCTTGCATTTATAATTCCGCATTTGCAAGTTAAATTTTAATTGGACAATTTTATTGCCATTACACTATTCACCCCCCCTCTAGTGTGTGTTGTTAGTATTGCAAGGGTAAGACGATCCTTACACACATGTCTACATTAGCCAAAGGAGGATTTTCATATTTTGTTACATTTACTGATGATCACTCTAGGTTTGGACATGTGTTCTTGATGAAACACAAGTCTGAACCCTTTGAGCGATTCGAAGAGTATCGTAACGAAGTTGAAAAACAGACTGGCAAAAGTATTAAGATCCTTCGATCAGATCGAGAAGGAGAATACTTGAGCCATGAATTCCTTGCATATTTAAAAGAGAATGGGATTCTCTCTCAGGTCACACCTTCTAACACACCTCAACATAACGGTGTGTCAGAGAGGAGGAACCGCACCTTGTTAGACATGGTGTGATCCATGATAAGTGAAGATGAGTTAACAACTTCCCTCTAGGGCTATGCCTTAGAAACTGCTATATATATTCTAAATAAGGTTCCATCAAGGTCTGTGATGATGACACCATATCAGATATGGACTGGCAAGAAACCCAGCCTTACTTGCTTAAGGGTGTGGGGTCCTGCATATGTCAAAAGGCATAATCCAGACAAACTGGAAGACAGATCTATCTTGTGTAAATTCATTGGGTACCCGAGACATTTGTTAGGATATATCTTTTACCATCCAGAGCAACAAAAAATTGTTGTCTCTAGACATGCCATTTTTTTTTAGAAAAGGAGTTCCTTGTGAAGGAATCAACTGGCAAGGTGATTGATCTGGACGAATGTTCAGAAGAAGTATTTACACATGAACAAATGTCGAAACCAGTGGGAGAATCTGAACCTAATATCTCTCAACCAGTCGTTAGGAGGTCTGATAGGATTCCTCACGCCCTTGATAGGTACTACGGTTTTCTCGTAGGCGGAGGTGTTGAGGATGTCGTCATATTAGATGATGATCCTATTAGCTTCCAAGATGCCATTAAGAGTAGGGACTCTAACAAGTGGCTAGATGCAATGAGATCCGAAATGGAATCCATGCACGTAAATGAGGTATGGACCTTAGAGAACGTGCCCAAGGGAACTATTCTCATTGACTGCAAATGGATCTTCAAGAATAAGATTGGTGCAGATGGAAAGATAGAAACGTACAAGGCTAGGCTGGTTGCGAAAGGTTATCGTTAGATTCTAGGAATAGATTATGACGAGACTTTCTCACCAGTTGCCATGCACAGGTCTATCCGTATCGTACTCGCTATTGTTGTCCATTATGACTACGAAATCTGGCAAATGGATGTAAAGACTGCTTTTCTAAATGGTGATTTGGAGGAGTAGATTTACATGACCCAGCCAAAAGGTTTCGAAGTCAGTGGGAGTGAAGGAAAAGCGTGTAGGCTACATAGGTCCATCTACAGACTTAAGCATGCTTCAAGAAGTTGGAACATCTATTTTAATAAGACAGTCAAAGAGTTTGGTTTTGTCAGAAATGAGGATGATCCTCCAGTAATAATTCTTTAGTTATTCTCGTATTGTACGTGGATGATATTCTTATAATAGACAACAACATAGAGATGTTGAAGTCTATAAAAGAATAGCTATCAACTAACTTCTCCATGAAGGACTTGTGGGATTCTTATTTAAAACCTAACTATTGTTTTAGTCTAGGTTAAGCCTCTATTGGATTATTAGAGTTTGGGAGAGCTTCTAGCCATCCCCTTGGAGATTATTTAGGGTTTTTAGAGTTCTTGAGTAAAGGTGAGGTTTTCCTTTTTTATTTCTCCATTGTTTTCATCTTCCTTGAGTGGATTAGTGAGGGCTTGTGCGGTCTGACAAGTTATTACTCATGTGAGAGGAAGCGAGGTTTGTAACCCAAGTTTGATGGATCTCTCTGATAGTGGAATCGTCTCGGAATGCTGGATGGAGCTTGTATACAACCGAAACAGTGTAAATTCTATTGTGTCTGCGATTGATTGTTTTGTTGCTTTGATTCGTTTGCTACATTCTATTGCAAGGTCAATTAGGATTTTGTTGGGTGAATTGGGGTCATTGCTAGCCCTAGAATTCTGATCAACTTTAATGGTTACTATTTTCCGCATGGATCCCAAGGGCGTCCGTTTGTGCCGGTGGTTTTATTCCAACACATTCCTCATAACATAGTTTTTTCCATCATCCTGTCACATCTATTACTCCTTTTATTTTTATCTTTAAATGTAAAAAAACTTAAATCTAATTAACGATCTGTTAATGAAGTTAGAGTGCTGCTTTAATTTCTTAAGTTATAGTGTTTATATTTGCAAATTGGGGTCTTTACCTTAAATTCAAAATTTAGAGTTAATTAACTTCTTTATATCTCATTTCGGAAAAAATTAGTCACAATAAATAATATATTAACCTAATCTTTTCCATTTGGTTCAAATTCAAGTTGGGTTTCGAATTTTTTTGGGTGACTTTAAATATTTTATATAAGTAAAAAACTAATGCTAAAAAGAAAAAGAAAGTTTTGTTGTGAATGGAAATATCAGAGTCGGTTAAGATTGCGGGTATCTTAGAGATACGCCCATATCTATGTATCCTATCTTTCTACTCTCTTATCCTGCCTATAAATAAAGGACTATGGGTTCCTCCCCAAGTAGTTGATTCATAACACTTTATCAGCACGAGCCTCTAAATTTTTTCCACAAAAATTTTCGATCGTTGCGAAGGAGAATGGAGACGGTGATCCACGCACGCGGTAAAAGGCTTCCTCAAACGAGCGTCGTCATCAGCGTAGGCTTCGTTTAACCGTCGCTATATCCGGAGGACGGATATAGAGGTAAAACCCGCTAAAACGATGTTTTTATCATACGTATGATTGATTTACCCATTGATCTCGCAAGATCGATATGGGATTTGCTAATCGCCTAAAAAAGACGAACTTTTCGTCCCAAAAATCATATTTTTAGGGTTTTTTTCTTGTGTAAACCCTACCCCATGCCCGCCGGCAGCCTCGCCGTCGGCCATCAACCCCCCCCCCCCCCCCCCCCCCCCCCCCCCGAGTCTGCACCCCCTGCAGGGGTGCGGCCGTCGTCGAGGCCGCACCCCCCTGTAGGGGGCAGCCGTCGCCTGCACCCCCCTGTAGGGGGGCGGCCGTCGCCTGCACCCCCTACAGGGGGCGACCGCCGTCGATCAGGCCGCACCCCCATGCAAGGGGGCGGCCATCAATCAGGCCGCACCCCCTGCAGGGGGCGACCGGCCCCGAGGCCACACCCCCTACAGGGGGGCGGCCGGCGCTGCCAAGGCCGCCCCCTCTGCAAGGGGGCGACCGTCACCGTGGCCGCACCCCCAGCAGCAGGGGGCGGCCGTTGCCCCGCAGGCCGCGCCTCCCTAGGGGGCGGCCGTCACCCTTCCCCCCCCACCGCCAACGACGACAGTCAGGGGGCGACTGCGGCTAACCCTAGCCGTCGCCCCTAACTCTATTGGGCCTGAAGCCCAGATTCAAAAAAAATTTGCGGCCTTGCGGGCCTGAAGCCCGCAAGCAAACTGCGGGCCTTATGCCCGCAGGCCTTGTTTCACGAAAAAAAATTGGTTTTTGACTGTGGGCCTGAAGCCCGCAGCCAAACTGCAGGCTTCAGGCTTGCAGACCAGTTTTTCTTCTCAAAAAACAACAACAACAATAGGGGAGGGCTAAAAATAAGCCTTAAAAGGTAATTGGGGACTAAAAATTGAGTAAAAATGGCGTTTGGGGACCCAAAAATTCATGAAAAATCATGATAAATTATGAGGCAATAAGGGGACTTTTTGGGATAATTTGGGGATGATTTAAAAAGGAAAACTTCTTCCTTTTACGAAGAACATGTTTAATTATTGGGCTCTTTTCCAATTTTTGGACAACCCCGACTTGCTCAATCCTTGCATTAAATGATTTCTTCTGTAAAATCGTTAATACATGCTTTGCATCATCTTGGCTTATTTTGTGGATATTATATGGATGGGTGTGCATTATATTTAAGCTTAATAATTAGGAAGATCTTGTGACCGCTCTATCGTTAATCATCTAACCTAACAGTGTATGACGTTGCCCAGTGGTCCAATAATTATTAAGTAATTAAATTGTTTATCCATCTCTACGAATGTTAATGCCTGTGATGCCTGTAATGAAAATGTCTGGTGAAAATGTTTGATGAGCACAAAATTTATGCATGGATGGCTAACTGTGATTTTTGGATCGGCTATTTAAGTCCCACATTTTATTTTCCTGCACTTTTCTTTTACTTTTGAGAGAAATTGTAATGAGGAAATTATGTAAATGTCCAAGACCGAAAACCATTTTCCATGGAGACGGAGGCCACAATTGAAGCTGAAGATCTTATATGGGACCCAACGGGGGTTTCCAAAGTTGCAATTTCTTTTTAAATCTTTCATTTGTGTAATATGGACTGTAATGGGACTTTGGACTCTTATTTATGTGGGACTGGCCGATCCACGCAATTAGCCCTTCATATTAAAATTTCCTCTGCATGAAAAAGTTTATGTTTCAATATAATTCATGCATATTTGTGCTCTGCTAGATAAAATGGCTAAAATGGCAAGTGTCGATTTCGAAGTGCTGGATGCATCAGGCAGAAACTATCTGAGCTGGCAGCTCGATGTGAAATTCCATCTGCAGGCTAAGTCCCTTATTTCTGTTGTGACCAAGAATGAAAAAGTAAGTGATATAGAAAAGGCGCAAGCCATTATCTATATTTGCCGTCATGTGGACAAGAACTTAAAGGCTGAATACCTTACGGTCGAAGATCCACTAGAGCTGTGGACTGCCCTTGAGGACATGTATAAATATCAGAAAGATGTTATACTACCAAGGGCATGATACGAGTGGGAGTGAGACTGCAGGACTTTAAGTCCATTGCTGAGTTCAACTCAGCTCTTTTTAACATCACCTCACTCCTGAAGTTGTGTGGTGAAAAAGTCTCAGAAGATCGCATGCTAGAAAAGACGTATACGTCCTTCTATGAAAAAGATGCGATACTAATGCAGCAATACCGTGAACGAAAGTTCACCAAGTATTCTGAGCTGCTGTCATGTTTACTCATGGCCGAACAAAACATTGAGCTTCTCCTCGCCACTCACAACATGCGCCCCCTGGCACTACCCCCATGCCAGAAGCTCACAATGCCTCTGCTTTTGCCAAAAAGAAGAGAAACAATAAACGAAAAGAAAGACCACAAAAGGGGGAACAGTACAAAAAGGCTAGGGGCCAAGTCCAGCAGTGAAGAAATGAAAGTAAGCGGAAGTTCACCTGGCGCAGAAATGACAACATTAGAAATGATGCACCCTACCCAAGAGGGAATGGAAAGACCAGTGCCATAGTTGTGGCATGAAAGGCCACTGGTCCAGAGTGTGCCAAACTCTGCAGCATCTCCAGGATTTGTATAAAGAAAACAAGAAATATAAAGCTGAAACAAACTTGATGACATCTGATGCTCCAGTCAAGTTTATAGCTGACCACTTCGAACATGATGACCTGCTTGATTAGCCTTCTATTTTTATCTTAGCAAATTGTTTAGAACATTTCGTGTTATGATAGCATTTGAATTACGTAATTTTTTTTGAATAAAAATGTTTATCTGAAAATGCATGTGCCTATATGATTCATCTTTTAATAGATGAACTGCTCTCATGACTGTTTAGTAGACAATAAACACATATGATCTTTTAATACAAAGCCCAACATCAGGACCATATTGAAGATCCAGAGAACGCAATACTGTTGCCCCCCAAATAACACAGAAACAAAAATAAAGGGTGCACTAATCTCTCCGAATTCCAAAAGAAACTTTCTAAGTTTCAAGGACATCAGTTTCAACAGATTCCATTTGGAAACATCAAATGTAAATTACTGTATGTAACGTCTCAAGAAAAAGGAGTAAAATCCATACTTGAACGCTTTGAGAGCCTTACATGCATCTACCATACAATGATTCGGAGAAAGGAAGCGGAATTAAACGGAGCACCTGAAGTGCCCAACATCAGCCAAGTTTCACTCTGGCATGATAGACTTGGCCACCCTGGATCAGTGATGATGCACCGCATCTTATCATATGGGTATGACTTGAAGAACCAGAAGATTCTTCAGAAGGGAGAATTCCATCGCATCCCTTGCTATAAGGGAAAAACTAATTACAAGGCCATCTCTACGAAAAGTTGAAAAAGAATCTCCACGCTTCCTCAAAAAGAATATAAGGAGATAGATGTGGACAAATTCCATCCCCTAGTGGGGTATGACTTGAAGAACCAGAAGATTCTTCAGTAGGAAGAATTCCATCGCATCCCTTGCTATAAGGGAAAAACTAATTACAAGGCCATCTCTACGAAAGTTGAAAAAGAATCTCCACGCTTCCTCAAAAAGAATATAAGGAGATAGATGTGGACAAATTCTACCCCCTAGTGGGCTATTCCGGTACTTCATTGTACTGATAAATGCATCCTCAGAATATTCGTATGTGTGTCTACTACAGACCCGCAACTTAGCTTTCCCAAAAGCTATTGGCACAAAAATAAAAATGTTGCGGGCACATTTTCCAGACAATCAAATATATAAAATAAGTCTGGTTAATGTTGGGAAATATACCTCCCGGTCATTTCAAGAGTACTGTCAAGCAACGGGAATAGAAAATGAACATATAGTGCCGCATGTTCATACCAAAATAGGTCGGCAGAGTCACTGATAAGTAGACTCCACTGGATTGAACGTCCATTAAATCCCGATTGCCGATGGATGCATTAAATCCCGATTGCCGATGGATGCATGGGGACATGCAAATTCTGCATGTTGCATCGTAAATAAAAGACCCTCTGGAGGTCAGAGTCTCCAATGCAACTTGCATATGGAATGCCACCGAACATTTCTCATCTGAGAATCTTCGGTCGCACAGTTTAAATCTCCATTGCACCACCACAGAGGACCAAAACGGTCCTCAACGTCGCCTAAGTATCCATGTATGATTTGACTCACCCTCACTTATAAGATATATAGAACCCCAAACGGAGGACGCATTTAAGGCATATCTTGAAGACTGTGATTTCGATGAGACGAGTTTCCCCAAAATAGGCCCAGATACTGGAAAATCTGGCGCAAAGAAAATTATAACGTGGGATACAAAAAGCTTGACCCACTATGATTCGATAACAAAATAGGCCCAGATACTGGAAAATCTGGCGCAAAGAAAATTATAACGTGGGATACAAAAAGCTTGACCCACTATGATTCGATAACAAAACAAATGTGAAGATGCGATCATGAAGATCCTCCACAGAACAATGTTCACCACTTACCGAACTCATTTACCGACAACCAGAAGATTCTCAGGTCACACATCCCTGCTGCAAAAACTCCAGCTAGAATTGACATCCCCGAGAATGGATGCAATCTACCAATAGCAGAAGTGGCTGATCCTCAACAGAAAAGAGGCAGACCACCAGGCTCCAAGGACAGAAACTCCTAGAGACCTTAAGGCAATCCTATCACAGGATAATGAGCTCTTGTCCACACACTCACCCTTCCCAATCCACTGCAGAGGAACTGCAGGGAAAAACTGAAGTTGAAAGTAAACGTTGTACGTACTGGGGAGGTGTTGGACAAATAGAACATAAATTGTCGACAATGTATTCATGTATCATATCGCCATATACATCGCAAAAGCGATGATGTTTATAAATTATCGTTCCATACTCCGTTGCTAGAATGCAAACGTAGAGATTGGTCAAATGTGGAACGAGGCAATAAAAGATGAGCTGGACTCACTTATGAAACGTGAAATGTTCGGACTTGAAGTCCAGACACCAAAAGGTGGCAAACCTGTGGGTAAAATGAGTATTGCACACATAAGAAAAAAAATCGTATGCTATAAGATACAACCTATAGCCCAAGTAAAAATTTCGCTGAAACTAGGGATCGAACAAATTAAAATGAGCATGACTCATAAACAATGCATCAGTCTCCCTAAGTTATCAAAAGCGAATACCTCACGATTTGGAAAAAGGAAATTTTGGATATGCTGTTATTGGATGTTGTGACGGCATACCTTCGTGGATATCTTGGTAAAGATAATTTCCACATTTCCTTAAATGCCTGAATAGACTTCGGGACGTCTATTCTATTGAAGAAAAACAATAAGAATAATGTACAACCAAGAGAATCGCTTGACAAAGCAATGATTCCTACTGAGGGTTGTCTTTGCATCTGAGCAAAGAGCAGGATTTGAGATCATAGTTGTAAACAACTAAAATCTCATCGGATCTCCTGAAGAGAAAACCGAAACATCTGTTCAAGCCTGACTTTTAAACATGAAATAAAAAGACCTAGGCAAATATAAAGTCATGGCTCATAGAATCCTGTTACATACGTCCAGAATGCGTTGGAGAAATTAAAAGGACCATTGTCATCCAAAGTACACATATGGTAGTATACTTAATGGATGTACAAAAAGAACCATTCCGATCGCTGGAAGAGGGGCAGGATATAACTGGTCCTAAAGTCCCTTATCTCCGTGCAATCAGGCACTTCTGGCTAACTGCACGTGTCCCGATATAGCAGTTGCAGTAAACTCATTAGCCAGAGATAGTTGGCACCTAAAAAGGGTCATTACACCGGAGTTAAGCCCTCTACGCTTCCTCAAGGGTCGAAAGATTTGGACTTACAATATGAAGTATCATCCTCCAATGTTTATGCAAATACAGGTTACAAGTCCGGTCCCTATACTGAGAAATCACAGAACGGGTACCCACAGTGGGATGGCCATCTACTGTAGATCTGCAAAGCTACTTATGAAGACAACATCATCCTATCATTCCAAGATCCTCACCACACCAATGGTGTATTTGAGGGCGCCTACTGGCACATCACATCCCAGTGACGATTGGGATAGAGGCTGGTATTGTGGAGCTGACCACATAGTCTGAAGACCACATCAGAGGCGACGATACTTAGCACACCTCTCAAGAGTTTCTGGATTCAGCAGCTACTTAATTGTGATAACTTTGTAATCTGTGTATATTTTCGGAATGTTGTAAATAGGAGTGATGAGATAATCCTAAGACATCTAAAAGCCTAAGAGATCTGAAAGCCTAAGAGCTTTTACAGATCAGGGGGAGTTGAGGGAATTTGTACTCGTTTCCCTTAGCTATGGTTTTTTCCACTGGGTTTTCTATAGCCAAAGGTTTTAACGAGGCAAATCACATCAACTCTGGATCCTGAAGTATCCACCCCTCTGTGATGCTCAAAATCCAGAAGTATTCATGAGCAGAGTCACTTGTACAAATCAGGGGGAGTTAAAGAGCGTTTGAACTCTTTTTTCTTAACTTTGGTTTCTCCCACAAGGTTTTCCATAGCTAAAAGTTTTAACGAGGAAACCCTCACTAACTCAGGATCCTGAAGTATCCACCCCATGTGAGACTCCTATTACGCTCAGAATCCCGAAGTATTCTTGAGCAGAGTCCACATCTATGGATGGATAAGGGGGAGTGTTGTGAATGGAAATATCAGAGTCGGTTAGGATAGCGGGTATCTTAGAAATACGCTCATATCTATGTATCATATCTTTCTCATCTCCTATCCTACCTTTAAATAAAAGACTGGGGGTTCCTCTCCAAGTAGTTGATTCATAACAAGTTTATGTTTTATATTAGCAATAAAAATTTTATAAAATAGTCAGAGGGGGCATGAAAAGTGAGAAATTTTACTACATCTAGGGGTGGCAAACGGGTCGGGTGGGTTCGGGTTCGGGTCGGGTCAGATTTGACCCGACCCGGATAGGGGTAAACCCTAACCCGACCCGGATTGAATCCGGGTCGGGTTCGGGTGACCCAGAAAATTTTTGGGTCGGGTTCGGGTTAACCCGTCGGGTTAAGATTTGACTTATACACTACTGCTCCTTTTTTCGATATCCAGCTATTTATTAAGAGCCACTGACAATTTATTAAGTGTTGCATAATTTACAGTAGCTCGTCGCTTAAACTGCACTGATGACAGCGAAGAAGTATAATTAACGCTACCATTTTATTAACGAAAGTAATAAAATTAACAAAAAAGTTGTGTGTAAAGGGAATTGAATCCAAAACCTCTTAAAGAAGAGGACAACAATTTAAATCGTATAAGCACAACTCCCATTGCAACTGTGTATTGAAGTTATTATATAAATTTTTATATATAGAGAGAAAGTAAACCGGGTCGAATTCGGGTCATCCGGGTTGACATGTCAAACCCATACCCGACCCGGATTTTATTCGGATCGGGTCGGGTCAACCCGCTTACTGCTTGACCCGGATTGGCCCCTACCCATACCCGGTTAAAGCTGTCGGGTTCGGGTCGGGTCGGGTCGGGTCGGGCTCATTTTGCCACCCTTAACTACATCATCTTTCCAACTTTACAATGCTAAAAACTATTTGGATTCTAATACTATATAAATTCGAATCGCACATCTTTAAAATTTTGGTTAAGCTATCCGGGTTAGTGGGCTTGGATATAAGCATATCCTGGTATCCATATCTCATATGAGTTTGAATTTTAAATCCAAATCCTACCCGTTATTCTCAATGGATTTAAACTAATTACAATTTAAATCCGAATTTTTGATCAGGTTTAATCTCAACAGTAAAAATTGGAAAAAAAACAAAGATGGTCTCTGCTCAGATACAAGGCACGTGCTGAGAGCATGAATAGCAGGGTGCATGCCGGCATGCTTGGGATATGACGGAGAGAGTAAATATATAATCCACGTCACGAGGCGGCGCGGCTGGCAGGCGGGTAGGCGGGTAAGCGTGACCGCTACGTCAGCCGGTAAAACAAGGAGAGCGCAGGAAGCGCCATAAGAAGCAGCGTGAGGGAGACAAGCAAGAAGGAAAAAAATGAGAGAATGGCGGGCGTGGAACACTGGGGTGGGACCCACCCCATTGTGACCCTACCCGTGCGGGTGAGCGCTGAGTAACTATAAATAGGCTGAGGGAATCGAAGGTAGCCTATTTCTCGTCGCTCGCGCTCTCTCTGTTGTTCTTCGAGTTGAAGGAGAGACAGGGAGAGATCATCATGGGAGATAAAAGCCTCAGCCTCGAAGAGATCAAGAACGAAACTGTTGATCTTGTGCGTGTGTATACTCACCTTAATTTCTTCTTTGTTTGTTTGTTGTTGTTTTTCGATTAGAAGAGATTTGGTTCTTTCTTCCTCGTTCCCTCCCTCTTGGTTTTAAAATATCATTATATCCCGAGGAGAAATAATGTTTCCATAAAACTCCTACTGGTAATCATGTTTTGCATTTTTGGTACTACTTTTTGGGGGCGTTTTGCATTTTAGACCACCTCAACAACCTATTTTGACCGGCCAGTTGATGGTGTTTTTAAAATCTTCTGAAATTAGATAATAGAACCCTAGCAGGAGATGAGTGATCTCTAGAACTGATTTGGGATTCAATTGTTTTTGTGAAAATTTAGGAACGGATTCCGGTCGAGGAGGTTTTCGAGCAGCTAAAATGCACAAGGGAAGGTCTTTCATCAGAGGAGGGAGCCAGCAGGCTCCAAATCTTTGGACCCAACAAGCTCGAAGAGAAGAAGGTACACTTCCACCGAAATTAAATTTACAAAAAAAAACCCATTTTTAATCACATGTATCTGTTCATTGATTCCGCAATGGGTTTTGATGATAATAGGAAAGCAAGTTCCTGAAGTTCCTTGGGTTTATGTGGAACCCCTTGTCATGGGTCATGGAGATGGCTGCAATCATGGCCATCGCGTTGGCCAACGGTGGAGGAAAGCCCCCTGATTGGGAGGACTTCGTTGGAATCGTTGTGCTCCTTGTGGTCAACTCAACCATCTCCTTCATCGAAGAGAACAACGCCGGCAACGCAGCGGCCGCCCTCATGGCCGGTCTTGCTCCCAAAACTAAGGTCTGCTGTGTTTGTGTTTGGTTATCTCGTGTTGTGGTGGCAGTGTATCATTTGTGTTTGTTTTTATGCCTGAAAGATGAACCTTTTTTTTTACCGGCGCCTTTGGCATATTGGTAGGGCGTTCTGCCCCGACTATCCAGGTCGAGGGTTCGAGGCCCGCTGCCAATGAATTGAGGGGCGTTTGGTGGGCGACCTGTAAATTCTCTGTAAGCTCTCTAAGAGCCCGGAGGCTTGCCCTGGCCCGTGGTGGAGACCGCTGCCTAAACCACCCGAACTATTGCTTACCCAAAAAAAAGATGAACCTTTTCGAAAATATCATGTGATATCATGAAAGAGTTAAATTTTAAACAAAAATAGATCTTGTTGACTGACGGGCTCCGCACCTGTTAGCATTTTCATTTGCTCAAAATTAACAATTTTCTATTCCATTCTTATTCATCCACAAGATGTTTCTTGCGTCGTGTTCCAAAGACCTGGATGCCTTTTATTTTTTTATAGGGCAAATTGAACTCGGACCCCTATGTTTTATTGGGCAATGGTAACTAAACATTCTTAATCATTGATATTAACATTGAGATTCAATGGATTGACTAACTAATAACCTGTAAGTTGCATTTACACCCCCTTACACATTTTTAGGGATAATTCATGAGATCTTGGTGTTATTATATATGTATTCTATTGAACATGGGGGGCTGAGTGCAATTTATCTCTTTTAATATACATTAAAAAATGAGAAAAATGGGCATCAGCTAGCTAATTAGAAAATTTTCTCCCTAACTAGTTTTACAACTCCAAACCTCCTTTTTTGACGATCGGTTCCGTTTAGTTTGATTATTATGTTATAAAATCACAAATCATCAATTTCTAAGTGAAACCAAGAGGTTCTGTTTGATCATCCATTCATCGCAAATTTAGCAAGTTTGTGATAACATAATTATTTACAACTACTAGACGAAGATCAACACCCTTTGGGTTCATTTGAAAATCGATGGTTTGTATTTTTAGAACATGATAATCAATATACACGGATCCTATCGTCAAAAAATATATAGGGTGTGATGTTTTTAATGCTAGATAGGGAGTAAATTTCCTCCTTGGCTAACTGACCTTCATATTCCTTTTTGAAAATATGCAGTATATTGTGGTGGTTGCAAAACTATTAAATTCATCTATGTAGGAATAGTAGTGATGTCTATTAAATTCAGCTATGTAGGAATAGAGGTGATGTTGATCATCATCATCATCACCTTCTCCAATAAAAAATGCAATTGTACTTGGAGCACCCATGATAAGAAGGCTCCAAGGAAAGTTTGACAAAAATTTAGCAATCTTCTTTCTCTATGTCATTGGTTTTTGAATTGCCGCTAATATGGCCTACAAATTACCATGAGCAAGTATTTGGTGGATAGGAACACCCAACTCGCTGCCTGTGCAGTTTGAGCTTAAGCTTTGTTAGCAATGACATAAGTCCTACTCATCCACTGGCCGACGATGTTTCAAATGATAGAAATACTATCAAATACTTTAAGAGGTAATATTCACGTGAACATGAGTTTGTTTGAAATGAAGAGACCAGGTTAATCTTTGAAATCTGCAATTCATCTTCACACTCTTGACACTTCTCTTTTCTTATTTATTGCTTTTTTTATGATTTACTCGTGCAGGTGCTTAGAGATGGCCAATGGAGTGAGCAGGATGCAGCAATCTTAGTTCCTGGAGACATCATCAGCGTCAAACTTGGAGATATCATCCCTGCTGATGCCCGGCTTCTCGAAGGAGACCCCTTAAAGATTGACCAATCTGCACTCACAGGAGAATCCCTGCCCGTGACAAAGAATCCAGGTGATGAGATTTTCTCTGGTTCCACCTGCAAGCAGGGTGAGATTGAGGCTGTTGTCATTGCCACTGGTGTCCACACCTTCTTTGGAAAGGCAGCTCATTTGGTAGATAGCACAAACCAAGTTGGCCACTTCCAGAAGGTCCTCACCGCCATTGGTAACTTCTGTATCTGCTCCATCGCTGTTGGGATTATCGTTGAGATTATTGTAATGTACCCAATTCAGAAGAGGAAGTATAGAGATGGTATTGACAACCTATTGGTTCTCTTGATTGGTGGCATACCAATTGCCATGCCAACTGTTCTTTCTGTTACAATGGCTATTGGCTCCCACCGGCTCTCACAGCAAGGTGCCATCACCAAGAGAATGACTGCAATCGAGGAGTTGGCTGGTATGGATGTGCTCTGCAGTGATAAGACAGGGACGCTAACCCTTAACAAACTCAGCATTGATACAAATCTTATTGAGGTGTTCGCAAAAGGTGTAGAGAAAGATCATGTGATCCTTTGCGCGGCTAGAGCTTCAAGGATTGAGAATCAGGATGCCATTGATGCTGCCATGGTTGGAATGCTTTCAGACCCTAAAGAGGTTCATCATCGTATTACTATATAATATTTTGGAGAATTTCTAAAATGAAGGAAGAAAAATGTTCTAATGCATTAATTTTCTGCATGAAATTCACAGGCAAGGGCTGGTATCAGGGAAGTGCACTTTCTCCCCTTCAACCCGGTTGACAAGAGAACTGCTCTAACCTACATTGATGCTGATGGCAAGTGGCATCGTGTAAGTAAAGGTGCTCCTGAACAGGTATGTGTTGTTAATGGCCTTTGTAATGGTTGTTATACTACCAACTAATATCATTGTTCTTGTGCTAATGCTTGATTTTCCCCATTTCGTTTGGTCTATTTGAATCAGATATTAAGCCTTTGCAACTGCAAGGAAGATGTTAGGAATAAGGTTCACAGTGTGATCGATAAGTTTGCTGAACGCGGTCTTCGATCGCTGGCTGTTGCAAGACAGGTTAGCCCTCTTGGTTGTTGGGATGTTTTATAAGTCTCCATCACTAAATTATTAATAGTATAAAAAAAAGTTTAGTAATTTTCATGTACTTGATATAGCTTGTTTTCTTTGTTTTGCAGGAAGTTCCTGAGAGGACAAAAGAGAGCCCAGGGGGGCCATGGCAATTTGTTGGACTTTTGCCTCTGTTTGATCCTCCAAGGCACGACAGTGCTGAAACCATCCGCAGGGCCCTCGATCTTGGTGTAAACGTGAAGATGATTACTGGTAAATTTTCTTTTGATATTCTGTCGAGTTTTCTTCATTCTATAGTGCCAGTGATTGTCTTAATCTATAACAATTGCTTTAATATTCAGGGGATCAGCTTGCTATTGCTAAGGAGACAGGTCGACGGCTTGGAATGGGAACCAACATGTATCCTTCATCTTCCTTGCTTGGACAGAACAAGGATGCATCCATAGCTGCACTTCCTGTTGATGAATTGATCGAAAAGGCTGATGGGTTCGCAGGAGTTTTTCCAGGTTGGTTTGATGACCATACATCTGATTGCATCTTTGTTGGATTCATTTACACCGATTGAAGTGTCCGATTGGATTTCCCCTTTAAACAGAGCACAAGTATGAAATCGTGAAGAAGCTGCAGGAGAGGAAGCATATATGTGGAATGACGGGGGATGGAGTGAACGATGCCCCAGCTTTAAAGAAGGCTGACATAGGAATTGCAGTCGCTGATGCTACTGATGCTGCAAGAGGCGCTTCAGACATTGTCCTCACTGAACCTGGCCTCAGTGTAATTATTAGTGCTGTTCTCACTAGTAGAGCCATCTTCCAGAGAATGAAGAACTACACTGTGAGTCTAATGATCATCTCTGAAAGAGCCAGTTTGCTTGTTTAGTCAGTGTATCTTATGGCTAACTCATCTTGCTTTTTGATCTGTCACCTTACAGATTTATGCAGTCTCCATTACCATCCGTATTGTGGTAAGTTAGAAACTGGATCCCTAGCGTGTTCTAATCATAAGATTAAATTACTGACATGAGGGTTCTTACTCTCTGAAATCATTGCAGCTTGGATTTATGCTTATTGCACTGATATGGAAGTTCGACTTCTCACCTTTTATGGTTCTGATCATCGCAATCCTTAATGACGGTAAGTTGTTTGAAAGGTGGTGTGTAAATGTAGATTTTTTATAACTATATCAAAACCAGTGCCATTCATTCACTCTCGCATGGAGAATGCTTCTCATGTATGCAGTGCGATTATTTCAGGTACAATTATGACAATTTCAAAAGATCGAGTGAAGCCATCACCATTGCCCGACAGTTGGAAACTGAAGGAAATATTTGCAACAGGCGTAGTCCTGGGCAGTTATTTGGCATTGATGACGGTCATCTTCTTCTGGGCAATGAAAGAGACTGACTTCTTCTCGGTAGGATTTTATTCTTCCCTGTTTTGAAGCCATTGGAAAAGGAATGTGAAAGTTTGAAAACGAAAACAAATGTTGATAGTTCTAGCATCATATTCTACTATTTCTTTGGGATGCCCATGATTTCTATGAACGATGCACTATGTTTTGTTACATAATTCATGTCCAATATGTTTCAAATTGACATATAATATGCAAAGCCTATGTACATTCTATTAGCATCGTTCTATCATAATGTCCGCTGATTTTCATTTTGTTGTAATTATGCAGGACAAATTCGGCGTTAGATCCTTGAGACACAGCGATCACGAAATGATGGCTGCTTTATATCTGCAAGTGAGCATTGTGAGCCAAGCTCTCATTTTTGTCACTCGATCTCGGAGCTGGTTCTTTGTCGAGCGCCCAGGGCTTCTCCTAGTCGCTGCCTTTGCCATTGCCCAGCTTGTAAGCATCCATTTCCTCCAGGCTCCATCAAATTCAATTGCCTGAACTATTCACGTTGTATTTAGCCGCCTCTTTGATTTTGTCAGGTGGCAACTCTCATAGCTGTCTATGCCAACTGGGGCTTTGCCAAGATCCACGGCGTCGGTTGGGGCTGGGCTGGAGTCATCTGGCTATACAGCATCGTATTCTTTGCACCCCTCGACTGGTTTAAATTCGCCATCCGCTACATCCTCAGCGGAAAAGCTTGGGATAACCTCTTTGAACAGAAGGTTTGTCCTTCGGTTCAAATCCTAACCATTTTCACATCCAAGTTATCTTGGTTCGCTTTCAATGTAGGTAGTAATTGTGCATCTTTGATTACAGACCGCCTTCAGTACCAAGAAAGATTTCGGAAAGGAGGAGAGGGAAGCACAATGGGCAACGGCTCAGAGAACCCTTCACGGCCTGCAACCTGCCGAAACCACCAGGAAGGCATCTGCTGAGAAGAGCAGCTACTATGAGCTGTCGGAGATTGCCGAGCAGGCCAAACGACGAGCGGAGATGGCCAGGCTTCGGGAGCTAAACACGCTAAAGGGACACGTCGAATCTGTGGTCAAGCTGAAGGGTCTTGACATCGAAACCATCCAGCAGCATTACACGGTGTAACACACCAGAAGACTGCACCGTGCCTTTGGAGAAGTCACTTGGATTTTGCTTTCCTAGATGGTCTCTCCTTATCTTTTCTATTTTCTATGTTTTTCATCATATATTCTACTTTTGTTTTGATTTTCTTGTTAGCTTGAACTAAACGAGAGCTGCGTAGGGTGGCCTCATTTGTTCACACTGTGGATGTAAGGTGGAAATAACGCAGTACTTGGTGTCCTCTATGTAATTCGCATTGCAATACATTAAAACTAATTCAAGTTCTTGGCTGTTATGATGTGTGTAGGTCACATGAAACTAATTCAATACATTAAGTTTCGAAATCTTCTACTTGTATAGTTTACTCAAATTTAGAGGCAAAACCGATCTCTGATCAAATTTTTCTCGTGCATATGTAGATTGAGTGAAAATTAGAAAAAAATATCCACGTGGTTGAATCAAAACTTCATTCACATATACTAATTGAATCAAAAACTTGTTGTGAATGGGTATTTACTGGGTTGATGAGTGGTTGGGCCCACCCAAGTGGTTGGGCCCATACCCACTTGTATTCTCCCCTTTGGCTATAAATATAGACTTGAGGGCTCTCCCCTCAGCAGTTGATTTATAACACGTTATCAGCACGAGACTCTAAAAAATAAAAAAAAAATTTCCAGAAAATTTTCTTTCCGTTCGTTGCGAAGGCGAAGGCGAAGGCGAGACGGGAGATCCACGAGCGCGGTGCAAGGCTTCCTCCATCAAGGGTCGTCATCCGCGTAGGGCTTCGAGCAACCGTCGCTATATCCGGAGGCCGGATATGTTGGGGAATTAGCGGTCCCTTAGGGCATAATGACTCTAGTCCCGTCCTAAGTCGGACGGAACATAGACGGAAAAAGGAGAATTGCAGCGGAAGAAAAACAGTTAATCTAAATTAACATGCAGTTAAAACTATTTTTAACTTAGCCCTAAGGTCCAAGACCCTTTGCCAAGATCTATGCCGACTTGGGATGGATCTGACCATCCCAAGAAGGATCTAGCCTACTGCGATTAAACTAAACTAATGCTAAAAATACTTTAACCACATACCCGGAATCTCAGCCCTGGAGCAGGCGAGATGTTCCGCGCCGTCTTCCGAGCTGCTCCCGTCCCACGCCGAGCCGCTCCTTGAACCGCTCCCCGAACCGCTCCTCGAACCGCTCCGCATCCCGAGGCGATCAATCCACGTGCCGCCGAGCCAACCACGCGCCGAAGAAAGTTTCACGCGAGTGAAACCTCCGCCAAGATTTCAGATCCAGAATCCGAACTCCTTTGTGGCTTTGCCAGAGCCCGCATGAGTAAGACAGAAATTTAGGGAGATAGAGAAATATTAATTTAAGCCTAGATCCGAGCGTGCTCCAACATTTACGAGAGCCGCTCAGATCTAGAGCTTGGGACGAGTTTTGAGAAAGGGGGGAGACCCCTATTTATATAGGCGGCGGACTCTCCCCATTTCTCAAAATCCGATGTGTGACTAAATAATTGGGTTAGTTAAAATCAAGTTAGTTTGCACTTCACAAAGTGCAAACTTCCGTGAATTTTAACTCACTCACCGTTGAGCTTCAGGATCGATACAACCTATCAATACGACAAGCGTTCAACGGTGAACGCATAGGAAAAAACCGTTCGTCAATCGGAGTTCGTTTGACCCTCAAATTGACCGTCCAAAGATCAGCCCAAGAGTCAATTTTCGCAAAACTGCAGCCGTCAAGATGATTCTGCCTAGGGTTCGCAACCCTAGGCGTGTGGGGCCCACCAGGGGCCCCACAGCCTCAATCTGCGCGCGCAACACAGCCTGGGCAGAGCCCAGGCCGCGCCTGGGCTCGCCCAGGCCCGCGCCTGGGCAGAGCCCAGGCGCGCCTGGGCTTAGCCCAGGCCCGCGCCTGGGCTTGCCCAGGCCCGCGCCTGGGCTAGCCCAGGCAGCGCCTGGGCTAGCCCAGGCAGCCTGTTCTACCTGGGCCTGACTTGGTCTGATGCTTTGCGCTGTTTTGGCTCTAACTTGAGCATTTGGCGTCCGATTTGGACGCCGTTCGAACCTGGGTTTAGATCGGGACATTCCCGTCTTACCCGTGAACTTTTCCTTGCGTTTATTTTATTAAATATTGTATTAAACAATTTAATACGCATTTAATCGCTTTTGCATCAAATGCAAAGTAGTCCATATCTAAGCTTAAATTATCATATTGCATCAAATGCAATTATCTCTTCTTTTGCATCAAAAATGCAATTATTCTCCCTAACTAATTTCTACCTATTACTAGACGAAGCGTTGCACTCTGTGTGAGACCCTACAGCCTGACCCTTACAACAGGTTGGGCTCGAAGCCCTATACGACAGTGACCACGAGCAGTAGTTGCCGTCCCTGCTTCAGGAATCATCATTATGTGGTTAACTCATTGGCATGAGTATTGTCGGGACCACCTGACTATTTCCGTGATGAATTCCGCAGTTATAGTCTCTTCGTCTTAAATATGTCGTTCGGATCAAGTCTGGGGTACGGTCAAACTGTCAACCCCAATAACTTGACTCCGGTTAGTTTCTATCGATCTTTAGTCAACTAATGTTGGACTTCTTCCAACATACTCTGCGCAGAGTTTTTACTAAAGACCGAACTAACTCTACGACACTAACTCCCATTGACCGGGAGAGACGAATCCTCTCTTGGTCATTACTCGCCTCGTACGTTTCAAGTGTCACCCAATCAAAAGACCTTTCGACAGGCCTTGCCTCGAAGCTAGGTCAGTTGATCTAAGTGGCACCGTTCACGCACAGGTCTGTCAAAATGACCTCAAGTCAAAAGACCAACTATCCTATCATCACTCAGAGTTATCACTGACAGATTGGTCAATATAACCATATGATAACTCTAGTGGATCGTTCAGTGAACTCATTCTAATGAGCACCTGTGTCTCGTCTTCGACTTCGCCAAGTCAAGCGATCATGAGATCATCGCCACCGTTAAACGGTGAAGACTAAGACACAATGGTCTATCCGATGTTTCGATATCCTTGTCTCGAAACATCTACGACCACGAACCATTTTAGACTTATGCTACCGACGGTCAAACGTTTCTCCATGATCGAGATACTCATCTCGATACCCGTTTAACCTTGCATAAAGTCTCAGGACTTTACCTAAGTTGATATCTAATGTTGACTACATTACAATATGACTTAGATAAATTATTACCAAACAGCTTACTGTTATTTCGAACAAGATGTTTGTGCTATTCACACAGGAATAAATGGCCTCGAGGGCACCATATTCCTACATCTTCCACTTGCACTCAGGCCCATTTATCTCGGTATCTTATACCGTTTTTACACATAAGTTTTACCGACTTCTTGTGGTAGAGCCTTCGTGAGTGGATCTGCTAAAACCGTCTACACTATAGACTTAAGGGGTTTCTATGTTTATGTTAGACCAACCATTTGAATCTCATTCAAATAATTCACTTGGTCTATCGGAATCTATAATATTTTATTTCCCTGGATCTTATCCAGTTCATCGTACCTTACGATAATAATTTTAAATTAGTTATTGGTCATTACAAATGGCTCATATTTATTTCTGATAAAGTTTCAAACCTTTTGATTACTTTGTCAAAATGTATGTTCCATCCCTTTGATGATTCGCATGTAATTTATACGCTCCCACTGACCTTGAAAACTATCTGGCTAATTCATATAAGTTGGTTCGTCTAAATCATAGTTAGAAAAACGAACTTATAAGTGAATGCGCAAATTTTCATGGTCAACTTAAGCGTTTTACATCGGCTTTGGTCCGAGTAGATCTGTACACATCTGTTGGCGAAACCGGTTTCATCATAATCCGTTTTAAAGAAATTATGATGAAAACCGTTCCCGTCCAACATTATTGTACTTCACTATTTCCTTTTCTGCACCAATCTTTCAACTTAAAGATTTACTTACAGAAAGTGAGGAAACATTTTCCTTGGGCATGTCACGGCCGCTTTCCGACCGTACGTAGTTTAGCGAATAGCAGTGTTTCGTGTGCTTCTTGTGTATTTGATTTTTTTTATCATTGTTTTCCGTAGCCCTAACGCGCGACCGAACTTTGTATTCATAACCCTCTCGGAGGCGCGAGCACCCGGGTATTTTCTTTGTAATTTTTGGTTGCCTTTGGACCAATCTACTATAACACATTATATGTTTATTATAATATTTTTATTATAAATTTGAAATACTTAAAGCAATCCTGTACGTTTTTTTATAATAAAAAAAAGAGAAACTTTCCACTACAGGTTCATTCCCATGGGAAATGTGATGCAAGGAATGAATGAATAAAAAAAGGGTTCTTTCCACTTTCCACTACGTTTTTTTATTCATTCCCATAGGAGATCAACGAATAAAAAAAAAGATAAACTATTCATCACGAATTTAACCCTGGGCTAAGATTATAAGAGCATGAGAAACCTATTCACGTGCAGCCACCTGCTCCTTTTATTTTATCCCTAAACCCTATTGCCCCTAACCTAGCCCTCACGTGATGCATTCAGCCCTACCCTTTATAAAGTAGACCTAGGTTAACTTTTCACAGAAACACAATTTCAGCCGCCCTCACTTTCTTTTCGCATGTGACTAAGCTCCCAGCCAACGCAAACGAGCCACCGCCAAAACATCTTCTTCGACCAACACCCTCACCCACGGCATGCCCATCACCGGACCCCCCTTCCTCCGGCCATCTCCATGGCCGCCGAACACCTTATCTCCTCCACGCAAATCCCTTTCATCCACCCAGGCTCACGGCGAGGCCCTACTCCGGTGCTCCTCCCCTCAACGTTGATCTCTCCTTGATCAACCACCTGCTGCAAGTCATGGCAGCTCCCCCATGGATGCCGACATCTCCCGTGATCTCCCCTTGCTGGAGCAACTCGCCGGCCTTTCCATTGCTCCGGCATTCCCTTGATCCCCGAGGCCTACCTCCGGCGTCGGCAGCCTCGCAGACCCCCTCCGGCATCTCCCCGATCTCCCCTACTGATCCACCGTGACCCCCGCCATTGTAGCCGCCGGGAGCTTCTCCGGATAGCAGCAGCAGCGCCGCTGGGCGATTCCACGACGACATCGCCTCCCTGACATGCTGCGGCGCCTTCCTCTGGCCAACTCACGCCGGAAAGCGCCTCCCCGGGCGCTGTCAAGAGCAGCGATCGCTGTTTTCGCTACTGCTGCGGCGTTTCGCACGGTCGCGACTGCCCCGTGCCGTGGATGGCTTCTCCTCGATGATCTGACCCCGGTGGCAGCGTAGCGGGAGTTCTCTCAACGGTTAGTAACCGTACGTTATACGACGCCAATATCTAATGCTAATAGTTCTTTGAACCTTTAATAGATGATGAGCAACAGGTAGTTTAAGAGGATGATGTTAGTATGATGTTAGGGTTAGACTCTTGAACTGGGTTTCTATTGATTCATTGTTAGGATTTAACTTGATGTTGTTACATGTTAGAAACAATTAGGGGCTAGTTGTATATCACTTGTTTAGAATTAATCTGTTAGTTGCTGTCAGGGCATGGAATATTGAGATGAGTAGATCCTGTTAGGGTTTTTATATATAGGGTTTGAAATAGTGTTGGTTATCTTGATAAGAATATTTTTGTGTTAAGTTGGGATCACTTAATGCTGGATGTAGGTATATTATTATTAGTTGTATAATAATTAGAGTTGGGTTGTTTTCTGAAAATAAAAACTGTGGTCTTCTCGGTTTCACTCTAACTTTCTTAACAGGTAGCTTTAGAAACCATGTTACCAAACTAGGCCTTAATGAAACATGTACGCCTATAATAATGCTTACTTATGATATACCCAACTATGAGATTGATCTAGATCCACTAGTAATCCTGTTATATCGATGATTATAGGGTTAATAACTAGTTTTGATGAATTTCGTTAACTTGAAATCTTGGTTTCTCACATTGTTGTTAAATTGTCGTGCTATATATGCGTTGTAATTATCGTGTTAATTATTTCCTATGATCATTAAATTGATGTGCCACCCATCTTCAAATAGAAACTTTAGTTAAAATTGGTTCAGTGGATGTCTTAGGTTGTTTAATAATTTCTAGTTCTGTCGTAACGATCTTAATCGAACACGTGATTTTCATCAACAGAGTACCCGTAGTTCCATACCGTGCACACTACAGGAATCCAACCCCTGACGTCGCTACCCGACGTCAGGGTAGCTCTCGCGTCGTGTTGAGGTTCCGTAGATCTGTTGGTTGACCCAGGCCCTGCTGGACTACATCCTTGCCGGAATATTTCAGGCAAGGAATGAGACTTTAGTTACTGCTTTTATGCTTTTCTAGAATTGATGTTAGAACTGCTAGATTTATTGCTGCAAAATACTTGAAAATGATCGCATGCTACTTTCTGCTCGAACCCACTTTTAAAATGCAACTTAAACCTCACATGCTAATTAATAAGCCGAACATTATAATTGCGTGGATCTTTGGAGAAGATCACAGGCGTGGGCCTCTCCTATACCGAGGTTGGCACTACTCTTGTGGAGCGTCTGCTGGCTAGCCCAGAGACGGCTCGCTTACGGACTTGTGGGACGTTTGCTGGCTCGTCCAGGAATGTCTCACTTATGGATAGTTAATCGATGACGGGGGTGACCATTGAGAACTGGTGCTCCCCAGCTTTGGCTCACCCGTGACTGGTGCGCTCCGGTATGATACGTAGTATCATTCATGATTAATGATTTGTTTCGGATCGACGACGGGGGTGACCATTGAGAACTGGTGCTCCCCAGCTTTGGCTCACCCGTGACTGGTGCGCTCCGGTATGATACGCCGTATCATTCGTGATCCTTGTCTTGTCTCGTGTCTAGATGGAGCGTTTGTTGGCTCGTGTCCATAACAAAAACGACTCGCGGGTGGGGTAGGACAAAAGAGTCTAGCTGGGCCTGGGGGGTAGCTCCCCTCCGCCTACGCAGCTTGAGTCCTTAGGCTTTATCTTTGTATCGCAGTTGGTGCACTCCTGTTTACTTCGCAGGGATGCATTCCGGTCGTTTGACCTTTTCTAGACTTGGACAATCTGACCAGATGGACACCCCTGGCAGATTGATAGAACTACATGTACAACTCCTAGACGATCTGACTAGATGGACACCCCTAGCAGATCGATTAGAATAACCATTACTTATTTCCTGCTTTCTAGAACTGCCTATGTAGTTGTCATTTAAATTCCATATAGAACTGCTAGAATTGTATAACTGCTTTAATTATGGTCTCATTAGTTCGTTGCTGACATGTGTTTTGCACATGTCTCAGACTTGACCGAGCTGCCACAACCTGTGGACCCCAGCAGACCTTTTCTTCTTTAGTTGCCTCCGGTACGTACAGTTTTAGCTTTTATGTTAAACTCTTTGTTGGTTACCTTCTGCGTTTGAATAGTATCTTTTACTGCTATATTTGTTGTTTCATGCTAAATTGTTCGATCGGACCTTCTCCTCCGCATCATAACTTGCCTAGACGCTTATTGGACCCCGAGCCTCAACGGCTCGAGTCCATGCGGGCTGGCCATGTCTCGCTTCCCAAATCTTTTGGGAAGCGGGGCGTGACAGGGCACGTAAACTAAATTCTCAATTTATTTACGCACACGGACCTGCATCAAGTTTTAAATCGGAGTTACTACTCCGAATTTCATCCTAGAAGTTGACTAAGTCATCATCAGTTATGATGTCTAACTCGTCAATCCGTCTTACGAGATTCGAGTAATAATACAACTTCCTTACGATTGATTTATTGAATACATTATTGATAATGTCCTCATAGAACATTATTAAAACCTAGGCATTACTATCTGGGACTTAACCCAGATGGAGGATTTAACTCAGAGTCACTTACAATGGATCACACTAAATCTAATTAAGTGTGATTCATACCTTTTAACACACCGATGTGTTAACAGACTTGATCTGAGAGAAAATCACATTTTCTTTTAATTACACAAGATTTTATTTAGCTAAGTATTTGACCATTCGATCTAATCGAATCAGTTTAAATACTTTAGTCATTTCGTTCTTTATTTTATCAGACTTGTGTTTCATCAAGAACACGTGTCTTAATAAAATATACGAATAACTTATTTTGGTTAATCTAGACTCTGGTACATCAGTATGTACTAGACTGAGTTCGACAACTCATTCTCCCACTGTCTCACAGATGGGTTTCGGCCATTGTATCTAAGAGGCTAAGACTCACAAGTGTCTATAGACTTCATAATACGAGAGGTCAGACCCCTCTTTATGTGACTTGTGAAGCTTAATCTCTTGATACGGCCTAGTCTAATCTTACCATATAAGTTTGCTACTATCTTGTGTATTTATATATTAACATTTAATATATATATATATATAGTTATTTACAAATTACTTAACACAAAACATTACTTCAGAAGCAATGTGACGACAATCGTCAAAATGTGTTAAACGTCTTTTATATAACAACTTATTCCGAAATGTGACATCAAAATATGACACGTTTTCATTTCCTCTACTTATGCCTCTTCTAATGATAAATTAAACTAACTTTCTTAATTGACTTTCCAAAGTGCCTTCTTCCTTTTCTAAATCACATTTAGATATCAACATAAATAAATAGATATGCAAGCAACTTATGTATCCAAACGCTTGAGCTTTGCAATCTTGAGTGTAGCTCAAGAAGTTGCTTGTCTCAAGATCCGGTTGGGATACATAGTCTTGCATCGCTCATGCACTCGTATTCGACTCAAACGGTTTGATCAAATTTTCGAACTTTGCGGATCAAAATTGTTTGTCCATACAACTTTGAGGGTAGCTCGACAAGTTGTAGGGAGAAACATACTTTGAATGTCCTATATGTTCAAGCTGCCTCATATAGAGACGAGTGACATGTAGCTTTAATTTATTTGTTGGCCCTAGAACTTAATGAAATCATATTTCATAAGTCTATTCTTTAGAAGGTCATTCAATGTCAACGAGAATATAGTTTAATTCTATCAATTAGAATTTAACTTGATATTCAATTAAACAACTTTTGACCAATTAACTTATTAAAATATTATATTTTAATTCCTACGGTAAACATAGTCTTGCCCTAGTTTTAGCATATGTTCAATATTAAATATAGGTAGATTGGCTTTTATCTATCTATATCCTCCCACTAATTTTACGAACGTTTTAAAGCTTAATAACGAACGATTTAATCGAATTAAAATTAATGGGTAAGAGTTCCAATCACCTTGAGTCTAAACAACCTTGAGTGTAGCTCAACAAGTTGATTGACTCTGCGATCGGAAGATGACTCTTCATCGATCATATCGGATATGACTCTCTTAATCGGTTTTTGCCCCTAGCCATTCGTGATCATGAGTGTGCTCATCCAAATCACAATGTCTAGTCTAGTCGGACCCTTGTTTTCATGTCTAGCCTGACTTGCCCCTCAGCTCGGTGTATGCACGACACGTTGGTTAGGGTCAGGTCTTAGACTACATCTGGGCAGACTACATCCTTGACTAAACTTGCGCCGTCGCTCGGTGTATTCACGACAACGTCGGTTTGGGTCAAGTCAAGATGTCATCTTATGTATTTAAGAAGTTGGTTCCTATAAGATTGCCAGGTTACAGCTTGAGTGTATCTCAACAACTATAACGCGGGTCCTATAGTTACTAACCCCTAAAACAAGGAGGGCTACGGCTAATCTTGAAAAAGATCATTAACGTGTTTGACTTAGATATAGTCCAGGGTGTCATACAATCATGATTCGCGACATTGCGGTCCAGCGGAACTCAGCCAGGGAATTGACTAAGCCAGGATCACTACCCCTTGGACTAGCAAGGGTTGACGCAGAACTCTTAGCCAAGCACATTGACTGGATCATGGTCCATTGAATGAAGCTTGTCATTTTTGTATGTATAGACTAAACAGCTTTTATTAACAACTAATTAATCCTATCAACTAGTTGAATCCTTAAATTCAAAATTTTAGGATTTGTTTAATAACTTTTATTAAGTCCTTATCAACTATAAGTTTCACGTGCTATCCTATTTGTTATTAGGATTTTAATAAATTATTAACAACGCTAGAAGCGAAGTCCTTTAATGAAAATTAATTATAACAATTAGAATTGAAAATTCATTTAAAGGACTACCCTAATCAGGAATTAGGTCTTAATATTGTTGTTAATGATTTATTAAAACATAGCATGTCTTTAAAATTCAAGTAATAAATTTTAATCATTTTTAATGGCTAACCTAAAGGGTTGTCTTGTGTTATCAAATAAGGGACAAGATAAACAAGCCATTAAAATAAAGCTACACTAATTTATCGCATAAAGATAGTGCACAACTATTTAACATTTAAATATACTAAGTTTATCGCATAAACAATTTTTGCATGCAAACATAAATTTAACAATTAAATTTAAAATATGATTTTGAAATTATTTTATTTTTATCTCATAAAAACTTAATTTTAAAATCATAAATTTGCATGCTACTTAAAAAAAATTTATCGCATAAAAATTTTAATCTTTAAAATCAGTTTTAAAATTATCTCATAAAATTAAAACATCATTTTAAAAACTTTCAAGCTTAAAAATTTATCAAATAAAAATTTTAGGCAATTTAAACTTATCGCATAAATTTTAAAAGATTTAAAATTGGTTTTAAAAATTATCACATAAATTTTAAAATGTCATTTTAAAAAATTTCCATGTTCAAAATTTATGAAAAAGATTTTTTTTTTTTTGAACATCTAAAACATTTTTAAAATATTATCTCATAACTTTAAAAACTTTTGAAAGTATTTAAAAGCATTAACACGTTTAATCAAATCGCAGTACCTAGATCGCTACGCAAACCTAGGCTCTGATACCACTGTTGGGGAATTAGCGGTCCCTTAGGGCATAATGACTCTAGTCACGTCCTAAGTCGGACGGAACATAGACGGAAAAAGGAGAATTGCAGCGGAAGAAAAACAGTTAATCTAAATTAACATGCAGTTAAAACTATTTTTAACTTAGCCCTAAGGTCCAAGACCCTTTGCCAAGATCTATGCCGACTTGGGATGGATCTGACCATCCCAAGAAGGATCTAGCCTACTGCGATTAAACTAAACTAATGCTAAAAATACTTTAACCACATACCCGGAATCTCAGCCCTGGAGCAGGCGAGATGTTCCGCGCCGTCTTCCGAGCTGCTCCCGTCCCACGCCGAGCCGCTCCTTGAACCGCTCCCCGAACCGCTCCTCGAACCGCTCCGCATCCCGAGGCGATCAATCCCCATGCCGCCGAGCCAACCACGCGCCGAAGAAAGTTTCACGCGAGTGAAACCTCCGCCAAGATTTCAGATCCAGAATCCGAACTCCTTTGTGGCTTTGCCAGAGCCCGCAGGAGTAAGGCAGAAATTTAGGGAGATAGAGAAATATTAATTTAAGCCTAGATCCGAGCGTGCTCCAACATTTACGAGAGCCGCTCAGATCTAGAGCTTGGGACGAGTTTTGAGAAAGGGGGGAGACCCCTATTTATATAGGCGGCGGACTCTCCCCATTTCTCAAAATCCGATGTGGGACTAAATAATTGGGTTAGTTAAAATCAAGTTAGTTTGCACTTCACAAAGTGCAAACTTCCGTGAATTTTAACTCACTCACCGTTGAGCTTCAGGATCGATACAACCTATCAATACGACAAGCGTTCAACGGTGAACGCATAGGTAAAAACCGTTCGTCAATCGGAGTTCGTTTGACCCTCCAATTGACCGTCCAAAGATCAGCCCAAGAGTCAATTTTCGCAAAACTGCAGCCGTCAAGATGATTCTGCCTAGGGTTCGCAACCCTAGGCGTGTGGGGCCCACCAGGGGCCCCACAGCCTCAATCTGCGCGCGCAACACAGCCTGGGCAGAGCCCAGGCCGCGCCTGGGCTCGCCCAGGCGCCTGGGCGCGCCCAGGCCCGCGCCTGGGCTCGCCCAGGCGGCCTGGGCTAAGCCCAGGCCCGCGCCTGGGCTCGCCCAGGCCAAGCCTGGGCTAAGCCCAGGCTTGTGCCTGGCTAGCCCAGGCAGTGCCTGGGCTAGCCCAGGCAGCCTGTTCTGCCTGGGCCTGACTTGGTCTGATGCTTTGCGCTGTTTTGGTTCTAACTTGAGCATTTGGCGTCCGATTTGGACGCCGTTCGAACCTGGGTTTAAATCGGGACATTCCCGTCTTACCCGTGAACTTTTCCTTGCGTTTATTTTATTAAATATTGTATTAAACAATTTAATACGCATTTAATCGCTTTTGCATCAAATGCAAAGTAGTCCATATCTAAGCTTAAATTATCATATTGCATCAAATGCAATTATCTCTTCTTTTGCATCAAAAATGCAATTATTCTCCCTAACTAATTTCTACCTATTACTAGACGAAGCGTTGCACTCTGTGTGAGACCCTACAGCCTGACCCTTACAACAGGTTGGGCTCGAAGCCCTATACGGCAGTGACCACGAGCAATAGTTGCCGTCTCTGCTTCAGGAATCATCATTATGTGGTTAACTCATTGGCATGAGTATTGTCGGGACCACCTGACTATTTCCGTGATGAATTCCGCAGTTATAGTCTCTTCGTCTTAAATATGTCGTTCGGATCAAGTCTGGGGTACGGTCAAACTGTCAACCCCAATAACTTGACTCCGGTTAGTTTCTATCGATCTTTAGTCAACTAATGTTGGACTTCTTCCAACATACTCTGCGCAGAGTTTTTACTAAAGACCGAACTAACTCTACGACACTAACTCCCATTGACCGGGAGAGACGAATCCTCTCTTGGTCATTACTCGCCTCGTACGTTTCAAGTGTCACCTAATCAAAAGACCTTTCGACAGGCCTTGCCTCGAAGCTAGGTCAGTTGATCTAAGTGGCACCGTTCACGCACAGGTCTGTCAAAATGACCTCAAGTCAAAAGACCAACTATCCTATCATCACTCAGAGTTATCACTGACAAATTGGTCAATATAACCATATGATAACTCTAGTGGATCGTTCAGTGAACTCATTCTAATGAGCACCTGTGTCTCGTCTTCGACTTCGCCAAGTCAAGCGATCATGAGATCATCGCCACCGTTAAACGGTGAAGACTAAGACACAATGGTCTATCCGATGTTTCGATATCCTTGTCTCGAAACATCTACGACCACGAACCATTTTAGACTTATGCTACCGACGGTCAAACGTTTCTCCATGATCGAGATACTCATCTCGATACCCGTTTAACCTTGCATAAAGTCTCAGGACTTTACCTAAGTTGATATCTAATGTTGACTACATTACAATATGACTTAGATAAATTATTACCAAACAGCTTACTGTTATTTCGAACAAGATGTTTGTGCTATTCACACAGGAATAAATGCCCTCGAGGGCACCATATTCCTACAGGATATAGAGGTAAAAATACTAAAAACGATATTTTTAATCATACGTATGATTGCCCCTTCCCTAGATCTCGCAAGATCGTCATGGGGACTCATCGTCGCCTTGAAAACGACGGATTTTTCATCCCAAAAACTCAATTTTTAGGGACAAAACCCTAATCTTGATCTCTCCGGCGGCTAGCCGTCGTCGGAAACCACCCCTCGCCGGAAACCCCCCCCCCCCCCCTCGCCGGATAACCCCACCCCCTCCCTGGCCGCCTCCCCCTGCAGGGGGGGCGGCCCCCGCCGCCGCCCCTGCAGGGGGCGGCGGCCCCCGAGGCCGCGCCCCCTGCAGGGGGGGCGGCCCTGGCCGTTCCCCCCTGCAGGGGGGGCGGCCTCCCCCGCCGCCCCCCCTGCAGGGGGCGGCGGCCCCCGGCGGCCGCGCCCCCCCTGCAGGGGGCGGCGGCGGCGCCGGCCCCCCCAAAAAAACCAGAAAGCCCTAACAAAAAAAACGGGCAGATAAAAACCTGTGGGCCTGAAGCCCACAGGCAGGCTGTGGGCTTCAGGCCCACAGGCCAATTTTTCACAAAAAAAAATAAAAATAAAAAAAAACAGATCTGTGGGCCTGAAGCCTACAGCAGATCTGTGGGCTTCAGGCCCACAAATTTCCCCAAAAAAAAGAACCTATGGGCCTGAAGCCCATAGGTCGACTGCGGGCTTCAGACCCGCATGTTGTTTTATCTGAAAGAAGAAAAAAAAATTGGGGGAGGCAAAGGCTATTAACAAGCCTTAAAAGGCAACTTGCTAGCCTAAAAATTAATTCAAAAGGGGGATTTAAGGGCAAAATATTCGTGAAAAATCACGATAAATTACGGGACAAATACCGGGCAGGCGAGGACTTTTTGGGGATTCTTAGGGGTGCTTTTGGGATGATGAGGGAAACTTTTCCCTCGGACAAAGAAAATGTTTATTTTGGGCTCTTAATCAATTTAATTGATTAAACCCATTCAATTTGCAACCTTTGCATTGCGATGATTTTTTCTGCAAAAATCATATTTACATGCTTTGCATCTCTGGTATATTCTGTTGGATATTATATGCGTGGTTGTGCATTGTATTTAAAACTTAATAATTAGGAAGATCCTGCGACCGCTCTGCCGTTAGTAACCTAACGGTGTATGACGTTGCCCAGTGGTCCAATAATTATTAAGTGTTTAAATTTTCTATCCATCTATGCGAATATTAAATGCCTGTGATGCCTGTGATGAAAATGTCTGATGAAAATGTTGATGAGCACAATATTTCTGCATGAATTGCTAAATGTGGTTTTTGGATCGGCCGTTTAGTCCCACAGTTTATTTCCCGCACTTTTCTTTTATTTTTGAGAGAAATTGTAGTGAGGAATTTATGTAAATGTCAAAGAAAGAAGACCAACTTCCATGAAGACGGAGGCCACGCTTGAAGATGGAGATATCATATGGGACCCACGGGGTTTCCAAAGTTGTATTTTCATTTTCTTTAAGCTGCAAATTTGTATAATTTGGACTGTGGACTTTTTTTGGACTCTTTCTTGTGGGACTGGCCGATCCACACATTTAGTTTTTCGTTAAATATTGCCTCCGCATGAAAATGTTTTCTCTGAATTAATTATTAATTCATGCATGTTTGTGCTCTGCTAGATAAATGGCTAATATTGCAAGCGTTAATTTCGAAGTACTTGAAGCATCAGGTAGAAACTATCTAAGCTGGCAGCTAGATGTAAAGTTTCACCTGCGGGCAAAGACCCTCATCGCTGCTGTGACTGAAAAAGAAAATGTTAGCGATATAGAGAAGGCGCAAGCCATCATCTATATTCGACGCCATGTGGACAAGACCTTAAAGGCTGAATACCTTACGGTCGAAGATCCACTTGAGCTATGGACTGCCCTTGAGGACAGGCATAAACATCAGAAAGATGTTATACTCCCAAGGGCACGATACGAGTGGGAGAACCTGAGACTACAGGACTTAAAGTCCGTTGCTGAGTACAACTCAGCACTTTTTAGCAATCACCGCACGCCTGAAGATGTGTGGTGAAAAAGTCTCAGAAAATCGCATGCTGGAAAAGACGTATACGTCCTTCCATGAAAAATATGCGATACTCATGCAGCAATACCGTGAACGCAAGTTCACCAAGTATTCTGAGCTGCCGTCATGTTTACTCATGGCTGAGTAAAACAGAGAGCTTCTTCTCTCCACTCACAATATACGCTCCCCGGCACTGCCCCCCACCAGAAGCTCACTATTCCTCTTCCTTCAAAAAGAAGAGAGATAATAAAATAAAAGAAAGACCACAGAAGGGGGGGTTAACAGAAAAATGCCAAGGGCCATGTACAGCAGCAGCGAAATAATGAAAGTAAGCGGAAGTTCACGAGGCACAGAAATAACAAAAATAGAAATGATATACCCCCACCCAAGAGGGAATGGGAAGACCAGTGCCAAACTTGTGGCATGAAAGGCCACTGGTCCAGAGTGTGCCGAACTCCGCATCATCTCCAGGATTTGTGAAAACAAACCTGATGACATCTGATGCTCCAGTTAAATTTTTCAGCTGACGACTTCGAAAATAATGACATGCTTGACTAGCCTTTACTTTTATCTTGCAAAATTGTTTAGAACATCTCACGTTATGAGAGCTTTTGTATTACACAATCTGTTTTGATTGAAAAATTTTAGTAGACAATATATGAATATGTCTATCTGAATATGCATGTGCCTTTATGTTTCATCTTTTGAAACTGCTCTCATAAATAATTAGTAGACAATAAACACGTACGATCTCTTTCAATACAGAGCCCAATATCAGGGCTATATTGAAGATCCCGGGAATGCAACACAGTTGCCCCCAAACGACACAAAAATGGATGCACTAATCACTCCGAATTCCAAAAAGAAACTTTTTAAGTTTCAAGGACATCCGTTTCAACGGATCCCACTTGGAAACAGCAAATGTAAATGAAAAATTACCGTATGCAACGTCTCAAGAAAAAGGAGTAAAATCCACACTTGAACGTTTTGAGAGCCTTATAGGCCTCTACCATGCGAAGATTCGGAGAAAGGAAGCAGAATTAGACGGAGCACCTGAAGTGCCCTACATCAGCCAAGTTTTTACTCTGGCATGATGGACTTGGCCACCCTGGATTTGTGATGATGCACAGCATCTTACCATATGGGTATGACTTGAAGAACCAGAAGATTCTTCAGAAGGGAAAATTCCCTCGCATCCCTTACTATAAGGGAAGATTAATTACAAGGCCATCTCCACGAAAAGTTGAAAAAGGATCTCCACGCTTCCTCAAAAAGAATACAAGGAGATAGATGTGGATAAAATCCACCACCCCTAGTGGGCTATTTCAGTACTTCACTGTACTGATAAATGCATCCTCAGAATAATCGTACGTGTTTCTACTACAAACCCGCAACTTAGCTTTTCCAAAGCTATTGGCACAAAAATAAAAATGTTGCGGGCACATTTCCCAGACAATAAAATATTGTAAATAAGTCTGGTTAATGTTGGGAAATATACCTTCCAGTCTTTTCAAGAGTACTGCCAATCAACGGGAATTGAAAATGAACATACAAGTGCCGCATGTTCATACCCAAAATGGGTCGGCAAAGTCACTGAAAAGTAGACTCCAATGGACTAAACGTCCATTAAATCCCGATTGCCTATGGATGCATGGGGACATGCAAACTCTGCATGCTGCATCGTAAATGAAAATAAGACCCTCTGGAGGTCAGAGTCTCCAATGCAATTTGCATATGGAATGCCACCGAACATTTCTCATCTGAGAATCTTCGGTAGCGCAGTCTTAAATCCCCATCGCACCACCAAAGAGGACCAAAACGGTACTCAACGTCGCCTAGGTATCCATGCAGGGTTTGACTCACCCTCACTTATAAGATACCTAGAACCCCAAACGGGGGACGCATTTAAGGCACATCTTGAAGACTGTGATTTCGATGAGACAAGTTTCCCAAAAATATGCCCAGATACTAGAAAATCTGGCGCGAAGAAAATTATAACGTGGGATACAAAAAGTTTGACCCACCATGATCCGGTAACAATACAATGTGTAGAAGAGATCCCGAAGATCCTCCACATACAGAACATTGTCTACCAATTACCGGAATCATTTATTGACAACCAGAAGATTGTCAGATCACACATCCCTGCTGCAAAAACTCCAGCTAGGATTGACATCCCCGAGAATGGATGCAATCCACCAGCAGTAGAAGTGGCTGATCCTCAACAGAAAAGAGGCAGACCACCAGGCTCCAAGGACAGAAACTCCTGGAGACCTTAAGACAATACTACCATAGGACAATGAGCTCCTGTCCACACCATCACCCTTCCCGGAATCCACTGCAGAGGAATTGCCGGGAAAAAGTGAAATTAAGTAAATGTTGTACGTACTTGGGAGGTGTTGCACAGATAGAACATAAATTGTCGACAATGTATTCACGTATTATATTGCCATATACATCGCAACGGCGATGATGTTTGAAAATTATCGTTCCACACTCCGTTGCTAGAAGGCAAACGTAGAGATTGGCCAAACGTGAAACGTGGCAATAAAAGATGAGCTGGACTCACTTATGAAATGTGAAATGTTCGGACCTGAAGTCCAGACACCAAAAGGTGCCAAACCTGTGGATAAAACAAAGTATTGCAAACATAAGAAAAATAAATACAAAATCGTATGCTATACGGTACAACCTATAGCCCAAGGAAAATTTCGCTGAAACTAGGGATCGAACAAATTCAAATGAGCATGTCTCATAAATGATGCATCAGTCTCCCTAAGTTATCAAAAGCGAATACCTTACGATTTGGCGAAGGAAAATTTTTGATATGCCGTTATTGGATGTTGTGACGGCATACCTTCGTGGACATCTTGTAAAGATAATTTCCACATTTCCTTAAAATGCCTGAATAGACTTCGGGACGTCTATTCAAATGAAGAAATATAAGTATAACAAATAAATGTACAACCAAGAGAATCACTTGACAAGTCAACGATTCCTACTGAAGGTTGTCTTTGCATCTGTGCAAAGAACATGATTAGAGATCTTAGTTGTAAACAACTAACACCTCATCGGATCTCCTGAAGAGAAAACCGAAATAAATGTACAAGCCTGACTTTTAAACATGAAATAAAAAGACCTAGGCAAATATAAAGTCACGGCTCATAGAATCCTGTTACAAACGCCCAGAAGTGCGTTGGAGATATTAAAAGGACCATTGTCACCCAAAGTACACCTACGGTGGTACACTTACTGGATGAACAAAAAAGAACACTTCCGATCGCTGGAAGAGGGGGAGGATATAACTGGTCCTAAAGTCCCTTATCTTAGTGCAATCATGCACTCCTGGCTAACTGCACGCGTCCCGATATAGCAGTTGCAGTTAACTAATTAGCCAGAGATAGTTGGCACCTCACTAGGGCCATTAGACCGGAGTCAAGCCTTCTGCGCTTCCTCCAAGGGTCGAAAAATTTGGACTTACAAAATGTAGTAGCATCCTCCAATGTTTATGCAAATGCAGGTTTCAGGTCCAGTCCCTACGCTGAGAAATCACAGAGCGAGTACCCACAGTGGGATGGCCATCCCCTGCAGATCTGCAAAGCAACTTATGAAGGCAACATCATCCTATCATTCCGAGATCCTCACCATTCCAGAATCACACCAATGGTGTATTTGAGGGCGCCTGGTGGTACATCACATCCCAGTGACGACTGGGATAGAGGCTGGTTCTGTGGAGCTGACCATATAGTCTGAAGACCACATCAGAGGCGACGAAACTTGGCACACCTCTCCAGAGTTTCTGGATTCAGCAGCTGCTTGATGGTGACAAAATTTGTAATCTGTGTACATTTTCGGAATATTGTAAATAGGAGTGATGAGATAAGCCTAAGAGATCTGAAAGCCTAAGAGCTTTTACAGATCAGGGGGAGTTGAGGGAATTTGTACTCTTTTCCCTTAGCTATGGTTTTTCTCACTGGGTTTTCCATAGCCAAAGGTTTTAACGAGGCAAATCAAATCAACTCTGGATCCCGAAGTATCCACCCCTCTGTGACGCTCAGAATCCAGAAGTATTCATGAGCAGAGTCACTTGTACAAATCAGGGGGAGTTAAAGAGCGTTTGCACTCTTTTTCCTTAACTATGGTTTTTCCCACTGGGTTTTCCATAGCCAAAGGTTTTAACAAGGCAAATCTCACCAACTCAGGATCCTGAAGTATCCACCCCATGTGAGACCCATACAGGCTCAGAATCCTGAAGTATTCATGAGCAGGGTCCACAACTATGGCTGGATAAGTGGGAGTGTTGTGAATGGGTATTTACTGGGTTGATGAGTTATTGGGCCAACCCAAGTGGTTGGGCCCATACCCACTTGTATTCTCCCCTTTGGCTATAAATATAGACTTGAGGGCTCTCCCCTCAGCAGTTGATTTATAACAAAACTGCTTTAATCATTACATTTTGTAAAATAAAACCCCTAATACTTCAACAAATATTCAAAAGAAGTCTAATAAAATTCTATTTAAAAAAAACTGCCTTTATGTTATGAATAGGTTGTTACCTTTCATATATTCACCCCTCGAGATTCTAAACTCTATGTATTAATATATTAGTGATGCTAGGCAACCTTCTAGCCATCACTCTTCCTTAGAAACTTTTCATCTCTCAACACGTTATCAGCACGAATTATGCTCATAGAGAAGGAAATGATGCGACGAAGCTCTAACAAACCTTTTCGCGACGGCTTGAGAGAGGAGCCGATGCGCGGATCGTGACGAAAAGCTTCGTAGGACGATAGATCTAGAGGTATTTCTAGATAAGTGCAAAAATTCCAAATTTTTTTCATGATCATGATTCTCTAGATCTAATTTTGTATTTAGATCAAAATCGCATTTTTATATGCCTATATTACCACTCACTGGCGATGGAGCACCGCCTCTGTCGATCGGCCATCGAAAAAACCCCTGCCATTGATTGGGGATGAAAGCACCTCCATCGATCGGCCATAGGTAAAAACCCTTGCCATTTATTGGGGATGGAAGCCGCTATGTTATGTGGTGAACCGTTTAAGGATAAATAAAAAATGAAATAAAAACATACATTTAAGTAATATGTTTGATTACAACACTTTTTGGGCATGTTGATATTGGACATGTTCTTTTTTTCGCATGCTGATTCAAATACTGTCGCTACGTTTTGTAGTGAACAATGTGGTTCGAAAAAAAATTTCCTCAATTGATTACAAATTTTTTTTGGGCATGCTAATATTTTTGTTGTGCTTGTTAATTTAGATAGGGCATGTAACATAATATCAATTATATATTTAGTCCTAAATTTTTTAGGCTTGGGCTTGCTAATGGCTTTGTGGCTAAATGGCTATTTTAGGCCTAATATGCCTACAAACGGATTATTGAAAATTAGTTTTTGGGCCTGCAATTTAATTCTCACGGCCTGCGTTTTTTGTGTGAACATAGTTGCTGCCTACAACTATTTGGGCTTGCACTACTATCAATGTTCATTTTCTACAACAATCATTCGTTCACTGACAATGTAGTTGATGACTTATTTCAAAAATTATTGGGCCAAGATTTTTGTTAGCATGTTAATGTTGATTGGGCCATAATATGTTATATTGACCATAGTATTTATAGAAATACATTCAATTAAATTGAGCCGTGGTAATATAGCATAATAAGACATGTTAATGATACATGATCAAATTAATTTAATTCCTTGAGAAAGAAAATTTTGAAATTATTTTAAAGATTAGTTCTTGAAAATATAAATTTATTAGGAATTGATTAATTTGATTAAGTTAATTTGAACATGCATTTGTTTATGCATGGGAAGAGCCAGATATGTTTTGTTGCTCAATAAATTTTTTTATTGGAACTTATGACTTATATGCATGTGTTGATTAATGTTCTCATGCATGTATTTTATTATACAAATTTGCATGAGTTTTATGTTTAAATTAATCACAAACTTTTACTGTTATATGTTTGTTGTGAAGGGAATTTAGGGAGAAATAGGTGTAAGGGGTTAAGAGCCCCCTACCCGTGTATTTATAGCTTTCAATAGTGGGTTGGATACCCAATTGGCCCAATGGGCCTATTCATAACACTTCCCCTTATCCAATCAACATTGAAATAAGAGGTGGATTCTTCAGGATCCGAGTTAGGGTAACTGTCTTGTTAAAGAAAGAACAGTTAACCCATAACTTCCCCTGTTTTGGGGATGTGTCTAGGGGTGGATACTTCAGGATCCAGAGTCAACGAGGTTGCCTCGTCAAAACCTTGACTACGGAAAACCCAGTGGGAAAAAACCTGTAGCCAAGGGAAAAGAGTACAACTCTGCAGTTGGCTCCCCCTTATCTGACCAAGCTTCAGGCTTGCAGATTTCCTATGAATCTATACATCAGTCTCCTATGTATCTATGAGTTCATAGTTCTCTCATCCTGACCCAGTTTACATTTACTCACTCTCCTCATCCCGATCCCATATACAAGTTTCTCAAAGATACTAGTAGGCAGGGATTTGGTAAGCAAATCCGCCAAGTTATTACATGATTGGATCTTCTGTACCTCAATCTGCTTTTGCTTCTGAAGGTCGTGCGTCCAGAAGAACTTGGGGGAGATATGCTTCGTCTTGTCACCTTTGATGTAGCCCTCCTGTAGCTGGGCTATACATGCTGCATTGTCTTCATAGAGTGTAGTGGGTGCAAGAACGCCGGTCGTCAGGCCGGTGGAGGTGAGAATGTGCTGGATCACCGAGCGTAGCCAAAAACATTCCTTGCTTGCTTCGAAGATCGCAAGTAGCTCGGAGTGGGTGGATGAGACGGTCGTCATGGTCTGCTTCACAGATCTCCAGGATATGGCAGTGCCGCCATATGTGAACATGTATCCGGTCTGAGACTTCTCTGTATGAGGATCGGACCTGTAACCTGCGTCAGCATAACCAACTAAACCAGTTGATGCCCCTTTCCTGTAGAATAGACCTAAGTCTATGGGCCCTTGGAGGTAGCGCAGAAGATGCTTAACTCCGGCCCAATGCCGCTGTGTAGGTGCAGCACTATATCTGGCTAGTAAGTTTACTGCAAACGCTATGTCAGGGCGAGTGCAGTTAGCCAGGTAAAGGAGTGCACCGATAGCACTTAAATAAGGCACTTCGGGGCCTAGTACTTCCTCCCCCTCTTCCAGCGGCCGGAAGGGGTCTTTGTGTACATCCAATGATCTGACGACCATCGGAGTGCTGAGTGGGTGGCACTTATCCATCTGAAACTTTTTCAATAAGTTCGATGTGTAAGTTGACTGGTGTAACAGGATCCCATCTTTAAGATGCTCTATCTGAAGGCCTAAACAGAATTTTGATTTTCCGAGGTCTTTCATCTCGAAAGTTTCTGTCAGGCTTCTAGAAATCTTTGTGATCTCTTCAGGAGATCCGATGAGGTTTAAGTCGTCTACATAGACGGCTATAATTACAAATCCTGTTGCCTTTGCTCTTATAAAGATGCAAGGACAGACTGGGTCGTTTTTAAATCCTTGCTGTGCAAGGAAGTCGCTCAGTCTGTTATACCACATCCTTCCAGATTGTTTTAGACCATATAATGATCTTTGCAGTTTCACTGAGTAGATGTCACGTTCTCTCTCTTTTAGTGCTGCAGGCAAAGAATAACCGTCAGGCAATCTCATATAGATGTCTCGGTCTAGGTTGCCATATAGGTATGCAGTAACCACGTCCATGAGTTGCATATCTAAACCCTCTTGTGTTGTTATGCCAATGAGGAATCGGAAGGTGATCGCGTCCATGACCGGGGAGTATGTGGCTTCGAAATCCACCCCAGGACGTTGGGTAAAACCCTGCGCTACAAGCCTTGCTTTGTAGCGTACGATCTCATTTTGTTCATTTCGTTTTCTAACAAATACCCATTTATAACCCACAGGTTTTACACCTTTTGGTGTCTGGACTATTGGTCCGAAGACCTTGCGTTTGGTGAGTGAATCCAACTCCACTCCTTTGCCGCTTTCCACTTTGGCCAATCATCTCTGCTTTGACATTCTGTCAGAGAGCGTGGTTCAATATCATCGTCGCAGTACGCGACGTTGATGGCAATATTGCACGCAAATGTGTCATCTATTGTTGTGCTTTTTTTGTCCCAATACTCCCCAGTTCGTACATAGTGTATCGATACTTCATTTTCTCCCGGTTTTTCCTCTTCATGAGAGTTTGGGAGAGATGGGGTAACAGGGCTTAAATTAGCATCCTGTGGTGGTATTTGTTTACCATTGCCAAGGGTCCTACTCTTTCGAGGGACTTGGTCCTTGGATCCCGGTGGTCGTCCTCTCTTTTTGAGAGGTCCAACCATTTCTGCTGCAGGCGGATTGCATCCATTTTGCGGTATGTCAATCCTAGCTGGAGTGTTAGCAGCAGGGACGTGTGATCTGACAATCTTCTGGTTGTCAGTGAATTTGTCCGGCAAGAGATGGACAGTGTTTTGGATGTGGAGAATCTTCAGGACTTCCTCCTCACACTGGCTTGTTGGCGGATCAAAGTGACATAAAGTTTTTGTATCCCAAGTGATACTTTCTGAAGCTTCGGGCTTCTTTGTCTGTGAGCCTAGTCTTGGGAACGATGTTTCATCGAATTCACAGTCTTCTAGACGTGCCTTAAAGACGTCCCCGTAAGGGGTTCTAGGAATCTAATTATGGAGGGGGTGTCAAACCCAACATAAATGCCTAGGCGACGTTGTGGACCCATCTTTGTCCTTTGTGGTGGTGCTATGGGGACGTATACTGCACAACCAAATATTCTCAAATGTGAGACAATTGGTGGGGCTCCAAGTGCTAGTTGCATTAGAGAAGATGACTGACCTCCAGAGGGTCTTAATTTTATTAAAGATGCAGCATGCAAAATTGCATGACCCCACGCATTCACTGGCATCTGGGATTGAAGTAATAATGGACGAGCGATCCATTGCAGTCTCTTAATTAGAGATTCTGCTAACCCATTTTGGGTGTGAACATGCGCTACAGGATGTTCGACTTCAATTCCCTGAGCTTGGCAATAGTCTAGGAAGACTTGTGACGTAAACTCCCCCGCATTATCCAGACGAAGTTTCTTTATCTGGTGGTCGGGGAAGTGGGCCCGTAACTTTATTATCTGAGCTAAAAGCTTAGATGTGCTAGGTTACGGGTGGACAGTAGGCACACATGTGACCACTTAGTTGATGCGTCTATCAGGACCATAAAGTACCTGAACGGACCACTTGATGGGTGAATCGGCCCACAAATGTCTCCGTGGATTCTTTCCAGAAAGCTGGGAGACTCCACATCCACTTTCAGTGGAGAGGGTCTCGTGATCAGTTTGCCCTTGTAACAGGGTGGACATGGGAATTTGCCTTTTTGAAGAATCTTCAGGTTCTTCAGGTCAATGCCCCTGGAGTTCTTTATGATGCGGTACATCATAACGGAACCAGGGTGTCCCAGTCGACTGTGCCAGAGTTGGAATTCTGGTGTTTGGGGGCACTGCAGGTGCTCCACCATGGATGTTTCTGGAGTTTGTATACTTGTTTGGTAGAGTCCCGAAGGGAGTCCCTTGAAACGTTCCACAATGGTTTTTGAACCATTTGTAAGAGCCGTTACAAGCAAGTATTCCCTTTTATCTTCCTCGACCGTCTCTAAGTGATATCCGTTTAAACGGATGTCTTTAAAACTTAGGAGATTTCGGATGGATTTTGGGGAGTATAACGCATTTTTAAGTGTTATTTGTGTGTTGCCGGGGAGCAATATAATTGCTTCCCCTGATCCTTCGATTATGTTTGCTGGTCCTGAGATTGTTCTCAGTGGGCCAGAATAACTACTTACACTCGTGAAATAGTCTATGTTTTGAAGGATCGAGTGCGTCTATGCACTGTCCACTAGGCAGATAAGTTCCATATCTAAAAATGGGGAAAGACATTCAAGCAATAAATATAGATAAAAGATTTGCTTTCATAAATAAATGCTAAAAAGATATTGTTTGACATGGAAAATAGAACTAGATACGATGCATAAAAATTTAAGATACATTGCTAATTGCATAAAAGTGGTCCAGATCTAGAGAGTATCATCTCCCATGAAATCTTCGGGAGTCCATGAGGTCTCTGCCAACGCTGCGCTCTCCATCAGGTTTGTCTCAGCTCGAGGCTTGAGGCTTGCCTGGTAGAGGTCCTGGAGGTGTTTTGCTGTGCGGCAGATTCTGGACCAGTGGCCCGTCATCCCGCATTTTGAGCATTTGTCCTCCCAGTCTTTCTTGGGGGTGCCTCCTTTGTTGGGAATCCTCTTCTGCTTCTTGTCCACGAACTTCTGGTTCTGGGGAGGAGCTGGGTGAGTGGCCTTCTTCCGCTGCTTCTGTTCTTTCCATTTCTGGAATTTTGCCTTTTTGTCCGTCTTCTTCTTCTGGGAAGACTGGAAGTGGGCCTCTGCAGGAGGTGGCAATGGAGCGGAGCCAGGAGGGCGCAGGTTGTGGGTGGCAACCAACAGGTCTCTGTTCTGTTCAGCCATGAGCAGGCATGAAAGAAGGTCAGAGTACTTTGTGAACTTCCTCTCTCGATATTGTTGCATAAGGACCATGTCCTTTTCGTGGAAGGACGTAAACGTCTTTTCCAGCAACATCTTCTCCGTCACTGGTTCACCACACAACTTCAGGCGTGAGGTGATGCGGAAGAGAGCTGAGTTATACTCCGCTACGGATTTGAAATCCTGTATGCGAAGGTGAGTCCACTCGTACTATGCACGGGGGAGTATGACATCCCTCTGATGTCTGTACCTCTCCTCGAGTGCATCCCACAGCTCGTAAGGGTCCTCTACAGTAAGGTACTCGTCCTTTAAGGTCGAGTCTAAGTGTTTCCTGATATATATAATGGCTTTCGCCTTTAATATATCGGAAACTTCCTCTGTATGAGGTGCTTCCACTGAAGCCTCCTTGTTAGATGGGGCAGTACTAGTTGTTGCCTTTTCAGTCTGTGTGAGACTGAAACCATGAGAGCGCAGGTGGAACTTCAGGTCCAACTGCCAACTCAGGTAGTTTGACCCATCAGCCTTCAGGACTGAGAAGTCTACATTTGCGAGTCTGGCCATTTTATGATCTAGCATGTAAAAAATAGCATGTATCATTAATATTGAATAAAACAGACATCCACGCATGTAATCAATTTCATAACATGAATTTTGATGTGATTTTAACATACATGCTTTTTTCAGGTAATGTGAATAATTAATTATTACAAAATTAACAATCACGCATGCTGTTCAGTATTTCATTGTGACATTAAAGACATGGAAATTTAAGCTAATCAACCACGCAGTTTAATGCATAAACAATGAACCAGAAAAATCACCTAGGGCTATGGGGATCAGCCAGCCGACACCGAAAAAATAAATGAAAAGTCCAGTCCGAAGTTACATCAAAAATAAAAAGCATGAAAATAAAGTACAACTCGGGAACTTCAGAGAGAAGCCCCTATCTTCAATGAGCGAACGCCTTCAGCTTCTTTTTGGTGTCCTTCGGTCTTCTTTTTACATTTTCATCCTCACATACAACGTTTCTCTCAAAAGAAAAGAAAAATTGCGGGAATTTAAAACGGTGTCGGAAACCTGGCTTATCCCTAAAAACATAGCCTAATATTTGCACATCCACGCAGATAATATTTTTGCAACATACAACCACGCAGATAATCGTAACACAGGCATTAAAAATAATTTAAAATTGTGTGCGACGTACAAAAAAATTTTTTTTTTTGATGAAAAAACTTTTTGCCTTTTTGATCCATAATATAATGTTTTATTTTACCGCTTAAAACCCTTTCAAATTTTCTTTTAACTATTTTGGGCTTTTTAGGGCCAAAAATAAATAAAATAATTTGTGTGAATGGGCTAATTTTCTGGCCTTATGGGCCATGAAAACAACCCATTAGGGTTAATATTGGGCCTCCCCCGGAAAAAGGCCCGTTAGGGTTAGGGTTTCGGGAAAACCCTAGGGGGGGCCCGCGGCGTGTCGCCGCGACGGCTGGCCGCGTAGGGTGCGGCCGCCGTCGCGGCGACGGGCCGCGGTTGCGGGCCGCGGCCTGCAGGCCGCGGCCGCCGCGGCTTCAGGCCGCGGCAGTTGGCCGCGGCCTGAGGCCGCGGCCGCCGCGGCCTGAGGCCGCAGGCCGCGGCGCAGTGCCGCGGCCTGGGGCCGCGGCTGCCGCGGCCTGGGACCGCGGCTGCAGTCCGCGGCCTGAGGCCGCGGCTGCTGGCCGCGGCTTCAGGCCGCGGCCGCCGCGGCCTGAGGCCGCGACGATTGTTTCCGCCGGCGGCGCGAAGGGCGCGCCGCCGTTTCGCCCTATGGGCGTACGGAAATTTGGATCAAAGGCGGGGAGGTAAAAATCGGGTTTTTCAACAATTTTGATCGCTAAAAAACAAGTTTTTATTGCTTTAAACATGCAGATCTTATTAAAAATGTTGAATTTTACCGAGTTTATCAATTTTTTGATCCTAAAACATGCAGATCTAATGAGAAAAGCAGGTTTAGATCTAAAAGTTTGGATTTTTACCTTCTAGATTCGACGAGGAATCTAGGCGACGGTTGGTGAAGGATGCCCTTTTCGCTCCCCGTTGAGAAGATTACGATCTTCTTTTTCTGAGCGATTTGTGGATCTCCTTTCCCGCGAGCCGCCGTCTCCTCCAACGAGCGTGATCGTGCTGATAACGTGTTGTGAAGGGAATTTAGGGAGAAATAGGTGTAAGGGGTTAAGAGCCCCCTACCCGTGTATTTATAGCTTTCAATAGTGGGTTGGATACCCAATTGGCCCAATGGGCCTATTCATAACAATGTTAACATTAATAATAATTTAAAATTGGCAATTTTAAGTTTGTGTTATGAATGAGGGAGGCCTTTGGCCTCCCCTCCTTCATTACCCATTCATTAGGCCCCCCATTACTTAGAGTAATGGGGACCCTTGGTCTCCTAGAGGCTTTTGGCCTCCCCACTATGAGATAAATAAATAGAGCACCATTGCTCTTAGCCATGGTTACTCATTCTTAGCAATGAAATTATCTCTCTCTCTCTCTCTCTCTCTCTCTCTCTCTCTCTCTCTCTCTCTCTCTCTCTCTCTCTCTCTCTCTCTCTCTCTCTCTCTCTCTCTCTCTCGAGTTCATTTTCATCCAACACGTTATCAGCACGTGTTCTCCTCTTGAGCACAAATTTTCAACAAAATTTCATCCCCTACGCGCAAGGAATCTATAGTTGATGCGGCGATTTGTTGGAGCGTTGCGGCATCCTCAAAGCGTTCGGGAGCTCGGATTTTTATTCTACGGTTCTAATCTACGGTCGTCCCTAGATCATCGATCTAGAGGTAAAATTCTTATTCCCGTAGATTACAACGGTCTATACATGAAAATTTTTACATTGTTAAAATACAAGTAAAAATTAAAATGACAAAAAAAATTTCGTTTTACAAAGTAATTTCGTCATTTTGCCATGAATTTCTTTTCGGGAAGATTAAACGGATTGACCCCCCCCCCCCCCCCTCCGGCAGAGGGGGGCCTTTTCCCCGCGGCCAACCCCCCCTCCCTCGCTGGGGGGGGGCCTTCTCCGCCCGCCACCCCCCCTGCAGGGGGGGGCTTGCCGCAGCCGAACCCCCCCTGCAGGGGGAGCCTTCCCGATGGCCACCCCCCCCTGCCGGGGGGGCTTCTTCGCCCACCACCCCCCTGCAGGGGGGCGCTTGCCGCAGCCGAACCCCCCCTGCAGGGGGGGCCTTCTTCGCCCGCCACCCCCCCCCCCCCCCCGACGGGGCGGGGCGGGCGGGGGGGGGTGGGGTGGGGTGTGGCGCTTCACGCAGCCTCCCCCCTGCACGGGGGGGGCTTCCCGATAGCCACACCCCCTGCAGGGGGGCCTTCTCCGACCGGTACCCCCCAGGGGGCGCTTGCTGCGGCCGCACCCCCCCTGCCGGGGGCCCTCCAGATCACCACCCCCCCTGCAGGGGGGGCGCTTGCTGCGGCCGCACCCCCCTGCAGAGGGGGGCGTCTACCGCGTCCTCACCACCTTTTGGGGGGAATGGATGCAATCAAACTCCGGCCATGGCTGCGAGATGAGGATGACGGCTGAGCTCTAACAAAAAAAGTTAGAGATTAGGGTTTCCTAGAAAACCTCTTGGGCTTTTTGGGTCAAATTTTGTACCCAAGCCCAAAAGATAAAAAGAAAAAATTCTTTTTCATTTTAATTAGCTTGGGCCCAAAGCCCAAAGCTAGATCTAAATGAATAAACCAAAGAAGGGGCATGCGCACGCGTTAAGCGGAATGGATTTTAGGCCCATAAGCCTAACATAAAACTTATAAATAAACTTGGGCCCGAAGCCCCAAGTCAAGTAGTTAGCAAGGCCTATAAACATGTTTATATTTAATCAAATTCATGTCTACACATCAAAATAATTTGGCAAAATCGGGAAAACTTAGTAACATCAAAAAAATTAAATTCTATATTCTATTATTTATTTATCGCTCTTGCAAATTATGTATGGTTTATTAGAATTTTTAAAAAATATAATCATCTCAAAGATTCTAAGACCGCTCTGCCGTTAGTTAACTAACCTAACGGTGTATGACGTTTCCACGTGGTCTACGAGATAATTATATTTACTAGTTTACTTTTTCCATATTTTTGTGCTTGAGATATATGCGTGGTTGTTTAATTTATGCATGTAGCATATTTATATAAACTGCGTGGATGTTTAAAATAAGTAAAAATATGTCTTTCGGGATCGGCCATTGCATACATATTTACATTTCCAGCACTTTTTCTTTTTTTTTGAGAGAATTTGTAATTGAGGAAATTGTATAAATAGCCAAGGCTCGGTGCAACAGCATAAGAAGACGAATGCAGAAATAGGGACCCCCCGGGGTTTCCAAAGTTGTATTTTTCATTCTCTTTTCTTTGGACTGTAATCGGACTTTGGACTGTGTATTATTTTGGGTATCTGGCCGATCCCCGCATTTTTACTTATTAATTTCTTTATGTATGTATTGTTGAATTTATTTTAATCCATGCTTATCTTTAAATTGCATAGATAAAATGGCTAAATTAGCAAACGTCGATTTCGAGGTACTCGATGCAGCTGTGCAAGAATTACTTGAGCTGGCGAGTGGACCTGAAGTTCCACTTGCGCTCCATGGCGCTCCTGCACTCCATCCTGGCCTTCGCAGTGGCCCAATCATCGGCTCCCACAGCATCCGATGCATCTGCTAGCAAATCCCAAGAAGCGGCCCCTTCAGCTAGCAGTACCTCTACCACTGTCTCTGATATGGATAAGGTGAAAGCCATTATCTATATCAGAGGACACATAGATCGGACCCTGAAGGCCGAATACTTGACGATAGAGGACCCTCTGGAGTTATGGACAGCATTAGAGGCATGCTACAGACATCAAATTGATGTCATACTCCCGCGTGCCAGCTATGAGTGGGAGAACCTCCGACTACAGGACTACAAGTCCATTGCTGAGTACAACTCAGCACTTCACAACATCACCTCACGCCTGAAGTTGTGTGGTGAAGAAGTCTCGGAGCACCGCAATTTCACGAAATTCTCTGACCTACTCTCTTTCCTCCTGAGGGCAGAGCAGAATAGAGACATTTTACTGGCCACTCATAACCAGCGCCCGGCAGGCTCAGCTCCTATCCCCGAAGCCCACAGTGTTCACCCCCCCCCCCCCCCCCCCGAAGTGGAAGAACAAGAATAGGGGTAGAAAGAACAAAGGAAAGGCCCCGATGAGATGATCCTCCCCAACGCAAGAATAACAAAGGGAAGAAAAACTTCACTTGGAAGCGTAAGAACACTGATACAGTGTTAATTCCAAAGAAGACATGGGAGGACAAATGTCATCGTTGTGGCATGCCTGGACATTGGTCCAGAAACTGTCGCACACCTCGCCACTTCCAGGAACTGTATCAGGCGAGCCAGAAGCCTCCGCCTGAAACAAACATGGCAGATGTGGAACATCCGACGAAGTTCACTTCGAAGGATTTCGAAAATGACGACCTGCTCGATTGAGCATTATCTTTATCTATGCTTTTCAAAGAATAAATTGTAGCTTCATCTCTAGCATGCTTAATAAAGACGATCTTTTATTTTGAATGTATGCATTTTACATTTCCATCAATAAATTATCGTTTTTTGCTTATATAGATGAAGTATGAGTGCCTAGTGGACAGTGCCTCGACGCACACTATCCTTCGCGATGAATGCTATTTCAATAGCATAAGTAAATATGACGATCCTGTCATTACAATTTCAGGACTGTCCAAAATAATCGAAGGATCTGGTGACGCAATATTATTGCTACCAAATAATACAAGACTAAAAATAAAAAATGCACTATTTTCTCCAAGATCAAATAGAAATCTCATAAGCTTCAAGGACATCCGTTTAAACGGATATCACTTAGAAACTAGAGATGAAAATAAGGTTGAATACCTGTATGTCACTGTTCGTAAAGATGGCCAGAAGACCATCTGCGAAATATTTAAGGGACTCCCGTCGGGTCTCTACCAAACATACATTCAACTAGTCGAAGCCAATATGACTGAGCACCAGACGTGCCAGCCAATGCCACCATTTCAACTATGGCATAACAGACTTGGTCACCCTGGATCCATTCTGATGCGACGCATCTTATCTGAATCCCGCGGACATGATTTGAAGAACCAGAAGATTCTTCAGAAAGGTGAATTTCCTTGTCCCCCTTGTTTCAAGGAGAAACTAATAACGAGACCATCGCCCCTAAAAGTGGGTTTAGAATCTCCTGGCTTTCTTGAGAGGATACATGGTGACATTTGCGGGCCTATTCACCCCGCAAGTGGCCCATTTCGGTACTTCATGGTACTAATATATGCATCCACAAAATGGTCTTATGTGTGCCTCTTGTCCACCCGTAACCTAGCTTTTCCAAAGCTGTTGGCACAGATAATTAGGTTACGTGCTCATTTCCCTGATAACCATATCAAGAAACTACGTCTTGATAATGCGGGCGAATTCACATCTCAAGTCTTCGAAGACTATTGCTAGGCAACGGGTATAGAAGTTGAACATCCAGTAGCTCATGTTCACACCCAGAATGGATTAGCAGAGTCTCTTTTAAAGAGACTCTAATGGATTGCACGTCCATTGCTTATGCAATCCCAATTGCCGGTGGATGCTTGGGGGCATGCTATTCTGCATGCCGCATCTCTTATCAGGATACGCCCCTCTGGAGGCCATACATTATCCCCGATGCAACTAGCATACGGCTCAACTCTAGATATATCTCATTTGAGAATATTTGGCTGTGCGGTCTATGTCCCAATAGCACCACCTCAGAGGACCAAAATGGGTCCTCAACGTCGTCTAGGAATCTATATTAGATTTGATTCACCCTCGATTATTAGATACCTAGGACCCCTAACGGGGGACGCATTTAAAGAACGTCTTGCTGATTGTGAATTCGATGAGAAAACTTTTCCAAAGCTAGGCACACATTCCAAGAAGCCTGAAGCTTCGGAGACCATTAATTGGGAAAATAAGTCTTTGTCCCTTTATGATCCGCGTACAAATCTGTGTGAAGATGAGATCATGAAGATCCTTCACATCCAGAATACAGTACACCAATTGCCGGATAAATTCATGGACAGCCAGAAGATTGTCCGTTCACACGTCCCTGCGGCTAACACTCCAGCTAGGATTGACATCCCTATAAATGGATGCAATCCACCAGCAGCAGAAATAGCTGTACCTCAATTGAAAAGAGGACGGCCACCAGGTTCAAAAGATAAAGTTCCTCGAAAGAGGAAGATTCCTGGTGAAAATAAGATTATCCCTCCACAGGATACTGAGCTCAGGACAGCTACCTCTCCCCTCCTAATTTCCCCCGCAGAGGAAACATTAGGAGAAACATCATTAAACTTTGTATGTATTGGGGAGGTACTGGACCGACATAGCACAGTCGTCGACGACGATTTTGCATTCACTATTGCCGTTCACGTCGCTGAATACAACGATGACGTCGAACCACTTTCTCTAGCGGATTGTAAACGCAGAGATGATTGGCCAAAGTGGGACGAGGCGATAAGAGTAGAGCTGGACTCACTCTCGAAACGCAAAGTCTTTGGACCTGTAGTCCAAACACCAGTAGGTGTTAGACCTGTAGGATATAAGTGAGTTTTCATTAGAAAAAGAAATGAATAAAATTTGATCGTCCGCTACAAGGCGCGTCTTGTAGCAAAGGGGTTTTCCCAAAGACCGGGTATCGATTATGAAGATACATACTCCCCGGTAATGGACGCTAATACATTCAGATTCTTAATAAGCCTATCATCTCTGGCAAGCCTAGAAATGCAGCTCATGGACGTTGTGACTGCATATCGTTATGGTGATTTAGATAAAAAGATCTATATGAAACTACCAGATGGGTTTAACTTACCCACAGAGATGAAAGAGATACCTCGGGACGTATTCTCTGTTAGACTACATAGATCCTTGTATGGACTAAAACAGTCAGGTAAAATGTGGTATAACAGACTAAGTGATTTCCTTGCACAGCAAGGATTCACTAATAACGAAGTCTGCCCGTGCATCTTTATCAAAAGAACGGGAAAAGGATTCGTCATCATAGCAGTTTACGTTGATGACTTAAATCTCATAGGCTCTCCAGCAGAGATTAATGAGATATCTACAAGGCTAAAGCACACTTTTGAAATGAAAGACCTAGGCAGAACGAAGTATCGCCTTAGCTTGCAGATTGAACACCTACGAGGTGGAATCCTTCTACATCAATCCAATTATACCAGGAAGCTTTTAAATAAGTTCCAAATGGATAAATGTCCTCCTTTATGTACCCCTATGGTCGTGAGATCATTAGACGTACAAAAGGACCCCTTCCGGCCTCTGGAAGAGGGGGAGGAGATACTGGGTCCAGAAGGACCCTACCTAAGTGCCATTGGTGCACTTCTCTATCTGGCTAATTGCACGCGTCCCGATATAGCGTTTGCGGTCAATCTCCTAGCCAGACACAGTGCAGCGCCTACAAAGCGCCACTGGAATGGAGTAAAGCATCTTCTGCGATACCTCCAGGGTTCCGTAGACCTTGGACTTTACTACCAGAGAGGTGCCTCCTCCCAGTTACTTGGTTATGCCGATGCAGGCTATCTTTCAGATCCGCATACGGCAAAATCACAGACTGGTTTTGTCTTTACCAACGGAGGAACTGCTATCTCCTGGAGATCGGTAAAACAAACCACTACTGCTACATCTTCCAACCATGCAGAGCTCATCGCGATCCATGAAGCGAGCAGAGAATGTTTTTGGCTACGCTCCGTCGTCCAACACATCCTCCAATCCACTGGCCTGAAGACCGGTGATCTGGAGCATACTGCCCTATTCGAAGACAACACCGCGTGCATTGCTCAGCTTCAGAAAGGCTGCATCAAAGGCGACAGGACAAAGCACATTTCTCCCAAGTTTTTCTGGACGCATGAGCAGAAGAACGACAAGCAGATTGAAGTTCGACAGATCCAGTCATGCAACAACTTAGCTGATCCTTTTACTAAGGCATTGCCTAAATGTACTTTTGTAAAGCTTGTAAAGAACATTGGTATGCGACAGTTTAAAGACCTGCAAGCCTGAAGCTTGTACGGATCAGGGGGAGTAACATGTGGGTTGCACTCTTTTTCTTTAAGCTGTTGGGTTTTCCCACTGGGGTTTCCACAGCTAAGGTTTTAACGAGGCAAACACACTTACTCTGGATCCAGAAGTATCCACCCCTTACCTCAGTAGCTGTGACCGAAGTGATGAATGTGTAAGGGGGAGTGTTATGAATGAGGGAGGCCTTTGGCCTCCCCTCCTTCATTACCCATTCATTAGGCCCCCCATTACTTAGAGTAATGGGGACCCTTGGTCTCCTAGAGGCTTTTGGCCTCCCCACTATGAGATAAATAAATAGAGCACCATTGCTCTTAGCCATGGTTACTCATTCTTAGCAATGAAATTATATATATCTCTCTCTCTTGAGTTCATTTTCATCCAACAGTTTGCTAATTTTTCCAATTATCAGAACCATCCCACCTATCTGTTTTGTGTAAATAGAGCAGTTTTAATATTTTTATGTAAAATATTAATGCCTTGTTAAAATAATATGTTTATGAATTTTGTGTTCAATGTAAATACATAAGTTAAGTGGGAGCAGTATTATATTTTGATAATATATATGTGGGGACTTATATTTGTTCAAAGTGCACAAGATATAAGTATATAAATATTTTTGAAAGGGTCTTTTTAAATTAATGATAAAGTTTTTAGTCATCACAATTAATGCACAAATTGACTTTAATACTCTGCATACTTCACTTAGGTTTTTCGCATGGATATAATAAATTCATATGTTTTCATATGTATTACCTGTGATGAATGCTCTATATATCTGCACGATATATTAAACAATTCAAGCATTTATACTCACATAAATAAATTATGTATTATGGCACAAAAATAAATTAATCTTCAAAAGTATAAAAATCATATCTATATCAGACAATTGAACCTGAAGTTCAAATTTTTATGTCAACACCCTTTTGCTCAAATAAAATGAAAATAAAAAATACGAGGGATTATGCAAAAACTATTTATGCGATCTTCTTAAAGATATGCATTTCGCAGTATATAGATCACGCAGATCTATGATCTATATAGACCAATATGGACACCCGAAGTATGCCATAACACCGCTAACTCTTTAGAGTAATCTCACTCTATTAGGAGAGATTCTTGAATCTAACCATGCGTAAAGCTCACTCCTGAAGTCATGGATTAATAGATAAGTGAGAATATATTATGAAATTCGCAACCACGTATTTATTTCCTTTAAGCATGTTTCTTTATCCACATAAAAACTGAATGACTCAAGAAAATAATTGCATGAAGACCATATAGGAGCATTCAAATGGAAGTATAGAAACAATCTCATTCCCTAGTACATGTCTCCTAATAGAGACTACTGTTCATTCTTCATTATAAATAACAATATGGAAGAATGAAAACAGGGGAAGTCTAGGACCAACTATGTCCTGATATAAAAAGGAGAAAGTGAAGATATGATATACCTCCACAAGGAATAAGCAATGGCAAACCAAGATCAGACCCAGAAGTTCTTATAAGACCCACATTGATGCTGTAAGATTAAATGTCATTAATTTATACCATAGATAACATATACAAAGCTAGTCTAAAGACGTAAGTCGATCTAGCTATTGTATACTTAGCTATTCCCCAAGAAAACATAGACTTTTGAAAACAAAATTAATCTGTTGACATAACATAATTCTTAGTTAGTATTTCTCCAACATAGTTGTAGACGTATGCTTTCAAAAGCATTAAACCCTAATAATAGTCAAATAGAAAACTATTTTTGGGACGTCTGACTTGAGACTCCGGCTTTGCAAACCTGAATACTCTATATGAGGATGCCCAAAACTCTAAAAAATCTAGAATAGAAACTTACCCAGTTTCGATGGATATTCGTTAAAATGAATTCCCTCATAAATGACTAAAGAATAAAATGGCCTTGAAGACCATACTTAAGCGTTCAAATGGATTTTCAAAAAGTACCACATAAATTCGAAAAGAGGAATTAAATGGAACATCTGTAGTATTGTAACGCCCCTCTCTCGGGGGACCATTACTTATTTGACTTATTTGCAGGTCTGCAGATTACCAGTGAAATCAATATAACTACGATGCAGAGACGTACAATAATACTCAAACCAGCGTACATTATTACAGTCCAAATTTAAAATACAACACCAAATAGCACTCTCTCACCAAATACATGAGAAGTAAAGTATAGAATGGAAATACATGGAAAGTACATCACACATACTCTCCAAATATAAAAGTCGGCAGTCTCAGGATCGAGCTACGGCTCTGCAAACTCAGGAGTGCCTAAGTCAACTTGTGCGACGTCTGCGGTGCCACAGAGATGGAACCATAGGTAAGTCACAACAATTCTAGCAATAGAAATAGAGTAGTGCAAAAGTACGGAACATGCTATAGTAAATAAAAGATGGCCATGCAGGTGCAAAAGTAAAGTAAGAGCAGTCATGCATATAAGGATGATAAGTAAAGTACTGGTGGCTGCTCAGGTGTGGTAAGTAAAGTGCATGTGATGCATAAAGTAAAGGTGACTGTGCAAGTGCAAAAGTAACGTACAAGAGCAGCAACTGTGTCATGGCACATGGTAGCAACAATATTTTAACCAGCAAGCAATGTGATGACAATAGTAGGACAACCAATTAGATGTAGTAATACTAAAAGGACAAGTAAGCAATAGTAAAGCTAGAAACTGCGTGACTTATATAGGAAAGTACAGTGTGCAACCATTGAGCCCATGTCATGCCATAGGGGCGCTCACCCGTGCGGATCTCAAATCACTTTAGGCGATACATTTCTTTTTAGACGGTCGGTACGGTGCAATGCATAAATGGCTCGCATTCGCTCCCACACTTTCTCTACTATAAGTTACCCCAAAAATCCAGTGCAGTGCCAACTACTTTCAAGCATTCAATTTCAATAGGATGTTTCAGCAGTATGATGCCAACGCGGTATATCATTCAATCATTATGTTTCAACGCAGTATGTCAATCCATTGTTCCAAAGGTGTAGATTTTCAAATGCATTAACAACACTTCAAAGTGCATTGCTTGTTGAAAAGTCAAGGCAGAAGACTCAACAGAGGTGTCAGTCATAAACAATGTTTTGAAGTCCAACAACTATGATACCGATCCCATGCTTCGAGCATGCAGTATTTTCATTAAGTACACTTTCTAAATTTCTAAAGTTAGAATTCATTGTGACTTACACTATCGAGATCATTGTAGTAAGACAAGGTTGGAGCTAGAGCTCCCAAGGGAGTTGGTGCACGATAATTGGTACCTACAAACACAAGAAATAATTTGTTAACGTACACACTATTTCTATTTATTTAACTTGATCGTTTTGATTTTATAAATGATTGAAACAGTGTCGAAAAATGTTCTAAATTTTTATATAGGCTAGATATGAGGAAAATAATTTTACTGGAGGAGGAAATATTTTTCAGAAGCTTCTAGTAATTTTTATAATTTTGATAAGCTTAAAATAGGATTTAAAACTAATTTTAATTAGTTATCGTGTTTATTCAACAATTTATTCTGGGTGAAATACCTATCAGAAAGTTTCAAGTGAGCCGTCAAAATGACCGTATCAAAGAATACTACAATACATATTTTTTCCACGTATCAGTTTACGTGAAAATAACAAGTTATGAATTTTCAAGTGAAAATGATGTATTTAAGTTTTAGGCTTAAAATTTTATTCTGGAAAATTTACTCGTCTGATTGAGATGAAACTAGTGTCATTGGGTCCAGAACATTATTTCTGATTTTCTGGAGCTGGTCTTGTATTTTTTCGACCATTATATTATTTACTGTTAATTTAAAACAATTAAAACCTATTTATATCCATTTATACGCGTACTTATACAAGTTTATACGGATACGTATATAAAACAAATACGTTATTTAAATAATCTCACATTCGTTCTTATCCCGAGCACGCACGGAGAGCGAGTGAGGGGTGGCGTGCGTGGCAGATGCGACGAGTCGACAGCGAGGAAGCGGCAGTCAGCAGTGGCGGCGACGGCGGTTTGCGACAGCGACGACGTGAATTTGAGAGGGGCTTCGAGGGTGTACCGTTTGGGAGGGGACGACGACGGTTTGCAGCTGGGGGGGAATCTTTGGGGTATGGGCGCTCGGGGGTCGTCTCCGTCGAACAAGAGCTTCTGTTGCAGTGGCAGAGGGATTATGGAGAGGGAGAACGAAAGGGCGGGGTCTAGGGGGTGCTGGCGATGTGTGGCAGAGGAGGGCTCTCCGACGAAGTGAGGAGGGAAGTGGCGGGAGGCTGAGGTTGAGGGAGAGGGGATTCGGGTTCACCGACGGTGATGATGGAGAGGAGGCCGTGGGGGGTGTTCAGACGGGGTCGAGGGGAGAACGACGAAGCCAAGGGGACAAGTTTGGCCTGGGGTTGTTTGCGGCGGTGGCGACGTGTGGAGCACCGAAGGACGGCAGATTCGGGCGGTCGACAGCGAAGCGTCGGTGGGAGAGAGAACGAGGGTAAGAGGGGGCGAGAGTTGAGCGAGGGGGAGGAGCTTTGTTTGAGCGATCTGGGGGAAAAATTCGAACGAGTTAGGGGGAGTTAATGCTGGGTGGGGAGAGAGAAAGAGTGTTACTGTGGGTTAATTTTTGAGAGGATGGGGAGAGTTTATATAGGTATTAGCTAATGGCAAGTTTGTAATTAACAAGGTAGACAATAGGATGGGTGAGATCCTAAATTTTTAGATCTCACCAGCTAAGGGAGGTGAGTTAAGAGGATGGTTTGGGGATTAGGGTAGAAGTAATTAGGTAAAAATTTAGTTATTAATAGTGAAAATGTCATTAGTGATTGTAATTGGTGAAAACGGAGGAATACAAATCCGTTTTCGCATACGACTCTGAAAAATTACGAAAATATACCCACAGAAGCGTATCGGCGCGAGGATCACGAATACGAGATCCATTTTGGGGTTTGAGTTACAGAGATACTAGTTTTAGGCCAAAACGTTTAGGAAGCGGGGTTGCGGGTTGTAGGTCGATTTCTTATCAGAAAACTACGAAATATGGTCATACCATACACTAAAAGTAGATATTTCCGACAACCACAGAACGAGCAATGAATCCCCAACGACAAACGAACAGCGGAGCGAGGCATTTTCGGGGAGTGGTTGCCAAAGCTCCGAGTGAACCCGAAATAGGCAATGGACTTGGATCTACCAAATGATAAGAATGCCTCTGAGATTCAATCATAAACAATGGGAAGCCCTAAATGATCATAGGATGATACTGCAGTAGTTTGAAAACGTTTTGATGATAATTAGTTCATTCAGCCAAAATGGTAACATTTGAAAATGGATATTTATAAAAATTATTTAGAGGTATTTGAAGAAACCCGAACTTACTGAAATACACTATAACTAGTTTGATACTTCAAAATATTTTTTGTAAGGAATTTTGAAATCATTTTGGATATAAAACTCATGACTAACCATTATAAAATACTTTTAAAAATGGAAATACGTTAAATACGTAAATAAATGTATTGACGAAATACAGGTCGTTACAAGTGTCCAGGATTGTCCAAGTTTTAAATTTGGAACGATGTAATAAGTCACCATGGATTGATGATGCAAGACATCATTAACACATCCTATAAATCTTGAAGAACACGAAGTTTCTTCATAAGGGTGCTTTTTCATTGTCTCATTTAACGGGAAAAATGATTAGGAGATCATCTCCACTACGCGTGGACATTGACTCTCAAAACTTCCTCTAATAGAATTTAAGATGATATATTTACTATCAACGTTAAAATAATAAGGCCTCTAGGTCTCTTGAGAGTACTTAAGGGATAAAAGTGGACGTATCCACTTCCTACATAGGGCTGATGTTGTACCTTAGTGTACTCATCCATATATCCTCTAAAAATGATTATAGTCAAACCTATTATCCAACCGCAGTCCAGCTTTTTCACAGTATGTATGACACATTACTAAATGGCGGGAACATTGGATAACATGGGAAATCAAACACTATTTACAACTGGAATAAATTTGAACACCCTGAAGTTTGTGTTCTCACCCAAAATAGGTTATATGAATAGATCATTAAAATGATTTAAACGGTTTACTCATCCGTTAAAATTTCAGTTGCTGTTAATTACATGGAGACATGCAATTACACTGTAAACAATCAAAACGCCTCTTTAGAACCTATTTATATGGGACTAATCACCCCATATAAACAGTTTCCGAGAACTCCTAAAGGAGGAAGCGTTTAGAGCACATCTTATAGATTGTGTCATGATGTGTACACATCTCCATAGCACCAACTATGAACCATCAAAATGTCGTCTTAGAACGATTTATCGGAAGTAATTACCCAGATAAATAGATTTTGAGCACTCCAAATGGGGGAAAGCATTTAGAGCACATCTTATAGATTGTGCCTTGATGGGTCATCATATAAAGAATTGATAGTGAAGATTAGATCATGAAGATCCTTCACAGTTAGAACTCTTTACTTTCCCAGTATTAGGTTCAACATGGATATTACAATCATCCCTGAGCTTGAAGCTTAGTTAACCATTTCAAATATCATGAATAGTGATGTGATCCTGAAGATCGACGCTAATGAAACTGGTAAACAGTTTTCGGACTTATTAACTGACAAATCGAATTTTGTCAAAATCACACATCCTTGCTGCTAAAGATCCAGCTAGGATTGACATAACAAAAATAATGGATGCAATCCACCAGTATCAGAAGTGGATGTCGTCAATGAATGATATGACATACCACGAGGCTCCAAAGAGAGGATAACTCATGGAGACCTTTAAATAATACCACCACAGGAAAGTGAGCTCATCTTCATATCATCTCCTTTTCCAGAACCTCTAGAAGAGATGAATCTAGAATAAATTGAAGTATTACTGCATAATGTACGTACATGGGGAGGTTTTTGGATAAATCACACACTTGTCGACATCTTATTCATGTTCTATTTTGCTACTAAATGTGATAATTATAAATATCATTCAACACTCTGTTTCCTGAAGCAAACGTAGAGATTGGCAAAAAATGTGGAACAAAGCAATAATAAGCTGAGCTGGGCTCGCTTATGAAACATGAAGTGTTTGAACCTGGAGTCCTGATATCAAAAGATATCAAACCTGTGGGTATATGAGTATTGTATAAACACAAATATAAATAAATAAAATCGTATGCAATAAGCGACATACTATAGCTTAAAGGTTCATTTCGTTGAAACCAGGAAGTAATCAAGTAAGATGAGCTTGACTCACTTACAGATAAAACTGATGCATCAGGTTCCCTGGTTATGTTTGCGAAAATCCTACGATTGGCAAAGGAATTTTTTTGGGTTTTTTGATGCTATGGATGTTGTGACAACATACCCTTATGCATTTATTCCTAATTTCCTTACTTGTCTGAATAGACTTTGAGACTTCAATTTTATGAAATATATAAAATTCAACTAATAAAGTTCCTTATCAATATAAGGACTCCTACTAAAGGTTGTCTTTGCATCTTTAAAAGAGAAAGAAAATGATTTGGGATTATATTTTGAAACGACTCAAATCTCATCGGATCTCCTGAAGAGAAAACGAAATATCTGTTTAAGCCTAATTATCAAATATGATATGAAAGACCTAGGTAAAAACCTTAACTTACATACTTATCATCTAGAAAATGAACACGTCATCCAGAAGATGAAACCCTCATCCAGAAGATGAAAATATTATCCAGCAGATGAAAATAACATCCAGAAGATGAAAATCATGTGACATTCAACTTTATACACCCGAAGTTGATGAAGATACATGGACAATTGTAATCCACTAAATACACCAATTGGTTGTATAGATTTACATAAAGACCCCTTCCGTTCGTTGGAAGATGGGAAGGATGTCTTAGGTCATGAAGTGCCTTACTTGAGTGTCTTTGATACACTCCTTTATCTGGCCAACTGCACGCTTCTCTATATAGTATCGGTAGTAAATTTGTTTAGCCGCAGCGCCTGTAGTGCATCACTAGACCGGAGCTACGCATCTTCTGCGCTACCTCTAAGGGTCATTACTATAAACGATCATCCTCCATGTTAAATGTATTTGCAGGTACAGGTAATAAATCATCACGATGACCATCTCGAAGGACATGTCACATCTTGGAAATTTGCAAACCATACGACTAAGGCAAACATCATCATACTATTCTGAGAAGCTCATCATCCAAGAAGCAAATCAAGAGTATGCATAGCTACGCCATGAAGTAACTTATAGATACAATGACGACTGGGTCAGAGACGAGAGATGTGGAGCTATCTATCGAGTCTGTAGACCATGCCACTTCCCTAGCTCATCCTTGAGAAGTCTACATCAAAGGCGATGGGACAGAGCACACATCTTCAAAGGAGCTCCCTTGGATTTAGTAGCTGACATATATGAGCGATACTTGTATAGATGAGCTATGTTTGTATTTTGTATTTTTTCTCGAAACGTTGCTTAGGAGATCTGCAAGCCTGAAGCTTGTACAGATTAGCGGGAGTTATATAAATATGTACAAGGAAAACGGGGGATGTCATAGGAGAGGCATTCTCCTGTGTCGGTGATGTGGACAGATCTGAACCGTATATCTAAAATGATAAATTAGCCAACTATAAATGATGTTTTTTTTTCCAATTAAGCTCTCGTTTAAGAGTGTCTTTTTACACTTAAGTCCTCCTTAATTATGGGAGCCCTTGATTACGAGTGGGAGCCCTTCTTGATTACGAGAGCACTCCTTAAATACATCCTCTCTCTCTCTCCCCCTCTCTCTCTCCCCCTCTCTCTCTCCCGTTTGCATTTTCAATGGCTAGCGAATTTTATTCCATTCGAGTCCATTATGTACAGAAACTTAATGCAGCCAAATGAGATACATGACTGTTCGCGTAGACTAAAAAATGGCTCAAGATATCGTTTTTCTCTGGCAACATGACTGCCAAAATTGTATTGAGCCAATTGAGGATGCCACAAAATATGAAGATGACTATGAGGAACATCAAGTACACTGCCTTCTTGTGTAGAGTTTGCTTTAATTAAATATATGCACTATTGCTTATCATAATTATCTTTACTCCCAATTGTGTTTACTCACTTGCTCTATGAAAGCAATCCTACCAACATCTTCTTCCGACTCCTCTCTTTCGATTTTGTTTCGATTGGGAAAAACGAAACTGTACGTGAAATAGAAGAGAGAAGGAAAAGAAATAAACAATATGTTGGTATGCGAGCTGTTATTCTGATTTCCATTGCCTGGAAGTCCATTCTCTAAGTATACGAGTCGAAAATGGCTGTGCTGATCAGAAGTAGTCTTTGGTTTCTTTTTTTTCATCGTCAATCTATTCTGATATACTGCCTTCTCTTGTTAAGCCATTGCAATCACTTTTGACTGCAACAGCCTGCCATTTATCTTGCACGACAAATTCGGGTAGTGTTACGCCTATTTGACCGAGACCCAAAAGACACGAGCCCAGGAGCCCGACTACTGGTCGAGAGCCCATCTGCATCCTCAAGCCCATTCTACAAAGGCCCTATAAGGGATCTTCTCGAATGTCGATCCGACCCGGCCCCGATAACCCGCTGGTCACTCGCCCACTCCTGCGATAACCGCTCCCCCGGTCGCGCGACCACTAAAGGGCGGTAATGGGGAGGTGCTGGCATGGCGAAGAGAACGGCGGCGAGGGGGCGGATTGATGGGGCACGATTGAGGGCGGGCGTGGGACGTGGGCCAGAGGCAATCACGCTGGGAGCTTTATAAAAGGGTTAGGAAGACGACGAAGAAAGGGACCGCATCTCAGGTATCCTAAACCTAAGGTACTCCATCAACGACCTAGCTCCCCCATCCAATCTCCTTCCTCCCCCGCTCGCGCCATGAGACGCCGTTCCGATCTCCTCACGAGTCGAACCGTCTCCGCCGGGCCTCCTCTTTCAGATCTCTATCTGACTTAGGCATCGGAGGGGATTTGGCCGGAACCTAGGTCCGGCCCCCTGACGAGCGTTCTCGTCTACGCAGGTGGACAGCTGATCAACGGGCCGAGGCTTCCCCTCGCCCCTCTCCAACCTCACAGTCAACTGGACGAGTGAGGCTTACCCTCACCGTCCGCCCGCCGAGGCCGAGCACATCCTACCGAGGCCGAGCGTCTTAACTGGGTCCAAGGCTTCCCCTCGCCCTTCGCCGACCGTGCCTCTAGCTGGACAACCGAGGCTACCCCTCGTCTTCCTTCCTCCAAGGCCGTGCTCGTCCGACCGAGGCCGAGCGTCTCAACCTGGGCCGAGGCTTCCCCTCGTCCCATCTGCACCGATTCGAAGCCCCCGAGGGACCCAAGCGGGCCCCTTGACCACGTTGACCGGGTTGTCCACGGTCAACGCTCTGTAGTGAGAAAACACTCTGAAACATCTGGCGCCGTCTGTGGGAACGAAAACCGTCCCACGAAGAAGCAAACCACACCAACAATGGCACGAGCCAGCAATGGAAGGAAGCGCATGCCCCCCATCCCGGAGGAGGGGAATGGCACATCAAACGGCAACCCCGAGGACACGCCCGTCGACGGCCACCCCGCCCTCTCAACCGAAGAGACCGGCGCCACGGAACTGACCACGCAGGGACAGCTCCGCGCCCTGGCTCAGGAGACCAACGCGAGCCTCCAGACGTTGGTCGCGACGGTACAGCAGCTCGTCGGCCCTGCGCCGTCCAACGGAGGCACGTTGGACGACAGCCATCGATGGGCGGGGGGTCGCCCGCACTTGCGGTCCGCCGTGGTCGACGACCACGGGACCCAGAAACCGAACACAGAGCGTCGGTTCACGCTGTCCGGCCCCCGTCAGGCGAGGTCACACGCCTCCTCCCCTTATCGTGAAAGGGGCCGGAGGGAAACCGAAGGAACGGAGGGCGAATCGATGACGGCATCATCTCGTCGGTCACGGTCGTCCCGCCGCAGGAGAAGCGAACGACACCACTCAAGAGACCGATCACGGCGGAGCAGGAGCTCCCGCAGGAGGAGTCGGGAGCGCCGGGTCAGCCCAACCCCCAGCGTGGCGAGGGCCGTGGAGCCAGCCCCGCTGGCGCCTGTGCTTCCTCCACCCCCGAACGAGCCAAAGGCAGGCGACTACCGCATCCCCGGGGGCATCCACGGAGACCGATGCCCCTTATCACGGAGAATAACCGACGCACGGGTCCCCTCTCGATTCAGGATCCCGGTGCTGGGAAAGTACGACGGGATAGGGGACCCGGGACACCACGTGATGGACTACGAGGGGGACATGTCCTTCCAGGGAGCTGACGATGACCTGCTTTGCCGGGGCTTCTATTCTACTCTTAGGGGAGCGGCGAGGACCTGGTACCACAGCCTGCCCGGCCGCTCCATCGACAGCTTCGAGGAACTCACCCAGTTGTTCTGCAAGCAGTTCATGGCGGGGAGGCAGATCAAGCCTGGTGCTGAACATCTGTTCAACATAGTGCAAGGCCCGGCCGAGCCGCTCCGACAGTTCATGCGCCGCTTCAATGCGGAAAGGCTGAACGTGAACAGCCCTCCTGACCTGGTGGTCCAGACGGCCCTTAAGAAAGGGCTTCGCCACAGAGGCCTCAAGAAGTCCCTGCACAACGATCCCCCGAAGGACCTCCCTGGGATCATGGCGAGGGCTGAACGCTTCATGCTGACCGAGGAGGCCTTGGCCGAGGACGCAGGAAAAGCCACTCGAGGGGCCAAGCGCGGCGACGGCGGACGAGGCAGCCCCGAAGGGTACCGGACCGAGAAGAGGCCGAGGAACAGACAGCGGGGAGAAAGCGCGAGGGACACCACCCCAGACGCCGTCCTCGCCCAAGTACAGAAGGAAGAGCGAACTGATCGCCCCCCACCGAAGGCTAAAAGAGGTTGGAAGAACAGGGAGAAGTACTGCAAGTACCATAAGGACGATGGCCATGACACTGAAGACTGCTGGCATTTGAAGAAGGACATTGAGAAGCTGATGAGCCGGGGGCACGCCAGGAACTAGGCCGACGAGCCGGCCCACGGAGAAGGGACCTCCGCACAGCCAGACAAGGGGAAGAAGATCAACACCGTCCAAGGTCCCCTCCGCATCATAGAGTGAGCGGGCGATGTCTCTCCCCCCGGTTGCAGCCTAGTAAGAGGGAGTTATCTAGGTTTACATCCCTCTGTCTAGCTTCATCTCCTTTTTTCCTTTTCCTCCAAATGTACCAGTCCGACAGGACTCTTGAGAGTACAAATGCATTCCCTTTTTGTCTTTTCTTAAATCCCCGACGGAATTGACATGTCACCAATAGCGCAAAAGAATGGGGACCGCCGCCTCACTGGAGGAGGAAGAAGAGCTTTGCCCTCGTCGACCGAATCCTGCGCTCATAAGTCTGGGGGCAGTTCCCCCAACAGGCACGGACGTCGACCGGTCCTAAGCCGAGGAGCTTTGCCCTCGCCGACCGACTCCCGCGCTCCGGTCCTAAGCAGAGGAGCTCTGCCCTCGCCGACCGACTCCTGCGCTCGTAAGTCTGGGGCAGTACCCCTAGCAGACACGGACGCCGACCGGTCCTAAGCCGAGGAGCTTCGCCCTCGCCGACCGTCCCCAGCGCTCATAAGTATGGGGGCAGTTCCCCCAGCAGGCACGGACGCCGACCGGCCCTAAGCCGAGGAGCTTTGCCCTCGCCGACCGACTCCTGCGCTCGCAGGTCTGGGGGCAGTTCCTCCGACAGGCACGGACGCCGACCGGTCCTAAGCCGAGGAGCTTTGCCCTCGCCGACCGACTCCTGCGCTCATAAGTCTGGGGGCAACTCCCCCAAGACAAGGACGCCGACCGGTCCTAAGCCGAGGAGCTTTGCCCTCGCCGACCGACTCCTGCGCTCATAAGTCTGGGGGCAACTCCCCCAAGACAAGGACGCCGACCGGTCCTAAGCCGAGGAGCTTTGCCCTCGCCGACCGACTCCTGCGCTCATAAGTCTGGGGGCAACTCCCCCAAGACACGGACGCCGACCGGTCCTAAGCCGAGGAGCTTCTACCCTCGCCGACCGACTCCTGCACTCATAGGTCTGGGGAGAATCCCCCCAGCCAGCGCCAACGTCATCCAGTCCTAGGCCAAGAACAAGGGAGCAACGCAAAGTACACGAGAAATCCGAGTAAGTCAATTTCGTTTATAACAGTTAACCAGGGTACAAAAATGTGTCTTGTTTACAGGGAATCAAAGCGAAGAGACTTCACTACAAATAATCCACTCACGACGAATGACAAAGTTCTTCACCTACAGAAGCTAGATCGACACCGACAGAGCAAAATTGGTTGACAAAAGACCCAAAGTAGTTAGCCCAAGCTAACAGCCATGCAACCAGCAATTATTGGCCACGGAGCCGATAACGAAGCCGAAGGAGATAGCGGGGGCCAGGGATCCATTTCAAGTAGACTGGCCCAAAGCGAAGCGGATGCTTAAAAATTTGAGGATAAGGCCGGGAGGGACTGCTTAGGGAGCCCGAGCACGGGAGGACACATCCTCCGGCACTTCGCCATGCTCGGAGCGAGGGGGATCGACCGGCGGAGGGGCTTGCCGAACACGCTCCGCACATTCCCGGAAGGAAGACTGGACGACTTCGACGATCCGACGGGCGATTAGGTCTTCATACTTACCGAAGGCCTCCCTGAGAACCTCGAAGATCCTCTTCCCCAGGGTCTCGACGACGCCCTTCTCCACCTCCTCTGCAAGCCGCATCACCTGGCACCGATCTGACAGTTCCCTCTGAAGCTCCTCCCTCTCCAGGCGGAACGACTCCGCCGCTTCCTCAGCCGACTGATGAGCATCCTCCAGCTTTCCTTGGAGGTCACCCCCTCGTCCCTCCAACTCGGCCACACGGAGGTTGAGACGCCGAGACTCCATCTGGGCCTCCGTCATAGCCACCTCGGCCGCCCCGGCCCGCTCCTGAGCCCTCATGGAGGACTCCTCCAACTCCCTCAAGCGGACGGCTCGACACTGCAACTCCACAGCGAGCGCTGAACCCTGAAAAGACGAGACATGGGCTAAGAAGAGGATAAAGAGAAAGAGAGGACAGCAAGATAACCGAACCTGTTGAAGGATCCAGACCAAGGAATCCAACATCTTGTCGGCCGGGATCTTCTTGAGGAGGCTGCGGTCCCGGGGAGGGACGGAGACCTCGGCAACCTGCTGGGCCAGGGCTCGGTCAACAAACATCGAACTCCCAGGGACGACGATCGAAGCCAAGTCGCTCGCCAACAAGGCCCCGACCCCCGGTGATACGGGCGAAGACGCTGCGTGGGGGGTGGCTGACAAAGCTACCGAAGGATCCCCGGCGGTCGCCACGGGAAGTGCGGAACCTGCCGGACTGGAGGGATCCACGTCCTCCTTCCTCTTCTTCCCACCGTGGGGCTCCGAAGGCGCCGGAGGGGAACGCTTCCGCCTCGCACCATCTTCACCCCCGGGAAGGGGATCGCCAGAAGAAGAGGCGGGAGGCGCGGCCACCACCTTACCCACGGAAGGCTCGGCTCGGCACGCTTCCTCCTCAACGGTCCTCCGAGGCGCCCTTCCAGAGGTACTACCTCGGCTCCGAGCGGCTCCACGACGGATCAGCTCATCGACGTCACGGACGAACTCGCGGCCTGCCATCCCTGCAAAGGAGACCGAAATCAGGATGAGTCATAGGGCGATCCGAGGATGAAAAAGCGACCTACCCGGAGACCACAAGACGGCCTTCAGGAGTAGGTCGTCCAACAAAGACCAGATGGATTTCGATTCCAAAGGAAGAGCCGACAGCAGCGCGGCGGCTGCCTGATCAGCGTCAGAAAGGGCTAACGGCAGGCGAGGCTGGACGGGCGCGCCCCAGCTTGTCAGAATCTGGGCATCACCCAAAAAGACCACAAAGACATAATCCGAGCTCCAATCCCCCGACCAGCGGGGTAGCCCGATCAGACATTCTCTCCTCGAACGGGCTCGGAGGTGCAACCATGAACCCGGCCCGACCGTCTGGACCTGGTAAAAGTGGAAGAGAAGGGAGAGAGACGGCTCCAGACCGCGGGTGCAGCAAAGCGTTACGAAGCCCGTCAGTACCCGCGATCGAGCAAGGGGTGAACTGGCAAAGGGGCACCATGAAATACTCCATGACCTGGACAAGGAAGGGATTGAGCGGGAAACGAAGACCCAGGCGAAACATTTCGACGTAGACGCCGACTTCATTGCTCCTCGGAAGGCAAATCCGCTCGTCGACGAATGGAACTCGGACATCGTACGGGAAACAGAGATACATTTCCCGGATCTCCGTGACCACCGAAGGAACGGTCCTCGACGGCGTACGGAGGATAGCCGGGGGCACGTTAAGACGCACGGCGGTCGACGCCACGTCATCATGGGCGAAGTCTGGGAATAGCTTCCCCTTCCCCTTATCCTGGAGGGGACGACTCCCGGAGGAGGAACCTGATCCCACTAGCCGGGGCCTGCCCCGCCTGGACTCTGGAGAATCCCTCGCCCCTCGGCCAGAACCGCCTATCCTAAGAGCAGCCATAATACGAGAGCGAGAAAGGAAATTACCTTTTAACTAGTTTGAAGGAGGCGAAGAAGCGAGGGCGACGGGAGACTCCGAGTTATAGAAAGCCTAGAGCAATGGGAAGAACAAGAAAGGAGAGGAGATCAACGCAGCTGGGGATCTTATATACCAGGGACGAATTCGAAGCGCCTGACAAGAACGCGTGGCGAGGCTCGAAGAACCGGCGGCGTTCTGAAATTGGCGCCAGGGGAAGTCCAATCGATCCGCCCCATCATGACCTACATTTATGACCACGCCTCGATTGAAGCGCCGCTCGGAATCCCAGGAGGCACAGCGGTCGATCCGAGCAAGCCAAGGCCGATCGACCCCACCAAGAGCGGCTCACGAACCCCTCAGCTTCTCAACTGAAGACAACCCCACGAATGGAGGGGATAGGCTTGCAGCCACACGTGGCAGCATCAGAAGAACGACGGCGCTTCGGAGCCCGCGCTTTAAAAATATCGAATGGGCCAACTCACGATGACGACTAATAAATGAGTCGGCATCGACTGGCGAGCTTGTCAAAATCGGCGGAAGTCACATCGGCCGAGCCGAACCGGCCGAGGCCGGTCAACCCGACCGATGGGGGCAATTGTTACGCCTATTTGACCGAGACCCAAAAGACACGAGCCCAGGAGCCCGACTACTGGTCGAGAGCCCATCTGCATCCTCAAGCCCATTCTACAAAGGCCCTATAAGGGATCTTCTCGAATGTCGATCCGACCCGGCCCCGATAACCCGCTGGTCACTCGCCCACTCCTGCGATAACCGCTCCCCCGGTCGCGCGACCACTAAAGGGCGGTAATGGGGAGGTGCTGGCATGGCGAAGAGAACGGCGGCGAGGGGGCGGATTGATGGGGCACGATTAAGGGCGGGCGTGGGACGTGGGCCAGAGGCAATCACGCTGGGAGCTCTATAAAAGGGTTAGGAAGACGACGAAGAAAGGGACCGCATCTCAGGTATCCTAAACCTAAGGTACTCCATCAACGACCTAGCTCCCCCATCCAATCTCCTTCCTCCCCCGCTCGCGCCGTGAGACGCCGTTCCGATCTCCTCACGAGTCGAACCGTCTCCGCCGGGCCTCCTCTTTCAGATCTCTATCTGACTTAGGCATCGGAGGGGATTTGGCCGGAACCTAGGTCCGGCCCCCTGACGAGCGTTCTCGTCTATGCAGGTGGACAGCTGATCAACGGGCCGAGGCTTCCCCTCGCCCCTCTCCAACCTCACAGTCAACTGGACGAGTGAGGCTTACCCTCACCGTCCGCCCGCCGAGGCCGAGCACATCCTACCGAGGCCGAGCGTCTTAACTGGGTCCGAGGCTTCCCCTCGCCCTTCGCCGACCGTGCCTCTAGCTGGACAACCGAGGCTACCCCTCGTCTTCCTTCCTCCGAGGCCGTGCTCGTCCGACCGAGGCCGAGCGTCTCAACCTGGGCCGAGGCTTCCCCTCGTCCCATCTGCACCGATTCGAAGCCCCCGAGGGACCCAAGCGGGCCCCTTGACCACGTTGACCGGGTTGTCCACGGTCAACGCTCTGTAGTGAGAAAACACTCTGATCGACCGCTGTGCCTCCTGGGATTCCGAGCGGCGCTTCAATCGAGGCGTGGTCATAAATGTAGGTCATGATGAGGCGGATCGATTGGACTTCCCCTGGCGCCAATTTCGGAACGCCGCCGGTTCTTCGAGCCTCGCCACGCGTTCTTGTCAGGCGCTTCGAATTCGTCCCTGGTATATAAGATCCCCAGCTGCGTTGATCTCCTCCCCTTTCTTGTTCTTCCCATTGCTCTAGGCTTTCTATAACTCGGAGTCTCCCGTCGCCCTCGCTTCTTCGCCTCCTTCAAACTAGTTAAAAGGTAATTTCCTTTCTCGCTCTCGTATTATGGCTGCTCTTAGGATAGGCGGTTCTGGCCGAGGGGCGAGAGATTCTCCAGAGTCCAGGCGGGGCAGGCCCCGGCTAGTGGGATCAGGTTCCTCCTCCGGGAGTCGTCCCCTCCAGGATAAGGGGAAGGGGAAGCTATTCCCAGACTTCGCCCGTGATGACGTGGCGTCGGCCGCCGGTGCGTCTTAACGTGCCCCCGGCTATCCTCCGTATGCCGTCGAGGACCGTTCCTTCGGTGGTCCCGGAGATCTGGGAAAGGTATCTCTGTTTCCCGTACGATGTCCGAGTTCCATTCGTCGACGAGCAGATTTGCCTTCCGAGGAGCAATGAAGTCGGCGTCTACGTCGAAATGTTTCGCCTGGATCTTCGTTTCCCGCTCAATCCCTTCCTTGTCCAGGTCATGGAGTATTTCATGGTGCCCATTTGCCAGTTCACCCCTTGCTCGATCGCGGTACTGACGGGCTTCGTAACGCTTTGCTGCACCCGCGGTCTGGAGCCATCTCTCTCCCTTCTCTTCCACTTTTACCAGGTCCAGACGGTCGGGCCGGGTTCATGGTTGCACCTCCGAGCCCGTTCGAGGAGAGAATGTCTGATCGGGCTACCCCGCTGGTCGGGGGATTGGAGCTCGGATTATGTCTTTGTGGTCTTTTTGGGTGATGCCCAGATTCTGACAAGCCGGGGCGCGCCCGTCCAGCCTCGCCTGCCGTTAGCCCTTTCTGACGCTGATCAGGCAGCCGCCGCGCTGCTGTCGGCTCTTCCTTTGGAATCGAAATCCATCTGGTCTTTGTTGGACGACCTACTCCTGAAGGCCGTCTTGTGGTCTCCGGGTAGGTCGCTTTTTCATCCTCGGATCGCCCTATGACTCATCCTGATTTCGGTCTCCTTTGCAGGGATGGCAGGCCGCGAGTTCGTCCGTGACGTCGATGAGCTGATCCGTCGTGGAGCCGCTCGGAGCCGAGGTAGTACCTCTGGAAGGGCGCCTCGGAGGACCGTTGAGGAGGAAGCGCGCCGAGCCGAGCCTTCCGTGGGTAAGGTGGTAGCCGCGCCTCCCGCCTCTTCTTCTGGCGATCCCCTTCCCGGGGGTGAAGATGGTGCGAGGCGGAAGCGTTCCCCTCCGGCGCCTTCGGAGCCCCACGGTGGGAAGAAGAGGAAGGAGGACGTGGATCCCTCCAGTCCGGCAGGTTCCGCACTTCCCGTGGCGACCGCCGGGGATCCTTCGGTAGCTTTGTCAGCCACCCCCCACGCAGCGTCTTCGCCCGTATCACCGGGGGTCGGGGCCTTGTTGGCGAGCGACTTGGCTTCGATCGTCGTCCCTGGGAGTTCGATGTTTGTTGACCGAGCCCTGGCCCAGCAGGTTGCCGAGGTCTCCGTCCCTCCCCGGGACCGCAGCCTCCTCAAGAAGATCACGGCCGACAAGATGTCGGATTCCTTGGTCTGGATCCTTCAACAGGTTCGGTTATCTTGCTGTCATCTCTTTCTCTTTATCCTCTTCTTAGCCCATGTCTCGTCTTTTCAGGGTTCAGCGCTCGCTGTGGAGTTGCAGTGTCGAGCCGTCCGCTTGAGGGAGTTGGAGGAGTCCTCCATGAGGGCTCAGGAGCGGGCCGGGGCGGCCGAGGTGGCTATGACGGAGGCCCAGATGGAGTCTCAGCGTCTCAACCTCCGTGTGGCCGAGTTGGAGGGACGAGTGGGTGACCTCCAAGGAAAGCTGGAGGATGCTCATCAGTCGGCTGAGGAAGCGGCGGAGTCGTTCCGCCTGGAGAGGGAGGAGCTTCAGAGGGAACTGTCGGATCGGCGCCAGGTGATGCAGCTTGCAGAGGAGGTGGAGAAGGACGTCGTCGAGACCCTGGGGAAGAGGATCTTCGAGGTTCTCAGGGAGGCCTTCGGTAAGTATGAAGACCTAATCGCCCCTCGGATCGTCGAAGTCGTCCAGTCTTCCTTCCGGGAATGTGCGGAGCGTGTTCGGCAAGCCCCTCCGCCGGTCGATCCCCCTCGCTCCGAGCAGGGCGAAGTGCCGGAGGATGTGTCCTCCCGTGCTCGGGCTCCCTAAGCAGTCCCTCCCGGCCTTATCCTCAAATTTTTAAGCATCCGCTTCGCTTTGGGCCAGTCTACTTGAAATGGATCCCTGGCCCCCGCTATCTCCTTCGGCTTCGTTATCGGCTCCGTGGCCAATAATTGCTGGTTGCATGGCTGTTAGCTTGGGCTAACTACTTTGGGTCTTTTGTCAACCAATTTTGCACTGTCGGTGTCGATCTAGCTTCTGTAGGTGAAGAACTTTGTCATTCGTCGTGAGTGGATTATTTGTAGTGAAGTCTCTTCGCTTTGATTCCCTGTAAACAAGACACATTTTTGTACCCTGGTTAACTGTTATAAACGAAATTGACTTACTCGGATTTCTCGTGTACTTTGCGTTGCTCCCTTGTTCTTGGCCTAGGACTGGATGACGTTGGCGCTGGCTGGGGGGATTCTCCCCAGACCTATGAGTGCAGGAGTCGGTCGGCGAGGGTAGAAGCTCCTCGGCTTAGGACCGGTCGGCGTCCGTGTCTTGGGGGAGTTGCCCCCAGACTTATGAGCGCAGGAGTCGGTCGACGAGGGCAAAGCTCCTCAGCTTAGGACCGGTCGGCGTCCGTGTCTTGGGGGAACTGCCCCCAGACTTATGAGCGCTGGGGTCGGTCGGCGAGGGCGAAGCTCCTCGGCTTAGGACCGGTCGGCGTCCGTGTCTGCTAGGGGTACTGCCCCAGACTTACGAGCGCAGGAGTCGGTCGGCGAGGGCAGAGCTCCTCGGCTTAGGACCGGAGCGCGGGAGTCGGTCGGCGAGGGCAAAGCTCCTCGGCTTAGGACCGGTCGGCGTCCGTGCCTGCTGTGGGAACTGCCCCCAGACTTATGAGCGCAGGATTCGGTCGACGAGGGCAAAGCTCTTCTTCCTCCTCCAGTGAGGCGGCGGTCCCCATTCTTTTGCGCTATTGGTGACATGTCAATTCCGTCGGGGATTTAAGAAAAGACAAAAAGGGAATGCATTTGTACTCTTAAGAGTCCTGTCGGACTGGTACATTTGGAGGAAAAGGAAAAAAGGAGATGAAGCTAGACAGAGGGATGTAAACCTAGATAACTCCCTCTTACTAGGCTGCAACCGGGGGGAGAGACATCGCCCGCTCACTCTATGATGCGGAGGGGACCTTGGACGGTGTTGATCTTCTTCCCCTTGTCTGGCTGTGCGGAGGTCCCTTCTCCGTGGGCCGGCTCGTCGGCCTGGTTCCTGGCGTGCCCCCGGCTCATCAGCTTCTCAATGTCCTTCTTCAAATGCCAGCAGTCTTCAGTGTCATGGCCATCGTCCTTATGGTACTTGCAGTACTTCTCCCTGTTCTTCCCACCTCTTTTAGCCTTCGGTGGGGGGCGATCAGCTCGCTCTTCCTTCTGTACTTGGGCGAGGACGGCGTCTGGGGTGGTGTCCCTCGTGCTTTCTCCCCGCTGTCTGTTCCTCGGCCTCTTCTCAGTCCGGTACCCTTCGGGGCTGCCTCGTCCGCCGTCGCCGCGCTTGGCCCCTCGAGTGGCTTTTCCTGCGTCCTCGGCCAAGGCCTCCTCGATCAGCATGAAGCATTCAGCCCTCGCCATGATCCCAGGGAGGTCCTTCGGGGGATCGTTGTGCAGGGACTTCTTGAGGCCTCTGTGGCGAAGCCCTTTCTTAAGGGCCGTCTGGACCACCAGGTCAGGAGGGCTGTTCACGTTCAGCCTTTCCGCATTGAAGCGGCGCATGAACTGTCGGAGCGTCTCGGCCTGGCCTTGCACTATGTTGAACAGATGTTCAGCATCATGCTTGATCTGCCTCCCCGCCATGAACTGCTTGCAGAACAACTGGGTGAGTTCCTCGAAGCTGTCGATGGAGCGGCCGAGCAGGCTGTGGTACCAGGTCCTCGCCGCTCCCCTAAGAGTAGAATAGAAGCCCCGGCAAAGCAGGTCATCGTCAGCTCCCTGGAAGGACATGTCCCCCTCGTAGTCCATCACGTGGTGTCCCGGGTCCCCTATCCCGTCGTACTTTCCCAGCACCGGGATCCTGAATCGAGAGGGGACCCGTGCGTCGGTTATTCTCCGTGATAAGGGGCATCGGTCTCCGTGGATGCCCCCGGGGATGCGGTAGTCGCCTGCCTCTGGCTCGTTCGGGGGTGGAGGAAGCACAGGCACCAGCGGGGCTGGCTCCACGGCCCTCGCCACGCTGGGGGTTGGGCTGACCCGGCGCTCCCGACTCCTCCTGCGGGAGCTCCTGCTCCGCCGTGATCGGTCTCTTGAGTGGTGTCGTTTGCTTCTCCTGCGGCGGGACGACCGTGACCGACGAGATGATGCCGTCATCGATTCGCCCTCCGTTCCTTCGGTTTCCCTCCGGCCCCTTTCACGATAAGGGGAGGAGGCGTGTGACCTCGCCTGACGGGGGCCGGACAGCGTGAACCGACGCTCTGTGTTCAGTTTCTGGGTCCCGTGGTCGTCGACCACGGCGGACCGCAAGTGCGGGCGACCCCCCGCCCATCGATGGCTGTCGTCCAACGTGCCTCCGTTGGACGGCGCAGGGCCGACGAGCTGCTGTACCGTCGCGACCAACGTCTGGAGGCTCGCGTTGGTCTCCTGAGCCAGGGTGCGGAGCTGTCCCTGCGTGGCCAGTTCCGTGGCACCGGTCTCTTCGGTTGAGAGGGCGGGGTGGCCGTCGACGGGCGTGTCCTCGGGGTTGCCGTTTGATGTGCCATTCCCCTCCTCCGGGATGGGGGGCATGCGCTTCCTTCCATTGCTGGCTCGTGCCATTGTTGGTGTGGTTTGCTTCTTCGTGGGACGGTTTTCGTTCCCACAGACGGCGCCAGATGTTTCAGAGTGTTTTCTCACTACAGAGCGTTGACCGTGGACAACCCGGTCAACGTGGTCAATGGGCCCGCTTCGGTCCCTCGGGGGCTTCGAATCGGTGCAGATGGGACGAGGGGAAGCCTCGGCCCAGGTTGAGACGCTCGGCCTGGGTCGGACGAGCACGGCCTCGGAGGAAGGAAGACGAGGGGTAGCCTCGGTCGTCCAGCTAGAGGCACGGTCGGCGAAGGGCGAGGGGAAGCCTCGGACCCAGTTAAGACGCTCGGCCTCGGTAGGATGTGCTCGACCTCGGCGGGCGGACGATGAGGGTAAGCCTCACTCGTCCAGTTGACTGTGAGGTTGGAGAGGGGCGAGGGGAAGCCTCGGCCCGTTGATCAGCTGTCCACCTGCATAGACGAGAACGCTCGTCAGGGGGCCGGACCTAGGTTCCGGCCAAATCCCCTCCGATGCCTAAGTCAGATAGAGATCTGAAAGAGGAGGCCCGGCGGAGACGGTTCGACTCGTGAGGAGATCGGAACGGCATCTCACGACGCGAGCGGGGGAGGAAGGAGATTGGATGGGGGAGCTAGGTCGTTGATGGAGTACCTTAGGTTTAGGATACCTGAGATGCGGTCCCTTTCTTCGTCGTCTTCCTAACCCTTTTATAGAGCTCCCAGCGTGATTGCCTCTGGCCCACGTCCCACGCCCGCCCTCAATCGTGCCCCATCAATCCGCCCCCTCGCCGCCGTTCTCTTCGCCATGCCAGCACCTCCCCATTACCGCCCTTTAGTGGTCGCGCGACCGTGGGAGCGGTTATCGCAGGAGTGGGCGAGTGACCAGCGGGTTATCGGGGCCGGGTCGGATCGACATTCGAGAAGATCCCTTATAGGGCCTTTGTAGAATGGGCTTGAGGATGCAGATGGGCTCTCGACCAGTAGTCGGGCTCCTGGGCTCGTGTCTTTTGGGTCTCGGTCAAATAGGCGTAACAACATCTATCCACATCACCGATGTTTACGGGAGTTTTCTCACCGCTGAATCGTTGACTGTACGGTCAACGTGGTCAAGGGGTCGGTTGAGATCCCTTGGGCACGCCAAGCACACGTGCGCTCAGCGTGGGTCGGAGATGGAGTCGAGGTCGAGCGTGAGATTCGGACAGTGTGTCAGTCCTCGGCTGAAGCAGAGCGGAGGGGAAGTCTCGGCTCATTGAGATGGGCTCGGCCTCGGTCGGGCGTGCTCGAGGGGTAGCCTCGGCGCCTCGTTCGCTGCTCGGTTTTCGGTCGGTGGCCACGCCTCACTACTACAAAAAACGCTTGCATAGCGCTTTTTTTTACACTTGGATAGCGCTTTTAAGCGCTATCCAAGCTACCGCTATGGTAGCTTGGATAGCGCTTTTATAAGCGCTATCGTAGTGATTTACTAAGATAGAGCTTATAAAAGCGCTATCCAAGCTACCGCTATGGTAGTTTGGATAGCGCTTTTTAAGCGCTATCTAAGTGGTTTACTAATGTTTGAACTGGTCGTGGCTAATGCTTATTAGCCACGGCCAGTCCGTAGCTAATGTTAAGTAGCATTAGCCACGGATTGGCTGTGGCTAATGCTCATTAGCCACGGACCGGCTGTGGCTAATAAGCATTAGCCACGGACTGGCCATGGCTAATATTTATTTTTTAAAAAAAAATCAAACAAATTCACTAAATCAAAGGCACATCTATGAATCAGAAAAGAGAGAAGGTGGTTCTCCCAAAACATCAAACTACAGAATTACAATCATAACAAAATTCTATTTTCTTAATTCATTTCCTTCTCATCAACTGCCTTGGGGCATAACTCAATTGTGTGCCAAATGGGTATAATTTCCTTCTAATTAGTAGATAAGAACTTTATCACATGTTTTCTGTTCTTGAGAAAACTTTGATACATATATCACCACTCATATTCCTCTCTTACAAATGAGAAGGCAGAAGCCAAGAAGATCCTTCAGATCAAGCGTGCTGAGGGGGAGGCTGAATCCAAGTACATGTCGGGCCTTGGAATTGCCCGGCAGCACCAGGCAATTGTCGATCGATTGAGGGACAGCGTGCTCGGCTTCTCTGTCAACGTACCTGGGACTACCGCGAAGGATGTCATGGACATGGTCTTGGTCACCCAGTACTTCGACACCATGAAGGAGATCGGTGCAGCATCCAAGGCGTCTACCATGTTCATCCCTCACGGCCCCGGGGCTGTGCGAGACGTCGCCACTCAGATCAGGGATGGACTGCTTCAAGCATCCACTGCTCATGAGTGATTGTTCTTGACAATTTGAACTCCGCCTTTATGCGAACATTAGGATCTAGCAATATCCAAGTAGGATTGTTGGTCCATATGCCAGTTTACCACGAAGCTTGTGTGAACTTTGAAGTGTGTGATTGCTAGTTGAAACCTGTACGTGTGTGAATGCAAGTTATATTGGAGTACGTGACGTGCGTCTATATTTCATATATTCACGCACGTTTTCTTTTGTGTTTCTCCGTGTTTTTCCGCCGTCTCTTATTCGTTTTCGTATGTTTTCCCGTTTTCTTTCACTTTTCTTTGTTTGTCCATGATTGCAGGGGATTGACCATGTAGGGGACGTTTAATGATGATATCTCAAGTCCCCGGAGCAACGAGAGAAGTCACGCGTGATCCAGGGGGTCAAACGGCGAAGTATTCATCTTTCAGCCCCTCACCCGGTCGGTTGGTCATCTCCAACCGATCGGGTGATGCACGCGTGCACCAACCGGTCGCTGCCGCAGCTCACGAAGAAGTCACCCGACCGGTTCACAGACCGGTTCTGCGGGCAGCTGTTCTCTGTTTTCTCGAGCGGAATTCCAACCGATCGGGTGATTCTCACCCGATCAGTTCATCTGTAGCTGAAGAAGATAAGCTGAAGACACGGGCGTTCAACCGATCGGTTCACCCGACTGCTTCAAGATCCAACCGGTCGCTCAAGAACTCACCCGATCGGTTCATGTGATCGGGTGAAAACTCGCCGTTTTCTGATATTTATTTGTAACGGATCAACCGATCGGTTGACTTGTCAACCGATCGGTTGATGCGACGGCCTATATATAGAGCCCCTAGGGTTCCAGAAACGGGGAGTTGCTGTTTTTCTACTGTTTTATTTCCTTGTGACGGCTGTAATTGTTACTCTTTTGTAAGTATTCAGATCTTTCTAAAATTTTAGTATTGTCTTTATTACTCCTTTACTTCCGCATTGCAATTGTCCGATTATGATTTCAACGGTTAAATTTCATTTAGATTGCTTTTTCATGAATTTTTGTGAGTAGTTCCCAAATCTGGGATTTTGGTGGAAACCCCTTCGGGGGCTCTTCCCGATGCGTCCGTAGGGTTAGGAAATCGATAGGGAGTAGGAATCTAACGGTTACGCGGGGTGTTTCATTGTCATCGGCGGCAAAAAGACCGCCTTTGACCGTTGGGCCAAGGGGGAATAAACTTGGCGGTTGACTCCCTAGCCATAGCTCACGCCTTTAGCGTAGACGCCGAATCCTAGCACGCGGGAGCGGCAGGATGAGACGTCGGGAGATATCGTTGCGGGCTTAGTGCTCCCGGGATCGATCAGTGTTAATGGACACGGGAGTGCCCACTGATCGAATCCGGGAAGTCCGGTGTATCATCCTGGGCACCGACCGGAATATCGGGCACATGGGACGCCGGTACCACTTTCAGAGGCAACGTCTCACCATTAGACCCTAATCCCGATCGCTATCCATACCCGTAGGCCGTATCGGCGGGAGTCTCTCGTCGGGTTGGAAACCAAAGTCCCGGGTTTACTTTCTTTTTGTTCATACCCTTTTATTTCCTTTCGTGACAACCACTTACCGATTCGGGCTAGCTCGCCCCTCGGGGTGATTTTGGTCCTTCCTGACCCAAGCACAACCTCGCCTCCCTGAGTTCGATATTCCCGCACCCTACACTAACCGTGAAACTTGCGGTAAACGACACCGCGCCGCCGCGCCGCAAGCGGGACGTCGGTCAAGTTTATGGCGCCGTTGCCGGGGAGGCAACGTGCTTGATATTTTAGGATCTCTTGAACCCTCGTGTCTAGCTCACATCCCTACCTCGCGATAATTTTCGCATTCTCTTTTTTCTTTTTCTTTTTGTTTTTCATATATTTTACTTCTTATTTTATATGTTTCTTTCCCACTTGTCGCTTCACGGGTGTTTGTTGTTTTTCATGCGCAGGAGTTCAAGGAGTCTTGACGACTTGATTCCCCCCGATCCAGATATTAACGCCACCCTTAGGCGTTTGGCCGCCGAGAAGCGAAGTGAAGAAGATGTTGCACGCAGTTTCAGGAGACATCTGGGATCACTCTCACCATATCCGCTGCTTGGCGCGGAGCTTAGCAGAATCATTGAATACTTCAAATATACTATCCCTCCTGACTGCCGCTGTGGAATGCCAAAGATATCGAGATGCGCAGGAGTACCTTGCCATGGCAGCTCCCTCTCCCCACGGAGAAATGGCGTGTATCGACAACCATGGTCTCGAATATAGTGAAGAAGAGTCAGCCGCAGAGTTGTGTCAGGAGAACCACCCGACCAGATTTGGAGGCGACACTGAACAGGAACCAATCTACCCCTTGCAGACTTCTATTGAGTGTCCCCGGTCTTTGAACGATGGAGAAGCTGGAAACGGTTGTGGAGAATCATCGATGACTGAAACCTGTTTTCACCTACAAGCTTTCTTCCCGGATAATTATGGTCAGCTCGGAAGAGACCCGGTGCATCTCTCGACCGTCCCCACTGTACCCTGCGAAATTTCACCGCTAGGAGCCACGGCCGAGGTGGAGATTCCGGATTCTGGCTTCAGTGAAATCCACGAAGAAATCTGTTCCCTTGAGGATGCTCAGCTCGAAAAGTATGCGTCAGGGCCCCAAGAAGTAAAGATGAAAGAATTACCGCCGGGACTTAAGTATGAATATTTGGGAGCAGGGTCGACCCTTCCGGTTATAATTAACTCTTCGCTACCTGAGGACCAAATGACCAAACTTCTTGGAGTTCTAAAAAGGTTTAAAGGAGTTTTCGGATATGCAATTGAGGATTTAAAAGGGGTTAGCTTGGGCCTCTGCTCACATAGAATTCTTCTTGAAGATGAGCAAGCCTCCTCGATTGAGCCGCAGCGGAGGTTGAATCCCGTAATGATGGAAGTTATGAAGAAAGAGATTGTAAGGCTTCTACATGCCGGTATTATATACCCTATCTCCGATAGTCGCTGGGTTAGCCCGGTACACGTTGTACCCAAGAAGGGAGGAATGACGGTGCTTCGCAATGAAAAGAACGAGCTTATACCAACGAGGACCGTTACAGGGTACAGGATGTGCATTGACTATAGGAAGCTGAACAAGGCTACAAGGAAGGATCATTACCCCCTCCCCTTTATTGACCAGATGCTCGAGAGGCTGGCGAAGCATAATTATTTCTGTTTTATGGACGGGTATTCTGGATTTCTTCAAATCCCTATTCATAATGATGACCAGGAGAAAACGACTTTCACCTGCCCGTTCGGGACGTACGCCTACAGAAGAATGCCGTTCGGGCTTTGTAACGCCCCTGCTACGTTCCAGAGACTCATGTCCGATGTCTTCTCCGACTACTCCCAAGACATCATGGAAATTTTCATGGACGACTTCTCAGTCTACGGAACTGAATTTGACTCGTGCCTCAGTAATCTCACTAAGGTCCTGGAGAGATGTCAGGAAAAGGGACTAGTCCTAAACTGGGAGAAGTGTCACTTCATGGTCCAAGAGAGAGTTGTGCTGGGACACATCATCTCTTCGAGGGGAATCGAAGTTGATAAGGCTAAAATCGAAGTGATTGAAAAGCTTCCACCACCGCACAATCTTCGAGGAGTCCGTGGTTTCTTAGGACATGCGGGATTTTATCGCCGCTTTATCAAAGACTTCTCGAAGATTTCCAGGCCTCTGACCCAACTCCTCGTGAAGGACGCACCTTTCGTCTTCGGCGAGGAGTGTGTGGAGACCTTCCGCACTTTGAAGCTAGCCTTGATTTCCGCACCCATAATACAACCACCAGACTGGGAACTCCCCTTTGAGCTGATGTGTGACGCTAGTGATTATGCGGTTGGTGCCGTCCTAGGGCAGAGGAAAGATAAAAACCTCCATGTCATATATTATACGAGCAAAACCCTTGATGCCGCCCAAAGAAATTATACTACCACGGAAAAGGAATTGCTCGCGGTAATCTACGCCATGGATAAGTTCCGACAATATCTTGTTGGCGCCAAGGTGATCGTACACACGGATCACGCGGCCCTTAAATATCTATTGAACAAGAAGGAAGCCAAGCCACGACTCATCAGATGGATCCTCCTCCTCCAGGAGTTTGACCTGGAAATCAGAGACAAAAAGGGGGCGGAGAATGTCGTTGCCGATCACCTGTCCCGGATGCCCACTCTCGATTTGAATGCTACACCAATCAATGATTCACTCCCTGACGAGCATCTCTTCTCTGTATCTTCCTCCTGGACCCCCTGGTACGCCGACATCGCAAATTATCTGGCGTGTGCCATCGTTCCCCACAATGTGAGCTTTCAGCAGAAGAAGAAATTTTTCCATGAGGTCCGCAAATTCTATTGGGATGACCCCCACGTATACAAAACCTGCAATGATGGGGTGATACGAAGATGCATCCCTGAAACTGAAGCGACTTCCATCATTTCCCACTGCCACGGACAGCAATGTGGAGGGCACGCGAGCACCTACAAGACCACTGCAAAAATCCTCCAAAGCGGATTTTACTGGCCTACGCTCTTCAAGGACACACATGTTTATGTACAAGCCTGCGATAGATGCCAAAGAGCCGGGAATATCTCCAAAAGAAATGAGATGCCTCAACACTACATCCTAGAGATAGAAATCTTCGATGTGTGGGGAGTGGACTTCATGGGGCCGTTCCCTTCTTCCTCGGGGAACCAGTACATCTTGGTGGCCGTTGACTACATGTCGAAATGGGTTGAAGCGGTGGCCAGTCCAACCAATGACTCTAAAGTGGTGGCTAAGTTCTTTAAAAACAACATCTTCCCGCGGTTTGGTGTGCCTCGGGTCCTGATCAGTGACGGATGAAGCCACTTTATAGAAAAGAAATTTGAGGCCCTCCTAAGAAAATACGGGGTACAACACCGGGTGGGGCGTGCCTACCACCCGCAGACTAGCGGTCAGGCGGAAGTCTATAACCGGGAGATTAAAAGCATACTAGAAAAGACTGTGGCCAACTCCAGGAAGGACTGGTCATCAAAGCTCCCTGACGCGCTTTGGGCCTACAGGACGGCATTTAAAACTCCCATCGGCACAACTCCCTACCGGCTCGTCTATGGGAAAGCTTGTCATCTTCCTGTGGAATTGGAACATAAGGCATATTGGGCGGTTAAGAATCTGAATTTCGACACCGAGAAGGTGGGAGTGCACCGGCATCTTCAACTCAACGAACTTGACGAAATCCGGCTCAATGCCTATGAGAACGCCAAGATCTACAAGGAGAAACTGAAGCGGTGGCACGATAAGCGAATCTTAAGGAGGGAATTCAAAGAAGGGGACTTAGTTCTCCTGTTCAACTCACGGCTGAAGCTCTTTCCTGGGAAACTCAAGTCAAGATGGTCAGGACCGTTCCGCATCACCAAGGTTTTCCCGCACGGGGCCATCGAGATAATGGGAAGGGATGAGCCGTTTAAAGTAAACGGGCAGCGTCTGAAACACTACGCAGTAGGAGAACCAGAATTCTCTCCGGTCGGACCCCCCACGAGCGACAACTCTTCTTCCAACCCTCCGGATCCAACTTGACCATCTCTTGCGGGCGTCGAGCCAACGACGTTAAACAAGTGCGCTTCATGGGAGGCAACCCATGTTCTAAACTTTTTCCCACTTTTTAGCGTTATTTTTTTTACTTTATTTTATCTATTTCTATAAATAAAATCAGCCGCGAGAACATCCGTTCGGGGACTTAATCAAATTTCTTGGTTTTTGCAGGAAACGAGCCCCAACCGATCGGGTGATAACTCACCCGATCGGTTGGGATGTATCAGATACATGCCGAGATCTGTCCCCGAATGAACCGATCGGTTGAGTAATGAAGAGACCGGGTGGAAGACCGGGTGAGCTGGGGAGAACTTTCGGAAATTTTTGGGGAATATCAACCGATCGGTTGAGTTCATGCACGATCGGTTGACACGACCGGGTGAGCAGCCCTAAGTTCTCGGGAAAAACTTGGTAAGCGGCCAACCGATCGGTTGACTTACCACCCGACCGGTTCGCCTGTAGCTGTTGACCGACTAGAACTTTCGAATTTTGGCTACCCGATCGGGTGGGTTTCCACCCGATCGGTTCATTTTCGACCCTATAAATAAGCCTTGGCACACGGCGACCGCTACCCGACCTCAGAAAACCTCCTTCACGCGATTTCACACCTCCAGCTGTAGAATCGATCTTCTCGACCCTACATACTGTGCCTAAACCCTCATCCCCACTCACTCCCATACTTCCCCACCTCCGCCACCTCGCCATCGAGGACATTCCATCATCAAAACCCCCAAACCCTAACCCTAGCCCCAAAATTCTCAAAATTCTGTTCTTGTCGGATCAGCGGGCTGTGGCTTCCCGAGTTGTTCCCTCCTGCTACGCGAGACCCTCTGGCGCTTGATCTTGCTACATCGATGGGTAACATTCTTCCACTCTGCACATCTTCAACTTTACCTGTAATATCGTAAATTGGTGTGATAACTGTTTCACTTGCCCTTTATTCATCTCAAGTTCGCCACCCACATAGCAGCCATGTCTAAGAAAGGGAAGGACATTGCATCATCTTCGCGCCGTGATCCGATCCACGGCCCCTTTTCCCCCTCTTTCCTTGGCATTAACCCTTCTACGGAAGAGCAGTCTGACCGGTTGCGAGCACTGCTTCATCGTCCGATGAGACCTACACTCTTCGCCGATCGCCCCACACTCGAAGCTCTAGGGCTTTCGAACGGCGTCGGCAGAATTTTCAACTGTATCGGGTGCCCTACCCTCTCTCACATCCATGCTCACACACACAGAAATCTCACGCTTGAATTCCTCAGTTCCCTCGAGTTGTGTGATGGAGGTTTCTCCTTCCGAGCTTTCAATTGTGACTTTTCTCTGGGTTTCATCGAGCTGAACAATATCCTTAATCTACGTCACCCCGATCTTAACACTGAACATTCCACCCACGATCGAACTGACATTTACTCTCGATTTCGGGCTGATGGTGTTTGGCAACGATTTACACGGCACACCACCTTTCCACCTGAGGCTCCTGCCTCTTACATTATCCACCCGTGTTACCGCCTCGCCCATTGCATCCTCGCCAACACTGTTTTCGCTCGCGTGGATGTGTCCACTGTATCTAGGGACGAGCTCTTCTTTCTCTATGCCATGTCCGATGACAGAATCCTCGGGCACGTCCCTATGCCCATTAACACCGCTCATTGGATCATCCACGAAATTTTCGCTGTTAGCCGCGCCACTTCTGGTTCCATCTGTTGTGGTGGGATGGTCACTCTTATTGTCAGCTGTGTTTTGAGGGTACCCCCCGACCTCCCTATTCTACCTGGTCGTAGCCGTATTGATCGCGATTACTTGATCGACATCAATTTGCTCACTCCCTTCGGTGAAGACCGTGCTGTCTACCTCTACAGCCCCGCCTGCGAGCCTTTCGCAATCCTGCCACCTTTGGCCCCTTTGCGGGTACCCTATACCCCGTCTCACCTTCCTTGGGAGTTTTACCCCGATCCTTGGTATTCTCCACTAGTGCATCTACCACCCTTGGATCCTCCCGATTGGCACCCAATTGTCGGCCCACCTAGTACGGTCTTCTTCCACCACAGCCCTCCGGTGCACATCGATCCTCCCGTGCTTCAGCCTGTCGCCCCTCCTTCACCCATAGGCACACCCTCCTCTTCCTCTGAGGAGTCTTTCATTCACTATTCCCCTCCCTCCTCCCCCTCCCCCTACCCCTACCATTCCAGTACCAGTGAATCTGACTGATTACCCCTTGCATATATCTAGATTTCATTGATCATATCATTTCGCTAGCACTTTCTGGTCTAGCTTGGGGGAAGTCTATTTTGGTGTGCTGTCGTGTTTTGTCTGTTTTTCTCCTTTTTGTGTGTGTGCTTGCTTTTCACTTTTTGAGTGTCGTGTCGTGTTATTTTATTTTATTTTTATTTTTGTATTGTTTGATTTTGATCTTGTTTTTTCTTTCTTTTTCAGTTTTATCTATGTGTTTTCCTCGTTTTCATTTCTTTTCGTGTCTGTGCGTATCCCCCCATTTTCATTGCCCTCCCGTACTCACTCTTATTGCATTGAGGGCAATGCAAGTTTCAGCTTGGGGGAGTCGCACTTCGTGCGTCATTTGTGTTGTTTTTCTACGTTATTTGAGTCGTTTTCCATCGTGTTTTTCTTTTTCTTTTTTTCCTTCTTTCTTTAGCTCTTTCTCCTAGAAATGAATCCTATGATGAATCGCCACAAAGTCACACACACCTAGCATTGCATCGATAATCACACTCACTAACTAACCCTAGGATTTCGAGTCCTCTTGCATTTCACGCATCGTGGGTCCACTTAGCTTTTTGTGAGTCGTGTGTCGTGACTAGCATTTGGTGTGCTTCTGCTTTGTGATTTTACTTTATATACATGTCCAGGAATGACCCCTAGATTGTCATGCTCCGATTTGAATATGCGGTTTGCTTCTAATGTCTGCTTCTTTATGCATGCTATTTATATCGTATACTTCAATTCGCTTGCGTCGGGATTCCACAACTAAGGACTAGGATACCCCATTTAGCCTAAGCTCTATTTAGCAACACTAGTCTCCTTTGCCCGAGTGTTTAGATTTCGACTTCCTTTTTGTTTTACTTGGTGCAAATCCCCTCGTCGTGTACCGTTCTCCCACTTGGGAGAGTACACATGTGTATAGCCAATATCCCAAAAATTCAAAAAAAAAGGGGGGGAGAAAAGAAAAGAAAAACCCAAAAAGGAAAGAAAAGAAAAAGATTGTATAGCCAAAAAGCCAAAAAAAAATATGCAAATACCCAAAACCCAAAAAAAATTCCCGTGTGAATATTTTCATACTTGCCAAGAATAAAGGGAATGCGAGAATTTGCACCGAGTGTTCTTCTCCACATCATCTCAACCCCCGTCGTTATCGAAAGCGCTTGGCTTAGGAGCTATTTAGCTTGTATCTTGGCTATAGTGGCGTGATTTCCTAGACCCTAGTTGTAGAGTCCCCGATGCATGATACGCTTCTTTTCCCACTCTTCTCATGCATGATTGAACTTATATTCGCCGCTCAATTCAATTCGGATCGATATTTTGGGTCATTTCTTGGATTTGTGTATATCGAGCCTCATTGCACATCGTAGAAAGCTTCACCATTTGCTAGCACACCGCCACGCTCACTCGCGCTTCACTGCGTGGACCCACGACACTTATTTGGACTCGCTTTCCTAGGTTTAGTGGTGTGATTTGGCGTTTGCTTGCTAGGTGTGTCGTTTTTGATTTTGATGGCTCTGATGGACGATCTAGGGCTTAGAGTTTTCTTTTTCTTTCTTCCTCTCTATTTTTCCCTTCCGAGCTCCTACTCTCACTCGTCTTCCTCGAGGACGAGGAAGAGTTCAGCTTGGGGGATTTTGACGTGCGTCTATATTTCATATATTCACGCACGTTTTCTTTTGTGTTTCTCCGTGTTTTTCCGCCGTCTCTTATTCGTTTTCGTATGTTTTCCCGTTTTCTTTCACTTTTCTTTGTTTGTCCATGATTGCAGGGGATTGACCATGTAGGGGACGTTTAATGATGATATCCCAAGTCCCCGGAGCAACGGGAGAAGTCACGCGTGATCCAGGGGGTCAAACGGCGAAGTATTCATCTTTCAGCCCCTCACCCGGTCGGTTGGTCATCTCCAACCGATCGGGTGATGCACGCGTGCACCAACCGGTCGCTGCCGCAGCTCACGAAGAAGTCACCCGACTGGTTCACAGACCGGTTCTGCGGGCAGCTGTTCTCTGTTTTCTGGAGCGGAATTCCAACCGATCGGGTGATTCTCACCCGATCGGTTCATCTGTAGCTGAAGAAGATAAGCTGAAGACACGGGCGTTCAACCGATCGGTTCACCCGACTGCTTCAAGATCCAACCGGTCGCTCAAGAACTCACCCGATCGGTTCATGTGATCGGGTGAAAACTCGCCGTTTTCTGATATTTATTTGTAACGGATCAACCGATCGGTTGACTTGTCAACCGATCGGTTGATGCGACGGCCTATATGTAGAGCCCCTAGGGTTCCAGAAACGGGGAGTTGCTGTTTTTCTACTGTTTTATTTCCTTGTGACGGCTGTAATTGTTACTCTTTTGTAAGTATTCAGATCTTTCTAAAATTTTAGTATTGTCTTTATTACTCCTTTACTTCCGCATTGCAATTGTCCGATTATGATTTCAACGGTTAAATTTCATTTAGATTGCTTTTTCATGAATTTTTGTGAGTAGTTCCCAAATCTGGGATTTTGGTGAAAACCCCTTCGGGGGCTCTTCCCGATGCATCCGTAGGGTTAGGAAATCGATAGGGAGTAGGAATCTAACGGTTACGCGGGGTGTTTCATTGTCATCGGCGGGAAAAAGACCGCCTTTGACCGTTGGGCCAAGGGGGAATAAACTTGGCGGTTGACTCCCTAGCCATAGCTCACGCCTTTAGCGTAGACGCCGAATCCTAGCACGCGGGAGCGGCAGGATGAGACGTCGGGAGATATCGTTGCGGGCTTAGTACTCCCGGGATCGATCAGTGTTAATGGACACGGGAGTGCCCACTGATCGAATCCGGGAAGTCCGGTGTATCATCCTGGGCACCGACCGGAATATCGGGCCCATGGGACGCCTGTACCACTTTCAGAGGCAACGTCTCACCATTAGACCCTAATCCCGATCGCTATCCATACCCGTAGGCCGTATCGGCGGGAGTCTCTCGTCGGGTTGGAAACCAAAGTCCCGGGTTTACTTTCTTTTTGTTCATACCCTTTTATTTCCTTTCGTGACAACCACCTACCGATTCGGGCTAGCTCGCCCCTCGGGGTGATTTTGGTCCTTCCTGACCCAAGCACAACCTCGCCTCCCTGAGTTCGATATTCCCGCACCCTACACTAACCGTGAAACTTGCGGTAAACGACACCGCGCCGCCGCGCCGCAAGCGGGACGTCGGTCAGTACGCATATATCGCATGTTCTCTTTGAAGTTGCTTGTTCTCATCACCATTCTAAAACCTCGCCATCTCTCCTTGAACTGCAACAAAACATACCAGAAAACACAAAAATTCGCAAGTTGTCTGAAACAGGTTGTTCATGTTGCAGGAAATAACAACACAATAGAACTATGAATTTATGTGATAAAAGAAACGAATGCGATCAGCTCTATGGTCATCAAACATATCAAATCAAACAACAGCTGCAACAGCTAAAGAAACAAAAAAAACCCGATATTCTAGTCAGCATTGAAATATTATAAACACAATTCATACCAGTATTCAAACGTTAGGTGTTATCGGTCAGCTAACAAATATCAATTGACAAAATATATCAGAATCTTTCAAATTACCTTGCACCGAAACAACAATATTTAACTTGCTCTTGACCAGCATACAAAGAATCTAGATTGCATTTAAACTGCATGGGCATTACATATCCAATGGCAAATAGAACAACAGTGAGTCAAGAAGTCATTTCATTCTTCCCTTGCCAATGAACAAGTATAGCATATGTACCTCAAACTGCAAGCTCTCAGTCTTGTCCACCAGAAGCTCGATTTTCTCCCCCCTATCAATTGGTAGAGAAAGGATGAATGAATGAGATCGAGTCATGTTACCGGACCCATTAATCAAGTTCGAGGGCCCGGAGCCCCAAAGATAGCATGCAAACTTGGTTCCGATGGGTCTGACCCCGTGTCTTCAATATTAATTCATGTGATATGTTAAAGACTTAGTTGTAACATTCCTTCCACACACACACAATTTATCCAACCTATTCAGAAAAAATTCCACTCTGAAATAAAATTTGTAGTTGCATTCAAAGTATCATATCCTAAAAATCAATACAATTCAAAATCTCCAAATGAGTTTACAGAACACAACATTGATTCATTTTTCCATCCAATTAGAATAAATAATGCTGGCTCTACTTACTTTTCTGCCTATGCATAATATAGCAACAATTCCAACTAGCTGATTATGCAGATAAAAAATTAATTCTAGAGCCATCAACAATATGTTAGGTTAGCCATCTTTAATGGAAATATAATAAGAAAGAGCTTACAAAACTTCAATTCATAGTCTTTAAAAAAATAAGGAAAAGAGAAAGGTGGTTTACCTGTATGCTATATTTTGCCCGGAGTGCCCTCCGATATCCACACGCATAACAAGCAACCGTAGACCCTGGTATCAGTGAAAGGATGCCACCAGTGAACAACATACAATAGAGACAATTTAGAAGACCCCACAAAATACAATGTGTCATGTGTCATGCAAGATCCTGCCGGGGTTCCTGAACCTAAGAATTCTGCATTTTTGCCAAAGAGGTAGCATGGGCAGACAGCACCAATACAACCTGCAGAGAGAAAACCTGACATGTAAGAGGCTAACTTCTATTTGCACTATTGGATTTTCTTCATAAGCAATAGGAACAAAAACCTTAAATCATAATGAATCAACCAGCAGAACTAGCTCCAAGGACAAAACCATATATATCATTTATATACATATAGCCTGAGTCAAGTACATGAATATATACTTCCAGCATTCATCTACCAGAATATGAATATATATTTCCAATGTTCATATACTGCAACGATGCTTGCACCCATAAGATATTTGATTCATATAACAAATGATAAAACCAAAGATCAGCGTGTAAAATTTGTAACAAAAGCGATAGAAGCCTTCTCAAAGCCCACCATGCACATAGCTGTGTCATCATCAAAGGCTAAGCATTATAACTACCGCCTCACTGGCATATGAAATATCTGAAAAGGCTCATGCTGCTGACATTCCAAGCAACCTGAATAAAGGTTGATGAATATGATTATATTTGGATTCTAGGCATATTTCTAATAAGAAATTGTGCACTATATAAATAAAATACCACAGAAATGAAGCCTATTGTAAGACACGGGCGATAGATCATCTATGGTCGCTGTAACTTAGCACTCGGAAAGGAATGGATGGATCCCAAATGGTCATACGAATGCTATTCATGTGAAAACGTGTGCAACGGCCATTTTCCATTTGGAGTAGCAGAAAAAAGGGGAAGCTTCGTGCATGATGGTTGTTCAATATTTAGAATCAGATTTCATACATACACACATCATGTAGTATAAATATCACTTGCTGGACATGATGTCAAGAGAAAATATAAATATAAGAAGTTCATACTACCAAACAATGGATATATATAACCAAGTACATTGATAGGTAAAGCAAGTTCCTCCATTTTACCTGCATTAACATGCTAGCATCAAATCAAATTTATTCGTTCTCCCACCCTGAAATTTATTCTATTTTACCACTTTTCTTCCAAAAAGCACCTTTTAGTCTCCCCATCCTTCCCTTTTTAAGTTAAAAAATAAGAATTATATCTAAAATATGTCATCATTTGCTGTTGCAATTTAAGATTCTTAGCTGCTAGGTCAATTTTCACTAATGTTAGGAGTCTTCAACATCATTTGCTTCATTATCAGACGAATCCCTACTAAGATCCTTTTCTGTTATAGACCAGGTTACATATTTCTTAAAGGAAACTTGAACCCAATCTTTGCTCCACTACATAGAATTATATTAACAAATGAAATTTTTCAGATAACTTTGTAATATTACAGCAATGGGTAAATTTTCTTACCAAAACAACATTTCTCAGGCTACACCTTGGTATTCAATCATTCTCAACTACACCTTGGTATTCTTCTCTCTTTAATAACAACTCATCTAATTATTAGTGTTTTTATCAGTTAATCATCTGCCATCAATTATATCAACAGCATTGTCATGTTTCCATCTCTCCCTTCATACTGAGATCATAATCAGGTATCATAAGATTTTATGCAGAAATAGCTAGGAATATCCCATTCTGGCCTAACAAAATAGCATTTTGGGCTAGAATGGAATTTTAAGCATTATAATCAGGTTTTATATTGTCTGACCTCTTTCCGACATGAAGCTATGATGCTGCTTTGAATTTTTTTATAAAGGAAACAGGTTTTCTATAATGTCCTGAATGTCATAAAATTTGTACGGTTATCTCATCTTCATTCCACAAAACTGGAGGATTTTAGATAAAAATTTGCAAGTTTCAGAAAGTTAATATCAGTCTCTTTGTTATGGTTCAAACAAACATATGTCCAGTATCTTAAAAGAAGTCTCATTACTACCAGAGGAAATACTTAATGCAAAAAAGAATCAATGTAAGAAGAATATAAAAGCTGAAATTTACAAGAAGATAACTTTGATCAAAAAACTAATGTAATATCAAATTTATGCAACATATGAAGTCAGAGGCAGCGAAAAGAAAGGTAATAACTGCATAACATAGCAACATGGCTCTTACTTTGAATGCAGGTCAATTAAGTAGTATGCAATAAGATCAGCTAATATAATGGGATACAATTAAGAGCCAAGTGGTGCTGGTGAGATATTCCCCTATGGACAACACCAGAGGCAACACACATCGCGACACTGCTTACCTTTTTGATTTCGTGTAGGATAGCAACCACCAGAGACTGTGATGTCTAACAAATTGATCCAGAAGAATGAGAAGAGTGGGAGAGATGTCAGCATTAGTTATACTAGAAAATACAATGTATGCATCATTAGTCGGTCCAGACTGAATGATCATCTTCCTCTGTTCCCTGGTTTTTTTCCCCAGTTCTTTGCAACTTACTCAAATCGTCAAATCTTTCCTATTTTGCACAGAACAGTAATATCACTTTGTCAGTATAATCTCATGTGAAAATCCAAAACATACTTCTATTATGTTCACCAACTGTCATGCATATTCCTAAAATAACGAGTTCATTAGCATTTTCCCCCCTTTCACCTCTTCCATGCTTACTCATTCAATACCTGAAAGGTGCATTGTTGAAGCCTTCTCCTAGCACAGGTTTATACTCGGTGGGTATCATATAGAATCAAGCATTTGTCACTTAAGTTCTAAAATATTTGACTAAATCTTAGACATCAGAATCTAACCAGGATCAACTCCACTACAAAATACTGCAGTTAAGATTCTAGTTTATAAAATAAAAAAATGGAGCAAATTTTGAAGGAGACAGCCAATAATTTAGTTAAGTTCCAAAAGATATGCTTGATATGGCACCCCAATATTCTTATACAAATTGAACTTAGATTTATAACAAAATTGTCCAAAAATATTGTAAGTACCTAATAAAGGGAATAATTACTGGGAACGACAATGGAGGACAATGAACCAGAACAAAAGTACACCAATATGTTGCTTTCCTTTTTGAAATATAACAAAACATATACAAGAGTATCAATAGATGAGTTGTTACACCTTGGTATTACAGCAATGAAATTAGATGAGTAGTTACTAAAGAACACTAACCTCGCATCGATCACTTCAAGCAGTTTGCTCTGATACTTGTTGCTTAGGACCTAAGGTTATGATGAGCATAAATTACGCGGTTTCTCAGGCTGAGACAGATTAATACATGTCACAATAAAATTTTATAAGATGAGCATACATGAATCTTTGCAGTAGTTTTTGGATCAAGGAAACTCTTCACTGTGTTTATGTAAGATTACAAATATATCCTAGTGATATGAACATGGACCCATATAGTTTGCGTGTACTTATGTAATTTTACGGCATGCAGATCCAACATTCATCTTTTGTGCATATCACCCAATGGTACTAATTAATAAAAAATAGCAAAGGAGTACAACTATTTGGATTCTGATCCAGCATGTAATAATAACATTTTCATCATCATCCATATGTTATTAGTTTCGACTGATTAGGCTCTTTCCACAATTTTATTTTGTTTCTATTATCATACGAGCATTAGTAGTAGTAAATAAATTATCTTAGGAAGGTGTTTAATTTGTATAAACCATATGATAAATGCAGTAAATTTGGATTAATTTGCTGGCCATCATTCCAAATTTAATTAATTCAGGACCATGGATCAAAAGATTGCAGAGTTAACCTCATGTTCCTGTCTTTTATGTTTAATTTGTAAAAACCATATAATAAATGCAGTAAATTTGGATGAATTTTCTGGCCAACATTCCAAATTTAATTAATTCAGGACCATGGATCAAAAGATTGCAGAGTTAATCTCATGTTCCTGTCTTTTAAAGGGAGTGCGTACTCCTTCAACATTTGGATCAACATCTAAAGTGTTTTGTGTCCTGAAAATCTTCACCATGGAAAATATTCAGAAATGCTACAGGCATCATCTTCTAGAGACTGTAGTGACTCTGCTGATTCTAGTATTGACTAGTAATGCAGCATTGGGCACCGAAATCGGTCGAGATGTGAGTGCATTATTCACTTTGTCCCTCTTTTGATCCTTTATTTACATTGTTGCTCACATTCTCTCTTTCCTTCATTTTATTGGTATTCATAGGAAATTCATAAGTTCTGTAAGTTAACAAGTATCAATAGGAAAACATCTATATTTCATCACATGCTTTAAAAATGTTTGATTTCACAGTTGTTTGATTTTGTTTTTATGTTCTGAAAAGTGTTAACCTTATACTAAATAATCTTACATAAACATGGTTAGAAAAAAAATATGGATTATATTTAATGAGCAACCAAGCTTGTAAAAATTCTAACAGGCTTAATTATCTGGTTTGTATCCTAAAGAATCCGATTTAGGCCTAAGAAAAAGAAATCAAAATGTCGAACCAATCCTGGAAAAAACCTATTATAGATTTAGATTGGTCAGATCATTGTTAAATATACGAAGCCAGATTGCCAATCTGCTTGATCCCCTTGAACGCATCTGGCAACAATTGAAACAAATCCCTTCCTCCTCTCACTATATACTGATAAGAAAAAAGATATAAAACCTTAAACCCCATAAAAAAATGGAGAAAGTTTGGAAGAGAGGGCGCACCTCGTCGTGGCCAACGAGAGTGACCTTCTCCTTCTTGAAGACGGAGGTCTCAAAGTCGAGATTGGGGAACTGACTGCCGATCGATGGGGCCGACGAGACCATACGAGCACCAACGGCGCTGCCGCAGCCATTGGCTCGGATCTGAGGGAAGATGCGGGTTAGGGTTTTGGTTTCCGGATGTCGTCGACCAGAATCAGATCCGAGTCGAGGTACACGACGCGTGAGACGCGCGCGGGGAGGAGGCGGGGGAGGTAGGACCTGGCGTAGTTGAGGGGGCGGTCGAGCGCCTCGCGGATCGAGGTGGAGATGAGCGCCAAGACGAGAGAATCGTCGAAGGGGTAAAATTTCGGGGAGTGAAAGGGCTTGGGACGAAGGGGAATTTAGAGCTCGTTTGGAGGGATCGGGAAATTTCCCCACCTGAGACTGGGTTTTTTCGTTTAAGCGCTATGTAAGGGAATTATAGATATGTGTTATGAATCAACAGTGGAGAGCCCTCAAGTCTATATTTATAGCCAAAGGGGAGAATACAAGTGGGTATGGGCCTAACCATTTAGGTTGGCCCAATAACTCATCAACCCAGTAAATACTCATTCACAACACTCCCCCTTATCCAGCCATGGTTGTGGACCCCGCTCATGAATACTTCAGGATTCTGAGCCTGTATGGGTCTCACATGGGGTGGATACTTCAGGATCCTGAGTTGGTGAGATTTGCCTCGTTAAAACCTTTGGCTATGGAAAACCCAGGGGGAAAAACCATAGTTAAGGAAAAAGAGTGCAAACGCTCTTTAACTCCCCCTGATGTGTACAAGTGACTCTGCTCATGAATACTTCTGGATTCTGAGCGTCACAGAGGGGTGGATACTTCGGGATCCAGAGTTGATTTGATTTGCCTCGTTAAAACCTTTGGCTATGGAAAACCCAGTGGGAAAAACCATAGCTAAGGGAAAAGAGTACAAATTCCCTCAACCCCCCCTGATCTGTAAAAGCTCTTAGGCTTTCAGATCTCTTAGGCTTATCTCATCACTCCTATTTACAATATTCCGAAAATGTACACAAATTACAAATTTTGTCACCATCAAGCAGCTGCTGAATACAGGGACTCTGAGGAGGTTGCTAAGTTTTGTCGCCTCTGATGTGGTCTTCAGACTATATGGTTAGCTCCACAGAACCAGCCTCAATCCCAGTCGTCACTGGGATGTGATGTACCACCAAGCGCCCTCAAATACACCATTGGTGTGATTCTGGAATGGTGAGGATCTCGGAATGATAGGATGATGTTGCCTTCATAAGTTGCTTTGCAGATCTGCAGGGGATGGCCATCCCACTGTGGGTACCCGTTCTGTGATTTCTCAGCATAGGGACTGGACCTGAAACCTGCATTTGCATAAACATTGGAGGATGCTACTACATTTTGTAAGTCCGAATATTTCGACCCTTGGAGTAAGCGCAGAAGGCTTAACTCAGGTCTAATGGCCCTTTTTAGGTGCCAACTATCTCTGGCTAATGAGTTTACTGCAATTGTTATACCGGGACACATGCAGTTAGCCAGGAGTGCATGATTTCACTAAGATAAGGGACTTTAGGACCAGTTATATCCTCCCCCTCTTCCAGCGATCGGAAGGGTTCTTTTTGTTCATCCAGTAAGTGTACCACCGTAGGTGTACTTTGGATGACAATGGTCCTGTTAATATCTCCAACGCACTTCTGGGCGTTTGTAACAGGATTCTATGAGCCATGACTTTATATTTGCCTAGGTCTTTTTTATTTCATGTTTAAAAGTCAGGCTAGTACATTTATTTCGGTTTTCTCTTCAGGAGATCCGATGAGATGTTAGTTGTCTACAACTAAGATCTCTAATCCTGTTCTTTGCATAGATGCAAAGACAACCTTCAGTAGGAATCATTGACTTCTCAAGTGATTCTCTTGGTTATACATTTATTTGTTATACTTTTATTTCTTCATTTGAATAGACGTCCCGAAGTCTATTCAGGCATTTTAAGGAAATGTGGAAATTATCTTTACAAGATATCCACGAAGGTATGCCGTCACAACATCCAATAACAGCATATCCAAAATTTTCCTTCGCCAAATCGTAAGGTATTCGCTTTTGATAACTTAGGGAGACTGATGCATCATTTATGAGACATGCTCATTTGAATTTGTTCGATCCCTAGTTTCAGCGAAATTTTCCTTGGGCTATAGGTTGTACCGTATAGCATACGATTTTGTATTTATTTTTCTTATGTTTGCAATACTTTGTTTTATCCACAGGTTTGACACCTTTTGGTGTCTGGACTTCAGGTCCGAACATTTCACGTTTCATAAGTGAGTCCAGCTCATCTTCTATTGCCACGTTCCACATTTTGGCCAATCTCTATGTTTGCCTTCTAGCAACGGAGTGTGGAACGATAATTTACAAACATCATCGCCATTGCGATGTATATGGCAATATAATACGTGAATATATTGTCGACAATTTATGTTCTATCTGTCCAACACCTCCCTAGTACGTACAACATTTACTTAATTTCACTTTTTCCCGACAATTCCTCTGCAGTGGATTCCGGGAAGGGTGATGGTGTGGACAGGAGCTCATTGTCCTGTGGTAGTATTGTCTTAAGGTCTCCAGGAGTTTCTGTCCTTGGAGCCTGGTGGTCTGCCTCTTTTCTGTTGAGGATCAGCCACTTCTGCTGCTGGTGGATTGCATCCATTCTCGGGGATGTCAATCCTAGCTGGAGTTTTTGCAGCAGGGATGTGTGATCTGACAATCTTCTGGTTGTCAATAAATGATTCTGGTAATTGGTGAACAGTGTTCTGTATGTGGAAGATCTTCTGGATCTCATCTACACATTGTATTGTTACCGGATCATAGTGGGTCAAGCTGTTTGTATCCCACGTTATAATTTTCTTCGCGCCAGATTTTCCAGTATCTGGGCCTATTTTTGGGAAAACTCGTCTCATCGAGATCACAGTCTTCAAGATGTGCCTTAAATGCGTCCCCCGTTTGGGGTTCTAGGTATCTTATAAGTGAGGGTGAGTCAAACCCTGCATGGATACCTAGGCGACTCTGAGTACCGTTTTGGTCCTCTTTGGTGGTGCAATGGGGATTTAAGACTGCGCGACCGAAGATTCTCAGATGAGAAATGTTCGGTGGCATTCCATATGCAAGTTGCATTGGAGACTCTGACCTCCAGAGGGTCTTATTTTCATTTACGATGCAGCATGCAGAGTTTGCATGTCCCCATGCATCCATAGGCAATCGGGATTTAATGGACGTTCAGTCCATTGGAGTCTACTTTTCAGTGACTCTGCCGACCCACTTTGGGTATGAACATGCGGCACTTGTATGTTCATTTTCAATTCCCGTTGATTGGCAGTACTCTTGAAAAGACTGGGAGGTATATTTCCCAACATTAACCAGACTTATTTACAATATTTTATTGTCTGGGAAATGTGCCCGCAACATTTTTATTCTTGTGCCAATAGCTTTTGGAAAAGCTAAGTTGCGGGTCTTGTAGTAGACATACGTACGAATATTCTGAGGATGCATTTATCAGTACAATGAAGTACCAAAATAGCCCACTAGGGGTGGTGGATTTTATCCACATCTGTCTCCTTGTATTCTTTTTGAGGAAGCGTGGAGATCCTTTTTCAACTTTTCGTGGAGATGGCCTTGTAATTAATCTTCCCTTATAGTAAGGGATGCGAGGGAATTTTCCCTTCTGAAGAATCTTCTGGTTCTTCAAGTCATACCCATTAGGATAAGATGCTGTGCATCACAAATCCAGGGTGGCCAAGTCCAACATGCCAGAGTAAAAACTCGGCTGATGTAGGGCACTTCAGGTGCTCCGTTTAATTCTGCTTCCTTTCTCCGAATCTTCGTATGGTAGAGGCCTATAATGCTCTCAAAACGTTCAAGTGTGGATTTTACTCCTATTTCTTGAGACGTCGCATACGGTAATTTTTCATTTACATTTGATGTTTCCAAGTGGGATCCGTTGAAACGGATGTCCTTGAAACTTAGAAAGTTTCTTTTTGGAATTCGGAGGGATTAGTGCATCCATTATTTTTGTGTCGTTTGGGGGCAACTGTGTTGCATTCCCTGGATCTTCAATATAGCCCTGATATTGGGCTCTGTATTGAAAGAGATCGTACGTGTTTATTGTCTACTAATTATTTATGAGAGCAGTTTCAAAAGATGAAAGGCACATGCATATTCAGATAGACATATTCATATATTGTCTACTAAAATTTTTCAATCAAAACAGATTGCGTAATACAAAAGCTCTCATAACGTGAGATGTTCTAAACAATTTTGCAAGATAAAAGTAAAGGCTAGTCAAGCATGTCATTATTTTCGAAGTCGTCAGCTGAAAAACTTAACTGGAGCATCAGATGTCATCAGGTTTGTTTCAGCTTTATTTTTCTTGTTCTCTTTATACAAATCCTGGAGATGATGCGGAGTTCGGCACATTCTGGACCAGTGGCCTTTTATGCCACAATTTTGGCACTGGTCTTCCCATTCCCTCTTGGGTGGGGGTATATCATTTCAATTTTTGTTATTTCTGTGCCTCGTGAACTTCCGCTTACTTTCATTATTTCGCTGCTGCTGTACATGGCCCTTGGCATTTTTTCTGTTGACCCCCCCCCTTCTGTGGTCTTTCTTCTCTTTTATTATCCCTCTTCTTTTTGAAGGAAGAGGAATAGTGAGCTTCTGGTGGGGGGCAGTGCCGGGGAGCGTATATTGTGAGTGGAGAGAAGAAGCTCTCTGCTTTGCTCGGCCATGAGTAAACATGACGGCAGCTCGGAATACTTGGTGAACTTGCGTTCACGGTATTGCTGCATGAGTATCGCATCTTTTTCATGGAAGGACGTATACGTCTTTTCCAGCATGCGATTTTCCGAGACTCTTTCACCACACAACTTCAGGCGTGCGGTGAAGCTAAAAAGTGCTGAGTTGTACTCAGCAACGAACTTTAAGTCCTGCAGTCTCAGGTTCTCCCACTCGTATCGTGCCCTTGGGAGTATAACATCTTTCTGATGTTTATACATGTCCTCAAGGGCAGTCCATAGCTCAAGTGGATCTTCGACCGTAAGGTTTTCAGCCTTTAAGATCTTGTCCACATGGCGGCGAATATAGATGATGGCTTGCGCCTTCTCTATATCGCTAACATTTTCATTTTCAGTCACAGCAGCGATGAGGGTCTTTGCCCGCAGGTGAAACTTTACATCTAGCTGCCAGCTTAGATAGTTTCTACCTGATGCTTCAAGTACTTCGAAATTAACGCTTGCAATATTAGCCATTTATCTGGCAGAGCACAAACATGCATGAATGAATAATTAATTCAGATAAAACATTTTCATGCGGAGGCAATATTTAACGAAAAACTAAATGTGTGGATCGGCCAGTCCCACAAGAAAGAGTCCAAAAAAGTCCACAGTCCAAATTATACAAATTTGCAGCTTAAAGAAAATGAAAATACAACTTTGGAAACCCCGTGGGTCCCATATGGTATCTCCATCTTCAAGCGTGGCCTCCGTCTCCATGGAAGTTGGTCTTCTTTCTTTGACATTTACATAAATTCCTCACTACAATTTCTCTCAAAAATAAAAGGAAATTGCAGGAAATAAACTGTGGGACTAAACGGCCGATCCAAAAACCACATTTAGCAATTCATGCAGAAATATTGTGCTCATCAACATTTTCATCAGACATTTTCATCACAGGCATCACAGGCATTTAATATTCGCAGAGATGGATAAATAATTTAAACACTTAATAATTATTGGACCACTGGGCAACGTCATACACCGTTAGGTTACTAACGGCAGAGCGGTCGCAGGATCTTCCTAATTATTAAGTTTTAAATACAATGCACAACCACGCATATAATATCCAACAGAATATACCAGAGATGCAAAGCATGTAAATATGATATTTGCAGAAAACATCATTACAATGCACAGGTTGTAATTTGAATGGGGTTTAATCAATTAAATTGATAAAGAGCCCAAAATAAACATTTTCTTTGTTAGAGGGAAAAGTTTCCCTCATCATCCCAAAAGCCCCCCCAAGGATCCCCAAAAAGTCCTCGCCTGCCCGATATATGTCCCGTAATTTACCGTGATTTTTCACGAATATTTTGCCCTTAGAACCCCCTTTTAAATAAATTTTTAGGTTAGCAAGTTGCCATTTAAGGCTTGTTAATAGACTTTGCCTCCCCCTTTTTTTTTTCTTTCAGATAAAACGGACTGCGGGTCTGAAGCCCGCATCGGCCTATGGGCTTCAGGCCCATAGGCTTTTTTTTAAATCTGTGGGTGTAGGGTTTGGGGGGGCCGGCGCCGCCGCCGCCCCCTGCAGGGGGGGGGGGGGGGCGCGGCCGGCGCCGCCGCCCCCTGCAGGGGGTGCGGCGGGGGCCGCCCCCCGCAGAGGGGCGCGGCCGCGGAGGCCGCCCCCCTGCAGGGGGAGCGGCCGGGGCCGCCCCCCCTGCAGGGGGGCGCGGCCTCGGGGGCCGCCCCCCCTGCAGGGGGAGGCGGCCACGGGGGCCGCCGCCCCCCCGCAGGGGGGAGGCGGCCAAGGGGGGCCGCCCCCCCTGCAGGGGGAGGCGGCCACGGGGGCCGCCGCCCCCTGCAGGGGGAGGCGGCCATGGTGGTGGGGGGTTTTTTCCGGCGAGGGGGGGGGGGGGGGGTTTTGGGGGGGTCCGGTGACGGGTAGCCGCCGGAGGGTTCAAAAATAGGGTTTTTACCCTAAAAATTGAGTTTTTACCCGAAAAATTGGGTTTTTGGGATGGAAAATCCGTCGTTTTCAAGGCGACGATGAATCCCCACGACGATCTTGTGAGATCTAGGGGAGGGGTAATCATACGTATGATTAAAAATATCGTTTTTAGTGTTTTTACCTCTATATCCGTCCTCTGGATATAGCGACGGTTGCTCGAAGCCCTACGCGGATGACGACCCTTGATGAAGGAAGCCTTGCACCGCGCTCGTGGATCTCCCGTCTCGCCTTCGCTTTCACCGTCGCAACGAACGGAAAAAATTTGTGGAAAAATTTTTTTTTTAGAGACTCGTGCTGATAACGTGTTATGAATCAACCACCGAGGGGAGAGCCCTCAAGTCTATATTTATAGCCAAAGGGGAGAATACAAGTGGGTATGGGCCCAACCACTTAGGTTGGCCCAATAACTCATTAACCCAGTAAATACCCATTCACAACAATATGTATAATTTTTAATAATAGTGATTATGTAACGATTAGTAACATAGCGCTAAAATAAAGCGCTATTTAAGGTGTTACTTGAATAGCTCTTCAACAAAAAGCGCTATCTAAGTGATTTTTACCGTAATTTTGATTTATTTTTATTTTCTATAAGTGCAGAAGCGCTATACAAGAGCTCACTTAGATAGCGCTTTTAAAAAGCGCTATCTAAGTGGCGTTACCCAAGCCCAAATCTGTAGTAGTGCCTGCTAGCAACGGGGGTGATCGTCTGACGCTGAGGGGTAGCCTCGGTGCCTCGGTCAGCTTCTTCCTGAATAGACGAGAAACTCGTCAGGGTGGCCGGACCTTGGTTCCGGCCGAATCCCCTCCGATGCCTAAGTTAGATCAAGGTTTGATGAGTACTCGGCAGGGCAGGTACAACTCGAGAGGAGATCGATACGCTGACCCTTGGCGCGAGTAGGGGGGAGGAGAGAAATGGCGGAAGCCAAAGTCGTTGATGGAATACCTCAGATCTGGATACCTGGGATTCGATCCCCTTTCCGGTTGTCCTCCCTCCCATTTATGGAGCTTGGCCCACGTTTTGCCCCTGACCCACGTCCCCACACCGACCGCCTCCTCACGCTCCCGAGATCCGTCCCTACGATGGCGCCTGTCCGCGTCATGCGGGAGTCGATTACGGGGCTCCTTAATGGACATTAAGGCCTCGCGCTTTGGGAGGAGTGGTTACACCGGGCGATCGTGGGCTGGTCGTGAGCATGTTGGGCCATGGATGATTCGGGTCTGAGATTCCCGTGGATCTTATCGGCTGGGCCGTATCTTCTTCGTGGGCCTCCCGCCCCCAGGTTGGGCTTGGGCCCCTCGGTTCTGGGGCCTCTCCAAAGTAGGCGTATCAATTGCTCCCATCGGTCGTGTCGATCCGCTCCAGCCGGCTCGGCTCGGTCGATGTGACTTCTGCTGATTTTGACAGGCGTGCCAGTCGAGGCTGGTTCATTAAATGGAGGCCATCATGAGGCGGCCCGTTCAAATCCCTCTAGGTGCGGGTTTCGAAGCGCCGTCGGTGCTGCCACGTGCCCCCGTGCGTTCATCTCCGTCGCGCGAGGGGTCGTCTTTGGGGGAAAAGATGCATAAAAGGGGAGCCGCCATCCATCAGGCGAGGGTCTGGCTTTTCCGGTCTTCATCCCCCCATTCTTTCCTTTCTCTTTTCGTCGAATTGAATCCTGTTCGAGCTCCACCTCATGTCGTCCTCCTCCGCCACTGGTTCGGGTCAGCCATAGGGCGTCATTGATCCCAACCTGGCTTGTGGGTACGCCTCGGCGGTTCACCGCTATGGGGGCGTGCTTTCGGGGGTGCCCCCGAGGTTCTGGCGTGCCATTACCAACTTGAAGAACTATTTCGTCCTTTCTTAAGTTTCTAAATTTGCTCATACCTTGTAACGAATTACAAATGTGAGTACCCGCACCAGTATCCAATACCCATGCGTTAGAAGTTACAGAAAGGACTATACTCTGTATAACTAATACCTTAGAAGTCGAGACATCAATATGTCCTTTCTTCTCTCCGTTAAGCCCAAAGTTTTCTAAGCAATCAATATTTAAACCAGTCAATTTATTATTCAGGATAAGATTCATATTCGTTTTCATGCTGCAAAAGACATAGAATGAATTTAGTGTAATTCATGATAAAATAATATAGTTAATATGGTTTTTAATTAACTATGGTCTCCCACTATTTTACGATCATTCTCGGAAATGAACGAATTTTAATATCTTAAAATATAGTGAAAGAGGGACCCAATCATCATGAACCTCACAACCTTGAGGAGACTCAACAAGTTGATTGGTTCCATGATTGGTAGACTAACTCTTAGTCAATCACATCACATGTGACTCCCTATCGATTCTTACCCACAGTTACTTATGATCTTGAGGAGACTCAACTAATCATAATGACTGGTCTAGTCAGACCCTTGATTTCGTGTTCAGATTTGACTTAGATCGATGCTCGAGGAGACCCGACGCATCGATTTGGGTCAAGTCCAGACTACATCACATGTATGTTGGAGTTTGTTCCTTAAAGAAAAACATGTCATAGCTTGAGGAGACTCAACAACTATAAATGTTTTCTTTGAGTTACAAAGCTCCAAAATCAAGGAGGGATACGAATTAATCTTTAACAAGATTTATAACGCATTGACTAGATATAACCAAAGCTAACACATTTTATTATCAGCAACTTTGCGGTACAAGCGGGCATGACCAGGGTTAGGGCCGGGCAGGATCACTTGCGCCCAGCAAAGCTGAGTCGATCCACAACACCTTCCCTAACTACCTACCCATACCATTCTCCATTGAAAGTGCTAATGATAAAAAGTGTTATATTGATTTAATCTGGTTGTTATGATTTATTTAACTAGTTAATCCTATCAACTAGTCATAACCTATAATTCAAAATTATTAGGATGTGTTTCATAACTTTTATTAGAAACCTATCAACTATAGGATTTTAATAAATCGCATCAGAATTGTTTCAACAAACAAGGGACAATCCTAATCATTCATTAGGATGTGTTATTTAAAATATTGTGAACAACATTTTAAACCATAGCCAAAGCTAGTCATTTAAATTTAATCAGATTAAAGATTTAAATGAATTTTAATGGCTAACCCTACAAGTCTTTCTTTTAGCAATTATCAAATAAAAGCAAAAAGAAACATAAATACATTAATTATCACATAATTAAAAAGATCTAATCTTGGTTTTCAAAACAATTTTCGAAAAATTTGATAACCAACATATAGTTAGTTCAAGACTAACTACAAGTTTTAATAACATGCATTTCATAAAAGCAGTATTTAGATAGTCTATGTAGCCTGGCTCTGATACCAATGATGGGTTTTATCTGATCCAAGGGCTCTCTTTCGACTAGTGCATTGTCCGTCCTTCGCCCTACTTGAGAGCGAAGGTTGGACAACCTTGCACAAAATTAACGCAGTGGAAGCCGAAAAATAAAGAGAAAAACTTTATATAAACATTTTATATAAACTAGCCCTATCTGCATAAAACCCAAGCCAAGAAAATGCTACTATCCCGGGGTTGGGTCCAGACCAATCCCTGAGGATACTACTATCTAATTAACTACTATAGCTACTGCAATAAAATAATGCACATTAATTAAAACTAAAGTTGAGAAAACTCAACATACCCGTAACTCTTGCCTTGCAGCAAAAGTGTTACCGAAGGCAATCAATTGCCCTTCCCGCACGAACCGCTCCGATTCCAGCAACCACTTGCGCCGATCCAAGCAACTTCTCGTCGCCGAGCCAACCACTTGCTCCAGAAAGTTTCACGCGAGTGAAACCTCCGCCAAGATTTCGGATCTGAATCCGAACTCCTTTGCGGCTTTGCTAGAGCCCTCAGGAGTAAGGCAGAAATTTATAGGGAGGGGAGAAATATTAATTTAAGCTTAGATCCGAGCGTGCTCCAACATTTTTGAGAGCCGCTCAGATCTAGAGCTTGGGACGAGTTTTGAGGAGGAGAGCAGACCCCTATTTATATAGGCGGTGGACTCTCCCCTTCTCTCAAAATCTGATGTGGGACTATTAATTTGGGATTAATTAAATCAATTTAGTTTGCCTTTCACAAAGGGCAAACTTTCTCGAATTTTAACTCCCTCACCGTTGAGCTTCAATGTTGGTACAACCTACCAAATCAAAGAGGGTTCAACGGTGAACGCGTAGGAAAAAACGGCTCGTCAATCCGAGTCCGTTTGACCCTTCAAACAATTGTCCAAAGTTAGCCAAAAGTCATGCTTCTCTTAGAAACGTAGCCGTCAAGAAAATCCCAGGTTTCAAAAACCCTAACCAGAAAATTCGGGCTTGGTGGGCCTCCATTTTCGCTGGTTTCAGCCCAACAGTTTGTGCTGACTTGTTTTGGCTATAACTTATGCATTTGGACTCCGTTTTTGACGCGGTTTGAACCTACGTTTAGAGCGGGACAATCCCGTCATCTAGGTAACCTTTTCAACGCGTTTATTTAATTAAATATAGTCTTAAACAATTTAAGACACATTTAATCTCTTTTGCATCATATGCAAATTAGTCCCTATCTAGGCTTAAATTTTCATTTGCATCAAATACAAATGATCCGAGGGCATATTCCTCTACACTAGCTTCGCAATCCTCCGCTCAGGTGTTCACCCAGCAAGGTTTCCCTCATCCCGAGTGAGTTTCTTCTGGTCATGAAATACGAAGATGAATAGGCTCAAACGAATTTATTCGTGCAGATGAAAGAAAAGAGATACCTTTGTGGGTGATCTCATTGATAATATTTGCGCAGGTGCACAGCATTCCAGGTGTGGGTGAGGATCTTCCTCTCCGAATTAGCTAGTCGATAGGTTGCGGGTCCGAGGACCTCGATTACCTTGTAGCGGCCTTCCCACTTAGCTGCTAGCTTCCCCTTGTGAGTAATCTCCGGGCTAAAGGTCGCTTTTCTGAGGACCAGATCCCCTTGGCGGAAGCTCCTCCCCCTAATGACGTCCCCGTGTTGCGCGTGTTTGATGTGTACAATAGGAAATTGGGGGAGTGAGATTTAAATTTTTATAACCGCAAGTGCACGGTGTTGTAGTGTGGCTTGGAGGTCGAACTCAGGGAGGCGTGGTTGTGCTTGTGTCAGAAAGGACCGCATTCACCCTATGGGCGAGCTAGCCCGAATCGGTGGATGTGTTGTCACAGAAATAGAATGCGAGGGATAAACAATATGAAGGGAAACCCAGGACTTCGATTTCCACCCTATCATGTGATTCTCGCCAATACGACCGACGGATGGGATAACGATCGGAATTAGGGTCTAAAGGTGAGACGTTGCCTCTAAGAGTGATACCGACGTTCCATGGGCCCGATATTTCGGTCGGTGCCCAGGATGATACGCCGGACTTCCCGGGTTCGGTCAGTGGGCATTCCCATGTCCATTAACACGGACCGACTCCGAGAGCACTAAGCTCGCAACGATAACTCCCGACATCTCGTCCTGCCGTTCCCACGCGCTAGGATTCGATGTCTACGCTAAGGGCGTGAGCTATGGCTAGGGAGTCAACCGCCAAGTTTATTCTCCCTTGGCCCAATGGTCAAATGCGGTCTTTTTTCCGCCGATGACAACGAAACACCCCGCGTAACCGATAGATTCCTAATCCCTATCGATTTCCTAGTCCTATGGATGCATCAGGGAGAACCCACAAAGGGGTTTCCACCAAAATCCCAGATTTGGAAACTACTCACACATATTTGCTAAAAAGCAATCTAAATAAAAATCGACCGTTAAAAACATAATCAGACGATTGGAATGAAGTAATTGCAATGCAATTAAGATAATATCAAAGTTTGTTTAAGATCAGAACACTTACAAATAACAAAGAAATTACAGCCGTCACAAGAGAGAAAAACAGCAAAAAAATAACAACTCCCGTTTCTGGAAACCTAGGGCTTCTATATATAGAAAACGACATCACCCGATCGGGTGAAGAATCACCCGATCGGGTGACCTGCTGCTTACTTCGGCAACGATCTTCAGGACTTCACCCGGTCAGGCGACGCGGTCGGTTGGCGGAAGCTTCTAGCCATTTGGATCTTGGCGTCGTCGGGTGAACCGATCGGTTGATAAATCAACCGATCGGTTGGAATTGTCGCCCAAAAGACAGAAACTTCGGGCATTTTGGCACGGTCTGCTGGCGGTCGGGCGAGCTCTCCGGGTCATCTCTTTGGGGAAATTGGCTACAGGTGAACCGATAGGGTGATAGTCACCTGATCGGTTGGAGTTTAGCTTCAAATTCCCGAGAGATCAGTCGGGCTGAACCAGTCTCCGACCCGGTCAATTGACACTTGCAATGCTTCAGCAGCTGTCCGGGTCGTACACGCGTGTATCACCCGATCGGTTAGCGGTGTCCAACAGATCGAGTGGGGGCTGAAAGATGTAGATCTTTGTTGTTTTACCCCCCGGATCACGCGTGACTCCTCCCGTTGCTCCGGGGACTTATGATATTGTCGTTACGTGTCCCCTACGCTGGCAAACTCCTGCAAACACGTAAAAACACGGAGAAGTGAAAGAAAACAAGAAAATACGAGAAAACGGATACGAGACGGCGGAAAATAACGGAAAAACACAAAAGAAGAAGTGCGTGAATATATGAAATATAAACGCACGTCAAATCCCCCAAGCTGAACCATTCCTCATCCTCGGGGGAGACGAGTGAGAGTAGGAGCTCGGAGGGAGAAAATAGAGAGAAAGAGAGAAAAAGAGAACTCTAAATCCTAAATCGCCCGTCAGGGCCAACAAAATCAAAAACGACACACCGAGCAGGCAAACGCCAAATCACATCACTAAACCAAGGAATACGAGTCCAGAAAAGTGTCGTGGGCCCACGCGGTGAAGCGCGATTGAGTGTGGTCGTGTGCTAGCAGACGGTGTCACTATCTACATTGTGCCATAAGCTCCATATACACAAATCCAAGAAATGACCCAAATATCGATTCGATTTAGAAATAGCGACGAATATATAGCTCAAGCATGCATGAGAAGAGTATGAGAATAGAAACGCATCATGTGTCAGGGACTCCATAGCTAGGGACTCGGACATCACCACACTATCGTCAAGATAATAGCTAGAAATTCACTATTCCAAGTGTTTTCGAAAGAGATGGGGGTTGAGATGATGTAGAGTAGGACACTCGGTGCAAATTCTCGCTTTCCCTTTATTCTCGATAGGTCGGGAAATATTCACACACTTTTTTTGGGTTTTGGATATATGTATTTTTTTGAATTTTTGCTATATATATGTATATTTTTTCTTTTCTTTTTTTCTTTTCTCTTTTCTTTTCTTTTTTTTGGATTTTCTGGATTTTGGGGTATATACAAGTGTGTACTCTCCCAAGTGGGAGAACGGTACACGGCGAGGGGATTTGCACCAAGTAAAAATAAAAAGAAGTCGGATTCTAAACACTTGGGCAAGGGAAATATCTCGCTAATCAGAGCATAGGCTAAAATGGGTTATCCTAGTCTTAATTGTGGAATCCCGACACATGCGAAATGAAGCATACGATATATATATATATTCATGCATACAGAAACAGATAAGAGATGCAAATACCGCATATTCAAATCGAAGCATGATAATCTAGGGTCATTCCTAGACATGTATATAAATCAAAATCACAAAGTAGAAGCACACCAAACGCTAGTCACGACAAACGACTCACAAAAAAGCTATGTGGACCCCACGATGCATGAAATGCAAGAGGACTCGACTTCCTAGGGTTAGTGAATGTGATTATCGAAGCTATGCTAGGGGGTGTGTGATTTTTGTGGCAATTCATCATAGGGTTCATCGCTAGGAGAAAGAGATAAAAAGAAGAAAAGAAAAAATAAAGACACGATGCAAACGACTCAAAAACGAAGAAAAAGACACAAATGACGCACGAAGTGCGACTCCCCCAGGCTGAAACTTGCATTGCCCTCAATGCAATAAAAGTAAATACGGAAGAGCAATGAAAATGGGGGGGAATACGCACCGACTCAAAAAGAAATGAAAAACGAGAAAAAGACATATACAAAAATGGAAAAGAAAGAAAATCACGCCACACGACATACAAACAGAAAATAACAAAAGAAAATCACACCACGACAAATAAACATCACACAAAGAAAACATCACATGACAGCACACAGAAAAATTGACTTCCCCCAAGCTTGACGTGACAGTGCTAGCGAAATGATGTGATCATGAAAATGCAGAGATATGCAAGGGGGAGGTCAGAAAACGAAATGGAATCAAAAAGCAGGAAAGGAATCGTCCTCGTCCTCCTCGGTGGAAGATGTGGGGGATGCAATGAAGTGGGCGGGAGAGGTGACTGGTGTGCGGAGAAGTGGAGAAAGTGGTCGGGGTGATGGATCGGTTGGTGTGGATGTGTGAATAATGGGTGGAGTCGTGGTGGTGATGGTGAGTGGGAGTGAAGGGCGACCAATGCGGTGGTAGATGGGGGTAGAATCGGCGGTGAATGGGGTGGATACATCAACAAATGGGTTGGGTACAGCGATAGAAGAGGATGGTGGGGAAGTGATCGTGATCGCACCTGCAATTTCTTGCGGCGCACGTATGGGGTGACGGAAGTGGAAGGTGGTGGATCTGTGGGAATGACATTGGAGGGAATGGAGATGGTGTGAGTAGATGAGGTGGTGGGAATGGAAGCGGTGATGTAAGTGGTGATAGGAGGGGATGGTCGCCTATATGGGGTGATGGTGGAGGTGAGGAATGTGATGGAGGAGGGGAAAATCGTCAAGGGGGTGAAGGTGGTGGTGTGGGTGGAGGAGGTCCGTGGACGTATGTGAGAAGGCGGAGAATGGCGGCCACGTTCCTCTCAAGTGTGAGGAAACATGGGTGAGTGAAGATGGAAGAGGATGGGACCGAGGAGGTGGAAGAGGAAGCGGCAGCGAGCAATGCAGCTAACTCAGCCTCGAGATGGAGGTGAGTAGAGGCGGCTCTACGAAAGGTGAAGGTGGTGGTCGTACGGATCGGAGAGGTGGCGACGGTGGTGATGGGAAGGGAGGCCGGGATGACACGGCTAGGTCCAGCCCCAGAGTCTTCCCGGGACGCAGGAAAGTCCTGCTCGCCTAAGTGGTCGGTAGGGGAAGGTGGTCTCGAAGCGCCCTGGGGTAGGAATGGAAGGCGGATCCCCTCCATAAACTCAGGATCGGGAGGAAATGTCCAATCTGTCGCCAAAGCAATAGTCATACGAGCGGGGTTGGGCAGAATGGTATAGGGAGCCGGAGGGTGTCCGTAATGGAAGGTGAAGCGACCATCGGGGCGGGGCTTAATCATGTGAATATGCCGCAGGACATCTAGATCTAGACGTAAGGGTCCTGCGACAGTAGGAAGATCTCTGGGGATGACAATGTTGAATTGGGGAGCCATAGCTATGATCGTGATAAGGCCCCCGCAACAAAGCTTGCCCTTACCGGCACGGCTAATCTCAAGAAGCTTAAAGACAAGCCAAGCACCGGTATAGACGGGAACGGTAGGGGCCCTAAAAGAAATCCCGTCATCACCCCGAACGAAAGCAAAGGTCATGGCCCACAAAATGAAAAGATCAGGGATGGTCATAGTGCCGGACTCATCCCTGGGGAAAAACATGCAAGAAATGATTCGGTGGGCTAGACAGAAGATGGGGTGAATGATGGAGGAGGCATTGGCCTTACCTCGGGGATATTCAAGGTGTAGGGTGAGGCGGAACCAAAACCGATCGACGTCAAATTCGGGGGATACCCGTAGGGACAGATAGCATCGTCCCCAAGGATGGGGAAACCAAAGATGTCATTGACGGTATCGAGATGGGTGCGAATGGTTCTGTTACGGATGCAGAAGATGACGACCGACCCTGACTCACAGACAAGTGTGCATAAGAATTCGAGTGTGAGTGAGGGGTAGGACACTGCGGTGGCATTTAGGAAAGCTAACCAACCTAAATTTGCGAAGAGAGTCTCGACCTCGGTGAAGACATCGAGATCGATAAGCGATTGGGTGTGGGAAAATTTGGTAGATAGATGCCCCCGAGCATCAAGTCTATGATAGAAATCCTTATGCTCCTGGTTCCTAAAGCGGTAGCCACCTGGGCCCATCAGTGGGTCCTCAACTGGGACGACAGGTTGGGGTTGGGGTTGGGGCTGTGCAGGCTGTGCGGGAGGAGGGCGTGTGTGTAGTGGACGTGTGGTCTTGCGTCTCTTGCAAGACGACCCCTCCTCTCGCATGATACCCTTACCCTTATCTTGATCCCGGGCCATGTGGGCGTGTGTACGTGAGTGAATGCGAAAATTTGATGAATGCACACACACACACAAGCAATCGAACAAATTGAAATTCTAGGGCAAAATATAAAATTAAGCTAAGGAGCGAAGTTACCCAATCAAGATGAAGATCCTTGCTCGTAGAGGTCCTAACGCGGTGCAACGGGATGAAGTGTGAAGCCGCGGCTACTCTTTTCAGCAAATTTAGAAATGGGGGAATATTTGGCGGAAATTAGGGTTTTTGAATGGGTAAAATCGAAGGTAGGGGGAGAGAGATCGATGGAAAGATAGAAAAAGAGAGTGGAGAGATCGATCGAGAGAGTTCTGTGGTCGGTTGAGGGAGAAACGAGGTCGGGCGAGGGAGAGGAAGTCGAAACGGCGAGAGAGAAACCAGAATAGGCGAGGGAGGTGAATGGGTGGGGTCGCAGGGTTTATATAGGGTTTAAGTCGAACCGATTGGGTGAGTTTTCACCCGATCGGTTGACTATTAGGTCGAAATTTTTGCTGAAAAGATTCTACAGGCGAACCGATCGGTTAAGAACTCAACCGATCGGTTGGCCGCTTCACAATTTTTCCCGAAAGTTTAGTACTACTCACCCGGTCGATCACCCGACCATGCTTTGTATCAACCGATCGGTTGATCAATTCCAAAATTTTCCGAGACTTTGGCCCAGCTCACACGGTCTACCACCCGGTCTCACATTGCTTCACCTGACCGGTTCGTGGGAGAACAGATACGGCCATTGTCTGATACGTCTCACCCGATCGGTTGATTGATCGCCCGATCGGGTGAGGGCTTGTTTCCTGCAAAAATTCATGAATGGCCTAAGTTTCACGACGGATGATCCCGCGGCTGGATTTATTTATTAAAACAAGAAAAATAAAGATGAAAATAAACCGAAAAACAAAGATAAAAGTTTAGAGCATGGGTTGTCTCCCATGAAGCGCTTTTGTTTAACGTCGTTTACTCGATGCCCGTAGATGATATTCAAGGCGGACGTGGGTGATGCCCTAAGATCGGCATCACTTCAGATTCAGAGTTGGTGCCCTTCGGTGTCGTTGGCGGGTGACAAGAAAACTTGCTCAACGACCCTCCCTTCGTTGACGGGATCCGGGGCTTCTCCCTTATATTGGCATCTACCGCCACTCGTTTCAAGATCCGGATCTCCTCACCGGTGAGCCACATGGGCTCTTTCCCTCTCCTCCTTGTCAGAGGAGCTTTTTGAAATCCGGGAGGTACCGTATGTGCCGCTTCCGCTTTCCTAGCAACATCATCTTTCTTCAGGCCGACTGGTTTTTCTAAGTCCCCCAAGATATCGGGGGGATTTCGTGAAAGAATCTCCCAGGCCGCTGCTTCCACAACTCTCTCTTCTTCTAACTCCAGCATATTGCATCTTGGATCATCCGGGGGATTGTGGTGCTTCATTGACAACCCCAAGTCTAACTCGACTTTTTCGTTGCCGACGTTAAGGGAAAGCTTCCCATTCTTCACATCGATTAAAACGACGGCAGTGGCCATGAAAGGCCGTCCAAGGATAATGGGGGTGTGCGCATCTTCAGGCATGTCCATGACGACGAAGTCCACTGGCACATGCAACCCACTTACGTTCACAGGGAGGTCATCTACAACCCCCACCGGATATTTGATCGAACGGTCTGCAAGCTGTCGGGTCATACCAGTGGGCTCCAAGTCGCCCATCCCTATCCTCTTATACAGCGACAAGGGCATTAAACTGACGCTCGATCCAAGATCGACGAGCGTGCGATGAATCTTTACCTCCCTGATTGCACAAGGGATAAAGAAGCTCCCTGGGTCTTTAAGCTTAGGAGGATTTGCTCTCTGAATGAGAGCGCTGCATTCCACCGTTAATACAACCTTCTCCTTTCTGGACCCTCTTGTCACCAAATCCTTTAAAAATTTTGCATAGGAGGGAATCGTCTCGATAGCTTCGAGGAAGGGGATTTGCAAGCTTAGATCCTTGACCATGGCAAAGAATTTGCCATACTTCTCGTCAATCTTGGCTTGGGCTAGCCGTTGTGAAAAAGGCACAACGAGCTTGAATGCTTTGAGGCTCCCTTCCTCGTCCTTCTTCTTCTCCTCTTTAGGGGCTCCCTTCGGAGTCATTGGCTTTGGCGACGAAGCACCGTCGTCATTCAATTTTTCAGTTGGTTGCTCTACGACCAACGGTGCTGCCGGTTCCTTGGGGGGCACTCTTATGGGGATTTGTGTTCCGCTTCTCAATATGATAGCGGACACATTCGCATTCTCGTGCGTGAGTGCCAAAGTCTGATTTTCTCCCCTCGGGTTCACTTTCGGTTGTGGCGACAATAGATTTTGCGACTTTGAAAGGCTCGCCACCTGTAACCCCAGCTGGGTTACTTGGTCAGTGAGAGCCCGCTGCCCCATTTCCAGCTTCAAATTTATCTTCTCCTGGTTGGTGATGTATTGAGTTAAGAGGGACTCAACCGGAGAGATGGCCATCTGCTGGCCATATTGCTGCTGCTGCTGAATGGGCTACTGATTTCTGGGAGCATACTGCTGATACTGTTGTGGAGGCTGCTGCTGCTGAAACTGCTGCTGCTGAGGCCTAGCCGGCTGATATATTAGCTGTTGCTGTTGCTGAGGAGGCGGCTACTGATACGGTGCCCAGTAGTTAAGGTTGGGGTGGTTCCGGTTATTTAGAGAGTACGCCGGATTGGAGCTAGTCCGTTGACGTGCGTTTATATTTCATATATTTGCGCATGTTTTCTTCCGTGTTTCTCCGTATTTTCCGCCATCTTTTATTTGTTTTCTCGTGTTTTCTTGTATTTTCTTGTTTTCTTTCGCTTTTCCATGTTTTTTGTATATTTACAGGAATTTACAGCATTTGGGACATAAAACGACGATATTCTGAGTCCCCGGAGCAACGAGAGGAGTCACGCGTGATCCAGGGGGTCAAACGACCAAGATTGCCACTTTTCAGCCCCCACCCGATCGGTTGGACACAGCCAACCGATCGGGTGATGCATGCGTGTCTGACCCGGACTGAAGCTGGAGCGAAGCGCAAGGTCAACCGATCGGTTCACCGACCGGTTCATCCCAACAGAGTTCTCGGGAAAATGGAGCTGAATTCCAACCGATCGGGTGTCCTTCACCCGATCGGTTCATCTGTAGCCGATTCCTCCGAAGGATGACCCGATCACACCACCCGCTCTCCTCTGCGTCTGATTGATGCTCCCGAAGGCAACGGCCGAAGCAACAAGCCGCTCACCCGATCGGTTGACATTTCAACCGATCGGGTGGCCTTTTCGTTCCCTTTCGCGCATCGCTGCTGATTCATTGAAGATCTGCTATCATTCCAGAAGGATTTTGGGTGATCTCTTATTTTTCTAGCGTCGGCATCGTCGTTATGTTTCCAACGATAGGTAGCATGCCCAAATCCGATTTTTCTAGATTTTTCTGGAATTTTCTGAGCGCAGCTATGTGCTGAAATTGGCTGCTGTCTGAAATTTCACTTCAACCGATCGGTTGGGAGTCCAACCGATCGGTTGAAGACAATTTCAGCAGTTTCGTGCTCTCTGTTTATTCCACCCGATCGGGTGAGTTTTCACCCGATCGGGTGGGCCTGTTTTGACAGTTTTGAGTGGGTTTCGGACCCGAACTGTTAAGAGTTTTTGGGGCTTTTAAATAGGGGTTTGGGCATGACTTTGGGGAGTTCTTCCTCAGTTTTTCTAGGGCTTTTTGCCCCTTTCTCTTGTGAGTTTAGATTAGGTTTTCTATTGTAATAAATCTTGTAATGGATTGAAGACTCAATTGCAAGCTAAGTATTTTCTTCTCTCATTTTCTATTGTATTGTGTTGTTTTCTTTGTTGCTTGATGGTGAATGTTTGTTTGTCATTATTATTGCTTTCTATCATGTTCTTCACCATCGAGTAGTGTTTGATGAACCCTAATACGGGTTAGGGTAGGATTAATGCTCGGAAATTTACATTTGGTTTGGTTGAATGGCATGTGTTCGATGAAATGCGTCAATGGGGATTTCTAGCAATCTGAGTCCAATTTGTACGGCAACACACTAGTTGTGTTGGGGGTTGGGGTCCGGTGCTTGTCCAGTCAAGATCCGCTTCGATGTCTTGCTAGAAATCACATTTGACCTATTTGGCCATTAGGGTTACGCGGGGGCGTTTCATTGTCATTGGCGGGAGAAAGACCGCCTCTGACTGTCGGGCCAAGGGGGAATAAATTTGGCGGTTGACTCCCTAGCCATAGCTCATGCTCCGAGCGTTGACATCGAGTCCTCACGCGTGGGAACTGTAGGGAATTGGCGGTCCCTTAGGGCACAAAAACTCTAGTCCCGTCCTAAGTCGGACGGAACATAGACACAAAAACATTTGCAGCGGAAGAAAAACTATGTTAACTAAATTAACATGCAGTTAAAAACTATTTTTAACTTAGCCCTAAGGTCCAAGACCCTATGCCAAGATCTATGCCGACTTGGGATGGGTCTGACCATCCCAAGAAGGATCTAGCCTACTGCGATTAAACTAAACTAATGCTAAAATACTTTAACCACATACCCGGAATCTCAGCCCTGGAGCAGGCGAGATGTTCCGCGCCGTCTTCCGAGCTGCTCCCGTCCCACGCCGAGCCGCTCCTTTGAACCGCTCCCCGAACCGCTCCCCGAACCGCTCCGCATCCCGAGGCGATCAATCCCCGTGCCACCGAGCCAACCACGCGTCGAAGAAAGTTTCACGCGAGTGAAACCTCCGCCAAGATTTCAGATTCAGAATCCGAACTCCTTTGTGGCTTTGCTAGAGCCCGCAGGAGTAAGGCAGAAATTTAGGGAGAAGAGAAATATTTATTTAAGCTTAGATCCGAGCGTGCTCGAACATTTACGAGAGCCGCTCAGATCTAGAGCTTGGGACGAGTTTTGAGAAAGGGGGGAGACCCCTATTTATATAGGCGGTGGACTCTCCCTATTTCTCAAAATCCGATGTGGGACTAAATATTTGGGTTAGTTAAAATTAAGTTAGTTTGCACTTCACAAAGTGCAAACTTCCGTGAATTTTAACTCACTCACCGTTGAGCTTCAAGATTGATACAACCTATCAATACGACAAGCGTTCAACCGTGAACGCATAGGAAAAAACGGTTCGTCAATCGGAGTTCGTTTGACCCTCCAATTGAGTGTCCAAAGATCAGCCCTAGGCTAGTTTTTCGCAAAAACTGAGCCGTCAAAAACTGCCCATTAAACCTAGGGCTCCACACCCAAAGGTGGGACCCACAAAACCTGCCCAGGCCTGAACCCGGGTGCAGCCCAGACCTGGACCCGGGTGCAGCCCAGGCCAGGCCTGGGCGCTGCCCAGGCGCCAGGCCTGGCGCCCAGGGCGCTTGGGCCGCCTGGGCCCAGCGCCCAGGGGCCCAGGCGGGCGCCTGGGCCTGTGCCCAGGTGCTTGGGCGCCTAGGCCTGGGCGCCCAGGCCCTTGTTTGGGCCTGGCGCCCAGGCCTGGGTAGCCTGGGTCTGGTCTGTAGGTCAGACCAGATCCAGACTAATCTGGTCTGTCTGGTCTGGTCTGATCTGACCCATTGGGCTGTTTTGAGCATAACTTGATCATCTGGTGTCCGATTTGGACGCCGTTCGAACCTGGGTCCAGACCGGGACATTCCCGTCTTACCCGTGAACTTTTCCTTGCGTTTATTTTATTAAATATTGTATTTAAACAATTTAATACACATTTAATCGCTTTTGCATCAAATGCAAAATAGTTCCTATCTAAGCTTAAATTACCATATTGCATCAAATGCATTTATCTTTTCTTTTGCATCAAATGCAAATATTCTCCCTAACTATTTTCTACCTATTACTAGACGAAGCGTTGCACTCTGTGTGAGACCCTACAGCCTGACCCTTACAACAGGTTGGGCTCGAAGCCCTATACGGCAGTGACCATGAGCAGTGGTTGCCGTCCCTGCTTCAGGAATCATCATTATGTGGTTAACTCATTGACATGAGTATTGTCGGGACCACCTGACTGTTTCCGTGATGAATTCCGCAGTTATAGTCTCTTCGTCTTAAATATGTCGTGTAGATCAAGTCTAGGGTACGGTCAAACTGTCAACCCCAATAACTTGACTCCGGTTAGTTTCTATCGATCTTTAGTCAACTAATGTTGGACTTCTTCCAACATACTCTGCGCAGAGTTTTTACTAAAGACCGAACTAACTCTACGACACTAACTCCCATTGACCGGGAGAGACGAATCCTCTCTTGGTCATTACTCGCCTCGTACGTTTCAAGTGACACCCAATCAAAAGACCTTTCGACAGGCCTTGCCTCGAAGCTAGGTTAGTTGATCTAAGTGGCACCGTTCACGCACAGGTCCGTCAAAATGAACTCAAGTCAAAAGACCAACTATCCTATCATCACTCAGAGTTATCACTGACAGATTGGTCAATATAACCATATGATAACTCTAGTGGATCGTTCAGTGAACTCATTCTAATGAGCACCTGTGTCTCGTCTTCGACTTCGCCAAGTCAAGCGATCATGAGATCATCGCCACCGCTAAACGGTGAAGACTAAGACACAATGGTCTAACCGATGTTTCGATATCCTTGTCTCGGAACATCTACGACCACGAACCATTCTAGACTTATGCTACAGACGGGCAAACGTTTCTCCATGATCGAGATACTCATCTCGATACCCGTTTGACCTTGCATAAAGTCTCAGGACTTTACCTAAGTCGATATCTAATTATAAACTAACTTAGATAAATCATTACCAAACAGCTTACTGTTATTTCGAACAAGATGTTTGTGCTATTCACACAGGAATAAATGGCCTCGAGGGCATAATATTCCTACAGGAACGGCTTGGACGAAGTGTTGGGAGTTATCATCGTGTGCTTAATGCTCCCGGTTGCGGAAGGTGTTAATGGACATGGGAGTGCCCACCGTCCGAAACCGGGTAGGCCTAGCGTACTTGGCACCAACCGGAATATCGGGCCATGGACGATAGGTACCACCTTTTGGGGCAATGTCTCACCCTGGGTCAAGTCAAATGCCAAGTTTCATGAGTGCTCTAGCCCGTGTTAGCGGGGATTCATTCCGTGTCTTTTTTATTTCTTCTCTTTATTTCTACACTTCACCCATATCATCCGCGTAGCTAGCACACAACCTAGGCGAGGCTAGTAGCCATTCAAGCCATCCACCTCCCTGAGTTTGATAAACCCGCACCCTACACTAACCGTGCACTTGCGGTAAAACAACACCGTGCCCATACCGTAAACGGGGCGCCGGTCAAGTTTTTGGCGCCATTGCCGGGGAGGCGGTCGGTTTGATATTAGCTTAGCTTGGGTTCGTTAGACTACGCATAAAAACACAAAAAAATTTCTTTTTCTTTTTTTTATTTAAAAAAAATATATTCAATAAACAAGAAATTTTTCCCCCCACCATTATATTATCTTTTTGTTATTCTCTTGTACTATTGACGCTCCTCTCTAGTTTTCTTATTTTTGTTGTCCAGGTATCTTTGGTGTAACCATGTGGAGATCAAATTTCGATGCTCAGATGGGAGGATACGATCCTTATTCAGTTGTGGTTTGTGATACTTGTGGGATGGTGGGGTACATGTATTATGATTGCCCATTTACACTTGAGAGCCTCCCCCACTCCAAGGCCAAACATTTTCCCACAACCTTAGCCCAAACACCTCCCATCCATTTTCTTAACCTTATACCCCTCCACAAACGCAAGAAGAATCAAGCCTCGTGTCTCTCCTTGAAAGTGCCATGTTTAACCAAGGCCAAATATTACAAAACTTAATGGTACCAATCACCGAGCCGACACCGAGGAGAGGGGATGAAGGAGAGGATATACACACTTTCATGGTTGAGACCACCATGCCATCGGCCACCATAGACACATCTCAAGCCGATACCCCATTTTTCCATCACTACCACTTGGATGACGAAGCATTTTTTGATGATGATAGTGAGGATGGGGAGATTTATCTAGGATCTGTGGGAGAGATTTCTTGTCTTGATTTGGATACCCCACATGAGTCCTAAAAGAGCACTGAGGAGTTTACAGAGATTATGCATACCGGCAAGGAGGATGTGCGTGAGGACGAGGACACCACGACCACATACGAGGGGTCCGCTCCACATCCACCTCCAGAGCCATCTCTGTCACAGCTTCCTCCTTGGTCGATGGTCAACCATGAGGATGTCATTCAGGACATCGGGCAGATGGAGGAGCATGAGCATATCATCGAGGAGGATGTGCATGAGGGCTTGGATACGATCATCCACTTCATGGAGCCCGAGCCACATCTACCTCTACCATCACGGTCCACTTCTTCTGCGGCTGAGCATCTACTTGAGCATATTGCCATTATTCAGGGAGATTTTCATACTCACTCTCACTCCACATTTGAGTCTCGCTTTTCACGTCCTATTTCTTTAGACTCATATATATTTGACACACCATATCTGTCGCAGGATACAGGATCTACTTCCCTTGAGTTATGCTGCGGTGTGTCACCACTTGGAGAGCCACTTCTCATGGAGAGCGAGGATTTGGTCGTCACTAGTACAGAGGATAGCGACCCATTCTCAGGGAGTATTCGTCACCCGTTTACTATTCTCCCATCTTATGTTGACGATTATCTCTGGGATACATTTATTTCGGGAAATAATTTCTTGCCATGGACTAATGCACCTCGTCCTTTGCAGGTCACAAGTGGACACCTATGAGGGATGCTTGAAGGTGCATTGCTTGGGTCCATTGGCACACGTGGCACAGCGCTTCTGGCGGAGCCACAGAAGGAGCAGTTGAGCAGCTACCTGCCCCACTCCAGATCTTGGATCCGCCTATGCTCAGGTGTATCCTAATCCAGTAGTGTAAAAATTTACAGCTTTCTAGTTTAGATTTGAATAATCTCGTTTCCTCTCATTAGTGAGGGGAGCGTATCTAGGATTTGCTTTTGCATCTTAATAACCATTCACGTCGTGCCCTTCTATCATTTCACCCCACATCCTCTTCCGGGGAGAACGAGCAGACTGTCTCTCCTGCATTCTGATTTCTTTCTTTTCCGATTTTCCCCTAGCATATTTCTGCATCACATTGATCATATCATTTTGCTAGCATTGTCATGTTCAGCTTGGGGGAAATCGACTTTTGTGTGCATATTTTCATGTGTCGTTGTCGTGTGTTTGTGTCTTTGAGTCCTTCGTTGCGTTTTATACCTTTTATTTTGTATGTTTCTCTCTTTATTTTCCAGTTTCGTTCGTGTGTTTTTCGTGTTTTTCATTTTTTCTGTCCGTGCACCCCCCATTTTCATTGCCCTCCCATATTCACTACTATTGCATTGAGGACAATGCAAGTTTCAGCTTGGGGGAGTCACACTTCGTGCGTCATTTGTCTCTTTTTCTTCGTTATTTGAGTCGTTTTTCTCCGTGTATTTCTTTTTCTTTTTCTTTTCTTCTTTTTATCTCTTTCTCCTAGAGAAGAACCCTACGATGAATTTCCACGAAAATCACACGCACACCTTGCACGGCTTCAATAATCACATTCACTAACCCTAGGATATCGAGTCCTCTTGCATTTCATGCATCGCGGGTCCACTTAGCTTTTTGTGAGTCGTGTGTCATGACTAGCTTATTATGTGCTTCTACTTTGTGATGTTGTTTTATATACCCATCCTTGGTTGACCCCTAGATTATCATGCTTCGATTTGAATATGCGGTATTTTCTTCTACTATCTGCTTCTAAATGCATGCTATATTTATATCGTATATTTCAATTCGCATGTGTCGGGATTCCACAAACAAGGACTAGGATAACCCATTTAGCCTATGCTCTGATTAGCGAGAAATATCTCCTTTGCCTAAGTGTTTAGAATCTGATTTCATTTTTATTTTACTTGGTGCAAATCCCCTCGTCGTGTACCGTTCTCCCACTTGGGAGAGTACACATGTGTATAGCCAAAAAACCCAAAAATCCTAAAAAAGAGAAAAGAAAAGAAAAACCCAAAAAGAAATGAAGAAAAAAAATATATATGTATATACAAAAGGCAAAAAAAAATATACAAATACCCAAAATCAAAAAAAAAATTCCCGTGTGAATATTTTCCTACTTGCCGAGAATAAAGGGAAGGCGAGAATTTGCACCGAGTGTTCTACTCCACATCTTCTCAACCCCCATCGTTTTCGAAAACACTTGGCATGGGAACTTTTTAGCTAGTATCTCGGCTATAGTGGTGTGATTTCCTTAACCCTAGTTGTGGAGTCCTCGATGCATGATACGCTTCTATTCTTATACTCTTCTCATGCATGCTTGAGCAAATATTCACCGCAATTTCAAATTCGAATCGGTATTTGGGTTGTTTCCTGGATTTGTGTATATCGAGCTTTATTGACAATGTAGATAGTGACAACGTCTGCTAACACACGACTACACTCACTCGCGCTTCACCGCGTGGGCCCACGGCATTTGTCTGGACTCGTATTCCTTAGTTTAGTGATGTGATTTGGTGTTTGCTTGCTTGGTGTGTCGTTTTTGACTTTGTTGGCCCTGATGGGCGATCTAGGATATAGAGTTTTCTTTTTCTCTCTTTCTCTATATTTTCTCCCTCCGAGCTCCTACTCTCACTCGTCTTCCTCGAGGACGAGGAAGAGTTCAGCTTGGGGGATTTTGACGTGCGTTTATATTTCATATATTTGCATACGTTTTCTTCCGTGTTTCTCCGTATTTTCCGCCGTCTTTTATTCGTTTTCTCGTGTTTTCTTGTATTTTTTTGTTTTCTTTCACTTTTCCATGTTTTTTGTATATTTGCAGGAATTTACAGCATTTGGGACATAAAACGACGATATTCTGAGTCCCCGGAGCAACGGGAGGAGTCACGCGTGATCCAGGGGGGTCAAACGACCAAGATTGCCACTTTTCAGCCCCCACCCAATCAGTTGGACACAACCAACCGATCGGGTGATGCATGCGTGTCTGACCCGGACTGAAGCTGGAGCGAAGCGCAAGGTCAAACGATCGGTTCGCTGACCGGTTCATCCCAACAGAGTTCTCGGGAAAATGGAGCTGAATTCCAACCGATCGGGTGTCCTTCACCCGATCGGTTCATCTGTAGCCGATTCCTCCGAAGGACGACCCGATCACACCACCCGCTCTCCTCTGCGCCTGGTTGATGCTCCTGAAGGCGACGGCCGAAGCAACAAGCCGCTGACCCGATCGGTTGACATTTCAACCGATCGGGTGGCCTTTTCGTCCCCTTTCGCGCACCGCTGCTCATTCATTGAATATCTGCTATCATTCCAGAAGGGTTTTAGGTGATCTCTTATTTTTCTAGCATCGGCATCGTCGTTAGCTTTCCAACGATAGGTCGCATGCCTAAATCCGATTTTTCTAGATTTTTCTGGAATTTTCTGAGCGCAGCTATGTGCTGAAATTGGCTGCTGTCTGAAATTTCACTTCAACCGATCGGTTGGGAGTCCAACCGATCGGTTGAAGTCAATTTCAGCAGTTTCGTGCTCTCTGTTTATTCCACCCGATCGGGTGAGTTTTCACCCGATCGGGTGGGCCTGTTTTGACAGTTTTGAGTGGGTTTCGGACCCGAACTGTTAAGAGTTTTTTGGGGCTTTTAAATAGGGGTTTGGGCACGACTTTGGGGAGTTCTTCCTCAGTTTTTCTAGGGCTTTTTGCCCCTTTCTCTTGTGAGTTTAGATTAGGTTAGATTAGGTTTTCTATTGTAATAAATCTTGTAATGGATTGAAGACTCAATTGCAAGCTAAGTATTTTCTTCTCTCATTTTCTATTGTATTGTGTTGTTTTCTTTGTTGCTTGATGGTGAATGTTTGTTTGTCATTATTATTGCTTTCTATCATGTTCTTCACCTTCGAGTAGTGTTTGATGAACCCTAATACGGGTTAGGGTAGGATTAATGCTTGGAAATTTACATTTGGCTTGGTTGCATGGCATGTGTTCGATGAAATGCGTCAATGGGGATTTCTAGCAATCTGAGTCCAATTTGTACGGCAACACACTAGTTGTGTTGGGGGTTGGGGTCCGGTGCTTGTCCAGTCAAGATCCGCTTCGATGTATTGCTAGAAATCACATTTGACCTATTTGGCCATTAGGGTTACGCGGGGGCGTTTCATTGTCATTGGCGGGAGAAAGACCGCCTCTGACTGTCGGGCCAAGGGGGAATAAACTTGGCGGTTGACTCCCTAGCCATAGCTCATGCCCCGAGCGTTGACATCAAGTCCTCGCGCGTGGGAACGGCTTGGACGAAGTGTTGGGAGTTATCATTGTGGCCTTAATGCTCCCGGTTGTGGAAGGTGTTAATGGACACGAGAGTGCCCACCGTCCGGAACCGGGTAGGCCTAGCGTACTTGGCACCGACCGGAATATCGGGCCATGGACGCTAGGTACCACCTTTTGGGGCAATGTCTCACCCTGGGTCAAGTCAAATGCCAAGTGTCATGAGTGCTCTAGCCCGTGTTAGCGTGGATTCATTCCGTGTCTTTTTTATTTCTTCTCTTTATTTCTACACTTCACCCATATCATCCGCGTAGCTAGCACACAACCTAGGCGAGGCTAGTAGCCATTCAAGCCATCCACCTCCCTGAGTTCGATAAACCCGCACCCTACACTAACCGTGCACTTGCGGTAAAACGACACCGCGCCCATACCGTAAACGGGGCGCCGGTCATCCGTGGAGGGTACGTCGCGTTCCTCGTAGGATTGTAGAATAGTGCGCTCGCTTGGTCCAACGGAGGTGAGATGTCACCACCCTCGAAGTCTTCCATGACTTCGGATTCCACCGCTGCAATATGTTGTGTACCGGCACCACCGGCTCCTACCATTAGCGCGGAGATCTGGGTCGACAGCAAGTCAAACTTGCTGGATAATTTGTCGACGTCCTCGACCCTGTGGATACCCCTAGATCAAGGTGTGGCTCTCTCGTCACATCACCGCTCATTGTTTGATGACATATTTTCTAGTATGTTTCCGGCATCTCTTTTACTTCTGGACATAAAGGACCCCCCAGCCGTGGCATCCATTGAAGACTTCAAGTCATCCCTCAATTCGTTGTAGAATAGATTAATTATCTGCCACTTGGGAAGCTCGTGATGAGGGCATCTTCGCTGCATCTCCTTAAATCTTGTCCAAGCTTCATGCAGGGACTCGTGGCTGGCTTGGGAGAAGGAGGAGATCTCACTCCTCAGCTTCATGGTCTTCCCCGGAGGAAAGAATTTTGTCAGAAAAGCGTTTGCAAGCTTCTCCTAAGTGTTGAACGTATTTGGGTCCTTCCCCCTAAGCCACAGCTTGGCCTTATCTCGCAGAGAGAAGGGGAATAGCTTCAGATGGATCGCCTCAGTTATGACACCATTTATGCGGAAGGTGTCACATTTCTCCAAGAAGGAGTCCAAATGTTCGATGGGGCTCTCTATGGGTGCCCCCGAGAATTGATCCTGCTGAATCCACGTCACTAAGGACGGCTTGAGCTCGAAGCTCTACGCCGTAATAGCTGGAGGACGGATGGCAGAGGTGGACTCGAGGGAAGGCATCGAGTACTCCAGCAGGGATTTATGAGGTGGGGTGTTCTCCCCCATGGCTTAATGCTCTTCTCTTCTTCCCTTCTTTGTGGCCAGATGCCTTAGAATGGCGTTTATCTCAGGATCAATAGGAATCAAGTCGTCGAGACTCCTTGAACTCCTGTGCATGAAAAGCAACAAACACACGTGAAGCAAAAGTGGGATAGAAATAGATAAAAGTAGAAAATAAAAATAAGAAAATAAAAACGAAAAAGAAGAATGCGAAAATTATCGCGAGATAGAGATGAGAGCTAGACTCAAGGGTTCATGAGATCCTAAAATAACAAGCACGTTGCCTCCCCGGCAACGGCGCCATAAAGCTTGACGTCCCCGCGTTGCGCGTGTTTGATGTGTTCAATAGGAAATTGGGGGTGTGAGATTTAAATATTTATAACCGCAAGCGCACGGTGTTGTAGTATGGCTTGGGGGTCGAACTCAGGGAGGCGTGGTTGTGCTTGTGTCAGAAAGGACCGAATTCACCATATGGTTGAGCTAGCCCAAATCGGTGGATGGGTTGTCACAGAAATAGAATGCGAGAGATAAACAATATGAAGGGAAACCCGAAACTTCGATTTCTACCCTATCATGTGATTCTCGCCAATACGACCGACGGATGGGATACCGATCGGAATTAGGGTCTAAAGGTGAGACGTTGCCTCTAAGAGTGATACCGGCGTCCCATGGGCCCGATATTCCGGTCGGTGCCCAGGATGATACACCGGACTTCTCGGGTTCGGTCAGTGGGCATTCCCATGTCCATTAACACTGACCGACTCCAGGAGCACTAAGCTCGCAATGATAACTCCCGACATCTCGTCCTGCTGTTCCCACGCGCTAGGATTCGATGTCTACGCTAAGGGCGTGAGCTATGGCTAGGGAGTCAACCGCCAAGTTTATTCCCCCATGGGCCAACGGTCAAAGGCGGTCTTTTTCCCACCGATGACAATGAAACACCTCGCGTAACCGATAAATTCCTAATCTTTATCGATTTCCTAGTCCTATGGACGCATCAGGGAGAACCCACGAAGGGGTTTCCACCAAAATCCCAGATTTGGGAACTACTCACACATATTTGCTAAAAAGCGATCTAAATGAAAATCGACCGTTAAAAACATAATCAGACGATTGGAATGAAGTAATAGCAATGCAATTAAGATAATACCAAAGTTTGGTTAAAATACAAACACTTACAAATAACAAAGAAATTACAGCCGTCACAAGAGAGAAAAACAGCAAAAAAATAACAACTCCCATTTCTGGAAACCTAGGGCTTCTATATATAGAAAACGACATCACCCGATCGGGTGAAGAATCACCCGATCGGGTGACCTGCTGCTTACTTCGACAGCGATCTTCAGGACTTCACCCGGTCAGGCGACACGGTCGGTTGGCGGAAGCTTCTACCGTTTGGATCTTGGCGTCGTCGGGTGACCGATCGGTTGGAATTGTCACCCAAAAGACAGAAACTTCGGGCATTTTGGCACAGTCTGCTGGCGGTCGGGCGAGCTCTCCGGATCATCTCTTTGGGGAAATTGGCTACAAGTGAACCGATTGGGTGATAGTCACCCGATCGGTTGGAGTTTAGCTTCAAATTCCCGAGAGATCAGTCGGGCTGAACCGGTCTCCGACCTGGTCGGTTGATACTTGCGTTGCTTCAGCATCTGTCTGGGTCATGCACGCGTGTATCACCTGATCGGTTGGCGGTGTCCAACAGATCGAGTGGGCGCTGAAAGATGGAGATCTTTGTCGTTTGACCCCCCGGATCACGCGTGACTCCTCCCGTTGCTCTGAGGACTTACGATATCATCGTTATATGTCCCCTACGCTTGAAAACTCTTGTAAACATGTAAAAACACGGAGAAGTGAAAGAAAACAAGAAAATACAAGAAAACGGATACGAGACGGCCGAAAATAACGGAAAACACAAAAGAAGACGTGCGTGAATATATGAAATATAAACGCACGTCACCTAACCCGGGAATTTTAGTAGCGAGCCACCTTCTTCTTCTGGCAGATGGTGGTGGCCAAGGCCTGCTCCCGTCGCTCGCCCAGGAGCTCCAAGCCGAGCTCCAACCCTTCCGAGTTCCTTTCCTCGTCGAAGTGTTTTATTCGGAGGGATTCCTCACCTACCTCGACAGGCACCACCGCCTCGGTGCCATAAGCGAGCATGAACAGGGTTTCACTCGTGGCTTGCTTATGGGTCGTTCTGTATGACCAGAGTATTCCTGGGAGTTCCTCCGGCCAACTCCCTTTGGCGCCCTCAACTTTCTTGTGGAGGGGCTGTAACGACTGGTTTTCATGTATCTGGATTTATTATATTATAATATATGTTTTGGTGGATTTTCTCCTCGTGTGTGGTTTTCGTCTCCGTAACTTTCATTTTCGATCGTTTCGTCGTGTTTTCTCGTTTTTTCCTTAGGATCGTCGATTTCGGAGTAAGTCATTCGTGATGGGCTTCATAACGGTCGTATCTTACTAGTAGATCAAGCCTAGGAGTCTTAGAAATCGATCCCGGAGCTCCGCGTTCCGTATCGGAACTTTTGGTGCTTATTAGCCGGTGTAAGAAGGGGCACCGACCGACTAGATGACGATCCAGTCGGTCGGCAATCCTTCTTGAACCGACTAGTTGGCTTTCTAAATTATTCAGGAGTTACTGTTTATCGTTAGTCGGTCTAAGAACGTTGGTTGACCGACTAGGTTGCAAACTAGTCGGTCAGCAATGCTTCTTTAACCGACTAACTCTTCAACTAATTTTTGGTATCAATACTGTTCACTCTTAGTCGGTCTAAGAACGTTCACCGACCGACTAGATGTCAAACTAGTCGGTCAGTAGTTGTTCATCGACCGACTAAATCCAAATCCTATTTTCGTTCAGAAGTTACTGTTTACACTTAGTCGGTCTGCGTTGGTCGACCGACCGACTAGTTGCCAAACTAGTCGGTCAGTGGTTGCTCTTTGACCGACTAATCTGTGTTAAAACCCTAATTTCTGGGCAGCCGCCAGCCCATCCTATTTAAACCCCTCCCAAATGTTTTCTTCTTCCTCCACTCGACCCAAAATCCTAATTTCTCCCCCTTTGAGCCCCCATCTCCCTCAAGCCATTATTCCTTCATCCCAAGCTCATCCTCCATCATCCAAACCCTCCCTTGTCACAACCCATCTCTCATCTTCCCCAAACTTTCATCAAACCCCTAAAATCCACCTCCAAACCCATTTCTCCAGATTTTCCCTCATTTCCAGATCTGAGCCGGATCGTTCTTCCGTTGCCGTGGTTGCTCGGCATCGCTCCTCCGCCTCTTCACGGTAATACTCGATTCCTTTAGTTTTAGCATAACCCCCATTGACATGTGTGAAACCCTAATAAAATGGATTATTAGAAAGTTAGGATTCTAATAAGAAATCGATTTAGAATCATTGTTCTAATGATTGTTTTGCCATAACAGCGATCTATTCTGTAGTTAGCTTGTGATGACCTTCATTGCTCGTCAACCCCGGTATCAGGCAAGTGAAACTTGCATCTCTTGATTTGGGCCATGTCTTAGGCTATTACCTTGCTTTAGCGTAAAAGAGACTAGACGGTGAAAGGATAGCCATCTAGACGCCATTGACCTAGCTTGACAACGAAGCTTGGTCCGTTACCCTCATCATGCTTGTATGTCACGTTTAATTTCAATTAACGGTATGCAAATATCTGTTCATGTCATTGCATAGTGATTATTTATCGTGATTGCGTAGCACACGCTACAATGTTATATTCCTGGCTCGTGTTCCAGAAGCGAGCCCTGTAGTTGGAAACCCCAACGCTCGGATACCGGCTAGGTGCACCCCTATGCCAAATACACTTCCTGGCTCGTGATCCAGAAGCGAGCTCAGTGAGTTGGAAACCCCAACGCTCGACACATATGGGTGGGGTAAGAGATAAGCGGCCACCTGAGCCCCGAGTTGGCCTGATCCGCCACTCCGGCCAGCAGGCGAAATCTCTAGTGTTTCAGTGATAACAGTGATAAGTGAAAATAGTGATAAGTGATTCGTGAATTAGTGATTTGGTAGCTTTTGCTATATCGTGCGTGCTTGTCTCTTCCTTTAAACTGTTGCATCATACTTAACTGCCATGTCATTGCTTAATATTATATAAGTGCTAGGTTGTTAGCTACTTTCAGTTTCCTTGCTCAAGTCTTTCAGACTTGCTGACATGTGCCCCTTTTCTCTTTTGGGTGACACATGTTAGACCTTGAGCCCGAGTTATTTGCTGTGGGTGAGGTGTTTGCGGACGCCGAGCTTGCGCCCGTGTTGGACGAGGACTTCGTAGACACTGAAGATCAGTCTTAGTGTCTACGTCTAGTTTTGTTAGATCTTTTGGGTTGTCGGTGCGTGGCGCCTAGTTTGATACTCTGATATATTTGTCTTTGTTTGTCCTTGTTCTGGGCCTTTAGACTCATTCTTTTAGCCTGGTGGCTTTTCTGTGATGTTGGATATTTTGTGGACAAACTGTGGGATTGGTATTTCATATCCGTCTCATATTATTATTATTATTGTTGTTGTTTCGTTTGCAATTACAGGGACCTGCTTATACTAAATTTACGCTTATCAGGCGTGCGTCTTCACAGCTCCACGCTTGAGCGGACCTTCTCACGTCTCGCCTCCATTTTAGGGAAGCGGGTCGTGACAGATTTTAGTGGTGGCCCATGCAGGTCCTTCTGTAACTGCAATTATCGAGATAACGATAATAATACAAGATTGTCCAACAAATAAGTTCGACATCGAAGCCCTAAGCTATGAGTCTAATTGTTTTGTGTTCTGTGTCATTAGATGGCAGGAAGGCGAATCACCCGTGGTGGTGGTAGTGGTGCGCCCCCTCATGACGAGGATCCTGAGCGGGAGCCCACTAACGGAGAGATGATGCGGATGATGTTGCAAATGATGCAGGTTCAGTAGGGTGTGCTTCTGCAGGTACAGAATGCTCCGGTGGATCGAGCTGCTCGGGTGGTGGAAGCCCCTCGCCCTGAGCCCGGGGCGAAGTAGTTCAGAGAGCTGGGTCCTGCATATTTTGATGGAACCGAAGGTCCACTAGCTGCTGATGAATGGATGAGGAATATCGAGGACAATCTGAAGATGTCCAAGGTCAACGAAGTTAGTTGGGTTGACTTGGCGAAGCGCCAGCTGAGGGATAACGCCAGGAATTGGTGGGATGCTGAAGAGAAGATGTTGGAGGAGCCGATCGTCTGGGCTACCTTCAAGGCCAGATTTGATGGCAAGTTCTTCCCGAAAGCTGCCAGGGAAGAGATGCTGCAGCGTTTTATTGATTTGAAGCAAGGAAGCTCGTCGGTGGACCGATACCACCAGGAGTTCATGAGGCTGAGTCGGTTTGCACCAAAGATGGTGCAGGACGCTGAGGAGAGAGCTCAGAGGTTCCTGCAGGGACTTGCTTCAGAGCTCCAGAGTTTTGTGACCTCTTCTGACCGGGAATCTTATCAGAAGGTTTTAGTAGCAGCCAAGAGGCAGGAGCTGCTCATGAACCAGAGGAGGGGGTCTATTGTTGGTACTGGGAAGAGGCCTGTGAAACAGGCGAGAGCTACAGTTAGACCTGGATTCAGGCCGAACCAGCCTGTTCAGTTTAAGAGGCCAGGAGGGCCCGTTCGGAGGACTTGCCATTTCTGTGGCAAGGAGGGCCATATCAAGGAATCGTGTAGGAAGTTCTTGGGGCAATGTATTGCCTGTGGAGATCCCGCCCATGCTCTCAGGGAGTGCCCGAAGTTGAAGCAACCTTGGAGGACACCTATTGCTGCCCCGCCGTTGCAGCAGAGAGCCCCGGTGCCCGCTGGTCGTGGGGTACCCCTTGTTCCGCAGGGGCATGCCTTTCGGCAGGCGGTTCCGCCAAGGAGGCAGGCATTTCTGATGACCGAGGAGGAGGTTTTGGCCATGGATGAGGTAATTGCAGGTAACTTTCAATCTAGTTGTTCCTTCCCTAATTAGTTGATTGTTAAATTATGTTGGTTGCTTGTGTATGAATGTTGCTAGAGTAAGATTTGATTGATTAGACTGTTTGTTAGGTGTGGTTTTGGTTTGCACGTTCCCTGCCCGAGTCCTCTTTGACTCAGGTGCGTCGATGTGTATTTTGGCCCAGAGCTTCGTGGAGAAGCATTCCTTGTCGACGTCCCCTCTCTCCAAGAGTTGGAACATCGTCACAGGGAATGGAGTAGTCACGGTGCATCGTGGGTGCAGTCCTTGCTCTGTGGTGGTTTGTGGACATGAGCTTTATGCTGATTTTATTGTCCACAACATCACCAACTACGATGCGGTCTTTGGGATGGATTGGCTTGCGAGCTTCTATGCTACGATTGACTGTCGAAGGAAGAAGGTGGTGTTCGAGATTCCCGGACATCCAGTATTCGAGTTCAGCCATGGTAGCAGTTCGCTTGGTCCTGTCAGATTTTGGGCCAAGCCGGTGGAGGTTGTGGCTATGCAGATGGAGGTGGAGTGGCCAGCTGTGGTGCGAGATTTTGGCGACGTCTTCCCCGAGTAGATGTCTGGTTTGCCACCTGATCGAGCTCTAGAATTTTCTATTGATCTTGTTCCGGGAGCGCAGCCGATTTCGAAGGCGCCGTATCGTATGGCACCTGCAGAATTGGAAGAGTTGCGGAAGCAGTTGGATGAGCTTTTGCAGAAGGGTTATATCAGTCCTAGTGTGTCTCCGTGGGGAGCACCGGTGTTGTTGGTAAAGAAGAAGGATGGTTCGCGTCGTATGTGCGTGGACTATCGGGAGTTGAATGCGGTGACCATCAAGAATAAATACCCGTTGCCTCGCATCGATGATATTTTTGATCAGCTTAGAGGTTCGAGGGTGTTTTCTAAATTGGATTTGAGGAGTGGTTATCATCAGTTGAAGGTGAAGAAGGATGATGTTCCGAAGATAGCGTTCAGGACGAAGTATGGACACTATGAGTTTGTGGTTATGCCTTTCGGCGTAACTAACACACCCGTAGTTTTCATGAATCTGATGAACCTGATTTTCTACAACTTTTTGGATAAGTTTGTCGTTATCTTTATCGACGACATTCTGATATATTCGAAGTCGGAGGAAGAGCATGCCTCGCACTTGAGGATGGTATTGGAGATTTTGAGGAAGCATCGGTTGTATGCTAAGTTTTCGAAGTGCGAGTTCTGGCTGGATAGAGTTGCTTTTCTCGGGCATGTGGTGACTGGAGATGGTATTTCTGTGGATCCCGAGAAGATTAGGGTCATCAGAGAGTGGCCTGTTCCGTCGTCTGCGTCTGAGATTCGGAGCTTCCTTGGTTTGGCGGGATATTATCGTCGTTTCATTAAGGACTTTTCCCGTATTGCCGAGCCGATGACCAGGTTGACGCGGAAGGATGTACCTTTTGTTTGGTCGGGTGATTGTGAGAGTGCTTTTGGTGTTCTGAGAGAGCATTTGACGACTGCCCCTATTCTTGTTGTGCCTGATCGCAGCGGTGGATTTGAGATCTTTTGCGATGCTTCTGGCAAGGGTCTCAGTTATATGTTGCATCAGCACAGGCATGTTGTGGCTTATGCGTCTCGTCAGCTTAAGGTTCATGAGAAGAATTACCCGACGCATGATTTGGAGTTGGCTGCCGTTGTGTTTGCTCTTAAGATTTGGAGGCACTTCTTGCTGAGTGAGAAAGTGAAAATCTTCACCGATCACAAAAGCTTGAAGTATATTTTTACTCAGAAAGAGCTCAACATGCGACAGCTTCGATGGTTGGAGCTTATGGCAGATTATGAGATTGATTTGCAGTATCACCCTGGCAAGGTGAATGTGGTTCCAGATGCTTTGAGTAGGCTTCCCACGGTGATGATGTTGACCTCGCAGTGGAGATTGCAGCAGGATTTTTGCGAGTCTGGTGCGGAGATTGTCCTTACTGGGAAGGATTCGTCGTTGATGTACATGCAGGTGCAGTCAACGATCGTGGATCGGATTAAGGCGAGTCAGGCCGGAAATCCGAAATTGGTAAGGATTCGAGGGCAGGTTGAAGCAGGTCTGCGGACTGACTTTTTGAATCATGAGGATGGCTCGCTGAGGTTTAGAGCCAGGTTGTGTGTGCCAGCTGGGGATATTAGAGAGGAGTTGATGGTGGAGGCACACAGTTCGCTGTATTCTGTGCATCCTGGTGGCACCAAGATGTACCAGGATCTTCGTTATAATTTTTGGTGGTATGGCATGAAGAGGAGTGTGGCTCGGAGTGTGGCCAAGTGTTTGGTTTGCCAGCAAGTGAAGGCGGAGCATCAGCGTACGGTCGGGTTGCTACAACCGCTTCCGATTCCAGAGTGGAAGTGGCAACACATCACTATGGATTTCGTGACTGGACTACCTCGGAGTCCGAAGCAGAATGACGTGATTTGGGTGATCGTAGATCGATTGACCAAATCCGCGCACTTTATTCCGTTCCGAGTGGGACAGTCCACTGAGGTGCTAGCAAGGAGATACATGGAGGAGGTCGTGCGACTTCACGGAGTCCCCGTGAGTATTGTGTCTGACAGAGACACGAGGTTCACATCTCAGTTCTGGCAGAGTTTGCAGAAGAGTTTGGGTACGCGTCTGAGTTTCAGCACGGCGTACCATCCGCAGACAGATGGCCAGTCCGAGAGGACGATTCAGATTTTGGAGGACATGCCGAGGGCGTGCATGTTGGATTTCAAGGGTTCGTGGGAGGACCATCTGCACTTGGTAGAGTTCTCTTACAACAACAGCTTCCAGGCGAGTATTGGCATGGCGCCTTTCGCCGCTCTTTATGGGAGGAAATGTCGATCGCCATTGAGTTGGGATGACGTTGGTGATCGGGAGTTGTTGGGACCTGAGATGATCGTGGAGGCCGTGGATATCGTCAGGAATATTCGGGAGGGGTTGAGGATTGCTCAGGACCGTTTTAAGCATTGGGCGGATGCTAAACGTCGTCCTTTGGAGTTTCAGCCGGGCGATCATGTGTTTCTGAGGATTTCCCCGAATCGTGGAGTGATTCGTTTTGGGAAGCGAGGGAAGGTGAGCCCGCGATACATTGGACCATTTGATGTTTTGGAGAGGGTCGGTGAAGTAGCTTATCGCTTAGCCTTGCCGCCATCTTTGGAAGGAGTCCATGATGTTTTCCATGTGTCGCAGCTTCGTCGATACATCAGCGATCCGTCTCATGTCGTGGATTTCTTGGAGATCACCGTTCGCCCAGATTTGACGTATGACCAGCATCCAGTGCAGATTCTGGACAGGCGTCAGAAGTCACTTCGAAACAAGGTCGTCGATCTTGTTAGAGTGATGTGGCGACACGGCTCACCTGGAGAGTCTACTTGGGAGAGAGTAGATGAGATGCGAGAGCGTTTCCCACTTTTGTTTCCGGACACGTGAGTGTTTGGAAATTCCGAGGACGGAATTTTTCTTAAGTTGGGGAGGATGTAACGACTGGTTTTCATGTATATGGATTTATTATATTATAATATATGTTTTGGTGGATTTTCTCCTCGTGTGTGGTTTTCGTCTCCGTAACTTTCATTTTCGATCGTTTCGTCGTGTTTTCTCGTTTCTTCCTTAGGATCGTTGATTTCGGAGTAAGTCATTCGTGAAGGGCTTCATAACGGTCGTATCTTACTAGTAGATCAAGCCTAGGAGTCTTAGAAATCGATCCCGGAGCTCCGCGCTCCGTATCGGAACTTTTGGTGCTTATTAGCCGGTGTAAGAAGGGGCACCGACTGACTAGATGACGATCCAGTCGGTCGGCAATCCTTCTTGAACTGACTAGTTGGCTTTCTAAATTATTCAGGAGTTACTGTTTATCGTTAGTCGGTCTAAGAACGTTGGTTGACCGACTAGGTTGCAAACTAGTCGGTCAACAATGCTTCTTTAACCGACTAACTCTTCAACTAATTTTTGGTATCAATACTGTTCACTCTTAGTCGGTCTAAGAACGTTCACCGACCGACTAGATGTCAAACTAGTCGGTCAGTAGTTGTTCATCGACCGACTAAATCCAAATCCTATTTTCGTTCAGAAGTTACTGTTTACACTTAGTCGGTCTGCGTTGGTCGACCGACCGACTAGTTGCCAAACTAGTCGGTCAGTGGTTGCTCTTTGACCGACTAATCTGTGTTAAAACCCTAATTTCTGGGTAGCCGCCAGCCCATCCTATTTAAACCCTTCCCAAACGTTTTCTTCTTCCTCCACTCGACCCAAAACCCTAATTTCTCCCCCTTTGAGCCCCCATCCCCCTCAAGCCATTATTCCTTCATCCCAAGCTCATCCTCCATCATCCAAACCCTCCCTTGTCACAACCCATCTCTCATCTTCCCCAAACTTTCATCAAACCCCTAAAATCCACCTCCAAACCCATTTCTCCAGATTTTTCCCTCATTTCCAGATCTGAGCCGGATCGTTCTTCCGTTGCCGTGGTTGCTCGGCATCGCTCCTCCGCCTCTTCACGGTAATACTCGATTCCTTTAGTTTTAGCATAACCCCCATTGACATGTGTGAAACCCTAATAAAATGGATTATTAGAAAGTTAGGATTCTAATAAGAAATCGATTTAGAATCATTGTTCTAATGATTGTTTTGCCATAACAGCGATCTATTCTGTAGTTAGCTTGTGATGACCTTCATTGCTCGTCAACCCCGGTATCAGGCAAGTGAAACTTGCATCTCTTGATTTGGGCCATGTCTTAGGCTATTACCTTGCTTTAGCGTAAAAGAGACTAGACGGTGAAAGGATAGCCGTCTAGACGCCATTGACCTAGCTTGACAACGAAGCTTGGTCCGTTACCCTCATCATGCTTGTATGTCACGTTTAATTTCAATTAACGGTATGCAAATATCTGTTCATGTCATTGCATAGTGATTATTTATCGTGATTGCGTAGCACACGCTACAATGTTATATTCCTGGCTCGTGTTCCAGAAGCGAGCCCTGTAGTTGGAAACCCCAACGCTCGGATACCGGCTAGGTGCACCCCTATGCCAAATACACTTCCTGGCTCGTGATCCAGAAGCAAGCTCAGTGAGTTGGAAACCCCAACGCTCGACACATATGGGTGGGGTAAGAGATAAGCGGCCACCTGAGCCCCGAGTTGGCCTGATCCGCCACTCCGGCCAGCAGGCGAAATCTCTAGTGTTTCAGTGATAACAGTGATAAGTGAAAATAGTGATAAGTGATTCGTGAATTAGTGATTTGGTAGCTTTTGCTACATCGTGTGTGCTTATCTCTTCCTTTAAACTGTTGCATCATACTTAACTGCCATGTCATTGCTTAATATTATATAAGTGCTAGGTTGTTAGCTACTTTCAGTTTCCTTGCTCAAGTCTTTCAGACTTGCTGACATGTGCCCCTTTTCTCTTTTGGGTGACGCATGTTAGACCTTGAGCCCGAGTTACTTGCTGTGGGTGAGGTGTTTGCGGACGTCGAGCTTGCGCCCGTGTTGGACGAGGACTTCGTAGACACTGGAGATCAGTCTTAGTGTCTACGTCTAGTTTTGTTAGATCTTTTGGGTTGTCGGTGCGTGGCACCTAGTTTGATACTCTGATATATTTGTCTTTATTTGGCCTTGTTCTGGGCCTTTAGACTCTTTCTTTTAGCCTGGTGGCTTTTCTGTGATGTTGGATATTTTGTGGACAAACTGTGGGATTGGTATTTCATATCCGTCTCATATTATTATTATTATTGTTGTTGTTTCGTTTGCAATTACAGGGACCTGCTTATACTAAATTTACGCTTATCAGGCGTGCGGCTTCATAGCTCCACGCTTGAGCGGACCTTCTCACGTCTCGCCTCCATTTTAGGGAAGCGGGTCGTGACAGGGGCTCTATGATGCACTTGTTAGCGACCTCTACCATCCCATTGGTCTGGGGGTGTGCCACCGAGGCGAAGAGGAGCTTGATCTTCCACTCTGCGCAGAAGTCTTTAAGCCCAGCAGAGTCGAATTGCTTCCCATTGTCTGTGACGATGGCTCGGGGAATTCCAAACCTTGAAATGATGGGGTTCCATACGAAACTCTTTGCCTTCTTCCAAGTGATGGAGGCAAGGGGTTCGGCCTCGATCCACTTGGCAAAGTAGTCCACTGACACGATCAGGTATTTCCTCTGCCCTCGACCCGAAGTAAACGGTCCAAGGATGTCGAGCCCCCATTTTGCGAAAGGTACGAGACTGACAATCGGGACGAGTTCTGACGGGGGGGGGGGGGGGGGGGGGGGGGGTGAGCCGAGTTTGGCAAACCTCTGGCATTCCTGACATCTTTGGACGTATTCCGTCGCGTCGTGGACCGAGGTTGGCCAGTAATATTTTTGTCTCAAGATTTTCTGGGTGATCGTATTGCCTCCGTGGTGATTTCTGCACGTCCCCTCGTGCACCTTCCGGAGGACGTAGTCCGCCTCTCGAGGTCCGAGGCACTTAAGGTAAGGGAGGATGTCTGTCTTTGTCCAGTGTCTTTTGTAAAGCGCCCCTTCATGGATCACGTATCGGAGTGCCTTTCTCTCCAGGGTTTGACGTTCGTCCGAGTCCGTTGGCACTTTCCCAAGGAAGAGGTACCGAACGATCGGATCCATCTAGGTGGGGTCCCCGTCGATCGCCATCACCTCCTTCTCCTCCGTGCTGGGGAACCGAAGGTTCTCTACGTAGATGGTGCGACCCAACTCCTTGATCGAGGAGGAAGCCAGTTTGGACAGAGCATCTGCACAGGCGTTCTCCGACCGTGGGAGGTGAAGTGTCTCAGCCCTCTTGAATTTGGATAGCACGGTCTTGAACATGGTAAGGTAGCTCTACATCGCCTCCTCGTGCACCTCGTAATTCCCTTGCAGCTGGTTGATGAAGAGCTTCGAGTCCCTGAGGAGCCGCACGGATTCGGCCCCGAGTTCTCTGGCCAGCCTCAATCCGTTTATCGCGGCCTCGTATTCGGCCACATTGTTGGTGGCCGGGAATTCAAACCGAAACGCATATTCGACGACGCTTCCCTTGGGAGATCGAATCGTGATCCTGGTCCCACTTCCTGACCGGGTTGCTGAACCGTCTACATGGACTATCCATGTGTCATGGTCCCCTGAGTGGTTAGTAAGAATGATGTCAGTCGAAAAGAATGACAAGGGTTGGGTAGTTACCGTAGCCGAGCCCTCTCCCCCAGAGGGGTTCCCTCCTTCTATGGTGCATTCGGTGATGAAGTATGCCAATGCCTACCATTTTATGGCCATGCGCGGCTTGAATTGAAGGTCGAACTTGCTCAGCTCCACTCCCCAATTTAGCATCCTTCCCATCTGATCGAATCTCTTGAGGTTTTGTTCCGGCTAGGAATCAGTAAGGACCAATATAGTGTGGGCTTGGAAGTAGGGCCGAAGTCGGCGGGCCGAGAGAACGAGGGCATATGCTAGCTTCTCCATAGGCGTTTACCGCCCCTCCGTGTCTTTCAGGACTCGACTGGTATAATACACCGGCCTCTGTACTCTGCCGTCCTCCCTGACCAGCACCGAGCTCACCGCTTCTCCTGTGCAATCCAGGTAGAGGCTCAATGACTCCCCCTCTTGCGGTTTGGAGAGGAGCGACGGACTGCGAAGGCATTCCTTGAGTTCAGCGAATTCCCAGGAGCAATCCTCGTCCCACGGTATCGTCTTCCTTTTGTCGGCAGGCTCGACGATTGCTTTCCTCAGGGTCTTGAAGAATGGAAGGGACTTCTTCGCCGATTTAGATAGAAATCGGCCTAGAGAAGCGATGCGTCCATTCAACCTCTGCAGCTCTTTAATTGTCGTCGGCTCCCGCATGTTGATCAGTGCCTCGATCTTGTCAGGGTTAGCCTCAATTCCGCGATTGGTGATCATGAACCCCAGGAACTTGCTAGATCTCACTCCGAATGTGCATTTCGTGGGATTGAGCCGGATGTTATATTTTCGCAACCGCTCAAAGGTTTCCCTAAGGTCGGCGATATGATCCCCTGGTTCCTTTGATTTGACCAACATGTCGTCGACGTAGACCTCCAAGTTCCTCCCTATCTAGGAGTCGAACACCTTGTTGACCATTATCTGGTAGGTGGCCCCCGTGTTCTTCAAGCCAAAAGGCATCTTCTTGTAGCAGAAGGTCCCCCGATCTGTCGTAAAGGCTGTCATCTCTTCGTCCTGAGGGTCCATCTGGACTTGATTGTACCTGGAGTAGGCATCCATGAAGCTGAGCATCTCATACCCTGAGGCATTATCCACGAGGTGATCAATGTGAGGCAATGGGTAGCTGTCCTTGGGGAAAGCTTTATTGAGGTCATTGAAATCCACAAACATTCGCCACTTCCCGTTGGGCTTCCTGACCCTCACGACCTTGGATAGCCACTCCGGGTACCAGATTTCTCGGATAAAGCCGGCATCAAGAAGACGTTCCACCTCCTCAGAGGCTACCTTCATCTTCTCGCCATCTAGATTCCGCTTCTTCTGCCTGACCGGTTTGAAATTGGGGTCAGCATTCAACCGGTGCACAATCACCTGGGGGTCAACGCCGGGCATGCCATCGGGCGACCATGCGAAGACGTCAAGGTTGGCTTCCTAGCACTCGATCAACTTGCTTTTCAGGCCAGGGTCCAGTCCAGATCCGATGGAGATGAATCTTCCCTCGACATTCGTGACTGGGATCTGCTCCTGCTCCTCCCTGGGAGTGGGTCTCGGCCCGCACCTCAAGTCAAGTGCGGTCATCGGATCATCAGGCCGTTCAGTGGGCTTCTCGCCTACTAGCTGGTAGCATATCTTCAGCTTTCCTGCATCACCATCGACTTGCCCGATCCCCCTCAGGGTCTGAAAGCTGATCGTCCGATGGAGAGTCGAGACCACCGCGTCGATAGCGTTGAGGAGCGGGCGGCCGATGATCCCATTGTACGTCGACCCGATCCTCAGCACCACGAACTCCACCGTCAAGGTCACCGAGTCGGGTGGCCCCCCTAGCGTGACTGGGAGGTTGATCACCCCGACGATGGGCATGCAGTGACCCGTGAAGCCCACCACGGGCCCCGAGCACGGCTCCAGGTCCTCGTCCCGCAGTCTCATCCTTTCCAAAGTCGACATGAAGAGGATGTCGCACGAGCTGCCAGTATCGACTAGCAGTGCCACACCATGGATGTGTCGATGACTACGGACACCACTAGTGCTTCGTCTGACCGCGGTTTCTCCCTCACTGCACCCACCCCACCGACTGGGGGTGATAGTGGGCTCCCAATTTTCATATCATAGTCCTCCGCGTGGCCAGGCCGAGGTCGCCCTGGGGCCCCAGCCAGAAGCGTGCACCAGGGAGTTATGGTCCCTTCCCGCTGACCGTGGTGGGGACCGACGCCCGACGTCGGGGCCGCGGCCCCCCTCCGGTGTGGAGGGTGGAGCCGTTTCATTGTTGGTGTGGTTGTTTTACATGGGTGTTAGCTCGTTTCCACAGACGGTGCCAGATGTTTACGGGTGTTTTTTCACCGCTGAATCGTTGACCGAGGGCTGTAGGTTAACGTTGTCAAGGGGTCGGTTGAGATCCCTTGGGCACGCCAAGCACACGTTGGTCCTCGGTTCAGTCGAGCGTGAGATTCGGACAGTGCGTTGGTCCTCGGCTGAAGCAGAGCAGAGGGGAAGCCTCGGCTCAGTAAGATGGGCTTGGCCTCGGTTGGGTGTGCATCGAGGGGTAGCCTCGGCCCCTCGTTTGCTGCTCAGTTTTCGGTCGGTGGCCATGCCTGCTAGCAGCGGGGGTGATCGTCTGACGTTGAGGGGTAGCCTTGGCGCCTAGGTCAGCTTCTTCCTGAATAGACGAGAAACTCGTCGGGATGGCCGGACCTTGGTTTCGGCTACATCCCCTCCGAAGCCTAAGTCAGATCAAGGTGTGAGGAGTACTCGGTGGGGGCAGGTACGAATCGAGAGGAGATCGATACGCTGACCCTCGACACGAGCAGGGGGAGGAGAGAAATGGCGGAAGCCAAAGTCGTTGATGGAATACCTCAGATCTGGATACCTGGTATTCGATCCCCTTTCCGGGTGTCCTCCCTCCCCTTTATGGAGCTTGGCCCATGTGTTGCCCCTGACCCACGTCCCCACGCCGACCGCCTCCTCACGCTCCCAAGATCCATCCCCACGATGGCGCCTGCCCGAGTCATGGGGAAGTCGATTACGGGGCTCCTTAATGGACATTAAGGCCTCGCGCTTTGGGAGGAGTGGTTACCCCCGGCGATCGTGGCCTAGTCGTGAGCATGTTGGACCGTGGATGATTTGGGTCTGAGATTCCCGTGGATCTTATCGGCCGGGCCGTATCTTCTTTGTGGGCCTCCCGCCCCCAGGTTGGGCTCGGGCCCCTCGGTTCTGGGGCCTCTCCAAATTAGGCGTATCAACCGACATAGGAGAATGTCATGATCAGCACCGTTCATTTTGATATACATATATGGATGATGAACATACCAAAAATCAAGTGAATCCAATGTTATTTTACACTCGATCCGTTTGTTACCTGTTTACGGGTGTTTTCTCACCACTGGATCGTTGACCGGCAGTTTGAAGGTCAACGGGGTCAAGGGATCGGTTGGAATCCCTTGGTCCAACCAAGCGTGCATATTCTCAACGAGGGTTGCACGAGGCCCCACTTCAGCTCGAAAAACAGCTCGCTTGGGGGATCGAGGACGAGCGGACTCTTCGTTCGGAGCGTTGGGCCTCGGTCAGCGGGGTGCGGAGGGGTAGTCTCGGCACCTTGGTGAGCGTTCGGCCCCAGTCAATCAATTACCGAGGGGTAGCCTCGGCGTCCTGATTATCACTTGGTCTCAGTCGATGGCGATGCTCGCTTGTGGCAAACGGGTTCGTTGTCGTGCGGGCCTTGCTTCGGTGAGTTCCACGATGAGGGGCAGCCTCGGTGCCTTGGGTCCACTTCGTCCTGGATAGACGAAGAAACTCGTCAGGGGGCCGGACCTTGGTTCCGGCCAAGTCCCCTCCGATGCCTAAGTCAGAACAGATATGAATGATACTCGGCGGGATCGGTATGGCTCGTAAGGAGGCGGCACGCGTATCCTCGGACCGAGCTATGGGAGGAAATATAATGGGGAAAGCAAGGTCTTTTTAGTAGAATACCTCCGTTTGTTGGTATCGGGGATCCGGTCCCTTTCTTCGTCCCCCCTCGAGTCCCTATATAAGGCTTCTCCCACGATCGTCCCGTCTTCACGCCCCCACATTCCAACCTCATGATCCGCCTCCCTCCAGGCGTCTTTACATGCCATGAAGGGAGGTTAATGGGCTCCCTTAATGGCCATTATGGGGGAGCATTTTAGGGAATGGTTAACTCCCGAGATCGTGGGCTGACCGGGGGTACGTCCGATCATGGGCGATCCGATACATGGCTTTCATGGGGGCCTCCGGCGGTTGGCCCAAAGCTCCTTTTGGGGGACTCCTTCTCCCCGCATATGCCTAGGCTTCTGGCTTTTGAGCCTCTCTAAAATGGTCGTATCAATTACCCCCATCGCTCGAGCCGTTCGGATTCTGTCGGTTCGGTTCGGGCAATGTGACTCATGGATTTTGACAGGCACGTTAGTCGAGACCGTGCCATTTTATAGAGGCCATCATGATGCGGCCCGTTTGAATTTCTCTGGGTGTGGAATTCGAAGCGTCGTCAGTCCTCCAGATGTTGCCATGTGCTCTTCTACGGACGGTACTGATTCTGAGATTGCTTTTCATATAAAGATGATGCCTTCTACGTTTGATTCTTTCGCACCTTTCGATCCGACTCTGTTCTTGCACGCTTCATTAATCCCTCCATCGTCTATCTTCCTTCAGATTCTTCCTAAGGTAACTCTCCTTCCTCTTCCTTATCCCCGCTCGATTTGTCCTATGGCCGTGCTTAGAATAGGTGGTTCAGTGTCGGGGTCCAGGGCCCCTCCGGTGCCTGAGTCAGGCGTTCCTCCACCATTGAGGCCTGATGTCCCTCTGGGGACACGCCCTGTTCCGGATAAGGGGAAGGGCTTGCTCTTTGAGGACCTAGTTGGGGGTGATGTGGTTCAGGCGGCGGAAAGGTTCGACGTTCCTCGGTGATCCTTAGATCGACGTCTATGGTTCCCTTCTCGATGGCTTCAGAGATTAGGGAGAAGTATTTATACCACCCGTATGATGTCCAAATCACTTTCAGCGACGAACAGATTTGTTTTCCAAGGAGCAGGGAGGTGGGTGTCTACGTCGAGATGTGTCGCCTGGGGCTTTGCTTCCCCCTCCATCCCTTCATCATCCAGATCCTGGATTTCTTGAAGGTAGCCCCGTGTCCGCTGACCCCATACTCCATTGCGGTGCTAGTTGGGTTCATCATGATCTACAGCGTCCAAGGCTTGGAGCCGACCATGTCCCTTTTCTTCTACTTTTTTCGGTTTCAGACGGTCGGCCAATGGTCGTGGCAGCACATCTGGGCCCGAGCGGGGAGGGAGTGCTTGGTCGGCCTACCCCGCTGGGTGGGGGACTGGAGTTCGAGGCTCGTCTTTGTCATTTTCCCAAGGGATGCCATGATTCTGACCGGTTGGGGGGCTATGTCAATATGACGTGGCGCTGACCCTCTCCGAGGCCGATCAGGCTGCTGTCCAGCTTTTGTCGTCTCTGCCCTTAGAGGAGAGGTCGGTCTGGCCTCTCCTGGATGACCTGCTCCTTAAGGCAGTCATGTGGACCCCCTGTAGGCATCCTATTTTCTTTCCGCTTCGCCTTTTGCTTACCCTGATCTTCTTTCTTTTCACAGAGATGGAGGGTCGAGAATTCAGCCGTAATGTCGACGAGCTCATCCGCCGGGGATATAGCAGAGGCCGAGGGAACCCCTCGGGTTAGGTGCATCGACGTGCAGTGGAGGAGAAAGTGTGTCAAGCCGACTCAGCGGTGAGGAGGCTGGAGCCAACGGTCATAGCAGCATCGCTCGCCAAGGTAGTGGTGGAATCCCCTGTGGTGGAGACCGTGGCTGCCAACCCTCCCAGCTCCGTCTACGCCGAGGGAGGCAAGGGGCACCGGCCCAGTGCCTCGCGTGCCCACAGGTGGTCGTGTTTTGGAGCGAAAGCGTCCCCCTCCGGAGTCCGCGGGGGCCCGACGAGAAGAAGAAGAGGATGAAGAAGACCGAGGAGGTCCACCCTTCGTGGTTCCTGGGGCGTCGGTCGTCTTGGGGGAGACCCTCCCGCTGGCGTTGGTGGCTGCCCCTGCTAACTCAGCCGAGCAGTCTTTGGCCAGTGCTGAGGCGCCTTGTTGTCTCTCCAGGCTGGTCTCGAGGTCACGCCTGGTGACTCGATTTTTGTCGACCGAGCCGTGGCCACCCAGCTGGCACAGAGCTCCATCCTTCTGAGGGACCGCTCTCTCCTGGAGAGGGCTCCCTCCGACCGACTGGTTGATACTCTAGTCTGGCAGCTTCAGTATGTTGGTCTTTACGTCATGCCCGATCCTATCTAGTGACTCCCTCGGCTCACCACTTTTGTTTTGTAGGCCACCGTGATGGCCGTTGAGGTGTAGCGCCACGCGGACCGTGCGACCAACCTCGAAGATTCTTTGGCACAGCAGCACTTGAGGTCTAAGGCGGCCGAGGTGGTAGCCGAAGAAGCCGGCATGGAAGCTCGGCACCTATGGCATCGGGTTGATAAGCTTGCCTCCGAGGTGCTGGATCTGCAGGGGGCCCGGGCCGATGCTTGGAGGTCAGCCCAAGAGGCAGAAGATGCATTTCGTCGGGAGAGGGGCAAGATCTGGAACGAGTTGGGGGCCCTGCTTCAGGCGCATCCCACTCGGCTAGTCGAGGAAGTGGAGAGGGGCACGAGGGGGTCCTGAGGCCACGGATTGCGGGGGCCCTCAGGGAGGCCTTCTGCACCTACGAGGACCTCTTGGCCCCAGCATTGTGGGGGTCTTTCGAGACTCCTTCCAGAGGTTTGAGGAGCGTGTCCGTCAGTCATTTTCCCGACCTCTGCCTGGTCCTGAAGAGCCTCCTCGCTTCGAGCAAGGCGAGGTCCCAGAGGATGCCTCCTCACGGGCTCTGGCCCTCTAGGCGATGCTTCTCTGTTTTTGTTCCCCTCCCCTTGCCCTGTAATACAGAACAATTTCTTGGGGTGCAATGTATAAAGTTTTTTGTAGGTCCTTGTACCTCTTCATCTCTTGCCATTTTCCTGATTGTCTCCATCTCTGGCCTCCCACTGACAGAACCGTTTCGCAGAGGGGGAAGACTCTTGGTCTTTTGGGTTGCAGTCGTGTTCAATCTGGTCAGTGTGATCATTCCCTGATGTCCCCCTATCACTCGTCGTGCGTGCGGGTGGTCCTTGGGACACCATGCAGATCGGCTTGATTGACTAGCACCTCGGGGGTGTTCTCGGCCGACCTGCTGTGGTTTTCCCTTCGTCTATGATCCTCAGGATGATCGGGTGACCGCCTTGTGGAGGGGGGTTTGCCATCAGTCTTATGGGCGATTGGGGAATCGGCCTATTGGGGGAGTTTCCCCTAGCCCTACGGCTGATCGGGTCGCTTGAGCCGCTGGGGGAGCTATTCCCAGGCTTACACCCAACCGATGTTCTCACCCGCTGGGGGAGTTGCCCCAGCCTTACGAGCGGCCATATTGATCTGCCTGCTGGGGGAGTTTCCCCCAGCCTTACGTTCGATCGGGTCGGTTGGTCAACCGAGGGAGCTACCCTCCGGCTTACGACCAACCGATGAACCTGCTTGCTGGGGGAGTTGCCCCCAGCCTTACAGATGGGCCTGGTGATCGGCCTGCTGGGGAGTTGTCCCGAGCCTTACAGTCGATCGGGTCGGTTGGTCAGCGGGGGAGCTACCCTCCGGCTTACGACCAACCGATGAACCCGCCTGCTGGGGGAGTTGCCACCAGCCTTATGGACGGGCCTAGTGATTGGCCCGCTGGGGGAGTCGCCCCAGCCTTAAAGTCGATCAGGTCAGTTGGTCAGCGGGGGGGGGGGGGGGGGGGGGGGGGGGGGGGGGGGGGATACCCTCCGGCTTACGACCAACCTATGAACCCGCCTGCTGGGGGAGTTGTCCCCAGCCTTATGGGCAGTCGGGTCGATCTACGTGCTGGGGGGCTACCCCCAGGCTTATAGTAGATCGAGGGATCGGCCCGCTTGGGGAGTTTCCCCAAGCCTTACGGTCGATCTGTGCGATCGGCCCGCTGGGAGAGTTGTCCCCAGCCTTCCATCTGGTCAGGTAACATGCCCTCCCCAGGGGGTGATTTCCCACCTGCTCCGCAATCGATCATCAAGCTAGATACAATGAGAAAAATAGAGCTGTACTAACACGGTTCTCTTTTCATTCTTTGAACCCGGGTGTACATTTGAAGGAAAACAAAACGGGGGAGGCAAGGGCAAGCTAATCTTGCCCAGGTGAGGCTGCGGCTGATTGTCCCGTCTGCTCACTCGATGATGGGCATGGCCGCCTGAACCACATTCACCTTCTTCCCCTTGTCCATCTGCTTGGATGTTACCTCCCCGGGGGCGGCGGTTGAGTCGTCGACGAAATTCTTTAAATGGCCCCTGCTGACCAGCTTCTCTATGTCCTTCTTTAAATACCAGCAGTCGTCGGTGTCATGGCCATTGTCTTTGTGGTACTTGCAATATTTCTCCTCGTCCTTCCCGTCTCTCTTCATCCTCGGAGGTGGCCTGCTAAAGCGCCCTTCCTTTTGAGCATGTGCGAGGACGATGTCTGGGGCGGTGTTCAGCTTGGGAGGTCGTGGCTCCTCCCTGCGCTGCTTTCCTTTGGCCCTCTTCTCCTATCGTAGTTCTTCAGGGCCGCGGCACTCACTCTCGTCGTGCTTGGATCTCCGTCTAGCCCTGCTGGGTGACTTCCGTCCTCTGCGGCTAGCACATCTTCTGTCAGCATGTAGCGCTCCGACCGGGCTATGACCTCGGTGAGGTCTTTTGGATGATCATTGTGCAATGACTTTTTTTGGCCCCTGTGTCGGAGTCCTTTCTTCAGGGCCGTTTTCACGACCAACTCGGGACAGCTCTCCACGTTCAGTATCTCCGCGTTGAAACGATGTTTGTAGTGTCTCAGGGTTTCTCTGGGACCCTGCACCACATTGAACATGAGTTCTGAGTCCGGTTTTTCCTGACGTCCGGCCATGAACTGTTTGCAGAACTGTTAGGAGAGGTCCTCAAAGCTGTCAATGGAACAGTTAGGGAGGCTGTGATACCAACTCCGGGCTGATTTCCAGAGGGTGGAGTAGAAGCCTCAGCAAAGTAGGATGTCGTCGGCCCCTTGAAACGCCATGACTCCCTCATAGTCCATGACGTGGTCTTTCGGGTCGCCCGTGTCATCATACTTCTCTAAGGTCGGCACCCTGAATCTAGATGGCACCCGTGCTTCAGTTATCCTTCTGGTCAACAGGAAACAGTTGCCTCTGGGCCCCCCGGGCCCCCCACTATGCTCACACAGAGGTCGAGTTGCTGCGGTGAGTGAACGGGGTCATGCCGGGGGATCGCCCGAATCCCAGCTGAGCTGGGGACGGGAGTTGGTCGATGGGTGCCTCTCTTCTTCCGTCGGTATTCTCGGCTCTTTTGCCTTCTGCAATGGGGACTCTTGCTCTGGCGTGGTCGGTCCCCCGTGGCTCGGCGATCGGTCGATCACCGATTTGTTGATCGTGGTTGCCGTGATGAGGCCGTAGCCGATCCATATCCAGCTTCCTCGGGACCCACCTCGTCCCCCTCCCTAGGCGAGGTGGGAGTGAGGGATCGTACTGGGACGAAGTTCAGTAGGGTGAATCGCTGTTCTGGGTTGGTCCCTCCATCCTCGTGGTCAGTGACCACGGCCGAGTGTAAAGGCCGGCGGACCCCTCCTTGATCGAGGGTCCTGTTGGATATGGACGACATGAATACACCCATGAGGGGATGTATGAGGGTATACGGACCTTAGATGTCGCATGCACGAAGGCATGCACGAAGGGAACCATTTCTCGTGTGAAATGGACCACTCGATAAGTGGAAAAAGCCACTCGATAAGTGGAAAAAGTCACTTTATAAGTGCATAAAGGCACTTGATACGTGAATGAAGAAGAGGATAAATGAATGTGCTAATATAGGCTAATAAGCTTATAATTGGTTATTTCCTACAATAACCACCCCTAAAGCCTATAAATAGGACCCAAGGGTAAGGCATTCATACCACACTTTCCATGCCATAAGTTTGCATAAGGCATCTTATGTTCTTCTTCTCCCTTCCATTAAAATCCTTTTCTAGGTAGAGATTTAGGTGGTGAAACTCTGCTTCGATCCTCCATGACGAAGTATCGACCATTGTGGCAAATCCGAGGGCGAAGTTCTGAGATTACGGTGCCGCGTACGCAAGCGTAAGTCTCGACTTCATTTATCGATCCTAACGTTGTTTTGACAGGATCCCACATTGGTATCAGAGCCATACGGGTTCGCCCCGGTCAAACCGTCACCCCGTCGAACCGATGAACGAGGCGTTGTCTTTTTCACGAATGAGTATCCTACCATTATGGATATGGTAGGAACGCTTCGTGATGGAGAGAACGCAGCGGTTGTTCTTTTCACGTTAGGGTCTTCTGTCATTACGAATATGGCAGGAACTCTCCGTGACGGGAAGAACCGACCGTTCACGTCGTCAAGCTCGCACTATTCATGGATGCTGAGTCTCCATTCATAGGGAATGTGAACTCTCTTCATGTGGAGCGTGTAGTTTACGAACTTTAAAGTATGTTATTTTTCATTTTTGGCACACGGCGAAGATAACTACTTTCTCGACGAACGGGTGCTTCATCGACGAACATGTGCTTCATCGAGGAAGATGATGGTAGTTATCTCTATCCGAGAAGATGACTTTTGGTGCATGATCACCATGGCCAAATGGGCTATGAAGGCAATGCACCCCCCTCCCCATGCGGAGGGGGTTGGCTACGGCCAATAAACACCACGGCCACCCCATACAAGGGGGTGGCCGGCCATGGCCATATGGGCCATGGCCAGCCAAGGCCAAAGGGCCATGGCTGGCCATGGCCAGGCCGGCACTGGCCGGCCACAGCCAGGGCCAGGGGGCCCTGGCCGCGGCCAGGCCAGGGCCTGGCCGGCCCTGGCAGAGGCCAGGGCCGGTGCCCTGGCAGAGGCCAGGGCCGGTGCCCTGGCAGAGGCCAGGGCCGGTGCCCTGGCAGAGGCCAGGGCCGGTGCCCTGGCAGAGGCCAGAGCCGGTGCCCTGGCCTCAGGCCAAGGCCTGGCCGGCCCTGGCCAAGGGCCAGGGCCCTGCCGGCCTTGGCAGAGGCCAGGGCAGAACCTAGCTGGCCCTGGCCGGCCCTGGCCGGCCTCGGCCAGGGCAGAGGCCCTGGCCGATGGGCCAGGGCCCCTGGCCGGCCAAGGCAGAGGCCCTTGGCCGGCCCTTGGCCAGCCTCGGCCAGGGCAGAGGCCCTGACCGGGAGGGGTGCAAACTCATTGGTTGGTCGACCAATCTGGGAGTTTTGGTCGACCAATCCGGCAAATGGCCTTGGTCGATCACGAACATGCCGACTAGCCCATACGGGGTGGCAAGAGGCCTTGGTCGAACACGAACGTGCCGACTAGCCCATACGGGGCTAACGACAGTCGTCTGTGGCAAAATTCTCCAATGAGGGGGAAACGCCTGGATCCATACAGGAGCCGGCGACGATGGCTTGCAGAAGAATCCCCAAAGGGGGATCTGGCCTTGGTACAAGTACGACTTATTCCGGTAAATGGCCAGGGATTACCGTACATTTCACTAGTATCATAAGGATACTAAGTTGGAATATCGCATTTTTTCCCAACGGGGGATCTGGCTTTGGCCAAGTTGCGATAGCAACTCTCACTTCAAAAGGAAGATGAATTCGGCCTTGCCACGGCACGACCCCGATAATGGCCAGGGAAATTGTCGAAATATTTTGGCTATAACACCCTATAATGGGGTATAGGCCTTGCAAAATACATTTGCAAAATGCATTTGAAAAATACGTTTTCAAAATACTGCAAAATACGTTTGCAAAATATTTTTTTTGAAAAATACGTTTTCAAAAACACTTTTCCGCTGTGAAGTACTATAAGAGTACTATCGTTTGATAAGTGAGGGGGAAATATTGAAGGATTGTTCTAGATGGTGATTGGAATCGTTGAAACCTTTTCGATTCTATAACAACATCTTCAATATTTTTCGAAAGTAACTTATCAAATTATAAATATCATTCCAAGTGGGAGTTGAAATTAGAACTATCCAAATGGGATATTCTATTATTACTTCAAATGGGATATTTTAAGAAATTTTCAATGCAATGTTTTTGATCAAACCTTTGGTTTTGTGTATTTTCCAGCATTTTAAAAGTAAAATGTCTTCCGCTTCAAAGAATATCGTCGCTGAGTTAAACAGAGGTGAAAAACTGAACGACGATAATTACAAACTTTGGTCCATCAAAATACAATACGTTTTAGAGGAGCAAGAAGTGCTAGAAACTCTAAAGAACGTAATGATTGAACCCGTGTTGGGCACTACGGCCCAACACAGACGAGACAAGGAAGCTTTTGATGCTTGGTCTCGGAAGAACAAGATAGCACGCATTACGTTATTAAGCAGTATGGCTGATGACATAATGCGCATCTTCCGAGAGCATGACTTAGCCATGGACATATGGTCCAAGCTTGAGGAAAAGTTTGGTGGTACATCGGTGTCCAAACTTCGTGCCTTAACTATAAGATTTGATTCATACAAGAAATGTCCAGATCATTCCATGGGGAAACATCTGCGACATATGGCGAATCTAATCTCAGAGTTAAAGGATGCAGGTCATGTGCTCACAGATGAGCAACAAATCCAAGCAGTCATACGTTACCTACCAAATGGGTGGGACCAAATGAAGATGCATCTCACTCACAATGAGAGCATCAAGACATTCAGCGATGTTTCCAAGCACCTCGAATTAGAGGAAGAGCGGCTTGCGGCCGCCAAGCCAAGTGCAGAAGTGCACATGGTTGCTAGTTCCTCACACGGGGGAAAGAAACGAAAAGATCGTTCGAAGTCTTCTAATGAACGTAATAAGCAACCTGAGTCTACCAAGAAACCCAAACATAAGAGTGGGCACAAGAAATGGCACAAGAAGAAAGACTTGAAGAGGATCAAGTGCTTCAAGTGCAACAAGTTCGGTCACTATGCTCGTTCGTGTACGAGTGGAAGTGACGAGGTAACTTGTAATACTAGTTACATATGTGTTTCTAGTTCAATATTTCTTGTGGAATCTAATCCATTTTGGATAATTGATTCAGGTGCCACTGACCACATAGCAAGGGACAGACGGTCCTTCGTGGAGTATCACCGGATACCCCAAGGAACGAAGTGGATCTATGTAGGAACCAACACACATGTTGAAGTGAAAGGCGTTGGGACTTACAAGCTAGTCTTGGACAACGGCCGCACTCTCCTACTTCATGATGTCCTCTTCGCTCCAGATATTCGAAGGAATATTATATCTGTGGTCGTGTTGATGGGTCTTGGTTATAGCTGGTTCTTTCAAAATTGTAAAGTGGACTTGTTTTGTAATAATTCCTTTATTGGTACTGGGTTTGTATTTAAAGGATTTATTGTAATGAGTACAATGTATGATTCCTCGTGTAATGAAAATTTTCTTATTGCAAATTCTAAGACTTATGAGTCTGATGCGATTTGTTGGCACGCAAGGCTTAGTCATATTGGACCAACGCGTATGGATAGACTTGCCAAACGTGTCCTTCTATCCAATGTTTCAAAGGTTGAAATGTTGACCTGCGAACATTGCCTAGTGGGGAATCTTGTCGCAAGCCGTTTGGAACCGGCATAAAGGCCGAGGTTCCATTACAGCTTATCCATTCGGACATATGTGGTCCGATGAATGTCAAGACAAGACGTGGGAAGTCCTATTTCATCACTTTTATTGATGATTTCACCCGATTCGGACATATCTATTTGATATCCCACAAAAGTGAAGCATTGGCTTGCTTTAAAAACTGTATGAGTTTAGTGGAGAATCAATTAGATCGCAAGATTAAGGTCTTGCGAACTGATAGGGGCGGTGAATATCAATCAACAAGTTTTAAGGAACTTTGTGATGAAAAAGGCATAGTACATCAGGTAACTATGCCTTATACTCCTCAACAAAACGGTGTTGCAGAAAGGAGAAATAGGACTTTAATGGAAATGGTCCGTTCAATGATGGCTCAAGCTAACTTGCCAATCACCTTTTGGGGTGATGCATTATTGACGGCCGCTTTCATTTTAAACCGCGTACCCTCGAAATCAGTTAGCTCCACTCCTTATGAGTTGTGGAACCAAAGGTCTCCTGACTTAAACATTTTGAAACCTTGGGGTTGTGCATCCTACACACATATTTCCTCCCATAAGTATAGCAAACTTGGGCCAAGGGGAAGGAAATGTATCTTTATACGATACGCAGAAAACTCCAAAGGTTATGTTTTTGTTAGTCAGGAAGACAATGGTGGGCTAATTGAGTTTGAGTCGAGGGATGTCACTTTCTTGGAAAACGAGTTTCCAAGACAGGGCGAGATAAGTCAGGACTTATCTCTATTTGAGATTTATGATCAAGAAGGATTACCTCATTCGAGTGGGAGAATTCTTGGTGAAAACGAAAATACATTTCAACCTTCACCAATGGATTATATGAATGACGATTATCCTATTCCATACGGGAATAATGATCCAAGTGGGAGCAATTCTAACGACATTCCAAGTGGGAGTGATATTAGAATTGATCTAAATTCGAGTCAACAAGGACTTGAAGAATCTCAAATATGACATAGTAGTCGTACAAGGTTGGCTCCTTTAAGATTTGAGGATGAATTTCCGCAAACCTTTATGACTTTACTACAAGAAGATGACGAGCCTGCTACTTTCAAACATGTCGTATCTTGCCCTGCTAAAGACAAATGGATGGAAGCGATGCAAGAGGAGTTAGAATCCATGAAAGTTAACCAAGTCTGGGACTTAGTTAACTTACCCAGAGGACGTAGAGCTATTGGGAACAAATGGGTTCTCAAGATCAAGCTTAAGGCTGATGGCTCTATTGACAGATATAAAGCTCGCCTTGTCGCGAAAGGTTTTACGCAACAGGAAGGGATAGACTACGAAGAGACCTTCTCACCTGTTGTTCGTTTTACCTCGATTCGCCTGATTCTGGCAATGGTAGCTTGCTTAGACCTCGAATTACATCAAATGGATGTAAAGACTACCTTTCTCAATGGAGAATTGGACGAGGAGATCTATATGGAACAACCAACAGGGTTTGTAAAAGAAGGAAACGAACATAAGGTTTGTAAACTTCTTAAATCCATATATGGTCTTAAACAATCCTCGAGGCAATGGTATATACGATTTCAAGAAGTTGTCTTATCAAATGGTTTTACCAAGCTTGATGAAGACAACTGCGTATATATATCAAGAGGAGTAAGAGCAAGTACGTAATTATGTCTCTATATGTAGATGATATTTTAATAGCCGAAAATGACAAGGGCTTTGTGATGGATATCGAGGCTTGGCTTTTATCAGTTTTGAGATGAAAGACATGGGAGAAGCCGCATATATCCTTGGAATTAAGATTTCAAGGAATCGTTCGAAGAAACTTCTTTCTCTTTCACAAGAGACTTATATAAAGAAGGTTCTAGAACGGAGTATGTAGGACTGCAAGTCCATTGATACTCCTATAAGCAGATGCGATAATTTATGTCTGAAATCATGTCCAAAGAACCAAAAGGAAAAGGAAATTATGGAAAAAGTTCCATATTCCAATGCAGTTGGTAGTCTTATGTACGCTATGATGCGTACAAGACCGGACATCTGTTTTGCCGTTGGAATGGTAAGTCGTTACCAACCCAACCAAGGCAAGAACACTGGAAAGCGGTTAAGAGGATAATGCAGTATCTTAAAGGAACTGCAGACTTGCAAAAGACTATGATAAGACCAAGAAGGTAGACATAAGGCACATATCTACGCATGAGATGATAACGGATCCGCTTACGAAGGTGATCCCCAGAGATGTGTTTTATAAACACTTATCATCTCAAGGATTGCGTAAGAGCTGAGTTGTACCAATATAAATTCCCATGTCTGAAATGATCAAATTTAATAAATGAATAAGTTCTTTTTCAACATTGCATATGAATTTCTTAAGAAATGTTTGTGTACATTTCTTTGAAATCTCAGCTGAATTCTAGTATGTCGGACAGATTAAGGTTGGCTCTCTCACATAAGCAACCGCCTTTATTTTTATCAGACGGGTAAAATAAAGATGAGACCTGTTTAAAGTCAAAATCGTCAGACGGACGATTTAGAGTCATGACTTAAACAAAATGGTCGTATGAAAGATCTGCATCATATGGATGCTTTCAAATGATCTAAGAGGATTTTTTTTGAAATCCTATCTGTCTTATGCGGGATGTGAGTCCAGAAGATTATTTGAGTAGTAGAAGGGACTCAAAGTCAGACATTGTGGTGTCTGGTTATCATCCTTACAACATCATTGAGACATACACTCCCTGGGAAAGGAGTGATGTTGTAATACGTATTCAAACTACGTATGCATTTTGACCATTGGGTTAGAATAGTAATTGCGTTTACTATTATGTGAGACCCAAAGACCACAAGGGTCTTAACTGGTTACCATTATGGACTCTAATTGGTTCCTTAAGATTTGACTAGGTGATTGCTATCTTAGCATGTTGCTTATGGACTATGGTTAATTCGGTCCGGCGGGGCATGTTAGAAAAGCGAGTCAAGTCAAGATTAAAAGGATCGCAAGAAGAGGAAGATTAATTTCATATTCACATTTGGACTTTAAAGATTCAAAGCTGGCCCGCCAATTGTAATCCAGATGGGATTCAATTGTTAAATATAAATTATAAGAAATGTGAAGAAATAAATCTAGGATAAAGCATGCGTTGATCTACTCAACTTTGCACCTCGAAGAGTGTTGTGTATCTCTAACAAGTGCACAACAGCGGACTCTATGCGCATGACGGTCACACGGCCTATTTCTCGGTATGACAAACAGAAGAGTTAAAGGAAAAGAAGTTTCCTTACAATCCCCTCAAGTGTGAGTGGGAGATGTTGGATATGGACGACATGAATACACCCATGAGGGGATGTATGAGGGTATACGGACCTCAGATGTCGCGTGCACGAAGGCGTGCACGAAGGGAACCTTTTCTCGTGTGAAAAGGACCACTCGATAAGTGGAAAAAGTCACTTTATAAGTGCTTAAAGGCACTTGATAAGTGAATGAAGAAGAGGATAAATGAATGTGCTAATATAGGCTAATAATCTTATAATTAGTTATTTCCTACAATAACCACCCCTAAAGCCTATAAATAGGACCCAAGGGTAAGGCATTCATACCACACTTTCCATGCCATAAGTTTGCATAAGGCATCTTATGTTCTTCTTCTCCCTTCCATTAAAATCCTCTTCTAGTTAGAGATTTAGGCTGTGAAACTCTACTTCGATCCTCCGTGACGAAGTATCGACCGTTGTGGCGAATCCGAGGGCGAAGTTCAGAGATTACGGTGCCGCGTACGCAAACGTAAGTCTCGACTTCATTTATCGATCCTAACGTTGTTTTGACAGGATCCCACAGGTCCCCACCATCCCATCTCATAGGATGGACGGGTTTTCGATGAGCTATTGAATCGTGGCAGCCAACGTCTGGAGGTGGGCATTGGTCTCCTGGGCAAAGAGACAGAGCTGCTCTTGGGTCATCGAGCGGGAGTCGCCCGTCCCCTCATTGGTGTGGCTGTGCTGGTTCTCGGGAGGAACATAATTGCCCTCCTCGTGGATGGGGGGCATTTGCCCCAGGCTGTTGTAGATTGGTTCCATTTCAGTGGTTTGATGTGGGCTTGTGTTCGTTCCCATAGACGGCGCCAGATGTTTACAGGTGTTTTATCACCACTGGATCGTTGACTGGCTGTTTGACGGTCAACAGGGTCAAGTGATCGGTTGGAATCCCTTGGTCACACCAAGCATGGGCATTCTCAACGAGGGTTGCATGAGGCCCCACTTCAGCTCGGGAAACGGCTCGCTTGGGGGATCGAGGACGAGCAAGCTCTTCGTCGGGAGCGTTGGACCTCGGTCAGCAGGGTGCGGAGGGGTAGCCTTGGCACCTAGGTGATCGTTCGGCCCCGGTCAATCAAGTGCCAAGGGGTAGCCTCGGCACCCTGATTATCACTTGTTCTCAATCGATGGCGATGCTCGTTGGTGGCGAACGGGTTCGTTGTCGTGCGGGCCTTACTTCGGTGAGTTCTGCGCTGAGGGGTAGCCTCGGTGCCTTGGGTCCACTTCATCCTGGACAGATGAAGAAACTCGTCAGGGGGGCCGGACCTTGGTTTCGGCCAAGTCCCCTCTGATGCCTAAGTCAGAACAGATCTGAATGATACTCGGCGGGATCGGTACGGCTCACAAGAAGGCCGGCACCCGTATCCTCGGACCGAGCTATGTGAGGGAAGATAATGGGAAAAGCAAGGTCTTTTTAGTAGAATACCTCCGTTTGTTGGTATCGGGGATCCGGTCCCTTTCTTCGTCCCCCCTCGAGTCCCTATATAGGGCTTCTCCCACGATCGTCTCGTCTTCACGCCCCCTATTCCACCCCCATGATCCGCCTCCCTCCGGGAGTCTTTACATGCCATGAAGGGAGGTTAATGGGGTCCCTTAATGGCCATTATGGGGGAGCATTTTAGGGAGCGGTTAACTCCTGCAATCGTGGGCTGATTGGGGGTATGTCCGATCGTGGGCGATCTGATACATGGCTTTCACAGGGGCCTCCGGCGGTTGGCCCAAAGATCCTTTTGGGGGCCTCCTTCTCCCCGCATAGGCCTGGGTTTCTGGCTTTTGGGCCTCTCTAAAATGGCCGTATCATTACCAATTCCACATTTTCAGAATAATAGAACATTTTGTACAATTACTAATCTTTTTTCCAATGATCAACACCATTCATTTTGATATACATATCATGGATGATGAACATACCAAAAATCAAGTGAAACCAATGTTATTTTACACTGGATCCGATTGTTACAAATTCAACATTTCTAGAATAATAGAACATTTTGCAACGAGCCGATTGAAGGTCAAATCCCCCTAGGGTACACCCATATTTGGGGTCTTGGGGTTTTAGAATGTGCACAACAATCCTAAACAAATTTTTTTAAGAAAAAATATAGTGGAATGTGGAGTTTTTAATGGGAGGTCTAATTTCCTACATCGAATGCTCACCTTCCTGAACCCCCCACCACACACACACACACACACACATAAGTCATAACCCATGCCCATAGGGCACAGTTCATTTAAAATATCCCTCCTGATGTGAACGGATGTTGATAATGTATTTGTATTTGGATTACGTCTTATCCATAGAATAAGACAGTATCTATTGTACCATATCCTTGTACGCTCCTCCATCCACTATAAATAAAGATCTGGGGTCTCTTTCCCAGATTAATGATTCATAATATGTTATCAACATGAGCCTCTAAATAAATTTCCACACAAAAACCGATTGTTACGAAAGCGAAGGAAAGGCGGGAGATCCACGCCTGTGGCTTCGTCTATCTCAAACTGATGTCTTCATCCATACGTATGCTTCGTCAACCGTCACTAGATCTGGAGGACAGATCTTGAGGTATTTGTAATGTCCCTGGCTATGAGAAAAACACTAAAAGAGGGGTTGAATAGTGTTTATGCAATTTAAAAAGGTAGTTACACCAAATTAAATTCCTAACCAACAATCGATGCGGAATGAATGTAAACCCTAAAATGAAACAATGCAAACACAAAAATGTTTCAAGGGTTTGGATTACCCAAGTCACTTCCCGACTTGTTTCTGGTAATCCTACGTCCCGTCCACCCGGATACAACCGGATACTCAAGTTAGAACCCTAACTTGAAGATTCCTTAAAGCCCACTTGTAGCAACCCTACAAGTGAAATCGAAATACATTCGATGTCCTTGATCTCTCCCGGATGTATACCCATGAAACAATTATAGTTTTACCGCAAGCGCATGGTGTAGTGGCGAGCGGGTATCGAACACGAGGAGGGAATAATGGCGGTACTCTATCTTAATAACTAAGCATTGGTAGAAGGGTGATGTTTGGGATGTTGTTGTCATAGTCGTTCAATTAATAATTCAAATTCAATATTATAAAAGCGTCTAGGGCTAGGAAATCCCCACTATGGATTATCATGCATCCTTTTGAATCGTGAATCTCAATGATACTAGATTTGGATTGAGGTGAACTAGTCATAATTAAATAGAGAACCAAGCTCACGCTCTCGTGCTATTGCTGGTCTATAGCGACCTAGATTAGGGCACACTCTCGTGCAAACCCTAATCTAAGCCACTATTATTAGGATCGACATCATCGTTCAATCGCACCACGAGCCCACTCTCGTGCAAACTCGAGTTACGATCTAGATTGTGATAACTCATATTCGTCCAATCTCTTGCAAATGAATATGTGTATAGATTTATAATAAAAATGCTAGCTTTGGTCCAATCTCTTGTAAACCAAGTCTAGTGAATCTCGATTATAAATCTAAATCGAATACCTAGGCCTTCCCATCAATTAGAAACCAATCTCTTGCAAACTCCATATCGATAGAAATTCCTAGCTATATGTAATAAATCAATCACAACCTAACCTCTTAACAATTCTAGCAACATATAAATTCATTCATCACAAATCTGAAATTAGATCCATAGGGTTTATCCTCATGCCCTAGAACAGCGAATCTACACACAATTCATCATAGCAATAACAAAATCAACGATGGAAATCATATTACAATTCAAATTTAGAAGAGAACAATTCATAAAAATGCAATATTCAAAAGAAATAGACAAACCAGATCTGAGTACTTCAATCTCCAAAAGGGAATTACAATTAGAATTAAGCTAAAATATCTTTTCTGGTCTCCCCCAAGCTAGGGTAAAAACTGGGCTTACATACATGCCCAAAACGTCCAAAAAATCCTGACAGAATTGCCCTTGCCGCAGCCCAAAATCCTAGTTCTCGACACAGGCTGGTGGTGCTACTCGGCCACTCGGTCGATGCGAGACCCAAGTAAAAACAGAGAAGATGGGGGTTTTGAGGGCTCTGGCGCTCTGCGTCACTCGGCCGAGTGAAATTATTCACTCGGTCGAGTGGACTTTCCACTCAGCCGAGTGGGTCTTCTGCTGTGCTCCCCAAAATTCCAGAGAGTTGGCTTCGATTCCCTTCAGAAGTCCTGACTCACTTGGGCAAGTGACGATCTCTACTCGGCCGAGTGAAAGTAACCACTCGATCGAGTGCATTATGGCATATGGCATTTTCGTGTCAGTCGTACTTAGCCGAGTACACTTCTTTACTTGGCTGAGTGGACTGTGTTGCTCGACCGAGTGGGCTGTAATTAGAAGCCACTCTTCTCTTCCTCGCCTCCTCTTCACTTCTATCGATCTTCTTCTTCTCCCGCTTATCATCCAGCACCGTTAGCTCCTCAATATCGCTCTGGCACATGTGCAAATCCCTTAAGCTCATTTTTGCTCCCGATTGCTCCATATTTCCTGAAATCCAACAAAAACAAGAAAGAGTGAAAAGCAACGCAATATCGTCGGATGATCGTGAAAAACGCAATATGGGCGATCAAAATGGTATGTAAACATGCAGAAAAAGGTGTAAAATATGGACCGATTAGTCCTTGACTCCCACAACTTGGGAGCAAGCAAATCACTCTCACAACCCGAGAGTAAATCAAATAACGAAAGTTATGAAATATTAAATTAAACAATACTTACAATCACCTATGCCTTGAAGTAGAACTTGAAGGAGAGTGTGTTGAATGACTCTCTCGGAAGAGAGGAACGCCCTTTCTCTTGACTGCACCAAATGCCTAGAAGATTTCTCTTTGGTTCTAGGTTGGAGAGCAAGAGATTTAAGATAGGAATTCTAGAGCTTTAGGATTTTTAGAGCTTTGATCTTGGAAGAATGAAAGCTTGAATGAATGAGTAAGTGAGTGAGTAACATCTCAATGGAACAGAGGCTGCCTTTATAGTTTCCCTAAAGCACTCAAACAAAATCCCCAAAAGCCCCTTTGAAATCCGTTGAGAAACAATCAACGGATAGAATCTGCACACACGACAGTCGACTGTAGAACAAAACACAGTCGACTGTTGCACTGTGTTAGAGTGTAGGTGAGAATTCAAACGGTAACTTACCACGTGGATAATCGACTGATGAGGAGTAGACAGTCGACTGTTAAACTAACAGGCGACTGTAAATCCTTCTACAGGCGACTGGTCGTAATTAGGGTAAGTTGAGAAAGTCTTAGTAAAGTCTGGGAATACATGACATGTGACTGATGAAGAGAAGACAGTCGAATGTAAATCCAACATGCGGCTGTGGTTTCTTCTACATGCAACAGTCACAAACTCTGACATTTTTCAGAGAGTAGAGACTGCAGAGAAGCTCACAGACAGACGACTGTTGAAGCATTAACAGCTGTGCCATTGGATAGTCGACTGTAAATACAACATCAGTCAACTGGCACTAGAATATGAATTATTCCAGAGAGCAAGTCCTGCAGAAGAATTATGGACATGCGACTGTTGAAGCATTTACAGGCGACTGGTCCTTGGACAGGCGACTGTAAATACAACATTAGTAGACTAGCCAGATCAAAAGGAATGCTCATTGTAGACATGCGACTGATTTACAAATCACATTTGACTATCTCTTGGACAGGCGCCTGTGAAACATGTAGCAGTCACCTGATAGAGTTAAACCTTAAAATCCCAGAAATCAATTGATTAGATATGTACATAACATGCAACTATAGAACAAAACACATTCGACTGTTTTAGACAGGCAACTGTAAAACGTTCAGTAGTCGATTGTAGAGATCACACTATACACATTCTATAGAGATTATGAATTGGTGTCATAGGAAATTTGATCTAATGATTTCCTATGACTAGAATGAAGATGTGTGTGTGCTCCATCATAGTTCTACTTCTAAGCTACATACTAGAAGAGAAAAAGAAGATTACATTTGTAGAACTCTCTCTTCTTTCCAAAGTATGAGCTTGAAGTCTTCTAGGAGCTTCAATATCCATCTTTGATCATCCAATCTGCTTTTCTTGCTTTCATTGATCTTTGAGTGTCATCCATTGCTAATTGATCTTCATGATATGCTTAGGTAATGGATTAACTGCAATAGGGGATTAGTCATAAGTATTTATGTTTGCTCATAATTAACACAGAGAAGGGAGACGTCCAATATTCAACATTCTCCCCCTTTGATGATGACAAACTAACAAAAACAAAAATATAAATAATTGTGCTTAAAGAAAACTTACTCTCCCTACATAGATGCCAATCAAGTTAGTCAATAAATATTAGGGCATCTATAGATCAAATGAAGAAAATGAGTAATATATGCATGAATGGAATAATTTGCTTGAATCCATGAAATCTAAGATTGTATAATCCATGTCCATTATATCTTACTCCCCTTGAATTTAATGCAACTTCAATCTTAGATTCAAGTGTAATTAGAATTTACTTAGCACATACATTATGAATCTGTTTATTTCTCTCCCCCTATGGCATTATACAAAAGGTGGGAGTAAAATAATTACAACAATCGTGCTAAATAAGTACTAACATGAGAATATAAAGATAGGATGTATAATCAATTTGATGCCAACAAATCTTTGGAGAAAAACTAATCACACAAGGGCATCTTATTGACATACATACAAAAAAACTCATAAAATACACGAGATATATATTGACTAAAGGAACAAGAATCCAATATCAAAATTCAAGCTATAAGAGGAAAACTCGTCTCAAATCACATCATGCAAATGATATTGCATACAAGGAGACAATTTCACAAAGTTTACACATATAAGATAAATAATGAGACAATGTGTGAAACAGAAAATGAAGTAACTCCATTTTCACACACACACACACACACACACACACACACACACACACACACACACACATGATCAAAGATACACGAGCACAAGATACATTCAAAAACTCATGTACATCCACACAAAAATGATCACAATACATCATCATCTTGATCAAAATACGAACATAAAAAAATCTCAACCCTAACACAAAGTCTAAGTCTAAGGGTGACTGTCCATATCAGCAGTAGAGGAGGAGGCCAAAACAATCTGGAACTCCTGAGTTTCTGGATCAACTGAGGAATCCTCTGGAGGAGGAGGAGGAGCAGCAGTAACATCCTGAGGAGCAGCAACATTAGGATGCTCAACAATCTCAGTGACGGTTGGCGGAGGAGGCTGAGTAGGTTGAGGTGGAAGAAAACATCTGAGGTGCTCAGGGAAAGTAATTCCCTGATGCTTAAACGACAGAAAGAACAACTCATATAGACCAGAAATTCTCTCGTCCAGAGGGACATGAGAGGGTGCAGTATAGGTAGATGGCTGATCAGCTATAGGAATGGTGGATGCCGAAGGAGCAGAGGTAGGTTGCTCTTCTTAGATGCTGACTGCAGAGAAGAAGAGGACTTCTATTTCACAGAAGCATCTAGTAGAGGAACAAGAGGCAAAGGCTCGAAAGGAGTCAAATCAATACCAAAATGACGGAAAACAAGGGTAAGGAGACCTCCATAAGAGATATGAGCGAAGGCAGAAGTAAACTTGACCTTTTCCATCTGATCAAGGAGGACACTGGCCCAGTTTACTGCCATACCAAAGAATATAGCAAATATGCATCTGAGGATCTCCTGAGAAGGCTGGTCTAAGGAGCCATACTTCGACAGGATATTGGACTTCACCACAAGGTGAACAACCCAACCCCTAGCCGTGAACAAGGAGGCCCGGACTCCAGAAGAAATGAAAGAGGGGATCACACGGAACATGTCCTTCGAGATCAATAACATCAGAAATAGAGATGTCAGCAGGAAGGGAGTCAGTAGAGGGGATCTTAAGAATGGTCCCTAAGAGAGTAGGGTCAAGACAGATGCGGGTCCCCTGAACCACGTTGTCTATCTCTTTTGTGTCAATATATGCACCGTGAATGCGGTTTGCATAGAATAATTTGACCAAGAAAGGATAAGCATGTGGGGAGTCGATATGGGAGAATCAAAAGAGATCAGCCAAATGGGTAGATGAGAGAATCTCTGAGAGTCTCTCGACAGTAAAAGCCTGATAAACAATAAAATGCTCACGAAGGAGCTTGATCCCTAACATGGAGTGGAACTTTGCCAGATTAGAATCGTCTCGGCAAATAGGAACTAGAGGATAGCAGAAGGCACTGCATGATTTTGGTCTTGAGGAGAATCAGAACTAGACTCAGGGTGAGAAGGTTCGGCCTCACGGCAGGCTCATTGATGTGAACACCAACGGGCTTATGCGGACGTTTCATGAGAGGCTCAGCTTCGGAGGAGGAAGAAGACGAAGGGGAATAACCACATGAAGAGTTAGATGGAAGATCAGTGTTCTTGGTGCGGGTTTTATGGGGTTGTTTGGTTTTGACAATGGTCGGCTTAGATATCCTAGTACGTCTAGAAGCAATAGCCTTCCCTTTCTTGGGTGCCATTGTGCAATCAACCGAAAGAAGCAAAAGAACAAACCGTACAAATGAATCGACACAAGGAAGAACAATACCTAATCAGCGATGAACAACCAAGAGGGATACAAGAGACGAAGAACTCGAAAGAACGGAGGAGAGAGGCTTCGAAATCGGCACGAAATCGACGGAGGAGTGATCGACGGTGAAGTTCGAAGGAGGAAGACGAGGGAGTTTTCAGTCGGATGAGAGAGAAAACAAGTGATGATATAAATAGGGGGTCTAAAGAATCTGGGCCGTTGGATCGAAAAATCGATGGCTCAGATCAATTTAACGAACCGCCACAACAGTTGACAGTCGATTGAAGAGCAGTCGTCAGTCGATTGGTTAAAAGGAAAGATGTGCTTAGGTTGGTAGACAGTCGACTGGTAAGAAATTCACAGTCGCATGTCGAATAGACAGTCGACTGTAATATACACAACAGTCGACTGACAGACAATCAACAATTCGATGATAAAAATAGAGAATACTGAAAGTTTGGACATGCGCCTGGTGACCAAATTGCAGTCGCATGTTACATGGACAGTCGACTGTACAATATACATCAGTCGCCTGTTCGAAAGAAATCAACAAAAAACAAACAGTCTGTTGTTTGATAAAATAGAGTTGGGCAGTCGACTGTCGAAGGGATGATAGTCGTCTGTCCTGGTCCAGAAAACCACAGAGAGATTAGAATCCAGAGAATAGAGACATCTCACCCTAGTACCTATAATCTTACACACATCTAATCATGAAATAAATATCAAAATAAAATAGATTTGCATAAAAATCTCGTAAAACTAACCATACAATCGAAATTATCATAAACTCAAATACATCTCTTAAAACAAATATATGTGAAACATATAATCTATCAAAAGAAGAGAAGTACCATGATGATATGAGTTCAAATATGATATAACAAGAAGGTTGTACTCTTAAATTTCAGATTCACCCATAATCCCTAATTCTCCACGCAATGTCACAAATGTATCTTCTTTAAAAGGTTTAGTGAAGATGTCGGTGATTTGTTTTTGGGTTTCAATGTATTCTAAGATGATGTCCTTCTTAGCAACATGATCATTGATAAATGGTGTCTCACATCTATGTGTTTGGTATGGCAGTGATGTACCAGATTTATGGAAAGACATATAGCACTTTGGTTATCAACCATGATAGGACAAGTATCACAATTGACACCATAGTCCTTAAGAGTGTCTCATCCAAAGAACTTGTGCACATGTAAGACCCGTGGTAATATATTCCGCTTCAGTCATGGACAATGATACCGAGTTTTGCTTCTTGGAGAACCAAGAAACTAGGAAATTTCCTAGAAAATGGCAAGTGCCACTAGTACTCTTCCTATCGGATTTGCATCCGGCAAAGTCGGCATCACTATATGAGATTAAGTCATATGTGCTAGATTTAGGGTAAAGTAACCCATAATCTAGTGTATGATTGAGGTAACGAAAAATTCGTTTAACTGCAATCAAGTGTGAGTCCGTAGGTCTAGCTTGATATCTAGCATAAAGGCATACGTAAAACATGATATCGGGCCTACTAGCCGTTAAATAGAGTAAGCTACCGATCATACCTCGATTTAGACGAACGTCTACATCTTTTTTGTTCTCATCCTTGTGTAGATGGGTTGTCGTACTCATGTGAGTCCGTTTGCTTAAAGACGATTCCATCCCGAATCGCTTGATAAGCTCCCATGTGTACTTGGTTCGATGTATGAAAGTCTCATCCTTCATTTGCCGAATTTGCAATCCAAGGAAATAGTTGAGATCACCCATATGTCTCATCTCGAATTCATCCTTCATAGACTTAGAAAATTCTTGGCAAAGATTAAAGTTAGTTGATCCAAATATAATATCGTCTACATAAACTTGAATCAATAGGATGTCGTTTTCATAATCCTTAATAAAGAGTGTTGAGTCAACTTCACACATTTTAAAACCTAAATCCAAAAGAAAGGTTTTAAGTCGATCATACCAAGCTCTAGGAGCTTGTCTCAACCCATATAATGCTTTCTTAAGTTTGAAAACATGGTTTGGAGATTTTTCATGAATAAAACCGGGTGGTTGAGAAACATACACTTCTTCATTAACAATACCATTTAAAAATGCGCTTTTAACATCCATTTGAAATAGTTGAAATTCTTATTAGATGCAAAAGATAAAAGCAATCTAATAGCTTCTAATCTATCTACGGAGGCAAAAGATTCTTCGAAATCAATACATTCTTCTTACCGGTAGCCTTGAGCTACTAACCTTGCTTTGTTCCTTGCGATGACCTCGTTCTCATCGGTCTTGTTCTTGAAGATCCACTTGGTCCCAATCACTTGGCGACTACTTGGAAGAGGAATGAGAACCCAAACTTCATTTCTCTCGAATTGCATGCGTTCATCTTCCATTGCCACTATCCAAGAGCTATCCGTACATGCTTCTTGGATGTTCTTTGGCTCAATGGTAGAGACGAATGCGCAATGAGAGAGTTCTTCAATTTTAGAACTCGTTCGAACACCCATACCAATATCTCCAATAATTTGGTCATGAGGGTGATTGCAAACGGTTGGGTAAGCTTTGGGAATCCCTGCATCACTTGGAACATCTTCAACAGTCTCATTAGTAGTGTTAGTCTCAATAATAGAATCATTAATCTTGAAATTAATAAGAGAATCACATATAGCATCTACACTATCATCAATAACATGAGGAAAATCAAAATCTCCATAAAATGATACGTGTAGTGATTCCTCGATCGTTGAAGAGGTCTTGTTGTATATCCGGTAGGCTTTGCTACGTATGGAATATCCAGCAAAAATTCCTTCATCGGATCTTGGCTTAAATTTATCTAAGTTACCAAGGGTGTTCTTGATAAAACATTTTGAACCAAAAACACGAAAATATTTAACTTGAGGCTTTTTGTCAAAAAATAGCACAAAACAAGTTTTGTTCGTTCGGGGTCTCACTAGGATCCTATTGAGCACATAACATGCCATGTGCACTGCCCCTTCCCAAAATTGTAGTCCAAGATGACTATCATGGAGCATGGTACGGGCACACTCAATAGGGTCCTATTCTTTCTCTCTACAGCACCATTTTATGGTGGTGCACGATGAAAAGAAAAATTGTGAGTTATCCCGGTGTTATCACAAAACGTTGTAAAAGATTCATTCTCAAATTCTCCTCCATTGTCACTACGAATAGTGATAATGGTGGATCCTAAGAAATTTTGAATCTTCTTTGCAAATATGGTAAACTCTTCAAAGGCTTCATTCTTTTTAGTTAAAAATGAGACCCAAGTAAATTTAGAGAAGTCGTCAATGACAACTAATCCATAATGAGCACTGCCTAAAGAAGCGGTTCTAGTTGGTCCAAACAAATCTAGATGAATTAATTCTAGGGATCTCTTAGAAATTATGCCTTCTTTAAGTTCGAAAGATGATTTACTAAGTTCATCTTTTTGACATGAATCACAAAAGTTTTTCTTACTAAAAGCAATTTTTGGAAAACCTTTGACAAGATCATGCTTAGCTAACTTATATTAGTTTTTAAAATGAACATTACCAAAATGGTTTTGAGTCGATCATACCAAGCTCTAGGAGCTTGTCTCAACCCATATAACGATTTCCTAAGTTGAAAACATGGTTTGGAAATTTTTCATAAATGAAACCGGGTGATTGAGAAACATAAACTTTTCATTAACAATGCCATTTAAAAATGCAATTTTAACATCCATTTAAAATAACTTAAAATTTTTATGGGATGCAAAAGATAAAAGTAATCTAATAGCTTCTAATCTAGCTACGGGGGCAAATGATTCTTCGAAATCAATACATTCCTCTTGCCGATAGCCTTGAGCTAATAACCTTACTTTATTCCTTGTGATGACCTCGTTCTCATCGGTCTTGTTCTTAAAGATCCACTTGGTCCCAATCACTTGGTGACCACTTGGAAGAGGAACGAGCTCCCAAACTTCATTTCTCTCAAATTGCATAAGCTCTTCATCTATTGCAACTATCCAAGAGCTATCTTCACACGCTTCTTGGATGTTCTTTGGATCAATTGTAGAGACAAATGCACAATGAGTGAATTCATCAATCCTTGACCTTGTTCGTACACCCACACCAATATCTTCAATAATTTGGTCATGGGGGTGATTACGAACGGTTGGATAAGCTTTGGGAATAATTGGATCACTTGGAACATCCTCAACAATTTCATTAGTATTGTTAGTCTCAATAATAGAATCATTAATTTTAACATTACCAATGGAATCACATAAAACATCTAAACTATCTTCAACAACATGAGGAGTATCAAAATCTTCAGAAAATGATACGTGTAGTGATTCCTCGATCGTTGAAGAGATTTTGGTATATATCCGATAGGCTTTGCTACGTGTGGAATATCCAACAAATATTCCTTCATCGAATCTTGGTTCAAATTTATCTAAGTTACCAAAGGTGTTCTTTATAAAAAATTTTGAACCAAAAACACGAAAATATTTAACTTGCGGCTTTTTATCATAAAATAATTCAAAACAAGTTTTGTTCGTTTGGGACCTCACTAGAATCATATTAAGCATATAACATGCCGTGTGCACCGCCTTTGCCCAAAATTGTAGTCCAAGATGACTATCATAGAGCATGATGTGGGCATACTCTATTAGGGTCATATTCTTTCTCTCAAAAACACCATTTTGTGGTAGTGCACGAGGAAAAGAAAAGTTGTGAGTAATCCCATTGTCATCACAAAATTTAGTGAAAAATTCATTCTCAAATTCTCCTCCATGATCACTACAAATAGTGATAATGATGGATCCTAAGAAATTTTGAATTTTCTTTGCAAATAGAGTAAACTCTTGAAAAGATTCATTTTTATTGGTTAAAAATGAAACCCAAGTAAATCTAGAGAAGTCATCAATGACAACTAATTCATAATGAGCATTACCTAAAGAAACGGTTCTAGTTGGCCCAAATAAATCTAGATGAAGTAATTCTATATGCCTCTTAGAAGTTATGCCTTCTTTAAGTTTGAAAGACAATTTACTTAGTTTACCTCTTTGGCATGAATCACAAAAGTTTTTCTTACTAAAAACAATTTTCAGAAAACCGTTAACACGATCATGCTTAGCTAACTTATATAAGTGCTTAAAATGAACATGGCCAAAACGGCGATGACATAATAGTTGTTCATTTGTATTAGCAACTAAGCAATGTTCTATGGTTTTAGGCAAGCTTAAATAGTAAATGTGTTTATGCCTAATACCGGTAAATAAAACATGTGAATCAATATCTACAGTTTCACACATACCCTCTCCAAAGTTAACCTTGTAACCCTTGTCACAAAGTTGACTAATGGAGATAAGGTTATGACATAAACCACTAACTAAATGAACATTTGTAATAAGTGGTTTGGAAGGATTACCGACTTTGCCTACTCCAATTACGGTTCCCTTTTGATTACCTCCAAAAGTGGCCGTTGCACCATCTTTAATGCTAATCACTTCGGAGAGCAATGTGGGATCTCATGTCATGTGTTTGAAGCATCTAATATTGAGTATCCATCCTTTCTTTTAAGAGCCAATATGACTTTTATTGCTCTCTTTCTTATTCTTGGGTACCTACATAGTATACCATAAGCTCATGGTACCCAAGCTTTGTTGGGTCCAAGGGGATTAGCCCTTTGGAAGCCAAGTCCAAGAGCACTTTCGTTTTCTAACATAATTGCCACTATTTATCACATCACTAAATTAGGAGTTAACATAAGCATTCCTATCATTTATGCTAGTGTTCTTAGGACCTCAAATTGTGTATGTTTTGGATGTCCTTTTCCTGGTTGCATGCACATTTGGTTGAGTTCTATTTGGTGTGTGCTTCCAAAGAGCACGAGATCTAGCATATGAAGATGGAGGGGATCAGTATGAGACATATATGGGTTGTATGCAAAATTAGAAGCATGCATGTTTTATGCAACACATGGAGCATGCATGTGATGTGGTGGATGTGCATACCTGGGAGGATATTGTGCATGAACATATGAATGTGTAGGAGTATGTGCATGAGTGATTCTCATGTGTGGGTTTACACGTGTCCGTGGATGTGGAGCAGAAAATGTGTCATTCGTGTCCACATGTGAAGTAAGAGATTTCCTACGTGTATGAGAGTTGGTGTACATATATGCATGACATTTCTGTTGGTTTCTACCCATAGTGGGTTTCTTGCCAAAAGAAGGAGATTGTGAAGTGGTGGCATTCTTGGTAGGTTTGCTACCAATTGTTTTTTGACACGACTAGTGGATGCATCGGAGGATGGCATCACAAAATCTATAGTTACACCACTATAGGAGGTGCGAGATTTGGATGCATTTGCTTCTACATAACCCAGTCCAACACGATGTATGGCCAGAAATTGGTTTGCAAGCAATTCATCCAATTGCCCTTTCCCTTTGTTAAACTCTTGGGAGGACATGAGCTCATATTTCTCCTTAAGAGAAGAAATATTGGTATCCAAAGTGGACACACATGTTTTGAGCTCGTGCACTTGGGTTTTAAGAGAATCATTCTCAATACCCTATTGTGTTTTATATGAAGCTAGATCAATATTATCTGTAGGATAAGTTTGATCTAGTTGAGATTTGAGGAAATTCACCTCATTTCTCAAGATGTCATTTTGAGAAACCAAAATGGCTTCATCAATTGTAAGTGTATGAACATTGGTGTCATTGTTGATGAAGCATGGCATGGATGATTTGCTAACATTAGATTTCTTTAAAATAGTATATCTAAGCATAAGAGATTGATACTTAGAAAATAATTCTTCATTAGCAATACGAAGTTCATCCATGGTTACCTCGGGTTCATCGTTGTCAATATCACTCTCATCGAAGAGTGGATCTTCTCGAGCCATGAAGCACATATGTGCACTCTCACCCTTTTTATCCTTGGATTCACTAGAGGAATCTCTGGTTGAATCTTTGAACATCCCAACAAGTCCTTTCGTCTTGTCCTTCTTGTATTTGTTGGACTTGTGGTATTTTGGAGCTTTTCCACTTTTCTTTGTTTCTAAGCATTGGGCAATCCTTCTTGATGTGCCCTGGTTTGTTACACTTAAAACAAAGAGACGATGTATTGTTAGGGGAATCAAATTTATTTTTGGAAGGAAATTTACCTTTGCGAAAGAAGCATTGGAACCACTTCGCCATTTGTGCCATTTCTTCCAAGTCCATTTCATTCTCGGATTCTTCACTATCGGATGATGAAGACGTAGCCTTGAATGCTAACGCTTTCTTCTTGGCCTCCGTTGGGTTCATCATTGATCTAATCTTCATTCGGTTCTCTCTTCTTACTTCGTAAGACATGAGAGTACTGATGAGATTCACCACGGTATAATTCTTCATGTCATTGACCTCCTCAATGGTGATTGCTCTTCTATACCATTTCGAGGTCATTCTCATGATTATCTTTCTCACCTTTTCTTGTTGGGTATGGACTTGTCCAAGAGCTTCAAGCTCATTGGTGATGTCGGTGAAGCATCCGTACATCATTGCAATGTTCTCATTATCCTGCATATGAAACATATCGAAATTTTGTATTGCAACATATAATTTTGACAACTTTAACTTGTTCGTTTCCTCGTGGGTAACGACTAGATGGTTTCATATTTGATATGCACTCTTACATGTGCATATCTTATTGAACTCATCCGGATCCAATGCACAATGAAGAGTGTTCATTGCCTTGGCATTGTTCATTTCGGCGAACTTCTCGGAGGGAGTCCATTTGTCAAAATCCTCTTCGGAGGGTTCAACGTATTCCTTATGAAGGGTTTCGAAAGAGAATCACTCCTGAGAAATGTTTCCATCCGGCACTTCCAATAGCCAAAATTTGTGCCATTGAAACATGAAGGACGAACCGTTGATTGTCCTTCAAGATGGTAGATGCACCATCATGATCGTGATTGTTGTATAAAGGAGGTGGAGGAACTTTGTTGTTGTTGTTGGATTCCATAGCTAAAAACATTCGCTTTGGTACCAATTGTAAGGACCCTAGCTCTAAGAAAAACACTAGAAGGGGGGTTGAATAGTGTTTATAAAATTTAAACGATAATTATACCAATTTAAATTCCTAACCAACAATAAATGCGGAATTATAAATAAACTCAAAATGAAACAATAATAACACAAAGTATGTTTCTAGTGTTTGGATTACCCAAGTCAACTCCCGACTTGTCCACAGTAATCCTACGTCCCTTCCACCCGGATACATGCGGATACTTAAGTTAGAACCCTAACTTGAGGTTTCCTTTAAACCCACTTGTAGCAACCCTACAAGTGAAATCGAAACCCAATCGATGTCCTTGACTCCCACAACTTGGTATCAAGCAAATCACTCTCACAAACTGAGAGTGAAACAAATATCGAAAGATATGAAATAATGAAATAACAACACTTACAGTCACCTATACCAGGAAGTAGAACTTGAAGGAGCAAGTGTGTTGTGTGTTGAAGTCTCTTCTAAGAAGAGAGAAAAGTCATTTCCTTATCACCACCAATTTCCTAGATGATATCACTTTGATTCTAGGTTGGAGAGCAAGAGAGGATGAGATTGGAATTCTAGGGCTTTTGAATTTGAGAGCTTTGAAAAACCTGAATATGAAAGCTATGATTTTTCAAGAGATGATCAAGAAGATGAGTAACCCCTCAATGGAACAGTAAAAGCTCTCTTTATAGGTTTCCCAAAACCCTCAAACAGAATACCCAAAACCCCATTGAAATCCGTGGAGAAAAAGCCAACGGATAGAATTTACACACTCGACAGTCGACTGGTGAAGAAATCACAGTCGACTGATGCACTATGTCAGATGGTATGTGAGAATCCAAACGGTAACTTACCACGTAGGACAGTTGACTGATGAAGGAATGACAGGCAACTGAACACCCATATACAGGCGACTGACTGCAACACGAGTAAGTTGAGAAAACTCAGAAAGTTTTGGAAAGACAGGACAAGCGACTGATGTGGAACTCACAGGTGCATGTGCCATGGGCAGGCGACTGTAAATCCAACATCAGTCGTTTGTTCCTAATAAGTGAAACTTTCCAGATAGCAGAGTTGCAGAGAAATAATCGACATGCGACTGTTGAAGCATTCACAGTCGACTGTGCCTTGGGCAGGCGACTGTCAATAAAACATCAGTCGTCTGGCCGTATGAAGAAGAAAATGACCTTTGGGCAGGAGAGAGACATGTGACTGACTAACAAATCACATGCGCCTATAGCTTGGACAGGCGCCTGTCTTTTGTACAGCAGTCGCCTGTATAGAGTTAATGCTAAAAGCCCAAAAACCAATTGATAAAGTATGTGCATAATAGACGACTGTAGAACAAATCACAGGTGACTGTTTGGAGATAGGCTCCAGTAAAACGTTCAGTAAATGCCTGTTAAAATCCCAAATGCATATGCTTGAGAAATGTGAATTTGAGACTTAGGAAATGTGTCTAATGATTTCTTAGGACAGAAACAAAGACGTGTGTGTGCTCCAACATAGTTCTACTTCTAAGCTACATACTAGAAGACAATAAAAAGATTACATATTGTAGTAGCCTCTCTTCTATCCAAAGAATAAGCTTGAAGCCTTCTAGGAGCATCATTCACCGTATTTGATCATCCAATCCACTTTTCATGCTTTGATTGATCCTTGAGTGACATCCATTGCTAATTGATCTTCATGATATGCTTAGGCAATGGATTAACTGCAAATAGAGGATTAGTCACAAGTATATATGTTTTCTCATCATCACCAAGTAGGAAGAAGTCTAATACTCAACACCTTCCTGTGGACGACTCGTAAAGCGCTACGACGACAGCCGTGCGCTTGCGGTTTACAAATATTAAAACTCCTATCACGATGTACACGTGAAACCGAGAAGGATCGAAGAAGTGTGGGTCTAAGTGAGAGCATCTTTGGGGGGGTAAAATAGGGGAAATCAAGGGGTAAATTGCCAAAAAACATTGGGGGAGCAAAGTGCAACAATCCCAATGGTAAGGTTGTAATTTATGGGAATGTGGGGGGCCATTTAACCAAATTCCCCGCAACCTTACCCTAAAGCAAGCCCACTCTCCTACCCATCCCCAAGGGGCTCACCGTTCCTAGTTGGCAAACCTTAGGCCAATGGGTTATCCCAGTGGGTGTGTCCTTGTAGGACAAACATCCCATCCCATCCCATCCCTTGTTTTTATAATAGAATAGAAATAACATGCACACAGTTCACGGTGTCAAAAAACACCACAAAAGGATGTGTTGCATGCGTGACATGTCCATATTTTACATATATTTATTTCATCATTGCATGTCATATTCGCCTCCAAAATCCACATTTTCATACATTATCGCGCGTCTAAAGCCATATTCGGGTTTTGTATAGCTTTAAGGATTTTCAGGAGTTTTGGGGTGAAGAGGAGATATTTTGGGACATGGACACATTCAGTACGTCTGGGACGTCATTGGCAAGGCTCCATGAGAGTTTGCTAAGGCAAGGAAGAAGATTTGTCACGCCCCGCTTCCCAAAAACGTGGAGGCGAAGCGTGAGAAGGTCCGCTCAGACTTGAAGCTACAAAGCCGCAAGTCCGATAAGCGTCAATCACTTTAATCTGCAGGTCCTTGCAATGCGAAACGAAACAAAGATAACAATAACGAAAGAGACAAAAAGAACATCTCAGAATATCCATAATAATAAATCTCAACATCGCAGAAAAGCCACCAGGCTACAAATAAAAGAGTCTAAAAGAGGCCCAGCATGGCCAACAAAAGTACAAAGTACGAAAACAAAGAAAAGGTGCAAGCACCGACATCTAACAGCAACCTAAAGCAAAAGCAAGTAAAATCAGTCTCTAAGACTGGTCTCCGGTGTTCTCGAACTCCTCAACGAACGTAGGCTCGGGCTCAGCGTCAGCAAACACCTCGTCCTCAGCAACTGTCTCTGGCTCAGGGTCTAACATGTGACACCCAAAAGAGCAAGGGGCACATGTCAGCAAGTCTGGAAGACTTGTGCAAGTGAAACTGAAAGGTGGTAAAAGTAAAGCAACCTAGCAGTTCTAGCATGAATGCGATGACATGGCAGTTTAAAGTATGAGTACAACAGGTAAAGAAAAGTAAAGTAAAGTAAAGTAAAGGACGAGCATGGCATGGCATTCACAAGACAAGTACAAGACAAGAAAAGTAAGCACCTCGTGCACAGAGATTCCGTCTTTTGGCTAGAGTGGCTGCTCGGGCCAACTCCTAAGCTCAAGCGAACGTTTATCCCTACCCCTCCACGTGTGTCGAGCCAGGGCCTTACCCCCGAACGGTAATGCTCGCTTCTGGACCACGAGCCAGGAAGTGTGTAAACAAGTATGGCGTAGGGGTGCACCTAGCCCGGGACACGCAAGTACAAGTATGTAGCGTGTGCTACGAATGCAACATTCAATGCATGGATGACATGACATGGCAGTTAAAGTAAAGCGTACAGGTAAGGAAAGTAAACGTGACAGTTTAGCATGCATGAACAACAATTTTAAGGGGTTGGATCTAGCTTCGTTGTCAAGCTAGATCATTTAGGTGACGGATCTAGTTTCGTTGTCAAACTAGATCAAGTAGGCGTCTAGCCAGCTATCATTTCACTGACTAGTCTCTTTTACGCTAAAAGCAAGTAAGTGGCCTAAAAACATGGCCCTACACAAGAGTTGGCAAGTTTCACTTGCCTGCAACTATCACGTCAAGAAAACACCGTCCAACGAGTCCAAAGTCACGATTCCTACGTGCACAAGTCCACCGGCCTACATCCGTTTTATTAATCTTGATTAGTGGATTCTAAAACATTTAAAATACTTTAAAATACTGATTTTTAGTCTTGATTAGCATGCAATTGGGTTGGGGGTCCTAGGGGTGCAAAACGTTACCTCAACACGACGCGAAAGCTACACCGGCGTCGGGTAGCGACGCCGGGGGTTGGAATAAGAGAACGCGCTCCAAGTCCTGTTTCCAAAATAGATTCCTCGCTGGAAAATCAGAGAAAATATCCCGGGCGACGATTCCAGATTCCAAAGCTCGTACGTGCGACGACGGGCTACGACGTGCGACGACGTCGTACGCGGAAAGTCGTCGAAGAGAACGTACCAAAGTGGGGCCCACAGTAGTCCTAGGGGCCTTTGGGGGACCCACAATAACTCTGGAGAACTTGGGGGGCCCACGGAGGCAAGCGGTGCGACGGATGCGGGGTTGCGACAAGTGGCCGTCGGTCGTACACAGCCAATGCGGGGATCTCCTTCGGTCAGACACTAGGGAACGGCTGTTGCAACGTTTGGGGGTCGGTCACGGGCCTTGGTGCGGTCGTTTCCCTCGGTCAGACACGGTGGAGGCCTCGGTCAGGCGCTTGGGTGCGGGGTTGCAGCGTTGCAGCGATCGGGCGCTCGGTCACAGCGGGCGGGGCCTTCGGTCGTGCACGGAGCGGAGCGGGGCGACAGATGCGGGCGCTGTGCGGGGGTCGGTGCGGAGCGGGGACTCGGTCAGAGCGGGCGAACGGAGCTGTTTTCCTCGGTCGTACGGGGGCTGAACGTCGCAACGTTGCGACGATTCGTCGCAACGTCCAAAATGAGTTTGGAAGAGGCTAGGGCTAATTTCTTTGGAAAATAGGACTTGCTAGGGGTTGCTTATATAGTATAGGTGGGTTGACTTGGTCTAGGGCTAAATCTAATAGGATTAGAATTCTAAAAGATTTGAAATTTGATTTTAAACTTCTCCAACCCAATCTAGGATTTGACCTGGTCCAAATGAGCTGGAATTTGGCTCAAAAATTCTTTAAAACGTTTAAAACTCAAATAAATTTTATTTGGCCGAAAATACTTTATAAATAAATTATTAAAAATAATATAAAACTTGTAAAAATTATAAAAGTGGTCAAATAAACTCCAAAAATTATAAAATAAATATCGTGGTGTTCGTGGCGACGAATGTGAGCTAACTAAGAAGACGGATCTCAAATTCGACGTCGGACGACGAAACTAAAAATAGGAACGTCTCCCGTCAAAAGTGAAAATCGTCACGTCTCATCGAGTGAGTTTAAATTGTGGGAAAACGACTCGAGAAGTGTCGTTTCAAGGTAGTGCCACTATTTAATACTCTCAGAGACGTTCGCAACGGCATATCACACAAGAGTATTCACAATCAAATAAAGTCTAAAATAAACACGTGCACGGCCAAAAGCACGTGCAACGCACAACGAAAAGTGGTCGTTACATCCTCCCCACCTTAGAATAAAGTCCGTCCTCGGACTTTCTAATATAACTAGTCGCTCTAGTAACTACCCCAATCAAGCCATATAATAATTTAACCAGGTATAGCCATTTCAAGTGCTTATATATGCACTAGATAGTCAAACGTTAATACTACTAACACGTGTATATATACATTCACATACGTCGTATACTTATACCTATTATTATTATCACACCTAGCCTACATATAGTTTCACTAGCACATTGCTTCAACCATTATAAGTATCCCCTAATTACCTACAGCCTCTTAAGTACTTCTACTCTAAATCTCACAGGCATCCTTAGTATGGTATAGCTACCCACACACCAAACTATAACTACTAACATACAAACAACTTCACACATCATGAATAACTCCGAATATATATAACACTCAATAAGCAACCATTAATATACCATGGAGGGTACGCTCATTCAAGCCAACATATGCGGAATTTGAAAACCGTCGTACTTCAAAAGTTGAAATCCTCGTTTGGAAGAAATATTTGGAGATCGATAAGACGTGTTGTTTCAAAATAGGTTTGGGTCGAATATTCATAATAAGAGAAAATGGTCTATTGGTTTTAAAGAATCATTAAAAGAGGAAGTAAAATCATTTACACGAATATTGAAGGCGTAGTTTAGAAAATATTATACGGCAGTAATTTAATATAATGTTTGCGAAAGTCAAAGAAGGAAATCAAGTAACGGAAGAATTTAAACTCATTTTAAATGCTTTCAACTCTTTTGGGTTATGGAAAATTTTAAAATACTCAATATTGAAGCTGCTTTTCAAAGGAACCAGTGTTTGCAAAAATTCAAAACTGGTTTACACAAAATGCTTGCATACGAGCACGACGAACTTGGTATGGATAAAAGTAGTTGAAACTCATCTTAGTCTCGAAATTTTTTTTTTCTAAAAGCACGTAGGGGAAGTGAAAAGATAATATTAATAACTTGGTCGTAAAATTATCAAAATTGATAGTGAAGCTTTAAAATCAATTCGTGTGGGGTCTAAATCAGAAAGTGGTTATGAAATGGTAACTTTTACAAAAGTCTAAAATAGGGAAAACGGTGAGCATAAAATCGACTTGCTGAAATCTGAAATCCCATGTGATTGGAAGGTATATGAATGGCATAAATTAGAAGGGAAATTACAAGTTGAATGCAAGTACGGTTTAGAATAAAATTAGTATATGAAAGAAAAATGTATTTTCATAGATGCGAAAGTGTAGGCTGAAAAGCATTATAACTATTTTCAAAAATTTCGACAAAAGTTTTAAGAACTTAAATCAACGAGGAGCATGAAGTATAAGTATATATACATATTAGAATTTGAACACATTTAAAACTTAGGGAAAAAGGAAATCAAAAAAGAAAATGCTTGCAGAAGGTTCAAAATTTTGCAACGGAGAGTTTCAAAAATTGATGACGATAGTCATGAGGCGATCTCGGGAATCGGGGCAAGGGAAACAGTCAGATGTTCAAAACATACATACACCTAGGATATGAATCAGGGGGATCTACGGGGAAACTCCTACGGTCGCCCAACTGAAGCTTAGGACTTGGCGCTTGGTCTTTCTAAAGGAGCTGGGCGATAATGGAATGCGCTCAGCTCGGTCCATAATCGATGAACCCAAACGAACGACTAAACGAATTCTAGAACTCTAATATGGTCAGGGGTAGATAAAGACCACTATGGTAACTTCTATGACGATTAAATCGATTCCCAGCAAGGACTCTAATTACCAGCCTAACAGTCAACCTTATTTGCAAACAATCATATGTAAGCATAATTTAACAAGTCAGGACTAACTAAGGGAAGAAACAACTAGATCGAGAGTTACCTGCGATAACCTCATCCACAGTCTCGCCCTCCACTGCCGTCATCAGGTAAGCCTGCCTCCTCGGCTACACGGCCTGCTGAAAGGTCTGCCTCTGCGGAGGAAGAGGCGCTCCACGACCTGCAGGTGCAGGTGCTCTCTGTTGCAACGGCTGTGCGGCAACAGGATCCTTCCAAGGTATCTTAGAGCTCGGGCAGTCCTTCACAGCATGAGTAGGATCTCCACAAACTAGGCACTGTCCCAACATCTTCCTACACTGATCCTTGAAATGCCCGGTCTTGCCACAGAAATGGCAAGTCTTCACAATAGGCCCACCTGGCCTCTTGAACTGCACTGGCTGGGTAGGCTTGACCCCAGGCCTAGACGGCTCCATAGGCCTCTTCCCAGCTCCAGAAATCAGTCCTCTCTTCTGCTTTGCAATCTTCTCCTGTCTCCGAGCAGCTACCAGCAACTTCTGATACGACTCCATGTCCGACGTAGACACCAGACTCTGCAAGTCTAGAGAAAGACCCTGCAGAAACTTCTGAGCCTTCTCCTCAGCATCCTCTACCATCTTTGGCGCGAAGCGGCTCAATCTAGTAAATTCCTGGTGGTACTGGTCCACCGTCAGACTCCCTTGCTTCAGCTCAATGAAGCGCTGCAACATCTCCCTCCTAGCAGCCTTCGGAAAGTACTCCTCATCGAATCTAGACTTGAAAGTGGCCCAAGGTATAGGGCTCACCAACAACTCCTCCTCGGCATCCCACCAATTTTGGGCATTATCCTTCAGCTGCCTCTTCACCAGATCAACCCATCCAGCCGGGTTGACCTTCGACATCTTCAAATTATCCTCGGTGTTCCTGATCCACTCCTCTGCAGCCAACGGTCCTTCAGATCCATCAAAGTACGTCGGGCCCAGCTCCCGGAACTGCTTCGCTCCTGGCTCATGGCGAGGAGCACTCTGAGTGTTCTGGAGCATGCCCTGCTGTACCTGCATCATCTGATGCATCATCCTCATGATCTCAGCATTGGTGGGCTCTCTATCAGGTACCTCAGCACGATTGGGCCCACTGCCAGATCGGGTCTGTCGTCGTCCAGCCATCTAATGACGTGGAAAACGAGCAAACAAATTAGACTCAAAGCTTAATGACTTGGATGTTGCAATTTATTTAATGGATATTCCGTTTATTATCATTGTTCCGTTAGTTCGCAATTGCAAGACTGGACCTGCATGGGCCACCAACAAAACCTGTCACGCCCCGCTTCCCAAAAACGTGGAGGCGAAGCGTGAGAAGGTCCGCTCAGACTTGAAGCTACAAAGCCGCAAGTCCGATAAGCGTCAATCACTTTAATCTGCAGGTCCTTGCAATGCGAAACGAAACAAAGATAACAATAACGAAAGAGACAAAAAGAACATCTCAGAATATCCATAATAATAAATCTCAACATCGCAGAAAAGCCACCAGGCTACAAATAAAAGAGTCTAAAAGAGGCCCAGCATGGCCAACAAAAGTACAAAGTACGAAAACAAAGAAAAGGTGCAAGCACCGACATCTAACAGCAACCTAAAGCAAAAGCAAGTAAAATCAGTCTCTAAGACTGGTCTCCGGTGTTCTCGAACTCCTCAACGAACGTAGGCTCGGGCTCAGCGTCAGCAAACACCTCGTCCTCAGCAACTGTCTCTGGCTCAGGGTCTAACATGTGACACCCAAAAGAGCAAGGGGCACATGTCAGCAAGTCTGGAAGACTTGTGCAAGTGAAACTGAAAGGTGGTAAAAGTAAAGCAACCTAGCAGTTCTAGCATGAATGCGATGTCATGGCAGTTTAAAGTATGAGTACAACAGGTAAAGAAAAGTAAAGTAAAGTAAAGTAAAGGACGAGCATGGCATGGCATTCACAAGACAAGTACAAGACAAGAAAAGTAAGCACCTCGTGCACAGAGATTCCGTCTTTTGGCTAGAGTGGCTGCGCGGGCCAACTCCTAAGCTCAAGCGAACGTTTATCCCTACCCCTCCACGTGTGTCGAGCCAGGGCCTTACCCCCGAACGGTAATGCTCGCTTCTGTACCACGAGCCAGGAAGTGTGTAAACAAGTATGGCGTAGGGGTGCACCTAGCCCGGGACACGCAAGTACAAGTATGTAGCGTGTGCTACGAATGCAACATTCAATGCATGGATGACATGACATGGCAGTTAAAGTAAAGCGTACAGGTAAGGAAAGTAAACGTGACAGTTTAGCATGCATGAACAACAATTTTAAGGGGTTGGATCTAGCTTCGTTGTCAAGCTAGATCATTTAGGTGACGGATCTAGTTTCGTTGTCAAACTAGATCAAGTAGGCGTCTAGCCAGCTATCATTTCACTGACTAGTCTCTTTTACGCTAAAAGCAAGTAAGTGGCCTAAAAACATGGCCCTACACAAGAGTTGGCAAGTTTCACTTGCCTGCAACTATCACGTCAAGAAAACACCGTCCAACGAGTCCAAAGTCACGATTCCTACGTGCACAAGTCCACCGGCCTACATCCGTTTTATTAATCTTGATTAGTGGATTCTAAAACATTTAAAATACTTTAAAATACTGATTTTTAGTCTTGATTAGCATGCAATTGGGTTGGGGGTCCTAGGGGTGCAAAACGTTACCTCAACACGACGCGAAAGCTACACCGGCGTCGGGTAGCGACGCCGGGGGTTGGAATAAGAGAACGCGCTCCAAGTCCTGTTTCCAAAATAGATTCCTCGCTGGAAAATCAGAGAAAATATCCCGGGCGACGATTCCAGATTCCAAAGCTCGTACGTGCGACGACGGGCTACGACGTGCGACGACGTCGTACGCGGAAAGTCGTCGAAGAGAACGTACCAAAGTGGGGCCCACAGTAGTCCTAGGGGCCTTTGGGGGACCCACAATAACTCTGGAGAACTTGGGGGGCCCACGGAGGCAAGCGGTGCGACGGATGCGGGGTTGCGACAAGTGGCCGTCGGTCGTACACAGCCAATGCGGGGATCTCCTTCGGTCAGACACTAGGGAACGGCTGTTGCAACGTTTGGGGGTCGGTCACGGGCCTTGGTGCGGTCGTTTCCCTCGGTCAGACACGGTGGAGGCCTCGGTCAGGCGCTTGGGTGCGGGGTTGCAGCGTTGCAGCGATCGGGCGCTCGGTCACAGCGGGCGGGGCCTTCGGTCGTGCACGGAGCGGAGCGGGGCGACAGATGCGGGCGCTGTGCGGGGGTCGGTGCGGAGCGGGGCCTCGGTCAGAGCGGGCGAACGGAGCTGTTTTCCTCGGTCGTACGGGGGCTGAACGTCGCAACGTTGCGACGATTCGTCGCAACGTCCAAAATGAGTTTGGAAGAGGCTAGGGCTAATTTCTTTGGAAAATAGGACTTGCTAGGGGTTGCTTATATAGTATAGGTGGGTTGACTTGGTCTAGGGCTAAATCTAATAGGATTAGAATTCTAAAAGATTTGAAATTTGATTTTAAACTTCTCCAACCCAATCTAGGATTTGACCTGGTCCAAATGAGCTGGAATTTGGCTCAAAAATTCTTTAAAACGTTTAAAACTCAAATAAATTTTATTTGGCCGAAAATACTTTATAAATAAATTATTAAAAATAATATAAAACTTGTAAAAATTATAAAAGTGGTCAAATAAACTCCAAAAATTATAAAATAAATATCGTGGTGTTCGTGGCGACGAATGTGAGCTAACTAAGAAGACGGATCTCAAATTCGATGTCGGACGACGAAACTAAAAATAGGAACGTCTCCCGTCAAAAGTGAAAATCGTCACGTCTCATCGAGTGAGTTTAAATTGTGGGAAAACGACTCGAGAAGTGTCGTTTCAAGGTAGTGCCACTATTTAATACTCTCAGAGACGTTCGCAACGGCATATCACACAAGAGTATTCACAATCAAATAAAGTCTAAAATAAACACGTGCACGGCCAAAAGCACGTGCAACGCACAACGAAAAGTGGTCGTTACAAGATTGGAGTAGAGGAGGAGAAGAAAGTGAGAGATGGACACTTCATCTTCAGTTTTCCAGGCGACTCGACCGAGTATCAACAGCTACTCGGCCGAGCTGACACGCAGATTCGCAAGGAAACGACCATGCCCCACTGGACCGAGCACAAAGCCAGCTCGACCTGAGCTGCATCAAAGAGAGCGACTATTTTGAGCTATTCTCCAAGGCACTGTAGCTCGACCGAGCAGTTCACATACACGACCAGAGTCGTCATCTGACAGAGTAGCATTTTTGGAGGAAGTTCTGACCTACTGTAGCTCGATCGAGTAGGGGGGCTTCTCCACCGAGTAGCCCGTATCAACCAGAGCAGAAGCAACAGCAAGCGGCAGCCTTATATCAGCTCAACCGAGCCGATGACCGGCACCCCGCTTGCATCGCGGCGGCGCGGTGTCGTTTAGCGCAAGTTTCATAGTTAGTGTAGGGTGCGGGAATATCGAACTCAGGGAGGCGAGGTTGTGCTTGGGTCAGGTAGGACCTAAATGACCCCGAGGGGCGAGCTAGCCTGAATCGGTGGTTGGTTGTCACGAAAGGAAATGAATGGGTATGAACAGCAAGAAAGAAAACACGGGACTTCGGTTTCCGACCCGACGAGAGACTCTCGCCGATACGGCCTACGGGTATGGATAGCGATCGGGATTAAGGTCTAATGGTGAGACGTTGCCTCCAAAAGTGGTACCGGCGTCCCATGGGCCCGATATTCCGGTCGGTGCCCAGGATGATACACCGGACTTCCCGGATTCGATCAGTGGGCACTCCCGTGTCCATTAACACTGATCGATCCCGGGAGCACTAAGCCCGCAACGATAACTCCCAACGTCTCATCCTGCCGCTCCTGCGTGCTAGGATTCGGCGTCTACGCTAAGGGTGTGAGCTATGGCTAGGGAGTCAACCACCAAGTTTATTCCCCCTTGGCCCGACGGTCAAAGGCGGTCTTTTTCCCGCCGATGACAATGAAACACCCCGCGTAACCGTTAGATTCCTACTCCCTATCGATTTCCTAACCCTACGGACGCATCGGGAAGAGCCCCCGAAGGGCTTTCCACCAAAATCCCAGATTTGGGAACTACTCACAAAAATTCATGAAAAAGCAATCTAAATGAAATTTAACCGTTGGAATCATAATCGGACAATTGCAATGTGGAAGTAATAGAGTAATAAAGACAATACTAAAATTTTAGAAAGATCTGAAAACTTACAAAAGAGTAACAATTACAGCCGTCACAGGGAAATAAAACAGTAGGAAAAATAACAGCTCTCGTTTCTGGAACCCTAGGGGTTCTATTTATAGACCGTCGCATCAACCGATCGGTTGACAAGTCAACCGATCGGTTGATCCGTTACAAAATAATATCAGAAAATGGCGAGTTTTCACCCGATCACATGAACCGGTCGGGTGAGTTCTTGAGTGACCGGTTGGATCTTGAAGCAGTCGGGTGAATCGATCGGTTCAACGTCCGTGTCTTCAGCTCATCTTCTTCAGCTACAGATGAACCGATCGGGTGAGAGTCACCTGATCGGTTGGAATTCTGCTCGAAAAAACAGAGAACAGCCGCCCGCAGAACCGGTCTGTGAACCGGTCGGGTGGCTTCTTTGTGAGCTGCGGCAGAGACCGGGTGGTGCACGCGTGCATCACCCGATCGGTTGGAGATCACCAACCGACTGGGTGAGGGGCTGAAAGATGAATACTTCGCCGTTTGACCCCCCTGGATCACGCGTGACTTCTCCCGTTGCTCCGGGGACTTGGGATATCATCGTTAAACGTCCCCTACGTGGTCAATCCCCTGCAATCATGGAAAAACAAAGAAAAGTGAAAGTAAACGGGAAAATACACGAAAACGAATAAGAGACGGCGGAAAAACATGGAGAAACACAAAAGAAAACGTGCGTGAATATATGAAATATAAACGCACGTCAAAATCCCCCAAGCTGAACTCTTCCTCGTCCTCGAGGAAGACGAGTGAGAGTAGGAGCTCGGAAGGGGAAAATAGAGAGGAAGAAAGAAAAAAGAAAACTCTAAGCCCTAGATCGCCTATCAGAGCCACCAAAATCAAAAACGACACACCAAGCAAGCAAACGCCAAATCACACCACTAAACCTAGAAAAGCGAGTCCAAATAAGTGTCGTGGGTCCACGCAGTGAAGCGCGAGTGAGCGTGGTCGTGTGCTAGCGAATGGTGATGCTTTCTACGATGTGCCATGAGGCTCTATATACACAAATCCAAGATATGACCCAAAATATCGATCCGAATTGAATTAAGCGGCGAATATAAGTTCAAGCATGCATGAGAAGAGTGGGAATAGAAGCGTATCATGCATCGGGGACTCCACAACTAGGGTTAAGGAAATCATGCCACTATAGCCTAGATACTAGCTAAAAAGTTCCTAAGCCAAGTGTTTTCGATAACGACGGGGGTTGAGATGATGTGGAGAAGAACACTCGGTGCAAATTCTCGCCTTCCCTTTATTCTTGGTAAGTATGAAAAAATATTCACACGGAAATTCCTTTTTTTTTTCTTTTTTTGGGTTTTGGGCATTTGTATTTTTTTTTGGATTTTTGGGCTATACATGATTTTTTCTTTTCTTTTTTGGGTTTTTCTTTTCTTTTCTCTTTTTTTTGGATTTTTGAATTTTGGGCTTTTGGCTATACACATGTGTACTCTCCCAAGTGGGAGAACGGTACACGACGAGGGGATTTGCACCAAGTAAAACAGAAAAGAAATCGAAATCTAAACACTTGGGCAAAGGAAACTATTCTCGCTAAATAGAGCATAGGCTAAATGGGTTATCCTAGTCCTTAGTTGTGGAATCCCGACGCATGCGAATTGAAGTATACGATATAATATAGCATGCATATAGTGAAACAAATACCGCATATTCAAATCGGAGCATGATAATCTAGGGGTCATTCCTGGACAGGTATATAAAGTAAAATCATGAAGCAGAAGCACACCAAATGCTAGTCACGACACACGACTCACAAAAAGCTAAGTGGACCCACAATGCGTGAAATGCAAGAGGACTCGAAATCCTAGGGTTAGTGAGTGTGATTATCGATGCAATGCTAGGTGTGTGTGACTTTGTGGCGATTCATCATAGGATTCATTTCTAGGAGAAAGAGCTAAATAAGAAGAAAAAAGAAAAAAGAAAAACACGATGGAAAACGACTCAAATAACGTAGAAAAACGACACAAATGACGCACGAAGTGCGACTCCCCCAAGCTGAAACTTGCATTGCCCTCAATGCAATAAGAGTGAGCACGGGAGGGCAATGAAAATGGGTGGGAATATGCACTGACACAAAAAGAAATGAAAACGAGAAAAACACATAGATAAAACTGAAAAAGAAAGAAAGATCAAAATCAAAACCAAACAATACGAGAATAAAAATAAAAATAAAACCACACGACATGACACACAAAAAGTGAAAAACAAGCACACATACAAAAATGAGAAAAACAAACGAAAAACGACAGCACACCAAAATAGACGTCCCCCAAGCTAGACCAGAAAGTGCTAGCGAAATGATGTGATCGATGAAATCCAGATATGTGCAAGGGGGAGTCAAAAACAAAAGGGGTGAAATCAGAAAGCAAGGGAAGGTGAGTCCTCGTCCTCCTCGGAGGAGGGTGTGGATGGGTGGTCGGGGGAGGCTGGGGGTGTGCTGAGAAGTGGGGAATGAGGCGGAGGAATAGGGGCAGTGGTGGTGTGAACAATGGGAGGAGTGTCGGTGGTGGTGGGTGGTGGTGGTAGGAAGGCGATCAAGGCAGTGGTGAGAGGAATAGAAATGGAAGAAGTAGATGCGGTGGCGACGGTAGTGGGAGGTGGTGGGAGGGATCTGGAGCGCACCGGCAATTTCCTTCGGCGCACGTATGGAGTGACGGAGGAGGATGGAGGTAGCGTGGGTGCGGTGGAAGTGGTCGGGAGGGGTGAAGTGGATGCCGGGATGGGATGTGAAGATGGAGGAGAAGAATGTGGTGAGGGTGGTGATGGATGTGGGGAAGTGTGGGTGGGTGGAGGAGAAGATCGCCGGGGTGGTGAAGGTGGAGGTGGTCTGTGGATATGAGTAAGAAGGCGGAGAATGGCGGCCACGTTCCTCTCAAGTGCGAGGAAACGTGGGTGAGTAAGAAAGGAGGATGTCGATGGGTCCGAGGAAACAGAGGACATGGCGAGCTCACGAAGGGCAGCGACCTCCCTCTCAAGCCCCAGACGGGCAGATACCTGACGGCGACCAAAAGATGTAGACTGGCGCGAGGCAGAGGTGGTGCCGCCAGGTAAGGTCAAAGAGGTGCCGGCGGCAGTGGTCATGTGGGCACAGGAGACAAGGCCAGAAATGGCCGCAAAGAGGTGCTCAGATGTGATCGGTCCCGGAGCAGAAACAGGACGACTCGGGCCAGCCCCTAAATCTCCCCCAGACGCAGGGATATCCTGCTCGCCTAAGTGGGCGGCAGGGGACGGTGATCTGCGGGCGCCTGCGGGAAGGAAAGGAAGATTCAACCCCGCGAAGAAGTCGGGATCAGGAGGGAAAGTCCAATCTCCCACGAGAGCAATGGTCATGCGAGCGGGGTTGGGCAGAATGGTGTAAGGGGCTGGGGGGTGGCCATAATGAAATATGAAGCGGCCATCCGAGCGGGGTTTAATCATGTGGATGTGCCGCAGGACATCAATATCAAGATGTGAGGGTCCTGCGGCAGCAGGAAGATTATCGGGGATGGTAATATTGAATTGGGCGTGAGAGCAGATGATCGTGATGATGCCCCCGCAACAAAACTTCCCCTTACCGGCCCGGCTGATCTCGAGTAGCTTGTAAACAAGCCAATCGCTGCTATGGATGGGGACGGTAGGGGCCCTGAAGCTAACTCCATCATCATCCCGGACATAAGGAAAAGTCATGGCCCAAAGGATAAAAAGGTCAGGGATAGTCACAGTGCCGGACTCGTCCCTAGGAAAGAATGCAGACGAAATGATCCTGTGGGCCAAACGAAACACGGGGTGAATGATGGAGGAGGCCTTGGCCCTTCCTCGGGGGTAGTCACGGATCAAAGTGAGGCGGAACCAGAATTGATCGACATCGAACTCGGGTGTGTACCCGTAGTGTCGGATGGAATCATCCCCGAGATTGGGGAAACCAAATATATCATTAATCGTGTTCAGATTTGTGGTGACACTACGGTTACGCACCCTGAATCTAATGATCGACCCGGACTCCCAGACAAGTGTAGAGAGGAATTCGAGTGTGAGTGCCGGGTAGGATATGGCATGTGTACTAAGAAAGGCTAACCACCCTAAGTTAGCGAAAAGAGATTTGACCTCGGTGAAGACACCGAGGTCGACAAGTGTACGTGCGTGCGAGAACTTAGTGGATAGATGCCCTCGAGCATCAAGCCTACGGTAAAAATCTTTGTGCTCCTGGTTCCGAAAAATGTACCCATGCGGGCCCAACATTGGGTCCACAGGGGGGACAACAGGCGGAGGAGGGCCAAGTGTAAGTGCTCGTGTACGGGAAGGGGGGCGTGTTTGTTTTCGTCTCTTTCGAGACGGCTCCTCTTCCCGCATGATTTCCTTCCCCTTATCCTTATCTTTAGCCATGTGTGTGTGTGTGTGCGAGTAAGAATTAGTGCAAAAATCGTGGATGCACACCAACACAAGCAAACGAGCAAGCACAATAAATATGGCAAATGTATAAAATAAGTTTAGGAGCGAGTTTACCCAAGCGGAGTGGTGGAGCTTGCTCGTTGATGTCCCACACTATTCAGCGAGAGTAGCGTGGAGCCGCGGCGAACTCCTTCGGCAACAATTTTCGAAATGGGGGTGGTTTGGGGGAAAACTAGGTCAAAAATTCGTAATGGGAGGAGAGAGAGGGTGTAGATGATGAAGGGGTTGATGAAGGAGGTGGAGAGTGGGAGTAATGGAGGAGTAGAGGGATGGGGGAGGAAGATCGGTTGTTGGGAGAGAGGGGAAGGCGAAACGACGGGGGGATTTGCGATCGGGCGAGGGTGAAAACGAGCGGGTGTCGGGGGGGTTTATATAGGGTTTTAAGTCGAACCGATCGGGTGACTTGTCACCCGATCGGTTGACGGTTAGGTCGAAAATCTTGCCGAAGAAATGCTACAGGCGAACCGATCGGTTGACTTTTCAACCGACCGGTTGGCCGCTCCACACATTTTCCCGAGAACTTAGGGCTGCTCACCCGGTCACGTCAACCGACCGCGCTAGAACTCAACCGATCGGTTGATATTTTCCCAAAAATTCCCAAGAGCTCTCCCCAGCTCACCCGGTCTGCCACCCGGTCTCCTCATTACTCAACCGATCGGTTCATTCGGGGACAGATCTCGGCATGTATCTGATACATCCCAACCGATCGGGTGAGTTATCACCCGATCGGTTGGGGCTTGTTCCCTGAAAAAACTAAGAAATTTGCATAAGTCCCCGAACGGATCTTCTCGCGACTGATTTTATTTATAAAAGTAGATAAAATAAGATCAAAAATTAACGCTAAAAAATGAGAAAAAGTTTAGAGCATGGGTTGCCTCCCATGAAGCGCGCTTGTTTAACGTCGTTGGCTCGACGCCCGCAAGAGATGCTCATGGTGGCTGATACGGGTGATGCCCAAATTTCGGCATCTCTTTCTCGTTGGAGCCGAAGGCGCTTGGAGTAGTTAGCGGCTGGATAAATACTTGCTCGACTACCCTCCCTTTGTTCTTGAGATCCGGGTGCTTTTCCTTAGTGTTGGCGCTTCCCGCCATCTTCTTCAGGATCCGGACCTCGTCTTTAGTGAGGTCCGTGTGCTCTTTCCCCGTTCTCCTCACAGGAGGAGCCTTGGGGAACCCGGGAGGGGTCGTTCTCGCTGCACTCGGTCTTCCAGCAGCTTCTTTGTTCTCGGGGCCGTCCCCATCTTCTGAATTCCCCAAGTCATCGGGGGGTTTCTCAGGAGAATCTCCCAGGAGCTCTCCTCTACAGCTTTTTCTTCTTCTATCTCAAGCAAATTGCACCGGAGGTCATCAGGAGGATCGGGGTGCTTCATGGATAGTCCCAGGTCAAACTCAACTTTCTCTCCGCTGACGTTCAAGGAGAGTTTTCCGTTCTTCACATCTATTAGAACGCCAGCAGTGGTCATGAAAGGCCGTCCCAGGATAATGGGGGTGTGTGCGTCTTAGGGCATGTCCATGACTACAAAGTCCACAGGCACATGCACCCCTCTCACATTTACGGGGAGGTCATCAACAACTCCCACCGGATATTTGACCGACCGATCAGCTAGTTGTAGGGTCATCCCGGTGGGCTCCAAATCACCCATTCCTATTCTTCTGTACATCGACAAGGGCATCAAGCTAACACTCGCTCCTAGATCGACGAGTGCACAATGAATCTTCACTGCCCCGATCGTGCAAGGAATGGAAAAGCTCCCCGGGTCTTTGAGTTTCGGTGGATTTGCCCTCTGGATAAGAGCGCTACACTCCACCGTCAATACTACTTTCTCTTTTCTAGACCCTCTAGTCACCAAATCCTTCAAGAATTTTGCATAGGAGGGGATTGTTTCTATTGCTTCCAGGAAGGGGATTTGCAGGCTTAGGTCCTTGACCATGGCAAAGAACTTGCCATATTTCTCATCAATTTTTGCCTGAGCCAACCGTTGTGGAAATGGCACAACGGGTTTATACACTCTCGGGCTCTCTTCCTCCTTCTTCTTCTCTTCTTCGGACACTCCCTCCGGAGTCATAGGATTTGATGACGAAGCACCGGCGTCATTTGATTTTTCAGTCGGTCTCTCAACGACCAATGGTGCTTCCGGGTTGCTAGGGGGCACTCTAGTAGGAATTTGTGTCCCGCTTCTCAGAACGATAGCGGACACATTCGCGTGCTCGTGCACGAGTGCCGATGTTTGTGTTGCTCCCCTCGGGTTCACCTCCGGTTGTGGCGGCAATTGGTTTTGTGACCTTGCAAGGTTCGCCACCTGTAACCCCAGCTGGGTTACTTGGTCCGTGAGGGTCCGCTGACCCATTTCCAGCTTTTGGTTGATCCTCTCCTGGTTGGTAATATATTGAGTCAAGAGAGACTCAACCGGAGAGACGGCCCTCTGTTGGCCATACTGCTGCTGCTGGAACGGCTGCTGATTCCTGGGGGCATAAGTTTGTTGCTGAGGTTGCTGCTGAACTTGATTCTGCTGTGGTCTAGCCGGCTGATAAATTTGTTGCTGCGGCTGCTAAGGCGGCGAGGGCTGAAATGGTGGCCGGTAACTGAAATTCGGGTGGTTCCGGTTGTTGGGAGAGTAGGCCGGGTTGGAATTTGTCCTTGGCAGATATGGCGCATTCCCTGTGGGGTTGTAAAATAGTGCGCTCGCCTGATCCAACGGTGGTGAGATGTCACCACCGTCGAATTCCCCAAAGAATTCGGACTCTACCGCAGAAACTTTCTATGTACCGGCCCCACCGGCTCCTACCATTAGTGCGGAGATCTGGGTCGAAAGTAAGTCGAACTTTCTTGATAGTTTGTCGACGTCCTCGACTCTGTGTATACCCCCGGATCTTGGTGTGGCTCTCTCGTCACACCACCGCTCATTGTTGGATGCCATATTTTCCAAAATATGCCCGGTATCCTCCTCGCTTCTAGACATGAAGGAACCCCCAGCCGCGGCGTCCATAGAAGATTTCAGGTCATCCCTCAGCCCATTGTAGAACAGATTGATAATCTGCCACTTCGGAAGCTCATGGTGAGGGCATCTTCTTTGCATCTCTTTATATCTCGTCCAAGCTTCATGCAAGGACTCGTGGCTGGCCTGGGAGAAGGAGGAGATCTCACTCCTTAACTTCATGGTCTTCCCCGGAGGAAAGAACTTCGTCAGAAAAGCGTTGGAGAGCTTCTCCCAGGTGTTGAAAGTGTTGGGGTCCTTTCCCCTTAGCCATTGCTTGGCTTTGTCTCGCAAAGAGAAGGGGAACAGCTTCAGACGGATAGCCTCTGTAGTGACACCATTAATCCGGAAGGTGTCACACTTCTCCAAGAAGGAGTCCAGGTGCTCTATCGGGCTCTCCATGGGCGCACCCGTAAACTGGTCCTGCTGGATCCATGTCACTAGAGACGGCTTCAGCTCAAAGCTTTGGGCCGCAATAGCTGGAGATCGGATGGCGGAAGTTGACTCGATGGAGGGCATCGAGTACTCCAGCAGAGACTTGTGAGGTGGGGTGTTCTCCTCCATGGATTCGGGATCTTCTCTTCTTCGCTTCTCGGCGGCCAAACGCCTAAGGGTGGCGTTAATCTCTGGATCGAGGGGAATCAAGTCGTCAAGACTCCTTGAACTCCTGCGCATGAAAAACAACAAACACCCGTGAAGCGACAAGTGGGAAAGAAACAGATAAAATAAGAAATAAAAATAAGAAAAACAAAAAAGAAAAAGAAAAAAAAAAGAATGCGAAAATTATCGCGAGGTAGGGATGTGAGCTAGACACGAGGGTTCAAGAGATCCTAAAATATCAAGCACGTTGCCTCCCCGGCAACGGCGCCATAAACTTGACCGGCGCCCCGCTTGCATCGCGGCGGCGCGGTGTCGTTTACCGCAAGTTTCACGGTTAGTGTAGGGTGCGGGAATATCGAACTCAGAGAGGCGAGGTTGTGCTTGGGTCAGGTAGGACCTAAATCACCCCGAGGGGCGAGCTAGCCCGAATCGGTGGTTGGTTGTCACGAAAGGAAATGAATGGGTATGAACAGCAAGAAAGAAAACCCGGGACTTCGGTTTCCGACCCGACGAGAGACTCTCACCGATACGGCCTACGGGTATGGATAGCGATCGGGATTAGGGTCTAATGGTAAGACGTTGCCTCCAAAAGTGGTACCGGCGTCCCATGGGCCCGATATTCCGGTCGGTGCCCAGGATGATACACCGGACTTCCCGGATTCGATCAGTGGGCACTCCCGTGTCCATTACCACTGATCGATCCCGGGAGCACTAAGCCCGCAACGATAACTCCCAACGTCTCATCCTGCCGCTCCCGCGTGCTAGGATTCGGCGTCTACGCTAAGGGTGTGAGCTATGGCTAGGGAGTCAACCGCCAAGTTTATTCCCCCTTGGCCCGACGGTCAAAGGCGGTCTTTTTCCTGCCGATGACAATGAAACACCCCGCGTAACCGTTAGATTCCTACTCCCTATCAATTTTCTAACCCTACGGACGCATCAGGAAGAGCCCCCGAAGGGGTTTCCACCAAAATCCCAGATTTGGGAACTACTCACAAAAATTCATGAAAAAACAATCTAAATGAAATTTAACCGTTGGAATCATAATCGGACAATTGCAATGTGGAAGTAATAGAGTAATAAAGACAATACTAAAATTTTAGAAAGATCTGAAAACTTACAAAAGAGTAACAATTACAGTCGTCGCAGGGAAATAAAACAGTAGGAAAAATAACAGCTCTCGTTTCTGGAACCCTAGGGGTTCTATTTATAGACCGTCGCATCAACCGATCGGTTGACAAGTCAACCGATCGGTTGATCTGTTACAAAATAATATCAGAAAACGGCGAGTTTTCACCCGATCACATGAACCGGTCGGGTGAGTTCTTGAGTGTCCGGTTGGATCTTGAAGCAGTCGGGTGAATCGATCGGTTCAACGTCCGTGTCTTCAGCTCATCTTCTTCAGCTACAGATGAACCGATCGGGTGAGAGTCACCCGATCGGTTGGAATTCTGCTCGAAAAAACAGAGAACAACCGCCCGTAGAACCGGTCTGTGAACCGGTCGGGTGGCTTCTTTGTGAGCTGCGGCAGAGACCGGGTGGTGCACGCGTGCATCACCCGATCGGTTGGAGATCACCAACCGACCGGGTGAGGGGCTGAAAGATGAATACTTCGCCGTTTGACCCCCCTGGATCACGCGTGACTTCTCCCGTTGCTCCGGGGACTTGGGATATCATCGTTAAACGTCCCTTACGTGGTCAATCCCCTGCAATCATGGAAAAACAAAGAAAAGTGAAAGTAAACGGGAAAATACACGAAAACGAATAAGAGACGACGGAAAAACATGGAGAAACACAAAAGAAAACGTGCGTGAATATATGAAATATAAACTCACGTCAGCAGGCACCGCTACTTGACCGAGTAGGACGACGCGACCAGTCAAGTTGCTAGGTTCAAGTGTCCAAATTTTCTGAGATTTTTTGGGGGTCCATACCCCTTGTATATAAGTACAATTTTTACATTATTTATAGAGGAGACTATACTTTTAGTATTTTCCTTAGCTTTAATTAGAGTTTTTTGGTCTAAAGAATTTGTGTGCCGTCGCTAATTTGTGGAGACTAAAGCTTGGATTTTTAATGATCTTTATTGCGTGGAATCTTTAATTCTCTTGGTTTTCTAGTGCTCTACGATGCGTTGGTACGATTCTCTAAACTTTCTATTGTTTTTTATTTTTTTCTATTGCCGAGATGAATTCCTTTGCATCCACTGAATCTTTTATTGCTTTTGCTATGATGCTTGAGTAGTTCTATCTAGGGCTAATGGGTTAGCCCTAGGATCTTAGGATTTAGATGTAAAGTTAGGATTTTTAGGTTGCATTGCTGTAAAAGGGACGTGTTTTGGTCGATCTAGCCAAATTTGTAGGAGATCTCATACTGAGATCGTGGCCACGGTCGGTGAAAATGATTAGCTTAAGGAGTATCTTATGGATTTAATTATGTATTTAGTGAGTTCAATTAGGGCATTTTTCGTCTATCGTAAGAGCGGGGCGATCACACGTGCCTTGACGGGATCCACCGACGTCCTATATTGGTAATTGACGGCTACCGTAATTGCGTCAATAAGAGCCACCAAAACACATCGAAGCTCTAATCCACGAGAGTGGCGTGAGTTTTGACCATTCTATTCACGAGATTGGCATGAACATTGTCGATTCTTAATGCACATATCGTGTGCGCCTATCGCAAAAGCGGAGTATAGTGTGCGGTACATAAGATTCATGGCGCTTAGAGTCATGAGTTATACATCTTGAATGCGACAATCCCTAATAAAGCCAATGCAATGTAAGAGTCCTGGCCTAGCATCGACATCCGACGATCATAGCGGTGAGTCCTAATGCCCTAGTCTTTTATTATTGATTACAATCTTCCAACAAACAATCTTCTGAAACCGACTGCTAGCTTTATTCTAAGATCTAGAAATCACCCAAGACAATAACGTCACTTACCTCCCTGTGGGATCGATATATTTTATAATATTACTTAACACCGTACGCTTGCGTTAGGTACCGGGAATTTGCACTTGGGATACATCTAGCCATCGGCATTCGTGCCTTTGCTAGGTGTGTTTTAAGTGTTAGTTTCAGGAGCAACAAGTTTTTGGCCCCGTTGCTGAGGAGGTAACGGTGTTACTTGGGTTATTTCTTTATTGAAAAATTTGTTAGCAAATCTTTCCATCACTTATCTTTCCACATTTTTACTCTCTTTCATTACTTTGCTACTGATGACATTTCTCTGAGTTTTTGTTGTGCATGAACACTCGCCTCAGGGGTCTTGACGAAGAATTACTTTTTGACCCCAAGATCGAAAATACCGCAAGAAGACTCAGAGCAGAAAAGAGGAATCAGACATTTATTGATTTAATGGCAGAGTGTCATGTTACTCCTCCATGTACCTGGTCCATTCAGGACCACATGAAGCCAAACATTTGTAGTACGTCTTCCATCTTGAGGCTGCATCTAGCGACAGGAAGCTTTGAACTAAAGAATAGGTTGATCAACCTGATGCAGTAAGACCCCTTTCACGGGCACCCACATGAGAACCCAAATCATCACATAGACCTCTTTCTGGTGAAGTGCGACAACTTCCAGGCAAAAGATGTGAATGAAGATGCTATAAAGCTAAGACTATTTCCATTCACTCTGAGGGACAAGGCCTCTTATTGGTTGCGAGTGCATCCCTCAAACACCGTCACGACTTGGGTGCAGTTGGCTCTAGATTTCGTGAACAAGTTCTATCCACCGTCCAAAACAGTGAGGATTCGATTGGCAATCACTAATTTCAAACAATTTCCACAGAAATCACTATATGAAGCTTGGGAGAGATTTAAGGACCTGCAGCATCAATGCCCGCACCATGGAATCCCGGATTGGGACCTTATTCAGAGTTTCTACAATAGGCTCCAACAGATACGAAGATGATTATAGACGCCGCCGCTCAATGCACTCTTTTGGATAAGCTACCTGAGGAGGCCCATATCTTTGTTGGAACAAATGGCCTCTAACAACCAACAGTGGAGCGATGAACGCTCAAACGTCAAGGGTCCCAAGGTGAAGATAGCTACAAACCAAGATGGGCCACTTGAGACTTTATGCAAGCAGGTAGCAAGGATTGAACAGAGGTTGGATGATATCCCCCCTTCTAAAGCTCCAATTTATGCCGCATACGAAGACTAAGCCGAGCAAAGGTACGACCCATTAGAGGGTTCCTGCTAGGGAACAGATGTGCCGACAGAGCAAGTCCAATACATGCAAGGAGATAGGGAAAATCAATGGCAACATCCGGTGACAAGAAATCACCCCGGATTATCATATGGAAATCCAAATGGAGCATTGCAACATCCATAACAACAAGGGCTGCCACAACCACCTCCTCAACAACAAGGGCCGCCTCCTCATTAACAGCAGTATGGGTTTAGGCCATCTGAGCCTTATAGACCACTGGGATACAACAACCTCCCGCCACAGCAACAATACCAACTGGCGGCCCATAGAGCCAATTTAGAGGCGATGTTGGATGCCTTCATTAGTGGGCAAATGAAGATCAACAGCGAGAATGCAGCACAATTTAGGAATCTTAATGCCTCTGTTGACAAGGTAAAGGCCCAAATGTTACAACCCATGAACACTCAGGGGAGATTACCTTCTCAGCCTGAGCCTAATCCAAGGGCCCAAGTCAATGTGATAGTCGCAGTTACCACGAGGGGAGGAAAGGTCACCGACGATGTCATGGTGCCGGTTTTTACCAAGGTGAGCCAAAGATCATCCACTCATGTACAAGATGGAGACACTACTATTTCAGCCCCTATTGTGGCAAAGGATTTGGAGAAAGCTATAGAGAAGCCCAATGCCATTGAAGAGAGGGAGGCTTTGCCTTCCACATTAGCTACTACCACTACGATACCGGCAAATGCTAATACTTCCAACAAATCTATTCCAAAGGATGCCGCTAGAGAAAAGGCAAGCCGACTTCCACCTCCATATCCTTAAAGGTTAGCCATTGCAAAATTGGAGAAGAAGTATGCCAACTTCTCCGAGCTTCTCAAGGGAATCCAATTGAACATCCCCTTTATGGACGCTATCATGGAAATCTCCACCTATACTAAGTTCTTGAAGGATCTAATAACGGGGAAGCGTAAGCAAGAGGAGGTGAAGCTCTTGGACAATTGCACCTCCGTCATCAAAAATCACCTACCGAAGAAGTTGCCGGACCCCAGAAGCTTTACGGTGACGTGCTACGTTGGCGGCACCCCTGTTAGTAGAGCTTTGATCAACTTGGGGGCGAGCATTAGTTTGATGCCGCTCACCATATTTAAGAGGCTAAATACGGGGACGAAACCCGAGCCGGCCGACATGAGCATCCAATTGGTGGACCATTCTATTACCTATCTGGTGGGCATAGCACACGACATCATATTGCAAATACCACCCGAGCTTTGCGTGTCGGTATACTTCGTGGTCATGGACATGCCGAAAAGAGGTAGTTCACAAATCATATTGGGGCGTCCATTCATGGCGACGGCTTGAGTATTAATTGACGTCCATGAGGGGACGTTATCTTTGAACGTGGGTAACATTGAGGTCGAATTCTACTCGCAAAAGCTGATGAGGGACCACGCCCCACAAGAGGATGCGACTTATCTTGAGCTCTTGGAAGATGAGGCTACAGATGAATACACCATGGAGGAGATCTCCAAAGATCCCGTGAGAATGGGCCTAGATGACGATGGCCACATCGAATACAACAAGGCAGTGGCCACATACTTACGAGTACTTGATGAGGAGCCCCTGGTTATACCATCGCATCATCAAGAACCGGACGCTACGATCTTTTTAGCCGAGGAAGGCCAATGAGCAGAGGCGCACCAAACACCACCACACGGAATCATTCGGAAACATGACGTGCATATTTCATACGCACCCAACATCTCCGATCATCATTGAATACCTTGAGGGAGTCGAGCTTACAACTTAAAAACGTGCTTATCAGGAGGCAACCAGATTTTCTTCTCCTTAGTTCTATTTTTTCTTTTTGTTCCTCTTCTATTCAAAAACCAAAACAAATACGTTTTTAATTCTAGAAAAATACAAAATTATAAAAATTTGATAAGTTCTTCCGTCTACAGGTTGAACAATAAGGAGAGCATGCCAAACGATGCAAAGAAGGAGAAGGAACAGAGAGGAGAGTATCAAAGAACAATACATAGCATGGAGAGTCGGGAGAGGCCATTCGACCGAGTAGCTACCCAACTCGGTCGAGCTACAGAGAGCTGGTGGAGTAGGCCAAAAATTCGCTATGGAAATCAATTGCAACTCGACCGAGTAGCTGCCTACTCTGTCGAGCTAGAGTCAGAGTCCTAAGAGGTCGAAAAGAGCACGATGTTTCTAATTCGACTCAACCGATTAGCCTTCCTACTCAGTCGAGCTACAGGAGGAGTCTAAAGGTGCTAAAAAGAGCGCTCTGGAAAGCCTAATGGACTCGACCGAGTAGCTACCCTACTCGGCCGAGTTACAGAGGGAGCAAAGAGAGCTGAATCAACACTCCATTTCAATTCAGCTCAACCGAGATGAGTAAGCAGCTTGGTCGAGTGTTAGGGCGTAACTTCTGGGTTTAATTTCAAATTTTTCTATCTTTTATACTCGGCCGAGCAGCTCGACCGAGCAGCGAATAACTGTTGGGGCCCGCACATAACCAATACGAATCGTGTTATATTAACCCGACTCAGGATTAAGCCCTAATCCTATTCGAAATCTACAAACCCAGCACCCGAGCTCCCCTAGCCTTCGCCCTAACCCTCTTCTCATTCCGATACCGCTGCCACTACCGCTGCCTGTGCCACCCGAGTGCCGACGGTGACACTGCTCAGTCCGCCCCCTGTGCCCCTATCTCCACCTCTTCTCTCTCTCTCTCTCTCTCTCCCATCTCTCTCTCCCATCTCTCTCTCTCTCTCTCTCTCTCTCTCTCTCTCTCTCTCACATTCACCTCTGCCCGTCCCGACCAGTGACGCCGAAGTGCCGTCGCGCTTGGTCTGAGCGCCACCGCGCCTAACTGCTCGGTCCGACCACCCACCTCCCATCTCTCCACCCTTCTTCTTCCCCATTCTCTCCATATCTCTCTCATTCTCCCCATTTTGCCCAAATTCGAACCCCGTTCTCAAACCCTTTCTAATCAAGAACCCCAAACCTATTTAATTTCTTAATTGCCTATTAAAATCATTTTCTTATCTTATTGCATGTACATTTGGAGCTCTTCGAGGAGGAGCTTGGTTCGGACTATCTTGGGGAACCGTTTGGTCCGAGGCTTCACACGTGCACACTCTGCATTTGCTTTCGCATCGACTTACGATATCGGTATACTCTTTCCACTTATTATTTTCATTACCGTATATTGTTCTCACGTTGCTGATGTGTCCATATTTTACAACTTTCATAGCATCATGACATCACATTTCATGCCATTTTCGCATTCAAATCCCGTATTTTCCTACGATATTGCAGTTCTAACGTTATATTCGAGTTTCGTAGTGTTTTATGGATTTTCAGTGATTTTGGAGCGATTTGGGACCCATTTTGGATATGGACACATCTGGCACTCCCGTAAGCCCGTTGGTGAAGCTCTACAGGAGTTTGCCGAGTCTTGGGAGCCATGAGAGGAGTGGAGGAGAGAGCAAGAAGAGAGGAGAAGCTGCAGGAGCTTCAGCAATCATTTTCCAAGGTGACTCGACCGAGCAGAGAAGCTGCTCGATCGAGCAGATGCAAGATGAAGGAATACGATAGATACGCATGCGGCTCTGACCGAGCAGTATAATGACTCAGCACCTAAGTCAGATGCTCAGCCAACCTCCTACACGGCCCGAGCAAATCTTTTGGCGACCGAGTCAGCTGACTATTCGACCGAGCAGAGCTGACTCGGGCCGAGCATACAGAGTGGCGATTTTTGGAGAATCGTGACTCCCTGACGTACTCGACCGAGCAGAAGGGCTGCTCGATAGAGCAGCCGACCGAGCAATCTACTACTCGACCGAGTCATTGACTTGGTCGACGACGCTGAAGGCTAATTTTGGAAATTTCATGTGGTCGTCTGTTGCGCGCTTGAGGAGTGAAGAGTGGATCTGAGTTGTTGCGTTTAGGGAGTTCATTCATTTTGTTAATTTTTGGATTACTTTCAGGGGGAGAGGAGATTAGAAAACATTGTTAGATCTAGACCTAATTACTTGGAGATTATCAGATTATTTTTAGAGTTCTATTGCAATTTACGTTTTGGAAGCTTTGGGATTTCTTCAGATTATTGTTGGTTGTTATTCTTCTTCGTCTTTGGTACGTAAGCTTCTCAATCTTTATTCGATTAATTTGCTAAGATGTTTTCTCCTATAAAAATCGCATCTTTGTTCGTTAAAATCGCTATGAGTGAATAGTTTCCTCTAGGCTTGATAGGTTAGCCCTAGGACCTTGGGGGAGATGTTGATCTGGGTCTCTAGGTTGAATTGGGAATAAAGTGGAGTATTTCAGTCGATCCTATCGAATCCCTAGGATAACACGTACTGAGATCATGCCCACGGTCTGTGGTATTGATGTGCTTAAGGGGTATCCTTAGGATTCGAATAGGGAAATCGGTGGATCCAACCAAGGCTCGTGACCATGCCCGGCTCGTGCCTTAAGGGGATCCACCGATGAACTATATCTCTATGTTGACGGCTACCGCCATCGCTTCAATGAGAGCCACCGAAATACCTCGAAATTCTAACCCACGAGAGTGGTACGAATTAAGAGATTAATCCACTAACCCTAATACAACGTAAGGATCCTATTCCAACATCGATCCTCGACGATCTTAGCGGTGATCCCCAATACCCTAGTTCCTCTTATTATTAAATCCGCAACAATACCACAACCAATCCTTTTAACCCGACAGCCATCTCACTTTGAGATATAGAAATAATCTGACAATTCAAATACACTGTCACCGTCCCTATGGGATCCGACATCCTTTATACTATAATTTGACACCGTTCGTTTGCGGATAGAACCCGGGATTGACACCTATGGGCCATACTATGCCTGGCAACCGTGACATCGCTAGGTGGAATCTAGGTGTAGATTCCGGGTGCGTCAAGTTTTTGGCGTCGTTGCCCGGGACGGCAATAGTATATCTCAGTTTATTTTTGTTTTGAAAAGTTTGCGAGCAATTCTTATCATCCCTTATCTTACCACCCTTTTCATTCTTTTAATTATTACATGCTACTAATGGTATTTTTCTAAGCTATTTTGGTGCATGAACACTCGCTTTGGGGCATTTAGTCAAGAATTATTGTTCGACCTTGAGATCGAGAAAATGGCAAGAGCTCTGAGGGCCTCAAGTAGAAATCAATCTCCCTCTGCTCAGATGGCAGACGATACTACTACTCATCCTTGCACCGGGTCCATCAGAGGGACCATATGAAGCATACATTTGGAAATAATTCTTCTATCCTTAGACCGCAACTAGCGGCAGCGAGCTTCGAGCTGAAGACTTGGCTCATAAATTTAATGCAGCAGGATCCCTTCTATGGGCATCCTCACGAGAACCGCAATCACTACATCGACACTTTCCTGACAAAGTGTGACACTTTTAAGGCTAAGGATATGAGTGATGATGCCATCAAGCTGCGGCTTTTCCCCTTCACCTTAAGGGATAAAGCCTTATACTGGCTACGGGCCCATCCGCCTAACCATTTTACCACATGGGAGAAGCTGGCACTCGCCTTTGTGGATAAGTTCTATCCATCCTCGGAGATGGTGCGGATCCAGGCAGCCATTTCAAATTTCAAACATCTCCCACAAGAATCCCTTTATGAGGCCTAGGAGAGATTCAAGGACCTCCAACATTAATGCCCTCATCACGGGATCCAACCCTGGGACTTTGTGCAGAGCTTCTATAATAGGTTGCAGTCCAGCACCAAAATGATAGTTGATGCTGCCGCGCAAGGCACCTTGCTTGACAAATCTCCTGAAGAAGCCATAGACCTGCTAGAACATATGGCAGCTAATAATCAGAAGTGGAGTGAAGAGCGAACCATTGTGACCCGGACCCCCGAGGTCAAAACTGCCAGCCATCTTGATTCTCACATCGAGACCTTATGCAAACAGGTGGCCAAAATTGAACAACGCTTGGATTTCATCCCTGCAACCACCAGCACCTCTGCTTATCATCCAGCAGAGGATTATGTAGAGCAAGGTTACATTCCTAATGAGACACATTATGATGGTGCTGAATTATCTGAGTCTGTGCAGTACGTCCAAGTAGAGGAACGAAATCAATGGCAACACCCGGCTGCTAGGAATCATCCGGGTTTTCTTATGGAAACCCAAGTGGAGGGCTGCAACCTCCATAATTTCAGAGACCGCCACCCCCTCCTAAGCAACAATAAGTGCAGCCATAGAATCAGCAGCAGAGTGGGTTTAGGCCAGCTGGGCCTTACCGACCACCAGGCTATTAGTTCAATCGTCCACCTTAGCAGTGCTATGCACCAAATCAGCCTCGATCCAATCTGGAGGCCACATTAGAAACATTTATGAGTGGGCAAGCCCGGTTTAACCAGGACACATCCGCCCAGTTCAAGAATATAAATACTTCCCTCGATGAACTGAGGGGCCAGATGTTTCAGCTGCTGAAGAACCAAGGGAGGTTGCCTTCGCAACCAGAGCCAAATCGGAGGGCCCAAGCAAACGCCGTGGTTTCTGTTACCACGTGTGGAGGACATGTGACCGACCCCGTTATGATTCCGGTTGTGAACAAGGAGAAAGTCATAACTGAAGAGGCCGTTATTGGCGGTGATAAAGAAGAGGCTCCGAAAGAGCCTACAAAGAATGAGGAGAAAGCGGGTTCACCTTCTAGCACACCCACAACAACGCCATCTCCTAATGATGTTGCAAGAAAAAAAGTAAGCCGACCTCCCCTACCATATCCATAGCGGTTGGCTTTGGCTAAGATAGAGAAGAAATACTCCAAATTCATGGAGCTTCTGAGGGGCATACAGCTGAACATTCCATTCATGGATGCCATCACGGAGATTTCCATTTATGCCAAATTTTTAAAGGACCTGATCATGGGGAAGAGGAAGCATGAAGAGATAAAGCTCATGGAGGACTCTACCTCTATTATAAAGAATCACCTGCCACGAAAGCTACCGGATCCGGGAAGCTTCACTGTTCTATGCTCCAGCGGAGGGATGCCCATCAACCGAGCTTTGATCGATCTAGGGGCGAGCATCAGTTTGATGCCGCTTTCAATATTTGATAGATTACAGACCGAAAGTGAGTCGTGGTTTCTGTTCTATGCTCCTGCTCGATCGAGCATAAGAGGGAGTTTCCTAAACTCTTTTTATTGCATGTCTGACTCGACCGAGCAGCTTCGCTGCTCGATCGAGTCAGTTTATCCTAAATTCCTTGGGTCCCACTTCCAATCGAGTTGGGTTTTTAACCCAACTCATTTCATTTTTTACCCTAAGCGCTCATTTACCATAAACTACTGCCCGAGCTACCCCCAACACCCTACTCGATCTCCCTTGTCACCATCCACCTCTCCACCGCCCGTGCCGCCGTCTGTGGCGCCCGCACGGTCAGCCTCACTCCCTCCCCAGTCAGTCTCTCTCTCTCTCTCTCTCTCTCTCTCTCTCTCTCTCTCTCTCTCTCCACTCCCCATTCCCTTCCCCCCTTACTGATCGACGACGGCCACCGCCGGCATCGTCCCCCACACCGGCGGCACCGCCCACCTAAAAAACCCCCTACCACCGACATTCCGCCCACATCCTCTGCCTTCCCCCCCTCATTGCGCATCACAACCCCCCTATCGCCCAGTCGTCGCTGCCCTATGATCATCCCCGCTACTCGATCGATCACCCACAGTGCTCGAGCGAGCAGCTAGCCTCCTCTCGTCACAAACCACCCAGCTGACCGAGCAGCAAATGTGCTCTGTCAGAAATTCTCGAACGAGCCAAGCTGCTCAGACCAGCAGTACAGATGCTCGATCGAGCACCCCCAATTCAGCTAATTACCCCGATTTTAACTTTCTTATACTGACGTTTTTCTTTTTTCTATTTCAGGTACGACTTGCCTACGTCAGGGGCCACTACTGGAATTAGCTTGGGGGTGACTTTCGTTGCACTCGCTAAGTCGATACACTCTTTCCTCTATTTACTTTTATACCGACACATCATCCTGCCATCTCCACAATGGTTCCCACTAGAGGAGCCCACGTACCTACCATTCGTGGGAAGAGGCCGTCCACTAGCGCCTCCTCTTCCCGACCCACACGTCGCCCTTACCACGCCATCACCCCTACCCCACGGAGGAGCATGTGCACGATACGTCACTCGCGTTCGACTCTTCTCCCCCACGCCGCACACACACCCCCCCACCACTACCATCCCCACCACTACCACACATATCCCCACCACCGCACATATCGTCCCTTCCGCACCTCCCGCTGATCCTGCCGCTCTTCTGCCCCGTGTGCAGACGTTCGGCATCACTTTCCAGGATGACGAGCACCGTGGCACTTCGTCAGGCTCTCGCAGCGTCGTCTCATCCTCACTCTTTTCATAGATGTCCCCACCCTCCAATTCCTTGGACTCCTTTAGGGAGTCCAATGGCTGTACCACACGATCGGCTTCGATCGTCTCCTAGGAATCCACGTCCCCACATACACACTCCTCACCTTAGAGGCCTTGAGCTCCATCGTCCGCACCGCTACGTGCGATGGCATCACTTTCCGTCTTTTGGATCATGATTTCACGATGACATACGATATGATCCGCGCACACTTCCATTTCCCAGCCATCCACGACCCCCAAGCCGCCTTCTCCCCAGACTATGACCTTGGCACGTTCGATGCCTCCGGCTTCTGGCATCGCATTTCAGGTCTGGACCACTACCGCCCGAGCCGGGCGAAGGCATCATGCATCGTGCATCTCTGCCTTCGTTACACGCAGTGCCACCTCGCCACGACCATCTTTTACAGGCCAGAGGTCGGGACCATGTCCCTTCCTTAGCTTTCCCATCTTATGGGGATGGCCCGACCGATGCGCTTCCACCCAGACGGCTCCCTCCGCCCCTTCGTACTTTCTGACGCAGCCCACTGGCTGTGTCATCGCCTTATTCATACCGCCTACACACACAACGCGACAGATATCTGCTGCGTTATATTTTTCATGATTTTTGCATGCATGCTTGGTATTCATCTTCGCGATGATCTAGTGATCCCTCTTGACCCCACACGCTTGACTCTTGGTGTGCTCGAGTACCTACATATCATCAGGCCCTATGAAGCCCATCACTGGACTTACCATGTAGGCACCCACCGCATGCCCCACGTGGTACTTCCCGCCCCTCACCTCACCCACATAGCACCTGTCCAGCTGAGCTAGATGATTGACAGTGTCACGCCCCGCTTCTCAAAAATATGGAGGCGAAGCATGAGAAGTTCCACTCAGACTTGAAGCTACAAAGCCGCAAGTCCGATAAGCGTCAAATTACACAAAGTAGCAGGTCCATGTAATGTGACGCGAAAACAACAATAACAATAATAGAAAAAGAGGCAAATAATAAAATTATCCATCTCAGAGTCCAGATATAAATTCAATAACCAGAAATGCCACCAGGCAAACAAAAGAGCCCAAAAAGAAAAGGCCTAGCATGGCCAACAAAGAAACTAACAACAACGGTGCTACTCACCGACAAAACACAACTAACAAAGAAGGAACGAAAGAACACTAGGACTGGTCACTGGTGTCCTCGTACTCAACGTCAGCAACAGGATCGGGCACGAACTCCACGAACTCGTCGCCCTCAACAGCAACCTCTGGCTAGCAACTAACATGCGTCACCCAAAGAGAAGGGGCACATGTCAGCAAGTCTACAAGACTTGTGCAAGGAAACTAGGAAAGTAAAAACAACCTAGCATTTCTAGAGCCTGTTATGACATGGTATATTATGCAATGAGAACAACGGCAGTTTATGTTATGGCATGATTATAGCATGGCAAGTAACATGGCATGGCAAGTAAACAATTACATGACAAGTACAAGAATTATAAGCACGTCGTGCACAGAGATTCCGCCCTTTGGCTAGAGTGGCTGTACGGGCCAACGCTTACGCTCAAGTGACCATTTATCCCTGCCCCTCCATGTGTGTCGAGCCAGGGCAGTACCCCCGAACATGTAATGCTCGCTTCTGGATCACGAGCCAGGAAGTGTTTTTAACACGTATGGAGTAGGGTTATGCCCGCATAACGGGTGCCTAGCCGGTAACACGGAAACACTGATTTGTACAAGGATTTGTAGTGTGTGCTACGATGCAACATGCAACATGATATGTAAAATGGATGCACATGACAATTATTCGAAATGCAATTGCGTACCGTTAAATAAAATTAAACATGGCAGGCGATTGTATGACATGTCATGACAAGGGAAATTCTAGCTTCGTTGTCAAGCTAAAATTGAATTTGCGCCTAGACCGCTATCATTTCACGGTCTAGTCTCTTTCATGCTAAAACAAAGTATTGACCTAAAAACATGGCCTAAAGCAAGGTTGGCAAGTTTCACTTGCCTGGTACCGAAGTTGTTGTTCGATGAGAGTCACGAGATCGGTATCCTACGGTAATTGGGTTCGCTGTTATGGCAAAATAGAAAATTAGATTTAGAGTTCTAAACCGGTTTGCATTGGAATCCTATAACGTCTAGTAATCCATTTTTAGTTAGGGTTTCTAATTTACAGTGTGGGTTACAGAGAATTAAAGATAGATCACTAACTGTTTTCGAAGCGAAGATCGAGCCACCTACGGATCTACTGTAGGAGAAGATCTCGCCGGATTCCGGATTGTCGTCGCCAAATCGGATCTAGCACGGCAACGGAAGAGCGAAACGGAAGAACTACGGTTGAAAATAATTCCTCGCGGCCGAAATGCTACAGATCTAGAGATTGGAGTTCGTCGGGAAAATCTGGAGCAAAAAGGAGATTTTAGGGTTTTGGGGTCGGTCGGTGGCCAACGGAGGTGGTGCCGGCGCAAAAGAGGGTGAGGGGAAGCTCGGGAGGATGAAGAATGGCAAGAGGAAGGTTGGGGGATGATTGGGGAAGAAGATGAGCTTGGAGAAGTGAAGAAATAATAGGAATGGTCGGGGGTTTAAATAAAAAGAAATAGCGGCGGCTACAACTTAACCTAGGTTTACTGGGCAATTTAGTCGGTCAGAGAAGGGTGGTCGACCGACTAGTTTGGGATCTAGTCGATCGGTCGTCCAACTGACACCGACTAAAATCAAATAGTGAAAAGTGTCTGTACATGGAAGGCATGATTAGTCGGTCTGTGAAGACCCGTCGACCGACTAGTTTGGGATCTTGTCGGTCGGTGAACGTTCATGAACCGACTAAAGGTCGAATAAGATAGATAATGAGTACTGACAGTTAGTCGGTCCGAGTACAAGACCTGACCGACTAGTTTGGCAACTAGTCGGTCGAAGAACGTGCTTAGACCGACTAAAAGTAAACAGTAACTCAGTCGAAATTTACTGACAAGAACTAGCCGATCTGAGAAGTGTTGCCGACCGACTAGATTGCAATCTAGTCGGTTGGCTCTCCTTCATGAACCGACTAAGATGCACGAAAAGTGCCGAATCGAAGCGCGAAGCTTCGGGAAGATTCCTATGGCCTCTAGGATCACTCTAGCACTAAGATTAAGATGTTATGAAGTTAATCGTAAGGATTTCTAACGGAAAAACGCACAAAGAGGGAAACATCCAATATTATTCATATAAAAGTCATTACAAAAAAACCGGTCATTACATCCTCCCCACCTTAAGAAAAATTCCGCCCTCAGAATTTCCTAACACTCACGTGTCAGGAAACAAAAGTGGGTAGCGCTCTCGCATCTCATCTTCTCTCTCCCAAGTAGACTCTCCTGGCGAGCCGTGTCGCCACATCACCCTAACAAGATCGACGGTCTTGTTCCAAAGTGACTTCTGACGCCTGTCCAAGATCTACACTTGTAGCTGGTCATATATCAGATCAGGGCGAACGGTGATCTCCGAGAAATCTACAGCGTGAGATGGATCGCTGATGTACCGACGAAGCTGCGACACATGGAAGACATCGTGAAATCCTTCCAAAGATGGTGGCAAGGCTATGCGGTAGGCTACCTCGCCAACTCTCTCCAGAATGTCAAATGGTCCAATGTATCTCGGGCTCAGCTTCCCTCGTTTCCCAAAGCGAATCACTCCTCGATTCGAGGAAATCTTCAGGAACACATGGTCACATGGCTGAAACTCCAACGGACGCCGTTTAGCATCAGCCCAATGCTTAAAACGGTCCTGAGCACTCCTCAGCCTCTCCCGTATGTTCCTCACAACATCCACAGCCTCCACGATCATCTCAGGTCCTAACAGCTCCCGATCTCCAATGTCATCCCAGCTCAGTGGCGATCGACATTTCTTCCTATATAGCGCGGCAAAAGGTGCCATGCCAATACTCGCCTGGTAGCTGTTATTATAGGCAAACTCCACGAGGTGGAGATGGTCCTCCCAAGAACCCTTGAAGTCCAACATACACGCCCTCAGCATGTACTCCAAGATCTGGATTGTCCTCTCGGACTGGCCATCCATCTGCGGATGGTACGCTATGCTGAAACTCAGACTCGTACCCAAACCCTTCTGCAGACTCTGCCAGAACTGAGATGTGAATCGTGTGTCTCTATCCGACATGATACTCACAGGTACTCTGTGAAGTCGTACGATCTCCTACACGATTCACGTTACATCACTATCTAACTAGAAAGAAGGAAATTAAAACGGAGAGTAAAAGGTTTACCTCCATATATCTCCTCGCTAGTGCCTCAGTGGACTGTCCTACTTGGAAAGGAATAAAGTGCGCGGATTTGGTCAATCGGTCTACGATCACCCAAATCACGTCATTCTGCTTCGGACTCCGAGGTAGTCCAGTCACGAAGTCCATAGTGATGTGTTGCCACTTCCACTCCAGAATTGAGAGCGGTTGTAGCAACCCCGCCGTACGCTGATGCTCCGCCTTTACCTGCTGGTAAACCAAGCACTTGGGTACGCTCCTAGCCACACTCCTCTTCATACCATGCCACCAAAAGTTCAAGCGAAGATCCATGTACATCTTGGTCCCACCAGGATGCACAGAATACAGCGAACTGTGTGCCTCCGCCAACAGCTCTTCTCTGATATCCCCAGCCGGTACACACAACCTGGCTCCAAATCTCAGCGAGCCATCCTCATGAATCAAGAAGTCAGTCCGCAGACCGGCTTCCACCAACTCCTAAATCCTCACCAACTTCGGGTCTCCAGCCTGCCCAGCCTTGATCCTATCTACAATCGTCGACTGTATCTGCATACACATCAACGAAGAAGCCTCTCCAGGAAGAACAATCTCAATACCGAACTCGCAAAAATCTTGCTGTAATCTCCACTGCGAAGTCAACAACATAACCGCCGGAAGCCTACTCAATGCATCAGGAACCACATTCACATTGCCAGGGTGATACTGCAAATCAATCTCATAGTCCGCCATGAGCTCCAACCACCGATGCTGTCGCATGTTGAGCTCCTTCTGGGTAAAAATATACTTCAAGCTTTTGTGATCGGTGAAGATCTTCACCTTCTCACTCAACAGGAAGTGCCTCCAAATCTTCAGCGCAAACACGACAGCGGCCAACTCCAAATCGTGCGTCGGGTAATTCTTCTCATGAGCCTTAAGCTGACGAGAAGCATACACAACCACGTGCCCATGCTGATGCAATACACAACTGAGACCCTTGCCAGAAGCATCGCAAAATATCTCGAATCCTCCACTCCGGTCGGGCACAGCAAGAACAGGGGCAGACGTCAACCTCTCCTTCAGAACACCAAAAGCTTTTCCACAATCATCAGTCCAAATATAAGATACTTCCTTCCGCGTCAGTCTGGTCATCGGCTCGGTAATACAGGAGAAATCCTTGATGAATCGTCGGTAATAACCTACAAGTCCAAGGAAACTCCGGATCTCGGACGCTGACTGCGGAACATGCCACTCCCTGATAGCCTTAATTTCTCGGGGTCCACCAAAATACCATCTCCAGTCACCACATGCCCAAGAAAAGCAACCCTATCCAGCCAAAACTCGCACTTGGAATACTTAGCATACAACCTATGCTTCCTCAAGATCTCCAATACCGTCCTCAAGTGCGACGCATGCTCCTCTTCTGACTTCGAGTAGATCAGAATGTCGTCAATGAAGATAACGACAAACTTATCTAAAAAGTCATAGAAGATCAGATTCATCAGATTCATAAAAACCGTGGGTGCGTGATCACTCCGTATTTTACACCTTTTTTCCCGCATGTTTGCATGCCATTTAGATCGCTCAAATCATGTTTTTCACGATTTATCGACAATATTGCGACATTTTTCATGATTTGTTGTTTTTGTCGTATTTCAGGAGATTTGGAGCGATTTGGAGTGATTCCAAGATACACCTACACCGGAGTGTCACCGACGACTTCCCTGAGGGGTATTTTGAGATTGGAGAGGAGCAGAAGAAGAAAGAACGTCGTAGGAGCAACGAGGAGGCAAGAACATTCAGATTGGGCATTTTTAGCATCTCACTCAACCGAGTGAAGGAGTCACTCGGCCGAGCATCGAGACATCGCTCGACAGGCCAGATCGGACACGCTCCAAGCAATGTATCAGCGTGCACTCGGCCGAGCATCAGATTCTGACTCGGCCGAGTGACGTACCCCGTCCGCCCGAGTGGCACTCAGACGACAGCCATCAAAAACTCCCAAGTTACTGGCTTTCGTCAGTCTGAGATCAGAAGCCCCACTCGGCTGAGTGGCAATTGTCGTCCGCCCGAGTGGACAAAGCCCATCGGCCGAGTGACGACAACTCACTCGGCTGAGTGACCCCCGAAGTGAAGACCCCCAAGACCCCGGACTTACTGTAAATTCTCAGGGTCTCTTACTCGGCCGAGCGACTTTTGTCACTCGGCCGAGTAAGCTGCGCGCCTGTAGCGGAAAACACGATTTTGAAGAGGCGCAGGGGCATTTTGGTCACGGATTTTTGGGCAGTTTTGGGGGGTATTTAACCCCAGATTCTAACCTAGTTTAGGGTGATTTTTTTCTATTGCTTTTGGCAGCCTTTTGAGATTAGATTTTAGAGTTTTGTTTTAGATCTTTGGAGAGGAGAATTGAGTTGTTAATTGTTGGATCCTTTGGAAGCTACATTGGTTTGTCTCCCTCTTCACTAAAAACTCTATTTTTATTGCTAATTTTAGTATTGCCATGAATTCTATTGCTATTTCAATTGATTGTTCTTCTGTTTGCGATATGATTTATGAGTAGTCTTAACGTCTTAGGGCGTGGGGATGAACCCTACGAGCCCAATTTCTGATTTGTGATGATTTGGTAGAACTATTGCTAGAATTGCTATTAGGGTTAGTTTGGGATTGATATAACACGGATAGCTAGGTGTTCATATCGACTGGGATTTGCAAGAGATTGGATCCCAATTCGATAGGAAACCCTAGAAATCCGAATTGGGTTGAAATTGAGTTTTCGAAGTATCGGTTTGCAAGAGATTGGGCCGATACTAGGATTCTCGGTTGCAATTCCATACCGATACCCGTTTGCAAGAGATTGGACGGGTAGGAACTATCCCAACCTAGGTCGTAGCCCGAGTTTGCACGAGAGTGGGCTCGGGATGCGATTGAACAATGACGTTGATCCTAATGCTAGCTTGCCTAGGCTAGGGTTTGCAAGAGATTGGACCCGAACCTAGGTTTGCTATAGACCGGCAACAGCGCGAGAACGTGAGCTAGGTTTTACATTCAGTTGCAACTAGTTCACCCGACATTCTACCCTAGCAATTGTGAAACCGATGAATCAAAATGACGAGATACGGTGAGTAGCGGGGATTCCCTACTCCCTATGCGTCTTTATTTGATTTTATATCTCTTTACTTTGTTTGACGATTGTGACAACATCGCCGAAAGGCAATTTCCTACTCTTCTGTCCCTATAGCCAGGTTGTTCGGAGAAGGCACTTGTCATACGTCCTCCCTGTGTTCGATACCCGCTCGCCGCTACACCGTGCGCTTGCGATAAAAGTACACGGTCGCTCTTTAGGGTGTACGCCCGGGGCGCGATCAAGTTTTTGGCGCCGTTGCCGGGGGAGGCGATTGTGTTTGATCCTACCACCCTAGCTATTTCTTTGTTTTTGTTTTATTTCTTCATTTTTTTATCTAACCCTTCCATTGTGCTAATCACTTCTTTGAAACTTTGTTTTCCCGTGCATATACACGAGATCCACAGCGGACCCCATAGATATATTGTTTGATCCTGAGATCGAGCGTACATTGCGGAGAATCAGAGCGGAGAGGAGACCCGATACGGAAGGGAGGTTTATGAACGTTCGGGAGACGCCTGAAGAGTTAGCGGCAAGAATGGCGAGGATTATTTCCATTCGAGATAGGCTCCGGCCTAAGACTTCCTCCACGACCTCGTCCATAGCCATGCTGGAGTTGGCGGCCGACAAGAATTTTGAGTTGAAGACCGGACTTGTGGTTCTGATGCAGCAGGATCCATTTCATGGGAACGCCCATGAAAATCCCCACTACCACATCCAGCTCTTCCTATCAAAGTGCGCCACTTCCAGATGCCGGGCGTCACCCTAGATGCCATCAGACTGCGCCTTTTCCCCTTCACATTAAAGGACAAAGCTCTTTATTGGTTGAGGATGCAAGCTGAAGGAGTCTTCACCACATGGGATGAGTTAGCGAGCGCGTTTATTGACAAGTTCTATCCGCCCTTCAAGACGGTGAAGATTAGGAGTGCTCTCATGTCCTTCAAGCAAGGACCTCAAGAGACACTCTACGAGGCATGGGAGCGCTTCAAGGACCTGCAGCATCAGTGCCCCCACCATAGCATTGAAGATTGGGAGCTAGTCTATAGCTTCTACAATGGTCTCCAACCGGGGACCAAGCAGATTATTGATGCCGCGGCAAATGGGGCCATCTTATCGAAGACCCCCGACGAAGCTACGGCCTTAATTGAGGAGATGGCCTCGAACAATCAACAATGGGGCGACGAGCGAGGACACTCTTCGTCCTCCTTGAAGCCATCTAGCATCTATGAGGCCAATGCCGTGGCGGAGCTGACCAACAAGTTCGATTCTATCCACAATGTGGTGGAGAGACTGGAGAAATATATTACGGAGCCCCAAGGAACCCCTTCCACATCCACACCAACAAATCAAATGTGCGATTGGCAAGACCAATCCCAAGCTACGTATTTGGGAGGAGAATAAGGAGAGGGGTCTTTGGAGCAAGTCCAATACGTCGTGGGGAACCAAGGATATTGGGCCAATCCGGCCGCTAGAAACCATCCCGGTTTCTCCTATGCAAACAATGATGGAGCATTGAACCCCCCGCAACAACCACCTCACCAAGATCGACAACAACAACAACAACAACATTATCCACCGAGGGGGCCTCCGCAACAAAACTACCCACCAAGGCAACAAGTGGGACCCTATAGGCCGCCCGGATACAATCAAGGGTGGAGAAATCCAAACCCTCCACAAGCTCAACAACGTTCCGATTTTGAAGCTAGAGTGGAGGAGTTTATGGTCGAGCAGAAAAAGACTAATGCTTCCTTGAAGGCGAGCCAAGATTCCCTTGCAACCGTTGTAGGCCAAATCTCGGAGCAACTTGCGTTGCTCAATCGAAATAGTCAACAGTTGCCGGCTCAACCCAAGCAAAATCCACAGGGCACCATCGGACATATCAACGCCGTGGTTGCAGTTACTACGAGAGGCGGGAAGGATACCACCCCCGTCATAATTCCAACCAAGGAGCCCGTGGTGGAGAGAGTAGAGCCAAGTGAGCCGGTCATTGAAGTTGAGAGAGAGAAAGAGCCGCAAGGGAAAGAAAAGTCCAGAGCGGAGCAGCTGATTGAAGAGAGGCGTTTTATGCCACCAATCCCATTCCCTCAGAGGCTTGCTAGAGCAAAGATAGAGAAACGGCTAGCCAAGTTTCTCGAATATTTGAGAGGGATAAGCCTCAATATTCCTTTCCTCGACGCTATCGTGGAGATCCCGACATACGCCAAGTTCTTAAAGGATTTGATTACGAGAAGAAAGAGGAAGGAGAAAATAATGCTCGTTGAGGAGGGGACTTGGTTCACCAAGAGAGAGAAGGAGCCCGCCAAATTCAAAGACCCGGGGAGTTTCCAAATTCCTTGCACCTTAGGCGGCGTCCCTCTACAAAAGGCGTTAGTAGACTTAGGGGCTAGTGTTAGCCTCATGCCTCTCTCTATGTTCCGAAGACTAAACACCAGCACAGAATTGAAGCCTACCGACATGCGAATACAACTAGCAGATGGTCAAATTACAAGGCCGGTATGGATCGCAGAGGACATCCTGCTACAAGTCCCAGGAGGCATATGTTTGCCATGCGACTTTGTGATCATGGATGTCAAGGAGGAGGCCGATACGTCGCTAATACTTGGACGCCCGTTCCTCGCCATCGCCGGTGTCATTGTCGATATACGTGAAGGGACTCTAACATTGAACGTCGGCAACATCGAGATGGAGCTTCATATACCCAAGGCAATGAAACACATGCCTTATCATAAGGAGCTAGACTATATGGACCTCCTTGATGAGGTCATTGAGGAGGCGATTCCCCATTCCATCGGCGCACTATTCAAGGACGATTTTGAGGAAGGGCCGGATTTGGGCCAAGAAGAAAAGATGGAGCACTCCCCCGATCTCTCCGTAGAAATTGATGAAGGCGACGCTGATGTCGCAAGAATTCGAGAGCTCTGCAAGCTCTCAAAATTGAAGTCTCCAAGGGAAGCCCCACCGATACGAAAATCGGTGTCACCGGTGAAGCCGAGGCCCAGAGCAAGCACTAGCTTGGGGGAGCCACCCCCCAACACTACCCGAGACGAAGGAGCACTGAGGAAGAACACGCCGCCACAACATCCAAATCCGAGCGTTCGTCCTGATAAATTCGACGGGTGCATCTCATATGCACCCAATATCCCGCATTAAATTGAAAATCCAAGGGGGTCGAGCTCAAGACCTTAAACGAGCGCTTGTCGGGAGGCAACCCGACGGTTATCGCTTTATTTTTAATTTGTTCTTTATTTTTTGTTTAAGAATTTATTAGTGTTTTTGAGTCTTTTTGCCTGAAAAATTCGTGATAACGGGTCTTATTTTCCTTGACAGGAGAGGAGAAAGGGATATCTATCATTAGGAGGGTGAACAAGGTGACAAAGAGCGCTCCAGGAATGCGCTCGATGCTTAGGAGGAGAAAGAAATCAACAGGAGGAAGAAAACAGATATTAGAGCCCAAACGGAGCCAAACAGCAGAAAACAAGGGTCACTCGGCCGAGTAGAATATCCACTCAGCCGAGTACATAAGTTCGTCCACCCGAGCGGCGCACAAACGAGGGAAGTCTGCTGTACCCAACTCTCTGTTTCTTTTCTTGATTTCAATATAATTGCCACTCGGCCGAGTATATATCTTCACTCGGCCGAGTGAAACTGATACGCTCCTAGGGCGAGAACTGCCGAGTAGCTTGTGCCACTCGGCCGAATGGACTTTTTCCACTCGGCCGAGGGTGGCAAAGCCACTTGGCCGAGTCGTAAGCGGGGAGGAATTTTCAAAAATATTTCTGTTACGATCACTCGGCCGAGTGACACTTTCACTCGGCCGAGTCGTAACATCTCCGATATAAGAGACGCGGGCTCGGCGCGGAATTTGAAGCGTTACTTTTCGTTTTCTCGCCCGAGCCCGCGCCCGATCAGCTCCCGATCGCCCGACTCACTGCCACTCGCCCGACCGCCTCGCCGACGACGGCGCTCCACCGACCACCGACGCCGACGACCGCCGGACCTCCGACCGAGTCGCCGGCGACTCCCTCGCCACCGGCCGAGCTCCGGTATGCCCAATTTTGCCCATTTTCTCCTATTTCTTGTATTTTTCGACGATCCATGTGCTAATCGAACCCCTACACCAAATTAACTTCAAAATCTATCTATTATACCCCTAACCCCCATACATTTTGAATATTACTCGCTGATATCTTCGTTTGATGTGCAGGCTATATTGGGGAGCTTAAGGGAGCCTAGGGGAGCTTCCGAGGAGCTTTTTTGGCTTCATGGAGACAGCGTCTTCACACGCATCCACTATTTTGCTCTCGCGGCGTGTTACGGTATACTCGTTCCACTTATTTTCGCATGCCGCGTTTTTTCTATTTTTGGTGAGCACCCGGGGCACCGATGCCGCCCCGGACACGACCACAGTCTAGGACAGCTTCCGCCAAGCGGAAGCGGCCGGATGAGCCCGGCCCCTCCCACGAGATGGAGGACTCTCCTCCGCCTACACCGCCTCACCCCGCACAGCCACAGCCTGCAGTCCCCGTTCACCCCGCACAGCCACAACCTGCAGTCCCTGTTCACCCCGCACAGCCACTCCCTACCGACCCACTGCCACCACCGGCTGCACTTGTCGGGCCGCTGGGGATTACATTTCGAGACGACGCACACCGCATCGTTTTCGAGCGCATTTCCCAGCGCTCGATTGTACCCTCCAGGTTCGCACACCTTGCAGACCTAGGACGCCTGGGGGTACTTGAGGGGATGCTCACGTTGTATGACAACGTGGGTTGGCGAGACTTTTTCCAAGTGTCAGCGGACACCTTCGTCCGTCCGACACTTGAGGTGCTGAGTTCTATAGCCCGGACCGACGAGGGATGCTCGTTTAGGTTTATGGACCGAGAGTGTCAGGTCACTCTCGGTATGATGAGAGCATTCTTTTCGTGGTCCGTTATCCCCGGGCCCGACCGTGGCTACGCACCCACTCACATCCCCCCACCTTCCTTCGATTCACACGCTTTCTGGGCCCGGATCACGGGTTTACCAGCTGCCTTTGACCCTAGTAGGGCCAAGGCCTCGGCCATCGTCCACCCCTGCCTCCGCATAGCTCAGCGCCTTATGGCGACTACTTTTTTGGCGAGGTATGAGCCTGGGACGATGTCCACGCCGGAGCTTTATATGCTCTATGCGATGACGCGCCCCAGAGTTCTAGCTAGGGGGATTGACGAGTTGGTCCCCGCCGTCGTGATTGATATCACGAGCTGGTTTTTGGACAGCATCATCGTATCGGTGGGTGCTTGCTCACCGATATGTTGCAGTGGTCTGATCACCCTACTCGCCCTGATGACCGGTGAGGACCTACCGGCCGATTTGCGTCGTTCTCCGGGCCCCACTTCACTATCTATTGACGTCATGGCCCGGATGAAGATGCTTCGTCCACACGGCCAGCGGCACTGGGTTTGGTTGCACGGTCCCTACGGTGCTGACTACATGATCCTTCCGAGCCCAGCTCAGACACAGATAGCACTAGCACAGGTGGACTGGCTTCCGGTGATGGATCTCCTGATCCCCGCCGCCTACGTGCTTGAGGCCGAGGAGGCTGAGCAGGTCCACGCTGCACACGCTGCACCCGTTGACCCCGTGGCCCCTCAGCCTGTGCCTGATATTTCTGCTGCTCCCGACACCACTGTCCACACTTCTACCGGTGTCGGGAGTACACTTGCTGAGCCCACCACCACTCCCACCACAGCTGGCCCTCTGACCGTTGAGCCCCTTTGCTCCGCACTACCCGAGCGTCTACCTACTTTTATTGAGAGCAGAGAGCCTTCTTTCGTTGCCGTCGTGGAGACCATGGCCAGTATGATCTCCGCTGGGATTTCGCCTTTTGGACCCCATATTGCCTCCCCAGCGGTTGTCACTTCTGTCTCCACCGTAGCCGTACTTTCTGAGAGTGTCGTGACGTCTGTTCCCACGTCTGTGTCACTGACCTCTCTTGTCGCCTCGTCGCCACTTTTATATTCCACTTCCGCTACTGCCGCTTCCACCTCACACCAGCCTGCGCCCCAGCCTCGCACTGAGGCTGGGCCCCCACTTGTGAGCACAGCACCCTTCCTCCACATACCTGCCGAGCCCATCCACTACACCACCCGAGCCCGCCAGCCCCGTCCTGTACAGCACAGACACGTGCATCCCTCTGCACCACCTCCCCCCGACACTGTACTTCAGAGCATTCGTGCTCTTGAGGGGGCGGTGAGTGGCCTCAGAGGTGACCTCAGGACCATGTCTGCCACCGTCACCGCTATGGCCAGCCGCTTTGACCTACTTCCGGGCATTCACTATTGCCTCACTCAGATTCTCGAGCGGCTTCCTTGCGTACTGACCCTACCCATACCCACCCAGCAGGTACCCACCACCACTCCTACACCCACCCAGCCTGCTCCTACACCCACACCCACACCCCCACCCTCCCAGCAGACTGTTCCCCAGCCACCACCACCACCTCCTCCACCTCCGCCTCAGGACGGAGACGGCGCGGCACCACCCTCTTAGGCACCCTTGATGCCATTGATCTGTTTTGCCTTCATGATGCCCGTCTCTGCTTAGCCCTGATGATTTTTGCCCCCCCTCCTCTCACTGTTTTGGGTCCACATTTTCATCATATCGTTCTATATCATTTTTGGGAGAGAGGGAGAGTCTTTTTGGTGTGACACTCTTATATCTGATTCACTCTTATATCTGCATGTATCATGTCCGCATCATATTTTCATTTTATTATTTTTATTTCTTTTTCATCACGTCTCTCGGTGTTCCACACTTCGCACATTGAGGACACTGTGCACTTTAGCTTGGGGGAGTGAGTTCTCACGCTTTTCGATTTACCACCTTTATTTTAGTTTTTTCACGCCATTTTCCGCATTTGCACGCATTTTTCATCACTTTTCTTTTTTTTTCTTTTACCATGCATCACGTTTTTCTCATTTTCTTCGTGTGCTGCATTGTAAATAGTCTTATTTTCCCTTTTTATCTTTATTTCTTTCATCTCATGCTAGAGATGACTTTTCTGTGATGATAATGACGTGGAGTTAGCTTTCTCTATATGCATGCTATATTTGTCTTGTCTTAGCTTTTATTTCTGATATCAAATTGTAACGACTGGTTTTCATGTATCTGGATTTATTATATTATATTATGTGTTTTGGTGGATTTTCTCTATATATGTGGTTTTCGTCTCCGTAACTTTCATTTTCGATCGTATCGTCGTGTTTTCTAGCTTCTTTCTTAGAATCGTCGATTTCGGCGCAAGTCATTCATGACGGGCTTCGTATCGGTCATATCTTATTGTTAGATCAAGCCTAGGAGTCTTAGAAATCGATCCCGGAGCTTCGCGCTCCATATCGGAACTTTTGGTGCACGTTAACCGGTGTAAGAAGGGGAACCGACCGACTAGATGACGATTTAGTCGGTCGGCAAACCTTCTTGAACCGACTAGTTGGCTTTCTAAATTATTCAGGAGTTACTGTTTGTCGTTAGTCGGTCTAAGAACGTTGGTTGACCGACTAGGTTGCAAACTAGTCGGTCAGCAATGCTTCTTTAACCGACTAACTCATTTACTAATTTTAGGTGTCAGTACTGTTCATTCTTAGTCGGTCTAAGTTCATCTTTCGACCGACTAGTTGTTAAACTAGTCGGTTAAGTTTTGTACTCAGACCGACTAATTCTTAGTTCTTCTGTACAGTCGAGTTACTGTTTACTCTTAGTCGGTCTAAGAACGTTCATCGACCGAATAGATGTCAAACTAGTCGGTCAGTAGTTGTTCTTTGACCGACTAACTCTTAGTTCAGGTTTTCGACTGGAGCTACTGTTTAAACTTAGCCGGTCTGCGTTGGTCAACCGACCGACTAGTTCTCAAACTAGTCGGTCAGCAGTTGTTCTTTGACCGACTAAGCAGTGCAGGAAACCCTAGTTTTGCCCTAGCCGCCACCAAACTCTATAAATACCCCTCCAAACGTTTTCTTCTTCTTCCTCACGACCCAAAACCCTAATTTCTCTCCCATTGAGCCCCCTTCTTCCTCAAACCCTTATTCCTTCATTCCAAGCCCAAAATCCATCATCTAAACCCTCCCCTAACACATTCTACCTCTCATCTTCCTCAAAATCTCATCAAATCCCCAAAATCCCCCAAAACCCTATTTCTCGAAACTTCTCCAATCATTTCCAGATCTGAACCCTAGGTTCCCCGGAGCGTTTCTTCAGTCGCCGTGGTTGCTCGGCATCATTCCTCCGTTCCCTCTACGGTAATACTTGATTCTTTAGTTTTAAGCATGACCCATTTGTGTTATTATGAAACCCTAATGAAATGAATATTGTTTGTTGATTGTTTCTCCATAACAGCCACTTCCCCGTAGATTAGCGTCCGTGGGACGAGCTTTTGTGATCGTCATCCTCGGTGCTAGGCATGTGAAACTTGCCACTTAGGGTTTAGGCCCTGTTTTAGGCCATTTGCTTGTTGTAGGCGTAAAAGAGACTAGGCGACGAAATGATACTCGCCTAGGCGCAAATTGCGAAACTAGCTTGACAACGAAGCTAGATCCGACATTTATCATGTTGCACAATTCCCATGTCATGTTTAATTTCCATTAACGGTACGCAAATTAATTGGCATGTCATTGCATTCTTTAAGTGTTTCCGTGATTGCGTAGCTTCGCTACAATGCTTGTGTTCCTGGCTCGTGTTCCAGAAGCGGGCCATGTGTTGGTTGATAGCCAATGCCCGAATTGCTTGTTTCCGGCTAGGTGCACCCCTATGCCAAATGCTTATGAATCGTGAACTAGAATGCGAGCTCCTGTGCGGGGCAACCCTGGCTCATTTACTGAGCTCGTGTGCGGGGACCCCGGCTCGTTTACATGTGGGTATTGGGGTTAAGAGTTAAGCGGCCAATCAACTGGTCGTCTGCCCGATCAGCAACTGCAGTGGTAAGGTGTAAACTCTGGGTTTTTGGGGTAGTTGGTAAGCGGCCAATCAGCGTGGATGCCAAACCATTCAGCTGTAAGGTGTAAACATCTACAAACAACTTGAAACGTGATTTAGTGAAATGATTGAGGTTGTTAGTAGCTTGGCTACTCTTGTCTTGTCCCGATATTTGTTCTCTTGAACTGATTGTCTCGCCATGTCTTGCTTGTGCACTCATGTTATAGCTGCCATGTCATGCATACTATAACTGCTAGGTTGCTAGTTGCCTTACTTTCAGTTTCATTGCCCAAGTCTTTTAGACTTGCTGACATGTGCCCCTTTACTCTTTTGGGTGACACATGTTAGATCCTGAGCCCGAGTACCTGGTTGAGGACGAGGTGTTTGCTGACGCCGAGCCCGAGCTTGTGTTTGACGGGGAGTACGTGGACACTGGGGACCAGTCCTAGTGTCTTCGTTGTGTTTTCCCTTTTGTTTAGACTGCTATTTGTTGTCGGTGCGTAGCACCTATACTTTGTTGCGTTGTTGCTTTTGTTGGCCTTGTTCTAGGCCTTTAGACTCTTTCTTTTAGCCTGGTGGCTTTTCTGGATGTTGAACTTAAATTTTCATGTTGGACAAATTATGAGAGATGAGAATTTTGTTTTTGTCTCTCCTTGTGTTATTATTGTTGTTCTGTTTGTGGTTACAGGGACCTGCTTATGTTTTATTGACGCTTATCGGGTTTGGGGCTTCACAGCTCCACTCTCGTGCGGACCTTTTCACGTCTCGCATACATTTTAGGGAAGCGGGGCGTGACAGGTTTTGTTGGTGGCCCATGCAGGTCCTCTTCTGTAACTGCGATTACTGGAGTGACGATAATAATATTTGAACGTCCAATAAACTAAGTTCGACGTCCGAGTCATAAGCTATGAGTCTAATCTGCTTCGTTTTCTGTGTCATTAGATGGCAGGAAGGCGATTCACCCGTGGTGGAGGTAGTGGTGCGCTCCCTCATGATGAGGAGCCTGAGCGGGAACCCACCAACGGAGAGATGATGCGGATGATGCTTCAGATGATGCAAGTGCAGCAGGGCGTGCTCCTGCAAGTCCAGAATGCTCCACTTGCTCGAGCTGCCCGGGCTCTTCCGGATGTCCCTCGCTCCGAGCCAGGAGCGAAGCAATTTCGGGAGCTGGGTCCCGCATATTTTGATGGGTCTGAGGGTCCTCTGGCTGCCGATGAGTGGATTCGGAACATTGAGGATAACTTGAAGATGGCCAAGATCACCCCGGCTGGATGGGTTGATTTGGCGAAGAGTCAACTTAAGGATAATGCTCGGAACTGGTGGGATGCGGAAGAGAAGATGTTGGTGGAGCCGATAGCTTGGACTACCTTTAAGTCCAGGTTTGATGAGGAGTTCTTTCCGAAGGCTGCTAGGAAGGAGATGCTACAGCGCTTCATTGATCTGAATCAAGGGAGCTTGACGGTGGACCTGTACCACCAAGAGTTCACTAGGCTGAGTCGGTTCGCACCTAAGATGGTGCAGGATGCTGATGAGAGGGCTCAGAGGTTCCTGCAGGGACTTTCTTTGGAGCTCCAGAGTTTTGTGTCTTCCTCTGATCTAGACTCTTATCAGAAGGTTCTGGTCGCTGCGAGGAAGCAGGAGCTGAACCTGAGTCAGAGGAGAGGACATGTTTCTGGTGCTGGGAAGAGGCCTATGGAGCAGGCCAGGGCGGTGGTTAGGCCTGGTTTCAAGCCTAATCAGCCAGCTCAGTTCAAGAGGCCAGGAGGGCCTGTTCAGAAGACTTGCCATTTCTGCGGCAAGCCTGGCCACATTAAGGATCAGTGTAGGAAGTTTCTGGGTCAGTGTTTGGTTTGTGTTGATGCTTCTCATGTCGCGAAGGATTGTCGACATGCGAATCAGCTACGGAGGGCACCTGTTGCAGCACAGTCGTTGCAGCAGCGAGCGTCTGTTCCTGTTGGACGTGGAGCGGCTCTTGTTCCACAGAGGCAGGCTTTTCAGCAGGCTATTCCGCCGAGGAGGCAGGCTTTTCTGATGACCGCTGTGGAGAGCGAGGCTGTGGATGAGGTTATCGCAGGTAATCCTCAATCTAACTGTTACTTTCCTAGCTGGTTTTGATTGTTAGATTGTGTTGTTTGCTTGAACATGATTGTTTGCTAGACTAGGGTTTGATTGTTAATTGCTTGTTAGGTGTGGTTTTGGTGTGCACATTTCCTGTACGAGTCCTCTTTGACTCTTGTGCATCGATGTGCATTATTTCTCGGAGCTTCGTGGAGAAGCATTCCTTGTCGACGTCCCCTCTTCCCAAGAGTTGGAATATCGTTACAGGGAATGGCGTGGTCTCGGTGCATCTTGGTTGCAATTCTTGCTCGTTGGTGGTCTGTGGACATGAGCTTTACGCTGATTTCATTGTCCACGACATCATCAACTATGATGCAGTTCTTGGGATGGAATGGCTTGTGAGCTTCTATGCTACGATCGACTGTCGGAGGAAGAAGGTGGTGTTCGAGATTCCCGGACATCCAGTATTTGAGTTCAGCCATGGTAGCAGTTCGCTTGGTCCTGTCAGGTTTCGGGCCAGGCCGGTGGAGGTTGTGGCCATGCAGATGGAGTGGGAGTGGCCAGCTGTGGTGCGTGATTTTGGTGACGTCTTCCCCAAGGAGATGTCTGGTTTGCCCCCTAATCGAGCTCTAGAATTTTCTATTGATCTTGTTCCGGGAGCGCAGCTGATTTCGAAGGTGCCGTATCGTATGGCACCCGCTGAGTTGGAGGAATTGCGGAAGCAGCTGGATGAGCTTTTGCAGAAGGGTTATATCAATCCTAGTGTGTCTCCGTGGGGAGCACCGGTGCTGCTGGTGAAGAAGAAGGATGGTTCGCGTCGCATGTGCGTGGACTATCGGGAGTTGAATGCGGTGACCATTAAGAATAAATACCCGTTGCCTCGCATCGATGATATTTTTAATCAGCTTGGAAGTTCGAGGGTGTTTTCTAAGTTGGATTTGAGGAGTGGTTACCATCAGTTGAAGGTGGAGAAGGATGATGTTCCGAAGACAGCGTTCAGGACGAAGTATGGACACTACGAGTTTGTGGTTATGCCTTTCGGTGTAACCAATGCACCTGCAGTTTTCATGAATCTGATGAACCTGATTTTCTACAACTTTTTGGATAAGTTTGTCGTTATCTTTATTGACGACATTCTGATCTATTCGAAGTCGGAGGAAGAGCATGCCTCGCACTTAAGGACGGTGTTGGAGATATTGAGGAAGCATCATTTGTATGCTAAATTTTCTAAGTGCGAGTTTTGGCTGGATAGAGTTGCTTTTCTCGGGCATGTGGTGACTGGAGAGGGTATTTCAGTGGATCCCGAGAAGATTAGGGCCATCAGAGAGTGGCCTGTTCCATCGTCTGTGTCTGAGATTCGGTGTTTCCTTTGGCTTGCTGGTTACTATCGGCGTTTCATTAAGGACTTTTCCCGTATTGCTGAGCCGATGACCAGGTTGACGCGTTAGGATGTACCTTTTGTTTGATCGGGTGATTGTGAGAATGCTTTTGGTGTTCTGAGGGAGAGGTTGACGACTGCCCCTATTCTTGTTGTGCCTGATCGCAGCGGTGGATTTGAGATCTTTTGTGATGCTTCTGGCAAGGGTCTTGGTTGTGTGTTGCATTAGCACGGGCAAGTTGTGGCGTATGCGTCTCGTCAGCTTAAGGTTCATGAGAAGAATTACCCAACGCATGATTTGGAGTTGGCTGCCGTTGTGTTTGCTCTTAAGATTTGGAGGCACTTCCTGCTGAGTGAGAAAGTGAAGATTTTCACCGATCACAAAAGCTTGAAGTATATTTTTACTCAGAAGGAGCTCAACATGCGACAGCGTCGATGGTTGGAGCTCATGGCGGATTATGATATTGATTTGCAGTATCACCCTGGCAAGGTGAATGTGGTTCCTGATGCGCTGAGTAGGCTTCCAGCGGTGATGATTTTGACCTCGCAGTGGAGTTTGCAACAGGATTTTTGCGAGTCTGGCGTTGAGATTGTTCTTTCTGGGGAGGCTTCTTCGTTGATGTGTATGCAGATACAGTCGACGATTGTGGATCGGATCAAGGCTGGCCAGGCTGAGGATCCGAAGCTGGTGAAGATTCGGGAGCAGGTGGAAGCCGGTCTGCGGTCTGACTTTTTGATTCATGAGGATGGCTCGCTGAGGTTTGGAGCCAGGTTGTGTGTGCCAGCTGGAGATATTAGAGAGGAGTTGATGGTGGAGGCACACAGTTCGCCGTATTCTGTGCATCCTGGTGGCACCAAGATGTACCAGGATCTTCGTCTGAACTTTTGGTGGCATGGTATGAAGAGGAGTGTGGCTCGGAGTGTAGCCAAGTGTTTGGTTTACCAGCAAGTGAAGGCGGAGCATCAGCGTGCGGCCGGGTTGCTACAACCGCTTCCGATTCCGGAGTGTAAATGGCAACACATCACTATGGATTTCGTGACTGGACTACCTCGGAGTCCGAACCAGAATGACGCGATTTGGGTGATCGTAGATCGATTGACCAAATCCGCGCACTTTATTCCATTCCGAGTGGGACAGTCCACTGAGGCGCTAGCGAGGAGATATATGGAGGTAAAATTCTTTTACTCTCCGTTTTTATTTCCTTTTTCCTAGTTTGGATGGTGATGTAACGTGAATCGTGTAGGAGGTTGTGTGACTTCACAGAGTCCCCGTGAGTATCGTGTCAGACAGAGACACGAGGTTCACATCTCAGTTCTGGCAGAGTTTGCAGAAGAGTTTGGGTACGCGTCTGAGTTTCAGCACGGCGTACCATCCGCAGACGGATGGCCAGTCCGAGAGGACGATTCAGATTTTGGAAGACATGCTGAGGGTGTGCATGTTGGATTTCAAGGGTTCGTGGGAGGACCATCTACACTTGGTGGAGTTCTCTTACAACAACAGCTTCCAGGCGAGTATTGGCATGGCGCCTTTCGCCGCTCTTTATGGGAGGAAATGTCGATCGCCATTGAGTTGGGATGACGTTGGTGATCGGGAGTTGTTGGGACCTGAGATGATCGTGGAGGCCGTGGATATTGTCAGGAACATTCGGGAGAGGTTGAGGATTGCTCAGGACCGTTTTAAGCATTGGGCGGATGCTAAACGTCGTCCTTTGGAGTTTCAGTCGGGCGATCTTGTGTTTCTGAAGATTTCCCCGAATCGTGGAGTGATTCGTTTTGGGAAGCGAGGGAAGTTGAGCCCGTGATACATTGGACCGTTTGACATTCTTGAGAGAGTTGGTGAGGTAGCTTATCGCTTAGCCTTGCCGCCATCTTTGGAGGGAGTTCACAATGTTTTCCATGTGTCGCAGCTTCGTCGATACATTAGCGATCCATCTCATGCTGTGGATTTCTCGGAGATTACCGTTCGCCCCGACATGACGTATGACCAGCATCCAGTGCAGATTCTGGACAGGCGTCAGAAGTCACTTCGGAACAAGGTTATCAATCTTGTGTGGGTGATGTGGCGACACGGCTCGCCTGGAGAGTCTACTTGGGAGAATGAGGATGAGATGCGAGAGCGTTTCCCACTTTTGTTCCCGGAAACGTGAGTGTTGGGAAATTCCGAGGACGGAATTTTTCTTAAGTTGGGGAGGATGTAACGACTGGTTTTCATGTATCTGGATTTATTATATTATATTATGTGTTTTGGTGGATTTTCTCTATATATGTGGTTTTCGTCTCCGTAACTTTCATTTTCGATCGTATCGTCGTGTTTTCTAGCTTCTTTCTTAGAATCGTCGATTTCGGGGCAAGTCATTCGTGACGGGCTTCGTATCGGTCATATCTTATTGTTAGATCAAGCCTAGGAGTCTTAGAAATCGATCCCGGAGCTTCGCGCTCCATATCGGAACTTTTGGTGCATGTTAGCCGGTGTAAGAAGGGGAACCGACCGACTACATGACGATTTAGTCGGTCGACAAACCTTCTTGAACCGACTAGTTAGCTTTCTAAATTATTCAGGAGTTACTGTTTGTCGTTAGTCGGTCTAAGAACGTTGGTTGACCGACTAGGTTGCAAACTAGTCGGTCAGCAATGCTTCTTTAACCGACTAACTCATTTACTAATTTTAGGTGTCAGTACTGTTCATTCTTAGTCGGTCTAAGTTCATCTTTCGACCGACTAGTTGTTAAACTAGTCGGTTAAGTTTTGTACTCAGACCGACTAATTCTTAGTTCTTCTGTACAGTCGAGTTACTGTTTACTCTTAGTCGGTCTAAGAACGTTCATCGACCGAATAGATGTCAAACTAGTCGGTCAGTAGTTGTTCTTTGACCGACTAACTCTTAGTTCAGGTTTTCGACTGGAGCTACTGTTTAAACTTAGCCGGTCTGCGTTGGTCAACCGACCGACTAGTTCTCAAACTAGTCGGTCAGCAGTTGTTCTTTGACCGACTAAGCAGTGCAGGAAACCCTAGTTTTGCCCTAGCCGCCACCAAACTCTATAAATACCCCTCCAAACGTTTTCTTCTTCTTCCTCACGACCCAAAACCCTAATTTCTCCCCCATTGAGCCCTCTTCTTCCTCAAACCCTTATTCCTTCATTCCAAGCCCAAAATCCATCATCTAAACCATCCCCTAACACATTCTACCTCTCATCTTCCTCAAAATCTCTTCAAATCCCCAAAATCCCCCAAAACCCTATTTCTCCAAACTTCTCCAATCATTTCCAGATCTGAACCCTAGGTTCCCCGGAGCGTTTCTTCTGTCGCCGTGGTTGCTCGGCATCATTCCTCCGTTCCCTCTGCGGTAATACTCGATTCTTTAGTTTTAAGCATGACCCATTTGTGTTATTATGAAACCCTAATGAAATGAATATTGTTTGTTGATTGTTTCTCCATAACAGCGACTTCCCCATAGATTAGCATCCGTGGGACGAGCTTTTGTGATCGTCATCCTCGGTGCAAGGCATGTGAAACTTGCCACTTAGGGTTTAGGCCATGTTTTAGGCCATTTGCTTATTGTAGGCGTAAAAGAGACTAGGCGACGAAATGATACTCGCCTAGGCGCAAATTAGGGAACTAGCTTGACAACGAAGCAAGATCCGACATTTATCATGTTGCACAATTCCCATGTCATGTTTAATTTCCATTAACGGTACGCAAATTAATTGTCATGTCATTGCATTCTTTAAGTGTTTCCGTGATTGCGTAGCTTCGCTACAATGCCTGTGTTCCTGGCTCGTGTTCCAGAAGCGGGCCATGTGTTGGTTGATAGCCAATGCCCGAATTGCTTGTTTCCGGCTAGGTGCACCCCTATGCCAAATGCTTATGAATCGTGAACTAGAATGCGAGCTCCTGTGCGGGGCAACCCTGGCTCATTTACTGAGCTCGTGTGCGGGGACCCCGGCTCGTTTACATGTGGGTATTGGGGTTAAGAGTTAAGCGGCCAATCAACTGGGAGTCTGCCCGATCAGCAACTGCAGTGGTAAGGCGTAAACTCTGGGTTTTTGGGGTAGTTGGTAAGCGGCCAATCAGCGTGGATGCCAAACCATTCAGCTGTAAGGCGTAAACATCTACAAACAACTTTAAACATGATTTAGTGAAATGATTGAGGTTGTTAGTAGCTTGGCTACTCTTGTCTTGTCCCGATATTTGTTCTCTTGAACTGATTGTCTCGCCATGTCTTGCTTGTGCACTCATGTTATAACTGCCATGTCATGCATACTATAACTGCTAGGTTGCTAGTTGCCTTACTTTCAGTTTCCTTACCCAAGTCTTTTAGACTTACTGACATGTGCCCCTTTACTCTTTTGGGTGACACATGTTAGATCCTGAGCCCGAGTACTTGGTTGAGGACGAGGTGTTTGCTGACGCCGAGCCCGAGCTTGTGTTTGATGGGGAGTACGTGGACACTGGGGACCAGTCCTAGTGTCTTCGTTGTGTTTTCCCTTTTGTTTAGACTGCTATTTGTTGTCGGTGCGTAGCACCTATACTTTGTTGCGTTGTTGCTTTTGTTGGCCTTGTTCTGGGCCTTTAGACTCTTTCTTTTAGCCTGGTGGCTTTTCTGGATGTTGAACTTAAATTTTCATGTTGGACAAATTATGAGAGATGAGAATTTTGTTTATGTCTCTCCTTGTCTTATTATTGTTGTTCCGTTTGTGGTTACAGGGACCTGCTTATGTTTTATTGACGCTTATCGGGTTTGGGGCTTCACAGCTCCACTCTCGTGCGGACCTTTTCACGTCTCGCCTCCATTTTAGGGAAGCAGGGCGTGACACATATGCTATGATCTGCCTTGCATTTGGAGATAATAACCCACACTTTTTCCGTATGAAAATGGTTGAAATTCTATTATTAGCCGAGTCTGAATATTCATATGTATGCTACCGTAGAAAACACACCAAGATTCACGCATTGAATGCTTATATTTGGAGTACCGTTTTCTTTTCCTATATCACTTCTATTTGCATGACTTGTACACTTCACTTCAGGATGATTGAATGATGTTAGCTATGATAAATCTGGATTAGTTTGCTTTTTTGTGATCGAAACCGAGTAGATTAAATTACCCTGCTGAAGTTGTCATGCACGTCTTATAGAGTGAACTAAGAGATACTTTTATTTCTTTCTCCACATATCTTGAACATTAATTCTCTATTTTAAAATCATTGGTGAATCTCCCCTTAGCGAATCTAATATTTGGCATTTCCCCCGTTATTTAATTCCAAGCTCCAAATTTCCCAAAACCAAAAAGAAAAAGAAAAATTATTTTATATCCTTCTCTCTCTTTTGATTTGGGATTATTTGTGTATATATGCTATAAAAAAAGAAGAAAAAAGAGAAAAGAAAGAAAAGAAAAGAGAAACGAATCTCAATAAATGATCCCATCTCATATACTCTCTCTTTCTTCCCTCTTTTTGTTTTTATTTTTATTTTCTTTTGCATTTGGAGCTTCAAAAGAAATGGGGAATGTAAAGACAGTTTTGTATATGCCACCACGCTTATAGATAAGCTTGGGGGAGAGAATCCAATGATGTGTGAGAGAGTGACTACTAGACGGTGCATGACAACCTAGGCTAAGTAATATTCTATACTCGGTGAGAATGTTTTAGCTTCACGAAACCCAGAAATCTATGCCTAGCATTCATTTCATGAAATCCACGCTTTTTCTATTCTTTATATTCTATTGCGTGATATTCTTATACTCCTCATAGAAAGCATTCAATTGAAAAGTGTGTGATCTGCGATATTGTATACCGCTTTAGATGATTCAGACAATGTTAATCTTAGAATTATTCCATTTTTCATGCTATATCAATATTCTTGGGTTTTCTATCTCTATTTGCATTATTATACTATGATATCGAAATAAAAATCTTTGACATGTGTTTTACATTCGATGCATGCTATATGAGTAAGTAAAACCCACGTCCTGAGAAAAATGATCTAGCAGCTTCCCTCTTCGCTTTCTTCTTTCTTCTTCGTTTTTCATTTTCTGTTTTTTTCCATCGTTTTCATTTTCTAAATCCACCGGGTTCGCCTTTTACTTATCTTCCTCGAGGACGAGTAAGAGGTAAGCATGGGGGATTTTGATCACTCCGTATTTTACACCTTTTTTCCCGCATGTTTGCATGCCATTTAGATCGCTCAAATCATGTTTTTCACGATTTATCGACAATATTGCGATACTTTTCACGATTTGTTGTTTTTGTCGTATTTCAGGAGATTTGGAGCGATTCCGAGATACACCTACTCCGGAGTGTCACCGACGACTTCCCTGAGGGGTATTTTGAGATTGGAGAGGAGCGGAAGAAGAAAGAACGTCGTAGGAGCGACGAGGAGGCAAGAACATTCAGATTGGGCATTTTTAGCATCTCACTCGGCCGAGTGAAGGAGTCACTCGGCCGAGCATCGAGACACCGCTCGGCCGGCCAGATCGGATACGCTCCAAGCAATGTATCAGCGTGCACTCGGCCGAGCATCAGATTCCGACTCGACCGAGTGACGTACCCCGTCCGCCCGAGTGGCACTCAGACGACGGCCATCAAAAACTCCCAAGTTACTGTCTTTCGTCAGTCTGAGATCAGAAGCCCCACTCGGCCGAGTTGCAATTGCCGTCCGCCCGAGTGGACAAAGCCCATCGGCCGAGTGACGACAACTCACTCGGCCGAGTGACCCCCGAAGTGAAGACCCCCAAGACCCCGGACTTACTGTAAATTCTCAGGGTCTCTTACTCGACCGAGCGACTTTTGTCACTCGGCCGAGTAAGCCGCGCGCCTGTAGCAGAAAACACGATTTTGAAGATGCGCAGGGGCATTTTGGTCACGGATTTTTGGTCAGTTTTGGGGGGTATTTAATCCCAGATTCTAACCTAGTTTAGGGAGCTTTTTTCTATTGCTTTTGGCAGCCTTTTTGAGATTAGATTTTAGAGTTTTGTTTTAGATCTTTGGAGAGGAGAATTGAGTTGTTAATTGTTGGATCCTTTGGAAGCTACATTGGTTTGTCTCCCTCTTCACTAAAACTCTATTTTTATTGCTAATTTTAGTATTGCCATGAATTCTATTGCTATTTCAATTGATTGTTCTTCTGTTTGCGATATGATTTATGAGTAGTCTTAACGTCTTAGGGCGTGGGGATGAACCCTACGAGCCCAATTTCCGATTTGTGATGATTTGGTAGAACTATTGCTAGAATTGCTATTAGGGTTAGTTTGGGATTGATATAACACGGATAGCTAGGTGTTCATATCGACTGGGATTTGCAAGAGATTGGATCCCAATTCGATAGGAAACCCTAGAAATCCGAATTGGGTTGAAATTGAGTTTCCGAAGTATCGGTTTGCAAGAGATTGGACCGATACTAGGATTCTCGGTTGCAATTCTATACCGATACCCGTTTGCAAGAGATTGGACGGGTAGGAACTATCCCAACCTAGGTCGTAGCCCGAGTTTGCACGAGAGTGGGCTCGGGATGCGATTGAACAATGACGTTGATCCTAATGCTAGCTTGCCTAGGCTAGGGTTTGCAAGAGATTGGACCCGAACCTAGGTTTGCTATAGACCGGCAACAGCGTGAGAGCGTGAGCTAGGTTTTACATTCAGTTGCAACTACTTCACCCGACATTCTACCCTAGCAATTGTGAAACCGATGAATCAAAATGACGAGATACGGTGAGTAGCGGGGATTCCCTACTCCCTAGGTGTCTTTATTTGATTTTATATCTCTTTACTTTGTTTGACGATTGTGACAACATCGCCGAAAGGCAATTTCCTACTTTTCTATCCCTATAGCCAGGTTGTTCGGAGAAGGCACTGTCATACGTCCTCCCTGTGTTCGATACCCGCTCGCCACTACACTGTGCGCTTGCGGTAAAACTACACGGTCGCTCTTTAGGGTGTACGCCCGGGCGCGATCAGTGCGTTGGTTACACCGAAAGGTATAACCACGAACTCGTAGTGTCCATATTTCGTCCTGAATGCTGTCTTCGGAACATCTTCCTTCCTCACCTTCAGCTGGTGATAACCACTCCTCAGATCCAGCTTAGAGAATACCCTCGATCCTCCCAGCTGATCAAAAATATCATCAATACGAGGCAATGGATATCGATTCTGGACGGTCACCGCATTCAACTCCCGGTAGTCCACACACATGCGACGCGAACCGTCCTTCTTCACCAGCAAGGCCGGTGCTCCCCACGGAGACACGTTGGGATTAATGTAACCCTTCTGAAGAAGTTCATCCAGCTTCTTCCGCAATTCCTCCAATTCTGCTGGTGCCATGCGATACGGCGCTTTCGAAATAGGCTGCGCTTCCGAAATGAGGTCGATCGAAAACTCGAGAGCTCGATCAGGTGGCAATCCAGACATCTCCTCGGGAAAGACGTCGTCGAAGTCACGCACTACTGCTGGCCGACACTGCTCCATCTGCATAGCAACGATCTCCACCGGCTTGGCCCGAAACCTGACCGGACCAAGCGAACTGCTACCTCGGCTGAACTCGAACACCGGATGTCCGGGGATCTCGAACACCACCTTCTTCCTCCGACAATCGATCGTGGCATAGAAGCTCCCTAGCCAGTCCATCCCGAGGACGGCATCATAGTAGATGATGTCGTAGACAACAAAATCTGCGTAGAGCTCATGTCCACGAACCACCAAAGGGCAAGATTTGCAACAACGATGCACTGTGACCATGCCATTCCCTGTAACGATATTCCAACTCTTGGGTAGAGGGGAAGTCGACAAGGAATGCTTCTCCACGAAGCTCCGGGAAATAATGCACATCGATGCACCTGAGTCGAAGAGGACTCGTGCAGGAAATGTGCAAACCAAAATCACACCTAACAGACAGTCTAACAATCAAGTTCTATTCTAGCAGACAAACATATGCAAGCAACCAAACATAATCTAATAACTAAAACTAACAAAGGAAAGAAACAACTAGATTGAGGGTTACCTGCAATAACCTCATCCACCGCCTCGGTCTCAACAGCAGTCATCAGAAACACCTGCCGCCTCGGCTGAACAGCCTGCTGAAAAGCCTGCCTCTGCGGAACGAGAGGCGCTCCACGTCCAGCAGGAACATGTGCCCTCTGCTGCAATGGCTGAGCTGCAACAGGTCCCTTCCACGGCTAGTTGGACTTCGGGCAGTCCTTCATGGCATGCGCAGGATCACCACAAATCAAGCACTGCCCAACATCTTCCGGCACTGATCCTTGACATGCCCCGTCTTGCCACAGAAATGGCAAGTTTTCAGAGTAGGAGGTCCTTCGGGCCTCTTGAACTGCATCGGCTGAATGGGCCCGAACCCTGGTCTCATCACTGCTCTGGCCTGCTCCACATGCCTCTTCCCAACTCCAGAGCACATCCTCTCTTCTGGTTCACAATCCGCTCCTGCCTCTTCGCCGCAATCAGAACCTTCTGATAGGACTCCGCATCAGAAGAAGTCACATAGCTCTGAAGATCCAAAGAAATCCCCAGCAGAAACCTCTGGGCTCTCTCATCAGCATCCTGCACCATCTTTGGTGCGAAACGACTCTGCCTAGTGAACTCCTGGTGGTACTGGTCCACCGTCAAGCTCCCCTGCTTCAGGTCGATGAAGCACTGCGCCATCTCCCTCCTGGCAGCCTTCGAAAAATATTCCTCATCAAATCTGGACTTGAAAGTAGCCCAAGATATCGGCTCCTCAAGCAACTCCTCCTCGGCATCCCACCAGTTCCGAGCGTTATCCTTAAGCTACCTCTTCGCCAAGTCAACCCATCCAGCCGGGTCGACCTTCGACATCTTCAAGTTGTCCTCCATGTTCCTGGTCCATTCATCCGCAGCCAAAGGTCCTTCGGTCCCATCAAAGTAAGCGGGACCCAGCTCCCGAACCTGCTTCGCTCCGGGCTCGAAGTGAGGGACATTCTGAACAGGCTGCGCTGCTCGAGCAGGCGGAACATTCCGGGCATTCTGCAGCATCCCCTGCTACACCTGCATCATCTGATGCATCATCCGCATGATCTCCCCGTTGGTGGGCTCCCGATCCGGCTCCTCGACACGAGGGGGCACACCACCACCAGCACGGGTATTCCGTCTCCCAGCCATCTATTGACACAGGAAAAACGAAACAAATTAGACTCTCAGCCTTATGACTCGGTGTTGAAATTGTTTATCGGACATCCTATAATTCTTATCGTTGTTCCGATTAAGTCACAGTTACAGAAAATAGGACTGCATGGGCCACCAAAGAAACCTGTCACGCCCCGCTTCCCAAAAATATGGAGGCGAAGCGTGAGAAGGTCCGCTCAGACTTCAAGCTACAAAGCCGCAAGTTCGATAAGCGTCAAATTACACAAAGTAGCAGGTCCCTGTAATGTGACTCAGAAACAACAATAACAATAATAGAAAAAGAGGCAAATAATAAAATTATCCATCTCAGAGTCCAGATATAAATTCAATAACCAGAAATGCCACCAGGCAAACAAAAGAGTCCAAAAAGAAAAGGCCTAGCATGGCCAATAAAGAAACTAACAACAACGGTGCTACTCACCGATAAAACACAACTAACAAAGAAGGAACAAAGGAACACTAGGACTGGTCACCGGTGTCCTCGTACTCAACGTCAGCAATGGGATCAGGCACGAACTCCATGAACTCGTCGCCCTCAACAGCAACCTCTGGCTCAGCAACTAACATGCGTCACCCAAAGAGAAGGGGCACATGTCAGCAAGTCTACAAGACTTGTGCAAGGAAACTAGGAAAGTAAAAACAACCTAGCATTTCTAGAGCCTGTTATGACAGGGTATATTATGCAATGAGAACAACGGCATTTTATGTTATGGCATGATTATAGCATGGCAAGTAACATGGCATGGCAAGTAAACAATTACATGACAAGTACAAGAATTATAAGCACGTCGTGCACAGAGATTCCGCCCTTTGGCTAGAGTGGCTGTACGGGCCAACTCTTACGCTCAAGTGACCATTTATCCCTGCCCCTACACGTGTGTCGAGCCAGGGCATTACCCCCGAACACGTAATTCTCGCTTCTGGATCACGAGCCAGGAAGTGTTTTTAACACGTATGGAGTAGGGTTATGCCCGCATAATGGGTGCCTAGCCGGTAAAACGGAAACACGGATTTGTACAAGGATTTCTAGTGTGTGCTACGATGCAACATGTAACATGATATGTAAAATGGATGCACATGACAATTATTCGAAATGCAATTGCGTACCGTTAAAGAAAATTAAACATGGCAGGCGATTGTATGACATGTCATGACAAGGGAAATTCTAGCTTCGTTGTCAAGCTAAAATTGAATTTGCGCCTAGACCGCTATCATTTCACGGTCTAGTCTCTTTCACGCTAAAACAAAGTTTTGGCCTAAAAACATGGCCTAAAGCAAGGTTGCAAGTTTCACTTGCCTGGTACCGAAGTTGTTGTTCGACGAGAGTCACGAGATCGGTATCCTACGGTAATTGGGTTCGCTGTTATGGCAAAATAGAAAATCAGATTTAGAGTTCTAAACCGGTTTGCATTGGAATCATATAACGTCTAGTAATCCATTTTTAATTAGGGTTTCTAATTTACGGTGTGGGTTACAGAGAATTAAAGATAGATCACTAACCGTTTTCGAAGCGAAGATCGAGACGCCTACGGATCTGCGGTAGGAGAAGATCTTGCCGGATTCCGGATTGTCGTCGCCAAATCGGATCTAGCACGGCAATGGAAGAGCGATACAGAAGAACTATGGTTGAAAAGAATTCCTCGCGGCTGAAATGCTACAGATCTGGAGATTGGAGTTCGCCGGGAAAATCTGGAGCAAAAAGGAGATTTTTAGGTTTTGGGGTCGGTCGGCAGCCAACGGAGGTGGTGCCGACGCAAAAGAGGGTGAGGGGAAGCTTGGGAGGATGAAGAATGGCAAGAGGAATGGTCGGGGGTTTAAATAAAAAGAAATAGCGGCGGCTACAACTTAACCTAGGTTTACTGGGCAATTTAGTCGGTCAGAGAAGGGTGGTCGACCGACTAGTTTGGGATCTAGTCGGTCGGTCGTCCAACTGACACCGACTAAAATCAAACAGTGAAAAGTGTCTGTACATGGAAGGCATGATTAGTCGGTCTGTGAAGACCCGTCGACCGACTAGTTTGGGATCTAGTCGGTCGGTGAACGTTCATGAACCGACTAAAGGTCGAATAAGATAGATAATGAGTACTGACAGTTAGTCGGTCCGAGTACAAGACCTGACCGACTAGTTTGGCAACTAGTCGGTCGAAGAACGTGCTTAGAACGACTAAACGTAAACAGTAACTCAGTCGAAATTTCTGACAAGAACTAGCCGGTCTGAGAAGTGTTGCCGACCTACTAGATTACAATCTAGTCGGTTGGCTCTCCTTCATGAACCGACTAAGATGCACGAAAAGTGCCGAATCGAAGCGCGAAGCTTCGGGAAGATTCCTATGGCCTCTAGGATCACTCTAGCACTAAGATTAAGATGTTATGAAGTTAATCGTAAGGATTTCTAATGGAAAAACACACAAAGAGGGAAACATCCAATATTATTCATATAAAAGTCATTACAAAAAACCGGTCGTTACAGACAGGGTACACCCGCTTCCTGTGCTCCATGTACTCGAGCCACCAGGAGCTCCCGTCGAGGCCAATACCGATGACCGGGTGCCCCGTTTCCCGAGTACGAGGAGCACGACATAGCAGCCCTTATTTTCATCCTTCCAACTCCGCCCTTACATCCACCTCGCTTGGGAGGCGCTTCTTCTTCCACATCTACCTCTTCCACCTCCACCTCCTTCGGGCCATTCGGGACTGTCACCACCTCCAGCCATGTTGCCCCTTCCTCTGTTTCTTCTGTACCCGTGTCAGAGGGCACCGATATTCTGTCTGCTCATGATCTTACAGATTTAGACTTTACTGAGCACAACCCAGCCCCCACTCTTTCACCTTTTCGGGACCTTATAGCCTCACTGCCCATTTCCTTAAGGTCCCATGTTCCGATCACGGACACATCTTCGTCACCTGCTTTAGCTGTCCTTACCGAGAGCGTCTCGACGTCTGTCCACATTTCTGTGTTGACGACTGCTCTGTCCTCTGCTGCCCATGTCTCCACCACTATTTCTCCTGATCTCAGCCACACCGCAGCGCATACCTCCTCTGCTGAGATCCCGTCGAGTACCTCCTCTCCGACTTTCCAGCCCAGGCACCATGTATCATCTACATGGGACCGTTTTACAAAAGTAGTGTCTCACGGTCAAGTTTCTCGCCCTCCCCTCGACTCTAGTACCACAGACGGTCGTCTGACGGCGTTGGAGGAGTCGACTTCTCGCCTTCGACGAGATTTTGACGTCTTCATACGCTCAACGGTGACACATCATGAGAGAGTCAAGGCAGACCTAGCCTCCATTATTGACCTACTTTGGACACGTGGCCCACCATCCGTGATCCACGCTCCTGCTCATCCACCCTGGCCAGCCACTGTGACTACCGTTGCACCACTCAGTGCTCCACATTCTCAAGCTTCTTCAGAGCCTACTTCTCCCACACCTGCGTCGGTCACCACAGTCCAGTTCACTTCTGCTCTTGTCCTATATTCACCCTCCACATTTTCTGGTCCACAGTAGAGGGACCCACCACCACACCCAGAGGGTGGTGCCTCTGCTTGATGCTGTCCCATACCCATTTTTGCCTCCCTCATATTTTATTGTGCCCATCTGTCTCTTTGGGTCCATGATCTTATATAGCTTGGGGAGGATCCTCCATGCATCATTCCGTACATATGCATCATTTTACTTCATCATTGCATCATATCATGTTTTATTTTTCTCTTGCACAGTTTTTATTTTCTTTTCCTTTTCTATTCCGCCCCCATCCACCCTATTTAACATCATCTCCCGCTTACTAGCGTTTTCTCATCAGTGAGGACACTGCTGGTTTTAGCTTGGGGGATGAGCGTTACCGCTTTATTTTTCATTTTTCTTTTATATTTTCCTCCCTTTCAGCTTTTTAGTTTACTTTTCCACCCCTTTTCCACTTCTTTATCTTTTTTCTCATTCTGCATCACTTTTTCTGCTTTTTGCCATGCATGCATCCCTCTTTTCATTTTCCTATTTTCTCCGCCCTTTTTCTTTTTATGCTAAGGATGTTCTGCATGATGATACTTCTCGTAGCCCCAGTAGTTACTCACGGTGCTTATTACTTGCTGACATGCTATTTAGGGTAGTTTCAGTTTTACTTTCTATATGTGTGCATATTCTTTTACTGATCTATCTGAATTAATGCCTGATATGAATTGAAAATCAAATGCATGTAATAGTATCTAGTATGTGCTATGTTGGTTAATGCACCTAAGTTCACGCATCATTAGAACACTTGGAGCATCTGCTTTCTATCTTATTCACTTCTATTTGCATGCTTGATGTTATTGTGCTTATTACTGCATGTTTTTCAGTATTTATCTAGATGAATGAAAATATAAATGCTAGTTATGAGTTTAGTTAGAGTATTATCATATTGAACTGTTGTGCACCTCTTATGAGTGAAACGAGTGATTCATTATTTTCCTTCTCCACACATCTTTAAAATTCTCTACATATCAGTTGGTTTCATCCCTACAGCTATCCTTATCGCATCTCATTTCCCAAAAATCCCAAAAAGAAATATATAGCTTCTAAATATAAAAAAGAAAAAAATTGTGAAAAATTGAAAAAGAAAAGAAAAAGAAAGAAAAGAAAGAAATAAAATCGTTTTGTATCTTTTTATTAGACGTGACGCCTCGAGCTAAGCTTGGTGTGTGAACCAATTGATCATATGAGTGAGTATACCATTAGAGTGAAGACGGTGCACAGCGAGGAGATTTGATAATGCTTGCACTTTACGAAATACTTTAGTTTTTGGAGATTTTTCATGATTCGAAGTTGATATCTTAATACAATGATTCTTTCCATTCTATATTGCATGCTGGTGTCATTTCTATATGCTCCATGTGTATCTATTGATTGAAAAGTGCATTGCCAACTCTTTTTATACTAGACTCTATGGACTGCATGAGATTGATATGAGTTGATGGCATTATCTTAGGAGATTCCTATTTTTTCCTCTATTTGCATGCTAAACATATGATTAGTAAAACTTGAAAACACCATTAGCATGTATCTTTACTATTCGGAGCATCGTGATATACTGCTGAGGCTTGAGATCTGATTGAATAACCTTAGCACCCTCCATCCATCTCTACTCTTCTTTTATTCTTATTTTTATTTCTTTTTGTTTATCTCCCGACGTACTTAGTATTCGTCTTCCTCGAGGACAAGTAAGAGATAAGCTTGGGGGATTTTGATGTGTCCATATTTTACATCTTTTCATAGCATCATCACATCGCATTTCATGCGATTTTCGCATTCAAATCCCGTATTTTCCTACGATATTGCAGTTCTAATGTTATATTCGAGTTTTGTAGTGTTTTATGTATTTTCAGATATTTTGGATCGATTTGGGACCTATTTTGGATATGGACACATTTGGCACGCCCGTGAGCCCGTTGGTGAAGCTCTACAAGAGTTCGTCGAGTCATGGAAGCCATGGGAGGAGTGGAGGAGATTGCAAGAAGAGAGGAGAAGCTGTAGGAGCTTCAGCAATCATTTTCCCAGGTGACTCGACCGAGCAGAGCAGCTGCTCGGTTGAGCAGATGCAAGATGAAGGAAGACGGCAGATACACATGCTGCTCGGACCGAGTAGTACAATGACTCGGTCGAGCAGCATCTAAGTCCGATGCTCAGCCAACCTCCTACACGGCCCGAGCAGATCTTTTGGCGACCGAGTCAGCTAGCTACTTGACCGAGCAGAGCTGACTCGGGCCGAGCATACAGAGTGGCAATTTTTGGAGAAGCTCGACTCCCTGACGTACTTGACCGAGCAAAAGGGCTACTCGACTGAGCAGCCGACCGAGCAATCTACTGCTCGACCGAGTCACTGACTCGGTCGACGACATTGAAAGCTAATTTTGGAAATTTCGCGTGGCCGTCTGTTGCGCGCTTGGGGAGTGAAGAGTGGATCTAAGTTGCTGTGTTTAGGGAGTTCATTCATTTTGTTAATTTTGAATTACTTTCAGGGGAGAGGAGATTAGACAACATTTTTAGATCTAGACCTAATTACTTGGAGATTATCAGATTATTTTTAGAGTTCTATTGCAATTTACGTTTTGGAAGCTTTGGGATTTCTTTGGATTATTGTTTGCTGTTATTCTTCTTCGTCTTTGGTACGTAAGCTTCTTAATCTTTATTCGATTAATTTGCTATGATGTTTTCTCCTATAAAAATCACATCTTTGTTCGTTAAAATCGCTATGAGTGAGTAGTTTCCTCTAGGGTTGATGGGTTAGCCCTAAGACCTTGGGGGGAGATGTAGATCTGGATCTCTAGGTTGAATTGGGAATAAATGTGAGTATTTTGGTCGATCCTACCGAATCCCTAGGATAACCTATACTGAGATCATGTCCACGATCTATGGAATTGATGTGCTTAAGGAGTATCCTTAGGATTCGAATAGGAAAATTGGTGGATCCAACCAAGGCTCGTGACCATGCCCAGCTCGTGCTTGAGGGAATCCACCGACGAACTATATCGCTACGTTGACGGCTACCGCCATTGTGTCAACGAGAGCCACCGAAATACCTCGAAATTCTAACCACGAGAGTGGTACAAATTGAGAGATTAATCCCCTAACCCTAATACAAAGTAAGGATCCTATTCCAACATCGATCCTCGACGGTCTTAGTGGTGATCCCTAATACCCTAGTTCCTCTTATTATTAAATTTGCAACAATACCACAAACAATCCTTTCAACCCGACAGCTATCTCACTTTGAGATATAGAAATAATCTGAGAACTCAAATACACTGTCACCATCCCTGTGGGATCCGACATCCTTTATACTATAATTTGACACCGTCCGCTTGCAGATAAAGCCCGGGATTGACACCTAGGGGCCATACTAGGCCCGGTGACCGTGACACCGCTAGGTGGAATCTAGGTGTAGGTTCCGGGTGCATCAGACGCTAGCAACACTATTGCACTATGCCTCCTAGCCTTAGGCCTAGGAAGCCTCTGTCGAATAAGAGGAAGGCCGACACTGGTCCCTCCTCTTCTAGGCCGGCACGACGCCCAAGTCGAGCACGCTCGCCCACACCTGAGGAGTACTTGGGCGATTCATTATCCTCGTCCGACTCATCCCGATCCACGTGCCTCTAGCGATAGAGGCCACACCCAGCCCACGCACTACCACTCCTTCCATCCCCACTATCACACTTCCATGACATCCAATTCCTCCACCACCCACCCTGAGGACGATGATATTGTCTTCAGGGACGACGCTCACTACGAGCGTTTCATCGCCATCCCTCACCGCACCATCGTCCCCACCTGATTCATCCATGTGCCCACCCTCCAGAGCATTGGCACCCTTTAGGGTGTCCATAGGCTCTACCAGGTCATAGGTTTCGACAGCCTTCTCGCCACCCACGCGCGCACCTATACCCGTCTCACTCTCGAGGCGCTGACCTCCATTGCCCTAGAGTGTGCTGGCATCTGCTTCAGGCTGCTTGACCGTGACGTAGTGGTTACGCATGCCATGATCTGTGCCCACTTCTGCTTTTCTGCCATCACCGACCACACCCTCGCCTACTCCCCATACTACGAGCTCACCACGTTTGATGTCGAGCAGTTCTGGCATCACATTACTGGTCAGCGAGAATATCGCCCTAGTAGGGCTAAGTCTTCTTGTATAGTTGATCGCATCCGAATATACACCCGAAAAACGACTATAGTTTTACCGCAAGCGCACGGCGTAGTGGCAAGCGGGTATCGAACACAGGGAGGACAATTGATAGTATCTTACTTTGATCACCTAGCTATTGATGGAATAAGAATAGTTTGATGGTAATGTCACAATCGTTCAAATAGCGAATAGATATCAATATAATAAAAGCGTCTAAGGATAGGAAATCCCCACTACGGACCGTCTCTCATCCTTGTGAATCATGAATTTCAATGTTGCAAGGCTTGAATGTAGGTGAACTAGTCGCAACTTAATATAGAACCAAGCTCACGCTCTCTCGCTATTGCCAGTCTATATCAACCTAGATTAGGGCCCACTCTCGTGCAAACCCTAACCTAAGCAACTAGCGTGAAGACCGACATCATCGTCCAATCGCAACTCGAGCCCACTCTCATGCAAACTCGAGCTACGATCTAGGTTATGATAGTTCGTATTCGTCCAATCTCTTGCAAACGAATATGAGTATGGATTTATAATAAAAATCGTAGCTTTAGTCCAATATCTTGCAAACCAAATCTAGAGAATTGCGATTATGGACCTAAGTCGAATGTCTAGGCCTTCCCATCAATCGGGATCCAAGCTCTTGCAAATCCCAATCGATGGAAATTCCTAGCCACTCACAAGAAATCAATCAAAACCTAACCTTTATCAATCCTAACAATAATTCAATTCATTCATCACAATTCAAAAGATCGGGTCCATAGGGTTCATCCCCATGCCCTAGAACGACGAAACTACTCACAAATCATCATGAAAATCTCAGAAATAACGCAATTGATCATAGCACAATTCATTGTAGGGAAGAGACAATTCATAAAAATAAGAGTTTTAGCAAGAAAGAACAAACCAAAATTGTTGCCTATGATCTCCAACTGAGATTTCACAAAAGAATAGCCGTAAAAAAAATAGAAGTCTCTCCTCAAACTAGGGATAAAACTAGGTTTAAATACAAGCCAAAATCGTCCAAAAATCGTGACGAAACTGTCTCTGCGCAGTCCACAATTCGCAATCCTCGCAGCAGTTGAAATGCGTCACTCGGCCGAGTGAGCATGTCACTCGGTCGAGTGACAGACCCGATAAAAAACAGAGAGTTTTGAAGATTTGGGGGTCTGTCGCTCTGACTAACTCGGCCGAGTGGGCTTCTTTACTCGGCCGAGTAAGCAATCGTACTTGACCGAGTAAGCTTCTCAAAATTTTCCAGTAACTTGGCCCTTTCTCGATTGAAATTCCCTGTTCTACTCGGGCGAGTGAGCTTTCTCCCTCGGCCGAGTAGACTTCCTTGCTCGGTCGAGTAAACTTTGAAATTTTGTTGTGCGTATCTGTTTCACTCGGCCGAGTACAGCTTCTGACTCGGCCGATTAAGCAGTTTGCTCGGCCGAGTGGGCTGTATCTGTCTTCGTTTCTTCTCCTCCTCTCCTCCTCGTCGCTTCTATCGAATTTCTTCCTCTTCCGCTCATCCTCAAGCGCTGATAACTCCTCAAATAAGCTGTGGGCGACACTCCGAAGTGCGTGAAAATCCTTTGATCTCGTTTTCATTCCAAATTGCTCGATATCTCCTGAAATACGACAAAAACAAGAAATAGTGAAAAGTATCACGATATCGTCGAATAATCGTGGAAAATGCAATATGAGCGATCAAAATGACATGAAAACATGTAGAAAAAAGGTGTAAAATAAAGAGAGATCAAAATCCCCCAAACTTACCTCTTACTCGTCCTCGAGGAAGATGAGTAAAAGGCGAACGCGACGGGTAAAAACAAGGAAAAAGAAGAAGAAAGATAGAAAAGAAACATAGTGGGAGGTGCTAGATCATTTCCTCAGGACGTGGGCTTGCTTACTCAAATATCATACGACGAATACAAACATGCCAAAGATTTTTATCTCGATATCATGATCACATAAAGATGCATTCAATATAGAAACCCAAGAATATCAAAACAATATGAAATATGGAATCATTCTAGAATTAGCATCGTCTGAAGCATTTAAAGCAATATACATAATCATAGACCACACACTTTTCAATTGATCGCTTTCTAATTGGAGTATAAGAGGTATCACGCAATATGAAGCATTAAGAATAGAAAGGAGTGGTTTTCATGAGATGCATGCTAAATTTCAATTCCTGGACTTCGTAAAACTTTTAGTAATCTCACCGAGTATATAAAATTACCTAGGCTAGGTTGTCATGCACAGTCAAGTAGCCACTCTCTCACACATCATTGTATCCCCTCCCCCAAGCTTATCTATAAGCGTGGTGGCATCAAATTTAGCAACAAGAACATTTCCCATTTTTGAAGCTCCAAGAAACAAAAATAAAAGAGGGAAGAAAGAAATAAAAATGAAATTGGATCATATATGAACTTCTTTTCTCTTTTCTTTTCTTTTCTTTTTTTCTTTCTTTTTTTTATTTTTTTCTGTTTTTTTCATATCAATATATACAACTGTGATCCCAAATCAAAAGATAGAAAGGTATACATGAATATTTTTTTCTTTTTGATTTTGGGGTGTAGGAGCATGGACTTTTTGTAGCGGGAGAATATGCCAATATAAGATTCGCTAAAGGTTGATTCACCAATGATTTTAGATATAGAAATAATGCTCAAGATATGTGGAGAAAGAAAAATATGTAACACTCGGTTCACTCTATAGAATGTGCACGACAACTTTCAGCAGAGTAATGTAATTTACTCAGTTTGATCTCAGAAAGTAAACTAATCCAGTTATATCAACATAACATACATCCAATAAACCTGAAAGTGAAGCGTACAGTTTTCATGCAATAAGAAGTGATATAAGACAACAAAGATGTACTCCAAATATAGGCAATCAATGCGTGAAACTTGGTGTGTTTTCTATGAAGAGTATACAATATAAATCATCAGACTCAGCTAATAGAAGAATTTCATCCATATTCATATAACAAAGGTTTGGGTTACTTTCTCGAATGCATAGCAAGCATGGCATATGATATCTGAAATAAAAACGATGGCTTGAGAAGATAATAAGCATATAGAGATAAGCTAGCACCACGACATCATCATCACAGAAAATTCATCTCTAGCAAAAGGATAAAAGAAATAAGGATAAAATAAAAATAAAAACCACTGTACATATGCAGCACACAAAAAGTAAGAAAATGTGATGCATGAGAAAAAAAAGAAAAAGTGGGTGAAAAATAAGTGCAAAATAAAGAAATGTGGGAAAAATAAAAGAAAAAGTGAAGAAAATGAAAAGTGCGTGAGACACTCACTCTCCCAAGCTAAACTGCACAGTGTCCTCAATATGCAAAGTGTGGCACATCGAGAAATATGATATGGGTGGGGTGGGTGAGGATGCATGCATGATAGGGATGCAAATAAAAGAAAATGTTATGGGTATGCAAATGATGTATGCAGAGATGCATGTGGTGCATGCAAAGATCAAGATGGCGCAATATAAGTGTCCCCAAAAATTCCTCCTCTCTCCCAAAATGATATAGACAGATATGAGCAAAAAGTGACCAAAACGTGTGTGTGGAGGTGGGGTGCAAAATCAGCATATCATAGCATCAGCAAAAGTATGGAAGGCATCCAGTCTGTACCTAGGTGGGTGGTAGGGCACTAGCACCGTCCTGTGGTGGAGGTGGTGGTCGTAGAGGCTGCTGGGTAGGGGTAGCTGGCGGCTGTGGCAGTCGCGCAAGAATATGGTTCAGGCAAGCCTAAATACCAGGAAGTAAGGCGACGCGAGACTGGATAGCACTGATGGTAGCAGAGAGAGCCCGGAAGTCTCCTCTGAGCCCACTAACTGCCTCCTCTAGAGCACGGAGGTGCTGAACTAGGGTGTCGGGGGAGCTGAGGCAGAGGGTCGAACAGGTGAGGAACGGGGCTGCCTCGCATGGCTACCGTAAATGATGGGTGCAACTACCTGGTGGGGCTGAGGTGCTGTGCTCACAAAATGACGCTCAGCCTCTGTGGGAGGCTGAGACGCAGGAACGGTCTAAGAGGAAGGAGCAGCAGCAGAGGCTAAAATGGTGACAGAGGGCGAGTAGGACAGAGAGGTCGGTGACACAGAAATGGGGACAGACGTCACGACACTATTGGTAAAGACAGCTGCAGTAGAGACAGAAGTGTCGACGGCTGGGGAGGCCGTGAAGTGTGCAGAAAATGACTCCCCAGGGGTCGAGAATAAGAACTGGAAAGGGTCTCCACTACGGAGGCAAACGAGGACTCACCGCTCTCAATAATGGTGGTAGGGCGCTCAGGGCTCACAACAGAAATGGGATCTATGGTCATCGGCACAGTGGTGGTGGTGGTGGTGGACTCAGCTAGTGTTCTTTCGACACTAACAGAAGTGTGGACAGAGGTGTCGGGAGGTGCAGACAAGTCAGGTGCAGGCTGAGGTATCACGGGGTCCAGAGGCGGAAGGAGGGGCTCCTGCTGAGCACCCTTAGGCTCAAGCACGTACACAGCTGGGATGAGGAGATCCATCGCTGGAATCCACTCCCCGCCTGCGGGTCCAATATGTGTCCGAGCGGTGCTCGGAAGAACCATATAATCGACGCCATGGGGACCGTGTAGCCACACCCAGTGGTGCTAACCATGAGGACGCAGCATCCTCATCCGGGCCATAATGTCAATGGAAAGGGAAGTGGGGCCCGGTGGTCGAAGCAAGCCAACAAGGAGGTCTACTCCGCACAAGGGAGCCAGGAGGGTAATCAGACCGCCACAACAGATAGGCGTCTTAGCGTCGACAGAGATAATGATGCGGTCTAAGTACTAGCTGGCTATATCTATCTCAATGTCAGGGAGTAGAACGTCTCCACCCTCTCAAAATCCCTCGATCGAGCCATCGCATAGAGCATGTAGAGCTCCGGCGTCGACATCGTCCCCGGCTCATACCTCGCTAAGAAAGTGGTCGCCATAAGGCGCTGTGCAATGCGGAGGCATGGGTGGAGGATAGCAGAGGCCTTGGCCTGGCTAGGGTCAAAGGCGAGGGGTGATCCCGTGATACGTGTCCAAAATGCATGTGTGTTGAATGACGGAGGTGGGATGTGTGTGAGACTATAGGCTCGGTCTGAGTCCGGGACAAGTGGCCACTGAAAGTAGGCTCAGAGCATACCGAGAGCGATCTCGCACTCATGATCCATCAGTCGGAAAGAGCAACCCCTGGGAGTCCTAGCAATAGAACTCAGGACCTCTAGTGTCGGACGGATATAGGTGTCTGCCGACACTGACAAAAAAGTCACGCCACCCCACGTTGGCATACAACTGGAGTAGCCCCTCTAGTACCCCTAGGTGCTCAAAGTTTGCTATGTGCGTGAACCTAGATGGTACGATCGAGCGATGGGAGATACGCTCAAATCTGGCGCGGTGCGCGTCATCTCTGAACGTAATCCCCATCGTGTCGAACGCGGGGGCAGGCTGTGCCGGTGGTGGAATCGGTGCGGTAGGAGACGAAAGTGTGGGTGGCAGTGGGCTAGGTGGAGGAGAGTCTGCCCTAGCGGAAGAGGAGCCAAGATCACTGGACCTCTTCCGCTTGGAAGCGGGTGCCCTCGTGCATGACCTAGTACGGGGCGGCATGTAGGCCGCGAAAAGTGCCTACCCAAAAAGAAATGCGAAGTGCTAAAAATATGGAACGAGTGTACCTGAGCACGACACGAGAGCAAGCAGTGTAAGCGTGCGAAGAATCGCCTCCTCCAAGAAGTGCCAATTCGGATCCTAATATCCCCCAAGCTAGCCTGAGACACAAATAAACAAATCATCAATGAGCATCAATAAATTTGGGAGAAGATTGGAGATTATATATATATAGGTTCACCTGTAATTGCGTTGACTCAGGACAATGCTAGTGTTGGGCAAGATCTGAGGTATGGGCCGTCTATGCCATTACCCTCTCTCCTGGATGATAGTTTGGGACATGATATTGACAAAGTGCCTCCGGTACTAGCAATTGATAATCCTGAGTGGGCGATTGAAGAGGAACTCCACATTAGCCAAGCTGTAGAGAGGAAATCACACAGAAAGAAAGAGGAAACTCAGCCATTGACATCCACCAGGAAGAGCTCCAGGTTGCAGAGGAGTATCCTGGCGCAACAACAATCAAATCCTTCTAAATGACTGTCTTTATTTGGAATGCCCGAGGGCTAAATAACCCTGTTAGAAGACGTGATCTTCGTGATAGAGTGAAGCTGATTGACCCGTCAGTGATGATACTTTTGGAAACTAAACTAAAAGCTGCAGAATGGGGGAGTAAATCTGTACTACCCAATAATTGGATATCTATGGATAATTTTGATTTGGCCACGGGGGGCGCATCCTCATTGGGTTTAACCCGGCTGTTTGGAATGCAATTTTATTCTCTAGTTCGAGCCAGCATATCACTACAAAATGTACCAATGTAGGGGGGTTTTCCTGCTATATTACGGGCGTGTATGGGCGCAATACTCCTGAAGAGAGAAAGCTTTTATGGGAGAGATTAGTACTGGATGCACCGGAAATGAATTTGCAGCCTTGGCTCGTGGGAGGCGATTTTAACAGTATTCTTTATTCTAAAGACAAGATTGGAGGTCGTAGAGTGGAGGCTTGTATGGTTCGTGATTTCACTGATTGTATCAATAGCTGTCTTTTACAGGAAATCAAAGCCAAGGGGACTTCTCTTAGTTGGTGTAATAGCCGCAAAGGGGACAATCGGATCGCGGCTCATCTGGATCGAGCTTTTTATAATGCAAACTGTATTACTATGTTGCCGAATACTTATGTCAACTATTTGGATCCGTGCACCAGCGACCATACGCCGATGGTAGTGTATTTACATCCCCAGGTTCCGTCAACACCTAAACCCTTTAAAATTTTCAATTATTGGACTCGTTGCCCTGGCTTTAGAGATGTTGTTGAGGAAAACTGGGCTGGAAACATTGTTGGCACGCCTATGTATTGCATCACTCAGAAACTCAAGAGGCTAAAACAGCATATCCGAAAATGGGCTTCTGGGCATATTGCGGCTAACTTGGTCTCCAAGTTGCGTACAGAACTCGAAGACATTCGACAAAATCCCAATATCCATTCAGACATCTCAATTCAAAATGAAGAGCAGAGGTTAATTAATCTGTTGGGTGCCGCAATGAATCTGGAAGAAGATATGTATAGACAAAAAAGTCGGCACAATTGGTTATCTTTGGGAGATAGAAACACAAAATTCTTTTACACAGTATCGAAAACTAGGGAGAGCTATAATAATCTCGGGCATCTAGTGGATGAAACTGGCAGACAAAATAGCACCTATGAAGTTCTGAAAATTGAAGCTCCGTCCTATTTTGAAAAGCTCTACAATCAGAATCACTACATCAGTAGCTTTCCAAGGCTTGTCCCCAAGCGTATTTTAACTGAAGAAGCTTCACACTGGCTAGACAGGAGGGTATCGGAGGAGGAAATCATATGTGCGGTGTTTCAAGTTGGACCTGATAAGGCTCCAGGGCTTGATGGATATAATGGACATTTCTTCCAAAGCTACTGGAATCTACTAGGTGATGAGGTAATTGCTGCTGTGAGATCCTTCTTCATTTCAGGCAAATTATTGCGTCAATTAAATCATACCTTTCTAACACTTGTCCCCAAAAATCGAAACGCATCAAGCCTTGCTGATTATAGGCCTATTGCTTGCTGTAATATGATTTATAAGATTATTAGCAAAGTAATTTGCAATAGATTGAAGGTGGTGATCCATGATTTAATTTCCCTAAATCAGACTGCATTTCTTAAAGGAAGACTATTATCTGATAGCTGCCTTCTTGCCCATGAACATATTAGAGATTTCAGTAATCCTATGGGGAGTAGAGCTTGTCTAAAATTGGATCTACGGAAGGCTTTTGATAGTGTGAATCAGGATTTTATCTATTAGTTTCTTTGTCAGATGGGGTTCTCAAATGTTTTTATTGGGTGGATTCGGGAATGTATCTCTACGGCCACATTCTCTGTCATGGTGAATGGATCCCCAGCTGGGTATTTTGAAGGTAACAGAGGCATTCGGCAAGGAGACCCACTCTCCCCTTACCTTTTTGTGATCATTATGGAAGCTTTTTCCATCCTTGTTGCAAAATCCATAACTCGGCGCACTATTGAGCCTTTGAGGCGTTCAGATACCATCTCCCACCTGTTGTTCGCTGATGATTTACTTGTGTTTTGTCGAGCAAGCAAAAAGACTTTCTCAGGTATTAAAAGTTTGCTTACCGAGTTTGCAAATTACACTGGATTACAAGTAAACTGGGATAAAAGTGCAGCTCTGTTCAGTAAGGGTGTCAGGGCCAAAAATGAGTTAGCTGATTATTTGGGCATCAGGCTGGCTACGACCATCACCACCTATTTGGGATTGCCGCTATCTTCTAAATATCCCAGGTCCCCCATGTACAGCAGATTAGTGGATAAGTGCAAGCAGCGACTGATGGGATGGACATCGTCTTTATTATCCATTGTTGGGCGCATTGAGCTTGTCAGGTCAGTAATCTATGGTATGGTTGCATTTTGGATGCAAGCATTTTGTATTCCTTCTTCTATTTTGCGCACCATTACAGCAGTTTGCAGGCGTTTCATCTGGGGTAAATCTAGGGCATGGGCGTGGAAAGATATTTGCAAACCAAAATCTGAGGGGGGCGTTGGTATCAGACTATTGGATGATCTAAATGTTGCGGCGGGTATTAGGCTCACATGGAGATATCTTACCTCTGGCACTATTTGGGCGGATCACATGAAAAGAAGATATGATGATAAGGGGGAGTTTTATGCGGCTAAGGGAGTGGTTACTCATTCAGGCACCTGGAAGCGCATGTTGAGCTGTAGAATCTTTTCGCAAAAATTAATCAAACGGAAGGTTAGAGATGGTAAGTCAACCCTCTTTTGGCATGATAATTGGCTAAGCTGTGGGCCATTAAAAAAACCTCTTTGATGTTCCTGAGGATTCATCCATGAAGAGAGTGAGTGAGTACTGGGTTTCTAGGAATTGGGTGGATGATCCGGCCCTTCAACATATCATGCCGTTAATTCAGAATTATAGGCTTCAATGTGGGGCGGACCGGTGGGAATGGATTCCTGGGGAGTGCTTCCAATTCCGGCAGGCTTGGGAAGGGGTTCGATGTCCGGGTACTATTTTTCAATTTCACAAACTAATTTGGTACCACAACCATGTTCCTAAGATGTCCTTAGCGCTACTCAGAGCCTTCAAGGAGAAATTACTAACAAGAGAAATGATGAATAAATGGGGGCTTAATACACAGGTTGATTGTGTACTTTGTGAAGGCAACATAGGTGAAAATGTGGGACACCTATTCTTTGATTGTAGCTTCTCACGATACATCCTGGCTAGGGCTTTGCTTAAGCTTAATATCAAGTCTCATATTGGGCATAACCTGGTGGATGTTGGAAAATTTTTCCTGGTTCATTTTCGTGGGAAAAGTATTTTAAGTGTGCTTGGCAAACCCGTTCTAGCATCAATAGTTTGGCATATCTGGCGGGAAAGAAATAGGAGAATTTTTGAGAAGAAGGAGCGTTGCAAGATTACTCTCTTTGAAGAGATTGCTGCAGATGTTAGGTTTGTTATGAGAGATTAGGAGCCTTCAAATACGGTTGAAGAAGAGGTCTTATCCAATTGGACTTTCAGGGATAATGGTTGACTATTGGGTTATTCCTTATTTATTACTTTTGTGCTTCTCTAGCTGGGATGGGTTGTTGGGGCTTTATTGATGAGGTAGGGTTTTAGGAGAGTAATTGGGTGATGTAATGATAGTAGGGAGTGACGACGCTTGTGTCCTATCCTCTCTCTGTTAATACCTCACTTCAATTACTACCCTATTTGTTGAATTTGTTGATCTTGTTGATCCTGTTGTAATTATGTGTATATTACTTTTTTCAATAAAGACGTTTGCTTACCTTTCTATATATATATATATATATATATATATATATATATATATATATATATATATATATCAATTTAGGGCTTAATGGGCTTACGGATTGGAGAAAATGGAGAAAAATTCGATTTTTGGGAGAAATAGGGGGTGTAAGGCAAGGGGGCGGCATCGCCGGCAATGGGCATCGGGGGTGGGTTGTCAGCGACTGGCGACGGATGATCGGAGCTGGCGGCAATGCGGCTCGGGTGATGGGTGGGGGGGTTTCGCCCAGGCGATGCATGGGGAAGACGAAGGGGCTCGGGCTCAGATTGGGGATTTTTTTGCGTTTTGGAATTCGAGCCGGGCCGCTGGGTATTTAAGGGATGGGTCACTCGGCCGAGTGACGCGTTCACTCGGCCGAATGGCACTATATAAAAATTTCGAAGCAGAAGTTGCGACTCAGCCGAGCAGCTATCATACTCGGCCGAGTGGACAATAGCTACTTGGCCGAGTAACATTGACACTCAGTGCTTTTCAAGTGTTGCAAGTGTCAGATTCACTCTGCCGAATGACATAGTCACTCGGCCGAGTGGCATATAAATTACAGAGAGTAGTTTTTAGGATCTTCCCTAATCAGTACCCTACTCAGCCGAGTAGGGTCTTTGCTCGGCCGAGTGAAAATTTCACTCGGTCGAGTGGCCTGCTGTTTTCAGCATCGACTCTATGTTTTTGCTCCACTTTCTGTTTTTCGTCTCCCCGTCAGTTTCTTCCCCCTCCTGAGGCCTGAGCGCATTTTTGGAGCGCTCTCCTTTGCCATGATCATCCTCCATTCGAATGGTTACTCGTTCTCCATCTCCTGTTATGAAAAATAGAGCCCGTTGTCAGGATTTTTATCGACTCGAGACTCTAAACACTAAGAAATATCTAAAACAAAAATAAAAATGAAAAATTCTACTAAAAAGAAGATAAACCGTCGGGTTGCCTCCCGACAAGCGCTCGTTTAAGGTCTTGAGATCGACCCCTTAAGATCATCGTTTAATGCTCGATGTTCGACGCATGTAAAATGCGCGCGTCAAATTTGCCGGGAAGGCCACTAGGATTTAATTGTTGTTGTTCATAGGCTTTCCTCGTCTCCCCCTCATCAGGGGTGGTAGTGGGGGACGAGTCCCCAAGCTTGAGCTTTTAGCGTTATTTTTCTTTGCCGGTGATGAAAACTTCTTGTCTGGCGGAGCTCTCCTCAAATTCTTTGCCGTGGAGAGCTTGCATAGCTCCCTAATTCATGCGACATTAGCGTCGTCTTTGTTATCAACCATAGAATGATCCGGTGGGTCTTCCAACTTTTCTCCATCTCTAGAAGATTGGTCTTCTTCGAAGCCATCATTGTGTAAGGCGTCAATAGAATACGGCATAGCATCATCAATGACCTCATCGAGGAGGTATGAAAGATCATGGGACCATTCCTTGAGTAGATATATGCTATTCACCTCACCGGTAGGGGCTCCCTCAGAATAATGCTTGAGCCGTTGTCCATTTACCTTAAATGTGACACCGTCTTTTCCCTCCAACTCAAAGGCTCCTCCCAGTTGTATGTGCCTAATGGTGAATAGTCCGGACCATCGTGATCTTAGCTTTCTGGGAAAGAGTCGGAGTCTAGAATTGTATAGGAGGACCTTGTCTCTGACCTTGAAGTCCGTAATGGTGATGCGTGCGTCATGGAGAATTCTAGTTCTTTCCTTGTAAATTCTAGAGCTCTCGTAAGTGTCCCGCCTAATCTCATCAAGCTCATTGATGTCTAAGAGTCGCCTCAACGCCGCACTCTTGTAGTCATAATTCAAGGTCTTGATAACCCAATATGCGTGGTGTTCCAACTCTATCGGTAAGTGACAAGCTTTCCCATAAACGAGACGGTATGGGGTGGTGCCAATGGGGGTGCTAACAGCCATGCGATATGCCCATAGTGCATCATTCAATTTCATGGACCAATCCTTTCGAGATCTATCGACGGTCTTCTCTAGAATTTGTTTAATTTCTCGTTTTGACACCTCCACTTGTCCGCTCGTCTGAGGGTGGTATGCCATACCAATTCTATGATTCACTCCATACTTTTTCAACATGGCTTCAAACTTGTTTTCTATAAAATGGCTCCCTCCATCGCTTATCAAAGTACGTGGCACTCCAAAGCCCGGGAAGATGTTTTGCTTGAAGAATTTGGATACCACTCTTGCATCATTAGTTGGGGTTACGATAGCCTCTACCCATTTTGAGACGTAGTCCACGGCTAATAGGATATACTTGTTTCCTTTGCTTGACGGAAAAGGCCCCATGAAATCCTCTCCCCAACAACAGAATAGCTCAATTTCCAAAATAGGTTTCATTGGCATCTCGTTCCGTTTTAATATATTTCCTGTACGTTGGTATCTATCGCAATACTTGACGAAGTCATGTGTTTCCTTGAACATGGTCGGCCAAAAGAACCCGCATTGCAATATCTTCGCGGTGGTTTTGGAGGCGGCGTGATGTCCCCCGCAAGGCATATCATGGCAATGTGAAATGATGGATGTGACTTCCTCCTTTGAAACACACCTCCGTATAATACCATCCTTGCATATCTTGAAGAGATACGGATCTTCCCAGAAATAATTTCAGACTTCATGCATGAACCTCCTTTTTTGTTGCGTGTGCCATCTCGCATGGTTTTATTCCGCATGCCAAATAGATACCAAGGTACCTCTCCGGGTCTAATGGCAAATAGCCTCTCGTCGGCAAAAGTGTCATCAATTGGTAGGCTTTCATCCTTCTCGTCTCAAATGAGCCTAGACAAGTGGTCCCCCACAACATTGCCCGTGCCCTTCTTGCCTCTAATCTCCAAGTCAAATTCTTGCAATAAAAGTATCCATCTTATTAATCTTGGCTTGGCCTCCTTTTTTGCTTAGTAGATACTTCAACGCCACATGGTCGTGTGCACAATTACTTTAGATCCAAGGAGATAAGAGCAAAACTTCTCGATAGAGTAGACAACCGCCAAGAGCTCTTTTTCAGTGGTAGTGTAATCCTTTTGTGCATCATCCAAAGTTTTGCTTGCATAAAAGATTGCATGAAGCTTTTTGTCCTTCCTTTGTCCTAGCACCGCTCCAATCGCTTGGTCACTTGCATCACACATAAGCTCGAAGGGAAGGCTCCAGTCTGGTGGTTGTATAATGGGGGCAGATACGGGCTTCCTTTAATGTATTAAATGCATGCAAGCACTCTCCTTAAAAGAAAAATGGAGTATCTTTAGCAAGTAAGGCGGTAAGAGGTCGGGCGATTAGGGCAAAATCCTTGATAAAGCGTCGGTAAAATCCTGCATGACCAAGAAATCCCCTAATGCCCTTGACATTAATAGGTGGAGGACGCTTTTCAATTACCTTGATCTTTGCCTTATCAACCTCGATCCCTCTAGATGAGACAAGATGCCCAAGAACTATCCCCTCGGTGACCATGAAATGGCATTTCTCCCAATTAAGGGTAAGATTATTTTGTTGGCATCTTTTAAGGACTTTAGTGAGATTAGCCAAACATGAGTCAAACTCGCTACCATAGACAGAAAAATCATCCATAAAGACTTCCATGATGTTATCAATATAATCGGAAAAGATGGATGTCATGCACCTTTGGAAGGTGGCTGGGGCATTATAAAGTCCGAAGGGCATTCTACGGTAAGCATATGTTCCATAAGGACACGTGAAGGTAGTCTTTTCTTGGTCATCTTCATGTAAGGGAATCTGAAAGAATCCCGAATATCCGTCCAAGTAGCAAAAGAATTTATGTTTGGCGAGGCGCTCTAACATTTGGTCAATGAAGGGTAATGGGTAGTGGTCTTTACGGGTGGCTTTATTCAATTTCCTGTAATCAATACACATTCGCCATCTCGTGAAGGTGCATGTGGAAATAGGTTGTCCCTTATTGTTTTTTATGACGGTCATCCCCCCTTTTTAGGGACGACATGAACAGGGCTAACCCATCTGCTATCTGAGATAGGATAGATAGTATTGGCTTCAAGCAATTTAAGGATTTCCTTCTTAACCACCTCCTTCATGTTAGGGATTTAACCGTCTTTGATGCTCTATGGAGGTGGCTTCAGTGTTTTCTAGGTGGATTCTGTGTGTACAAAGCCTAGGGATTATTTCCTTTAGGTCAGAAATGGTGTAGCCAAGGACATCCTTGTGACTCCTAAGGACATCTAAGAGTCTTTCAAGCTGGTCATGGTTGAGGTGGGCCTTAACAATCACCGGGTAGGTCAATTTATTACCCAAAAAAGCATACCTTAAATTCGGAGGTAATTGTTTCAGTTCTACTTCAGGGGGCGCTGTACCCCTACCTCCTCTTCCTGCGAAAGCTTTGCATCTTCTGTCACCTCTGAGTTTAGTTCTTGCTCTGGGAGTCTGCTCTCGTATGCTGCCTCAGATTCCCTTCTTGGTGAGGAGGGTGCATCGGAGTGGACGCTGCATAGTTCCGTTTTGACGTCGATGGGAGTAACTATTTTGCTCTGGTCCACACCTGAAATCAAGAGATATGTCAGTGCGTTCATAAATGTCAGAGAGACAATCGTAAAGTGCACTTCCCTGAATCTCGACATGCCAAAGGGACTCCTCAGGAGTACAGTACTCTCCGATGCATGCTTTACTATCCTCAAAGTATAACTTGCAGTCCCTCACGTCGACTTTAATGTTTCCCTCGATAGTCCCCTCCGGAGAGATTTGATCCATCACAAAGCTAGCAAATAGTTGCTCAAGGGGGTCCTCGATATCGACGGCCAAAGCCCCTGTGGTTTGGACCTCATCAACTAGTTCCTTCAGAGGAGTGGTGAAGGAGTCATCAACTCTCGGGCTAGACTTAGTTCTTATCATCACGTCTCCCATGTTACCTGCTTAAGATTCTATTGAAAATTCTGGGAGAGCACATAAATTTGGGCATCAAACAAAGTCAAAAAGAAAAAATAAAGATACAATGTGAGATATAACCGGGTGAGCAAAATCGAACATCGTCAAAGTGGCTTCTCTGGCAACGGCGCCAAAAACTTGATCGCACCCGGATATACACCCGAAAAAAGACTGTAGTTTTACCGCAAGCACACGGTTTAGTGGCGAGCGGGTATTGAACTCAGGGAGGACAATTGACAGTATCCTACTTTGATTACCTAACTATCAATAGAATAAGAATAGTTTTATGGTAATGTCACAATCGTTCAAATAGCAAATAGATATCAATATAATAAAAGCATCTAGGGATAGGAAATCCCCACTACGGACCGTTTCGTATCCTTGTGGATCATGAATTTCAATGTTGCAAAGCTTGAATATAGGTGAACTAGTTGCAACTTAATGTAGAACCAAACTCACGCTCTAGCGCTATTGCCGATCTATAGCAACCTAGATTAGGGCCCACTCTCGTGCAAACCCTAACATAAGCAACTAGCGTGAAGATCGACATCATCGTCCAATCGCAACTCGAGCCCACTCTCGTGCAAACTCGAGCTACGATCTAGGTTATGATAGTTCGTATTCGTCCAATCTGTTGCAAACATATATTAGTATAGATTTATAATAAAAATCCTAGCTTTAGCCCTATCTCTTGCAAACCAAATCTAGAGAATTTCGATTATAAACCTAAGTCGAATGTCTAGGCATTCCCATCATTTGGGATCCAATCTCTTGCAAATCCCAATCGATGGAAATTCCTAGCTACTCGCAATAAATCAATCAAAACCTAACCTTTATCAATCCTAGCAACAATTCTATTCATTTATCACAATTCAAAAGATCGGGTCCATAGGGTTCATCCCCATGCCCTAGAACAAATAAAGTACCGACAAATCATCATGAAAATCTCAGAAATAACAAATAGAATCCTAGCACAATTCATTATAGAGAAGAGACAATTCATAAAAATAAGATTTTTAGCAAGAAAGAACAAACCAAAATTATGGCCTATGATCTCCAGCTGAGATTTCACAAAAGAATAGCCATCAAAAAATAATAGAAGTCTCTCTTAAAACTAGGGATAAAACTAGGTTTAAATACAAGCCAAAATCGTCCAAAAAAATCGTGACAAACTGCTCATGCGCAACCTAGAATTCGCAATCCTTGTAGTAGTCGGAATGCGTCACTCGGTCGAGTAACAATGTCACTCGGCCGAGTGACCGACTCAATAATAAAACAGAGAATCTGGGGAAGATTTCGGGGGTCTGTCTCTCTGACTGACTCGGGCAAGTAGGCTTCCTTACTCGACCGAGTAAGTAATCGTGCTCGGCCGAGTAGGCTTCTTAAAATTTCCAGTAACTTGGCAGCTTTTCGGTTGAAAATCACTGTTCTACTCGGGTGAGTGAGCTTTCTCACTCGGCCGAGTAGACTTCCTTGCTCAGCCGAGGAAACTTTGAAATTTTGTTGTGCTTATCCGTTTCACTCGGTCGAGTACAACTGCTGACTCGACCGAGTAAGCGGTCTGTTCAGTCGAGTGCGCTGTATCTGTCTTCTTTTCTTCTCCTCCTTGCCTCCTCGTCGATTCTTTCGAATTCCTTCTTCTTCTGCTCATCCTCAATCGCTGATAACTCCTCAAATAAGCCGTAGGTGACACTCCGAAGTGCGTGAAGATATTTTGATCTCATTTTCGTTTCAAATCGCTCCATATCTCCTGAAATACGACAAAAACAAGAAATAGTGAAAAGCATCGCGATATCGTCGAATAATCGTGGAAAACACAATATGAGCAATAAAAATGACATGAAAACATGCAGAAAAAAGGTGTAAAATAAGGAGCGATCAATAGTGCACCCCTGTCTCTGCTACACCCATCACCACCTCGCCACCACCCTTTTCTCCAGGCCAGAGGTCGGGACACTCTCCCTGCCTGAGCTTTTCCATCTTATGGGGATGACTCGACCTCTGTGCCGCCACCCCGACGGATCTCCACACCCATTCCTTCTCTCTGACACAGCACACTGGCTGTGTCACCGCCTCATCCAGACCACCCACGCCACCACCGATTTCTACTGCGGCGGATTTATCACCATTTTTGCCTCCATGCTTGGCCTTGCACTTCTTGCAGGTCTGGCGATACCCACCAGGCCTACTAACCTGACATTAAACGTGCTTACCGGCATGTCCATCATCAGTCTGCATGGTAAGCATCACTGGATCTACCTACTAGGCACCCACCGAGAGCAGCACATATACCTGCCCGCCCCGATCTCACCCGTGTAGAGCCAATCATGCTTGACTGGCTCATTCCCCACATTTTTCTGATCCCTCCCATCCGCGAGCTTGAGCCCCCAGGAGGACCAGTCGATGATGACTGGGTGCTCAGCTCCGATGAGGAGGAGCCTGATATAGCTGACATCCTAGCCACCGAGCCACCTTGCACTTCTGTCCCCACTTCTATCAGTGCGAGCACCACTTCTACCACCACCACCACCATAGAGACCTCCGGGGTTGTCCACACCTTTCCTTCAAGATCACTACTTCTATTTCTTCTGTGCCCGGACTTGAGGGCAAGGCTATCTCTGTTGCTCCTGAGCCTACCGCTACACCCATTTCGAAGACTGTTTCTGCCAGCACACTTCCAGCACATGTGGACCTCCTCCCTTCCATTCCTACCATTTTAGGGTCACGGTCACTCTTCCTGGCACCACTTCTGCACCAGTATCAGCGGTATTTCTTGAGAGCATCGTGGTGTCTGTCACCACTTCTGTTGCCATGACATCTCCCTTTTCTGATGCTGCCGCTGCTTCTACCTCTGCACTGGATCTCGGATCCATTCCACTCCCAGCTTCTTCAGCCAAGATCCCTACTAGACCACCCTCCACTGACTATCAGTTTAGACCCCGTGGATCACATTCACGAGGCCATGCTACGAGGGTATTTTCTAGCAGTTCACGCCCACCTCCTAGTTCCCGCACCACGGACGCACGTCTTACTACGATTGAGCCCGAGGTCATTAGATTGGGGCGTGCCTTTGACACCCTCTCGAGCTCGTTCGCCGCCTTTCAGCAGTCAGTGGAGCAGGACCTCATCGCCATTC